>OU612027.1:10000000-14800000 GCA_914767945.1 Eilema depressum
AACTGAATCGGGCTCGAAGTCTGCCAAACTGACTTGCGCACAACCCTACAACAAAATATTTCAATATAAGTTTATGGGGGTAAGTTATGGTGTGTAGGGGTAAATTTGGGTGTGTTCAGAGGGTAATCGCTCTCGCCTGTGGGTTCATCACATGGCACTCTAGGCTTGTAGCCGAATACTCGAATTTGGCTAGTTGTCATCATTTTGGGAAGATTGTGGATATGTTTGTGTTAACAGTGGGTCCTTGCAAATGTTTTTCAAAAGTGAGTGTTGGACGAAAATAGGATCAGTTCCCCGAGCGCGAAAAGCATTCGAATTTGTAACGTAAATGTATTGAGAGAACGGCGCATTGCGATTAATCGCAATCAACAATCGATTATTATTATTATTGTTTCTCTACTCCTTAGCTCTCGGGACTTTGGAGTCCCGGGCCTTTGGAAGGCATGCGTCGGACCGAAGCCAAGACGTAGAGGTCCTGTCATAAGAATTTAATATGCTAGGGATTATTATTATTTCTATTTTTTGTTTTTATAGAACATCTCCCTTTTAAACAATAGGGGTACAGTAACAAACATAAAAAGAAAACAAAAGAGTGATAACATGATGTAGGTGAATCAAGAAATTTACGAGTCAGACGGCATGTGTTGAGTAAAGCGGCTTTCTGTATAAGAGTAAGGGTGGATTTAGGCATTTGTAGAGTGTTGAGGTAGGTTTGAAGGGTTAAAGGGATTAGGGACATCAGACAGATATATACAGCCCAGACTCAGCCTCAGATGCATGGCTCGAGTCAACAATCACTCACAATCAAACAATCACTCGAGTCACTCCCTATTACGTGGGACCTAATACAAAGACTGGTGAATTGTGGATGTTAATTCACCTCTGCCTAACCCTCTGGGGATAAAGGTGTGATTGTATGTATGTATGTATGTATGTATGTATGTATGTATGTATGTATACTCACAAGACACTCATGATGCGCCACCAGGTTGACCTGCAGCGTGGCCGCTCGTAGGTGTCGCGCGTCGGGTAAGGGCGCCCGCCGCGAGTGGCGCCACACGAGCGCGCCGCCGCGCCACGCTGCCGTGTCGCCCGTCCACGCCACGCCACACCCACCTCCCACTACTAACGCGCAGCGGACACCACTGCGGGACAGGACACGGTACTATTAACATTGATGTTCTTGTAAGGCCTTTTTAAGGGTTTGAACTTTTGCTCAAGTAGGGGGTGTGCTTGTCTACAAGGTGGTAGGTATAAAAAAACTGCAACTGTTGGAACGGACCTGCTACAGCAGGCACATGCTTTAAGAACGTTTCGAACGATCGTACGAACTCGAAAGCTGAATCCGCGGTGATATTTCGATATCGCATGTTGTTTTTGATGTCGCGTTGTCGAGCACATAAACATACATCACACTCATGCTCTAAAACGTAACGACATCAAATTTACAGCATGCAGAATGGAATTAACACCGCGAATTCAGCTGTCGAGTTTGTTCGATCGTTCAAAATGTTCTTATAGCATGTGCCTTTTGAACATGACACGGTACTATTAACAACTTACAGGGTATATTACTCGGTACACGTATCTTGGACCTAAGTCGTTAGACAAACGAGGACCTGGCGCACGCGGAATATTTCGCAATAATCTATGCTTGGTGAATTCGAGCTCGTCCACCGCAATAGCACCACATGCTATTCTCAAAAGACACCCAATTAACGTGAACTGCGTGTATAAAGCACATTTTGAGCACATTATAAATCCAAGATGAATAATGTCCCGAGCAATACAATTAACATTACAGAGGTACTTTAATATCTAGCTTACTATCAGACGGGATGAAGTCTTATTGACGATGTGTAAAAAAATACAAATATAAATACAGATACTTACACTTCCGTGCCAATATCGATGAACAAGGCGTGTAAGTTGCGCGCGCGCACGATACCAATCTCCAGCATACTCTCGTCCGGACAGTAGCGCAATTTGATCTCAATTTGGGCACTGTTCACTGGAATAAAGATAGCCTATATTAGCAAGTGGTTCGTAAACAATGGGTATAGTTTACACAATATATCAAAGAAGACATTAGTAATCAATTTAAAATTAATTCATTGGTACAACTGATAGTATAATCATTCTTCTAAATCACGAAAGAGCAGGCAGAGGTATATTCTACTCCCTATATTTCGTAGCTATATTTTTTTATATCTAGTAAAAGAAGGACAGATTATGCGCCTTCAACACTTTTGAGATTGAAAGATGGGAGAATATAGAAACGGTAGGTAGAGGAGTGGGTGCAACTATTGTCACTATGTTTCTCAGTTCCTAGTAAGAGTGATTTTTTTTTAAAGGGAATATATTGCTTCTAGGAAGTGCATAGATTGAATGAGCCTCCGCCGGACCCAGATAGAAGGGATAGACCCAATAGACCTGGCATGGCGTCGTAGAGGATGAAATGCGTGCTAATGGTCTCACTACCATGGGTACTTAAACCCATGCGAATTGGAGAAGTAAAACTCTGAAAGCTAACACCAGGCTCTGAAGTGAAAAACTCAGATGCAACCAGGACTAACTCAAAGATGCCTGCTTCTAAAGATACTGACGTATATACTACTTAAACGGGTGACTTAGCAGTGTAATCTCCACGTTTTGAAGGGTAAGTGAGTGCAAAGGGGTGAAAAGGGGCGAAAAGGGGCGAAAGAGGGTGAAAAGTGGGGGAATCGCTAGTATAAATACCTGCGTTGCTGGGATCGTTGGCGGCCTGCGCTGCTTCAAACACGCCGGAGTCACCCGCCACTGACTCGTCACTCACTGCCGCTGAGACTGACCTAGTGTTTGTACCTGCCAACATTCAATCGTGTTATAGTACGACTTTTTTTGACAATATGACTTCATCTCGCCTGATGGCGAGGTGAAGGGGAAGGCTCAGGCTGAGAGGCACTATAATGGGGGCTTAACGGCCTCATTAGATGCTTTTTCACGCCCTGTTTAGAGGACCCGGGATTGTAGGAAGAAAGAAAAACTCATGCTGGTTTAGTGTTTCAAGCCAGCTTTGAAAATCGTAAAGTGTATGCGCATAAAAGATAATGAAAGACTATTCCGGGGTAGGCAGACCTATCCCAGAAGCAGAAGGTCGTGAGTATGTATAGCAACTTCGAACAACCAAAATTAATTAACAATGGGCAATATTGATTGTTGATCTTATGAACTTTTGATCTCGCGTATGTATTCCGCATAAATAACAATCGAATCGAACACGACCGCGATGATACCCTATAGCGGTAACGAGTGCGGCGATTATGTATGAAGTCCTTGATTCGATTCCGGGATAGAGCAAACTGTTATTGGGTTCAGTCACGACATTTTTCGTAGCGTTTGGTAATGCCCGGCTGACGTTAAGTCTGGATGAAACCGGCAGAGGGCCAGATCGAGAGATATGGCCCTGGGTCGGCCGGGGTGCGAGGGATATGGCTACGACAATCTCACCTCCGGCAACTGACGGCCCACAGACGGCGTGCGTTTTAGTCAGTTCGAGTCCGACATAACCTCCTCATCCGGCTCCGGCGCGGGAAATATCCGTGGGGATTTTTCGCACGATATAAAGAAGGTAATAGGTGTGTTCTGTATGACGTAAGATCAAAAATATAATAAAGCAAATGGGTGTAAAGTATTAACACACCACTGCCTGCTCCCTCACAGACGTTTTGACACGACTGACCAAAAACTGACTATGAAATGTAGAATGAGAAAGAGTTGTAATACTGACCACTAGATGAGGGAGTTCTCGGTGACGGCGGTGGGGGCGTCTCCGATATTGGCGACAACGGCTCCGAAGGCCGTCCAGGACCCTGATGCTGTACTGGAACTGAAGAGAGAGTAACACTTATGACACTTTCTTTGATATTAAACATTGTGTTTGGGTATACAGGGCCTACCAACGCTTCTGGGTTTAGTACCAGGTACGTATCCAGTAATTTTTGCGGTCATCGCGAACAAAAAGAAAAATAATAAATAGAACGAACTCTCACAATAATACTTCGAGCTACCTTGATAAATCTCTGCATCACCCTAAGGTTGACTGGCAGAAAATGCCCATGGTAAAGTCCCACCTTTGTACATTTATTTTATTTTTGTGCAAAAGTTGAAATAAATACAAATACATACATAAACATATACGCATATACTCACGCCTGTAAATTCCCAAAGGAATAAAAAATAAGAATTTAATAAAATATTTTGTTTTTATCGTGAATTTAACAGAACCCAAGTATTTTTTTAAATATATTCAATGTACAGACACAACTAATTAACAATTTTATGATAGTCCTAGCTGACCCCGCGAACTTCGTACCGCCTACAGTCAATTCTTTTTTTTTAATTTTTTCTCCCCGTAAGAACCATCTCGTACTTTGAGGAATATTCTAAAAAAAGAATTAGCGAAATCGTTTGAGCCGTTCTCGAGATTTGCGGTTAGCAAGACATTTACGGATTCATTTTTTTATTATAGATTTAACAGACCCCAAGTATTTTCAATGTACAGACACGACCAATTAACAATTTTATGATAGTACGTATAGAGTGTATATAAGTAAAACTTACTCGTAGCGAGTCCGGTGACTTCGTTCAACCCAGTTGCAACACCTATTCTCATTTCTGCTAATTTCTCTTCTAATTCTCTCTGCTGCCGCCTCTGTCTTTCCACCTGAATAAAAAATATAGAATTTTAAAAAAGACAAATATAGGGTAAGGTTGCCGATATTGTACCAGTTAACGAACTTTACAAGATATCACAAAAAGTATATCACTTAAAAGGATTTTATTATAAGAAATAAAAAGGTTGTTCTATTGGTATCCATATTTTATAACTAGAAAATGTGGAGATATAACCCAATTAGGACAATAAAAGTTTTTCAAAAGGTCTAAAAAAGTACAATTTAGGAAACCGGTTTCCTTAATTGTACCATAGGTATCTTAAATTGTACTTTACGGTCTAAATAAGATTCTAGTATCTTCTACAAATTGAAATTAGCCTTACCGTTATACATCTTTATACAAAATATTATACATAAAGTTTTAAATATTAATAATGTAAGTATTATGTTTAAACATCAAGTTATATCTAAATTGTACCGGTACATTTTAGGATTACACTGCCTAGTATGTACAAATTAGGCAACACCAAGTTTTATTTTTATGCGAGCCGCCATTATAACCTCGAAATACCAAACATTAAAATTATATTCTCAAAAAGTGCACTAATATGCTTACTTTCCAAAAACATATATAACAGCTGCAGTGTACCTACCACTGCCACAAGAACCCCTGTAAATAGCTCTAAAATTATATCAGAACGCCAAAATAGTGATTTTTGTTTACTACATCTACCTCAGTTGTGTTATCGAATCCAAACTGACAGTGATTGCGTAATGTTGGTAGCTCTACTTTTTAGTGTTGTCACATCAAACCTAAGCATTGCAGTTTGGTAGATATTGAGGTGGTACAAATGACGAGCCGGTACAACTTATGCGACTCCACCCTACTCTCGTGCATAAATACGAGCGCAAACTCAGCTTCAGAGGCTCGAGTCAACAATAGTGCCCAGAATACGGCAATAGGCTTACCCCCTATTAGGTACATGGGATCTAATACAATGATTAGTGAAATGTGGGTGTTAATTCACCACTGCCTAGCCCCTCCGCGGATAAAAGCTGTATGATTGTATATATGTCAAATACATATAAAAACATAGATATTTTGTAAAGAGACTAACAAACTAGCAAAATGTATAGGTATTATAGTCATAGAACATAGTAACCAGAAAGATGTTCTTTGCCTACTCCAGTCCAAAAGACGCGTGATTATAAGTATGTAGACAAATCCATACTAATATTATAAATGCGAAAGTAACTCTGTCTGTCTTCTACGCTTTCACGCCAAACCACTGAACCGATTTCGATGAAATTTGGTACAGAGATAGAGTAGACCTTAGGAAAGGACATAGCCTATGTTTGGTCGTGATAACCGACGTCCACGCGGGCAGGGCCGCGGGCAAAAGCTAGTAAAATAATAGTTTCGTAAATTCGCAACAAGAGAAGCTATTTGACGTCAACTGGGCATCTCTATCAAAAAAAACTATTGAGCTATCTATCCACCTGCCTAGTTCCTAAAGTGAAAGTAATAGTAAGTGACAGGTGTAGCCGCAGGGCGTAATATATTTTGCATGAATCTGATAATGTATGAACAGTCGTTGCAGCTTCGCTATTGCGTAATATGTTTAGAAATGTTCGAAAATCGTTGCGCGTGCGCCGGCGCCAATGACGCGACATGTTGCTAGAGATCTGTTTTCACTCCTTTGTAAAAAGTTAAATATATTATTCCAGAAAGTTGTAGAGGTTTGGATAAAACTTAAGCGTGCCCAAAAAGGTATTTATTTTGCATAGCCCATTACACGGCACTTACAAAACGTTAAAAAAATAATGTATAGTAAGAAGACAAGAAACTCAGCTGGCCTATTAACAAAAATGTTTCCTTGTTTATTTTTTAAAAAAAAGTATTAGCAACTTAAATTATTAGTATTACCGCTAACCTCTTCATCTTAGCTAAATTGCTTATGAGTGGTTTCTCGTCAGTGGTGTATTGGCTAGGCTTCGAACTCGGGACCTCTCGATCGGAAGGCCGACTCTAATTTACTATGTTTTGTTTGAGTAGCTTGTCTGTCGTCTAAATATTCTTGAATTTCATAACAGTCTTTTTGAAAATAGTTATTTTTTAAATTTTAATTAGGTATTTACCTGGTTGTAAGGTGGAGGGGGCGGTGGCGGGCTGGCAGAGGACAGGCTACTTCTGGGTGACAACGACGGCTGTGAAGGGGAACTGCTGGCAGCAGGAGTCACGCTGTCTGCATTGTAGCTGCTGCCACGAAGTAACCTGGACAAAAGATACAGCTGTTTCGTACAAGATTTTCAACATTTATGCCAACCCCTCTATCACGAGGCGGGACCAGATGGGCTGACGACCTGATAAAGGTGGCTGGGATAAACTGGATGCGGAAGGTGGAGGATCGCGAGAAATGGCACATATTGGGAGAGGCCTACGTCCAGCAGTGAACTGTGATTAGCTAATTTATTGATTAATGCCTACCCCTCGGGGGGGAGGCATACCTAGCAATATCTATGTGGGAATATATGATTATATGTACGCATATTTATGCAAATATAGTCTTATGGCGTAATTTATGCTCGGTGACGTATTATATAAAGTCATCTGTCAGTGGGAAAGCGGCTTCGAGGATTTATGGGTTATTTTAGAGTTAAATATTAATAATCATATCAAAAAAGTAGCAATATGTGTTGTATACCTACCGCCTCCTATTAAATTGGACTCTCTGTCTAGTTTTTTAAATCATGTTAATAATGTGTTGTGTCAGGTTGACGATGTTGTTATTCTTGGAGACTTCAATCTGAGATTTATACAGTGGGCACGTAAAGACAATGTAAACTACCTTACTCCTTCTAATTATGACTGTTCATTGGGTGTGTCTTTGATTGATTTTATTTCTTTCGGTAATCTTTATCAGTACAATAATGTGCATAATTCTGATGACTGTATATTAGATCTCGTCCTAAGTAATGTAGCTAACATTAAAGTTACTTCTTCCTCCGATGTCTTAAGTAAACTCGATCGACGCCACCCATCTTTACAAATATCCATACCCTTTGACGTTAAAAACACAAACCTAACAGCAAACTACCGATCGGGGCATAATTTCTTCAGGGCAGACTATGAAAATATTATATCTGATTTGAGAAACTCTGACTTAAATAACAAGATTAGCCAGTGCAGTGACGTTAATGTAAGTGTTGATGTATTGTACAGCACGTTACGCGATACTATAGAAAAATATACACCTAAATATGTACCAAGTAAATCCAAATATCCCCCATGGTTCTCAAATTCTCTTATAAAATTATTAAGTGAAAAAGAAAGAACAAGACGTGCCTACCGTAAGTTCAACAATCCTCGGGACAAAATCAGCTTTGAAATACTTCGTGGTCGCTGTCATAAGCTCATCGGTAGTTGCTATAGAGAATATAAACATCAAATAGAACTGGATATCCAAAAAAACCCGAAAGCGTTTTGGCGTTTCATTAAGAATAAGAAACGAGGGGAAAGCTCCATTCCTTCTCAAATGCATATGAAGGATGTAATCGTAAGCGGTGGATCTAACATAGCTGACCTGTTTGCCAAACAATTTTCTTCTGTATTCAACCCCAAACGCGATGCCGACATTCCTTTTACCCCTAGCAACTGCAATAGAACTCTCAGTCAAATAAAAATCTTTGAAAAAGATGTCCTGACAAAACTTAAGCAGTTAGACACTTCCAAGGGACCCGGACCTGATTCAATACCCCCTATATTTATAAACCGCTGCCGCGAATGCCTGGCCCTGCCCTTGGCTACCATATTTAACCGTTCCCTAGAACAGGGCATCTTTCCTAGCGTATGGAAAAGGGCGAGAATCGTTCCAATTTACAAGAAGGGAGACGCGGCTGACGTATCCAATTACCGCCCCATTTCCATTCTATCGTGTTTTCCAAAGATATTTGAATCACTTATCTGTCCTATTATTACCAAGCATTTAGATCCCTTAATTTCTCCCAGTCAACATGGTTTTAAATCAGGACGCAACGTGAACACAAACTTAACTGAATTTGTATCTGATATTACAATAGCCCTTGACAATAAAAAAGAGGTTGACACTGTGTATACTGATTTCTCAAGCGCATTTGATAAAGTGGACCACCAATTGTTGTTATCTAAGTTGCATTTTAATGGCATACATGGCTCCTTACTTAAATGGTTTTCTTCCTACTTATCTCAAAGATCACAGATTATTGCATTAAGTGGCCATGAATCATTCCCATACTATGCCGATTCCGGTGTTCCTCAGGGATCTCATCTTGGACCACTTCTGTTCACCGTGTTCATCAATGACATAACGAACCAAATTCGCCATTGTAATGCCTTGTTATTTGCAGATGACCTAAAAATTTATAAAATTGTATCCTCGCAGGAAGACGTGCTCCTTATGCAAAGTGACATAGATAGAATCGTTGACTGGTGTAATACAAATAACATGTCACTTAATGTTAAAAAATGTTTCCATATTAAATATACAAGGAAAAAACAACCCTTCACCTCATCGTATAACATAAACAACGCTATCTTAGATCAAGTAAATGAAGTCCGTGATTTAGGTGTCATCATAGACAGTAAGGTTAGCTTCAAAAAACACGTGGATAGTATTGTTACTAAATCAGCACAAATGCTTGGATTTGTAAGGCGCTGCACTAAAGAGTTTCAGTCACCGCGAACCAAAATAACCCTCTACAATACCTTAGTCCGTAGCCGATTGGAATATGGAAGTATGATTTGGAATCCTTATTATGTCGTACATTCTCAACGTGTCGAAAGTTTACAACGAGCATTCACACGAAACCTAGCCTATAACTCCTGTGGAATCTCTCATAGATGCCCGTATCAACAGCGACTAAACCACTTTAATATGCATACATTGCGTGAACGACGTCTGGTGCAGGGTCTTGTATTCCTGCATAAGTTAACGAATGGTAGGCTGGACTGCAGTGAATTGGTTTCGCGCATTAGTGTTCAGGTACCTCGTAAAATGCCAAGATATCCAATTTCCAATGTGTACCACTTACCAACTTTTAAATCGAACATCGGGTTCAATTCTCCTCTGCACCGGCTGTGCAAGGAATATAATACAATATCCAAGTCCACACCTGACATCGACATATACCATGATTCCAAGGATAGTTTTAAAAATAAAATATTCAGAACCTTTCGAGCCTCCAATAATGGCAATACAGTCACCACCAAATTAAAGTAGGTAGTATACCTACTCACTATTACAATTAAATAGAGGTAGGCATGTAATTCATTCCTTTTTAATTCATTTTACTTTATGTCTGCTAAACTCAGTCTCTAAGAAATATTGTTATATCTAGTTTATTCTCTGTATAATGTAGGTTTTTTCTGCAATGTTATATAATATTACGCATGCTGGTTATCCGTAATTGGCAAATGTATCAGCCACATTACTCTCTAAACATGTATTATTATCAATTTTGTAATACATTTGCTGTGGATAAACCTAAATAAATAAATAAAAAAAAAAAAAAAAGTCTCTGGTTTGATTCCCGCCGGGGGCAAAGTGTTTTTGGACTCAATACGAAATCTGAGAAAATGTGCTCAGTGTTGGCAATCCTGCCTACCCCTTTATGGGATATGAGACTGAGTACGTATTACGAAACAAAATTTTAGCCGTGGGCTCTAGTACTATTAGGAGAAAGTGAACATACAGTACAGCCATGCTCCTTTTTAGGTGATGCTTGCAAATATTTGGACTGAGAAAGTTCTGAGTCCAAGAAAGCAGGCATTGTCTATGTAATATCCAAGTTTATTAAATTGGAAATCGCCTATCGCACCGAATATTACGATTTGTGGACTCGTCGGAGTGAAACGGCGTGACACAGCTGACCTCTCATTAATCATAGCTCGAGATAGCCTACAATGTAAGACTCGAAATGGTCATAACTCTTATACTGGCTGTTGTAAGCAGTATATTCACTATCAACATAATATTATAACGCGTATTACGTAGTGGTCACTTATCTCCGAGTTCAAAAGTGACCAAATCAATCACAATTTTTCTTTTTATTGATAATCCTGTTTTTGACCACTATCTCACTTGCATAAGTGGTGTGGTGATGTAGTTAATGAAGAGACACCCGTACATAAACTCTTTTAAGTCTTGGCACAAAATACAATGTGATAATTCATCCATGAGACTAATTCAAGTAAATCAAGAGAAAGATCAGAGTAAACCAGACTTTAAGCTCCATAGTCCAAGTTTTGAATGCACAATGATAAAGCATCATGTATAAAACTAAAAAAAAGCTAGAACATTTTTACAAATACATATGAAAAACTTAAAGTTTTGACACTTACCTTTCAACTCTTTTATGCAAATCCACCATATCGATAGGTTTGTCAGCTTGAAACAGCGTAGCCATCTGAGGTCCGCCATATATGTCCGTAAAACTAATTCCTGAACTTAAAGAACCCTTACTACTGGCCGTAGATAGGGACCCTAAACTTGAGCTACTTGATACAGATAATGTACTAGCCGACAACGTTTTTAGTTGCCCCTCTAAAGTAGTCATTGATGTTAACGCATCTTTTAACTGCTGTAGAAGTAACTGCTTCTCTTCATGTAGCCTTAATCGATCAGTAATACATTTACTGCTCATTTCAAATGCATTCTTCAAATCCTGTTCTAATCTCTTACATTCAATCTCAATTTCACTCATCTCTTGTTTAGATCTAGTTCTCGGAGTTATACTCCTTAATTCTCTCAGCAACTGTTCTTTCTCTTGGAACAGTAGTAATCTATCCTTGTCTGACTCCGCTTGTCCAGGTTGCACTTTATCTTCAAGGTCTGCTAGTTGCTGTTGAATTTGTTGAATTCGTTTTCTAGCTTCATCGTACTGTAACCGTACTCGCGCCATTTCTGCTAGCCTAGTACCGATAGGTACTAAATCAGCGCATAAGTCGGTCTGTGAAGCAGTACTTAGCTTTTCTTGGGGAAGGGATAACGTGGAGAGGTCGGGTGATGCATCACCAAGCTGTAATCTCGTTAAATCATCTTTTAACTTGGCAAGAGATTGCATAAGGTCTGCCCTCTCTTTCTCACCAGATGTGAGTGACTTCTGAATATTTTTCAATTCAGTCATGATAGCTTGGGCTTCCGTGATGTTATAGCAACCCTGTTGTGCACTTATTTTTTGCTCCACTCTGAAATAAACAAAATTAGTATAAAATATCTCATCAATTTATCAACATTTTGTTTAGAATTCTTATTTACTGGTAAATTCATAATCATCTTATCATAGCGAAAACAAACATTGTATCTATAGATGAAAAAGATTTATTTCAAATTTTGAGTCACCTTCCGAAAACCTCTCATCCTATTCAGAATTTTATTACGAAACTTTTTCAGAATTCTGATTTCATAGTCTTCAAACAATGCCATTGCTTACAAACGATAAACCTAATAGCAAATAGCGTCAGGTAATGTATAAATAACTCTTATACTCACTCAGTAAGCGTATCAACTCCACGTCTCGCGCTGGCAACTTCAGCTCTCGCTTGCCTCAACTCCTTTCTCAGTTGCGTGACCCTACCTCGGGCTTGGATCACTTCTGATCGCAGGAGCTCTGGATCATGTCGTGACGTCGTTGACGTCGTTGTCATCGACGTCGTTGATGAACACACTAGGAGAGAGATTACTGGTTAGATAAAGGTGGATATACAAAAGGCTATTGAAGACTTATGAAAATACTTAAATTGTATAATTGTATTATTACATTATTTCCTACTATTAGCGCGAATGAGATTGTTGTAACACATTTTTACCTATATACCTCAATATAGAATTTCTTCTGTACAGAGACTGCCAATTCTGAAACTCTGATATCTTTATTTTATACCGAAAGTCATGAAAAAAAAGTTTAACCCTCAAGATTTACTATGTTTACATGTAAAGAATCCAAGTCAAGAAAAACTACAGTCAATAGTTTTCCATTGTCATAAAATAACTACCTACTTATGTATGTATTCAAAAGTTGTATGGAAGGTTCTAGCCGAAAATGTAATTAACAATATTGCAACGGATCTAGAAAAACAAGGTCACGGAAAAAGAATAGCTTATAGCCGATTTTGATAATTAGAGAAACTGAAGTCACTAGGTATAAATCCAAGTGTAAATATTTGCACAACTGATTGAAAGGCTCCACCGGCAACATTGTTGTTTTAAAAAGAATTTAACAGACGGATGCGCATATTATCGCGTAAATGTGCGAAGCTGAATTATACCCAAGCGTAACATCTTGAGATATTCAAAATAAATAACGAAACATTGCTGAATGAGCAAATAAAAACTTAAAATAATGTCCTAGGAGTACACTCTAGCGAAATACAAAATTACATTCGATATACCGACAAGGCGTATAAACATTAAGAGACAAGTTCTTGCGATAAAAATGTGGATCCTATCTATGGAATCGGACAAGAAGAAGCATTCGCATGTGATAAAAATCAAAAACTTGTGCAAACAACATTGTATTTGACAGTAACTGCTATCAATTTAGTACTGTGTCGCTCGAGTCATCCTGAGGAGGAAACTACTAAAAGGTTCCGTCTACCGTACTGCCTATGCAAAAAAATGAAGGCCATTTCTTTGAACCAAACGTTTTTTTATCGGTAGCTGTGATAGAGGTTTTTTTATCAATCGTCAATTTAACAGTATCACTTACGAAGTAACTATTAAGTAATCTGTGGTATCACTGGTATCAAATTATTGCTGTGGTATATTTATGATTAACTCTAGTACCTATTATTAATGAGATAATATTTAATTTTATAGGGATATCCATAACTTCTGGAGATATAAAAGGCATTATGACTACTTTAACTAATTTAGCCAAAGAAAATTTAAAATCTAGTTGAAATAAAATTAATTCTAATGGATTCTACTGCAGTTCAATTGCTTTTCGGACACGGAAAAACTAAGATGGCCACCACGTCATGATTTGAAATGTAAAGTTATCAAAAAACTACCCAACCTTTCATTGCTGATGTTACTAATTACGCAGACTGTATTCAAAGTTTTTTACTGTGTTTTGTATTTTCTTATGCATAAATATTGAATAACTGGATCACAACAGGAGATTATATTAATCATATCCTTCAAAGTATTGACTCCACTGTACTCTACTAGATATGATATGAATAGGTAGTTAACATTCCAATAGATACGCTATACCTATATTTATTAGTCTATTCAGCACCCATTATATACGAGTGGCTATTATTATTAAGTAGCTATACAATAACTCCTATATTTATGACTATATTGTAACTTCGGTATGGAACCTGAAAGCTTACTTAGGGTAGAAGTATTTTTATGATTTTTTGGACAGGATGGAGAACTTACATATTCAAATTCAAAGGAATATTTCAGTTTCTTCATCTTCATTTTAATCTACATATATTATTATATAATTTTACATCGGAAATGTGAAAAACGTGCTGAGACGAGGTCTCGGGTTCGATCTCAGGTTTTACCTTGGCACACACCAATGACTTTTCGAAGCTTTTCGAAGTTATGTGTGTATTTATCGCAGGTTTAATATTATATAAGTGCCCGGTTAATGGCAATAGGCTCGCCACTTATTACATTGGGACCTAAACATAAACGGCGAAATGTGGGTGCTAGCACCTCTGCCTACCCCTTCGGGGATATAGGCGTGAGTTTATGTTATGTTATGTTATGTTAAAAACTACTGAACGGGTTTTGATGCGGTTTCTTTTGTTAGAAAAGTCTTGGTCAGACAAAAATCTTACGTTTGTTTGATTGAGTAGAACCGGAGATAAGAGATCTACGAGGGCGAAGCCGCAGGCGGTAGGCTAGTAATAACCAGTCTAGCCTGAATAACCAATATATTGTATTGACATGGATTATGAGGTTTATGACAGTCGTAAACTATGTCAATCCCAAACACAACATTCGTTTTTTTTTTTTGTTCTATGGCGATCCCAACAATTCCGCCAACAACTCAGTTTTTATACTGATCAAAATAACGTGTGAAAGTACAAGTGTAAAATTATCCATACAAACACCTATTCTATTAGCGAATAATTGTCACTTGTCTAGTGGTGCACGACGCCGACGTTTTAAAAGTTAGCATAGACGACGGGACCCTAAAAAGTAGTAAAATAATTAGTTGTATCAGATCGGATATTATTCTTAATTTATCATCCTACCATCTGGCTCATATGAGTATGCACAATTAAATGTAGTTATTTAGTGCGTATTGATTGCAATTTATAAACTGGATGCGACGAGTTTTGTACATTAGTGGGGTTATAATTATAGGCGAGATAATAATATATCTGCTTGATGGACTGTTATGTGTATACAAGATTTTTATCAAAGACATTTATGGATTTACTTATCTAAATGAGTTGCATAGCTCACTGTTTAACATAATCTATGGCTAACATCTGACGTTTCTCTTTTTTAATCTTTAGGTTATGTTTGTTCATCCCTTATTAATAATCAAAGGTTGATCCTTTGACTGCGTTATTTATTAGTATGAAGTTTGCTTTATTACTCCTTCTTTTCATATTTGCTTTATCTTGGTAATAACGAGAGCGACTGCCGTCTGACCTCCCAACCACAACAGGAAAGCCTAAACCAGAGCCTGGTCCGTCAATCATCAGGCGCACCAAATCAGCTAGCAGGCGGGTTAGCATGTTCCTAGAAGATCTAGGTAAAATCGCATATACGCGATAACTTAACAGAGACCGTAAAGCTGAGTGCCACGCCACCACTGTAACAGGTATAACTCCCGACACGTATCTTGGACCTAAATCGCAAGACAAACGAGGCTCTGGCGCCCGCGGATTGCTTTATAATAATCTATGCTTGGAGAATTTGAGTTTGACCACCGCAGTAGCACCCCGTGCTATACTCAAAAGACATCCAAGAAATGTGTACTGCGCGTATAGGCCACATTTTGAGCACATTTTAGGTCCAAGATGTCTATAATGGTGACTCTCTTTTCCGAGACTTCGCCTTCAGCTTACCATCAGGCGAGGCGAAGTCAAATTGACGTGTCCTATATTTAAAAAAAGTATCTTAGTGGTTATGAAATTAATAATTATACTTACGACTAGTTCTTGAGGCAGTAAGTGTTGAGTACTCATTGTTCAAATGTTTGTACTCATCCTGCGCCAAACACAGCCTCTGCTTCTTCACATCGCGCCTCTCCTTCTTCGCCTGAACAATAGAGAAATATGAAATTAGATTCATAATAAAACTAAATAAACGAAAATAAATATTTGTTTTTCAACAATCAGTTGATTAATTTTGATATACTTATCCAGAAAAGCTATTGTTTATAGCAAGATAATCGTAATAATAAATTACTAATATTCTCTCTCTGTTAATACCTCTCGCTAAGCTTAACCATTAGAATAGGTTCACATCGCTAGTGTAATGAGCAGGATTCGAACCTGTGATCTCTTGATCGTATTACCTGAGATGAGATGCCTTTAGTTTATAGCAAGTGGGCTGAACTAAAACTTAGTTCAATAGTTAAGGTATCTACGAATCAGGATCTCTTTCAAGTTTAAAATTATAGCTAACGATCAGTCAAATGCCAACAATATTATTATATACAAAAAAATTCAAATTTAATCACAACTAAATGAACGATAGCTATGGCGCACATTAGGAGAGTGGCCTATATCCAGCAGTGGACTGCAATAGGCTAATTGATTGATGGAAACGAACGATATGTAAATAAGAATGCACAGGAGACCAACGCAGAAAGACAGATCAACAAATGAAGCCATTTGGATCACATAATAACTAGCAGCCATCAAAGGTATGCATACAATTTTGCCATCATTTGATAGTCAACCTAAATCAGAATCCTAAAGAGCGAAATTCGTTAATAGATCCCCAAATACATACAGACAAACACGTACCTACAAACAACGTTAAAAATAACTCCGCATGGAATGCTAGGTTTCGATAAATACTCAAAACAGTTACTATATTAACCGAATAATATTGGAATGCCAATCAATTGAGGAATTTGAGTCATAAAAAAGTATAATCTCTGTATTCGAATTAATGAAGGCCAACAAGGTACATACACGTGATGATGTTTCAACAAATCGGTAGAGAAACTACTGTTTCAATTAAGATTTGGAAGCTTTTCAGCCGAAATAAAATAGAAGCTTTGATAACTAAAGCCGTAACGTCCGTAGCGGATTCACTTCTGTTATATCCGTTTCATAATTTTAAAACGATTATACATTATAATGAAACATTATGTTTTTTTATAATTACAATCTGTGGAGCTTCGCATAAAATAAGAATAAGAAACCAAGTCGGTTTCTTTGCTGGAACTACAAAGCATTTTATTTTAAAGAAGACATAATTACATGGAACAAGCTTCGAGATTTTTTAGTTTTTGTTAACATAAAAATTGATTACTGTGTTATGATTGTGAAACAGTCTTAAAAAACTTAATTATTTTGCTACCGGCACTTAACGATACCTTCTTATGCAAATTCTTTGAGATTGATTTATGAAAATGTTTCAGATTTCGATAGTATTTCAATAATTTTGTAACCCGGTCTCATTTTGGACTTTGGACGATATAGTACCTACCAAAATTCTAATTTCGCTATGTTGTTATTGTAGACAAATATTAAAATATAATAATTAACTGAGATTTTTACTATCAGGTTAACGTGTATTCACACATTAACCCGAAAAACATCACTTTATATATAAAATTAACAAGTCATTAGAGCAACATACCGAAACACATTTTTTGTTCTCTACATTAAGAATACGGTATAATAAGTTGGGCAATGACTTTTTGCTTTGGAATCCGTGTAAAAACAACAACGTATCTCATCCTGTTCAGTAAAAAATCACAATTAAATTACCACAATGTTTTAGACCATGACGTCAAAATAAGTTAAACCTACTGTGTACATTTGAAATGGTAAAACAAGTGACATTTACGGTGAAAAGACGCAGCGATCCATTAAGCCTGCTCGCCTGCTGCAACCGGCTCCAGGTGTGAGGTGGACACTGCGGAAAAGTTCCATTTCTGCTCAGCACCTGTGTAGCAACGTAACCTTGACCTTCGTAGTACGCCACTTCAGACACCGGCACTAAACGCACTTCCGCGGAACGTATCTGACGCACTGACAGTATATTCTCGTAAATGGCTTCGTCTTCTAAGTTTTGACCTTCGGGGCAGAGCCGGTAGCCAAACTCACGGCTGATCTCGTCGAGATTAGCATATTCAGGACGTTTGCGCATTTCGGCAATATTCTGGTACTGAGGCTCGTCGCGCACACGCAGCCCTGCCGGCCGCACGGATGTCGGCTCAACGCGGACACCGTACTCTGGCGGTTGGCGGACCATGCGCGCAACTTGGCGACTGCCGAAACAGCCGCGGCACCAGGTGTGCGCGCGCCCACGGAACGTCGGAGTTTCGGGCTCGGGCTCAGGGGGAGGCGGCTGGGACCACATAGTGAGCGCTCGCCGCAACGGACACATCTTAACCCCCAAAAGGGCGCGCGTCGACTGGCGCGGGCGCGCGGAGCTCGGATGGCGCGCTGTGGAATGCGCCCGCGCCGCCGAAAGAATGCAATCTCGGGCGCATTTCGGAGGTCGATCTCTCCGAAGGGCCGGGGTCCGCGGGCGCTCCCGCCTCCCGGGCCGCGGCCATCTGTCGTAATAAGTTCGTCGAATCGAAACGCACGGCCCGCCGAGGTGTCGGCATGCGACGACGCACTAACGGACCCTCACTGACCTCATCCCGTGTCCTCACGCGAAATCATTCACCGAATTTTGTTTTGTCGTTTTTAAATTAATTCGATTGAATTTAACTGGGGGTTACGGTTACCTGCTGACAAAGTTCGTTTGAGCGCGTCTGGGTGTCAGGTCACATCACAAATTTTATGAGATATCCTGCTGCTTTAAAGTAATCTAACTCACATTAACTTAAAATATAGGTAATTCCTTTTTTTCTATTCCATAAAAAAACATCAATAGAATTAACATAGTCAGGAGTTGAAAGCGCCGCAAGCCCTTCGTGGCACGTAACAGTTGTTTAATTATTCAGAATCAAGTTAGGCTCGTTAACTAGGCGGTAATAAACAATCGTAATCGCTGCAGTCCTCGGATGACCGCGCTACGGAATGCAAAAAAGCTGAGTAATTTCACATGTGACAGTGCCAGTGTAGCGGTCACGCGCCCTCGCCACTTAGCGCACGATTTTCTCAGATTTTCCACGTAATCAATTTACGTAGTTTAATAGCGGTATGCGAAGGGAAGGCACGCGGCGCACGGGGAGGGGGCGGCTGAGGGCGCATCTGCCGGTTGCAGGTAGACGCGCACATTTTTGTTCCGGAATTCCTTTACACGCATTTGCAATCCCGTCCCGACTCTGGGACGTATTGAACCAAACTTTGAAAGTAAGAAAAAAAGGAATTTATACTGTTCTATACGGTGCTTCCAGTGTAAAGTGGACCTATTCTCACGCTGCTCGTAAGCTGAAATATTTCACATTTTTCCTAGCTAACTAACCGCATAATTTCAAAGCCACACATGTGTGAGCGCATGTTTGATTTTTCAATAGACACGCAAGCACGTTGTTCTGCAATGTGAGTTTATGTAAAATATCAAATTTATTCATAAATTGAATACAATGAAGATATGTAGGAATTCCTCTTTTATTCAGACGCAGACTACAGATAATTAGTCAGTAGGTAGGTATAACGCGCGGACAGCAAAAGATCTAAAATAGGCAATTCAATTCACTAAATTCAATTTTAACTAAGCAGTTGATGGTGTACAGACAGATAGACAATTTGGCACGATGCGTACATTCCACCGTGAGGTATGTACGGTTAATAGCACCATGTGTTTTTTGCTAACAAATACCGGTAAAATTTAAGGTAATGACCAAAATAACACAGGTAATGTATGTACAATAACTAGATTTTTTTGCTGAAAATGAGGATATAGACGAAGATTCTAAAAATGTCTTCACAAATAAGGATTTTTTTTGTGTGGGAATCAATGAGAATTGTTTTTTTTTAAAGAGATTTATAATTAAAAATATTGATACAATGTTATAAAGTTAAGATCGTTTAGGATATACTCGTATATAAGTAGTAGCTAAAAGCTACTACTTTAATTTTAATTATTACGTCACTAACCCTTTATCTGGAGTGTTTGGAGTCTTCGACCAGGTAATTTGTCTTTTTAATTGGTCGAAGCTTTAAGCAGTACAGAAAAATATTTAAAAATGTATTGCAATTTTATATAACTAGCTTTTAATCTATAAATGTGTGCCATAGTGTGTTTGAAGTGAAGTCAGGGGCAATTTTACTTCCCATGCTAGGATAGATAAATGTTTTACTAGAATTGTTTTTAATAATCATTCTCTTATTGTTGGATTCTGTAAGTTTGCCGTGGGGGTTTCTAGTGAGAGCATCTGCTTCCCTTGGACCGGTTGCTTTTCGACTCACTCCACTATGGTTACACCTCTTTCTCTCTTACACAGGTTTGGTATACAGCTATCCTTATCACACTTGCAGCCTACGGAACTAATTTCACGTCTTTTTCTTCTCTTTGGTTATCTGCTGTAAACGACCGACACATTCGACTTTTCTTTCCTTCTTTAAATTGTATATAAGTATTTTAATTCATATATAAATAATTTAAAAAAAAGTTCAGTTAGTAAAGTTAGTTAAGCAATTGAAAATCTTACAAACTTTTAAAAAAAATCAAAAAAACAACAAGACAATTGAAATTTTTTAAAACATTTAAACTATTTTTTTTAAATATTTAACACGTTATTTAAGACAAAGCCCTAAAGTCACCAGTTAGATAATGTCTGCCTATATCCTAAATTCAACTTGACTGAGGTTCCAAGGTTTGTTTTTTTTTTTTATTGCTTTTGGATGGCGAGCAGCGGCCGGGGGCTTGGATGCGATTAAAATTCCTGAGATACCTCACGCCTGCCGTCCCTTGGGCGTTGCGATGACCATAGACCGACCAAGGCGTGTAACCTTCTTACACTATTGTTGCTCGGTACTAACAAATTGCTGATTTTCTGATAAAAATGTACCTTCTTATAAAACATGGTACATTTTCTGATAAAAATTGTACCTTTTATAAAACAAGGTAGGCAAACAGGTGTCTGTATTCATTCGTCGTGTTAAAAAAAGAATACAATAGAGCAAAGATATTTTGCTAATTCATACCTTGATGTAAATTGTTCTTTAAAACATTCTTCTAAAGAAAAAAAGGTTGTTATTCTACCTGTGCTTACTTAATTACGTTCGTCCGGTTTGGATGTTGCCTCTACTTAAAAATATGATACGAATATAATGAAAAATGTTACGTATACTTTATAAATAACTTTGTAGATAAGAGTATAATCTATCATTAACAATAACAGTTTTCAAGAATGTTAAAAACATGTGATTGCATTCAAAGTGATTCAAAGAATACAATAATTTCCAAAAAAAAAAGTTGAATTTGTAACTCAATTGTGAAAATTGTGAAAATCAAAATTGTGAAATCAATTACAAATTAATATATTCTTCTTCAATCAGCAAAGATTTTTCTTAGATCAATCGATATAAAAATCTAATTAATAAAATCGGAATATTCATTTATCGTTTCGTAAAAATATTAATACTTACAATAATGTTTACAAAATATTGTACTAAAAAATGATAATAAACTAAAATTAAAAAAAAAAGATAAAATAAATAACAAAAAGATGATTCTTTTTAAAAATATCAAAGATGTCATATGAATCCCGCTAAGACTACCTCTATGGAAGAGGAAATCTTAATCGGGAGATCCATATTTTAATGTTGCATGTTCTTAGAAGTCGATAGCTACATAGCAATAGACTGTGGAACCATGCCAGGATTCGAACCCACGACTTAGTGCGCGAAAGTCGAGGCTTAACCGCCTACGCCATCTCAGTTACTACGTGGTTGACGAAAATTAGCTAAACATTACAACTGTTTTTTTTTTATGTATATTGCAATTTACGTTGTATGCTCACCTGCTCCCAGCGACATGGCTGCTATTATTTTATTTAATAAAAATACCTTTCGCTAAATCAATCACGCTGTGTCAAACATTTGTTATTGACGGTGTTTTAATTAGACATTCCTGTACATAGAGTTATTAACATGACATGTAATACAAAGTCCATTAATTTCAATGAAAAATAGAAACACAAGTTGAACAAAAAAGACATGTTACTATCACAACAACAAAAAATCAAGGACACGCATTCACAAGAACTTTAATCTCATCCATCATATAGACGTACATACCTACAAAGAGAAGAAAGTACCAAATATTCATATTAATAAACTCGAGTCGAATGCGGTCTAGCGTTATACACGATTATCCTTCCAGAGGAAAAGAAAAACGTTGGTAAAAAAAAAAAATATGACAGAAGGCGATGGAAGTGGAGGGTGGAGGGCGAGGTGCGCGGGCGCACGAAACACGCGGTTTGACGTATTCGTTTTTTACGCTCATATTCTTATTATTGGGTCCAACCGCTCCCGGTGTTACGGGCGTGGAATGCGCCATAGATCAAGTCATGGAGTAGACGCGGCGCCGTAATTTATTATACAGTATTTAAATCTCGAATTTTGTTTTATGTTACGTTAAGTGTACATTACAATATACATTTTACATTTTAATGTATCACTTATTTTATGCATGATAAAGTTTATGCACTGGAAACTTGTGTACCTGTAATAAGTTAGTTGTACTAAAAATCTACACCATGTTATGAAGAAAATTACTAAATAATTAAAATAATGAGCTATTCAGTCAAGTCAGTAAGGTCAGTGTACTTTCATTAGAAAAATACATTAATACTGTAGGTACGCCTATTATCAGTTCCATAAATATTTTTATAGTAATCAACCTATCACTTTGGAACGCCAGTACGCCGGTAAAGTGGCTATTACTAGATAATTGCGCGCACTAAACTTTATGGAATAACATTCATCATTGCCCTTACAAAGGTTCGGAAATATTTTAACACCAAAATAGTTTTGTAATGTTTGGTAAGTATTCATTTTGCTCTATGTTACATTTCATAGTTACCTCCTTATGTTACTCAATTCGTCGTTATATTACACATTCTCAAGTTTCAATTGGAATGAAATTGATAAGTATCCTAAATAAGTTATTTATTCCGAAGAAAATACAATAAGGTAGTATTTTAAATTCATAATTTATTATAATTATAGTACACTACGTGAATATTCGTAAGATTTATGCTATTACTGCATAGATATAACTAGTATCTATAATATAAATATAACTAGTAGTAGTAGTAAGCATTATGAAGTACATCATGAACTAATTAATTTTGAACCACGTTAACCTGACTTTGAGAGGGATAGTACCCGATTACCTCTTTAGTTTTACCATCTACGCGTGTAAAATATTCGTATATCATAAGTTTATTTCTCAGTAGAGCCTATTACTCGTATAAAGAAGTATTCTAGTCAATACCAAGAAAAGTTGTTTGTCCTTTTGATTCCTTCGAAGCGAATCTTTCATCATATTTACTGCTTTTACATTTTCAAAGGTCTTATCTACTAAATGTTACCTTACAATAATCCTTTATTCTTGTAGGTCCCAATCATCCCAAGAACTTACGACCTGAAATAACTTACGATCTTACCTACTAGGAATTTCGATTCCCAAAATCCTAATACTTATTTAGCCGCTCTAACATCACTAATCGTGAACAAACACACTGTTCTGTATTCAGATACTCACCTAAAATCTTCACAACATCATAACGTAAACATTTTTGGAATTTGTTAAAAAAACAAACGAGCGTACACCCTCGTGAGAAATGGTTGAAAAAAAAAACAGAGATCCCTTTGTCGTGGATGGGAATCGTGAGTTCCAGGAATTCGCGTGCCATCCATACAATAAATACGTCTGTTGATAGAACAGACACCGCCTGTATAGAGCGGAGAACGCACCGCTGAACTTGAATCGTATATGAGAGGAAAAAAATTGTTCAAAGCCCTTTAGTTGGTATCTACTGGTACATTCCTAGACTTGTGTTTTTTTCGTTTTAATCTGTCGCGTGTTCTTTGAAGCTGAAGACTTGACATTTTGAACAGTAGTTTCAAGGGTAATGCAGAATTCATCAATTATAAAATAATGAAAAGTTGCGCCAACATTGAAGGCGAATAGTGAGCATTTTCATAGTAAGTAAGAAGTATGTTGTGAAGACTGCTATTTCGCATTCAGTCTGTGATTTGAACTATGGTCCTTACCCTTTTATTTTGAATAGAAAAGCGCGGATGTATAAATATGTTTATCCGCATTTTAAACTTGTATTACAAGAAATTCTTACTTCTGTTCTAGCTTAGGCACTCGCTGTGTATATGGTTATTATAATCAGTTATTTCTGACGAACCACCAAAGCCAAACAAACACACACATTGTTACGACAGATTGCTTCTCAGAATATTACTATCATCAATTTTCCTCAACGAAAATAGAAAATCAACAGAATTACAATTTACTTGGAACAGGCAAATTACACTTTACGTAACAAGCTCGTAAATCACGCATTCGCCTTTAGTAGGAAAGCACGAAGACAGACAAATGCTGTAACCCTCGGGCAACACGTTAAGCATCCCTTTATGACGCTATTCTAACGGCCCACATGAAAACGTCGGTGAACTTAGAATTTATAACTAAACATGCATAGTTGGAACAACACAGCCAAAACCTAAGTGTTAAGTTTCGGATAAAAATTACTGGAAATAAATATTTTTTAAGATGCCTTCTGTGTACGTTACCAGTAGACATCGATGAGGATCGATGAGGATTGTGTCAGACACTCCTTGTTTCATTTTATTGTTTAATTTATATTTGCTGTATTTTTTCATTTAGCCTACAATTCGTAAGACAGTATTTAAGGTTTCCATTATGTTCTAGAACAGCATGCAAATGTTGTCAATTTGCTCTAAATTCTTTAGAAATATGATACAAAAGCAAACAGCCTCAATAAACCGCAATATTGTGTAGGAGGTAAAGGTCTACAAAAGGCTAAAGTAAAGCTAGAATTAAGGACATACTTCGCAGTATCATTTATGTTACGTTTCAAGTTTATACTTATTCATACAGTTGTACTAAATACTGCCCACATTCGCATACCTCGCGTAACACAAACGCGGTTAAAGGCTTGAATACACATAATTGCGAGTGCGTGAGTCTCTACAGCAGGGTTACCAGTTCAACCATCAGATTCAATGAATTTGCCACAACGGTGTCAACTAAATAATTTAAAGTAAAATAAATCATGCATGATTCACCCGTTACAGAACATTCAAATTAAAAATCGATACCATTTCATGTAATTTCGAAAGAAAATAACTTAATCGATGTAATTGAAGTAAAAATAACTATAACTAGTCCACCTATTAGTTCACCTCATACAAATATTCACAGTTATACATAATAAACGTTGGGACTATGAGTATACATCTATGGCTAAAGCTACATATTCAAAATAATTTCTTTTTCTTTTTTTCAAAGACTGGTAACCCTACTCCAAGGTCCAGCGTTGAGGTCGTCTGCGCTCGCGCACGCGTCCCTCACTTCGAAAACAATCTCGGGTTACGGGCCGGGCTCGTGTGGGCTCGCCGAAGTACCACGGGGCGACACGAACTCGCCCGATTAACATCCCAAGATTGATTGTGTATGTAAGGGCAAAAAGTTGCAACACTATCAAAAGGCTGCAAAGGACAATTACGGCAAAGGTCTCGTTATCGACTATAATTTTGAAATTGATTATTGATCGCTTGAAGATTATGCATCTGTTTAAATAACATTTATAATTGATCTTCAGCTTTAAGTAGATGATATTCTTCCAGGATTAAGGACAAGCGATTTGGTATCTTCATAACATGACACGTTGACAAGAGAAGTTTGAAATTTTATTTTAGTCTTAAGTCATACAATGCTAATTCTTAAAAATGCTGCAAATTCTTAAAAAAATCAAAACTGTGTGTCCGAGTGGAGCGGGAGCGTTGGTCACGGTGCTCGCACGCAACTTTACGGCGAGGTGTAACATTAACCGGGCGGCGGAACAATGGGCGCACGCGCTGAGGTCGCCGTGCCGGGTCGAGGACGAACCCCGACAGCCTTCCCCGTCCTTCAGTGCTGCCTGCTTTATTGTATGTTGCTAAGGACTCTATACGAACTTCAACTGACTTTGAATGTTTTAAAGAGAACCAAGTATTTGAACACGGAATAACCAAATCTGTCAAAAAGGTAAATATCTTGCTTTGATGTGCAAACGTTGCAGCATGTTTAAACAAGTATCTACAAGACATTGTCGTTATACTCCGTAAAAACAAATATCCAAAGACTAATGTCACAAAACTTACACCCAAATGACACAATCACGTTCATAATTCAATCCGTGTTGAAACATTTTAGAGTGTTAGTTAAAAATGCGACGGCCGGGACGGGACTCATGTCATCCGCTTATGATTGGACAGACGCATTCCATTGCTTGATGCACGACCGACATGTTTCATGGATGAATACAAATAGGATAGAACAACATTTTTTATCTCAATGTCGGATTTGTTATGCACATAGTGATGGGGATAAATCATGTTACTTTACAAACGTAGCCTTCGCTGTTTCAAGGTGTTTGAAATGTGTCATTTCAGGTATTCATGAGAGAAACCAATCGTAGAAAGACATTATACTTATTTAAGATATATTTAAAATTCAAAAGCATCATCATCTGCATATAGACGTATTCTCCTGATTGCATCCGTGGCCAAGATGACCTCGAAGCTCAGGGTCCGCCTTCCGGCTCTTCCTTCTCCACTTCGCACGATCTTGGGCGTCCATGGTAGTGAGACCATTAGCACGCATATCACCCTCCACGACGTCAAGCCAGGACTTCTTTGGCCTACCCCTTTTACCTGGACCCGGCGGGGGTACCATTGCCAGGCATTTGTTCCCCACGTAGCCTGGCGGTTGCCGCAAGACGTGGCCGCACCAGCGAAGGCGGCTCTCTTGCATTTTATCCGCGATGTCACGGACATGGAGGCTGCCGCGGATGCGAGAGTTCCGTACGCGATCTTTACGCGTAACGCCGCACATCCACCGCAACATTTTCATCTCCGTGACACGCAGCTCTTGCTTGTGTCGCTCGAGCAGCGGCCACGCCTCACAACCATACAAGAGAACAGGCCTAATGATCGTCTTATAGACCTGCCCCTTCAACCTGACTGGCATTTTAGGATCACAGGTGACGCCAGTCATTTCTCGCCACTTGGCCCACGCGGCAGCAATGCGTGCCTTGACGTCGTGGTCGATCTCACCGGTCACATGAAGTACAGATCCCAGGTACTTAACCTGGTCCGTGCGCTCGACCAAATCATCGCCTATGCGGACGGATGTGGGATCTGTGGAGTTTAACGCTAAGTATTCTGTCTTCGTTACATTTAGCTTCAGACCGCCGTTCTCAAGCGCTTCTTTCCATCCTTTCACGCGTCGCACCAATCTGCTCCTGTCCGCGTCCATGAGCGCAATATCATCAGCATACATGAGCAACCACGGAGGCTGCTCATGTGAGTTTCTAATGCTGTCCGACAAAACATCTAATACCACGCTGAACAGGTAAGGACTAAGGACGGATCCTTGGTGTACCCCGACGGTGATGGGGAAGGCTTTCGAGTCGCCAACAGCAGTCCGAACCACGGACCCGGAATCGTAGTACATGTCTCGGATGGTGTCAATGTAAGTCTCTGGAACACCCTTGGCCCGCAGTGCCCACCAGATCACCGCGCGAGGAACACAGTCGAAGGCCTTCTGCATGTCTAAGAATAGGCAGTGCAGGGGCGTGTTCTTCGCCCTGTATTTCCCCGCCAAAATTCAAAAGCAAGCTAGCTTTAAATGTTCTTCTGTCTAACACCGACTTAAAAGTTACCAGATTATAACTAAGCGTCTGCATTTCTACAACAACTGGGTTCCAAACCACGTCAAAACCAGTTTCATTTTTATGATAGAGATTTAAAAAGGACAATGTGTTTCGGCTACCAAGTTACGCTCTTAGAGATTAGATAATATTCAATGATCCTTTGTGTAAACTGCTAGCTCTTAAAGGTTCTTTATGATTTGTATACCATGTAAGTTAATGGGATCTAAACTGTAATCTCATTTGGAATTTCGATCTCTCACTTCTGATACGTAATCAGAAATATGGTTTTGAAATATAAATAGTCTAATTGCAGTTGGAGATGGTAACATTATGTAATTAATTACTACGAGACCACTTGATGTTTTGTTTGATGCCAAACTAACAAAGAACTTATCTAACTTTCACCTCATGTTCGTTCGGCTATAGATCATCAAGCGCCTACGGCGGAATAAAAGATGGTCCTCATGAAACGACGAGATTGCTACATTATTCTTATAATAACACTTTAATAAACTGCTTTAGTATATTAATCGTAATCTAACTATTACGTACGAATTTGTTTCTAATAATGCCAAACATTGTAACATGAAAGAAATCGTTAAGTTTTGAGGCCTAGGACCAAGATCGAAAAAGTTGGAAAAGATAAGGTCACATCTATAATTAAAATGAAATGCAAATGCTTTCAGTTCAAAAAATGTAAGTAATGCCTCTGGTACATAATAAGACGTGTGGAATGTTTTAACAACGGCATTCTTCAGTTTACGAGCAGGGTAGGAACGTTACACCGAATTTGGGTGGCTGTTAAGCACGTATACATACATACTATATTGTATGTTGTTATAAAATTTACTATCTATACCTTTTCATACAATTCATGTACCTAAAATCTTTAAAGATATTTTTCAAATACTTATCGTATTTTTCTTAAGCCAAATTTCTTTTTTCTTTTCTTCATGGAATTCTTCAACAGTAAGAACCAGATGCTTCGAAGGTATGAAATTAGTGCAACATTTTTGTTCATACGCCAACCTACAATTTTGGTTAAAAAAACAACCTGTAATTTATCTACAGTAGCTTGCACGTACGTAATAATTATTTTTACAAACTTTTTAAAATATCGACCGACGCAAAAGTGGATGGCAAGAACCTTTGTAAGTTGAATCCTTACAGAAGATAAATTTAATGACAGTGTATTAATTTTTCACAACTGCGTAGAAATCATATTCGATCGAAATAATGATATTTAAAGTAACGTTCTGGTTTTTTTATTGAGGGTTGATATTATTCCTAATAAGGGTGAACAAACTCACCCATTCCTAGCCAACCACATCCATAGAAACTGGAGTATTGACTAAATATAAACGTTGTTTCTAACAACGAAGACAGAGGTGTTATTACACAATAGCTCAACATCGTTATAGCATCGTTATAATCTAATGAATACAAACACGAAGTAGCTAGGCACTAACTGATATTTACGTCAACAGTCAACAAACTATGTAAGAATTTTCCCATAAAACTTCAAGTAGATCTCGTTCACGATAATTTATAATTATACAGCATGTTACAAGTATTGTCGAATGGAATGCAATATAATACCCGTGACCCCAACGACCTGGGCTCTGTCAACATTTTTATAGATTTATACAAGTCGTTTTATGACATACAGATTTTAATATCGGGATTGAGTTAAGGTGCAGTCTGACTGAAGATACAGCCACAATAATTTTAAAGATTATATTCTTTTAATTTACCAAATTCTTTTTGCTTATTTCACTTGATATCAACAATTCTATTACATATTATTATAAACAAATCTGCGTGAAATATCTCTAATATGGAAGATATTATTTATGTCCCTGTGCTAATCGAAGAGGGAATATGTCATTAAAACCAAATCTACCTCAATTTTAACCTCAATCACGTCTCATATTTTGTTTAACTTAAAAGCATCAACGACATTTCTCTTGTAAAATATTACCACTTCTTGGACCTTAAAATATTCATTCACGATTACGAGGTGATTTTTAAAACGCTACCGGGTGAAACATCTCGTTTCACGCGTCTGTATCGAGTGGGTACTTCTTAAAAATTCCAACGTATCATGATAACGATGGCTTTACTCGTTAATGTTATGGCCGTTACATGTTTTATACGAGCCAGCGATAAAACTGTGGATTTAAAACAAAAGCTTTTTAAATTTGATTGCACAAGACTCATAAGTTTGCAGGAAGAATTATGGCATGAAAGTTAAATAAGTTCAAGCACTTATTGTGGGTGAAATTTGTGTATTTCAAAATGGAGATTGATTTTCAAATGTTGTGGTTAAAAGAAATTAAATAACTCTAATTTAAATTTTATATCATCTTCATAAAAGATAGATATTTTAGTACCTAAGGTAAGGTAAAGCATACAAATACCTTTTTAAATAATCATTATTATACATACTGGCACTTAAAAAATTACAGACATGAAACATTAACTTAATACAATCAACCTTTGAAGAGTAAAACGGTACAATAAAAATACGAAAAAAAAAAAAATACTGGTGAACGCTCTGTCATCGTGTAGTACTTTCAAGAGTTTTATTGTACAACTGATCCCCATTCTGTGCATTCCGAAAGTATGAGTGTATGATGCACGTGTTTTAATGACTGGAAAGGATTGGACGCGATATTTGAATATGAACGGAATTCGTCCGTCAAACTTTTGTATATCTGTCAGCTCTTTGTACTTCATGATGAGAAGACTGACAATTTACAGCCTTGAGCTCTTTGAATATCTACTTGAGCTATCTATAAATTGAATAACACCTTTTGATCTAAATGTATGGTGTTATATATTAATTAAAGCCCTAACATACAGGAAGCAATAAGAATAGATGTTACTAATATCAAATAGGATAAAACTACAAATTTTCAACGTCTAAAAATTAAATACTCATTTATTTAAAAAACTACTAAAATTTAAATAAAAAATAAAGCAGTTGACATACATACTAATGATTAAAATCGGATTAAGTGTTAACACAGCATAGATTACAATTAAATATTTAAATGTGCCTTTATTCAAATTTCAAACTAAGTTACGCTTGCGTGGATGTAGAATAAAATACATAGCACTGGATCATTTATGACACATGCGTGGAGACAGAAAATTTATATCGACGATATTTTAATGAATTTCATAAATTGTCATAGTCTATTGGTAGAGAATGTAGAGATACCAATGGACTTAGAAAAATGGAAGAGTCGCTTTGCATATTATCTAGACATATCGTTTTCAACCCGTAAAAGGACACCGATTTATTATAAGACGTCTTGAAATATTGTTTTTAAGTCCTAAACTTTCCACAGGATATCTTTGATATTGTAATATCGGATATCAATCAGATGACCTGAGCAATTTATTAACTAAAGTTGTCTTCGTTGGTTCACGAAATTAGCGCAAACAACCCACACATCCTCGTAAATGTTCAGCTCGAGGGCACTGCAGGACGAGACAGCGTGTAATACGAGCAGCAAATATATCATAATCAAGCCAGCATCTAGAATCAATACATTATCTGGGCGGCAGCCGGCCGAACGGTAGCCCAACGTTGCATTACATTAACAAACGACCCGTTTCTAACTCAGCGCTCTTTTATTACAATATTATGCGATATTGTGCATCCACTGTAATTACGTTGTGTTGACCCGTTTCATGGTTTGCTTTCAATAGCCGTTTTGCTTATGGCATATTTTGTTTCTCCTATAATTTAGATATCAGTATTAAATCATTTTACTTTTTATTTATGCTTATGAGAGTGGTTTGCATCGTATGTTTGTTGGTAGACGTGTATAGAAACCGTCTATCTTGGCATGGGATATCGCTCATGAAAGTTTATGCACGATGCAGACTAGAGACACGTGTGTCCCGACGACCAGAATGTCAACGTCGACAACTTTACGACAGCGCTCTTCTTTACGATTTCCGATGGACAAGACTAAGATAGGTTGTATCCAATTAGCAGGTACATCAATTTCTGTGTCACGGTTATTATTGCCAATTAGGGTTGGTGATACCTAGATGGTAAGTTAAGTAAGGTACAGGTAAAGATTTGAAAATAAATCTTTACAGATTTTATTTTTGGGTAAATAGTTAACCATAAAGTTTTTCAAGATACTAGGTTTATTTGAAGTTTAGTATCGAGAACACATTTCCAGTTCATTCAAAACTTGCGATTCGGAACCTGAATCGCAAGCTCTGGATGCAATTGGATTTGGATAAAAAAAAAATATGGAAAGGTGGAAGGGGTGGAGCTCACTTTCCTACTTTTCATAATTTGGTTAATCTTAGTTTTTACGATAGCGGAACTGCTGTCTGAAACTCAAGACCCTCTAAAGGAAAGCCTGGTGCAGAATCTCATGCGTCAACAGGTGCACCAGCTTACAGCTGAGATTGACATAATTTCGAAGATCGACTAAAAATCGTAAAGTCTATAAATGCCATAAGTTGTAAAATAAACGATAAAATAGATGTTGTAAAATTTACACTTTACAACATTAACCTTAGATTATTTTTCACATCCCTATCTACAATTTAAATATTAATGTCGACAAGTATCATACGATCAGCTATGAGCATCAGGTTATCTAATATCTTGTTAAAGAAACCGATTTAAGAGGCACACGGCACAAAACTATGCAATTACTGTAATATCTGATTCTATTAATTTGAATAGTATGAAACTTTATTGGATATATAAATTGCTTGTTGTTGCCGGATGCTTGGTTATATAATAAAAGTAACAGGACTTAGTTGGAATAGATTGATTATTAATTGGTACATTTAGATCAAACATTATTACGATCTACATTGATGATGAATGAATCACAATATTACATGAACTTAATATAGCATTCCGATTTTCCACACGGGGGTACCGGGTATTATTCTGCTTGGAAACGAGTTTTATCATAGTCGTAACGGAAGCAATAGATGGATTTCGATTAGTTAACGTAGAATACCTGGCATAAAACTAAAGCAACGTCAATGTATCAGGTGCGAAAGCGAATGCGGGTGTTAACGACACGGTTGGTCAATTGGAATAAGGGAGCAAATGAAATTTAAATGGTCAATGGCCAAAATGTAATGCTCTCCACCATGCAACGCAACATAGGTCGTATAAAATAATTGTATGTACTTAAAACACGGTAATATTTCTTCAAGTAGTTCAGCATAAAAGCAATAGATGGCGTTATCAATTTTACACAGACCGTACTACCATAGTTTTTCATGCATGTATTATTTTACTACCTATTGCAGTGATTGCGTAAACATTTTTATAGGATTGACGTTTATAAACGTTATCGCATACCGTAAAAATGCTACGATCGTAGTATGTTTTTAGAAATTCTCGTTTGCACATTTCAATTGACGTGTTTCATGTAAGTAGTAAATTATGCGAAGTACAGACAGCATCAAAAGCTGATGAGGATCGTACAGATTTCAAAGTTCAAAATGAGCTTGAGAAATTATATAAATAATATAGGTATAAATCGAAATTCAAAATTTCTTTACACATAATTGAGCCCACGAAGTGGTTAAATAAATTATCTCCTTCATTCAAAAATATAAATAAATTGTCTTCAAGATCAATTTTTAAAATCCTGAAAATGTTTATATACTTTTGATGCTGACCATACCTATTACGGTCCAAGTTCGTCTCGGTTATGAAGTGTGCGTAAATACAACGACGTAACTAAATATAGCACGAAGTGACAAGCATACTGATTTGTTTTTTTTTTATTCTACCATTTGAGACACATTGCTTTCGATAGATTATTACGTCATATAACGTCATCAGTTATGTGAGTTTGCTAGACGCAGGCTTGCCTATAAGTCCCTAAGAGTTAGAATCACTGCGATGTGCATATGGATGAAGAACCTTCTAACCCGTGAGGTTATTCTAGACGACAGAGGGCGTGCACCCGGTGCACCACTGCCTGTAACCTGCTGTGCAATTCTCTAAACGTTCAGCGTCGAGCACAACGTTGCGACAACCTTGATCGAGATTGTCATTGGTCGATCTCCAGTGACGTCATCCAGTCTGACCAATGACAATCTCGATCTAGGATGTCGCAACGTTGTGCTCGACGCTGAACGCTTAGAGAATTGCACAGCTGTAACCAGTGTAATCAGGTTGAAACGTCAGACAATTCCAAGGTATACCTACACCAAGAACGCGTTAGTTCCCGTAAATCCCATCATTCGGGGGGCACGTTAAGCCGACGGTCCTGATTTTCATTAATTTTCATACGAACAACACATCTATGGCAGTTGTTACGGGCAGTCGGAGCCCGCAAAAGTCCGTACAGTCTAACTACAGAACTTCGATATCGCTGGTAGTTGTGGAGGTCAGATGGCAATCGCTTTATGGAAAATATTGAAGTTCAGCCACATCACGGAGACTGGAAAGTTGGGGTAAAGGCTCAGAGAATAATGACTAATAGATTCCAAAGACTTAGCGCATTCAAATAAACAAATTCTTCAACTTAGTATAAATAAATTACTACTAATTAGGTAATCTGTGGTAGTACAGTTATTTATAACTAATTAATAATACAGAATTCTAATGGACTTCTCAAAAAGGATAAATGCGCGTGGGCATACAGGCAAGCATAATGTCTACGGGTCTACTTAATGCGAAGTGAAACGTTATTATAGCTACTTAATTTTATTTAATACGATTAATAAAAACAATAAAAAGTAAGACTATCCTTTTTTTATAGTATCCCCATGGATATGCCGGAGCCGGTAGAGGTGGTTATGTAGGACTTGAACCGACTAAAACGCATGCTGTCTGTGGGTAACTGATTGACGGAGGAGGAGGATCACCATTACAGACACTCGACAATGTTACAATGTTAGCCCTCAGCTGAACGGCCCCATCAGATGCTTTTTCACATCCTACTTAAAGGACCCAGGACTGTAAGATGAAGGAAACACGTGTGCTGTTAAAGAATTCCATGACTTAATAGTGCGGCAACAATATAATTATTTCTAAACTGGCTAGTCAATCGGTATGAAAAGATCTCAACTGACCCCGCCTACGAAATTATAACTTAGGTATTTAAAATATCTAGTCCATCTAGTTTTAAAATACACACAGTATGTAAATAATGCAAAGTATATTCCGTTTGGTGTGTATTTCTGGTAAATATTTGTTTCATACACATTTAAATGATTCCTTTGTTATGTATTTATATACTTTTGTTTATATAGAAATATATACAAAACGCAAGTGCGTTAGTTTTCCATGATGGATGTAGGAAGCGGGGTAATACCCGACTTAAGCAGGGTTATAAGTATTTTCTGTTAAGAAATTTGCAATAACAGAAAATGCATCTAATTGACGGTAATAAGGCCGTAGTAACTAGGTATGTCAACCAACCACTATGGGTTTTCAACCTTCCCTTTACGAGCACTATACTGAAAGTGATCATTGTCCTAGTAAGAGTAGGCCCACAAATACAGAAAAATTAAATGGTTTCTTCTCGTATCTAAAACAGATTTTTAAACGTTGTTCCATATCATCCAATTAACCTAAATTCTTGAGCTGGAAGTGTAGATTTAAGTTGAAAGTGGAGCGTAGCGTTCGTAACAAATACTTCTCGATTGCATCCCCTACCACTGTGTTAAAAAAGCCCGCTAAAACAGCAATTTAATGCACCCATGATACGAACTGTTACAGGTCATCTACAAACGGCACAGAGCCACAAATAATCGTAATATCACAAGTCTTATCATTTAACTCAAGAAATTGCCATAAGTAACTGAAGGTTACGTAAGGAAATTATAACTGCATACTACACTTATCAGCATATCATAAGTCCCCATCGCGTGACATCTTGACTCATATAAAAATACACCTGATAGCTTGCCGCGGAAATAACAATGACTTATTATTTCTACCACTAGAATGGATGAAGGAATCATACATTTGGTTTCGGGAAAAACTATTAATAATACACTAGCAACATCGCGCACCTTTTTGACGAACCTATAATGACAGGTGTCAAAATTCATTAGCTTTGTCTTGTTTATGTATCCTGTTCCTAAAAAAATGCATTCCCATCTCACCGTGATAGTACTAAAAGTACTGTGAGTATCCCGGTATGGAGCCCTCACAATTAGTCCTCAAACCCGTTGATCGCATGTTCATGTTCACGCCGTTATCTCACAGGGGATTCTAGTTACTTCTACTGCAAATTAATTCTCTATACTGTGGCATTTATAAAATAATTACAATTTATATCCGCCGACTACTATTTACAAGTGTTAGTGTGAGCGTTAGAGATGAAATAGTATGCGAGTAGTATCTCTCTCATTCAGACGTTGAGAAACTGCTATCAAGGCTGAGCAACACAGGCAAGTCACACCTGACAAAATGCTGCATAAAATACGTAGCTGTTATTCTGGATATAGGTAGCGTTCAACCGGTGTACCAACTAAAATATTATTGTTAAAATTTTAATCATGCTGCTGGCCATGATTAAAATTTTAAAAAAAGTAAGATTTTGTATACCGCAATGAAACTCTTCAAGACTTTAATATTTCTTTTTTTTTATTTAAAATATTTCGAGCCCGAGAACCGAATGCGGATTCCACGCTTGAAAGCTATACTTCTGATAAATTATTGGTTGTGTCGTTTATCACCCGATACATTGTAGAGGGATAATGAAAAACTGCGGGGGTTAAGATACGTATCTGTGGCAGTTATGTTCAAAATTAGCTGCATTGCGAAAAGTCTAAATCGATTTGGAGGTAATGCAAAACCTACACACCCACCGAGATTTCGTTAACGATTTAGTAGATTTTACTTTAACGAAAAGTGCCTGTGACCAATACACAATGAGACCTAAACGTGGAATGCCTATTATTTGGGCGAATACAGATTTTTTAGTTCATTTTGAAATAAAAAGCACTCAAAGGTAATCTCTCAAATAGTGCCTATCCGATTTATTTCTACAAAAGTAAACGATTAATTGATTACTTAAGTAAATTAAGATTTGTATCCCTTATAGGTATCTAAAGGTATCGCTAATTCCTCTGGTCACACCATAATTTGAGGACGACTATATCGATATCATTTTATCTTTGTAGAAGTTTCTTACAGGAAGAAAATGCAGTAAATTGGAAAATTTCAGAAAAAAAGAAACTACTATATTTTAGTACGCTACGTGGGCAAAGCTGTATAGCAATAGCCAGTTCGTTACAAAACTAAAACTGCTCAGTCTGAGAATAGTCTGGTTTCACATAGTGTGTGCTACACCGTCCACGGCGCGGCGTCGCGCACACGACCGGCCACCTTACGTCTTATACTTTTTGCTCACAGCGTAACCTGGTGGCTGGATCATAACTATTATTTATGGTCGGTTTGTTTCGTTTTAAATTTTGTGTAATGATGAGTCTTGACTGCTGTGCCGCGCACACTTCACTTTAATCGCCCTTCAGATACAGGTATGGAGTTGGTCATGCGCGTCGATGGCATATATTGATTTATTTTAAAGTTATTTTACCTTTATAATTCATCTTATACAGAAAGGAAGCTGCTATTGTTTGTAATATAACAAAACTTTCGGTCAAATGAAAATTTATATATTTTTTATTAAAATTCGGAATTTTGATATTCGGTTTTTCTTCCCTTGGTGATGTGATAATATGTAATCATAAGAAATGTTCATTTGGTAACATAATTTTATGTCCCAGTCTTGCAAACAAAGATGATAAGAAAAATGGTCTCTTGAAAATGAGTGATTGAACTAATGAAATTTTATAGGAGTAAAGTGGTAAAAAGTGCATAGTAAGCTTTTATGTGCCGTAGATCATAAACGATAACTTCGTAATGGCTTATGATGTCGATAAGGATCAAGAATGCGTTATTAAGCTCATTAGAGATGAGAACGAAGTAAGCACGTTTTGTTTTTTTTTTGTTTCAAAGATAATAATTTGTCGCTGGCAGCTGTTTTTTTTATAATCCGTATCTGTCTGACTGTAAACATTGTAACTCATTGTCCATAATATAAGTATTTTTGTTCATAAACTTTTTACTCTTGCGTTTCTGTTGGACCTCTAAGCGCTCCTATACAATTTTTAATCCTTATGCTTATGCACACACCTGTATAAAGTTTTAAATTCATTGTTTCAATTTTCGTTAAGGATGGAAACTTTTTCCGATAAAAGATTTTACAGAAGTCCATCGCGATAAGATTCCCCCGAAACTTTTTGCCTTAAATAGCGTGATTAAACACTATTTTAAAACGAAAACCTTTTCGGGGTAATCGAGAACGGGGGGTCATCAAGGCTAACCCATCAAAGAATCTAGTAAATTATTTATTTGACAACGCTTTATCATATTTAAAATAAATTCCAAGATTTGTTTACCATACCATAGACATGTAAACATTAATCGTTACAAATAAAAAAAAATACAATGTGGTCTTACAGGTAATAGATAAAATACAGATATACAATTAACATTTACATGTATGAATCATTGCATAAATATTTAATATTAATGAATAATAATATACAACAGTATAATCAGAATAAAATAAGCAGTATAAATTATATAAGAATCTACGTGATTAAATTTAAATTATTGGTATAATTTATTATTTATTCTTACGCAATAAGTAAACGGATCAAACAAGTGATTCTTTGCATAAAAACGATACAATAATTTAAAAAAAATCGCCGACGAATTGAGAGCCTTACTTCTTTTTGAAGTCTGTTAATTGGCCTCAAATGTTTTTGAAGCGAAATGTCAAAACTTATACACTCGCGATTTTCGATTACCAAATGTTAGAAACTAGATACAACAACAACTGTCAAATTGATTTACGGATAATGTATTGATAACTTCGCAAACTGTTACTACGTCGAGTATAGAGAGCTCCACCTTCACATGGGACATTCATAATTAGAATTTCACAGTCGTTCTGGTACTGCCTGTCAGTTGTATACAAACGGATTTTAATGGGACAATTGCCGCAGCCTTGAGGCACAACACAACCCAATTTCAAAATCGTTAAAAAACCGGGGGTAGGCCGTCGGGGAATTTGCCCCAACCTTGTCCTCTCCCCTAAAAGCAATGCCATATACGCGTCTACTTGTGCCACTGCAACACTGGGATTGTTGGCTAACGCAAGAGCTATGATTTTAGACGAAAATGGTAAAACAAATTTTAAAAAATACACACATTTTTTAGAACTATGCTAGACAAATAATCCTACGTACTATAAAAGCGAAAGTTTGTCTATGAGTGGGTGTATTTGTTACATCTTTACGCTATAACAGCTGGCTTCGATTCGAATTCAAATTGAGATATTTTATCTCTTTGATTATCTAAGAAGCTGCTCTCAATTATATGATAGGGCCGGAAGGCAGCTGATGAAGGAACGTGTCAAATGATCTTATAATTTGTCAGCTGCACATTATCCAATAATTTGCCTAAAATTTGACAAAAACTGGTTCTTCCTCTTGTTTCGTGTCGACGGCATGTTGTCCGTCAAACTTTATTTCTTTGCGTTCTCAGAGGCTCATGACCTCCTCCGATTTACATGTATATGGGGCAAGCAGCACACTTTAGCAGGTGGACCATAATCTGTAGAGTAACTCCCCACTAGTTACTTAACGTAACTTGATGATCAACTTTTGTGCTTACAAATATTTGTGGGGCTGCGCGTATTCTAAAGTCTGATACTGTGATCCGTAAATTAATTATACATTTGCAACTTTATTTTTCGAAGTCATTACCATTGACCGCACGTTTGCATAACATTACTAACAGCTAAACTCTATAAATAAGTATTATCAAAGTTCACACACAGCCACGCTGTCTCATTGGTCAAAGATGAGCTTGGAATGTCTGTGCCTACTTCCTGTTGTTATAATAAAGTTAATTGTATTCATAGTTTATCATTATACACTCGCGATACATATCCCTAAAGGGTAGATAGTATTGTATTATTCATAGCAATTTTGACAGCTTTGTATGGTCATATCTGACTTCAAGCACAATTTCTAGAAAACTTACACAGTTTTGGTATTACTTTGCTCTGCAATACTTGAATTTGTAACGTCTTAATCACTCTAAATTATGAGATCATCAACATTTCAACCACCTGTGCTCATATTCTCTAAGTCTGAAGTTTTGAAAACATAGAAAACAGGTTGGGTCAGTTGGCGTAACAGGCTGCACCCAAACATGCTCCTACAAGTTCAAAAACGTATCATTATAGTTCATTAAACAAAAAGCTACCATAACCGAAACCCCGACCTCCAAAATTTCAAAATAACCTTGTCTATCTCGAAAAAATATCGGGAAGCTTAGCCACTCCCCCTCATCTGTGCAGCCCGAGGCAGTGGATCACGTCGACCTTGGTTCCAGGAACAACTCGGGTCAAAAATAATAACTGTTCAGCAACCATCAATTTTGTACCATCACAATCAAAATAATACAAATTATACGTACAGTCGAGTTCAATAATATATTGACACCTCCAAGCTTCATAAATATATGAACGTTAAAAAAGTTAATAATATTGTGACAACTATAAGCATCATTAAATTGTGGACACGATTTAGATTCATTAATATGTGACTGCTTTGTCTCAATAACATGTATACAGCCAAAGGCACATTATTATATGGATACAACAATAGGAACATAATTATTATCATGTGAAGACTGTAGAAATCATAATCATATATATACACATGAAAACAATAATATCTGAACTAAGCAGATTCTAATTATAATTTTGGATTTTTTTTTAAATTTTTAAATTGTAAAGTTTTTGTTTTATCGTGCAGCCAATACACGATATGATGAAGGGAATGTATTGCCAAATAGACGTAGTGAACGCTTTACATTCGGATTTTGGGAGTGGATAAATTCGGGTGGGCCAATAGAATTGTTCGAAATATCTGACCAAATGAATAGTGATACCGATTTTGATATTCTAAAAGGCGTGTTTTTACCAAGTGCAAAAATTGTGTATCCTTATAATCACCGAATAACTTTTATACAAGATAATAGTTCCGTTCACAATGCCAGACGAGTTCAAAATTGGATAACTGAGCAAGAAACTTGGAATTAATAAATATTCCACCGAAGCCCTGACCTCAACCCCATCCGCGGGCAAAACTAGTATATATTTATGCTTGGATGTAATCCCTCCGGTATTCATATAAACACAAGCTGTCGAAAAGAACATTGAAAGACACTCATTTCAAAAACTAGAAAACAATGGAAGCTACTGTCATTTCTGTCAATGTAAACTAGATCTTATTTGTTCCGGGATATTAGAGATAATTAAGAATCTTAGCCTGCTCAGATATTATTGAAGCCAATATAGATTAGAATTTTTTGTTGAAAAGCGTGATCACAAATTATTGCTTAATACATAGCATGTATTATTGAAACGTTCACATGAGCACATATTTTTGATCTATAAGTTCTATAGAATTTATTGAACTTTCCAACGCTCACAATATATTGAATCCTTGGCAGTGCCAATATATTATTGAACTCGACTGTACCTATCCCTTTTTAGGGTTCCTTGAATACAAGACGCATATAACACGCGATTTATTTTTTAACGAATTCGTGAATGCTGAAAGATTAGTTTGACTCACAAAGTAAATTATTTCGATATTCGTAATCCTCGCCTACTAATGTCATAAATGTGAAGTTTGGGAAGAAGTTAGGATGTCGGTTACTCCAGTACAATCTAACGGCAGAACCGATTTGGCTGAAATTTAGTACAGGGATAGATTACTTATATAATCTTGAATAACCCTTAGGTTACCAACATCCCTGGAATAGATTCCCTATGTTGCAAGAACAATATCTGAATTCTACACGAATGGAGCCGCGTGCAAGAGCTAGTTTCAACAAATTTTCCGTTTATATCGTCTACGTCGTTTCAAAATTATATACAAGCGTCAAAACCATTTTCTTACAAAAGCTTTAGTTCAAAATTGTGCAGCCCGTAACCAGTTGTTAAGACGCATATAAAATGTACAGGGCGTGCTCAATTAAATATGTATTAGCGTGTGTTACCGCTCAGCATTTGAATAAATGCAATGCTAAACTGAATATGCCGTCGCCTGCTGACAATGAAGCCAAGAGAAGGCTTCGTTGAATGGCAAAGTTTGTAAATATAGGGAACACATATCCGTGGAGAGGTTCAGAATGTAAATTATATTAATAAGACCAATCTTTATGGGAATAAGCGCTAATAATAAATCTTTAGCCATGAGGCAAGTAGAAATATAATGGAATTGTGGATCTGGATGAGATAATGTAATAGAATAGAATGTAATCACGATCTTTTAATACTTAAGAAACCAGACAATAAGCATCTTTCATATAAAACTCCTAATGTACATTATTTTAAAATTATGTATTACTTATTCATCGAAACTGTCTGTAATGGTGACCCTCTTTTCAGAGACTTTGTCTTCAGCTTACCATCAGGCGAGGCGAAGTCAAATTAACGTGGCTTGAAAGAGACGAAGAATATAACAGTGTACTTTTTACAGGAATGTTCCCGTAAAAACTAAAATACAATACTAGTCTAAAATATAAACCATAACAAACAACAAAGTGATTTAGTGAAATATATTAGGTTGTCGATCAAATTGATAAACATAATATGCATACCCTATTGTTATACTGTAACCAAACAAAGGTGACATCATTGTACAAAACTGATAGTAGCCCTGGATGATCGTATAACTGAATGAGATATGGAGACAATAGACGGTAGACCAACTGCTGTTATAACAAGCCTTAAGTAAAACGTTATCAGTAGAAACCGAATTATTTTTCAATTCTATTCTATGTATGGTCATTCATTTTAGGTGTAAACAAACCTGAGATTCTTTTGAAATAATGAAACATCGTGTTTAAAATCCTAAGTATCTTATCTTAACGACTTGAAAACTTCCTTTCCAAGATAACATACAAATGCAAAACAGTGTAAAATAACGTAAAGTAAAACTTAGAAATAGTGACAAAAAAAACAATTTGTTTTGTTGATAAGTTGTAAACTAACTGTTTATCAACAAGAGCTTGGATCAAAAAAAAATGCTAATTTTGAACTTGTATACTTGCACTCTTGTACTGTTTTAAGTATAATATAATGCTTGACATAAGCCCAGACTGCATAACACATAGTTCGTGAGCATAAGCTCCTACGATTCCGTGAATCAGCCAAACCTGTTAGAGTATCATTTATATTTTCGACTTCTGTATACGACAAGCTACCTACTGAAGGAGCCTCAACTGAATAGAGGCATCAAAATTGTGTGCAGACAAAAAAATAAAACCATTTAGTTCACCGTAGATGATATAACTGTAAAAACCTATTTGAGGTTATGTTTCATTGGCAACCTTGAACTATTTCCCAAAGGAATAAGAAGGAATTTACTGATAGACTGACGTCAAATAATATGCTTTTTCCTCTAGGATTAATTCCCAACCCAAACGAGTCATAATTTTACACTTATTTTGTCCCTGAACTCAAGCAAGAAACCGCATTCTTTGATACATAAATTAATGGCGTGAGCAGGTTCTAGGAAACGATGCGAGAATTTTTATGTTTCTGTGAAGGATCAATTTACGAAAAAAATGTACTTCTGTAGACACCTGATATAACGGAAATACTCGAGAAGAATGACGCAAAATAAAAGTAGTCACAAACATTTCTGTATGACGCAATCCTAATTATGGCTGGAGAATTTATATCCAAAACTAATCAGCTTTTACGATTTCAAAAATTTGGGCGCCATTATTAATTTTATAGCCGATAGTTACGATAGTATCGATTTATAACTTATCTACTTAACAAATATTGTTACATTGGACAACATTGCATTAAAAATCAAAAGCCCAAAGCAATCTTTTGCTAGATTCTTTGCTTTCATTATGAGCCTTTTAAAATTACAATACAGTAGGAATGAATAGCGCTTAATAAAGATTAATTCGTTTATTCAACACCAATAAGAACAACAATTTCTTTGTCAGCTTCTAGGTTACGTAGGCGTCGTTCTAATTAAAATTCTATACGAAAGCTTATTTGTTAATTAGCAAACACGATTTTATTCACATTGCTAAACACTAAACAGTCTTTGGATATGGCTAGACACATCTTCCTTGCGCAAACGTCTGACTGAAGGCATGTACGCGATTGGACAATCTTTATATTTCAACTACAACATTTTTACAACTGCCGTATTATTCAGTGGTTAGAGACTATTTTTGCTTGCTGATAGTATTCTATAATCGTTCCCCGTCCTGTTTAATTGTGTGCACATGCTTGCACGTCTCAGCACTGGAGCGATGCTTATGTTCTATTATATGGTAAGATAGTATAACCCGCGCCACGTATCTTGGACCTAAAATGTGCTCAAAATGTGCCCTATACGCGCCGTACACATTTCTTGGGTGTCTTTTGAGGATAGCATGGGATGCTACTGCGGTAGACGAACTCAAATTCACCAAGCATAGACTATTACAAAGCAATCCGCGGGTGCCAGATTTAGGTCCAAGATACGTGGCGCGGGTTATAATTCGTTGAATTTTTATACGCAGCTCATGTTGCTGTTCAGATGGTACTATTGTTTGTCACGACAATAATATTGCAAGCCTGTCGAATGAAAACTTGTTATCACTAATAATAATAATTTATATAATTATTACTTATTGCAATCTGATCTCAGATACTCTTAGCAATAAAAGGCTATATAAGGTGGAGGTAGATATTCATAAAATCGTAAAATATGTTTATGGTTAGCAATCTTCTGCCTTATCTGTCAGGTGTCTATTAGTGGAAAATGCAAAACATAATAATTCAGTAAATCACACTTTAATATCCTTCACCGACTGCGGCAGCGCAAAAAGACGAGGGTTATGCGTTTGACACTAGATAAAAAAATATTAAAAAAAATACCAAATGTGTATAAAAAGTACCGTAACATTGTTTTAATAGCCATTACTTTCTATAAATAGGGAATTACACTCCAAAATCACTTTTTTTTACACCCTATTTATGAATCTAGCTAGAAATATAGCGAAGCGCATCTAAAGCAGCTTAAAATAAAGAAACATCATGGCTATCAAGAACATCTAAGTCGGTTTGCAACTAGTAGACGACGTGTGTCTCGAGGTAAGTGACTTTGATAGCCGGTTCAGTCTATCAGCTATGATAAAACTCTCGTAAACCCATACAATATGCACAAGTTTACTGCCTACGTCTTTGTTATCTTAAAAGTATGAAATGGGGCATCGAGTGTCGATCCGTATTTACGATGTGTTGTGTCGTTTATGAGGCCCATAAAACTGGCCAGCCTATGGTTATTGGTGCTAATACGTTTTTACTTTCTTTAAGTTTTTAATAAACATGTTGCAAGCAAGATCTATATCGATTGCAACGTTCAAGTAATTACTTCATACCAAGAATCCGGACTTCTTTGAAGAAGTGAATTTCGTGACATTATTTATGGGCAATTCGGCCAAACCCTTTAGCCTAAGCAAAAGTGGTAGCTTGAATAGACTGTATGTAGAAGGCGAAGGAACAAGTGCTATGACGCACATTGGGAGAGGCCATGTCCAGTAGTGGACTACAATAGTCTAACTAAGTGATTGATTTGTACAGTAATAGTTACGCGTAGTTACGCGTAACTATTACTGTACAAATTGTATTTTTAAAAATATATACCACTGTATGTAGTTACATACAGTGGTATATATTTTTAAAAATACTCATCTAATTAAATAAACTGCAATTTTTGTAAGTAAAAATCTATTTCCCAACTAAAATTCAAATATGCGCGGGCGCAGGCGTCTATTCGCAGAACCGTCGTTACGCAGAATTAGAGCGGCTATCGAATGATTGACTCACGCATCGGAACGCAATATCCGATCAGCAAATGTCCATAACGCAACTAATTCGTGGCTAGTGCGTTACAAAGGTATTCAGGTTTTGTTGTTGATTGATGACAAAATAATATTTATCCATCCTAATAATATTATCAAAACGAAAGTAACTCTCTGTCTGTTTGTCTGTTACACCTAAACCACAGAACCGATTTTGATGAAATTTTGTACAGAGATAAATTAGGTCTTAGGAAAGTGTTCATAGGCTATGTTTGGTCGCGATAACCGACATCCACATGACCGCGAGCAACAGCTAGTCATAGAATATTTAAGTACTATATCGCTACCATGACGTGCTTATAAGCAATTTTGTTTAGGCTAACCAAAGGGAGAGTGAAGGAGATAGATTGTATAGTTAGGGAGAGCCCTAGGGACTTGTATTGGATTGCTTCGAAACTGAACCGTTTTATAAATCGTCAGGGAAAGTCTGCTGATTGAAAGGTATGGGCGACAATGATAGTTGATAAGAAAATGCCTCGCCCGTTCCGTAGTTCCTATTTTTCCTCAAAGTATTGCATTTTAAGTTTCAAAACATTTAAAATTTCATTATCCCCACAAAGTTTCGTTAGCACCTCGAGCAAAACGGTTAACTTGATAGTTTAATCCGAGACAAACATTGACCGCAGTGGCCGTGTCACAAATCCTTGACCATATTTCCTGATGCCTCTTGCTTGCTTTTACAACATATTTGACAATGACTCACCAGGTATACATCTGGTAAACAATAAGTAATTGAGACAATAGTCCACACTTGGAAACTACACGAATTTGTAAACGCACCGCAATTCTGTATTAATATGAGAGGAATTCTATGGGCCTGGTCGATTATTATTCTTTTTTAAGTGACTAAAATTTCAAATTCATGCCACGAACTCGTGATTTTAGAAACTGTATAAATTCAGAAAGTTATCTATTGGGAAATGTACTTGCAAAATGTCCTAAAATAGCTGCATACCGTAGGTATAACCAAGCCATGCCACACCTTTATATAAATTACATTTATACTGGTGGTTTTGTATGTATTGCTCAGGACATACATATCTTGGACCTAAAATGTGCTCTACGCGCAGTACCCGTTTATTGGGTGTCTTTTGAGGATAGCAAGGGGTGCTACGGCGGACGAGCTCAAATTCACCAGGCATAGATTATTACAAAACAATCCGCGCGTGCCAAGGCCTCGTTTGTCTCGCGATTTAGGTCCAAGATACGTGACCCTAAGTATATACCTATTTAATAGTAATTTACATTCATACACCTAACGTAAATACATTGCGATAAGTAGGTACGAAATCAAGTAACAACAGTTAAATCCCTACCTTAACATAAGAATGCGTTTCTTTTCCGGCCACAAACTTACAAAACAGCTTATGTTTACTTGTTTTAAACGATGAAACACGTGGGGATTACATAAGTGATACTGAAACGTTATATTCTAGGTATTATGACTAATCAAATATGTTAGACGCGGTTTTATACCAGATAGCATGACTACAGTTGATATTAAATGATATAAAAAGAAACACTGACTCAGTTTAGCTATGCATTTTTTATTATGAGTTATGAAATTCGAAGACATTAACTATTATGAGTTAATTTGTAATATCATCTACAAATTATATAATTATAGGTTCGAATTTCTATGATCTTTCTTGAAGTTGTATTTGTAATGCATAACTAATTGAAGTTTTATTTACATTATCTACTGTCAATTCATAGCTACATAACTACACCTATAGGGTGGAGCAGTAAGTTAAAGAAAAGAACGACAAAGTTATAATCATTAACATATGCGAATTCTTCCTTCAACTGATAATTTGAGCAGATACGGGTACATTAGGAGATGTCACACAAAATGTATTCCTGTAGCTAGTATGGTCTCCAAATGCAATACTCGGTGTTGCAATCGTACACACGATATGATTATTTAACATCAACGAACGGGACATGCATATAAATGCTGACCTTAAAATATATTCAGATATACATACATACATACATTATTTTCGAGTACTATAAGAATACATTTGTACTGATATAATACAAATTGTAATTTGTATCAGCAGCTTGTGTAATGCATAATAATGATCTATGAGGTCTTATTACACATTTTATAATTACGATCGTATTGGAGTACCAGATTGAGAAGTTTTTACATCGTTAAGTTCATAATCTTGTAATCTGAATATTGTCAAATGCGAGTGCATTTGACAATATTCAGAATATAGTTATCATATGAGTTTATGAGCTACCAAATCAACTCATAATATGAGTTCATTACGTGCCACCTAATAGTCCTATTCCGGACTGTTAATGGCATTTCCCTTTTTCTAAATAAACATAACAAATCGTACAACAAACTTGAAATGAAATAATCAGAACTTTGAAAATGCCGATATCCCAATCTTACATACATGAATGTAAATGAAAATACCTCATACGCTTTATAAAATAGGACAGAGTGGAATCTCATTACTAAGTTCTATCAAAGTCATTTACATGTCAACTAAAAATCTCAAAACGAAAGTCAGGAAGAAAAGTGTTATATGTATTTGTATGTATATCATATCAATCCTATGCGACACTTAAGAATTGGATATACGGGTAGAGTAAATCAAAATATTCATAACATTCCAACTAAATGCCATCAATTGAACTGACATATTTCTAACTATCCCAAATGATATATCATGTGCTAGATACTAACGAGATTTAGTAATGCCTGCAATAAAACAATTTCCCAACAAGATTAGTGAGAAATAATCAACTACAGATCATTTTGAATCAGCTTTCTAGGACAAGATAATGACGAAGTAGGTAGTTTATAATCTCGAAGATCCATATCCATTTGCGCACTGAGGTAGAAGGGGTCATAGGTCCCGGGTTACAGTAATTGATCATTCGAAGTATCTTTTTGTTTACTTGCACCCATTATCAATCAATTGACGTCAATTGAATGAAGGTTATCACTGATGACTTGAGCTGTTCTATCATTACTGACGTCTGTCGCATTCCTATTGAGAATTAGCTAGCAGATGGATGAGTTTTTTCTATCTTTTTTTCCTTTGTATCTTACGACATTTTTAGTTTAGTTTCTTGTTAACCTTTTAAGTCGATATCTAATGCGTATTTTGGAATCTGGTGGTTAATTATAGTATTCAACTAACTCTTTGAACCATTTAATTAAAGGAAATATTCGAGAAACCTTTACATTACAAAATGTTATCAACATTTCGTTGGTAAATTCCAAAATGTCTTGGACGTAACAGCCTCAATATTTTGACAGTTGAGTGCAAACTAATTGGAGCTAAATATCAGGGTTCAAGTTAAAACTGTTAATTTAAATATCATTTCCTTCATACCAATGTACGGTTCAAAGGCGTTATTAGTGGGCATTAACTTAATTTGATATTATTTAATGGAGCATGTCATTGCATAACGAATGAGTAAATAAACTTTAGCACAGCATTAAGAGTGAATTCTGCGGAGTGAATGTAAAACTGGGCAATATGACGCTGGGAAAGAAAGTAAATTGGTGGCAAGAGTAATTTGTTGGCATTTTTAGAATGTCCCCGCATTCTTAATTTGGTTCGATTTTTTTTCACATAAATGATTTGCCCTTAGTAGTAGCATAATTAGATAGGCACAATATTAAATGGTTATGAACTGGTGTTCTATATATATGAAGAATCCTTGTGATTTTGCCGAGGAGACTTTTTACCTTCTATTGGAATATATGATAGTCTTGAAAATAAATCAAGCTATAATTACGTTAGCTCAAAGTATTGTCAAACTTTTTCTGACGAGGAAATTAGGTACCTATTACGAAATACGTACTTGATTCGAAATATCTAGGTGGAGGTGTTACTAATATATCGAAGTAAACAAATCATATCATAATATAGCTAGATTATAGTAATCTATATAATTCAAATCGTCTGAAGTTTTAATACATTATTCATTTGCGTTTGATTTTATTTGGATTTCATAATTTTCTAATGGAATTTGAATTCTGAATCATCTTTCCGCACAATCGAATGAAGATTTTACGGGTAAAGCAACACATTTTCTGTCCAAAGTGTCTCAAGATACGTTTTGATAACGGTATTCGAACTGCGAATGTACACGTGAGATGTTTTTACAACTCCATAGCCTAGTGTGGGCCACATAAATGTTTTAATACTGTCTAATTATTTTACTATTTTAGAAAGTAGTACTTAGTATTGAAACTTGAAACAGATCGCCAAAAGAACTGATACTTCTTAAAGCGTAGGATGATCAATGTTTTCATAATGAGGAACTATTATCAATCAGTTCATAATCTAATGAATCCATCGTTGGTATTGCTCAGAACATATATCTTGGACCTAAAATGTGCTCAATATGTGCTCTACGCGCGCAGTACACGTTTCCTGTGTGTCTTTTGAAGATGGCACGGGGTGCTATGGCGGTGGACGAGCTCAAATTCACTAAGCATAGATTATTACAAATCAATCAACGGGCGCTAGGGCCTCGTTTATCTCTCAATTTAGGTCCAAGATACGTGTCCGGAGTTGTACTAAGTAATGACACTGAATTGATTCCCAATCATCATTAGCTGCTTATCCCTGTCCTTATTTAGGATCGGCTAAACATGTAATTTTCTTCTACCCTTTTCTGTCAGACGCCTTCTACTCATTTATTCCTTTCCTTGGCATATCTTTTACGTTACCCTTCCATAGTTTCTTAAATTAAATATCAATATAGGAATATAACAAAGTCAATGTGTATTTGACAGAATCAAAATGGCTATCATTGAACGAGGAAGTATTTTTTAACCTTTGCTGGTTATTACCAATCGCGATAAATATAAACATGAACTTTAAAACAATCAATTTATGATATAAATTAATTAGTTTCAAGAGTAGAGGCAAGTTAACACTTATTTTTAAAATGGTTATAGGTAAACTGATATTAATATTCATAAAGTAACCAAAAGCGGCGAAAAGGTTGCAGGTTCAATGCACAGTTAACCCGCTTTTTGCTTAGTTAGAGAACTTATAGAGAATATTAGTGCCGACCAAAGCAAGAATACCGTGTGCATTACATAATTGAAAATAAGCAAAAATTACATATTTGCTTACGTTTTTCCATTCTAGAACTTAATCCCATTTTAAAAATACACATTGTGTAACGATTTTTTGAATTTTTCTGTCTCCAATTTTTCTATAATAATTATAATAATTTGGTTAAGTAGTGTATTGTAATGTTGTATCCTTTTGGTTTGTTCTTTGTCATTTGTTCTTTCAGAATCAGCAGTAATCCTATTTTAAAAGTATATATCGAGCAAGATCGTAAATAAGATCGCAAGTAGGCTAAGCGTCGAAGAAAACGACATGCGTGCCAACGAGGGAGACCCTATCATAGATACCCAAGACCGTGAGAATTGGAAGAAATAAAAAGCAATTCGAATGCAACCGGGACTAACGCGAAAAGATGATGATGATAATATCCAATAAGATAATAATACCAATCGAAAAAGTATAACTAGAGTGTAGTTACAGAATTATCACATCAAGGATCACTTTTTACCACTTAGGTAGCAGACAACCACACGGTCCACCTGACGGAAAGTGGTTACCGTGGCCTATGGACGTATACAACACCAGGAGCGTCACACTCACGCTGCCGACCCCGTAAGAACCTTCTAATGCCTTTCTTTAAGAACCCCATACTTTAGTCACTTGAAAACCCACAGCAGGGAGTTCATTCCACAGTTTAAGCTGGTAATCAACATTCCCTTTACAAAACTCAGTCAGTCTATCTTTCCATTTCATGTACCACTCATATTAACTAAGTTTATTACTTCCTAACCGAACTATGAACCATCAGTTCTCATTGCGTGCTCAATTCGAAACAATACCGCGGCCACTTATCTTCCTTATCTAAGTATCAGAGCACGATCGCATTCCATTCTTATCTCTAGAGAAGCCACTAAACGAGTGTTTAATGTTCTCTAAAGTACATTAATTAAAAATAGCAGAGTTTCGTTTAATTCAATAGATAACATTCTTAATTAAATTATTCTGTTTTGGTGGTTTTAACGTTCTAATTTTGTACATTTCATAGATTATGTTGATATTTTTGAAGTAATCGTATATTTTTACGTCAAAATTTTAGTTAAATTTTATCTATACATGTATATTATGAACTGCTATTAGATGTTTCGCTTCTAGATATGAAAATTAACCTTTGAAAATGACAATGTATACATTTAAAACAATATATGCTTTCTGTAACAGTAAGACCGAAAATTGTTTGCATATCAATTATTATATTCTGTTACACTATTTAATTTTGAAGTTGAACCAAGTAAATTAAACTTTAATAAGATATATGATTACTGTTATATTCAAGAACACTTAAAATAAATTTACAAAGAGAAAAGAGAATCGACTTCAGGCGGAATTCCTGATCCCGCCTGAAGTCGATTCTCTTTTCTCTTTGTAAATCGATTTGAACAATCAGCATAATAAATGTTTCAAAATTTCATTCAAACGCTTAAAATGTTGGTCTTACAGGCCAAATAGATAACGTAACATAGGATACTTTTCATACTTTCAAGGAATCAGGACTTTACGAGCGAAATTTTGGGATAATGCTAGTCTATAGGTACTAATATTATAAGAAGGAAAGATTTGAATTTTTGTATGTAACGATTGAACTCAAGACTACTGGACCGATGTCAAAAATTCTTTGGCCATTATAAAGCTACATTATCAGGCACCAACATAGATTATAACATCAAGCTACTATCAGCGATGAACGGATTCAGTATTCCACGCGAGCAACAGCTAGTAAACAATATAAATGGGATACAATTACGTAGTATATTTAAACAACAGTACGTAACGTTACGGTAAATCCAAATCAGAAGGGAGACGGAGACGGTAATGCCAAATGACATTTAAACTCATGAACTTGATGGTGGTACCGCTACACAAACTCCAAATGACACGTAAAACGAGGTTAATTCTGTTTTCTATTCCCACCGCAGTCGATATATTTTACGAGATGGGCACGTGTACGAATACATTTGCCCTTTATGGAACTCACCACAAGTTAGTACCTACATTACATGCTCATACATTTATCAACTGCCTATTTCAGCATGAGTGACTAACAATTATTTATGTTTAAGTGAATAATTCATTAGTAATATACAATACGTCAGACAACATTTTAACATATTTGAGGATAGACTTGCACCGAAACCGAAATGAAGCGCGCAGCTCAAGACCAACAAAGATGGTGGAGCTCTGTGAATGTCCTCTGCTACATCTAGAGGACGCAGGATCTTGTGTCATATCCTTTATTTGTTTAACAATTGCTATGTTAAGTTTTGCCACTATTAATACTGTGTTTATTACAAATGATTAACTATCTGTAATACTGAGGAATAAATATTTATGTCACCCAAAAATTAAATTTCAAAAACACTCATTTAAATTGTAAAAAAATGTTTGATGAGGTAAGAACATCATATTTTCTTAGATACACCGCCAATACAAGTAAATACAGACGTAATATATGAACAGAAACTAAAATTACTTCATAAGGACGCGATCAATTTAATATAAATCAAATGACATTGGGCTACAGACACAACTTAGATAAATGTTCGATAATAATTTATAGCTGCAATTACATAGACGATGAAACCGAGTTATATTTATCGCATCGTATATCGTGTGGCAAAAGATATCGCATCGTTTCTGCATAAATCTCTGAATCTCTGCTTAATAATATTGATGGCTTAAAAATCAAAGTATCTAAGATAAAAAGAAATATCTACGCAACGGAAGCGTTACGGCAAATTGTCTCAAGAACAAATACCTACACGAGGTCTTACGCTAAGATTATTATTTTAGATTAAAATTGAGAGTTGATTTCTTCAATGATACAAACTGCGATCAAGTCAAATGAAACAACCTATACTACACAGAACGAGAACTAACGAACACAATTTAGTTTCTCTTCTAAAACCCAACTACTAACTCAATAATTCTAAGTTTTTTTGATGCATCGCGCCCAAAAAAACTAAAACCAAAAATGTCTAGAGAGACAAGCTATTTTCCTACTCTTCAAGAAGTTCTCGATAAGAAAAACATTCAAAAAGTTTCAGAGCATTTGTAAGCACTTCAAAAAAATTAAGTACTAAGTACATATTTTGCAATATTTAAATGTTTGCGCAATATATTGCTAAGTGCCTTGGCTTGTAGACAAACTGGTTACATACCTCGAGAGACACCTGCGCGGTGTGCAGGTACTCCCTCAACATCGCTTCCTGGATGCTGAGCCATTCTAGCCTCGGGTCCTCCAACTGCGTCACCTCTGTAACAATACAATGATATTTATTGCTAAGAACGTAAGTTGAGATGACGTTAATTATTATATTCTCACTCTTATTATCTGTGAAATATATTAAAGAAAATGGAATGACCAAGATAGAAAAAGGGATGGAACTGATCGGACATGTAGAAAGGATGGACGAGAGAAGATTGACGAAATTTATGAGGTGAGAATGAAAATGGGTAAGCAGGTAAATACCAACCTAAGTACCTAAGTCTGTTAATTCCTATTCGGGAAGAACGAGATCAATATTTTAAAGCAATCAGAACTCCGACAAGAAGTCTATATATTAACATAAATTAACTATTTGTCCCTTCTGCAGTTATATACTAATCATCCGATTGCAAAGAAACATTAACAAACTCTATATACATCCCTGAGATGATCTCTGAGCTGGTATAACTAAAAAAATGCAATTGTCGTATAATTCAGGGCAGGTATTAGCTTGTCTAATATCTTATTAGTGTTTCCGTATCATTCATCCGACTGAATAAAACGAATGAAAAACCATGGAACCTTGATGTAGTCATGCACCGGTCATGATTCATAATAACAATTACAACAATAAAGTATTGTTACACATGCATTACCTCGTAAGTATGAAATACTACAAATTATAAATATGTATACAAAACGGGCGATGAATTGTTAAAAAATTAGGAACGATTAACAAAACAAATCACCGCATTGGAATTTCATCTAAATTTTCTTTCCTCCAAATTGATGCAAATAAACGCAAGTCTACCCACATTTACGACACAGATTAAGTAGGCGTTACTCATCGCAAAGGCATGCGATACACTTATCGATTACCCGCCAATTATAGTCAAGTATATACGAATGTTTGATAATGGTGTACTTCAATAAAATAAAATAGGGATCATTTTTACTGTCGACTGTCTGTCTCTCGAGCTCGTATTCTTAACGTGATTTTTTTTTTGGTAGGTGTTTGCAAAAATAATGATTTGCCAATTTCTTCAAAAAATCTGTACTCATATATCAGCGGTTATCCTAATTGAATAGAAATCTTGCGCTTTGGAGGTTGAGTCTGCACTCCTATGTTTTTGCCTGCTGATGTGGTTATCTTGGTTTATATAACAGCGATTGCTAATAGACCTGCCCAGCCTCTAGCTAGAGGGTAATCTGCATCAGAGCCCCGTCCGTTAATAAGCAGTATCCCGGCACGCAGATGAGATTGACTCAAGCCCCAAAGCTCAAGGAGCAGCCCAATACGCATGTACTGAGTATAGGTGCATCCTATGGCGTAACAGTCATGCACAGTATAGGATTGAAAAGTTATTGTCTGTCATGATAAGTTTTTATCATACTCATTAAAGGAGGATACGGTGAAATTTCTAAATCACTTCTTTTTTAATTACGATATTCATTTAAGAATTTTTGTACGTGTTCACGGCTCATTGGTTTATTCCAATCGAAATCAATTAAAAGCAGCAGTTTCTATTACATTACATAACGAGTAAATGATCCGCTGTGTAATTAATTTATTACTTATCATCACTCTCTAACTAAAACTGCCCATACTAAGCGTACGATCTTATATTAGAACAGAGCATAGCGACAGGAACCAATCATAGCCCCCAGTCATCTTCATGGCAGCTGCATTCCTCCATCATTCGCACACCGCGTGACATACAAAGTGCGCACGCGGCGATCTTTCAATTATTATTCTCAATTCTGAACCAAGCAAGGCCGGAACGATTCTACAGACTTGATTATTACTCACTTATATCAGATTAGAGAAACAATGCCGACGAAATTGCTATGTAATTTGGCTACTGGTCGCGATGAAGGTAAAGTGATAGTGATTAATCCAATAGGTAACGCAATCTAGCAACTCACGGTTAATGATAAGATCTGAAGGATTAGAGTTGCCGACAATATACCATGGTCTAACCATGATTTAAACAAAATTAGTAGCTATGATCTTTTTATCATAATTGCAGCCTTAAAAAATACTGAATCCAGTGACCCACAGGAACCTATTCCCGGGATAAAAGTAGCATAATATTATGCTATCCCAAACTATAATCTATCTTTATGCCAATCTATTACATTATACAAATGAGCTTTTTAAAGTGGAATTGTAATTTAAAAGAAAATAGAGACATATCATTGAATACACATCCAGGACGAAGTTAACAAAACATTGGTTGCAACAAAGCATACACGGATATATTGATGATCTTCAATGAAAATGTTTACACAATCAGAAACAAAGCAAAAATATGGATGCACCCAGAAAACAATACTGTTTATTAAACATCAATTTGTAGACAAAGAACTGAGTCGTCACGCACCGATTAATTTTTATTCATGGCGGTGCCTTCGAAAAGGGATTATGTATAAACAAAATCAAACGCGCGACTCATGACAAGACGATAAACAGACCACGCGTTGCACGTGACGTCGCGCCGCTACGTTTGACAGTAAAATTTGACCACACACCGCCAATATTATTAATAATTACGATCACATTCTATTTAACAAAGGAAACACTTTTATTAAACAGTATAATGACAATGGCAGCTTCACATTACTGAATACAAAAATATTTAAAAATAAAGCCACAGAAAGTCAAAACCGTAATTTGTAAAATTTCAATAAAAATAACTCAAATACCAACTAAATTGAAATTTTTGCTAAATACGCACATTTGCTGCCAATTAAGCAAGAAAGTTAACTCGACGCACATACAGGTATTTGCTCGATCTACGCGGCCAAAATTATTTTAATGCATAATTGGTATCTAAACAAGATAAATAAACAATAAAAATACTTATTTTTTTAAAATAATACTATATTTTACAAAAAACGCCTTAGTGGAGTACCTAGTATAGTAATATAGCTTTTTTTAAGTTAATTCATCGCTTTCTGATGAATTTTCTATTATTGGATTGTATTCTGCAGACACAAACAGCCAAAGTTTCAGGCAAAAATGTTTTCGCTTTCCTTTTTTTTATATTTCGCATGCTACTTAGCAGAGTTCTGCTCAGTTCAGATCCTCTGCTAAGTACATACATGTGTAATGTATATACTTAGCAGAGGATCTGAACTGAGCAGAATCGGTTAATTATATCTTGATTGCAATTTGTCCTCGAACTTTTTCTTGCTAAATCTTGATGGTAACAGCTGAAGTGTTTATTTCTAGCCACAGCTGCATCTCGGAAAGCTCTCCTATTGACAATAATGCCTTTTCAATTATGACTGCGCCATAATCGTTATCGTACACGATTCTTCTTGGCTTTTTGTAATGCACTTTAACACGGAAAAAAAACCCTATTGGTCTTTCTCATAATCTCGTACTGTCCTTGTGTCAAATCGGCATCTATAAACATTTGCAAAGCCTGCATTGGTGTCAAGGAGGACTCCTCTTTACTGGGTCGCGTAAGCAAAAATGCCTTTATCTTTTCGGACAATTGATGCATCTTTGTTACCAGATCTACCCAGTTCCACTTTCACAGCATGTATAAAAGTCTACTTTTCAAAGTTAGAACGTAGTTCTTCAGTCTTTTGCCTTTTGCTCTGGCTCTTTTTGAGAAGTTTTATCAACAGGTATTCCAAAAGTGCCTTCCAGCCAAGACCGGTTGTATTTTATAAATTTATCTTGAGCTTTGGTTGACCTTTGTTTTATTTCAGATTGCAAATCATGAATTTGGTCGTTATTGTAACCTTCACATGACAAAAGTTTATCTTTTAAATAGTTTAATTTGGCATCTAAAGTAAGGAAATTTTCTTTCTTTATTAGATCAAATAAGTGTTGGCGTGTTACAACTCTTACTCCTGATGCATCTTCTGAACCTAAAACAAACAAATACAATGTAGAAAGTCACTAAAAGATATTTCCTATTTTAAACGATATTTAGCTGAATCTCTTCAATACCTCTAAACTGTATTTATCCGGACATATCCGGAGATGATTTTCACTGTATTTACAAAGTAAAGGATCAGAGAATAACCTACAATACAAATTATAGCCGGATCTAACCCGATACATAAACAAAAACACTAGCAAAGATTTTTTTTTTAAATAAGTTATGGTGTGAAAATGGGTTTTTTTATCACTACAAAAAAAATATAGCTTGTTAATTGATCATAATTTTATTTATGCATTTTATAAGTCTTTTACCTTGTCCATCAGAATCCATCACTTTCAATTCGTAGGAAGAACTTGAGAATTTAGAAACACACTTCGAAAGTTTGATGTTTAGAAAAGCGCCAACATGAAATACGCACACTAAGTGAAACGGTCAAATTGCGACTGATGCCACAGAGGCGGGGTGTAAGGTAGCAGGTAGATAAAGCATGGGTATTGTGCCAGGGTTCATATTCTGATCATGGAACTAGTTTTTATGAATGTTATTGAATTTTTGATAATGGGACTTTTGGCCGCGTAGATCGAGCAAATACCTGTATGTGCGACGTTTCATATTAAATTCTCAACAACGCATACGACTCGTGTAAAATAAAAGTTGGCATGGAGCATATATAAATATTGCAAGCGTATGCAGAAAATAGGTATAGGGGAGATTGCATTCCTTGATAACGAACATGGATGCTGTAAACTAAATATGTAAAGTGGAAGAGATATTAACAAAGTAACGTATGCATATTTGTAGATGTATGTACACATTGCATACGTAGCGAATAGCTTATAGACTTTTCTAGAATAATGTTAAACTGCAATAATGGAATGGGTTTCAATACGTTATCTTTGTATATTACATTAGGTATACCGTATAAATTCAAATTGTTGTAATCTATTGGATATCCAATATCCCTTTCAACCAAAATTGGTGCAATTTCTTTCACTTTATTTTTTTTTTATAATTTTGTCTATAACGTTTGAATACCCTACTAAATTCTTTTGACCATCGATCGCAAGGATAGTTTTGATAAACAATTTCTCAGTTTGTTCTACAACGGGCCCCCTAGATGACACAAGCCTACTCAAAACCACAAACTAGAGATAGTACAACTCTACGTATATTTCTCAGAAAATACAGACATAACCTTAAATGCTATTTATTGCGAAAACTTCGTACCTACAAGACTTCTACGAAAAATGCCTTTATTTGCATTATTAAGTTAACGACTGACCACGTTAGTGATGAATAATGGACTATCCGCAAGGCATTCTTGAAGAAATGAGCTTTTAAATGACGAGCAAAACATTATTTGTAATGTCCTGGTATCTTGGTATCTAGCCCAACCACATTATATAAACGTTCTACTACGGCACATGCAATGTAATTCGTATGGAAACGTGCTTAACTATCCACAAATATAAATGTCGGTATTTGTGTTACTGTTTCGTCAGGAAGTTCAGCAATTTTATGAGTAAAGTATGTCAAATATGGCACACGCAAAAGTAAATTTGGCACAATAATCACTAATGCCTAGGAGGCTAATAGTGCACACAGCACAACAAATATTTTCAAATTCAGACAATGCTTGATGCCCATCTGAGACTGATTTGCCGTAATGTTTAGGATTTTGACAGCTAAGATAATTACGCTATGAATTCATAATTAGACTCATGCTACAACTAATACAGTTACTTAAAACAGTAACTGAATTAACTAATACAAGTACAATACGGTAAAATAAATAAATAAAACATGGTTTTATAATGAGATAGCTTCATAATGTAAATCTTACGTAACAGAGGAAAAGAGTATGGTACAGTAACCTTTGGATAGGCCAGGATAGGCTATAGAAAGATTTACATGATTCAAAAATATTTTACTGAAAACCAGTGGTTCATTACCATTATTGCATTTAAAATTGCGATTACTGGAACTCATAAAACTACTAATTCAAATTACTTTCGTATTTCAAATCTGTCATATTCTTCTGCGTCCAATAACTTATCTGTCTTGTAACATAATAATATTAATAGCCCTATAAAGATCGGAATTTTTAACCACAATCATTGCACTTATCGAAATCCACTGAAGTATTTAATAAGTTACTTTGTTATATGCATGCTTGCAAGTGAACTTCATTTGCATAGTATTTATCGCATTCGTATAGTACCTAGGAACATAAAATGCGTAGTAGTAATGCTTTACACACTAAATGTTAATTCTACCGATAACTTCCCTACGACATACGCTAGTTACCATATACGAAGCCCATAGCGACCAACATTACATGGTGGAATAGTAATGTGACGCACAACTGCGAAAGTGCGACTTGCAGGCGCAGAACCACATGTGTAAGTCTCACAAACTTATGTGAATCTCTCTCTCGATTTACAACAAACATGTTTAATTTAAATTACAGTATATAAACCTTAATTGATTTTAAGTAATGGCATAATTAACTCTTACAGAAAATCGTTAATTAAATGCGTATAATTTAGAATACTTGCGGGTATATTATTATCTAGCAGGATGGATCTAATGAAATTTGCCGTAATGTTACTTTTATAGTTTATTGGAAATGCGTAAGTATTAATTATCTTAACAGACACATATGCCAGTCTTAACTACATATTAATCATTTGCTTAGCTTTATTTCTATGATTGAATTTACACCTTTGAGAGAATTCTGCAAAATGTTGTTTTAGAGGTCTCTCTTTCATTAGAGAGCCAAGAATCTGGTGATAATATAATTGGACTCCGGATATCATTCTGTCACAGAATTATGGACAGAAAAACCAGGTTATGTATTATAAATATTTTCATAAGGTAATCCATCGATGTGATGATAATGAGGTTTCAATGATATAGAAGTTCTTGAAATCTACCGTTAGCGTCTATAAAGGTAAGAATATATCAGTCCTGGCGAGCACCAGAAATTAACACCAAAAAGATATAAAAACTAACAAGCTCCAATCAAAAGACACTCTGAACGCAATGACTCAATGGGTGGTCTTCAAAAAGTAAGAAAATGGCGGAAATCTTCTACCTGCTTGATAAATAATGCATAAGAATGCGTGCGAAAATATATGCCGTCTCTGCGTTTGCGCACACCGTTATCGGGTGTTCGCAGTTCGTCAGATAGTGCGTGTTTTCCATCTTACTGTAGTCGTTATCGCCTTTTTACTTATTATAGCCTTATGTGGATTGGTAACTATATTGCTGCATGGAAAGTTTTTGACAATGTCCATAAAGCTTGCTAGGAGCGGTCGTAAACTGAATTTAAGATGCTTATTCGATACATTGGTGTCCGAGAAAGATTTACTTGACTGGTTTTAACCTCGCTGCTGGTTTTAACATATCATTAAAAAATCAACAAAGTTTCGTTTAATTTCCAACAATACAGATAATGTCTTAATCTTGTAGCTCACGATAGTGAGTAGATATAACTAATAGCTTGTCTAATATTTACAAATCACAATCATATTCGTCGTTACCTACTAATACTGCAGCATTAGGTAGGCTTAAGCCTAATTTTTACCCGACTACGGCGAAGCCAAAGGAGGGTTATGATTTTGACAGGCTATGTATGTATGTATGTATGTTCGTTTGTTCCCTCATAGCTGCTCAACTACTTATTAGAACTGGACATATAGCATATCGTTAGAATCGTCTTGATCGTCCGCTGGTTATAGGCTATATGACGTGTCACTAAATCTAATGTGGCGCCCTCTAGCGGCCATAAAGTACTGTGTTGAAAAAATAATTTGAGATAAATATGCCGTGTATGGTATCAAATTAAAGAGCTCAATTAGCACATTTCAAATATGCATAACTTATAGTTGTTGGGTGCCCCAAAAAAAAAATGAGTTTAAAACTAAAACCCGACTACTTAAAAATCACGCTCTGAAAAGTATTAAACAAGAAAATATCTAGGATAGCCGTGGTCGTATGCCACTTACTATAATAAAACGATACATACAGTATTCTAAGGAAAAGTGGCATACGACCACGGCTATCCTAGATATTTTCTTGTTTAATACTTTTCAGAGCGTGATTTTTAAGTAGTCGGGTTTTAGTTTTATTACCATTATGACACTTGGCATATTTTATCATTAATTCAGTGTCTGTTAATAAAACGTTGATTATGTATAGAAAATTATTGAAATTCCAAACAGCGTTCATTTTATCTGCATGTGTAATTACACGGTAGCAAAAGTAATATCTATGCAGCAAATAATCAATTCTATACGACTCACGAAGATGCATTTGCGTAAATAAACGATACATTCATTACACGACTTATTTAGAGTCTCTCTAGAGTCTAGAGAACATTTCAGGATTTACAATATCAAGAGTCACGACTATTATGGATAGATACGTCCACACGCGTAACGCCATCTATTTTCAACGGTGTGAGTTTAAAACTTCTACTCATTTCGATTTCCAATACCAAATCCAAGATGGTGGCCACAACAGTCGCTACATTCTACGGACTAGACATGAATCAAGCTGTTCAATAATTCATAGGGAATAACTAAAGCACCGTGGTACTTCATAAGCCCCCCGTGTAGAACATTTTTCACGCAGACATACTGAACAATCCAAGGTATAATAAATAAGAGTTAGGCTGTTGTAACCGGTACAAACAATTCATTGTGCCAAAATGAATTATTGCGCTGCTGTTACAGGCTAACAATTTTGCTACCACTTGATAATAAAATAGACAATCATAGAGATCAGCAAGCCCTTAAAGCAAACCTACTCAGAAACCGATTAGAAGTTATTTTAGTTTGAACTAATCAAGTGACAAGATATTGTAAGGAAAATTATGTAATGCTAAATCATTAGTAAACTATACGAAAGTGATTGACGCGATGAGGTTTTCACAACCCATCAAATAGTACGATACTAAATAAATGTAGCAAAAAAACAATATATCGCAGCAAAAGCAGAAGCAAATAAATCGACAGTCAAAATAGTTTAAATATTCAAAACACGAACAACCTTCAAAATCCCAAGAACGGAGATGATGAAAAAACTGGGAATTAAACAAGTGTTACTCACGATTGACATGATTGATGTAATAACGTCCGATCTGTGGATCGTAGGCCTCCTCCCAGCCGAGTGGCAGCTCATTGCCGATACAGTCCGCGAACGTTTGTGGTTTAGTATATCTGGAACAATCAACATTTTTTTTAGTTCTATGAAACTGTTAGACATCCTAGAAATGAGGACAACATTGGAATTCCTTCCAATGGAAATTTATCGACGGTAACTTTACAATTCAATGTAGCTACAAAGTAAATTTTAAGCATGGAATCTACCGTGCATAATATGAAATCTTCGATTCTACTCTCAACATTATTATAATGTAATAGTTGCAACAAGCTTGGAAGAAACACTTAGTAACTTGAATGCGATACAGAGAAATTGCCTTAAAAATTAATACAAAAAATCTTCCCATAGTGGATCTTAAGTCAACTCGTCGTTCTTCCCACGAACAGGGGCGAGCCTATTATGCTGCTTCTATAACTATTATTAAGGTAAAATAATAATAAGCTCCAGTTATAATTTCGAATCTTTCGTTTGGATAATTTCACTGGTTTTATTTATTTATTTATTTATTTATTTATCTCAAACAATTTTTACATTGTGTAGGATATGGATCATGCAAAAAAAAATAAAAAATACAATACGAACTAAACTGCAACAAAACAATACAGATAACAACAATAATTATGAATAGCATGAACAAAAAAAAAAAAAAAAAACTTACTCCCATCATAGTTTAAATTTAAAATAATGTTAAGTACATCATAATTAAAGCATAATGTCATAATTTTCATTTGTCAGTAAATCGATAACTTCAATGTCTTATCTTTATTTATGTCAATAGATTAAATTCATTCATTATAGTAAATTATATATAATATTAACTACAAAAAATAAAATAACACTCACAATAAAATAAAATAAATTAAATTTCATAACATAAATTTCATGACATAATTTTAAGACCAGTGGAAGTCAATCAGTCCAGTCCATTAATAATATAAAATTCAAAAATATCAACTTAATTAACCCAATCAAAAATAATCAAACAAAACTCAAAACTATAAAAAAACAAAATAGCCACAGTCTCACTACAGTCAGCAGTTCAAAAAAAAAAAAATTAAGTCTAAATTACAATTCCACTTGTGTCGAATTCAAATATCCTCTATTGTATAATAACAACCCTCCACCAAGAATAATTTTAATTTCCCCTCAAACTCACGTGTATAAAGTGAAATTTTTAGTTCTAGTGGTAGCTTGTTAAAGATTTTTATCGACATATTTTCAGTCCCATGTTTAAAAATATCAAGCCGTGGAATGTTTTTTGTTTGAAAGTCCCTTCGCCTAGTACTTTCTCTAACCAATCTTTCATTTTCTGTTTCGTATTCATGAACATACTTTTTGAAGTGTGTCAATAGCACCAGAACGTACAGACTGGGAACAGTTAATATACCAAGTTCTTTAAAATGTTTCTTGCAGGACTCCTGCTGCCTGATACGTACGATTGTGCGTATCGCTCTTTTTTGTATGGTAAAAGCCTTCTGAATGTTATACTCATAACTAGCCCCCCAGAAAAGAATACTGTATCTTATCCTAGACTCTACTAGTGCATAATAAACAGTTTTTAGTTGTAAGATATCCACATCATTTCTGAGGCTCCTGAGCACGTAACAGGCTGAACTAATGGCGTCTTCTAATTTAGCCAGTTCATGTTTCCAATTTAAATCGCAATCGACATGAACACCAAGAAACTTAGTAACCTCTACGGTATGAATTTGGCTACCATTTAGGCTGCAACTGAGCTGGTCACTGCATACAGCTGAAGATCTGAAAAGCATGGCTTTTGTTTTTGCTGAATTAACCTGCAATCCATTTACAGTGAACCAGTCATTCAGTACTTTCAGAGCCTCGTTCACACGCTCATTTAAGCTGTCTATATTGTCAGCTGACACTATGGCATTAGTATCATCTGCAAATAATACTAATTCAGTGTGATCTGTTAAATTATTTTCCACATGATATAGAAGATCATTTACAAAAATGATGAAGAATATCGGTCCCAAAATGGACCCCTGTGGAATTCCCCTGGCACTGTAAAACATTTTTGATTTGTACGCTTGCTCACAAACCTGTATACTGCATTTCTGCTTTTTAAAGACTGTACACTGTGATAGACCCTTAACCTCCACAAAGAATTTTCTATTTTCCAAGTAAGAGCTCAAAAGTTGCATGGGCTTGTCCCGTATGCCGTAGTGAGCGAGTTTAGCCAATAACAAGTCATGGTTCACGGTGTCAAAAGCAGAGCTCAGGTCCAAAAATAGTCCAGCAACCTTCTGCTTTTTATTGAGCCTATTTCTGACATCACTGATCAAGGTGTCCACGGCATCGCGGGTACCGACTTTTGACTGATAGCCGAATTGCTTCAAATTTAATAATCTATTGCCATTGATATGTCTCATTAGTCTAACTTTTATTAGTTTTTCAAAAATTTTTGATATGGTTGGCAGAAGTGAAATGGGCCTATACATTTTGGGGTCCTGTTTAGACCCTTTTTTATGTATCGGAATTATTCTGGCAATCTTAAATTGATCAGGATAAATGCCTTCTTCCATACACTCATTGTAGAAAGAACTAAGTGGCTCAGCTAAGACATCTATGTTATCTTTAATTATAGTTACTGGCAGCTCATCATAACCACATGAAGTTTTGTACTCCATTTGGCCTACCAGCTTGTGAATTTCAGCAGCAGTGGTGGTTTCCCAGATGAGCTGATTATCCACTCTGCTGGTGCTTTGTTTAAGTACTTTCACAGCTTTTTCCTTGTTATAAGTGGGACTCGTGGCATAGTTTGAGGCAAACTGCTCCGCTAGAATATCAGCTACCTTTTGAGGGTCAGTTATCAGATTTTCACCAATTTTAATTCTGATGGTGTCTTGCCGAGGTTTGGTTTTATTTCTGTGCCTGTTTATTATCCTCCAAACATCACGTGCAATATTTTTGGAGCTTGCCAGTTCAGTCTGCACTTCTAATTGTTTTGCCTTCTTCATAACATTCCTATATATTCTAATGTAGCGATTTCTATAATTTACCACACTAGCGTCCTCGCCCTCCCACTTACCAGTGACCAAAAGACGCTTCATTTTGCTTGAGACTTTTATGCCTTTGGTTACCCATCGCAATTTATTATTGCGCTTTAAGTGGATTGCTTTTGTCCTCTTTCTAAAGGTTTTCTTAAATACATTTTTCTTCTCTTAATCTTAAATACATTACATTATTCGATGATGTTAACTACATGGAACTATTCTTATTTTGGAGGTAAACATGAAATTGAGCCTCAATTCAACTACAATTTTGAATGAGAAAGTTTAATAAACATCAAATTTCAACATAGTTTAATCATAAAACTGTTTAAAATCGTTTAGCCGTTATTTTTAATCCGCGGGATCAAGAGGACGCGGTCAGTTTCATTGAATTTGCTTTAGTCAAAATAGCACCTCGTTCGTCAATCACGTCATTCAGAAACGAGGCAATCAGGTTAAAAATTGATGTGAATACAAATATACTTACAGGATGAAGAAGTTACTGTAAGTAAATAAAACGAACGAGAACACTTTTAATAAGATCCAAGGTATAGTATTACAAGTGCGATAGAATTATAGATAAAACATAGTAGCGAACAAAAAGCAGGTGCAAGTTTCTAGATTCAAGTTGTGCCTAGGCGTGCAGATAATACAGGCAGGTTGTGGCTTGTGGCATGAGAATAATTAATGATGGTGGACGCGAGTGCCCGGGAGCTGGCGCGCACGCAGACGCACACAGGGCGTGGTGCGCTGGCGCCGCCGACCTGCTCCACTGCTGCTACAAGTTTCGATCATGATTCACGTACCACGACCAGTCCACCGATAAAAAGCGGACACAGTCGCATTTCCGATGGTGACGAAATCGAATGGACGCCGCGTCTCATACGCATCCCACTTAACGGTTTTCGTGACTTTTAATATGGCGTTTATACGGTAGTCGGTTATTAAATAAGATTCTTCGGTTAATTGGCCACGTTTATGTCCAGTTCGGTGTACGTGCAACTTTTGAAATCGACGTTTCGATGTTCGCGTGATTCTGTTTTACCGTTTGCTGGTTGTTTTACAGTAAGCAATGAAGTAAAGGTTGTTTAATGAGTGCATATAACTTTGTATAAAGTTATATTCTCATGCAATTACACAATAAATCTTACAGCGAATTTTAAGTATACATAAAAAAATTACGAAATATTTTTTCACATAAAAAATGACTAAGAATACGTATCATTCTAGTATCTAGTGTTATAATATTTGACCCAGCAAATTTTTAGGTCATGCCGAACGTGGCATAATTCTTCAATGAGAATTCGGGAATTCGTTACTCCTTGCGCACACGGCTACCGAATGCGGCGTCCATTTCAAAACACAATCACTCTTATCGAGGTGAGAGGATAGAGGGCGCGTGCGTGTGCGCATCCAATGCATCGATGTGGGAGCAGGAAAGCTATATAAGAGTAGTAAAAGTGACCGAGACAAATAGAGAAACAATGTTGCTGCGTTATGGGAGAACGGCAAAACCAGTCCTGTCAGCGGGACGTCAAGACGAGTCGAGTTCTCGGAAACGGTGACCCGTGTCACGGAATCCCTAGCCGCACACACATACAATCTTTCACATACACATTCGCACGCGCCCACGTAATGGAAACATTGACTCGAGTCATATACCATTGTGACAGAATTATAGGCTAATGCTAGTAAAAAAAATTACTTCTGAAAACACAGTTTAAAAACATTAAGGTTGCTTACAACAAATTAACTACAATTTAAATGCATGACCGTTATATCTTTTTATAGTGTAAGGTCGAATTCTTTAGATAATATTGGCAAAGAAATAGTTATCGGTGATAATGAATTTATTGTTATGTTTTGTTTATCGACAGATATAGGACGAGTGTAAGCACAATCTTTAGATAAGATTTAACGCTTCTTATCTCGAACTCGAAGAATTCTAAATATGTCTGGAGCACCTTGTCGGAGGTATAATAGAAATAAACAAACAAATTGACTGTGGCTTGAGTCCAAACCCTATGCATTATTTATGACAACGCCATCTATTGACACTTACTTGAACCTGGTTAGTACTATGCATAATCTTTTGGGTTAAGATTGATCTTAATTTTATATCATTAAAATTGAAATATTTTACACAAAACATAACTATTTAATAGAACTAAACATAATATTTCTACTACAACAACAAAATAGGTCATCAAAATAAATATGATTTTGCTATTTTACAGATACACAAATGCAGATATTCAGTTTCGTTTGTTTTTGTTTCAGTCTCGATTTGGATAAATTTTAGCTAAATAATTCGATTATAAAGTAACGGTGGCGTTTATCATTTTCATTACGAATCAAAAATAGCAACTTTTGCCCATTCACTTACATATTTTTTACTACTTTACCTCAATCTTCGTACAAGTTTTCACGTATAATACAGTTCGCTACAGAATTGAGTTCACACACCGCTGTACGCGTAATCGATGCGAATAAATCCGCGAGCTTTGCCGTGCGATATGCCAGTGCATCTCAGTCTCATTGGAAAATAGCGCGGGAGAAGGCCAATGTACCGCCGTTTAGCAGCCGCAAATAGAAATACGAAGGTTGCTGCCCGCTTTGGACTATTTAGATACATATTCCTACTGATTTTCTGTCCATTACAGGTGTCAAAAATTCTTGCACCACTATAATGTTTCCAAATTACCAAGTTCTTTCGTCTTCAAATGCCAAAAAATGTAATGTGTGATGTTGTAAATCAAAATCATAATACTATTAGTCATGTAGCATGTCTTATCTGAGTAACATTTCGAAAGTCCAATGACCAAGTCCTGGATTACGACAAACTTGGAGCACGTCTGGTGGGAGGCGGTGCCATGCTGTCTCACACATATCGACCGACCGACAGACGGACACGCACACCTACTAATGCTCTATAAATACCGCCAGGGAAATATTTTAATCCGGATGGCCCGTTTAATGCACATTCCTTGGGCTTCGGAACAATCTCAATTTCTTTACTCCTTTACTCGAAGAGGGCATTGCCCCACTTAAATTATAGTTTATAAGATAATCTCTCATACGAAAGTATGTCATAGACATAGTGAAGGATAAAAATATTAGGTTAATAACCTGTTCCATACAAAGTCAACTAAATTTAAATTCCTGTGACACGATGTCACTATACACATAGGTATTCTTTGTGTGAAGTTATTTGAATATACCCTCTTGCTTGCATACTCAAGGACAGGAAGATTATAGGCTTTCCGTTGTCCAAAAAAGGAGTCGTGTAGGGGTCAACGTGATTGCCTCTCGCATTCCAAATCGCTGAGGCAATCATACAACGTTACAATCAAAGTAAACATAACTTGTAATGGATTTGTCGAAGCATGCCGAACGGTTGATTCAATACGTGAAAATAAAATTTCGAATCGGAATCACGCGTTAAAAGTAACCCAGATATATAAACATTGTTTAAGACTTGCATCACTACGAATTATCGTATTTAGCTGCTAAATTAGTAGGCCATCGAAAGTATTAATTTTTATATTGATGGTAAACGCAGCGGCTAATGTCACGTTATGACGTCAGGCGTTATTCGATCATTGACAAACGACATTCCAACGCCTAGTGTGAACTGTGTTGTTGAAACGCACGTCACGTCATACACCCCAAGGTCTCATGCTCGTCTTGAGAATCGAGAATATACACACATGAGCTCCGATCTGAATAATAAAGATCTCATGACACTAACTGCCTTCAAGAACTCGAATCCTCAGTCTTATTACAATGATTCACGAGTTTTATTTTTAATATTTCATGTAGGTACCATAAATTTAATAGCGTTAATTATAAGGCAATTTTTCATTTGATTTTTACGTTCAAATATTCTTTTATTCACGGTCTTTCTCTTTTCGAAGAATTAACTGGCACGTAGTGAACGAAAGTAATAACATTAAATTCAATGTTGCATGGTGTCTGTAGAAGTGACGGACGAACGGACAGCGGGTTGCATAAACACTGAATATATAGGGTTTCCGTTTGAATCACACCGCATACCAGCCGCCTTCGTCACGCCGGCAGCCGGCGCGTGCGACACAATATCATGAGTATCACGACTCCGCTCACAAACATTCGATAATACGATACCTAGTCTAAATAATGTCTATACAGATGACGAATTGTCGGTCGCTGCTTGTAACACTGCGGAGATTAAGGAATTTCTATTTGCTATTGCATTGTGGTCACTCCCACTGTATATTTACCTATTTATGTGCTACTCATGCCTACTTATCAACCGTTGAAGGAGATTAAACGCTATAAATTTTAGCACAACACATGTACGACGTTGTAAAAAATGTCATAGTAAATCAATAATAAAAAAGCACTCTTCGTTCCTCTCTCATTCCATACTTTCGCAGAAAAAGAACGTTATGTTCATTATAATTTATGATTGAATGTGTGTTATATTAACGATGCATTTTAATTAATTAAGCGAATGTTATAAAAACAACCCATTCATTGGATCAATCGACCGGTTTTGAAATTTACATACATATAGCACAAGGTACGACCAATATTAATATATATACCTACATATATGCAACAAATTTAACTATATCGGGCATAAAAATCTTTCCATTATGCAAAAATATTCAATAGTAGCCGAATGTGGAACCGAAACCCCATCACTAACATTTTGTTGCATGCAATTTGGAATACCGCCCTCGAAGTTATGGCAAAAATGTTGCTAATGACTTGTAACGATGTTTGCCAGCAACTTCACGACTGCACAAATGATACTTTCCCAGCAGTAGAAAGTCAAACATTAGGTAGGAATGACACCAAAGCGGCTCCATTCACATATCGTTGTTATTAGAGCGGTGTCAAGACCGGAAAGTATGGATTAAACGGAGCCCAAACAAGCAGATATCAATGTGCGCGAACGTACTGCGAATGAATGGGAGGCGCCGAGCTTCTGCGAATGTTTGTTGAGGAACCAAATTCCTCGCTCCATTGTTTCGTGAATGATCGGCCGCGTGGAATGGGGTCGGGGAAATATTTGCGATTTTTACTGCCATACACTGTTGCCAATTTCTTTGGTAATACAAGAAAGCTACACGAAAATACGTGATACCTCCATGTAATGCTATGAATAGACAAGTAAAATTCCTTCAGCAGTTATACAATACAGATGTATTTCAGCAGTCATTACTTCATTAATGGGCCAATAGACGTAATACTGTAATCCAAAAAGAAGTCGAACGCTGCACTTAAAAGAACAACGCATCGAAAAAGACCCTTGAATTTAAGCAACTGAACGACCTTGTAACATTTCAAATATCAAAAGTAAGAAGTTGTTAAAGAAATACCTACACTAACAATACTTTACTATAACCCGTCGACGCAAATAGAACACTATCACCTAATCGCTGTTAAATACAGGTGTTTTCGCATACCACAGCGCTTACGATCATTTACAAATTCACAATTTCAAATAGTTTAGTATTGCTTAGAAACAAGGTACATATTAGAATGAGAAAATTGTTTGTTATAGTCTGTTGTCGCATATTTCGCCCACGCCCAAATGGCGGGTCGTCAACAATTTATACAAAATCAAGGATTTGTGCCAGTTCGCCTCACAGTGCCTCTATTTATGGACACTTAAAAATTAAACCATTCACAGTATTGATATTAGCTATAGGACGTAGACTGGACGGAGATAAAGCACAAGCTTTTGTACGATTATTTTAGTTTAGAATGAAGATCTACATAATTTTTAAATTATATCAGAACCGTGATATATAATCATTTAAAATGTTGCTGGTTTTACTGTAAAAAAAGCACTATTATAAAATATAAGTCCTAGTTTAAAGAATTAATGCCTCATGTATGTATTGATTCATTCTTGTGAAACATCTCGAAATGTCTAGTACGAAATAATACTGATCTTCACCTTATTAAGTGTCGTTAATTACTTTCCCATTAAAAAGAAGTTTCTATAATGAATACGCTAGTAAATAGCGATATTCAATTTTATTTGACGTTTTTAAGTCGAATAGCGGTAAAGTATCGGTTTCGTTCCATCATTCGACAGATTAGAATCGTACGTTTTACTGTGGACATTAAGTCGTCACAAGCGTTTATGGAGGAAATATTAAATAGGCAAAATTCTTTAGTCAACGACGTACGCGCGTCCTCAGATGGCTAATCAAATACTCTTATGCAAATCAAGCAAATAGTTATACAATTTTATGAGCGACTATCGTCAATTTATCACTCCCTATATGGGGGACAAACATGCAGAAATTCCATCCGACCATTTCGAAGCTCGCTATGTCGACACACCATATTTTGCAAGTTGATCATTGCTTATGCTAACGGCATGTTTTAGGGCAGAAGCATATGGGTACCATAACATGAATTTTAAGCTACCAGAAATATCAAATCTAAACAACAGACTAGCCTAGCCATATTTAAAGAAACAAAAACAAAAAAAGATGTGCATTACAGAGAAAAGTCGTTTTAAGCAAGCAACCGCTTTGTGACGACATTTAGATAAGAAAGGAATGCGAATTTTGATTAGAAACGAGAGCAGTACAGCTTTTATCGCGTACTCACATAGATAACTTTTAAACATGCGTGATTTTTTACACATTTTCATTATTATAATGATAATATGGATGTATTTCGATTCACCTTTGAAACATGTTTTGAACTATAGGTAGGTACACATTCCGATTTGATTATTACGTACCTATTTCCTTTACATCCTGCGAAATAAATTTACCCATTTCCTTTAGAATAACAGAAACCATATTGGAGAATACCTAATGTATGGATGATCAAAACTAGTTTCCTGTATCTTTTGACATGTATTCAATATTTAGTTTATGATTGAAATAAATGCGCTGTGAAACTGGTGTCGACGTGCGTCTGCGTGTATAAAATTGCCAAGGACATATTTATCTGAGAGGAATGCGTAGAATAAACAATGTTGTATGCTATTTCGCGACCGTTCGCCGCCACGTGCCGCACCCTACAGTACGTATACACTCCAACAATGTTTTGTGATTCTTCTTCATGTAACATATACAAACTTCACGTAACACCTAATTAAATCGAATAAATCAAATGAACAAATAAAGCTATTTAAAACGCAGTTGATTAAAGTCAAGCAACGTTGTAAAATACCCAGCCCCTTTAACGTTACGCATGAGGAATCTTAGAACTTGTGTAGTGCGTGGGAAGCACGCATCACAATCTTGTGAAGATACCTTCGTTACAGCGCGATCTATATTACTTATAAAAGTTTTTGCTTCAACAACACTGGCCATCTGCATTGGAATGTTCGTTTATTTATTTTGTGTAAGTACACCAATCGTTGCAAAATGTACTCAGTGCACATTTGCTTTATATTATTATTGTTTCTCCAACAATGTTGAGCGTGTAAGGAACAATGACATTATTCTGTCATATTAACTTAGCCATCACGCCACAAGCTACTCGACCGCAGAGATGCCGATCGCATTGAAACATTCCGACGCATCCTTGTATTTTCCACATACAATATGCCCGCACCTAGTCAAGTGCGGATAGATACCCAATGCAGATTTCACTCGCAACATAGAATTATGCATTAACGATCAACGGAACGTAACATAGGAATGCAACAATATACTTGGGTTAGTGAAACTGCATTCAACCGATACAATTAAAGTAATAAACACTGGCGAACATAAGTTCCCATTCGCTTGTTAATCGACGCTATCATTGTCTTCCCGCTTCCTTGCTTAACTACACAATGAATCGTTTTTCTTCTATTCACAATGCGTAGCTGTCGAACGCTTATACGTAGTTTACTTTTTGCTGCTACAATTGAAGCTCCTCCTCAAGTCACATATCACACTTGTCTCGAGATCTGCGAAAACCGCAAAATACTCATTCGCACGCAACATCTCGTTACAGGAACATTTGAGAAGCCACTTACTGACCTGGAAGTATAGTCACAGAGTCTTACGATACTATAAAGATCATAATCTTGTTAAAATACCCATATAAATCGAAATACAAGAGACGATAATTATCTTCTTATAAACAGCAATGTTTTGTCTCCAAATACAATTAAGTCTGCTTGTTAAAAAGTAAGTTCAAACGGCCAACAATCTTGCCACGAGGAAATAATTGCATTCTGTCTAAAACAGTTGATGCGGAGACATTTTCGTAGTAGAACATTAGGTTCCCTATAAGGTTAATAGCGTCGTATGCGCCCGAGACGTGGCCGAGTTATTTTTAGCATTAATAAATTGGCTTAGTGGCTCGGTTTATTGTGTGCGCGTTTCGCACAAGTAGATGTCGACGGTGAAGTGACATCCGCGGTGCCTTCGCTCCACACACCAAATTCTAGGTCAATTTTTACTGTCGTTGCTCTTTCACAATCCACTTAGCATTCTTTTTAAAACAATGCACTAAGTAGAAAATTTTACGCTAGTAACTCATTGGGAATTCTATTGCATCGAATTTTTCATTACTCATGGATGCAATCATTTTTTGTACGAGTTGTTTGCAAAGGAAAAATTGGCTTCCAGTCAGCGGGTTACCGAATGATGTTTGACAGTAAGATAGATGGTGTTATTATGTGGCTTGGTGTAGGTAAACACTTCTGAAATACCATGCTGTAATGGCGACCATATGGAATGCAGTTTGCAAAAAGGTTCAATAAAAAATCCCACTTTATGTTTCCTGTGTCAGCGGTGAATTTTATTGTAGTGTCAATGTACTGGGACCAGATTCTCATGTGCCTTCTTAACTTGGATCAATTTAATCCAGAGTCGCGTATTATACATACGAAATCAAGCATCGCTTAACGTAAAATGTAAGGTTATGATTTTTTCTTGTGGGACTAGGTACTAACATTCTCTACTTCTTTTTATTTCAGACTTCAAGCTAATCTTAAATGAGAATGAGAATGTGCCTGTCAGATTTAATTTGTAAAGTAAGAAGTATAACTTGCAACTAAAATGGTATTTTATATCATCCATCTGTAACTTTTTTTTTTAATCTGTAGAGCCTTTAAACAGATCGAATGGTTTTCATTTATGTATAGAATATAATGGCAAATCTTATTAGCCCGTTATACAACGCTCAGTGCTATTAGTTGAAACAGTTAACCTTTTAGAATGTCTTGTTTTCTTATGAAACAGATATCAATACCGTTAATTGTCTCACCATTTAACATCACTGTAGTGATAATTGACCATTTTAAACTGTAACCATGCATTTTTAAGTGCAGGTGCGAAGGTTTTAAGGTAACTTTTAAAACAATGGTGCAGGTGACTGCTTAACTATGGTAAATAGATACGGCTAGAGACATGATCGGTATTTAATAGGGATGTGTTGTGCAGCACCTGCAGCTTGGTGAGGTGGTGAAGGGGTGTGGGGAGACGGCGGCACGGCGGAGGAGAGGGGGAGTGCGCCGCTTTAGAAAGGCGCGACCATCGCCGCAGGCCCGGGCCGCATTCTACGGCCTGTCATTCACACCGCGCAACTTGCCTATGCATTGCATTCCATCTCCCACCGCGTTCTCCACGCATTGGCACCATACACACACACGCACCTTACGAAACTACCGACCGCACCACCATCTAGACAACATGCCACACTTATGCTTAACACATAAACGCTTCATCGAATTATTTCTGCGCCAGTTAAGCTACCAACATTGCTGTGAACCAGTTCCGTGGCCCCATTAGCCGTGTTCTACCTCCACCGTTCATCGAATACGACCCTCTTCGAAAACAAGACCACAGTACACATTCCAAAGGATAACAAATGATAACCATAATTTGTGTTTAGCTCATTTGTTGTCACTAAATTGTGGAATGTCGTGTGAAATCGAGGTTGACGCACATTCTTACCACTAGAGAGCAGCAGCGTCACGACGACGGAACAGTTTGTTTTTCACGATTTATTCTATTTTAGAGCAGCGTTTATCACTTGTAACTTCACCACAACAGAATGTTTGATTTGCACTTCCGATTTGTTCGCCCGTAACACTCAAATTCTAACAGAAAACTACAGAAATCGCATTGGAATGTAAAGTTTTGACATGGGGCTCTTACGGGTTAACACTTCTCTTTGGAAAACTTACCTGTCTCGCGGGTCGATCCACGTCGTTTTTCTACTGTTGTGGTCGATGAAATACAGTTTTCCGTCAAAGTCCCTCGCATAATCCCATCCGTCGGGCAAGGGTATCTCACCGTTTCGTCTCCTTGGCATATTTCACTGATTAAATCCATTCAAACGAGTAACGAAGCACACTCGCGAACTAGCTACACGGCCATGTTGAATACCTCATTACGAGGTGTGACGTCACGCGGGATCGGCCAATAGCGGCGAAGGGCCCCCACGATGGAATGCGGCGCGTACGCGAGCGCGAACACACGAAGCTGTTTCGTACGTCACTTTTCCGATAGCAGCGATACACACGACCGCACCACGCGACCCCGCGTCGCCGACTGAACCCCGCCGACTCACAGCCACGTTATCACCGCACATGATAATATTCACTACCAGCACCTACTGTCTAAATGCATTCCTAAACTACCTAATGTTTACATTACATGGTCTACCAGAGCCGACTGACTGATGCTTTGTACGGTGTGAAGACTGTGAAACTGGCAATGTAAGCAAAAAAGTAAGTAGGTACATACATACCCATTCAATCTATTTACGATTCCGCTGTATAAATATGTATAGACGGGCGTGTACCTATACGTATAGATCGCATTCCACAGCGTATGTATATGTATACGAGCGTACATACAAATTACTGATAACTACCTATGTAAGTACGTATGTTTATGTGTGGTTACTACCTATAACAATTTTGATATATTATGATTATAGTGCCTATATACGGAACACATTGTCTTCTCGTCTCAGTACGGGACCTAATCTTATTGTTGTTTTAAGTGACCTACTAATTTTAAACTTATCTACGTGTGAACTTCAAAACAAAGTAGGTAGACAGACCTACGCACCACTGCGCAAGCGCAAGTAAGTATCTAGATTCGAAAACGAAGGCGATTTTGTATAAAAAAATCTAGATTTAGTATTTATGGGAGCGACAGCGACTGCTGTGTGATCACCCAACCTCAAGAGGAAAACCTGCGCCAGAGTCTCCATTAACAACTAGATATTGGCTACCAGGTGAAGTTGGCTTGGGCCCTGAAGATCGTGGAACCCCAATACTTAACAAGAATACTTTTTTATATGTCGCAACCACGTTCAATTAACTGCCCTGGCAGTTAACTAAATGGCACCGTTCAATTATCGGCCTGAATGATATTCAGCCGTATCGTTTTTAATAACATTTACAACACACCTGCTCATAACAGTGATATTATTTTACCGCAATTAAGCACGGAATGACACCTATTATAAAACTGTGAATTTTCATTGCTATTATTCACAAAAGTGAGTTATAGATTCTTTTTTAAATTTTATAGGAAGTGTCTATAATTGTCTATGTTCTTAAAAAAGTTTTGATACAAAAAATAACGTGTTTAATAGTACGAATAAATTAATACGCCTATTGTATGGTCATTTGATGCATTTTCGTATTTAAATAAATAATTTCAACTTGTAATACTTGTGTAATAAACAAAATTTTCGCTCAAATTTAACTTTTTTTTTTCTCTAAGTACAGAAAAAAAAACAGAGTAAAAAAAAGTTAAGTTCAAATCTCATTTTTTTTTTAAATATGGTCGACCGCTATTGTTAAATGCGCGCGCATAGGAAAACGAATTAATTTGTAGTATTGTTTATTTAGTATTTGTAGTATTATTTTATTCGCAAGTGTGTTGTAAAACGTCGTATGGCACGTGTGAGCATGATGATTACCGTCCTCGGCTGTCTTAAGACCCTCGCCTGGCGGCTCGGGTCTCAATGGCGCCTCGGCGGTAATCACCAACGTTGCTCACTTGTACCACTGGATGGCTAATGCTTAGGCCATTGGTACGATGGGGTACCACCCAGAAATAATTAAAGACAGGAAGTTAGTGTAACGTTTAGCGAGAAAAGCAGCTCAGTCCGAGGATAGGTTAGATCAGAATGCCCATTAGCCTTCGTGGTAATTTTTTTTATAATGCAGAAATGAGAGATTTGCCTAGCTATTTGATTAAATGGCTAAAAAAGTAATTAAATGTCATCTATCTAAGTAATTTGCCAAGCTGTTTAATCAAATGGCTGAATATCATTCAGGCCGTTTACTGAACGGCGCGGTTTAGTTAACTGCCAGTGCCTAGGCAGTTAATTGAACGGCTGATTGAGCTAGTTGGCTGCGACATAATTATGCATAATTAGGGAACATGTTCCCGCAGTGGAAAGTATCCTATGAGTCAATACAGGTTATAGTATTATGTAAGTACCTACTAAATTTCATCCAAATCTGGTCAATAGTTTACGGGTGATGGCACAACAAACGTTCAAACATCCAAACTAAACCACTTCACAAACTTTCACATCAATATTAGTAGGAAGTAGGATTATAATGGCGATGTTATGAAAACAATTTTAAATTTGTTTACCAACAAAGCCCTAATACATAATCCCCAGCAAATATAACAAAAGGACTTTCTTATCTGTCACCGTATACAATACCTATTCATATTATCATATCATTTTCCTTCTTCCGGTACTTTTTTAAAGTGTGGCAATCTCCTCGGATAAGCCGGAGTCAGCAGGGGTGGTTAAATCGGATTCATACCGACTAAAACCGCACGCCGGACTTGGGTCATTAGTTGCCGATGGTTTTTTTATACCACTATTTTTATACACACATTTAGGTGGCAGTTAAGCACACGGCCCACCTGATGAAAAGTGGTTACCGTGGCCTATGGACGTGTGCGTGTTGCAAAGGGGAGTCACACTCGTTAATAGAGTGTAACACTCACCAAGATAAACATAATAAACAAATATGCTAAATATTTCGGTGAGTGTTAGGTACACTATTAATGTGAATGACCATGCCAATCTAAGTCACATTCCTGCTGCCGGTCTGTAGAAACTCTTCGGACCCTTCTGTGCCGTCAGTGCAGAAAATAAAGCAGGATAAGCCTTTGGTCTTCCCACTGACACCAAGAACTCTCCAGTGAGCTTTGGTTACCCTACTCACTGCCATGAACACAACACCAAGTTATTATGGCTGCGGTATTCTGTCGGGCGGAGTTACTTCCCCAGGCGTTCCCCACCGTCTTGTCCTACCTCCGCCATCCAAATGATAATAGTTTATCTTAGCTTAGCTATTTAAGTTGGCTTAGTCTAGTTTCGGGATAGTTTAATTTTTAGTATGCAACTCAAGACACTGGCGCTTGAAAACGATTATTCATTACTAGGTTAATTAGCCAAATTTAACAAAAGTATGGGTGCCACACAACATACACTAATAGCCCGGATCACACAGCGAGCAGCGAGGCATTTACCGCGCCAGGCTGCTCGGTCTACGAAGACGTGGAAAATTACGAGCGTAGGTACTTTAGTCTTTCGGGGCCAGTCTTTCTTTTTATACTACTTAGGTCGCAGACAAGCACACGGCCCACCTGATTGTAAGTGGTTACCGTGGCCTATGGGCCAGTGCAACACCAGGGGAGTTACACTCGTGCTGCCGATCTTGTAAGAACAGAGAGATTATGTGCCGTCAGCGCAAAAGTTAAGTTGGACAGGCCTTTGGTTTTCTCAATGACGGCACATAACCTCTCCAGTGAGCTCTGACTACCCTACTCACCGCGGGGAACACAACACGAGGTTATTCAGCCGCGGTATTCTGTAAAGCAAAGGTACTTCCTCAGTCGGACTGCTCGATTGGGACGGATATACCGTCGTTTACTACTCATATCGGTTCGTGAGGCTGGACGCTCTGTGTGGACCCGGCTAATCACAAAGTGCAAACGAGGACAAAGTATGGTTTCACCCTAGCTACGCGGTAACTTAAACTTTTGACAGCGCGATTGTATTGAGATATAATAATATCATCACCATCTATCTATGTGAAATATTTTGACTTTTATGGTAGGGACCTCCCCTATAGATCTCCAATAGGACCGGTTGGAAGCGACTCGCATCCAGCGCGTTCCCGCGGCCTTAATGAGGTCGTCTGTCCACCTTGTGGGTGGACGTCTATAGGGGAGGCCTATGTCCAGCAGTGGACTTCCTATGGCTGAAATGATGATGATGATGATGGTAGGGACTGCCGCCCGTCTGAACCGCGAGAGAAAAACCTACGCTAGAGCCTCGTTCGTTAATCAGCAGGTGTGCACCAGCTAGCATCACCTGCAAGTTGTCCATACGGTCCACTTATTAAGAAAAAGACATTATTTACCTCGTCTACGCAAATAAATAACTATATGTAGTGTATGTTCGTAATATTGAAAAATCAATCAGCTTTTATATAGATAGCTAGAATAAGGTGTAACTTGACTAGTTTATTGTTTTAAATGGTATGTTGTTTTTCGCGCAAATAAAATTAAAAGTATTAAAACCCTATGTTATACGACCATGCGGACGAGGACGCTTTCTATCCATAATATTATTATAAATTCAAAAGTCTATCTATCTGTCTGTTTAGTACCTACATAGGTACCTAGATAGATTAGATCTTGGAAAAGGATATATGTAGTATAGGCTATGTTTGGCCGCGATAACCAAAATCCGCGCGGGCGGAGCCGCGGCCAACAGCTAAAGTACTATAATATAAAAATTACAAGTAGGTATGTAGTCATGTCTGTCTCATTAGAGGTATAAAAAAATACTTAGGGAATGTTAAATCTGTGGTAATGCACGATTGTGAACGTTTTTTTTTAATTGTGTTTGTAATATTATGTTCGTTCGCGATGGACGCTTATACTAAGCAACGGATTTTGAGGCTTTTTTAAGTCTCACAATCCTTTTTAAGACAAACTTAAAATCTCACACAAATTTCATCGTTTGTACATCGTTATTGGTTGAGTAGCACCGGAGATACCTATGACCAAGTCACGATAACCAAAATCCACGCGGGCGGAGCCGCGGTTATGACACAGTATAAGCTAGTTTTAATAAGATCATTGGTCAGCCATTACAATAAAAGGAACCACACAACTAGGTTCATAAGTAGGTAAGTAGGTACGTATTCTTTTAGTCTGTACCTACCTCCTGATCGGCATTTTATTATTTTTTTCTAAGAGCAAATTCTACAATAAGAAATCGCGAACTAGTTTGGAACACAATGCGTAACCGCGTAGGTATTCCTCATTATTAAAATAATATCATACATATAGGTATCATCCATACATACTCTATATTATATTCTATAGTATTAAGTACCTAGGTATAATAGGTCTATCAATTACGACTATACGAGGGCCATGGAGGGAATTACCTATTTGAGTAAGTAAATTAGTGATGAACGATATACCTACTTACCTACCTACTGACCTTTCATGTAAATTTTGTAAATAAACTGGTAAACAATGGTAACAACAAGTAGATCAATGATAAATATGTTACTAAATTGCTAAAGATAGTGGTCAATAGAAAAGAAAAGACTTACCCAACGATTACTTTCAAATGCCAAATATAGGTAATATTAACTCGCTAGAAGTCGGATTCCTCAATCGGAGTAAATCTCACTATCAATAATTATTAGAGAAAAGCAAGCAAATTAACTGAATTCACCTCACAATAAGTTAGCAATTCAAAGCAAACAGCAAGCAATAGAGAAATTATCAAAGCTAAATCAACATCACATTTTTATAACTATGTACGTATAACTTATTTTATTTTTTCATTTTAACATTTTGTTATTGTTTTGTTTGATTGCGGGAGCGGGGCGGGAATCACCATAGACTTATCACAGACTGTTTATTGTTTTTTTTCTTTCAAATCTCAGTTTCAACCATAGACTTAGGTTTCAACTTTCAAGATTCAAGTCAAGGAATTTTTCTATTGAGCCTATAATATTACACTATTAAAAAATAGAAAAATAAGGTAAGGTAACTGTACCAATGCTCGACACTGTACCAATGCTAGACACTTTCGAACAAAACCCAGTATTTTGAGAAAATTATCCATTTGTTTTATAAGACTATTGACTTAAAAGATGCCTAATGGTATCTATAAGATATGTTCAAATATTCGCAACACCATCCGAAGTAAATTTAGAAAGACTGTTGACAGCAAATAATGTGACTCCGTGAACACGGTCGTGTTATTTCTTAAGATTTTTGCCAAGGGTACTGATTTTTATAGGTGTGATTTTTTTGTTTATAAGTTATGACTAATACTAATTTTAGTATAAACGTTATAAATATTGAAGTTATTGACATACTTGGACCATTGGGACAATGATGTCTAGCATTGGTGTTTTCGACCAAGTGCATAATAATTTAATTTAAAGTAAAAGTATGATAGATTTTAAAGATTTTATGGGCAAAAGTTAATGTCTAATTGTTGCTGTAACAGTTAAAAAAGAATATAGCGACCATGCTGTAATTAATTTGTTAAATTTTTTAGATTGAAATTTTATTTTTCCTTAAAGTGTCTACCATTGGTACAGTTACCTTAAGTGTACCAATAATAGACACTGTACCAATGATAGACACTTTCGAACAAAATCCAGTATTTTAAGAAAAGTAACCATTTGTTTTATAAGACTATTGACTTAAAAGATGCCTAATGGTGTCTATAAGACCTATTCAAAAATTCGCAACACTGTCCTAAGTAAATTTAGAAAGACGATAGTTAACAGCAAATAATGTAACTCCGTGAACATGGTCATGTTATTTCTTAAGATATTTGCCAAGGGTACTGATTTTTTATAGGTGTTATTTTTTTTTTTATTAATATTGATTATTACTAATTTTAGTATAGACGTTAAGAATATTGAAGTTATTGACATGCTTAGACCATTGCCTACATATTTTGGTTAGGTTTTGTAACATTTAAAAGCTATGTCTATTATTGGAACAAAAAATCTTAAAAGCCCCAATAATAGACACTTTGGAATAATGCCTTTATTTCATGAAAATAAGATGTTATACCTACGCTAAATGTGATACATTTATACATTGAAATTCATCACCATGTACCGGTGATTACTAATAATGCCCGCGCTAGCCCGCTCTAACGGCGTGGATGTCGCTTATCGCGTAGTGTTGTAAATTTTAGCGCTGAGAGTCAAGCATTGAGCGCTGAGTTGACACTATTAAACCACTTGACTCTCTATTCGACTATCTACTCACCTTTCTCCCCCTTCCACCCTCCCCTCCCCCATTCCCTTACCCTGTCCTACACCTCTCCACCCATCTCCTTCCGCCCCCACCCCTTACCCCACAATTTCGCTCTTCCCCACGCTTCTCCTTTTCCTATATTCCCCACACCTACTTTCCTTAATCCTTCCCATGACCTTCTTCCTCAGCTCTTATACCATACCGAAACTCACCCTAAGCTGCCCCCTACCTCTCTCACCAATTCCCTCACTCCTTCCCACGATCCTACCCCAAACTTTCCCCACATCTTCCCTCACTTTTTCCATTTCCTCGATCGCTTCTCCCACTCCTACCTCTTCCTCGTTGTCCTGCTTCTTTACCTCACTCGCCAAAGAAAGAAATAGACAGAAGAATCCAACTGGGGTGGGCAGCATTTGGCAAACTACGTCGGGTCTTCTCCTCGCCCCTGCCGCAATGCCTCAAAACAAAGTTATCGACCAGTGCGTCCTGCTTGTTATGATCTAGGGTGCCGAAACGTGGCTACTGAAAGTGGGGCTAGTCCGTGACCTGAAAGTCACGCAATGGGCTATGGAGCAAGCTATGCTTGGAGTCTCTTTGAAGGATAGAATTTGCAACGAGGTCATCCGACATAGAACCAAAGTTACCGACATAGCTCGCAGAATAAGCAAGCTAAAGTGGCAGTACGCTGGCCATATCTGCCGAAAGACTGATGGCCGTTGGAGCAGACGAGTCCTAGAGTGGAGACTGCGAGAAGGAAAACGGAAGGTGGAACACCCCCTAGTCAGGTGGACTGACGACCTTCGAAAGGTGGCTGGGACAGACTGGATGCGGAAGGTGGAGGATCGGCAAACGTGGTGCATATTGGGAAGGCCTATGTCCAGCATTGGACCGCAATAAGCTAATTGATTGATTTACCTCACTCCTTCGTGGTCCTTCCTAATCATTTCATCAGGAAGGACATCTTCAATCAAAATTTTATCGAGCATTTCCCCTACTTATACCCCACTTGAATCGGTCCAATACCATGTCGACGTGCTTCACTAGGTAGGAATCCCCCAACTTAACAACAAATGAATCACAACAACATGCTTTTTTTTTATCTTTATTGAAAGGCTTAATCACACTAGGCGATTATGTCGCCTTAATTAAATAACAATAAACAAACAAAATCAAAACAATGAACACATGAACCTATACTATGACATTTTAAGCTATACACCACAAAAGTCAATGGCACCGGTTGATCGATGGTTATAGCAGCTAATTTTATATAAGTAAAGGAATCAGCATTTTATAAAGTGTTTTGCACCGATTTGATAAGAGATAAACATGATTTATGTTTTTACTCTTTGAGGGTATTATCGTGCAAGTTTTTTTTCTTTTTTTCACTCTATAAAATATTGATCTACTATCTACAGTACTAGTCAAGCCCTTTCATTTGATACCCATATTAAGGTAGTTATGAGAAGAAATGTAATCCGCAATTTTCTGGCGGCGCGGCGGCCATCTTGGACCAATTTTTTATCAAACATACCTAAGGTCCCTCCCGACTAATTCACCTTTCAAACAAAAAAAAACTTGAATGCGGTTCATCCGTTAGCTACGACGTCACAGACTCACACGCACACAAACAGACACGTCAAACTTGTAACACCCCAACATTGTTACGTCGTCGGGAGTTAAAAAAATATGTAACGGTCATTCTCTGATGCATATATTCAATTTTGTAGAGAGAAATTAAAGTGTCTATTATTGGTACAAATAGGTGTCTATTATTGGGACGATGATGTCTATTATTGGTGTTTTCGACCAAGTGCATAATTATTTTATTTGAAGCAAAAGTATGATAGATTTAAAAGATTTTATGTGCAAAAGTTAATGTCTAAATGTTGCTGTAACAGTTAAAAAAGGATGTAACGACCATGCTGTAATTAACATGTTTAATTTTTTAGATTGAAATTTGATTTGTCCTTATAGTGTCTAAGTCTATTATTGGTACACTTACCTTACCTCACTGTCTGTAAGTAATTTTATCATGTTATTATGGATGATTTAATTAAAAATTATGTTTGTAGGACATTTTGTAATATCATTTTTTATTTATTTTATTATATATTTATTATTATTGTGATGAGGAACTTTGAATGAATTGTCAAAGTTACCCACGGATGCAGTAACGACATTTAACGGCACGTTCTAAATAAAATGTACCTTTAGATCTGGAACGCGCTCAAGACCAAATCTGTCAAGTGTCAATGTCAAATCATTGTGTTGGCAAGAATTTTGTCAACACGTAGTGGTCGTAGTGGATTAAAATTGAATTGTGGCAATAAACTTGGTCATATTTCGTAGTTCGTGAATAAATTTATAATTCCATAATGCCTACGAGCGACAGTGAAGATTTTGAAAGTGCCGATGAAGGGAATAGCAGCCCAGTCAAAAAAGAAAGAAGGCAGAGACTATCTTCGTCAAATTACAGTGACAACGCACTTGAAACAGATCAAAAGGCCCATAATATTCAAAATACTTCAAGCAATGTGCAAAAACCTGTAGAAAAGGTAATTCTCACAAATATTACACAATTCGAGTCCCGCCCGAGAATTGATTTCGCTTTTTCCAATTTATTATAATTTGTTTAGTCTAGCAAACTAATTGCTTTAAAATTATCTCAATATTACACAATATTACGTATAGAAATACATCAAGGACATTACATAAAATATATTATATTCATTCATATTTATGTATTCACATCCTAATTCTTATAAATTATAACAAACCTCTTACATATGCGTGTAGTCATTAATATTAATCAATTTCTCAAAACTAAAGTTTAAAGTAAAAATTACTGGCCAGGAATTTGTTACTTAATATAATGATGTATTAGTTTTTTTTTGTATTTTGTACCACTTAGGTGGCACACAAGTTCATTCCACAGCTTGAGTGTGAGAGGTTATTTACTTATCTATGAACAGGGCTGGGCAAAATACATGCTTTGTTTTAATTGAAATACTAATTACAAAATACCTCGATGTCAGGTATTTGAATGTTGATACGATTACATTTAAGGAAGTAATTGAAATACAAAATATGTGTTTGTATTTCAATTATATGTTTTAATTTTAAGTAATTGAAATACTGCCCAACCCTGCCTATGAATCTAGCAGTATCATATTATTTTTAACCAAATTCTCTTCTCTGAAATGACTAGATCAATTTTAACAGATTTTTACTGCAGATAGCTAATGTCATGTAGAGTTATAATAAAAGTCTACAGTCAAATTCAATTTCAAACCATTTATTTGTGTTTTATCTGCGATCAGTCTCTTGACTATGAACAGATTTATTATAATATGTTTATTAACTAAGAGTTTAACATTTTTGAGATATTTGTTGCACAGCTGTCCTCTCAATCAATCCCCCCCTGTGGAACAAAGGCCTCCCCCAGTAGCCTCTAACTCTCTCTGCTTCTCGCTAGCCTCTGCCATAGAGGGCCAGTAGCCTTTCTCAGGTCATCCGATCACCGTACCTACTGTCTGCCTCTCTTCCAATTAGAGTTGTGGCTGGGTGTCCATTCTGTGACTTTCCTGGACCACTTTGGCTTTTGGCCTCTCAGCAGGCCCTCGATTCTGCTAAAGCACAACCACTGTCGCACCACAGAGACTGCGAGAAAATTCCATTTGATTTTAGCCTTTAAAGTAATGCAGTTAAAGTTTAAAATTAAATGGCTTTTTGTAGAGTGAACGAAAGCGTGTAATGAAAATATTGTCATTTAATTTTGGACTTTAATTCGATAGTAATAAAGTCTAAAATATAATGCCAATTTTTGCAGAGACTGTGGCACGACAGTGATTTTGATTTAGCAGAATCAAGGGCCAGGTGTCTTGTCCATCTCCATTTCGGTTTTCTGGTCTTTGTTATCACATCTTCCCATTTGGTGATCTTTCTGAAGTATGCAGCTCTTTTCCGATCATTTATTGTGTAGCCCAGTATACTCCTTTACATAGGTCTCTGGCATGTGTACAGTAGTATTTGTTAACTTATAAATAATTACATTTTCATTTACATTTTGTTTAAAAAGAACATAAGCAACTGAAATCACTAATATTACCTCTAACCCCTCCAACTAAACTAAATATGTAGCTTGTGTCAGGAGTGAGTTCATGTTGGTAGTCTATGTACTAACCAGGACTTGAAACCGAGACCTCTTGATCGTAAGGCTGACTCCTTAACCACTAAACTGCAGATACATCAATTCTCTATTATTGTGGACAAAATCAAAATATTCAAAATTTTCAGACTGTATCAGACGGCTGGGATGATTTTGATATTGATGACGACCCAATAGCATCAAGTCCTTCTGAAACCAAGGTACAAGAAAGGGAGTCACCATCAACAAATAAACCTACCACAACAAAAGCAAGTCAAAAATCACAAGACACTGGTTGGGACGAGTTCGATGACTGGGGACAAGATGACTTCAGTTCTAAAGCACAAAGTGTGAGTATTGACTTATTAATTTCGTAATAAATTTGTGGAGGTCAGACGGCAGTTGCTTCCTAGTAAATATGGAAGTGCAGCCGTGACGCAATAAAACTCGAAAAATTGGACCCTGAACTCTGATTCCCATGCAGATATTCCCATGTCACAGATACAACTGGGATTAAAGCTAGAATATGGTATAATTTCGAACGACTGACGCATGTAGCAGATACTGTGTACCAATTACTTGTTAATCTCTAATAAGGATAAACGGGTTGTCCTATGTGGTCGGTATCGGAATCACACCTTTAAAATGGGCCCTCTGATCTCATTAACCACTAACCTACCAACACTTTACAGACACAGCAACCAAAGCAAAATGTACCCCCAGTTCAACAAGATCCTGACATTAGAGCTGTCACAGAAAAACTTGCTGCTGCATCAACCGGTGGTAGCAGTACGGGTTGGGGTTGGGGCTGGAGTGTAGACTCTCTGTTGAGTACAGCTACAGCTGGTATCACTAATATTACTAGCCAAGTTTCTCAGGTAATTTCTTTTTCTAATTGTTTTAGAGAAGTCATATAATATCCTCAATACAATGAAATGATGAAAAATTATAAGGTATACTAAACACAATATTCATGGCCCATGAATATTACGTAAGTTCTCCAATTGCCTAATAAACAAAGATCCATAAAAAAACCTTCCTTTGAAGGTCCAATCATTTAGACCTGCGAAAATCAGCCCAGTAGTTTACAAGATTAGCCAAATTACGCCAACATACCAGGAAGAGCCGAGTGAGATGGGGAAAAATATAATTATTCCCCAAACAGACTGAGATATGTAGCTTCTTAATCCTTTCTAATACTTACAGGGTCTGTCCACAGTCCTGGAAACTGGTATAGGAGCACCAGACCCAGAAGAGCTAGCAAGAAGAAGGCTTAAAGAAAAAGAGGATGAATCTAAAGCCAGTAAACCGGAGCCTGTTACTCCCGAGAACACACCGGAAACAATGGACAAGGATTCTGGTGAAACATTCCAGTTTGGCAATCTACTGTCTGGAGTCACAAAGTTTGTGGAAACCACTAGTAAGAAATTTTTAGTATATTCTCTTCTCCTCTTAAGACTTTTCACAACTCAATTGGGGTTTACGGGCATAGCCAATAGTTGGCAAATTGGGCACTTGTCCCACCCAGCTTTACCCTGCCAAAAGTTAAGAATTTTAAAACACACAACGACCCGCCCCCGCCTTCCCTCTCGGATCCAATTTGACTTTTGCCCCATCTCTTGAAGAAAGCTGGGTATGCCCGAGAAGGGGTTAGGGTTTCAGTCTGCCAAGCAAAGCAAAATCCAAACTGATTTTTTTCTGTAGAGCGACTACCAACAGATCTCCACGGTAGCCGGTGCTTGGTCGGAACCTCCATGCCTGGACCACGGAGACGACAGCTTCTCTCTCTCTAAATGGGGGAAATGCTGTCGCTTACACCCAACTCCGACATAGCTGGCAGCAGCCCTATTGGTGTAATCTCCGGTCGCTCCGTTTTGGGAGGGTTTAAGTCCGAAATAATCACCCCCGCTGGGTGTCCGTGGGGATTTCCACACGATAAAAAATTTTACTACAATTACAACATTTGAACTGTTTTCCGTCATTCTTTTCACTCCAGGCACAAAAGTGATATCCGGTGGTCTAGACACGTTAGAAACGATTGGCAAGAAAACTATGGAAGTACTTCAAGATGGGGATCCTGGTCTTGCAAAGAAGCGAGCAATGTTAGGCCTTGGGGCGGGGGACAAACCCGTACTGTCTCAAGTGCTGAGGGAAGCGAAGGCTAAGGCTGATGAAGAGGATAAAATTAGAGAAGACAAGAGAGAAGCAAAGGAGGTGCATTATGAGAATCTATTTGATGATTTTGAAGGTATGGAAATTGTTTCACGGACAGATTTGTTATTGTTAGAACTAGTTGTGCCCAAGACTTTTTCTAGGTGGATTTATGTCTGCGTTGTATTTTTATGGGCGATAATAGTTTTGTAAAATAGAAGTGGCATAAGTCACTCCTTATAACATCAGCTATCTGTTAGTGTGGTCCCATAAAAATCGGCACAGCTTTTTCATAGATTAAAGGAACACAAACAGACTTTTTTTTTTAATTTGTGTTTTTTTTAATAAGCGCCCTATACTTTCATAGGTTCAAAAACTGTTATTTTAACATTAGAAACATACATTTCAATTTTATTCATTCTTGGGTACTTCATCATCATCATCATTTCAGCCATAGGAAGTCCACTGCTGGACATAGGCCTCCCCTATAGATCTCCAATAGGACCGGTTGGGTACTTAACTATATTAAACTAAACTAAAACTAAAACTGAAGGTATTAAATAAATAATAACTTTTACAACACACCCGCTCATAAAAGTGATATTATTTTACCGCAATTAAGCACGGAATGACACCTATTATAAAACTGTGACTTTTTCATTGACTCATTCATTATTCACAAAAGTGAGTTATAGATTCTTTTTTAAATTTTATAGGAAGTGTCTATAATTGTCTATGTTCTTAAAAAAGTTTGGATACAAAAAATAACGTGTTTAATAGTACGAATAAATTAATACGCCTATTGTATGGTCATTTGATGCATTTTCGTATTTAAATAAATAATTTCAACTTGTAATACTTGTGTAATAAACAAAATTTTCACTCAAATTTAACTTTTTTTTTTCTCTAAGTACAGAAAAAAAAACAGAGTAAAAAAAAGTTAAGTTCGAACCTCATTTTTTTTTAAATATGATCGACCGCCATTGTTAAATGCGCGCGCATAGGAAAACGAATTAATTTGTAGTATTGTTTATTTAGTATTTGTAGTATTATTTTATTCGCAAGTGTGTTGTAAAACGTCGTATGGCACGTGTGAGCATGATGATTACCGCCGAGGCGCCATTGAGACCCGAGCCGCCAACTTGTACCATAATGTACTATTATTATTACTCACTCACTAAAATGATTATACTTATGTGTAATTAATTAGGTATGTTATCGATATAATTACAGGTCTCGTACACCTGGAAGCGCTGGAGATGTTATCAAAACAAGTGAGCATGCGCATAGAGGAGCGCCTGCGCGGTATCGACCCGGAGAAACGACAGGACATGAAGGAAACCCTGCAACAAGTCGCTGGTAGGTCATATTGTATATCACTACTACTTACTACTAGGGTTTGCAATTCCCGGGACTAAAGTGGGATACATATTTCCCGGTACAAGATCTGCCAGTCCCGGGAAACCCCGGGACTTCCCGGGAAATACGGTACTTATACAAATAAATGAAATGGTTATTACCGGGGTGGAAAGGAAATGTTTTACTGGGCTAACTTACACTTCGGCATTCGAGACCCCCAAACATTCCGGGATTACGAGAACCGGGAAATCCCGGGTGCAATCCCTACTTACTACCAGCAGGGGAAGCCGTTAATTAGCCCCCCTAGACAAGTGGCAATTCGTTTTACCGGCGTATTGTTGAATAGAATGACTAATCTATGAGATTTGACGTTTATGATATACATGGACAACTGTCATATACGTCAAATACCATACATTTTTCAGTCTATTCTACAAACGAATTGCCACTTGTGTAGGGGGGCAGACGGGTGATCTGTAATAGAATAATATATCAACCAATCATCGGGGATGTATGGAACCCAAGCCAATGTCAACTTCAAGACGGTAAACCTGAGGATGACTGATAAACAAAAGCCGCAGAGCACACAGTAATCTTAAGAAAAATGCTTCTTGACAAAAGATGTTTGACTGTATTTGCTGCATAAACGTAGGTAAATTTGGTGTGTGGCCTCCCCCTTACTCGGAATATGATTACACCTGTATAACCCAATTAAAACACCCTAGCCCAAAAATTACAACGAAATCTCAATGAACAAAAAACCTAATGAAACAAAATTCTCCTTTCTTTGACAGAATTGTGTGAGATCCTGGACGAAGACGAAGATGAAGAAGAACCTCCTAGCGAAGACATGTCCAAATCAGATGTGTTCCATGAAAAACTTCAGACTGCCACCCAGGACCTCGGACTCAAACTGCAGTTCCAGCCACTTGTTAAGTACGAACTTTATTATTGTTATTATGAAAGAGAGTAATGGGGTGTATGCGGACCAACTAAGGTCTTATGGACTCAAACCAGGCTCACATGCTAGCCATACACCTGCTGATAAAAATATAAGTCTGAACGAGGTGGTAGAACGATCGACTATTAAGTCAGAGATCTCGTGTTTGGTTCTTCTATTTATTGGTGCAAAAATTCCCACGGATCGGTTCCCCCTGTACAAATATATTATTTGTACTGGTGTGGGTATTTCTAAGTATAATATGTGGATATTTCTTTACTCTTTCTGAGGCTAAGTCTAGGCTGTGTATATCTGTGTGATGTTAAACAGCCCTATCCCTTCGTCGCCTTGTACGACACCGCATGGGAGGAAATGGGGTGGGCCAAATTCTACTCTGCTGGGAACCACGCTCTTCTTAATTCTGACTGTTTATACTGGAAATTGATGGAACTTGCTACACATATTGAATAATTCACTTGTACTTTTCCACAATATACATAATTGTGGAAAAGTACAAGTGATTTATTCAATATGAGAAACCGGTCAGGCAATAAAAAATAAATTAATTGTGGCAAAGTACAAGTGCTTTATTCAATATGTGTAGCAAGTTCCACCAAGTGCCATCAATCTCCAGTATAAACAGTTTGACCGGTTTCTCCTTACGGCATTCTCAAAGATTTACAATGGTCTTCTTATTTCTGTGTAATCCTAGAATATTAACTTAATTGTTACAGACAATACGAAGAAATCCTAGACTACGTGAGCTCGGACGCCGAAACCACAGTAAAGGCTATCTACAAGCGCGCCGTGTCTGGGCTTGCCCAAGCGACCGCGCTGTCCGTCGAACAGTACCACAAGTCCGCTGAGATGCTGCTGGTGAAGACCAGAAGGTCCACTGCTGATGAGGCGGATGCACTTACTCAGTGAGTATTCTAAGGCCCGTATTCTTGAATGGTACTCAGTTCTGAATCTCGATTTATCTATTTATCTGAGGACAGGTTGTATAGACAATCTGTCGATCTGTCCTAGGATAAATTGAGATTAATTGACCTTCTAGAGTATGGGCCTCAAACAGAGTAGTCGGTTGACTGTTCTAGTCTAAAAGTCTCCTAGGATGATTACCCTTGACGGATTTGCCATACACCATCGCTTCGTAAATCAGGGGAGCTACCATCCGGCCCGCATTAAATACGAACGAAAGACGTAGTATTTTTACCATTTAAGTACAAGCAAGCAAGGTTTAAGTCGAACCGAGGTCTGTCTTCTAATTTCCAATTTCGAAAGAAATGTGTTCAAGGAAACCGACTGCCCGAAACTACGATCTGCATTTGCGCATGTTTCAATTCTCTATACGTTACGTTTCGGAATTATCTTAGATTTTTTTAAATATTTATTTCAATTCTAGATTCTATGATCAGCAATATGCTTCCATTACAGAATGACGGTAGTCTTAACAAAGCATATCAGCGAGATCGCGACATTGTTCACCGAGAAGTTGAACTCACTCACGTCAGACGATAAAGAGCAGACCAACAATTACATCACTAATATATTTTTAGAGGTAAGTTTACTACTAAAACTATCCAATACATTCTATGTTGACAGTGTCGCCATCTAGTATCGAATAGATTATACTTAGAGACACAGAGGCTCAAAGAGGACACAGAATGTACACTACATGAACAAAGGACACGCCTTTGATTTCTCAAGGAGGCCCTATTTTATTTTTTACTGTGGGAAAATCCCCACGGATATTCCCCAGTCGGCCTTGAACCGACTATAGCATACGCCATCTGTTGGTCATAGGTAGTTGAGATTGGCTGAGACATCTCTCGCAATGCCCGGAAAACGCAAAGACAGCCCATGACTAAGTGTCCGTTTAAGGGCAATATACCCCTATCACGTGGAACCGAAAATTATAGTTGACGAAATGTGGGTAATTAATACAGCTCTGCTTACTCCTTAGGGGATTTACAGGCGTTAGTATACATCTCTCGCACCCCGGCTGACCCAGGGCCATCTCTTTTGGACCGGCTCACTTCAGGTGTGGGGACCACGTAGTCCCCATCTAGGCTCATCTAGCCCCCGGGTATGGGGAAGCGGGCATCACTACCTGCTTCTTCTAGAGTTACAGGCGGCTCCATTAGTTACCCCTACACTCTCAAGTAAGCCCTGACGTCTCACCAGTGCACAGTAAATATTAGTCACTAAACTATTGTATTTCTTTTTCAGGCTGGCAACAGTTCAACCTACATACAAAACGCGTTTCAACTCACATTACCGATTCTACAGATAGGAGTATAAACGTTTCTATTCTTCTTATTAATAATTATGGTACCTATGTGATATTTAACGTTAAAATACATATTACTGTATCGTTCAAAGTTTAAAATCAATGTTTTAGTAATAACAGAGTTGTTAGCAAAATGTAGGGTAGTTTGATGGTATACCTCGGGTCACGTATCTTGGACCTAATTCGCGAGACAAACTGGGCCCATACCATGAACTCTTAAAACAGGTCAATAATTGAACTGCTGTCATCCTACCAACTGCAAATGTCACTTTGTAATCCAATATATTTATATGACATTACAAAGTTACATTTGCAGTTGGCAGAATGACAGCAGTTCAATTATTGACCTGTTTTAAGGTTTATGGTAAGGCCGCTGAAGTTCTGACGCGCGCGGATTGTTTTGTAATAATCTATGCTTGGTGAATTTGAGCTCGTCCACCGCAGTAAGTAGCACTCCATGCTATCCTCATAAGACACCCAAGAAGCGTGTACTGAGCGTATAAAGCACATTTTGAGTTCATTTTAGGTCCATGATATATATCCCGAACAATAGATACTAGATACGAAGATGCGAAGTCGATGTTCGACAGTGGGAAGTTACACGGACACGGACGCTTGACAGACGAACCTCATTCCATGGTGCTAAACGTGCACCATCCGTGAATTCACGTATCGTGGAATGACGGCTTCATAAATTTGGTGGGACTCGCCGGTATTACTGTCCCAATTGTGCTCAATTGGGACGGGAATAATAATAAAAATTGTTTATTGTCTCAGAAATAAATATAACAGCAAAAGTCTTAGAACTAAGGCGTTACAATATTTTCACAAGAGGTACTGTAACTGGCTCCCAAACTAGGCTAAATAAAGCCTGTGTGTTGGGACAATACCGGCGAGTCGGACTGCTGTCCGACTATGGAAGTACCTCCGCACTACAGAATACCGCGGCCATAATAACTTTGTGTTGTGTTCCCGGCGGTGAGTAGGGTAGCCAGAGCTCACTGGAGGGGTTTTGCGCTGTCAGTGGGAAGACCAAAGGCTTGTCCTGCTGTATCTTCTGCACTGACGGCACAGAAACTCTATTCTTACAAGGTAGGCAGCACGAGTGACTCCCCTGGTGTTGCACACGTCCATAGGTCACGGTTACCACTTTCCATCAGGTGGGCCGTGTGCTTGTCTGCCATTCAAGTACTAGAAAATTTTAAATAAAGGGAAAATAATTAATAAACATGTAAATGTTATTCTGTTATATGGTCTTGACTTCGAGGCGTGAATCTGCGATATTTTAGTGTATCAATGTGTTCTCGAAAATTTTATCAAATAAAAATGTTTTATAAATCTTGTGAATATGCCTAATATATACGCATTTAAATATAGACGATGTTTTGTATTAAAACTTGTGTTTAATTTGCCAACCATGCTAATTTTTTTAATTCAAAAGCTAACCGTCATGAAAGTTACGTTCCCTGGGTCGGCCCGGGTGCGAGAGATTTGCCTCAGCCAATCACCTCCGGCACCCAACGACCCACAAACGGCGTGTGTTTAGTCGGTTCAAGTCCGACACAACCTCACCTGCTCTGCCGGCTTCGGCTGGGGATTTTGTGCACGAAAAAAACGTTAATTCTAATGCTTGCACTACATTCTCGTCGAAGTTAGGCGAGGTAGCGCGAGCAAGAGAGTGTGGTTGGAGCCCTCGCGTCACATCGCTGCGCCTCGCGTCGCCTCGCCTGGCCTCGTGCGAGGAGACGCGAGGTGCGAGGATAGACGAGGCGAGGTGCAGCCTCCACATTCTCGCGTTCGTTCAATCAGTATGCCATAGTCTTGTGCTTAATCGGACATTTGCCGGTATGCACCGTACTAGTACAATAAAGAAAATTACAGTATTTACTTCGTCAAACCTCGCCTCGCCTAACCTCGACGAGAGTGAAGTGCTAGCAAACCTCGTGTCACCTCGCCTCGCATAACCTCGCCTAACTTCGTCAAACCTCGCCTCGCCTAACTTCGACGAGAATGTAGTGCAAGCATTAAGGTTTAGTAACCTAACGGAAACGTAGGTAGGTTTAGTTTTTCTTTTTCTTTCGACTGTATTGTTTACGTTTTTTCTTCGGACCGTACATAAAAAAAATACACCACTTGTTTTAAAAATGTGGCGTATTGGCGTATGTGGGTGTGTAGAATTAGACTCATCATACGACCATGTCCTCTCTCCTGCTACCCCTTTTTTTGTAGGTTAGTTTATTTTGGCTTTTATGGGAGCTATAATAAGATTTTTGGGATAGGAACTAATTTCACCTTCGACTGCCTCTGACGTGACGTGGCGGTAGTGAACGCGGCTGCGCGTAGGAGGCGCGGATTCGATCCCCGTTCAGTGCAAATACTTGTATGCATGAATACTATGGGTATTTGCATTGGTTTGGTCGTGCCACTTGTGCCTCGGAGACCACATTAAGCCGTCGGTCCGGTTGTTATAGGATCATCATGGTATAGGTATTTAAACTTTCATGGTCGTTCACATTACTATTGTTGGACATTACTAATGGAAACTCCAAACAATACATGGTAAATATCCCGATAGTTCTAATAGTAACATCTATGGTAGTCGATAAGGATTGTTGGAGCCTTAAAAATGCTTCGATATCACCTTGGGTTGTGGAGGTGGAGGTTGGTAGTAATTTTACGGAAAATATCGAAGATCAGCCAAATCCGCAGGTAGACTGGTAAAGCGGACCCCAGACCACACAGACTCCTAGGGGAAAGCTTCGAAGCTGGGATTAACGCTAAGATGAAGAAGATACCAAGATCTTTGGGGAAAAAACAAACTTCACCCTCAAGCCGTTACACTACGGTTGACGTAAGGGGCTCAGGCGCAGGCTTTCATCGCAGGGGTTGAATCAAACTGCAGTCCGCAGTCGCTACTGTAAAAGCCAGGATAACCTAAAGCTAAATCAATAAGCCAATTAATCATGAAAGGTGAAAGCCTCGAATGCAACCAGCAGCATATCTTCATATACAGGGGTCCTCGAAGGGGTAGGCAGAGGTGTATTAGCATTAGCCACATTTCGTCAACTAAGGTAAGATGATAATAATCCCAACGGTTGAATATTTAAAATGGTCCATGATACCTTCATAAAATTCGTTAATACAATGTAAAGGTTCAACATTGTTGTTGTTAAATGCGCGGATGATGGCAAATATCGGCCATTGTGCCAACACCTGTTGCCTCTTTCTATCTGACGATAGGTTAGTATGGACATACCTTTGTTTTCTTATCATTAACAAGGACTGAGTCCTTACGAAACACGTGTTTCAGTCGAGAAATACCTTTTATTTTTATCGTGCGAAAAATCCCCACGGATACCTCCCCCGCCGGAACCGGAGGAGGAGGTTATGTCGGACTCGAACCGACTAAAACGCACGCCGACTGTGGGCCGTCGGTTGCTGGAGGTGAGATTGTCGTAGCCATATCCCTCGCACCCCGGCCGACCCAGTATCTCTCGAACTGGCCCGGCCCGCGCTCATGGGGGACGGAGGTCGTTCTGCGACCTCCGACGCCCGAGTTGCCGCCGCTCGTCGCGGGTCGCGCGGTTTGCGATTCTCCTCCGCTCCTCGCGGAAGTCGAGAAATACCACAACTTGAATAAACTAGCAATTACTTTACTTTTTTTTTTACTATTTTGAGTAAATCAATCTAGAGGAGCAGCCGTGGACATCGTGGTTTCTAAAAATACCTGCTGTCAGTGGTGAAGGGTCCGATAACCCGATTTCTACCGGTTTTCAAATGAGTCGCAAGTTGCACGAAAAACTAGATCGAGATACTTAAGCCTTTAAGTTCCCTTTTGAAAATACACATTTACATAAGACTCTTAAAATTCCACCTCTTTCTTAAATTTGACTTCACCTCGCCTCTGATGGTAAGCTGAAGGCATCACGAATCTTTCTTTATAATATTGGCATTAATACATACCTACAAGCCTAAAGCCCATTCCTCATGACTGTGGTAGGCAACATTCTTCCACTTGCTACGATCCTGGCCAACGCCTTTAGCTTCTTCTACTTTCATTTTATGCTATTTGTTAGCACCACACTAGTTTAATTGTACATCCCTAGTGGAAGAGTGTCTATGACGACCATAGATACATAAGTTGTAACAAGATGGCGAATTCGGTAATACAGTTTGTGATACAGTACACCAGTGATTTTTATTTATCCGAATGAATACAGTTACATACACAACAGAAGTGGCGACGAGGATCAAAAATGGAAGCCGTGTTGACGGAACTTACCAAAGTATTGAAGATTTTGCAAAAAGAACCTCAACTTCAACATCAAAATCAATCCACGCCGAATACAATACAACCATTCGACGAACACAATGAGACTTTCGATAATTTCTTAGCGCGAATACAAAACTTTATACACCTTAAAGAGTGGACAGATCCGCAAAAATGTACACGCATCTTTCTCAATTTCATCGGGCCGAAATATTTCCAAACGATCTGCAACCTAACGGCACCCGACAAACCTGAAAATAAGACTTACGAAGAACTAGTGGCACTTCTACGGACGCACGTCTGCCCAAAACCAAGTGAGATAGCGGAACAACATAAATTTTGCATCCGATTACAAAAAGAAGGTGAGTCAATAGCCAACTATATTGCTGAACTCAAAAATATAGGAGGAAATTGCAATTTTACATGTACACACTGCAAGAAGTCTACATTAGACACCCATTTAAGAGTTCAATTCATTAGAGGTCTAAGATGCAGTGAAACCAAAGAGAGGTTATTACAAGAACCTGATATAGAGAAATTCACAGATGTAGTAAAGGTAGCGCAAGCGATTGAATTATCTAAAAAGGAAAGTCAACAAATGGTACAGCCATCTACAAATATAAATAAAATAAATATAAATAATAAGCATTACAAAAGCAGAAATACAAATACACCTAAAATACATAATAACAAAGGGGAAAATACAAATAAAAATACACAAATAAGATGTTACAAATGTGGGAGAAATAACCATAAAGCAAATAAATGCAGAGCGAGGAATTTACAGTGCACTACATGCAATGCAAAAGGGCATGTCACAGAAGTATGTTTCAAGAAGACGGCAATAAAGCAAATGGAGATACATAATGAAGGCTCTGATGAGGAAATATACGAAATAAGAAACATGTGGAGTGATACAGGCTCAAATAATACAGGAAAATTTTACATTACAGTACAAATACAAGAAAAACCATGCAAATTTGAAGTGGACACAGGCGCAGCAGTGTCAGTATGTTCATATGACTTCTACAAAAACAATTTCCCTAATATAAAAATTTCAGCATCATCAGCCAAATTAAGGACATATACAGGAGAGCAGATAAAACCTTTGGGGACATGTACAGTACAATACACATACAAAAATAATACAAGTACAGGAAGAATATTTATTCTACGAAAACCAGTTTCTGCAATCATAGGACGTGAATGGTTACGAACAATGGACTGGAGTTTTCAAAATTTAAACATAAAGGAAATGGAGGTAACAGATACAGGAACCTACAAGGTAAAATTGAACAATTTATTACACAATTACAGCGACTTATTCTCAGAAGAAATAGGTAAAATTCAAAATTACAAAGCTAACTTAAAACTAAAAGATAATGTGAAACCTGTATTCTTACGCCCCAGACCGGTACCATTTGCAATGAGAGAACGAATAGAAGCTGAAATTGACAGGTTAGAAAAGAATGGAATAATTGAAAAAGTTACATTTTCACAGTGGGGAACCCCAGTAGTACCAGCCATCAAACCAGATGGAAGAATAAGGTTGTGTGCAGACTACAGAGCCACGCTGAACAGGAATCTACTGGATGACAACTACCCGATACCCCGAATAGAGGAGGTGTTCGCCCGACTCAGTGGAGGTAAATACTTTTGTACACTCGATATTAACCAAGCATACCTTCATATGGAAACAGACGAGGAAACAGCTATGATGCAAGCTATAAGTACTAGTAAAGGTACATACAAGGTTAAACGCTTAATGTTTGGTACGAAAGTAGCACCTAATATTTGGCAGAGATACATGGACCAAACACTCCAAGGTCTTACAGGAGTAGCTTGTTTTTATGATGACATTGCTTTACAAGGCCGCACCTATGAAGAATTATTACACAGATTAAGACTAGTATTTGACAGACTGCGAGACAGTGGACTACACTTGAATAAAAAAAAGTGTCAATTCTACAGAGATTCTATTACTTATTTAGGACATACAATTGATCAGAATGGGTTACACCCAATGAAAGAAAAACTTGCTGAGATTACGAATACAACTCCACCTACTGATGTCACTACACTACGACATTTTTTAGGTTTGATTAATTATTACCAACAATACATACCAAATTTATCATCTAAATTACACCCATTATATAAGCTTTTGAGAAAGGATACAAAATACATTTGGACAAAACAATGTCAAGTTGCATTCCAAGAATTAAAGAAGGAAATATGCAGTGACAAGGTATTAGTTCCATTTAATACTGAATTACAAGTCAGTCTAGCTACAGATGCATCACCAACAGGATTTGGAGCAGTCCTATCGAACATCATGCCAGATGGATCAGAGAGACCAGTTGCTTTCGCATCCAAATCGCTGACAAAAGCAGAACTAAACTACAGTCAATTAGACAAAGAAGCAGCAGCTCTAATATGGGGACTAAAGAAATTTTTTCAATTTTGCTACGGAAGAAAAATTCTATTAATAGTAGACAATCAGCCATTAGCTAGAATTCTACACCCAGATAAACCATTACCAGTTACTACAGCATTAAGGCTAGTACACTACGCCAATTTTCTAGGAGGATTCAATTACGAGATTAAAGTCAGAAGGACTCATGAACATGCAAATGCAGACTATTTTTCAAGAATAAAAGGAAATACAGAAAATATAGAAGATCTTACAAATGATGATACTTTTTACATAAGTCAAATACAAGAATTACCTATAACTACAGAAGAAATAAGAAAAGCTACACAAAAAGATGAAGAATGCCGAGAATTATACAATAAAATACAGTCAGGACAAGGCAATAGAAATACACTACATGAGTACACATTACAAAATGGATGCATATTTAATGGAATCAGAATAGTCATACCAAAACAACTACAAAACAAAATACTACAAGAATTACATACAGCACATACAGGAATAGTGAAGATGAAGGCTATTGCAAGAAGCTATGTATGGTGGAATGGAATAGACAAGGATATTGAGAAGACAGTTAAAGAATGTAGAAATTGCAGTTTAATTCAGAAAAATCCAGTGAAAGCACCAATACACCCTTGGGAATACCCAAAAGAACCATGGACTAGAATACATATAGACTATGCGGGACCTATGTACAACTATTATTTTTTAATTATAGTGGATGCTTACACAAAATGGATGGAAGTGATACCAACTAAAACTACTACAGCTACAGCTACAATAAATATACTAAAGCAATTATTCACTACATTTGGTTTACCAGTCACAGTAGTATCAGACAATGGATCTCAATTCAAGTCTCAAGAAATGATCAAATTTTTAAGAGAATATGGTATACAAACTAAATACTCCGCACCATACCACCCAGCCTCAAACGGTCAAGCCGAAAGGTATGTACAGACTTTCAAATACAAACTAAGAAAAATTATACATGAACCAGGAGACATACAGGACAAAATAAATACAATACTCATGCAATACAGGAAGACACCTAATAGTACTACCGGTTTGAGCCCAGGAGAAATGATGTTCAAGAGAAATTACAGAACCAAGATTGATACACTAAAAAGAAATTTATACACAGAAAGCTTTGACAAAAAGAAGAAAGAAGAATATACTTTAAACAGAGAATACCAAGTTGGAGATACAGTAGTGGCAAGATTTTATATAAATGAAGAAGAAAAATGGAAAGCAGGGATTATTACAAGAAGACTAGGAACACTTAATTACGAAATATTGATTGATGGAAAGAAACATATTAGACACATAAACCAGATAAAGAAAACAGAGATGGAAATCCCATACAAAAACCCTATACCCATAATAAGGTTCTTTTCAGGTACACAAGCTAAACCTACAGCTACAGGGACCAGAGAAGAGCTGCCCACATACATGGACCAGCCTACTACGAGAGAGGAGAGACCATCTACACCGAGCTCATCCAGCCAGCCCGACGTCCAATCACAGGAGCAGGAGATGTCAAGAGCACATAAGAGTCAACCTACACCTGCAGTTCAACCGCAGCAACTCCGAAGATCAGCAAGAAGCGTTAAAATACCTAACCGTTTAGATCTTTAACTGCTATATATTTTGTTTCATATTTTACTATCAAAATTCAATTCAATTTCTTTCCTTTATATAAATACTTGGTCAACCTAGATTTGTTATACACTTACCCTTCATTCTTTTATACAATCATGTACGTAGTTCAGCTTTTCATATAATAGCGTGGGGGAGTGTTAGCACCACACTAGTTTAATTGTACATCCCTAGTGGAAGAGTGTCTATGACGACCATAGATACATAAGTTGTAACAAGATGGCGAATTCGGTAATACAGTTTGTGATACAGTACACCAGTGATTTTTATTTATCCGAATGAATACAGTTACATACACAACACTATTGCATAGCTTTTATCGCGCGCCTTGAGCGTGGAGACCGAATCCAGAAATTCCGTAACGAAAAATGGTAACACCTCCGAGCTCGCACGAACAGAGCCGAGCTGCTCCGAAGTAGCTTCGCTTAACGTAAGTAATTATAATTGCTTAAGTTGTTAGTTTTGAAATTCAAATTCAAATTCAGACTCGGACTCGGACTCGAAGTCAGAAGTCCGAAGTCCAAAGTCCAAAGTCCGAAATCCGAAATCCGAAATCCGAAATCCGAAATCCGAAATTCAAATTCAAATTTAAATTATTATTTATTATAATTGCATAAGTTCATAAAAAATGCTATGCAATAGCTTTACCGCGGCAGTCCCCGAGTGCCACACGTCTTTTTTTTTATACATTTACGCCAGTAGCGGGGGACTCTTGACTGGACCCTGACAACTGGCCTTAGCATTGCTAAAAAAGTTATTGCTATAAATTTTGTCTTAACTCAATTTTGTGCGACATTTGTTTGTTTATTTCAGTCGGGCTCGCGCAATAGATAAATATTTAGATTAGAGTAAAAGTACTTACAATCCCCGGTCCTTTAATCGGGGCGTGAAAAAGCATCCCATCAGGCCAGGTGAAGTCAAATTGACGTGTCCTATATAAGAAAAAGTATATGTTCTTGTGCGTTTCACAAATAGAATATCTTTCTTTCTTTTTGTCATGTCCACCCTAATCCACCCTACAAGGGCCGGCGCCGACCATAACAAACGTTGAATTGATCCCCACATCTGCCGGCCACACAATAGATGCAAGGGTTGCTCCTGCACCGCTTTGCGAATTCTCCACATCTTGTCGTAGCATGTGCACCTTGATTTATTATTAGAATTTTGTTATTGTTGTTATTGTGATATGATTATGAATGATAGATTATTGTAAGTTTTATAGAGATGAAAGGTTGGTAGCTATTGTTGATTTTGGCCCAAATATGTTGTAGCATAAGGTCCATTTAGAATATCTAGATAGATATATCATACCGTAGGTCTAGGACATTCTGCGCGCTATCTGGAGCAAGTTTGGTACTTTATACATATATAAAGTACATAATTAGCTTGTGCTATGGGTTCTAGAAGGCGGATAAACATGCTTAGATATTTTTTTAATACCTACATAACCATTAGGTACGTAATGGATTTATTCGGTGGATTACAGACATTACAGTGTGTACTATTAGAAACACCCACCCAGGCCAATGTAAATCCATATCCATCCATATCCATACTCCATCTATACTATTATATAATTGTAAAGTGGTCGTGTCTGTACATTGGAGATATTTAAAAAAAAATACTTGGGTTATGTTATGTTAACGATACTGAACACGAAAATATTTTTTTTGAATTTCCTGTCTGTTTGTCTGTTTGTCTGTTTGTCTGTTTGTCCGCGATGGACGCAAAAACTACTGGACGGATTTTGATGCGGTTTTTTTTGTTAGAAAGGGCTTACTCAGACTTAAAATCTTGCGTTTGTTTGATCGCAATCGGTTGAGTAGAACCGAAGATATGAGCAAAGGTCGCGTTAACCGAGATGCACGCGGGCGGAGCCGCGGGCGGAAGGCTAGTACTAATATATAAATGCCAAAGTAACTCTGTCTGTCGTCTGTCTGTCTGTCAGTAGGTACATATATTTGCACTGAGCAGGATTCAAACTCGTGATCTCTAACTTAACAGTCGAACGCTCTACCGCTACGCTATGAAATAGGCAGAAGATTTAGATACCTACATGTGCGGTTTCTTTGTACTTCTTTCTGGTTATTCTGTCTTCTTTCAATTGATGATCATTTCAAACCTCACACCTTCGACCAAAATAATTATGTTTCACCATTATGCCATTGGCGTGGATAATAAGAAAAATGTATCATATGCAGTACACACCGAAGGGTTCCGTTCCGTATCATCATAGGTACAAGATACGTATAACACATTATTCCTATATTTTAAATCTTAGGTACTTAATTGCTGGAACCTGGAACTGGTACCGGTCTACAGTTTTTACCGCAGGTGGATATATAGATCGATTTTAATGCAGTTTTTTGCTTAATACCACTGGTGTGATCGAAATGGTTTTTACCACAGATATCAGAGATTTTACCGATAAATTATGAAGATCGGAAGCGGAACAGGCGTTTGAAGATCACCTTCTTCTTCTTACCTAGTCGACAAAAGGGCTGAATTTTCAGGGTTTAGTTAAATATTCGTTGTTATAGTGGCAATCACAAATAGTAAATAATACATATACCTAGTCAAAGTTTACGTGTTTATGCGAGCTTACAGCAGAGTTTTGGTCAGTTCCTCTTCCTAGTTTTTTACACTACATAGGTCGCAGACAAGCCCATGGCCCACCTGATGGTATGTGGTACCGTGTACCTGATGGTATGTAGCCCGTGGCCTAAGAATTAGCGCAACACCAGTGGAGTCACCACCGGAAACACAATACGAGGTTATTTAGCCGCTGTATTCTGTAGGGCTATTCTGTACTCTACCTCCTAGTTCTGGTTGTTTTTTACCTTTACGGAACCCTAAAACATTTCCGGATATTATGATCGCGTGTCCAGTAGCGTGTGCTACAAATAAATTATTAATAATCTAAATAGGAACATGTCACCATGATTAGTTATTTTAGTGTATTGGCTCATTTTGATAGATGTTTGCTAAAGTAATAATTAGTAATTGTACAGGGGTTGGGAGTTGCATGTTAGGTGGGTTAAACAATAATTTACTGTGTAATTTCTCACATCAATGGTTTTGTAATGATTGGGTTGACACGTGTTTTAATATTGTACGAAAATTGATATTGCTTGTATGGTTGGAGGGTTGACATACCCACCGATCATATTGACATACTTCTGTGAAAAATATTAACAACAAACTAAACTGATGATGAATTCTGATCCCGCATGCTACCGCAAACCATATGAATAGAAACTTAGTCCTGACAGGTAGATATTAAAAGTACTAACAATGTCAAGTACGTACTACATTGTGTGGCCTCTTCTTCCTCTTAGCGTTAATTCCCAGTCGTATCCGAAGCTTTCAGCTCGGAGTCTGGGGTCCGCTTTTTGCCAGTCTTAACTACGGATTTGGCTAGACCTCGATATTTTCTGTGAAGCGATTGCCATCTGACCTCCACATCCCAATGGTAACATTAGGCGATATCGAAGCTTTGCAGCTAGACTGTTGTTTTTGGATTTTTGAGGGCTCCAACTACCCGTAACGACTGCCATAGATGTTCTTATGGCAACCGGGACCGACGGCTTAAAGTGCTCTCCGAGGCACGACCAGACCAATGCAAATACCCATATTTCATGAACACAAATATTTGCACTGAGCGGGGATCGAACCCACGCCTCCTGCGTAGCGGCCGCGTTCACTACCGCTACGCCACGGAGGCTGTCAATACATTGTGTGGCCTATTTGTTAGGTATTCCTAACTTTAATTTATCCCTATACTTACCGAATTTCAGCGAGATCCATTCAGCATTTCAGCCGCGAGATTGAGAAGAATACAAACATCCAAACATCTTCACAAACTTTCTCATTTATAATATTTGTAGAATTTTAAGTTAAGAGTACAAAACGAATAAAAAGCGTGTAAGTACCAATTTTTATTATTGCGGCTCCGCCCGAGGGCATCTCGGGTAACGCGACCTTTGCTCATATCTTCGGTTCTACTCAACCGATTGCGATCAAACAAACGTAAGATTTTAAGTCTGATCATGTCCTTTCTAACAACAAAAACCGCATCAAAATCCGTCCAGTAGTTTTTGCGTCCATCGCGAACAAACAGACAAACAGACAGGAAATTCAAAAAAATATTTTCGTGTTCAGTATCGCTGACATAACATAACCCATGTATTTTTTTTAAATATCTCCAATGTACAGACACGACCACTTTACAATTATATAATAGTATAGATAAGGGCTCCTTTAATTTAATATTTTTGAAGAATAATAAACCTATTCTATTCCCATATCTTTAAACGCACATTTATAACGTAAATCATTATCATAATCATAGCTATTTTTTATACACATCTAACTACCTATGTAGTTAGTTGTGTATAAACAATAGCTTTGATATCAACTTACGGCTTTCAAACACTGTCGCACATAAATTATAATTTTGTAACACTATTTTTAGCCAGGACCAAGCCAGGACGGTGAGTGTATTGTTTTATTTTAGTGCCATATTTGGCAACATTAGCTACTTAAGCAGGAACTTCCATACATGCATCACAATGAGCAGTTTTCCAGTAGGTATAATAATCAGTTGGTTTTTAATTCATCAAGAGATGGCGTTAGCATAACTTTTGGTAATTTTAATGTAATCTGTGGTTTGTTGTTGTTCTTTTCGCGTCGGTCTGTAATTTAAAATAATAATATTATAATTTAAAATAATTTCATCAGAAAACATGTCAAAACATCTATGTAAAGTAAATCAATACAAAACCGAAGATCATTTTTTTCCATAAATTAGTTACCAAAAGTGCCGGCTGCGCCATCTAGCTTGTCTTTAGGAACCCTATAAATACCTACTGGAAAACTGCTCATTAGTTAGATCCTGTGTCAAAGTGGCATATTGTATGTACATTTGCGGCCGCACAAATATCGTAGTCGTTTGAGACAATGTTTGTATTCCTACTGAATATGAATTACTTATAGTAAAAAAAATATAAGTCGGGTCGGATTGAGAACTGAAGCACACGTGGCTACTGTTCAGTTAAAAGTACCTGGGGTTAGGCTAACTAAAGTACAGTTGCCATTTGGATAGGTGACCGTTTATGGTATTTTTTATACTATTTAGGTGTGGTGTAGTGGTTTCTGTGGCCCTTAGACATTAGACATGTGCAACTGCAACACCAGGGGTGTTACACTCATGCTGACCCTGAAGTGTTTCATCTAAACGCTTCCGTGCTGCGGAGAGCACGTTAAACGTATGTTGTCAATAGTATGGGGGTATTGTAGTGAGACGTCCTACACTCCTACCTCGAACATTTTGACTGACGAAACGAGAGCTCGAATACAGCAATTTTGAGGATTTTTGCGGTTTTTTGAAAAAAAAGAATATCTGCGTGATAAATTATAACTTCACCAATCTCTAGATAATTTAATGCTCTATTTTTTCATACAAACTTGGGCATGATTTGATAATGGCGGCTTAGTGAGACACATGTTTGAAATAGCGATTTGGAGCTTTTTAGACCTATGTTTGACGCTAATTTCTATCGAGCCAATTATCATGAATCGTGTTTCTGTTTTCACACGACCCATCACGAGGAGTTTAATCTGCTTTATAAATATGCTTTTTGTTTGGTGAAATTTGCTATAGGTATTACTTGATATCCAGACGTTTAAAAATGTTAAAAACTACTTCAACCTAGCCTTAAGTCGAGAGGAGGCCTATATAGGCGACTAGAACAAGTATTTATGGCTCGAAACACGGTATGTTACAGTGGTGTTACAAAATGAGGTCCGACATGTTTCGCAGATTCTCTGCATGCAATGTTATCAAATTTAAAATATCACATTATTCCATTTAAGAATAACAACTCTATCAGTAGTGGCCCATTAACCACAGCTCAGGCTGGGACGGTTAGACTAATAATCCAAGGTAAAGAATGTAAAGATTTCGCTTGCAATCGGGACTCACAAATGATAGATGAGTTGAATTGAGAACTTCCTTCTTTTTTGGAGTCGGTTTAAGTTAAAAGGTGTAGGTTACCGAAATTCCCTAACTAAACAGTCGGTCACATCAATCAGAACACAATCATCCCGTAGCCACTCCAAACGCTTAACGGTCTCTTTCAGACCCAAAGGTCTGTGCAAAGGTGTTCAAGAACATCTGTAAATAATCCGTCTACCGCTCAAGAGCCCGCATAATATTGACTATGGTACTATGGCGTCTATAGAAGAACATAAATTATAGAACGTCTCATTCGAAATACAAAATATTATTAGGAAGGAAGGAACAGTTTTAGTGGCCAGGTGTGTATTTTGAATGAATTATTTGATTTTAGAATGAGAAAATAGTAGATTACCCAACAAGTGAAAAAAAGATGAATTCTTTTCGAGGCACTGAGTTGTATCCCGAGAGGAGCGAAGCTTTCTGCGGTAGAATCCCGAGCGTAGCGAGGGATTCTAGATAGAAAGCTGAGCGTATCGAGGGATACAAGAGCCGAGATGAATTCTTTTTTCACGTGTTAGGTACTCAACTTTTCACCATTGACTACGAGAAAACGATTACTCTGTGATTATGAATTACATTTTGTTATGGATAGTACACAAAAGAAGCAGCAAATTATCAGTAATAGCTACCGCTTTAGCGCGAAAAGACTCAGGAGTCTTTTCGCGTTCGAGAATATGAGTTTCATTTTCATCACTAGATGAAGTCATTTTATGATTATGAGACAAACATAAACTTTTACAAGGAAAATTACACAGAAAATGGCGGCATTTTTTTTTCTTAATTTAAACTGAGCCGCATTCCAGCCAGCCAGTGATTACATTTAGGTGGCTTTTAGTACGTTTTTATAGTGAGAGTGTGCAACCTCTTTGCATGTTTCACTAGAATCCGTACATTCGCGCATGTTCCAAATTCAAATTTTTTTATTCACTCGGTGAAACAAAGAGCATTTTATTCACTGTTTTTGATGAATCACGGGCCCTTTTTCGAGTGTCAATGGTGAAAACGTTTTTGGTACTTGTAAGTATCACGAATATGTGCGGCGTGCGTCGGCAGTTAGTCGTATGTGGTCGTCTTCGGAAACAATAGGTACAGCATGCTCTATAATATTTTTGTACGATTTATTTCGAATTTTTTAAGGTTATAGAAAAGAAATAAAAACAAGGCGCGACCGTATGGTTTTTATAGAATTTTTTATAAATTTTTTCCAGGACCAAACCGAGACCTAAGCTGATTTAGTTGCTCTGTGGGTTAACTATCTATATTGGTTCGTTAGTCTCAGCTAGCACAACATGGATAGCATACTAAGTAGGTACTCATACATACTCATTATATCATAATTACCAAGCAATACAACCTGTTGTAAAGGAAACCTACTTCAACATCTGTCTCCGGTTACTTTTGTTTGTTTGTATTTTCCTTCAAGGCATCATCGTTAACGAAATGGTTTTATTGATTTACTATTAATTTACTATTTGTATTTTTGATCTACAATAAAAGATATGTGAAAAAAATAAGACGATACTAGTTGATAAAATGATAACTGGTTATTTATACAGATGCAGCAGGTTTCGGTTAAATTATAAGTCATTAAATTCATCTGGTTACCTATTATAAATTCCGGCCACGTGCAAGTCTGATTCGTGCAGGAGCATTATTCATATACAGGGTGATCTTATCAATCCAAATGCAATCCAATCCAATCCAAATCACTTAAACTCCTTTTTGAAGAGAGCAGGCTATAGTAGCCAGCCTAACACCGCCCAGAAGCGCAGAAGCTTACTGGGTGCTTTACAGGCTTCGCGGAGCGATCTCACTGTGCCGAGGATTCGAGAACGTTGGGGGGCTACTGCCTCGCATTCTAATACTACGTGGGCAGTCGTTTCCACGGCGATGAAGCACCCCCGACGTAGAGGGCTACCCGTGATCAGGATGGTGTAAAGGTGCTTGTTTAGGTGACAGTGACCTGTTATTGTCCCCAGAATTGTTTCGTTTCGTAAGCCGGTTGGTTCAATGATGGTAAGGCCACTTTTGACTGGCTGCAATCTGTCAGTGGTTTCTGCCCATTTTTGGATGTGTGGTTCGGCAAATCTCTCACGCAACCAGTTGCGGATCTGTGAGAAAGGTATCGGTAGTAATGGTAGTGGGCCATTCAACGACATGAGCCTCTTCACGCCAGTTAATTCGCGGCATCGTTGCCGTAGGACCCACTGTGCCCTTTTATCCACTGTAGCGTTACTACGTTGTTGGTGGATAGCTTGTGTAAAGCTGCCTGACACTCCGCTATTAGTATGCTGTTTGGTTATTTGGTGGTCTAGTACTTTCAGGACAGCTGTGCTGTCGGTGAGGAGTCTTATATTTAAGCCCCTCACCTCCAGTCTGTTTCTTTCCGTCGCAGCTGTTGTTATGACGACAAATTCAAATTGGAAAATCGAGCTGTGTTTGCCCAGTGGTAAGTGGATGTTTAGGCCGAGGTCCAGGGAGTGTACGCCTGCTCCTGAAACATTTTCTGTTTTGGAGCCGTCAGTGTACACGCGTACCTCTTCGAAACCGGAGTAGTCCTTATCCTCAAAAAGTCTCTAAAAATCACATTTATGACAGGAGTCCAGGCTGCCATTCACCGCATGAAGAACCAGAAAGCTGTGGGACCCGTCGAAGTCCCCATCGAAGCTTGGAAGGCAATGGGTGCCCGTGGTGTGAGCATCTTCACAAACCTATACAACCGCATACTCTTCCCCGGTAAGATCCCGAGCCAGTGGAGACTGAGTATCATCACGCCAGTCTTCAAAGCTAAGGGATCGGTGCAGTTACCGCGCGCCGCGGTTTAAAGATAATCTCTCCCACCATGAAGCTCTACGAGCTGATAATCGAATCCCGGATCCGAAAGGAGAGTGCACTTTCGGAGTGTCAGTGTAGGTTTCGCTCGGGGCACGGGACCGTGGATCCGGCGTTCGCCCCAAGGATTGTGCGGAGAAATACAGGGCCAAGAACACGCCCCTGCACTGCCTATTCCTAGACATACAGAAGGCCTTCGACTGTGTTCCTCGCGCGGTGATACGCGCAATACCCACCAGGGGTATTGCGGCCCAAAGATGTTCCAGAGGCTTACATTGACACTATCCAAGACATGTACCACGATTCCAATTCTGTGGTTTGGACCGCTGTTGGCGACATGAAAACCTTCCCCGTTACCGTCAGGATACACCAAGGATCCGATTATCTGAGCTCCGAGGTCATCTTGGCCTCTGATGCAATCAAGAAAATACGTCTCTATGAAGATGATGATGAATCACAACTATGGCAGTTTTTAATACTGATTCGACCAATCCAATGTTCCGGGCCCCCCGGGACCCCGCGGCCCCCGGCAACGGAAAAATTGATATTCCTTCGTAGGAGGCCACGGGACCCTCATGTGAGCCTTTTGCTATATCACTGAAACTAGACGGTAGAAGTCGCTAATTTTTATTTTCTACACGTTTTATAGCATTTTATAGACTTTGGGATGAAAATCAGAAGTTGTAAAAAAATACGGTTTCGTGATTTTTGGCGTGGCTCAAACGGAAAAGTACGCTAGGCTCACCGGTGGGCCGCGTGGCGTTCAACGTGTTAATTTGTGTTACCTCGTCTGATGATAAGCTGAAGGTAAACTGAAAGAAATCTGTGGAAAGATTTCGTCACTGCCTACCCCCACGGGAAAGAGTTGTTACAATTTTTAGGTATATATTTTTTGGTATTCGGTCGGCAGTATTTACTTAAAATTTCTCATTTTCATCTTTGAGCCGTTTAATTACACCTTTATAATTTACTGCTCACAGCGAATGATAGGGGAAGGTGAGGTATAATGATCCCCTTAAGGGAAAAACTTAACTGTGGCTAAAGTTAAGGGCAAAATCGAAAGATTTCTATTGTTGGAGGTAGTGAATTTACTGAACTTTGTAACTGCATACTTATTTTCTATTATATGGATGCAGTTTTTTTGTATTAGAGGTTTTTGTAAAAGTTTAGAAAAGGATCATTTTATACACACCCATGTATAAAATGATCCCTGGGGTAGGGGTAAAATAATCCCAGGGATCATTTTATACCATAAGTTAATAAATATCAGTGAAATAAAACATTCAGCTGTTTATTTTAATCATATTTATGTATTGTTCATAATAATTTAAGTATGTAAGCAAGTTAGACAAAACTTTTGCAGTGTTCTAGTTTCGTTAGAAATCTTTTTTTGTAATTATCTACTACTCAATCAACAAAAATAAGCATTTAACATTGCAACAAACTTTTAAAAGATTTGTAAAATTATCAAGGTACCTACCTATTCAAGCAATGGACAAATAACTAGTAAACAAATAAACTCTAAAAAAGTAGAACAGGTCGTCTGACTCAAGGGTTGTCGTGTCCTCACCCTCTCTTCGTACCTCTGACATTCCCAATATCTGCCAGTTTATGCGACCAAGTTCCACCTCGAGTTCGGTGAGGTGCTCGTCTAGCCGTAGTGTACCGCAGTTTTAAGCTACCAGCAGTAGTTGGAATAGCTGTAGAATGAACTCCCTGCGGTGGTTTTCCCAAGCGGTTCTTCAAGAAGGGCATTAGAATGTTTCTTCAAGGTCGGCAGCGCGAGTGTGACGCCCCTGGTGTTGCATACGTCCATAGGCCATGGTGACCGTATAAAACAAAAAGTTGGTTTCGGTAGCCTCCGAAAAGCCCGAACCGGGGATTGGCATTAGCGGGACCACCGAGAACTGGGGGCCTTTTATTTTCGCGTCTGTGCATTGTGAGGGTGTTTAGCCTACTATCTCCACGCTGACCAGAAGGGTTGGCGAAGGGTTTTTCTCGAGTTTTCCTTCTGTCAGGTCGCTTCGACCTCGGCAGAATATCGGCCAGAAGCCGCAACTCCTCCCTAAGTTTTTTTAAGCGTAGTGTAGTGTGTAGACGGCATCTAATGCCTTTTGCATTTGTTCTTCAAGCCAATTTTGGCGATTAGTTTGGCGTATATATATATTGTCGGCATGATCTGTAAAAATAACAAATACTAATGGGGTAAAACGATTCCAGGGATCATTTTAAACACAAGAAAGGGATCATTTCGCCCCAAACACAAAATTCCAAAATATCGATCAAAACATAACTTTCAAATACCTTGTGCGGTGATCGAACACTGCTTAAATATTAGCTAACTGCTATTCACACCCGCAAGTAAAACAATATTTCAATAAATACGAACACGTAAAAAGCAATGAGAGTCCAAAAACATGCTTACCTTAGATCAGAGCCACACTTTTTGATTATTTTTTAATAAAATCACGCCAAGCGCTCGCAGCGTCATGCCATTTGGAGAAGCAACTGGCAGGGGTGTGGAGAACATGTTTCATGCGCATTTGGATAGATGACACTAGTTGTCTCTGATTTACTGAGGGGGATCATTTGACTCTCAGGGATCGTATTACCTCACCTTCCCCTACATTACACTTCGTAACCCTAGTCAGTATCCACCTTAAGGTTGCAAATAAGCAAAAAAAAACAATAAAATAAAAATACATAATATATATCCGAATGCGTCTAATTAATTAGGATATTGGACTCGAGCATCATGTACAGTCAACAACAAAAGTTGAATAAAATTATTTTTTACAAACCTTTTTTTATATCTTGGTATAGGTAGGTACAATGGTATATACATATTTTTTTATTATAGGTATCAATTTATTTATGTTTGTGTAATTCTATTATCCCCAGAGAATACAGCTTGCAACAGCTATGCGACACAGATTACCCAAATAGTTGGGAAACTTGTCTGCAGCTCCACTCAAGTGGCATATAAAATAAATAGCGGTTTTGCCACCCCATTCCATGTATAAAATAAAGTAGTCTGTCAATAATTTATCCATAATGTAATCAATTTTAGCCATATCCGTTCACCGTAATTCTGTAAAAAACATCCAAATAGGTATTTCCCAAACTTTCACCATATAAAAAGAAGATTAATAGTCACCGAAATTACTAGTAAGTATTCCCCCTAACTCATCCAGCTAAGCTTAATTGCTCGTGTTGGATTAAAACCCGGTATTTTTCGATCATAAGACTGCCTCCTTACCTACTGACTTACCGACGTTTCTTCTTAATAAGTATTGACAGGAAGTAAAATTTTGATAAATTATAATTTGCCAAGCTACTTTAGTCACTGACTGTACATAAAACTCCTGGACTATATAAATCACGTCAGACTGGAAAGATGGCGGAGATAAGAAAGGTTTATGTTATCAAAAGATTATCATTTGACAACCGAATTTTTTCATGGTTTTTTAATGAAGAGGTGTCCGAAGATACATCAGTTTTATCCTTTTATCAGAGCTGCTGTCTGTCGCCTCAGTGTAAGTATAAATCAATGGAAAGGATGGACATCACTGTAAAAGGAGGTCAGTCTGGGGTCCCATGAAACCCAAGACGTATATAGGAGAACTTTGGATAATATAATATCCAATGACATTTCATAACATAGACATGTCATATGCTTACAAATCAACGTAGAAAAATGTTCCGAACTCACACACACACGTTTTTAATTCATCTACACTTCTTTTGGTGTATTAACTTTAGATTAATAGTTCGTGCAGTGTCTAATTAATATTATAAATGCAAAAGTAACTCTGTCTGTCGGTCTGTCTGTCTGCCTGTCTGTCTGTCTGTCTGTTACGCTTTCATGCCTAAACCACTGAACCGATTTTGATGAAATTTGGTATACGGGTAGATTAGACCTTGAGAAAGGACTATGTTTGGTCGCGTTAACCGACATCCACGCGGGCGGAGCCGCTAGTAATAATATACTTCTCTTTAATGAAGAGTCGGTAGCTTAGTGGTTAAGGAGTCGGCTTTATGATCGAGAGGTCCCGAGTTCGAGTTCTGGCTATTACATTACCGACGTGAACCCACTTTTGACACAAGCAATTTAGCTTAGTTAGCAGGGTCATAGGAAATATCAGTAATTTTCGTTATTAATATTCTTAAAAAAAAAGAATTTCGAATATTATCCAAGACGATTGGACTACGTCTTGCTCGTTACTCAGAGTATTCCACCTGAAAGGAAATGGTCTCGGGTTCAAGTCCCGACCTGTGAATGTTGACTTTATTTTGGGATCCAAACCTGAGAAGAAAGCCTGCACCAGAAACTCGACCTCAATCAGTAGGTGTATCGGCTTGCAGCTGGTAATGACTTGGGCTCTGCTCCGAAGATATATTGATATCTATACAGGCATACACCCAATCTTAAACAAAATGTCACCTCAATGGCAACATTTTTAATCTGTGTTTTTTACAATTTTACAGGAGAACAGAAAATCTCTTTTCCTTATTTTTAACAGAATATTCCATCAAGAACCAAGCGGTTCGATGACTTTTTCTTTGCCGCACCAATAAGATCTAGAATTCCTTATCAGACCACGTATTTAATTTCCTTGTTCCTACATAAAAAGGTCCTATGTATATAAAAAAAATCAAACAGATATTTTCTACTCTAAAATTGTAAAAACACAGATTCGCAACATTGCCTCGAGGTGACGATATATTTTTCTCTAGAAAAATACTTCAAAATAATTTACAACCATATTTGACGAGAGGTACAATACAATCAAATACTTAACAACTTGAGTATTTTAATATTTATTGCTTTTGGTCTCAAAGACATCGCGAACTACAATATAACATCCCGGAACTTTGTTGTACTCTCCAGACTTGAAATTGCGAAACAGTGAGACAATGAACACAAAATAATAATAATAAAATAAAATGAACGTCACAGGCTCGGGCGTGAGACAATACAATACCACTTCCGACTTCGGCAGGTAATAGTTAAGGTACAGACGAGGACAGAAGTTTTACAGTAATTTTTTATCAATATTTTATTTTTATCTGTAATTTTCTTGAATCCACATATTCAAGTCAAGGGGTAATTCTTGTAATTAAATGCAGTGACATTTCGAATTCTAAAAACGTCTAAGTAGTTTAAATTGGTAATACATATCTTGAAAAAGGGCTGGTCAAAAGCACTCGGAACAGTCGGAATCTTGTTGGCATTAAAAGCTCATAAGTGTAAGGACAAAATCAGATTTCAGGTATGTGTATGTCTATTTTATAGGTACATCACAAATGCCGCTATTAAAATTATGATTTAACAAACGCACAGATTGAATTGAAATGTAATGAAAAAAAACTTAACGAAATCCCTGGATCATATCGGCCACATTGTAGTATTTATTTAGACAGAAGTATCTATAGGTAGATGTTTGTTTTATTTACTTTCAATGTTTCATTCAATCGTATGGTGTTTAAGTATTTCATACCTTCCTTAAGACTTCGTGTTGCGTGTGTACTGCTGTTAAATACAGAAGCGATTAAATAAAAGATAATTGTGCTTCCTTTAATTTACTTTGCTCACTTTTGGTCTTGAATTCGTGACTAAAGCGAATTAAATCAGAGATACTCCGATTCCCAAACAAACATGGACTTGACAATGGCACAGAACTTAAATAAATTAGGGTGCTTTGGAAGGTTTTTAAAGATCCATTTTAATAATAATTAGTAACAGACGAATTAATTAAATTAAACATCGCTTGTGATAGTTTTAGTTTTGCGTTAGTTTTTGGCAATATGAATTTTTAAGACCTAATAGTTAAAGTCAAGTTATCTACTAGGCTAAGGTTAAATGGGGAATCAGTTAAAAAAAGGACTAAGTCTAAATTGCCAAATAATAAATGACAAAAGTAGGCTTTTCCTTTTAACTTATCGCATGACTTGTCAGGTCGGAACTTTGCATAGCAGGTGTTTATTTTTAAGACTTTACCGTGCGATTGTACCGGAAGTCAGAGCGGTGCAAGCAAAGCACTCATTGTGCTCGTTTCCGCCATCCTACGCCCTCTAAGATGAATGAACTAAAAAAATCGCAATACATTCATTCAGTATTCGATACAGATAAATGCAATAATTTGTAGGAATGATAACCTATTGAAAATGGCGTTTTCGCAGCAGAAGGTTATTATTGAAGAGGTTTATGATACGGTAAAGAGAAGCAATTTCGGCAGTTTAAGTACTTACATAAGGTAACTAAATGACTTCCATCGAATAGCCTACTTAAAGGATGTTTTTTTGTTGTTCATGGAAAGTGTAACAGCTGTTTAGTGAGTATTCAAACTTTTACAATTTGTGTGCAGTTTTGAAAGAGATATTTTTGGATTTTGGACTTTTGATTAATAATCCTTTTTTTTATTCAGGACACGTCAGTTAGACATCACCTCGCCTGAGAGTAAACTGAAGGCATAGTTTCAGGGAAGAGGGTCACCATGATTGAGAGAGGCCTATGTCCAGCAGTGCAATAGGCTAATTGATTAAACGACACGGGACTGTAGGAAGGAGGAAACACGTGAGCTAGCCACCGCAGCAGTTAGACTGGAAAACGCTGATTTCGGACTCCGAGTCCTCGATGTGATTGTCATATCTACGACTCTATTGACAGCTGTTATTAAACGGCACATATCCTGTAAATATCACGCACGTGTCCTACACAAAAATTAATTGAACAATACACAAATGTTGTCCCTCAACTAATTTGTTTCGGAAATCATTACATGGCGAATTGTTTATGGCGAACCGATGATTTAGTTCGAGTACCGTGAAATTATGGGGTCCATGATTGGACCAATATGTGCGTTATGATATTTTATAGGTTATAAATTATTATGTATAGGTAATTACTAATAACAGTACGTCCGGTTGTTTATTGAAATGGCACGCGATGATTGTTTTGTCTAATTTGAAAAAAAAAAAAAATATTTGAAAGCAAATTGGTATTCTACTTTTCCTATCTATTTTGTTATACTACTTAGATGGCAGACAAGCACACGGCCCACCTGGCGGAAAGTAGTTACCTGGCCATGGACGTAGGCGCCACCAGAGGCGTTACTTCATCCTGCCGACCCTAATACTAATATTGATTACTATCGCCCCAAGACGTGTATAGGATAAACTAAACAATGAAAAGACCAAAAATAATTTCAGACCGGGCCGCCATTCTCAAGCGCCTCCTTCCATGTCCTTCGCTGAATCTGCCTTGTCTGAATCAAGCACGTCATCAGCATTACTAGTATTACTACTCCCTCTACTGTCATTCAATTCTATTTTTTTTTTATATATATAGGTACCAGTTTTGTGGCAGACAGCCCACTTGATGGAAAGTGCCGTTACCGTGGCAAGTCACTATCTGCTGCCGACCCTGAAAGACCAGAGAGTTTCTCTGGGCGGTCAGTGGGAAGACCAAAGAGTTGTCCTGCCTTGCCTTCTGCGCTAACGGCAAAGAACTCTCTGTTCTTACAGGGATGATGGTAGCACGGAGGTGGTACACACGTCTATATAGGGCACGGTAACCACTTTCCATCAGGTGGCCCGTGTGCTTGTCTACGACCTAAGTTAAATAAAAAAAATATGTTGTGATAAATACAAGACCTAACCCCTGACCTAGACCGAAGCGCCTCAATATTATGCAAACTACGTGCTAAACTCGATAATAAAATGCAAGATAACCATGCTATCCGATATGCCTTATCTAAATAAATTTACAAATATTCAAGATGGATCGCCAATTCGCCACAACTTACCTCAGAGATCGGTATAATCAGGCAATTTGTAGCCAAATGACTAAAAGGTCGACTTATGATGTCACCTCTAGTTTTAATTTTAACCCCCTAGCCATATTTCAATGTTTTCTTATATCTAAACATCATTATAATAAACAGTAGCGAAGTAGGTACTGCTTCTTATGGGGTGGGTGTTTCCAACGTTAGAGGTTACGGCTTCGATTCCCGCACAGTGCAAATGTTTCTTCGTAATAATAGTTAAGTTAACAATATGGGGTTCTTCAAGAAGGGCATTAGAATGTTTCTTCAGGGTCGGCAGCACGAGTGTGACGCCCCTGGTGTTGCACGCGTCCATAGGCCAGGTAACCACTTTCCATCAGGTGGGCCATGTGCTTGTCTGCCACCTAACCTAAGTGCTATAAAAAAAATAGTAATGCCTATCTGCATTGGTGTAAGTGAACCGAACCTAATGGAACCTTAAAACCAGCAGTGAACGCGAAAGGCCGTTTAGAGATTTAGATCTAAGTTCTAATAGATCAGTTTGTCGGAGTATTTAGGGCTCCAATGACCCGTAAAAAGTGTCACAGATGTTCGTATGGCAATCGGGATCGACGGCTTAACCATAGTATAAAAATATACTGTCTATACGGAGGCTTGACGTGCTGTCGGAAGCACAGATGAGTTTCACTATGTTAAGTGTGGTCTGGTCACCCGTCCTTGTACGACTTGTGCAGGTTTAAGCAACACTAATCACGGCAGTCCTAGGACCTCTTAGGGTGCATTTCCAACACAGATGTGCTATGCTACGTTGCTATGAATGCGTTTGATATCCACCAATCTAATTCTTTGGTACGCATAGCATAGGTCCGGCGGAAAGGAATTCAACTAAGCTATGTTTTATATAAAAACTAGCTGACCCAGCGAACTTCGTACCGCCATATTTTCTGATCCCGTTCCCGCTGCATATCTCTAAATTTATCAGTGTTTCTCTGCAATACTATGCATGTATTATACATACATATAAACCTTCCTCTTGAATCATTCTATCTACTAAAAAAAACCGCTTCAAAATCCGTTGCGTAGGTAGTTTTGAAAATGCGTACTATGGATGGAGAATAGATTCGACTTTTGAATATTTGTAGGAAGTTTCGTAGCACATCTAACTCGCTACGCTACATAGCATAGGTAGCACAATAGAAACGGCCACATAGTTTCATAGCTTAGCTTTTACATTCTCGTAGCATAGCTGCATACTGCATACCACATCTCTGGTGAAAACGGTAGCCTTAACCCTGTACTGCAATGTGCTGCTAACCTACTCGTTTCCCTCAGTAAGTATGTTATGTTAGTGGGTATACTTATTATAAGTCTCGGTAGGTTATGGTTATAGTTACTATCTCGTGTCGAGATATTATTACATCACGCAGACCGTCGGTCTAAATAATTAGAGGTCACATAGTAGGTACACGACAATACCTACTATTTGTATGGCGGCCGTGATACGGTCAGCACAGAAGGCCGAACCGCAGAATAGATACGAATATTACTTATTATTCCCTCTTTTATTATCTACAAATGAGATTACAAAAAATGGTTATGTGGTTATATTACGAGCGTATAGCGTGGTAGTGGACGCAAGGAAGGTATATCTACCCATTCCCATTGTAACGAATTACAAACTGTTTAAAACGGAATTCGGTCTTGGTTGCTGACTTGCTGGTACAGCGGGAATGAAATTTGAACTTGTAACAAGATGAAGAAACAAGATTTTTGTGTGCAAATCGTACTATGATCGTATGTTTTATCGTATGATTTTTTGCACGAAATTTGCTGAATATTATTTACACGAAACAGGCGTCCGGATATGTGCACGCGCATGAGGCAGCAAACAGCCTATATCTACTGAATTTTGATACCTATCTGTAACGTGCATGGTGCGCCTTCTGTTTGATAGTAGCAACAAAAATTTGTGCACTAATTTTTACTAGCCTAGCCCTAATCAGTGTAGGTGTATGGTGTACCGCCTTACAGGTTAGGTTGGCGTGTCTCCTTAGAGACATGCACCTTTCTTACTCTTATATTGGGTACAAGCGAATACAGGAGACTGTGAACGAACAAATGAGCAGATGCTGCTATTTGGATGCTTCCTCAGTCGAGACAAGCTTGGCTCCTCTTTTAGTTCTCTTTATATGGGTTGCGTAATACGCTGTCGCGTGCTCTTACTTACCTGCAGTCAACCTGCAGCACTGACCTTAATACAAACTACAATCCTTGACGGACATCAGAATTAGCAAGCTTTTTTTATTATAATTCTATTAAAAATATATAATTTAGTTCGTTGCTATCTGTACTTGAACTGTGTGTAAAGCAGCAAGTAAATATGATGCGACGAGACGCGACGGTTTAGTCTAATGTACTGCAAACACCGACGGTAAACAGTCGTAATCTTTGCGACTGCAGGTCTGCCTTCACCAAGGACTTTTAAGTATAATACAGACTTGATGTTCAGAGAAACCCAGTGTATTGCTCGGGGCATAATATAAAACTTAGACATAAAATGTGCTCAAAATGTGCTCTATACGCCCAGTACACGTCTCTTGGGTGTCTTTTGAGGATAGCACGGGTGCTAATGCGGTGGACGAGCTCAAATTCACCAAGCATAGTTTGTTACAAAACAATCCACGGGCGTCAGGGCGTCGTTTGTCTCGCTTGTTTATTTCTAACATACGTATACCTAGGTAGGGATTCAAGGGTGAAGCTGTTACCGAAAAGACATCAACGCACGCTTACGCAATAAACCTTCTACTTTTGGACCCAAGGTCCACTCTCCTCCTATCTACATTTTATGGTTCTATGGGCTACTTACAGGAGTAAACGATGCGAGTCGCAACGTTGTGCGCGATAGACACTGTCATTGGTCGATTTCCAATGACGTGATACAATCTGACCAATGACAATCTACGTTGCGCCTCGCATCGTTGTCGCATCGTTGTGCTCGCTTAGTGAATTGCAGTGCAGAAGGCAAAGCAGGACAAGCCTTTGGTCTTCTCACTGACAGCACAAAACCTCTACAGTAAACTCTGGCTACCCTACTCAAGGCCGGGAACTCAATGCAAGGCAGGACACCGTTCACCTCGTATATCTAGTACAAGTCTACTTCTAATAGTAGACCTTAGGCTGTAACTTAATATTTATTTAGAAGAAGCCAATGAAGTGATAGAAGGACTTCAAAGTTACAATAACATTATTTAATTATGTGATTGATTACATCATTGTCTCCAAATAAATCCTTGCCTTATATGAGTCACGAATAACGAACTAAATAAATGTTCATAACGAACTTCATCAGGCATTTTCGCGCCTAAATCTAAAACATGTTTGTTTAGGCGCCAACATTCTGGCGCGAAATTCAAAAATGTTACAATACTGGTTTTTTACCATGCCAATATAGGTTACGTTCGTGTATAGATTATGGTAATACTCGAAGACCCGACTCAAATATTTATGAGTCCAAACACTCTTTTGGACACATTATACCTACGTTATTCCCTGTTGATATTTTTTTGGATAATTCCTGCTGCATGAGGCACGAACTTTCGAATGCTTACTCAGTATTGTTAAGACCAGATTTTAAATTGTTATAGCATCTTTAAAGATACCTATGCCATACTGTGCTATTCCCAACTGTAGAATAAAATTGGAAAAATTAATTTGAAAAATAAAGACATTTTTTATCTCTAGTGAGTATTTCTTTCTAATGAAAAAATCGCCACGCGTGACATGCAGGTGACAGCTTATAACCTTTCTATCCTAATATATTTCTGTGGGAGCGACTGACTGAACTCCCAACTCAAAGAGGAGACTCGTCCGTCAATCAGACAGAAGGTGTACCGGTTTGCAGATGAAATTGACTCGAGGCCGATGGTCTTGGTGGAGGTTTACCTTCTTGAATTGTAATAAATCAAAAACTAAATCAGGTTTCCAAATATTTCGCGAGGCAGTATCCAAACATTTTACAATTTATACCTCTCTGAAAGGGCTCCAAATAATTGGGTGTCCAGGGACCCATACCTTCTTCAAGTGAGCCCTGTCAGTTGTATAGTTTTGGTACAATGTTATGCCATTTGGTAGATGTATCCAGGTATGTGCAATTTTAGACCAATGGATGGGTGTTTGTCCAATCACGTCAGAACAGCTGAACAGATCCGAATGAAGTTTAGCACAGGTTCTACTGATTCTAGTCAAGAATAGCACATAGGCTTTTTATCCCGACCCTAAGTTTCACGCGGGCGTCTGAAATTAAATCTGCGGCACGAAAACCCTTACAAAGTAAGTACCACCGCTCATTCCTGCAAATAAAACCTTGAAGTATGGAGGCCGCAGAGGCAACTATTATTGAGTAAAATCACTACCTGTATTACTTGAACCATACAAAACCAAGTTTGAAGTTACAACATATTCTGAGGCACTGAACAATGGACAATAAATGAAAATCGTGTGCTCCTGTGGGATGACCGCTGAAATCGACATGATTTCCTTTTTTTAGCACGTAAATGTGACTTGTCGGCTTTTGTGTACCAACCGCGTGCTGTTGTATGGTCAGGGTTGTCAGGTCTGCTGCGAGGGATATGCTTTAGGAGGCAACCATATCTAGGACCCGAAATGGTGTACTGTTTTAGAATGCAATTAAATAAATCTTGAATCTTAGTCGGTCCTAGTCCGACATAATCACCCCCGATGGCTGACATGACGGCGTGGTATGAGAGGAGATTTCCACACGGAAAAAAAGGAATTGCCAGGAATTAACGACCGGTCTGGCGACTGTGGGACAACACCTACGGGTCAAGGGGAAGAAGCGAGTAAGCCATTGATTCTACACGGCAATTAGGTGCCGTACAGCGTGTACGTCAATAATTTAGGACCTTTTGTGAGTCAGTATGCTTGTTTTAATTTTATGTGATCGAAACGGGTCATAAAACTGCAGAACGAGAGGTTTTACCTGTGATTTTTTATTTAAGTCTCCAGTTTTTACGCTCAAATTGGCATTTTACATATATCCACCGACAAATTCTCAAAAAGTTACCTTGAAATTGAACTTATACTTACATTGAATTTACATTGGGCGTTGTTAAATCGGACTCGGGTCGACTAAAACTGCACCCCATCTTGGGTCTCATTACCAGCTAAGCGAAATTACATGTGTTAGGTTCGGAGTGGGTTCATGTGGATAGTGCAATGTCTAGGGATCGAACCTGGAATCTCTCGAAAGTAACGCCAACTCCAACCGCTGATAGTGAATGTCCTGTTGCACTCATGCTGATAGACGTCACCGACGTCACCACATTTATTTTGAGCGCCAGTCCGTCCTAAGTAACTAAGCCCCTTCCTACCTCCCTCTTAGTAGATCATTTTGATTGGTGTTACCTACTATATTATTTAAAATAGAATTATTCTTAATGTCCACTATCTAAATAACCATAGATAAGACGTCACGCTACAGTTCTATAAATAGCTGCGCGGGAATTATGCGTAAAGCGTAAACATACCTTACCTGAAGCAATTTTAAAAATTCATTACGTTTTGGTACATTCAATGTATAACATTTCATCCCACATTATAAGACTGACTACACCTGTATGCTTTTATAAAAAGCGTCCTTGCTTCCATTGTTAAAGGTTTGCGCGCCAAGTGACTGCCAAAATCGGCGCACGCGGCGATGCGCGGGAAAACACCGAGCGTCAGTCGGTGTTGAGGAGAGCGCGCGCGCACACGCAGCCACGCTGTACTTTATAGGTTAGAATTGGCGCGTCTACGTCCGCCAGGTGCGATCTGTTCCCCCGCTCTAACCCATCGCCGCACGTATCCTGCCTCTCGCTGCGCTACCTGCGGACAACAGCTGTTTTCTCTCGGGAGATTAGTCAGATGTTTCTTGCGAACCAGTCATAGCACACCTGACGCACGCTACGGTTATCGATATCAGTCATGGCAGCCGGAGGACGTACACCTAAACAGAGGAGGTTCGAGGTGTCAGCTGGGATGGCGCTCAGGGCTTCGAATACACCGAGAAGAAGACGCGGTAGCTGCAAGTGTTTATTTGGCGCGCCAGACAGGGACGAGACAAGGCGGCTAATGGCCGAGCAGTACGCAAGGGAAAGGAAACGATTCATCAGACGTTTCAATTTTGATATCGAGACGGAATGCACATACAAATCTGCGAAGATCGATTCGCCGGTCAAGTTTTGTGATGAGGAAGATAAAGAGAACTCTCAGAGTCCGGTGAGGATGGCCACGGATGCGCTCGCGTGTGTGGGGAATACGGACTTGAGGATGTTGGGGTCACCATCTCGGCGTAGTGCTGCTGGCAGTTCATCTAGTTCGCCCCGCACACCCCGCACACCGAAAACTCCCCGTGCATCCCGGACCCCGCGTACTCCACGCACCCCTGCATCCAGGAGACAGCTGCACATGACAGGTCAGTAAAAACAATTCTTTTCACAAAGTAACCTTAACTTGTAGCCTATAGTACTGTAGTTTCTTTGTAAGAAGCCATTTATAGTGTTATTTATATTTCTAAAGTACCTGTGCTACTGTTAGCTCAACCAAAGAATAGATAATAAGACACAGTGTCAAGTACTGTTCGCTTACCTATCTAAAGCCTGTCGTTTCATTTTGTATTCAGCCGCCGCTCTGCATAATGTACCGGTGAAGAATAAATTGATATCTGCATTTTCATTCTAGGCCATGTTTGCACCGTGCATTTGTGAAATATGGACCGGACTTGCGTTCTCTGATTCATTTTTTTAACCGATCCATGTTTCAAAACTATTGAAATGAGTTTAGAAGACTGCAGGCTCCTGCACGTTTGGACGACAAATTATGTATAAATACATTGCTTGGTGGCTGTAAAATATAAATATATACTTGGTTCAGTCTCAGACTGAGACATTTTAATGTTTTCTTGGCCTAAAGCCAATTCAGTTCAGCTTTACTTGTGTTCAATACTTTGTATACGGACGCGACGGAGTAAAATTTTAAATAATAGGTATGTATGTATAAACACTTGGCATTTGGCAGGCATTTAATACTTACATAAGAAGAAGCTACGAGTATTTGTTTAATAAAACATTTTATAGATATGCTGTCCGCCAAAACCACTGTTCCTAAAAAAATTATGAGGAAATTTTTTTTTTCAACTTCTTTAACACCCTCTGCAGGTAATGGATACAGGTCCATAAGGCCTAGCTTAAATCTAATAAACACATAATTGCATAGGTGTTACCAGTTACATAAAAATAACAGCTTCCGTTCGACCGTTCAGTAAATCTGTACTGTATCTATGACAGATTTTTCGTAATTATCGTTCGTTAGAAGAAGTCAGGGTTGGGATCTGTAGGTCTTCCGTGAGTTTTTAAACGAGACCCGTGTTGTAGTTGTATAGTCAATTTTATTATTCGGTTCGCCGTGTTGTCTTAACTTAATCAGTCAGGGTTTCTCAAACTTTTTGGGAATACGAAGGTTATGACAACGGCGGCAAATTTTGTTAAGTTTAAGTAAAATAACGCCGGCTATTAGAAGTAGGTACACAATAGTCAGTCCTCTTAGACTGTGTTACTTACATTACAACTACTGTGTTACTTACATTACAACTACTGTGTTACTTACTTATACAAAGGTATATAACTAACCTACCTATATTGTGCTAAAACCTGTTATTCAGTTGCACGAGTCTGCTACCGGACGCACGTTACTTCGCACGTGTATATCTTAACCCTAACATAACTTAGGAGTATAGGTAGAAATCTTATAAAGTACCTTACTCACAAGACAAGCTAACAACGGATTTCACCACTACCTCAGTTCCTCCCAAACCAAGATACTCGTAGAACCCGAATGAATGATAACACAGTTTAGTTTCTATCATTATCATCGTCTTAGAGTGTTGTTTCGAGGTTTTTCACCTCAGATTTAGATGGGATGGGGGAGGGGGGAGGGGGGGGGTTCACTTACCCCAACTTTGGCTTATACGGCTTCCATGGGAGTGAGTTCCGTTTGACCCCATTTGTTTTGGGGTTGTTATGTCAGACCCGAACTGACACGGGGTGGTACGGCGGTGGACGAGCTCAAATTTAATCAAAGATTAAATCAAACTAATCCGCGCTCACCAGGGGCCCAGGGCCCATGGGCGTAGGCAACTCTTATGGGGGCAAGTGGGGCCGGGCAGTGGCCCTACTTACCCTGACCTGCTGGAAGAAACACTCCCCCCACCTCCTTTCGATCCTATTTGATTTTTAACCCATCCCTTAAAGACTTGTTGTACCGAGCTTTCTTAAAGGGATGGTCCCTTTAAAAAATACTGGCTAAGAGAACAAAAAGTTAGTTATTACAAGTTCGTTTAACAAATCCATGAGTCATACAACCGGCTCCCGTGTGGCTCCGTGGGCGGCTCTCGCTTCATAAACTAACTATTATATTACCTTCTACATTGTTCGCAATAGTGTAAACGATTTGGTTCGTCCATCTTTGTACTAATACTAGTTGTGGCGCACGGTTTCATCCGCCGTACTCTCCCGTTCGCATCTTTCTTTCTTAATGTAGACTAAGAGGCTAAGCTTAGCCTAGGAGTCGTACCTGTACGACTCCTAGGCTAAGCTTAGCCTCTTAGTCGTATGTAAAAATAGATTCAAACTGTATTTATTACACATTTATGATGCAGTCAATTTAGTTTGGAAAAATTTAATGCTCAGACGGGACTTGAACCCGTGACCAGTCAATTAAGTCACGCGGTAAGTACAGTAAAGTTCTTTAAATTGGTTGTCAGTTTAAATTTCCAAATATTTTTCATCACACCTAAATTTCGTAAAGTAAGAACATCTTTAATTTGACTGTTTGACAGTCATACAACATTATCACCACCATTTTACTTAGTAAGTAAAAGCCAGCTTCGGTATAAAAAGTCTATCGCAATGAAAAGTAAGTAAAAATAGAATGCATTACAAAAACAGTCACGCGTGGCTTGTTCCGGGGTATTTGGAGGATGCTCCGGCCACGTCCAGTCGGCTGCGTGTCTTGAGGTGGCCTTCACCCCGGTGGCCAAGTCAACACCATTATTGTGGAACAATACTGCTCGGGACATATATCTTGGACTTCAATGTGCTATTATACGCGCAGTACACGTTTCTTGGGTGTCTTTTGAGGATAGCACGAGGAGCTACTGCGGTGGACGAGCTCAAATTCACCAAGTATAGGTTGTTACAAACAATCGCGCGCGTCAGGGTCTCGTTTGTCTCGCGGCTTAGGTCCAAGATAGGTTTCCCAAAGTATACCTAACCAAATGGAGTATAGTAATAGATACGACGGTAATTTTATAGTTATACTATCTTTATTTCGTAGACCAACAGCTAAAATTGCAACGAATTACACATAAAATACGTAACAGAACAGACAGCCATAAGTCTCCACGAATAAAACTCAACGAATTGAAGTCATTTTATGTGATATGATGATGAATACAGAATAGCCGTTTTTAAGGTTTCATACCCAAGGGAACGGAACATAAAAACGCAACCCTGTTACTAATGTCCGTCTGTCTGTCTGCCTGTCACCCGGCTGCTAGGTATAACATCAAATACTAAAATCAGAAAGCGTAATTTAAGGGAGCCCTTACGTACGGAACCATTCGTGCGCGAGCCCGACTCGCACTTGGCTTTTTATGCTTTATAGCATAGCAAAAGTCTTATTTCTAGGCCTTTCACACCCGGGGTCAAACCCAATTCCTTTTTTAGTATGACCACCATAACAGTGTTTATCGAAAGAAAGATTACCTACATCAAATACGATCAAAGATTCAAGTCATGGCATCCGATCAGTCCATGGTATGGGGTCAATGATCTATTACGTCATCTAAGGCTCACGTTTTTGTTTCTTGCTCTCATCCAATAAAATTTCTTCCTCAATTTTTTGTTTTTCAAAATTCAACCTTTCTACTACGGCATAAAGGTCATTTGGAAAAGCTACAATAAATATTTTTTGATCGTCTTAATTTTTTCGGGGGCACAGGATTACCTCATCTGCGAGCCGGTACATCTGCTGGTAAAAGGTGCAATGGGTCGACCCCTGACCAGTGACGAAGGATGAGTTTTTCTAAAGGAAAACTGGTGGAATAAACTTAGCTCTTACAGAGGAATTGAGACTTGAGAGATTGGTGATATTTTCATTCGTAATGATTTTCCAAAATTCCGTAAAATCCCATCATGATCATCCTCCAAAGGTCTACCTTACCTTCCTATCCGTTCTCCTACTAAAGCGGTTTGGTTATTACGGGAGCGACTGCAGCTGACCCCCCAAACTCGAGAGGAGAGCTAGCGCCAGAACCAACCAGACCAGCAGGTGAGGTTGCCCTGACCCCAAAGGTGATGGTCACCCATTAAATATTGGGTTGTCCTAAAAATATCTCGAAGCTTGAAATCGTATGGATAGATTACCTATAATATGCTTGCCCACTTAAGATTACAGTACCAAGAATTAAGTTATGTGGGTGTAAAATACCCTCTGCCTACGCCTCATAGAATATGAGCGTGAGAATATAATATTAACGTTCACCAAAATTTATCATCCTGTATTTAAACTTGAACCAATAATTTGACCTCGAATACAGCTCGTAATGATAGAAGCAATGTCTTAGTGAGGTCAGTGACCCCAGTTTAAAGCTTTCGAACATGATGGGGCTTTTTTGTGAGAGCTTATCAATATTCAAGTGGTAAGCTGCTTAAAGACAAACACGTGCGATTAGTCGCACTTAGAGAATAGACGAGCGATTAGTCGCAGTGAAAATGTAATGTGTTGAAATACCTAGTAGGGGAAAGGTAACCCTATAATGCTCGCTTGAAATGTATAATAATAAATATTATTATTATTACCATATTTAAGACATTTAACTTATTTTTCTTTATTAAATTTGGTATATTTGTATTATTATTTTTAATAAAATAAGATGAGATAGATGTCAGCAAGGAGAGATAAATGGACTTTTTTTTTAAATTGGTAAGTTGCGAGTTAACTTGACCACTTCCTGTACTTAGATGTCATATTATAGGTGAAGTTACAAAAATGCGCGCTATGCCTATATAAATAGGTTTTAATATTTATTACTCATTTGTCTGGTTTCTGTGTCTCGTTCCAAATTCGAAATTCATAATTCGTTCCACCCTCACCTAGGAACGACAGAACAATTTCTGTCCTAACTCATTTCTCTAAAGTAGTATGATACTTTTTGATAGAACTCATTGCATATACCTACATGTTTTTTACATACACACTAAAGTTACCTAATCTGTTCACTGCAATCTACATTTCGGACCGCAATGAAATATTTACTTTATTTGGTAAAACAAGATTTGAAGCCAACAAAACTAATATTTGTGTCCGATAACCTTAAGTAGGTTAAACTGTAAGCACCAGGGCTGTCCCAAAATGTTTACAGACCACGGTTACAGACATAAAGAAAATGAAATTCTCGTAAAATAGCGTATCCAAATTTAACAGTATTTTTTGAGTATCTACAGAAACTAAAAAACACAACCAAAAATTTAAAAGCTCAAAAAAATACGCGCTTTTAAGGAAGACCGAAATAAAAAGTGATATATAAAATTCTTAACACGTTGAACGCCGCACGAAAAATCGAGGTTTTCCGTTCAAGCCACAGGACTCACCGGTGAGCCTTCCCTTACTGTTCCGTTCAAGCCACGTAGGTCACCCGTGAGCCTTTTGACAGGTCTAACGAAAACGCTTCCCACAAGCCACAGATTGCAGTTATCAAACAAAACGTATGTAGGAATGAGCCGCGAGGCCCTGCAGCGTATTCGGACGGCGTGGTTTTGAAATCCGGTAAAAACTTGTAAGATTTTTTCGAGGTTCTTGTAAGATGCAAGGGTCGTCCTACGATTCAGTAGAAATTGTTATTTTGATTATGGAGTGTGAATCGAACTAATACATAATTGCGATATTTTTATTCAAAATATAATAGGATATAATATTTTCTTCTTCACCAAATAAAAATCTCGCATTGCGTTTTATATAAAATCTTGTTTACAACATTTTATATTAGAATATTCAAATAGTCTTGGAATGGAATGGAAAGGGGACTTTTGTCCGCACTTAAACTCCTTTTTGAAGAGTGCAGGCTATAGTAGCCAGCCTAACACCGCCCAGAAGCGCAGAAGCTTACTGGGTGCTTCACAGGCTTCGCGGAGCGACCTCACTGTGCCGAGTATTCGAGAACGTTGGGGGGCTACTGCCTCGCATTCTAATACTACGTGGGCAGTCGTTTCCACGGCGATGAAGCACCCCCGACGTAGAGGGCTACCCGTGATCAGGATGGTGTAAAGGTGCTTGTTTAGGTGACAGTGACCTGTTATTGTCCCCAGAATTGTTTCGTTTCGTAAGCCGGTTGGTTCAATGATGGCCAGGCCACTTTTGACTGGCTGTAATCTGTGGTTTCTGCCCATCTTTGGATGTGTAGTTCGGCAAATCTCTCACGCAACCAGTTGCGGATCTGTGAGAAAGGTATCGGTAGTAATGGTAGTGGGCCATTCAACGACATGAGCCTCTTCACGCCAGTTAATTCGTGGCATCGTTGCCGTAGGACCCACTGTGCCCTTTTATCCACTGTAGCGTTACTACGTTGTTGGTGGATAGCTTGTGTAAAGCTGCCTGACACTCCGCTATTAGTATACTGTTTGGTTATTTGGTGGTCTAGTGCTTTCAGGATAGCTGTGCTGTCGGTGAGGAGTCTTATATTTAAGCCCCTCACCTCCAGTCTGTTTCTTTCCGTCGCAGCTGTTGTTATGACGACAAATTCTAATTGGAAAATCGAGCTGTGTTTGCCCAGTGGTAAGTGGACGTTTAGGCCGAGGTCCAAGGAGTGTACGCCTGCTCCTGAAACATTTTCTATTTTGGAGCCGTCAGTGTACACGCGTACCTCTTCGAAACCGGAGTAGTCCTTATCCTCAAAAAGTCTCTAAAAATCACATTTATGACAGGAGTCCAGGCTGCCATTCACCGCATGAAGAACCAGAAAGCTGTGGGACCCGACGAAGTCCCCATCGAAGCTTGGAAGGCAATGGCTGCCCGTGGTGTGAGCATCTTCACAAACCTATACAACCGCATACTCTTCCCCGGTAAGATCCCGAGCCAGTGGAGACTGAGTATCATCAAGCCAGTCTTCAAAGCTAAGGGATCGGTGCAGTTACCGCGCGCCGCGGTTTAAAGATAATCTCTCCCACCATGAAGCTCTACGAGCTGATAATCGAATCCCGGATCCGAAAGGAGAGTGCACTTTCGGAGTGTCAGTGTAGGTTTCGCTCGGGGCACGGGACCGTGGATCCGGCGTTCGCCCCAAGGATTGTGCGGAGAAATACAGGGCCAAGAACACGCCCCTGCACTGCCTATTCCTAGACATACAGAAGGCCTTCGACTGTGTTCCTCGCGCGGTGATACGCGCAATACCCACCAGGGGTAATTGCGGTCCAAAGATGTTCCAGAGGCTTACATTGACACTATCCAAGACATGTACCACGATTCCAATTCTGTGGTTTGGACCGCTGTTGGCGACATGAAAACCTTCCCCGTTACCGTCAGGATACAAAATACGTCTCTATGAAGATGATGATGAATCACAACTATGGCAGTTTTTAATACTGATTCGACCAATCCAATGTTCCTTTGGCTTTGGAGGGCGGGTGAGCCGCGGGGTGACCCCGCGGCCCCCGGCAACGGAAAAATTGATATTCCTTCGTAGGAGGCCACGGGACCCTCATGTGAGCCTTTTGCTATATCACTGAAACTAGACGGTAGAAGTCGCTAATTTTTATTTTCTACACGTTTTATAGCATTTTATAGACTTTGGGATGAAAATCAGAAGTTGTAAAAAAATACGGTTTCGTAATTTTTGGCGTGGCTCAAACGGAAAAGTACGCTAGGCTCACCGGTGGGCCGCGTGGCGTTCAACGTGTTAATGAATTTTAGATTAGAAAATAGAATTCATAATAAAACATTGTTAAAAAGCATGGGCAAAAGCATACAATAGTCCTTATCGAGAACACATTTTACTTTTAATTATGGTATTGTCATTGGCCCTTGAAATTAAAGCGTGTTAAAATATACGAGCTCATTTTTGAGTAGGTTGTTTTTACACAAACCTCACCATAGCACGGTAAAGGTATCTTTACTGTGACCATACTATCTATTTTTTAGCTGAAGTGTAAGAAATAAAGCTGCCTGTCCACTGAAGCGTGGCAGAACGCTGTGGGGTAAAGCAAACTCCGCTGCGATCAGTCTCAGCGGACACAGGTATGTCAGAATTTAATACACTCGCTCAAGCGTGGAACTTATTGAGAGTAGAGAAGCGAGGCCATATCCTAAAGAAAAATAATGCCACTATTCATGGTTCAGTATACACAGACCTCAACACTAAACTATTTTTTCTAACGCAGTACATCAAGTATTTTTTTATGTATGTACGAGTACCTACTAGTTATGTAATAGTATAGAGAGATATAGATTATATTAGGATTACTTTGATGACAACCATGAGTCCGTATGCGGTTATGGAGTGTGTGAGTAAACAAGATGATGTTTACTGGGCGTATCCACCTGCTTGACCTCAATAACTCGCAAAAGTATTTAAGATAGGGTATTATACCATATCTACGCGTCATTTTATATTTTGCTTTAAATTTTATATGGATAGGTGGTTCTAATACTTTATTGAAATACTGTTGCTCGTGGTTCCATCCGCGTATATTTTTGTATGAAGTCAACTGTCTGGGATAGCGCATAGTCTACTTTAGGCAATTATTTCAATAAAGGAACTCCAAATTTTAGCCAGATACTTTCAATAGTTAGAGCAGAGCGTCATTAAATAGCAAAAATCTTCACAAACTCACACATAATATTACTATTATACCATATTTTCTATGCTTATCTTGTCTAGTACATAGAAATCAGTTGTAGCCCTTGTATTCTAAGTTACTGAGAACAGTGGGAACCATGCAGTAAACAACAGTGAAGAACAAGTTTAAACACAACACAAGACAGTGGCCGTTAAACCATGACCACTCGTATAATAATTACATCATTTTATTATCTCATACCTTATATATGTAGACAATTATTCAACTGAGCACCTGCGGCACATGTTGATGATCTGAGTCACGTTTTAGTTAAAAAAATACTTTCGATCAGTGACTTAAGTCATCCATGTCGTCAGCGATAGTTCGAATGGTCCTTCCTATTTATTTCCCGGCAAAAAATATGTACTTATAATAATACTATATATGAGTAATATACATATAATATTATTTCCATTGGAGACGCCGATGACCGAGTGATCAGCCTTTTTTAAAGAGCCATTTCACACATTTCCCCTGTATAATGACTGCCATAGATGTTCGTATGACAACCGGGACTGGCGGTTTAACGTGCTCTCCGAGGCACGACTTCTATGATACTAGACAAGCTGTTTTGACTTTCGATTTGACACAGTTCGTAAGTTTGTTTAATTTGGAGCGGGATGCAAAAATTGGATAAATTATTAAGGTAATTTAGATAACAACTGTAAATTAGCCTTTACCCTGTGTAATTTTTTATTAATTAATAAGGGCACGATAGAAGAATTTTGGCACCCACCTTTGAAATTTTTGCGTTCCGTTCCAAATTAGAATAAAACCCAATTCCCGCCTCACCCAGGAACACAATTTTTATTTCAAACAGTTTGTCTATTGTCTAGCTAGTATATAGAAGTTATTGATTTAAATTATATTTTACCTTATAGATCGCGAATTCTCTTAAAATGTTATCATTATCACACAAAAGACTAAGAAATTCGAGGTTCGTTAGACAACACAATAGAACAATATGAGGAAGTCGATTTTGATAGACAATAGACATTCAATCGTGTCGTTTACAAGAAATGTTCCAAGGGTACCTAATCGTCAACATTATTTTGTGGAGAATCTTCGGGTAATCACTGGTTAAGTAAGTCCATTGGCTGGGCACGCATGCCATCTCCTACATGGCCAAGCCAGCACTTCTTGGGTCTACCCCTCCTACTTAGATTAACCTATTCTATTGAAATACACATACGAATAACAAATACATGTAATAATATAAAATTATTAAACGTTATTGTGTTAGATTGATGGCAGGGGTGTAATGAAGTGCGTAGTTGTATCTTAAACAAGGTATCCAATATCAATTAAATAAAAACTAATTCTAATGAGGATTTACAAATTAAATCCGTCTTACAATCTCTAGTCATTAAAAATATCGTCGTAAAGGTACCTATTTAATATATTATAGGGAAGGTGTCAATCCTATTTCCTAATAGTAATTATAAATTTGAATGTGATTGTTTATTACTTAACCACGCTCAAACGGCTGAACGAATCTGACTTATAATTGTATACAGGGATAGATTATACTCTGAAATAACACAGAAGCTACTATTATTCCAGGAATATTTGGATGGATGCGGAATGGATTGCGGGAACGGTTTTTAAAATAAAGAATAGGAAAGAAAAGGCTGTATGCCTCCATCATTCTTTGGTGCTCTAGCCAACCTCAAATGCAATTCAGTCCGCGAGCATTCATCAAGTCAAGCCACGGTTCCTTCATTTGACCGTTAAATTCAAAAAGTTTTCCCATCTCCAATAATAAGAATACTGCATTTTAAATTCTCTGGTCACGTCAACCAGAACAGTGCATGGCGTGACGACCCTACGCAACTGAAGCAACCAACCGTGCCCTATGGGAGCACTTGTCTGTGGTATTATTATTCACTATTATTATCTGAGACTGGTCACTGATCCACCCGCATTTGAGGGTTATGTGTTTAAAATTCGAATGTTTGAGTTGGGGTCAAAGGTGACCGGCGCTGTAATTTAAACGGATGGTTTTAAATATTGTTAACTACTTAACTATAGATATAATAACTGAATAATAATAACTCTAAATTTTATTTACATATTTCGACTCCTAGCAACATTTTGACAGCTGCGTGACCTCACAAGTAATACTCCATTTATTTGGTTAGGTACCTACCTACCTAACTAAACGCAACTAAACGTAAACAAATTGTGTTATTGAAAAACTCAGTTCATTAAAAATTTTCTGTTTAGAAACTCATTTTAAAAGACTAATAACCTGAAATCGAATTAGCCCAGTTTATTTGTGTAATGTGTAGTGTTTTTATAAAAATTCTCTACAAGATTGTTTACCTTTTAGTCGGTACACTTGGTACTAGGGTTGCCAACCATACTGTTAAAAACAGTATTGTACTGTTCTACACCCAATTTTACTTTTTACTGTTCAACAAAAAAACACTATTCAAAATACTGTTTTCAGCATCAAAATGCATAACACTACAAAAATGTGCAGCAATTGATACAATTTTAATTAATTGGGCACCAATTTGCAATTATTTTATAAGTTTAGGTGTTGATTGTCCCATGATAATCCAAAAGATGAATCATATAGAAAATAATACAGTTCACAGCTATCTTCTATTTGCCAGCCATATATTAAATCTTTTAATTTATCCATAAAAAAATTGATGGGAACCATATTACCATTTTAGATGTTTACGAAACCATGCTTTCTTTTAAGACAGACAAACCTAAGGGGGCAAAATAGGTGACGAACCGTTGTATGTAAAACCGTATTTTGTGAAACGGATTTTTATGATCTTTGTTTTGTTGGAGAGAGAATGTTGGTTCAGGGAGCCAGAATCGGATGACAGGATCAAGGGAGTCAGGATTGGATAACAGGATCTAGGAAATCCTCAAAATGATGGCAAAACACTGTTTCTGCTGTTTTAACATAATTTAATTTCAGTATTTGCATTTAAAAATTATCTGCTCGTGATTTTAAGCTGCTGATGATAGGAACCTAAGCAAAGTATGGACGATGGATCGATTATAACTCACTAAAAAGAGAAAAATAAATTAAAAGCCTCTCGGGCTAGGCACCGCAGTTATTTTTCGCTTTTTAGTGCCTCTTTTTCGTTTCTTGAAGTCGGTTAAACTTTTTTGTTAATATTAATTTATGTACTTAATTGTAAAATACTGTTCTATTTTCTAAAATACTGTTCAATTTTCTTCTCAGACCTAAATATACTTTTTTCTCGAAAAAAGAGTTGGCAACCCTACTTGGTACCTAATCAAATGAAGTAGGTATGTGTAGTTATTTTATGTGCATACCTACCTACGTTGCCAGTGTTGTGACTGATTGATGATGATGAAGCAACGTCTGTATAACGTCCTTATAACCTAAACTGGTATCACTATCAATATATCAAACAAATTTGATATTCATGCAGCAGTCGCAATAAAGCACCTAGCCGTCTAGACTACTTGCAATAAAACTGAACCATGCCAATCAACAATACACCTTAACTTCACGTACTAAAGTTCAAATTTATTGGCACGATAATACGATCAATTGATGCAAAAAATACAAACTTTACTATATTATGTGTACGCTATACATTGCAGTATTATAATGGACAAACGGGTCACGTGACTAGCACACAAGTGCAATGAACTGGTTCGTTATGTCATCGTAGGAAGAGTAGTAAACTGCACAGACGAAACGAGGCATTTTTGAACGTTAGCAGAAATATTTTATGGTTTTATTTGTTTGTACTTACATCATAGATAGTATATTTTATTTTATTTGCGGACTAGAAATAGGATACTCGTTTCTTGATGGCAGTAGACTTGTTAGTTGAACTTGAATATATGTTTGATGTATGTACATTATTATGTTATGTATGTATTATGTATTATAATATTATATCAAAGTTTGTAAAATATTCATCTGGTGCATGCTTTCCTCTCAGGATTGGGACGCCAAACGGCAGCTGCTCCTATAAAAACTAACATAACCCAAGTCTTGAGAAAGAGTAAGAGATCCGAACCCGTGCTTCGGATATAACGTTGTAAAGATAATGATGATGATGACTTTTTTTAATTTTCTCGCTGTATGCGGACGTATACATTTTGAGTATTTCAAGCCCCTAGTCAGGCATGGCTTCCCAGCACGCAAGCCACTATAGGTAGTCTTATAGTGGTTTGCGTGTCAGGAAGCCTTCCTTCAAAAAAGAAGATTCTAAGAAAAGCATACCTAAATTACGCATTTGCTAATTTCACAGACGTTTCCATGACTATGATTATCCCTTGCAGGCAATGACGTGATACCACTTCATTCAAAATATTTTAATAAGATAAAATTTGTGAAACGATACAGCATTTTTGAAATCGCATAATGTTCGCACGAATGTTAGCGGTAATTTTACAGGCATGCAACCAGTTGCCAAGTTATAATCATAACTACTTTCCTTTAGGATGCATCAACTTACTGTAAAGGTTAAATAATAACTGGTTACAGTGGTTACGTTACGGTACGTTATAAAAATAACGTTATTTATTACCCAAAGACTTTAATGCTTCGTTTACATACTCGCGGCAGAGCGAGGGAAGTGGCGAGAGAAGTGGGCAGAGACGTGGTGTGAATGGTATATTCGTCATGCCGCGAGTACTGCCGCGTATGTTGCGCAAATACTAGCGCGACAATTACGAAACATGACATGGAGACATCTTATCTCTACAACCCAAATATTATGAGCATTGACAAATACTCAAAGGGCATATTGGTGTGGCCCCTCGTTGCATGTAACCCCGTGGCTGGTGAAAGGTTTTGTCTCGAGTTCGATGCCCGCTCGTGCCCTGATAACTGTCGGTTTCCTTGTTTATTCGATAACATACAATGACTCGGCACACGCTGAGAAAACACCCTTGGTACATATTTACATACATTTTGTATGAGTAGGAAGCGTTTGTTTTTCTTTTATAAGACAGTGTGTACTCTGTGTAAAGAGTGAGGTAAATATAATGAATCTTATTGGCCCAAGTAGGCATTGAATTTGGAAATATGGAACGACTCGTTCTTTTTTTAAAGCGTATGTAAAAAAATAGTTGTATGGTTTCTGTTGTTCTAATTTGAATTTGAATTTATTCGATTTTTTTTTACTTTCTGTTCTACTTTTGAATTTATTCGAGTTGTTTCACTCTTTGACTAAAACAGAATCTCAAAGGAGATGGGGAGGCTTTCATACATTCTTGGGCCAAAAATGTAATAAGATGAGGGTGGTATCAATTAAGAGCATATAAATTATTAAACCATCCCTGAAAATTCTGCAGATTTTGGATATCTGAGAGCAGAGTTATAAGAGATTTAGTAAAAGTGAGGTTATGCAAGAAATTGACATTTTAGAACTGTGATTTCTGTGGTGTTTTAATAGAAAGTGGTCATTTTTTTATCTTAAAATACTTTTAAATTGTACTGTATTATATTTCACTCAGGGATAATGTACGAAAACTTACAAAGAGATTTTAAAGATATGGAGTACAAGGATGTTATGTTAAAAAAAACACTTTAAATAATAATTATCTTTTATTCTTCTTCAATAATAATTAAAGTATTGTCTAAGAAGTGCGCAGGTGGAAATATATTACCTTATTTACTTCATTTTCTATGCCACAATTCACACAGAGATCCATGTCAAAATCCAAAATACCGAGCAAAACTCAAACAAGTAAACAAGTTTATCATTGTACTTTAAGGTAACCAGGAGCAAGCTGAGAAGTCCGTAAAGAGAAATCACTGTTAAGGGAATATAATCAAGAAATCAACTGGAAATACTCAAAACGCAGAAGTCAATGATCATTGGATTTAAACCAATAAACTGATACAGCATACTGATATAGCATACTTTTGTACATATTTTATAAACAATTGTATATCCCATAAGCCGTGTAAATATACAATTTTTCGATAAAATAATTAATTTTGAAGATTGAATAAATAAACTGATTGACTGAAAATGGAGCTGTCAGCTGTCACAGCTTAAAAATACAGTTGATAAACACAAGAAATAATTAATCGATTAACGGAAATCGATTCAGAATTTATTTTTATTACACTATTATTTGGTATTTTAAATGGTTATTATTATTATAATGATTAAGTTTTGTTCACTCTGATTGATTTAATATCAAATTGTGATGCAAGTGTTTTAATACGCAATATTGTTTAAATAATTTTTAGTAATCGATATTTTATTTTGCTAGTGGAATAAACTTAGTTTTAAGATTACTCGTCTTCCAGACTTTCAATTGAGCTGGTTTTTAAATATTTTGAAATAGAAAAAAATACCGCTTTTTTTAAGTCATATCTCAACTCATTACAATTTTGGCCCAGAAGTCCCCGTCTCCCATCTTACCAGATGGTGCGGATTAAAAAATAAATATCTGTAACTCTATAACCAATCTGTGCAATCTATAACTAACATCTATTGATAAATAGTAGAATATGAAAACTTGCACCAGACATTTCCTCAAGGCACTAGTCCAGTCTCACAATCTCAAATACGATCTACGAAACGAACCGTACATAATCGTCTTAACTAGCCCCATAACCATAGCCAATGAGGAATGCTAGAGGGCCAGGCCTTACTGTGAGGCACAAAAATGGATGCCTGACAAATTGTTGCCTGAGGTTATTTCCGAGGCAGTCGCATTCGGCAGCGAAATGCACGCAGGTGTACACGTGAAGGAAGCAAAAGGAAGTTTTGAATAAGAAATTGAGGTCAAAATTTACAGACGTTTATTTTAGTGCCTGAGCTTTATCGAGAGAACTCAACGGCTACAATGTCGACCCCCATTGATCCTTGAAACTCTACTGAGTTCTTACATTATATTCTTATGTTCTTATATATTATGTATTATGTTAATACATGAGTTCTTATATTCCTTGAAGTTAACCTAACCCCCATGTGCTAGCAACCCCAGAACACACTTCTTGCCATATCGAGTGATGAAATTGTGGAACTCTCTCCCTGAAACTGTAATAAGTGCTCCAACAGTGAACTGTTTCAAAAATAGACTTGACAAACATTTAAATAATTAAGAACACAAGTGCAGTGATATACACGTATCAGCTCGTAGAGCTGCTAGTGTATCAATTAATAATAATAATAATAATAATTATAGTGTGTATGAGGCTTTTCTAGGATCTTTGGGGCCCAAGCCAATCTCAGCCAGCCAGTACATATGGTGATAAACGGATGAAGCTTTGGCGCAGGCTTTCTTCTCGGAGTTGGTAGGTCAGACGGCGGCCGCTCCCGTGATAGCCTTTTAAGCTAAATCAAAAGGAGCAGGAGTAAGCACGCCGGGTACCGTTGAATGCCTCAGAATAACATTAAGATGATGATGATTATAAAACATGTCAATCCCAGTGGTTTTCCATTTCCTTTTCATCACCAGTGGCTGTATGGAAAACTCATCTTTTAAGGAATTTTTTCCTGATTATCTTCTTTGCTAATGGCACAGAATCTCTCCTTAGAGGGTCGGCAGCACGAGTGTGGCTCCCCTGGTGTTGCACAGTGCACTCGTCCATAGGCCATGGTAACCATTCTCCATCAGGTGGGCCGTGTGTTTCTCTGCGACCTAAGTAGTATAAAAAACTAACTTAGTGACTAAAATGTTACAGTGATCTCGCCAATGAATTATTATGTATGTATTTACAAAAAAAAAGTATCTAAGTATGTATATCCGCATTCTAGATTCCATAACACAAGCTAATTAAGCTTACCATGGGTCTAGATAGCGTTGTGTAGAATGTTGTAGAATATTTATTTATTTATTATTTATTTATTTATTACGAGGTATGGGGGATCACTGCCCTCCCACATCCTGAGAAACTGGTCTAGCCACAAATTATAATATCATAGTAAAACTTCAGATATCTGTTGCCCCGAGTAATTATTTAGCCCAATGTTTAGACTATAAATCAATTCAAGTAGGTACAACCGGAAATCCTAAAATTAAAACTGAGTTTTTGTTTTGTTACGTTTCGGTCATCATGAAATTTTCCATACACGATGTCTTCTTTCACATAGAACAGTTATATTCCTTATTTGAGTGCGAGCGATCGTGCTTCTCTCTTAAAGGGGTAGATCAGTAGATGGCAACAAGTTCACTTACATTACGTGAGCCCACACAATACAAATGGTGTTTAATGCGAATGTGGAAAATATAATTATCATAAAACCCTACCACAGATTATAGAATGAAGAATGTACGTCAAAACCCATACATTCATCATTCTATTCTGAACAGGAAAAAAGGAAAAACATTAATAAAAATACTGAATTTTGGTACGCGCTCAGTTGCGCTTGCGTCACGTGCTCTTACTACCGAAACCGCTTTTGTAACCTGGTTGTTAAACCAGACCAGCAACCAAAATATTTCAGAAGAAAGTTTAAATTGCTATCTACAATTTGACTCATTTACCGAGAACCTGGCCGAATTTTGTTTACCAACAACATTCGCCAGCCGCCATGTTGTATTATGATCATAGATTTTTACATATAGAACGAATAGTCATTAACAAGATATTATTATGTATCCTGTGTGATGTGAGAGATGAGGATGACGCTGAGAGATGCTAAATCTATAATGTAATGTCTCTGGATAAGCTAGATTTCGCAGATTCAATTTTTATTCAGGTTTAGATTCAGATTACGTTTTAATTTAAATATGTTAATGACATCATCTAATTAAAATTATGTAGTAAAACTAGTAAAAAGTGACTTCTGTTTGGTACAAATATTGCCATGGTACCTACTACTTACAGACTTATAAATTTTGGCACATTTACAAATGACTGCTACCAAAATCTACGGATTATTAAGATCGCCAATGCCATCAATTAAGACCAAATTTTTTCGGCCTAGTAAATATCTAATTAATATATAATAATTCTAGATCTCGAATCTAGATCTACAATTAGTAGAACATAATTTTCAATCAGGAAACTTCTTTCTAAGTAACTTTCCTGATCTATATTATGCTATTGCTATGGATAAGACACACATAACGGGAGTGAGGGTTAACAACCGACTGTGCGTGTGTGTGTATGTGTTTGTATGTTTTGCGATGTTACTACTTGAATGAGCAGATTTAAAAATAAGATTTGATAACATTCTTGAAGATAGAGAGACCATTGCCCCCTGTACACCAAAATAACCTTCAATAGCTATTGCTTATGGTGGCTAAACTACAATTTAGCAAGTGGGCGACTTTTTGACGGAGGTGGGACTTTTTCCCGTCCCAATTGAGCACTCCTACTGAGGAAATACCTCTGCCTTCAGAATACCGCGGCCATAAAACCTCGAAACCTCGTGTTGTGTTCTCAGCGGTGAGTAGGGGGTAGCTTTGTCCTGCTTTATCTACTGCACTGACAACACAGAAACTCTCTGTTCTTACAGGGTCGGCAGCACGAGTGTGACCCCCTGGTGTTGCACTCGTCAATAGGCCACGGTAAGCGGCCATGGTATAAAAATAGGAACTGTTAATAAAATAGTAGAAGTTTGTCGAAGATCAAATAAAGCCTATACAAATTGGCTTCTACTATGATACCTCATAATTGCCTGACTTGAGGGCCTATTCCCAACGCCACATATACAGACGAAATTTTACATTTTTTCGAAACCACCTGCAGTGACGGTCAATGAAAACAAAATACATATGTAATCTACATATTATAGCCTTCTAAAAGAATATTCCTAAGAAAGATAAAGGTTGGTAGGTACGGTACGAAAAGATATCTTCCTGTAAACATTCCCATGTGAAAGTTAAGCAGGAGGTTCTGTAATTGGTTCCCAGGTGCTAAAGTTAAATTGAATAAGCTCAGTGTGAGAATAAAAAATGTTGCAGCTTATTCATAATTACTGACAACATTATCAATTGGATATCTTATACGATACCGTTATCTCGGACTTGTTCGCGTTTCCTGTCCGTAAATGGATATCTTTTGAGAATTAATTTGTGTTTTGATTTTGATGTTTTTTTTATTATTATTTTGATGTTTTTTTCTTGGTTATCGTGGCAATGAACAGGTATATATAAAAGCGAAATACCACTCACTGATTAATCACGAAATCTCAGAAACTATCACACCTACAAACTTGCAATTAGGCATGGAACATCATGGAAAATCTGTTTCATGGAACCGATTGCCAGAAAATTCGATCCACAACACTGCGAATGTTTCATGAAAGGCCTACAGAATGCTGCATTTCATACGTTTTCTCGCACGCAGGCTAGCTATTCATTCTATATATACCTCCATATCATGGTATTTGTGGTAGTAAATAATACTATCGCTAGTACTCCAACCAGGAAATAAATACAATGCACCGCTTTATGCGTGCGTAAGCGCAGCTTGGAAAATAGGTCACGTTGTAGCACTTGTAGCCACACGGGAACATGTTCATAGTTGGTTAAGTCCATAGGTCACAAGCAGGTTCTGTTATTTATTATGTAAATAAATGCTAAATGTATTCCAAGTATTACAGGGACCTAAAACGTTCTCAAATTTTGCTCTATAATACGCGCATTATACTTTCTTGGGTGTCTTTTGAGGATAGGGTGCTACTGCGGTGGACGAACTCAAATTCACCAAGCATTAGGTAGGTATAGATTCAAATCAAATCAAAATCAATTTATTGTTTGTTACAGGTAATAGTAGTTGTTGTAAAATACATAAAATAAGTAGGTGTCACTGTAACATGTCTGATACGACGTACAATAAGATTTATTAATCACATTAAACTAAAAAAAAAAATTGACAAAAAATACACTCATTTGGATACATTATTATTCAGGCTATTCTTCTTAAATTATTATCATTATCAAAATACTAAATAGAAAATAAAAATATACGATTATCAAAATGAATTTATAGGTGAATGTCAAAATTTTTTTTTAGTCATTTACATAGTCAGAATAATAAATATGTCACAGATGTAGTCATCAAATTAAATTACAATACATTGATTATTACAGAATCCGAGGGCCTCCTTTGTCTCGCGATGTAGTGTAACGAAACTTAAATGTAACGAATATAAAGTCAAGATGTGTCCCGTTCCGAGGTATAGGGAGTTTATATTTATAACTACTGCTCCTGCCGATCCTGTAAGAACAGATAGATTCTGTGCCGTCAGCGCAAAAGATAAGTAGGACAAGCCTTTGGTTTTCCCACTGACAACACAATATCTCTCCAGTGAGCTCTAGCTACCCTACTCATCGCTGGGAACACAACACGAGGTTATTTAGCCGCGGTATTCTGTAGGGCAGTGGTTCTCAAACTTTTTAAATGACGGAACCCTTTTGGGAAGCAAAATACTTGATGGAACCCTACAATAAAACAATTATTTTTATAAGTGTATTCTTTATTAATCAGCATAATAAAAGTACAATGTATCAGTTACTAATTATTATTTACTTCACCACTTGGTAAGGACAATAATAGAAAACATTAAAAAAGAAAAAATCTAACTAGTGGGAGGTATGAAACTGTTTTTTATTTTTCATCAATTGCTTGATATCAGGTTTGATGGAAGAAAGTTGGAGTCTCATATCAGCTTCGGCGTCCAGTCTATTGCGATATTTTGTTTTCGTGGCTGCGTAGGTAGAGAATCCTGTTTCGCACAAATATGTAGTTGGGAATGGGAGAAGAATATCCAGAGCCATTTGGCCAAGCATTGCATATTCATCTTGGATTCTGCACCAAAAATCATTAAGAGGCGTCGTTTTGAACAATGACTCCATACTTGTGTCTGATGACATTTCCAAAAGAGATCCATATATCTCATTTGACATGTTTTCAGGTTTTTCCAAGTTGGGTAAAAAAGGATTATGAATCCAGGAGTTCACTTTAATTTTTGTATTATGTTCTTCGGGAAAATACTTTTCAAAAGATGCGCGCATCGAACTGAGATATTGGACCAATTCTTCAAACACATTATCTTCAAACATTTCTGAGTCGTTTTCGCTAACAAACTCACTGAGTAGGTAATGTAAAACTTTCTATTTCTTTCTTACCAATGCAAATGATCCAAAAATCTAATTTTCTTTTAAAAGCAGTTATTTTATTATAGGCCTGAAACACTGTTGTCTGTTTACCTTGCAACGATAAATTTAATTCATTAAGTTTTTGAAAGATATCCGCCATTTGAAACCGTCGAGCTTGACGTCGTGGCACTCGTGGCATCATCTTCTGGATCGGTGATTGCTAAATTCTCCGCGCGCATTGCTTTTGAACATTCAGCGTCATTAGAAGATGTTGTTGGAACACGTTTAACACCTTTAAGCCAACGTTCCATTCTTCTTTATTTATAATGTTACAAGTCAGGATAGTGGCGTTTAAATAATGCACAATCGTTACTGCGTATAAGAGACTAAATTTAGAACCTACAGGGAAGAAATGTATAAAACTGAGACAACAGAATACAGCAGGCAGTAAAACAATGAACACTAGTTTCTCGCTAGCGAGCTTGTAAGTAGGTAGTAACTTATCGCTCCGAACGCTAATCATCAACTGACGACGCCAACGCGCGATCGCCGCTTTTATACTTAGTCCTAGACTCGATCTCAAATATTCTCGAAAATACTCGAGTCGGCACCTTTGATAAACAAAAAGCAAAAATAAAAACAGAAATTTAAAAATAGCGTTGTAAACAATATCGACTTTATCCTTTGAAGTTAGAGACGAAAGTCGCTTGTTGACAACTATAGCGTCTAATTCAGAGGCGGCTTTTATCAAAGAGACTGAGCGCTTACAAGTATACTACCCGCTCGTTTTAAGTTTGCCGCTGGCGATAGGTATGAGTGTATGACGTTCGAAATTTTTTATTTAATTGTAACAATAAAAATTGTGTACGTTAGATATTTGGGTAAAACTATGACACATTATAAGTTTTGTTGTCACGTGGGGGAGGGTACGCGCATTCCACAGACCGGCAAACTTAGAGCGAACGCGTTGTACAAGTATAAAATTGTTGAGACCAAACTTATGAGATATTGTACCAGCTAATGTAACACAAGCTTATACAAATACAAATAAATAAATAAATAACATTCATAGCGTTTTGTCTCCGCGCGGCCGCGGAGTCCGCACAGCCGCGGAGCGACCAGAGAGAGGTGTTTTGATTTTTTTATTTCTAAATTCTTGCGGAACCCCGACAGAGGTATCACGGAACCCTAGGGTTCCGCGGAACACACTTAGAGTATAGCTGCTGTAGGGTGTATAAAATGGATAAGTATACGGTACTAAAGAGAATCACAGACAATAATATAGTTCTCTGAATGATATTTATGGACAGGACTAACAAGGGATTCAGAAAATGATTTATTACGTTTTATATCAACGCTCTTTAAGACAATTAGGCACACTATAGCCGCTTCTGTTAATTTCCAAGTTTTACAGACATCGGAATTTCAAGCCCTCATAAAGTTCTCATTACTGCCTTTGTTGTAAGTTCACGATGTTCCCAGTAATTCGGTTGTATGTAACAAATGTAACCAGGCAAACTAAAAATCAAGCAAATCGGATGATCGGACTCGATTCTCAGAAGTAACTCATTCCACACTCACTCAATATATTAAACACTCGGAAAGCCACTGTTCTGAGAAGTGTTTGGTATCATAAACATTTTGACTTTTTCTTTTAAGTTTTAAAAGATAAACAAATTAAAATTAATTTGCATACTCACGCCTGTAAATCCCCGAAGGGGGCAGGCAGAGGTGTATTAGAACATTTAGACCTTTTCCCCCTAGGGTTACTCCCAGTTGCCACCACAGCTGTCGACGCCACCACTGGTGATAAATGGGATACATACTATGATTTTCGGTCCCACGGGGCGGGCCTATAGCCGTCAAGCGGGCACTTATGTATGGGCTGTAGATTTACTGCCGGATGGAGAACACCCCTATCCCTTAGTCGACTTCTACGATACCCACTGGAAGAAATGGGGTGGCCCTGTTCTACTCCACAGGGAACCAACACGGCTAATTTAATAATTAATTTTTTGATAGCATTAATAAATAATTTGATAATAGGTAAATTATTATTTTTGAATAATGTTTTTGTAAGGTGTCTGTGTTCTCATCGCCGATTTCATCCCCACACAGTTCCAATTTTTTTTAAGATTTGTCGTATCTAGGAACTGAAATTGTTTTTTACAAGAGCATCATAATAGAATAATACCTTTACAATAGTATCAGAATATTTATTTCTATTTCTTTTTAATAAAATAAGTAAACAAAAAAAATCTATGCATAAATAAAAGTAATTCAATTAACTAAAAGTCAATACATAAAAGTCGATGTTAGAATTCTGTTGAAACTCTTCTAAAAAACCTCTCCCCAAATATTTCCATTAGAGATGGATACACTTTATAAGCATCTCCATCTACATAGGATGGTACATTGTATTTTCTGCCTGTCTCCTCTTACCACCAGGTGCGAAGGTTTAAAAATAAACAATTATGCAATCTCGAGTCGTAGTCGCATTTTTTTTTACTTTTTGGTACGGAAACAGGCAGCGGATCCAGTTATCAGCCAACATATTTTTATTTGTTTCCGAACCTATAAAAAAAACAACTTTTCGCTCTATTATTATATTTATTATAGAATCAGATATTTACATAATTATGTAAGTTAGAATTCCTAAATAATTGAAAAACTTAACGATTAGACTGTTTATACTGGAGATTGATGGCACTTGGTGGAACTTGCTACACATATTGAATAAATCACTTGTACTTTTCCACAATTATTTATTTATTTAAACCTTACCGGTTTCACCTTACGGTAGTATCAAAGGTTTACAATGGTTTAAACTAAAAAACTACAATATTTTATGTGTTTGATTTTGTTAACAATGATTCAATAATTTTCATTGTATTAATAATTTTGATTTATCCTATTCGATTCTATATCTAGACAGGAACAGTACCTATAAGCAATCTTGTTCGAAGTTCGATCGAGGGCTATAAATCAGAGGTAGGATGATTTACGACTTTCTTGCAGGCTGCAGTGTAATTATAAGAGTAGTGTTTCAAAATAATTGCGACGAGATACTTCAATTTGCAGTGTCTCTGTCTATCTAGCGGATTGTATGCTTAAATGAATTAATTTTAAATCTCAAAAATACAATATCAAAGATGGGACTTGAACCTCCGACTAAGCTACCTCGAGCCTTCAAGGGATAGCAAATTTCCCGTCTACTCTACATCCGTATCTAAGGAAAAGTCTGTTTTGAATGATTTTAGCTTTAAATACCTCATTCACCTACGTTCTTGCACAGGCTTTCCTCTCAAAGTTAAAACCAAAATAAGCCACATCGCATAAAACACGTTTTAATTACAGACCATACAATTGTGTACAAAATTTCTCATAAATATAATTTCCGAGCCACAGAATCATCTTACACAATCGCGTGCCAATACGGTACTCTTAAAATATGTTGTACTTATACAGGACTTACCAAAAGATGGACAGCCATAAATGTGTGTAGAACCTTTCCTTTTATGTAAGGCATTGGACGGTACCATAAAGTAACATAAATAAACAATAATACAGGCCATAGAGCGTAGTGCTCTCGTGCCAACGTTGTATGTGAACGCATAGGTATACCTACTTAGAAACATGAAGTAGTTGAGAACCGGTTTCATCAATATTTAAATAGAGAATTGTGTCAATATTGGAGTAAACTAGCCTCATCTGCAAGAGGATATGGATACTCATGCCTACTGATTTGAAGGCCGAAGCTTCGGTTTCAGAAATTAGCCAAATCAATAAAACAGACAGAAAAACAAAAATAAACAATAATATGTGTCGGACAAATTGGTCAAGTTTTCACTATATATTATAATTATATATATATATATATATATATTACATTATGTAAATAATATGTACTATGTACAAAGGTGTAGGTAACGGTAATACCCGGGGGCGAGTTGGGGACTCTGTGGTCCCTACACCGGAAGAGGGCCAGATCGAGAGATATGGCCCTGGGTCGGCCGGGGTGCGAGGGATATGGCTACTACAATCTCACCTCCGGCAACTGACGACCCACAGATGGCGTGCGTTTTAGTCGGTTCGAGTCCGACATAACCTCCTCCCCCGGTTCCGGCGGGGGAGGTATCCGTGGGAATTTTTCGCACGATAAAAAAAAAAAAAAAAAAAAAAGGTAACGGTAATAATGTCTCGAGTTTGATTGTTTTTCCCATCTCAAGAAATGACCAACGCGCCAAAAGAAAATTTACTTCAAAAACATATTACGTAGGTACCTTATACATTATATACAGGGTGTCCCAAAATTCAAGGATAAGCCGGCAACACAGGGTGGCCCTACTTATGGCTGCTCTGGAAAAAATAAGAAAAAAAATATATCTCTATTTTTTTTTTTAATTATTTAAACTTTTTTAAAATCCTTCAAAATTCGGTAACCCTATTGACATTTTCATCTACCAGGACCACAATTTTGCAAATATTTTGGAACTCTTTTCTGTATTAGCAAGCTAAAAAGCATGGCTATCTATCACCACTCTGAAAAATTATAGAATATTTGTAGTTATTTTACAAAAATAAGTCAAAATATGTTTTTGTCGTCAAATTTTCATACATTTTTACTTTCGACCCACTTTATCTTATCTCGGTGAAAAAAAAAAGTATGGACACTACTATGGCATCCTTTTTTAAAAATTGGCGCAACTATCCAAGATTTCAAAATGGTATGATTTGGGTGTGATAATCTAATAAAATACTCAAAAAATTTTTTTAAGTAAATAAGAATCACATTTCATACATTGCTTTTATTGAAAATCACCAGATTTATTTTGTACACAATGCATTCATCATCAATAAAAAATCATTGACGGGACTCGTGACTAATTGGTAACCTAGTAGGTTAACACATAACGAGGTTAAGCAACACAAGCCAGGTTGGTTTTCGGATGGATGACCATTCTTAAGACATTGAGACACCTCCATTCCTCAGAGAGTACGTTAGGCCGTCGATACCGGTGGCCATACGAGTATCTATGACAGTTGTTACGGGTAGTGGGAGCCTAAAAGGCCAATAACTGGACTCACTACATAACTTTGATATCGCCAATGGGTAGTGGAGGTCAGGTGGCAGTCGCTTCACGGAAAATTTCGCGGTTCTGCTGTTTCACAGTTAACCATAAAATCCGACTCTGTATTTTGTAAAAGCTCAGAGGATGGTGAGTGTTGAAAATCCATACCGTTAAAAAATAATTAAACAAGTATAATGGTATAATTTTATAATTACTATTTTTTTTTGATGACCTAATTGTTCTTAAGACAATTCCAAAACTCTGAGCCTTGGATTTCCGGGCTAACTGTGAAGCGCTGAACTTCAATATTTGCCGGGAGGCGACTGCCACCTGATCTCCACAACCGACTGCCGATATCGAAGCTATCTAGTTAGACCAGTTCGACTTGGCGAAGTGGAGGAGAAAGAACTGGAAGGCGAACTCTGAGCTTCGAGGTTATCTTGGCCACGGACGCAATCAGGAAAATGCGTAGGTATCGATGAAGATGATGATGACTAGTTGTAAGACTTTTAGGACTCTCACTACTCGTAACAACTGTCATAGATACTCGTATGGCCACTGTGATCGACGGTCTAAGCTACTCTCTGAGGAATGGAGGTGTCTCAATGTCTTTTAGAATGGTCATCCATCCGAAAACCAACCTGGCTTGAGTTGCTTAACCTCGTTATGTGTTAACCTACTAGGTTACCAATTAGTCACGAGTCCCGTCAATGGTTTTTTATTGATGATGGATGCATTGTGTTCAAATAAATCTGGTGATTTTCAATAAACGCAATGTATGAAATGTGATTCTTATTCACTACAAAATTTTTTTTTGAGTATTTTGTTGGATTATCATACCCAAATCATATCATTTTGAAATCTTGGATAGTTGCGCCAATTTTTAAAAAAGGATGCCACAGTGGTGTCCATACTTTTTTTTTTCACCGAGATAAGATAAAATGGGTCGAAAGTAAAAATGTATGAAAATTTGACGACAAAAAAATATTTTGACTTATTTTTGTAAAATAACTACAAATATTCTATATTTTTTCAGGGTGGTGATGGATAGCCATGCTTTTTAGCTTGCTAATACAGAAAAGAGTTCCAAAATATTTGCAAAATTGTGGGCCTGGTAGTTGAAAATATCATTAGGGGTACCGAATTTTGAAGGATTTTAAAAAAGTTCAAATAATTAAAAAAAAAATAGAGATATTTTTTTTTCCTTATTTTTTCCAGAGCAGCCATAAGTAGGGCCACTCTCTGTTGCCGGCTTATCCTTGAATTTTGGGACACCCTGTATATGTAGGTACATCATATGTGTATGTTTTAACTAAAAATCTGTATTAATATTATAAACAGCCACTTCAATATTCATTTGTATAGATATCACTGGAAATACCCTATCAATAACAAAAATGACAAAAAATAAACGAATAACAAATAATAATCGTTCGGACGATAATAGGTGTAGCCACCCTACACTGGGTCTGCGTAACCCAGGTAGCAGCGCTCAACTCAATAAATACGTCCGCGATACTTATTTTTTTTCTGTCGTGTCAGCCACACGGACCAAAACCAGTTTTCTTATTTGCACATAGCGCTATCTCTGTCTCGAGTTAGATGGTTTTAACCTTTTTCAAGTGAGTTCACACTTGGAGCTTGTATTATCAGAATATTGGTTTGAATATTAATCTATCTTACTCAGGGCTGAGCAAAATGCTTTGCTTTAAATTGAAATGCAAATTAAAAAATATTGTATCGCAAGTAATTGAAATACAAAATACAAAATATATCTTTAGGCGAGGTACCTATTTGAATTATTTTAACATTTTAACAAAATACAGTATTTTAGCCCAACCCTGTCTTATACCTACTGACATCTAAATTGGAGTGTCAATCGAGCAGTCGGACTAGGGAAGCACCTCCGCCCTACAGAATACCGCGCCTATAATAACCTCGTGTTGTGTTCCCGGCAGCCAGGGCTCACTAGAGAGGTTTTGTGCTGTAAATGGGAAGACCACAGGCTTGTCCAGCTTGTCTTCTGCGCTGACGGTACAGAATCTCTCTGTCCTTACAGGGTCGGCAGTACAAATGTTGCACTCGCCCATAGTCCACGGTAACTACTTTCCATCAGACACACAGAACAACAGAACACTAAGCAAAGTAATATACAATAGCACTGAAGCTGCCGACAGTGTCAATTTATAAAGATATTTGAAGCTTCGCAGAAACTTAATCCCATCTATTGAATTATGCAATGCGAAAGTATTTCTTTGCCGCTATGGGTAAAATTCGAGAGCATTGTGTGTACACGCGGTATTTGTATTATAAAAATACTCGTAAGTTATGGATGAGATGGAGTAATAGGATCGCAAAGAGTTACTTGAGATAGCTTGATAATTAAAGTAAACTGGCTTTTGCCCGCGGCTCCGCCCGCGTGGATGTCGGTTATCGCGACCAAACATAGCCTATGTCCTTTCTTAAGGTTTAATCTACCCCTATGCCAAATTTCATCAAAATCGGTTCAGCGGTTATTTTGCAAGATGATTTTTTTGTGGTTTTTGTTGTCAACCGGCCAGATATACCAGAAAAAAAAAGAACAAGTACTACTTCTGGACCTAGTTATGGTCATGTCAAATTTTCTACAAGTACCTAGTACTTGATATGCTAAAACTTGAACCCAGATGTTTATAAGGCATATAATATACTCTTCTCCTTTGTCAATAGATCAAAAATATCTTTAAAAAAATGTATTTCTTTGGTTGTCGGAAATTTACGCGAATACTCAAACTCATTGAAGTAAACCCTTTTTCAAGGGATTCGGTAGCGATTTAAAGCCCGACCAGTAAAATAAAAAACCTCGCCATATTGCGGTAAACTATTGGAACTAATTTCTTCATATGGTAACAATCTATACAATGTCATTATGGTCATCTGTCAGTGTGGTGTCAATTGTGCGTGTTGTTGAGTTTGAGAGCGCTACAAAACTACAAAACTATAGTAATATGCCGAAAACTATTAAAAGCCAGTTATGAAAAGTAATTTATAACATAACAAAGTATTTGTCGGATAAAAAGTAGGAAGGATTGGACTCTGTTCCTCTAAATAACATCACGGACCTTGTTGTCAACATGACGGGTAGGACATCATAGAGTACGTGCAATTGAAATTGGCCTAATCTACTGATTTTACTGTGACTAATTATTATTCACATTTTTAGGTATATCCCGATCTTCTGTAATAAAAATACGAAGAGAAGGTCAAACGTCAAATGTATTTTCTACGCCTAAGAAAAATAAGCCTAACGCAAAAAAGAAAATCATGCTCGATTATTTTGATCTCTGTGCTGTTAGGCATAAAATACAAGAATTTTATGCAGTCCGAAAAACAATATCGCGTGGTCCCTGTTCTATACATGGTGTAACTGTATGTCTAACTTGTATTTACCATTCCAAGCAGTAAACTATTATACGGATACTACTGTGTTGTGATTTGTGCCCAGTCCTTGTAACCAGTATAACACGCCGCGTCAATTTTTCTATTTTAACCAGAAAACTTAACAGAGAAAAACTTAACTTTTTAACAGAGAAAAAAAAATACATTTTAGTGAAAGTTTTGTACATTAAACACTTACTACAAGTTGAAATTATCTTTTAAAATACGAAGCTGCATGAAATGAGCAAGCAATAGGTATATTAATTCGTTTGTAATATTGGACACGATCTTTTTTGTATCGAAACTTAAGAACAAAGCAACTTAATCAATGAAATTTAAAAAAAGAAGTCTATAACTCACTTTTGTGAATAATAGCAATGAAAAACATGACAGCCTCCGTGGCGTAGCGGTAGTGAACGCGGCCGCTACGCAGGAGGCGCGGGTTCGATCCCCGCTCAGTGCAAATATTTGTGTGCATTAAATATGGGTATTTGCATTGGTCTGGTCGTGCCTCGGAGAGCACGTTAAGCCGTCGGTCCCGGTTGCCATAAGGACATCTATGGCAGTCGTTACGGGTAGTTGGTGCCCTAAAAAGTCCAAAAACAACGGTCTAGCTGCAAAGCTTCGATATCGCCTAATGTTAACATTGGGTCGTGGAGGTCAGGTGGCAATCGCTTCACGGAAAATATCGAGGTCTAGCCAAATCTGTAGCTATGACTGGTAAAAGCGGACCCCAGACTCCAAGCTGAAAGCTTCGGATGCGACTGGGAATAACGCTAGGAGGAAGAAGCAATCAATAAGTCACAGTTTTATATTAGGTGTCATTCCGTGCTTAATTGCGGGGAAATAAAAGCCTGTTCATAAGCAAGTGTGTTGAAAAATATTGGCATTTTACATGTGTATCACTATACTTGGTGTTGTCATAATCATAGATGTTTTTGGCGCCCCCAGTACGGGTTTTTTATTTTATTGGTCGGACTTTAATTGGTATTTTATTATTTACCCTGAGCCTCAAGTTTAAGTTGGTTTTAAATAGCCATGACTGAATAAAATTATAGGTATTATTGTACAAGACTTACCAAATAAATCTCGATAGAAATTCGTTAATAATAGTTTTATTTTAATAACACTAAATTTAAACAAAGCTATGACAAGTATGACTATGGCAAAGTGGACATTTTATTAATTTTATTTACTTTTGTTACAGATTACTGGACGTTAAGAAAACACGCGGACGCAGCGAATAGTGATAAAGAAAATTAGGTGCTAAAATAATAAACAATAGTCGACTAAAAGTGCAACATAATTTATAGAGAAGCCTATGTACTTTTTATAAATTATTAATAAATAATATTATCATATACATAAGCAATGCATTTAGGTACTTCGTGTTCCTTTTAAAAAGCTATATTTTTATTATTAGTTTTAAAAATTAGAAGTGAAAAAGTAATCGTAGCTTTTGAAATTTGATACTTAAATAGATACTTTTTGGTTATGCAGAGGCTAAAATTGTTTCCAAATCATGATTTTAAAAGTTTTCAATTTAGTATAATATGCACGTTTACGTAGATTCCAAGGAAATCTATCTGAATGAAGTGATTTGAGTTAGATAATAATAAATAGTTGTACATATTGCCTTAGATAAATATTTTGAACCATCCTGTAAGCATTTTTACTGTGAATTTATTTTCTAGAAAACATTTTGTAAGAAAATTTTCTTTATTATGTTTCACCAAATATAAAGTAGTGCATGAAATAGTATTTTTTTAAACTATTTTTTCAAGTTTTTCTAAATACATAGTTTAATTATGTCACACTTTGTGTTTTTAACTAGAATAAGCATGAATCTATTTTTAACGAAATATATCGTTACGATCTCAGCTACTCTTCAAAGTGTAACTAGATTGGTCTATTTTTTTAAATATACCGATAGGAGTTAACTTCTATAGCTGTATTTCAAGTAGACCAAATGTTAGATTTCACCAGTCACTTTATAATATATCTTTGTAACTCCAAAAACTCAATAATAGTCAAGAGATCAAAACTATTATTCAGTTTTCAGATTTTCATTTCTTTGGATATCCAGCGCTGCAGTGAATCGGAAAGAAAATCTATGTAAAATATACAATAATAACCTTATTGGAGTATTTATCTAAACTTAACCGTACTATACCAAACTAATGTAAAATGTATTGTATATTATATTAACAAAATATTATCAAACTTACAGCAAATTTGAATCAATTATAATTTGCTGTTGTTTTATTCTGAAATCTGAAACTTGTAAAATAAACATGCATTGTAAAATAAAATTTACTATTTATAAACACTAAAATAGTATTTTAAGTGTTTATAAATAGTAAATGTAATAAATATTGTAAACTAAATCAAGCTATTCGTAAAAAAACTTGTAGATATGATTTGTTTCAGCCTAAGAGGTTTATATGAAACTAAATTTAATTTTATCGTGTATATTCAATAATGTTATATTAAAAAGAGGTAGATACGGCATTGGTGCTTCAGAACGAGGATATTTCGCCTTATTCAATGCAAGTATGAGTGCAACAGAACATGCACGAATCTTTGAGTGCGAACGAGAACAAATTATGACTTCAATCAATTTACGCGGTACACTTTTGATATCACGATCGTCTTGAGATGATATTTTGAGAATATCGTGGTATCGTGAATTGCGAATATGATGTTTTACAGATGTGCTCATTTGAGAACAAGATATTCCGCGACGGAGCCAGCAAAACGGCTATCTACCTTATTTTAACATAAGATTATAATCATTGTGTCTATTGTTGAAATTCAGTTACGCTCTTTTACTATACCAGATAGTGTTACTTATAGCTCCAGAAGTGTACTAATTAAAAATAATTCTAACTACCAACTAGATCGCGTGCTGTACGAAACAAGAAATGGTTAGGTACGTGGATTATGGCAGTTTCCTCAATTTAGCTGTCATTTATCAAGCTTCGATTTTTTTTTCGTGTTGCCATACTGCTTGGCTACTTACCTTAGATACTATCATCATCATCATCATCATCACCTATTTGTAACACTATCAGCAAGTTTAAAATGAGTATAACTAAATTTATTTTTTAAATTGTGGAAAGACCAACGTCGTATTAAATTTTCACTAGTGAAAATAATTGCTATGTAAGTAAACTGGGTTATTACGTTTTGCAGCCGATTTTACCAATTATTAGCCATATTTTTAATGCATTCAAAACAGAGTATTCACGCTTTACTGAACGAAATTGATTGAGAAGGCATAATACGGTTTCCGATTTACTAATAAAACCCGCTCTGAAATTAGTTTTTTCATAAGAAAAGCGTGGAAAGCCTTGTTTAAATTTGAAATCTCGGTTCATAGGATTGGTGGAATCTGCTTAAAATTACTATAACAAGAAACAAATCACAGTTTACAAGCCAAGGTCTTTCTGGTTTAGTTATTTTTATACATAGGTACTATTTAAGAAGTCTACAATAATAATATATAAAAATCTTTATGTAGAATCTAGTCTATGATCTCTGCAATAATCGTCTAAAATGGCCGCTTTGAAACGGTATTCGCTTCCTAATAATTCTGTCCTTTATATAGTTTAGTTTGTAATAAAAAGTTAAATGTTTTTTATTTAGTGACTAGTTGTTACAAAATTAGTATTTTGTGTGCCCAAATAAATTAACTTGAAACTAATTTGATGTTTTCTTTACTATTTATGAGTTGTTCCGTCTTCATACATCATATTATTATTACTAAGTATTGGTCAATTTCTACTGAACGAGCAGCGGCTTTTTGGGGCAAAATATTACAAATTATTTTGAGTCTTATCTACAGGATAAAAAAGTTCATAGTCATTTGAAGGCAAAGAAGGGCAGCGTGGCGACGTGCATCATTTTCTAGAACAAAATTCTGGCCACCGCCGCCGGCCACTGCTTTTAAGTGGGATTGACCACAGTCCACAGGGCTGGGTAAAACTTTGCTTTAATTGAAATACAAATTATAAAACACTATATCGCAAGTACTCAATTAAAATAGGAAATATAAAATATCTTGAAGTAAGGTATTTGAAATACAAAATACAATATTTTAGCTATTTTCAATTGAAATAAGAAATACAAATTACAAAATACAAAATTAATCTAGAACATCGGGGGCTGAAAAGAAGAGGAATAGAAGATTAATTAAACCAGAGTTAAAGATTAAATTAAAGCAGAGTTTCCTTTTAAGAGGGTAAATGTAAGTACTGTCCGCACTGATGAGCACGAGCTTGTGTTAATGTATTTTAATGCTAAAATATATTCTAAAGCCTCAAGTATTTGAAATACTAATTACAAAATATCTCGACGTGTGAAATACAAATTACATTTTAAAGAAGTAACTGAAATACAAATACCAAAACGTATGTGTATTTTAATTACGTATTTTTACAAGTAATTCAAATACTGCCCAATCCTGAGTATCCAAACTGATTTACATACGAGTATTCATACATTATAATCACACTAGCAAATTCTCGGAGTGTAAGACAGAGTTGTATTTTTCCCATGTAATAAGGGCTAACGTTGCAGCAAGTGTAGGTACTACTGAGTCACGAAAGTTCTGTTTTTTTTACAAAATTCTATCTAGCTAAACTTGGCCTCAGATCAGATCCAACTTGCATACGTCGCGTCGTCGGGGAAGTTGAATGCCTGAACCAAATTCCCAAATAACTCGGCAAACGACTTCCTACCGTCATGGCGGGTCCCAAATATTTGTTCCTCTCTCACGCGGTCAGATCACGAGTGAAATGGTTCCGCATCCCAAAAATATTAACTTATATCTGGCATTTTTTGTTCATTTCTTTGTCATTACTGCCTCATCCAGATGCCAATTCTAGTTTCAACGAAGGCTTCTATTTGGAACGCTGGTGTCTGCTCTCTTACTCCATCATTTGAATTCTTTTGGCTTTTTTACGGGAGCTACTTCTTTTATAGGAATCGTATGCATTCATATGACTTCCTACTAAAGGCCCTAGATGGAGCAGAGGGCATCCACAATGTGCCGAGATCCTGTCGGTCTTGAGCTTTACGTTTTGTAGTTTAGGACGGACACGCTAAACACACATTCCAATTAAATTTATTTATAGATTAGTATTAAGCGTAGGTACTGCGTAAGGTACTAATAATAATGATCAAGATAGCTTAAATAAAGCTTTTATATGATAGCCTACAAGCAGAATATTACGAATTCCTTCTTATTGAACTCACTTTTTATACAAAGTAGGTATTCAAACGCATTCCTCGCCATTGCATCGTAATACTGTTATTTATGACTTGGAGACTCTTGACGGGACCGTCAGGCGACATCGTCCAAGGAACCCTAGCGAGTAAATTAAATAAACTTACGATACAAGGGTAGTGAGTGAGTCACGAGATTGATGGGAATACTGGGAATGATACCCTGAGTATGCAGAACCCACCAAAACCTTTGAGGCCCAAACCACTATCACTTGCAAAACGGTACGTTAAACAACGGATGAGGCTCTAGTGCAGGCTTTAAGGTATAATTCCGTAGCCAACCGCATACAACAACTGCCGACGCACGCAGCACATGCGCGTAATTCATTGCGGTTTCTCAATGGTCCTCTTTATCCGTACCAGAGTTTGACAAGTAATGGTTACGCCATATGTGCTGCATGCGTCTGCAGTTGTCGTATGCGGTCGGCTTCGGAATCATACCTTTAAGGTTGGGAGGTGAGACGGCAGAATCTCCTGGAAAAGCTGATATACCAATCAAAAATAACAAGCAGGCTTGGGGCACCCAAGTGCTATGAACGTAACTGAGATCGTTAGGAGTAGGAGAATGATTATGACTATTATTTATTACTTATGTGAGGACCATCAGGCGATATCGTCTAAGGAACCCTAACAAGTAAATTAAAAAACGTACGATGCAAGGGTAGTGAGTCACGAGATTGACAGGAATACTCGGGAATGAGTCACAGTCGGGTGTTACCCGACACCTCTTTCGTAATGTTATTTGAAACAGAATGTTTTAATACTTTTACTTCGTTTTGTTTTACAATGGCCGCGGTAGCGTTGTATAAATTATATGTATCGAATTCATTACCGAGAATACTAAATGTGAAATTGTTTAAAAGCTTCCATGGTGCATCCACCTTAAAGACTTGGAATTATTTAGCAAATCAACGTGTTTCTTTCTCCCTACAATCATTTTATAAGCGGGATGTGAAACAACATTATTTGTATCTGCAATGGTAACCTTTATGACTTTCTCTCAAATCTTACCATTAGGCGAGGTGCAATAAAGCGCCTGTCAAAAATAATGTAGCGCCTGTTAGAAACAAGATAGCAAGTAAGACGAGTGTCTTAAGATGCTAAGAAGATTTCAGGCGTATTCCATAACTGAGAGCATTGTTACTGTTAGCAATTATTTGAGAAAATAAGCTGCAAATACAAACTTAGAACATCTGTAACTTCTAAATTTAATTCTGAAACAATGAACAACATTAAGATCAGTTAAGTTAAGACTATTCAGCCTGGTGCGTGTTGCGTGTAAGTATTTTGTAATTGATTGGAATGGTTGATTTGTTTCTATGTAATTGGTTTCTAATAATCCTATTAAGCCAAAAAATGAAGTTCTTCTTTTGATCAGTAATAACACTTATTACACTGTCATGTCATACATACGAAATTAGATAAAATAAGTAAATCAAGTTACAGATACAAATTATTTCCAAGATTTACATAATTATTATCATAGGTAGGTATTCACTATTCAGTGCCAAGATGACGATGTTATTAAATACTCTCTAAAATTAATAGGAATTCAGTTGAACTTTCTATTTGTGTCATGGGGTTTAAAACCATGAATTATTATACCCACGGATTGAATAGGAGTTTTAAAAAACAGTCATTATTTTTCTTAAGAAATAAAACGCCTTACGTTATCGTCTTAGCAAATCTTCAAAGATACAATTTTAGGGGCAATAAGATAATATATATTGTTATACCACAGATTTCATAATACATAGTTGGTTGGAATGGTTATACGCTTAGGCTTAACGTAGTACTTTAGCGCAGTACTATTATTTATTCTGTGACTTAGGTTAGTAAAATGTAGACAATTCTTCTGCTGATTACCATCGAGCAGCTTAAATATGGATAGGATCATTCGCTCTCGGAGGGGTTATGATGAAATGTTGAACCGTATTACAAGAGAAGAGTACCTCTGGTTTTATTACGACAATATAAGTAGTTAATGCCTTCGTAATACCATCTTACCATTATCGGTTTATACAACATTGTAGAATCAACAAACAAAAAATGTTCGTGTTAGTTATTGTACAACAATGAAATTAATAACTACCAAACTGGTTTAGCTTACGTATTTTAAAAGCAATTCTACTTTTTAAGAGTTACCCTATGTCCTTGCATAGCATACCTCGTTAAAGGTGAAAGCTTTTTATCCTACTTTAAAATACGAAGCCTGGAATTTATTTTGCTATTCCAGAAACTAATATCGACATCATGAGATTTTTTTTTAATAATAGTTCTAATGCTTCAATGGTGTGTATGTCAGTGTCGAGGTGTCCTTTTAACCCGTTCCTGCCGGCTTCCCATTGAATCGCATGGTCCATGACAAATTAGATCGAGGTACGCTTTTTCCACCGGCTTATCTTTTGAAAATGTTTACCTTTCGCCACTGGCATGTATGTGAATAGCATGACCTCTTTAATTCAAGAGAAAAGCCTGCCCCTGACTCATTTCGCCAATCAGCGGCCTTCAGCAGGTGAACCTGAGCAGGTGGAATTAACTTGGGCCCCTAAGATCTAAGTGGAGGCCCATACACCCCCATAAGAGATAGATTAAGTACCTTAAGTGTGCTGCTTCATTATGAAGCCTTCATAAGACGTTCTAGAAATAACAGGGTAGGGTATTATGTTATCTGTGGTAGCCGCTTACGCGCTTACCAAGCGCGCAAGTACCTCGCGAATGTAAACACGACCGACTGGCCGCATGACGTCACCCTAGCGGCACACGTTTTCGAGTGTTTACATTATCGTATTGTTATCATAACACTCGCTCGAGCTCACTGAGTGGGCTCGAGTGTTATTTTTTATGAAGACTATGAGTCATTCGTTCGCTTCTTAGAAGGATGGTGATTACACTTAACGTTTTATTTATTGTTAGCGGCGGTGAACTTTTATGATCGTTGAGAATGTTAAAATGTAATCTTTACGTATGTATTATGTAAAATGTAGATGGATATTCTTTTATTGTATGATTTTAAATAGTCTAGAGCAGTGGTTCTCAAACTTTTTAAATGACGGAACCCTTTTGGGAAGCAAAATACTTGATGGAACCCTACAATAAAACAATTATTTTTATAAGTGTATTCTTTATTAATCAGCATAATAAAAGTACAATGTATCAGTTACTAATTATTACTTACTTCACCACTTGGTAAGGACAATAATAGAAAACATTAAAAAAGAAAAAATCTAACTAGTGGGAGGTATGAAACTGTTTTTTATTTTTCATCAATTGCTTGATATCAGGTTTGATGGAAGAAAGTTGGAGTCTCATATCAGCTTCGGCGTCCAGTCTATTGCGATATTTTGTTTTCGTGGCTGCGTAGGTAGAGAATCCTGTTTCGCACAAATATGTAGTTGGGAACGGGAGAAGAATCCAGAGCCATTTGGCCAAGCATTGCATATTCATCTTGGATTCTGCACCAAAAATCATTAAGAGGCGTCGTTTTGAACAATGACTCCATACTTGTGTCTGATGACATTTCTAAAAGAGATTCATATATCTCATTTGACATGTTTTCAGGCTTTTCCAAGTTGGGTAAAAAAGGATTATGAATCCAGGAGTTCACTTTAATTTTTGTATTGTGTTCTTCGGGAAAATACTTTTCAAAAGATGCGCGCATCGAACTGAGATATTGGACCAATTCTTCAAACACATTATCTTCAAACATTTCTGAGTCGTTTTCGCTAACAAACTCACTGAGTAATGTAAAACTTTCTATTTCTTTCTTACCAATGCAAATGATCCAAAAATCTAATTTTCTTTTAAAAGCAGTTACATATTTTATTATAGGCCTGAAACACTGTTGTCTGTTTACCTTGCAACGATAAATTTAATTCGTTAAGTTTTTGAAAGATATCCGCCATAAAAGACAATCGGAACAACCAAGTTTTATCATACAAACGGTCCTTCAAATTAAAAGAAGTATCTGCTGAAAGAAACATTTGTAACTCGGCTCTAAGTTCAAATAGCCTTGTTAAAGTTTTTCCCCGAGACAGCCATCGCACTTCTGTATGGAGCAGCAGTGTTTTATGTTTGCTGCCATAATCTTCACACAATAATGAGAACAATCGGGATTGTAGTGGTCGTGATTTGATAAAATTAATTATTTTTACCGCCTCATCCATAACTAATTTTAGATTAGACGGCATTTGCTTCATCGCAAGTGCTTGTCTATGCAGAATACAATGACTGGAACTACAATTAGGCGCTTTATTTTTCATTCGTGACACTGCTCCTGCTGTTTTACCTGTCATCGCCTTGGCCCCATCTGTACAAATGTCAATGCAATTGTTCCAACTGAGATTATGTTCTTCAAAAAATATATTTATTTTATTAAAAATTTCTTCCCCGGTAGTGTTTGTAAGCAGCGATGAACACATAAGCATGTCTTCTTCAAAAGAACTTTTATATGGATATCTCACAATAACCAGCAGGATAGCCAAACCAGCGACATCAGTCGACTCGTCCATTTGCAAAGCGAATCGTGTATTTTGTAGACGTGTAACTAGTTCTTGTTTGACGTAGCTTGCCAGATCATGGATTCATCGTGAAACAGTATCGTTTGATAGCAGAACAGTAGAAAGATGCTTTGCAGATTTTTCATCAAGCATACATTTTGTTATGTCTAATACACATGGTTTTATTAATTTCTCAGCGATAGTGTGCGCTTCACCTGCTTGTGCAATGCGATAGCTAACTAAATATGATGCCTCCGTGGCCTTTTCGTTGGTAGTTTGTGTTACATGCATCATATTTTTTTGACTTTCTAATAACTGATCTTTTTTGCGAACAAAAAATTCTTTATTCTTATCTTTAGTCTCGGGGTGTACGGTTTCTAAATGTCGACGCAATTTGGCAGGTGCCATGGAACTATTAGGAAGCAGTTTACTACAGAGCATGCAGAGAGGTGAGCCGTTGGAATCAACAAATCCGAAACTGATATAAGATTCATCATACTTCCTTTTTTTCGTCTTTGAAACCGTCGAGCTTGACGTCGTGGCACTCGTGGCATCATCTTCTGGATCGGTGATTGCTAAATTCTCCGCGCGCATTGCTTTTGAACATTCAGCGTCATTAGAAGATGTTGTTGGAACACGTTTAACACCTTTAAGCCAACGTTCCATTCTTCTTTATTTATAATGTTACAAGTCAGGATAGTGGGGTTTAAATAATGCACAATCGTTACTGCGTATAAGAGACTAAATTTAGAACCTACAGGGAAGAAATGTATAAAACTGAGACAACAAAATACAGCAGGCAGTAAAACAATGAACACTAGTTTCTCGCTAGCGAGCTTGTAAGTAGGTAGTAACTTATCGCTCCGAACGCTAATCATCAACTGACGACGCCAACGCGCGATCGCCGCTTTTATACTTAGTCCTAGACTCGATCTCAAATATTCTCGAAAATACTCGAGTCGGCACCTTTGATAAACAAAAAGCAAAAATAAAAACAGAAATTTAAAAATAGCGTTGTAAACAATATCGACTTTATCCTTTGAAGTTAGAGACGAAAGTCGCTTGTTGACAACTATAGCGTCTAATTCAGAGGCGGCTTTTATCAAAGAGACTGAGCGCTTACAAGTATACTACCCGCTCGTTTTAAGTTTGCCGCTGGCGATAGGTATGAGTGTATGACGTTCGAAATTTTTTATTTAATTGTAACAATAAAAATTGTGTACGTTAGATATTTGGGTAAAACTATGACACATTATAAGTTTTGTTGTCACGTGGGGGAGGGTACGCGCATTCCACAGACCGGCAAACTTAGAGCGAACGCGTTGTACAAGTATAAAATTGTTGACAAACTTATGAGATATTGTACCAGCTAATGTAACACAAGCTTATACAAATACAAATAAATAAATAAATAACATTCATAGCGTTTTGTCTCCGCGCGGCCGCGGAGTCCGCACAGCCGCGGAGCGACCAGAGAGAGGTGTTTTGATTTTTTTATTTCTAAATTCTTGCGGAACCCCGACAGAGGTATCACGGAACCCTAGGGTTCCGCGGAACACACTTAGAGTATAGCTGGTCTAGAGGTTCTAACGACACACGTTTATACATAAAAATATATGCAATAGTACAAAAATATTTATTTACAGGCCCATATCTAGGACGAAACATTTGCTGGCGGCGAGCAATTTTTAGGCATTTTTCGGCCAAATTAAATCATTTATTAGAATTTTATCGTGACATGTATCGTAAATATATGATTACTAGAAGAAAGCTAAGGTCATATTATAAAAGATAGTGTGAACTTATATCCCTAGGTTACCATTTGGGATAAACAATATGAGATTTATTGAATGTATTACCAGTTTCGTAACAACGCATGTAACCTTTGACCTTTGACCTATTATTTGTTCAGTGAAGTTTGAGTAACGGATATACATTAAACGTATCTATTTTCTACAAGTAACGCCCATTCCAATGATATATAACAATTAAAGTATAATCGCAATTGTAATAATATACAAGTAAATAAATAAAACTCATCTACATGAGCGCAGCCATTTTGATTGATTTTTTTCGTGCCTACATTTTACGAGTTGTAATATATTTCGTAACTCTAATACATTTGGAGAATCTGTATTTGTAACGTATTAAGGATTACATATTCAACCTAAAAGTAATTACTTTTCACACAAAATAGTGCCACAATTTAATATACCGATGATAGAATAATGACAAAGTTAGGTTACCGGTAGGCATACATGTAAAATTATGCAAATATGGAAATTTACTTACCTGTATGAGAATTTGTATATACACCCACTCACTACACACACTAATCACTTGAAAATCACTCACTTTCTATCACTTTGCACGATTGTATTGATGTTTAAGGATTTTTACGAAGAACGATACGCGCGCGATTAATGTAAACAAAACACTGGCGCTATGGTCAACTATTTCTTTTTTTTTTAAACTGTGCGTTCCAGTGTCGCTTTATTGAACATATTTAAAACATGTAGGGACGTGTCCTTAGTCGATTAGAATGAGACAAACCGAGAATAACTCGCGTGTTAAAAAGAAATGGATAGATTTAGCCGCGAAAGCGCGGACCTGGAATTTTATCCGTTTGTCCCATCTACTTTTTTTCATAGCCAAGAATTTTGGGACCAATTCCGTATGACCGGGTAGGGTAAAGGAATAATAGTGCCTTACAATTTTATGTTAGCAACATAAATCTTTAAGTCAATTTAATCTTGAGATGTTTTAAGGTGTCATAAAACTGGAAACTATTGTAATATAAACACTAAGCTGGAAACATATTCCACTGAGTTACTGATTTTCTTGATAGGAATATGCATAGAGCTATAATTAAATTTTGCTACTACAAAAGCAAATTCATACATACATACGTACCTATACTATACTGACTCCTGTAAATCCCCGAAGGCATAGGCAGAGGGAGGTCAGAGGTGTATTATGAAGTACTTTTTTTTTCTTTAACGTCCTGTAACGCTATTTCATATTTTTCTCTTCTCCTTCTTCTTAATGACTTTTGCAGCAGACTCACCTCAATTTTGCCATTGCCAAGTACCAATTCACTTGTGTTAACAACATTTGTTCATAATTACATATTAATGTCGAGAGGCCTATGTTATTTTTTTCAAGAAATTCTACCAGAGCCACGTTAGGCTCGCTCGTCATTTTTATTCCGCCCATCACGTGCTGTTCCTCACTCTTACTTAAATAGCATTTAGAACTTCAAAGTGATTACTTAAGCGCGTTATCAACTTAGTCATCGGGCCATAAATTTACTCTCTATGGCTTAGAGCAGGGGTGGCGAACTTTTAAGCTTCAACGTGCCATCATTCTAAAAAAATATCAAATGAAGCCCCAAACGTGCCATCAAAGACTCAGTTGATAACGCGCTTACTTTAGCAAAATAACAGGTTTTTGATTATGATACATTGTTGTCAATTTATAAAACCATAAAAAGTGGTGCGCGCCAAAAAATGCAAGATGACTCCCTTGTTTTGTATCACAATATGTTTGTTACGAAACTTTTGTCTACCATCTACAATACTCTGATACAAAGAAGTAGTAGCTACTTCATCAAAAACTGCAAGCTTAGCCCCTCATTTTGTATAACAATATATTTGTTATAACTTATTGTTCACTTTATAAATAACACCGGCTCGTGCGCAAACATCTCAACAATTGTCAAATTAGTGGCCATTTTATTTACAAGTAACAAAATTTATATTCACGTTTGTCTGCAAACAAGGCCCATGATTGTGGATTAATATTAGGTTGACCAGTTTGGTGCGGATAATTCAGGATAAGTCTTGGATGTTTTATCGATCTGCCGTCCTCAAACTAAAAGGCAGCTAAGTAAGTGCAAAAAGACATTTTCGAGAAAACGCAAAATAAGTGGGAATTGATGTCTCTTAAAAAGTGTGCTACCTAGGAACAAGGTTGCAAGTTATAATTGTAGGCATAGTCTTTGTGCACAATATGTGATATATTAGGTATATTAATTTATATTCATTATATTTTATTTAAATTTATTTTTTAACTTTTAGCTAAGCATTTTTTTTTCATTTTTACGTAATATACTGCACTTTAAGGCCGCTAACCATACCTTAACTGCTTTATAGTAAAGCAATTTTTTTGTAGCTGCCACGTTCTGTACTTATAGTAAACGTTAACAAAATATACTTAGTTATAAAGCAGTTAAAGGATTTTAACAGTCTTACAGCCTAGTAGTTAACACTTGGCGGACTAACTTCCCTTACTTAGAAAGTAGTTATGGGATTTTAAACGCTTTTTAGCTAGGTATTGTAAAACATATTTTTAAACTGGTTCTCCTATTGCTTAACTAGAAGGCAGTTAAAGACATCTCGCTCGCAATTAACTGCCTTTTAAGTAAGCACTTCCGGATCAAAGTTGAGAAGTTAAAAACTATTTTATGAAATCAGAACTTTATTCATTAAAAAAGAACAGACAATTAAAACTTACTAAACTTATCAAATAGCTTTATTAATTAAACAATACAAAATAAAAATAAAAACAACCTAATCAAACTTTTACTAATCTTATTCAGTAATGAGATCACAATATTACCTACATCTTTAATAGTTATAATCAGTATTCACGAAACCATAGGACAAAGAATGTCAAGAAGCCAGCCAAGCTTTTGACATGTAGATAACCCGCCACGGATATTGTCTGGTGCAAAGGAGCCCAGAACGCTGGCCGCATTTCCTCGTTGTATCGCAATGGCTAGCCTTTGCTCCAGGTATGAGCCGGAGCGAGAGTCCCCAGTTTTTTCCCTTAATCGTCGACCTATATCCGCCACCAATTTCTTGGTTTCTGTGCCCCAACTGCCCATGGTCTCGACCGTGACCGGTGCCACGATATATTGTGGCTCGAAGGCTGTATACTTTGCGAGTTTTGTACTGGTCGCGTCTTCGGCCGCGGTTGCGGGGAAAAGAGTCGTGCAGCCTAGGTGACTCGCAGCCACAGTATTGACGCAGGTCGCATCCCACACCAAGCACCTACGCCTCCTCCAAGGCACGAGAGTTAACCCATCTTTTCTCTTGCCATCCGACCTAGATAGGCCCGGCGGCTCAAGCATACAAGGAACCTCTGCCGAAATCGATGCCCTCCGCAACAAGTCATTAATGGCATGGTGTCGAGGGAACCTGCCTGCGGCACGACAACAAATGCGTGATGGCCGTCACCCTCCACCATGGAGGCTGCATTATGGAGGTGCATTTATGGGTTTCACACACCCTGCAGCCCAAGCAAAGAGCCACTGCCACACGCAAAGAGTCATCGTCCAATAATGTACCCATGTGAGGCAAGGGCAGTACCTGCAGCCATGCCCCAGCCTCCGTCTGCGACACAGCGAGCAGTCTCGCCCGATCCGCTCCACTCGCCTCTCCCAAACCCCAGCTGTGCCAGCCTGACTCCCACCTCATCCCAAGACTTTTGGCTATGAGGAGCGGCCGGAAGCAGCGCACCATTATTGAGCGTCGACCAAATCTCTCACGCCTCGGACGCAAAGGGGATGCTGGGGCCGACGCAGAGTGAATTATAACAGCGACAAGGCTCCCAACCCCATGCGTCGACGCAAGGAAAGCCTGTGCGCACCGTATCCCAAGGCCCCTGTATCGGATTGGCTGAGATGCCAGGTCCCACTGGGACTCAGTGAAAGAAACGTTGAGGACAGACTCCACGAGTGTTTTCAAAGCGTCGTCAAAGGAGGAGATTCCTGCCGCGCACATCCAAGTAGGGGCCGTCCTTAGCAGGTATGTAAGCTTTGGCATAGCGAAGCACATGCGCAGCAAAGTCAAAGCCACATGTGCAGACAATCCCTCGAGACGACCCTGAGCGTTCTGGAGCAGATTTTAGCGCTCGTTTATGATCTCGGGGAGAGCGTCTGGAAAGATAGGAGAACCTAGAAGGTGAAAATATTGTTTAATTAATAAATAAGAAAGATTTACTAAATCGTAATTGTTCATGTGGGCGTACTTTGATTCTTTTTGGCTAATATTAGACTCTCTGGCTCGTAAATTGTGGCGCCAAAAAGCAAGAGACGCGCCGCACGTCCGTCCGTACTTGCACCCGAAGTGAAAAGGAAGGAATTATCGCTTGAGCTGGTCAAACGCCAATTAAAATCACAAGCGTTTAACTGCTATTTAGTCTAGAATTGTCGTTTAGCTGCTCTCTAGCGATTGATATTTAGCTAAATACTAATTCCAATACATAACTTAAAGGCCGCTAGTGGCGTATAACTGCTTTCTAGTTTAGTTTAGTTTTAGTTTTTCTTAATAACTGCTTTATAGTTAAGTAAATTTAGAAAAAATGATACATGAATTTGCCGTTAAAGTATGATAACGTCTTTCTAGAGAAGAATTGTGGCTTAGCCGCTTTTTAATTAAGGAAGTAACAAAATGTATGTGGTTTAACTGCTCAGCAACGTTCTGTATCTATAAAACTATTAATGATAGAAAAATGAGTCTTAGACCAAAAGACAGAGCGTCGAAAGTTGTGTAAGACTGCATTAAAAAGTGAAAATCGACCAACTGTGGCTTAACGGCCTTTTAGTTAGAGTAGGGCAGCGATGTAGTCGTGTGTTTGCTAATCTACAAGACAGGTCGCAGCCAAGCACACGGCTCACCTGTAATGTAATCAGGCGTCTGATAAGAGAATATTACCACAATATTACTACAGAATAGTGAAATAATTGGTACATTAAAGCTTAAATTGAAGCCTATGTGGCGTAGCGGACGTAGCGGTAGAGCGTTCGAATGCTACGCATTTTGATTTCCATTAAGTGCAAATATGTATTTGTATGCATAAATTTGTATATTTGCATTGATCTGGGTGTTTCTACGTTTACTAAAGGTATGTATAGATATGTATTTACAAATATAAATGTATCTAAATATTTTTATCCGCATTCTAGACTCCAAAACATGCAAACTGACTTTGTGTCTAGATAGTGCGGTGTAGAATGTCGTAGAATAATTATTTATTTATTTATATTACCATTAAAATGTCAGTGAGATATTCTTTTTCACTGCTATTAACATAATTTACAGGAAATTCTATCGTTTTATAGTTTACAATTTTGTGCAATAGGGATGATGACTATTATTTTTTTATTCTAGAAAAATTTGAAGTTTATAATAATATAATGAACTGCTAAAGTGAAATTTTCATACAACAAATAGTTTTAAAGATATTTGATTTCGAAAATTCAATTTCTCGAACCGTCCGAAAACGCTCTATACAAAATCGCTACAAAAGTATGACGTCATGCTTGTGTGGCGCGTAGTGAAATGTATGGAGCGCAAGAGAATAACGCATTTATCTAGGTCTGCGTTGCGTTTACACGTATATAGTTCGTAATAAAAGTCATTTGAAATTTAATAAGGAATCTAAAAAGTTATAAATTTTTACTCAATTCGATTGTTTGTATTTTGACCTACTTTGGGAGCTAAAAATAATAAAAAGTTATAGTTTTCATTAAGTTAGCAATATTTTATTTTGCAAGGCATATTTTTTCAGCAAAACCTATGATATTAAGCAGTATTTGGTAGAATCGGATGACCTTGTCATCATCCCTATTTAAATAAAAAGCATCAACTAGTAGCTACCTTGCTACCGTCTTACCAACCGCCTGGCTTATGTTTTACGAGTAGAATAATACAATAATGTTTTACAGCTTTTTTACGACTATGTTCGCTTAATAAGCCTTAAATTAAAGTTAACTATTGTTATTTATCTCTCTTACATCTTTGTTTAGTTAAGTATATATTTTATTATGAATAAAATGAAACTCATCTTAGCTCATTTTCATCTCTTAATCATTACCATTCCAGCGGTTATCGTTATTCTGATTTCATTTAAAGTTGGCACTTTGGAGTCCGGGGTCCGTCTCTGTTCTCCTACGCCCTCTTCTCCTGATGTGGACCAGCAGATGTACGGGCTAGGAAGTGATGTTGGCTTGACCCCCGGGGATATTTCACGAAGTAAAAGGATTCACCATGTTCCGAGCCTTTTCTCAACCCAGTTGCGATCTACTTTCCAGTCTAAATGCGAAGGGACTGAACTTCGATACTTTCCGTGAAGCCTGCCATCTGACCTCTACAACCCACTGGTAAACATCGAAGTTCTGTAGTTAGAATGGTTGTCAGACTTTAGGACTCTGACTATCTATAACGACTGCTAAGTCATTGCGACCCCTTCGTGCTTCTGATCCTCACCTCCTATCCTAAGGCCTCACATCCTAAGGCCGACCTGGCTAGTTAGAGTTACTTAACCTTAAAATGTACCTACCACTTAGCACTTAGCACGAGCTCTTTTAGACGAACACTTAGTAATGAAATAAAAGGATAGGGAGAGAGTAGTACCTATCGTAACTATTACAAATTCGATACCATTACAAAACGTTTAATCAAAACCCCATTATGAAAGCAAAAATGGAGGTATCCGAGATAGTCCCGCAGTATTGGAACATCTGGCGTCACTAATATTAAAATTTTGAATTACGAATGCGTGAATGAGTGATGGCGCATGCGCGTCGAGAGCACCCTGATTGGCTATTGTCTGTGCAGCTTGCACATTGCATTTTTGTATTTTAGTTACCTAGTCTATGTTTCATAATATTCGTCTATTGTTTATGAATCATATTTCAAGAAGATATTTTACATATTTTAGGCAATAAAATATTAACTTTTTGTTTTCGGCGTCAAGTCTGTTAGACAAGGCTAAATTTGAATCGATTCGAGGCGCAATCTTCAAGCAATTTGCAATTAACTATTGCAATTACCACATTAATTGGAAACAAATAGGTAAGAGATAACTTTCATATTTTCCTCTTTACTGAATAATTATTATCTTTTGTTTAGTATAGATAATGTATAAAAGATTTTGATTTGTCCGATACCTAATACAAGATTGACAAGATTTTCTCGGAATAATAATTTTAAGGCGTAGTTTGGACTTCAGAAATGTATTACAATGCTCATATTTGTCAGGTAAATAGTTTCAAAGTGACATTTGACAGAGTTTGGGTATAATAATATTATGTAAATCATCATCATCTGCCTGTCCTCGACGCTCCTATTTGGACTTTGGAGTCGGCGCAACTGGTCTATGTTCTCCTCCATACAGTCCTTTCAGATGTTATCTCCTCAGATACTCTCGTCCTTACCATCACACAATACATTCTTGGGCTTACCTCTACTACTAAAGCCCTCTTAGGCCCTCTCCATTCATAATTCTAAGCATTTTCACAATATTACTTCTGGTTCTGATAGCGGAAACGAAGCCACGAGTTAGAATCATTTATTTCTTTCCGTTCTAAAATATATTATCATACAAAACCATTCATATAAAATGAATTCTTTTTTGAGAATTGTAAATTTGAACTTTTTGAAGTGTCCTCCACTCGCCAACAGATGTCGCCAATAGTATCGTCAACCTCAGTTGTGTCCCGTCGCTACGGGAGGGCTCTCCAATACGCATTTAGACCAATTTAGAGTCAAATGGGTAAACATAAGTTATATTGAGGCAACCCCTGGGGAGATCAGCTTTTATATATTTTGAGTACCTCAATATAGAACGCTGAAGAGACGACCGCTGTTATATTTTATGTTCGTTGAATTTGAAAGTAATGGCTTATTTTACTTTGTATGTTAATCACTTTCCAGTTAAGTTTCGCTCTAGAGGAAGTGTACGTTTCAAGTTTCAAGTGCCAATTAGATGCATAGTGCAAGAGTAGTCGATTTCTATAATACTACTAGACTGGCTGTAGGTATGTGCGTAGGCCCCATCATCACTTACCATCAGGTGAGTAAGGACAAAACTATAATAGGTATTAAAAACAATTTGGGCAATTATTATCATCAACTAATATGCAACTTTTAGTAGTTGTCATATCATACACAATGATGACGAATTGATGAAGTCAATTTACATTCAATCCCGTCCACTGGTGACCGGTGAATGTGTGCATGGCGCGAATGACAGATGTCGCGGGTTCGATTCTCGCTCAGTGCATTTTTTTTATATCACTTATGTCAAAGGCAAGCACACGGTGATATTTGTATTCATCATCATCGGTTGCATACGAGGTTTTTCCCTTCATATTCTAAGGTCCATTTACTCTTTCTCCTTTTTATATGGCTTATGTAGCTTTTATGGGAGCGACTGTCGTTTAATCTCCCAATAGTATTAAATATTTTGTTATTTTAATGATTTGTTTACACACTCAGGGTAACATCGTTCGCTAAAGTACATCGATACCTAACCCTCTGCTGCAGTAATTTCCGATGTTTGCATAAATTTAACGCATCATGTCGTAGCGGATGCGGTTTGTTTCACGGTGGGGAAATATAGTTTTGTAGACGTGATGAGACAAATTGACACAAAAGTACTTACTTAAGAACCTTTTTAATGTCAAATTACGTAATTTACCCACTGGTCAGTTTCGCACTTTGATAGTTTTCGGTAAACTTGGTAGAATTAAGCTAGTTTGGACAATATTGGACTCCGAAGTGCTGGATCTCGGGCTGCAGTTGGTAATATGACAGCCTTTCAATTATTGACCTGTTTTAAGAATTTATGGTGGGCCTGCACATAGGCATTCTACGAGTAACTACGGCGACGATGCGAAGCGACGACGGTTCAATTTTTAGTAGCATAATGCTGTATTCCTACAGTTGACGAGATTATTAGACACCTATTAGTACTTATAAGCTATTTCCCATCTATAAATTTGACCTTCACTCCTGAGGATTTAGTCTGCCACCAGGCCAGGTGAACTCAAATTAACATCCCCTATTTTAAAAAAAAACAAGTATCAAAGTCATAGCATAGAGCCAAAGCTTTAAAAAAACAATATTGAAAACTATACGCTTATTTTTTTTGTTACCAATAGATCACATCAGGCATCAGTAACAAAGGTACGAAAAAACCTAATAACCCTTCGCATGGTAATAACGAACCCTGTAATCGCCGCTATCTGATATAAGACAAAGGCCGTTCGGACCCCGCCCCACTCGCAACATAGACTCCACCTGGTGTAGTATACTGGTGAACTTACATCTGGTTGTAGTGTTAAGAATGTTTACAGAAGACACGATATATTTACAAAATTTTAATACGCGTTGTTTCGGTATGTATGTTTTGTATAATAGATTTTAGAACACTTCAAAATGTGTTTCGAGGGGCTACGAGAACGGGAGGAGTCAAGACTAGAAGTTGGATTGTTTTGAAATTTGGCACACGTATCAAGAACTCATGACAATACATTAATCTAAATAGATTTTTAGGTTTTTAATAAACGTTTTTTTAGTATTTTTGTAGATATAGGTATAGCGGTCATGATCTTGTGAACTCTTTTTTGAGTAGGTACCTACTTCGAAAGGATCCATTGTTTTAATATAGTTTAGGATCGGATTAATTTGAATGAAAAGTAAAAAATATAACAAACAATATGTACTTAAAAACACTACAAAAACATGCTTTAGACACGCAAGAGAAGATCGATGCAGAAGTGATGATCGACGAGAAGTAACCTGTTGTAGATTAATGTAATTTTTCTTTTAAAATAATTATTTAAACACGTCCCACTTTAAAACTTCGTAACTCTACACTTAGGTCGTGTCTTCATTAAGTTCCCTCAAGACGTTCGGAGGGTTGAAAATTGCCTTTTTTCCAATTAACGAAGCACCTGGACGTGTGGCTTACCCTCCCAAGATGCAAGCACACTCACTGTTATGTCATTAATCGTTATTTATGACCTAACAAACGGTCATTTACGAAGGGGTTTCAACTATTGTGTTGCTTACTGCAAGCTGAATATTTTATATGATACTAATTTACCGACATTGTCCTATCCAGCTGTTTGGATATTTTGGGGCCTTACGAAGATCTTTGATGCCCACGCTAAGCTCACCTGCAAGCCGGTACACCTGCTGATTGGTGGAAGAAGCTTTGACGAAGGCTTTCCTGCCGGGATTGGGCGGTCATACGGCAGTCGCTTACTTAAAAGCTGTGTAAACCCAAGAGGAAGATGAGAAAGCAGACCCAGTGCGCACTTTGCCCCTTGGTAAGAAAAATTTTCGATTTCGTGACATAAACGTATCGCGAAAACGGAGAATTGCGATTGGCTGCTTGCCTACTGTGAACCTGTGTGTGTGGGAAGCCTGCCAATCGCAATCATTCGTTTTCTCTATACATTTACGTTACGAATTTGAATGTTTTTCGTGCTCGAGGCATTGATGTGTAAGCTTCGTTTGCAACAGGGAATCACGCTAAGATGATGATGCTGGTACGTTGTCCTGTTCAAGAGTTTTTCGATTCCTGGCCAATACACTACCGAATCCACCTCTAAAACAAGGAATTTAGATTACCTCAGAGGTTGACGGGATTTCCAGCAATTTCAGTGAGAGAATTCTAAAAAAATACCAGAATATTTCAGAAAAAAACTAACACAGTAAGATAACGTTTTTTTAGACCCAATTTATAATCAAGTTAGCCATACTGGATTCTAGAAATCTGATACAAATTCTAACTAAGTTGTTCTTTTTCATAATGTTGATACCTAGATATTCCACCCTTCAACAAAATTATATTAATACCCAACCCTTAGACACGACCACTATCAGTAAGACAATCATATTTCACCCCAATTTGTAACCCCACACCCACTAGACCCCATCCTTATAATTGACCTTATCTCAATGAAATAATTATAGATTCCATAATTACCAAAGCGAAGTACATTCTTTGGACGAGCTTTTAAAACTTTTTGTCGTTTTACCGACTTCTAAAAAGAAAAGATCGTTGTTTAACCCGATGTTTGTATGTATACAAGGAGTTTTCTCCGATTGCGGAGTGCTAAAAAGGATGGATATGTAGTTATTTGATACGTTTGTCTATTTATTTATTTTCTTCGCAACTACCAAATTGCTGAAAATAGCGTTTCTCTTACTTTTTTGCAGGTGGTTTTTTTTCTAAACTTTAGTGACCACGTATGTACTTTATTCCCATTAATCCCTAATTAATTACTTTTTTTTTATATAGGACACATCAATTTGACTTCGCCTCGCCTGAAGGCAAAGTCTCTGAAAACAGGGTCACCATTACAGACACGTACCATGTTACAATGGTGGCACTCAGCTTGACGGCCTCATCAGTGTGTGTGTGTGGGTAATGTTCAGAATTTGAACCTCAGCAGGAATCGAACCTGCACCTCCTGCGGAACAATTTACTACCTACTACATATAGGTATTATAGTTAATTGATTTTAAATTCAATTAGCAGCAACTCTTTTCCTCTACCAACATATTTTAATTGTCATAGCAGATGGTAGGAATGATAATAAATGCATGGAGCATAATGTATGAGGTATACATGAGGTTAGTAACTTATCAGCACTCAAAGGATATTTACTTATCTTAAGTGGTCCTATAAAACTGGCCACAACCATCTCCTATAAAAATTCCTTAATGTCAATGCCCAATACACTCCTGCTGCCCCCTGACCACAAGTCACTGCTTATCATCGATCAGCAGCGGCTGCATTAGAAATGTAAATGATGTGCAGTCCATCTGCCGCGCCACCTGGCGGTGGAATGCTGAATTAATTATGAATAGCACGCGCTGCGCGTGCGCTACGGATAGGTTTAATTTAATGGGCTTCACTGGTGACATTATGGAATAGTTTTTGTTACTATGTTATTATGTTATTGATTACTTTCTGTGGTGCACTAGATTGAAAATGAGTGCAAGAGTCAAAAAGAATAAATCGTTTGTAAAAAAATTGTAGGGGCGTATGTTTTGCTTGTTATGTACTTTCTAGCGGTCTTTGCATACAACGGTCCGTCGCTTATTATTATCCCTTTAGTAGTGCAGTTTCCAAAAATCCTTTCTTTATGGATGCTTACTTTATAAAAGGCATCACCTGACAAAATTTCAAATTTGTAGCTGAAGTCGTTTAGGCTCTGCGTTAATGAATCAGTCAGGGACAAGATAATTTTATATGTATGGTATAGATAGATGTCCGGCTATGTGTTTCTTCATAATGTCTTAATTACTGAGCACTTAATACTAAGTAGTTAAAATATTAGGTCATTGTGTGTAATCTCGTAATGTCAATATTATAACTGCGAAAGTATGTATGTTTGTTTATCAACCTAAACCACTGAATCGAGCAGTTTGATCATTGTCGGAGGCACTGAGAAAGACGTACCTACGATTTAATTTATCCCGAAAAAGAACTATTGCTTAGAGAAAATAACTTTTATACGGTCATACATTAAGGCAAGCGAAGTCACGAGCTAATGTGATAAATAAAGCACCCTTGACGCATTAAGGGCGTGAAAACATTCCAAATATTTTCTAAACACTAAATGAGAGGTCGTTAGAGAGGTTATTAGTACCAAATCACACGCGCATATCGTGACTGACCCTCATTTTTTGACGTAGCATTTTTTGTTAAAGGCGGTCATCCTGAGAAAAAATTGAGAGTGATTTTAAAAGTGGAAGTGATTGTCCTCCTCCGTGAGGATCCTGATTTTGAAAAAAGAACAGTGACTCTGTGGTTTGGGGATCCAGTTACTCAGTTTCGGAGGCATTGGACCGAAACCGGGATGAAACAGCTGTCTAGCCAAGATCAGCTGTTGTGTTGGGTACCGGTATGTAGGTAACTGTTTTTCTTATCTCTTACTCCTGATTTAATTGAATTAGGTTTTTAAAATAATGATTACAAAGCTATGAAAGTTAAAATCTAATTGATAAAACCATGGAATGCTCTTAAAGTTGTAATTACTTCAAGAAAACGGAAGCTATGTTTGTATATTAAATCTTTCATTTAAATCACGCGTTCTGGAAACGTGACATTTTGTAATGGAGCCGAGGGATAGTTATTTTATCGTAATTATTATTAATGTACTGTCGTTCTCAAAGGTCTCACTGCCAAGGATGACGAAGAGCAGTTGAAGTGTAGAAGAAAATACTGGCGGGAAAGTGAACCCTGGTCTCTAAGCCTCAGAGGTGAAAGGATCGGCGCTTGCAACAGGGGTACTTGATGGCGATGTTCAGAGGTTCAGACACTTTATATCCTACCATATGTGATATTGCTGTCCCCAAAATAAAGGTGCCTGCAATAGGACAGTACAATGGAAAGAATTTTTAATTAGCATGACATCGAGCACCGGGGTCAACTGATGGTACAGATATGGCCCAAAGCTATTTACGTAATTTTTCTTATGTTATATTGTCCTACATTTCACCCTCATTTTTAATTACTTAGAACTGTGTAATTTTATTATTATTGTGACTGACGAAGGGGCATTACACTTTTCTAATTTATTTTTATTAATTAATTAAGTTTTGTTGTGTCATGTCATGTCTGTGTGTGTGTGCGCGTGGATGTTTATTATTCAATCATATTAGAGTGCTCGAACCGATCTGAATGAAATTGAAATTAACCTGAAATACTTAAATAATGTGTAAGAATAAAAAAACTACAGTGAAAATGTTGCGATCAATTTCAATATTGTGACGATGTAAAATTATCATTTTCTATGCAAGTAAATGAGATCGGTAAATTACATCCCTTCGCATTTGCATACAATGGCGCCACAATATAGGACAGTGGTAAGCCACTGTCCTATATTGTGGCAGATGAGCTGGAGAGTGACGGTTCGCCGATTTGGGTATATGGGGTAAGTTAGTATACCTACCTATATTGAAAGTGGCTCTGGCAAAGGTTGTACTCTCAGCTTTAGGAGGTCAGGCGGCATTCGTACCCATAAAAACCGCGTTCACTACCGCTACGCCACAGAGGCAGTCCAATTATCTGTTAAAACCGGGTTGGTTACTGGTGCAGTTGAGTGAGTTATCAATTAGCCTATTGCAGTCCACTGCTGGACATAGGCCTCTCCCAATATGCGCCACGTTGGCTGATCCTCCGCCTTTCGCATCCAGTCCGTCCCAGCTACCCTTCATAGATCGTCAGTCCACCTGGCTAGGGGTGAGTGAGTTAACTAACGTTTAAATCCTACCAAAGCAGATACAACACATTTTTACGGAAGACTCTAGAGAAAAGACAACATGGCTTATCAGTGCGATCTCAACAGTTTATTGAGTCGTTATGCATAAATTATAACTATTTTAGCATTAAGTTATTTTATTGTGACACCTCGATGGGGCGTCTCTATTATGTTATATGTATTGCACGTGCTTATTGCTCAGTTAAGGGTAAGACTCCACACTGAACTCTACGATGTATATTTGTCTTTTTGTTATAGTTTTAAGCAACAATAACATTTATATATATAATATATAGTTTCTTTATATTGTATATTTATATATACTATATATTTATATAATATATATAAATATAACATATATAATAATATAATATATATAATAATAACATTTATATATATTATATATTTATATAATATATATAAATGTTATTGTCGCTTAAAACTATAACAAAAAGACAAATATATATCGTCGAGTTTTTTGTGGAGTCCATATATATATCGATATATATTATATATCTTCAATCCTTTAACTGAATGCACTCCTCTAGATGGAAAGAAACTAGGGTAAAGTCCAGACGATACAGTTCACCATTCCAAATATCGATACTAAAATGGTGAGCCCTACCTTATCGGCCTCCACAGATGCATTTCCACATTTTCCACGCTCCGCTTGAAGTTTTTCAAAAAATATGTATACATACATAACATATGCTCACACCTAGTTCCCTTCGGGGTAGGCAGTCCCGTCATTTGCTTCAATCCTTATGTACTTTACGAGCTTTCTCTATTAAGAATGCAAAACATTAATTACTTTATGTAACTAGTTGTCCGTTGTATGCCTCAGACATACCCTAGTACCCTTAGTGAATGGAGCACTGAAGCAACGCCATGTACTCATGGAGATTTTAGGTCCAACCCCACCAAACGGACGGCATCGGCCCGGATTTTACAATCTTTAAACAAAATTAAATCTTATTATCACTGTGTTTGAAGTTTATATTACCAAGTCACGCACAACAGCTTGACAGCGACGTGCGGCGGCATGACGCACGTCAAGCTGTCATGCGTGACTTGGTAATATAAACTTTAAATGCTGTGATATAAGATTTATTTTGTTTAAAGATTGTAAAATTCGTTCCGATGCCGTCCGTTTGGTGGGGTTGAACCTTCTCTACGATTGTCCTGTACTGTCCTGGAGTGAAAAAAGTAGTTTAAAAAATGCGTACTTTCTCCTGTAATACGGTATGGTTCCTGATAAGTACTCCCCCTTAACACGTTGACAATGTTGTGCCACGGTAATACTATCCATACAGTATTGTAACTCGGCCGTATTTTAGAGATAAGTGCCTAGAGCCGCGCGGTACGTACACATGCGATAGGGCTGCCCACCCACAGCAATTTGATTACAACTGCCGACTTTAACTTTCTATCAAGTACTTATATAATATATAAGATAGTTTTGTGATTATAAATTATGTACCTATTATTTTTTTAATTAAACAAATCAAATACTTTGTGAATGGAATAGTTTATTAACGTTTCTATTAGGTAGGTTTATAAGGTCATAGGTGACGCACATATATCCCGAGGTTTTAAAGACAAGTGTAGGTACCTACCTACTGTATCATGATCTTCCCATCTACCTATACTCCATTCGGTTAAGTACCTACTTAACAAAACGTAAACAACATTGATAGCCCTACAACGGCCAACAACGACCGTCTAGCTGCAATGCTTCGATATCGCCTTATGTCACCATTGGGTTGTGGAGGTCAGATGACAGTGTCTTCACGGAAAATATCGAGGTCCAGCCGATTCCGCAGTTAAGACTGGTAAAGGGACTTCGACGGTGAAAATGCGACTGGGAATTAACGCTAAGTAGGATGAAGAAGACTATTCTGTTTAGACTAAGAGACTGAAATCCGAAATCGAACTAGGTAGGTACTAGTTAGTCAGTTAAGTTAGTTAGCCTAGTTTTTTTGTTTAATTTTTAATACATATATTATGTGATTTTATAAAAAGTGGCTACAATATATTGTTTACCTTTGGTTAAGTACCTAACCGAATGGAGTATAGGTAGTTTACTTGTGTCAAACACTTTACTCAATTTATTTATTAATCCAGGCCTTTTATTCGGGAAGAGAAAAAGAATTCCATCAAAGACACAAATTACGTAGGTACCTACCCACTAGTACATAAGTAAAATCATTTTATACCTACCTATAATATTTATAGGTATTATATTTATTATATTCACACCTCAGAATACGGAATAAACCGTTTATTCCGTATTCTGATATACCTACCTATAATAAATATATTATGAATGTTTGTGTGAATACACAAACATTCATAATATATTTATTATATTTCTAGTAAAAAAAATTGCGCAAATAACTGTTTAAAAACGACATCGTCGCTGCGGGACATTCCTGGCCGGTTCCGACCGGTTGCTTGCCGAGCGCATGCCGAGATCGAGGCGCGTAGGTATAGGACGCGTTTCGTCCGTTTATATGAAGACAAGTTACTGTATGTATATTTATTCTGTGGTTGTGCCGTGCGCGTGCGCTTCACTGTCGCACACCTCGCCGCACGCGCCGATCGCTATCACCATAGAGCACTATCAACATGGGGGCCCATCTGTCACCGCCCCACATTACTGTTTCAATTCTTATCATATTATTATACAGAAATTACTGGCTACATTTTACGTGGCATTTAGAAAAATTGGTTGCGAAGCGCTAGAGGCAGAATCCTGTCAAGTTTCCTACTATGAATCTGAGGAGCTGGCTCTTAAATTAAAAAAAAAAAAAGTAGAATTCCACCATTTAGATTTTTTATTTATTTAGGACATGTCAATTTGACTTCACCTCGCCTGATAGTAAGCTGAAGGCAAAGTCTCAGGGAAGAGGGTCACCATTACAGATACGTACCATGTTACAATGACCAGCTTGACGGCCTCATCAGGTGCTTTTTCAAGCCCCGCTTAGAGGACCCGGGACTGCAGGAAGAAGGAAACGCGTGAGCTGGCTTTGCTCTTAGTATCCTAGTAACATAGACATAATCTAAGTGGAAAAATTTAATTTGGGATACGCACCACAAACACTAACAGTAACTTGACCTAGACTTATATCCTCCTAACCAAAGATCTTTCTAATATAAAGTTATGATTACTATGTGAACCCAAATAGATTGCAACCTAAGCATATTTTCTGCATAATTTTTCACGCAAGGTAGACGCAGCTGCCTTCGGCCTGAGGGCTGCACGGCGGGTCTCTACGTGTCCCTCTGAAGCATCCCGAACAGGAGTTACAGTGAAGAGTAGGCAAGGGGCGGGCTGGTTCTTCAGGCGCAGGCTGACTCTGCAAGAAAAAAAAGGTAGGTACGCAGAGCGGGGGCACACGATGCGTTGCGACGCCGCACCGCAGAAATTTCGGCCAATCGGCGGCCACAAGAGCGGAGCGGGGCCGCTCGTATGGCCGCCGATTGGCCGAAATTTCTGCGGTGCGGCGTCGCAACGCATCGTGTGCCCCCGCACTTAGGTGATTCGTACCAACATCATCGCAATTACATCTCCAAGATGACAACATAGTTAATAGCTTTCGGTATACAATAGAATACATTATAAAATTCTTCACGCTATAACTACGAAGGGCCGGCAGGGCAAGCACGATACAAATTGCATTACATTCACAAATCCGTGACGGTTTTACACAATCTGTAAAGTCTTGGAACACTTTGTTGAGGTTATTTTAATCGATTTGACACGTTTTGTGTTATGAATGTTCGTTATAATGGCGGGGAAATTGAAATGATGATGTGCTTTCAAGAAAATAGTCCATTAGTTCAGTGAAGTGTTGAAGAGCGGTGTTTTGTGTTAAACTTTTGTAAGTTCTGTCGCCATTAGGTACATGTAATAAAAAGTCACTTTTACGCGTTTGCCTGTTTCTGTGCTATCTATTGTCGTTACAACCTTAGACTAGGTAAAAACTTAGTTCTTTTTACTTGTTCGGAGGTTACACCATAGTCTAAAAAAGTTACTTTTACGCATCCGCCCTTTTGTCTGCTAACTTTTAAAACGTACAATGGTTTGGTAATTTTTCACGGCAACTGGTAGTTATAAGAAGTATTCATTTTCACTGTAGTCTTGACTTTCCGAAACTCTTTACTCAATTCACTTTTGAGGAATGGAACTTCTCCTTACATGGTTGGAGAGTCAGACGGCAGTCGCTCCTGTAAAAGCCAAAATGAACAATTCATGCAAAGGAACGGACTGTAGCTGTAGGCTCCAAAATGCAAGCTTTGGATGCAATCGCGATAATCAGGAAAAGAAATCCGTTACGATTACTAAAAACTCGTTTTAAAATGATACAAATTGTAGCCAAAAACATAAAAAAAAACAATTAACACATCAAGTTCACACCTCTCAATCTCCCAAAATCAATCGATTCGATTTGTAACAATTAACAAAACGCAGCATGAAGTTGAAATAACGAAACGTTATTCTTTAAAACGAACACAGTTATAAAAACGTGTATACATCTGTCGATGGGTATTAATGGTCCAGGTTTGAAAGGTTATTAGTCATGATAACGCGTGTTCTCACCACCAATGAGATGTGAGGGTATGATCCTTATCAGATAATGTGCTACAGGGCGATCATTTATTTCAATAAGGATTTTAACACGATTTTTTGCGTGTGAGATCGTTTTTTTTGTAAGTACGAAATTTATAAAATATCGGCAGTTTTGGTATTTTTGTTTTGGCGTTAACGCAAATTTAATGTGCAAAACGTTTAATATTATGTCCAGAGAGCGATAAAAAAAATTGAAAATTTTCAAGAAAAAACTTTGACGTCGTGATCGTTTTTGATATTTGGGAGTTTGAGATTAGGTCGAGACTGAATTTTTAACAGATTTCTATTACAAGAAATTGGTCTTTATACGATTATTTCGTAATTTTTAAAAATAAAGATAAGATCTGCATCTCTTATTGCATAAAAAATTGAATATTTGGTGTTATATGCTGACAAAATACATAACAGTCTGTCAGTATAGATTTTTAAATCACAATCGCTCTCAAACTAACGCTCTATCACACTGTCATTTCTCTATCTGACTCTACCCATATTCCACTCGTACACACGAAACATTTTAGTACTATGTTCATTATGTACTATAGCGGCAGTACTAACTCTACCTACCCCTTCGGAAACAAGCCACACTGTTTGCCAACTAGTGGTTCTAAACTCGAACCCCCTTGATGAGGCTACCGCTGTGAGAATATTTCTTGGGTGGTCTTCATTTAGCCGCTCATTACTTTATTATACTTGTTAAGTGGTCTACATGTAAACAAGAAGACCGTTTTTGGTCTTTGTTAGCGACGCAGGCGGTCTGAATCATTTACAAACATTTTATAAAGTTTTTATGCTTACGTGTCTAATTCTTGTCGGGTCGGTAGTTGTGGTTAAGGAGTCGGTTTAGCAATCGAGAGGTCTCAGGTTTGTATCCTTTACACTACTGCAAAAAGGAAAATTATGACGCCCCCCAGTAACCTAAGCATGGGCGAACAGTATGCTCTTTCTTCAAAATTGTGTTAAGAAAAATCGTTTTTGACATTTCATTTGATTGTGATGAATATATTTTTAACAGAGATAAAAAAGGAGGAGGTTCTCAATTAAATGCTTTTTAAATATTCATCCACTAATTATTTCAATAGAGTAGCTAAGCTAAGCACATTAAATGTACCACTAACCACAACCAAAGCACTCATTATTTTCTTAAGCACCCTTATCAATTTGCTCACGCGCATACCCTTATACTTGATGACAATAAACCCGTATAGATGTCGCCACTAGCGACAGTACTCGACACTAACGTGATTTTTATTCATTTAGTTAATATTTATTAAAAAACGCCGGGCACATACGGGGCATGGTAGGGTTGGTTTATCAAATTTTCGACACAATAGAATTGTGATTGACATAATTATTATCAATCGCGTTTGGTAATTTCAATATAGACGTTCACACGATGGTGTAGATTAGTGTCGTAGCCGTCAGTAAGCATACATATACTCACGTCTATATATATTCCTAAAAGGGTGGGCAGAAATTAAAAACTAAAATTCTTTTTCGTCATCCGGTCATACGAGTGCCAAAGCCTATACTTAGCAGACCACTCTGCTGCTCCTTCTTTAACTAATTTGTTTTAGTTGGATTTTACGAGAACGACGACCGTCTGACTCTCCCCCCTCCCCCAACTTGTCTGTCAATTGTAGGCTGGCTTGAGTGCCGAAGATCTTGGTGGGAACCTTGGTCTTCTTTTTAAATCGATTAAACAAATCAAAATTCTAGCAACTCAGAGAAGCAGCTTATGAGTTATTCCCAATTACAATCTATCCCGTTACCAAATTTCAACCAGATCCGTTCACCCATTTGAGCGTGATTATATAACAAACATACATCTTCACAAACTTTTACCATTATAATATTAAGATACAACGTAGGAAGTACGATTCAAATATCAGCCCTTCAATAAAATTGTCCATCGATATTCAGCATCTATGCGCATTCATTGTAACGGTTACCAACGACGACGTAGAACCTACTGTTGCTCAATGCACATAGCTGGTACTTAAATCATTTGCATAACAGTTCGTGAGCCGGCCCTTCGCACATTGGCCCGGTAACCCATCTCGGTCAATTGAGCCAATTTACGCTCATCTTGTTGTACTATCATAACAACTATAATAAGCTACTTTGTGGTTTGTTTGTTGGTACAAGTAAGCTTCAGAGAAAAGGGACCCTTGTTAATAACCTTCCGTATCAGAATGTCAAACTAGTAAAATGGCCATAATATGAAAGCATGAGGGGGTCTGTTTTCTCTGACGCTGACTGTACTACTAGTTTCAGTCAGAGAATCCTGAACTCGTGAATCATCCTACTTTCGACAGACTTATTATGTCGCTTTTCAGTTAATAAATATTCCACGACATTTTAGCGCTATCTAGACTCCATCATAGTTTAATTAGCTAGTGTTATGTAATCTAGAAAGTGGATATACATACCTACATATATACATTTTTTATAAATACATACCTAGGTACCTACATATTGTACGTAGAAACAACCAGACTAATCCAAATATACATATTTATGCATACAAATATTTGCACTGGATCAAATATTTGCAAAGGGAATCGAACCTGCGTCACCTGCGTAGCAGTCAACGCTGTATCGCTACGCTACACCACACAGGACGTATAATGACGTTATTATATCTTAACTTGTAAGAACAAAGACATAATTATGACAGTGAAAAATCGCTTTTCATTAAAGTTTTTACGATTACGATGTCTTTTGGGATCTTTTCTTTTCGAACATCATACGATCTTGAATCTAATTAACTCAAAAGCTAACTCATAAAAATAGGTCTATGTTTTAAACTTATGGTTGTGTGTTTACCTACAATAGGAATACATATGGTACGGTAATATTACCGTGCTTATGGTGTGTAAAAATATAGTTTAAGAATGGCTACTCGTCCATAGATGGCGTTGAGCTACTCTTCGAATAAAAGAAGGGGACGATAATGATCAAACATCGCACTACCTAATTTTCCCAATAACTTTTTTTCTATTGGGATCGATAGAGATCTTCAACCATGATGATAATGAAAATAAATCTCTGCAAGAGAAGTAAGCAAATGTTCTATCGCGATTTATTCGGTTCGTTAGAAATGGTTTTATTTTAATGTGTGACATTCAAGTTTCTCGACAATCGCGACAATATCAAATGGTATGTTATTAAATGATTCATTTACTTCCGTGCACCAATTTCAAATGCATCTAGATTCTAGAATCCAGATTATGTACTTTGGAGTCCGGAATCCGCACTGTAACTCCTCCGTCTGATTTATTTTGACGTTTACAGGGCTACCAAGCGGTTCAGCTACTCCTTCTTCTGCCGCACCATTAAGACCTGGAATTCCTTACCAGTTCACGTGTTTCCCTCCTCCTACAGTCCCGGGTCCTTTAAGCGGGGCGTGAAAAAGCATCTGATGAGGCCGTCAAGCTGAATGCCACCATTGTAACATGGTACGTGTCTATAATGGTGACCCTATTCTTCCAAGACTTTGCCTTCAGCTTACCATAAGGCGAGGCGACGTCAAATTGACGTGTCGTATATAAAAAAAAAGTTCTCTGAGGCGTAACGGTTGAACGTGTGACTGCTACGCAGGAGGCGCGGGTTCGATTCGCGCTCTATGTAAAAATTTGTATGCCTGAATATCAATATGAATATTTGCATTGGTCTGGGTGATTCTATGTATAACTAGCTTCCGCCCGCGGCTTCGCCCGCGTGGTGTGTTGACTGGGATAAAAAGTAGCCTATATGTTAATCCAGGGTATAACCTATATACATACCAAATTTAAACCAAATCGGTCCAGCCGTTTATGCGTGAAAGAGTAACAAACATCCACACATCCACACATCCATTCTCACAAACTTTCACATTTATAATATTAGTAGGATACATTTGTATAATATATGTACATATATACAAATTACAGAATTTCTGGATTCGGTCTCCACGCTTAAGGCCCGCGATAGAAGCTATGCAATAGCTTAAAAAAATTTAGAAATGTATATGCGCTGTGTATATTTATAATTCACATTCTGTGAACGACACATACAAAAAACTGTAATAAATTCCGGTAAGAGCCAAATTTTTGAGGAAAATTATACCAATACGGGTCACCGTTATCAATATATTTGTACTTATCAACTAGACTGACCTATTTAATTGAATATCATAGCCGAGGGGCACAATATCAATATAAAAGGCATAAAAATTTAGTTAGTGCACATCCCACTTCTGAGCCATTGGTGCGGCTTGTTGAAACAATGTAATAAAATTGTTTCACGATACGGGACGAACGGGAACGGGAACGAATTTGAGGGGATGTGTGTCTGTGTCATGTTAGAAACGGCTATGCCGATTATGGAGCAACGTTTGGTAATCAAGAGACTAGTGTAAAAAATGTTCTGCTAGTAGAGTATGCGCGCGAGAGTTTTAGTTAGCGTATGTTTTTATAATGTTCTGTAACTTTCGTAGTTCTACTTAGCAGTAGAACAAAAATTATGGTAAAAAAACAAGTTCAATACTTTACTATTCTACCTTGCCTAATGGTAGGCTAAAGGGGAAGTTTCAGGGATAAATACCATTATAGAGAAGTAGGTAGGTACTATCTAATCATTATTAGCCTACATACCTAGATGGCTTTCAGTTTTTTCCTTGGCTGCCTCAGCCTTTACGACGGCATCATGAGATGCTTTTCACGCGTCTCTTAAAGGACCCAAGACTGCAGGAAGATGAAAACACGTATACAAAATTGTAAATCTTTATGTTGTTGCAAAGAAATGATGTACTGAACTACCTGGTCCTGAATTAAATTGGTAAAATCGCATTCACTGTTGAAGGTTACACCTCGCTTCTGTTTAGTGGCGAATTCGTCTACTTTTAAGTGACTGTTTTCGAGCGCATTTACCTCTTTCCAATATAAGAATTTTATTATTAAAACAAGATTCCGCTGAAAAAACACCGCATAGGAAATGAACACCATAGGCCCATACATAAGTAATACCATTATAAAAAACAATAGTCATTTCCACAAAACTAATAGGTAACAATATAATAAGAGGTGTGAGAGGGTTATTATTATTAGTTCTACGGCCATTTTCGTCAACCTACATCACCGTGACCAAATGTCCCATATACTTTTTTAACCCACCAATCTCTGTAAAACCAAAAATTCCTCGAATCATCTAAATCCTCGCAGACACACTGACGACACGCATCCACTCATTAAACCCTAAAATAACGTAAAACCGTAACAAATCGATTCACAGACGTGAACAGTGATTTTTACCCTGCACTCTCTTCACAATGCGCGGGGTTAGTTTAATGAACTTTTAGGGTAGGAGCTACAATACTCGGTCCTGTGGTATTGATTGATGAAGACGAATGGCGCGTTAACTCTATTATAACGCTTTTAATGGGCAGGTTTCATGAGATACGTGTGTGACCGAAATAGTAAATTTTAAAAGTATTTAAATTGAGTTTGCTATCGGAATATATATTTATAACGACGTCTTTATGTCTCTGAAGGGTAGGTAGAGATATAATGCGCCCATATTACGATATATATTTTGACCCTTCATATAATACGACGAATTTGAAGTTATTATTCAAGTATATTGAGATTAAAATGGGAAAAAATGATAGTCTCGAGTAAGCTGGCAAAGTGGAGAGATGTTTTATTGGCATAAGGATACTAAGAGCAGATTTCTTGAAGTTTCCGATGTAGGTATATGCGTTTCATTCGATATACCTACCTAGCATTACGAAGTTACCTACCTAGCATTACGAAGGTGCCATGAAGTAACTTCAGATTACTCTTGGCAGGGTAGAGCACGCACCATAAAACTCTAAATAATGTCTTATTATTTCGAGTTCTACGGGCCGAAGAAAGTTTCTTACATAGTACTTTTCTTTATTCAGTGCCTCTGTCCTGTAATGCCGAAGGATTTGGGCCCGATTACGCGATAAATTCGTTTCAAAGTAGATACTGATTGTCGAAATTTCATGGCAAGCTTACTGCTTTTTGTAAAAACTAAAATGAAGGCGTGCAAAATTGAAATGCAAAAACATAGGTAATGTACCACAACTTTTTTTGCGTGGTGATTCTTGCACCACAAATTTTGAAATAACCCAGATGTTTGAAACTCTACACTTTGGCATGTGACCAATTTTTTTACCACAGAAGCGAAATAAAAAAGACGGTAACCAAACTTATGGTTCTCTCTATGATTTATGGTTATGCAGATTGAAAAGGGCCAGTTCGTAAAAAAAAATTGGAGATGTTTACAAAATCTATATCAGTATAGGTTTCTGACTGGATGCTGAGGAGAGGATCGGGAGGTATGGCGCACATTGGGAGAGACCCTATGTCTAGAAAGGGACTGCTATAGGTTAATTAGTTGATATAGAAAGACATCTTGGCAAAGGAGAAAGATGTGGCTTGGATTTATGGGGTCCCTCCGAGATATTTGGGGCCCACGCCAACTTCACCTGTCAGACACTGGCTTTCCTTAGGGGTTTTGGGGAGTTAGGAGACAGGCGGCAAAAAAAGAATAGTACATTATGGTACAAGTGAGCAACGTTGGTGATTACCGCCGAGGCGCCATTGAGACCCGAGCCGCCAGGCGAGGGTCTTAAGACAGCCGAGGACGGTAATCATCATGCTCACACGTGCCATACGACGTTTTACAACACACTTGCGAATAAAATAATACTACAAATACTAAATAAACAATACTACAAATTAATTCGTTTTCCTATGCGCGCGCATTTAACAATGGCGGTCGACCATATTTAAAAAAAAATGAGGTTTGAACTTAACTTTTTTTTACTCTGTTTTTTTTTTCTGTACTTAGAGAAAAAAAAAGTTAAATTTGAGCGAAAATTTTGTTTATTATACAAGTATTACAAGTTGAAATTATTTATTTAAATACGAAAATGCATCAAATGACCAATAGGCGTATTAATTTATTCGTACTATTAAACACGATATTTTTTGTATCAAAACTTTTTTAAGAACATAGACAATTATAGACACTTCCTATAAAATTTAAAAAAGAATCTATAACTCACTTTTGTGAATAATAGTAATGAAAAAGTCACAGTTTTATAATAGGTGTCATTCCGTGCTTAATTGCGGTAAAATAATATCACTGTTATGAGCAGGTGTGTTGTAAAAATAAATTGCTAAAGCCTATCAAGTTAAAGCTTTGCGTACAACTAGGACTAACGCTGATATGACGATGATCTTGGTAAAAAAGAAACTCGATTTCAATACAAACCTTGACCATTTTTGTATACCACTTAGGTGGTAGACAAGCACACGGCCCACCTGATGTGGTTACCGTGGCCTATGGACGTATGCAACACCAGGGGTGTCACACTCGTGCTGCCGACCCTGAAGAAACCTAATGCCCTTCTTGAAGAACCCCATATTGTAGTCGCTTGGGAAAACCATCGCGGGGAGTTCATTCCACAGCTTGAGTGTGCGAGGGATGAAGTTCCTTCCATACCGCACAGTGCGCACCGTTTCCGGTCGCAATGTGAGAGGATGTAATACAAGTGAAAACTAGATACCATTTATTTTTTAGAAAATCTAAAAACAAATTTCAGCTGAGTAAAAACATTTGATCGAATATTTCTATCACAACATATCGTTAATCGAACCTACGATCTCTGAAATAACAGTCACACGCTTTGCCACTACACCACACAGAATCACTAAAGTTTAAATATTTCTAACAATACATTACTTATAAATGCACTCAAATTGACTCCAGAATCCTTACAAAATACATCCTTATTCACTCCACAGCCACTCTGAGGGTATCCGGTTCGACTCCTGGCGGAAGTATTAAGTATCGGAACAGCTTGTCGTTGTTTCAATTCGTTCACACTTCCAGGCTCCGGGAAGTAAGGGGGAGACAAAACGATCGGAGTCATAAATAATATTATTCTATACTAGTTGTTGCCCGCGGTCTCGCCTGTAGAATTCTAATAATTTCTGCTTTAGCGAAAGAAACTTACTCATTAAGTCTTATTCTCAAATTCTCAAGCGACTACAATATGGGGTTCTTCAAGAACGGCATTAAAAGGTTTCTTCAGGGTCGATAGCACGAGCTTAACGCCCCTGGTGTTGCATAAGTCCATAGGCCACGGTAACCACTGTCCATCAGGTGGGTCGTGTGCTTGTCTGCCACCTAAGCGGTATAAAAAATATTTAGATATTTGGATGTTTCGTGATTAAATCACGCTCTAACGGCTGAACGGATCTAGTTGAAATTTGTTACAAGGATAGATACCAGTCTGGAAGAACACATCCCGGCAATATGTTCCTATGAGTAGCGGGAACGAGATCAAACCTTCATGCAGGCGGAACTGTAGACATGAGCTAGTAATAGATATACCTCGGGACGCGACACGTATCTTGGACCTAAATCGGGAGACATAAAAGGCCCTGGCGCACGCGGATGGTTTTATAATAATCTATGCTAGGTGAATTTGAGCTCGTCCACCGCAGTAGCACCCCGTGCTATCCTCAAAGGACACTAAGAAATGTGTACCTACTGTGCGTATAGATCACTTAATAGCGTAGTTTTACTTTCATCACGAGGTCGATCCGTCCCTCGCCATAGCTCGCAATCACTCAGCTGTGAAGCACATCCTCTCATTCGTATGCATGAGATTCAAGTTTTGTAATATGAAATTTTACTTTCAAAGGAAGTACCTCGTTTAGTTTTAAATAGGTGAAGGTATTATTTGACTATGGGGTGTAATTTAGATGGTAAATCTGCTGTTAGCTATGAATAAATCTTAATAAATAAATATTGTTGGACTTAATTATACATATTATCTTATCATAATAACGATTGTGTTAAAATTTGGCATACTTAGCATAGAGATAGCTTGCGACATGCGAATGAACTTACGAATAATATGAGATTTATTCCGTAAAGTTGACATATTCATGCTTGTACTGAGCATAGTACAGGCATGAATATGTCAACAATAATACACTATTATATTTGCTCTGGCGCATATTGGGAGAGGCCTATGTCCAGCAGTGGACTGCAATAGGCTAATTGATTGATTGATTGATTTGCACTGAGCGGGAATAAAATCCGCGGCCTCACACTTAGCACGTGAACAGATCCCAAAAACGCCCAGCCCGGCGCACGGCGGTGAGTAGGGTAGCCAGAGCTCACTGGAGAGGTTTTATGCTGTCAGTGGGAAGACCAAATGCTTGTCCTGCTTGTCTTCTTCGCTGACGTCACAAAATTTCCCTGTTCTGAAAAGGTCGGCAGCATGAGTGTAACTCTCCTCTCTCCTGATGTTGCACTCGCCCATAATAGGCCACGGTAACCACTTTCCATCGGGTGGGTTGTTTGCTTGTCTGCCACCTAAGGGGCATAAAAAAAACTTCATCGCTATGCCACTGAAGTCAAAAGCATAATGATATTATTTTGCAATCTCACAGCTGACGTTACAGAACGAAATTTAAAAAAATCTGATCACCAATCAGCTCACTGAACCACTTCTAATATACGAAACGTACTTATTTCTGACTCCGAACCATCTCCGAACGAATCTATCGCTAAGTATAAGATTTCGCATCGCTACTCACTCACCGCAAAGTGAATCCAAGTGATCGTATATCATGAGAGCACGTATTCCCACAGGCTACGTTTCGATCCTTTTTTATTCTATTGTAGATATGCTCTATATTGTTTTCATATTTATAAGATAGGAGTTGATGCTCCGCATGCATTGCAATGCCATTTTTTACTAGATTATAGAAGATATAGAATCGTCTCAGGAATGTGCATATTATGAACTAAAGTTTCATCGCAATCGGATTCATGATCTATTTGTTTATAGGGCTGCTATTCAAGGGTCCTGTTACAGTTTTGGGATACATACATAATACGTAAAGTCGTTACGGGTAGTTAGAGCCCTAAAAAAAAGTCCAACAACAACGGTCTAGCTGCAATGCTTCGATATCGCCTAATGTCACCATTGGGTTGTGGAGGTCAGATGGCAGTCGCTGCACGGAAAATATCGAGGTCCAGCCAAATCCGCAATTAAGACTAGTAAACCGGACCCAGACTCCGAGGTGAAAATTTCCGATGCGACTGGGAATTAACGCTAGGATGAAGAAAATACATACATACCTATACATTATATTCAATCTGTAAATACGTGTAGGCAGAGGTATATTAACACCCACATTTCACCAAATATTATTTTCGGTCTCACGTAACAGAGGGCAAGTCTATTGCCGTCAAACGATCACTTTGTCAAGGACTATATGTTTACTGTCAGGTGGAGAATAACCTATTTCTTAATCGTCTTCTACGCCAAAATAAGGCCATCTCTTAGATACGTCATACAAGAAGATGGCGGCTTTCAAAAATGGCGCAAACGCTAAGTATAAAAAAATTATAGTTACTTACTAAAAATACGTCAATGTTATTAATTTAAATGAATTATATTATTATTTAAATTAATAATATTTTATTATTGCAAATGTGTTACTAAAATAAATTTTTTTTGGGTGGCGCACTGTCGCGATTCTGATTGGTGCATAAAATGATGACCAAAAGTCATCATTTTTTTGTCGCCATTTTAGAGTATGGACAACATATTATCTATAGTTTTTAATATATCATTGCATCTCGTCCCATGAGTGTCCACGGGAAGATATGGCCTTATTTTATTCCACCAGGAACCAAAACGGCCTATGCCTCCTGTCTTTAATTCATGCCTAAAAATTTCCCTGTTTTACTCAGGAAAGCACTTTAAAAAACCAGCGTAAACACAATATAGGTATTTAAACTTTCATGGTCGTTCACATTACTATAGAACTATCGGGATATTTACCATGTATTGTTTGGAGTTTCCGATATTTCGGCGCTGTTGCAAGTTCTAAAGTAACTGCGTAAACGCACTTTAAAGCCCGACCAGGAAAATAAAATACCTCGCCATATTGCGGTAAACTATTGGAACTAATTTCTTCATATGGTAACAATCTATACAATGTCATTATGGTCATCTGTCAGTGTGGTGTCAATTGTGCGTGTTGTTGAGTTTGAGAGCGCTACAAAACTACAAAACTATAGTAATATGCCGAAAACTATTAAAAGCCAGTTAAGAAAAGTAATTTATAATATAATAAAGTATTTGTCGGATAAAAAGTAGGAAGGATTGGACTCTGTTCCTCTAAATAACATCACAGACCTTGTTGTCAACATGACGGGTAAGTACATCATAGAGTACGTGCAATGAAATTGGCCTAAACTACTGATTTTACTGTGACTAATTATTATTCACATTTTTAGGTATATCCCGATCTTCTGTAATAAAAATACGAAGAGAAGGTCAAACGTCAAATGTATTTTCTACGCCTAAGAAAAATAAGCCTAACGCAAAAAAGAAAATCATGCTCGATTATTTTGATCTCTGTGCTGTTAGGCATAAAATACAAGAATTTTATGCAGTCCGAAAACCAATATCGCGTGGTCCCTGTTCTATACATAGTGTAATGTAACTGTATGTCTAACTTGTATTTACCATTCCAAGCAGTAAACTATTATACGGATACTACTGTGTTTTGATTTGTGCCCAGTCCTTGTAACCAGTATAACACGCCGCGTCTATTTTTCTATTTTAACCAGAAAACTTAACAGAGAAAAACTTAACTTTTTAACAGAGAAAAAAAAAATACATTTTAGTGAAAGTTTTGTATATTAAACACGTACTACAAGTTGAAATTATCTTTTAAAATACAAAGCTGCATGAAATGAGCAAGCAATAGGTATATTAATTTTTGACGTCAAAAACTCCTTAAAACTAAGTTTACCACCGCTTCCTAAGCGCTAATGGAGAAGAAACGGCGCAACAAACTCCACTGCGGCATTTTAAGGACGTCAGTTTACAAAAAATAAAAGGGTTTCTTAAGACTAAATATGAACGTGTGTACATTTGTCTCGCGTCAAGTAGGTATATAAAAAATAAAAATAAAACCTTATATAAAACCTTATATAAGAACAAAGCAACTTAATCAATGAAATTAAAAAAAGAAGTCTATAACTCACTTTTGTGAATAATAGCAATGAAAAACATGACAGCCTCCGTGGCGTAGCGGTAGTGAACGCGGCCGCTACGCAGGAGGCGCGGGTTCGATCCCCGCTCAGTGCAAATATTTGTGTGCATTAAATAAGGGTATTTGCATTGGTCTGGTCGTGCCTCGGACAGCACGTTAAGCCGTCGGTCCCGGTTGCCATAAGAACATCTATGGCAGTCGTTACGGGTAGTTGGTGCCCTAAAAAGTCCAAAAACAACGGTCTAGCTGCAAAGCTTCGATATCGCCTAATGTTAACATTGGGTCGTGGAGGTCAGGTGGCAATCGCTTCACGGAAAATATCGAGGACTAACCAAATCTGTAGCTATGACTGGTAAAAGCGGACCCCAGACTCCAAGCTGAAAGCTTCGGATGCGACTGGGAATAACGCTAGGAGGAAGAAGAAGCAATGAAAAAGTCACAGTTTTATATTAGGTGTCATTCCGTGCTTAATTGCGGGGAAATAAAAGCCTGTTCATAAGCAAGTGTGTTGAAAAAATATTTGTACACTTGGCATTTTACATGTGTATCACTATACTTGGTGTTGTCATATCATAGATGTTTTTGGCGCCCCCAGTACGGGTTTTTTATTTTATTGGTCGGACTTTACGTTCCGAATCAGATCAAGACGAAAACGTAAAGAAGTGGCAAGGTACCGTGAATTTCCACTATACCCCTTTGTCAACAGGATGCTAGGGTGCATATATTATGCGTGGCCCCAGGACTAGCGTCATGGACCACGTATCACAGGAAGATGTCCCGATTTTAAGCGCATAATGTATGAAATGTATTAAAATACGCACGGTAAGAATGCGATTTTATCTTTACGGCAGTTTTCCTTTCGAGGGACTAGATAGTCAGCCTGTAGAAATAAATTGTTTTAGTTTACATACCTACATATACCTATGTATTACCATACTAGGTAAAATTTTACAAAAAATTATGGTTGCCTACAATTTTGATATTGACATTGTTCTATAGTTTTGACATAATTACCACAATTTTGATATTGACATTATTCTATAGATTTGACATAATTAATTTCGCTTCAGACCCACGGTAGATACCCCTGGTCATTTTCATTTATTTCTTATTTTTGTAAATCAGTTTGAGTGACATAATTGACTTCTGTTTTATTTATTTTGTAATTTCTTTGAAAATTTGCATACCAATTAGGTGGAATATGGAATGAACAAACTTACAAATCTATGTAATATCTCACTGTACCTGTATTCGCAAATAAAGATTATGATTATGATGATGATTATGATTATTGCCCCGCTGCTCCGCTCGCTTTGAGTCCATTGAAGGCGGATAATTGTAATTATTTTTTTATCCCGGTTTCTTCCAAAATTTCTTCAGCGGTCTAGACATAAAAAGTACAGACAGACTTATTTTCGTTTTTATAATACTAGTTCTTGTCCCCGGCTCCACCCGCGTGATATATTGATCATATTTCCACGAACCACAGGAATCTAATCGCCGTGATAAAAAATACAAAAATAGCTAATTTAATGTGTAATCTACACCGTCAACATCAGATTGATCTTGACTAGCACAGTACTCAAAATTATCTTAATTAGACAAGTGGTCAAAATTATCAAATGTATGGGATTTGACGGATAATGACAGGCGTCAACGAATGTCAAAAGAGTCAAATACTATACATTTGTCATTCTATTCCATCATACGCCGAGCAACGAATTGCCACTTGTCTAGAGGGGCTGAAGGTGTGTGCCAAAGTGCCAAATATCAGTATAATCAGTCAACAGGAAGGGGGGAATACCTAGGTATTAAGATCATTTGAATACTTTGCTAGTATAGATCGATCTGATGCTGACTGTACTTGTTTAATTTCTTAATTAGAAATGACAATTTCATTTGAATTCCAGAAGGCAATTACCTATAATAATTGAACAAAGTGCAATCATACTCGTACAAGTGTAAGATTCATAGGAATTGTGTATAAAATAGTTATAAGTAAGTGGTTCCTGTAAAAGTAATTACCTACTGTATTTTGATCAGGAACTATATAATATGTACTTACTTACTTTTTTGCGGTTTTCTTTATATCTACAAATTTCTTACATGTGAGGGGCATTAATTGGAACCACGTATTTTTTATGCCACTTGGGTGGCAGACAAGCACACAACTGCACTAATATTGTCCTGATTTTGGGTGTATATCATCTAATATAGTTCGTTTACATTATACTTTTGCCTTTATGCGAATTTGCCCTTTTGAGAAGTTGCTGTTATGAGAAATTGCCATTCTGAGAAGTTGCCCTTAAGCGAATAAGGGAGGATAATTATATAATCATGACAGATATTCCAGGGGTTAGCAGATATATTTTCACACTAGCATTTCAGCAATAGTTCCAGGCACACCCGTACCAACTGGCTGGAGGGTATGTACGAGTATCTGGTATGTATATAGAAAATTTAAAAAAAACACACTTTGTATCAGAAATTAATTTACTTACGAACCGTTACAATAAATTATTAAATATGTAATCAGAAATACTATTTAGTATAGAATGTAGAAAGTATACAATTTATTACTAATAATAGATATATCTAAAATAAGTACATACGTTTCTACGATATTCTATTTATGACTAATAATATACATAGCTATGACGTCGTACGTGGGCTTTGGAATATAGCTGCGTTATAGTTTACATTGTAACAATCTGTTTCAGACAAACAAAATCATAATAATATAATTTTTAAATTCATACTAATATTATAAATGCGAAAGTACGCTGTTTGTTACGCTTTCATGCCTAAACCACAGAACCGATTTTGATGAAATTTGGTATAGAGGTAGATTAGACCTTGAGAATGGACATGGCCTATGTTTGGTCGCGATAACCGACATCCACGCGAGCGAAGACACGGACATCTAGTTGTTGCATAAATAAGTTGCAGGTATTGTACCGCCGTGCCTGTCCTGTCTTTTCAGTGCCTCGAGCGCGAAAAATATTCGTATTCGGAACGTGAACGTATCGAAAGGACGGAGCATTGTGATTGGCAGGCTTCACACACACACAGCTTCACAGCAGTAGGGCGGCCAATCGCAATACTTCGTTCTCTCGATACGCTTACGTTACGAATACGAATATCTTTAGTGCTCGCGGTACATTGGTCGTAATAACTTTGGTCCAGTGTTGGAGTTTTGAAAGATTTTAATTGGTCGAAATGGCTCTAGAGACATGAGCGATGGTTAAAAAATAAGATATTTATTTATTGGTTCGTAAAATGAATTCGATTTGATTATTTTGAAACAGATTGAATGTTAAACAATAGGTAGTACGTTTAATTATATATTAATATAATTTAATATAAGTAATGAGTTAGATTTTCTTCCAATTAACGGTTTTTAGGGTGGATTTGATCTGGTCTAATAGAAGTATAAATTAATACACAGTATGGGAGAAAAAATTGAACTCATAATATATTTTTAACGATATAAAGTCATAACTCAAACTTACAAGTTACAAGAAAAATATAAACTAGTTTAATATTATAATTTAATATATCTATCAAAATTTCGTTCGATTTTCTTTTTTCGTTGTTTAGTAAAAAAAATCGAACGGTGAACTCCGAAATTTAATGGATTCTGTCAAAAATTAAGTAAATTTGAATATTGCAGACAATTCAGCAACGCCATTGTAAATTGTAACTGAGAACCGTTTTACGAGAATTTCTGTCTAAAAGGGACATAAGTCACTATAGAAAGCTTTATAAAAATCTTTGATCGTCAACACATTTAATGGATTTCTTCTAAATTAAATTAACTATTTATTGATTACGACATGATGATTGATCTGATTGAATACCTATTTCAAATTAAGGTACCACTTTTTGTGAAGTAGCTACAAAAACAAATATCTATACACATAAATGGATCGTGAAATAAATAATAAAATTTTAAATATGTATAAAACTTATAATGTATCTATATTGCATGACATATAATTTCCTACGTGAATTTTTATTTTAGTTGTCGTGTAATAATCTGTCTCGTCTCGTAATAAATAAATACATCACAGCTACAACAATACAAACATAAAATGCAAAGCGGACTTCAGGACCTCCATCCAGGGTAACAGCTTAGGTTAGGATGCAATCGGAATCATCACTAAAATGATGACATTGATGATGATGATTTTTATACAATTTGTTATTTAACAGTGCAATAGAGACCTATGTAACGACACGCAAATAAATGAATTTGATTTGATTTGATTTGTAATTATTGAAAATTTAGAACACCCTTGATGTGTATAAAATATAATAAACATAATTTTCGTATTTTTACAAAATTAAAATTATGATTACAAAGAAGCTGGCAATATTTTAAATATTACTTTCTACGAGTACATTAGAAGTTTAACTCTAAAGCTGTGTGAATGTATTTAATTTACAAATCTATATTAATGGTAATTAATAACTACTTTTACAGTAAATAATCTATAAACACTGTATTTCGTCAAACAATATAATAAGAAATCACAGAAATCGTTCAAGTATTTTCGTAAAATCACAAAATATTGTACGAAATCACAGAAATCGTTAGTGTTTTCGAAAAATCGAACGACATCGTTCGAAATTCAAAAAATCGTTAGTATTTTTGTAATATACACTCACACAGCAACTAAACAAATCTCACTGTACATTTTTAACTTTTAATTATCGGTGATCACATTCGTCCTTTATAAAGAATATCTTTTTTTTTATCCTAAAACGTGAATGTGATAAAGACATTATATTTTTACCCTCCGAACAAAGTCTATAACCCACTGAAACTAGAATGCAACTAGTTGCCAACTATCTCTTTCAAGAGGGGGCAGTCGTAAAGTACTTCCACAATTAAGGTGAGGAGAGGGAGGGGAGGGCGTTGGGAGTTCTTTCTGTGATAAGCAGGGTCTGGGTATAAGTGAACGTGATTTTCTAAGTACATCAAACAATTATCTGAAAAGGTAAAATTTTGGGTGACGTATGTTCTGACCGACCCCTAAGTCGTAATAAAAAATAATAACACAGTCAAATGGCAAGCAAAATAGGCTAGGCAACTAATTAGCGATTCAATTTCAGTAGGTATTCTCGTAAGCAAGTACCAATAAAACCTTAATGTTAACAGAAAGAATATAGTACCTATATCTATAGAAAATCAAATTCGGGACCGTACTTTTTATTTACGTATCATGATGTTACTTCGTATTTAAATCGGTAGGGCTTAGGTCCCGATGTGACCAAATGTCACATACCGTCTTCGGGCCCGATTGCAAAATAAATGCGGTTCAAAATACCTATCAATAATTGCCCAACAGTTTGGTCCGCAATTTCGGAAGTACGTTTCATGATAAATTTACACTTTTCATTATATAAATGTGATGTTAGTAGTGGAAAAAAAGTGAAAAATCCAATATTTACAAATAAAGTTAAACTAAAATAAATATAAACATTTTTAAACAGTCTTTTGCTGATAGGGGGAGCCGAAAATATAAATTTTTAATACAAAGTATTTAAAATACTCAAATAATATACAATTATTATAGCCTAGTTGTGGCACGTTATAAGCGTAATATTGTGCAAAATACGATATTTTGGGCACCGATTATATTTAAATAGTTAAAATGTTACTATAAAATAATAGTACAAAATTTCAAAGCAGCATCCGGATTTGTTTAAGATCTTGATGCTGTCAATTCACTCCTAATGCGAGCATTTGGCACTACACCTACTAGTATAATATCGTAATTGCTTTGACCAACTTGAACGTTTTTTGATTGGGTCTTCCCTTCCTAACATATGGGTCATAATAAAATCATAATGTAAATACATTTTAAACAATACTTCCATCTCTGTTGTAATAGAATGTGCAGTCGGCTAAATACAGTTACGATATAACGTAGCCAATGTCAATTCGAATTAGTTGCAGATATTGACAAGATCATATTTAACCCACGTAAAGAAATTTACAAAAACATCCATCGAAATATAAATGGACCCAAAAACCTCGTGGAATGGAATCGCGTACCGTTAGTCTGCTAAAACTGAACAACGGGATTTCCCCGTGGCGGATTAACACATTTACTGGACATGGACTATTTAGAAGACCTAGAAAACGAAAGGTTATCCGCAAATTTGCCGCATCGGCTTCAGCTGAGCCTATTGGTGAACCCGCCACTGGGTTGCCCTCGATGCATGCAGACAATTAAATATAGACTAGATTTGTATCTAAACATCGACGATAATCCTACCAATACATAGCCGAAAAGAGTAACCGAAATATTAAACAAAAATAAGAATGGAATAAAGAATTGCACCTACCACAAGATACAAAAGAAAATTGCACTGTACAAAGCATTTGCTCTTCAAAGGTAATATGGACAGTATAGTGAGAGTAATAATAACGACAGTTAGATCAAAACGCAGTAAGTTACAACTACAAAAAATGTTTGATTACAAAAGCTTGCTAACCTAGTTCCCACCCTACAAAACATCAGTGGCGGAAGCTTACACAGATATCTATAGGTAGTTAAGAATCGATATCCTAGCCAGTAAGTGCAATGTTAATGCAATGAGTGGTTTTGAAGTTGTTAAAGTGATACACAGGCCTAATAATGGCATATTCCATGTACACTGTACAGGCTAGACTTCAGTAACAAAACATTGATGAAAATTTGTCAAGAACTGGCTCATTTTTAAGTCTACCTATCTAACTAGATGATAATGTCGAAAACAAGTGAGTTTGTCGTAACGGAGTCTAAAGACGTCGTCGGCGGCAGCGATTAGCACCACCACAGTCGAAGTCCACCTTCCTTTTAACTGACTGACGAATAATCCTTTCTTTTACATTGTTTCCTTTCTCTCTTATAGCTGGTACAGTATCATCTCTGACATGGACTGGTGTATTCTCATTACCATATTGTACACCAGAAATCTTATCTTCATCAGTGTTTATATTATCACTTTTGCGATGTTTCATTCCTATCCAATTATCGCCATCTTTTTTATACCATTTGTAAGGTCCGTTCATAGGTTCTTCGTTTGAAAAATCAAAGTTCCATTTCCTTGATTTCTCCTCCCGGTCTTTGGCTATAGATTCTTGGAGCACGTTGGCAAAGTTGTCCACTTTGCCTTGTTCTTCATCATTTTCCCCGAACGTGAGCCGTCTTCGGACTGGGTTGTCGGGTGAAATTCTGGGCATATTTCTTTGGTGTTTTGAGGTAGTCTGCAAAAAAAGAAAGAAATATTATTTTTATTTTCTTAGAGCCTTTTGTCACTTAATAATAAAGGTTGCCTACAAGAAATCGCTTGTAGTGGCCGCCATTTGTATATATTTCTTGTGTGTCTCGTACATGTACCTACTACAACACATAGACAAGGTACCTCTTGTCCCGAGAATATGTTCCTGTGGTTACGTATATTTCCCATAACATCATAAAAACACTATATTGAAAATGTGCTATGAATAGATTTGCCACAACTTCCGCGAACGAATAACATTCATCTGTAGTTTATTACCGTAATCCCGCCATTTTAGGACACAGGCACAGTTCCGGGGAGTTATTAGGAGATGTTTACTAACAAAACACTATATAACCAGTAGCGGAGTCGTGTGATTCCGTCACATCGACCACATTTCAGGAAATCAAAGACGGTTTGAGTACCCAGTAAATTTTAACGACGGAGTGAATGGCGCACTGAAGAAGTAAGTAATGTTTGCTTAGAAGGGTCCAATTAACAGCTTTTAATTTGCAGATTCATTAGTTGGAAACAAGTTTCATGTTTATGGGTAGTAAAGTCGTCGCACTAGCAGAAGCAGGTACCGGTTCCTACGCCTGGGATGAAAAAATAGCCTATGTAATATTTCAGACTATAATCTTGTAACGTTGTGGATTTTATTCAAAATTTTATTTCATTAGTTCCACAACTTACTCAATTAATTCTAGTATTTCGATACTAAATCGACTAATTGTCTATGGTAGCGCGAGCGAGACTGGACATCACTAGTCTAGTACTTTACGTGTCAAAATTATGGCACTTCATAGTTCATCTGCCCTTTCTTTTGGCAAACTCCGCCAAGGCAGGTCGCGTTTGACCCCGGGCCTACTGCTGTCGGCTACGGGTAAGTCCTTGAGATCAACATTTCCAACTTTTTCCTACAGGTGAAGACTTCTCAGCGGCCCAGCTTATTGCCTGCTAAAATGCATGGCCTTATTATTTTATTTTTATAATTTTTGTATGTGCTTTTACAGCCTACCCTACTTAGCGCCACGAGCCGTTGACCTCTACGGTCAGAGGTCGCGTCGCCTGCTTGCACTGTGCTGCATTATTTCTCTTTTATTATAGCTTTAGCTACTGCTGTCTTGCCGCTGAGGAGAATTTCTTCACCTGCTATATGTTAGCGGGTCACTTGGACGTAATTACCTTGTGACATACTGACCCGCGCTTCATTCTTATTCCAGGGTCTTCGCACCGGGCTTCACGCCATCATTAGGCTGTGAGGCATACCAGCGAGGACCCTGGCACGCCGGCAACATCACCAGCTCCGGTGTCGACAGCTAAGTGCTACTACCATCTTGCACACGGATCAAGCAACGCCACGGCAGAATATTTTTATACCGAATTTACCCCTGAGGTTCCCTTACTTAAATACCTAACTATATAAATTCATGTAACGCCCTTAATTATCATCGATTATAATTATTTTAATTGTAATCAACCTTTTATTTTGTCTCATACCAGATAGCCAGGTAGACAATTCTCCGTTACATTCACAATTACATTTACATGAATTATTATTTTAGTGCTCATTATAGCCACCTTAATTCACTTTACTTAGGTTCATTATAACCTACCAAAACAATATTTTTCGTTACAATCTATTTATAGGCTGAATCTCATGTAGATCCGCTCAGCCGTTTTTGCATCCATCATAAAAAAATCACGTTATAATACTTGTAGGAAGTAAAATTATTGATATCGATACTGTCGACACTGAAGGAAAAATATAACACAGTAAACAAATCTTAAAACGAGTACCGAGCAGATGCATGTGAATGCAATCGTCTTCGACGACTGTTAGTGTCAAATAGACCCACAAATATTGCGTAACGTACTAAAGTATAAGAGCGCTTACACACGTGAAGTTTTAGTCGCGCGTACCAGTTCGTAGAAGACCGCAAAAAGCAGCGAAAACGACGTGTCGGCGCATTACGTCGCAGCGATATATCGTTCCATCAGTCGCTGTAGTAATAATTTTGAACCCAACTGCAGACGGTAGCACTGTTCTAGTTGGTTCTGAATGTCCAGTAAATCAAGATGTGTGACGTATTTATATGGACCATCCAGCCCTCTTAGACAATACGTTAGTAGAATGGAATACGTTGACTGTCAACGACGACGTGTGTCAACTATGACAACGACGGCGATGCTTGCCTCGGTAGGTATTTCTAAGAAATACATAGAAACCAGTAGTTTTGCGGCAATTGATCGGCAGATACTGCTGTCTGCGGTCGGTTATGAATTTACACCTACCTAAAACGACTCATGTGAAAGAGCCCTAAGGCGATGTGTAGTGAAGTAACTTCCTACAGGTAATTTGCAGATAGGTAGTAACGGTGCACTGACCAATTAGCGAGCGAACGCGAACTACCTGCTCATTATAGGGAGGGCTGACGAAATGCATTTAACAATGGTCTGCTAAATGAACTGGTATAAATAAAAATATTTTTTTTTATATAGGCATAGTTTATGTTCTAAGTTAGCTTCGCCTTAAAGGTAGTAAGGCGAAGCTAACTAAGAACATAAACTATGGCCTAACTGGAGGAGCGATTGGTGTCCTCAAACTAGTATCCAAAAATCGGGCCTGAAGATAATACGTAAAGCTTCATTCAATCAATCAATCAATAAGCCTATTGCAGTCCGCTGCTGGCCATAGGCCTCTCCAAATATGCGCCACGTTTGCCGATCATTCTAAGCTTCATTCTACTTTTTTTACCACTTAGGTCGCAGGCAAGCACACGGCCTACCTGATAGATAGTGGGTGCTGCCGATCCTGAAAGAATAAAGAGATTATGTGCCTCCTGCACAGAAGACAAGTAGAACAAGCCTTTGGTCTTCTCACTGACAGCACAAAACCTCTCTCTACTCACCGCCGGGAACACAAGATCTGTTGGTCTATAAGATTTTACGAAATATTGCTCAGTCGGAACGGCAAAGAAATCGCATTCTATCGATCCAATGACAATGGCTGACGCAGATAGAGAGCCTCAATGTTTATAAAACAAAATATTTCACACTTGAACCATCGGTAAGTTTACAATCAGTCCGCCGATGATGGACAATACCCGAGACTGTAAACATTCGCAAAAACTTCATGGAAATGAGTGAGTGAATGATCGTGAGGACAGATATTATGAGCTCGCAATTGCCCCGCAATATCCTGTGTGAATGATTCTTAACAGGGTTCGGCATACTCTTAGTATACCTACTAGTAAAGTACGTGCGATAATCTAGTGAAGATTTATCTTTTCAATACATGCTTTATGGTACAAGCTACGCCCCGTGATTTCAATCATGGTTTATTTTTCGAATTGTGTTAAAATCTATTTAGCCGTTTCAGATAATTACACTACACTCAAATACACATTCTTAAACTTAGTGTTATCATCTATCTACCAAGTTTTATCCTAATTCAGTTGGCGTCGTCTTTTCAGTCAAAATACATTTAACTGTATACATGCTACCTACTTTTCTCTACTGTAAATCTATTGGTGTACAATAAAGAACTATCTATAGTACGCGCCAGTTAGTGTGGCAATACGAGTGGAACAAAGTCTTACGAATACGAAGTAACAAGAAAGGTAAATCAAAAATATTAAGAATTAAGAATTATTACATTATCTTTAAACATTGAAACTGTCGTTTTTGTAAATTTCGTATACCTACACCACTGTATGGAGGGAATGTAAATGACTCATATTGCCACACTAACTGGCGCGTACTATATCTATCTAATATAGGGTTGCCATAAGTGCGGGGACCCAGACCGGGACATTTGAAGAAAAATTAGTAAAGGTAGAATTTTTTTGACTTTTATTACAACAATAGGTAACTTTAAAAGTTTAAAACAACTTTTAACACTGCCATTAAATACGAGTACCAGCGGGCAGCGACTCGGCCTTTCTGTTTTTTCTGAAAGGCGAAAAATTATCAGAATTACTTCTGATAATTTTTCAAAATAATTTGACGAAATCAACATTAACTTAAACATCATATTCATGTAGGTAGACGCTTTCTCCCGATTGCATCCGTGGCCAAGATGACCTCGGAGCTTCAAACGATCTTGGGCGTCCATCGTAGTGGGACCATTTGCACGCATATCACTCTCTACGACGTCAAGTCAGGACTTCTTGGGCCTACCCCTTCTAACTGAACCCAGCGGGGGCGCCATAGTTAGGCATTTGCTACCCACGTAGCCCGGCGGTTGCTACAAGACGTGGCCGCACCAGCGAAGGCGGCTCTCTTACAAGATGTCACGGACATGAAGGCTGCCGCGGGTGCGAGAGTTCCCGCGTTCTTTACACGTGACGCCGCACGTTCACCGCAACATTTTTATCTCCATAACATGCAGCTCTTACTTGTGTCGCTCCAGCAGCAGCCACGCCTCACAACAATATAAGAGGACAGGCCTAATGGTAGTCTTATAGACCTGCCCCTTCAACCTGACTAGCATTTTGGGATCACGCGTGACGCCAGTCATTTCTCACCACCTGGCCCACGCGGCAGCAATGCGTGCCCTGACGTCGTAGTCGATTTCACCGGTCACATGAAGTACAGATCCCAGGTACTTAAACCGAATCATCGCCTATGCGGACGGGTGTGGAATCTGTCGAGTTTAACGCTAAGCTTTCTGTCATCGCTACATTTAACTTCAGACCACCGTTCTCAAGCGCCTCCTTCCACACTTTCACGTGTCGCACCAATCTGCTCCTGTCCGCGTCCATCAGCACAATATCATCAGTATACATGAATAACCACGGAGGCTGCTCATGTGGGTTTCTGATACTGTCCGACAAAAAGTCTAATACCAGGCTGAACAAGTAAGGACTAAGAACGGATCCTTAGTGTACTCCGACGGTGATGGGGAAGGCTTCCGAGTCACCAACAGCAGCAGTCCAAACCACGGAAACAGAATCATGATACATGTCTTGGATGAAGACAATGTAGTTCTATGAAACTCTCTTGGCCTGTAGTGCCCACCAGATCACCGCGCGAGGAACACAGTCGAAGGACTTCTGCATGTCTAAGAATAGGCAGTGCAGGGGCGTGTTCTTCGCCCTGTATTTCCCCGCCACAATCCTTAGGGCGAATACTGGATCCATGGTCCCGTGCCCGGGACGAAACCCATACTGACACTCCGAGAGTGTACTTTCCTGTCGGATCCGGAGTCGATCGCGGTTACTGCCACACTTCTGCACCTTGCCTTTGAATACTCTCCACTGGCACAGGATCTCACCGGTGAGGAGCACGCGGTTATACAGATTTTTTAGAATGCTCACACCACGACCACTCATTGCCTTCCAAGCCTCGATGGTGACTTTGTCGGGTCCGACAGCTTTCCGGATCTTCATGCGGCGAATGGCAGTATGTACTTCTGCAGGCGTTATCGGTGGCACTAGTCCTTGATTCGAAAAGAGTTCTGATGGCTGCACCTCTTTAAGTTGCTTATTCAGCAGGTCGTGGAAGTATGAGCGCCATCTCTCCTTCACCGCGTCTTTCTCTTACAACAGATTGCCCCCCAGGTCTTTATTACTCATTAACTTATTCGTATACGGAAAAATGTTAGCGCTTACGTCGTTCTATCCACGTATGAATTGCCTACCTAGTTAGTCACGTTTATTGTAGGTATATTACTGTTTACCAAGTCCAGCTCTCTAATATAATACTATGATTTTTAAACCGGGACAATTTGCTTACCGGCCGGGACGCCGGGACACCATGCTGCAAACCGGGACATGTCCCGGCGTACGGGGACGTATGGCAACCCTAATCTAATACGATACGACCAAACTTCGATATTTGCTGTGAAGCGACTAGTAGGTACTTCCATCTGCCTGGGTCGGTCGGGGTGCGAGGGATATGGCTACGACAATCTCACCTCCGGCAACTAACGGCCCACAGACGGCGTGCGTTTTAGTCGGTTCGAGTCCGACATAACCTCCTCCTCCGGCTCCGGTGGGGGAGGTATCCGTGGGGATTTTTCGCACGATAAAAAAAAGGTACTTCCATTTGACCTCTACAAAGCTCTGGCGATATCGAAGTTCAGTAGATCTATTTGTTAGAATTTTTAGTTAGGGTTCCTAATACAGTAACGACTGACATTGTTTGTATGGCAATTAGGACTAACGGATAAAAGTGCTCTCCGAGGCACGGAGGGGTCTCAATATGTCAAGAATGGTCACCTTCATAAATTTTAGCAATTTTAGGGTTTCGTACCGCCCGTCTGTCTATCTTACAAGATATTTTGTTTAATATGTATTAGATTGTGGAATGATTACCTACATCGTCAACTCATTTTGAAACACAATAATCTATTGATGCACCTAGTTTAACGTAAAACTACATGCTCAACTATTTAGGCAATCTGTGGTATAGTAACTAACGGTGGCGGCCAATTATTAGTTTGGTACAAATAACAAAACTGCAGCATTTCTAAAAATACTTCAAACAATGACGCCAGAAATTGCCAACAATCAAATGCAATTATCATTTATCTAAAAATAAAGTCTTCTAACATTACGAGTCGCGACTGTCTGTGTATCAATTTGTGTCAAGATGTGCATGCACTGATGCACCAAGATCTTTGGGCCAAGTCTACCTCATCTGCAAGCCGGGATATCTGCTGATTGGCACACGTGGCTCTGATCCAGGCTTTCCTCTCAGGGTTAGGAGGGCAGACGTCAATCGCTCTATCATTATCAGGGAACAAATTAGCCAAATTTTAAAACATGCTGACCTCGGGCTCCGTGGTGAAAGGCTAAGATGCCATCGGGATAAACTATAAGATAATAATAATGATGATTAATATTTTGTAAGTAGGTTTGGCTCGCTGTGTATATTTCACCGCCTATACAATGGTTTGTGTCTAGTAGAATTGTTCAACATGATGCCCACAGCTACTTTCTATCATCACACCGCTCGCCTTATTCAGGGAATTCATCCTCACACATTAACTCTTCTTGTATGGCTTCACCACAGTCGTGTAAAAAAGATTAGTAATGTAGTAAAATATATTATGTTGTATTTAACCGAGTTCTAGTTTAGTTTATAATTGTGCAGTCACGGTCACGTCTCGAGACGTTAACCTAGATCATGCTAGGCATGCATAGAGCAAGGACTATGGGACACACGATAAATACACACAGAAAACCAACTTTACACTGCCCCTGGTGTAGACATCTAGTATGGATTATTATATCAATCAGTTAATTAGTCTATTATTGTAGTCCACTGCTTGTTAAAAGTCTCTCCTAATGCGGCCCATAGCACCCAATCCTTCGCCTTGCGTATCTAATCTATCCCAGCCTTCCATTTCAGATAGTCCGTCGCCGTCCATCTTGCTGCACCTTCCGTTCACCAATTCGCGTTATCTACTCTAGGACTCGTTTACACCACCGGACCGGCGGTGGTGGGGTAAACGAGATGCTCGGTAGATGTTGTGGCGATATTATAAAAAAAGCATCTGAATAAGTTTTAAACTACATGTAAAATTTGTAATTAGTGTTGGTAGCATTGTGTAGAATATCCTCCAATCAATTATATTCACATAAACCTTAAATCAATCGAAAATTATTATTATTTCAATTATTTAACTAATTAAACAGCCATCCTATACAAACGCCTCGCCATTGCGTGCACAATTCATATCTTTAATCAACGGTGTAAAGACTATAGCCATCAATACATGCTGTTCATCTAAATCTCTTCATACGGAACTGGCCATTGTAAATCAACATCGCGGTTGTAAAGTTTACGACACACAAGGTACAGTAGCCGTCAGAAACTTCACATACGATATATTAAATCTTGTAATTTGTAAAGTTCGCTTAGGAACATATTCTATCTACCTAATTAAAGTTTATAGACTGCTGCAAGTAACGGAGACGCACATTTGGTAAAGGTAAAGAGTAATGCCTTATTGGTTAACTTTCACCCCGTTAATTGAAACCCGAGACGGGCGTGCGGTTTTAGTCATCATCAGGTTTTAGACATAACCATCCCTAGTGGCCGGCGCAGGTCGAATCTGTGGGGACTCAATGCGTATATAGATTTCATGTTATAACTCTCCGCTGTAACGAGTATTGTGCTCAACCGACGTGTATTTTGCTATACCTACGTAGGTACGACCTTTATATTCTCTTATAAACAGTCTAGAATTGACTTAGAAACTATACCGATTGTGTTGATATGAGTGAATGGTTTGTCATAAATACAGTTGACCTACATTTGTCTATATTTAGTTGCAGCAGTGACAAATGAGCGTGAGATCCATTACAATGCGCCCGCGCATATACCTACAGTGTCTATCATGACTGAATTGTTTTGTTAAACAAAGAAATAGTTTAGGTTTCTTGATTAGGGTTGTTACTCTAAAATTTTAATTTTAATTTACCATAACTAGGATCTAACATCATCATCATCTTCATGTAGACGTATTTTCCTTATTGCATTCACGGCCAAGATGACCTCGGAGCTCAGGGCGGACCCTGAGCTCCGAGGTCATCTTGGCCGCGAATGGACGAGCCGGCTCGTCCTCCACCACTTCGGACGATCTAGGGCATCCATGGTAGTGAGAACTGGGATCTAACCTGTATTCATACAATCACCAATTTTCAGACTATCTGGCCTGGACAAACCGAGATACATAAGCAAACATACACCTGCTAAATAACAAGCGAGGCTCTTGTGCCGGCTTTCCTTTCGGGATTGGGCGGTCAGACGGCGGTCGCTATCGTAATAGCCAAGGATCCACATTAGGTGGAGAAACCGTTGAAGATCAAACTTCTAAGGACTAGACTAGATGACAAAATTTTAAATTAATTTATATTATTTATAAATAATGGTTAACTCACATTGAAATTTTTAATAAATAAAATAAATAAATAGTGTTATTTATAGTGTTGGGTATAAAAATCTGCATGAGGTTGGGAAAATGGAACTTTTTAGTCAAGACACAATATGTTTCATCTCAACATCGTTATCATTCAAACTTTTCAACATCAACATACATATCAAGAAGGGCAATAGGGTCGGCAGTACGAATGTGACTCGCCCTTTTTTCAGTGCGGAAATACCCATGGATACTCCCCCTTCCCCCGGAGCTAGCGGGGGTGGTTATATCAGACTCGAACCGACTAAAACCGCACTCCGTCTTGGGTCATCAGTTGCCGAGGGTAAGCTAACCTCTGAGTGTGACTCCCCTGGTGTAACACACGTCAATAGCATAGGCCACGGTCACCACTTTCCATTAGGTAGGCCGTATGCTTTTCTGCCACCTAATAGGTATATAAAACGTTTATAGTTACCTACTTATTTTTATATTGAATCAGTAATTCGACAAACAAGTTTTACTTTTAAAACTCGAAAGCGTTACGCAATGATCCTGTGATAACATTGTAAGTTTTTACCCATCCTGGCAATATAGACCGTGAAGATAAATATGTAAATACATACAAAAATGTGCGGTGAATATATCAGGGAGCCACTGATTTAAAACCCCTTCTATTTTGTTCATTATCATACAATGACTTCTACATTATATACCCTATATACCTTTTACTAGACTGCGGCACAAAAATTTGGTATTGCGAAAGACCGCTATGCCCAAGGGGTCTTAAAATGAGGTCGTACAGGTTTTTTATGATAAGGTCGAAACAAGGAAGTCAGGGTACATGGTTTTCTTGACTAGCAACAATGCACAAGCTTTTGTACCATTTTTACCTGTCAAACAGATGACATTACATGCAATAAATAAGTGTCGAAATTCATTACCTAGTTGCTGCAGTCAGTCAGTCTAATCAAACTTTGAGGGATCCAACTAACCCGTAACAAAAACCACAGATGTTTATATGGTAACTGGGACCGAACGGCTAATGTACTCTCCGAGGCACGGAGGAGTTAAGAGGGGTTTTATTTTTTTGGTCGGTTATTTTGGACTCGAACTGCGTGCCATCTCGGGTCTTCAGATAACAGGGTATAAGTTGTTCCATAAGGAATTGCCCTCGCACCCGACTGAATGGTCACCCATCCTTAGATTGACCTGCCCCCTTGCCACGTATGCCAATGACATATCACATACGCTAACGACTGTACGACAAATCCCATTCATTCATCACTCTATGCAACAATATGCCGGCTAATGAAATGCCACTTGTCTAGGGGGGCTGGTAAGTACTTACTACTTTGCAAAAGTGCTATCTCTACTTGGTTACAACTGAGCCATGAGCCGAAGAACACCTGTGCTTATCCTAATACCGGTCAGTTACTAGTCACAAAATGCAGATTCTACAGGATGCTAAGTAACATATATCATTCCTGTTGAATATCGAGTGTAATGGCATCGCCATGATAGCATCGTATCTTATCAGATATAATTCAACCCGTATTGTGTTGTGTTTTAGTCGAAGTGGCAATCGATATATCAACCAGTGATATGATAGTTGTTTTATATTGTTGGCATCGAGCCCATTCTGCAAATGATTATCTCGTCTATTCCCACGGCGTTGATTGAGTTCTTGTGTCAATGTTAGATTATTCGGTTAAATAAACACGTTAGTTCAGTCGAACCTTTACTATCTATCTCTAGTTTTACGTTTTTGGGTTATATGACTGCCATCTGAGTTCCACAGCTCATTGGCTGTAGTAGCGGTAGTTAGAGCAGTTGTCAGACTTAGGGCTCCAACTAACCGTAACGACTGTCATAGATGTTCGTATGGTAACTGGGACTGACGACGCACGCAGGGTCTCAATGTTTTAAGAATGGTCACCTATCCTAAGACCGACTTGGGTAATGTTGTTAACCTACTCGGTACCACTAAACCACGGGCCCACATACTGACCCGGTTTTAGGGCTATTCATCTCACGCCAAGACTTCACAATAACTGTAGCGTTTAGGGAACTTGCAAATCTGTATTAGCCAGGTATTTCTTGGTCAAAATCGAAGAACATAGCTACAGGATCAACAAATTTGTTTGTAAGGAGGTTATAATTTACCCTACCCCTTTCAATTCCAGGACTGCTTCTCCAGAATATGTGCGTACATCCATATTCATGAAGGGTTCGTACCAAGGGCTGTATCAGTAGATCTTCACGCACTGGTATTCTGTACATGCGCGAGGAAAAGGATTTAATTATAGACTGATTACATTGCCTTATTACAAATAGTTTTAGGGAGTTTCTTTGTTTGTAGAGCTAACGTTGAAAGGGAGGTGAGATATTTCGTCAAGCGTGACTTATAATTTGTTTTACATACGAACATTAGGGAAGACAATTTGTTTTAGTCCTCTCAAAATGTGGTAGGGTATTTTGTTCCTTTTATTATTACTGATAGATGAGGGGTTTTGAAGGAGAAGAGATATTAGAAAAGAAATAATTTAAACTCCATAGAATTATCCGAAATATCCGCTCTTATATTTCCAATCAAGGCAATCTGTGCTAAGATGGTAGCATATCCTTTGTACAAACAAGAAAGCGTTGGTAGCTTGCCGTTTAAGGAGTTACGATCGAAAAGTCCTGAGTTCGAATCCTACGCTACTAACGTGAACTCACGTCTAATACCAGCAATTTAGCTTAGCTGGAGGGATTAGATTAAATAATTAGTAGGTAATTTCGGTTGCTATTATTCTTAAAAACGAAAAGAAAAAATTAGAGGATTTTGACAGACGAGGCTCTGGTGCAGCTTGTTCTCTCAACATTGAGAGGTCAAACACCAGTCACTCCCGTAAAAATCAAAGTATACTGGTGTGAGGAAGGAAGAAGTCAGGGAGCAGACCCCGGGCTCTAAGGAACAGGCTCTTGGAACAACTCAGCTTGACTCTCGGACGAAGAAGATAAAAGCTATTGTTACCCTAACTAATAGTAATTAATAATAACTCATATCACGACATAAATGGCTGCACTTCATGCTGAGGGTGACCATATATCACGCGTGATCAAATGACGCGACGGAGAGGATGTGACGTATCAGTACGTTAATTACGTCACAGTCTGCGGCGCCTCGGGGGAGAGGGCCAGGGCTGTCACAAATAACTTTATACAAAAGTGTTTTGTCATACTGGCTTACACAAGGATTGTATTTTAATGGGTCGGTGGGTATTTTTGGAGTCCCACTAAGACTTACAGGACTTAGGTATTTTGGTCTGTCGTCTCAATCTCGAGAGGACAGCCTGCGCTAGAGCCTCATGCATCAATCCGCGCGTGTACTGGCTTGCAATTGATATGGCTAGCGCCACGAATATCTTGGTCAGGTTGAGATAATTTTTAAAGCAATTAGTTTGCTAAACTAAACAAATTATAATAAATTGGAAAAAGCGAAATCAATTCTCGGGCGGACTCGAAGCGTTCCCCCTGTAAGGGAAAGATCGCGGGTTCGAGTCCCGCCCGAGAATTGATTTCGCTTTTTCCAATTTATTATAATCTTGGTCAGGTCTCATAATAGCAACATCTCTATGTAACATCAAATAATTCAAGTTATATTAAATATTATATAAAACATTTTTTATTTAGTGAGAGTGTAGGCACAAGGATAGGCCCTGTACAGTCTAAACACACCCTGTCCGTGTTGGTACGGGTTAACACATTTGAGGCTCGAACCAAATTCTCCTGCTAGTCGTTGTACCTGCTAAATAGCGGACGAAGCTCAAGCATATGATAGGCTTCTCTCTCGGGGTTGGGAGGTCAGATGGTAGTTGCTCCCAGGAACGTCGACATATCAATCAAAAACAACAAGCAGACTCGGGACCCGGGCTCGAAATACAAACTTTGGACGCTACTAGAAAATAACTATGAAGATGATGTCAATCAATCAATCAATTAGTCCATTGCTAGACATAGGTCTCTCACACTGATGGGAGTCTTTGGCCTACTGTTTCCACGCTGGCCAAACAGTTGGTTTATTTCGAGTTTTCCTTCTCTCGCAGTGATATCGTCTGCGTATTGTTCCGTTAGTTGCCTCTTACAACCTTTAGTTGAGATAGGGTGGTGATACTTGGATTATTTCTCCATCACCACACGGATTACATCCTTGCATACAAAACCTTGCACCTTGCTTACAGACTTATATACGAGCATCTACAGCAGTGACAGCCCTATCTAAGCAGACCGTTCAGTAAATGTAACGTTCTAAACATAACGTATTTAATATAACGTACTTTTACTATTGAAACCCGCGACTGAACGTTACTCCGCTGTAACATAATTGCTACAAGTAGTTTACACACGGCTTTTGATTTCATTCATTATTAGCTTTTAATTGAGAATGTGTTAAGAACGGATGCTTTAATTTTTTAGAGATAAGAGCACGATATTCACGATATTCATGACATGTATTGTATTTATTCCTTAGGATGATTTCTTGGAGTGAAGGGCGGGTCCTTTAAGCGAGTTCAAGAACCAAACGGTGCGGCAACCACTTCCTCTGAATTCCTTACGTGTTTCCCTCTTCCTATAGTACCGGGTCCTTTAATCCTGGTGTGAAAAAGCATCTGATGAGGCCGTCAAGTTGAGTGCCACCATTGTAACATGGTACGTGTCTATAATGGTGACCTTTTCAAAGACTTTGCCTTCAGCTTACCGAAATTGACGTGTCCTATATATAAAAAAGGTTCTCATGGCTAAGTGGTAGGTAACTTAAACACAATCGAGTTATGCATATGCAACACTAGCCAGGGCGGTCCTAGGTGAACAATTTAAGACATGGACCCCTGCGCACCTCGCAGGAACATGTCAAGCCATCGGTGCCGGTTGTCATACCAACATCTATGGCAGTCGTTACTGGTAGATGAAGCCCTAAAAAAGTTCCACAACTGGTTTCCACAAGGGGATGGGATCGGATGCGTCCGGGACTAACGTAAAGGAGTTGATTTATTAGAATGGATTTCAGGAACAAAAATCCCTTTATGTATACCTACTGACTACTGAGTTTCCATCCAATAAAAGGATCTTCACTGTCAATGAAAATTATGTTGAACTTAGCTGAATTGTCATTGGAATATATCATTTATAGCAGTTTGGATATTATCTGAATTTCAGTGCAGCATTTTGTTTGCATTTTTAAGAAAATAGCATACTGCACAAAAATGGGTCGAAAATTGCTTCGTACTAACTTATCTGAACAGAAAAAAAAAGAATATCCTCGAAAACCTTACTATAAAATTTCCGGTAATCAGATCCACCTAACCGACCGACCAGAGATAGATAGATCTATCCATATCCATAGATAAGTATCCAACAATATTTCTAACCGTAATGTCGCTAACCTCGACACAAACTAATATAGTTTGCAGAAAACAGAACACTACGATTGTTGCCTGAAAACGGTCACAAACTGTCAAGTAAAAGCATCGTTCTAATTTTGAACGGTAGGGTGCTTAATTGTGTTGCGCACGCGCCGCACGGATGCAAAATGGCGGCTCAACGAACCGCTTCCGTTTATGAACTCTGACAAGTGCATCCGAAATTGATACTTGACAGTTAAACCATAGTGGCTTTGTTTTATTTTTCAAAGGTATATATCTCAGGCTATAGGGTAGAAAACTAAGCTTGGGTGGTTTTTTTTAAATCGGTCCATCAATTGTCGTCACCCTGCTGTATGGCAAGAAGGTACGATGAAGTCCAGAAGATATAGGATATAGGCCATCATTCCAATTCTACTAATGGTGCTCCATAACTGATCGGTCTCGACAATTGCTATTTTACACTTCACTTGAAGTACTCTAGAGTGTACAGAGAAAATACTTGTGCGGGTAGAGTATTCCTCAAGGCCAAATATCTTAATAAAAATCTATTAAAAATTCAGTCTCGATCAAATCTCAAACTCCCAAACGTCAAAAACGATCACGATTACAATGAAAAGATGGCCAATTCTCGTAATATCGACTTTTTCAAAATTAAGCCTCGATATAATGTTAAAAACGATATCCACGCAAATGCACGGAAATTCTCAGAGCAATGTAAACTCGTGTACCTATATATACAAATACATATTTGCATTGAGCGGGAATCAAACTCGCGCCTCCTGCGTAGCAGTAGAACGCACTACCGTCACGACACAGAGGCTGCTCTATCTCTCTTCTCGACTAGAAAACGAATACTTATGGCACGTCAAGGTGGGTCCAGAAGGTTGCTGCCAGCATTTACACATCATAGACATCGAAGGTAAAGGTCAGATGGCAGTCGCTTCACGGGAAGTACCCAGGTCCAGCCAAATCCGCAGTTAAGACTGGTAAAGCGGACCCCATACTCCGAGGCCAAAGCTTCGGATTCGACTGGGAATTAACCCTAGGATGAAGATGAAGAAGACATCGCTAGCTGTTTAGCTGCGAGACAAGTTAGATTACCACCTAAGACTCATACAAAAAAGAAACGTTTCATTTCAAACAAAGGAAAACGCGTCCAAGCCTAACTTACGTAAATAATTCAAGAGAATTGGACCATAAACGGTTGCCCTGATACAAATCGTTGATAAAGTAATACTTTCTATTGTATTCCTAAATTATCGTATTGTTTGTAATCATAGCAATAGAACGGACGAAGGGCTATATAAACAATTATCATAGAATTGATCTCAGTGAGATTAAGATAGGGATATCAATATGTACGTGAAAATTTGTAGGTGAACGAACTTTGTAGACAAAGGAAAATCTTGTTATGGAACGTATTCATAGGACAAAGTGTATAGTAATACTTATATCGACGGGTTCCGGGCTATTTGTATTAACCGACATTTTTGAAACTTTACACCAGAGCAGTTTAAAGTTTCGATTTTTAGAAAAGAAATTGTAACTTTAGTAAATAGCATTATTTTTAAAAAAGAAGGATATTACTATTTTTATAACATAATTCCCCATAATTGAATTCAGTTTTTTTCTTTTATTCCTATTTTTAACGAATATAAATGTCGCTTCATACAAAATGACCCATATTTTACTTTTTTTTGTTCCAGGCTAAATGATTTAACCGCCTATGATTATTCTTTCTTATTCCAAGCTAAATGACTAAACCGCCTAGGTTTATTATTTCTTGTTCCAAGCTAAATGACTTAACCGCCTAGGCATGCAAATAATAGCTCTAAGCTAAGTGCTTTAATCAAAAAGTTGGCCATATTTCAAACCTAAGCTAATTGATTTAAATACCATATCTTACACTTATTAATGTTTGGCTAATTAGTTTATGGGACAGATAAGGAGATTGCAAACTCACGGAGATGCTGGGCGAGCTGCTAAGAAACCGCCGCTTTCAGGTACACCTGTGCTCTGACAAAAGTCGCTGGAGAGTTCAGAAAAACGGCCTACCTCAAGGCAGTGTCCTGGCACCACTGCTTTTTAACATCTACACCAACGACCAACCAGTGAGCCCACGCACGACACGCTTCCTCTATGCCGATGACCTGGCTCTCACGTCACAGGGATCTTTTGAGGAGGTGGAGGCAAACCTAAACGGTGCACTTGAAGAGCTAAGCTCCTACTATGAAAGCAATGCACTGAAGCCAAACCCCTCAAAAACGCAGTCGTGCGCATTCCACCTCAACAACGTGCAGGCGAATCGGAAGCTGAACATACGGTGGCGCGGCGTCGGTATTGACCACTGTATGTATCCCAAATACCTAGGAGTAACTCTGGATAGGTCCCTCACGTTCAAGAAGAACTGCGGAAACGTCAAGCAGAAGGTCTCGGCACGCAATAACCTCCTTAAAAAGCTGACGACTACAAACTGGGGGGCCACACCACAGGTGCTGCGAACAACAGGGTTGGCCCTGTGTTACTCCGCTGGTGAATACGCATGCCCTGTATGGTGCCGATCCACCCACGCAGGGCTAGTGGATGTAGCACTAAACGAAACCTGCCGGATAATAACTGGCTGCCTCAAGCCGACTCCGGTGGGAATGCTGCATCCACTGGCTGGCATTGCGCCTCCCAGTATCCGCAGAGGCGTGGCGTCATCCGTGGAGAGGGGTAAGCTGGAGTCGGACCAGCGAAAAATAGGTTGGAAGGACAACATCTAACATTTCATGTACAGAGTTAAATGAATGGATCGACACTGGGTATGAATTTAACAAAGAGGCTAAATGTATTAAACGACATTCTTGTATATTTACAAGGTAAAGCTAATTGCATTAAGCGACACTGGATAAGAATTTAACAAAGAGGCTAATTGTATGAAGCGCCATTTTTATATATTTATAATGTCAGGCTAATTGCTTTAACGTGCGTTGCATGTAAATTCTAGCTACAGGGAAAAAAGTTTAAACGACTGTCTGGTATTTGGTAGTGACCTTAAGTAGACAGTTCCTAAATTTGTCAATATTTTGTGTCGCTTCATTTATTGCAGTTCAAAATAGGCCCAAAAAATGTGGTTGTATGAAGCGACAAAAAAGTGCTCCGATCGTCACCAAACCCAGCTCAAACGACGCAGAAAATTTCGCTGATTCCAAATACATAAAAAAGTCTATATCGCTCAGAGTGTCGCTTAATACAATTAGACCGGAACCCGTCGATATGGATTCTATAGTACATGGATACTTATATGGACTCTTTCCCTCGGGGGTAGGAAGTTATATAAATTTTCTACTTGTTACGATTCTGGCAGTGTATGCTTTCGCTTCTTCTACTTTCATTTTATACTCTTGTCCCAATCTTATTCTCGATGGCATACGTTTAAGTTCACTCAGGTCAACTTATTATTGTAATATTAACTCTCGCCTCATAAATCTGTTTCTTATTTCTTCTTTCATCCATTCGGATGTCCGTAACATCTCTAAGCATCCCTTTCTCTATCTTGGTAACTAATTATCATCAACAATACCACAACGTTCCCTTATCTGTTACAAAGCCATTATTTCAATATTACAAACCGACACTTTAATTTTATTCCTATCTATAGATAAAATAGTAACACATGTATGACCATCACATCGAATTAAAAACATCGCTTCTAAAGTTGTCACCGACCACCTACCGTAAACGGTTCAGGTTTAGGTACCATTTCAACAAAAAAAAAATAACGTTTAAAATTAGTACAAACACGGGAACGGCATCAAAAGCATTGCTCAGCAGGGGAATATTGTAAATAGCTTGTTTTTAGCGGCGCGTGGGCAATGCGCGCGCGCAGCCGGTGCAACGTCGTAAAGTGCATGCGAGATTTCACTACTTGTGATGTTACGAAGCTTTATAGTTTTGTTTAGTAGGTTGTTTTACTATTCAAACCATTTGTATTTCTAAATAGGTTCAAAATTGCTTAATTTTTTAAAATAATATATTAATGTTTTAGGGGTTCCGTAGTTCACCTTTTCCTCAGGAACGTGCAGAGTTATCAAGTTCGAATTAATATCAAGGTCTTGTAACTGTGAAAAATACATTGCCGCAATAACCCACAAATTCTGACGTAGAAATCATACAATATACTGCCTCTACATATAGAAAATCGGAAAATTTTGGAGGACCAATCATAGTTATTTGTTATACAAGAGTGCAAAGTTGCTTTTTAACCGCGTGCTCAGTTTTGATGACCGAGCAAGCGAAAGATTCTAAATTTGAATCACGAGCATAGCGAGTGATTCATAAATTAGAATCTTGAGCGTTAGCGAGGGAATCAAAAGAGCACAAGGTGTAAAATCTTTGCACTCGAGTGCAACACGTAACTTTTCATCCCACCTCAGCGAGGAAATAATGAAATGCTTCTTCTTCCTAGCGTTAATTCCCAGTCGCATCCGAAGCTTTCACCTCGGAGTTCGGGGTCCGCTTTACCAGTCTTAACTGCGGATTTGGCTGGACCTCGATATTTTTCGTAAAGCGACTGCCATGTGACCTCCACAACCCAATGGTGACATTAGGCGATATCGAAGCATTGCAGCTAGACCGTTGTTGTTGAACTTTTTATGCATACAAATATTTGCACTGAGCGGGGATCGGACCCGCGCCTCCTGCGTTGCGGCCACGTTCACTACCACTACGCCACGGAGGCTGTATAATAATTATGTGTAATAATACTAATAATAAAATATCAACAAATAAAATTCAACAACAATGTTCAACCATAGGACGTGAAAAAAAAATTATGCGCGCAAAGCAAATTAAAAAAAAAAAGTAGGTACACCAAGGAGGTTCCGAGTTGAGTTTTTCACTTACCTAAAAAAAAGTTGTATGATAAATCGGCACCATAGAGGTAGAAGTAAATAGGTTTAATGATGTTTTGAGTTCACAAACCTAGTACACACGATGATCTAAATTCAAATTTACTTTACCACTCTAGAGGATAAAAGCGACTTTTACACTCAGATATCGAAGAAAAAAAGTACTCTTTCCGAGATGGTGGGATGAAAAATTAATTTTCTTAATTAAACAACAAAATGTTTTAGCCTATTTATTTTTCCCAAGCATTCCGACTAACACCACCAGCAATCTTATAATCTTATTATTCATGCTATGGACATTACGATACCCCAGAAGGTATGCCAGCCATGACACCGGTAGCACACATTATACGTAACAATGAGCTAACTCATTCGTTACTGGCACCAACAATGAATCAACGAATTTTTAATCAAAAAGCACCAAAATCTTAACGAATGATGATTGAATTTTAGGTTTTTAAGTTCATACCCGAGGGCGGACTGATTACGCCAATTACTCTCGGTGGGGCTGACAGAGTTAAAATATCATTAATCACAATTACTTAAATATTTGCATAGCATTCTGTTTGACTTAATTGTTAAGCGTAACAAATGCTTTTATACGAGTACGTATATGAGGACAGTATGAGTGTTTTGATCTCAAAGTTATATTGGTTTTCTACCACGATCTTTAGGGCTGAAGGTACACCCATTACGTTAACTAGGGTTTTCGGCTCTAGGTAACAGTATAGATTAATTAGAGGCGGTTAGGGGCTATGGGTAAAATGGCCCTCATCAAAGGGTGGATCACTCTTTATGTCTACGGCATCCTCTGCTGGCAGTAAGTTTGTAAGTAACGGTATAGATAGATGGGTTAGGGGGAAACTCGACTCTGGCCCGCGGCCCACATTACACGGAGTAGGAACAGGGCCCATACCATGAACTCTTAAAACAGGTCAATAATTGAACTGCTGTCATTCTACCAACTGCAAATGTCACTTGGTAATCTTATATATATTTATATGACATTACAAAGTGACATTTACAGTTGGCAGAATGACAGCAGTTCAATTATTGACCTGTTTTAAGGTTTATGGTAAGGCCGCAGTAGTGGAAAAGTCGGCCGAATGTGTGGGCCAGAATACTATGGGAAAAAAGTAGTGTAGTAAAATCGACCCATTGTGATTTTATTTCTGTAAAATTAAAGAAGAAGTGCAAAATAAAACAAGTAGGTATCAATAGATACATATTTATGTACTTTTACTATTGTTTATCTTATTGTACATATATTACGTAGATTCTCACTTAATTGTATTTTTAAGGAAAATCATCATGATTGTTACAAATAGAGAATCAACAATGTGGCGTTTGTCGGTCTGAAAAACGATTAACAGTTTGTCAATTATATCAAGAAATTATTATGATGCGTCTGTTTTTTTATTACCTACGTAAGAAAACCCCTCCGGATTTCACGTACCCGGAACCAACGATAAAGTGGATTTGGACTCACATCGAATAAAACTTCACGATGTTTCGTCTCTTCGGCCTGTGTGGCTGAAGAATCTGGTGTGCCCTGGAAAGGATATCCCAGAGACCACAACCGGTCTTGATCAACCCTTGGCCTCCCCTATAGAGGGTTTACCTCGCAAATATGACGCACTCTGGCCTATTTTCTTATGGCAACTGGCTCCAACTGTCTCCCCCATGTCTGAGCTCATAGCGGACAGAAATTGTTTTGCGATCTCCGACCTAGTTGGGAAGCTCTAACTTGGGGAGAAATCGTGTCTGTATATACTACAATTATTATTAATTAAACGCGTACTCTCATTGTACTCGTTACTACTGTAAAATCATTGACAAATACTCCTATTTTACCCCATCAACACTTCAAACCTTTAACAAAACACCCCTATCTTCACCACCAATCTATATCGATCAATCGAGCTATAATAATAACTCAGGATTAAGTTAAAGGGCTAAAACGTTTCGTCTGAACAAAAAGTCACTAACTAACAACTATCAGATAAATTGAACATCAATTTGAGGCCATTACTTAATCGAACTAAGAGTCGAGAATTAGACAGCGAACCCGCATGTCTGTCTGTTTGTCCCAACATCCCTCTAGAACAAATTGCCTGTAATATGTTATTAATTTACATATGACATTGATGTTTTTGGGAAGAAACAAAATTTCGCCCGCATTCCGTTGGTGCACTATTTTTTTAAATAAATATCAAATTTATTTTTGAGTGTGGAGTCAGTTTAAGTGGTATCAGTCAAGCGAGGGTCCTTACAAACCGATTTCTGCCGACTTCCTCGTCGCATGGTGCAGGACAAATTAGATCGAGGTAAGATATTTTTTTTCGCCGACTTCCCTTTATAAATTTTCTCTTTGCTTCCCTTCACCTGGACCTGGACGGATTGGTATTATATGATGATGATGATGAAATAGACGGGGATGGACTTCACCAAGATCTTCAGGGATCAAGTCAATCGCTGATTGACGGAAGAGGCTATGACGCAAGCTTTCCTCTCGGGGTTGGTCAGTCAGACAGATGTCACTCTCATAAAAGTCAAGACAAACCAATCTATAAGGCAAGGAGGAGTAAGAGAGCGGATCCCGGGCTCTAAAGCGTTAGCTTTTGATCTACAGTTTGCACTTTGGAGCCCGAGATCCACTGTAGGTACAACTTACGCTTTTTCTTTCTCAATCAATTAGCCTATCGCAGTCCACTGCTAGACATAGGCCTCTCCCAATGTTGAGAGGTCTTGACCTACTGTTTCCACGCTGGCCAGAATGGTCATTACAAGGTTTTACTGCGAGTTTTCCTTCTCTCACAGTGATACGTCTGTTCATTTGTCCGTTAGTCGCCTCTTACGACACCCTTCGGAGAAGATGGGGTATGGTACTTGTATTATTTCTCCGTTACCATACGGATTATTTTTCTTTCTAATACAGTTTAATTCACTTTTGTGGGGCAACTGCCAACTGATCCACGAACCCCGAGCGGACAGCTTGCACGTGAGCCTGGTCCCAGAATCAACAGGTCGCAAATGCATGTGTGTATGTACGTTTTGTATATTTGTTATGACAGTTTTCGAGTTCACATCTCCATGTGCTTAATATAAAATATGGAACTATTATGTCTTCCTGACCATAATAACCGCCTGTTCTCCAAGCTATAAGATAAATGTGGGAGTTTGTCATTACGCATTAGACACGATAGTTTTTTATATCAATTCTCACGAGGATACCGCATCCTATTACACGAGTATCCGTCGCAACCCTTCGGCGGGCCCTAGGGGATGCGGTGGGAATTGTGATCTACTATTTTTAGACCCCGTCTTGAATTAGCTCCTTCCTGAAAGATGGTTGTGTGGTTGTTTGATTCGAAGGGCCAATGGGCACGTTTATCCCCTATCGAATCCGAATCTACAACTTTTGTTCCGAGGGACGAATTTTAGAATACCAGTGGGTTTGGAGATTTCTGTCCTTAGTAGAGAGATGGAAGTAGGATAAGACGGTATTCCCGTCCCAATTAAGCAGTTCACGAAACGTTCCGACGGCGACTCATTCGGCGGAGAAACGTTTGTCGGAGTTATGTTTCAGACCCGTTCGAATGGGAAGTACGAGTACCTTCGCCCTACAGAATACCGAGGTCATAATAATATCATGTTGTGTTCCTAGGGTTGAGTAGGGTAGCCAGAGCTCACTGGAGAGTTTTGTGTTATCAGTGGGAATACTAAAGGCCTGCTTCATCTTCTGCACTGACGGCACAGGAACTCTCTGTTTTTGCAGGGTTGGCAGCACTAGTGTGAGTCCAATGGTGTTGCACACGTCTTTAAGCCGCGGTAGCCACTTTCCACCAGGTGGGCCGTGTGCTTGTCTGCCACTTAAGTTGTATAAAAAAATAAAAAGCCATTACAATAAAATACGAACATTAGTTCTGATCTTATAACAACTTATACCCGATGCACTTATATTTTACACGCTTAAGAATGTGAGGCGCAAGCGCATCCTAGGTCAATAAACTCTACAGGTCTATCAGAATCACATTCACTATCGCAAAAACTGAGAGCGTCATAGGATCGGTGCATCGACCTAGCTACTTATTACGTAGCTATGTTTGCAGTACATAAGGTTCTAGACCCACTGGACTAGTGTTTCAATTTTCAATATTGAGAGAAAGAGCGGGTGGGGGTTTTTAAATCATTCCGTTCGCATTTAGTAACTTTGGGGTCCGGTGTCCATTTTCCAGCTATTGTAATTTGGCTTTTGCGGGAGTCACTGCCGTCTGAACCCCTAATCCCGAGAGGAAAGTCTGCACCACACCGCACCTTTAATCAACAGGTTCCACAGGTGGACTTGAGCCGGAAGATCTTGAGTACTCCTCGTTTTAACGTAAATTGCCAGCGTGTGAAGCGTACGTTTTCGCTTGATGAGACTAGCATAGGGTATTTTATTTTGTGATATAGTTAATGGAAACTGATGCTAATTACCTGATATTCTTCTACAGCGTCAGCTGATCGTCTGTCGGGTGTGCTGATGATGTTATCTGAAACAAAAATAATAGTTAATGGTAATTGATTGAATATAGCAGTATATTTAAGTTATGATAAATTTCTTCATATATTACTAGCGAACCGCCCTAGTTTCACTTTGGAATCTGAGGTCCGCGCTCCTGCTCTTAATTTGACTTTTAAAACTGCCGTCTGACCCCCAAACCCGAGAGTAGAGTTTCCGCTAGAGACTCGTAAGTTAACTAGTACTTGTTATTATTGTATGTATAGCTGCTGATTTTTATTAGTGATCACGGATTATGTGATGTGAATATGGTTGCAGAAGTAGGTAACTTAAGTAGCGAATTGGTGCACAGTACACCCATTTAAAAAATATTTAGGACGAATTATACATAATATAATTATGTAAACCTTAAGTAAAAACAACAAAATTACTGAAAACTGGATAAACAGACTGCCACGTCAAAGTAACTCTATTTTATACCGTGTAGTGATCGCTATAAATAATGCGGTCTAAAAAGTTACACGTTCCATGTCACTCTAGTGGTTCAAGGCGTTTATAGTGGCACAGGAGCGATTGCTTTTTACAAAGACTAGTTTGTCCCCGGCGCACATATTATCGAGATGAGCTACATTATAGCCAGCGACCACTAGTGATGTACACTGTGCTCTGTCCATTACTGCCAATTTGTTGGGGTGTTGTTTTTTATTGACTTCGAGTATGACAGTCTATAATATGGAGTGGTCATATAATAGGTGTAGATATTATGTATAAACTGAGATATGTCTTGTCTTTTATTAGTCACAAGAAGAAAAATGTATTTGCCAGGCTAGATAGCAGTTACTTGCATAAAAGCTGTATATACCGTAAAATCAACCGAAAGAGTAGGTTAAGCCTCCGTCGCGTAGCGTAGCGGTAGTGAACGCGGCCGCTACGCAGGAAGCGTAGGTTCGATCCCCGCTCAGTGCACTGCAAATATTTGTATGCATGAATATGAGTAGGTATTTGCATTGATCTGGTCATACCTCGGAGAGCACGTTAAGCCGTTGGTCCTGGTTGCCATACGAACATCTATGGCAGTCGTTACGGGTAGTTGGAGCCCTAAAAAGTTCAACAACAACGGTCTAACGGTCTAGCTGCAATGCTTCGATATTGCCTAATGTCACCATAGGGTTGTGGAGTTCAGATGGCAGTCGCTTCACGGAAAAAAATATCAACGTCCAACCAAATCCGCAGTTAAGACTGATAAAGCGGACCACAGATTCCGAGGTGAAAGCTTCGGATGCGACAGGGAATTAACGTTAGGATGAAGAAGGTACCAAGTTTTATTATGGGAAAATTCAGCCACCGAAAAATGTGAGTGTCCAGTTCATATGAACAGGTTTTCACTGGTGAAATCCAGCCTAACCGATGTCAAGTCTCCTTGCTCGAAACTTATGAATAACTTAGTTACTTTGCCTATTCACAACCGCTAGCCGTTATATGAAAATCACAGCGCTCGCCACCCTATGTTGTAACTTGTAAGTGACACACGGAAGTGCGGTCTGCGGTTGCACATGGCCACACAGTCAGTATGACATTACGTTGATATGACAACTTGAGTTACAAGGTTATTGCCACCGGCGACGCAGGCGCATCTGAATCGATTGATGCACACTGCAAATAGTTTGTCATGGATTACTTTGTTTTTTTCCTTCCTCGAGTAGATTTGTCTGATGTAATAGTTATTTTAGTATTATTCCACCTTGTTCATCTAGCTAGATGCTAGATATCTCGCAGATGAATAATGTGAAATTTGTAGTGTCCTCATTGTCTCCTCGAACAATGTAAAATACCTAATCCTTATTTTCAAAGAAAAGTTACAGCGAACAGTGAGCCAGTTTTCAGTTAAAGTGTGTATTTAAAAAGATACTTGTCCAGTCTTATATAGCTAGTGTATTGGCCACTGGGTAGGTACGATACGTCGGCCGGGGTGCGAGGGATATGGCTACGACAATCTCACCTCCGGCAACTGACGGCCCACAGATGGCGTGCGTTTTAGTCGGTTCGAGTCCGACATAACCTCCTCCCCCGGTTCCGGCGGGGGAGGTATCCGTGGGGATTTTTCGCACGATAAAAAAAAAGGGTAGGTACGATACGTAGGCATTGTTGGCATTGTTTGGCAATAGAACAAACTAATTTACGGACTTGATTTTTATTTTACTCCTGCAAGTGCGTAATTTTTGGATCATATAAAGTTGACGAAATGTAGGTGTTACTGCTAATACAGCTCTGCCTATAGCTTCGGCGATTTACAAACGTGAATATTCTGCTTATCCCTTCAGAAGTTTGACCCCATAAAAGGTTGGCACACTACGAGTAGATATATTTTACGTACAAGCTAAGTAACAACCCTCAGAGCGCCGTATTTTTAAACACCACTTCTGACCTTCGTGGGATCACAACACCAGACGCATTTATGACCATTAGTGTAACGATACAGAGCAATGAAATGACATTACCAGCCATATTAACACAGTTAGCCGTCCATAACCTACGTAACATATTCAGAGGGGCCAATGTCAGATCCGTGACAATATCATGGTTATATATCACTTTCTATATGGGTTAAGGGCGAATGCAGACGAGCGACTTCTTACACCCACGATTTTGACTTAATTTTAGGTTAGATTAGTCCACAAATGGTCTCTGGCTATCGCGCCATAGCTGGAGATGCCGAGCGTAAAAGTATGACCCACACACGAAAAAAGTTTAGCCGACATCGACATGCCACCTGAGAGATAAAAATTATACTGATATTTCGCTTTCACTCCTAGTACTATGATTTCTCTACGTCAGTGTAGAGTCAGTAGTAAGTCACAGAAATATCAAAAAGTTAAGGAGTTTCAGAGATTGTTAAGCCAGTTTAAAACTCGTAAGACATGTGGGTCACAAGTCCAAAGAGACTCTATGTTTGATTCCAATAATTTTTATGGCAAAAACACTCAAACGCAATTTCATTCACCCTACCCTAAATTAACAAGATCTGCATAGTATCTATAGTATACGTAGTCCCAGATCGCCTTAAATTTATCATTTCATATAATCAACACTGATGAAAAATTACAAGATGCCCTTCTCCAGGTCTGGCATGACCAGATACGGAGATGTCCGAATCTTGAGACTTGAAATACTGAGTCGCAAAAAACTGCCTGAATGGCAACACGAGACATGCCATCTCTACGTTTTCACTTCTAGCTAAGAGCGCCATTAGATACGTAGATACATAGTTTAGTCACAATTTTTCCCTCCTAGATACATTTCTCTACATACATGGTTTAAATACTGAAAATAATTATTAGTAAAAAAGTGGTTCGTACTATTAATAGTTCGTACGAATATCGGTAGATTGCTCCCACCATCGCCCTAAGATGGATGATTCATGGAAAATTTGGATCAATCTCGGGCGAAGCTCGGTGGCTCAGTGGTCAGAGCATTCCCCCTATAAGGGAAAGATCGCGGGTTCGAGTCCTGCCCGAGCATTGATTTCGCTTTTTCCAATTTAAAATAATTTGTTTAGTTTATCATATTAAATGCTTTAAAATTATTTCAAGTCGCCAATGTGTACTGGCCCTAAACTAAAGAAATGCTTACGTCGCTAGACGTTTAACATGACTAATCGAATCTGAGCCCGCACTACGCTTAGTAGCCAAGATTTTGTAACCGTCATTGTAATGTCTGTCTGTCCGTAAATGGAGAACTTCTAGCTTGGCAAACAAATATTTAAAAAATATTCAAAAGCTAAGATAAGCCGAAACCAATGCAAATATACTGGGTTCATGCATAAAAATATTTGCACTGAGCTAGAATCAAACTCGCTAGCCGAACGCTATCGAAAGCATAGCGACAATAGATGATGGTTGACAAACGGACAATATAGGATTGTCCGTTTGTCAACCATCAGTGGTCTTTAAGTGTCCTCTGTGTATTGTTATTGGATTGCATACGTCAATATACCTACAATACAAATGTATTTATGTATGAATAATACAAGTACGTAAATAGATTATGCAAATTGCTTAGGTAATCAACAGAAGCGCATCGTGCAAACCAGTCATGTTTAAGCTTATTTAAAAAATTCCACGTTCGTAGCTGGTTATGAAAATGACAGTTACGAAAATGGACGAACCCTGTATAGTAAGTAACTATATCCCTGAAGTAGTAAACAAAGGGATATCAACACAACACTCTTGTTTCGTTAATTACTTTTTTCTGTACGAAGTAAATAATCCACATCTTATGCTTCTATTTCGCAGTATGTGTATGACTCGAAAACATTTAACCACACATGACATCCAGCGTATAAAAAACAACTTTTAACCCTCGCCCTCTTTGTTTAGGAATATTCACGACACCTAGATTCAGGTCATAGACATCCTCTAAACTATGAAGTTAGATAATAGTCCCTCATCCTGCCACTGAACATACATGCAGTTCTGATAGCCACATCCTCTGAGTACATCACGAGGACATGACATGCCCCTCTCAGGAGGGAAGGCAGGGTCGCCCGGCGCGCCCATCCGCTAGGTACGGATGTCCTCGCCACGGTTCATCAGATGCAATAGCTCGGGTATCACAATACATGTATTTCGTAGGTCATTACATGGATGACTGCGTTTGGTACCTACATACATCGGTCGGTATGATCAATAGATAGATATATCCCTTTATTCCTAGTATTGATTGAGAGCAAAAAGTACAATCAAAAACAGTTATAGTCAGTGTTAAAAATAGATGATGATTTTCAACTTTAGATGTTAATTTTTGAGAAAATAGTTAATATTTCTTATTGAAAATGGTGTTTAACTACTTGGGCTCTATTAAGTATAATTTAAATTTTGATTGAAATTTAATTTGATAATTGTGATGTTTAATTGAATCTTTCGCTTATTCTCAATTCCCCATTTTACCGATTCCGCCCGAAAATTATTTTGTTCTCGATCCCGATATTTAGGTAAATTAATTAAGAAAAGAATTCTCTTTCTTAATCGATTTGAATAGTTAGCATAATAAATGCCTCAAAATTTCATTCAGTCATCAGTCATTAGATATTTTTAACCAACCTCAAAAAAGGAGTAAGTACTCATTTCATTGGTATTTTTCTTTTAATATAAATTATGTTACCCAAATCCAAGAATGTTGACAAGCATGACAGCCAAATAACCTAACCAATTACTTATCAAAAAAGTTTGAATCAAGTTTCCATCCATCTTCATAATAACCAAAGCTTTTCAACAACACATTAATAGGCAAACTACATTCATTAAAGTATCAGTAGATGCCTGCAGACGTTCACGGGTGGCTGGTGTAAAACAATGGCGGTATGGCAGCATGACAGGATGCGACAGGGGACAATACTGCTCTGTCGTCACCCCTGGTGGACGGGATTAATTTACATTTGTGCATTGTCAATGTTCTCAGAGAGGTTTTTATAAGAAGCCACTGAAATTACTAGTTATGGAGACAATAGAATTGGTGTGACGGGTATGTCGTGGCTCTGACTTAGCAGTTCGATGCTCTACGCATTTCCGTGCTAAATCTTAACTTATGGATTCCATTCCATCACTTTTATGAAAGGTGTGGCAGTAATAATATATTTCAATATAATAATTAATAAAAAAAAAACATTTTTTTTGTAATTTTCAGAATTACATAATATTTCATGTTTTGTTTCGGTATCTTATTAATCCTACTAATAATATAAATGTAAAAGTGAATGTTTATTATTCAATCACGCTGTAACAGCTGAACTAACCTGGTTGATTTGGTATAGGTAGGAGTAGAGTATAGTCAGAATTTCAGGAATAATACATGGACTTTTATCCCGGGAATGGATTCCCATGGTTTGCGGGACCAGGATAAAAAATCCACGCAGATAGAGGCGCAGTCATCAAATAGTTATTCCATAAAGGGTTTTAGGATCTAAAATTCGATGTATTAAACTGGAAGGTGAAGATTATGATTCCTATAATCGGTGAGATCTTACAAGATATCATCATCATCTTTATAAAAAATCTACATACCGTTAAACGGGGTGAATAGAGATCAATGAGAAATATAGAAATAAAAAGATTTTTTTAAATAATTTATTTTACAAAATTTTAAATACCTATAGGATATTTGATAATTCTTTTCATTATTACACTGAACTAGTCCATAGCTTCACTTGAAAGAAAATAACTACAGAATTTAGCTGACCATTTTATTTCTATTCACCCATTGACCTCTATTTACCCCGTTTCACCCGGTACAACCAAATTCATTTCTATCTGCTATAAAAATACCAAAGCGCTTATTCACGTATTCGCTGTCCACTCATTCAACGGAAATCAGAGAGCCGTGAACCGATACATCGTCAATGGGTGTCGGTAGCGAATTCGATTCCTGTATGACGCTTGAATGGCGACGAACAATGCGGGCAGGATGTGACAAGACAATGGGTCATGGCCGAAAGGGGTTATAGTGAAACATTGATTTAGTGTATTCGAAGGAATTGAACCTTGTTATACGATAAATCGGATTGAATTTTATAGCCTCACAGCGGTTGCATATCTATGGCAGCATATAAGGCAGTCGTTACGGGTAGTTGGAGCACCAAAAAGTCCAATTGGTTTTACTGCAATACTTTTATATCGTCAGTGAGTTGTGGAAGTCAGATAGCAGTCGCTTCCCAGAAAATATTGAAGTTCAGCCGCGACGCAGTTAGACTAGAAAAAGTGCATCCCAAACACCGAAGTGAAAGCTTCTGATGCGACCGGAATTATCGCAAGGATAATGATGACATCGTTAGTCCCGGTTGCATTCAAACTTTGCCCAGGATCCGTTCTCCTACTCTTTCACTTGATTTGTATTATCTGGCTACTGTGGGAGCGACTTCTGTGTGACCTCCCAATTCTTACAAAAAAAGCCTGTGTCAGTAGGCGTGTCGACTAGCAGGTGAGGTTAGTTTGGACCCCAATCTTGAAGTATTCCATATTGGGCACCCGTTTTAATGGCACCTGAGTGAATGGCACCTAGGGTATTCCACATTGGGCGCCTACCGATACCGTAAACACTCAACCGTAATCAGTAAGATCAGTCTACCAGTCAATAGATCTTAGCAAAAGTTAGATAAGTAATATATGAAACATATCCTGTATTATCGCGATGCGTGCAAATCCTTTGAACTTTTTTGTATATGATGTGATTGCAATCCGCGCATCACATTGCACAACGCAATGATGCAACTACCTCACGCAATTGATCGGCTAGGGCTGTACTAACTATTTAGGTAGTCTGTGGCTGTGTTGTGGCTAGGACATACACATTTCCACACTGTTTAGCTCAGTCTAACGAACCATGAATTCGTTCCACTGTGGTTTTAGATTAAGCAATCACCGAAGTACCGATTAAAATATAAATTCGTTTGTATTCTAATCATCATCTGCCTACTTTTGACGCTAGTTAGACGTCTATCCATGTTTGAGAACCTATTAGATAGTGCTGTAAAACCATTATGTTGTTGTTTAATCCGAAAATCTGTTGTTGGGCCAAAATTCCTGTCAAAACTTCTAACCGTGGTATATAATCATGGCAAGGATCTCACTGCAACTGAAAAATAATGTACTATGTGGAAGAAGTGGTTAGAAAGTGAACCCTGATGCTTGCATCTCGAATGCAACCGGGATTCTACGCTAAAATGATAAAAGAATATGGTTCTCCTTAGCTAGTCAATTCAACGATCACTCTCGCTTATTCCTTTAAATCACACACTTGGGATCCTAGTTCCTAGCCCTGTCTATAAAGGAAGGAAATTACCTCTCCAATCTCCCGAGATATAATGGATTTCGCACGCATTCCGCGATGCGGGAGGCGACAAAGAATTGCTCTACGTACCTACTCCCGCGCATATTGCGCATAGCACTGAACGGCGCGTGCGCAGCCTATAACCAATTTGAGGTGACGATTACACTCGGTCACGAGGATCGTTATGGTCCTCGGCTGGTAATACGGCACGCGACGAGGTGGGCACGGGATGTGAACGACACATTCCCGAGTGAAAGTTGATCTCATTTTAATATGAGTATACTACTTAGAGACTTAGCCATCAATTTCAGTTTTTTTAAGCGAAGCATGAAAAAGTATATGTCGAGGCCGTCAAGTTAAGAAACACCATTTTAAGATGGTATCTGGAATGGTGGTATCTTCTGAACAACACCTCAGCTTTTTTTTTACTTTTTATCCCAAAAAATGGGTCATAAACAGCTAAAAATTGCCAGAAATTTTAGTGACCTGAAGATAAGTATTTTCTTGTGTTGTAGTTGTAGAGCTATTAAGTGTAAGTACCTAAGGTTATGTAGACCAAGCTGTCCAGGCCGTCAAACTTAGCACCTCCTTTCAGCATCGATCATCATCATCATCATCACGCGTTAGTTCTAGTTGCATCCAAAGCTTGTACCTTGAAGTCTAGGGTCTTCTGTTGGAATGACCGCAGTCTGATTTCCCAACAAGAGGAACGACTGCGGCAGAGCCTCATCCGTCAATTAATAGATGTACCGGCTTGCGTGGTAAGTTGACTGGGGTCCCGAAATCCTATCTATGGCGAGCAGTGAGATATTAGATCCGAAGCTAGTGAGATAAATGGAAGCATCCAACCATTAGTGCCGCAACGATATTAAGCAATTTCATACCTCATCATCACAACTTTCTTCTCCATACGGCTCGTCGCGAAACGCGTAATAAAGCGACATAATGACTTCACCGGGGGTCCATGACCACCAACAGCTAATGTCACGACTTTACATATTATCTTTCACGTCATTATGGGTTCAACCACCGTGACGTCATGTGCAGTAGTACGCAATCAGTGCGACAAACGCCTGTGTAAAGGCTCATTTACACGGGAGAGGTTTCTCGCACGTTTCGGTTCGAGAAATCATACGCGACTATCACTGACAATAATCGGCATACCACTGTCGTATCAAAGTGTTTACACACAGGCAAACACTATATGCCTACGATTATATCATACAAGAGTCGAGACGATTATTGCCTAAAAAATATGTTTAGACGGATACTGTCAAAATATTCAATTGCGAGGCAATTCTCGTCAGCGTGGACGAGCGAGCGGCTATTGTTTTTGCCACTTCGGCCACGTACGACCACGTTTCGCAACCAGTTTCGAAAAAAGACTAATATTTCTTCTTACGAAACTAGTTTCGAAAAAAGAAACATCTCTCTTTTATCAAAACTAGTTTCGTAAGAAGAAATATTATTCTTTTATCGAAATCAGTTTCATAAGAAGAAATATTATTCTTTTTTCGAAACTGGTCTCGAAACGTGGTTTCGTACGTGGCCAAAGCGGTTTCTGCGAATGACGAAGCAACTTTTTTCTATCCTTTCGATAATAAGGCACATTTAGACGAGGAGAATTTCTCGCCTGCAAGATACTATTATAGTATCTTGCAGGCGAGAAATTCTCCTCGTCTAAATGTGCCTTATGTGCTACAATCGTATGTATGACTGCGCAGGAGTTCAAGGTTTGTGATAGTGAAGTGCATACTTTATTAATTTACAATTATTTCTGTACATTTTTCTGTACTGTAAAATGATAAAAAACATTTAGTCCAACTGTTTAACAGCACGCAGCAAATTGCCTGGGAAAATGCTTCTTGACAAGATATGTCAAGATGCATTTATTTACTGTGTAAATGCAGGGTAATTTGTTTTATGCTTTGCTGTGTCCTTACTGATCGCAATGTTAATTAATTATTCAGTAAGTTAATCGTTTCGGTTCAATAAATGTCGGTAGTTACCATTGATAAAGAATATTATTATGGACAACGAAAATTGGTATTTAAACTGCTACAGTCACTAATCCCTACTAATATTATAAATGCGAAAGTAACTCTGTCTGTCTGTCTGTCTCACTTTTACGACTAAACCGCTGAACCGATTTTGATGAAATTTGGTATAGGGGTAGATTAGACCTTGAGAAAGGACATAGGCTATGTTTGGTCGCGATAACCGACATCCACGCGGGCGGAGCCGCGGGCAAAAGCTAGTATGATATAAAGTTACGATATGTTGTTTTCAGTATCCGATATTTCGGCACTATGGGCGCCATGAAATATCAGACACTCAAAGCAATATTATAGTAAATTTCCAGCAATATAGTATCTAATAGTAATAATAAAACAAAAAAATATTATTAATCTCAGCATGCAGTCCCCCAGGGCAGTAACCCCACACCGAACTGAGCTAAAATCAATACCCGGCGCACGCGCAGCGTTGAAAGATCGATATTGTCTTTCTTTCACCCCTCACACATCTGTTACTACTATTATACTATGCAGTGTACCACCATGTGTGTACATGGCACACTTTCCATTGCTGGATAGAAAGAAATCCATATAATAATAATAATATTTTAGGAAATTCTAGCCAAAGCTTTCTAGACTCAAACTGAGCATAGCGGTACTAGTTATTATTATGGTTTCTACAGTGGGGATCACAGCAGGAATAGTGCGACCTGCATGGCCTACACCACTCCTCCTTTCCGGGGTAAGATGTGGCTATCTAAAAATCGTAGATGGTCCAGGGTCAACCCGGTAATTGACGTACGAGACGCAATTTTACGTGCAATTTTAGGCGGTTCGAGTCCGACAACTACCTCTGGTGACCGGTACGTTCAAGTTTATGAATAGAGCCGTAGTTTCCTCTACTGGGACATTAAATTTTCCACGTAATATACGTTTTGTTTCATAACAATCAATTAATTTCAAACTTCATACATAGCAAGCAATGGTGAGCAAGTAACATTACAGCCGTAAGGGATGCAATGTTTCCTGCTTCTATTTTTAATCTATTAGGGCGAGGGTGTGTTGGGGAGAGTGCGTTTGTGTTCGTCCACCACCCCTGTGTTGCGTAGATTCTATGCACCGCTTTGTTGATGAAATACGTCCGTGATAATTATGGGGAAGTGTTTAAAATAGTTAACCGTCCGTTAATGCTGCCTACACCGGAGGAACTCATGAGTACCTCTGAGAATAGTATCTAGGTGGCTGTACATTGGGCAGACAAAATTTGACAAAGATATGTTGTTGACACCAATCCGGATACACGGTAGAAGAAGAATGTCTGATTGTAGTTATTTTACGGAAATAACTCGACTTAGTATCAGCGATTTATTTATTTTTTTATATAGGACCCGTCAATTTGACTTCGCCTCGCCTGATGGTAAGCTGAAAAGTCTCTGGAATATACATATAGAGATGAATATGCTGCGGTGGATGTGTGGAGTCATGCGCAGTGATCACGTGAAGAATTCTCGCATCCTTGGCAGCTTTCATGTCCGTAACATTGCGGATAAAATGCAGGAAAGTCGCCTTCGCTGATGCGGCCACGTTTTGCAGTAACCGCCAAGCTTCGTGGGTAACAAATATCTGGACATGCCGCCTCCTAGTAGGAGGAGTAGACTTGACGTCATAGAAGATGACATGCGTGCCAATAGTCTCACTGCCATGGACGGCCAAAGCGACCAAAACAGAAGTGTAGAAGTAAAAGCTGGAAAGCGGACCCTGGACTCAGCGATGAGGGGTTTTGCAGTGCACGCTGAACCTAATATTAACATTGGGCAGCATTATGACGCATTCGTAGGTTGTTGAGACTGTCAAAGGTCTACTTTGGTAACAGTCCACGATGAATGCCAGGCATCAGCATATCATAATCAAAAAACAAAACGGTGTCTTCAATCACAATTAGATTACCATAATTTCAAGTGTACGACTTCAGATATCATCTTTGATAGTTACATCAACACCAGCGGCATCTTAGCATCATCATAATGAGTAAATGTTTTCATTCAGCGCACACCGCCTACACTTCCGGCTATTATAAGATTATCTCATATCTTATGACAGCCGTGAAAAATATTTATGTTATTGAAGTTCTTAGTATCATACTAATTAGGGTTCCCTGTAACCTCTGACTTTTCGTAATAGAAGCGAACATTTTGTCAATCCGTCCAACTTAACTAGGATTTTTAACCACCGTTTTACGACTGTCTAAAAGTAATGCCATCACGAAGGAACAGGGCCCATACCATGAACTCTTAAAACAGGTCAATAATTCAACTGCTGTCATTCTACCAACTGCAAATGTCACTTTGGAATCCCTTTGTAATCCTATATATTTATATGACAGTACAAAGTGACATTTGCAGTTGGTAGAATGACAGCAGTTCAATTATTGACCTTTTTTAAGGTTTATGGTAAGGCCGCTGTACTTTTTTCTGATTAAAGGTATGATTTCGTAGTCGACCACAGACCACGGCAGCAGTTACAGCATATACCTCGGGTCCTGTGTCTTGAACCTAAATCCCGAGATAAACGATGCCCCAGCGCACTCAGACTGTTTTGTAATAATCTATGCTTGGTGAATTTGAGCGTCCACCGCAGTAGCACCCCGTGCTATCCTCACAAGACACCCAAGAAACGTGTACCTACTGCGCGTATAGAGCACATTTTGAACACATTTTAGGTCCAAGATATACCTATGTCCCGAACAATACCGTGATATAGACTTGTGTGTATTGTTTCAATTCATTCCGATTTAATGTGTGTGAATACTGTGAATAGACGACACGTCTTCCGACCGCGTATAAATTTACACGTAGTCAATAGAAATAAAAGAATATCAGTCCCGCTCATTTCTTTTTCATTTTAATTTTTATCTCATACATTACCTACCTACTTGTTAAACTCCAATGCAGGTAAAAGGCACTGCGGCCTTACCATAAACCTTAAAACAGGTCAATAATTGAACTGCTGTCATTCTGCCAACTGCAAATGTCACTTTGTACTGTCATATAAACATAATAGGATTACAAAGTGACATTTGCAGTTGGTAGAATGACAGCAGTTCAATAAATGACCTGTTTTAAGAGTTCATGGTATGGGCCCTGTAATGGCACTGATAAGCCGCTGTAACTGCTGCATGCGGCTGCTGCTGCAGTCTGTAGTTGACTACGAAATCGTATCTTAAAGATTGAGCCTTAACAATGTTTAAAAAAGCATAATTTTTTGAACGGTTGAGTAGTTATCGCGGGAAAGCGTAACAAACAAACTCACTTTCGCATTTATGTATTACATAGTTAGGTTAGGATAACTGGGAAATGTTCGCATGCTGACAAAGGAAGTTATTAAGGGAACTTGATCTGATACGAGGTAAAAATGCGAGTGGGTGACGGAGAATGAACGGTCTCGCCCTACAATCGAGCTAATTGGATCTCTTGCCCCATATACCTAGATCCTTTCAACGGGACATACATACCCATTATTTATTTATTTTTCGTTTGCTGTCTAGCAGGTGCTACAGTTGTGCTACTCTAGGGTTCAGGTTTGATTTTTTTATTCACATTTGAAAAAAATATACTAGATGTGGCTGACAAGCATACGGCCCACCTGATGGCAAGTGGTTACCGTGGCCTAAGGATGAGTGCAACACCAGGGGAGACTCACTAGTGCAACTGACCCTGTAAGAACAGAGATTCTGTGCCGTCAGCGCAGTAGAAAAGCAGGACAAGACTTTGCTCTTCCCACTGACAGTACAAAACCTCAATTATTAGTAAAATAGTGGATTGCCTGAAAATTGCAAGGTGAGGTAAGGTGATATGAGTTGATATGAAAATTTCTTCGCAAAGTGATATTGTCTGAGGCTCACGCGAATATCACTCATTGAATTAGGTACGAGTCCATAATGGTGACCCCCTTTTCCGAGGCTTCCGCTTACCATCAGGTAAGGTGAAGCCAAATTGACGTGTTTTTCAGCAGCCATGGTCGCGTGTAGGCTAAGACAAACCTACAAGGATCTTTATACAAGCCTCCAAGACAGAAAGGACGTATGTATACCTTCAGGGCTTTTAAGTGCGGGATATACACAAGCGTAAGTACAAGATGTAAGTTTGTATGTATCATTAAAACTAATAACGGATGCACGGTCGCCTAAGAGGTACCACGATGCACTTTTATCAGCTAAACGTTAATTTAAAACAGGTTACTCACACAAAGTTAATTATCTGTGCTTAGTACTTCATCTCGTGGCGTGGGAACAAGCGATAATCTGATTTTATTTATTAGCTACCTACTTATAAGTAGCTAAGAATATTCAACAAGTTAAAGTAAGTATTAGAGAGTAACTATACTGGAGATTTATGGCGTTTGGTTCAACTTGCTACATTTATTGAATAAAGCACTTGTAAGTTTCCACAATATTTTTTCAAAAATGTGGAAAAGTACAAGTGCTTTATTCAGTAAGTATTAGAGTTTTTTTTTTATATACTTATTTTCACGCTTGTAAGATGTATTAACACCCACATTTCGCCAAGTATGATTTACGGTCCCATGTAATAGGGGGCAAGCCTATTGCCGTCAAGCGGGTAATGAAGCCATGAGCGTTTTCTGTTATTTAACGTAATATTTATGCACATACCCCACATAAAACAATCGTATACTAATTTTCAAATTCCTCAACGACTGGTATCTGTTAGGTATAGGTAGGTATTTCATTTATTTCTAGTTATCAGATAGGATCCTTAACACAGCTATCTTATCGGGGTAGACTAATCGTTTTAATGCACATCCTCGAGTGTCCAACTGCACTGACTCACAATCAGCTGATTAGCACTGCGAAATCGAATTATCAACACATAGGTGGCACACAATATCACAATGAAATAAAAATAAACGTGGTTTACGTTACTGTTTTGAAGTTCATATTTATTTTCAAGAGTGTGTGAGGGAAGGATCTTCTGAGCTCAAGAAAACCTCACTTGCATACCTACGCCTGTTGGCGTTGGAGGAGGAACCCTCATATAGCGAGGTTAAGATCGACTTCCTTCAGTTGTGTGAAGCGAACCAAAGATAATATGAGTACTAAAAGGTAAAGCTATTAAAAATATGTTTAAACTGACGTTTCTACTACCCAATCTCCTAAAAGTATTATATTATTTTATTGTAATCAGGAGAAACGTAGCCTGTATAATAAAATATACCTACGTAAATACGGTCTGTCTACAGCCAGTAATATGATCTACACAGTCCACTAACTAGGCCAGTATTGCAGCCTACATTTGTACATACATACATACACAATTTCATGCTTACATATTATCCTCGAAGGAGGAAGGTAGAGACAATAATTGCGACCAAAACCATCTACTTAGCAGGTATGTCTTCACTATTTATACATTTTACTGCATACTTATAAACAGTATGGGCAGTCATAGAATGCAGTCTGTCCCAATAACATCAGGTTTTACATTAAACCTTATTCCGAGCTAGAAATAACCTCGAAATTGTTGAAAATGTTAGGCATTCTATGCAAAAATTAATATATTTATTATTAACTAGCTGACCCTGCGAACTTTGTACCGCCTAAGAGCCGATTCTTTATTTAATTTATTTATTTTATTTTTCTCTCCGTAAGAACCATCCTCGTACTTCAATGAATATTCTAAAAAAATAATTAGCGAAGTCGGTTCAGCCGTTCTCGAGATTTGCGCTTAGCAACACATTTAGGGATTCATTTTTATATTATAGAAGAAGATTATCTCAAGACTCTCTGCAAGACTCAGCATTATCCAAGAACTAAGTAATACTGGCTACGTACCTGTATGATGTACAGGTTTCGACACTATCACAAAAACACCCGTACGACCTCATTTTAGGACCCCCATTAGACCTCCTTCTATCTTACTCTTTTCAATTCTAAAGATTGAATTGATGTGAGTCACTCAATCTTAAAGAACGTTTCATGCCCACAGTAATCAACGTCATAGCAAAGATCCCGTCGCATTCGAGGCTTTCATCTCGTGAACCCGGAGTCCACTTGTTTTGGCTATTACGGGACGGACTGCCGCTGTACCCCGAGAGGAAAGCCTCCACCAGAGTCTTATCCGTTAATCAGCAGATGTAGCTAGCACGTGAGGTAGACTGGGGTCCCGAAGATCTTGTTGGAGCCTTAAGGTAGATATGATTCCGTAGTCGACTGCATACGACAACTACCTGCATGCGTCATGCAGCAGATACAGCGCACCCATTACTTGTTAAACTCCGATATGAATAAAGGGGACAATTGAGAAGCCGCAATGAACTACGCACATCTGCTGCGTGCATCGGCAGTTGTCGTATGCGGTGGGCTACAGAATCATATCCTTACTCTACGAGTGGTAATGATTTGTCTTACAATCTCTACAGGTCCGAGGTCACACATAAACACATCCAAACAAACTTATCACCAAAACCTTTTTAAACTTATCTTTTTAAAAAAGTTAATCCAAACAAACAAAAACGCCGCTCGCTGTCACACAACACGAGATCAGTCGCGTGCGCACCCCGTATCTTTTATCTTTTCCTTTTACAGGGAGGAATGGACGATAACCCGTGTCTATATAAGGCTGTGTATCGTAAGACATCCTCTTCCGGGGACCATGTTTGGACTGCTTAGCCTGAATAGAGCTTTCAAGGCCTGATTTATTACATCATGTCAGGTACGAAGTGGTGATAACGATAAGGTATGTCAGGCAACCTGACGAGGTTTGTCGAGGTTAATATTCATTAGAGATATTTTTGTTAGTTGTGTATTTCGTTAAGAGGTTAGTATAGTTAAATTGTGGTGTATGGGCCCATTAAATCGGGGTCAAGCTAAGCAAAACCTGGTGTACCTATTAACTGATCGACTAACGAGCACAGGCTTTCCCTATCAGGACTGGGAGGTCATACAGCAGTCGCTCCTATAAAAGCCGTATAAGTCTAACCAAGAGGAAATGGAGAGTATGCGGACCTTGAGTTTCAAGAGGAAGAGGAGAGTATGTGGATCCTGAGTTCCGCAACAACGCTATGATGATGATGATGATATTATCACTAGAATGCGCGAGTTCGATGGGTGTAGTTAAAATAGTACTTAAGTATTTATAGCTTTTTTCTAATGACTCTTGAGATTGATTAAATTGTTTTGGTCATAATTTTTATATTGCCATTAACTTCATTGGTCTATTATAACACATGTGGCGTCTCAAAACCGATGAGTTTGTATGAAAAGTTTTATGACAGTAGAGGAACTTCGTGAAGTGTTAAAGATAAGGACTGAAGTAGGTGGCGGGTCTCTGCCTACTCCGCTGGATGATGATAATAGCTATATAAATATTTCAATATTTGTGATAGTCTCAAGACATACCTACCTATAGACAGACCTCCAATCATGTACCTACTTAACATTTTGGAGGAAATTTACCACGTAAACACGAATATTTCAATTAAATCTTAACTAGGCCTATAAAACTCAATCCAGTGACGTCATACGTGGCCATATTACTTTCACAGCGTGAGAGTAAAAGAGAAAAAGTAAAGGAATGCGTATAAACATTTGAACCACCGTTATATCCGAGTTAAGTGCGGCTACAGCTCCCATGGTTCAGAGAATATAGTATTAAATAAGTAAGTAAGTAAGTGACAGCATCCGTGGTGTGGCCGTAGTGAACGCGAGCGGTTCGATTCCCGCTCAGTGCAAATATTTGTATGCATGAATGTCGATATTTGCATTAATCTGGTTGTGCCTCGGCGAGAACGTACCGTTGGTACCGGTTGTCATACGAACATCTATGGCAGTCGTTACGAGTAGTTGAAGCCCTAAAAACTAAAAAGTTCAACAACTGGTCTAAATACAGTGCTTTGATATCGTCAATGAGTTGTGGAGGTCAGGTGGCAGTCACTTCACGGAAAATATCGAAGTTCAGCCAAACCTGCAGTTAGACTGGAAAAGCTGACCCCCGACTCCGAGGGAAAGCTTTGGATGCGACTGGGATTAACGCTAGAATGAAGAAGAGGTAAGCAGACTTCAGAAAATTTATTTTATAATGGCAATGTATCGCGCAAGTCTGACCCGATTAAATGCGATTATTCGTGCTGAAAAAACCTTGATTTAATTACCTACAAATGGCGTGCCGATTGCTATAGCGTCGCACTGCAATAGCTGCAGATATCAGTTGACTTTCCTTACAATAAATTATATAATGTAAGTATATGTTGGTATGTATCTACTTTCATATCTACAAGATAAGACAATACAGTGTTGCCTTAAATATATCTGATGACTCAATAACAGGAATATTAAGGTGATCTTGGCTTCACTATGCAACGTGGCAAACATACATCACTAAAAAGAAAACTGCGACTTTACCGGGGTTAGAAACATGCCTTTTGCTTTACATAATTTTCTAGCACTTTATAGTACCAATATTAGTTTTTGTCTGTTTTATTCCTCTGTTTTGGGGGATTCCCCTTTTGATTGGCATTATGTGGCAGTAAAAACAACTGTTTCTGAGATTTAAGGTCTAGTGTTTTAGTGTTACGAGGCAATTAAAAATATAAAGAGATAAAATCACGATTACAATTTATTTTAGACATGGCTATGCAGTTTATTTGAAATAATATGGGTATATGAAAAACTTACACGTGTATAGATATTTGAATATATAACTTATAATAACACAACACTAACTTTATTAAACTAATATTCACGTATTAAATCTTTGTAAACGTTCACCAAAACACTAATCTATTGCACCGGTATCGAGGCAACTGTCAAAACAACACTACGCAAATGCAGCTCTACAAAATTGAAAAGGTGTATTCTAAAATTGTGACATCGATAGAGCGATACGAAAGTGTAATGTTAGATAAAGATGGAACATATTTTGACAATAGATAGGGTGATATTGTTTTTGGTCAGTTCTGGGCATGCGCTTTCGAAGAGTTGCACGCTCGATATGTTGTTACGTCAAAATACGTCATAGCATGCCGAGGATATGGAAATGACGTGAAATGATGACTCTATTGCGATAGGTTAGGAGTCTAGATAGCTGAAATATGGCTAAAACATATATTTTTACTGATAAGTGTTTCAAAATTAAGTGCTTTCAGTTGTCAGGTACGCTAGTTTTAAAGGAAATATTTAATCATAAATGACATTATCTTTATGATAACTGATTACGTACCTATCAATGTTTTCTTTGTTCAAATGTTTTGTATTTTTAAACAACAAGCGGACAATTGCAATTGGCAATACTGCAGACGCATATAACACCCAGGTGATTGCCAAAATTCAAATTGATAGCCACTGCACCGACTAGCAACTCTACATACTGCTTTATCAGACATCCACATTTGCCCAGCCAGTGGTTCTGTAATTTAATCTAGGCTATACTTAATATCAGAAATGAAATTGTGAAAGGAAAGGAAAAGTTAGAGACCGGTGGCCAGGATCCAATGCAGTCCGAAATCTGCTATGTTACCGCCTTTCCATATTTAGTTTCTTTTGCTTTTTATAAGACCGAGCGGTCATCGTCCCACAACCATGAGAGGATAACCAGAGCAGGGCCTTCTGGCTCAGGCTCTGGCCCTAGAATGGACGATAACCCGTGTCTATATAAGGCTGTAAGTCATACCCCTCCGGGGACCATGTTTGGATTGCCTGAATAGTGATTTCAAGGCTTGATTTATTACGTCATCGTCATCGTCTCACAACCCCGAGAGGATAACCAGAGTTAGACCCTCGTTCATTCGGGGATAAAGGCGTGATTATATGTTTGTACTATAAAGACGCAGTAATCAATCCGAGCATAAACAAATTAGTTGGACAGGCTGTGCTTGCGCATTGTTCAGACCAATTCGTATCACGTATTGTGACTTAATTCGACTCATTTAAACTATTGTTAGGAACGTTTCAATCTAGACAATAATGATTGTGACAATCATCTGATTGTCGAACTCCTCGACTAGAAGAGAGACCACACACCGATCTATCTATAAAGATAGGTGTGTGGTCTCTCTTGTAGTCGAGGAGTTCTTTGTTGAATATATATTTAGGTAAGTGTTAAATGCTGATGCTGAGATTATTAAACTATTTTCAAATTTTGTAATCGTGTGTAGGTGCGGATGTTTCGTTTTTAATACTTTCACATTATCTGACCGATAGACAATATATTACACAACATATTGTAATTGTTTGGTCTACACGTAAAATTAGTAGTTGTTAAGTAATTGCCCATTGGGCATTGTCATCAATTTATTTATCAGAATATTCGATATACATATAACTGCCTTGACAATGACTGAGGTCAGCTGTTGAAAATCTATGTCAATTATAATACGTATGTAGATAAAACTATGTTCAAATCATTACGTATAAAAAGTCACATTTACGCGTCCATCTGTTTTTCTGGTTACTTTTTCTACACGACACAACAAATTTTGATACGATTTTTACACTGTTTAATGTCGTTTAGAAATCTTTTGCGGCAGATTTGAATTTGTATCATAATAAACTTTTTTTATAAGTAAAGCGGACTTGGGAAAACATTTCTAGGAATTCCGGGCAAACTTACACTAGCACAGGAATCATGATGATTAAGTTTTTAAAGTAGACTGATATCTTAATGATAAAAATCCTTGCTTGCACAATATTAATTGTATACAAAACCATATTATATTATTAACAAAAAAAGGATAATCTAGTTCTCTGAGTTTCTTGCTGATATCTTCTCTGGAGCCAACTTATTAAACCAGCGAAAGAATAATTTTCAAATTATTTATTTTATTTTACTACATTAGTACCTACATTTAATATTCTTATAATTGCTTCTTGACATAATTGTAATATTTGACGTTCATATGTGCTCATTTGCCTAAACTGAATAAACGAAATTGATTCTTTAATTCTATGAAAATAAATATTGGAAAATCTACGGAAAATGTCCGTACCCGAGTGACGCCGGGCTAGAACAGCTAGTTCTAAATACAAATAGGTTTTATAGAGCTGTAGGTATTGTAGTCGCAATGGAGCACTACAATGGCCTTGGCAAATAGCGATAAGACACGTGCGGCCTTACCACTGCCACACCACAGCCATTGAGAAGTTTACTTGTTTACTTCGCGCGTGCAAGCATTCCTATTGAATGCATATTTTCTGCATGATGCATTCTTGTAATCAATTAATGTAATAATCGTAATTAATGTTGGACATAATGCCTGTTATTGCGCTTTCCATTTTTAATTTATTAGTAACCGAGCATGCAATTGCGATTTCTTTTAAATATTAACCACTATTGGCGAGTTCGTTCATACTAATCGATTTTGCACAATGAATGTACGAGTATTTTGTCGAAGATTTGCCAGCAAAGCGAAGAAAGGGAGTTATAACTCAAGAAAAACTATTATACAGTCTACTTAAACACCTACAGTCGTTTTCTGATTCTCTGAATAACTTGAAAGTGAAACTATTGAAAGCTGAAATTGACATTATGGCTACGGGCTTTAAATGGTCACTATAGTCATAATGCAGGCAGTTTATGATCATAATACATACATACATATAATCACGCTTTTCCCCGGAGGGTTAGGCAGAGGGAATTTGCACCCACATTTCACCAATCATTGTATTCGGTCCCACGTAATAGAGGGTGAGGGTGAGCCTATTGCCGTATTCCGGGCACTATTGTTAACTCCAGCCATGAATCTCAGCCTGAATCTGATTATACCTAATAGGTACATCTAAAGCTAAAATAGTATATTTATTGTATGTGAAATATGTATATGCAAAAGAAATTATGATTAAAGAGTATTATACCCTAAGCACCAGTGGCGCAGGTTGAATATGTAACAGATAAGCCGACAAGGCTCAGATATCGTTTATCAGCTGTTATCATACAATATTCTGATCACGTATTCAAATGGGCTTCTGGACACAAAGAGCCGAGCCTAGGCCTAGGTAATCTACATGGCAGACTGCGGGCAACGGTAAAATTGTAGAATCGTAATAATTTCAACATCGCGATGCAGGTTGATTAGTTGATTTGAAGTAGTTCACGTTAATTTCACTAGATGGTGCTAGATGTTTGTGGTCCCAGCACAGGGTATAAATTTTGTCATGGTGATGCCACTGCTAAAAAACCTTGAGAAAAAATTGTTCAATTACATACTATGTATCTACTCAACAGTTAAAATCTGAGAGAGTTAGACACTAATACCAGAACTTCCTCTGGACCTAGGTGATAGAAATAGTGGGTGCACGGATCGAAAGGCCGATAATCGTGCCAATTATGAGTTACCTAATTAGGGACATAGGTACTTCTATTCTACGGAAAATTGCGACTAATATCTGTAACCGGGAAATCGCTTTGAGGTTAATAGTGACAATACATACATATAATTCGCCCCTGTATATGCCTGGAGGGGTAGGCTGATATGTATTAAAAGTAACACCCACGTTTCGCTAATTATAATTTTCCTTCCTAATAGCGTACGAGCAGTGGCGGATCCAGGGGGGGGTCGTGGGGGTCATGACCCCCCCCTGGGCGGGTCACCTACTAAAAAATATCCCAATGTCACTGATAAATTTTAAAAAATACCACGCATAAGAAGACTGTCTCTTTGTACCTAATAGTATTATAATTTTATGAGGCACCAAACATCAGTATGAATATTATTCGCACGATTGAAAATTTCAATTTATCGTGCAGCGCAGCCGATCAACCGATGGACTTGAATAGTTTTCGGATATGACACCCTGTCCGCTATGTTAAAGAAATAAGCGCGAATGACTAACCAGGTCGGCAGTCGGTCTGGAGCTGACAGCCATGAGGTCCTTTTTCGATTCGAACAACAGTTTGACTTGGGCTCAGCTTCAAAGGCCCCGTATATAAGTTACTGTTTGCTTACAAAAACGTGAACTTGGAAGAAGCCTTCCTTTCTGGATCCGACGTAGGTAGTCACCAAAGCACCCGTGTCCGGTAATAACCTGCGTCAGCCGGTACGAGAGGCAGCCATGTGGCCTCTCTAGCCACTCCCCCATAGGATGGGATGGGCCTTACTACCGCTATTACCGCGGGCCCAGCGGTTGTGGCCAGTGGCCATCTTCTGCTGCGGATAACGCAGCTGGCTCATTGCCTGGTCCTTTTTTTTTAGCGTGCGAAAAACCCCGCGGATACCTCCCCCGCCGGAGCCGGAGGAGTTTATGTCGGACTCGAACCGACTAAAACGTACGCCGTCTGTGGGCTGTCAGTTGCCGGAGGTGAGATTGTCGTAGCCATATCCCTCGCACCCCGGCCGACCCAGGGCCGTATCTCTCGATCTGGTCCTCTTCCGGTGTAGGGACCATAGAGTCCCCAGCTCGCTCCCAGGTACGGGGAGGCACGCAATGCGCGCCGCCGCGGCCTGCTTCTGCTAGGGTGACAGGCGGCTCAGGTCATTCTGCGACCTCCGAAAAAAATATAAAAGTACCTGGGATCTGTACTTCACGTGACTGGTCACATAAACCGCGACGTCAAGGCACGAATTGCCGCCATGTGGGCCAAGGAGCGGGAAATGATTGGCGTCACATTTGAACCTAAAATGGCAGTCTGGTTGACGGGGTAGGTCTATAAAACGATTATTAGGCCTGTCTTATGTGTCTGTTATAACGCCTGTAAGGCGTGGCCGCTTCTGGAGCGACATAAGCAGGAGCTACGTGTCACGGAGATGAAAATGCTGCGGTGGATGTGCGGCGTCACACGTAAAGATCGCATGAGGAACTCTCAGACCCGCGGCAGCCTTCATGTCCGCGACATCACACATAAAATGCAAGAGAGCCGCCTTCGCTGGTGTGGCCACGTCTTGCAGCAACCGCCAGACTACGTGGGTAACAAATGGCTGGCAGTAGCACAGCCACCGGGACCAGGTGGAAAGGATAGGCCCATGAAGGCTTGGCTTGAAGTCGTGAAGGGTGACATGCGTCTAAATGGTCTCATCTCACCACCATGGACGCCCAACGTCGTGCGAAGTGGAGGAGGAAGTGACGGAAGGCGGCCTCTGAGCTCCGAGGTCACCTCGGATTCGGAAGCAATGTACGATAATCATGAAAGTGGGAGGCGCGCATCGCGCCGCCAACGCGGCCTGCTTCTTCTAGAGTGTCAGGCGGTTCCCCCTGTTATTTCCAGGCCCGTGCTAATGGGGACCGATATGGAGATATTGATACGATAATGGAGATGTTGAGCGACCTACGTCGCCCGAGTCCTTCGCGCATTGTGTATTATGCGGAATGGGAAACAACTGAATCTTCTCCAGACCCGTTCCCCCGCCTCCTTCTCGAGCATTACTTGCTCTCAGATGGAGGCGGTGGCAGCCGCGAGCTTACGGTTTTACGCCATCACTGTAAGCAAGCGAGAGAGAGTGCTGAGCGAGAGAACTCCCATCCCGAGGACCGCCACAAGGACCCGCTTCGGCGTTTCCCATGCCGGGTATTCGGTCCGCGTATGCAGCCCCGTGTCCTCGCTTGCATCACAATGATGACACCCGGGCATTGGCTCCTTCTGAATTCGCCGCAGCTAACTTCCGAAAAATCCATATCCGGTGATCATCTGCGACAACCGCTACGAGAGTTCCCCATTGAAGCCTTTCTAGCCAGTTCTCCATGATGGGTAATAGTTAGCTGCGGCTAGCTAGTTCACCGTGATAGTGGTGGTAAGAAATACCACCACTATCACGGCGTGCCCTGCGCTTGGTTGTCCAAGTCGTAGTTTCAACTCCACCATGTCCCGATAAAGCTGGGACTTCGTAGCCTCGATTTCTCGCCTTTTGATACGGATTTAGTATCGCCATAGAGTCTCCTGCAGGAGTCCTCCAGCCCCCTCAAGCCAGAGTGCCAGCTGCGTCCTTCAACTTGGGGGCCAGCAGCTTAACCGGGTTCTGGATCGTATTTAACAACAGTCGTTCAAGGTATCTTACTTTTCTCCTGTCACCTCATTCCTCCTCCATTATTTCGTCATGAATTTCATACACATTTATTTTCATTGTATTGTTCAATGATATTGAACAATACAATGAAAATAAATGATATGAGAAACCCCCCCCCCCCCCCCCGAAACTATGTCTCGGCTACACCATGACCCCCCCCTGAATTGAAAGCTGGATCCGCCCCTGCGTACGAGCTTATTCAGCGCAAGCAGGCACATTGCCACGGGATTTTACTGTCCACTGGAGAACTTCCTTAGTCACCTTCTTTTTTTTTTTTAATATATTAGGACACGTTAATTTGACTTCGCCTCGCCTGATGGTAAGCTGAAAGCAAAGTCTCTGAAAAGAGGGTCACCATTACAGACAAGTACCGTGTTACAATGGTGGCACTCAGCTTGACGGCCTCATCAGATGCTTTTTCACGCCCCGCTTAACGGACCCGGGACTGTAGGAGGAGGGAAACACGTGTACTGGTAAGGAATTCCAAGACTTAATAGTGCGGCAGAAGAAGGAGTCGCCGAACCGCTTGGTTCTCGATGGAATATTCTGCACCGTATGCGGGTGGCATCTAAGTCCTGCACGTGTTGTCCTATATAGGAAAGAAGAGGGTGGGATTAGTTGGAAGAGCTCATCAGAACATTCACCATGGTAGAGACGGTAAAATACCGCCAAAGATGCCACATCTCTACGCAACTGCAAGGGCTCGAGGGTGTTGGTGACCTCTACCTTCTACGACTCCTATGTGAAGAAATATGGTTCCCTATTCTACTTCACCGTGAACCAACACTTTACGGAACAGCCTCTACAGAAAATTGCGACTAAAATCTAATTGATGATGACAATAACATTATTTAAATATGGCGCTTCCATATACCGTAAGCGTGTAACAAAAACCTCTGGCAGTCATCAACAAAGAATATAGAAATAAGTTATACGTATTTAATGACCCATCCTTTCCCTATCTACGAACACGGAATCAAACCGCAGACGGAACAAAAACTAAGTTTTTACCTGTTGAAAACGAAAGTGTCTCGTCTCACGATGCGAGTATAATATAAAGGCTCATTTAGACAGGGAGAGGTTCTCGCACGTTTCGGTTCGAGAAATCGTACGCCACTATCACTCGCAATAATCGCCATACCATTTTCGTTTTAAAATGTTTACACACAGGTAAACACTAAATTCTCACCTATGATTATTTCATTATGATATTCGCGAGTGACATCGCCTATATCCCGGGGGCGAGTTGGGGACTCTGTGGTCCCCACACCGGAAGAGGGCCAGATCGAGAGATATGGGTCGGCCGGGGTGCGAGGGATATGGCTATGACAATCTCACCTCCGGCAACTGACGGTCTACAGACGGCGTGCGTTTTAGTCGGTTCGAGTCTGACATACCCTCCTCCTCCGGTTCCGGCGTGGGAGGTATCCGTGGGGATTTTTCGCCCGTTAAAAAAAAGTGACATCGCCTATGTCAAAAGACGATTATTGCCAATGATATATTCATAAACTATATGTACGTCATATAATACGTCATTGATTATTGCTTTAATTTCTGTTTAGACGGACCAAGGAGGGCAGAATATGATTAGACGGACATTACCAACTTTCAATTGCGAGGCAATTCTCGCCAGCGTGGACGAGCGACCGGCAATTGTTTTTGTGAATGTTTAGATGAAGCCACTTTTTTCTGTCCTTTATCGTTTCTTGCAGGCGAGAAACTCACCTCGTCTAAATGAGCCTTAATGCAGTAAAAACCATACAAAGGAATCCGTTCTCCTACTTAAAAAGCACTTAGACAGATTACTGTAGTGCCGTGACGTCTGTACAGGGATGCTATCAGTAACAGAGTTGATTATCCAATAATTTAAAAAGGTACAAATTGGTTCAGAGCTTTAACATTTGAACTAGAGACGTTAAGCACAATACGATAAGACATTTTGAAAGGGTTTTTGTTGAAATGGTCGAAATGGCTTGTAAAACATTGTAAGCTAGAGCGGTGGGTGTGAAAATGACAAACTGAGGGCCACCCATAGAATTTAATACTTAAGGTGGAACGGCCATGGATGTGAAAGGGCACGCTTGGCAACTTTTTTGAAAATTCCTGCCTCATACGGTAAGAATTATTTCCGAACGCTTACTCAATACTGATAAGAATAGTTAGCTTGTATTAACAAATCGTGCAAAAAATGTCGTCCAAATGCCATACTGTTACTGTGCTATTTCCAAGTGAGAAATAACAATGAAGAAGTGAATTTGATAAAAGAACAATGCAGACAGAAGTTAACAGCGAAAAAGTCACGCAAATGCAGATGAATTGCTTGAGCGTTCTAGGTTCCTAATATATTTCTGCGGTGCCACCATTGTGGCATTTTGTGGTGACCTGGTGACCCTCATTCCTATGGTGACCCCTCATTCCTGCAATTTTCTCTTTAGCTTACTATTAGGTGAAGTTAAGTCACATAAACGTGTTCTACATTAAAAAAACACAGCTACTTGCGACTCAACCAATATTCTGAATTTGTAAGAGACTGGTTGCGGGTTTGAGCCCCGCCTGAGTCATTTAAAATTTCATTCATTTTTTTACGACGTTACGAAATATGCCACGGTCGAAGCCGTGGCGGGTATACTAGTCACGGATAAAACAATATTATAATACACTAACAAAAGGTTATCTGTCGCCTATATTCGGATCAGAGTGATAACACAATACTGATATGCAAATGATTGTCTATCTCAACCTGCAAAGTTCTGAAAGTATTTAATAAATTAATTAAGGACACGGCAGGATATTGAACGATTGATAAGTAATACAACTGGCACGGTTGATTTGTTATCGCTGTTACAAATATTTGTGTAATTAGAGCGGTAGGTATCGTAAATTATGAGCCCGCTAAAATATTTTAATACCTACTAGCTTTTGCCCGCGGCTCCGCGCGCGTTTATGTCGGTTATCGCGACCAAACATAGCCTATGTCCTTTTTCAGGGTCTAATCTACCCCTATACCAAATTTCATCCAAATCGGTTCAGTGGTTTAGGTGTGAAAGCGTAACAAACAGACAGAGTTACTTTCGCATTTATAATATTAGTATGGATATGGATATTTACAGATGACTTCTCAAACGACTACAAATACGGGGTATTTTAAGAAGGGCATTAGAAGGTACTACACGGTCGGTAACGCTCCTGATGTTACACAAGTCCATTGGCCACGGTAACCACTTTCCATAAGCTGGGCCGTGTGTTTATCTGCCACATAAGTGGTTTAAAAAACAGTCGTTTTCGTAGCATGGCAAAAATCGTGCGGCTTTAGTCACCGCACAAGACTGCAGGCTAGTCTATGCTCTATCGGCTTTAGTCACATAGGTAGTGGAAACCCTAAAACTTTTCTGAAATAAAAGTAGCCTAGTTACGTTATGCCTTATAACATCATCGGTTATCTGCCAGTGGAAATCCCGTCACAAGCAATCCAGTTGATGTGTATGTTTGTGCCCAATTTTGATCCCGTTCCCGCTGCCTATGGGAACCTATTCCCAGGAGAAAAAGTATGTGCCTATGTGTTTTTCCAGACTATAATCTATCCTTGTACCAAATTTCAGTCAGATCCGTTCAGCCGTTAGAGCGTAATTGAATAACAAACATTCAAACATCTTCACAAACTTTCAAAATAATATTAGTATAACTCCGGACACGCATCTTATACCTAAATCGCAAGACAAACGAGGCTCTGGCGATCGCGGATTGCTTTGTAATAATCTATGCTTGGTAAATTTGAGCTCGTCTACCGCAGTAGCACCCCGTGCTATCCTCAAAAGACACCCAAGAAAAGTGTACTGCGCGTATTTACATTTTAGGTCCAAGAAACGTGTCCGGAGTTATTGGATTATAATAACAGTAAAATTAGTAGGATTGATCATTGCATTCACATGTTTTTCCGCTTAAATCGTTAACGCAAATACAAATCAGAATCCCCTATCCATGAATCAGGACTAAAAGGAAGTTACAATCAAAACGGGCCCACAAACTGATCTCCTAATAAAAAGTTTGGACAAGTACTAACGAGTCGATGAACCCCCAGCACCTACACATCTGTCGTAAGGGAACTTGTTTGTTTTGTTGCGCGTACGCATCTCTCTAGTGATACCAAGTACGTTGAACTAGCTACGCATATGGAAATCATTTCCGGGAATAACTGGAATCTTTTTTATATATCCCACGGCTAGGTACCTATAGAAATGTAATTGATTTCAATATTTCTTGAACTGTTCTTATCTCGTTTAGGGTGAAGCTATTGTCATCGAGTAGATAATATTGCTCTACGAAGGCTCTACGTCTGATTCAAGAATTATCTAGTAAAAACTCGCTAAATTTTTATCTGATTAGGGAATAGAACCTGATTTCTTATGCTAATAGTTAAACCCACTACTACTAACTACGCAACCAAGACGATAATTTCGTTTGAGAATAGTATAGTTTCCGTATAGGCACAGTAAAGGTACCTAAATTGGTATCTAAATTAAGATACCTTTGCTGTGGTATAAAATACCAATAGAGAAGGGTAGGTGAGGATGACTTGGTCTCCGAAGATCCAAGTGGGACCTCATACACCCGGTCTGAAGTCCGAGATATGATATGATTTTACTCCTCACTTGTTTAACATATTATGTAGTGTCTGATAAGATTCATTGATAAATAATCATGGCTTTTATAGTTTGATATGTGTATCATAAATGTCATCTTCATACATGTAAAGTCAATCAGTCGATCTGAGAATCATAACATCAGGGGTGAGCACGAACAACTATCGTAATCGTATCGTGAACGTAACGATAGCACGGAGCATTGCGATTGGCCGCCTGCCTGAAGCCTGCCAATCGCAATGCTCCGTGCTATCGTTACGTTCACGATACGATTACGATAGTTGTTCGTGCTCACCCCACAGAAACAGAACCATAATAATGAGATTAGATACGTTACCATAGAGTCATAGAGCGATGCCACAAATAAATACTAGTATCTATACTATTATATAATTGTAAAGTGGTCGTGTCTGTACATTGAAGATATTTAAAAAAAAATACTTGGGATAATATGTTATGTTAACGATACTGAACACGAAAATATTTTTTTTTAATTTCCTGTCTGTTTGTCTGTTTGTTCGCGATGGACGCAAAAACTACTGGACGGATTTTGATGCGGTTTTTTTTGTTAGAAAGGGCTTGGTCAGACTTAAAATCTTACGTTTGTTTGATCGCAGTCGGTTGAGTAGAACCGAAGATATGAGCAAAGGTCGTGTTACCCGAGATGCACGCGGGCGGAGCCGCGGGCGGAAGGCTAGTTAAATATATAATTCATCAACTTCTTATCCTCTTAGCGATGTTACCGATGACATCGAATGCTAACTCCGTGCTTACCCCTTTATTATGGTTTATATAGCTTTTATGAGAGCGACTATTTTCTGACCTATTAACCCTGAGAGGAGCCCATACGCATAGGTACGCCATAGCCTCGTCTGTTGATAGCGGGGATCCTAATGTCCTAACATCCCGGAGATGTAAAGGTGCGTACAAATTATATAGCATAACATGTTATATAACAATGTTATATAACATGTTTCAGTAATGTAGACACTGAAGTTAGTACAATGTTGCAAAGTTATAAAACAATGTTAGATAATGTGGACGTGTTATATAACACAAGTTATACAACATGTTACATGATCTGTACGCACCTTTAGGACCCTTATGGCATACAATTTTATTTAAGTTTATGGTTCAAAAATGTTATTGTAGTACCCTACACTTAAGCTGTGGAATAAACTTTCTACTGTCGAATGTGGTTCTTCAAGAAGGGCATTAAAAGGTCCCTACAGGGTCGGCAGCAAGAGTGTGACACCCCGTTATTGCACACGTTCATAGGGCACGGTAACCACCTTCCATTAAGTGAGCCATTTTTTATACCACTTAGGTCACAGAAAAGCACACGGCCCACCTGCTGGAAAGTGGTTACCGTGGTCTAAGGAGCTGTGTGCTGTCTGCTACCAAGTGGTACAAAAAAATTGGGCCAAATCCAGTGATTCATCCCTGAACTTTTTACAATATGTCGCCAATTAGGTCAATGTGTTTTCTGATTTTCGAGGTCAACCCCGATTGACTTATCAATTAGTATTAAGCCGGATCTACACATTAACCTAGCATACGCCAATACTGTTCACAGAATGTTGAATTACAATGATCAGTCTCTGTGGCGTGGTGGTATTGAACGCGACTGCGCGCACTATAGAGGCGCGAATTCGATTCCCGCTCAGTGCAAATATTTCTATGCTTGAATACTATTTGCATTGGTCTGGTCGTGCCTCAAAAAGCACTTTAAGCAGCCAGTCCTGGTTTTCATACGTACATCTAGTTATAGGGGTAGTTGGAGCTCATAAAAGCACGACTAACTGCAGAACTTCGATATCGACAATTTGTTGTGGAGGTCAGATGGCAGTCGCTTCTCGGAAATTGCAGTCGCAACACAATTAAACTGGAAAGTCGACCCCAACTGAGTTGACTCCAGAGAATAAATGTTGAATTACAATGATAAGTTTACGTAAATCACCTCAACTGGGCAATATCTAAAGTTCAATATTTTGAGACTGCACTCATTGGCATACGCGTTAACCCAACGTGTACAGCTGGCATTATATTATACACGTGCTTTGTGATTCATTCAGTACTTACTAATTTATCCTACGCAATTTATATAGGACACGTCAATATAACTTCACCGCGCTGTATGGTAAGAACCTGCAAGTGAACCTACAGAATGTGGGCTATCATTACAGATGCCGAAAATGGTCAATACGAAAACGGTAGTCCCATGTTGTGTATGTTATAAAGTCCCGCTTAATGAACCCGAGATTGTAGGAGACTGAAATACGTGTATTGGTAAAGAATTCCAAGTCTGAAACTTGATTCACGTATTTGTTTTAAAATTGGAAAAAGCGAAATCAAACTCAGGTTGGACTCGAACCCGCGATCTTTCCCTTACAGGGGAATGCTCTGACCACTGAGCCACCGAGCTTCACCCGAGGTTGATTCAAAATTTTCCATACATCCATCTTTGGACGACGGTGGGAGCAATATACCGATATAGCTTTTTCTAATTTTAAAACAATTTGTTTAAACATAACATAACATAACATAAACTCACGCCTATATCCCCGAAGGGGTAGGCAGAGGTGCTAGCCCCCTCATTTCGCTGTTTATGTTTAGGTCCCAATGTAATAGGTGGCGAGCCTATTGCCATTAACCGGGCACTTATAAACCTGCGATAAATACACACATAACTTCGAAAAGCATCGAAAAGTCATTGGTGTGTGCCATGGTAAAACCTGGGATCGAACCCGAGACCTCGTCTCAGCAGTCCATTACCTATATCACTAGGCTACCGCGGTACGAGCATAGGTTAGCATAATAAATACTTTAAAATTAATTCAATTGATTCACGTATACTGAGAACAATTTTGTAATCCCGGTGTAGTAGAATAGGGCCACCCCATCTCTTCCTGTGGGTGGCGAAGAAGGCGACTAAGGAATCGGGCTGTTCTCCATCCGACAGTAAACATACAGCCCATGACTAAGTGCCCGCTTGACGACGATTGGTTCGCCCCCTATTACATGGGTCCGAAAATTGGTGAAATTTGGTAGTTAATACACCTCTGCTTACCCCTACGGGGATATACAGGCGTGTATGTATGTAATATATAAGTTACCGGCACATATCTTGACCGCAGTGACATCACAAAATGTACCCTTTAAGCGCAGTACGCGTTTTTTAGGTGTCTTGAGGATTGCATGGGGCATGGGGTGCTACAGCGGCGAAGAAGCTCAAATCCACCAATCACAGATTATATCAAACCAATCCGCACACGATTTCCAACCGTAAACTGCACTCTGTTCAGTCCGTCTTGATCGCGTTGTCTATTTTTGGTTAAATCCACTGTTAGGCTGAATTTCAGTAAAGAAATCACACTAAAATCAGTTTACACGTTTAACTGTCGCACTATCAGTGTTTAAAGTTAAATAGATGCACTTATATTCAGCTGTGAAAATACAGCTATCGTGAGAACTCATTCTAACTTAACTTCTATGTAATTATTTTCACTGGTGAAATCCCACTATAGCAGTGGCGAAGACTCCCCTATGACCTGTTTCCCGCCGGCTTGTCTTTGTCCTGCCTTTATTCTATATGTGAGTCATTGAACTATATTACCTACATCATTTTTTTTTCCACCGGCTTCTTTTATGAAAATTGGGTAACACCCTTCGCCACTGGACCTTAAATGTAACTTGCTCAGTAACTTAATCATTGATTGATTTATATTTCATTAAAGTTTATAAAAATTAATAAATAATTCAGTTGACAACATTGGTTGACAATGACAGTAGATGCACACGTTTGTTCTAGAAATAATAACCTATCTAAGTACGTAATAAAATTACTGAGATATTGCGTCATCTATTACTCAAACGCATGAAACCTACAATCAATCAATAAACTGAAGTAATTATAATAACACAATGAATAATTCGTTAACACTTTCATTATTTCTTGTCCTGAAACACGTACACATAATACCTAAACTAACTTAAAAATCCATTACTCACCAGCTGAATTTTTCCTTTTATACTGCCTTAATATCCCTTCAGCAACGGTCCAACGGTCCAAAAAAGTTTTCAAGTCAAAAAAACTGAATAACAATCGGTATCGTGTTGAATTTCGAACACTATTTGAAAAAGTTGCGCGTGCGCCCGCCAACTGCGCGCTGCGTTCACGCCGATACTGAGATGAGTCGTCCACGGCGACGCAGTCAGCTGATTACGATTGGTTATTAAATAAAACAATTACGACTCTATTTCTGTGAGTCTGAAGTATAATTTACAATGAGAATTTTGTGTCGCATTGTAGTTTTCAGTTCGGTTTCGTTGCAACGAAAACAAGCTTCGGAAAAACTTATGTAAACAAGAGTGAAGTGATTTACAGTACGGTGTTACATGGTTTCCATTTTTTATACCGCTTAGGTGGCAGACAAGTATGCGGATCACTTGATGGCAAGCGGTTACCGTTGCCTATGGACGTGTGTGACACTCGCACTGCGGATTATTCCAATTTGACTAATGTAAATTTTTCTGTTTTGGGAAAATATATGAGAAAGTTATATTTTCTAAATAAATACTTTTAAAAATAAATGTAGGCTTAGAAATGAACTAAGAATTTAAATTTAAATTTCATAACCAAGTTATCTTATTCGGTGTGGCGTAGAGGTAGAGCTTTCGACTGCTAGGTCAAAGTTCGCGGTTTCGATTCTCGCTCATCGCAAAATATTTGTACTAAATGTATTTTCATTGATCTGGTATTTTTATCTATATAATTGTAAAGTAGCTGGTATTTTATGAATATTGGACCCAACGATAATTATATTTGAAATTCTTGTCTGTTTGTCCTCGATGTACGCAAAAACTACTGAACGGATTTGAATGTGGTTTTTTTGTTGGAAAGGTTTTGGTCAGATTAAAACCTTAGACATGTTTGATTACAATCTATTGAGTGGAACCGGGGATATGGCCAAAAGTCGCAATAACCAATCCACGTGGATCATTTATAATGAAAATATTCCACGGTAATATTTATGTCATTTTCAATGCCACAACACATAAATTCTGCACGCTTGCAACTCTTGCGAGGTATCAATATTATTAAATAGAAGTATAAACAATAAATTGTACGTAGGCATATCAGGCCTACAAATAAATAAATTATCTAGTTTAGTTGATCGGAATACCGCTTTGCCTTCATCTTACGGCAACCGCCAGGCTACATGGGTAACAAATGCCAGGTGATGGCGCCTCGCCAGGTGGCTTGACGTCGTGGAGTGAGTGCAAATGGTGTAACTGCCATGGACACCCAAAATCATGCGAGAGCATCCTTAGCTCCGAAATCACCATAGCCTCGGATGCAATCAGAAAAATACGTCCCCATGAAGATGATGATGAGTTGATCTGAATACCAATAGTGAAAACCAACCTTTAGTTACAATAAATAAATAAATAAATAAATAAATAAATAAATAAATATTCCACAACATTCTACACAACGCTATCTAGACCCATGGTAAGCTTAATTAGCTTGTGTTATGGAATCTAGAATGCGGATATACATACTTAAATACATTTTTTTTTTTTGTAAATACATACATATTATACATAGAAAACACCCAGACCAATGCAAATATTCATATTCATGCATACAAATATTTGCACTGAGCGGGGATCGAACCCGCGCCTCCTGCGTAGCAGCCGCGTTCACTACCGCTACGCCACTAAAATTATATTACCGTTGCTTCAAGGAATTCTGCGAATGTCATCCTAAGGCCTACTATGTCCTACACTCATCTATAAACCTTAATAATCACATAACAGGCATATCTATTCATCAATGCTGGACTGTATCCGATGAAAGAGCGTCTATGTATAGGCGGCTAGCATTTGAACTCAGGCCTAGTACCAACAGTTAAATAGTCCTTGGAATGTTAATTAAGTAAGAATGTAGTGCATTCAATTTAGATCGGTTCAAATGTATTTACATATGATTATCATTTGTACCTTTTGTAAGTGAATACACTCATTCTATTAATTTACGTATGTTTATAGGTTCACCCTTGTTTGACAAAAAACGTACCTACCTATAACAAAACATTATTTGACAAACAACGTTTGAAAAACTAATCATTCGACTAACTTTCATTTCGCAAACATAGATATTACTTTAAAAATAATCAGTTGACATAACACAGGTTGCGCAAATGTATTACATACTTAGAAAACATTTCGATTGCTAAATTTTTATTTTAAAAATGTTCATTTGACTAAATAAAGTTCTGCATGGTTATTAAAAAATAACCACGAAGGCTAATAATATTTTTCTGTTTAGAAACTTATTTTGAAGACTAAAAACCGAAATCGAACCGCTAGTTAGGCAGTTAGTTAGCCTAGTTTATTTGTTTAATATATAATAATATAATTAATATGTGTTTTTATAATGATTAAGTAGGTACCTATAGAAATGGAGTACCTATAGTTTATTTTAGTCATATTTTATTAGCGTTTTTGGGAGCAACATCCAAACGCTAATTCCATTTGCATCTTGCATCCAAACTGCCGACTTCGAGTTTATTTAGATACCTAATCTATGGCCGAGTTCTCTCTCGTTCTCGTTCTTTCTTTTTCTTTATTGATTGGTTTATCTTGATTTTTACAGATGTGACTGCTATCAGACTCCCCAATACCAGGAGCAGAGACTATGCCAGAGCCTTCATCGACAAAAAATTATGACGTCGGAAATATTACCCATAGCAACAGTGCCACTTCACTCCAACCACAAGTAACGAAGGTACCTAAGTACATGTGCGTCATGAATGCACTGATAAGAGTGCATTGTCCTGGCCGCAGCTGCCTGTTATCTCCAGCGGTCAGCTTCACGGCCACCGGTCAATTATCAATATCGTGTTGTTGGTAATTAGAATTTTGTTTCAGAATGTAAATTGCATGAATACGCAGTGAGTGTGACTGCGGTGACCCGAGGAGGTCGGAGGTTCGGTATCGTTAGGTTTATTGATAAGGATTCGGTGATAACTGATAAGCGATGACAGGAATAGGGATGATCTTATGAATGAATGAATGAATGAATTTGTTTATTCAAAAGCAACAAAGGCTCAATATTTGTTAGTATTACTTAGTCTATGTTAGTAAAAAAATAAGTACACAAAAATTAAAATTACAACGGCCATTCCTGCACCATCCCCCCTGCCATGGTACAGCAATGGTTTACGTGGTGACTGTCCAGTCTTTTCGCGATCATGTCCAGGATACTGTTGCCCCCCTCCCTCACCCTGCGCACTAGGGACGCGCATCTCTTACGCATGGTTGCGTAAAAGCAATCCACACGGGCCTCCGCGAACATCCCTGATGCGCTACAGAAGCGCGGCAGTCCCAGCAGCACCCTGAACGCGTTATTATATTGCACGCGAAGGGCGTTGTAAGCCTTTTGAGTATATCTAGCCCACAGGCTGCACGTATAAAAAGAGTGAGTGAAAGTGTTATGTGTGACTAAAAATAAGTTTATATACAACTCTACCTATCTTTTTGAAGCCTTCTTTTTCAGTGAAGATGTTGAATCGAGTGAGGAACAACGTGATAAGGGAATGTTATGTAGTTGAAGATGTAGTGACTAAGATAGAGAAAGGGATGCTTAGATGGTTCGAACACGTGGAGGGCGGAAAAAGACTGACGAAACGGATTTATGAAGCGAGGGTGAATGGGCAATCCGGTAGGGGTCGACCTAGACATAGACGTAGGTATATCAAACATATCTGTGTGCAGTGAACAATATTTAAAAAAAAAAAAAATATCGAAGGCATTCTGAAGGAAGGACATGTCAAGAGTACCCGAAACCGGCAAGCATGTACGAAAACAATAATTATGGAAGTAGGAGAAGTGAAAGTTGTATGTCAGGATCGTGTTGTAAGTGGAAACTTATAGTCTCTGGCTACACCACTGGGAAAGAGGCGTGAATTTAGTATGTCTTCTTCATTTGATCGACAAATCGGTGAGGGCAGTATGCTTCTTTCAAGCTGTGGAATGAACTCCCTGCGGTGGATATCCCAAGCTACTACAATATGGGGTTCTACAAGAACGGCATTAGAACTTTTCTTGAGGGTCAGCACGAGTGTAACGCCCCTGGTGTTGCATACGTTCATAGGTCACGATTACTACTTTCCAACAGGTGGGCCGTGTGCTTGTCTGCCACCAAAGTGGTATTAAAAAAATACGACGTAATGTATCCAACACACATCTGCTCTCACAAACTGACGATCCTTAACCCCTAAAAAACAATAAATCTGTTCATTCCTTAGGGGAATAACCGTAATCATGTCAGTCAATTATGACAAATGAAATTACTTGAGCAGTTAAATCATTTTTATAGTAGGCAACCCCATTATGTCGGTTAATGAGACGAACATCGTGTGATGTCAAAATAAATTATCATAGACATCATAAACTTAGTAAGTACCAATCAACCCATGGGAACCTCTTCTCGGGATGAAATTACAGCTGTGTTATTTTAGACTCCCAACCTTAGATGGATACTCTAAGCTCCCAACTAAACTATAATCTATCTCTGTACCTAGGCTCGTTCAGCCGTTAGAGCGTAATCGAATAACAAACATCCAAACATCTTCAAAAACTTTCGCACTTATACCTAACTAGCTGTTGCTCGCGGCTCCACCCGCGTGGAAGTCTGATTCCGTTTTAGCCTATGTTGGTTCCTGATAACATTATCAGGATCCTTTCACCATAACAAGGCTACATAGCCTTGTTATGGTGAAAGGATTATTGAAATCGGTCCAGTAAGATAAGATGAGATGAGATGAGACGAGATGTGATGAGACGAGACGAGGCAGGGCGAGACGCGATGAGATGAGATGAGATGAGATAAAATGAGATAAGGCTATTGTCGCTATAAGTTTATACAATGTTGGTCTAAAACTTAAGAAGATATCCAATGTTACAACAGTGTTAATGTACAATAAACTGACTCCTAAACTAAGCTGATGCCTGTATTTTGGGGGTCAGTAGTTTTTAAGTTTATTCGTTACATACAAAAATACAAATCTTTCCTCTTTATAATATTAGTATAGATAAAGTAGGGTTACAAGGATGGCATACACGATACGAGAAATCTTTACGATTAAAGTGTACCGTTAAAGGTTGCTGTTTACTGCTTTTCAAATACACACGAATCGATTTATCGGTGCAGTAACGATTTCTCGTAGCACGTTATGTCACCCATTGTATGCTTTACGATAAAGACTAAGTAATTTACATCATTTTAAATCTTATTTTAAACTATTCATTATCATCATCTCAGCGGCGGCGTTCCCCACTGGAGTCAGGCTCTCACCAGAGCCTGACGGTTAACCTTTAATATCTACGGTTAAGAATAGGTAATCACTAAACTTGTACGAGTCCTACGAAAATATTAACATTATTTTTCATCCCCCCTCCTCGGAACGAGTATTTTCCTCCCCCATTTCGTTAAGAGTATCTTTGCTCTTCGATATCTAAGTGCAAAAGTCGCTTTTACCTTTAGCTGTTAGCACAACAGATAACAGTACTCGCCTCTAGAGTAGTCTAGAGGAAGAGGATAAAGTAAATTGAATTTAGAACGTCGTGTGCACTAAATAAGTTTGTGAATTCAAAACATATAAGCCTATTTACTTCTACCTCTATGGTGCCGAATTAATAATACAACTTTTTTTTAATTTGTTAAAAACTGAGATTTTGAACCTCTTTTCAACTTTGCACTCTTAATTTTTATGCCTGGGGAGAATAAGATTCCTAGAGTTCCATTTAAATTAAAATAAGGTACAGTAAGCTTCAGAGAAAGGACTATATTAAGCGACAGTTGGTGGTGGTGTATAAAATGGATACAATCATACAAAAGCCATATAAAAAATAAAGCGAAACATATTCTCTTGGCAAACATAGGAGCACAAAAATACTTTTATTTCTGACGTTAAGTAAACATGTCATAGACCAGACATCACAACAAGAAATCACGTTCACCAAGACATCCTTACATGAAAAGGATATTTTATAAAAGGAAATATTCAAGACTTTAATTACTGTCCGTCACGCCATTGAGTCCACCAGGCCTCAGGACGACCAATCCTCGCTTAGAAGGGATACATTAAATCCTACACGTACATTTTTTTAATTTTATTTCTAAAACCTCTCTAAGGGCTGTACAGGGAATGTTAAAAATAATAAAAAGAGGATCTGTACGGTCGTTGGCCGGAGGGCAGCCAGTCTTTCGGGAATATCTGACCCGGTCTCAAACGTGTTTTGAATCATAGATCATTCGTGAGAGAATTTTAGATTAGATGTGTGTGTAATCGAAATTCGTGTATTAAATGAGGTTGTCTGCTCTGCAGGGTACTTGGGAATAATAGATTTCCATACAAACATGAACGTAGCGAAGATAAAGAACTGAATATTAGGTAATTATAAGAGTATTTAAAAAGGTTTCTGAATATCCATTTTCATAACTAAATTATATAAACTCTACAATTTAATATAATTTTCGAATGCACGTTAAGCACTTTGCCCATTCCCAACAAGCCCAAATAGTACCTAATCTAAAAGGAACGATTACTTGAATTTCAGAAAAGTGTATCTAAACTCTAAAGGGAACAAACGCCATGACTAACCCCGAAAATAATCGATGAAATTTTATAATGAATTATAAAAATAATATAAAGTGCATGGGCAACCTACAGATTACCTAAATAGGTACCTAATCTGTGGTATGAGGGTTTCCACTAAGATCTTAGAGGCCCTAACCAATTTCACGGACTGGTACTATTTCAATCTTCAGTAGACTACTCAGTTTTATACCATTATGGCACGGGTTCGTAGCTGACCGCAGACAGCTCCAGCAGGAAGAGAAGGTATTTCATATAAGTACAGAGACACTAGCCCCATAGACAAGTGACTATTCGTTGACCGGCGTATAGTAGAATAGAATGAAGAATGTATAAGATTGACACGTTTTTTGACGTTTAAGACAGGCGTCAATATTTTTTTATACGATGTGCCCCCCTAGACAAGTGGCAATTCGTTGCTCGGCGTATGATGGAATAGAATGCCAAATGTATGGGATTTGACGTATATGACAGGCGTTGAGAATGTCAAAAACGTCAAATCCTATACATTTGTCTTTCTATTCCATCATACGCCGAGCAACGAATTGCCACTTGTCTAGGGGGGCTGGTGGCAAACAAGCACACGGCCCACCTGATGGAAAGTGGTTACCGTGGCCTATGGACGCGTGCAACACAAGAGGCGTCACACTCGCCCTGCCGACTTCTTCTTCTTCCGAGCGTTAATTCCAGTCGTATCCGAAGCTTTCACCTTGGAGTCTGGGGTCCGCTTTACCAGTCTAACTTCGGATTTGGCTGGATCTCAATGTTTTCCCTGTTATTCCCGGAGGGTTAGGCCGAGGTGAATTAACACTCACATTTCACCAATCATTGTATCAGGTCCCACGTAATAGGGGGTGAGCCTATTGCCGTTTTTCGGGCACTATTGTTGGCTCGAGCCATGTATAGGTTGAGTCTGGGCTGTATATCTGTCTGATGTTAAACAGCCCTATCCCTTAGGCCCCGGCCACAACTCCACGGCACGGCGCCGTCCGCCGTCGCCGTCGACGGCGACGGCGCCGCGCCGTAGAAATTCACGGCGCCGGGCTACAAAAAGTGGACGGTGTGTTGCAGGGGGCGATTCTCAATCGAAATTTCTCAGTTGGCGAGCGCGCAATGACATATACACTCTTATTAATAAACGTGGATTAGAGCTAGATTAACTTTAGTCTACGACTTACGTTTGGAATAGTGAAATGTCATATTAATAAACATGGAATAAGAAGGGAGTAAGCTAATCCGAGCCTACTCCTCGGTTTAAAGTTATTCCCAGGCGCCATGTGGTTTAACGACGGAGTAACCGTAGATTAGATTCAGATCTATCCTAAATTGTAAATTTTATTCTTGTCGTAGGTTTATTTGAAATGGAGAGGGTCAGGGATTACTTTATAGATGATCTAAGGTTAATAAATGAAGTTATTGAAATTGAAAACCAGAATACAACATTAGCGAGACGTATAAAATTGTACAAGATACGAAACAATCCACTCGAAGACCTTCAGGAAGATATGTTTAAATATAAGTATAGATTTTCGCGGGCAACTGCCTGTTTCATTATTGACATGTTGAAAAATTATTTATCTGGTGATGCAAGAGGTGGTTTTATACCACCCCATTTGAAAGTGTTGGCTGCCATAAGAACATGGGCCCGCGGAGAGGTAAGTGAATAATACATATATCAAAAACTACCTATTACAATAAACAATAAAATACAAGTACCTACTTAAATTATAATGCAATACAAAATCACCAAGCTAAATTTAATAAAATTTATCATCACGAAATATATTTCGACGTGACTTACCTTTTCTTCTTCATCCCAGTTGATAGATCTATTCCGTTTTTGGCTCATTTTAAAGGATTATAAATGATAGGTACTATGAGTTTTTTATCAATTCAATTCAATAATTTTGGTGGTTTTTTTTTGAGTTTTCTATCTTTTCAAAAACCGCGCGTCAACAGCACTGTCAAGTGTCCATAATGTCAACCACAGAACACTTATGTCAACATTAAGCATTACATTCGTTCTTAGTTCATTCACAGACACAATTTTTTACTTTTAAAATAACTGGGTTGCCATAAAACACGCCTTAATCCCAGTGTAAGGAATGTATAGTTACTTCGAGGTTACTCCACGTTTATTAATAACAATATTAATTCGTGCTTAATACGACGTTACTCTGAGATTAACTAGTCCAAGTGTAACTTCAGATTAAGTATGGATTACGTGATTTTTATTAATAAGAGAGATGGTGTCTTACTAAAAATACGTCAATGTTATTAATTTACATGAATTATATTATTATTTATATTACAACATTTTACTTTAATATTTCAGTGATATATTAATAATATTTCATAAAATTACGAATTCATTATTAAAAACATATTTTTTGTGGGTGGCGCATTGTCGCAATTCTGATTAGTAACTAGATACGCAATTGACGCGAAAATCCGCCCCAACACAACATAGGATCACGGTCCTATGTTTCGAATCGCGTCTTTCAAAGACTGATGATACGTCAACCAAGAAGTGACAGTGAGACAACAAACGTATTAAATATATGATGAAAGAGTGCGTTTTTCAGCCTCAATTATCAAAGAACAAACGGAACTACATTTCACGCTTAATTTTATTTTTTCTATATTTACATTTCTTGAAATAAGATTACGAAAAGTATTATAAAAATTACAAACTATGTCAAATTTAGGGTTGTCAATACAAATAAAAATTAGTTTTCCCATGCATTTGGAAGATTTTAATTAATGAGGTGAATTTCTTTGCTAATATCAAAAATGAACTTTAGACAGTAATAATAATTATGTATAATTTAAATCGTATTACATATTTTAGTTATCTGAAGATCTAAGATGCGCGTTGGCGTACACTTTTAAGCATTTCGAGTATATAAGGAACCAGCCATCCTGCTGTACTGTTATGTCCTTTTTGTGGGCATCCGAAGGGATACCCACACGATAAAGAAATAACAGACTTATAGTTTGGATGACATTATAGGCTACATTTTATCCCTGTATAGGTTCCTTTAGATAGTTTTTATAATGACTATCGCACTGAGATTAAAAAACCCGACTGCAAGCTACTTTCGACCTTAATGACATTTATTAAAAAATACGTTTTTTGACATGTATAGATGACGTTGATCACGAATATGAAAAAAAAACTGGGTATTAGTTGCCGTCGATAAGGTCGAAAATGGCTTGCACGTATTTTTGGAGTCTCTGGGTTATAGTCAATGTAGTGGAGTTCACTACCGCTACGCCTCTGTGGCGTAGCGGTAGTGAACGCGGCCGCTACGCAGGAGGCGCGGGTTCGATCCCCGCTCAGTGCAAATATTTGTGTGCATGAAATATGAATATTTGCATTGGTCTGGGTGTTTCTATGTATAATATGTATGTATTTACAAAAAAAAAATGTATCTAAGTATGTTTATCCGCATTCTAGAACCCATAACACAAGCTAGTTAAGCTATGCTTACTTTGGGTCTAGATAGCGTTGTGTAGAATGTCCTACAATATTTATTATTATTATTTATTTATTATCTATAGATGTCAAAAAACATATTTTTTAAGAAATGTCATTAAGGTCGAAAGTAGCTTGCGGTCGGGTTTTTTAATCTCAATGCGATAGTCATTATAAAAACTATCTAGAGGAACCTATACAGGGATAAAATGTAGCCTATATTGTCATCCAAACTATAAATCTGTCCTTTTTGTTGAGCGAAAATCCTCTCAGATACCCATCAAAAAGGACATAATCGCTAGGCAGGGAGATAGATCTTTTTTCTATACGATTTAGGTGGCAGACCAGCACACGGTCCACCTGATGGGAAGTGGTTACCGTGGCCTTTGGAGGTATGTAACATCCTCTTAATTTGTAATAATACAATTTAGGTATCCCAAAATTAGATTCTTGGGGATTGCGGAAATAGGATCTCTTTTATTTCATGCAAACGGAGCCATGGTCAACGTCTTGTTATAATATTTATATAAAAATAGAAACAATAATAGAATCCGTTACAATTCGTTTTTTATTCTAATTTAAGTTCAAATTGCAATTTGGCTTTTATATATCCTTATTTTTTGGTATAGCTTCACTTTCTTCTCACATTTGCGTTATTTTATCCGAAAAAGAATTAATCGTGAAAGACATTTCAGATGTAATTTAACAATAATTATTTAGGGAAAATTTTCATATGGTACGCCACACTGAATTTTTCTCTGAATTAATATCGCCATTTCAATCAAACCGAGACGTCATCCGTCAAGCTCGCGACTAGTGTGAAAGGGATAAAATATAAATGTTTACTTCAGAACTTTTACGTTCGTAAAGCTTCGTAAAGGTTCGTAAAGTTTCGTTTTCAGAAATGAAATGAAATATGAAATGAAATGAAATGAAATGAAATGAAATGAAATGAGATGAAATGAAATGAAATGAGATTTATTTGCTTGAAGTATGGTATTACATTTAGTGTGTTGGTATAAATCGGTAGTTTGTTTCACATACTCCGCTGGAACGACGCCCGGCATGCAAAATTTGACATTAACCTAAACATATAATTGTAAGTCTATAATGAAACCATCAAGCAATTACCCACTATACATAAGTACCTACTTAATTCTACTTTGCAATTTCAAGATAAGGACGTTGACGGTATAGTTTGTACATTAATAATAATATCATAAGCCTTCAATAAATTCATTCACACTATAAAAACACCTGTCAATGAGCCACCCATATAGCGTTGACTTAAACTGTCGTGTAGGTAACTCCCTTATATATTTAGGTAGATTGTTGTATATTTTTATAGTCATAACGTAGCAATTTTTATGACACAGCGCTGTTTTTCGGTTAGGAAGAATCAATCTGGATGGATCTCTGCATTTTAGTCTAGAGTTAATTTCGTCACTAAATTTCTTGAATAAAGAGCCATGGTCTCTAACGAAACATCCAGCCTGGTATATATACATACACGTCAATGTCAGCACCTTCAGTCTCCTAAACAGAGGCTTACACGATGTAAGTGGACTCACGCCACAGACCGCCCTTATACATTTCTTTTGGATAATGAACGCTGCGTTTACGTTAGTGGAATTTCCCCAGAGGATAAGGCCATATCTCAACACTGAGGCAACGTATCCATAATAGGCAGTCATAGCTGTCTTCTGACCTGAGACCTGTCTAAGCTTCTTTAGCGCAAACACAAATCGGTTAAGCCTTTTACAAGTTCTATCGACATGCGCTTTCCAGTTACAGTGTTTATCGATTGCAATACCCAAAAAAATTGTATCATCTACTGATTCTATTATTTCATTACGACATGTCAATGTAAAGTTATTAGTATTATTAGTATTATTATAAGAATTGGTAAATTGAATGTATTTTGTCTTTGAGATATTTGCATTGAGATTATTATTATCTAACCATTTCAAAACAGATTCTATTTCATTATTAAGTATGTCTTCATATTTCTCATTTGTATCGTTATCGTAATTATCACTAATTATAAGGGAAATATCATCGGCGAACAAGATGCACTGATGTTCCGTAATAGATGGTAGATCATTAATGTAGATCAAAAACAATAACGGTCCCAATATGCTACCTTGTGGTACACCAGACTTATTAACTCGATGTTCAGATTTATACGAAGTACATACGAGAGCATCGTTTAACCGTTTCATTTCTACAAACTGCTCTCTATTATTTAGATAGCTCTTCAGCCAGTTCAAGGCCGGGCCTCTGATGCCATATGCTTCACACTTTTTTATTAACAAGTTGTGGTCCACAAAATCAAAGGCCTTGGTCATATCGAAAAAGACTATAGATACAGGCACTCGCTTATCAATACTATCCACCACATTTTTAACTAATTTGTAAGCTGCTAGAGTAGTTGACTTATTTTTCTGAAAACCGTGCTGTTCCTCTTTAATTATTTTAAATTTATCCAGATAATCACTAATACGTTTATGCATTACTTTCTCGAATATTTTCGCGATTATCGGAATGAGTGTTATGGGCCGATAGTTGTTAACATCCTTTTTGCTCTTCTTCTTATAGAGTGGCCTGACTAGAGATAATTTAAGTCTATCTGGAAATATTCCTTCTGTGAGGGACAAGTTTAGAAGGTATTTCAATATGGGATAGATTAAACCTGCGCATTGTTTCAGTATATGTGTGGAGATGCCATCAAAACCAACGGATTTAGTGTTGTTCAGAGAAAGTATAGTCTGTATCATTTCCACATCAGTTACAGGTTTTAGAAACAGACTACCGCTAGTATGTTGTGTCATTGAAACATAAACATTGCTTATTTGTTTATTTTCTTTGTTTGTTGAGTCAATAAAAAAATTATTAAAAGTTTCAGCCATTACTTGTGGATCCTTGATGAGGCCACTGCTAGTTTCAATTTCGTCTATGTTGTCTTGAAAATGAGTGCAATCAACTTTATTCTTGACGATGTTCCATGTTGCTTTGCATTTATTTTTAGAGTTACTAATATATTTAAAATTCATATTCGATTTTGCTTTCACTATACATCTCTTCAACATTACTGCGTATTTCTGATAAATGCTCTTGTTTTGTGATGTTCTATCCCTATAATAACGTAATCGTAACTCTCTCTTCCTTTTCGTGGAGTTTCTGATACCCCGTGTTATCCATTTGGCTGAGCCTAGGTTGCTCCGAACTTTGCATCTCTCAATGGGGAAGCACAAGTTATAAAACAGGCAAAAAGTGTCATGAAAGTCATTGAAGGCTATGTTTAAATTTTTTTCGCACATAACGCTAGACCATGACAAAGCCGAAATATGATCCATGAACTTTCGTATATTCTCTGTACTATAATTTCTTTTTTTAATGTACCAATATTCTAAGCGTAAGGGTTTTTTTAGAACAGGAAATGTTATTGTCTGGCCAGTATCATGATCTGACAGATCTAGGTGATGCGTACAGCCTTTCACTTCATCAAGGTTACTAGCTATATGATCTATACAGCTTTTTTGACGGGTAGGGTCTGTAATATGCAATTCAAGCCCATGGTTTACAATAATGTCGTTATAGTGTGAAATTGATACGCCTGTTTTTAATGTATTGATATTAAAATCACCGGCGATGATGATTTTCTTTCTATTTTTATTCAGTAATTTATATAATAAAATGTCAAGTCTACTCAAAAAGATGTCAACGTCACTGTCAGGGGTTCTATATAAACATAAAATAATACAATTAATTGACGGAATCATTATACCACAGACCTCAAACACGTTATCTGTAGTGTATACGTTACAAATATCCAAAACCTGGTACTCAATAGCTTCCCTTACAAGAATGCACACACCCCCCCGTTTCTTACGAATTCTATTATAAGAATTAGCCAGTACAAACCCTTTAAGACATATATTGGATTGACTACCCGATTGTACAAATGTTTCAGATAGGCAAATAATATCCAATTCCATATTTTTACGAACAAAATTATCAATACATATTTCCAACTTATCCAATTTATTCAGCAAGCCAGCGATATTCTGATGAAAAACAGTTAAGGTTTGACATTCCACGTTATTAACGAAAAAACGAACAGTTTTCAGTAGCGGTCACATCGGGGCTCTTGTCTTTAATAAACGGAAAATAATACGGAATCGTGCCTTTTTTAACCTCAGATTTGTACTTTAAGTTTTGCTCTGCAGCCGAGCATTCATTATGTACTTTACTAAAATAATACAATATAGATCCCTTTTTTGTTGTGCCATTGTTCGTATTATGCACTGCATTTTGCTGTATACCGGTTTTTTTTGATAAAATATTACGATTTATACGAAGATACTTCTTATTGTAGTAACGTGAATCAATTATGCAATTAAGCTCCCTACATAAACATGTCAAATAGTGATTATGCGTCAAATATTGTGATTGAGGTATATTTAAAAACATACAATTATTGAGCTCATTGCATAATATCTTCAAGCCACTATTTAATCTATTTTCGTTGATATATCTATTTCTATTAACATTAATTATAATTATGTTACATTTTTCTAAGCATTTCAATGCGCCCGATAGTTCATGAAGTAGCCGCGTTGGGTTCGAGTCGTTTTCTCCTATACATATGATGATGTAATCGTTGCTAGTAAAATCCAAAACATAGCACGATTTAAGAACTTCGTCCGCTAGAGCATATGGTTTTATCCAAGCAGAAACTTCATATTGCTCAAAATCGCTATTTTTTCGTCGTGATTCTATTAAATTCTTCGATAACCCGGTAAGTTGTTGACTTCCCAAGATCAACAATCGCGGCTTTGTCAACAAGAGATGGGATTGTTTACAACGATGATCTCCATTAAAATTTGACGAGGTGTTGCTATTTGTTTTTTGCATAGTTGTAGACCTCTCGACAATAGCGCCATCCCCTAAAGATCCGATCAACATATTTTGTGATGTCTGGGACTGGGAGACTAGTGTGTCAGCTGCTGATGACTGTATATCATCCGATAAGCCAAGATCGGTAGTACTAGTATTTAGTATTTGCTGTCCACGATGTTTTAAGTTCTTTTTCTTGTGGGATCTTTTCGTACTGCTGCCGACTGTACCCGTGCAAATCGTTTTGAAGTGCTTGATTGTTAGTTCTTTTTCAGCTAAATTTTTTTGTAGTTCAATATTTTTAAGGGATAATTCTTCTATCTCTTTATGTGCACTTTCTAAGCCAATTTTTAGCATCTTAATTTCCTCGTGAAGCTCGTAACTTTCGTTGTATCGAGTTGATAGGTCCGGTAAACTTGTAGCTTCTGTATCAGATTGGATAGATGTAAACGAAATGTCAATTGATTCCACACTTTTTGTTTTTGTTCCTCTCCTCATTGTAATATTACTACGAGTAAATTCACTTTCCATGGTGAAGTTTTATGACGTTCACCAATAATGTGTTTAAAAGACTGACAATTGAAGAGAGGTCGCCACCACTCACAAAACACGATCCCCAATGTACAATTAAATTGTAGAAATCGCACAAAAAGTACACAGTGGCTGAGGTTCGAACTGCCGCCTCTTGTTCACAAGTCCCTTAGGTAGTGTATCTCGCCACAGAGACATTAATTAAAAGAATGAAATTTGTGATCATATGATAGCATTAAAAATTTTTGAACTGTAGTTTTCTGTTAATGTGACTCATTACATTGGAATTTTTTACAACATTCCAAGTATGTAACGTGCGTTGAATCACTTAACTATTCACTAATTCAGACTATTTTATCACTTTAAATTTTTTGATTCACAATTTCATGATTCTTTATGAACTTTATTTATGATTATCACTGTTTTAAAACTGCTCTTCGAAAGTTCTATTAGTTATTAGGGTTTACACATTATTGTTCTTAAGTTTTTACACTGTGCATATTAATGTTTGGTTAACATTCACACTTCTCCTAGTATAAGTTATTGATAGTTTTTAAACGTTTTTTTATTTAATTTGCACTTAGAACTATTTTTAATCTTATTATAAATACGGAGCTACTTTCGTTTACGTCTTTGCTAGACAGCGCCATCTAGCGAGATATTCGAGTTCGACATCAAATAAACTGTATTCAGGTTACAGTTTATTTGATGTCGAACTATGAAGTCGACTACTCTAATTGGGGAATTGCCCTCCCTTATGTCACACTTTCCACGGCGCCGTAGCACGGCGCCGTGAATTTCTACGGCGCGGCGCCGTCGCCGTCGACGGCGACGGCGGACGGTGCCGTGCCGTAGAGATGTAGCCGGGGCCTATCACCATATAAGGCCCCGGCCACAACTCCACGGCACGGCGCCGTCCGCCGTCGCCGTCGACGGCGACGGCGCCGCGCCGTAGAAATTCACGGCGCCGTGCTACAAAAAGTTGACGGTGTGTTGCAGGGGGCGATTCTCAATCGAAATTTCTCAGTTGGCGAGCGCGCAATGACATATAGTGTCTTACTAAAAATACGTCAATGTTATTAATTTACATGAATTATATTATTATTTATATTACAACATTTTACTTTAATATTTCAGTGATATATTAATAATATTTCATAAAATTACGAATTCATTATTAAAAACATATTTTTTGTGGGTGGTGCATTGTCGCGATTCTGATTAGTAACTAGATACGCAATTGACGCGAAAATCCGCTCCAACACAACATAGGATCACGGTCCTATGTTTCGAATCGCGTCTTTCAAAGACTGATGATACGTCAACCAAGAAGTGACAGTGAGACAACAAACGTATTAAATATATGATGAAAGAGTGCGTTTTTCAGCCTCAAATATCAAAGAACAAACGGAACTACATTTCACACTTAATTTTATTTTTTCTATATTTACATTTCTTGAAATAAGATTACGAAACGTATTATAAAAATTACAAACTATGTCAAATTTAGGGTTGTCAATACAAATAAAAATTAGTTTTCCCATGCATTTGGAAGATTTTAATTAATGAGGTGAACTTCTTTGTTAATATCAAAAATGAACTTTAGACAGTAATAATAATTATGTATAATTTAAATCATATTACATATTTTAGTTATCTGAAGATCTAAGATGCGCGTTGGCGTACACTTTTAAGCATTTCGAGTATATAAGGTACCAGCCATCCTGCTGTACTGTTATGTCCTTTTTGTGGGCATCCGAAGGGATACCCACACGATAAAGAAATAACAGACTTATAGTTTGGATGACATTATAGGCTACATTTTATCCCTGTATAGGTTCCTCTAGATAGTTTTTATAATGACTATCGCATTGAGATTAAAAAACCCGACTGCAAGCTACTTTCGACCTTAATGACATTTGTTAAAAAATACGTTTTTTGACATGTATAGATGACGTTGATCACGAATATGAAAAAAAAAACTGGGTATTAGTTCCCGTCGATAAGGTCGAAAATGGCTTGCACGTATTTTTGGAGTTTCTGGGTTATAGTCAATGTAAAAAATAGGCGCAAGCCATTTTTGACCTTATCGACGGCATCTAATACCCAGTTTTTTTTTCATATTCGAGATCAGCGTCATCTATAGATGTCAAAAAACATATTTTAAAAAAAATGTCATTAAGGTCGAAAGTATCTCAATGCGATAGTCATTATAAAAACTATCTAGAGGAACCTATACAAGGATAAAATGTAGCCTATATTGTCATCCAAACTATAAATCTGTCCTTTTTGTTGAGCGAAAATCCTCTCAGATACCCATAAAAAAGGACATAATCGCTAGGCAGAGAGATAGATCTTTTTTCTATACGAGTTAGGTGGCAGACTAGCACACGGTCCACCTGATGGGAAGTGGTTACCGCGGCCTTTGGAGGTATGTAACATCCTCTTAATTTGACATAATACAACTTAGGTATCCCGAAATTAAATTCTTGGGGATTGCCGAAATAGGATCTCTTTTATTTCATGCAAGCGGAGCCATGGTCAACGTCTTGTTATAATATTTACATAATAATAGAAACAATAATAGAATCCGTTACAATTCGTTTTTTATTCTAATTTAAGTTCAAATTGCAATTTAGTTTATATTCTTATCCTTATTTTTTGGTATAGCTTCACTTTCTTCTCACATTTGCGTTATTTTATCCGAAAAAGAATTAATCGTGAAAGACATTTCAGATGTAATTTAACAATAATTATGTAGGGAAAATTTTCATATGGTACGCCACACTGAATTTTTCTCTGAATTAATATCGCCATTTCAATCAAACCGAGACGTCATCCGTTAAGCTCGTGACTAGTGTGAAAGGGATAAAATATAAATGTTTACTTCAGAATTTTTACGTTCGTAAAGCTTCGTAAAGGTTCGTAAAGTTTCGTTTTCAGGTTACAGTTTTTTTGACGTCGAACTATGAAGTCGACTACTCTAATTGGGGAATTGCCCTCCCTTATGTCACATTTTCCACGGCGCCGTCGCACGGCGCCGTGAATTTCTACGGCGCGGCGCCGTCGCCGTCGACGGCGACGGCGGACGGTGCCGTGCCGTAGAGATGTAGCCGGGGCCTTGTCGCCTTGTACGACACCGCATGGGAGGAGATGGGGTGGCCCAAATTCTACTCTGCCGGGAACCACGCGGCTTATTCAATTTATTCTATTTTATTTTACAAAAGTATTGTCTAAAGGGGCAGTAGTAGCGATGACCCATCGTCTGCCGCGTCTATGGTCGGCTACAACCTTTAAACGTAACCAACAATACCCTGTCCCTAATCTCCTAGCATTCATACCTCCCACGAACTATAAACAAGACAATGAAACAAAATGATTCATTGTCTCAAAATCTGTGTGAGACAACCAAATCCTGGTAATTATTCATGACCCGCATCCGTATTAGAGCTTGGCCCCTCCGACCTTGACCACATTCTAGGAGCCGGCCTAAATATGGCGTCCTCCTTACATACTAATGGAGTATCCATTGAAGAAGCTTTTTGTACAAAATAATGTTTATAAGTGAGGCGGCGTGCTAGCGTGTAGAGCTTTCGAGTGCTACGTCGTAGTTCGCCTCCCGCTCAATTCGAATATTTGTAAGTCTACTAGCATTGGTGTATACGAATAGTATGGTATTACCAAAAGAATGAAAATAATTATTAGAAACTATGAGGGGCTCAGCCATAGGTAGTCCACTGCTGGATATAGGCCGCCCCTATAGATCTCCAATAAGACCGGTTGGAAGCGGGTCGCATCCAGCGCGTATCCTACGCTGCGCTTGCTGATACGTGGCCTCCACTCGAGAACTTATCGACCCCATCAGTCACCAGTCCTCCGTGCCTTGTGCACTGCCCACTGCCATTTCAACTTGCTGATCCGCTGGGCTATGTCGGTAACCTTGGTTCTTCTACGAATCTCCTCATTTCTGATGGCCTATGTCCAGCAGTGGACTTCCTATGGCTGAAATGATGATGATGAGGGGTTGTCTCTTAAGTTTTTTAACAATTCCACCTTCAAATTATACAATAATATCAGTAGGTATCAGTATTATTCAGCACTAGCTGTAGCCCGTGGCTCCGCCCGCGTGGATGTCGGTTATCGCGACCAAACATAGCCTATGTCCCCAAGACCCAAGGTTTAATCTATCTCTGTACCAAATTTCATCACAATCGGTACAGTGGTTTAGACGTGAAAGCGTAACAAACAGACAGAAAGATAGACAGACAGAGTTACTTTCGCATTTATAATATTAGTAAGGATGTTGATAATTCTACGACAGATATATGTAGGTATGTATGTACTGCAATATGACATTCATTGTACACAGTGTCATCTAAATCCAAAGTTAGCGTAGCTTAACAGCGTGTGTTATGGGGGTCTAGAATTCTAAGAACATCTTCACGCCCTTCTTCCTCCGGGGTAGGCAAAGATTACAGTCTAGGTACCATCTGTTTTTGTCCTCACACACACACACTTTATTTTATTTTTTTTATTTTTTTTTTTATCGTGCGAAAAATCCCCACGGATACCTCCCCCGCCGGAGCCGGAGGAAGAGGTTATGTCGGACTCGAACCGACTAAAACGCACGCCGTCTGTGGGCCGTCGGTTGCCGAAGGTGAGGTTGTCGTAGCCATATCCCTCGCACCCCGGCCGACCCAGGGCCAAATCTCTCGATCTGGCCCTCATCCCGTGTGGGGACCACAGAGTCCCCAACTCGCCCCGGGTATGGGGAGGCACGCAATGCGCGCCGCCGCCGCGGCCTGCTTCTGCTAGGGTGACAGGCGGCTCCACCCGTCACCCCCAGGCCCGCGCTCATGGGGGACGGAGGTCATTCTGCGACCTCCGACGCCCGAGTTGCCGCCGCTCGTTGCGGGCCGCGCGGTTAGCGATTCTCCTGCGCTCCTCGCGGGCGGCAAGGTCTGCGATTGTCCTTCGCTCCCGCTCCGCCGCCCACTTTACGAGCATGATTTGCTCGCAGAAGGAGGCGCCCGCGGCCCACGCATCCGCGCAGCGAACCATCGCTGCGAGCAGAGTGGCGAGCGTGAGAGCTCTCACTCCCAGGGTCGCCACCAGCTCCCGTCTCGGCGCCTCCCACGCCGGACACTCGGTGAGCGTGTGCAGCGCCGAATCCTCGCTCGCGTCGCAGTGATGGCACTCGGACGTTGGCTCTTTCTTCGCGATCCGATGCAGATACCGCCCGAAGCATCCATGATTGGTGATGATCTGCGTCAGCCAGAACGAGAGGCCACCGTGTGGCCTCTCTAGCCACTCCCCCATGATGGGTCTTACCGCCGCTACTACGGCGTGCCCTGCGCGTGGTCGCCCAAGTCGTAGCTCCCACTCCGCTGCCATGTCCCTGTGGAGCCGGGATTTCACGGCCCGAATTTCTTCAGGCTCAGGATTGTGTCCCCGCTCCCGCGCCTCCTTTCGGAAACGATATAGCGCCGAAAGGGTTCTCGCTTCCAGGATCCACGGTAGCGATCCGGCAAGGAGACTCGCTGCTTCAAAGGATATCGTGCGGTACCCCCTGATCACACACACACACTTGCTTTGTTATAGATATTATGACATACTAGCTTTTGCCCGCGGCTCCGCCCGCGTAGATATCGGTTATCGCGACCAAACATAGCCTATGTCCTTTCTCAAGGGCTAAAACTACCCCTATACCAAATTTCATCAAAATCGATTCAGTGGTTTAGGCGTGAAAGCGTAACAGACAGTCAGACAGACATACAGACAGAGTTACTTTCGCATTTACCTATAATATTAGTAAGGATAAGTATGGAGTATGGATGATTTGATTTGTTCCAGATTTTGGTCTTCGAATAAACAAACAACACTTGTAGGTAATAATTCAAATCAAATAATCTCTCAACCTGACCACTTCCCGCAGCTGCATAAAAACAAAAGAAAGTGCAATTTGAAACTTCTTTGTGCATCCCTCTAGGAAGTAATGAGTCCATATTGTTGATCTCCAGGTCAGTGACCTCAGCCCCACGTGTGGACACACGTGTGAGCCCAGTCCGAATCTTTGTCCGATCACTCCTTTCTTGTATTTCTAAGCTTTAAATTTAGTGAGGAGGGATTCTAAATTCGTAGTCGTGGACAGAGAATAGAGTCGCGTTCGTTTTTCTTTTTTTAACTAATCTAGTTGTGACATAGGTTCTGTTTTGTATTAAAAATCGTAGAATATACAATATACACACCTGAATATATCGAAGAAGTTTGTTGTCGTCAACTGGGTTGTGTTGATTTCAAAAGCTTATAGCATGGAACCAAAAGTATCAGCAATAGGCTCGGCAGTAATAGGCTACCTACGTGGGGTTAATGAAGTGACTGGCGAAATGTGGGCGTAATAAGTGCCTGTCACCTCTGTCTACCCCTTCGGGGATAAAAACGTGATGTGTAGCTGTAGCACAAAAAGAAAAGATGTGTGATGTCAGCTTTTGAAATCATCACAACCATGCATAAAAATATTATTATACAAACATCATACATACCATAAAAATAATTTGATATATTATTGAACTATATAGTACCTAAATATAATCTAATTAAGTTAAATCAAACAACCCAACCCATATTGTCCCCGGTGCAAAGGTGCCCATGATGCTGACAGCATTGCCTCGCTGAATCTGCTGAAAGCTGAAATATATTAATGTCGTACAATATTTATTATTATATCACAGGCTATTTAATACGAGGATATATCGACAAAAAATTCAGTACAAGAAAGTGTTGCGTCTCTCACAAAACTATCTGCTTAATAATTTTCTCAAATAGAATGTGTGATATTATCAGAATAAAGAAATATAGTACGAAAGGCAACTCCACCACTTTCCCTTGTCCCTCGTTCGTGATGTGACCCTATCGTTAAAGGAGTGCACTTGCTAGCACTCACAATGTCTCACAATACAGCCCCGCCATTCGTTCACGACGTTGCTATTCACTTCTAAAGAATATATTTGTGTACAGCTTCACATGTGCGATGCTCAGACAATACTTTCGATTTTGGGGTTATAGAAAGAATAGTGTGACGCATTGGAGTAATCAAAGGAATGGTATCTCGTTTAGGGGTTCGGTTAAAACCGAAACTAATGAATTAGTTTAGTATCTATCTAGATTCCATATCGACCGATCGACACTTGTAAAAAAAAAAACAGTGTATGTAGTATGATGATTTGATTTTTCAGTCTTTTCATTTTTTTTATCAATAAAAACTGAGTTTTAGTTCATTTGTTTACAGGAGACATACATAAAAAGTTTGTTTACGAAAAGCTTTTTTTTCAGTTGTTTATTTTGTTACAACCCTAACAACAATATAATTTCATTGTATTGAGGTTTTTTTTTTATTTTCGTGTTGCGTGTGTGAGCCACTATGCATTATCGGAAATGTACCGACTGAGACACAGTGTGATTTTAGTCGGTACATCATATCAAAAATTGTAATTTAGAAGAAAAATTGTAAACTCGTTCCTGTGTGATGCGGGATGCAGAATTATGAATTTCGAATTTCGAACGCGACGCAGAAAACAGACAAATGAGTTGGATTAACAAATAAATACTATCTGTACATACAATAACGGAAAATAACAATAATAGAATAATGTACGTATCGGAAAATAAACCAATAAACACATCATCAGAATAAATGGACGTAAATTTTCCTGTGGTAAAATCAGAATATAGGGCAAAATAGACAAACATTAGAAGGAAATTGTTTTAGATAGGTATATCATACCTATTATAAAGGAAGGAAAAAGAGGAAATATGTGTCCTTGTATTTTAATTGCGATAATAATTACACCTACGACTCACATTTGAAGCCGAATACAACATTCATTAGTGTCTATTTTTCCTGATTTATTTTAAATCTCTTTCTATATACCTACACAACAATACATAATTATCCAATAGCACCTCCGCCGTGTCCAGGTAGAAGGGGTAAGGGATGACATGCGTGCCAATGGTCTCACAAGGACGCCCAAGATCATGCGAAGTGGAGGACGAAGAGCCGGAAGGCGGACCCTAAGCTCCGAGTTCACCTTGGCCTCGCATGCAATTAGGAAAATACGTCTTTATGAGGATGATGATCCATTATCATCTGTTTGCCAACCACGGCTGTACCCAAAACTTGGGCTTTAGAGCCCAGGGACCGCTCTAAATTATTAATTTAACTTTGATTTTACCAAAGTGACTGCCATCTGACTCACTAATCCAGATTTACTTACGTTTACTTGATTACACAATGAATTTAATTGAGTAAAATGGAAAAATAAATTATTTAACCGTGAAAACTCAATTTAATTAAACTGATTTTCACTGATATCGAGCCCAAATCGACGGATATAACATGAAAGGTTCAAAAGGAATTCGTAAGGAAGATATAAGGAAGTAAATTGAGGACTATTATCACTGCTTACCCCAGGCGATGAAGACGTACAGATTGTACCGAGTGTACTTATAGAAAGAGAATGTGCTGTGACTACCATTAAACATCAAAACTATATCGGTCTGCCCGCGGCATCGTCTATCGTCTACTTAGTACGGTGTTTCAACGAGTGTATAGCATGTATAACTGTTATTAAGACATCTGAGGCTAATAGTAAGAGAGCTTGGATAATTAACTCAGGTACCATCAGCGTACTGAATGAGATGTACATCATTAGACGCGCCTTTAATTGGAGAACACGAAATGGCTATGCTGCAAATTCAAAAACCTGGTGGTGATACCAAAAATCAATTTTGAAAATGCTAAAAAAATCGGTACCTAATATTGAAAGATTACCAATTTTCGTTTGTTCCTGGCAATAGAGGAGATTTAGGACTATATGATAGTGCAGTGCTGCAAGCCTCCATAACTGGCCTTGTCAGAGGCAGCACCTTGCAAAGTGCCGCCTGAAAACAGGTATCTGGTACGATCGAATTACCAAATAAAACCGGGCTCATCTGAAAGATCATCAAATTCTGAGTATGAAAAACTGGTGCTGCAAATCTTAAACACTGGCGAAGGTGGTTGCAGCAGCGATTGAAGATCGCGAGTTGCGCGTCTCGGTTTGGTATTTTCACATTTATACGATCGAGTTACCAAAAAAAAACAGGGCTCATCTGAAAGATCATCAAATTCTGTGTAGGAAAAACCGGTGCTGCAAATCTTAAACACTGGCGAAGGTAGTTGCAGCAGCGATTGAAGATCACGAGTTGCGCAACTCGGTTTTGTAATTTTCACATTAGTACGATCGAGTTACCAAAAAAAACAGGGCTCATCTGAAAGATCATCAAATTCTGTGTAGGAAAAACCGGTGCTGCAAATCTTAAACACTGGCGAAGGTAGTTGCAGCAGCGATTGAAGATCACGAGTTGCGCAACTCGGTTTTGTAATTTTCACATTAGTACGATCGAGTTACCAAAAAAAACAGGGCTCATCTGAAAGATCATCAAATTCTGTGTAGGAAAAACCGGTGCTGCAAATCTTAAACACTGGCGAAGGTGGTTGCAGCAGCGATTGAAGATCGCGAGTTGCGCGACTCGGTTTGGTATTTTGACATTAGTACGATCGAGGTACCAAAAAAAACAGGGCTCATCTGAAAGATCATCAAATTCTGCGTAAGAAAAACCAGTGCTGCAAATCTTAAACACTGGTGAAGGTGGTTGCAGCAGCGTTTGAAGATATCGCATTGCGCGACTCGATTTGGTAGGTATTTCCATATTAGTACGATCGAATTACCAAATAAGAGCGGGCTCATCTGAAAGATCATCAAATTCTGAGTATGAAAACCCGGTGCTGCAAATCTTAAACACTGGTGAAGGTAGTTGCAGCAGCGTTTGAAGATCGCGCGTCGCGCGACTCGGTTTGATTTTCATATTAGTACGATCGAATTTCCAAAAAACCAGTGTTTAAGATTTGTAGCACCGGTTTTTCTTACGCAGAATTTGATGATCTTTCAGATGAGCCCTGTTTTTTTTTGGTACCTCGATCGTACTAATGTGAAAATACCAAACCGAGTCGCGCAACTCGCGATCTTCAATCGCTGCTGCAACCACCTTCGCCAGTGTTTAAGATTTGCAGCACCGGTTTTTCCTACACAGAATTTGATGATCTTTCAGATGAGCCCTGTTTTTTTTGGTAACTCGATCGTACTAATGTGAAAATTACAAAACCGAGTTGCGCAACTCGTGATCTTCAATCGCTGCTGCAACTACCTTCGCCAGTGTTTAAGATTTACAGCACCGGTTTTTCCTACACAGAATTTGATGATCTTTCAGATGAGCCCTGTTTTTTTTTGGTAACTCGATCTTATAAATGTGAAAATACCAAACCGAGACGCGCAACTCGCGATCTTCAATCGCTGCTGCAACCACCTTCGCCAGTGTTTAAGATTTGCAGCACCAGTTTTTCATACTCAGAATTTGATGATCTTTCAGATGAGCCCGGTTTTATTTGGTAATTCGATCGTACCAGATACCTGTTTTCAGGCGGCACTTTGCAAGGTGCTGCCTCTGACAAGGCCAGTTATGGAGGCTTGCAGCACTGCACTATCATATAGTCCTAAATCTCCTCTATTGCCAGGAACAAACGAAAATTGGTAATCTTTCAATATTAGGTACCGATTTTTTTAGCATTTTCAAAATTGATTTTTGGTATCACCACCAGGTTTTTGACTTTGCAGCATAGCCATTTCGTGTTCTCCAATTAAAGGCGCGTCTAATGATGTACATCTCATTCAGTACGCTGATGGTACCGGAGTTAATGATCCAAGCTCTCTTACTATAAATTTAGTTAGGTGATTATCTCAATAATAAACTAGATTCACCATCATTTGTTTAATGATCTTGTTACGTATCTTGTGTAACTCTAAATTCTAATTGCCGTAGCTAAAGTTGAATTTGTACCGGTTGTGAGTTATTGACTAATGATATATTATAAACTATAGATATAATTTATTACGCTAAAATGAGGACAATTTTTCCTCATTTTATGTACCAAAAAATATGTCATTAATAATAAATTCGCGATAACCACTTTCCTTCAGGACGGCCGTGTGCTTGTCTGCGCCCTAAGTAGTATAAAATTTAAAAAATGTAAACCTATTTGTGTCAACTAAAGTTTTCTAACCGCAAAGCCTCCGTCATAGTCTGATGAAACTCCAAGAAGAGCATTCAAATCTTCTTGTCATGATGTTCCGCAGACATTTCCCTTTCAAATAATGCTATAATTTCGTACAATATATCAGATTGACGACCATCTCATTATCAAATTACTTGATTATTGTATTTATTCATATTTCATTGTACAATATCCGTCTCTAACGAATTTAGAAAAGCAGTCTTTGACAAAATATTTTCGACTTTATTCTTACATAACAGAGATTGCTTTAGCATACATTTTTAAATAGTCAATCTAAATTTGACCAAAATGAATTTCTGATTGTTGGACAACACAATTGTATGATTGCTTTGACATTGAATACGGTTTTTTTAATTTAATAAAGCGTTTTTGTACGTTTAGAAATACATTTTAGTTAAATAAAAAAGTTGTAATAACTGGTTTGATAAATTAGTGTAGATAATGCAAAAAGCTTATATACCTACCAACGGCTCATCTCGTGTCAAGTGACTGATACCGTTCTCGGAAACCACGAGAAACCCCATCATCATCCATTTCGCGTAAATCCTGGTTGCTACCGAGGCATGGGCATACCCAGTTCACTTGGGCATCAAATACCTCGGTTAGTCCCCATACAACAGGGGCGAGGGGTCCCTATAACCAGATTTCTGCCGGCTTCCTAATGAGTCGCATGGTGACAAATTCAATTTTAAGTATTTTTTTCAACGGCTTCCTTTTGAAATTTTTTCACCCTTCACCACTGCCACTACACCCTTATTACTCCTATTCTAATATAAATGGTGTTAGAAGTGTATCTATATCCAGTATATTACTGGATGTGGTTTGAACCTTCTACCCATTAATTGCAATCTACCAACGCCGCTCGGATTCCCACCACCGAATCGAAAATTGGTCACTTCAGAAGTACCGCGGCTAGTTTTTTCACCTTAATAGAATCATCATCATAACAACCCAATACCACGACCCATTAGGTCTATAAATTGAACATAACCAGAACATAAAACGCATCCTTTAAAAAAGCCCTTTCGTAATTCCTTAACCGCTAAAACAGAAAACCGCTGGTAACCGTCAACCACCGAACTATGTCGGTACTTTGCTGTACATTGAATATTTTATTATTAAAGGATGCAAGCGAGTTAAAGGAAAAAGTCATTGAAAAGCAATAGGATACGGTTATGATGTTGCAAGCGTGTGGTAGGGGTCCTTTAATAGGCCGCATCCTCCCGCAATCACTGCGCAGGAGTCTGTGACGCGTGAACTGATTTGTTGGCGCTGGTGTACACGGCGCGAGTTTTGTGACCTTGGGGAAAATTTAAAATTTCAAAAATGTTAAAATTATTATTTATATTTAAATATTATGTGGTATTGCACAACGTTATCTAGACGCAAACTAAGTGATAGATTGTAATATGGGATCTAAATAATAATAATGACGAAATATTCCTTTTGATGATTGGAAATCAATGGCCTGTAGCTCCGCCCACCTGGATACCTTTTATCGCAGAAAACTTCTGTTTTCCATAATACAAGTGTCATATTTATGTTCTTTTTAGGATATTTAAGTATATCGTGTCATTCGTGTCCTACCTCAATGCCAAATTTCAACAAATTCGGTGTAGCGGCCTAGGCTTGGAAAATTAATAGAGTCTTATTAATATGTATACATTATTATTTGAGTGCACATTGCTTGTCGAGTTATTGAACTTTAGCTTTCACATCACACGCATCCCTACCCTTAGCCTGCTTCCCTATCAAGAAAAACTGAATGTCAATTCGCGTAATAAAAATCTGTGCAAAATTCAAAAATTCAGTCTCCATCTGTCAAAATCAAGTGAAATGTCAAAAATGATCACGCTTTTAATGAAAATTTAAATTCTCGAATGATACCATCTGCATATTTTATCGTTTGTCGCCTCTTACGACATCCTTCGGATGAGATGGGGTGGTGATCCTTGTATTCTTTCTCCGTCACCACAAAAATCTGCAAAAATGAATCGACCCATGTGTATCGAGGATTTGTAATACGCCTGCGCACGTCCAAGATTGGCACCTGTCAACGTCGCCACGCTGCGCAACCACGATCCACATTATTGCCTCGTTGTACCCGCTACGTGTACCTATAATAAGGCAAATCAGTGCCTTTCTGTCTCTTTGTATGTGACAGGTAGGCATGATATGTCAACGTAGCATGAAATTACTGACCAGCCGTGCAATTTTATAACGAACATTAGAAAATCATCCAGAATGTTTTTTATTTATAAGGCAAGGGGCCTTAGACAAAGTGACATTCTATTGGCGAAAACGCCAGTGGAATCGCTAAAATTGTAGTATGAAATTGACATAAATCATTAATACATATAACTATATTTTTTTAATGAAATTTGAGTCTTTGTCCCAATGTCCGCAATGTCCCAAAATCCATTGTTAAAACCTTAAAAATGGTTCGCTTCAGCGCGATTCCATCAATAGAATGTCACTTTGTCTAGGGCCCAATTTTGATTTTTACATTTTAATACTATTTATATACAAGAACCAAACCTTATCCGTGTGGTGACAGAGAAAAAATACAAGTAGGTAGCTATCACCACGCTATCTCATCCGAAGGGTGTCGTAACAGGCGACTAACGGAAAAATACGCAGACGATATCACTGCGAGAGAAGGAAAACTCGAAATAAAACCCTGTACCAATCCATTTACCCAGAGCGTGGAAATAGTAGGCCAAAGTCTCCAAACATTGGGTAAGGCCTATGTCCAGCAATGGACTGCGATAAGCTGATTGATTGATAGATTAACCAACGATCCCATGTAATGGCTAAAATCGTAACTATTTTTTATTGCAAATCAAATATAATTTAGCATTATTTGCAATATTGAAGGGACGGCCCTCCATCTACATCAGTTCACGGAATTCTTGGTGCGACTATACAATGACATTACTTCGATGAAAACTAGATACTGGACATGCTGTCTCTGATTGTACGCCTACATCAGCAACCCCTGTATAATTTAAGAATCACTTTTTTCTTCTTCTACTACTCGTAAACAATAACCAATTTAAGATTAACCGCAAAGCAACCCTGAAGGAAATGACCGAATTGTTTTTATAGCGGGCAAAGGGTTGTGCACTTGTGTGACTAACGTATTTTAGTGACGCGAGATCGATGTACCCTTTCCGGGCAAATCGATCTAGCGTGAACGCACCACTTGACACACTCCACAGATATCCGTGACACACACAGATCTTGGGTACAGTCGCGTACGCGAGAAAAGTGAGTGTTAAAAAAAAGGAAGAAAATATTTTTATTCAACCTAGCATAAACATAAATATAGTGTTTTATATTTATTGCAGAAGACGAAGAGTCCGCTGGATATGGAGTCCCAGATCTGTTTCTCCATACTCCAAGTTCCATTCTAACTCTAAGAGGAAAGCAGGTGTACTCAAAGACCTTTGTGGGGCCTCTTACACGAAACTATACTACAATAATACGCATATTTAACCCCGATCATAAATATTAATCACTAATATTATAAATTCTACTTATATTACAAATGTATAAGCTTGTGAAGATGTTTGGATGTTGGATGGCGGGATAAAAAATACTGCTCTGACGGCTGAATAGATCTGGCTGAAATTGGGTACAGGGTGTACCCTGTACCCAATTTCAGCCAGATCTACCCTGTAGGCTGATACAGGGTCTATATAACTAATAACAGTATGACATACATAACACATAGGCTACATGTTATCCCGGGAATACGTTCCCATGGGTAGCGAGAACGAGATCAAAATGTCATGCGTAGTCATCAGCTATGTACAATCAGTTTATTCAGTTTATCAAGTTGAATGCCTCGTACTGGCAGTAACAAAATATGACATAACATAAGTAATAAATCCATTAATTAATTGTTCGTGTGATATAAACATTATCAAAGTAGCGGAAGTGGAGATTGAATTGAAACAAACATCACTTCCTGGTTAATTGGGTCAACGACGAGTTGAGCACCGCTATGATAGTACTTAATGTCATGACTGTGTACAATCAAATAATGGACTTGAAGATGAAACAGGACAATGAATGTATTATGTTATGAACCTTTTCTCGTGTAATGAATCAAATTAATGAGAATATCAAAATAATGTACCGTAAAGAGGATTCCAGGCAAAGGGAAAATTTGATTTCCATACAAACATGGGCTTGAGTTTGACGATAATATCGATGAGCCTATTGCAGTCTACTGCTAGATATGACCTCTCCCAATGTGCGTCATTTCTGCCAATCCTCCGCCTCCCGTATCCAGTATGTCCCAGTCACCTTTTTCAGGTCGTCGCGTCAGTCCATCTGGCTAGGGGCGTCTTACTTTCCGTTCGCCTTCTCGCAACCTCCGCTCTAGGACTCGTTTGCTCCAACGGCCACCAGTCCTTTGACAGATGTGGCTAACCCACTGCCTCTTCAGTTTGCTTATTCTGCGAGCTATGTCGGTAACTTTAGTTCTATGTCGTATGACCTCGTTGGTCGGATGAATTCTATTCTTCAAAGAAACTCCAAGCATAGCTCATAGCTTTTAGATCTAGACTAACCCCACTGTCAGTGTCCACGTTTTAGTCATAACAGGTAGGACGCACTGGTCGAAGACCTTTTTTTCATGTAATGCGGTAGGGGTAAGGACCCGACGTAGTTTGCAACATGAAATGACTGCGAATGACGATAATACAGAACTGAAAATTAGACCATTAATAAGAGCCTTTTCAAATGAAAGTCAATGCTTACATACTTTGCTATTCATAAAACAAAAAATTCTGAACATTTTTAATTTGATACAATTATGTACTTAGTTTAGTTAGTATTCACTTCTGTGCTCGACAGTCTCTAAATGAAGAGTCAGTAGGTAGATAATTATACGGCGATTTGGCGTGCCCCCGCGTTACCGACAATCTTAAAGGACCCGACATCTCAACCGACACAACAGGACAGGACAACCTCAACAGGTTATTGGACTATGTGAATGCACTGTTTACCGGGCTGCGGCAAAGTCAAAGTGTGTTTTCGAAAAGTGGTGTAATGGGGTGTAATACTTTTAATGTACCGGTACTTATCTTGTAATGCTAATGAAATCTTATCGTGGAGATAGTACATTTTCGCACTTTTTATATCACTTAGGTAGCAGACAAGCGCATGGTCCACATGATGAAAAGCGGTTACCGTGGCTTATGGACGTATGCAACACCGGGGGCGTGCTGCCGACCCTGTAGTTCATTTCACAGCTTGATCGTGCGTGGCATTTTGCGACTTATTCTAATCAGTACCAGTTAACAGGTGATGATGGTTTTTACCTCGAATATCTTGGCCTCCCTTACACCAAATCAACTTTCAGAATTAAAATTAGAGAAATAATTGTTAGGAGATTTCTGGCCATGCTGCTTCTGCCGGGCTCCAGTAGGAGAGGTAGACCTAAAAATTGCTGGCTTGTCGTGTGTGCCAATACTGCCAATGGTCTCACTGCCATGGCGAAGAATGAAAATTTTCAAAAGGGAAACCGGAAGAAAAACACCTTAACACGATCTAGTTTGTCATACACCATGCGACCAATTAGACCAGGCAAGAATCGGGTAAGACCTCACGACTGCTCACTACCATCTACCATGGATACCCAAGACCGTGCAAAGTGGAGAAGTAAGAGCCGGAAAGCGGACCCCGGACTCCAAGGACTCCCCGGATGCGACCAGAACTAAGACAAAGACGATGATGATGAATGGTTAGAAGCCTCCGTGGCGTAGCGGTAGTGAACGCGGCCGCTACGCAGGAGGCGCGGGTTCGATCCCCGCTCAGTGCAAATATTTGTGTTCAAGAAATATGGGTATTTGCATTGGTCTGGTCGTGCCTCGGAGAGCACGTTAAGCCGTCGGTCCCGGTTGACATAAGAACATCTATGGCAGTCGTTACGGGTAGTTGAAGCCCTAAAAAAAAAATCCAAAAACAACGGTCTAGCTGCAAAGCTTCGATATCGCCTAATGTTATCATTGGGCTGTGGAGGTTAGATGGCAATCGCTTCACGAAAAAATATCGAGGTCTAGCCAAATCTGTAGTTAAGACGGTAAAGCGGACCCCAGACTCCGAGCTGAAAAGCTTCGGATGCGACTGGGAATTAACGCTAAGATGAGAGAGATGAATGGTTAGAAGATAAAACAGCATCGTATGCGAAAAATGTGGATGTAACAGGAAGGAAATCTTAAAGAGATAAATTGAAATAGCATGTTGTGTAAATTCATTTATTTTTAAATAACGGAACACATGTTACCGTAATGCCATTCCGTATATCGGAAACGCGTAAAATCTGTGGTTGCCAGGTGGTGTCGAATTTTTTGTGGTCCCGCCCCAAATGTGGTCGGCATCAATCAACCGCGAGGTTCGCGGGGTTCGAGTCCGTTTGAGTGATCATGTGTCACGCAATATGTCTGGTTAGTGGAGTCGAAAGGAAGTTTGATTTTGTGCAATATGGTTCGGAGATAATACGATGATAAATAATAATATGGCGTATAGAAGGAATCAGATTTTCATTCTTTGGAAGTTATACTAACTCGTTTTACATTGTTTGCTTATTATTGCTTCTCCTTTTGGGGAGAATATTGTGCTTTTAGAAGTAGGCTTGATTATGATGATCGTTAGGTATGCTAACAGCAGTTATGACAAAGAACCAAAAATGTCTATCATCAATCTACTTACACCAATCCATAACGCGAAAGTAACTCTGTATGTCTGTCAATCTGTCTGTCTGTTACACTAACCAGTGAACCGCTTTTGATGAACTTTAGTAAAGGGCAGATTAGGCTTTGAGAAAGAACATAGGCTATGTTTGGTCGCGATAACCTACATCCTAGCGAGCGGAGCCGCGGGCAACAGCTAGTTAGGAATATTCGTATAAATGATCATTAGGTTACTTATCCTGTATAAGTCAACATCATCCGAAGTATCTCAGAAACCGCTGTAACTATTTGGATGAGAATATATTTTTATCTCGATAAGGTTTAAAAAATCCCAGTTGCATTCGAAGCTTGTCCTTTGGAGCCTAGGGTCCACTTTCCTAAACCTTTCCATGTTGCTTTTTTGAGTGACTGCTGTCTGACCCCCCAACTTCCGAGAGGAAGGGCACAATCAGCAAGACTACATACATGCGAATAGAAAAGAACTTGGAACTAGGGTCGGGTGCGACAAGTAAGGTGTCGCACCCGACCAATTCCCAACTTTACTCAACCAAAACCGTACACCCAGTAATAGTCAATATTGATTGTAAAGTCCGACCAATAAAATAAAAAACCCGTACTGGGGGCGCCAAAAACATCTATGATTATGACAACACCAAGTATAGTGATACACATGTAAAATGCCAATATTTTTCAACACACTTGCTTATGAACAGGCTTTTATTTCCCCGCAATTAAGCACGGAATGACACCTAATATAAAACTGTGACTTTTTCATTGCTTCTTCTTCCTCCTAGCGTTATTCCCAGTCGCATCCGAAGCTTTCAGCTTGGAGTCTGGGGTCCGCTTTTACCAGTCATAGCTACAGATTTGGCTAGACCTCGATATTTTCCGTGAAGCGATTGCCACCTGACCTCCACGACCCAATGTTAACATTAGGCGATATCGAAGCTTTGCAGCTAGACCGTTGTTTTTGGACTTTTTAGGGCACCAACTACCCGTAACGACTGCCATAGATGTCCTTATGGCAACCGGGACCGACGGCTTAACGTGCTCTCCGAGGCACGACCAGACCAATGCAAATACCCATATTTAATGCACACAAATATTTGCACTGAGCGGGGATCGAACCCGCGCCTCCTGCGTAGCAGCCGCGTTCACTACCGCTACGCCACGGAGGCTGTCATGTTTTTCATTGCTATTATTCACAAAAGTGAGTTATAGACTTCTTTTTTTTTAATTTCATTAAGTTGCTTTGTTCTTAAGTTTCGATACAAAAAAGATCGTGTCCAATATTACAAACGAATTAATATAGAAAGAAAAGAAAAAGAAAGAACTTGTAGTACGTGTTTAATATACAAAACTTTCAACTTTCTCTGTTAAAAAGTTAAGTTTTTCTCTGTTAAGTTTTCTGGTTAAAATAGAAAAATAGACGCGGCGTGTTATACTGGTTACAAGGACTGGGCACAAATCACAACACAGTAGTATCCGTATAATAGTTTACTGCTTGGAATGGTAAATAAAAGTTAGACATACAGTTACACCATGTATAGAACAGGGACCTCGCGATATTGTTTTTCGGGCTGCATAAAATTCTTGTATTTTATGCCTAACAGCACAGAGATCAAAATAATCGAGCATGATTTTCTTTTTTGCGTTAGGCTTATTTTTCTTAGGCGTAGAAAATACATTTGACGTTTGACCTTCTCTTCGTATTTTTATTACAGAAGATCGGGATATACCTAAAAATGTGAATAATAATTAGTCACAGTAAAATCAGTAGATTAGGCCAATTTCAGTTGCACGTACTCTATGATGTCCTACCCGTCATGTTGACAACAAGGTCCGTGATGTTATTTAGAGGAACAGAGTCCAATCCTTCCTACTTTTTATCCGACAAATACTTTGTTATATTATAAATTACTTTTCTTAACTGGCTTTTAATAGTTTTCGGCATATTACTATAGTTTTGTAGTTTTGTAGCGCTCTCAAACTCAACAACACGCACAATTGACACCACACTGACAGATGACCATAATGACATTGTATAGATTGTTACCATATGAAGAAATTAGTTCCAATAGTTTACCGCAATATGGCGAGGTTTTTTATTTTACTGGTCGGGCTTTATGTAAATATACCTACATATACATGTGCATAATACTAAAATATACTTACTTTTATTTTTTAATGTCAGCGTATGCATTCTGCATACGCCAACGCATTATCTGTCGTGATAAACGTAATGTTTAGTGTTTACACGCTAATCACGTAGGATATGGCAAGAAACAATCATTTTGAATAATATTATAACGTATCTTTTGTACGCTGGCATATTTGAATCGTTTGTTTATCATTTTTGCAATCTCATTGGGTATCATATACGTATATGTAGTTCGTTTTCTTCACATCAAATAGGATGTTCGATGTTTATTTTTCAATTAAAGTTAAGTATTTCTGGACAAACATAGTTAACGAAATAGTGTTACTTTTTTTTTAAAGTTCTGCGTACGTTTTACATCCTTCAATTCAATTTTCGTTACCAGCTACAAACATGTTTTTTTTTTACTAATTTAAATAAAATTACAATATTAAGTAGATTATAGTAACACCCATGAAACCCGTACTTATAGGTTTATCTTTGGTGTGAATGAACATTCATTTATCATTGCTTCATTTAAATTAGCATGCAATATATAGATAGCCATGGAGCTTAGATTAAAGCTTAACCTCGTAATGTAAAGAACGGTCACCCATCCAAAACCTGACACAGTCAACATTGCTTATCCTCGTAATGAAAACAACGGTCACCCATCCAAAACCCGACCCAGCCATTGACTTACAGGGTTGTACAAAAGTAGAAACAGTAAAAATTTGAATTCGGGGGCCTCGGCCACGGGGGCGTCGACCACTGGGGGCGTAAGCCACGAACCCAACCTGAAATCTAAGACATGAAGTCTAACGTCACGGAAAATATCGATTTTCAGCCGTTTCGAATCAGTCTGAAAGCCGATTTCAAATGAGTTTAGATAAGTGGAAGAATAATAAATATGGTATATAGCACGTGAGCTACCTGTTATCTTTTTTTATGTTTCTTTTGCCAATTATGCTGTCGAAATCAAACCGACTAAAACCGCACGCCGTCTCAGGTCTCGAGTGCTGGGAACCAAGGTGACTCAATAAGACACTTCCCTCACACCAGTCACCCCGTGGCTGACCCTGAGCTAGTGTGACTCTCCTGATGTTGCACACGTCCCTAAACCACGGTAACCAGTTTCCAACAGCCCCTCTAGACACGTCAGTCGGTGTTTTGTAGAATAGAATGCCAAATGTATGGGATTTGACGTATATGACAGGCGTCGACGAATGTCAAAAACGTCAAATCCATACTAATATTATAAATGCGAAAGTAACTCTGTCTGTCTGTCTGTCTGTTACGCTTTCACGCCTAAACTACGGAACCGATTTTGATGAAATTTGGTATAGGGGTAGTTTAGACCTTGAGAAAGGACATAGGCTATGTTTAGTCGCGATAACCGACATCCACGCGGGCGGAGCCGCGGGCAAAAGCTAGTCAAATATACATTCGTGATTCTATTCCATGATACGCCGAGCAACGAATTACCACTTGTCTAGGGGGGCAGGTGGGCCGTGTGCTTGTCTGTCACCTAAGTGGTATAAAAAAGTGTTAAAATAATATTATGTATAACTTAGATTAAAACGGCCTACTTCAAAAGACAGTCACATGATAATCTCAATTCATTCACACCTCGAACAAGCGAAACCATGTCCAATATCAATAAACAATTTTCAGTCGATACAATCGTACCGTATCGAAACGCATTCTCGATTTCTAAAGATCGATTAAATAATCTCGAATGGCCTTCGAGGTGTTTGTAATTATAGTCAATTATCACACCTGGTTTTATATCGATGCAGTTTTAAATTGGATATATCTGTATAATACTTCCACACTAATTAGTAATTATTATAAATGCGAAAGTAACTCTTTAGGTGCGAAAGTAGCTTTCGCGCCTAAAGTACTCAAGCGATTTTGATGAAATTTGGTATAGGGGTAGATTAGACCTAGAGAAAGGACATAGGCTATGCTTGGTCGCGATAACTGACATTCACGCGGGCGGAGCCGCGGGCGACAGCTAGTCTACAATATTAGTTTCTTTTTATATCTGATAGATCTATGAATTTTACTGCACCGACTGCACGGATGGTCGTCGCTTCTATCCCTGTATCGAGTACGGTCTCCAGGTTTCTTAAAGTACAGGGATAATGACAACAATATGCTCAATTTACTGGAAAAAGTCATATAATACATTCACCCCTCTTTTCCCTCACAGCCTAAGTTACGCCTTACAGCATCAACTAGGTATGTTCAGTAAATAAATCCGTTAAAATCGAACCAGTCGTTTCGGACATTACCAGTACAGACAGAAAGATAAACAGATAGATGAATAATTTAAAAATTGCTTTTCTGTTGTAAGTATCGTGTAATTCATATGCATTTATTAAAAAGCTGATATTAACGCGGGTTTACTTAACACTTTCTTTAAAATAAAAGTGGCCTTTCTTACGCCCTATAACAGCAGCTATCTACCAGTGAAAATCCCATCTAAATCTTTCCAGCGATTTTAGAGATTTGCTGGAACAAACACACAAAAAGACAGACAGACAAAAATTAAAAAAAACAATCATTACTAATCTTTGTTACTAATAATACTACTACGTATTTTATTTAAGAGTTGTTATTTTTAACATTACAAACAGATACTTTCATTTTATTTATTTGTATTTTGTATAGGTGAGTATGTATTGTGGATATTCATACCGTGTTCTACAAATAGATACAGATGGTGACAATCGTATTGTTTGTGCAAACGCCTTGCCTTTATACAATACATGTTTTATAGGTAATACATATACAATTTAATTCTTTTTACGTACATCCGGATAACATTCCTAAATACATGCTCATAGATCTTTATATTATTATTTATTTACTATCTATATAAAAAGCAAGTCATCAAAATTATAAAACCGCTGACGCTTGTTTGTTTTTATGTCTGTCTGTAACGTTTGTTGTCTACCCTCAAAGTGCTTTAAAAGCAAAGCTGTCCTATAGGCTATAATATACCTTAGGGCACTTATTTGGACCTTAGTTTCAAGACAAAAGGGGTCCTGGCGTGCATGGATTGTTTTGTAATAATCTATGCTTGGTGAATTTGAGATCGTCCACTCCCGTAGTAGCACCCCGTCCTCAGGCGCGGATCCAGACGCGGAACTAGGTTGTGGGCACAGGTACCTGAAGATCGGTCAAGTGCGAGTCGTAGTGCGAACTCATGTCAAGCATGTTAAATACGCTCGAGGGGGGGGGGGGGGGGTGTATTTGGCGGTGTTGGTCTCACATTTATCTGTTGAATTGAACGCGGTGAGACGGACGGAAATCGAACCTTATGGAGTGGGGTGCAGAAATCGCAGGGTCAAATGCTAGTCAGCTTCCTCGAGTAGCTTTCATTAATAGTTCCTTTTTAAGAAAAACCCCAACAGGAAGTGGACTTGGTAACGCCGGGACTCTGCGATAAGGAACGAGACAGACTTTTTCATAATGGACAGTAGTTACGCACATATTTAGAGATGTCTTTGTGATCAACAAGTTTCAAACTGGAAGCGATCACCAACTTATCCGATGCTCTCTAAATATCAACATAAAGGCTGAAAGATTCCGAATGATATATAGCTCTAGGGTCCGAAAAGTTCCAACTGGAACTTCAAAATCGTTTCGCAATGCTGGAAACCTAGCGGCATTGACGAGAAGGCCGACATAGTGGTCAAAACATTGCAGGAAGTGTCTCGAAAATTGTTTCCCGGAAAACGCAAACAGCAAGAGTCCAGGCTCTCTCCTGAGACTTCCGAACTTTAAATCAAAAAGCCGATACGACGCGACCTTGAACGCTCCAACACTCGCTCCATCCAGGAGGCAATCGAGCGATATAGGGGGTCAAAAGTGTTCGCTCAGCAGTTGGGAAGGCCCCATCTGACGAAACTTACTTACTGAGCTATACGCAGCACGGATGAGTAAACCGACGGGACACAGCGACGAAGACCTGTGCAGAGACACACCTGGACAGAGCCCCACTCACGCGCCACTACACCGAGGAGATACCAGATGTCGAATAGTCGGCTCTCAGGCAACTGAAGAACAACAGATGCCCTGGTGATGGCGGAAATTACTACTGAGGTGCTGAAAGCAGGTGGCGCAACAATCCTGAAAGAGCTAGCGAGTCTCTTTAATTCCATCATACGGCAAGAGCTAACACCTAGGGCACAGAGCGGGAGTGCGGTGGTACTGTTCTTCAAAAAAGGTGATAAGACTCTCTCTCTCCCGAGCCATGTCTATAAGTTGTTCTCAAGAGTCGTCACAAATCACCTCGCGGATAAGCTCGATGAGTTCCAGCCACCTGAGCAAGCCGGGTTTCGAAAAGGCTATAGTACCGTGGACTACATCTATCTATACTGTTCGGCAGATTGTAGAAAAGACGCAGGAGTACAATCAGCCGCTGTGTATGGCGTTTGTGGACAACGAAAAAGCCTTCCACTCAATCGAAACCTGGGCAGTGCTGGATGCCCTGCAGCAGTGTCGTGTAGATTGGCGATACATCGAGATGCTGAGATGTTTGTATGACACTGCCACAATGTCCATCTTACTCCAAGACCAGAAGACGAAACCCATTAGCCTTCAGCGTGGAGTGAGACAGGGAGATGTTATATCTCCCAAACTATTCACCAACGTATTGGAGGACGTCTTCAAGACTCTGGATTGGACTTTGGCGGGGTACCAACATCCACGGTGAGTACATCTCGCATCTTCGGTTCGACGACGACATCGTCATAGTTGCTTAGTCGCTGGAACAACTGGGCGAAATGCTGCACAGCTTGAATGGAGCTTCTCGACAAGTTGGCCTGGGTGTAAACTTGGACAACACCATGATTATGTTCAACGAACATGTTGTACCAAATCGATTGCAATCGAAGGGGTGACACTCAGAGTTGTTCAAAAATATATCTCCTGGCGCAGGTTATCCAGCTCGGTAAAAACAACTTCAAGAAAGAAAGGCTGAAGTGGCAGTGGGCTGGCCACATCTGTCGAAGGACTGATGGCCGTTGGAGCAAACGAGTCCTAGGGTGGAGACCGCGAGAAGGAAAAAGGAAGGTGCGATGCCCCTTAGGCAGATGCACTGACGACCTGATAAAGGTGGCTGGGACAGACTGGATGCGAAACACGGAGGATCGGCAGACGTGGCGCATATTCGGGGAGGCCTATATCCAGCAGTGGACTGCAATATACTAACTGATTGATTGATTGAATGTACTTACACCTCAGCTGTGCAATTCACTAACAAGCACAACGATGCGACAACGATGCGAGTCGCAACGATGTGCGCGATAGACACTGTCATTGGTTGATTTCCAATGACGTGATACAATCTGACCAATGACAATCTACGTTGCGCCTCGCATCGTTGTCCGCATCGTTGTGCTCGCTTAGTAAATTGCAGTGCAGACCTATGCTCCTTAAAAAGGCGAACAAAAAAGCCGCAATAATAGTGTGTAATTTCTGATATTGTAACAGTACGAACAAATGCTGGTATATCGTCTATTGCACTATACGCTGTGTTCCAAATCACGCGTGATTCATGATTCATTTGTTTGGGTTTTTTTTTCAATAAACCATAAAAAAGTGACGTCACAGGTCTATTAAGGTGGTGGGCATGCCCATATTGCCCACCCTAGTGGATCCGCGCCTGCCCGTCCTATCCTCAAAAGACACCCAACAAATATGTAAGTACTACGCTTATAGAGCACATTTTAGATCCAAAATATATTGACAGCAAGCATATTTTAAGACAGATGTATATAAAAATACTAGCCTTACGCCCGCGGCTCCGCCCGCGTGCATCTCGGTTAACTCGACCTTCGCTCATATCTCCGGTTCTACTCAGCCGATTGCGATCAAACAAACGTAAGATTTTCTGAGTCTGAGTAAGCCCTTTCTAACAAAAAAAACCGCATCAAAATCCGTCCAGTAGTTTTTGCGTCCATCGCGGACAAACAGACAAACAGACAGGAAATTCAAAAAAAATATTTTCGTGTTCAGTATCGTTAACATAACATAACCCAAGTATTTTTTTTTAAATATCTCCAATGTACAGACACGACCACTTTACAATTATATGATAGTATAGATAGATAGATGGATCAGCTTCGGGCTGGCTTCGGGCGATGCTCGGTAGCTCAGGCTGGTCTCAGATTCGAGTCCAGCCAGCTGTATTTTCTTTTTTCTATCATAATTGAATAGTTAGCATACTAATAGCTTTAACATTTCTTCCAATATATGTATATGTATAATATGTCCCAAGGTATACAACTACTGATATCTTTTTCCCTTAGAATATACCCACACGGGGTGGGAAGTCTCCTCCTAATAGGTGCCCGGTACAGGACACCGTATGGTTGGTATGGTTTTTTCATGTCATCGCTAGCCCCGTTGCTGCCACACGAAAAAAAATATTATTGACTAAGGTATATTATATTCACAGATATCCGTGGGTATATTATTTTGATAGCCGCGGTAGCCTAGTGGTATGGGTAATGGACTGCTGAGACGAGGTCTCGGGTTCGATCCCAGGTTTTACCATGGCACACACCAATGACTTTCGAATGCTTTTCGAAGTTATGTGTGTATTTATCGCAGGTTTATAAGTACCCGGTTAATGGCAATAGGCTCGCCACCTATTACATTGGGACCTAAACATAAACGGCGAAATGTGGGTGCTAGCACCTCTGCCTACCCCTTAGGGGATATAGGCGTGAGTTTATGTATGTTATGTTATGTCAATCACGTTCTTACGGCTGAACGGATATGAGTGGCTGAATTTTTTTATAGTGATATATTATAGTCTGAAATATCATACCTACTTATAGGTTTTTATCCAGAGAATAGGTTCCCATTTGTTATGGAAACGGGATCAACATTCCACGCAGGCGAAGCCGCGGGCAACAGCTAATGAAAAGATAAGTACATATGTATTTGAAAACTACTAAAAATAATAATACATTAATCTTAGTAAGTATCATTATTCAGTAGTTTTTCACACGTGTCCACATTGCCGTTTCAGCAGTCTACCGCCTCATCAGCCATTTTCACTACGTGACTATGGCATACCTTTCGCAGGAACACCATTATCACGTAATTGCCTTGTGGCCGTGAACTAGGATTATAGGAAGTTGCAGTGGCGACGGGTGATAATTTTCAGAAGAGAAGCCGGTAGAAAATAATCTTATCCCTTATAGAAGGACCATAGCAACTTCTATGGAATGCTCCCAATCTTAAATTCTGTATCCAAAATACAGAATTTAAGATACATGAAATTTTAGTTAATGTATCAGGTATGTGTAAACATGTCTCCTCGGCTTCCCTTTGCAAAGCAAGCCGGCAGGAATCGGATTATAAGGACCCCTCACCACTGGGAAGTTGATAGATAATCATGTGACCTTCATCTGTTAAATGATAAAGAGCTGGAACGCTGTATCCACACCCGTATTCCCCCTTCATACAATCCCAAGTTCTTTAAGCAGAGCGAGAAAATGCATTTATCTAAGGCTAGGCCATCAGGTAGGGACTATCTATCAGTCTAGGGACTGCATCTGAAATGACGACCACTATTCTTTGGACTACACCGCAGCTCATCATTAGGCGGGATGAAGTCAAACTGACGATTTAAAAAAATGTGAAGACACGTACTCTTTTTACTATTACTTTTGAATAAAAACTAAATAGATTTAAGTTTTATCATAAAAGAATCTCGCTTAGCTTTCCATCAGATGCGCCATGCTTGCTACCTTAGTTGCATAAAAAGTATTCACACTCAAATGGCTACAACAGCTTTTGTTTTATTTTGAACATAATAAAACCTATTACATATCTACATACAAGAAATATCATTCATTACAATTATATATTATAATTATATTGAAATGTCTATATTATTCAAATAATGAAGTTTGAATGGACAATAAAGTATGATAGTTATAATGAAACTAAAATAAAATTAATTTGGCAGTTCATATCATTACAATTCATAAAAACCAAAAGCGTTTTAATAAGTGAACGGACTCGCTCAAAATTATAATTAGATTCACAATTCATAAATGGACACCTAATCTATTTATTCGAACGAAGCATGACAAGCAAATGGAACATAAATGATTCAAAACACTCTTGTTTAGTCTATTTTTAAAGGCACCTGCAGAGAAAGTAAACTTTTTGTGTGTTTAAGAAAAACATTATACAGAACATCTGTTTCGAACGGATACACTTTTTGTGTTCACCGCAAGCTAACGCTACTGATTTCCGTTTTAAATAGGTCAATAAGTCACTAACGGGCTTAAGGATTTTTTAGTTTTGCCATGACATTATGCCTCCAATTCTCAATACAACTGCAACTTGTACCTAAACTAAGTCGAAAAATACACTAATGTGCTATATTGGCAAAATAAAAGAAAATACATCGCGGAATTGTATTGAAGCAATCAAGACCTCATTGTTATATATAAGAAAATAAATAGCATCTTATAATAATTTATTACAAAAATATATTGAGCATGACATTCAACAACCTAAAATAACAAAAATACCTATAACTTAAATCAAACACACATGTTTTTCAAAAAGCATTATCATTTAGAAATACTGTGATATTTACATTAAAAACATATCCAATCAAAAGAGTAGTCGCGAATCTTTTAATTGATCACGCAAAACAGACGGAAGCTAAACGCGGCAAACACAATTTTCCGTAACAAAACTCACGCGCACCGGAAAGTGCTTAGTTTATTTCCCGCCATCCGGCGCCTCGACCAACCGAAAATTGGCGCCTAAAATTCTCCAAGCCAATGAGACAAATGGCCGCCATTTTCAACCAATGAGCGTCGAGCCCGCGCTCTCGCCATCGCGTCATTGTCATATCTCGAAAATTAGTACCGCGGCAGTGCAGTGAATGAATCCCGTCCGCAAATCGAAGAATTTTCCGTGAAACAATAAATCATTACTCCTAGGTGAGTACATACAAGTAATTTTCGTAAGGATGAGTGAATTTTCAAATAAATATTCGTTATGTCACTCATTTTTACTGACCCGTCAAAATAATTTCACAATTTATTGCCATTATTTAGTTGTGCAAGCGAATACTGATAATCACTAGCTTGCATTATTATACTATTATTTATAATTTACTAACAATTTAATTAATTAACTTATTTATTAACAAACTTAATGCTTATTAGTAACCATATTTTAGTATATTTGTCTACATACATCGTACCAACAGTCCAACACAAAAATCTAGTTAGTCGTGTTTCGGCAAAATGGCGGCGATGTTCCGTGCTATTAATACATTTTCCGTCCTTTTCCACGAACAACCAGTTTAAAGCGTGTCTGATAGAGACAGCTATAGTTTTGATAAGATGTATGACATTACGTCGCTGCACACGTAGGTAACTAGACACGTCTTCGTTCGTCGTAAACAAGGCTGTTTGTAGTGTTGCCACATTTATTAATAAATAACTTTCCAATATTTTAAGGAAATTTAAATAAAAAAGATAAGGTAATATCTGTTTTATTTAAATTTCTTGTATTACAATACAACGAATACTTTTTAGTAAGCAATAAACCACTATTTAAAAGTACGGTTGTGACTTTTCAAAAAATATTTATTGTAATATTGCAATAGTAAGTAAAATGCATATATTTTTTTTATGTTTAAATACAAATAAATATAAAATAATACAAAAAAATAAAAATCGTAAATATTTAAGAATGCTGTTTTTTCAATTCTGTAATCATAATTATGTAATTCCGTAAAATATTTTAAAACAAATTAAATTAAAGTCACAAATACCAGCGAAAAGTTATACGCTCTTGTTATTCCTTTTCCTAATGGAATCAAAGTATTAAGTAATTTTAAATAAATATGTAGCACTATTTATTCGATTAGCGTTATTCCCATTAACATAGTTATGTATATACTTTTATCATATTAATCACAGAAATAATAATCAAATTCAAATTATCAAAAATAATAAAGTGGGAAATTACATAGGGAGATGCGTATAATATAGTACTATCACACCACTTAAAACCAAACACAGAACGACGCTAACGCCACGCAGTGGTGAAAAGTTGAAACGTGGCGAGTCGCTTGCGCCGCGGTTGCGTAGCTTCGCCGTCGTGTTGCGCCACGCTACCGATCGCCGCTTCGTGCGCCTTCGCCTCTCGCCGCAGTCGGCGTACGTACTTCTATCGTGCGGACGTATTACGTCACTCGTTTACGGCCGCGTTATTCACGACTTGTTTACTCACAATAACTAACAATACAAATTCTTATTGGTGCGTGATGAACCAAACACTTATTAGCTTGTTAAATCAATATAATTCTATCGCGTACTGTTACTGAATACTGACCTTGTTTGTGCTAGGTGGATACGCCACGGATGCTATCTGTGAAGTGCATTGCTGTGTTTCGCTGTTACGAACTCTGTTGAAGTGAAGAGATGTCGACGTTGAGTGTAAGGGCGCCCGGCCTGCAAGCCACCACGGTGCTAGATGCCAGGTCACTGCGTGTGCGCGGTGTGACCGCGTTAGAAGGCGTCAGAAGAAACTTGTTCGGAAGTACAGATAGAGAAGAGAACAGGCGCTTCGTTGAGAGAGAGTTGGCCAGACAGCTAGAGCTAGACAGCCAGAGATGGGGTTTCGACTTTGCCAACGAGAAACCACTGTCCACATCGCAGAGATTCGCCTGGCAGCTAGTTCCCGCGTCTGCTGTGCCCGCGGCTCTGAGAAGGTCACCAATCACGATTACGCACGCTCCTAAACCAAGCACTACTTCATCACAAGAAGTGAAGGTTTCGAGTCCTGAGAGTAGCAAAACGCAAAAGAGAATAACAGGTTAGTGTTGTGCTTTCTAATATTCAACTCACTTTATTATTGACAATTTGTTATTTTGAGGTTATTTTGACATTGCGTAAACAATGCGTAAAACTTTACGAAATGTCATTGATAGATTTCTTCCTCATTCAAATGTCGATGATTGCGTTTCTATTTACGTCAAAATGACATAACTAACAGAGTTAAATTGGACATTTAATTACTTTATTTATGATGCACTGTGCATCGTAACGTTATCACAATTGGTGTAAAAATTGTAGTTTCGAAAGTTTATCATTGCATGTATATAAATATTTACATTTACTAATTACCGTGTAAACATGTAATTATCAGTGCAAATGCAATTCTTTACGATTCGTACAATGATGATAGTCAAGTATTTCAGTGTGACTTCTCTCGATCTATGACGCAACGAAAACAAACTTAGGTTACCCAGGTTACCTAGGTCACTTTGACTTTACACCGCTATTTTTAGGCTAATTGCCCAGTATCGATGAGCACCTCAAATAGGTATTCAAACCGGACTCGTATTTGTTTACGTTTTATAAAACAAATATACCTCGGAGTCGGGAGTTCGGGAGACGTATCATGGGCCTAAATCGCGAGACCAACGAGGCCTGATGCACGCAGATTGTTTTGTAATAATCTATGCTTGGAGAATTTGAGCTCGTCCACCGCAGCAGTACCTACCCTTGCTATCCTCAAAAGACACATTTTAGGTCCTAGATATATGTATGTATTATGTCTCGAGCAATATATCTGTTCAAAAATGATACACAAGTTTCTATAAAACACCCACGTCGTAGGTATGTGCGGGTGCCTACCAATATTGCTCTATGTAGGTACCTACCTATCTAGTTACCGATTGACAATAAGGTTTTCCTTCAAATCGTGACTAGAATATTGTAAAAAGTATAACGCCTCAACGATTAGGTACTTTTCGAATATTTATACTTACCTTTCGAACAATACTAAAAAAATAACGCCTTTTCTTTTTTATTTAGCAACTACACATTCAACCTGTTGCCAGATAATCTTTGCAATTAAAGTTAGCAATCAACTCAGCATAATACCTTTATCCTTAATAAGGTCTACTGAATTATAATGTGTCGTACGGTATCGAGTTCATTGAGTAACTGAATATGTATCACATTTGCAACAGGACACTAATTGAGTGCCCGTAACACCTGGGACAAAATACATATTGTTTTACTCTTTTATAGACGTACGCTGGCCATATACCTCCTACTTGGTAGACGTGTTGTTTTTTATTACGATAATTTTCTTGATAAGAAATTATTAGGTATTGAAACGAAACCGGTAATTAACGATAAAATAACTAGTTATTCCTCCACAACGTTCACACGCAACTACGTATAATATCAGTATCTATTTTTACGATACTTTTTACGGGATACAGTCAAACGCATACTATAAAATGATTGGCAATAATAATAATTTTAATATGACACATAATACGCTGTAGCCCTCGCCTTTATAAATTGCACTTCAAAGAAACTAAAAAAGACGTGCAAAAAAAGTCCATAAAAGGTGTTAAGGCGTTCGTAAAGAATCACAAAGCTCTTATTAAATAATTTGCAGTCTCATAATTAAAAATTACGACTTCTTAGTTTGTTTCAAATAGGAAGTTTTTGGTGAAGGGGACTGAGTGATAAAAAAATTGTTTGCCTGCTTATTAAATTGTTTTTGCAGCTCCCGTTACTTAAAGATTTCAGCTCTTGTTTCATGCGTTAAGAAAATATAAAAAAAATGATGTCGTAGCTGGGCCCTTACTCCTTTTGTTTGACTAACCGTAACGTGAACGTGCTTAATCACGCACCTTCACATTAACCAACACATTTAAGGTGGTTTAGTTATGCGCCAGTGCTTTCTTATACGGTAACCAATTGAAATCTACCGAATTACACACGTTGCGTTGCGAATTGCGATGCGATTAGATTTTCAAACAGAATAAACTCAAACTATTATCAAGCCGGCACGAACACTGACCTAGATTCATTTGTTTTGATACACAGCTCAGTATTAATACGTAGTGTGGCGAACCTCCCACACTTGTCCCATTTTAGATTACACATGTGTGGTTACAGTTGTAAACATTCGTTTTAGGTTCAACCACACGGGAATATCATCATAATGCACATACATTGACACAATTCACACACACAATGCATTATTAAGTATGTTCTTATTCATTAATCAGTACCAATAAAACAGCAGTCTACTTATGTTGCTAAATATTTATAGAATGTACGATAACAATAAGTATGGATTACATAATACCATGAAATATTCATACTTCAAACACATAGCTCTCGATGCTTATCAATGTACCGTAACTTATTACGTTACGTTACCTAGTATTATTACGTCATTATGATCATGCGACGATAGTGTGTAACCTTCAGTGAAAGTTCGGAAAATGGGTCAACTAGTATTGAAATACTAATGAGATTGTTGATACAGCAGCTCATATTGGCATTCAATATTGTACACTACAACTCCGTGTTCCTTCTAGCGCAGATAGGTATTTGAACAATGATAGTTGAGAAATTTAAAATTGCTAACATTTAACGCGGGAATTTAATACCCGCAGGATAGCCTGAAAAATGTATATAAAAGTATGTACATTTTATTAGCAAATACATACAAGCGTAGCAAGTCCTAAGTATACCATACGCTCCATACTATCACTAAAAATGTTATTACCCCGTCCAAGAATCGACAGTATTGAAGAAAAAAATCCTATAAAACTCAAATTAAATTAATAAAAATTCCGTCTATCACATCACTAAAATTTTCCCGGGAAAATTGCTTTAACACCAATGCAGAAGATGCAATGTAGAAGCGCAAGACGAAAGTTTTCATTCTATAGATAGCTAATCTAGTTATTTTCTTCTATTGTAAAAACAGCTATATTTCTAACGACGAAGAGAAAGTTGCTGGATAGGTATGACGTTTATGATTTTCTCGTTCATACCGAATGAGCGTAGCGACATGCAATCAATTTAAAATCAATTGTAGATTACGTTTGTAACTAAAGCGTACGGTATCCTTGTCGCACCCACACGCGGAGAGATACGAGGTGACGCGCCCGCGCAACGCGTCACCTATCAACGCATGCGCACACACGCTCACGCGCTGATTGCAAAATGGCCGCCTTTAAATCCTATCATAATGAACATCTCATTTTGTAATCGTTTTAAATATGAACAGTTTATTTCTTTTTATATTTGTATCTTAGTTATTAATAGTTTACAGACCAACTTATCAATATTATATTTTTTTATAAGTCGTAAGAAAAACTTTTTCTATAACTTCTAAGAAGTTTTTTGTGAAGTCAAATGTAAGTAACTATTGTATTTTTAATCTAATAAGTATTACTAAATTAGGTGGGCTTATCTAGGTACCTATTATTTCTTATTTTATGCGCATTTCATGGTTCTTACGTATCCATTGTCTGTTACGCATTGTATTGTTTTTTTTTTACCCTAAACTACAATACAAGCGTAAACCTCGACACAAAAACGTCTCCAATAGGCAAACGTTTTTTTTTTTATTTGTTCGGTAGCCACCACCAAAGTAGGGTATACTTACCTGTTAGCTCAGTGATCGGTAGCTGTTTCCAAGTGTTTTATAAACTTTTGATCCCTTTAGAAGATAATAGGTATTGTGGAATCTATAACAACCCTATTCAGAATTGTTGTGTATTTTATTCTCGTTGAATTTTATTTAAGTACAGTACAGTTTAAGATGAAGTTCTTGACTTACAATTTTTTTTTCTTTTTTTTTTTCAAATTCACCTCTCCCGGCACGGCTTCCCGGGTCGAATATTTGACGACTTTAACCAACATGACCCGTTAAGTGCTTCATGATTTTAACAGATGTGCATCTAAGAGTTCTCAAACGTTCAATTCGTCAAATTCGTATTGTCTGAAACTGACCAACCGTAAGAAATTCATAGGGGGCCAAAGGGACCGGGTCACCCAATTTCTTACTTCCCTTTAGTAATTACAACTTAGATGTCGTTGAACTCTGATATGTTTTGGTTTATGGGAAAATAAGTGGACTAGCTGCAGGGTGCCGACTAATTGTATACTCCGCCATTTGATAGAAATAGTTGCAACTGTATGGGGTTTCTTTAAACGCTGCATCCGGTCAAGATGCATTTTTATAAGAATTAGAACAGCAGTATTTCCGTTAGAAATCAACCCTAATCCAACGAAATAAAATATTAAATCCTTTTATTTTTTATAATTTTATGATACACTTTGTATTATAAAATATGTATATGTAGTATACAAATTAAAATATTAAATCATTTTTTTTTTTTTTAATTTTATGATACACACTTTGTACCTATTATAAAATATGTATATTATAACGTATGTATTTGAACTTTCCACCTGGTCGAAGCTAGATTCATGACATCAATAAACCAAATACAAAGCATTGTTCGTATTCTCTCAAACAATAGATCGTAATTCTAAGTCCATAAACTTTATAGAGAAAATTAATTTAATGAGTACTAATAAATCAGTGTACCCCTGCAAGCGACACAGAATAAATCTGCATTATGTTATGATTGTGACAATGGCGGTGCAATGATGACGGCGCGTGCGCACCGCAAAGCGCAGCCCTTTGTGCATAGTGCGCACCCTCGCGGACACTCACTCTGTAACGGTCATATTGATTTTTTAACTGTCACTTTCCCCTGATTCGATTGTAGTAATAATTCTACAAAGTAAATAATAATACTGACGCGTGCCGCTATAAAGCGGAGTAATCTTCATTTTTCGGTGGTTATCCGTAATGGTTTACAAAATACCAACAAGAATTTACGATAATAAAGACACCATAACGTTTAAACAGGCAGACATTAAAACATTTTAATTGGGCCAGCATTAAGTTGCCTATTAACTATTACTAAACTACCAATTAAACGTTATCTAAATAGTGCTGCTCCAAAAAAAAACCTTTAAAGAAACTACATTTTGTAACTGAAACGATTGCGAAAATGTAGCGTTATGCGGGTGATAAAAAAAAAGTTGTCAACACACATGTTCGAATTTTAAATTTAACAGATAGGGAGTGTAACGGTCGTTGCGATAGTTCACGGCATCTGCCTTTCAACCCCCGCGTTCTCACCCCCTGCTCAGCACTAACGGCACAGTCGCTTATATTCCGGGTCGAATGACCTGGGCATGAACAGGGAAGGATAATATTACTTTCACGCAATTTTGTATTTATTTTAAGGTAGCTTTATCATATTAATCGGAAGGGTTAGAGCCCTCTAAAACTACAGTTAGACAAAACTCATGTTATTTCTAATCGCGCGTACGATTGTAGCAGATAAGGATTGGTAGGAGAATTCGTTTTTTTAATGTTAGTCCAATTGTAAAACAGTATAGGTCTAAGAGATACAAAGAAGTACGTAATTCTGCCCCCAGACAGTCAAAATGGACTACCAAATTAGTTTTGCTGAGTGAGTTTACGTCAGTAGTGTAATGGCCGGTGTCCCAATCCGCCAGTGCAATCCGCGACAGCACAATCGTCACTTTACCTTGGCCACTAGACCAGGGTTTCTTAAACTTTTGGCTCCACGAACGCCTGTTATCTCGATGACAGCGAACCCCTACACAAATTTGGAAGAAAAAATATCATCCTCCTAGCAATCGAAGCGATCATACCTAGTAATAATCCGCCATAGAGGAAAAGTAAGAGGGTTATTGAAATTAACTCCTAAGGCTCCGGTAACCGCTGAAAAATCAAACCGAACAGCTCATATGAACACTAACATTATCTTTAATCTCTCCTCCAATTTACCCCCAGGACTCTTAAAAAGGGTGTCTTATTTCGCTGCCGGTTCACAGAAGGCGAGACTCCCATTAAAAATAATAGCTTGCGATTAAATAGTCTTGTGTACTTGACCATTACGACAGGTCGCACTTGCACTTGCTAATGCAGAAAGGTAATTGGTCAAACCACCGACACGACACTAATGTCGTTATAGTTCTCACGAGCTTGGGCATGCTCACCACCACCCTAAGGAAACGGCATGTAGGCTATGGTTCAATGCGCGTAACGACTGTTTCTGCACAGATAAAAAATAACTCTTCACATGTTTTTTAGTTCAGTCGATCATGTTAACCTACATGGTTAATATATCCTTTAGTAGACTATATTGTTTGAATATTTAACGTTACGATTATTCAATTATTAGTTATTTATATTATAGCAGTAGCATCACTATTATGACGTATTTTTAAGTCGGTATCGAAAAAAATGGAAGAAATAGAAAGGTTCGCCTGTGAATGCAGGCTTGAATATCTAATCCTTTGCTCTCTGGGTGCAGGTTATTGACCTATGATCCCAATGGAATAGCCAACTATTCCATTTGCGATTAAAAGTCAATAACCTGCAAATACTTTACATTATTTATCTAAATAAACAAAGTATTTTTTTAAAGAAAGCAGTCTTCCTCTTCCCCCTGCTTACGCGTGATTCACACCATAGAAGCGTCAATTAATTGAACTAGAAAATTGTGATATATATGACTCATAAACCAACTAATCCCAGTAATTATAATATTAAGATTGCAACACCGACGTCACTTATTACACTAATTAAGCCTTAACTAACCACTTGTTTACACGACCTCCTTACATAACGTCCAGAAATTCTTCCTAACCACATGCTCCTACACATAAATTTAGATCAAGGACAATTACTTGAAACTCTTTGTTCGATCAGAAAGAGTATTAGCCGTATAGAGTAGACGTTGTCTATGGTCCCGTTATAACTAATTACCGTACTATTTTGGCAACAATAGTTTTGTGTTGGCTTTGAAATGCCGTTAGACGTAAGACTTATTTAGTAACACCTACTATTACATTAGTTCACGTTTTAGTCAACAAAAGATATTTTCTTTGATAGTAAATTGGCTTTTTAAAAAGATCTGTACAGTCTACCGAACAGACAGAATGATCTACAACAGTGTAGACGAAAAGTAGCCAAAGGTCTATAGTCTATGGGAACGCTATAGTTTGACAGCTGAAATTTGGCAGTTTGCCGCTATAACAACTATTTTTTTTATGTATAGTTCTCACCACACCAGTTTTCTTTACAAAAGTTAAAACCTAGATTTTAACAATCATACGGATTCCTTCCGTATATCCAACTCTAATTTCTTAAAGTTTTTTTTTTAATTGTCTTCTCTATTCTGTCCTAGGGGCTGATCCTTTAATGACAACATAATAGTAGATTTACAATAAAAAAAGATACGATCCATGTCATTATGACAGATGAAATAATGATCAACATATCAACCCTGGCGTTCGCTTGCCGACTTTTATACCCTTCGCTAGATGTAATAATAGAAAGCCAGGATAAACAGCTGTAGTCCACCACTCTGTACCTACCTAATTAGTCCCGGGGAAAGTAGTTTGAATTATTTGGTAGTCAGAAAAAAATATCACAATCTAGCTGTTGCCAACGGCTCTGCCCGCGTGGATGTCGGTCATCGTGACCAAACATAGCATATATCCTCCGTACAAAATTTCATCAAAATTGATTCAGTAGTTTAGGCGTGAAAGCGTGACAGACAGACAGAAAAAGTTACTTTCGCATTTATAATATTAGTATGGATTTTTCACTGGTGGTACACTAGGTATACATTTTCATGTTCCAATATTAATTTCATAATCTCAACATAGTAGGTATATCTAGAATGTCTGGCGTATCGTTAAAAAATCTACACAGATAATTCAAACGTTCATTGTGGCGATTGTGAAAGGTCTTCAAGCGAAAAAGTACAGTTAGACAAAATAACTTGGCTTACTTTCTAATTGTTACTGCCGCACGATATCTTAACAATTTAACGACTGTGAGCCATTTTTTCAATGATATTATATTAAACTGACAAATCTCAATTTTAAGAGCCACTCTTCTACAATATTATAATGTCATGTAGCTTTTTTTTTTGGCAATAAACAGTGTGTCATTCTGTTCCTTATTAATTGTTATTTTTTTTTGACTAGCGACAGGAACCCGATCTCATTGCGATATTAAAAAAAAAATCATGCTCTTTTTGCACTACGTGTGTATCTCATACCTATTTATTAACGTGTATTCAATTTAATATATATTATGTACATAGTTGGATTGCATTATCATAATTTTCCGCAATCCCTATACTGACATTACAACAATTAATTCCGTGATCATCCTTAATTTTCCTCATTGACAGCTCTTAGGTATAATTAACTCATAATAGTTACCGTAATAAATTGTCGTTATAACGTCACTAACATAAATAAATATGGACACTAGGAAAACCACTGTATTTTACGCGCAATAACTTTTTAATTGCTATACTCTGCTGTATAGAAACAAAATGATGAATCCTTTCAATTCAGGTAGTTAGTTATTTTAAGATTATGGCTACCATAGGCTCTTTGGCTACATCATTAAAACCTAACCCTACCATTACCTGTCAGAGATGTTGATAGCACGAAACAGGAATTTATTCTCCAGAAAAACACATTGCTGGCTGAAAAAAAAAATGTTTTTTTAATGATTTCGAACGTGTTTCAATTTCAAATAGTTAAGTAATAAGATCTGTTTTTAAAAGTTCAATTATTTATTATGTAATACATTTTGATAAAAGCGAGAACACCAACTGCACTTAAAAGTCTTTAAATTCTTGAAAACCTATAAATCATGATCATGATGACATATAAAATAATAGTCGTAATACGTCATTGAAACAAGAAAATAGACAAATAGATAATTAAACAACATCGTACTGTACAGTCCAGTATTCTCTCGTGTGAAATCGGTTTTCTTCACATTATGAAACCAACATTCACTTCTCGCAACTTGTAGAATGGAACGTCTTATGCAAGGCTGTATGCATTTTCTATTGTGACGCAAACCACTACGTTGATTCAGTATACGTTGTTATTGTCACATCACTAGTGTCAAAATATGAAGGTTATGTCCAAAAATATATCTATCAGTGACGTCATCTGTTTATCATTTTTCAAGGATTCTCCTAACTTTAATGGTTATGAACTTGAGCGAGTAGTATGTATAATAGTCAATAAATTTAAGTGGGTCCACACTTGTTGAAATAAACCTCTTGAAGCTCGAACCGTTCCCATACTAGCTTTTAGTTAGTATCTGCCCAATGAAGGGGTGATTATCAATCTAAATACAGGGTATATAATTGATAAGTATCATCGATCGACCCTTGTTAAACGTTTTCCCATAGAGCATGGGAATAAAAATCGATAGCCAATGTTATGCGCTACTGGCTTTATCATTACGGTAGTTAATACACTTTTTTTTAAAGTAACGTACAACTAGGTGCGTATGTTCTAAATTCAAAATTTAATGAAGCAATAGAGTTAATTTTATTTAATCCTAACCATCTATGTATGATTGACGTAAATAACTTTTTAATTAAATGAACTGTGGCATTCTGGATATTGGTTGACCCTTCATTTAATTTTGCAGTGTGTGCAATAATTTATTTTCGGTCGGCTAAAATACTGTAATTATCCTTTAACTAGTACTATAAGCGCATACGTAATCGTTCGTTAATTCATATCAATCCTGTGAACTACTCTGCCCTCACCCTCACTATATTGGCAATGGCTATCCGTTGAAACAAAACGAGGGGGAGTTTTTCATCACACGAGCTGCCATTTTGCACCGGATCAATAAATAATTACCGCTTTTAACCCCGTGTGAATATGACCTTATCGTGAATTGTAATACTTTAACATTTTAGTTCCATTAATTTCACGGCACGGCCATATATAGGTATTCCAGAAAAATCGCCACGCGAGTTTCTCGATCAATTTTAATAATATTTCCGTTCGAATTGAGTTTCAATTGTGTTAAACGGAATGCGTCAATTTCAATTTGGGAACGTTCTTTTTTTTATTATCGTCTGACAGCTGTCACTGGAAAATAAATGCAACACGATTAAAACTCTCCGAGTTTAATTTTAAAAAATCGCGAACACAACATCAGTAGATTTGAATTAAAACCTTTTTTGTTTTAAAATCTTTTGTGTTGAGGTCATTGCTTTGTTGCCAACATTTAAATAAAAACAGTATTGTTCCGCACAGTGCGTCGCAGTCGCAGTAGATAACAGCTGCACCAATGTGTTATTTTGATTAAATGTAACGACTTTTTTTACCTCAGCCATATGTTTTGGTTCAATAACTAATATTACCGATAATGATTACGCACTATTAGAGATAATTCATATTTCATTACACATTATTTTGAAGCTATTTGTACCACTGTTTTACACGTGCTTTACATTGTTGTTACAAAATAAATAGCTATGCACATTTAAGTGGCATATTGTGTAAACTCAAGACACTTGTGGCGACATAATAATCATTAACATACGGAAGTATCATAATGACTCCTCGTGGGAATGGTTGAAGGACGAGGAAGGCAAGGACGTGCATTCACATAATTTGTAACAACACATTTGGAAAGCTCTAACGACTTGCGCAGACCTTTTGTTTCTCATGAAACTGTTACCTTTGTTTTTGACTCCGCTGCGTTACCCTCTTTACACGCCATAGATGGTGCTCTGGTAACATACTTATTCAGTCAGTATATTAGTATTCATGTCTCTTACTATTTGACCTTATTAAAATTTGTTAACTGTAGTTACTCATTTAAAATATTTTACAAAATAAAAATCGGGTGTATAAGTAGTATATATCTATTCAACGAGCCAGTTATCATAATAATTAACACAAGTAAATGAGCTTTTATAATCAATGTTTACAAATCCCGACTTTATAAGCTCCCTTATCAAGTATCAAGAAATACGCTTTGTAGCAAAGTGCTAGATAAGCGATATGGCCTTGGACCAATTCGATAACATTCATCGGCATCGGCATCGAACGTGGGAATCGTTATAATACCTTGAAAAGGCATACACATGTGGGTAAATAGGTACTTGCATACTTAATTACGGTAAAAACTAGTATAGGCTAGCATGACTTTCCCAGCGCGAGTAGGCTGCCTCGAATGCGGAAATGCCATCTGTGGTTCAAACCATTCAGGTCAGTTCATTCATGTCACATTTAGGTTGACAGGTAATCCCAAGTATTCCAAAACCTTTGATCGATTACAAAATATCGATCATGAAAGTTGAAAAGTTGACTATCTCCTATTATTGCCCTCACCGATTTTTGTCACTTCATAAAAATCGTGAATTCGTTTAATTATGACAGTTAATAACTACACAATTTTTGGCATTTTTTACTTGAATTTACTAAAATCATGCAAATAAAATTACCAAAACATGTGTAAAAAAGCAAAATGCGCAACTTTCAAAACTGAGTAGAACGTCGGCGTTATTAATCGTTTTTTCACACCAACCCATAGAGAATTAAGGGTAACCGTTACGTTCTAAGGCAGGCGTGTATCTGTTTTTAATTTAAAAAAATGATTATTCCATAGAGAGTACGTAAACGTCTTTTTTGTATGGGCTTCCAGATCCAGGTGAGAATAATGTATTGTATTATGCAAATCTTTGGTTAATGACGAGTGTCCATCAAGATGGAAGGTGACAAACCGATGACACTCAAAAGCATGGAATATAAATCAACACATTAGTTATTCACACATAAAACATTTATTTATTTTGTGTTTGAAGTGGCTAGGATTAAAATAATCAATGCAAGATTACACACTTCAATTCGTCTTGCATTTTAATGTAATCTTTCAATAGGGTTCGACAATATAGAGGCGTGATGCGTTTTTATACTTCTGTGGAATACACAGATTTGAATTTGGAATTCAAAAAGCTTTTGTCATTGTTTATCTTTTTTTATTGGAGATATTTTTTTCATTAATCTGTGGTAAACAAAAGTTTGTATTTGGAATTGACATGATGAAAATATCTTTGGTTTTTTTTACTTAGATTACTCATACTGCGGCCAGTATCGTCACCCTTGACAGAAAAACCACAGTAATAAACCTACCTAGTTCACTTTTAAAGCACCTGAGCCAAAATTATGTAGATAAAAAAATCTGCCTAAGAATTTAAGATTTTTCTTAAATAAATCTATCATGTAAACGATTGTGTACCTTGGGTTACCGACCTTTTAAATGTGTTGACCATTTCTAAAATAAGTTTACTCAATTCAAACAAATGAGATGCATGTAAATGTAAGCGCTCAGCACATACGAGCACATCAAACATCTTCAAAGCATAAGCCCTTGAATTTAGAATGTTTGTTTATTCCTATTTGTATAAGGAGCAAGACATGTCTATGAATAGGGAACGATTTCTCTAACGCGTAGGAGGGTTGGCCCGGCGACACTAACAATAGCTGGGGTTACTCAAGCCCCTCCGGTGACACCAAAGGTAACACACGTGTGAACTCTAACTTCGGTCACAATTCGATTCCATTAGTTCCTTTCACAATCCAACTCTCCATTCTTTGTGACAATTCGAGTGTCAAAAATGTCCCTAAGAGCGCATCCATCAGATTCCCTCGAAGTGATGGATAGCACCAATGAATAGGAACCGTATGTTAATTTTAGATTGAAATGTTAATTTCGTAATAATTGTACAGAGTGTGGAGTGCATCTGAATAAACACTAATGCAGTTAATTCACACTTTATAGGACACATACTGACAATTCTATATTGAAATTGAGGACACATACTGCGTGTCGAAAACGTAATCTAAGTATAATTTAGATGCATCCGCCGACTAACTAAACTAATAGCTATTGAGCCAACTATGTCAGTGGGTGACAAAATAATACCGAGTACACAACATTAATGTTCGTTATACGGAACAAAATGTAATTACTGCCGTATAACAATGTTCTGGACATAAATGAGCTTCGATTATTTAGTAAACAATAAAGTAAGAACGAGTATCGTTGTTATACGTGTAGTTTAAGATTCGATTCGATCGACAAAAGTATATTTGTGGTTCTGGTAAGAATTTCTTAGACGCGGTGTCTAAAAAATGTCCAATTGATGACAATAGGTTCGTCCCCTATCAAGTGGAATAAAGTAATGTGGCTGACTAAAAAAATTAAATTTAAAAAAATATTGAAAAAATCCTCACCTTCGATAACATACTGTATATGAGAGTTAGTATGTAAAAAAAAAACAAAATTGAACCGTGGAATTTCTAACAAAAGTTTATAACTAACTCTTGCCTCATATCCGTGGCTCCATTGAATAACTGGGACATATTTGATTGATAACGTCCATCATATTACTCAAGACATTCTTAACGTAAAGAATTTGATTAAAAATGCATCCCACTTGAACGAAGCCACTACAATACAAATACTGTATTGTACAATATAAATTCATATTTCATGCCTTTGTTAGATTTGAATTACTGATATAGTGTTACAATCTGAATTTAAGATTTGTTTGTATTTTGATGGGATGCTTGAATTGAATTGTATAATAGAGCTAATTATGTGTGAACGTACATTCACTGGCACAGAAAATATGAATATTTATACAAAAATTACATGTTACTGAGCTCACAAGAGTTATGATGATTGACAGATAATGTCCGAATAAGATTTTGTTACCGTTGCACTGTGGACATTTTCAAAACTGTAGAAAATTTGAAGCAGCATTCTAATTGTTATGCAAAATTAGAAAGATGACACTTCTGAATGCACAATAACTAAAAGAATACTTACTATTATTTATTAATTGACAGTAGCACTTGTCAAAGAGCCAGTCAGTACCTTTCTGATAATAATTACTGCGTGATTTCAATCAATTTACAATGTAAACACAGTACTTCACTGTATTCTGAATAGCATTGGTTGCCATTCGTCACGAAAGACTCAGTAATCATCCACACGATCCTACTATCATTATGTAAACATTAAAATTTTCCTTGTAATAGATTAGCAATTTAACTTTACCAATTATAAATTAGTTACATTTACATGAGAGTTGATCTTTTTACTATAATATACTGATAAAGTACTAATAAACTACGTAAATGTCGGAGTAAATGTCACTGAATTCAGAAAAACTTATTTCTGAAAGGACCTTTTCTAAAAATACTCACATTTCTATAATGACCTTATGCATCGCGCAAAAAGTCTTATTTCAGCTTGTTAGCCGTCTTTTATTTTAAAAATAATGTTGGTATCTATAGCAAAATTTTAATTAGCAAATACGTCCAACTAAACTGAGTTCCAACTTTTGTGAATTCGCTTTGATAGCTGGTCCTATCGTTGACGTAAGACCAAGTATTGATCGTTCTATGAACAATGTTTTGCTATTAACATTACACAACAGTTTATAGTACATACAAAATACCAAATCTCATATCCCAACAAAAAATCGCAAGTACCTCCAACTAGATTACTCAAGTAAACACCGTTATAGAGGCCTTAAAGGGTTTGCTTTGACCTTACGCCATACCAACCACGCCATTAATAACGGTACGCAATTGACCACGACAAGCGAATCAGTTTCATACCTCACTAAAGTTACTGTCAAGTTATAACCTTGATGTCTTATTTAATCAATCGTTTATTAAATTAATAAATAAAAATATTTACAAGATCAAAAAAAGAAAGGGAAAGGAAAAAGGGGTCAGGTGTCGAAGAATTTAATAAAATATAATAGTTAATTGTAAAAACAAATAAATAGTATGCTTACACTAAAAAAAAATCGTTTATTATTTATATAAAAATAACAAAATGAACTCAAAATCAATTGCATGATTTTTGGGTCATTTTGTTATTTTTGTTTTATAACCCCTGTTGGGACATTTAGATCTTACTCCAACGAGTTCGTTTTGAATTTGTCTTGCAGATATTAAATGGCAAGTGCAGTTATTAATTTTCTTTTACTCACTTTTTAATATGATATTATAGAAAAATATGCAATTAATATTCTTAAATACGTCAAAATCAATATTTGTTGTTAGTCCAGTAACTTTGGACGAATACTGTATAGCGGACGCATAGAAAGACAGACACATTCGAGAGTAACCCATAAGAGTTAAGGATTTTTTATTGAATATACACAATACACTGCTAAGAAGCGAGGATAATGAATTGAACTAGTGTAAATATAGAATGTAATATAATACTTTCATCATTCACGCATTCAATACATCATATTGATAAATGACTCCATCAAGAAACAGTTTCGCTACCGCGCGTTTTTCTGACTAATAATTTAAAAAATCGGTAAATATATGAAAAAAAAATCAAAAAATATTTTTAGCAGCATAGCAATTAGGGGCACTGACTCTACTTTTGAATTATACATTAGCTCTTTTTTTTATAAAGCAAACAATAAAGGCTGCGTTAGATTTGCGAATCGCGGCTTTCCGCATCCCTGTGTCTGCGGCGCCGGCGCATCGGGTTCGTCGACCCGACGCCACGGTGCTATTGAACGTACCATAACAACACGCACACATACACGATATATAGTACTTACGCGAACATTTGGATGTAGTGAATAGTTATTAAGTGACTACTGAACTTAAAGCTGGGACAGATATACAGATTTATTGCGTATAACAAAATTGTGAAATAAAATATCGAGCTGATCTTCCTAGTGAATGTTCTTTGAAGACGGTATTCATTACTCATGTAGCCAGTAACAAATTCCACAGCTTAAGCACATAAAATATAAAGAATGTACGCAGTGAGCTTTATGCTGTCCATATTAATAAGCTTAAGCTGCATAACCGAGTTATGTTGTAATAAATCATACACTCACTTGAAAGTACACAAAAAAATGAGTAAAGACTCATTTTCAATGAAAGCAATAGGTACAAAGATGATGTAACTACTTCACATTTGCGTCTAAACATCTTACAGCCATTAGCTATGACGTACAGTGCGTCATTTAGGTGACAGGGTGACGACATTTCTCAGGATTGCGTACAAACGCATTGTACGACCACGGCCTAAAGCTCACGACCGCGGTAGCTCAAATTAACGGTACTGTGACAGCAACTCCTTTGGCGAAGCCTCATTCTAAATTCAAATAGTGGTGCGCGTACGCATTTTGTCAACAAACAAAAGTGTTTTCGACGACGAATTGTTACGATTTTACCTGTGATCAATTATTGTTGATGGCATTGTCTGCTGAAGAAACACGTGTGCAAATTGTTGTAGCATTGTTTGCATTGCTAGATGTAAATAAACAGTATAACGTCTATAGATAGATAACCTTGACGTTTGCAGCACCGTAAACATTATATTTACCTCATAAGTATATAGTAAGCAAAATAATATTATTGTAAAACCGTAAAATTGTCAAGTTTGCAAAATAGCAACGACTGTTATCAATATAGAGGCGCGCACCGGTCTATAAGACCGGAAACTTGTGCAAAACACCGATTCGGAACGCTAGTTATACCCTAAAACGTAGGCGGTAGTTCAACGACCTGTGTTTTTAACCGCACGTATATATCTATTACAACTGTACCAAATAATTATCGCACAATTTATAGTCTCTAATTACTGAATGTATAAAACACCTATTCAAATATACGCTATTTATCATGCATTGATAAATGTATTGTGTAAATTTTCACTGTTAATACGATTATAATTTAGAGTGCATTCTACCAAATACCTATTTTTAAATCGGTTGCTATATTTCGAGCACGAGAAAAAAACGAGTAGCAAAGTAGTTTTTGGTCAGGTGTCACTCTATACTCTCAGAAACTGCCAATTAATTATAATAAATGAATATTGTCGACAGCTTACGCAAATATTACACATTCAAATAAAATTATTTTTAGCCGCTTCTATCGCGATTTCTTTGTGTTATTTACACGGTTCTCGATGTCTCTCTTGCTTTTCAGCAGCCATGGTCCCCGTGACGTGCTGCTAGAATCAGCTAAAAGTTTTATTTTGTATTAAATGTAGAAATTTTGCAACATTTGGGTAGTGAGCTATAAATAGCAACGGAATTTTGCTTTGATTATGCAGTTATTGACTATCGTATCGAACCAAATGCCTGAACTAGATAATCACGGCACCATTGCACAGTGGTCCCGGCTCTTAAGAAGGGCGGTCATAGGAGTTGTAAGTCGGATTAAAAATTAAATAATGACTTTTTCACCTAAGAAATGATTGTTTTGAGGTTTTAAGAGTTATAACAAGTAAAAAAGTGTATTTTTTAGATGCAAGTTAGATATAATATTCCCAAAAAAACATTTTGTCGTCTAAAAAGCAGGTAGGTAACATTAAAACTAGTTTTACTTCTACTTTTGAACATAGCTGGATTGGTATATAAAATAAGAAAACTTACTAAATTAAATCTCTGAAGTAATCGGTTTCGATATTTTTTGCACCTGGCCAATTGTCTGCTAGCATTTCAAACACTTCACGAGAGGTATCTTGCCACATTATTTTTAGTTTTTGTGGATGAACATGCGTGTAGAACATGTATACGACGAAAAGAGCACTTTATAGTGGTCCCTGCTGAATAATAAAATAAAAAATGACCTGAGATTTCCAATTTCCCTACATATTACCTAGTACTTTCAATGACCTATATTCAATCCTCGGAGCAGTTTGGAGCACCTAAACGTTACAGTTTTTAAAACTAGAAAAACTAGAGATTATTTTGATATATGTTTCATCTTTGGCGATTCGTTCCTTCCTAAGTAAAAGTCAACTTGAATATAGGAGAGCGGCAAAAAACAAAGAAACTCGGAACTCTCTCTTTGACGGTGCTTATTATCAATAATAACAGGTTTAAAGTAAACGTAATAGGACTTAAAATGTCGTACATTCCTTCTATTTGAATATGCATAGCAAATTAATATCACAAACAATCACGTCCGATAGCAATAATACTTTGAGCATAACAGAATTTTCAGTGAAAAAATAACGTTAATGAGCACTATTGAAGTGTTACCACTTTGGGTGCAAAAAAATAATTGTTCTACATATTTTATTGCAATTTATTTTATACCTAGGTGTAAAAGGGTTATTTGTCTTCCCTCTAACAATAATTAAAGTCATAAATTCACCATCGACATTTTCGCCCTATGACCTATGGGCGAGACCACTGTGCATTGCTGCAAAACTTTATTGTATTAGTCACTAAATACATAATACATTCAAATTAAAATCAAGCTATGTACATAGAATTAAGTTAATTTAGTGCCTAATATGGACACTACGTTTGTGTTTACGCAACACAACACACGACTTTTCGTGACTAACGAAAGGCCCAAAAAAATGTACAGCATTTTTCTTTGTTTCTGTTTTAGTTCATTGTTTCATTAACTATTCTAATATCATTATCCTATCTTTAACATGCGTGATGTATATAACATATTTAAGAAGTAGGTATACGTAATGAATTCTGTTTTTTGAAAACTTTTTTATACCGTTAGAAATCGAAAAGCGTCTCTTACCTATGTCAATGCTATAGCATCCTAAACATTATGGAAATGTGTTTGATGAGTTTACAAACAAACAGTTTGTCGCTTTCTTAACCAATAAGAGTAACAGAGATAGAAATAAAAGCAAGCTTCAGAGGACGCGGCCAGAAAAGGTTATTCAACTTCTTTTGTAAATTCACCGTGAAAAAATACGCCATTGCAATTTTCTTAGATAATTTCGACTAAATTGCCGTACACGAAAATACACCCGGTGATCGTTGAGCGTAGAAATGTAGATTGGTTTTTTTAGAACAGAAATAACATAATATAGTACCTACGTATAAACGTTGTTATTTGAATTTAGAGTTATATTTTTTATAAATCAATACTGCGTTCAAAGAATTTTTTTTACGTTGAGGTTTTAAAATCGAATAGGTAATAAATTAATATTGATCGAAGATTACAATCACATCTTTAATGCATATCTACGTATATTTACGGTACATAGTGAAGTATAATCATAATCATGATACATATTTTTAACAGTGAGTTTGCGTAAAAGTAATTTTTAATTTTGTTGAGAATGTTCTAAATTCCCATTATATATTTTTTATTACGTTTTAAAAAAACCGAATAAAATTAAAACAAACCATGTACTTTTATCAACTGTAACATTGAATAGCTTCATATAAATTCAGGTAAAACATGATAGTCGAAAAATAAATAGATAACATAACTACATCTACATAACAAAACATATCTATTCTTTATTCCATGTTATAATAAACCAGTTCATTATACCACGTATATTATGTAATGATAAAGCCAGATTACATTATGGTGTAGTTACATAATTTTAATGTAACGTCCAATTAACTATTATTATACATTTATTACAATTTTTTTTATAATGCAAGTGTGTAATTATATGGTTAACACTTTCAACGCTGCTATATTACATTAATTGTTACAGCAGTTAGTTACACGTTGCTACACGGTACTCAGTACTATTACACAGGTAATGCACAAGCAGTATCTCATTTTCATCATCACCTCTATTTTTTTAAATCAAAAAGTCATTTTTCATGAACATAATATCTGAAAAAAATCTTTTTTTTTTTATTATCAACTGCAGTCGCTTCAGTGTGAAAACTGAAAGGATTTTTTCAAATTACCAAGAAATATAAAAGTTTAGTAATAAATCACAAATGAAATTTAATTCATAAACTAGTTATTATCGGTGCATTTGATAGAAATGATGAGTCATTCACCATCTCGCGATCGTCAAATTCGCGAGCGCGCGCGAGTTGGCAATTTTTGATTTCGAATTATTTTTTTGTTGTCATCTCGCGCGCATGCTAAAGTACAGTCAGATAAAAAAGGATCAAAGAAAACATGAAAAAGAAAACTAATGTATACTCGCGTCTTTACCTGCATTGGTTGATGCGCTGCGAATGTTTTTTTTTTTTCATCTTAGATTTCGATATAGACTTGCGAAGTGAGACTAGGCCACTAGGGGGACACGGTCGATATTATGATATTTGTTATGAGTAGCTATGTCATCTTAATATGCGTCGTATGAAATTAGATTTTTTTTTCGCTTATCTTTTACTTTAGGCTGTATTTAAGATACATTTCATAATGTTTCACATATTACACTAGTTTAAATATTTACAAGAATAAAATAAGCATTTATTGTAATTTTTATTTTATTACATATATTTTTTATGATATTTGTAATTCATTTTAAATTAGTATAGTGTTTTAATGTATATATTGATTATATTTGGGCAGCATCTCGTCAGTAAGCTTGACCGAATTCTGAACCACATTTCTCAATGGGGCTCTGAAAACCTGGTCGAGTTCAATACCAAGAAGACGCAGGTATGTGCGTTTACAGCAAAGGCTCTCCTTTCCTTCTCCTTTTGCTAATTCCCCTTACATTATAGATGACTACGTTGTTGATTTGATTTTTGTTTTATTTACTTAGCTTTCGACATTACACATAATAAGTAACAGACGACATTCTTGAGTCATTGTAATATTGTTGATTCGCTGAATATTGTTAGTTATTATTACAAAAATAAGCATTTTGCCGTGTTGTTTTAAATTATATAGGTACCTATATCTCTCTCAAAAACTGTGTTTTCTTTTACTTCAAACTCAAGTCGTATTATAAATGTATATTGATATGGCCAAATTTTATTACGCATTTTCAAATAATTAATGTACGTGAACGCATGCTTAAGTTTTCTATTTTTCTATACATTTCTTTATCACATAATGACAAAATAATAGCTTCTTCCACGTCCATTTTCTAAGCTCTGCCGAAACAAACTGACAAACTCTCGCAAAACTCGGTAGCGCTTATACCGCGGGATCGGGACCCGTATCTTAGACGTGAATCACGAGACTAACGAGGTCCTGGCTCCCGCCGTAGCACCCCATGCTATCCTCAAAAGACACATTTAGGTGCAAGATATAATGTCCCGAGTAACCACTGACCTCCGTTAACGCGCGTTACATGTGAAGCTAGCCTAAAATATCTTGTACATTTAAAATAGGTACCTAATTTAATCTATTACAACGTTTTTGTAGCTGACTGTACACAAATACGTCATATTTTCACAAACGCGCGAGTTGATGACACAAAAATAATTCAAAATCGAAAGTTGTCAACTTGCGCGCGCTCGCGAATTTGACGATCGCGAGATGGTAAATGACTCGAAATGATAGATGAAGACAGATAATAAAAACGCACCGAGCCGATATTATCTTTACTGTCGTCTCTGTCACTTTACTGACTTTTTGCTGTAATAAACAACTCCTGCGCAACTGTAAAAACGTCGAATGTAAATTATGGTGTGACTAGCTCGGTCTTGTCAAACAAATAAAATTAATCTTCGAGTCAATAATTAAATGAAATCCTATATCAATACAAGTCTAGAAATATTATTTATCCGTAGATATAAAATATGAAGTCAGCCTGTCGTTAGTCCAACTTGTCTCCTAACCCTCCATTTTGGGGTGTCGCTAGGTATAGTTGAAAATGCCCTAATATTGTAAAAAATGCCGAGAAAGCCACTGTCGCAGATTATCTAATAGTTGGCACCATTTTTCGGTCTATAAATTATTTTGGAGCAAATATTTAGACAGACATTTTATGACATTTCTTTTATGTTTTTCTTTTTAATATTTACTGTTCAAACTGGATTTGAAATGAAATAAGTTAGTTTTTATTACAAGCCCTTCCCACTGCCATACCAGGGGGTGATTATTATAATAAGCGGTCATTTTGTCCTTAGAATAATTGCTCACATTCCTAACAAAACGCAAGAGGAACGTAATAATTGCTTCTACGGACATTAAGTTTATGTTCACGTTTATATTTATAAGATTATTAATAAATGGATATTTTGTTTACAGGTAAACATCGCCGATTTATGATAATGATACTATTCCAAACCGGTATGTTTTTTTTTATATTATTGAGTCGCTAAAACGAAGAATCAAGAGGAACTCTGTAGTTATCGCTTTTCTGCCAAGAAGTACAGATTTTCAGCATAATTGCAACGCGATTAGTTTCCCCTCGTAGCGGACTTCAGGCTTCGAGGTGATAACTTCGGGTGCCACGGGGAGTGACGTAGTGATGAGTGACTTCCTCTTGACTCTTGCGACCAAATGCCTGATTTAATTAAAATACTTTTTCAAAATGTGCGATTTCAAAATTTAAGAAAGCTTAATTAAAAGTTGAAAGTCTAATTGAAAACGAATCATAGTATGAATGATTCTGAAGGTAAAATGAAAATGCAGGTCTTGTTTTGAAAGTATATATATTTTTTAAATCGAATTGAAATCACTCGTTTTCTTGCCGTTACTGAATCAGACTTCTACACTTAACATGTACCACAAATTTCTATAGGGTGATATGAGGTGGTATTCCCAATCCACCCGTGACCATCGTCGTTGGTGATATTATTTGATGAACTGTCGGAAATGAGTAATAAAAAGTAGCATGCCTCACTGGTTCTGCTTTTGGAAAAACTATCAGAACTAATGCAATAATTGTGGGTTACGGCTTCAAAACTGTACCTAGGCCTTTCGTCTTCATAATATTCAGTTTTCACGACCATGATGTTATGTCCTTTGACAATGATGACCCTTCATGCCTAAGAATTTTTTGTCCTCGACGATTTTCGATTAGGCAGTTAGTAGATTATTTGATCAATTTTTATATTTTGCAGTAACTTTTTTGTTTTCATATCAAGTTGTTTTGAAACAGAATTTCAGTTCAGTTTTTATGCATACAAACAAAGTAATTATTATTGATCAACTTGGCTTAACAAAATGACTGGCAGAGGAGAGTCGTAAAACACCTCACAAAAATAAACAAAAAGTAACATTCCAAGGATTTTCTTAAATCAAAGGTAATCTGATGTAAATCCACGTAGGGCCATCAATTTCTAATTCAATATAATTTTAACCCTTCCCTGCCATAATTTTGTTCAAATCGTTCTTATATAATCTCAGTGTCTATTGAACGTAAATCTCTACCCGTAATTTGATCAATTTGACTAAATGACGGGCAATGACTATGACTATAATTTGATTTCAGACCATAGACATTTTGTAATGAGAATGGAAAGCGTATCCAACCCGAACATTAGATTCTAATTCCAAAGAGCTGCTTTTTGAATTATAATCTAGAAGCAAAGTATTGCTTGATATCATTTTAATTGTGATTAAATAAGGGCTAAGGATTCATAAAATAGCTATAATATAAATTTTAATCATTTTTGGAAAAAAATATTCCAATCACTCTTATTCTTTTTCAAGCATTTTTAGTCGGTATTAACCCTACAATGCGTCATCATAAATGGGGTCATTTAGACCTTCCTTTATGTACTCATAAACATCTTTCTTTTACTGAATAGCTACTAAGTATTTCACAGTTTGCATAACCAATTCTAATAACCTATGTCTAATATCCACATTACAAAAGGCTTCCACTTTTTTTCTTCAAATCTAGTTAGTAAGTTTTTTTTTTTTTAGACAATATCAACAGGAGTGTGTGAAAGGAAAAATCGTGAAGAGCTTGTTTGAAAAACAGTTTTTTGTTAAAGTGTACCCGAGATGTGTATCGATTCGATTAGTTTTGAGGCTCTAAAATGGCAAATACACTTGAAGCCCGACTTTTTTGGATGGAGTGCCAATCTTTGAACGTTAAGGGATCCGATCCTTATTTTTTTTTCCCACGTTTCTGTTCTATTTCTGTCAAAAGTAGTCTGATAAATAGTTCAAGGGCTATCGGGTTGTCAGTCAAGTGGGTCACCATTACTATTAGAGAGCAGGCATGATTATTTTTTGTCCCACTAACCTAATTTATAAATCACTTGACACGATAAGAATTTCTCCTTATTGTAGAAATGCTACGTATTACGTAATCGCAATAGTTGAGAAGTTAAGGGTTAAAATGGTTTATCTCTTTTTTTATATTAGAGATTTTATTTATTACACATACGTTAAACTCATCCCTGAATATCTTTGAAAGGGTAAATAGAGACATAGTAGCAAAATATTTTTCATCCCACCATCTCGGAAAGACTATTTTTGCTCTTCGATAACTGAGCGGAAAAGTCGTTTTTATCCTCTAGAGAGGTAAAGTAAATTTGAATTTAGAACATCGTGTGTACTAGGTTTGTGGACTCAAAACATCATTAAACCTATTTACTTCTACCTCTATGGTGCCGAATTTATCATACAACTTTTTTTTAATTCATGAAAAACTCAGACTCGTAACCTCCTTGGTGTACTTTTTTTTTAATTTGCTTTGCGCACATCAATTTTTTTCACGTCATATTGTTGACATTGTTGTTGAATTTTTATTTTGTTGTATTTTATTACTAGTATTAATACACATATTATACAGCCTCCATGGCGTAGTGGTATTGAACGCGGCCGCTACGCAGGAGGCACGGGTTCGATCCCCGCTCAGTGCAAATATTTTTTATGCATGAAAATGGGTATTTGCATTAGTCTGGTCGTGCCTTGGAGAGCACGTTAAGCCGTCGGTCACGGATGCCATACGAACACCTATGGCAGTCGTTACGGGTAGTTGGAGCCCTAAAAATTTCAACAACAACGGTCTGGCTGCAATGCTTCGATATCGCCTAATGTCATCATTGGGTTGTGGAGGTCAGATGGCAGTCGCTTCACGGCAAATATCGAGGTCCAGCCAAATCCGCAGTTAAGACTGGTAAAGCGGACCCCGGACTCCGAGGTGAAAGCTTCGGATGCTGACTGGGAATTAACGCTAGGAAGGAGAAGCATTTCATTATTTCCTCGCTGAGGTGGGATGAAAAGTTACGTGTTGCACTTGTTAGATTGGGGAGTAAAAAGGGACTTGTATTACTATAAAAATACCATAAAATGTATACATCAGCTATACACACTACATATATGTAGTGTACACATAATTGAACTTCCATGTCATTAAGTAGCTGACTGTACCCCACAACTCGAAATGTATTGCCTCAGCATCATGATGATACTATGATGACCTGAAAACCAGCGGTAACCATGGGCCTAGACTAGGGAAATATAACATTACAATTAAACAGCCAGTATTACTCTTATTTCAATCTCTTTATTCCGTTAAACTCGAGCTACGGATCTCTTGTAAGGATGGGTTAAGGAAGGTACACTACGTCAGTTCCAAAAGGACGTATCGACTGGGAAAAGAACTGACAAGAAACCAGTCCGTCTCCTAATAACAATATAGTAACAATAACAGTTTACAACATAACCCTGGTATCATTATACCAGTACAGGTTAATAGCCAACACTATAACATTTGTATCAGACAGCCTGGTGTCGAACCAGATCTCACAAAGCCTTAGTGGCACAGTACTTGTATAGTCATAACTACTCACTATCATGATATTATTGTACCATCTGATATAGCACCACGAGTAACACAAATAATATCAAGTTATAGCATTTACACAAAGCTAGTCTTACAAATACGTTTTAGATAAACCAATTGTTACTTCTAATATCACACCCGAAGTGGGTACTATTGGATAATATTTTCATACATTTACTGTAACGCCAATGATAGCCATAATTGTTCTCTGTAGATATTCGATACCACACAATTATTACACAAGTAAGTACACAGTAATTACACAGCAATATATCAACCAGTAAGTACACAGTATATAACAAATAAATGTAACAGGGGTATAATCGTACCTTACTCTTCGAAGACTCGGGATAACTTCCTCCCATTCAATATTGTGTCGTCTTTTATAGCTTACGATCCGTCCCACCGCGACACATAAATATCACCTGATTTTCACCTACCTACTTTTAATTTTATTTTTCATAAATACCAACAAATAACATAATTCTGCTTTAACGTAATGTATAGATATACACTACATATATCTCATTTTGTCATTATAAAACTCCAAAATAAACAATAATCTCACACACTCGAGTGCAAAGATTTTTCACCTTGTGCTCTTTTGATTCCCTCGCTAACGCTCAAGATTCTAATTTGTGAATCACTCGCTACGCTCGTGATTCAAATTTAGAATCTTTCGCTTGCTCGGTCATCAAAAATGAGCACGCGGTTAAAAAGCAACTTTGCACTCTTGTATAACAAATAACTATTAAATAGGTACCTACCTATACTTTTTTTCAGTTTTGAGGGTGTGACTTTGTCAGCAAAAGTTGCAATTTTTTCAAGCTACTAGAAAGTAACTTGAAAAAATTATTAGCAAATTTTTAAAATACTTTATTAGTTCGCTCAATTATGCACAATAAAAGCACATAACAAGTATGTATTACTAAAGTTTATGATATGGTTATTCATCATAAAAACCTAATAAGCTGCTGTATACCGTGTCTACTCCGTTTTATTTTTTTAAACACCGTTCAAACAGCTGGACACTGCAATTGATGACCTAACGAAGTACTAGATGAAGATCAATTGTCCGCAGACAATTAACGATCAAAAGTCAACTGCGCTAACTTTGTCTTACTTCCAAGAACAAGAACTAGCCTTGATCGAGGTGTCTTATTAGATGGAGGGGATCACGCCAACGCAACGTGTTCTAAGAAACCTTACAAAAGACTTATTAACCAAAGTGTCAGTTTCTTTCCACTCCAGGGAACGAAAGAGACGAACTACGCCCCCGTCTCCCTCTGTTACTATTCGAGAGCAGCGGTCGTAAAATGAATTTGGTGCCGACAAAAAATTGTTTTGGTTTTTTTCAATACGGGAACGCAGCTGGAAAAAAAACTACTCTCGTCTTATTGGAGATTTTGTACTATGTCATAAATAAACTACTACGCGGCTTGTATTTTTTTTTGTAGAGATTTAAATTTTGTTTAATATGTTGCAACGGTCAGCTTGGTTGGCTTGGCGTGGGCCACGCTTCGTCGGCTCTCGGCAATATCGGTCTATACGCAGCGCGCTGCAAAAATTGCGTCCAATTTTTTTCTTATCTGAAACAAGCCTTTACAGAAACTGGGTCAACTATAATCTATTATTTCGCAAGCGTGTTTAAATTTACCTTGTTTTTCGTCGAGACTTGTTGTTAGTGAATCTATTTAAAGGCAACCGGGCACACAAAAAATCTTTTAATTGGTCAGAAATTGTGCTGCGTCTATCTGGGGAAGCTGTATAGCCACTAGATGCAATCTCGTCGGAGATGCGAGGTCAACGACCGACATGTGTGAACGAGATAGCATTATATGCACGAATGCAACAGATAGGATGCGCGTACGCACAGAAAAGGAATGAAAATGATTGTATTACTGTTTGTTATCCTTTTTTTTGGGTACACATGTCGTGACGTGTGGGTGTATGTGCGTGTGTGCGTCTAATCCTGAATCCCGATGCGTTTGTTATTGTTTAGTTTGAACTGCGCTACATGCTTTGAAGTATGCACACAGAATATCAAAAGAAGTTTATTTTTCCTTTGATATGTTACGAGTATATGCAGTCGTATACCTTCGCGTCAACTCGTCATTCAACAAAACTTTTAAACAAATTTTATGTCGTCTTTTTTGTTCCGTGTCTTTACAAACGACACAATGCATTCAGACGTTCCTAAAAAGGATTAGGCTTCAGGATTAAACTTGCTCTTATTCGAATTCTCAACGTCGCGACACGTACCAGTCAAACGAAGACATAAAAAATTAAATCATTTTTCTTGTCAAAGTTCAAAAGAAAATCCTAAAATATCTAAGTGTAGTCCTAAAATGTCAAAGTAAACACTGTTCATACACTGCTAAAAACAAGTTGGCAGAATAAATTAATAACAGTCATAAATTAAAAAGTCACAACTGTAATTTATGATCAGTCACCTGTCACCTGCCATGCATACGTCACTTTTCCCGCCAAACGCGATCGGCGCGTAATTCCCATGCAATAGTTGAGAGCAAGTTACTCTCGCCATCTCGATAATTTCTAATGATTATGCACCAACGGTACCAGCATTTGCAGACCACGAGCTCGCGCAACGGACAATGTGCATTCAGCCATTCTAATTTAAATAAAAAAACATCTACAATCGCATAAAATGCACTGTTTATTGCTCAAAATACACAAATAATGCCTTTCTCATCCATTGAGGGTCAAACGACGCATTGTCCCTAAGTTGTCCGGTTTGAAAAGGAGTAGGTTACCGGTGAACAAAGGTGGTGACATCTCTAAGAAGAAGGGAGAATAGGGAGCGTCTAGTGTAGTCAAGGTTATGCTAATGAGATTTAATTGAGTTTATAATAGGCAGAATGATGAATTGCTTTGGGCTATAATAGGGTTGGGCATTGGGCGCGAAAATTACGGTGACTAAGCTTTATTTTCAGCTTGTAAACAGGTCAATGGAAATATAATTAACTGACCTTTTTACTCTCCTAGTATTACTATACTCTTACTCTTTGTTAATTACAAATACAGTAAAAGGCCTATTTTCAAATACTTATAATACCCACAAGTCAACACGTAATTTCACGCTTAATAAGTATACAGACATCGAACAATGACACACTGTCCTGCATTATCTAAAAGCAAATGAAGTAAAACAATGTTTTCCGAACAATGCTTGCCCTCTAGCTTTGCTTGCGGTAGGTCGAAACTGTAAATACAGGAAGGCGTAAACACGCATTTACTGTGGAAACCGACAAAGGAGTTTAGTAATATGCAATAATTGTCTTTATTTACAGCTGTAAAGATGTTAGACTTCAAAGAAAGATTGTTTAGATTCGACAGAGTTGTAAAGTCCTATAAGAATTTACAGTAACATTAATTATAGCTGTTAGTAAACGTATGGGAAACAAAATATATACAATGGAAACGTGTTCCACCGGACACGTTGTTTTCGTGAATTATCCGGATATTCGAAATTCCTGTTAATTGAATATAATATGTATGAAGATTTTATTTCGACCACCGTATCTTTTAGATGTGCACATTCCCAGATAGTATTTACTTACATTTTACACAATAATATTTTATTAAAAAATTAGGTGATGCGAGCTTTTGTATTATAAGTAGCAAAATGTTATCCGGATAATCACAAATCCGTATAACTAAGGTCCGGATATTCGAGTACATACTTGGCTATAAGTACTGTGTAAGTTGTCTTGTTCTTACAATATACTTGGCTATAAGTATATTGTAAGAACAAGACAACTCCCAAGAATTTACTGTAGAGATAAAATTACAGTTGGTCTAGTCACTCTAGTTTATTATGTTAGTCTACATTCTAGAAATCGGGTTTGTTTAACAAGCTATATTTATGATCATTGTACTGCATAATGATTTGAAATTCATATTTTTTTAACCTAAATTTCGAATAATTTAAACATAATTATCTTTTTTGAAATCAAATCAAGTCTAACTATTGATCTAACAAGCCTAGACGTGAGAAGTTAACAGACAGAGTTACTTTCAAATTTATAATGTTGTTTAATGTCTACAAATTATAATTTAAAATAAAAATAAATTTAGATTCAGTTGTCACAACAATATACTTTTAAACACAAAGATAATCTGGTCATATCTTACAAAAACATGATTAGTAGACAACTAGACATACGAAATCACTAAAGAAATGTAGACAGTCCGTCTACGCTTTTACGCGTTATTTACTACGAGCGTTGAGTGCTTGCTGATACACTATCTGTTTGCGCAAGCGTCATGCATACTTCGTAATAATTGGGCCAGGGGGTCAAAGACCAGTCCTTTGTGCGAACACCTACAATAGCCAGGTCTTATAATGTCGTTTTAAATATACATCACTGTCTTAACCTTCAATATTTGTAATTGTAATATAGCTTTGTTAGTCGCCATTTTTGTTCAGATTACAATATATTTGATTAATTTAGTAGCTAGGTAAATAATGAAGTTTGAGTTAAATTAAAATCTAGATAATAATTTATTTCATTTTACAACCTGTATAAATACTTTTTATCTATAGATAAATATTCACCTCCTCCATTGTATTCATGGATTTATGTTATGGGTGTTTTTGTTTGCGCTATATCAGGAGAAAAAATATCCATTGTTTGTAAACGATATTTCTGTATCTTGAGAAACTGTTTGTCATCCCTGTATACGGTGCCAAGTCTATATATAAATGAATTATATAATGCAGTTTGTAGATAGCAGAACAATTAGCACACTGTTTATAATACCCACGTGTTGACACTCAGTCTGGCATAAAATGTAATTATTTACTAACGATAACATCTAAAAAACATTTCAGATAACTTATTTTATCCGATAAAAATACATCTTTCGAAAAGCATCACCGTAAATATAGAGATAAACGATTTGACTTAACAAAATAAATATGACTGTTGACACAGATGCATCGAATTTAATAGACTTTCGTTGACTTTTCTTGTCAACGAAGTCAAACATGCATTGGTTATCAGTAACGGTAGTCGTGGCTTGGCACAAAGTAGCATTGTGTGCACACTGTGCATACTCAAACAGGGCTGATACCACGTTTTACTTATCACAAGTGCACTTTAAATGCAAATTTTGAAAAGGAATCTATTTACAGCGGAAGAAAATCTATATACTTAGTTTCGTTTCAGTTGCGTTATAAAAGTGAAATTTATTTTAGAAATAATACAAAATTGGAAAGGTACTTAATTCAAATAATAAATAATTAAATGAAAAATTGTAGGACAATCTTTAATTTTTGTTTATTGTTTGTTACATAAAACTACCAACAAACGAGCAAACGAAACCCGTTACACTTCTTCCACCAGTCGGTCATCTTTCGTATGTATTTAAAACATTGTTTATGTTTTGAATTGACAGTATTGACATCCCTGATTCGCATTGATCATGCTCGGCTTGAAGTTGCGCACGCGCAAGTGCGTATGTGAACACATTATAGATCTAATAGGCTTTTGTTTTCTTTCACACATAGATCTCTATCATTGTTATTTGAAATCTATAGTCCCCAGCCACTCGGCTAACATAGTTTCTAAGTTAGAAACTGTTCTATTTTGTACACCAGCTGTCATATATGAATTATTAATGTAGTTGTGTTGCCAATTAATTATTCTGTTTACCTTAAAATAAATTGGTGACATACTTGTTTTGTTTTGGTAAAAACCACGTAAATGTTATGTTTACTACAAAATACACAATCGTTTCCACGTGTAACGGAGTATAAAATTGTTTCCCATACACATAATCATATATTCGTGGTATTCTAATTAATGTCCCTACCCTGTTAGGGGTTGTACGAGATTTTCGGCGATTTAATTTGTGTGAACCACTCAGTGCCACGGTCCGACGATTTTTGATTCATTCTTTGTTTGAAATTCAGAATTTTTATTTTTTATTTTTTTACTGGTGCATGTCTAATTGAACAAACAATTGTCTATTGTTTTAGAACTATATTGCACTGTAACAAAAAATCTGATGATATATCGCGGGCCAGTGAACTTATTCATACTATTGTATAATTATTTTTGACGTTATCCAAAAAATACATCGCTGACGATGTCAAATACTAAAAAATGGTTCTTTCATTACTTCAGTAATTAAACCACCTTGTAATATACAAATACAATACGAAATTTGTAACACAAACAAGTTGTTTATATCGTTATATTAACAGCAAACAAACGTGTCTGAACCGATAAGATGAGATTAATGCGTCTAACTCAATGCTGTTGATAAGAGCAGCCTTGGAATCCACCCATGCATGGTGAACTGGCTGCTTTGTTTTGTTAATCGATTGCAGTTAGCTAGCTAGTTTACCGATAACGTTCTCGATAGCTAATTATTCAACGTATGTTTCAACGTTCGAGTGTATGTTTATTTGCTTCATTTATCAAAACATTTGTATGAAAATTGCAAGTTTCAACTTCAGTCATTAGTCATTTATTACACTCATTAACGACAACGTGAACTCACTGCTAACATTGTCACTGAGTTTAACTGGAGAGGTTAATAAGAATACTAGTTCGAAACAAATTAAAAAAAATCTGTATTATTTTTCTAACAAAATTTAAAAAAAAATGTCTTGTTCGATTTTCTTTTGTTTTAATCTTCTAAAATTAAAACATGCTTTATGATAAAAAATTCCAAAAATGGTTAAAATTCTGTACTCGTAATAACCTAACATAGATTATGTAAAGGTGACCCTTTTGTCAATGTGACGTCCATGCCCTCTATTTTAGTTTCTTTGCGACTTTTCTCTGTTACAAGTTTTACAAAAAAATGTGTTGTATTGTATTGTAAAATTATTTCAAAACAACGTGAAGACCCCATTTTAGTTTGACGCACCGATTGTAACAACTAAACGGTTAGAAGTTTCGTTACAATAGTTCTCAGTGTAATGCAAATTTTGCAAAAACAATGGCTACCCTTTAATTTAGTTAAAGATGTCAACCGAGGCGTAATGAAACTCTTTTGCTTTGCTTTGTTTTGATTGTTACAAGTGCTGAGAGGTAATGTATGCAAAGCTAGTCGAAATACCCGTTATGGTGCACGGCATGTGGCGCACTTGTGGGAATATTTGCTAAATAATTTGAAACACTTAATTGGTGGGCTAGGTTTTCTTTTAATTAAAATGCTACTAATATTCCGTGTAGAAAATTATTCATATAAAATCAAGATATTCATACCAATTAGTGTTTTTATAATTTTGCAAAGTAATTCAGTAGGTACTCGAGCTATACTTTTGTTTTTAAATAATTTATGCTTTGCTATTTTTAGATTTATATTTTTGCTTAGTTAAGGTAGAGCTGATTTCACCAATTATATCTAGCAACCACGATAAACAAATACATTTAATAATTTAGGAAAACCAATAAATCCAATGATCATTGGCCTCTATTCTTCTTCATCATTTATGCAAAATGATAAAGTTTTGCAACGCCAGAGCTTATATCATTTTCTAAACCATTCAGACTTTCAGTATTCTTCTCCATTGAAAACATTAACTACAATATGTTTGCTACAATAGCAATCTTTCAAATGCAAAACTGTTTACAATGCAAAAAGTACATTAATTTTGTAACACGCATTACATTAAAGCACGCCTAGGTGCAACAACTATCGCAGATAATGAAATCACACGGCCCGTAGTGGGCTGTGTATAATTTTATTTATAAAATCCTGTTTCATTGGTGCAGTACGATACGAATCCACAAAATTTGCATAGATGTTTCGATAAACAGGTTCGGTTCTTGGCCACTGCACATTCCCACGAACGTACAAATTATGTTTTTTTAATATCAGTATGATGATTAAATCTGCTACTTGCGTTTGATAGTAAAAAAGTAAGCAAAAATGCAAATATGTACCTACAAAGAATATTTTCATTATTTTTTTTTGTTGGTCTATTGGCTATTTTGCTTGTACACACGGCGCCAGACCTCGGTTTACAGGCCACACTAACATAAAGGAAGTGTGCGTGACAGCAATACTATTAATACATTGCTTAAAGATGTGTGTCATAACAAGTAAACCAATCAGGGCCTTTGACGCACTCACACAATTGCTATTTTACTTACATAAAATGCACCAGGGTTATAATATCATATTCTAAACTAATTTTATGAAATGTATGCAGCATTTTGTTTCTATAACTAATAGGAGTTATCAAATTTAGTCACTATACTATCTGTTCTCATAGTCGAGATGGATAAGAATGCAAGTAAGTAAGTTTGGACCTCACCGTTGTCGCCGGTCGTTGGTTCGGAACTTAACAACGGAATTCTCTTTTTGTCATTCGTGCATCTTTATGTCAGTCAATTTAATAGACATAACATTTTATTTTATGTTCCAATATCTTTTTAGAAGTTTATAATAATTATACTGTGTTTTTTATATTTTTTATTAAAGATCATATATTTTTATCTGATACTTAATTAATTATTATCTATAAATAATTAATTATACCCATACTTAAGAAAAATATCATGCTTATAATAGTAAATATATTATTGCATTGCAACAATAAGTTAATTATTTTATTTTCCTTTCCTTTTATCCATTAAGAATAAATAGTATCATCAAGGAAATATACAAAAAATATATTAAATTATATTATATATATGAATTTTATACACTTAGTTTCCTGTAAATAAACTAGACCAATCGGACTTCAATATATTGAGGAACAAAAAGTGCACCTCGCTCGAGGACCGAACCCGGTATTGATTCTATTGGTTCAGCTGCATATTTAAACCATTCAGCTATATCTACTTAATCGTTTTCGCTAAATATGCTATTATAACTTGGTGCAGTGGCTATCATCAATACCTATATTTCATGTAAGTAAAATAGCGAATGTGTGAGTGCGTCAAGGGCCCTGATTGGTTTACTTGTTATGACACACATCTTTAAGCAATGTATTAATAGTATTGCTGTCACGCACACTTCCTTTATGTTGGTGTGGCCTGTAAACCGAGGTCTGGCGCCGTGTGTACATGATACACCCAGAACAATGTAAATATTTGCACAAAGCAGTAATCGAACCCGCGATACCATGTTGTAATTGTAAGGTCTAACAAACATCCTACCGAGCGACTACACTGATGAAATTGACCTAAAATTTAGTTTTTTTTTTTTTTAATAACATCTCTTTCCTTTGGGTTGTTATACGTGGCCTGTCTACACACAATTTTAATATTTTAAGATTCATGACGATAGTTTGTAGGTACACAGGTAACATTATTGTTGTGGTGTGTCAATCGTATGCACCGTTATAGATTACTGTGCAAGCCACGTTCGGCTTGCTGCTGGCCTACTGCTAACTGTACGTGACGAATTTGACTCGGTTCATGAACCTGATAACCCTAGATACTTTTCCAATAGTTAGACAGCAAAGAACCACAAAATATGGTTAGCGCGACCTAAGCACAAAGCTAAAGCTTTTCGCACAAAATGCGATATCACAACTTACTGGGTACCCACCTATACTGCTTTTTAAAACCTAAAATCTCAACGTTTCTTTCTAAAAATAACGTTACAGAATACAATATTTGTTTATTAATTTGAAGTAGATATTTTTATTACTTCAAATTATGTATAATAAAAATTATATGTATTCCGATTTTTAACTCCGTAGGTAATGGTAACCGTTTACCATCGGTTATTTACCAGGCACTTATTTGTTTACTGGCCTTGCGAAAGGTGTATTGCTGTAAAATAAAACTGGATGGTTAGTTTCACTTTATGGCAATACACCTTTCTCATTGTAAGTACCTACCGTTTTATTGTATAAAGGCTATAAAATCACAACCGTCTATACATGATTTTATTTGTACACTCAATAGGTAAACTCACTTCCTTTCCCAAGAACACCAGTGACCCATATTCAAAATTTTCTGAGCACATAATAATTATGTTTAATTGTTAAATACGTCATTGCTTGACCAATCGCCTTTACGATGTGACCCCGAGCGGTCATTATTATAGACTTTATAGGTGGTGTCAAAGCCACCCTTTCAATATTGTACTTTCACACGTTTTAAAATGTGGAATTTGTCGATTCCGAACGACCGGTCAGCCCATAAAACCTCGTTAGTAAAAAGCGTATTTACGCGCCCAACGAGCTCCGTATAATAATGTCGTAAAAATAATATTTTATGGAAAAAAATATATATTCCATGGTAGCTTTTATTTTCAACCATTTTTAATTTTTATCGACGACTTAAAATTTATTATTTATGGTTCCCATTCTCCACTTATTCGTGCATTTGTTAGTGTCGTAAAGCATAACAAATCGGGCGCATAATGCTCTGTAGTAATTAGAACAACGTGACTTTAAAAAACCTGTATTATAAAATGTATTTTGATGACTGCTTAGTTTTTAAAGCCGCGCTAGGAAATAATCAACGTAGAGCGGCTTGGGTGGTCCGTTGCGCCCCAAACACACGATTGTATCAGCCCACATTATGTTTTTTTTTTTCTTAAGACCCGGCTGCAACGCTATCAAATACTAATAGAAACATTAAACCACGTCTTTCACTCTCAAGCCATACTGTTAGACGCGACATTCGCCGCTCACACTCGAACGATAACTAATCTAACACTTCATGCATTTTAAAAGCAATGTCAAGTGGCCATTAAACTACAAACTACGACTTTCTAGTTAGAAACTCTAGCAATTCAAGGAAACTAGTAATTCGAGTGCGTAATGCGAGACTGCAACCCAATAGGTCGAGTGAGAGCCAGTGCTAATCCAGGCCAGATGTGACCGCTCGACCGCCTGGCTGGCGCAGGCTGACTGCCCCGGACTTCTAAGTCATTACACCGATTATTATGGGCCAAATACTCCTGCATCTGCCAAATGACGCTTCAATGCCATACGTACACCCTACTAAGTGCAAGAACAGTGTTTTGATACCCAAAATTTTTCCACTGACCGCTCACCGGCGCACAAAAAAACGATGTAACAAATTTTATTCTCTTAATTAACCGACAAATTACCTTTTGTTTATTGTGTCCGGCCGAATAGCCGTAACGTGTACACGATAATGCCCTGAATCATCAAAATGTTAATTACACTAATTTACTTAACAATACGGCTATTACAGTTAGCAGAAACATCTAAATAGTGCGTTTAAAAAACGGGATTGCACCGTCCCCAAATATGCACGATTTAACATGAAACGCGAATTCGTTATACACGTAGCTTATCTTGAGAAAATGCGCTGTTAACCTGTTGTATGCATCTTATTAAAGCACTGCCTATTGTGTATTATAGTTCCACATATTCATGGGTAAACACACACCAGTCTTTGTGTCTATTGTATACGTAATACTTAGCAGCATCACCCCTCGTAATCTCGTCCTTTCTGTGTGCATTGTTCCACACAATGTGAGATCCCGAATTCGGTCCAGAGGTCGCTCATCTCGGAGTGACCTTAGGTCATATGTGACAATACGCGGTATCTTGTTTACCTTTGTTAGACCGATGTTTAGGCTCTTTAAGGCTACTGGAGTACTTGTACGCGCCATTGTCATCCACAATGGGCATCATCTCTGAACAAAGGCTCGACAATACACTCATTGTTCTTTAACGATATTTAGCTACCGTTTTAGCCGTTACATGTCTTTATTATAGGTATTATCGATCTCTTTGTGTTATCAATTTATAGAGTTGCTCCTGTTCCATGAACAATTTGAATATATCCCGGTACCACAATCGTGGGAACTGATCTTAGAATAACGGCGACACTCACATAAATGTATGTGGCCTTGCTCCTCACAATATTGCTGATTCCAGATCCAATTTTTCCTTAAGAACGAAACTTCGTAAAGTTTGCTTAGTTTGTGTCTAGAGAGGGCGGTGAAAAAAGAAACTGAAAAGTTTTTAAAACTACAATGGAGACCCAGCAGTATCTATAAGTTGCAAGTGTTGCATAGTATACGCTTATTGAGAAAGCAGCCTCTCGAGTTTATTGCAGACGCGGAATCATAAATCGTGCAGGATATTCTCCGCTTTTGTCTTATCCTGCGTGTTTCGGTAGCGGCTGCATCTGCGCCTGCGCCTTCATGATTTACGTTTATGTTCACATGTGGTTTGTGTTTCAATTACAAAATGCAGTTGCGAAAATACGCACAGAAACCAATGCCGACTTTGTTTAAATAATTCTTTTGATTTACAAGTATTTACACTCAACGAAAATCACTGCACTTTGGAACGGTATTGCAAAAAATGCTTAAAAAAGTTTAGGTGCATTTTAACTGTAAATCCAAAGATAATCTGATATTATCGACAAGCGTATCCCAGTGGCTGCTCTGTAAATGAGAGGGTCCGCTGATAATACAAGTACTCGATAACGGCGGCTTTGATCGTCGACATGCGCTTGCGCATCCTTTGAACCCGCCGCCTATGCAAGCTGCGCTTTATTAAAATTCATTAGGAGTCGTCGTCTACCTCATCCTGAACAGTAGTTGAATGAAAGCTTACATCTCTAAAATCGATACAAATAAAATATTCTGTAAAGCCATCTATGGCGTCGTAAAAAAGTTGTTGATTAAGGTTCTTTATTTAAATTTGAGAATCTAAGATCAATCGACGGATTCTTAATAGTTTTCGTTGAAAAGGGTTCGATTATCGATACATTTATTAAGTCCTTTTTTGATATCGTACAGTAGCCGAGTCTTTAATATTCTAGCTGAGAATAATCGAGAAATCATCTTTTAGATAAAAAGGGATCGTCTGTCATTCGTTTATTATATACTTACTGCACTTGTTATTTACTCACATATCAATTTTGAAAATAAGGATGTAAAATTAATGCATCATCATCATCATCATCATCTGCATATAGACGTATTCTCCCGATTGCATCCGTGGCCAAGATGACCCCGGAGCTCAGGGTCCGCCTTCCGGCTCCTCCTTCTCCACTTCGCACGATCTTGGGCGTCCATGGTAGTGAGACCATTTGCACGCATATCACCCTCCACGACGTCAAGCCAGGACTTCTTTGGCCTACCCCTTTTACCTGGACCCGGCGGGGGTACCATTGCCAGGCATTTGTTCCCCACGTAGCCTGGCGGTTGCCGCAAGACGTGGCCGCACCAGCGAAGGCGGCTCTCTTGCATTTTATCCGCGATGTCACGGACATGGAGGCTGCCGCGGATGCGAGAGTTCCGTACGCGATCTTTACGCGTAACGCCGCACATCCACCGCAACATTTTCATCTCCGTGACACGCAGCTCTTGCTTGTGTCGCTCGAGCAGCGGCCACGCCTCACAACCATACAAGAGAACAGGCCTAATGATCGTCTTATAGACGTGAAATTAATGCAATGACAACAAAATTTAAAAACCTGCTAGTTCGTAATTTTTAAATACGTTTTTGTTTTCATAGAGTACGTAAGCTAAATTACTTACTAGTTATTTTGCTAATCCCTCTAGTTACATTAAATTCCACAAGGAATTTTCAAATAAGGGATATGTTCACGTACATACATTATATTGCAATTACACAAGTAAGGAATATGTTCACGTTAGTTGCATAATCATTTTCTCAAAACTTAAAACCATAAAAAAACTGCACATTCGTCTGTATTCAAACATATCAAATAACATTACCCGGAGCTTCCCTACCCATCCTAATGACACACGTGAAGCAATATCTCCCGTAATGGCAGGTCCTGAGCAATTTCCTCTGCGGTAATTCCTGGACACCTGTTCCAGTCAATGCTCCCCAAGGTTATCGCCTCCTGCGTACGTATATAGTCCATCGCAAAAAATACCAAGTCTTGCCTCACTCGTCCTGTAGCATAATATTATGTTCGCGTGTTATCACGAAGTCCTAGGTTTTTTACTGAGTCGGGCAGACATTAAATGAGATTTAGATATAACTGGTGAAATGTAGATATATTTCTGTCTACCCTTATATATAGGTGTTTGTATATAGCAAGTGAATGTTTTAGAACTAGCTGTTGCCAGCGGTTTCACTCGCCCGTGTTGCAGCTATAAATACATTAATAACTTGAACACTGCGCTACATATCGAGTTCCGATTTCATAATTTTCGTTTTTTAGCACTAAACCAATATAGATTATATTGAAAATGTGAATTATGTTGACTTTAACTCTGCCTATCCCATATCAGCACAGCTGAAGTCACTGTCTTAAGTGTTCCTTTTTATTAAAAAGCCATCCATGAACATAAGCGCGTTTAATTCTATTCGAAGTGCGTTGAAAATGAAAATTATTAATCGGTGAAATATAGCATTAAAATGTCGCAAAATCGCGCTATTTATTTACTCGTCCTCAATTACAGTGTTAAGCTGTTTAGGTAATCTGTGGTGTTAGTCCCTGAATCATTCTTTTACGAAAGCTACTACCGTTTGACCTCCTAACCTAATCCCGAGAGGAAAGCCTGCGCTAGAGTCTCATCCGTAAAATAAAAGGCATACCGGCAAGCAAGTGAGATTGGGTTGGACCCAAAGATCGCAGTGAGGTGTAATCCTATAAACCAAAACGCGACAAAACTTTATTCAATCGCAAAATCTTCAGTAGCCTATAATGCTACATACGCATTTAGCTTTACCCTAACAGTGGCTTCTTTGATTATATTTATAAACATTATTTCATCTGAGAAGTAAAGAAGCGTCTACCCATAACATTTTACGGTGTTATTGGTTCCTAATAACACAGTAAACGCTGACAGGCAATAACTTTCAAGTGCTTATTAAAGATAAAATGCGTTGTTAACAATGATAGCTCACTACCGGAGTTACTTGTAAGTTAATGAAAGTTCATAAACACACACACACTTAATGAACTTTCGTTATTATAATTATATAATCACGCCTTTATTCCCGGAGGGTTAGGCAGAGGTGAATTAACACCTACATTTCACCAATCATTGTGTTCGGTCTCACGTAATAGGGCACTATTGTTGACTCGCCATGCATCTGAGGCTGTCTGGGTATTTATCTGTGTGATGTTAAACAGCCCTTTCCCTTAGTCGCCCTGTACGACACCGCATGGGAGGAGATGGGGTGGCCCAAATTCTACACTGCCGGGAACCACACGAAATCATCAAATTTAGTATAGACTATAATTATTTACATGAAGAGATACGTTAACCTTCATTACGGGCACATAAAATTGGTCATAAAAATGTTTAGCAGTAAGTGGTGGCTACAATGCGAACAGAGGTCATAATAAAAACGACGTTAGTGCGATGACCTTTGACGATGCATTGGCAGTTGGTAGGTACAAGTGTTTGCCATTTTTGTCATGATTTATCTTTACATCATTTTACGCTTTGTGAAATCACCATTGCTAATTTTAAACAATTATATGTTTTACCATCAAAATTACATATTACACGCTGTATATTACATTACAGCAAGATGAACTAGAGCTTTTTAAATTCAAGTGGCATTAATGATCTACATAGAGGCTTCGTTAGAAGACCAAACAAGATAATCTGATATAACTCTTTCAGTAAACATTGATTGTCAGTTTTTTTCTACAAGCCGCTCACCATCAAACAGGATTGACAAACAAGCCGTCAAACCGTACCATATTCAAACATCAAGCCGTGTGACGGCGGCCGCGTCAGTCGCACCGAATCACACGCATTGTTTGACAAACTGAACTGACGCGACGGCCAAAACTTTTATTATCACTTGTAATATCAATCAAACCCTTTGCCTATAGATTTAAGGTACAGTTTATTTGACTATCACACCACACATGTATCTATCTCATGTTGCCGAAGCGTCTAAATAAAGTCATTAAACTCTTCAAACAAGTCTATCAATTACGTACGTTTTAGACCTGCCCCTTCTGAAACTTCAACATATCATTAAAGTATAGATTAATTCTTTATACACTTGATTAACCATTCGGTCAGTACTTCGTTCTACGAGTAAAACCTAAGATCTAAAACTGCATATTAGCATTCACTGGTGTACATAAATATAGCTTAGTACAGAGCACAGTGATTACAGTACTGCTGTCATGTCAGGCAGTGAGTGGCTGTCTTCAATACGTGCAATTTTCCCTACGATTAGATCCTGCAGCGTAGCATTACGTGCCTCTACCGGGTGCGGTGATCGGACACGCAACAATGGCAGTCGTTCGCTCACTTTCACAATCACGAGTGCGCTCACGCACTGAAAGTTTCTAATATTACGTAGGTACTATAGGAGATACTAGCCTAGCTGGTAAATAGAGACTCCCAGAATCAAAGATTTCTAATACTATTTGACCGGTTTAAGGATTAAAATTTGATATTGCGAAAGATCACTAATGATCGAGATGTCCCAACCCGGGTTCGAATCCTGGCCTCTACACTACCGACGCGACGTGGACATATTCCTAACGCAAGTAATTTAGCTATTCTGGAGGGGTTAGAGGAAATATTAAAAAAAAAAATACCACCCAGATCCACAACATATTTCACGTAAATCGTATAGCATTACCATAGATTATCCACCTAAGAGTTTTCTCCGGCAACCTACCCATGGAACCGTCAATCATTTCTCCATTGGAAACGCGTCTAACCGCTATTTTCTATGTAAACATGTTGCTCGCATGTCGACATTGACATTTCACTGTTAAGTTTCACACAAGTGCCAATAGCACATACTTTACTACGCACTATACGAAAATAGTTTCTATTTCCTTGGCAATAAGAACGTATACAAACATTCTTCAACGATCCGTTAACATAATATTTAAAGTTTTGTTTCATACTTAGATGTTTTGAAAACATTTACTCGAATGTTACATGTTGTTTTACAAACATTTCCCAACCAGTTTCTGTTTATAGATTGACAATTCACCACTAATTGATTCTTATAGGTCCAATTCGAAGACTGACTAACGCTCCCAAAATATCGCATTGTTATACCTTGTCCATATACAGTTGCACATAAAAATGCCCAGTATAATACTGAAAAATGTCCCCAATTTTGCTGGTCTCCTGACCGTGAATTAACGACATCCTGCTACTTAGATCGAATCTAAATAATTGTTACCTAGAATCAGGCCAGACTTGTCAGACAACTCGAGAATTACTAGATAAGATGCAATTATGTCGGACATAAATGCCACTCTGATATAATGTCGAAACCAGGAGCTTGGTACAAAACTGTTTTATGTGAAAACATGCGCTCGGTCTTTTTAAATACCGGTGTCTACTTATGATTGTGTGAGAATGGTCCTCCAGTGACCAAGTAATTATATGAATTAGTTTAAATGAAGTAAAACTTGCCCATGTGACAACATTAGGGAAAGTTGAATCAGAGAGACTTGGTTACATTACAGTACATATTTGAAAATCCAATTAAAGAATAGCTTTCGTCAAGGTATATAAAATCAAAGCTTTTATGAAGCATTGAAGAGACTCCTGATATAAACCATGATGACAATTCAACACAATTAAACTTAATTAGACATGGAACGAACCATTGCAATTTTGCTATCTGCAAACATGGTTGTCAAAATAAATTGTATACCTTATTATCCATTTGCAGCCCTCAGTTGTATTATTGTGGTTGGCTCCAACATTTACGATATGAGTTATAATTGTAAATTGAATAAATATGCCTATAGTTTTATTATGACTTAAGCCTACAATGGTGTAAACATCAAACCTGTACATAGTGTACATACTGACGAATTTCGTAATGACTAACTAAATAAATAATTGTTTCCTGCTACTTTAAAACGCGATTTACCACAGTTAAGACGCAGCGCTATTGCAATAGCGCGCAAAAAATAATATAACATCATCTACATAAGCTTGGTTACATTTCTCTTTGCAAATCACCTTAACCACATGCTATTGCAGAAATTCGACAATACCAGCTGTTATTAAAGGCAAAATACCAGGTATTCTTTACTAATACTTGAGTTATCGTATAGCATGTAAAATTTGTGTTCCTACTGTACAACAATTAGGAATTAAATTACGTCACATAAATTCTTAAATAAGTATAACTGTAGGTATAACCTAAATTGTTAAAAGCCAGTTACATGCCAATACAGATAATTTGGAAGTAAAAAAAACTCAACATCCCAATGATAAAATATTTATATCAGATAATATAGAACAAAGTTAAGCCCCTGATACAAGGCTACCTGGCTGTGTCACTTATTTGTTTAGGCGTCATCTCAAAACCAGTAGCGGACCAACGTATACAAATACACAGATATACGACGGTCGAGGGTGAGTTTTTGTTGCCTTTTTTATGCGCGTCCAGTTGTAATAGAACTTCTTTGCCTAGGGCTGTTACACTAATATGAAAATCTTATACATAATCTATTATAACTACTTGTTTATGTGTGAGATAGTCAGATATGGTAGGTGGTTTATTTTCTTGGATCGTAACATGGTTATTTATAGCAATGTCATTTGTAGTTACCGCAGTATCATAGTCTTCGCCTGTTTTATTTGCTTCCACCTCTTCAACTTAATGTTTAAGATCAGCACAGCTATCAGTGGGGTTATTTCATACTTAGAACAGGCACTTTTGAATGATTGCAAAAAAATATCTTATTCGCAGCGAGTTATTCGTTCGCCATTTAAACATTGAATCACCTTTCACTTGGCCTAGATATTTCAGAACTGGTTCGTAATCACAATGCAAACTTGTTGGCTCTCTACAAATTGTGTATAAAGATACATTTTATATAGGTACACTATAATAAGCATCAAAGACTTGTGTTTCATGGTAGCACCCTAGCACGTCCATAAACATTCATATTGCAAGTTCAGGAGCTCAAATATTTATGAGCAAGGAACCTTTAGTTTATGATTAAATCAATCGAATAGCACTAATCACAGCCCTAAGGTGTAAATGAATAAAATAAGATGGCGGGAGCGTGCGCCAGCGCATGCAAGGCAACCTGTTCTGTGGCGGGACGCGCGTCGCCCACGCCCGACAAATCGGCGCGCGCCCAACGTACACCAATTACAGCGTGGACATGTCAGATCAAGTTCGGACCTGTTCGAATGAAACGTCATCTAAACCGCGTGCCGTCAAAATCAAAGTAAATTTTAGTAGAAGTCGTCATCTTGAATGAGTAATCGTTGCTACCATACAACATTCCTCAAAAACAAATTCCTATGGAATGGATTTATTCCTTTTTCAATGCTTTCCAAATCAACAGCATCGAGACGTCTTGCAAACGCACAGCAACTATATCGTTGCGTCCAAATTCAAACTCCACTCAAGAGCTAGAGGCTAGTCCAATTTACTACAGCGTCCAATATATTGTTTACTTCAACATTCTTTACAAAAGGAAGAGAAACCTTACCCTAAGCTGTGTCCCTGTAATTATGTGTATGCGGACAAAGGGAGAATTGCTCTCGACTTGAGTACTATTGACGTTGTAATGACAGAAACATTCTCTGGAGCCCTGGATCGTGACCTGGGACTCTTACATAATTCCCACGAACAGCACTTAGGTATGGTTAAACATATCTTTTATCTGGCACGTTCTTGAACAATAACAGGGCAATTTGAGCACTGGACGTTTTAAGAATATTGCCGTTTTATGTATTGTGTGCGTACAACGGCTTCCAATTACCGATGCATGATGCGCGTCGTGTTTCCTGGCACTCATGCGCATGCGGCTCAGGATCAAAGGGCAGTGACAACCCCGACACGTTCTACCACAACGTTAGTAAAAAAACTAATTTAACGGATCTCAGGAAGGATCACATTTTTTCTCACTTTCCTTCAGTTTTTTACTCCCATGTGATCAGCGATTCTAGTGGTGTAGGCGAGACGGATGTAGGGACAGACCTTAGTGTGACGGCCTTCATTGCACGTGGATTGCATATCGCACTGTTGCTACTCAGGGATCTTGGCACACTTACTCATAAACACAATATGTTAGACGTATACGTCTGCAGCTGTAATTACTGGTGTTAATTACAGAGGTGCGTTTAATTTGTACAAATAAACTAAATAAGTATCCTAATAATAATTACAGGTGTACCTCAAATATTATGCTCACGATTTAAAATATTCTGTATGTATAAATAGTTTTAACTTAAATAGGTTCATTTGCATTCGACTCCATGGTGTCTATCTGTCAATTGTTTTAAATTAACGACACACGCTTCTGTAAAAATATATTTAAATTAATGCTGTAGACACCAACTACCTATCAAGTGAGGTAGAGTTGTGCGCCCGCGCGGATATTTAGGTCGCCCGAAATAGCCGTCACTCTCTGGTCAGTTAAATTTCAGCTCATACTGAGTTAGCTCGTTTAGTTCACAGAGATTTATTATTTATTAATTCAAGGTCCCCACCCATACTATGGCTACGTCGATTACGGCGTATTAAAAAAATACTCAGTACGGCACAGTTAGCTTGTAAACGATAAAAATTTGATAATGGACACGATAAATGCGCGAGTTGTTTGCGCGGTATACACGGCCGCAGAGTGCGCACGCGCACGTCTCGCGTCTCCAAGGCCATTTTGTTTACACATACACCCGCATGTTTACGCGTGCCCAATATAATACCCACCCGATACACATAAGCCTCAATAGTAAACACACAGACACTAAACAAATTACTATGCGAATTTAGTCAGGTTATATCCAGATAAAAATGGCGCGAAATGCTTCATTGATCGTTTGGCGGGAAACCGTTTGTTGCGTAACTACGTGAAAGTATATTCTCTACATTTACATCGTCTGCATGTTTATCTAAGTGTTTAGTGTGACATATTATTACATTAATTCAGAAATTATCAGCTATTAATTGAATTAGATCAACCTATTAGCCTCATAATGAATGAAAATTAGATTCATTTGTCATAATTCTGCACCAATCTGTTATATAATCGTCTCATTTGCTCAAATTATATTTTAGGCGATGTTGAAATCCGTTACTGATAACGTTGTTTAGTTGTGACCAAACATAACCTATAAGACACGTGTGTATGGAATTGGCGGGAAAACTGCGGTCTACCCGTCGACCTTGGCTTCCTGACGTCACTGACATAGTTCCCGGCTACACCGACGCTTGTTTTTTTACCATGATTCAGACATTTTTATTATTATGATCAAGACTTTTACGTTGAGCAGTTCGTTGCTAAGGTACCCGTCACCTTGACTTCTGACCTTGATATTAATTCTGAGGATATTCACTACATATTCTAAATATGTTTAAGTATTAGATGTAGGTAAGGTCTAGCCAAACTGCATGATATAGTTCATAAATATTATATTAGAGAGAAAGATAAATTGAAACACGTGGGGTTTGGATCTATATGAATAACCAATGCGGTAGAACAACCATTTAAGAAAATTCTGGAGATTTCACTGCTTTGAAACCACTCCACCTCACATTACTTGCAGTGTTGAGTACATATTTGTAAGGTAAATCTTTGAAGTAGACGTTAGTATGCTCTAAGGTCACCTGTTTCTCATTAAAATATATCTAATCGTCACTTTTCAAATCAATCACGGTGAACTACGTCCATAGGCCACGGTAACCACTTTCCATCAGGTGGGCCGTGTGCTTGTCTGCCACCTAAGTGGTATAAAAAAAAAAAAAAAACTCCATCCAAACCTCAGCAGTTTGCTGTATTGTTTATCTTTTAAAGATAGCACTACTTCCGTGTTCACCATAGTTTTAATTGTACCACTCAGATAGCAAAACTGTTTGATATCTTTTCAACTAACGTTCAAATATCTGACAAATCATAATTTACTTCAATAAGACGATATACCCATCAAGTGTAATAAAGTGAGTAGGACCAAATTAAAATGCCCGATAAGAGAGTCACAGGTCACCAAATATGTGTAAATAATTCGCTGACATCCATGTTGAAATGAAGTCATTGAACGAAAAAGAGGAACAGGAAAATTATACCATCTTTGCAACTCTAAATTCTGCGTAAGGGTGACTCAGACACGCATCAAGAATCGGTTAAACAGGTTACCTGAAAAAGGTTCCAAAATATTAGTCTACCCTACAAGTTTAGTGTTACTTAACTTATATTATATGCAAATTAATTATGAAGTATTTTCTATTTAACCACAGTATTGTTATCTGTTGAACCTATTGGTATGGCTATTGAATACAATTAGAAGCAAGTTTCTGGCCTTGGCCGCGCCGGTTACACGCCATTTTTTGTGCGTTCCGATAATTTGTTGTTCTCTCTCGCTAGTCGCTACTGTTTGGTTTAGGAATTGAGACCAATCGTTTGATTGTTTCCTTGAAATATGATTAATTCTATTTTTTTTTTCTTTTTTTTTTCTTTATTATTTCATTCACCTCTACCGTCATATAATTTTGTGTGATTGTTAGGTTGAGATAAGAATATTCAGTCCTACTTAGTATCGTTGTTAAAATTCAAACATTTCTTCTTCTTTTTCACATTTTAAAATCACGAGACATTTTCTAACTTCAGGTACTGCTTTATCGTGTCTATCTTTAAGTAACGGTCTGCAACTCAATTCATCAACATTTCTGCTTCATGCTCCAAATCCCTTCTAACGATATAATCAACCATATTTTTGTATTCAACAACAGTTTTATGGCCATATCCCAAATTTGAATAGCTTTCACGGCAACCTTCGCAACAGTAACTCACAAACGGACTATTATAACACAGATTAAACAGTAGTAAAAAGATCGTAAAATTTTATAGGCAATATTTTTTCAGACTTAGAAATGGTCACAAAGAACGTCGCCGCCCATAGATTTCTTTAGAAAAAACCATTTCGGAGCTTTAAGTACTTTGAACTTACTTTTTTAATATTCCAATTCTTGTGGATGAAGTCGTAAAACTCGCACAGTTCTGTACAATGCAAAGACAGCATCCGGGCGTCTTAACGAACTTTCAGTTCGAGTTCGAGGGTCATTAAATTTTTCCCAATTTACAATAGTGCCGCCACGCCCTCTATATAATATTTACGACGAACTTTATGCATCGAAACGGCTGTGCAGCACAGCCACGGAGCACCCTTCACGGAGAAATGTTAACAAGAGTCGTAAACTGCTTTCACCTTGCGTTTTATCGTGGTTACAGGCGTCGCCGGAGTCAATAACCAAGTTATATGAACAGCGCATAATTCCAATTGAATTTTAGTGCTGAATTCGAGAACATAAAAGTGTTTTTGTGTTCTTGCATCCACAATAACGATTTACGACTTTGGCCCTTTGAACCATTTTTTTTTGCAATGTAATATTTTATTGACAAGTCATTTTTCTTCTTTACAGATTTCCTGAAGCCACGCAAGCGGTTATCGACCACCGGCAAAAAATCCCCGGGCCACAAGCACGAGTGCGGGCACGGCGCGCACATCCGCCCGCCCAAAGTGGCACGACTCGCGCCGGCGCACCTCAAGCGCACCAGCTAGGCCCCGCCACTCCATGACAACAACCAAAATTGAACGTCTGCGAACAGGCAGCTAGAAACACGAAACAAGGATTGCAGAAGTCTTCTGGAATCGGTGAGGCGACAGTGACTGAATCTAACCGCCTAACCTACTGATGTTTTGTCAGTTCAATTTTGTCACACTCGTTGTCAATTATGTGCATATCTTTATGTTTTATTAATTTATTGTAATACCATTTCCAAATTACTAATAATGTTAAGTATTGAGTAAGTTTGTATAAGGGAATATCTTTAGTTCAATAATTAATATATCGATAATAATGTCACTAAACATCACACTCAAGTTTTGCTCAACGTACGAAGCTCGAAGTTTGCCGACGTGTTAGTATTGCATATAGATTGACCATTTTACGCTCTTGATAATATGGGTCTGGTACCTCATTTCACGGTTGAAAAGACTAATTTAACAATATAACCAAGGGTGTTTAATTGCTTTAACACAGATCTATATGAATTATAACACTTAAGCGATACAAAACTTATTCATTACCCACTCCCACTACAGCAGACATTCACAAAACTTGTAATACGCCGTGACAATTTGTAATAAGTTATCATTATATTATATGAATTATGATCTCTTTGAATTAAGTTATTTTTAGATTAGATTAAGAATATTTACACTTTACGGTCAGATGTTAACAGTCACAATACAAAGATGTCTTGAAAATGTCACAACGATCGGTGCAGAGGAAATCAAATTTTCGCTGCAAACGTTGGAGCATTTTTGACGCGCCTATTCTCACGCGAAGATCACTTTCACATGTTCTTACGCTCCTCGCGAGGAATTTGTGAAAGTCTCTTCACAATGCATGGAAGTTATAACATAACACAACACAAATACTCAATAGTAAGACACTCAGTTACCGTCGCGTGTCACTGTAACGTTTTTTTGCAATTTTAAAGTTAAGTATCGCAATACAGTATTCTTTGAGTATTTGTGTTCCAATAATAACTACTCTTATGGCGAATTAGAATATTTGTTTTGTTGTTGTATTTTAATGGTTTATAATATAATTATATTAATAAATGTTTTTTAGACCTTGGAACTCAAAATTAGCTTCATAACTCGCAACAGTAAATTGGAAGAAACAAACCGGGGCCCTTTGTGAAAGTACAAATTTTCTCATCAGGTTTAGGTCGAGGGCCCGCGGCCGCAACAAAAAGACACAACTTATCATTATCATAAACTCATTCTATGTTTAATTTTCTACATTTATTACTTATAAGGTTTGGTTATACCATACATCGTGTATGTTTATTTTTTCTATACAACGCCAGTTGTAACGCATTTTTAAGCTAACCAAAGCCGTTGTAATTTATTCACGACGATTCAAATGAAATTAAGTAAATGAACTTTTATGACTTGACAGACAAAATAATGTATAATTTTATATTGTTGTAAAGGTGTATATTGACTACACAGAGTAGTTTATAACCTGTTTGAAATTGACGTTCGTAATTTATGATTCTTTTATGTTTGTGTGTGGTGTCTAAAACTGATGCGTCTTGAAGAACCTAAAGAATAAAATCTGAACACAATATTATATAACTGTAACAAAACTGATCATACCTAATGGTAATTCTTATTTAACTTCGTACACACGGCTAAATTAACATACACCCTCACATGTACAGGTGTATACTTATTTCTTTGGCCGTGTGTACACTGTGTACAGTACACTTTTATGTACAGCAAATTTTCTTTCACCAATAGTTACAATTTCAAAGCGCCCCTTAGTTTGTGGAACCACACCAGATATGGTATAATTATGTTGTTGAATTCGGACGTGTCTGTGTCGTGTGACACGGCTGTCTGCAATATATAGAAATTAAGTGTACCCGTCATGTCTGTGTCGCTACACCGTTCATACGTGCCAACGCACTGTACACTTGGTTTATTATTTTCATAGTAATTACACTGATAATTATTCATTAAGAACTTATGTATCATTTTGTTATAAGACTATTTACCATAATGGTATTTATTCTATAAAGCAGGTCACCACATGTTTGCTCCTTGTGTACAGTACATTTGCGCCATACAACGTTGTGACCTCACCCAACGGAACATTTCGCGTACACTTGTATAATAATTTTAATATTTTTTTCTCTAACACCTGTGATGTATTAAATATGATCTCGAAACATAATTTTTACTACCTTCATATTTAATTATTATAGTAGAGTTAGTTCCGGTGCCTGAGGTGGAAAACTTTGTATCCCTGGAGTGTTGTACTTGAGAGATAATTTAATACATCAATTGATTAGCGGTAGTGTGAGATATATAAAGTAACTATGGTTCGTACGAGGTGGAGTTGTAGGTTCTGAGGAGCGTCGCGTCCCGCTGCACTGTACATACTGCACTTGGCATGTATTTATTGAAAGCGGAACGTACTCGTAGGATTAAAGGAAATATAGGGATACTACAAATATTTAACGTAATATATTCTACGATTAATTTTATTGGAAAGTTGAGAGGCAAATTTTAGTTATGTGCCAAATAATTACAAAGCTGCAGACGAGCATCGCTCTGTGTGTGCTAGAGTCAATGTCTAGTAGTGTATGTCGATGAATAAATTTATATGAAAAGACATGTGTGGGTACTCCTGCGGGAAATGAGTGCAAATATATGTTAAACATACGACGAAGTCAGTGTTATGAATGTAAATGTTATTTATCGTTCTCGGTAGACACATTGTGCTTGATCGTGAGACAACAATGCTACATTTCTTGATATGTAAATGTAAATAAGAAACAGAAAACAATTCATAATTTAATACTATGTGAACTCTTAGACATAGTGTATTGTAAATTTAGTTGAAAAAAAGCTTATTTCGCTCGGTATTTTGTTGTTTTTGTTATTACACCTCACCCTGGTACATAACATTATGAAAGACTAATTTCCACAATAAAGGAGATTACTGAAAAGCTTGCTGAAGTTGACTAAGTAAATAAAAAGGGTTTTTGTCCGTGGTACGGTTAGGTTGTCCGGCAAACCGGACCATGGGGAATGCTTTTTAAAAATAAAATGGTAAAGGTGCTTGCCAATCTCATCCGTAAGTTTCGCACCTGCTAAACAAGGAAAAGTCTGTCGCAGGCTTTCCTCTTAAGACTGGGAGGTCAGACGACAGTCAACACGACATACCAAACAAACAATAAGCTGACCGCATGCACCTAAAGTGCAAACTTTGGATGCAACTGAAAAATCGCTGTGATGATGATAAAAATGGTCACAAATCTCAGCCGTCCTACTGATGTGGATGACTTCCTTTAAGACCTTCCACCTCGCTGGTTGCTATGGCAGACTTAACAAACTTAGGAGAAAAGTACAGTGCATAAATTGATATCGGAATTGCGATCGATAGGCCGCGGGTTCGAATCGAACCCATTTCACTACCTGAATTGCTGCTGCTGTATCGCTGTTAAATACTGAAATTGAATTGAAAAATTGTAAGTATAATAACGTAAGTATTTTATGTGATCATCACACTGCCAGTACCAAGATGATATAATCTAAGGTAGGTATAGGTGCCTACTGGATGAAAATTTAAATCGAAAAGAAACTATTGACTCATACAATATAGTGTCGGTAGCCTAGCGGCCTTACGACCGAGAGGTCCCGGGTTCGAATCCTGGCCATTACACTACCGACATAGTTGCTACCGACGTTAACCCACTCCTAGCACAAGCAATTTAGCTTAGTTGGAGGGGTTAACGGGAATATTAGTAATTTGCTTTACTAATATTCTTTTAAAAATAATAAATTTATAGTTTTGATAAGCTTTCATTTTGATAGGCAAGTATCAAATGGGTTTTTATACCACTTAGGCGGCAGACAAGCACACGGCACACCTAATGGAAAGTGGTTACCGTGACTTATGGACGTATGCAACACCAGGGGCGTTACACTCGTGCTGCCGACCCTGAAGAAACCTATATTGTTGTTACTAATTTGGTCCCACATAGGTAGGTTACATAAACTACAGAATGATACACAAGATCGTGGCTCTCATGTGATGCCAGCACATCTGTGATTTAATTGCTTGTACCAACCACCTACAATGTTGAAACTATATTAAGTAGGTACCTAATTACGTAATCTCTGGGCAATGTTTATTCACAAATAAATAATACCAATTAATTGAAGAACTTGTTAATTACATATAACCTGTAAAATGAGAAATTAAAAACATTGATATGTAGGTATATCAATATACAATAAAATTGTTTTCGGTCATGTGTACTGATACTGTATAATATTCAAAGATAACGGTAAGTACCTATATTATTGTGATAAGGAGAGCGAGTGGTGAGGTTCAATAAAACGAAGGGTTGATGCTCGTATGAAAATGTTTATTGATATCACAATCAAGTCTACACAACTACCCAATCAATTAGCCATCATTTTCGTGTACACGGCGAGTATGAATGATTTACACATAGATATACTTTACCAATTAGTACATTCAAACGCCGTTACAATACCGACGCGCTACCACAAAATGTTATAAATCTATTATACAATTTCGTATTACCCAATAAAACAGTGATTATTTTGGAGTAAATGCAAAAAGGTCATTTGGCGTGCTATTAAATTTTAACTACTATTCTCTAGTGTACCACGACAGTTGATACTAAGTGTTCACAAAATTTTTGTTAGTGACGAGAAAAGTAAAAATCTATCGATAAAAAATTACACACTAGTCAGTACAACACTATTTTCATTTATGACGAATAAGTACATTAAAAAAAGATTTTCCCATTTAAAGTGAAATGACAATTTCAATTCAAGCGATAAGTAAATATAATATTTTAAATTTCACGATGTTAATAAGTAAGAAATAATCAAAAGTGCTTTCAATTTGTAATTTTGTAAAAGTAAATTATTGTCTCGATAAATATATTGGAGTTACACAGCATTTCCATAAACACGAAATACAATGGTTGGTTAATTTTTAACAGACCTGCACAGTATTCAAGCACCTTGCGACGCGTTCCTGAGACTTTAAATACGTTAACTATATCATAATATTATATACAAATTACAGTACAGTATTACACTTAGGCACATCAATTGTTATAAAATTACATTTTTGTTTAATTCGAAAAATGATCCTGTTGTCGATATTCAGCTATGCTACCACGAATCTAGTACACGTAATGTGATTACAAATAGACATCGGATAGTCGTATTTAAAACAATGCATTTACACACAATAATTTTAATAATCGAAAATGAATGGATATTAAGAGATAAACTACGACAACATTTATTAACTTTGAGACATTAAACAATAAATGAAACATTCTCGCATGTATGCTAATATAATTAGGAAGGAAGGGAAAAGTTTAAAGCCTTCGCGACGTCGGGGATTTAGTGATAAATTTGTACTTTATTAGTCCCCCGCCACGGGAAAAATCAGTAGCGTTATTATAATATTAGGTACCTATATTTGTGTTTTAGGATATATTAAAGTTAATTCTCTAAGTTGGTCGTAATCCTACGTTACTGAAACTCTAGTCTAGCATAAAATAGGTGTTAGTTCGTAACAATAAGGCGCGCCTAACGCGCAACATCGACACATCAAATATAATTCGCTGGACATATATTAGAACATTAACCATAATGAAATGTAGTATAAGAAGACAGTAAATCTTGAATAACTTTGGACATCGAAACAATAATGTTAAATATAGAAAATGGCGCTCATCTAAGTTCTCAAACATGCTTCGGCCCGACGACAACGGACACCGTTATTCACCTCTGCCTAACACTTCTGGGTTATCAGGCGTGAGTATGTAATTGTGTAGGATATTTCCTCGACGTCCTAGCTAGACACTGGCCACGCGGGCTGCTATCAGGGCCCGAAGCAGACCCAAAGTCAGCAGACAGTAGACGTGCAGCAACATAAAAAAATAATAAACCAATATTTACCTATAGCCACAGATTGATCATGAACGCTTGAGCTATCAGTTGAATATGACATTTCAAAATGTCAATTAAATGGTTATTGAGGCATTAGCCTCAGAAAAAGTTAGAGGAGTAAACTGTTAAGAATTATGTTAATAATATTCTAGGGTAGGTATACTTACTTCACAGCCCCGTCTAGACCCAAACTAAGCATAGCTGGTGTTATGATACATATTTAGATATTTTTTTTCTTTATTTCGTACATATACTGTACTATTATGATGAACTATACAGCAAAATCCAGCAAATATACATGTTTATGCGCACGAATGCACGGAGTGGGAATTGAATTCGCGACTCCGGCGTAGCAGTTCTACGCTCTACGACTCTACAGCTACGCAACACACAGGTTGCCTTTGCAGGCAGATTTTTATAATACGTACCTAATTAAGGAACTTGTGTTGTATTGTTTTTATTTCTACATAATAATAGGTAGGTACCTAGGTAGGTAATTATTTTTAAAAAAATAATTGTCCTTACTTCGAAGTGCAATTAATTATTGTGTCGTTTGTCTTCCTAGAATAACTATTGAGGGCAGGGACATAAAATTCTAATCTTGTCTAGAAGAACTCGTAACCCAAGGTACGACGTTGTATCTGAATTTCAAGAAACGGAATAGGTAAGTAGGTATATGGGACACCTCATGACGTAGCACTCGAGTTAAGTGCCGGTATTTAATTTGAGTTATCTACTGCAAATATTAACTAAGCTCTTTGAAATGAAGAAATGGTTCGCTTAAAAGAACTTGTGTTGCAATAGATAGTTAAGTGTCTTGTTGATATAAAACCTGGCATTGTTAAACATTATTACCTATTAAGTACCTGCCTATTTATTTATTTTTACTATGGTGAGATATCAATATCATACCGATGTACAAAAATGAATTTAATAAAACTGCGTTAGCACATTTTACTCATAATCTCAATGAGTAAACCTGAAAACTCAGTTTACCTAAACGGTTTTTCACTGGTGAAACCCAGTCTAAGTAGTAAGTATGTTTAACTGGAACTCACGTTGGGCCTAGATAGCGCTGTGTAAGCAAATCCTTGACTTGAATATTATTATTATTGACTTCCAATTTCAGAATATTCAGAGTAACTACATTAAACATCGTCGTGTATACCCGTGCTTACGTGCTGAAGGTGTGAATAACCTCGTTGTCGTCGAGTCGGGCTCATCTAAAACGCAGACACATACCTAATCCTACGCAGATACTACACCCATAGCTTGTATAAATCTTTGATAAAGTTTTACTAAGTTAAAAAGCTGTCGCTACCGCTATACATCCCTGATATTCTGTTGGGCGGGAGGAGCGCCGCTGGCCAGGGCGGTGGCCGCTCGCGCCGCGCACTCCCCGCCACGCCTTAACAACTACAGCCCTAATCACTCTATAAGCTCTAGATAAATATAAAATATTTTAGACATCTATAATATTTAAGTCGGTTTGGTGTCGAATATGCGATTATAGTTAACGAAATACATAGAAAACAGTCCAGCAGTCAGCGCTGAATATTGGACGGCAAAACATTTTGGTAAACGGTGCACTACAGACAACCAGACCACTATTGTATCCGAAGCTGTTCAAGTATTGTACAATTGACTTAACCATATACACGTCACCTAAGCGTACAGTGTAGAAAACATGTATCTCATAAATTCCGGGCGTTTTGAAATTATTAAGCGAATACGACACTGGACTGCCTTATCTAAAACTTTACTCGCTACAGACAAAATCACATTTATTTTTAATAGACAGTGTAAAAATAATGTTTATAAACATTGGCCTATGAGTTAAGTCATATAAGAATTCATTGTACTCCATCTAGTTGAAAAGCTTATTGTTATTATCACACATATAGTTTACCTAGATATAGAATGAATATACAAAAGTTAATACTATAGAGTAGAGCCTATCCAGCAGCATTAACTATACTAAGTAACAACAAACTTGTCACGTCAGACTTGTAAAATTAGAGTTTATTATATCCCCGATAGCGACTTGATCCCATCTCACCTCACAGGAGTGCCTCGGTGATCGTACGTCGCGTCTCTTGCTGTACACATACACATGATCCAATTGTTAAAAACGCGGTGCTCAACATCGAAACATTAAAATCGTAATAACATCTCCTCCATTAGGGCGGCACTCCACTTGACTCATGCTCAAAGATGCTCATGCTCGAATATGTCATGTTTAGGTACATGTGGGACAACCAAGCCCAAATCATTGCGACAACCGAACCAAGCCCAATATCTTTGTGACAACTAAGCCCAAACTCATTATGACAAAGCCCAATCTCATTGAGATAACTAAGCCCAATCTCGTTGTGACAACTAAGCCCAATCTCATGGTGACAAGTGGAGGGTCGCCTTCTCTTACGTTACGTGCGTAGCTTGATGTGCACGACTACCATGTACCTATTACAAGTTGCGGACTAAGCACGATTAACGATTATTATATCTAAATGGGTAACAGTCAGTCGATTTGGAAACTTTATATTATACAGTTATATTACGTGTAAACATTCAACGAATCAATCGAAAAATTTAAGTACAAGAAAGTTTTGTAATATTACTTTTTTCCATTAGCAACATTACTCTATAGTTATTATATTTAAAGACGTTGAAATCAAAACATTTAATCTATATTACTACGGTACATAAGAGAGAATATAATAATTTTATAAGGAATACGCTCTACCGACATATTTGGTGTGTTTAATTTTATTTCATTTTGTTAATATTTATAGAATAAGTGCTAGCTGTAGAAAATGAGTGATAAAACCACATTCATGTTAAAAAAACTACTCTATGCACGCACTCGTTCTTAATATGAAGTGCTTACCATTTCTAACCTAGTACATCGACAGGTGAGATACCCACGCTTTAGTATATCAATGAGCTCTAATACACATCAAATATAATAATTATGTAATTAATTTATAAAGATATGCTATAGAAAAGACTTAGTACCGTGAGTTATCCACTATAATCTGTCGACATCTGCGTAATTGTGCTAAAACATCTCCTCACGCTACACCTATGCCTATGTTACAAGTAAAATCTACCTTTACTAATAACGGGGCCAACCAAAAATGTCTACTAACTGGCAAATAATAAGAATGATTATTGTCTGACACTGGGTTATTGTCGAGACAGCAGCTCTGGCGTCACTCGCCACGCTATTGACTACGGACGCGCCGCGCCACACGCCTCGCCCACTGCCACGTCACACACACACAACACACGCGATTCTTCTCTCTATATACTTATATATGTATGTATGTATGTATGTATGTATGTATCAACTGTAAGTACGTGAGCCGCGTGTGGCGCCGGGCGTTGTACACTAGTTGCGATGCACGAAGACAGGCCCACAGATACTACAGAAATAAAACCAAAAAGGATGAAAGGTAAAGGAAAAAATAAAAATAAACTAAAAAGGGATATTTGGATGTTTATTTACAATTTTTCATCTAATAATAAACTATTTGATTATTATTGAAGAGAAACTAAAGCAACATCAGTGCTATCCCCTGATCACCCACATATCGAATTTAAAACATGTTAATAGTACTCGACTTGTCGTACACAAGCTCCTACAAGCTAAATTAAAACATAAAATACCCATTATTGTAGAGTTAGTTCTCGCTAGTACCCACAGGTACTTGGTTACACGTTACATCGATTAAACCAAACGTAAGCCTACCATAACAGTTACACCGATACAATGCAGTAATGAATAACATAATCACAGTGGAAGATATTGTGCAACAACAGGGCCAGTACAACGAAACTCAACAAGTGTGAACTAGACCTTATGACAAGGAGTATTTGTACATTTCATTGTTACCGTATAGAACATTCAATTATTGTCGACACTCTGAATAAGTTAATCGCGACTCTCCTCATTAAATCGGTATCGTGTCGTGGTGAAACCATAGACAAATAAACTAAATATACATATACACGGGGCATTTCATACAGCTGCTTCGCAAAATGCAATTTTATACACACAAAAGAATTTACTTATTGCAACAACCCAAAATTTACAGTTTTCGAACTAAAATTATAATGAGTAATAATCACAGAATCACGTCACGAACATTTAGTTGGTACGCGCACCGAACCCCGACTAGCGGACCGAGCGCCGCTCGCGTCCACTGAGCCGTCCGGCGCACGACATGGAGCGAATGCGCCGCGACAACATGCCCCATATACACTTCGCTAAACATAATAAGGCAATTTCAAACGATACCGTAAGCAGACGTTTATAGGCTAGGATAAAATTGTTATAGAAAATGTGTTAACATTCCATATCTTAAAAACTTAAAAGTAAACCCCAAAACTCCAATAAAACATTAGAAATAATAAAATCACTAAAATGAAAGATTGCTACATGACGTTAGGGGTACGCCTTACGCCGTACGCTGTACGCCGTACGTGGGGGTATGCGCACGTCGACAGAGATCAATGAGTGCCGCCTGCCCGCCGGGCCTTTAGCGCTGGCATCACCACTGCGTACACAAAGCTTCGCTTATATGCACGAAAATAAATAAAATCTATATCATTCGTTTCAAATAATCATTATTAACTCATTTACACATGAAATTATAAAGTTTTATCTCATATTATTATATGTTATAATCAATTTAGAAAACTAAATATAGAATTGATTAGTTTGACTAAAGGCCCTCGCGATCGCAGTCCAATTTCCATCGAACGTCGTCCTGAGTATATACACATTATGATTACGTATCAGAGCGTTGTGTACAATAATTTTGTTGCTTTTGCGTTAAAGTTCTGATATAGGTCTATGGGTATTTGTAATGAAATTATAAGCAGATACAATCAATAAAAGTAAAATAAGAATACAAAAGCTAAATACAAAAGTAGTGTGGTTAATATTTGTTGATATATTCAGTAAGACGCTCGCAGCCCACTAGGTTTTGGATGCTTCCATACAAAATAAACAAAAATATAACATAGCATTACTACAACCGTAAGACACACATAACTAAATATAATCATTATTGTCGGGCAGCAAACTAATGTACTAAAAGTAATGATAAAAAATTAATGTTATATTAATAGTCTTGTCATATAAAACATTTTAAATGTGAAATTAAAATAATGCAGTGGTTTTTATAAAAACTTGCTATTAAATGATGGATATTTATAAATTAAACACTTAATACTATTTCATTGATTAACCCAAAAATATAATAGTAAATCGAAATCATATTCAGCATACGCTACAGGAAGCAGACGACACAGTCTCAACATTTAGTATAGTTAAAAAGTTAAAAGCTCCTCGAGTGGGACATTTTCATAATACATACTAACATATTAACTAGACATCAACCATCCACGTTTCGAAAGACATCAAAAGCTATATAAAATACGCTACATGAAAGATATAGTAACATTTAATAATGACAATATCCATGCATATCTAAACAGTCAACACGATTGACCAACGAAGCACACGGTAACTTGTTGTAAAATCGCTGAAATTACTCTAATATAATAATTACTACGCATCATATTTTAAAATAGACTTTTTATACACATATTATTGTGAACGATGCTATGACAAAAATGTGTGACGCGTTGACGTAGCGTATGCTAGATATGCGTAGACCACGCGGTCGCCTCGCCCGGCCGACCGGTCCGACTCTTCTCTATGACTACGCAAGTTGTACGATATGACTTATTTATGTAATACTTATGTTCCGCGGGCGAAGCGACCGGCAGCTTGGCCTGTCTACCAGACAATACATACTTGAACTGTAATATCCAGTCGTATCGACGCGTATAAGTCAGCAAATAATAGTAGCTCTAGTGTCTAGTAACACTTATCAAAATATTAACTAAAATCAATTGCAGTCGTAAAAATAATTGCATAACAATTTTTTTTTATCATCTATAAAGGACATTATTTTTTTTAATAATTTCGTTCTATCTAAAGTGATTATACATGCATTATTACAATATTAGTTTATCATTAGTGTGTACTAAATGTTTATAAAATATCTTATAGGATTTTTTTATTTTGTTTAATATACTCGAATCTACGTCTATCGAAGTAGTCCATCACCGCGCCCTACACATTTAATTATCTCTACGTAATATAAAACCCTTTAATTTCGATTATAATATAGTAAACACAGCGTAAATATTTGTTTGTGTTCAGCGCGAGGCGGCCGCCGCACTACCTGATATGGAACGTAACAAACGTATAAACAAATCTCAATACATAATATATCTAAGCGAACATTACTCACTACCAGTAAATCAAAACTCTATAATTGACAAAATCACTGCCACGTAAAACTAAACCACGCGCCACAACGCGGACGAACGCATCTCGTATTTATTATTCTATCGCTACATCAATAAATTCCCCATTAAAATGATTTGGTACAAACACTAAACTATGATAAAATATTAGTAAATGCAACCTACTCGCTTTTACAGCAAAATATAACGCAAAATTTACAATCCATATAATACACGTGAATAATTATGTCTACCGGAGCGGGTAGACGGGACACATTAGATACAAAATAATGCAACGCTAACCTATTATACATACACTGAAAGCGTTCACATCGAGACGTACGCGATCAAGTAATAAATTACAAATAATGATTAAACACTCTTTTCACCATTGACACTCGAAAAAGGGCCCGTGATTCATCAAAAACAGTGAATAAAACGCTCTTTGTTTCACCGAGTGAATAAAAAAATTTGAATTTGGAACATGCGCGAATGTACGGATTCTAGTGAAACATACAAAGAGGTTGCACACTCTCACTATAAAAACGTACTAAAAGCCACCTAAATGTAATCACTGGCTGGATGGAATGTGGCTCAGTTTAAATTAAGAAAAAAAAATGCCGCCATTTTCTGTGTAATTTTCCTTGTAAAAGTTTGTTTGTCTCATAATCATAAAATGACTTCATCTAGTGATGAAAATGAAACTCATATTCTCGAACGCGAAAAGACTCCTGAGTCTTTTCGCGCTAAAGCGGTAGCTATTACTGATAATTTGCTGCTTCTTTTGTGTACTATCCATAACAAAATGTAATTCATAATCACAGAGTAATCGTTTTCTCATAGTCAATGGTGAAAAGTTGAGTACCTAACACGTGAAAAAAGAATTCATCTCGGCTCTTGTATCCCTCGATCCACTCAGGTTTCTCTCTAGAACCCCTCGCTACGCTCGGGATTCTACCGGAGAAACCTTCACTCCTCTCGGGATACAACTTGGTGCCTCGAAAAGAATTCACCTTTTTTTCACTTGTTGGGTAATCTACTATTACTCGATTAAGTATAACTCGCGCGCGAGTACCGCGGTACGTCGCCCGGTGATAATATAAAACGCATATCTACTATAAGAAATAAAATCACAATTTGTACAAGAAAGTATCGTATCATTATCGTACAGCGTCGCGATGACAGAGGAACGGGTAACACACTTGTCATGGATTTACTTAAAAATTGCAGTGTGACGGTCGAGCGGTCGGTTCGCTCGCTCGGGCCGGCCCGGCCACGTCACTGCGACCGGTACACTCGCGCCTGGCGCCTCACGCCTCACGCGTCACGCGTCACGCCGGCTAGCGCTCAGTGGCGTACGAGCACGCGGCGTACGGCGCAGTAGAGCGGGCGGGCGGGCGCTCAGTCGGTGTACCACAGGTGCTGCTGGTGGTGCGGCGGCACGAGGTAGGTGGGCGAGTACGGCTGCAGGTAGCCGGGCAGGCGCGCGCCGCTCGCGTGGTGGGCAGGTGGTGGACCCGCCACTCCGCCCACTGAGCTCACTCCGCCGCTGGAAGGGAAGGATTGCTCGTTAAAAGATTATTCTTCTTCTTCCGTCGAATCGATGACAAGACTTAGAGCAGATTACTTTGAAACACGAGCGAAGTTCGATTCTATTCTAGAATTGAATGCCGAACGTAACGAGAGATTCTGACATAGAATTTGAGCACAGCGAGCGATTCAAAGTAATTCCAATGTTCCGCCATCTAATAACTTTTAAAGAGGAAATAGCTAGAATAGAAGAACAAAACGACACGTGACAATGTTGAAAAGAAATATGGACAAAAGGATTATTTTCTAATCTTTTGACGAGTTTCTGGTGTATCTCCAATGTCCAGAGTTCCGTAACAATGAAATTAATAGGACAGCCCAAAATCAGAGAACATAAATAAAAGGCTCCATCGAATTGAGAATACTACAGTTGAGATCTCCTTCAGAGGAGTAAGCTCGATTCAGGTATAAGCTACCAACACTATAAATTGGCGCGATTGCCCAATCAAACCAGCCAAGATTAATACCGTTCGTGACATCACCAATGACGACTTTCCCGAATATGCCAGATGTAACGTTCGTTCTTCTAAGTGAAATTTGACTACTAGCATTATAAGTTTTAATAAAAGAGAAAGTACCTATAGTGTGTAAAAAGAATTGTCTATATTGCCGATGTATAACAAAGTACATTTCTCAATAAATGTTGTGTGAAATAATGTATACAACTTACGTGTGGTAATGGTAGGTGGGCACGTACAGCGGCGGAGGCAGATACCCTGGGGACACTCCACCGCCAGGAGACAGCACGCCGCCACTGCCGGTCCTGGAACACGATCGTTATTAGTCAACACTCTAATAATACACTAGCTATGTGTAATTCACTTCTCGTGATATCATTCTCACTATTTTTTTCCGTAAGTGGGCAAAATCACCACCTATATCACCCGAAGACGACGTGGGTGGTCATCTCGGACTCGAACCGACTAAAACGCACAACATCGTAGATTTAGCTGTACGGAAAACTTGGTTTAGAATATATCTCATGGTCCTACTCACCACCTATGCCTAAGTCAACACTAATGAGGTTAAGACTAAGACTTCGACACGATTATGACGGACTTTATTAGACGTTGACTGTGTTAAATGACGATAACAAAGCATAACGAAACAAAATTAAGTAGTAAAACACAGGACACACACGCATCAGCTCAATAGCTGCTAGTGTGTTCAACATAAATAATAATAACAATTTTGAGACTTATTGTCACGGCAGGCGTCCGTTAGTTTCCCCTCCCATAGCCCATTTACCAGTCCATCCAATACTCAACCCCACAGCCCATAACCTAGTTTCCATCGTACAGCAATAGTCTCTGCACCTGACGGGGACCATCTCCGGGTGTATCATATCGTGCACTCAGGGATGGTATCCGTCATGTGTGTATCCCTATAGTCGGATTTTTAATTAGACGATATCCACTGACATTAGCTAATGTCACTTCGTAAAATAATGTTGCTATATTCAGTATTAGTGATGCAACTGATGCATTCAGTTCCCGTTCACTCATAAGAAATGAATGGAATGGAATGGAAAGGGGACTCTTTTGTCCGCACTTAGCCTCCTTTTTTGGGCCATTGTGCGTGGAGATATGAAATGAATGATGAGGGATTGTTAATATTTTCTTACTATACAAAAAAGAACTATTTCTATTTTACAATAAAATTGTATTAAAGTGCTCTGTATGTAATTAGAATCAGTTTTTTTACCGGCCTATTTCAAAGCGCGGCGGTAACACTAGTGTCAACACTTGTCAATGCCGCGCGTATTAGTCGCCAGGTCAGGTCATTATAATATAATGACTAAAAAAAGTCAGTTGCCATTTTGTTTGCTACTTCATACATAATCCAGATAAAATAAAGGTTTCAGCTTGCATATATTCGCATACAGCTGAAAATAGGTGAAGGTCTTAAATATACCATAATTATAGAAATATCAAAAGTCCCCATCGATTGCACTTCTGCATTTTTTTTATTCAAGGTCAAATATACTGGATGCTCGAATTTTTCTCGTAAACAGCAAATATTAGGGTAAAAGTAGGTTGGACAAAGTTGTAGATCATGAAATTACCTATAAAATTAGTATCCATTTTGTTTTTTTACGGATCACCATTTCAGAAATATCGCGATTGCAAAATTGGAAGAAGTTAAATCTCTTATATACAAAGTTAGTCGTTCCCATAGAATAGAAATTAGAATAGAAAACTTTATTGTACACAAAACAAAAAGAAAAGTATACATAAAATAAATGGCAAACATAATTAGGTAATGTACAAATGGCGGCCTTATCGCTAAAAGCAATATCTTACAGGCAACCTCAACAACGCAGAGCCCGCTCCACCGCTAGTCATATGAACTTGAAATTTTGGCAGTAGATGCTTTTCAATTTGCGTGTATCCACCAAGAAAGAATTTTTAGAAATTTTGTTACTAAGGGGCTAAAATAGGGAGGCACGGAAATGAACTTAAAGACAAACTTTAATCCCATATTTTACATCCTTAGCAATGAAATTTAAAAAAATCCCTTTCTTAGTGGATACTAGCAACATGATAAGCATCTACTGCCAAAACTTCAAGTACATAGGGCCAGCGGTTCAGGTTAAGCGTTTATGAATCCTACTATGGTGAATGAAATTTCATATAAAATACATAATTGATTTCTTTCAATTTTTAAATCACGATATCTCCGAAATGGTGATCCGCACAATAAAAAAATTAACACCAATTTTGTAGGTAATTACATGATCTACAACTTTGTCTACACTAATTTTACGATAGCATTTGTTGTTTACGAGAAAAATGCGAGAATCCGTTATATTTGACTTTTAACCTCGAAAAAAAATGCAAGGTTCAAATCGATGGGGACTTTTGATATTTCTTTCATTATGGTGTATTTAAGACTCCCACCAATTTTCAACTCTATGCGAATTCATGTGAGCTTACCATTTAATTTCGTCTGTTTTGATTGGATTCACATTCATCATGATAATATCATTCATCATAATATAGTTCACTTTGTCACAACACTATTTTTATTTCATAAAAAACTTGCAACACAGTAAACGTCAGATAGCTTCGTCTAATTAAAAATCCGACTATAGCATATTAAATTCTCTTGAAAGGGCCTCTACGTCTTGGCTTCGGCCCGACGCACAGTGGGACGAAAGTACGATTTGAGTGACTTAGGACCCAATGTTTTTTATTTACTTTTTTCTTTGTGCCGATGGATAGAGCTCGTTGAGCCCAATAATAATTTCTACTGACGTTTTTCTCTAAACTTTATACTTTGGGCAGAATAATACTTTTTATTTTTTTTTGTATGGAGCGAATCAAATAAACTTAATTTTCTGGTAAGTCTCTTTTGATCCCGCTTTGAAACTACATTTTTCTTATACCTTGTCTAGTCTCATGTCATATGATACTATAAACATGTACCTAAAGTTGCAATTCTGCGAAATAAATGGATCGGTAAAAATGAAAAATCACATAGAATAAAGAGTTGTAATTTTGTTTTTGAAAGTTCTTTTAAGTTGAATTTAATATGAAATAGTAAGTTAAACCACGTTATAATACACATAATTACTTAACAAGTAACAACAAAACAGTTAAAGGTCCCTATTTCGCTATTACTTAAAAATATAGGTAAGTAATTCTATTTATTTTCGTAATGACTGTAATTAGTTTATGCTTTTTACTTGTTAAAATTACAGCGCTCTCACCTTTACCTATTACTATAATGTTAAATCGGATAATTAGTTAATGAGGGTAGTAAAAAAATAATTTATATTTATTGTATGTTATCTAGTATTCGTTTAATTACATTACTACTAACATCGTCGTCGTCGTCGTTTTTGTCTGGAACCCAATTCTTCAAAAGGTTTTCTAGGTGTAAATGTAGATGTCGAAGCTTTTCTTGTTGATGGTGGTAGAAGATTTTCAACATCTTCAGTATTACAAATTTCGAGCTCTTCTTGTTCCACATTCACAGGTATTACTTCTTCGGGCCAGTTTATAGCACGGTGTAACCAATCACCATTTTTTCTTATGAATTGTGCTAATGTACGACTACTTCGTTCCCACTTTGCACTTATATTTGAACAAAATCGCGTACAGAATTTTTGGAGTTGAGCACTGTTCTCTTCGGTCATCATCATCTACATCTATTTTGTGTAGTAGGAATTGGAATTTTTTTTTACTATCCGACAATGAATTCAGATGATCTCTTAAAATCTACACTAATATTATAAAGAGGAAAGATTTGTACCTATTTTTGTATGTTTGTAATGAATAGGCTCCGGAACTACTGTACCGATTTCAATAATTCTTTCACCTATAGAAAGCTACACTATCTGGGAGTAACATAGGCTATATAACATCACGCTACTACTAAAGGGAGCGGAGCAGTGAGCATAAATGTCAATAAATCGGGCAGATTTCCATACATTAAAGTTGAACCGGAATCCGAATTCCACGCGGGCGGAGCCGCGGGCAACAGCTAGTCATAAATAAATCTAAATTGTTAACTAAACTCTCCATTATATAAAATATAGGGACGATCAAAATCACGAGATGTTAGTAGTAATGTAATTAAACGAATACTAGATAACATACAATAAATATAAATTAATTTTTTACTACCCTCATTAACTAATTATCCGATTTAACATTATAGTAATAGGTAAAGGTGAGAGCGCTGTAATTTTAACAAGTAAAAAGCATAAACTAATTACAGTCATTACGAAAATAAATAGAATTACTTACCTATATTTTTAAGTAATAGCGAAATAGGGACCTTTAACTGTTTTGTTGTTACTTGTTAAGTAATTATGTGTATTATAACGTGGTTTAACTTACTATTTCATATTAAATTCAACTTAAAGGAACTTTCAAAAACAAAATTACAACTCTTTATTCTATGTGATTTTTCATTTTTACCGATCCATTTATTTCGCAGAATTGCAACTTTAGGTACATGTTTATAGTATCATATGACATGAGACTAGACAAGGTATAAGAAAAATGTAGTTTCAAAGCGGGATCAAAAGAGACTTACCAGAAAATTAAGTTTATTTGATTCGCTCCATACAAAAAAAAATAAAAAGTATTATTCTGCCCAAAGTATAAAGTTTAGAGAAAAACGTCAGTAGAAATTATTATTGGGCTCAACGAGCTCTATCCATCGGCACAAAGAAAAAAGTAAATAAAAAACATTGGGTCCTAAGTCACTCAAATCTTACTTTCGTCCCACTGTGCGACGCACGCCTTCCAAAGGCCCGGGACTCCGTAGTCCCGAGAGCTAAGGAGCAGAGAAACAAATAATAATAATAAAAGCCGTGGCACCAAGTCAAAAAAGTTCAAAATCTTCAAGCTTACTTGTAGTGCGGGTGTGGATGATGGTGCCAGGCGTGAGGCGCGGCGTGCTTATGCGCAGCGGGCGGGCCGCTCACGTTGACGCTCACTCCGCTCACACCGCTTACACCGCTCACTCCGCTCACGCCGCTCACTCCGCCCGGGTTGCTTATGTATTCACGACATCCACCGCTCTGGAAAATTACATTTTTTGTTACAATTTATTATGTAAACAGAAATGATGTAACACTGCTACTATAGGCAAAGAATTAAAGATAAAAAATCTTGCTATTTTATTTTATTTTTTTATATTCGCATTTTTTCGAGTATTGTGAAAATTTATTAAGTATTGTACTTACGCTATCCCTCTTATTGTGTTGCGCCGGCACGTACTGATTGCATTGATAGTCGTTCGTTTGACGTACTGTCGAGCCACTCTGTGAAAGAAAAAGTATTGGGTCGAATAATTGACGAAAAATAATTTAAGGGTCGGTCATTGATTACGGTCGACGGTTGAGAGGACGCGGTTTCGAATCCTGGCAATTACACTAACGTCGTGAACTAACTCCTAACACCAGCGATTTACCTGGAGAGGTTACGGGGTATTGCTCGAAACAAACAAAACACAAACAAAACAAAACATTGCTCAAATTAACCAAACATAGATTATTGCAAATCAATCCGCGTGCGCCAGAGCCTTCCCCCGCGATTTAGGATCAAATGTGCCGAGGTATGTTTATTATATCAGTAATTGCAGTTACAAATATAAGTGTGGTGTACGTACGGGCGGCAGGTGCGCGTGCGCATGCTCGTGGTGCGCCTTGGCCTGCGCCTCCTGCTGCGCGAGCGCCAGCAGACGCTTCTTCTGCGACTGCGGCGTGCTCTGCGCGCTGCTCGCCGCGCCACGCGCCGCACTCGACTGCTGCTGCTGTTGCGGTTGGTGCTGCTGCTGCTGCTGTTGAGTGGGCTGCTGCGGCTGCGCCTGCTGCGGTTGTTGCGGCTGGGCCTGTTGTTGCTGCTAAAAGTAAATATAGTCCCTCATTATCGCATTCTAAACAGACGGCTCGGTCACCGTGGCGGTTAAATACTTGCAACGTTAGAGATATTATACGTTATTATCTTTACAAGAGAGTAGGAAGAGAATAGAGGAGATTAGAAAAAATGAAAAGCCTCCAGTCAGATGCTAGTCATCATAAAAGCTAAATTAAACAAAACAATGAAAGGGAGAATGTATGTTAACCAACCCCGTATTCAAAAGTACAAGTTTTGGATGCAGCGGGGATAGATGGATGGATGGAAAGCGACACTTTTGTCCCCACTTAGTCTCCTTTTTTGGGCCATTATGCGTAAATGCAACGAGGATTGGCTACATCTCGCAATCCGAGGCCCGATTACTCCTCCTCTAGATTAGCTTACGGGAACAACCGCCACCTGACTTCTCAAGAGGAAAGCCTATGCCAGAACCTCGTATACTAGCCTGCAGATACTAGTCTTACTGGACCTGATGAAGGACAAGTATGGTTATGTCAATCTTACCGAGTGGTGATGGTGGCAGGCCTGGTGCGGCTCGTGCTTGACGTGTCGCTCGTCGCGAGCGTCCCTCGCCGAACAGATAACACCGCCTGCTGTTCCCGCGCTCGCTCCCGCCCCCGCTGTCGCCGACGCGCATTCTCCGCTACCGCTGCCGCCTGTGACAAAATATATTCAGCTTTATTTACAGAACGCTACAATATGGTGGTTGATTGTTAGGTCCAATGAGTTTCTTATGTCAAACTTGAACCGACTAAAACGCACGCCGTCTGTGGATCGTTGGTTGCGGGAGATAAAATTGGCTGAGGACATCACGCACCCCAGTCGGACGTCATATTGGGTTATAAGTTATAAGTCAAAACATACTATTTGTGGTTTGGTCGAACAATAATTTTGTGATGTGATCTATTTATTTTACAACACTATAACAACATCAACTATTAAGATGTCAATTTATTTTGTATCAAGAATTTACACTCCGTTTTTAGTCAATTTAATCCACACAAACTAACATCTTAAATCAGATTATATCTATATTATACAGAGTAGAAGATTTCGACCTTATCAAGAAGGAAAGAACTTTAAACATTGGAGATAACGAATTTCATTCAAGGGGAACATTTCCCTATGTTTAAAAAGAGACAAAACTGCATCCAAAAATTACCGAAAAATCGCTTGTCTTGAAATCGAACCGACTAAAATCGTAACATAATTATACTTCGTGATACTTACCAGTATTGTTGTGCGGCTGATTGCTGTGCGGATGCCTGTTGCGGCGCGGTTGCTCGGCGTCGTCGTCGGAGTCCGAGATGGTGATGACGGAGACGGCGGGAGACGGCGTGTCTCGTATCGTGATGGAGACGGGAGCGCCCTGCGGCGCGGGCCCGGCCGGAGCCTGACTCTGCGCCTGCGTCTCCCAGGAGCCACGCGCGTTCCTAGACGAACCGACATCCACGATACTGTAGATTAATAGGGAACGCTGTAGGTTGGTGGTTAGGGTGTGATTTTGGATGGATGGTGATGTATTGTATTATCGTGATTGTGGTTTGATGTGTGTGTAGATGAATAACACAGGTCTACAAGCTGTTTCGGTACATTTTAGCTGCTTTTGGTACATTTTCGCTTGTATGTAGAATCTGGAAGATCTCTCTGAAGCGTTCATCAGTAGTTAGCCACCATTGAGACGCTCCATCTTCCCTGTGACGTTTTTTCCATCTCCTTTATATCTTTTTTCAATAGTTCACATTTGGAATTTTAAGGAACCCTTAATGCGCGAGCCCGACTTGCACTTGACCAGATTTTCATAGATAAGTGCACGATCTTTAACTTTCTCTTAGAGATTTTTATGATAAAATATACCGTTTTGCTGAAAATAGCGAATATCCCATTTTTTTGACCTTTGACCCCGAATAAAAAATATTCCAGGTATCGGATTGATGAGGATGGATTCTTATATTTCATGTATGATGGTGTTTTGAACAATTCTACCATCTTTCAGTTGGATGGGAATTATTGTACTCTCACTCCTACATTTCGGTTTACTAATCTGACCAGAGTATTATGGTCTGTTTACATTTAAAAGCAGTAGCCAAATAAAACGTTACTTGTTATTTTTTACTCCAAATTGGCCCAAAAACGCCTTTTTCTGATAAAATTTTGCGTTTTGCAAAAAAACCTGACGTTCTGGATTTCTTTGAGTATTTTTTTAGTGTTCAGAACATCTAAATACTTACATGAAAATCAGTTGAAAACATTCAGACAGCATTTTTGTTGTAGACCTGTGTAATTTATATACAGTAAAACAGGCTGAATATGCGTTATAGGGTGAATCTCAGAGTATACATTGCTAAAGAGCGCGCCTTACTAAGTATGCACAGTAGGCACGGGTATGAACAGTACCAAGGATCGTGGCTCAACCTCAATCAGTAGCAAAGCAGTACCCATCAAAGTAACTTCGCAAATAATATTTAATTTGATATGTTAAATCAATATTTTATATTACATCGTATATTAGTAGTATTTATTGTTTTTGTAATACATAAAATGACACACTTATTTTGTATCTTGGCTTTAATTTTATCCATCCATATCAAATCGAACAAAAAAATTCACAACATTACACTATTGACATTTTCGGTAATGCATGAAACCTCACTATAGGTGTACTATACCATCGCAAAGTATCTGCTAACACTCGGCACCACAGACCTGACTGATACAACGCTCTATATACAATAATGTATACTCTAAGGGTGAATATAAACAAAGAGATGATTACAATTTTTTTTATTTTCTATTCCAAAACCTTGAATTTATCATAAAAAAAGATTTAATAATGATCCACAAATATAAATATACTGTATAGAACAATATGAGTATAGCTATTTGTACTAACGTGTGGTCGTGATGGTGATGCCGATGCCTCGAAGGCGGCGTGCCCTCCTTGACTCGTTTCTTCACCGGTGATAGCTGAGTGGGCTCTTTTTTGCCACCGCTACTCGTCATACTGTTGTAATGAACAAAATAGACATGTAATACGACTATGGTATAGAGAGGGTTGAAAAGAAATTGATAAGAGAGAGAGAGAGAGAGAGAGAGAGAGAGAGAGAGAGAGAGAGAGAGAGAGAGAGAGAGAGATAAATTTTAATATTGATAACAAAATTTTAGTTTTAATAATAAAATTGTCTTCTGAATTATGCACAGGCTGCAATCCATGCTAAAATTATAAATGCGAAATTAACTTTCTCTGTCTGTTACGCTTTCACGCCTAAACCACTGAATCGATTGCAATTAAATTTGATACAGAGAAAGGACATAGGCCATGTTTGGTCGCGATAACTGACATCCACGCGGGCGGAGCCGCGGGCGAAAGCTAATTATTTATTATGAGTATAAGTATGTAGGAATATTCAAAAGTCAGTCTGTGCATTTTAAAATACATTGTTCCTTCTTTTCACATATTATTTAAGTCGCTAATTTCTATTCCAAAACAGCCAATGATAGCCATAGGGCTATCATTGGCTGTTGTATTAGTAATTTTCTTCTATAATTTGAAAAAATTTAAACTCTGTAGAACATAGTTAGCTCAGTGTATAACTTACCTGTATTGTAGTGTTTGGTGATGTGGCTGGTAGTGTGGCACAGCACTTGTCTGTTGCTTCGTGGTTCTGTTGGCAACGAATCATTATTGCTTTAGTGGTACTACTTTCTCAAGAAGATAATCTTTTGAATTATTATTTCGATTTTACTCTCTTAACGGAAAAAAGTCACATCTCATCTGTTCCTTTTTACAATATTTTTTCTAGTAGAAAATAATCTGTTATAGGAGTTAATTTTATAAGTGTAGGGTATGGGGGGAACCCATCAAGAACTTCGGATCTTCTTCCAAGGAAACTTCCCCTTCTAGCCTAATAGACTTTGGAGTAAACTTTTCTCACAGGATTGGTGGTCAGTTGGCAGTCGCTCCCGAGGGATAGGACTGTTCTCCATCCGACAGTAAACATACAGCCCATGACTAATTGCCCGCTTGACGACAATAGGCTCACCCCCTAATACGTGTGACCGAAAATCATAGTTGGCGAAATGTGGGTGATAGTACACCTCTGCCTACCCCTTTATGTATGTACACATACCTCTTGTGCGGGTGGTGATGTTGCGGGTGGTGCGGATGGAATGCGTCCCACACGTCGGGCTCGGGCAGTGGTGCCGGCTCCACTATCAGTGGTGCGCGCCACTCTCCCACGCCCGTGACGTCACCCACTCCCGCCACTCCGGCCACTCCTGCCACTCCCGCCACTCCACCCACGCCACTGTGGTGGTGGGCGGCTGCTGCTACTGCCGCTGCTGCTGCTAGCTGTTGAACCTGTATACCATTCACATGTTACTACAGGTCTTTGATACTAACTGCAGGTTTACCAAAAACTCTTAAAACAGGTTAGTGATTGAACGGCTGTCATAGTACAAACTGCAAATGTAATAATTATATGGTATTACTAAGTTCGGAAGGCGGTGGTTCGGCAAACGTGGCGCATTTGGGAGAGGCCTATGTCCAGTAGTGGACTGCAATAGGCTAATTGATTGATTGATTGATTACAAAGTTATTTATGCAGTTGGTAATATGACAGCTGTTCAATTACTGATCTGTTTTTAGAGTTTATGGTAAGGGACTGAGCCCTGAGTCAGCATAAGATCGATCTTGACTAGGAAAGTATTCAAAATGTTCTCAATACCTACTAATGATTTAAGATTTAAATTGTATAATTGTCTTGAACTAAAGGTGAAGTGTATCAGAACAATCAGTCAACAGGAAGGGGGGAATACAAAGGTACTAAGATCATTTTGAGTACTTTGCTAGTCGACGGATATGCCACACGTCTCTGCCTACTTCTCTCGCCCACTCCTCGCTATTGTCGAGTCGTATAGCCGTATCCCCACTACACTATTGACGTGTATTCACTCTTTATACGAGCATTTTAGCTATAAGATTTAGGGGGAATATTTAGTAATTTCGGTTACTATTATTCTTCTTGTTATATGTTAATAGTGTGAATACTATTTCATACCAAAACACACGCATAGAGACAGATTATAAACTGGATTAGCACATTCATTTAGAACAGATTCTTAGGGGTCTCTGGAACAGGATTTATCTGTTTTAGCACTTGTACTGTTGAGCTTTTTAGATTTCACTCGCATTGACCATCAGGTGGGATGAGGTAAAACTTACAAAACGTACACATTGAAAACTGTATATTTTCGAAAATGCGATTTGAAAAACTTACACAAGATTTTATAAACTTTATTTTAAAAAAACGTAACGAAATAACTTTTGCTTATACACCTAAAATACTCGTAGTATCACAATGTCACAATACTATAAATCAATTAACAAGTTAAAACAATATTTAACAATTTTATTTAAATTTACATACATAGGTAGTCAGTCTTGCTAATCAGGAAACCCAATACTAAAACTATACCCCATTCGGTTAGGTACTAAACTAAACGTAAACAATCTTGATATGTCTATTTAATATTACTTTTATTTCAAAACTCAGTTTATAAACATTTTCGGTTTAGAAACTTATTTTGAAGACTAAAAACCTAAATCGAACCACTACTTAGTCAGTAAGCCTAGTTTATTTGTTTAATATCTATGTGTTTTTATGAAAAGACGCTACAAGATAGTTTACCTTTAGTTAAGTACTTAACCGAATGGACATAGTCAGTCTTGATAAATCAGGAAACTTAATACTAAAAGTACTATTGCTCGAGACATATATTCTGGACCTAGTGTGCTCAAAAGTGCTCTATATGCAAGTACACGTTTCTTAGGTGTCTTTTGAGGATAGCACGGGGTGCTACTGCGGTGGACGAGCTTAAATTCACCAAGCATAGATTATTATAAAACAAACCGCGGGTGCCAGCCTTTGTGGCGCAGCGGCCGCAACGCAGGAGGCGCGGGTTCGATCCCCGCTCAATGCAAATATTTGTATGCATGAATATAGGTATTTGCATTGGTTTGGTCGTGCCTCGGAGAGCACGTTAAGTCGTCCGTCCGGTTGCCATACGAACATCTATGGCAGTCGTTATGGGTAGTTGGAGCCCTCAAATGTCCAACAACAACGGTCTAGCTGCAATGCTTCAATATCGCCTGTCACCATTGGGTTGTGGAGGTCAGATGGCAGTCGCTTTACGAAAAATATCGAGGTCTAACCAAATCCACAGTTACGCTTCAGATGCGACACGCTTCAGATGCGACTGGGAATTAACGCTAGGATGAAGAAGAAGAATCCGCGGGAGCCAGGGTCTCGTTTGTCTTGCGACTTAGGTCCAAAATACGTGTCTAGACATACATCTATATATTTGAATACTGATGGAAGTACAAACATCGCACCGGTATCGGCAGTAGTAGGTATCGAGCGTGTACCTGGTAGTGGCTGGGCTGGCACAGTATGGACGACACGAACTGGTGCGGGAATGGCTCGGCCGCGCGCGTGGCGTACTGCCGGGCCCCGCCCACTGCCACTCGGCCGCCCTGGTACAGCTGGTACTGTTGGGAGAACGAGAACACATTAGTATACTGTTATTCACAGCCTCTGTGGCGTAGCGGTAGTGAACGCGGCAGCTACGCAGGAGGCGCGGGTTCGATCCCCGCTCAGTGCAAATATTTGTGTGCATGAAATATGGGTATTTGCATTGGTCTGGTCGTGCCTCGGAGAGCACGTTAAGCCGTTATTCCCGGTTGCCATAAGAACATCTATGGAAGTCGTTACGGGTAGTTGGAGCTCTACAAAGTCCAAAAAACAACGGTCTAGCTGCAAAGCTTCGATATCGCCTATTGTTACTATTGGGTTGTGGAGGTCAGTCAATCGCTTCACGGAAAATATCGAGGTCTAGCCAAATCCGTAGTCAAGACTCCAAGCTGAAAGCTTCGGATGCGACTGGGAATTAACGCTAGACAGACAGACAGACAGACAGTAATGGACACCCTTTGAGTCTTTGGGTTGGGCAATTCAGTTGTAAGTCGGTGCACCTGCTAAACTACGGACGAGGCTCTCTGGTTTTCCTTTTCAGGATTGCAAAATCAGACGGTAGGCTTCAACACGCCAATCAAAAATAATAAATGAACTAAGAAACCACTATGAGGATGATGATGAATACAATATCTAAGAGTAGGTAGCAGGGAGTAGAGTGGGGAGCAGGAAGTAGGGAGTGGAGAGTGGGGAATAGGGAATAGAGAGTAAGGAGTACGCTATAGGTACGTACGATATTGTCGTAGGGCGCGGCCCGCAGGCGCTGCTGGTTGATGGTAAGCGCAAGGTGGTGCGCGGGCGCAGCGGCGGGTCCCACCACGCCGCCCACGTACTCGCTGCCCGCGCCCACGCCGCCCACGCCGGCCACGCCGCCCACGCCGCTGCCCGAGCGACGGCACACCTGCGAAGTTATACCACACTGTAAGCAACACCATTCATTACTTCTCACCCGATAAACATGTACGTTGCGTCGTACGTAGGTATACCTCGGGGCATAAATCTTGGACAAAAAAGCGCAAATTTACCAAGCATTGATTATTACAACAAATCCGCGCGCGTCAAGGCCTCGTTTGTCTCGCCACTTAGGCCCAAGATATGTGCCCCAAGTTGTTTTGTGCTAACAATTTTACACGAGAGGCTCGCTTTATTAATTAGATATTATGTTTTTTGTTATTATGAGCAAATAATTTGCACAAAATCGTACAAGAAAGCCACGCGATTTGCACAACGCCAGCGTGCGTGATATCCATGAGGCAGCGGAGTTTTCTTCATACTAGCACCTCTTAAATACAAATAGTTTGAAAAAACTCCACACAATTCTGACCAATTTATTTATTTTCTTATAGAATTTTCGCAATAAGAATTACTTTATTTCTAACTAACAACATTTTTATAACAGCTTATCAACTGTCTATCACAGATTTCATTACAAAAAGAGATAAAATAATAAATAATCTTAAGCTCATACATACCTCCATCATCTGAACGGACGCTTTGACGTTGTTACAGTGCGCGTAGTCGACGAGGTGGGCGAGCGTCACGAACGCGTGGTTCAGTGCTTCACCAGGCGTTATCCGTCTCTCCTGTAATACACCATAAATATAAATAAATACATTCACATACAAACTAAAACTATTCAAAATATGGTACAAAACATCAGAGAGACAACCCAGACCCGGTTTCAGATGCATGCGAGTCGATAATAATGCTCGACATACAGACATATACGTGGAATCGAATACAATATTATTATAAGTGAAATATTAATACTGTAGATTGATGAACGAGTTTCTGATGCAATTTAACTCTCGTCAAAGTCAAAAATCAGACTATTAAAACGGCACTTAAAAAACGACAATTCTTTCTCGTCTCAATAAAAAAGTCTTGTGGTTGGAGGGTCAGACGGTAGTCGTTTATATAACTTATACGGTTTCGGTCCAAACCAAAAAGAGGAGACGGAATAAGCAGATCCTGGGCTTTGAGGGGAAAACCTCAGATGGGTTGCATCTGAGGGTTGTTTCCGGTAAAATAATGAGAGATGACTATAAAAACAAATATATTACTTGGTCCATTGTTAGCATCCTCTTCAACAAATCGATGAACTCCCTTCTGTCCGCTTTCTCGGCCAGGAGTTGGCCACCTTCAAGATCCGTCGGTACATTGACCTGCAAAACAAAGATATTTCAATTTAAATGAGCTATATTTTTAGTCCTGTGCAATATTAAGCAATCCATCGAATATTTGGATGAGGACCAATATCAAAGAGATGGATGATGGCGATGGATCTAAAACCGAAGATGACTACAAACGTGTCTTATGGTTATTTACAGTTTTAATTAGGTGTCAGTAATATGTTTGACTTTGTTTTTCTTTATAATAAGATGTTGATAATTTGTGAAATTATCGTGACCTAAAACTGATAGTTGCTTTTTTGTGATGAGAAATATTCGGTTAGGTACTTAACTAACGTAAAAAATCTTGACGTGTCTATTTCTATTTAATGTTTTATTTAAAAACTCAGTTCATAAATATTTTTGTGTTTAGAAACTTATTTTGAAGACTAAAACAGAAATTGAACCAGTTAGTCAGTTAGTTAAAAAACGGCAGTAGGCTCACCCCCTATTACGTGGGTGTTAATTCACCTCTGCCTAACCCTTCGGGGATAAAACCTTGATTGTATGTATGTATGGTACAAGATTGTTAGCCTCTAGTTATGTACCTAACCGATTGGAGTATAGTGTGCCTCGGAGGTAAGGTCGCCGATCTGCTTGTCGCGACAACAAACGCTCTAACGGCAGTACGTCTTCTTGTGACGAATACCGTCATGCCTATTTCAATGTTTCACAAGTAAGGGGTTTCGTATCGAACACATTTGGTCCATATTAATATAGTTTATTTTAATACCTGTCCAATGTCATCGAGGCAATTAAAGATGTATTTCCGCGCCTCCTTGCTCTTGATGCCGGTTTCAATCTCATGCTCCTCTGGCGTCTTGAGTCTCCAGAATGGGTATGTACTGTCCACGTCGCGGTAGAAGAACTTCGCCGTCTTACTTGCGCTAAAAATTAACAGTACGTCTATAATGCTTATTCTAGTTAGCCATTACGACTAAGATAAATTTAGTTGAGCTCCCAAAATGTAAAATCGAGAGGAAGTGTGGGGTCGGTAGCGCGTGTGACGCCCCTGATGTTGCACACGTCCATAGGCCACGGTAACCTTTTCCCATCAGGTAGGCCGTGTGCTATAACCCATGTGGTATAAAAAAAATGGCTGGCAGCCATTGCTGGACAATAAATATAGCTATAGTCGTAATCCTTTTCAAGACATAATTTTATTCATTGGCAATTCGTTCCTATATTGACAGTAATATCACGACATACAAAACCATACAGACATTGGATTGCATTGCCAATGTTGCTAAACTGTTACCAACTGACATTTACTTTTAAACTTGTTCTCTATTGAAAGCTTGACTAATGACGTCATTAGACATAATATGCAAGAACTTTTCGAAACTAATTTCCATACTAACGAGTTTTAAGGCAATATTAAGCTACTCCTTTTTGTTTGTACCAACCTGTTAAGCATATGCTCAGTAGGCAGTCCCTGCGTCTGCGAGATATACCGAATCTGATCATACTCTGAGGAGCCAGGGTATAGAGGCCAGCCGAGGAACAACTCGGCCACCACGCAGCCTAAAGACCACATATCTATCGCTTCGCAGAATGCTAAGCCCAGGATTATCTCCGGTGCTCTGAAAAAGAAATAATTTCAGTTATATTCCTGATTTATATATTTTGATTACTGCATAATTTGAAGATCAGATTTAATTTTAACTGCTAATTCAGGACTTAATTTAGTTATTACTTTGTTCACTTTAGTAGTTAGTTCTTCTTAATTTCTTCTTAAATCTTGACTACCCTCAGATATATAGAACTAGCTTTTGCCCGCGGCTCCGCCCGCGTGGATGTCGGTTATCGCGACCAAACATAGCCTATGTCCTTTCCCAAGGTCTAATCTACCTCTATACCAAATTTCATCAAAATCGGTTCAGCGGTTTAGTCGTAAAAGTGAGACAGACAGACAGAGTTATTTTCGCATTTATAATATTAGTAGGGATTCTTAAGTACCCTATTTTTTCTTTATAGTTGAAGTCAGAAGAGTTGCAGTTTCTCTCTAGTATCTCAGCAGAAGAACACTTGCATAGTATAATATATGTAGAATAGAGTTCAAATCTACAATCTCAATCTCTTCTTCAATCTTGGACTACACTACAGTAGTTTTATACCAGTAATAGTGACTATTTTTGCATTGGGTCGAAGAATATAAGTAGGTTTCAATTTTTAATGGATGGAAGGTAGGTTGGATGGATGGTTGTACATGTACAGTGAGAATGTATACCTATAGTATCTGCTCTGCAGGTAGGTATTGCAAACCGCCTTGCTGACGTGTGACGCGCTGCCGAAATCAATGACCTTGACCCGGTACGGCTGGCGCGCAGGCTCCACCAACATTATGTTCTCAGGCTTCAAGTCAGCGTGGATTAGACCCAATTGCTGTAAAAAATGACGTCACATTAAATTAGATTCGCCATTATTTTCTTTAACTTCGTATATGTGATTATGTAATACATCAACCATGAATAGGTGTGACAAAAGTAGAATATTATGTTATCGCTCACCATGAATAAAGTAATAATCGATAAGAACGTGACAAGAAAAATGTAAAGAAAATTACACTTGATAAAATCTTTATTTCTTGAATGTGTAACTGAGCATGTATCAATGAGAAGGGAAAAGAACTTCTAGCGATCACTAGCGCTAACTGGCTACTATTTTTTATTTTTACTGTCCATTGTATAGGACTGTGCTCCATCCGACAGCAAACATACAACCCATGAATAAGTACCCGCTTGACGGCAATAGGCTCGCTCCCTATTACGTGGGACCGAAAACCTTGGTTGGCGAAAAGTGGGTGTCTAATACCCCTTCGAGTGTTTACAGGCGTGAGTATAATGTACTGTCTATTGTACATGTTCAGTACACATGCTGAATATCCAATGCTGTACTATTCAAAAAAAAATCCAAAACGACTAACCTTGAGCTTAAGTAGCGCCGTCAGCACTTGCTGGAGTATCGGCCTGATGTACTTGAGAGGCAGTGGTGAGAACTTGTTCTGTTTCAGGAAGTCGTACAAGTTTTGCTCCAGCATCTCAAACACCAGGCACGTGTGCGACCGGTGTTGGAAGCACTCGTAGGCGCGGACGAAGTTGAACTCGTCCGCCGACTCTTGCGAGAGGCGGGAGAGGATAGAAACCTGTTGAAGAAAGAAGTGTTATGTATTATTGATGTTTTTTGAAAAAAGATACATAGTCGTTGCCAATTAATGCACCTAGAACTATGCCTTATAGTGATTACCAGTGACTATATCTAATCGTTTGAAGCGCGAGGATATGTTCATTTAACAAAATAAATTAAAACATTTGATTTATTATTTGGCAACAATTGATTCCCTAATTTGAAAACTACAAATCTAAGTGACGCTGTACGTGAATATTATTACAGTTTACATTAATCCCGACGTTTCGGTTCGTTCTCAGCAGCCATGGACCCAGGAATTTCCAAGAGTGAATTTTGTTCGAGTGAATTTTACCTATGACTAACGCTACTCACTACATTATTTCCTAATAACACGATACGACAGGAAATAATGACGTTATTGCATAAACCAGTTAACTCTATGTGTGACTTGTGAGATTGTACCTACATACTTTATCACATGATCGCGATTACCTTATCCAATTTTATCTCAAAAGAATTTTTTAAACTAAAAGTGAACTTCGATCTAAAATCTACAATTTTTCAATTTAAAAAAAGAACTCTACGAGTATCAACACTACATTACAGGAATAGTTTTTCATATTTATATTATTTTTTTCAGAGAGTCATTTCTTTTATGAGCTATTGGGTCTCATAAAAAAGTTGAAGATTGGGCAAAGTGAAAAAGGGTATAGGAAGATGGTTCCTGGTCATCACTAGGAATAATCACGCCATTTTATTCGCATGTAAAACATCACTCAGGCAGTCACTTCACAGAAAATATCGAAGTTCAGCTGCGTCGAAATTAAACCGAAAACGACGGAACCCGGACTCTTCAGGTGAAGAACTCGGATGCGACCGGGACTACGGCAAGGATGATGACGAAGACTTTTCTTTGTAAGAAAAGTATTATTGCAGACAAGTTCATTGACTGAGTCATTCCGTTATTCATATCGGAGATTTGAAACGAGTTCAGATAACATTTCGGTGAGAGCATATGATATTTTGAGTGAAATTGCAGAAAAAAGAATTCAAATATTATCTCAATATTGTCAAGATACCATGGATAAAGAGGAAAGAGACTGTGCTCTACAAGTGTGGAAAACTTTAAGAATGCAAATGTATGTTACAATACTATATTTAGATGTCCAACATAGTTCACAACGAGATTGCCTATAAACTGGCATTTAAGTACTATTAACTAGTACTAAACATTATTCTTTGTTATAAAATTATGACCAATCCGTCACTATTTTGTGTAACGAGATTGTTTAAAAAGTAGGAGTTTCCCTGTGCTAACGAAACCGACGGACACAAGAGATGAAATCTTAGTCGCAACTGTGATTAACAGATGATGATATGATGAGAAGTCTCTATACAGTCTATACTGACGAGAATTAAGAGCACTTCTTGATCAATGAACGACTAACGACTCGATAGGCTAACTCCAATGGGCTATTGCATTTTATGACATTGTTTTCCAGTCCCAATATTTTAGTGGAACGTTATACTAGTGCGGTCTGACAGACCACTCCGGTGCGCAAACAGGAATGACCGGCCCTGGATGTGTGCCAAACTTTAATGGATCCGAGATTCCATGTCAGATACGTCCTTTAAAAAGTGCAAACTGCTTTTTCCTGTTTTCAAAAAGATTTTTTTTTTTGTTACAGAAATAGGGCACTACATATTATGATTTAACTGTTATTCTTTAGGAAGCGTACTTTATAGGTACCTATATTATATGTTTACGATGAACATTGGACCCTACACGAGGATTCCTCAGGTGTACTGTTATGGTAGAAGTAATATGAAAACTTGGAGAGAAGATTTCACAAAAGACATAACACTCGTACTTAAACAAACTTTGTTGATATAACATAACATGCCAAGTATTATAATTCTGCAAAACATTATGATTCAAGGAAATCATAAAAGTAGAATTTATGAAGTTGAGATGAGATCACATCACTAAAGAGTGGAATAAGACTGGTTCAACGAATACTATCACACCTCTCTAGGGTAGGCAGAGATGTCCTTTCTTTCATTGTGAGTATAACCTAATAAAAACAGTTTAAACAAGGATAGAATCGAAAAATATTATTAATACATAGCAAAGTTGGCTTCTATTCAAAAAGTGCAAACGCTGGCGTGACATTTCGTTGTTTGCCCAGACATCAATATACATAATTATATTATAATATTCACCCTCGAACGCTCAAACTTTACGACATTGTCAAATATATCTGTTGTCACTACAACTCACGTGACGGCACGAGACTTAACGACAAACGACTAAGGTCGGTCTCGGTTTCATCAGATGACTACGATCAAGTCGAACTAAACTACGGTGTTATGTTTTAATCAGTGAATTTTATTAAGAAAGCCAATTCTCATAATAATTCAAAATTCAGTCTCGATCTAATCTCAAACTCCCAAACGTCAACATACATAGGTACATAAATATAATCATGCCTTTATCCCCGGAGGGTTAGGCAGATTCGGTTCCACGCAATAAGGGGTGAATATTCCGTATTCCTATTGCCGTATTCCGGGCACTATACGAGTCTGGGCTGTATACAGGGTGTCCCAAAATTCAAGGATAAGCCGGCAACAGGGGGTGGCCCTACTTATGGCTGCTCAGGAAAAAAAAAGAAAAAAAATATATCTCTATTTTTTTTTTTATTACTCGAACTTTTTTAAAATCCCTCGAAATTCGGTACCCTTAATGATATTTTCAATTACCAGGTCCACAATTTTGCAAATATTTTTGAATTCTTTTCTGTATTAGCAAGCTAAGAAGCATGGCTATCTATCACCACCCTGAAAAATTATAGGATATTTGTAGTTATTTTACAAAAATAAGTCAATTTTTTTTTTTTGTCGTCAAATTTTTATACATTTTTACTTTCGGCCCACTTTATCTTATCTCGGTGAAAAAAAAAAGTATGGACACCACTATGGCATTCTTTTTCAAAAATTGGCGCAACTATCCAAGATTTCAAAATGGTATAATTTGGGTATGATACTATAATGAAATACTAAAAAAAAAAATTTTTTGTAAATAAGAATCATATTTAATATTGCTCTTATTGAAAATCACCAGATTTACTTTGCACACAATGCATTCATCCTCAATAAAAAATCATTGACGGGACTTGTGACAAAGTGGTAACCGAGTAGGTTATCACATTACGAGGTTAAGCAACATAAGCCAGGGTGGTTTTCAGATGGATGACCATTCTTAAGACATTGAGACACCTTCATTCCTCAGAAAGTACGTTAGGCCGTCGATCGTAGTGGCCATACGAGCATCTATGACAGTTGTTACGGGTAGTCGGAGCCCTAAAAGTCCAACAACTGGACGCACTACATAACTTTGTGGTTGTGGAGGTCAGGTGGCAGTCGCTTCAAAGAAAATTTCGCGGTTCTGCTGTTTCACAGTTAACCATAAAATCCGACTCTGTATTTTGTAAAGGTTCAGAGAATGAAAATCCATACTGTTAAAATATAAAACAAACACAATGGTATAATTTTATAATTATTGCATTATTGTTAATATTTTTTTTATTTTACATTTTTAATTGTTTGCCACCGGCATTAATACATTTTATTTTTCGTGCATTTCTTTTGTCAGAAAAATAATCCGTAGCCGCATTGATATTTGAATGAAACTAGTCCAGCGTTGCAATTGCTTTCGGAAACCTAATTGTTCTTAAAACAATTCCAATAAAACTCTGAGCCTCGGATTTCCCGGCTAACTGTGAAACAGCAGAAATGCGAAATTTGCCGTGAAGCGACTGCCACCTGACCTTCACAACCCACTGGCTATATCAAAGTTATGTAGTGAGTCCAGTTGTTGGACTTTTAGGGGTCCGACTAACTGTCATAGATACTCATATGGCCACCGGGATCTACGACCTAACGTACTCTCTGAGAAACAGAGGACGGAGGTGTCTTAATGTCTTAAGAATGGTCATCCATCCGAAAACCACTCTGGCTTATGTTGCTTAACCTCGTAATGTGATAACCTACTCGGTTACCACTTTGTCACAAGTTCCGTCAATGATTTTTTATTGAGGATGAATGCATTGTGTACAAAGTATCTGGTGATTTTCAACAAGAGCAATGTATTAAATGTGATTCTTATTTACAAAAAAATTTTTTTTTTAGTATTTCATTGTAGTATCATACCCAAATTATACCATTTTGAAATCCTGGATAGTTGCGCCAATTTTTGAAAAATAATGCCATAGTGGTGTTTATACTTTTTTTTTTCACCGAGATAAGATAAAGTGGGTCGAAAGTAAAAATGTATGACAATTTGACGACAAAAAAATATTTTGACTTATTTTTGTAAAATAACTACAAATATTCTATAATTTTTCAGGGTGTTGGTGGATAGTCATGCTTCTTAGCTTGCTAATACAGAAAAGAGTTCAGAAATATTTGCAAAATTGTGGACCTGGTAGTTGAAAATATCATTAGGGGTACTGAATTTCCAAAGATTTTAAAAAAGTTTAAATAATTTAAATAAAAATAGAGATACATTTTTTTTCTTATTTTTTCCAGAGCAGCCATAAGTAGGGCCACCCTCTGTTACCGGCTTATCCTTGAATTTTGGGACACCCTGTATATCTGTCTGATGGTAAACAGCCCTATCCCTTAGTCGCCTTGTACGACACCTCATGGGAAGAGATGGGGTAGCACAAATTCTACTCTGCCGGGAACCACGCGGCCCAAATGTCAAGTAGGTATATTCCTATTCGTGATATAAAAATCCTTTGCGGTGATTTAACTACCTCTCAGCGTAGGCCCTTATAGTATATTTAATTATTATTGGATATGGAAGGCTGCCAAATATTGGATTTTATTCTGAGTTCAGTGATTTTTATCACGGAAACACTAAAACGGGTAAAAGAAATTTAAGTAGAATTTGACATTGGGTATTTTATATCGTAAAATTAAATTGCCGCTGGTACATTAATGTATAACCTACTCACTTTTTCGAGTATAACAATAAAATAAACTGTAATCATGACATTCATGACTAAACAAGAACATAACTGGAGCAGAACATGGCCGAATTCAGAATATGTTCAAACAACAAGACCCGGGTAAACCATAACTAAACCAGAACATGAAAAGCACGAAACTCACCGAACAGCTCAATAATACGGCTGACCGAATATACTATATTTCTGTTTTAAAGACTGCACGAATGACGAAGTTGTTTTACTGTATATCCAACTGTTACTGTGTTTGATTGACATGGATCCAATATTCGATCTGCATATGAGACAAAATATTCGTCCTTGCAGAATTCGATTTCCAGTTTTTCAAAAGTTAAGCTAGGATGAATTATAATATGTCCCAAGTAATAAGTATTATGAAGTTGGTGCTGACCTCAATCTGTCCTTGGCGAGCATAGCTGGGATGGTTCTTAAGGATCTTGATGGCAACTATCTCGTTGGTTCCCTTTTTCCAGCACTTCACCACCTGCCCGAACGTACCTCGCCCGAGGAACTCCAACACCTCGTACCTGGAACACAGACATTTATTCTGTAAATTCAAATGTTCTGCTACAAGTTTAAAACAATAACAAAAAACTACCATTTAATACAACAGTTGATAAATTGAGCAGCTCATTTCCAGGTAATAAAGTCAGTTCTTGAAAAAAATAAGGTTAAAAATGACATTCAATATTTTGATTTCATTAATTTTAGCTGTCCTTGGAAAAGGCTTTTGTAGTGGCTTTGGGCCTGGAAACATTATTTCAAGAAACAATCCTTGAAGAAACTTCTCGTTAAAGTTAATAAAGATATTTTTAATTTTACAAAGAACCATAATATTACCATTTTAAAAATGGTTATGGTTTTACCAAATAAAAGTCATGTTGATTAAAACGAAATACAAGATTACTTTTGGTGAAATTTACTATAACGATACCAGCTTTATTTGTAATAGGTAAATCATCCTACAAGTGCGAGGATATTCTTATAAAAATAACATAGAGCTCCCTTGCATCTTGAGTATTGGAATTGTGTGTAATCAATCAAGCATTATCCTATGGCGGCACATTGGGAGAGGCAACCAGCAGTTGACTGCAACAAGCCGATTGATTGATTGGTTGATTGATTGAAACAATGAATATGGCTATCGTTTTTACGATTATAGTGTTGCTTATTTCAAATATTTCAATTACTAATTTCAAATTATAAATATTATTGTCATCCTTTGCTTTTTTCTAGTCTTAGGGAATATAAATAATGTATTTACCATGAGATATGTAATGAATTCTAAGAGAGCATAAGAAAATCGAGCGCAAGGATTTCAACCCAGAACCGCAATGCACATATTACATGAACGGTCCAGACTTGATGTCCTCGCGTTAAAACCTTTTTTAAGAAGTGTACCTACACGATATATGCATATAAATACGTTTATTAAAACTTTATCCTCGATATGTGAAATATAGTACTACTGATGTGTGTATGTACCTCGTCTCCCCTAAGGAAGACAAAGAATCACTAGTTATCCCTGTCGGGGAGACATGGTCCTGTAGCCTAATACCTCTTCGTATGCATATACTGTACTAAGTGCATTGGAAGCTATGTTGCTAGCTAGCTCAAACAAAAAAATAAATAAGGGATGATAATAATTAAAATTTATCCGCCAATAATTGTATATGATTCGAGTCATATCAATTACTAAACAAACACTATTTTGCTAAAATTTTACTAAACTAAATCAATTACTAAACCCCACTAAGGTAAGGATATCAAAAAATAATATTACAAAAGCTTACATCTTAATCGCAAAGTGAATAAATTAAATTAAATTTAAGTAAGACGTCAGGACTGGTGGTGTTTCGAACTTCGAGGTTGTTTCGATCATTTTGACCAAATTCCGATTTGCAAACTAACATATTCATGAGAAAATTACGTGCGAATGTCCGCGGGTTAACATTATGACCAAATAAAACATTGAAGAGGTAACTGGCACTTTAAGAAGTTAGATCTCAACCCTCCAATGACATAGTTCTCGCGGAGACTGGCCATCTACCACGACAGTGAGTAATTAAGATCAATCTGTATAATCAACAACGTCCTCTGGTGGCCAAGCGAAAGTATCGTATCGCACGCCCTATATCAACTAGGTCCAATTAGTACTGCTAGGTCAGACTTGAATAAGGAAAGCTAGTAATAATAATATTCTACAACATTCTACATAACGCTATATAGGCCCATGGTAAGGATAGCTATATTAGCTTGTGGTATGGAATCTAGAATGCGGATAAACATATTTAGATACTTTTTTTTTTGTAAATAATAACATACATACAGTCACGCCTCTTTCCTAGTGGAGCAGGCAGAGACCATAGTACATACATATTATACATAGAAACACCCAGACCAATACAAATATTTGCACTGAGCGAGAATCGAACCCGCGCGCCCTGCGTAGAAGTCGTCCTCATCTTTAAATTTCTCAATATTTTCATCACAATCTGGTGAAAAATATTGAGAAATGATAGAAAAAAAAACATAATACATATTTTGTCACGAGGTCTGTAGCAAGACAATGTTTGCTTCTTAGTTTATTTATACAGATTTTCCGTATCTGTCTGTACAGAAAGTTGAATAGTTTACGACATGGAAGTGGGCAAACAGAAGCCCGGTTTTTCAGCATTTTTTTTTCTGATCACATATTCAAATTAACCGAAATAAGATGACGTTGCGGCTCGATACAAGGTACCATCATTTTGACGATATTGATCAGTGCCCCCGAACACGAAAAGCTTTCGTAATTGTAAACGTATCGAGAGTACAAAATATTGCGATTGGCTGTACTGTGAACCTGTGTGCGTGTGTGGGAAGCCTGCCAATCGTAATCCACCATTCTCTGGATACGTTTAAGTTACGATTACAATAATTTTTCTCTCAATAGTCTTAGAACATGATGAAACAATATTTTAAGAAAAAAAAAACAATTACAAAGTAACACTATCAAAACTAAAAAAGGAAGAGACTTACCGATTGGACGAGGAGTAGAGCACCTCATGTTGCACCAGCTGGTAGTCTCCATCACCACCGCAGCCGGAGCCTGATGTATCAGAGTCACGGAGTTCAGACGGTGAGAAGCAGAGACCATCGCGGTCGCAGCATCCGCATGTACACACATTTGAGAACGACATATTAGCTACACATTCATTAAATACACAAGCCAGTTATATTTAATATTGATGTGTAGTGTGGAAGTAACTGTGGACTTTGTGGAATCAAATCCTGTACTGACTCTACTGCATGATAAGTCTCCACAATGATTATGCCTTTTGCGGATATATTAGCTAAGTAGCTCATTAGTTAATGGAATACCTTAATCATTCAAACTTGTAATTATTATGAAGCTAATCTCTATCTTGAGGACTTTTTAAAGCGACAAAGGGTGTCTAAAGCTACGTACTGACTGGTGTTATGGAGCGTAATGTAACATTCGCATTGAACATGTCGTTAGGCCATGTTACATTCCGCCGGTCAGTATGCACTTTAAAACGCGGCAGAAAAAATATGCTCTTGATATTGAATAGTGACTAATCCACAATTACTTCCACATGTGTATCTATTGAGCAATATCTGGTTATTATTGTTTCTTTGGACTTCTAAAAGTTACTATAAATGAGAGAATAGTCTCACGTTTATTTCGGGCTGTTGGTCTTCTACTATTATCATTTTTTTTGTTTCCATGTTGATCTGAGGAAAAAAAACATAGGGTGTTTGTCAGTGTTTTGTCATTTGACTCATGTCAACTTACAATAATGTATTATTGTGTGAATTGTAAAGCTATATTTACTGTACTGGTTATGAATTTTAGAACACACACAGTTCAATAAATGTATAGAAAAGGCTTCATAAATTGTGTTTTATTCAAACTGGCCTTCAGTGAACGAGTCTCGACAGAAATAGACTCATTAAAATGTATAGAGAACGACAATCGTTATACAAGTGTTGTTTATTGGAAACTAGTGTTAGTACATCACAACTGTGAAAACATATCTCTGCCAAAGCTATTGTGATACTAATAATATTAAGGCCAATACATGTTAGACTTTAGTTATCTAAAGCTAGTACTAGGTCAAAAATTATTTGTGTAAACGTGTATAATAGCTTAGTTCTATTAGTGTACTTGCATCCTTTTAGAAGTCCAAAGAGTTAGGGATACTAAAAGATAATCTTGTCCTAAGGAATTAAACTAATAATCACAAAATTTACACTTCAGAATGCTCAAGTACTTGGAAATTATTTTTTTAGTTACATTAAGTAAAAAAAGAACAATATGTCTGGCTACAGCGAACACATGAGCACATTCTATAGTGTTAAAGGCGGTAAATAAACATTTAAACTAGTGCATTGCGAAAATGATAGTGCATAAAGTTCCAACAAACTGCAGGTTAACGCCATTGCTGCGCCTGCGCCGCGTTGGGTTAAAAATTGTTACCTCCTGATAGGTTGGTTGAATTTTTATACAACATACCAATTTGAATTATAAAGATATACACTTATCGTTGTATGGAATTAGTTTTACTACTTGAGGGAAACATTAATACAAAGTAATTAGTATCATTAATGAACCAGTCTCTCAACTACATAAACAGAGACTCATTAGGGGTACTTAATCCTCTAATATGGTTATCGCTTCTTATGCAGCCCACCTAGACAATTCGTTGGCTGGCGTATTGTTGAATAGAATGACGTATGTATGGGATTTGAAGCATATGACAGTTGTCAACGATGACAGACGTCAACGTATATCATAAACGTCAAATCCCATACATTCGTCATTCTATTCTACGTGGATACAAGTTTCGTTACGTGGAAACAACTAGAGAAAGCTTGGCGTAAAACTGAATTCATTTCGACAGCTGCTTAAGATTCAATATAAATATGGATTGCCTGATTCAGTCAGGTAATTTGTTTTTTGTTCTGAAGTCTCTGGCAGTAGTCTAAAAGTCTGGAAATTATCCCGCCTTTACAATAATTGTGTATTTTAGCCACCAGATGATACGTTGGTTCTTTAGTTGCCAACCTGACACGTGGCCAAAACATCTTGGCTTTGAAATTATTGTCAACTAAGTATCAGTCGACGTAGAAGCTCTTTGATTAATTCATTACGGAAGAATTAATGATATTTTAGAATAACTGTACAACATTGTTTTTTGATGACTGGCCATTGGCCAAGTTATACGAATAAACGTTGGATTGTCTACTAGGTAGGTACTTTTCTTCTAAAATTAAATTCGAAAAAGTTATAAGCCAAGGTTCAACCCTACACGTAAATTTTCATAATGTTAATATTACCAGTTTCACAATAGAAGAGCCCGATATTCTGCCAAGTAAGCTACCTGGCTCTAGCAATTCAAATTTCGTGAAATTCTCGTGTACTTCCAAGCTTCCCGGATCAATCATGTTGTATCGACATAGGAGCCATGGACTTACGAAACAATGAATAATTTATGTAGAATTATGTAGCGTCTTATAAATATTGTTTCATGATTTTGAATATTGATGTGAGAAAGTCGCAGGCTTCAGAGCCGTGTCCTTAGTTGACTTGTTAAATTTAATGTTACAAGTTAAATTATAATAATAATGTATTCATTCGAATAGAAATTAAACTCAATGCCAAGGTAACCTTAAAGTTGGCGACATTATGACAGTTTTTACTAAATCAAAAACTTTCAAATGTCAAGTTATAGACCTATCTACATCATATTGGTGTTGTATTTTTCCATTTATGTCTATATTTAAAAAAACAAATTCACTGGCAACTGTGTGGACGTCATAAAGGAAACTTTTGTGAACCTGGTTATTTACTTCTACTTAGTTAAAGTTAACGATAAACACTTAATTACATTGAAGTATTAAACGATAAGGGTATATCTTTAATGTTAATGTGAGTGTCACTGATTTGTAAATGTGTTTACGGTTAGAACAACATTCGCCAAAACTTTGTTATTGCAGAATGTAAATCATTATTGACTACTATCTACTAGACATGTTTTCGATGAAATATAAGATACACTACAGGGGTACTCAGCCAGTAGCTCGCCGTTGTTAGTCCAGTCGATCGTGGCAAGGCGAGAAGGCTATTTCATTTATAATTTCATAAACAATATAATTGGTAGGTCACCCACGACTGAGTAAACAGTAGATTGGATCAAAACAAGTTGGCCATGCTTGGTCTACTAGGAAGTACACATTTGAGATAATTCTAAACATGTTCTACAAACTTTATATTCCGAGTAGAGTTGCTTTTAGTTGTTTTACTTTTGAACAACAAACTTGCAAACACGTTAACCCTGTATGCAGTGAATTTAAAAGTACCAGGAAGTGCCTCATAGCAGGCGTAGCTATCGCTTGTGCATATGCCACAGTGATGTGATGATACTCCACATAATTAAATTAGCTTTTAAGCTTGTTCTTTATTGAATATTATTATCACCAATCACTTTACTGTTTTATGTGACGTGATTGATAAGCGCAAAGGTTGCTGACAATAGTTTCCATACTAAATGGCTCTTCTTTTTAATTTTGAACTTGGTGCTAGCTAGAGTGTCATATGTATGTGTGTGTGTTAGTGTGCATGTCAGCATGTAAAAAGGAGGTAACAACAAAGACATTACGTTTGTGGTTACCTTGCGGCTGGGGCGGGTGGTTGGCCCCCCCCGCCGCCAACTGCTTGCTGTGTGCCGTCGTCGTTGCGGCCTGCGGAGCCGTCTTGTGCCGCGCGCTTCCCGCGCTAGCGCCCCCGCTGCCGACCACCTCAACGACGCGACGCTGTTCGATGCTATCTCCGAGACTGAAAACAATACTCTTGTTAGTCTTTTATCATTGCAAGCTAAGGCAGGCTAAGATAACGGATGTAAGGGAATACTCCTATATGTACATTCGACAAAGGAGATACGGTCACACTTTTTCCTATAAAGTTGTATGTACATGTGCAACCGTATCTCCTTTGTCGAATGTACGTACAGGAGTACATCCTAAACTTAAGCTATCTGTCTGACTGGCTACCTGCATAACTACCTGCCTGGCCCAATCTCTGCAAAAATTGTCATTAAATTTTAGACTTTATTGCTACAGCCTTAAGGTCCAAATTTTCATCACACGCTTTCGTCCACTCTACAAAAGGCCATTTAATTTTAAACTTTAATTGCGTTACTTCAAAGGCTAAAATCAAATGGAATTTTTTCGCAGTCACTGTGGTGTGACAGTGGTTGTGTTTTAGCAGAATCGAGGCCCTGTTTACATGCCTGGCTCCTAGCTATCATGACCTTCGGGGCTCAAGACACCTGCGAGAAGATAACCTGATCGACGGACGGAGGGAGTTCTGGTGCAGGATTTCCTCTTGGAGTTGATGGGTGGTCTAAGGGCAGCTGCTATACGGTCAAAGGTCATAGTCTACGGTACCGGTGAGGTAATCATACTAATCATTTAAATTAATTTACTAAAAATATGTTATTAGTAAATATGTAATTTACAAATGCATGGAAAGAGTTAATCGCACTATAATTACCATTGTTACTTAATCGTACGATAGAATATAAATAAAACTGGTTTGCAAGATATTAATTAGTCTAATTACCAAGGTATTTACAGGGCTTATTATCATATTCAGTTCTGAATCTTGATTTATCTAACGACAGACTGTACAGTCAATCTGTCTATACAATCTGTCCTTAGATAAATCCATATACAGGACTGACACCCAGTTTCCAAAAGGCTGATCAACGTCCAATTATTTAATCGGCTGTTAAATCTCTTGTCAAGTAGCAATTGGGTTGCTAGAAGCATGGTTAAATAGTTTAATTTGATTGTTGTGAATTCGTGCATCTGCTGCGTGCGTCGGCAGTTGTCGTATGCGGTCGGCTACGAAATCATCCCTAGTCTCAGGAACTACTGGTTCGAATCGAATTATTTTTGTGTTAAATTGTCCGTTTATCTAGGAAGGTTATAGGCAATTTATCATCAGAAATCATAAATGCCAACAAATCCGCCAGATTCCTATACGTTATTTGAAATACCTTTACTGTTTATATGGATATTAAGGGATTTAGAAGTTTGCCACGGGCAAAGCCGGGGCGGGTCGGCTAATACCGCATTCTAAGGTTAAGCAGGTAAAAATATTTTAAGTACCTCTATGTATTATGAATATGAAAATGTGAATTTTCAACAGTGCCAATTTTATTGCAAAGGAGTCTTTAACTTAGAAGTATGATGTACCTATTTACAACTGTTAACTTTTATTACATGCCTGTAATAACAGTTTAGGGTTGTAAGTACCTACATCTGGCAGAACCGAATCGCCCTTTTTGATGCTCTATCCTTTTCTTACACTCAGAGCAGTACCGAATCACTCTTTTTGGGGCTCTATCCTTTTCTATCACCCAGAACTGCATTAAATAGAGTGAGAAAGAGAGCGAAATTTGGTCGCACTCCCGTTCTCTTTCTCGTTCTAGTCAACGCCGGTTCTGAGTGATAGAATAAGATGGAGTACAGGAAAGTACGATTCTGTGCTGCCAGGTATGGTTCAACCTTTAGCCTGCCTGTGGGTATCACTGTCCCTAATTTAATTCTCAAGTAAAGTTTTGTGTTTTAAATTCTTCGTTATCGGGTAGCAAACATAAATTGGTAATTTATAAGCGTAACGATGATTTTATTACTATTTTTGGTATGTACTATGTGACGATAATTAGGCTCGAACGAATCTCTAAGGAAACGAATCATAGGCTCCAACTATAGTGTGAGTGGTACAGTGTTAAAAGATAGAGAGACTATCATCAATCAAAAATTGATAAGGATATAATATTATTGCTGATAAAGAGACAAGCCAGAGCGGTGCGGCTCTGTTGACTGTCGTGAAGCGATGTTTATAAATTTAGTGCAGCCAGCGTCAAAAGCAGAGATGATCATATTAAAAAAAAAAGTCTACGTTCAAATTGATATCTATGTTTTAATCAAAACAAAAAGTATTTTCATAGAGCCCACGAAGTAGTTTAACAGCATTTTCATCAAGAAACATAAATCGCTTTGTTCAAAAACTAATTTTTAAAATCTGAAAGTAATCCTTTTCACCCTGAATATTTATACGAGTTAACGTTTCATTTTATACGTCACAAAGTAATAGTAGTTTAACTTGAATTTATCCGAGGACTCGAAACCACGGAAGAATATTTTTATTGCAAAAGCACTTTTTACTGAGAACATCCGTTTATTGGTATCCAAAAATACTTTTGGCCACAAAAAATACAGGGAACTCACACAAAAGTCCCGTTAGATACGATATCTTGTAGCTGCGTGTGCGTCGCCGCTAGCAGTCTACGGTGGGGTTTGTATTTAGACATGTTATCTTATCTTTATTCAAAACTAAAAATACATACATGTGTGTATAAAATTGTAAAGGACAATAGTCACTATTTATGTATCTTTAAAATTAGATACACAATGCAGTTTTTAGAGAATAAAGGATTGCAAAGAAGACCGCCTTTTCATTACTAAACCTGGCCTGACTTGGCCCATTAACCAGTGAATGAGACAATATAATGCTAAACCCAAAACAATTAAAAAGTTCTTAGAATTGTGCCAAGCGGGATAACTGCCTTTATTGTAATTCAAATTCCTAGAGTAAAACTTTCACATGATGCTATTTAAACATTATGAATGTAGAATTTAATGTTCTCTTAATGTAGCGAAACATTTTATTTAAATGCCATTACTTTGAAAGTAAGCTGTAATTAACATACTTGGGCCACGGACACTTTACACGTTTTCTAATGCAAATAATCAAAATCTACTTGCACCAACTACCAAGTTAGATTGCAAAACAAGAGTCGTAGAAGAAGGAAAAGGCATATCTATCAAGATCGTGGCAAGTGAAAAGATGTTTCTGCGTACCCCAGATGCAAAGTACAGTACAGTGTGTATGAAGGTACTATACCTTCATACATACCACATACATACCTTCCTTACTTTCTCTCGCAAAAGGTTGAAGTAGCAAAATAACTTTTTGGTTGCAAAAGATCCAAATCTCAGAATATCCAAGTTGCAAAATATCTAAATCTCAAAATATTCATGTTGTTATTTAAGAGGCTAATCAGAGCCTTTGAACATAATGTACTAGTGAACATTTATAAAAAAATATGTTATTTATTGGATGCCTGAATTAAAAACTACGATTCGATGGTTGCACGTTACTAATATTCTTGTCAGCCCCTTTCTTCCCCATCATCCAAGCACCAATCTCTCAAAGCACAAAGCTCCCATCTAATCCTTATATGATATGTTTTGGTCCTCCCCTTCGAGAGAAAAACCTGCGCCAGAGCCTGATTGACAGCAGGTGTAGGTACCTAACCAGTCGGCAGGTGAGGTTAGTTTGAACCCACTTTTTGAGAACCACAAGAGAACTAGAACTTTTGTATAGTCAAGTATGCTATTGAAGAACAATTTTTCTATTAAGGATTCTTTCGTTCAAAGAAAGGACATGCACCACCTTTAAGGTTGACTGGTAGAGAATGCCTAAGGCTAAGTCCGCCTGTGTTTATGTGTGCATGAAGTTGAAATAAAATTAGTGAAGCAAGCTTGGGAAGTCATGTATTGTGTTCTATGAAAACAAATACTAGGCTAGTTGGAATTTCTGCTGGAGCAAGGGGCTAAAGAAACATAATACTGAATTATACTGAATTCTTGTACTCCTGACTCGAATACAAGTATCAAAATGCCACAAAAGTACAGTGATAGCAACTTACTCGTCTTCCAAATCGTCGTATTCATCGTCAACCACTTCATATTTCATTTTTTTTGCTGGTCTATTTATTGAGAGATCCATTTTCACTATTAACACTGTACAAAACTCTGTATTTACACTGTACAAAGTTACACTAATATCATAAGGCATCAAGAAAAATTGAATTATTTAAACTATTGCCTATGAGATATAAAGGATGTAGACGCACGGTGCGTACGCGCATCGTTAGGGGTTGAGCACAGAATGACGCGAACGAAGGGTAGCAGAGGGGAATGTCGGGCAGCGACGGGTGCAGGTAGTGAGGGGTCCGCACAACACTCAAAATTCCCCGTATTGTGAACCCCATTCAATAATAAGGGTAACCTGCGCCGGCGCAGCTACGCACTACTGAGCGGTGGGAACGCGATTGTATGCAGTGTTTGGTTGTTTTAAAACTAAATATTGATGCTATGAATTGTTGCGTTGTTTTCTAGCTGTGGCATGTTACTATGTGTCGTATAGTCTAGTGAAACAATGCTAAATAGACAAGCGACTAGTATTTAAACCACAGTAGACATTCATAAAGAATTTGGTCTTCAGACTAAAATATATTTGTGTAAAAAAATACTTTTCAGCTTGACATTATTATGCAGCTATTAGTTTTTGACATTGTCAAAATGAAAATCGCAACATATTTTAATTAAACTGTTCAACTTTGGCGATTAGCATGTATAGGAAAAAAGAACACGTGGTTTTTGCCTATACCACACGTGTACTACGTAGATTAATTTTTAAGATGCTAGTTCAACATTTTTGTTGTAAAACTTGTTGTTTTTAAAACTGCAATAGGTTTAGTTATTATTTTATGTATTGTTAGTATTTTTGTGTTATTTTTATACTGTATAATAATAGGTAGTAAGTAGTTTATGAAACTACATTTTTTTTTGTACCACAATATAATACATGACGTACAACGCCCCTGGTGTTGCATATATCCCTAGGCCACGATCACCAAATCCCAATAAGTGGGCCGTGGACTTGACAGCCACCTAAGTGGTAATACAATAATACTTAATTGCTTTAAAATTACATTGAAGTTTGTTAAATTTGTTAGTCTTCAGTAACTTTTGAGGGCGACTGTATGTAAAGACAGAAATTGAGGTAAAACTCACGTGGCGTCGCGACAACAGGGTCTGGCGCAAAGCACAGGCGGAGCGGGTGGCGGCGCAGGCGGCGGGGACCGCTCCGCATCGCACGCGCGAGTCGGCACGACGGGCGCGGCGCAGCTGCCCGGCCCGACGCCTGACCAGCACTTGTTCTGTAAACATACAAAAGAAACAATACGATAAGTCAAGTAGAAAGAACCCATCTTGAAAGAGAACATTTATTTACAAAGTGATCATCAGTCAGCGATCACCAGGGAAACTCACATTGGTAGGTACCTATCTGCATCAAAGTTTATAAACAGTTACATCAGAATTATTAGAAATATAGCAAACCCACTTGGTAAAGCAGAAGGCAAAACTTCCTATGATAATATAAGAGAACGTCACATTCACAGGAACAATCATTATAGGTCCAACTCCTAAGTGAATCATATTTGATTTCCATAATAGGTACATATGGCAAAGATGCCTAAACGCACGGAAATTCACCATAGTTCATACTACATATATCAGCACATATACAACTTGTGTGTAAGTCGTTATTGGAATATTTCGAGAATAAAGAAGAATTTATAAAAGCATAATGATCAGCGTAGCCTTTCCCTGCTGAAAACACAATGTCCTGAAGAACTATGTTTAATTATATTTTTAGTTTCTACGAGATCTGTATCCCACTAATGCTGATTGCATCTCAAATTGGTGTATTACGATCAATAGCAACGGTGGCACATACTCGTAACAGAGTCCGGTAGTATATTAGATCTATTCCGATCCAGTACCATTTTTCTAATACCACGTGGTATTTCTTTTTTATCGCATTTATATTCTATTCCGAACGAATACCATTTTTGGAATTATTCAATAAATAATAATAACCTATTCCGAACGAATATCAAAGTACTGTCGTCTGTCAGCAGAAAAGATAGGCTCGTAGTCAAGTGATGACTGAGTAGGTTAACACACTACAAGGTAAGCAATAGTAGCCAAGGCAGAATTAAATTTTGGTATTCGTTTTATCAGTGGTATACGTTCGGAAAAGAATATTAATTTGATAAAAAAATAAATTCATTTTTAACAAAAAAGTTTAACCGACTTCAAGAAACGGAAAAGAGGCACTGAAAAGCGAAAAATAACTTAATTTACAGACTTACTGATTTATTAGAAATCGGTGCCTAGCCCAAGGGAGGCCATATTTCAATTGATTACATCATAGTAATGTAGTTCAGACACAACAAACATAGTTGGCTGGCACCGACTTCTAATAAATCAGTAAGTCTGTAAATTAAGTTATTTTTCGCTTTTCAGTGCCTCTTTTCCGTTTCTTGAAGTCGGTTAAACTTTTTTGTTAAAAATGAATTTATTTTCCTCTTTTTAGTGAGTTTGTACAGTCTCACGACTGTACATCGCATGTATAGTGACCTGACTGTACATACGCTGCTGACGCTACACTACAGATCGAACCGGCCACGCTAAACAAAAAAAATATTAAAGCATTATTCAAAAATAATTTTTAAAATCAATGCATATACACCGGAAATATAGCTGAATATTCTGAACACTTCTGCGTACCCCTTCAAAAGACTCAGGCGTGATGTTATGATGTGTAATGGCAGAAACATTGCAATAATATGCCATTGCAGCAATCGCGGCTGATTTCCTGGTACTTTTTGAAGAGTTCCTTGGTCTAATCTCGGAAACCCATCATCAGATCTTTACGAAATTTAAATGGGACCACTTGGGAATAATCTACTTACGAACAAAAAAAGAATTTTCGAAATCCGTCTAGAATTGGCTTCACAATCGCGTAACAAACATACAAAAAAAAAAAAAAAAAAAATTGCGTACGAATTGAGAACCTCCTTTTTTGAAGTCGGTTAAAAAGAAATACCACGTGGTATTAGAAAAATGGTACTGGATCGGAATAGACCGTATATCAGTACTCTTTTCAGCAGATTAGCATTCGGCATCAATGAAATTACAAAGCGCAAGTCAAAAAACGCTCACTAAGCTCCTTTCATTTACTGATATGAGAATAAGATTATGAACCACTTATTATACGAATCTACTCGGTACATACTCGTATATGCCAAGAACTTCTATGTATGTACTCGTAGCTCACAATAACACTGCATTGACACAAGGAAACAAACATGCGAATATAACACAGGGTGTGGTTAGTCCAAACCCGTGTTGACCCGCAAACCGAGGCCCAAATAAACAATGGAAACTTTGGGACCGTTGTTTGGATGTCATTCGGCGAGTAATTTATCACATTAGCTCGATCAATTATATCGGGAATAAAGCGTGGTCACTGTGTGTGTGGTATCCACAGTAGGTATATTCAGATATGCTATCCGCTATTCGATTCATAATTACCTAATTTATGTATTACTGACTGAATATGGCTGAAATATCCAATGAAAAATAAATTGTTTTTCATTATAATGACTAGTAGTAGTTGATAGAGTTGGTACAGCCATTTTTTACAGCACAACAGGGACACGCCACACGCGTACGCGTACCACCTTCTCTAATATCGAATGTAATAATTAGCAGTGCTTACAGGTTTAAAAACTTGTCGGAAAATACAGCCTTAAATTTTCGTTAAGCCCAGCTACTGGCAAGTGCTTATTTTTGTTAGACTGGTAATGCCGCAACGCAAGTTGTTTTAAAGTATATAGTTGATCCAAATCATACAGTACTTTGTGATGGATAGAAGCGACAAATGTTATCTGATTCTGCAGTAGTGTGGCCGAGATCAAGCTAGATAGGATTCGTCTATCAGCGGTGTGGACTAGTCTACGATTTGCAACTGGTATTTTAGTAGGTACACTTTTAAAACCTGGTTTTAGAAGTGAAAATTTCTTTAGGCGCGTTGGGCATTTTTCATAGCTTTTTTTATGGGTGAATTGAAATCATGGACCGCGTCTTCATCAGCGTTCCGCACGTCACGCTGACGTCAGAATAGGCTGTTCTTATCGGTCTACATCCGTGACAGTGAATGTTACGTTTTGCTGTTACATAAAATATGTACCTATTTTAAATTTACTTCAGATGTCAAATGCCTACTTATTAAGAGGTCGCTAGCTCTTAGCCTGAAAATTCTTAAGGCACGGTGCGCGTTCAGAATCTCCAAATATACTATTGTCGAATTAATGGTAGAATGTGATCTAGTCTTGACAACCAACGCCATTCCAGGGTTATGATAAATTTCTCACGTTATACGAACTCATATAGAAGATATTCATCGAACATGTTCAGAAAACCTGTGGGGTAAGGCCAGATAGTGTTTAAATCTAACCGTTAACTGACTAGATCAGTTAGAGATTTCGTTTTATATTTCTGGACTAACATTTTACAAACCTGTTACACTGCTTAGTTTCTAGCAGTGCTGCATTTTCTATCATCTTTCCTTCTTATTTCTTACACTAAAAATAATAATGTGACCTTTCAGTCTTATGATTATCAACGAGAAATTTTTAATTTTGTCATCAAATGTTGGTCAAAAAGAAATGCAACTCAAAATGGTATATCTGCCGCAAAATAATAATATGGTGTTCGTAGATCTGTCGCCAAATACAACAACGCGGCACCGCGCGCCCCGACATTGATAGTGGTTAATCGCGATCAGTCACTTTGGTGGAGATTTCTCTGAACAAACAATCAGACAGACTTTTAAAAATAGATTTTTTGTAAGTTGTTATTATTATTATAGATGTATAGAGCTTAATATAGCTAAGTATAGCAAAAAATTATTTTATATCATAAAGAAACAGATCCTTCAATCTTATTTGTATCGAAATTATGCAAATCGCTAAGAGCCTTCTTCCAACTAGCTGATGAATCCAAAGTTAATGAAAATATCAAACATAAATAGCTTTACGGAAATATCGGTCACCGGCAAGAAGAACGATTGCTTGCAGTCGATTGGCTACCTCGCTTATGTTGACTGCGCACGCGACGCAAAAACTTATTGCTTCAGATACATTTCCTGGAAATTCGTTGTTGCGTAAGCGCTATTACAATTTTATCGCTGAATTTATTTAGTACGAAAAATAAAGTGAAAGGTAAAGCAATGAAAAATGTATGTAGGTGGCATATGATTGAAACCTAGGTGCTAAACAGAGAATGGTATGAAACGGCCTCACTAAGGTCCGTATTCTAGAATGCCATTCAGCTAAATCTCGATTTATCTGAAGAAAAATTGTATAGGTACACTGATTGATAGATTTTGCAGGTTGTCTGGCTGATTGTGCTTACAATCTGTTTCAGGTAAAATGAAATGCACTCGTTCGTCATGAGGTCAATTTCTTGACGAAACCGAGACCCACGACGAAAGTGCTCAGCCTTCGGGTTTTTTTTTTAAATCTAACATCTAGCATGGAGACGTCAGAACCTACTCTACACATGCTTTATTACTAGATTTTCCAAATAACCCATTCAGGATTCGTATCCAAGATCCAATTTATTACTTATTCTACTACACTTTTCAGGGTTGAGAGGTAAGACTGCAGTTACTCTCAGGATATACCATCGTTGACAACGTTAGCCCAATCTTGATGTAATCGACTATTCGAAAGCCTCAAGAATCAACCGGGATCAATGCTAAGATTATAGTGATGATGAAACAACTGACGAATATTACGGCTGTCTTTTATAACGTCGTAAAATACAATTTTATTCATCTAGTACTGTATGCATAACTTTATGAGCTGTAAAGTTATTGTAATGTTTTGCACTAATAACAATATTGATTGCATATTGCAAGAACACCGTATTTTTTTACTATAGTACCACCGCAGTCATGATGAAATTGAGATGATAGGTCACATTTAGATTGATTAATACTAGGCTCAATTTCAATTGAATAGAATGAGCATAAGAAACATAAATTGTCTTATAATGTTGGTACATTATAATAATGATTTTCACACGAATTACATTGTAACATATCATTAAATGTATTTTTGTAATTGTCAGAGGACTATATACGTTAACATAATCTCGATTATTATATGAAAGGTTTTAAAGCCAAGGTAATCTGTAAATTGGAGAGTGTTAAACTAGTTTTCTTGTTGACTGTACATGTAAGTACAATCATGAAGAATTGCATGATATAAAGGAAATATTATCAAAGCATTTAGAAAGATTTCTTGAGAGACCGCAAGCGGAACTGCGAGTTAGCTCTGTCTGACAATAAATTCTTTGGTAATAGCTTTGAAAATGTCTTCTGAACGGCAATCAATCGACGACGGTTGCTAGCGCGGAGCTGCGCACGCGACTCCAGTCACGTTTTAATAAATGAGACGCGGATACAATTACGATTTACACGGCTGCTGCGCACAATGCATTTAAGTCATGTTATTTACAGTTAACCATATTGGAGGGAGTTTCATAATCGACAGGTGGTATAAATCTATAGGGATCTATCAAGATCTACGGAGTCCAAGCCAACATAACATGCAAGGCCGTATGCCTATTTATAGATGGATGAGCCCTGGCGCTAGCTTTTCTCTCAAGGTAAAGTGAACTAAATTAAGTAAAGTAGGAGTAGGGGAACGTACCCCGGGCTAGATATAGGCTATCAATGGCGAGCGGTCCCTATAACCCGATTCCTGCCAGCTTGCACTGCAAAGAGGAGTTGTAGTAGAATTTCATACAAAATTGCTATGGTCGTTCTATGAGGGAAGATTTTCCACCGGTTTCTCTTTTCAAAATTTTCACCCTTCATCACTGATAGATATAATTGGGATTAGCGCTTGGATGAAAAAATAGGGAAAGATTTTAAGTAGCGCTAGTTGTACGATGCACTTTGCACGATGTGTTTTGAGAGAACTGGCAGGCGATCCATAAAAAAAAAATATATTTCAATATGTGGTGATGTTTGAAAAAAAAAGTAGATCACTATAATTTGTTCTAAATATAAATACTTGGACCAGAATGGGGCCATAGCAATCTAAATAAATATCCAATCATCTTACTTTGATTATGAGAACAGATTATTAGTTAAATAAATATTATGTGGGCCAGTTTGAAAACGCAGATGGTGAACCACTCCAAATTCAATGGGCTAGACCAGTAGACCATGGAATATTATACATTCCCAACTTCGGGCTTACACGAGAGACATAGGCATTTAGTTTACTTTAGGTAAAGTTAATTCTTTCTGTTGGGTTTAGACGTTAAACTGCACGGAACTCAACGTTTCATGCTAATGATAGCCCGGCACTTTGAATGTACACCAGGCCAAGGAAATAAGTATGCTTTACCTACGTAAATGATAGGGTGTAGACCCTCCCTTTTTACGTTTCATGTTAGGCCTGTGTCACTTCGAAATAATTATGAATACGTGGTTTAACTGCGTCTGAAGCTTGACAAACAACTTGAAGTCAAATATAACCCTGTCATATCCAAATAAAAAAAGACACTAACTAATAGCAACAAGAACATACTAAGTAAACAAGTAGACATTGACAGCGATTTACGCACGTGTTATCAAACTGCGTCAGTGGGTGCGAACACACACACACACACGTGTATATGGTGACTACGTAAACATAAGGTAATATGTAACACACAAGACCACACCGTGTGTAAACGACCCGTGAAGGACACGGTCCGTTTCAAATTGTTGTGGTCTATCATACTGATTACAGTCTAAAATCCAACCCACTTTTGAAATGGAATGAAGTCCAATGTCCATATTAAATGTCATTCTAGGTTCATTAAAGTCATCGGTAAAAATATTGTGCTCAATCAAATTCAACTGACTAATGCCCGTATTCTAGAATGGTACTCAGTTCTAAATCTTGATTTTTCTGAGAACAGGTTGCATAGATAACGCGAAAGTTTGTATGTATGGAAGGATTTATTTGAGGATGTTTGTTACTGTTTCACGAAAAACTACTGAATGGATTTTAACGAAACTTTACAATAATATAGCTTATACATCAGAATAACACATAGGCTATTTTATCAGCGATGAACGGGATCAGAATTCCACGTGGGCGGAGCAGCGGGCAACAGCTAGTATACAATATATCCTCAAATAAATCGAGATTCAGGACTGAGTGTTATTCTAGAATATGGGCCTAAGTTTCACTGAGTAAAACGTGAGAACTCGGTTTAGACTCTCTCTCTCTCTCTCTCTCTATTGTTATCAATATGCTACTCTCTCTGTAGACAAATTGCTTGTGACTTACCTATCTCTTGCTTCCATAGCTTTGTATGCAAAATTTACAGCGAGCTGATTCTAGACATGCCTCAAGCACTAGTTCACGAGCATGTTCTAAATATTATAGTGCCGTTCTGAAAGGTAGGTGTTTTTCATCGATTTCCTAGTCAGATAGTCAAAGCAAAATCCAGGTCAAAAGTTGTCTATTCTATCGACCAGACCAATAGACACACTTAACTTATGAAATGTTAAATAAAAAGTAATGAGATGATAAGAACCAGATTAACCCTTGTTTTTACTATACTGACCACCCAGTTCTCAATGCACCCTTGTCTTGTAAAACTCCAGCAAGAAACTCCGCAGGTTTTTTATGGTTTATTTACAAACATGTTACGTAATTCCATTAACCCTAATTTATGCAAATATTGTGCGATCCAACTATTACCTGCTAACATAGAACTGTTAGGTTTACTTCTTCATAAAAAAAACATTATCCTGCCTGAAGCATCTCAGTAGGTAGTTGAACATATACGATGAAGGCCCAAGATTATGCGGCTGTCAACGACCGAGACTGACCGACCTTATGCAAATGTGGGTTATATTAGATTTTAATTTATCGTGCCGGGCTACGGAGCCACTGGGCGTAATTTTACTTATATTATAATACATGCACGCACGTCTGTGTATCAGGTTATACTCAAAGAATAACTATTATACAGAAAAAGACGTATTTTAAATAGTCATAATATTCAATATCTGCACTGACCGGGAATCGGACCAGCGAGCTCCGACGTAAGGGGTTGAAGGCTCTACCCGCTCTACGGCAACGCCAAGAAGGTGACCTTTGCTTTTGCATACATAGACGTAAATAGAAATGATCAGTAAAACTAGACGTAATCAGCACATAGCCCCTGTCATTCCATATATGTAGTAATATGAAGATATTCGATTTTAGGCATTGCTAAAACACTATGCGCCTACAGCATGAAGGACATCGACAAAAATAATGGAGATATCTCTTCGACCCATGAAATCGCTGAAAAAAGATGTCTTCACGTGAACAAGACTCATCTACTTCATTGGGCGAAGAGACACGACGAGATATGTCTACACTGCCATGCTAATGTAGGTAGATATTATTTCTTCATCCTGAATAAATTATTGCATAAGTAGGTTTGGTACCTTAACCAATGTATGCTGCCTAAACCAGACAACTCCTATTATGCTAGTTAGATCTATATCATCGATTCATATCCTGTCATGTTGCATATTGTACCAGACAAGAATGGAATGGTGACGTCACACTTCTAAATAAACATTTTACACGTGGGAGCGAGTTCATGGCGAATATGGCGCAGACGCAAGCTGAAAATTACCATAACAATATGGAAATTGTATGGAACTTAACGAAATATTATGTTTTCTTGGCTATCGCGACAGCATTGTCACTTAAATGTTTTATAACTTTAAACGTGATAATATACGTCGCATCGCACGTTTTTGAACGCTTCATTTTCATAATGTAGATTGTTATGTCGTATTTCCACTATGAATAAACTATCCTAGCTCACTGACTCTTGAGAAGGTATTTGCGAGATTTATAATTCATTATTCATTACCTATCTTAGCATACGAGCTAAATAAAAATGTGCTACTCTTCAGGGTGAAACTGACTTTATTCTATGACACATATAATTTAGACTGATGATTAATCAATCCAAGACGGTCTATCTTCCCTTGATGTTTTTAATTTCAATAAAATTTCACTATCCTCTTTCATCTGGATCTTAAAGCACGGCTGCTCTATCCAATCTGAAAAGCCATTACTCAAAGGTACCCAACCAAGAGATTCTGTAGTCTTACACAGCTGTGTCGCGCGATACGACAAAAATGATTTGTGTAGACCCAAGAAACATATTCTCACATCATTTCCCTCAAGGGCCTTTATCTATACACCACAGACTATAACGTTCATGCGTGAAAAAAAGCAACTAGAATTTTAAGGTTATCTCCTTACAGTAGAGCCGAATCAACCATAGGTCGCTATAGCCTTGTTATGTCGTTATCTTTTCAAATCAAAATTCAATAATTGACATACGTCATAAGAAACTTTAGGATTCAGCTCCACTGTAGAGCTTTGTTGTGCTTATAGATTAAAATATTCATTGTTTTTCTTTTTAGGCGTCCTAGAAAAATTTACAGATACTCATACATGTGCATACACGTTCAACCGCGTGTCGTGCGACAGGAAAGTAGCCCCTGATAAGTGGAGCTCACTCCATATTCAAATACCTACTTCACCTAAAATGGAAAATTGATCCTCGGTGTCTATTTTTTGAAATGTCGTCAATGTCATTAAATGCAGAATAGCTTCAGATGGGTGTAGGTTTCTGTCTACTAATTGAACGACGTCCCAACATAATGAGGACATTACTCCTTTGCGGGTTGGAGGATAAACCTCGTCGTATCTACCTGCGGTGACCGTCAAGGCGGTATGAGGCACTCATTGGTGCGTTTCTTTCGGTCGCTTCGTCGCTGGCGAATCGGTTAAGGAATTTTCCTCTACGATAAACTTTGCTACCTCCTGCAAGGTGATGTCCTCGCGGAAAATGGATACTGCGGTAAAATAAATGTCACCTGTCACTTGGTATCTAATAATCAGAGTAAATCAAAGATTGCAAATACAATATTTTAACATTCACTTGTTACCACTATGTCTAAAAAGTTAAGTAAAAGTCAATTAATTAAGCCATTTGCACTCACGAATAGCAATGGTGAAGCTAAATATCCTACTACATAATATGTATTATAAACGCGAAAATTTGTAAGTATGGATGTATGGATGTTTGTTACTATTTCACGTAAAAACACCTGAATGAATTTTAATGAAACTTTACAATAATATAGCTTATACATCAGATTAACAATATAAAGGCTTAATATATCACCGATGAACGGGATCAGAATTCCACGCCGGTGGAGCCACGAGCAACAGCTAGTATTACATACATCGCATTTTCTTCTTAAATAAAATTGTAATTATAAGAAAGTAATGAGCATTACGCGTGTCCTGAAAATCGTATTATACACCAGTCACCAGTGAACGCGCTGATGCATGACAACGACTTTCAGTTTTACTGTGGCGTCTTTGGAATCTGAACACAGCGATGATCACTGGAACAGCTAGTATTGACGCAAACGTTCTAATCAGCTGACTTTCAAAGGTGTACTAGTGGCAATTGAAGTAAATTAAAGGAGTGCGCTGACTGGCAGCAACGAATAATATCAGCCCTTACTGGTAATTGTGTCCTATTCTACCCCTTTCTAAAATAAATGGTTATTCTTCTCTCCAAGCACACTCAAACTCTTTTATCATAGTACTTTCAGATAGCATACATTTCAAATTTATTGATTAATCGCAAAAAACTGTAATCAAATAGTTATAACTGAACAGAATCTGTGTTTTCAAATAATTTAAATGTGGTGAAAACTACAACAATATAATAAGAATCAAGTATGTGCACACTAAATAGATTCCATTATGGTTATTATTAGCAAAAAAACAATAAATTCGATCGACATCACGATCGTCTTTTTAGTTTTTAGCGTCCTTAACAATTTAATTGCGAAACCAGGTTCGTACCGATGTAATAGGTACTCACTCTAGAACTTTTTAGATTTCACGTAACATCACTTGGACAAAAAAACGAGGCAAATTTTTTGATTATTTTGCAAACTTCATTGCATCAATAGCATTTCTATGGATGTTAAACTTTATACATATACTTTTGGATTACGATATCTTTTGCTACACATATAAAAGTACCTCATAAAACATATATATTATAGGTTGAGCATGGTTTTAAGTAGTATCAGCTAAAAAAATAGTTCTGAGTTTATGATTTCAGCAGTGGTTTAGGTAATCGCTACTATTAAACTGATAATCGTAGATTAAATAGGTTTATTATAATTTATTTGGCAAATTCATACATGTAAACCTACTCAGAGAGAAGCTATAAGATTGTTTGAACTGTATAAGTTCAATCGAACATGAATTTACAGTACCGACCTGGTATCTCGTTTTTGACAATGAAAAACATAAACGTTTGAATGAAATCGATCACATTCGTGACCGATTAAAATGAGTTTGAAAGCTTTGGACAGAAAATTAAAAAAGTTGAATGAAAGTACAGTTGGGGACGAACGATTCTTCATTACTAGTAAAAACTGTTCATTCCAACAATTGCTACATTTCCAAATTGAAATCCAACGGTGATTGCCTAACAAAAAGTGATGCAGCTAGATTGTTCGGCAGATATGATGTGAAATTGACACTGTTGCAATGCAGTGAGTGTCAAATAATCGTCAGATTCGTGATAATGAATCATATTGCTGAATCTATTTGATTGTGTAACATAGTAGGACTTAGGTAATCTGTGGTAGTACTTGAGATAAGGTCGGTACTCTGATTGCTGTAAGACCAAGCGCATTTAATTTTCATTAAAATGCTGAGATGAGATCTTGTCTGGAAACTTAAAAGAGCTTTAAGTTCGTCAAATGTCTTTTGTACAAACTTTTGTAGTTCTAAAGGTTTGTGTTAGCTGTAGTTGTAGTCAGATTCAAAATAAGTACCTAAGTTACCTTAAATAAAAATTAAAATTAAGCAGTAATTGATTGAAATTGTATTGTTATTGAACTAAAGGTGTGTACCAAATATCCGATCTGATTGTCCGTCCACAGGAGGAGTAAAATTTCAATTGTCATATTTGATCCAACAAGCAGGCCTAACTAAAAAACTTTAAAAAAAATATAAGCAAAGCAATGACACTGTAATTTACTTACCGAGACGTACTATTAAAGAATTACGTCACATTACAACATACAGCATACACCATACACTGTTTAAATTGATGATGTATTGAAAAAAGGCAAGTCAAAAGCACTCGAAACTGACGGGCTTGTATGAAAGGTTTATTGACAGTAGAGGAAGCCCGTGAAGTGTATGTAACGACTGTGGTAGCTGGCGAACTTTTGTATCTACCTACCCCGGAGAAATATATATGCGTGAGTATATGTATGTATAAAATATTGACTTTAGGCTAGGGGCATTTGGATACACACACTGCGTCGGAAGTATCCATAAAGTAAAATACGCGCCAAGCTCATTACCCACGCTGGCGCAGTAGGGTAAAAAATGAGCTGAACAATTACATCAACTTTGGAGACCGTTCTCTTTGTCTGTAAATGATTTATTCATACCCGTATTTATCATTAAAACAATTAGAGTAACGTGGGTTGCCTTGTTATCATTATTGTTAACCCTCAAATTCGGTTACTAGTTGCAATATCTTCTTAGGAATTAGATACGAAGGATGAAAATTCAGGCTATCTACAAAAATAAAGCTAGAATGTCTCAAAAATAATGATAGTGACAGTGTTACTATCTCGTGTGAGCGGCGAACCGTGTCAAGGATCGGCGGCCAGCCATCCACCTCGACAATCTCGCGGTTAGAAAGACTTTACTCCTCTGCCTGACCTCATAAATTTTTACAGATGTGATCAAAGCTTTTCATGAAAAACTGTAGCATTATATTTTTAAAATATTTAGTATCCAAATCGATTAAGATATAGGAAAGAGAATCGACCTCAGGCGGGACTCGAACCCGCGATCTTTCCCTTACAGGGGGAATGCTCTGAACACTAAGCCACTGAGGCCCGCCCGAAGTCGATCCAAATTCTACTATACATCCGTCTTGGGACTATATCTTAATTATTGATTTGAGTAGTTGGCATAATAAATGCTTTGAAATTTCATTCAATAGTAGCTTGTAGTTTTATTTTTTTTATATTTGTAAGGCATTTTCATGACAAATAAATAAATTTTCGTTTATTGCGAAATTAATAAGGAATACAGAACAATTACATAGTATTAATGTTTACAATTATTTTAATGCCAACATTATTTTTTTTACAATCCTAATTTACCCGAGTGATAATTCAAACAATGAATAATTTAAAATCCTTTATTATAATGAGATGGCTAACTAACGTATATTAATGTACATTAAAGTAGCTAGTTAATACTAATTAAAAATTATAATTCGACTAAGTGTCCGAATATATTACTGACTCTAATTTAATTAATTATTCTATTATAGATTTAGCCATAAAAAACTGTTTTGTGTTGACATTATTTTTAGTACATTCCTTTTGACAAAGTAGTTCCGTTCGCCATGATCACAGAGGAACTGACAGACGGACAGGTTAATCCGTGAGCATGCAACAGAACCGAAGTATATGATACTCAAGGCAAAATAGGGTAGATAAATATCCCGAAAACTCCAATAGTAAGAAGATCAAAGGGGTTAAAGTACTAAAAATATTTAAAAATAAGTATTCACACAATATTGCTGTGGAATCAGTAATGAGTTTAAAAATTCAGTCTCACGAGCCAGAACCAACAGTAGCGTGTGACGACACCAAGACGTTTTGTTTATATCGTTTATCTTGAACGCTCTCAGGGACCGGATGGGAAAGATTCGAGGTGACGACAAATCTTTAGGGATACAACGCAATAGCAACAGCCAGACGGATATTAAAACGCTTACTTACTAAATTAAACCACTAGCAGCCGTTCACGCCTTCGTGTGCGTGGAGTTACTTTTACCCCCTTAGGGGTGAAGTTTCGTAAAATCCGTTCTTAGTGGACGTCTACACCCTATAAGGAGAACCTACATGCCAAATTTCAAACTTGTAGGTGTTATAGTTTCTGAGATTTCGTGATTAATCAGTGAGTGCATACAACATGCATAATTTGTATTGTTCATTGCTTGGAAAAATGAGAAAATATAATGTGCAGTTGCCCTCAGAAACTGTTGAAAAATAACTGTTGAAAAATACCTATAAACGATCTTTACATTGAAAGGATTGACGCGGAGATACAGGGCGAAGAATATGCCTTAGTATTGCCTGTTTCTAGACATGCAGAAAGCCTTCGACTTGAATTTCTGTGTAACTTAATGTATTATACGAGTCTCTAAAAAGGAAAATGTTATTAAAACCTATATTGCCGCTAAGACATTCGTTCGGCTCGTATTACTTGACACATGCGTACGAAAAATGGATTGAACACGGTATATTGAATTGTAAATTACATTTCGTATCTTGAAATTCAAACTCAGTTTATTGTCTCGTGTCGGTGATATATCGTTATATTTTTGGTGATAATGAATTCCGATGGCAAGTAAGTAATATTGGCACATTTATAGAGTTCAAAAGAAAATTGTACATTCCACCAGATATCCCTACCTAGCGCTCATAGTAACTACACTTGAAAATATTTAAGAGATACGATTTGACAGATGTCTGGATTCATGGTAGGTAACTAGGCACTATTGAAAGGATACATGAAACTGTTATAAATTAAGTTACACCATTTCTAAATACGTAATAACTTATAATAGTAAGTATAAAAAATATGGTGTGACATATTTCACTTTAAATTACTACAAATATTTTAAGAATTGCTACAAATAATTTAAAATAAGACGTGATTCTTCATTTTTCGAAATCTCGTGTGACAGCTACGTCATATCGTTCTTATTTTTTCATTTAAGTGTTGCGGCTGTGTTCTCTATGGTTGTTACATTTTAATCGTATGGAGTTTATGTCAACTCGTTACGTTTATGGTCGGCGTTGCCAGAATGTAACTTTTGTAATATTATGTATTTCTTTTTACCCTCTTATGTTTCTTCTAAGTAATACAAATGAAAATATTACTTAGATTTTTCTTTTATCGTATCGCATACTAGAGACAACGAATTTTTTTTATTTTTTTTCTGATACTGAAATCGAAAGTAGCTCAGACAGTGAATATATAAAAATTATAAATACCCATTTCGTATTTTCATTTACCCTGCTTTATTAACATTATATATCCTGAACCTAATATCAATACTAGATAAATATTAAATTGATTGTAAAAATGCACCTCTTAGATTATTTTGCCTACCAGCATCATCATGCGCATGGAGACGTATTTTCCTAATTGCATCTGAGGCCAAAGCTTGCCAAAGCTATAATTTTTAGGTTTTTAGGTTTCCCGTAGGAGCCGCGTGGTTCCTATTATAATAACTACAAATACCTATTTATCTATTATTTTTAACCTATTTTTTTTGTATGTTCGTTATGCGATTGTGAAGCCAATTCTAGACGGATTTTGAAAATTCTTTTTTTGTTCCTAAGTAGATTATTTCGAAATGGTCCCATTTAAATTTTGTAAAGATCTGATGATGGGTTTCCGAGATTAGACCAAGGAACTCTTCAAAAAGTACCAGGAAATCAGCCGCGATTGCTGCAATCGCATATTATTGCAATGTTTTCATTAAGCCTAACACATATAGGTACTAATCCAAATATCAATACTAGATATATTACATGATTAATCAGTGTTGCCAGGGCCAGATAGTCTAGTGTAAACGTAAACAAGATAGCTTAAAAAGTTACTTAACAGGGAAAAAGTAACGTTGTTTTATGGTATGGAAATCTTGTCGGATAATTATTATATTGCGCGGTTATGATGAATAGTTTTATTTATTTACAATGTTACAAAAGTTACATTTTGGCAGCTATGCGATTAATCTTTTGTTACTTGAATCGATTATTCTGACAATTGATTTAAGAAGCTCCATCCCTAGACTATAAACGTCAAATCGTATCTTTTAAATATTTTCAACTGTATAGTAGTCTCAAACAACAGCCCCTCTAGACAAGTGGCAATCGTTGCTCGGCGTATGATGGAATAGAATGCCAAATGTATGGGATTTGACGTATATGACAGGCGTCAAGGAATGTCAAAAACGTCAAATCCTATACATCCTATACACTATGTAAAACATTTATAAGTTCTCTGTCTTTTTCCTACCTGATAATATTTAGACGCTTAACAAATAGGTATGGTGAGAAAGTATGATCTTAGTTGCTGAAGCTGAAGAGTTTGTTTATTTCATCGGACAAATGTCTGCAACTAGCAGTGCAAGTTGAAATATTCCCTTTACATTTGATATTCGTTCATAAGGAAGGTTAAGAAGGTACCATCTCACCCGAGTAGAACCTAGTACGGCGAGTTGAACCGCAGGATACAGTTAGTTTTATATATTTAAGAGCCTAAAACCTTCGCTAGGTAGGTATATAGGCGATGTTAGCCGCAAATCCTTCGTACTAGGCCAGGGTAGGCGGAATTTACGACTTAATATACAGTGGGCCATTGGCCTGTGTCATGTATGGGTTTCTTGCTCGATGTTGAGTATGGGCGACGAAATTTGCATTCAAACTCATTCAGTTCAAACCTACTCAGAATGATGAAACGGGTAAACTCAGATAGGTACTGGAAATATATCTGACAGTTATTTCTATGTTTATCTAAAAACCGTCACTATAGAGTGACGAATCTTATATTCATATAATTATGAATCTTATATAGCGCGAATAGTCACGCTATATAAGATTATAGCAGAGTGAATTGAAATTCTACCTTTAAATGAAGAGAAGATAGCTTACCCGATCCTCTTTCTTTCCCAGATATAAAACAATCTTTATAAAAAAAATGGTTTTAGCTAATACTGGTTTTATAATATAGCGAACTGACAGATGCTGGGATAACAACAAGGTTATAAGAGTCAAGACTCCACACTTGAGATAGTGGTATTCTTTTCATTCCGCAAGACAGAACAGTCCTTGGCAGTCGTACCCTCTTCACAATGTATATAGGTTACGACCGTATCACTAGTGTAAACAAAAACAAGTACGATACTGAGGTCCTTGTGAGTCTAGTGACACGTTGTCACGGTGTGTCACAGCCACGGGACCGCAGCAGGGGCCGCGTAGGGCCTCCCGCGCCCTTTTGTTCAGAGGGGTGGTCGCTCGACCTACTTCGCCTGACAGCCTCGATTGAAATGGTATTTTAAATTGCTTATATAAAATAAGTTTTATATGTAAATGGTAGGATAATATAATAAGTGAAATGGAACTTCGAGACTCAGCTGTGTAGGTATACTCGTACATATTTATTCGTTGGTGAGGGTGACCCTGCCTAGTTTTTTGGCCGCGTAAATATAAGTGGTTTACCGTCGATGTAATTAAATTAAACAGGTTCATTTAATTTGCAATTGGAATACACTTTCTCTGCAACGCTATCAAAGACCTATGCCCCTACTGATATAAACTGGCGCTACGAACATAAAAACTAATGAGTGCTTCTAATTTTACATAAAACGAAAGTCATTTACTATCGGCGCCTTTCGTACATTCTTGATTTAACACAGTCCGCGCAGGATTTCCCTTCAGACCGGACTAATATGTCTGTACTTACATGCAATTATGAATAAATTACCTAATGTAAAAGCACTAAATGCTTAAATTTTCACCCTACGAAGTAGTTTAACGGAACTTAAAGCAATCCAAAATCTGGCACTGGCCTAAAGCCTGGTTCAGAGCCTCATTTGGAAATGATTTAAGTACTTTCCTAAGGACCACGAGCCACCAGTCAAGACCACTTGGAAGATGAATATTTTTAACAAATTTATTTTAGGGGTTTTGAAACATTGTGCCAACTATAAATGTCAGTTTCCTTGAGTGTAGTAACTCAAATTTTTATTGACTGACATTTATAGTTAGCGTAGTTGTAGTCCTTTTAGAATGGAAAACCTAGATGAAGCAGCAGGTTTCGTCTTTGCCTATATTATGATTGAGATCTATAAAATGTACAAAATCAGGTAATCAGAACACATTACATGCAGAACCTTGGCGTGGCACGATCTAGAATAAATTTAACATCAATATGGTACATCAAGGTTTCTTTGCGTCACATATATACAAACTACATTATGTTTTTTAATAATGTTAAAACATAGATTTAGTCGACTTCGAAATCCTGAAATCCTTGAACGCAATCGATTCGATTTCGACATAACGACAGCGCACAAAGAGACTATATTTGGTATAAATCTCAATAAACTGGTATTAACGATATGGCGACTTAAATTAATATTTATGTGGAACATTTATTGTGCTATCTTACCATTTTTATCACAAAACCTCACAGTTGACAGAAATAGGCTTGTTCCCTATTTACATGAGACCAGATTTTAGCTGGCTAAATGTTGTGTAGATACGCCTTTGCCCTAACCCTTCACTTAAATATACACCACACACTGAGAATGAAACTCTGTCCCTATCCAAGCTTGTTAGCTTTTCACGACCAAAATTCTGACTCGATCGTAATGGAAAGTCACTTGAAGAAACTAAAGTTCTATTCCTAACCCTCAAACCTCATGTCGATGATACCACGCGAATTAAATCGTACATCGACATACATTTAATATACAGATTTTCGATATAATGTCTCTCTACTCCAATATGTCCAACTTCAACTATCTGTTCAACCGGTTGAACAAATTGGACAACTTTTCTCCAGGTTTTTCAACTTCAAAATGTAGTTGAACTAGTTTCTGGGGTGATTTATGTAATATTAAAACGGACTTTAATGTCGGATTTTAATGTCTTCATTTGTTTTCATGTGATTTAGGTACTGGCAAATATCAATGGATTATACCCACCCAGTACAATTAATTTACGACATTAATTAACACCCACATTGTAAAATATTATCCTGATATGTATAATTATGATATGTATAAAAAAATGTAAGAGTCTGTTCCATATATTGAAATCGTCTGTCAACTAAGCTGCTTGTACCCGTTTTGGTAGGATAATAATAATCCTACGGTGTAAATATACTTTCGATGAATATTATGGCTTCAAAGGTAGAGCACAAACAAGTTCAAAGATTTCAGTAGGTATCTCCTCCCATCCTACGCGACTCGCATGTTGTAATTACGTTGTCAATTACACAACGTACTAATTTTACCCATCTTCTTGTAAATGTTATTTCTACCGTATGCCGTTCTCCTTAGTCATACCCACAACACACTTGTGTTCGGCAAAGATATTTCAAAGCGTTACCAATTTATATTTAAACAGGGATTCATTAAAGACAGGGATGATAAACTTCACCCTTAAATTATTAATAACATATTAATATAATCCTTAGATTATTTTTATTGGAATTTTTGTAATTAGAATTTGATTTTCTTTTTATAGAATCTTAAGGTACTCAATAAATTTGTAGATCAGGTTTACGCTATATACGCTATAGTAGGTACTCAGACTAGTTTTTACGTGTTACTGTACCATTAAAAACATTTAAACCAACCATTTAAAAGTTCTTTTTTATCTCTAAGCTTCTATCTCTCTGGTTTGTAGATGAAACTTAAGTCGTCTTATTCAGTATGAACCCCTGAAAGACAGCGTGTATACACAATTTCATGTTGAGTAGTTAAGGCTTGAAAGTGTAACCAGCAAATTCACTTTCACATTTATAGTTAGGATAAAATTTAGATCTAGTACTTTTAGGGCACCAAAGGTTCACAACCACTTACTGTACCTATGTTTGGCACTGACTCACGAAAATACATCGGAAGAACGTCAAGACGGCGTAGGTAGGCCAACAGACAGTGAAACATGTTCATTTCATAGTAATCTATATACATAAAATTACTTGTCAGTTGTCCCGACTGATTCTAGGATTCTATAACGCAAAGCCTGTATGCGCTGGATGTAATAAATTGAATGGCTTTACAGTAGATGCTTATGTTGTAAGCATCCACTATGAAAGGATTTTTGGAAATTCAGCTACTAAGGCGATACAAACATTCATCTCTGTTAAGTATAGGATATTTTTAGAATTTATTTCCAGGCCATGCCGGGACACGGACATATTACACAGAATAATAGGTGGCCAAGTCTACTAATAGATGCAAACTTAGGTTATTGCCAAAGTGAGAATCGTGGGTAGAACGGATTACGAAGGCGCTCGCTGCGAGGCCGAAATGATTTGTTCTGTGCATATCAATCAATAAGAACCTTGTAAGGCATTGGGAGTGTAAATTGAAGTCATTGTGAATACGCATACTCACATGACATGTGTGTATGAGTATTTGAATATCTAAGAAAAAAGAACAATTTAATATCATACAATCGACGCTATTGACCGAATTATTATATGACTAATGCTATAATTGAGTCAGATCGTTCCAAAAGTAAATACATTTGTTCGAAATGTTAGTCACATGTAATATAACAAGCGCTGTGTTAAAGGATTCAGACTGAGTTTATAGTTATGACATTATATGTATAGCAAATAAAAGGAATTAAACGGATTTTAAAAAAAAAGTATATACGGCACAGGTGCTACAGGCGTTTGCGACATCAGATATTTCCGTTATTGCAAAAACCATAGGCCAAACGAAGGTAAAAATATTTGCCAAATGTCAGCAAAACTATGTTCCTTATTACTTAATCAATCGCGAAAAGTTCCGAACCATCATAAAAACTATTTACTCCGCGATTGTAGTTATTATACCGCCAAGATGTTGTAAAGTCAAGAAAAATAAACGCAAGACTTTTTTAAATAGCTAAACAGTAATGAAGGCGTTTTCAAAGTTGTGACGTGACTTGTCGCAACGAACGCCAGCCCCCTCAATGAATCACACGAGGAAAGCCCACAGCGGCATGACGTCACTATTCGAACAGCCACGTTAATACTAAGCTTTGTGATTCACTGAAATCGTTATACTCCTTATGTAATAAAATTATATTCTACGACTTAGTTACTAAGGCCGGGCTTATAACTGTTACGTTTTTTTACCCAAATATTATTATATACTAGCTTTTGTGTTATGGCTGCGTGATATACTGCACCTGAGTGTCCTGGGACCCACAGAAGCCTTTTCCCGGGTTAAAAAGTAGCCTATGTGCTACTCCAGAAAGTTCAATCATTTTTGCGTGAAAGAGTAGTAAAAATATCCTACAACATTTTATACAACGCTATCAAGACCCATGGTAAGCATAGCATAACTAGTTTGTGATATGGAATCTAGCATGAGGATAAACATAAATAGATAAACAGTCGAACATTTTACCGCTACCGCCACAGAGGCCGTCATCTACTATTCTCACAAACCTTCACATTAATAATATCAGTAGTATTCTCATGTCACATTTCAAGGAACGCCGGTCTAGACATGAGATTTTATCAAGGAGACCGTGTTTATCTCAGCCAATTTCCTTATTTCAGTTTTTACGAGAATCGCATTTCTGTAGAAAAAAATACTTGATTGGATAAAAATTACTTCCTATACGGAACTGAAGGCGGGTGTGGTTTTATTTACGTAGTCGTAGGAAACCTTAGATTTCTGGGCCAACATATTTTTAAAGCTGACGTAATGTTGTGTAACATAATATGCTCTCAATGTCAGTCAGATGAAGCAAATATGGTGTAATTTATATATAAGGTGTCACATATTAATAGACATATAATATACCTACTTATCTTTTGTTAAGTAACATGATAAATCCATAGTAATGATGTAAATATGTTGTTTACGTCTACGATATGGTTGATAAGCGAACGAGACTTCGTAACTGAATCGTATAAATGTTTCTATGTCTACGCATTTTAAATTTTATTCATGGTGTTATAACCTTGAATGATTCCGTAGTCTGTAAATGTTGATAACATACTATCTTTAAGATTGATGGCTATTTCTTTGACAATACTATCGATTTATTCAAGACTTGGTATGGAGTTAACACATCTATTTCTATTTTGAAATTTCCCAAGAGTATCACCCACGCAGTTCTGCCTACGCGTTCTCACGTCATCAGAGCTCTTATTTAATTGCAATATATCTAATGGAAAGTTTTGTATACAGCTCAATTCTTTAAATCTTAATCTGTTCTTAAGATTGGGTATCAGTATTTTAATAAGATTATATTAGGTCTTTCATTCTTTTCATTTGGCAAGAATGTCGCAGTTTTCTTTTCAGTTGCAATTTTTTTTCGTTCTTTAGAGGTTTTAGTATTGAATAAAGGTAAAAGCAAATCAGGGTAGGTACATTGCCTCTGATGGCACATATTCACCATATCAATTATGGTTGCTTACAATGCTATGCTAGTAATGTTGTTTTAGTGCGCGATTAAGATTATAGTTCATGGTACTGAACCAGTAAAACAGTTTTGAAGAAAGAAGTAGATAATTCTAAATCCATAATACAGATTACTAGTACATATTACGATTATGACGTCCGACAGCAATGATAAGATATTTAGATATTATGTACGCAATTCTTTTCAAAACTCCACTGATTGACAGACACATAACGTAGGTACGTTGCATGCGCTATTTGGTTGAGTAACATAGAAAACTTCTCTTTCCTTACTCACCAACACCACAAGCTCAAGGAAAAGTCCCTGAGCTTGTAAAGTGCGTCTAAAATCACATTAAATATTGAAATCTAACATGTCAGCCATACAGCAAACTCTTCAAGCAACCGTCGCGAATTACCGCAAAGCATTCGCTCCACGACGAATGCCTATCGGGTGAATGCAAGCCGCGAGATTAGCCTGTACCAGGTTTAATTACCATGACGCTAATTGAATTTTAGACAAGCCACGAATACGCCGCCACGACAATGAGACGTCGACAATGTTTACCCGTACCTGAACGAATAGAGGAATATTATTGTCAGCGTGGATTTAGCTACATTCAATGTTGTTATGGGAATATGGTATTGTTGGATCATGATAACGGAATGACATGTTTTACGTCAGTAAAGCACCATTTTGTTTTTTTTATTTGACAGTGTACACCAGATTAGTAGTTATGCCCGCCGTTCGAATGGTGAAGAAGCGACCTCTCATCTAAGATCAACTTGTAAGTAGCCATGTGCTTCATTCAGAACGGTTTGTGCATATGCTTGAAGACTTACCTCACTTTCTTTGTTTTTGCCGTCCCCTTTACCCCCTGCAAGTTGAAGCGCATCATTGATTCGTCAGATACTGATAAATGTTCTTCTGAACCGTCCATCCATGTACTGTTTACTATCAGGCGATTTTTTAGAACAAAAACCATGATAACAATATTGTAACTATTCATTCAAATAGGGCAGCAAATCAATAAAAAAAATGAGACGCTCAAAGTGCTCAATACATCTTTAAAGCGGTCTTACTTGTTAAGGGCCGGCTACGCCGAGCGCACGACTCAAAATCTGTCAAAATAAGACGCAAACGTGCACGCACACATCGCCGAGGTGCACAGTGGGCTGCAAGATGCTTTTTGCAAGTCAACATAATGTAGAAAATTGTCTTAAGAATACTGAAAAAGCTATTTTATTACTTATGATTAGAGTGCATTTTCAGTAATACGATTTATTGAGACGAATTTCGTCTGTCAAATTATATTTCTTTTCCTTTTCTTGCTTGTATATTCATCCCTTTCATTTCGTGCATGACGTCATTGGCATGTCTTTTGTTTTGGCATCATGACATGACGTTGTTTGATTTTTTTACAAAGATTTGAGATATTGAACAAAATAAGGTTGGTAACATACCTACACCTAAATATTGATATAAATATTAAAAATGTTCGTAAAATTAAAATGCCCACCGCGTAGAAAGACTATAATTATCATAGTAGAGAGATGATTGAATATCTCATACTCTAAATAAATAGTTTCTTAAAGAATTAAATTGTCCTACCTTACTTTCATACTTTTTTATCATGAGCAAAACATTGCCATAAACAGCTATTGCCATGAAGATATTTTTAAGCCACTCCGAGACATCACATTTTATGGCGATATTGTGCAAAACTGTTGCATAATGTTGCCCAACAACGACAATTATCAACGCGAGACTTTGTTTTCTTTGAACTGGAAACATCGCACTTGTCGCGTAATGTTCCCGAACTATAGAGTCGTTCAACAAACAAACAAACATTCCTATCAGACGTCTTCACTTCGATTTCGGACTGTTCGTTCCACTGTTATGTTCCACTAATTCAGCAACATGTGCTCAGGTAGGAGTCAGTCAAAGTTTCTAATGTCAATCAAAGAAAGCTAATGTTTCAATTATTATATGTAATAATAAAAGGCAGATTTAGGCTTTAGGTTATAGACTTTACTCCAACTGATAAAGCCAAGAGTTTTTCAATCAAAGTTGATGTTGATGAATCAAAGTGTATGTTGGGGTCAATTAAAACATATAACTTATATTTTATATCTTATGTATTATCTTACAATATTTTACAATTCATAGTAGGTATATTAAAAAAATAAAACCAGGCTTAAAAAAACGAAAATTAAACTGATTTAATGAACAGATTTATTTCAGAAGACAAAATTAAATATAGGAGTAAGTTTTTTTTTGTTGAATTCTGTGACAAGAACGGAAACAAAGTCCCGTAAAAACCTGTTTTTCTTTTAGGGTTGTGTTCTTCTCCTTCTTAATTAGCGTAATCCAAAACTTTCGCGAAGCGATTGTCATCTGACCTCCACAACGCAATAGCGATATTGGGCGATATAGAAGCATTGCAACTAAACCAGTTGTTGGACTTTTTAGGGCTCGAAGTATCCCTAAAGACTACTACTACTTAGATATTTTCTTGCTTAATATTAGCGTAATTTTTCAGTAGTCGGGTATTAGTTTTTACCCGACTGCGCCAGCGAGGGTAATGTGTTTCGCGCGTATATATGTATGTATGTAGTTTTCTTTGTTCCTCTTTACAGGCCTAATCCCTAGACGGATTTCAATGAATGGGGTCTCAAATGAAAGGTATTCATCTCCCGAGTGTTATAGGGTACCTACATAAAATTCCATCAAAACTATACGGTAGATTTTTGATGCTAATAGTACATTATGGTACAAGTGAGCAAAGTTGGTGATTACCGCCGAGGCGCTATTGAGACCCGAGCTGTAGGCGAGGGTCTTAAGAGTGCCGAGAACGGTAATCATCATGCTCACGCGTGCCATACGACGTTTTACAACACACTTGCGAATAAAATAATACTACAAATACTAAATAAACAATACTACAAATTAATTCGTTTTCCTATGCGCGCGCATTTAACAATGGTGGTCGGCCATATTTTAAAAAAAATGAGGTTTGAATTTAACTTTTTTTACTCTGTTTTTTTTTCTATACTTAGAGAAAAAAAAAAGTTAAGTTTGAGTGAAAATTTTGTTTAGTATACAAGTATATAGTGCATCAAATGACCATACAATAGGCGTATTAATTTATTCGTACTATTAAACACGTTCTTTTTTGTATCAAAACTCTTTTAAGAACATAGACACTTCCTATAAAATTTAAAAAAGAATCTATAACTCACTTGTATGTCTATATCTGTATGTCTATATCCACTTTTGTTCCTATTATATATTAACGATCTTCCTAACATCATAAATCACCAATGTATACTATTTGCAGATGACGTATCCATAGTCATACCAGCTGAAAACAGATTATCTCACGAAACAGTTGTAAACCAAATTCTATCTGACGTAATTAAATGGCTAAAATTGAATAATTTAACTATTAATCTATCAAAAACAAAATACATACAATTTTGTAATTATAAAATGAATACAATCAATATTAATATAACATACAATCACCATATAATTGAAAGCATTGACCATATGAAATTCTTGGGTATTACAGTAGATCGTTACTGTAACTGGAAACCACACATTGCCGATGTGTGTAAGAAAGTAAATAGGTTTGTTTTCGCCCTACGAAACCTTCGTAGGATGGCATCGGAAAGGGTGGCTCTTACAGCCTATCACGGATATGTTGGATCAGTTTTGCGCTATGGGCTCTTGTTGTGGGGTAACTCTCCACTCATCATAAACGCTTTTAGAGCTCAAAAAAAGTGCTTAAGGGCAATATGCAATGCTGCCCCATTAGACTCATGCAGACCCCTCTTTGTACAAACAAAGGTACTCACACTAACTGGCCTATACATCCTCGAAGTTGGGCTCTTTGTAAGGAAACATCCAGATCTGTTCGAGAGGGTTGATGCCAACAGTCGCTTTACCCAAAGAGACCCTACCAAGCTGGTCATAAAAAGATGCCAAACGTCTTTGTGTCATAAAAACGCCTATAACATGTGTATCAAAATATATAACAAAATACCACAGACGCTACGCGAACTGCCGCAACGTCGGTTCATTAAAAAACTAAAAAAATGGCTTGTGCACGAGTGTTTCTATGACATTGGAGAGTTTCTAGATCATTACTAGATATTTGGACATTTTGTATATGATTTGATTATAATCATAGTTATAATTTATTTGCAATAGATTTTTAAGGTTCTCCTAAGACTTGTATTGAATAGTATATTTAATTTTTATTTTTATTTAATTTTAAATGTAATAATGTTAAGTTGGGTAATAATAATTGTTTATTTATAAAAATTAAAATATTTGCATGTCACATGCCGTGGCTAAACATGTTCGGCTATAACTGATATACTCATTAAGATCTGTATCGTACCATGTTTATGAGCAAATAAATTCTTTCTTTCTTTCTTTCTTTCTTTCTTTATAACTTACTTGCCTAATTGCGGTAAAATAATAGCACTTTTATGAGCAGGTGTGTTGTAAAATATATTATGTGTTGACAGAAAACATTTTTATTCAAATTTATCGAGTAGGGTATCGTATTTTAGCTAGGTATATACCAAACTGTTTGGTCCAACCTTTTTGAGCAACCTCTTTGAGAAATCATATTGAGCCGGTATGTGTAACATAATATTATATAATATACCACGAACTTACGACGAACACGCACAATATAACCCAAGTACTTACTTAAGTTTTCTTTATTAATTTCTAAAATGTACGGAAACAGCTACTTCATGATACATGTATTTTAGGAACTTATGTTTATAAAATACGTGTATACATGTATGACTACGAACTTATTGTCTAATATAATTTCCTTACAACAACTGACAGCCTCCGTGGCGTAGCGGTAGTGAACGTGGCCGCTGCGCAGGAGGCGCGGGTTCGATCCCCGCTCAGTGCAAATATTTGTGTTCATGAAATATGGGTATTTGCATTGGTCTGGTCGTGCCTCGGAGAGCACGTTAAGCCGTCGGTCCCGGTTGCCATAAGAACATCTAGTGCAGTCGTTACGGGTAGTTGGCGCCCTAAAAAATCCAAAAAAAACAACAGTCTAGCTGCAAAGCTTCAATATCGCCTAATGTTACCATTGGGAGGTCAGATGGCAATCACTTCACAGAAAATATCGAGGTCTAGCCAAATCCGTAGCTAAGACTGGTAAAGCGGACCCCAGACTCCGAGCTGAAAAAGCTTCGGATGCGACTGAGAATTAACGCTAGGAGGAAGAAGATAATTTCCTTACAACAGGACCCAAAAATATTGTCTTTAAAAAAATATTTTGGATTAGTATATCCCCAACTTTTTAGTTTGACATTTTAGGCGCTTGTGGTTAGACACTAAATCGAACCACTATGTTATAAATGTACCAACGAATTCGTGAAACGGCCAAAATCGGAACTACGTTTGTCACTGTCAAATGCATACTATTTTATTGAACATCTAAATAAATTTGACAACACTGAGAAGACAGTGTCGCCACTTTTGACTTCACATTTTTGTTGGTATGCCTATTGTGTATGTGTGAACTGTCATCACGCATCAAAGAGACGTGCTCTCTCGCCAAAAGCCCGTGGGCGACTGACGTCGGAAGGAATCTACACAGATCGCTGCAAAATTGTATGGGAAATTTGCACACATAGTTATTTTTATTGATATGCGACATCATAACAGTTATTTACAATTAATAAAATGTATTCAGCGGCAAGTATAGCTCTTTATCTACTTATATACATATTTATTTCTTAAGAAAATTATAACTTCACACGAAAACTGTGCCAGGCAAATGACCCAGTTTAACGCGTTTTTCAATAACTTTGGAGTCTTTTTTTGGATTAATTACTAAATTTATCATCAAATAAGTTATTTCGGCCCCTTCAAGAACTCTTTGACTTTCAAACCGACTCCAGTTCATCGCTAATATCATACATTTTCTGTCATGATTTCCGTCGGGTTCGAGCGCTGTTTCGCGTAGCCTGTCCTTAAGGCGCAGGTTTACGGGCCGCATCACGAACCGATCGTATAAATCGCTGGCGAGATACTTGGATTTCCAAATACAGAGGTCTATATTACTTTATTTGTGCCCGTCCTTGTTGCTGACACCGTAACGGGCACGGCCCGACGCCGGGCCGTCTATGTAAGCGTTTGACGCACTCCAGCTAAGTGGAGACAATAAGCAATTATTTAGAGATCGAATTTATTCACCTCTAGATGTACCCGTTACACAACTGCGCAGTCTACGACACATTTTATGATATCTGTAGGTATATATTCAACTTGTTCTCTATCTGCAAAATGGTCCTCTGGCAGGATCACTTTGAGAATGTTTATTGTAGATTCAACTAGCAATATGAATTATGCAAATACATATATCAATGACAATGGAATGACTTTCAAAGATAAACAAAATTGGAGTGCTGTTCAGTTCACATCCAAATTGAGCGTCATTCGTAACATAAGGGAACGTAATTCTCGCGACTGCCGTTATTGTCACAAGTATGTTTTACAATTCCGATATTGGTTACCTTGCGACATTTACTGCGGCCGTAACAACCAGCAAGTTGTTTTTTTCTGTGAGAAAGGCGTCCATTATCGTCGACGCCCGCGCCGCGCGCCGCCTCAGTCGGCCCGACCTCGGAGTCAGAGCGAGTTTCTACCGTTCCAGTTGCCACCGTGCACTCAAATCTATTGTTCTAACGGGTATAATCACCATCTAGATATCAGCGCAGTTATTTTTCTATTCTTAATTAAAGATTCTTCTCAGATTGCGCTCGTTTATTTCCTAGAGGTCGATGTTGCAATTAATTAATAAAATATGAGGCAGTTAGTTTTGAGTTGTTGCGTGCTGCCATCGGCCAAAGACCGTATAGTAAAAGGAAGATAACCATTTAGTGGTTCGTTCAGGTCAAAATTCTGTAAGTAAATTAGGTTAGGTATGTTGTGAGCATCTGCTTCAACAGGTAACTACTGTAGAGCTAATATTGCGATAGAACCCGCATTCAGTAGTCACGTATAACTCAAGATAATGTTTCACTAGAGGGAGAACAAACAATCGTACTGTGATCATTTAGATTTTATTTGCATAATACTCAGACTAAAAAGATTCATATTCACAACATAATACGTAGATTTGTTGGCAAATTAGCAAAATTTGCATTATATCCATTCGATAGGTGACTTTGGGGTTATTTGCTAATAAATATTTGTATAAGCAGACGGAGAGTCGACTTCTACAGTTAGTTAAATATATCTGTTGTTCATAATTTAGTGTATTGAAAAACGAGCATGAGAATTACACATCACGCTATTTCTTACATAAATAACTTATAAACCAAAACATCTTCTTGTCAACCTTTTAATCATCAGGTCTAGCGAGGGATATTAAAAGGTACGTATCTAACAATGTATGGTAGTATATTATAACTAAATTATAAATAACGATCACTCTAATGGTGTGTGTGGTGGAGAATTTATTAAAAACAATTTTTATCGCTCCGTATCAGTCATTCATGCGGGTGTAATAGCGATAAAGCATCTCAGTTATATAACGCTCACATGCCTTATCGAATGTTTTGAAGATATACCTAAATATTGGTGACGGAATAAATCCAAAGGTATAATGACGCAGCAATTACCACTAACTAGCAAACTACACCGATTGAATTAAAAACACAAGGTTAAAGTGAATTGTCACAACAAAGACTGCGAATTACTGAGAGTTAATTTCTTGGTTGGTTTAAGAGGCTAGGTATCTTTTAAAATTAGAGGACAGACGAAACATTTGCGATGTCCGTAAGCCAAGACAAGGGTCACAGAGGTAATATAAATCCTCACCAGTAACATAAAACGTCTTATTTACCTCCCCTGAGTGCGTCATACGTCCTGCCCACAGTTTTACGTGGGCACGTTTTACTTTTCCAACAATATTGGTCAGAGCCGACTCATTTGATCAAGATTAAAGGAATTGCGGAATTTTTTCTTATAGTTTACTTGAACAAATATAATGGAGTAATTTTGTTAATCGAAACACTTAGTTAGCAAAACAGTTGACTAATTAAATGACTAACGTTTAATTAGTCAGTTGTTTTGAAATTGGAATTCCGTTACTTTTGCCATATTCATACCTGAGTGTTTTGCAGGGAGCAACTAGGCTTATGAGACTGAAACATTTAGAGGGAAGAGCACTTTATTCTCTTAGTCTACTATTACATGGTTCTAACCCATTTGCGTCGATTTTTTATATATCAGTTGATTATCAGATTTTAGAAGGAGTGACAGTCGAATATACCACAACAGAAAGGAATAGGATATTCTGCTGTTCAATCAGCTATTATGACATATGCCATTTCTGACTTACCTACCGTAATTGATTTCAGGGTTTCTTGTTTTGCAAACAAGCTCAGTCCGTGCAATGTTACGTGCGATTACGAGAAGCCTGTAAACGTTTACAATACCAGAAATGCGTTCAAAATATTACAGGAAATATCCACGTTCTTATGGTACTTTGGTGACCGCGAATCTCCCCAAGATAACATGTGAACGAAAAACGTTTCTTCAAATAAAAGTGTCAGCACAGTGATGGCTACATATGCCCTCCGAGATACCGAGGCGTGACCTGTAAACGGTCACTTATTTATGCTGCTGCCTGTGGCAACGGTACAGATAAGCGGTCACTTCGTCCCGACAACACTCCCGACCCTCGCTCTAGTAAGATATAGTATATTTATACATTTTAACGGTTATAAGGTTGCCGTCGTAAGTACTTCAGCTTTCCAAGGGTTCGTTCAAGTGTAAGATGGAAGCGACGATGGCAGGAGACTCGCGGTCGCCGGTTCGTGATAAATGTGAAGCGAAACGTGACCGCATTGACGTTCTACCGCAGCCTTTACTCGGCTGTTAGCCATCAAGGAAATGGCGTATTTCGTGAACGACATTTTTTATTGTTATTAATAAGCGAGAGATTGAGAATTGTGCTACAGACGGAGTCACGAATCTCGGCAGGAAGTGAGAAGCATATTAAAATTGCTTGATAACTGATTTTTTTTTTAATTTGAGAGTATGTGGACGTGGGAACTGTGCGAATCGTGAAGTTGAGTGTGTTAGTGTTCGTTGGTTCCTAGCAGTATCCAACGAATTGAACAAGAACATACAAAGGTATACAACATGGTCAGCAGAGACAATAGCATAAATACTTTACGATTCGTGAATTTACGATCGTGATTCCTTTACTTCCTGTCTACTAAAAGTTCAAACAATAGACCAACAAATATTTGTCCATACCAATCTCAGGAATTGACAGTAGACCAAAAATGTCATGCAACAGATCAAAGTCAGTATGATGAACTAAAACGAAACATGTTGTGAAAGCCGACGAGACGTGCGTCTGCAGGCGGTTGGCAGCGAGTACCGAACTTTGGCAGGCGCCATCGTGCCAGAAACTTTCGAAACGTTCCACATAACTGGTACAGAGTTAAACCTGTCTGCCGCTCTGTTGACTCACGCTGCAACTACTATTAAGGTGTCATGCGTAGTAAATTACAATCAATTTCAACGTGTAAACAATTGGCACGGAATATTGAGAACTGGTCGAATTTCACTATGGGGTTATTAACTTTTATGGTGCGTCAAACTCATTTTTATAGGGCACTAGCTGTTGCCCGCGGCTCCGCCCGCGTGGAATTCTGATCCCGTTCATCGCTGATATATAGCCTATATGTTAATCCAGGGTATAACCTATATACATACTAAATTTCAACCAAATCGGTCCAGCCGTTTATGCGTGAAAGAGTAACAAACATCCACACATCCATTCTCACAAACTTTCACATTTATAATATTAGTAGGATTAAATACCATTCTTATAGGCATAGTTACTAGTTAACGTATGATTCACATACTTTTCTATTTAACTAAAATATGAAACATAAATTATAAGTCATAAGCTTCCTAAAACGGACAATGCCTGCTACCCACATTGACAATGATTGTTTTTTATCGTTGCCAGTAACGTGTCAAGTCATCTCGTGGTATACGGGCGATAAATATTAAATCGTAATGAATCGCGCGCCAGGCACCCCGGGAGCGGAATTACGCCAACATTTCACATGTACGGCCGGGATTGCGTTCTAACTACATCAACCCGCAGCTGGCACATGCGCGAACCGTGTAATTTCAATTTGATCTGAATTTGCGTGAGGCAATATATGCAAATATTGCGCAGGATATATATCTTGGGCCTGAAATGTACTCAAAATGTGCTCTATACGCGTAGTTCATGTTTCTTAGGTGTTTTGAGGATACCCCAGGGTGTTACTGCGGTAGACTGGGAGTTCAAATTCGCTAAGCTTAGTTTGTATAACAAAGCAATCCGCGCGCGCCAGGGCCTCATTTGCCTCCCGATTTAAGTCCAAGACACGTGTCCAGAGGTATATGTATATCATTACAAGAACTGCTACAAATTACAGTGTATTTGGAAGATGAGTTCTATTTGTGCAATATTCTAAGACAGTAGAAATAAGCGCTACAGTAGTTAGCGTAGCGTGTTAGATCGAAGCAGATAAAAAGACAGATTCTTTCTGAAACAATAGTTTGTGTCCGTTAGAGAAAACTGAAGTTACTTTGTAGTACTGTGTAATTATATTTATTAGTCATGAGTATCACGCGATGCTTGAATTGTTCAACTCGTTTTTATACCGCGAGCTGGTTTGTTCTTTGTTAGAACTCGCAAATGACTTAAAAGGGCACTGTCTACTTGTTAAATTCAACCTTGAGTTACGAGAATATTAAAAGTTATGATACTCTCGTACATTTAATTCTCAATTGTACCAAGGTATGTAATAGATTAAGTATTTAAGCATACAATTATTATGGTACAAGTGTTTATACATATATTTAGTGTATTTTGTATTAGGTATATCTCCTTTAATATCATCAATTATTATGAAATCAGTCCTCATAATCGGCTAAAAGTAATTACTGTTGGTTTATTTATGACAAGGATAGTATGTCCAAATTTTTAAAGAGGATTATCAAAATCATCATCATCATGTGTCTGAATTCAGTTTCGTCCATTTTGTTCCATACTTTCTTGTCCTCTTTATCACTCCTTTCTTTGCCACATTCTCTTTCATGCAATTCATTCATCTTTTCTTTGGCGATTTTAGCATCTTTCTCAAATTAGAACAAGTATTGTACTAAGCTCAGTTAATAGTCGCTAATTTTTGGTTTCTGTTATTGAAGATAGTATTTTGTTTTCATACCAGCACACATTGCACAGACAGGTTTTGAACGCTCATTGTTCCAAAAAAATTAACGAATGTTTAAAGTCAACAAATGTCGAACCAAAGTCTAATTTACGTTTAATAGAACCCGTACGTAATGTTCCTTACATAATTCTTATTATAGTACGTCCACCCCTTTCATAGATATCTGCTGAGTGCCGAGTCCAATCCAGTTTCCAGTAACGATATTTCCTTCACGCCTAGCGAAAAAACATATTTATCTGGTTGTCTACGGTGGGGCAATCAGAGAAGGCGGCGGTGTCGACGACGACAGATTGCCTGCCAATTGAGTTACACTGGACGACAGTAGGTACAACACGGCGGCGGCGGCGGTGGGGCTAATCGATAACTTGCTCAACGGTTTAGGCCTAAGGGAATGAATTTTCTCAATTACAATAGACGAGATTATTTTTCAAAAAGTCTTCTGAACAATAGAAAACGTGGGTGGATGAAGGGGTTATGTGACAATTTCAAAATATTGCATAATTATTAATATTATAGTGTCAAATGATTGTATCAGAAACAATCAGAAAATCTCATAGTTATCTGCAAATTAAGTTTTAAAGCTTCGAAGTTCACTATCTCACTATTTTGAAATTATCACGTAACACCTTCATCCACTCACGTCTTCAATAGTAAAATGGTTAAAATTCATATTTCTTTTTTATTGTATACCATAGCATCATTATTGCCATAGGACCAATTAAAAAAAGATTTAAGTAATGACTCAATTCCAGCCCCTGTGTTCAAAATACACAAACATGTTGTTAAAAACAGACGTATAAACAAAGATAACGTAGTAATAATACATTACAATCAATAAGAGATAATGAAGCAACTGATAATGATAACAAAAAAAATAATGAAGTATTCCGTCGTTATTCATCGATTTAAAATAATTACTTACGTAAAATCCATACATAAAAAATACAAGTAGAATTCAGGTCATCCTTTTATGAAGTCAGTTAAAAATTGGAACAACTTACTTACAACCTTTTACCACTTCGCGCGTGATCGCAACAACTGTTAGACGTAACAATAAATTTTATGTTGCCATAAAACATTTAATATCGGTACTTGAGATCACTTAATGCATTAATCTTATTAAACAGGTTGACTTGATGGAATCCATACTAATATTATAAATGCGAAAGTAACTCTGTCTGTCTGTCTATCTGTCTGTCTGTCTGTCTGTCTGTCTGTCTGTCTGTTACGCTTTCACGCCTAAACCGCTGAACCGATTTAATAAAAGTCGTTGGTTGACGGTTTCAGACAGACTAATTTATTCAAATCATTCTTATATAGACAATAGACTAAGTTTCTACTCAATGTCTCATAGATGTTGCTACCTGCCTGTATTAGTTAACATTATATTTGATAATACTCTAACACCCCCACTTTATCAAAATAACAACACTTTCAAAGTATTACATACAGTGGAGAGGTAAAGCTACACAAAAGAAAATGCCTTTTAAACTCAATATGCAATGACAAAATACAGTATACAGTTCTGCCTTGGCTATTCTAAATTAACAATTCCAAAATCTTTCATGAACTTATAATGTTTAACAGCTGGCAGACCTTTGGTTAGCAAGTCAGCAGGCATGTTAGCTGTTGGCAAATATCCAACTTCAATCATATCACTTCTTAAAACTTCTCTAATGAAATGATACCTGATATCAATATGTTTGGACCGTTTATGTGACTGATCATTATTTGCTAACTTTAATGCACTCTGACTGTCATTGTACATAACAATTTTACTATAAGAACCAATTATTTCGAACTCTAACTTCTGTAAATATATAGCTTCTCGACATGCTTCCGATAAAGCCATATATTCTGCTTCACAACTACTAAGAGCAACAGTTCTTTGTTTCTTGCTCTCCCAAGAAATTACAGCACCTGATTTAGTGAAACAAAAACCAGTATATGAGCGTCTGTCAGTGGCATCACTTGCCCAATCAGCATCCACAAAACCTACAAGCTCTGCACTTTCTTTAGAATATTTTAAACAATAGTTCTTAGTCTGTGACAAATATTTCAGAATTCTTTTCGCATAATTCCAGTGTACATAAGAATAACAGTTGTTAAACTGGCTTAAATAACTGACTGAATAGGAAATATCAGGACGAGTTAGGACAGCCAAATACATTAAACTTCCTATTAATTTTTGATAAGGTAGCTTTTGTTCACATACACTAGACTTATCAACATTCAATTTACATTCTATAGGAGTTCCTACTGCATGACATTCAGACATATCAAATCTTTTAAGTAACTGATTGATATACTGTTCTTGATCTAAAGTAATTACATTGGCGCTTTTGTTAATGTTAACTCTCATGCCCAAATACTTTCTCACTTGACCTAAATTCTTTATTTTGAATTTTTGACTCAAAATCTCTATCAAATTATCAGATTCAGCCTTACAATTCGAATATATCAAAAAATCATCGACATACAGTCCAACTATAGTTTTCTTATTATCACTATGATTCTTAACAAATACACAGGGTTCTAATTTACATTTTCTAAATCCTGATTGACATAGTACCTCCTCAACCCTTTTATACCATGCTAGAGATGATTGTTTTAATCCATAAACAGCTTTTCTTAACCTTAAAACTTTATTAGAATTATTTATGGGAAAACCTTCAGGTAAATGCATAAATATGCTTTCTTTTAGATGACCATTAAGGAAAGCTGTTTTCACATCTAGATGAGTGATGTCCATGCCTAACTGGACACTTATGGCAAACAACAAACGCAGGGTTGAATGTCTAATCACTGGACTGAAAGTTTCATGGTAATCAATACCAGCCTTCTGGGTAAAACCCTTGGCTACAAGCCGCGCACGATATGTCACTTTATTGTCTGAGTCAAACTTTTTTTTGAACACCCACTTACACTGCACTATACTCGCGTTGCTGGGAGTATCGACAACTTCCCACGCTTGATTGTCTTCGAATGACTGCAGCTCCTCTGCCATGGCCTGCGACCACATCAGTCGCTCTGGCCCACTGATGGCCTCTGCATATGTCAGTTCATCTTCTCCTGTAGCTGTAGCACACATGTTGACAATACCGTATCTATCTGGCTTTCTCCTCTGACGCTTCTCTGTTACTTCTGGAACTGCATGTGGTCTATCTGAAGCTTCTTCTGTACTTTGTGGAGCTAAACTAGTCTGTTCAGTGTTCAAGTTTTCTCCACAAGCTTCTGACTCTAAGCTTTCTTCTTCAACATCCAAGTAATCAGATTCTGAAGAACTTGACTTGTTCAGGGGTTCAAGGTTCACCACAGATTCCTCTGCCAACTCCCCCACTGAATCTGTGCTTTCTAGAGAAACAGTTACAGTCTCTTGACGCTTGGGTTTTTCTTGTATTATAACATCCCTACTTGTGGTGACTTTATTCTTTACTGGGTCATATATTCGGTAACCTTTGACATTATCACTATAACCAACAAGTATATGTTTTCTAGACTTCTTGTCCCACTTAGCTCTTTTTTCTTTTGGTGTATGCACCATCACTGGACTCCCAAATACACGTAAATGTTGTAAATCTGGTTTCCTACCAAACCACATCTCATATGGAGTCTTTTCAATACCTGAAGCTGTAGACCTGTTTTTGAGATATACTGCAGTATTTGCAGCTTCTGCCCAAAATTTTTTATCTAATTCTGCTTCAAAAAGTAGGCATCTAGCTCTCTCCACAATGGTGCGATTGCTTCTTTCGCTGAGTCCATTCTGCTCTGGTGTATAAGCATTTGATTTTTGATGAATTACCCCTTCATGTTTCAAAAAATCTCTAAAATCATTGCTGCAATACTCACATCCATTGTCTGTGCGCAATATTTTTATTTTTCTGTCTTGAAAGTTCTCCACCATTGACTTAAACTCTTTAAAACAAGTCAGTGTTTCACTTTTACACTTTAAGAAGTATATGAAGGTCATTCTGGTGAAGTCGTCAATAAATAACAAAAAATATCTTGCACCACCAATGGATTTGCACTCCATCGGTCCACAGATGTCTGAGTGCACAATCTGCAAGATTTCTGTAGCTCGTGTACCTGTCATAAATGGTAATCTTGACTGTTTCCCTTCACAGCAAACTTGACAGCTAGACTTACTTGTCACAAATTTGTCTGAGTAATCCATTCCATTGACTAAACCTTGCTTCATCTTGGTCATATCTGTGCTGTTTAAGTGTCCAAGCCTTCTATGCCATGTTTGTCCATCTACTGTTGATGATGATAACAAACAAGTCTCATTTTGCACGATTAACTTGTATACATTATTTACAAGTTCAGCTTCCGCAACTAAATTGCCTAATCTGTTTTTTATGAGGCATCGGTCGGGTTCAAACACAACACTATTTCCATTTCTTATCAATTCACTGACTGATAGCAGGTTAGTCGCAAGAGTCGGTACGCACAACACGTTCTTCACTGTGACCTCGTAACCGAAACTCGTCGTGACATCTACGTCGCCGGCACATAACACAGGCACTTTCATGTTGTTTGCTACTGTGATTTCAGGTAAACTTGACGAATCCGTTCTATTTGTCAACCAACTTTCGTTTGTAGTTATATGTGTACTGGCTCCCGAATCAACATACCAGTCACATTTATTAAAGTTACCGCTCAGAAAAACAACACTGAATGCGTTTGTTTGCTTTTTCTTCTCTGTTTTTTCGTTTCTAAATGGACATTGAGACATAAAATGCCCAGATTGTTTGCATTTGTAGCATGTTATTGTTTTGTTATTTCTGTCATTTGAGTTTGACATTGACGTACTCGGTGCATAGATATTCGGAGTCGGTCCGCCATGTTTGCTATTGCTGCCAACTTTACCAAGTTTCTTTTTCTGCCAACTTTGAGCAATAAATGCTGAGTTATCATTTCCGTTCACTTCAACAGAGCCGCCATTTTCCATATCTAACAATTTTGTTTTTATAGAATCTGCCGTGATCTGGATCCCGGAATGCTCTATTGCCATGATCATTGGCATAAACTTATCTGGTAAACCAGCTAGTAACAATGACCCAACCCAATCATCGTTTATAATGAATCCAGTACCGCTTAATCGTTGCGAAGTTTCCACAATCTGCGTAACGTAACTAGTCATATTTTCACATGTTTCTAGTCTGATGGAGATTAAATGACGTAACAAAGTTATTCTTCTAGAAAATCCCGCGTCATCAAATAAAGCTTTGAGTTTTGACCATAACTCCTTTGCTGTCTTCGTCTCCTTTATGTGCACAAACAATGATGTATCAATAGTCAGGATCAATTTTGCGCGTGCTCTAGCATCTGCTGCTGTCTGTGCTGCATCTGTCGCTGCTGCTTCTTGCTTGAGGTACTTGTCCGTGTCCTCAAGAACTAGCAAGTTTTGTACGGCGAACGCCCAGTCATCATAATTTTGACGACCCTTGAGCTTTGGCACACTGGCAATAAGACTTGAGTTCATCTTGATCGATCTCACACGCGTAAAATAAACTAACAAACTAACAATAACTCTTCTAAAAACGCAATAACTTTAATTTTCTTTGAGTAGCCCATAACCTAATAAAAGTCGTTGGTTGACGGTTTCAGACAGACTAATTTATTCAAATCATTCTTATATAGACAATAGACTAAGTTTCTACTCAATGTCTCATAGATGTTGCTACCTGCCTGTATTAGTTAACATTATATTTGATAATACTCTAACACGATTTTGAAGAAATTTGGTATAGGGGTAGACCTTGAGAAAGAACTAAAAAGGCTATGTTTGATCGCGATAACCGACATCCACGCGGGCGGAGCCGCGGGCAAAAGCTAGTTACGTATAAAGCAACTGCTCGAGGTTCAAACAAACATCAATGTTGCTAGATGCAAAAAATTGTAAAAAGAAAAAAAAACATTTTCATGATAAAACTGCCAAATCTGTACCATCAGTGTTTAGGAAATGCACATAGAACTCTTTCACTCTCAATGTCATCAGTATTAATACTTAGATCAGTGGCGAGGGGTCCCTATAACCCGATTCCTGCCGATTTGCTTAGCAAATAATTCCATATGATAATTCTAAACAAAATTGCTATGATCCTTCTATAACAGGTAAGATTTTTTCCACCGGTTTTCCCTTTCGACAATTTTCACCCTTCGCCACTGAGTTAGATATCGATCAAATGTTTTATCATTAGATATTATGTTGTATAATGTATACGTTTGTAGGTATATTACGCAGCGCAGAGTGGGAACAAGTCCGGGAGTATTGAACATATAAAATGCACGGTAATTTAGTTTCACAACTTTAATTGGCACCTTCACATTTTAACGCGACAAAATTACGAAATGTTACAATGCCTTCAGTAAAGCATTTTTTTTTTTTTCGTGTGAACGCTCCCGGAAATCCTCTCGCCAATAGTATAGGAAGGGGTTAGGTACCTACAAGGCGACTGAAAGTTCACAGCATCTATGATGTTACATCTAATGCTGGGAGTGATAATATACTCGTGCAACCTCCACCAACTCCTAAGAGGGAAATCATCATTTTGCTAGAAAGCAAGTTATACTGTAAAAAATGTGTAAATTTCAAATAATATTTAATTTAACCCTTAATACAATAATATGTCCTCTTGTCCATAAAACTAAAGTAACAATCAAGGACACAAATGGTGTAACTCACACGTTGATTGAAAATAAAGTAAAAAAGTAGGGCAAAACGTTCGATATTCATGAATGTAGTAATAGTCAAAATATGATTAATTAATAGTCAAAATATGATTATGTAACATCGATATTTAAGTGACAGGCTGAACTTCTGAGATTGACGTATTCGTTTCTGGTTTATTCAGTAAAGCATGACGCTGTCACCTAAACAGCATGTGAACAACCATACCGACTGGTATTCGGTCAAATATGGAGTGTATGGCGTGTAGACGCAATGGGGTCGACCAATCATGTTTATTTGTGTCAGTTTAACGCACTGGTAATTGCCACAAAAAGTTACAATGTAACATAACGTCGTTGCGCTTGCCAAAACCTCTATGTGTTTTTGATCAAGTTTTCAGGAGAGACAATAAACTGTTTTATTAAATAATTGATGAGCGTATCAAAAAACTAAAAATGCAGTATGATGCCAAAAAATATTTTGAATGAACTGAGATATAAGTGAAAATCATAAACGGTACTGTCCATCCACAATATTTTTTTTTTCCCATTTTGATACACATATCAGAATTGTCTTCCTGGTGCCATTTCTTACAAGTGAAAAATGTACACATATCAGATTTGTTATGGAACTCGATAGGATTTATTTAGGGGATAAATACTGACTGGTGACAAGGTACATTTGATATAAATAACATACGAAGTAAATAAATACCAACTATAAACTTTACTAAGGCATACAAGTAACAAAAAATAAAAGTAGTAGAACTGTTTCGTGTACAGGGTCCTACCAACACCTTTGAGACCAAAGCCAACCTCAGTTGCTAGTCGGTGCACATGTTAAACAACGGAGGAGGCTCTGGTTCTGACTTTGCTCTCGGAGTTGGGAATTAATCGCTGATCGTTCCCAGAATAGCCAATAATATGATTATCAGAAAAGAAGAGCAATCCCCGAGTTACAAGGTGCACATTATGGTGCCAATTAGTTACACACTTTAGTCGCATCCGAGCCCTTCACCTCGGAGTCCGGGATACGCTTATCCAGTCTAATCGCGACGCGGCTAAGCTACGATATTTTCCCTAAAGTGCCATCTGACCTCCACAATCCTTTGGTGAATCTTTGATATTGAAGTACTGCTGCTAGGTCAGTTGTCGATCTTTTACTTCGTCACGTGACCATAGAAGTTTGTGTGGGTAAATGTGTGTGAATACACCTTGCCCCACATCTTCATGAGCGCGAATATTTGTATACATATATACGAGGAGGACAGTATCGGGGACACATATTACACAGGCAAATATCCCTCAATTTGCGATGGAGGTAAGTCACGAACTTGTGTCTGAAATCGAGACTACTCTTACTAGAGTATGCGATTGGGCGGGGATGCAATTCAACTCAGCTAAGACACAAGTACGTGCATTCACCGCTAAGAAAACCTCATTTATTGTAGCGCCGCAATTTTCTAGACACACCGTTTACCATCTCTTCGATTAGAGGGATCCTCGGTGTCGGTATCTTCAGCGACGATCAGCGCCGTAGTCACTTGGAAGACCAAGTCAGAAAGAAACCAGGAGTGCTCAACGAGACGAGGCAGCACATCACTGCGGGGCAAAGCCTCCTTCTTTATAACGCGCCTGTTCGGCCCCACATCGAGTACTGCTGTCACGTTTTTGCCTAGACCCCTTCAACTTGGCGCAAAGACGGGTGCTGAGGATCGTCGACGATCCCGTACTCACAGGCGGGGTGGTATTCCCTCTCAACCACAGAAGGGACTTCCTTGCTGTGGGTGTTATACCGCCTGTACGATAGTTTGCGTTCAGAAGAATTGTTAGACATAATGCCTAGAATGTCGTTACTTTCTGTCGCCGCACCGCTCGCCATAGACAGTGAATGTATTCTCACACATTACGACTGGAAACGGTGCGCACTGTACGGTATGAAAGGAACTATGGAATGATCTCCCTGTTGTGATTTTTCCACGCGACTACAATATTATGTATGTGTATGGGGTTCTTCAAGAGGGTCTTTATAAGGTTTCTACAGGGTCAGCAGCACGAGTATGACGCCCCTGGTCCAAAGGCCACGGTAACTACTTTCTAAAAGGAGGGCTGTGTACTAAAGCCATCCCAGAGATGCCAGCAGTATTCCACGAAGGAGCGAATTTGTGTCTTGTACAGAAGACACTGCTGCTCCGATGTGTAAAAACGTCTCACTTTGTTAAGGACTTCGACCTTACGCGAGGCTGTTTTTATGATATTCTAAGTGTAGTTTTTGTTGTTCAGTTTGCAGCGAACATCCAAACCGGGGATACTGAGATTGTCGAGCAGTGGCAGTGGCGTGCTCTGAAGAGTGGAAAGGGGAAGAAAAGAAGATGAAGTTCAGTGCAAAGATATCTTCTTTCCTTCCCTTCCCCAGGTCTTCTTGGCTCTGAACTCGACAAGGTTCTCAGAGCCCCATTGGGAAATGTGGTTCAGGATCCGGTCGAGCTCAGTGACAAGAAGCTGCCTTTGTTCCACAATATCAGACTGCTCGGCCGCAGGATGTCCATGATAACTCCCGTGTAAGGTGCTATCGTCTGCATAGCAATGAATGCTGTCGGTGGACAGCATACGTTTATATGCAGAAGAATGAATGGGTGATAAGACGGACCCCTGCGGCATGCCAGCATTTACCTGCAAGAACTCCAAAGTTCGTCCATCACTAAGGGTGCAAACGTCACACAGTTTGGGAGGACTGTGCGACTGGGTGACCAGAGGCTGGTAGACGGGAAGGAAGGCGCCAGATTCTATCGAAAGCTTTGGCGATGTCAAGACTAATTTGCCAGTGACTCGCCATCCTTGTCCATAGCTTAACCCCAAAACTGAGAAAACAGCAATATTATTCTACAAAATTTAGTCACCTGTCTCGTTTTATTAACTATTCTAAGATTATTTACGTTGTTACAAAGGTAGAACACCAATTTTACAACCAACAAACCGAAGAAAAACAAGCTGTCAAATTATCTATGTGCAAACCAATTCTGACATGTGCAATATGAGGATGAAAAACTTTTGATGTGGACACATAACCAATTTTGCAGTGTCAGAAGTTCACATGTATATTTTGTCAAATCTATTTCTAGTAGGAATTAACACTTGGTTGTTTTTTCAGTCGATGCGCAATTTTTTTTTAAGGCCGTCTAGCGAATAAATTTTTTTTCGAAAAAATGCACATAACGACTTTGGCAGGCACACCGACGATAAGCTGGATGGTTAATTGTACCTACCATGAATCGTTATTGGGCTAATCATACGGTATATTCCGATCCAGTGCCATTTTTCTACTACTATGTGGTTATTTCTTTTTTATCAAATTAATATTCTGTTCCGAACGAATACCACTGATAAAACGAATACCAAAACAAGTTTGTCACAGAATTAAGTACGGTTAGTATAGAATATATTGCTTGGATGGTTCCATGACTGAAGTATGTTAGCCTATTACAAAATTAAGCAATACTAGTCAGGCAGTCTTATCTTCTTCATCCTAGAGTTAATTCCCAGTCGCATCAAAGCTTTTCAGCTCGGAGTCTGGGGTCTGCTTTACCAGTCTTAACTACAGATTTGGCTAGACCTCGATATCAGTCAGTCTCAGACCTCAGGCAGTCTTATATTATTATATTACATTTTTTTATAACCACCAAAACCGATCACAATTCTAAATCTGATATGGCTAGTATTGCTTAACCTTGTAGTGTGTTAACCTACTCAGTCATCACATCACTTAACTACGAGCCTATCTTTTCTGCTGACAGTACGTTGGTATTCGTTCGGAATAGAATATAAATGCGACAAAAAAGAAATACCACGTGGTATTAGAAAAATGGTCCTGGATCAAAATAGATCAATCATACACGTCAAATGAACCACTGTATATGTATAATGTACAGACTATGTATTGTAATGTATAATGTACGATCATGTTCACTAGGAAGTCATTAAAAAAATTGTACCTATAACTACATTCCTTTTTTAGAACTGTTTTTACTAAAATAAAATTCCCCTTGTCATAGACGAAAATCAAGATTTATTTGCCTTTGTCCTTCGTCTGTTAAATGTTTTAGATACGACAATGCAGTTCTGTTTATAAAGGCTATTTTAATTATTTCTAAATACGTAAGGTAATTTTCAAGTACTCAACAGAAAAGATTCATCAAAATTAGCGATACTGATAACAGAGAGAGTTTCTGTTTAACTTATGGACATTTTCAGAACATTTTCGTTCGATGCTGTTTGCGTCCAATGACATCCTACCACTAAGAGCTGGTTATCGACAACCGACATATAAAAACAGCCATTGGCAAGGTTGTTATGGTCATGAAATCTTTCAACTACTTGATCGATTGAGATCATATATTTTTTACCGAGGCCATAGTTCATCGCTATATAATCTACGATATACACAAGCGTAACTCCATAGTACTGGTATGGTCATAAAATAACTTAAGAACAAAGCCATTATTTGACCGGACGAGCTACTAAGTCTACTCGACACAAGATAATATATTACAACAGGAAGTTCAATTACCATCAGAATTGATGTAATTGTAGAATATATAACTAGGCCTACTATTGTAATGTACTTAGTTCCTTGTAAATAATGTAAATAGATTATAAAATTTATAACGTAAGCGTTTACAAACACCAATCGCTGAATACAAAATGTGAGACAGCAAGCAATTTCACCTTCACAAATGATAATTCCAAGTTTGGCACTTGTGCCCTAATGTTTTTGTAGTTCCTCCGATACAACGACAGTCCCCAAGTGGAGGGTTGTATATTTTTAAAGGTTAATATGACTATTCAAGACCCAAGAGTCCGGGCACATTAGCAAAAATACCCTAACAGATAAAGAATACTAAAACCTCGTTATTTCAGATATCAGGGGATACGTAGGCACGTGAGCGATCGTATAAACTTATCTATTCCATAAATGTATACAAATTTTGAACGTAACTCGTTTGCTACGCCACAATAAGCACGGCAAACTTGTCAAAAGTAAAACTTCTATGTTTTTAATGATGGCATCACTCGGTGCGGGATGTCATGGTACAGTAGGCAGCCTCCGTCATGGTACTTCAAAAAATTAAAAAACTTCAGTCACGGCGCTGTTGAGGACACGATAATGATTGTCAACTTAACTTTTTATAAGCGGTAATTCACTAATTTAATAACTTCCTATAATCATTGTAAGAGGCCTATGACTACGCGAAAGCCTAATTGATATTACCCGTCGCAATGCCTCTTTTTTACTGTATCGGTCTTAGGAACTTAGTGAAATACTAGCATCGCTAAGAACCTAATTCCGGGATAAAAAATCTATGTGCCTAACTAGATTCTATCGCTGTAGCAATTTTCATCCAGATCCAGTAAGCCGTTCCTGCATCATTAATCATTAGAAACAAATATCGATCCGAACCTTCGTATTTATTAAAGCAAGTTTTATTCTTCTTTATATTGGGAATTAAATTCAGCTGGTTCCAGGAACGGAATTAGTATTAATATTAATTAAATCTATATTATTAGACATATTTTCCTTCAACGTTGCGATAACTAGCTATATTTTTAGTATGAATACTGAAAAAATTCAGTGGTAGGTATTTAATAAATCAGAAGCTAACAAAATAAAAAACGTTTCCAAAGACGCAATACGGAGAATTTTGTACGAAAACAAACTCATTTTTATGAACTGAACGCTTACAAGTGAGCTGAGGGGATTTCAGTGAAGAAATTTTGAAAGTCTAAATAAAAGAACGAGCTTCTGGGAAAGTAAAAATTGTGTTGTAAAAGAAATAACATTTGGAAAAGTTTATGCATGGTTATAAAAGAGTTGTGAAACGTGGGTAATGAATTTTATTTTTTTAAGTATATAATTGTGATCACGTTCCGCTTCTTCTGGTGTAAGCAGAGAGCAACTTTTTGCCTGTATTCACGATCTATCTCTAAAAGGTATACTCACAAGAGTCATAAGTTGTACAAAATGCAGCATACTTCTCAGTCAGAGCCAGTCTATTCATGCTAAGAAAAATAAGACTCCACTCCCTAACATTAAGTACTAAAAGCCCTATTAAATAGTTTATAACATAAAGGTTTCAGGAAATATTATTATATTTAATACTCGCAATGATATAAATAGGGAAAATAGGGATATTTTCCCTATTTATATCATAGGGATTTTATATGTCCATAAAACCCAGTTGTGAATATAAATAAAGCTCAAAGATTTGAAAACGAATAAATTTATAAACCGCATAATTTAATCTAATTTAGGCATGAGAGCTGCCAGGGTAAGTAAACAATTTAAATCCCTGGAAATTATTCAGTAGATGATATACCTATTTCCATAACCTTAAGTATTTGGTGGTGTATAGTAATGTGGTGATTCATGGTCTGATATATAACGTCAACAACAGGAATTGTTCCTAGTACCTTTCAAACTAAATGGACTGTATATATTTCATATTAAAGTATAATAATTGTTGACTACATCACGCAAAAACAGCGATTTTACTAAACCTTTGGGCAGCAGCGGTTGTTAATTTAACTAGTACAAGGTACAAGACTCATCTGCAATCCGCACTACGATTGCAGACGACTCATGCACCCTCTCAATATTAAAGTAGCTGCGTGACTCTCCTGTAATTCAAATTCTGTAATGAGGATCATTCACGTTTTTAGCTGAGTATGCAGATTTATAATGATTAAAAAAACAATATACACTGTGAAAAAATTATTTCAATCCGATCAAAAATGACGAAGATACAGCAATTTTAATGCAGTAATCTCAAAAACGCTCGCCGCCGCGCCAAAATACTGTGTGACGTCATCTGTTATGACAGCGCGCGCCGCCGCTATGGAGAGTATGAAGACTTAGGGCTCTTTTGGGTTAAGACTCCATAGCTGTTTTATTTCGTAACGTATAATTTTAAAATTTTGTACAGATTTTAAGTAATTTACAAAGCTTCTAATAATATAGTTTTTGTGCTATTTACTTCAATATTATTTTTAATAAAAATAACTATATCTATACCTACTTATAATATTATGAAACTGAAGAGTTTGTTTGTTTGAACGCGCTAATCTCAGGAACCACCGGTTCGAATTGAAAAGCTCTTTTTCTGTTGAATAGTCCATTTATCGATGAAGGTTATAGGCTATATAACATCACGCTACTACAAAAGGGAGCGGAGCAGTGTTCATAAATGTCAACAAATCCGGCAGACTTCCATACATCTATGTTAACATAGTAATAAAGAGGGAAGATTTGTATTTTTGTATTCGATTAAACTCGAAAACTACTAGACCGATTTCGAAAATTCTTTTACCATTAGAAAGCTGCATTATCACTGACTAACATAGACTTTATTTTATTTTCAAACAAATTAGGAATCCTTACTAAAACTTCAATAATGAAATCCAAGATGTAAAAAAATTGCTTAAAATATTTCTTACATCGCGTGCGCTGCGAAAACTATTGATGATAGAATAAGATAATGTACTGCGGAAATATATAACTTAAAAAGGTCTACATAAAAGTCCGCGATAGCATTATGTCTATCTCCTAAGAAAAACCCACAGCAATCATTTTTATCTTTTAAAAATTACAAAATAATAATGTGTCATTATCGAAGCTATTTTTAACAAAACAGTATCATTCCTTATCCAATTAAATACGTTCAATATATTGTGCATTTAATGTAGATTAAAATTGCTATTCAAACTATTTGATTACAATGAAGAACTTCAGCGTTAGGTTAGCGTAAGAGCGGGAAACGTGCGGTGCGGTGTGATGCGAGCGCTCAGGCGGGCGTTCGGCAGCCCTCCTCTGCCAGTTTGTGTCGTCGACGACTCACCGAGCGGTAGCGGTAGGTGTATAGCGCGCGGCCTTGAGCGAGTGACGGAGGCCTGACGCAACGCAGTCCACTGTAGTGTATAGACTGGAACGTTTGTTATTGTTTCGGTGGTAATAATGCCCCCATACAAATATTGTATTGTGCCAAAATGCAAGAAGACAAGTGTTACTACGCCTAATAAACTGTTTTTTTATGTTCCGAGAGATGCAAAGATAAGAAAATAAAATCGGCCAAGTGCGAGTCGGACTCGCCCATGAAGGGTTCCGTAGTAGCAAAGGCGAAAATTGCGGTTTATGACGTATTAAAAAAAAACTACTGACTGGATCTCGTTCGAACCAATTTTTAGTGGAAGTTTGCATGGCAATTTACATCATATATTTTTTTTAGATTTATCATTCTCTTATTTTAGAAGTTAGAGGGGGGAGGGGGGAGGGGGGTTTACACACTTTTTTCCACTTTGGAAGTGTCTCTTGCGCAAACTATTCAGTTTAGAAAAAAATTATGTTAAAAACCTCAATAGCATTTTTAAAGACCTATCTATAGATACCCCACACGTATGGGTTTGATGAAAATTTTTTTTTTTAAGTTTCAGTTCTAAGTATGGGGACCCCCAAAATTAAATGCTTTTTGTATGAAATTCTTAATGCGGTTCACAGAATACATCTACTTACCAAGTTTCAACAGCATAGGCCTTATAGTTTCGGAGAAAAGTGGCTGTGACATACGGAGGGACAGACAGACAGACAGACAGACAGACAGACAGACGGACGGACGGACAGACATGACGAATCTATAAGGGTTCCGTTTTTTGCCATTTGGCTACGGAATCCTAAAAATGGGTTAAAGTAATGAGAAGAGATGATAAAACTCCTCTTTCAAGCGAAAGTGTTTTACATTGTTGCGAAGATCATTTTGACGTAAGTAGGTATTGTGTACCTATTACTATTAGAACTATCGAGATATTTACCATGTATTGTTTGGAGCTTCCAATAAAGGTCCAACCCCACCAAACGGACGGCATCGGCCCAGATTTTACAATCTTTAAACAAATTAAATCTTATTATCACAGTGTTTGAAGTTTATATTACCAAGTCACGCACAACAGCTTGACAGCGACGTGCGGCGGCATGACGCACGTCAAGCTGTCATGCGTGACTTGGAAATATGAACTTTAAATGCTGTGATATAAGATTTATTTTGTTTAAATATTATAAAATCCGTTCCGATGCCGTCCGTTTGATGGGGTTGGACCCTAATAGTAATGTGAAAGGCCATGAAAGTTTAAATACCTATATTGCGTACCTACCTATGTCTATACATGATAACAAAATTCAGTCTAGAGATTATCCTGCAGGCTTACCTACCTATTCTATCATTTTTAAAAGTTACAGACTTGCACCACTACGAATAAGTCTCCTAAATACTTTTGAAGTGGTCATGACGGCAATACCTACTTAAGTACTTCATTTTATTATAAAACTTAATACCTTTTCCTTTTCTGAACCTGTATTATACTAGCTTCAGTTATTTCACGTCATTTCTAAAGTGGTATATTACTCGCTTGACAACACAGTAGGTACAACTTTCGACAGAACATCATAAGGTAGGTAAATAAGTACAAGCGTTAGGACGAACTACGTATATTATAAAGTATTTTAAAAACAAACTGTATTTGAATAATCACCAAAGAACTTAAAACACAAATAAAGTACTAAGCAAAACCAATAAAACGCAAGCACTAGTCGATCCACGAAAGAATTTGTACTGACTGACTGGCGACTGCGCTAGTCGGGACGCGTTCATAACAGATGACGTCATCGTCTAAATCGCAGTGTAAGCGGGCGTTTTTAAGTACTCGTTAAGAAATCCCTAATAGCTTCGTCATTTCTTGACGGATTTTGATTATTTAAAAAATAGGATACTCAGAAAGGTATAGCGCACCTGGTATACTGATTAAAAATACAATATTCCATTATGTGATTCATCCTCATTACAGAATATGTGATTTTCTAAACAGATTTTAATTGAACAAATATTGAACTTGACTAGACTAAACCAACCGTGGCCACAATTGTCTAGATGTGGAATAATCATGAATAAAAAATTCCAACGAACAATACACAGAATTTTATTTCTTCGAGCGAAGTATCACGAATTATGAATAGAAATACGACGCTTAAAACAAACACTACAGATACATTCACTAATGAAAACTCTGTGAAATGAATGTGCATAGTTGATACTTATGATTGATGATTTTGGTAATTGTTTATTTGATCTTTTTCATACTAAGTCTAAATATACGATCTAAAGAATGTTGAACGAAAGAGGGTGTTTTGTAGCGACAATTTACATTAGAAATACGCATAGTAACTAAGTCATGGTATAGGTAACATGTAAGATCTTTTCCAAAGAGCAGACGAGGTGAATTTTCAGTAGATAACGCCAGATATAGATAAGATATATCATGAATTATCTACTGAAAACATGCCTCGCCTCATCGTACTCTTTGAATTCGTGCTACAAAAGGTATAGTTTTTGTCAATATAATAGTAAAAAATTATCTTTGTTATTTACGCAATCGCATGGCAATCAAATGATATAATATTTCTAAACTATTGCGCCGCAAAGCAAGCCCCAATCACCTCTTAATATTAATTACTTAAACGGTTGGTAAACTTCATAAATCTTCAAAATCATTATGGAAGACATTATACAAAAATTAGATAGTATGATAAAAGTACAGTTAACGACAAAAGTCTATTCTCTAATTCTAACATTTCACAATTTCTTAACACCTTTAACATCATTAGTTATTCTATTATAACAGTCAGAAAGTTAGAGAAAGTCTGACACGAAACTCAACTCTGTTTTGTACTAGTTCCGAAACTGAAGCAAGGCTCTAAAATGCTGTAATGTTAGGGTCACATGCATTATACCCACATAACACAACTGTAAGTGCAGGATATGGAGTACTTTATGATATCTGTAGGAGGGTAATAGAAGGCATCACTATCTCTTGAGCAGCTGTTAGTTTGGGAGATATGAGAAGTTACGGCAACATGGCAGCTGGTAACTTTAAATGGCGTTTTAATTCATTTCGAAATGTTTTAGACAAGTTTGAACCGTTAGCGTACAACTATCTACGAAGTTGGAGAGAAACAGAGAGGTTACAATGTATATACTTATTAGGTAAACAAGTCTGTTAATCTACCGAATTCTTAGAGGTCAGTTTTGCGCAGTGCTGTAGAATATGGCTGCTTTTTTTTAATTATTGTACACCTAAATTTACATTATAGAATACAGAGATATTTCATGTACAAAGGCGAACTTAACTCAAAGTTGAGTTAGTTTGGGTAGTTCTCTGATGATTGCTGAAGATCCTAAGAAGTGGAGAAGGAGAGAAGCGGGCACCTGGCTCCCACGTGAAGGCTTCTTTTAAAGCAGATGGGACCGTCGATGAGATGGTTGTCGTTAATTCGTCTATTATATTTGTTACATAGTACATACACAAAAAGAGTAGTTACGATACTTTACTAACAAAAATATTGTAGATAAGAATCTGAATTTAAAATTGTAGGTAAACATTACCCGTTATGCGGCGATTTACACTTTAAAGATGTAATTAATTAGTACAGTAAAGGTCGAATTTAATGAGTCAAGGTAAGGTACTTACCTACCATTGTATATATGTATTATGTTATTAGTCGTATTCTCATTTATAGAGGGGTACTAATAAATTCGTTTTTTTATCCCAGAAACAAAGCATCGTTTAAGTTTTTTACTCTAGCATTGAAAATCGAATAAAATTACAATTATTATGAAGATTTTACACCTCCACTGAATCATCGACATTCGCATAGAATTAGACACAGCGTCATAACTCTTCCTTGAACTTTTGGAAACATACTTTACAACAAGTATTTACCAACTAATGGCTGCCTCTTAAACTACATACAACCCTACATACGTACCTGTATTAGTTGACATATACATTTATACATACATCCCATGACATGCACACATTGACAGTTTAACAATACTGACATTAACTTACACAAATGCGCCTTTCATGCCGTTTTTTGCGATGCATTTTGTTAATGTTGTGCTGTGTCTATACAGTATATGGTCTAATGGTTAGCTAGATACATAAATAATGCCACAAGTAATTTTCCACATGTGGATGGCCGCCCACGGCTAGCTTGTCACGAGTTCGTGTGTTTTGATTAATTAACGGCCTCCAACTAATGCAATATTGGGCAAATGGTTGGCCAACAATGTAGCAACGTTTACTTTTAATATATTAGATGTGACCAACATGGTTATAACTATAACGAAGTGTGTCTTAAATTTTCGTAGTTGATTTGATGTAACATTTAGTTTTATTGCAGAGAATAGAGAAGAATAAAGAATCTTAATGTTATAATACCTAATTTTGTGTCACTTACGTCCCCATCCTATGACCCACTGGAACCTTCTAAAGGGAGTCAACAAAGTTTACATTTTTTCGCCAAATGTTGGTACTCAAAATCTTAAATCTATCACTAAATATGTGATACAAATAGACCAGAAATGATTAAGATTATACATTTTATGTTAACGGAGCCTTACTCCTGGTAAGGCTCCGTTAACATAAAATGTGCATAATATCATACCAAAAGGGTTCAATCATTGCAAGCCTAGCTTTAACATTTCTACCTTTCTAATTTAAATACAGGTATGGAGTGAGCAAAGCTAAAATTGGCATAAAAAGCACACTTCCTCGAAGTTTATACTATAAAAGGAATGAGTTTTTACGATGAATCCAACTAGCTAATATTCAGAATATCACGTTACGTCCACGTTATTACACGATGAGGAATATGTAATCTATCCCTGTACCATATTTTAGCGAGATCCTTTCAGCTGTTAGAGCATAATTGAGTACCAAGCCTAGCATGTATTGTGGGTTCCAAAATGAATTTCTACTCTTTTTTCAGGAAATACATAATGAACTTATTGATACACGCAGCTATTCAAACATTCAAATATTTGCACTAAGCTGGAATCGAAACAACAACCTCTGACGTAGCAGTCAAATGCGTCACTGCCACAGATTTAGATTCAAAGTTGATATTCACAACCTCGAAATTTCAATAAAGGTTGACACAATTTTTTGTGAGAGATCAATTTAAATCGGCTTTCTATCTAAATTTAATTTAAAAAAAGAAAGAACTCAAAACGGGCAGAGAATCTAAATTGAGTCCAGAATCAAATCAATCATCGCGAAGTTTCGAATTTGTTCGGGATTTACTCAGAGATGGGCAGGAGAGCACCAGCGGAGTAATTATAAAGTGGCCAGTAATTCAAGGTTTCGGTACTACAATTATTTATTCTGTGGCTTTGGTAATTTATCAAGTTGTGTTCGTGTTGAGAGTACGCTAGTGAATTTAATCGCGCACATTCACTAAGTCCGCGAAGCCCTCATCGATTAATCAACGTTAGTTGTGAAGCCGCCATTAGCTTTTGTGTAAAACATTTTACAGTTATTAGCGAGAACTTATTGGTGAAAAGATTCTTTGTCTGAATTTCTAATAGAAGTATTAGAATAGGCATCTCTTTTGTTGAATTCACGCTTCATTTAGTATTACATTATATGCAAACATACAGTACAGTCATACCCATTTCCCATTAGGGTAGACAGACTACATGTTTCCACTTATTTGTCAACTACGAGCCTGGAAATGATAATACACCTTTCGCTTCCTCTACTTTCATTTCCATCACACACACCTAATCGTAATCGTACACCTAATTTTGTTTGATTATGAAAAAATGTAATACATATTCAGGAAAGACCGAACTATAAAGATAGCGCAATATTTTATTTCCTTCGTGTGGGTGGGTACTGGGTATCTTAAGCCTCTTACTGGCTGCCGTCGCGTCGAAGGCTCTGGGTTCAATACCCACATTCGTACCTCACTTTTATGAGCGAGACTACACAGCTGGTTCCCAACTCTCTCCAATATACAGCATTTTATGATTGTTGCAGTGAAACATTTTATTAAAACACAAAAGCAATACTGTTGTTGTTCGCAGTATTGCTGTTATTACTAAGGAGTGGCAGAATAGTGTTAAACACTAACAGGAATACAATATCCCTGGTATAACGAGACCGATAAACTTATAATGACCACCTGAATAGCGGCGAGCATTGTTTTCAAAACTCTTTGAACGAACGCCAAAAGACAGTTATACCATTTAACGAAGCTGGTGTGCGATTTTCAACCTTAATGCTAAGGACTTACGACAGTTAAAGTTCCACAACTGGTGAGCGGGTACTGTAGTAGAACTAAGGACGTTATCAATTACTACTGAGACGTGGAAAATAACAGTGTTTATTTGTATAACAAGATTGGACGTGAAGGCACATTATGTCTTCTAACATTTTATTAGAACAGCATCATATCGTCGTAAGTTTTAACAATTCGTATTGTATGTGATACTGATAAGCTTAGACTATATTATTATACTGTACCTATATAGACACAGCGATGTGATGCATTTTGTTACAAACAAAAAGCATCGCAAAAAACGGCATGGAAAACGCGTCTTGTGCGAGTAACCTAATGTCAATATTGTTCTATAAAGTATAAACTGTTAATGTCATGTGATGTCCGTATGTATTGTACATAATATATAATATGTCAAATGTCAACTTATATCGAAGTAGTAGCTATTTTATACGCCACGTTTTAATGTCGCTTACTGCGTCTACAGAGTTTGTATAATATCATAGTCTAAGGTGCTAAGCATGTTGTCAATTTAATAAAGAATACTGGCATAACAGCAAAACATTTTGTAATTAAAAGATATTAATTTATTATTTCCAGCCATCTCATTCGTTAATTGGCAATGACAGGAGCTTTTGTACAAGGAAAACTCATACGTCTAATTTCAATTAAAACTGACATTAAAGTTTATGTTTCATTTTGACTTTGTAGGTAAGTGCTACAAGGTCAAAATATAACACTACTATGTAGATATTACAGTTTTGTTACAGATAGAAGATACCTTGAGAATTCAGAACAGATCAGCCATACTTTGACTGTACTTTAAAAAAATATTAATAATTAGTGCTGTCCAATATTGAACGTCAAGAAAAGTAGTAAGTTGGCAGTAAATTCAAAGTGTGAAGGTTGAATTATATTATTGAAACAGACAGAACTAGTAACAGTTTGTATAGTTTTTATGAAATTTATTATGCTGATTTTTAAAATATAATAACTAAAACAACTTTTATTAGTGTTAAAACACACAATCTATGCTAATGTAATTCGGTGCACACTTTCGTCAATACTAAAATATAATTAAAACTAATAACAGTAAAATTCATAAAGCGAATCGTTGAAAACGCGGTTAGGATATATGAAAAGGCACTATTGTTGCAGTTCCAATGAGTGGTTTAACAAAAAAAAAATCGCATACAATAGTGCTAAGGATGTGAGAAAGAAAAACAACAGTGTGTTTGTGAAACAGAACATGTGGAAACAAGCGCAGAAATGAGAGAACGCGATACAGCTACAATCTGTGTTGAGAAATCCTAATAGCTCTTTACGAGAATTGATTGCAACGACCATTGAATACAGCTCAGTGATATGCAATCCCGCACAAAGACAGTATTGAGACGCCAAATCAATATTCATTAACTTGTTTATTAATCAGTTCAATGAATGCACTTATGCTTGTTTGCACTTACTGAGTCGTGATCGAGTAGGTAAGGTTAACCAATCTTTACAGAGGTCAACCTATCTGGTAGTATTTTTAAGGGTAAAAAAGACTATTTAACCAATCTTTAAAGAGGTTAACGTATCTGGTGGTCTATTTAAGGGTAAATAAACTAACAGCCCAATATTATTGGCAGCATAATGCATAATGCTCAAGTCTGTTACGCCTCTAAATTTCATCCGCACTTAAATACTGTCATAAAGGTTTTGGTATATTGAGTAATCTAAGGCATCGTCCTAACAGAACGCAATCGGGTCATAAATTGACCGCACGCATAGATATAATAAAATTTTACTCGCACGATCGCATTATATTATTATTAGATATCAGAATACCGAGTGACAGTTTCAAAAAATTGGTTACTTAAATGATTTCACCATCACATTATGAACTATATTCAATTCAAATCATAGTTTACGCGCTGCGGTTGACTAAAAAACCTAGCAGTAGACATTCTGTAGTTAGTATTCGATACGTTTAATTACATTCGAGTAAAATTTGTTCATTTTGCGACGCCTAACACTTGTAGCAAGTTGGTTACTAACCTCACAAAAAAAAGTTCAACGTAACAAAATAATTTAAATAATTAGAAGACAAGTTTTTGCGTTGACTACGACATAGACGCAATTTATAAAGTGGTCAAAAGAAATATAAATAGTAATAAAACTTAAACAATAGAGAGACAAAAGACAATAGACACAAATTCAACGTTAGTAGGGGTTACTAAAAAAGGAAACGCCGAGCTAATTGTAATAACAATAAAGTATGTGACTCAACACAGGGCAGATACAATTTCTAGGCACAATTTCGTCAGTGTTACCACACAGATGTTGGGTAACAATGATGCTAGGCGCCAGGAAATAATGTCAGTTTGATGGATGCCGCATGCCGTTAAGTAACACCAATCGGATAATTTTTTGAGAGGTTTATTTTTCTGTTGATCACAATATACATGTGGAAATGATTTGCAATTGCTTGTTAAACGTCATATTATAATAGACTGACCAAACGGCTATTGGCTATTTAACTAAGACAGATGGTATTATAATTGGTTTCATCAAATTAAAAGCTATTTAACTAGGGTAGGATTGATAGTGTAGTTGCGTGAGCCGCTGTTGCTATCATCGAAATCAACCTAAGTTTATATATGAGATGTGACTCTTTCAGTTTAATAAATCTGAAGAACAGACTGCATAGAATTCGCTAGTCTTTACGTCACTTTAGGTAAAAGGTGATATTAAGAAGAGCATCGTTTCCTAATTTAAGTTGATATAATATATGTGTGTGTATTTCTAACAAGTAAAGCAGCTTGGTGCAATATTGATTACATAAATTATGAAACCAAATTGTTATAATAGTTAGCAACCATCGTGTTTAGCACACCAGCGCATGGCAATGATTAGCACTTGTCACCTACTCACCTTCTTTTAGTTCAAAATCAGTGAAATATGACCTTGTTAATGGTGACACTGACGACACATATAGCACAAGAGCGCGTTTAAAGTATTTCGTTATTGTGGATAGAGAATTATCCAACGAGTTAACTAAAAAAGATACTGAACCGAATGCAAACTTGTTATTTATCTAAGGTTATAAGTGAACGTCTAATAGCAGCAACAACTGGCGCGTGATTTAATACAAGCAAAACAACTGTTAGCTTAGTATACGTACAAGAGTATTTATTTATGAAAAATTACCTCTCATAAAATTCCCAGTTTCTTTTCAAAATACACGTTGAAGAGTCTTCATTACCTGAAAACAAAGAGAATACATTGTTATTTTTACATTTACTTTTTGGACAAGTTAACACTGAAAATGTGGTTCTTCAAAAAAATTTTGAGGAACATTATTTGTAAACTAAGTTTCAACAAAGCTTTCACTAGAGTAAGTAGAGTAGAACCTCTAATAAAAATAAAAGTAAAGTTTCAACTGTAACATACTCTGCTCCTGAACAGAGGACAATTAATTAGTCCCCTGTCCACAATAATAAAAGCGAGACGAGACGCCGCCGACGTCGACGACAGGGACGTATGTACTAAAGTTCACTACGGGACCCCCAATCTAGACTTGTGCAGACGGAGCGATTTGACTGATGAAACAAAAATAAAATATTTGGTAGACTTGTGTAAATACTCGTACATTTTGTGTCGTAAATTATTCAGAAAAGGCAGTATGACTAGGTAAAGCATAATTAAAGCAAAACCATACGATAACGATATCGACGGCGACGCAAGCGTAGAGGAAAATCTTTTTTTTTTTTTTGAAAATTTTACGTTTCTTACGTCCCTTGTCTTTTCTGTATAATTTACGTCTATGATGGAAAAACGAAAAACGTTCCGTGTTTTTAGGTAATAAGGAAGAAGTTACTTCCGTAAAAAAATAATGTTTTAACCAAATGCAATTCAGAAAGTTTTGTATAGAGATGAAAAATGTAAACAAGGAAGTATGTATAGGGTACAATACTCGCGATAGCATTGAAATTGGTGAAAATTCTACATAAATAAATATTCTGTATTCGGGTCGAAAAAGGGTTGTATCGGTTCGTTGATATAATTGGCCCTCTAAGGGTGCGTGTCAAAATGTTCCGGAACCCTCTTCATATTGAGCGGTCTTCTATTAATTCTAACTTTACAAATTTCACGTTCCATGATGATCGCCTTATTTCCCGTTAAAATTATTGTATGTTGCTTTTATTATATTTATCAAAATTATTATCAACCTATTGATACACGGTTATGGTTTCTAACAGACTATTCGCTATTCTTATCTTCACAAATTAATAGGGGTTACCAGCTCACAATATTAAATTTCTCATTAATTACATACAATGAATTATTCACATTTAATTTAATTAGCATATTGCAGTACATTGACTATGTCTTAGTAAAATTTTCTGTAAACTTTTCGTATCGTATTAATAACATACTTAATCAAAACGTTCTCTCTCAATTCTAAACACTTCAAAATACTATTTTATCGAAGTATAATCTTTCAGCCCGATTTTCTCATCACCATTATAAAATACAATTCCCACGGGCCTAATATTCCATAAGGTCAATAATCAGTGACTACAAAACACTAATAAAAGTATAAGAATGATATATTATATCAGCCGTAGCAATATTAAATTGTATGCGGGTTATAATTTCTATTAAGCTAATGGAGACCGGTTAAAGTTATTGCACCCTACGCGACGTTCCTAACCAGACCACTTTACCATATTACTACCCACTACGATAATAGAATTACGTCATATACTTTCCATGATTTGAACACGTTTATAATGAACTTATGTACAAGTGTAGGCTAGAAAATTAAAACAGAGATAGCAAAGGAAAATTGTGATTGGGATTTTTGAAAATAGATACGAGTTTTATGTACACGTGCAACTCTGGTTGCAAAGTATACTTCTGTATGAAGAAATGACACAAATGAATTGTTTGCCCAGATTCCCAGATTAGTTATTCAGGCACATGGAAAAGGACCTCAGCACTTAATGCTGATTAAACTTCGTACCCAATTTTCGGCATGTTGAAGGAAATGCCAATGTAAAACTAGTGAAAAATTATAAATGTGAGAACTAGTGAGAAATTATAATAGCGGGATTATTATTTTTTTATTTAGTTTGAAGCAGGTATTGGAAATTTGTACCCATTCTGGGACTATAAATATTTCGACGATTTATTACGTAATTGTTTGAAGAAAATAGGGAGGGTCTCACTACTATGGACGCCCAAGATCGTGCGAAGTGGAGGAGGAAGAGCCGGAAGGCGGACCCTGAGCTCCGAGGTCATCTTGGCCACGGATGCAATCAGGATAATGTGTCTACATGAGGATGATGATGTTTGAAGAAAATACATTTTTTGTTATAAAGGAATTAAATACAATGTTAACTAAAGTAGCCCATAAATGCAGATTTCTTATTAACGCAATAAAAACATACCGTAAAACACATGCATAGCTACGAGTACTTAGTATCCTGTATATGACACAAGCGTAAACATTATTTTTAAGAATTATCCAAATTGACTGTCAAAAAGTAACATTTCTCAAATGACAACGTTAGTGTCGCTTTCAGAGACATTTACTTAAAAACCTTGTTTGCTGCACGTACCAATCTACCAATGTACGCGTGGTAATTCACGTTGTTTCCCGTGAGAATGTTACTGAGAGGCATCGCGAATGAATGCCAGCATACTTTAGTGTACCCATATTGCTTCTACACGATTAATCACAGTTTATAACCTCGTAAAAGATATAAGATGATAACTACAGCAAGAAGGGAATAGTTACTTTGTCCAATTGTCCCTGCCGGGATAGAAAAAACAAAAAAATAATGTTTATTTTCTCGTTTAGAGAAGAGTTTAAAATTCCAACAAGGTATAGTCAAAATACATTTCAGATACATTTCAGATATATTTTAGTAGGTAGCGTCCAAATTTTCAAAAAGTTTAGAATTTGTCAAATTAGTAGCGCCGAAGTTAAAAAGTTCAGCGTTCTCGAAATTGTTAGCGCCCACATCAAAGTTCGTTACTCTTAACGAACCAATTACAATTTTATTAATTACAGTCGGTTTAGATTTAGAATACGTTCTCCGGTCAGGACATTGCTACATTCGCAGCGCACACTGGTAAAAGAAAATTCGGATACACAGTAGAGTCTTTTATCCAGCATTCTTAAACACCTCTAGTGTTTGTTGGACTATTGGAATGTTCGGATTCCAGAATTTATTGCAAAAATCATGATCATTAAAATAAAGCAATTGTACCTGCTAATTTCAGAAAGGAATCTGTAGGCTGTAGGGTTTCTGTACTAATTCTAATAGAAATGTTCATTTATTATCATTTTTTAATTTTTCTTTCTTATCATTTTTATTTAAAACAAAACTTCATTCTTCTTGTACTTCCTCAAACATTTCTACATCGGCCATAATAAGAGGGTACCGTACTATTGGATGTAAAGAAGTGCCAAATTAGTGACATTCTGCCATATTTTTTGGACTCCAGTCCTTTTAAGCCCTTTTCTACGGAACTTATATAATATTATCCACATAATGATGCCAGTTAAACTTACTCAGTTCCCATGGCTAAACGGAATAAAGTAACAAGGTGTCCTAGAAAAGTAGAAATTAAAACCGAAACGTCAGAACTCGGAAGGCACTGTCGTCCATATATGATATTGTTGGCACTATGCCGGAGGTTAGGAGTGCCAAATGATGGGTGTGTACAAGGTAGGTGAACCCTGGATTGCACGCAATGTTGCAACATTACTCATACTCACACTACTAGATTTATTTCACATTTTCTTTCTATATTATTACAGTTAGGATTTAAAAATGATATATTATGCAAAAATAACGGGTAAGCCAACAGCTAAACTATGAATAGTTACTGTGCTTCGTTGAATTGTGAAGACAATACCAATTTTGAGCCATAACAAAAGGCAATTCTAACAGGCTTCTGAATAATAGAGTTGAAGTGTTAGCCTCAAACAGATGTCAGTATCGCAACTGAAATAATGATAATGTACAAACGAAGAATATATATCGTTTACGAAAGTGCCAGTACCAGTTCGTGTCAGACGTTCACACCGCCATCAATTTACCAGGCTGTCAAACGTGACTAGCCCTACCTGCCAATTGCCTACAAGGACTATATCACAAGTGTCGGATACAGTGTGAACCTTGAACTTATCATATCAAGTACTTTAGTGAGCTTCCAGTTTTACCAAGGCCACTACGCCACAGCGTGGCTAATCGATCAAATCAAACGTCACAGTAGCTTTCTAGTGGCACACAGTTACTGATATAGGTCAATGGTGGTGACTGGTGACAACAACTTTTTAATTCACTTGGTCATTTACTGCAAAGTTTATAATTATTAGATCGGACTAACTTACCTAGTGACGTCCGATCCCCAATTATGTGAAGTAATCTCGTCCTCATTAGTTTACTATGTAGTTTGCACTTTGCACAACTTGCTGCTCACAATTTAAAGTATTATAAATAAAATCTCCTTTTATCTATGATATACTTTATGCTTATATGTCAGACACCTGTCTCTTCATTGATTCAAAGATTATCCACAACTTTCAGAAGGGGTACTATCTAGCAGGTAATGTCATAGATAGACCTTATTCGGATCTATTAATGACACATGGGAAGGGTTGGGTCTGTAATGAGGACGAGATTACTTCACATAATTGGGGATCGGACGTCACTAGGTAAGTTAGTCCGATCTAATAATTATGTTCCGTAATCTCGTCCTCATTAGTTTACTATGTAGATGTTCAAAGTAGAAAGTTGTGACTTCAAATTTATTTATTGTGACTAAACATGTTTAATACAAAAAAACTAAACTTGGCTAGGGCATATCTGTGCCCTTTGACAATTTACACTTAAGTGTTAGACCAACATAGAATCAGCTTTGACTTGGATGATATCATACACCAAAGTAATTTAAAATATGAAATTATTAAACAAAGATAATTAGTCTGTTGAACATACAGATTTTGCAAAATTATTTGGGTCAGAAATAATTGGCCTATTATAAAAAGAAGCAAAGATCGAAGAATTTGCAGTCCAACCTGCAGTTTTTCTTATGACCTCAATATTTAAACCTTTCATGAAGGCCTTTGAGGTAGAAGCATGTCTGGTGCTGTGAGCCGTAAATTTGGAAGTGTTCACTCCACTATCAGATAGCACTTGTTTTACCCACCTACTAATAGAGGTTGTAGAGGCAGCATGATAAGGCTTTCTTGTTGTAATAAATAATGTATTACAAGTTTCCCTTAAAATTTGGGTACGTTCTATGTAATGCAGTAGAGTTGTTGCAGGACAAATACTAGGATTATCTCTAAAAAAGGGGAGTATTAAATTCGGTTGATTTCTGCCAGGTGCAGAAGTCTTAATTAATTTTGGAATTTTAATGTTAATATTATCTTCATTGAAACTTATATTATCTATACGGATATGGGACAAAGTTTGAATTCTTTGAGCAGTCACAAGAGCTAACAATGCAACCATTTTTTTAGTAAGTTGCTCAAAGTTAAGATCTTTATTAGGATATAACCTAGACAAGTAGTTCAAAACAATACTAGGATCCCAAACCACATCATACTTAGGTGTCTTTGGTCTTAATCTAAATACACCTTTGAAAAATCTTGTAATTCTATCATCTGTTCCAATGTGAGTCCCTAACACTAGAGAAAGTGCTGACCTCATGGTATTAAGTGAGCTATAAGATAGTCCTTCCTTATACTTAAATGTTAAGAATGATAGCACCGGTGGTACTGAGTCTGATAACGGGTTCATGTCTTGGTTCTGACAGAACAAAATCCATTGATTTAGAGCAGACTCATATTGTAATCTTGTTTTATCCGATAATGATGCTAGCATTATCTCTAATGATGAAGAAGGCACTCCTTTTCTTAAGAACGCGCTCCTGATAATATGGCGGCAATCAGGATAAGGCTCCTGTGTAAAGGATGCGGGTCCCTAGAAGGAGACATTAGTAAGTCAGGAAATGGTTTTAAAATAATTTTCCTGGAAATAATCATGGAGTTAAACATCGGATACCAGGGTTGGGTTGGCCAGTATGGGACTACAACAATTCCGAGTGCTCTATCAAATCTAATTTTTTGCAACATTCTACTTATGAGTGTAAATGGCGGAAAAGCATAGAAGAACTTCCCTAGCCATTGAGAGGTAAAGGCATCTATGGAGTCAGCATGAGGATCAGGAAACCATGAAATATAGACTTTGCATTTTTTATTAATTTTATTTGCAAATAAGTCAATCTGGGGCTCTCCCAGGTTATCCACAATGGATCTATAAGCGGCATCACAAAGTTCCCATTCTGTTTCTGAACGGGGACGTCTTGATTCAGCATCAGCAATGGTGTTTTCTTTGGAGCTAATGTATGATGCATATATCCATAGTTGCCTTTCTTCACACCACTGCCATATTTTTCGTGCCAAGCTGTTCAAATGTTGGAAACGAGTTCCGCCCATCCTGTTAATATAGGCTATAGCAGTTGTGTTATCAATTCTAAGTAGAATATCACATGATCTGAGATTAGAGGCATATGTTTTGAGACCTATAAAAGCTGCCAGTAGTTCTAGATAATTTATGTGAAAAGACTCATCACTATCAGTCCAATGTCCATGATTCTTGACACCATTACATACTAATCCCCAACCAATTCGTGAAGCATCTGAAAATATTTCTAAACAAAATCTATATTGTTTTATTTTACTTTGATTTTGGATGTGGGAGAGCCACCAGTCTATATCTAAATGAACTACTTTAGATATAAAGAAATATGCTCCATAATTATTATTATTAGCCTTTAAAGCTGCAGTTTTATGGTATTCCATAATTTTGGTATACAACCAGCCGTATTCCACTGCTGGGCATGCGGCTATTAGTGTACCTAACACTTGACAAAAGTCTAATATTTTACATCTCTCTTTAGATTTAACTTCTCTTAAAAGTTTGGAAATAGATGCAATCTTTTTCAATGGGAGTGAGATGGAGAAATTAATAGAATCTAATATAAATCCTAGATATTGACACGTTTGTTTTGGGATCATTTTGCTCTTTTCAATGTTAATTATGAAGCCCAAATCATGTAGCAATTTCCGAGTAATAGCCACATTTTGTAAGCATTTCTCATATGAGTCGGCCAGACAAAGGATGTCATCTAAATAGACAACAGACAATAGGCCCTGTGACCTCAAATGACAAACGACAGGCTTCATAATCTTAGTGAACACATATGGCGCTGAACTGAGTCCAAATGGGAGACATGAAAACTGATACAATGTATTCTCGAACGTGAATCGTAGGTATTTCCTATGAGACTCCTGAATCGGTATTAAATAATATGCATTTTTCAAATCTATTGTGGCCATATAGCATAGTGGGGTCAAAAGTTTTGTGGCGGTTCTCCAATCTTCTAATTTGAAATGAGAGGTAACAACAAATTTATTGAGATTTTTCAAGTTCAAAATAAACCTCCATGTGCCGTCTGGCTTAGGATGCAGAAAAATCCCAGATAAAAACTGACCATCAGTAGGTGAACACTTTTGTATAGCACCTAGGAGTAGTAGTTTATCTACTTCAACCGAAATAAGCTTAGCCTCTTTCTGATTGAAATGGTCGTTTCGTGGGATAACTGCTTGGGAAGGCATATTAGAAAAAGGTATGGAGTAACCCTTAACCCACTCGAGTATAATGTGATTGTTAGTAATATTATATTATTCACTTAAAAAATATTGAAGTCTGCCTGTTTGTACCTGAGTTAGTGTTGATTCCGGCGTGGGGGACGACGGTAGCGCTGTTGTGGTGAGTACTTGGGGTGGATCGTCGGCTTGGTTGTTTGAGATGTTTGTTTCGGCTTCGGCTTCTGCCCACTCGGACGTGGCATTGGTCGTTGTGGGCGTCGATAGTTTAAAGGCTTGAGTTTAGTGGATACTCTAGGCGGTTGAACATTCTTTAATTCTTGTCCAGACTTCTTTACAGCTTTTATAGTGTTTACTTTTTCTTGAAGTTTGTCGCCAAATAAATATTCTGAAATGAGGGTTTGCTCCATCAGCTCCTTCATATCTTTATTGAGGCCGGGTAGAATTAAAGATCTGCGAGTGATTGTATTCTCGTGAAACAAATCACATAATAATCTTGCTGCATCACTTAAAGCCTGGATATGAGCTTCGTCCCCATGTAAGGCTATCATATTGTTGAGTACCTTTCCTACGGTTGAGATAGAAGATGTTAACGTAAGTTGATTTTGAACTATTTTCTTGTCCCGTTTAATGTTGTTCTCGTTCATGGCAGCTGCTACTTCCTCATTAAGCCTTGGTGGGACTAAATATGATAAATTCTTAGGGGGATCATATTTTTTTATCAATTGTGTTTTAATTTCAGTTTCCAAGCCATTGCGTAGAATAGCTGTCCAACGAGTGGCCAAACTCTCGTGTAACTCTATGGAATTACTAGTAAGCGGAGCGCCCTCATGCCCAAGTAGATCTTCTATGTGAGACGGTAAATCCTTTGTTATCTCTGTAGGTGCCGGAACTACCTCAACATCTGTTCCACCAGGATCAATTACTGCGACGTTATAACTACCAGTGGTAGGTGAAACTGGACGCTGAGGTGAGTGGTGACGCAGACGTGATGTCTGTCTCTTTCTCGAAGAGCTGCGAAATTCATGTTCATGAGGCGACCGACTCCTAGAACGAGCTCGGCTGGAGCAGGCTCGGCTGGAGCAGGCTCGGCTGGAGCGATCCTGGCTGGAGCGAGCTTGGCTGGAGCGAGCTTGGTTGAGGCGATTTGCGTCGTCTAAACAAAGACGGACAGTATTAGCAAGCGAGCTGCAAGACTACACTTAAATCCAAGGCTGACCTCTCGTGAAAGCTCTGAGGATGTAGTCAAATTCCTAATACTAGGTAACAGGCATGCCACGGCTAACCTCTCGTGAAAGCTCTATTGTGGTATTACAACCCGGTATATTATGAATCTAGTGTTCTCGTTGTCGACTTCTCATGAAAAAATCTTGAGAGCTAAATTACTGCTAGGTGATAGGTATGCCACGGCTAACCTCTCGTGAAAGCTCGATTGTGGTGTTACAACCTGGGTAGATTAGAAAGCATCTAATTTTGTTCGAGGTCAACCTCTCGTGAAAACTCTCAAGACCTATACAAGGTGACAGGTATGCCACGGCTAACCTCTCGTGAAAGCTCTACTGTGGTGTTACAACCTGGGTAGACCATACATAGCACATGATTTCATGGTCACCTCTCGTGAAAATTCTTGAGCACTATATGTAACGTAGAGTCCTTACTTACCGGTACGGTCGTAACGACTCCACCCACAAAGCTGCGACTCCAGTTCACTCAGTCGTTGTTCCAACGCCTCCTCTCGTCTCTTTCGCTTATTTTTTCCCATGATATAAACGTAAAATATTATTTTATAATCGAAGGAAAAAAAAAGACGGTGCGAGCAGCGCGCGCACAAAAAAGTACAATGAAGAGACAGGTGTCTGACATATAAGCATAAAGTATATCATAGATAAAAGGAGATTTTATTTATAATACTTTAAATTGTGAGCAGCAAGTTGTGCAAAGTGCAAACTACATAGTAAACTAATGAGGACGAGATTACGGAACATAATTGAAATTAAGCAGACTCTGTCTGTCTGTTGATGTGTTTAAATACAAGTTACTTACACATTTGGAAGTTATTGGGTATTCTTACGATAATTTTGTAATTAGAAAGATAAGGTGTAATAAGGATAGCACAATTAATTTGTATCTATTTAACTGGGGAATAAGTTTTATTCTAATGAGACGTCCTAGAAACAATAAGTTAAATTTAGTTTATAATATATTCCATATAATATGTATAATAATAAAATATTTATTATTATACATATAACGTGGACGTGGCCTCTGCTTTGAGACAGTGTGTAGATATAGTCAACTACTTAATTTCTGACGATTGTGTTGAATTACAAAAAAAAACCCACATTTTCACCTGCCTCTTAGCCCTTCCAAGTGACTTCAACAAGCTTAAGACTGGGTCTTACCCAGAAAGACTTTCGACCATTTATTTTTCATGGTCAACGTTAAAGTTGTTACCAAAGAAATGTTATCAAAGACACACTTGTATACTACACATTTTTAGGCAGCGGTTACGAAATACCTTTACTAGACTGCGCCTAAAGGACAACATTCACTCTCCATACAAATCTGGGCTAGTTTTGAAAGTGCCGGCCAAAGGAAAAAAATACGATATTCCGTTAGAACTCGTTCTTACTAACATTTTTTATTATGGCGTCAAAGTTGAGAGACCACTTCCAACGGTTTTATTAGAGTTTAAAAATCTTAAAATATACACTTTTTATGATACGAACTATTGAAAATAAATGAAAAATATTGCTATACATTGGAAGAATAGTTAATAAAAGCAATAAAAATAAACCCTGTACTTTATATTGTTGTTTTTCGTCCATTTATTGAGATCCAAAGTTGAAAGTGCCGGTCAGAGAAAACAAATATGATATTCCGCTAGAGCTTGTCCTTATTAGCACTTTTTATTACTATGTCAAAGCTGAGAGACCACTGCCCTCAGTTTTATTGGTGTTCAAAAATCTTAGAAACATATAATTTTTATGATATTATATATTGAAAATGAATGAAAAATATTGTTCTATATTGGAAGAATAGTTGTTTAACGCAATAAAAAATAAATCCCATACTGCATGTCGCTGTTTTTCGTTAGTTAGGTCCAAAAATTGAAAGTGAAGCCAAAGAAAAATAATATGATATTCCGTTAGAGCTTGTCTTCATTGACATTTTTACTATAGCATCATAGCTGAGGGAATACTGCTCTCGGTTTTATTTGAGTTCAAAAATCTCGGAAACGTATATTTTAAATAAAATAAATAATTGAAAAGGAATAATAAATTATGTTGTATTATATTGGAAGAATAGTTGATAAAAGCAATAAAGCAATAAAAATAAGCAATTAAAAATAAAATACACGAGCAATAACACTGTTTCATTGCACTCAACCCTGTTTGTTTTATCTATGATAATGTATATATAATGTTGACGAACCTGGACATGACGTGATTGCTATCGTCCACGAATCTACCTTATGGCATTGCCATTAGTGCCTTGTAACTGTGGAATATGATCAACACATTTACTAAGTTCAATAATTGGAAATGCACCTTTAACCAATATAAATCAATATTTCTCATTCATTTTCAATAATACGTTTAAAAAAATGTATTATATCCAAGATTTTTGAACTCAAAAAAAAAAACCAAGGGAAGTTGTCCTTCAGCTTTGACACCATAATAAAAATGCAAACGCGTACAAGCTCTAGCGGAATATCACATTTGTTTTCTTTGACTGGCACTTTCAATTTTTAACCTAGATAAATGGATGAAAAACAACGATATGTAATATGCGGTTTATTTTTTATTACTTATATGAACTACTTTTCCAATATAGAACAATATTTTTAATTCATTTTCAATAGTTCGTATCATAAAAAATGTATGTTTTCAAGATTTTCGAATATAAATAAAACTGAGGGAAGTGGTCCCTCAGCTTTGACGCCATAATAAAAAATGCTAATAAGGAAAAATTCTAGCGGATTTTATTTTCTTTAATCGACACTTTTAATTTTAGCCGTAAATAAATGGACGAAAAACAACAATATGCAGTATGGGGTTTATTTTTTATTGCTTTTATTAACTATTCTTCCAATGTATAACAATATTTTTCATTTATTTTGAATAGTTCGTATCATAAAAAGTGTATATTTTTAAGATTTTTAAACTCTAATAAAACCATTGGAAGTGGTCCCTCAACTTCGACGCACTAATAAAAAATGTTAGTAAGAACAAGCTCTAACCGAATATTGTATTTTTTTTCTTTGGCCGGCAAAATAAAAATTAGCCCAATCTGAATGATGTCCTTTAAAATCCTTCTTAGTAATGTTATTGCCGATACTGAAGGTCAGTACGAAGACCGCATAAACAGCTAAAGATTAAGTCATAAACTACGTTTAATGATGTTTGCCGCGGGCTAAAATTGTTTTCCACCTGCAAACGTTGAGAGCCAGCTCCAACTCACCGGTCATAAGTGTGTGGTATCGATTATTCTTGGCAGACTGTGCTTTATGAATCTAATTATCGTTAAAAATAGCAACATAAAGTTATGCGATGCGATTCAGATTACTGCTTGGCGAAAAATACTACGTGCAAAGTTTAAATAAAATATTTAAAATCGTGTATTATTTGAATATAGAGTAACTTCTATTAAAGTTTCTGCCACCGAGTTGCAAACTACTTCGGACCTGACTGATTGACTGACATGTGTTAGGTTCTTGAATGAAAACCATGCATACCTATAGCCCATCTCATTCATAGTAAGCTGGAATTGCTGCCTATGCCTATCTACAATGCCATACAAGAGGTATACTGCTGATCAGTGGCGAGGGGTCCCTGATTCCTGCCAGTTTCCCTTTGCATTGATGGTTATGGTGATGTTTAAATTTGATAAACGTGATCGAGGTAAAAACGTTTTTCCAACGGCTTCCATTATGAAAATTTTCACCCTTCGCCATTGCCAACGATATAGGTACTTCTTCATAGTTAGACCTGACCAGTTATGGGTACCCGTCTTAATAATGTATACCTACCTACATAAAAACTCGTGACAATAATACCGGTACCCGCATCAATTCCACGTCGTGTCATCAACCACTCGTAAACGAGTTAAAGGTCTGTTTACCGTCATCTGTGCTATTTCGGTGGTGCCATACCATTCAACATGTAGACAACTCACGCAAGCCAGCATTGTTCACAAGCCGATGAATCAATTACACTTTGTTGAGTGTTATTCCTCAAGTAGTTATGTAGTATAATAATAATTAGCATTCGACTGTGGTATAATCCAATTCATCCAATGGTTGAGTTCTTATAATTATGAAAGTTATTATAGATAGTTATGGACATGGACTTAAATGAAAAACATTCCTTTATAGTACCATAACTATTCACAATTTCATTCGCTTCAGGCAATGCGCTTGTTGTGTCTTCCATATGACAGGGCATGTCGGAACAATTTCTTATTGTAGAACAACAAGGACATGTTGGATTGAAACTATATCTTTCCAATAAACGATATAGTTCCTAGAACTATTTACATATTACTGTCTGGTACCTACTTCTCACCTCTACACTCACATCTATCTATCTATGCGGTTCCGGTACTACCCTACCGTTAAATATACATTGTACATTTTGGTTGATGACGGTCAGTAACTAAAACCAAAATTCTTTCAGGTTTTCTGCTATATTCAATAGTGAAAATGTATAAAAATTTCACGGATATTACGCAACACGTTATATAACTTAAGTATTTAGATTATGTAGCATCAAGACAATCAACATAACCGGTTTCACATGTTGCAGTTCACGTCGCATCTCATTAGGCAGACAATAATAATATGTATAATTTTTAAACTAAAAGGCAGGTTTGACATCATTTTGTATTATGATGATCTGCGTTTTAGGCTTTTGTGAAAAGAAAACTAATAAAAGAAGACGAGTTTTTAAGAACTTGTTAGAATATAGATACAAGATATTTATTCAAATTTGAAATGAAATATGCTCCTCATATTTCATTTCTTAAAGTAAAAATCTTGAGTTAAAATCCTCGATCTGTGTATAAGTTTTAAAAGGATATCTGTGATCGTGGTAAGTAGATCTACGATGCGAAATGTATGAATAAATGGTAATAAATGCAAAATTTGAAAAAAGAAATTACACTAACTGCCTTCTGCACATTAACAATTTAGTAGTTTTGGTAAGAAAGAACAATTCTCGAAGGGCAAAATAATCGTAGAATCCCTACTTGAGCATTACTAGGGCTGCCTTTAGAGCCAAAAAGTAAAAGTCGGCAGTCGAATAAAGTAAAAGTAAAATAAAGTCGAAAAAAATAAAAAAAAGTCGGTAAAGTAAAAATTAACAAGGTCAATTTTAATAAGTACCCGAGAATAACTAAGCGAAAATGTAGGTACCTACCTAAACTAAGACACATTCAGTAAATAATATAGTATCTCAAAATTATGAACCTTGTCAAGAGTACTAAGAAAAGGGTCTGAGAAAACAATGAAAACACTTGACCTGATAAAATAACATAACATAACATAAACTCACGCCTGTATCCCCGAAGGGGTAGGCAGAGGTGCTAGCACTGATAAAATAACAACACAGTATTTTAGTTCTTGTTTAAACTCAAAGAAAATCGATAAATGGAAATTCTATTATCTTTCAACATAAAGTATTGAAACTTGCAGTGAATAAAAAGTACTAGGTGCCCCTGTTTGAAATTGAAAAATAACACCTGAGGTATCGTCAGAAAAGGAATACTGAAACAATCTGAAATTCCAATAAATAGTAATATAATAGTAGTGAAAAACTTCAGGCACCATTTTCGCCTCTGTTTGTCAACCGATTTTCTTTTGTTAATCATCTATTGACGAGCTTATGCTATAAATAAAAAAGTTAAAAGTTATTTAAAAGTTATTTCATTTATTTTCTTACCTTTCTTTAGTTGAAACAAATGTCTTGATAACGTGGCAAAAGTTATAGATCTAAGTAAGAATAAATACAATTCGTCAATTTTCTTTCGTCCATCATTACTACGTGTCCGAACCATCTGAGCATTTTTTTTATCTTAGTCACTAGTGTCACTACATCTTCTATACAACGTTCCCTTATAACTCTATTCTTCATTTGATGCATCACCTACTACTACTATTACTATTTACAAAACGTAACTTTCATGTAGTACTTTTACTGATCTCTACCTACTCCATTGGGAAAGACGTGTGATTGTGTAAATGGATCCTAGCATCATTCTATATTTAATCTAAAACTAAAGATTTCAACAAAAACGTTTCAAATTAATTGTTTTTATATCTGTTTACGACATTTTGGAATGCAGAATTAAAATTTGACCTTTACATTTATATGCGATTTCGGTATCAGATTGATTAAGGTATATTAATTTCTGTCGTTAGATATATCAATTTTAATCACAGATTACATTTCAATACATTTAAAATATTTGATACATAAATTATTTCCATTGGTATTTCGGCCAAGTCGGGCACAGTATCACGTCCTAGACTACCCGTCGAAAATAGACCGGGAAGGCAAATAAAACATAACTGAGCCCTAGAATGCAGACAGTTCACCTATGTTACTATAATACGATGCGTTTCATTTCATATTACATGATAAATAATAAATAAATAAATAATAAATAAATATCGTAGGACATTCTACACAACGCTATCTAAACCCAAAGTAAGCATAGCTTAACTAGCTTATGTTATGGGTTCTAGAATGCGGATAAACATACTTAGATACATTTTTTTTTTGTAAATACATACATATTATACATAGAAACACCCAGATCAATGCAAATATTCATATTCATGCACACAAATATTTGCAATGAGGGGGGTCGAACCCGCGCCTCCTGCGTAGCGACCGCGTTCACTACCGCTACGCCACAGAGACAGTCACTACCATGCATATACCTCGGGACACGTATCTTGGACCTACATCGCGGGAGAAACGAGGCCCTAGTGCGTGCGTATTGTTCCGTAATAATCTATGCTAGGTGAATATGAGCTCGTCCTCCACCGTAGTACCCCGTGCTATCCTCAAAAGTCACCCATTCAATATGTACTGCATTACTTTATATAGTAGTATCATACTATACAAAGAGTTCGATAGGCTGTGAAAGTAAGTGTAGGTACCTACAGCTAAATGTATTATTTAACTGTGTTTATTAAAACATTAAAATAAGTAATAAGGCTTAGGTACTCAATGCTATTGAACATTGTAGTTCATGGCCGTAGTTAAAAGTTTATCTTAGTTAAGGTCAAATATGAAAACACCTACAAACAACAATACCGTTAAACACTTTGTCCTTTAAACACAAAAGTTATTGAAATAAACTACGAGGTTATTAGGAGGTAACACGAAGTAATTTTTTATCAAGAATAAGATCCGAGTTAAGCATTTGTATACAATTGCAATCACAATAAAAAATGTGAAAGCTTACCAACAAAATTAAAATCAAAGAATTACTCAACGTTATTTTAACTCACATTGGGCACTCAAAATGCCTCGAAACCCGAACAACCTTCAAAATCTTCCCACACAGCATTTTATAACGAATACCTCGAAAGTCGAAACTGATGGGGACTGTTCCTCAAGCGTCCTCAGACGTCCATATGCACGCATATGCGTGTTAGCAGCCGGCCCATCATGTGAAGAATCGACCGTTTTAAACTGATCTCTCGGTAAATGTAATACTCTTCCGCGTCGTATGCTAATATGTATCGGTTCGGGGGGCGTGGCAGTTCAAGTTATATCAGTGTTGTATTCAACCTTAGTGCAACCGGTTCGAGTTCGAGTTCGAGTCAGGCCGAGCAAGACTGCGATAAACGTGTGATAATAAGATTTGTACTTAAGAGGAGAGAGACCAAAATATTCGTGGCTAGTTGGAACGGAAGCTGTATTAGAAAGTCAATATTATCTCTATTCATTTACGTCTAATTAAACGAGACCTTTAATTTTATGTTCATTGCGTATTAATATAAAAGTCATACAGGTGGACAGTGACGTCGGTAGTCGTTGTCGGTCTTAGTTGTCATGCAAGTCACAGTCGATATTAATACTCTAAAAAATAATGTCAGCCGATTTATTCAGTTACATTCTAGAGTCTGCTTCAGAGAAAAGATCAGCAATCATGACATGTTATACGCCTATACGCGTTCATGTTCTGGGCGAGAAAGAGGTATGGTGCTATACACCCTATATAGCTCCATCCTGCCCTGAATACGAACGCTTATAGCACGCATGGCAGGTCCACAGATATCTATCGCTCTGCAGAATAACAGTTACTGAGTATCAGGTTATAGTCAACCCCAATATATTTATAAAATATAATAAGGCTATGAAAATGTGTGAACTATGACAGAACAGTGAAGTTTAACACGTATGACATTTATTGCCAACGCATACAACACCTGTGTCAAAGTCGAGTTACTCAGAAGCAGAACTGTTACAGCTACGTATTGTCTTCTTCGAATCTAACACATAGAACTGTTTCTAGCTGTAATGTCGCGCGTGATCGATCACACTCACATTGCACAATTAAACGTTAGCAATTTTATTTAAAAAAAAAACACTATGTTCAATCAGGAAGCTATGATTTAGTGAAGCAAGCATTTCGATGTGTATGTATTTATTGTCAGGTCATCAGAGCCTGACGTTTTATTTTCATGTTTAACACGATTTCAGAAATGGTTCTCCTCTTCATCTGAGCGTTGAAAACAGTGTAATTGAAATTCAACAAGCATAGAACGCCCTCATATATTTACGTATAATCTTGATAGTTGAGTATGATTTAAACTGACACGCCCTTGAGCAGGTAAGGGGCATTCAATTTAGTACAATAAATAAAAAAAATATTCACTCTACACTGTCCTTATTACTAAAACGTCATGGTTATGAGGGTGTTTATGGAAATGCCAAATGAACTACTTCAATAAGTTGAAGTTACCCGACCATGTCTCCTGATTTTGATTTGATTTACGTCTGCCGGATTTAACGCTCCAAAAAAGAGTGCAAGTGTTACAGAAAATTAAAAATTTGTAACCAAATTGGTGGAGTTGCCAAGATTACTCAGTAAGTGGAAGCGAAACGCGCGTGTTACGGGATCGTGACTATCTATCACCTAGCTAACCCCGTTGCATATATGAAGCCCGGGACTCCTCTTTCACTACCCCTTTCCCTGAATTGTTTATCGGGATAGCTTTAATGGTGACGACTGCTGTCTGACTCCAAAACTCCAGCAAAACAGGAAACCAATGAGCGAGTGTACCCACCGCCTTGTAGGTGAGGTTGTCTTTGACTCCCCATACACTTTTGTAGCATACAAGGTGATTTTTATTTCAACAATACCCGTACGTATGTCAGAATTGATGTACAATGCACGTAATCAATCGCGGCTCGTGGTGATACTATGTCACCACGTGATACCACTTTAGAAAATGGCACACTTTGAGCTCGTTAAGAAGACAATTCTGATATCACTTACCCAGTGTTATCGGGGACAAACATACAATACCTAGGTACAGGAATAAGTAACTATTAATATTAGATGAGAACTATAATATTTTACATTGATTTTCCTTAGCTTTAGAAGTATACAAGTGTACTCCAAAAGACAAAAATAAACGGATTATACAATTTATAGCTTTTTCTACTGAGAACATAATATATGAAAAACAACATGTGCTTATTAGTCAACCTGCCCTTATAGTCAACTATCCCCGGTCTCCCTGACACAAAAGCCACTCAACATATATAACAAGTGGTACTAGAGGAATAGAAACGTATTCCTCATTAGTACAAGTAGAGATACGAAGAAAACTACCAGCCGGGCACCGCCATTCACCTATTATTAGTAAGAGAATTTATTCTTGTCGGCCTCCAACAAAGATACCGCTCTATCTATTTTAGTTTTGGACACGACGCGTGGTCTCCCGTGCGACGCAACACGGCCAATTTAGATAATATAAAGGGTACAGAAAAATGTGCGGACAAGTATATGAAAATAGTTGTGGAATTAAGGCCAGGTTGCAGCAGTTTTTATCATTTTTAAACGTCTGGATATCAAGTAATATAGCAAATTGTGCCAAATAAAAAGGATATTCATAAAATATAGTAAACCGTCCAGCGACATGTGAAAACAGAAACACGATTCATAATAATTGGCTCGATATAAATTACGTCAAACATGGATCTAAAACGCTCCAAATTGCTATTTCAAACACGTTTCTCACTAAGCCATTATCAAATCATGAAAATTTGTATTAAAAGTACAAAATTATCTAGAGATTGGTGAAATTACAATTAATCTCGCAGATATATTTTTTTAAAACCGCAAAAATCCTCAAAATTGCTGGGTTCGAGCTTTCGCGGTCATCAGTTAACATGTTCTAGATGGGCGGCTCACTACAATACCCTCCCAAACCAGTAAACTGTGCCTATGAGGTACTTATCCAACGCCCCAACAAAATCTGTCACAACATAAATATTGTTGGCGTTTGTGTATGTATGTAGCAGTCTTTACTGTGGGTCAAGATTCTACGATAACGTTGGATTGCTTCATCAAAGACAATCGTATGAATAAGCGAGGGAAAATCTCAGTACATTAAGATAAACCACAAAAGTACAATATAATTACATATCTCGTTTCGACATAAATAACATTACATCATTATTAAATACCTTATACGATTTATATAACCAAACCTTTAACAAAGCCATCTTCTCATTTGGTTTAGATCATTCATATTCGTCAATGTCAATTCTAAATTCTTAACTTGTAATAACTACCTATTTCATCATATTTTAGATAATAAATTGCCCATAACCCATAAATAATAATTGGGTGACTTGAAGCGAAACTTGACTAGTCTAAATATTTTTTGTAACTACATTACTTTAATCTTACGGTATATCGCGCTATAACTTATTTATAGCAAAACTTGCTTATATGTCTTTCTAACTGAAAAAGTGAGGAATATTTATATTTACTAAAATATTCTAAAAATTAAAATAATGTAATCGTGATAATGAATACACATTATACTTTTTTACCTCTAGATATTTCAATTGAAACGTTTCTCAATAGATATCGGTTATACGTGCACTTTAGTTACAACGTTAACAATTCAATTAAAAAAAATGTGGGTCAGCAGATATAAACACTTGGTGTCGTGTCTGCATTATTCCATTTCTTGGCAGGGTTATTAATATAGATAAGTCAATGTATTTAATCATAAAATATGATTTGATGTGGGACAAAACTGAATGAAATATACGTTTTGAAATTTAAAAACTAGTGCAATGCGGTAAAGAAAAACAGACTACGAAACTACAGAACGGTCGACTGCTATCCAACCTACACAACTATTGACGGTATCGAAATCCACCGCCCACCCTGCAAAACCATTAGAGTTTGAAGCGTTCCTAAAAATATATTGCTCCTTTTGATACTAAAACCTATTTTTTAACCGACTTCAAAAAGGAGGAGGTTCTTAACCCCTTCGTCTCTCCAGCGTGGAGCCAGCGGTGCGGTGGGTACTGGGTATGGGTATGTCGTATTAATACTAAAGTCCTCTGGTTTTCTTTTTATACCACATAGGTCGCAGACAAGCACACGGCCTACTTGATGGAAAGTGGTTACCGTGGCTATGGACAAGTGCAACACCAGGGGAGTCACACTCGAGCTGCCGACCCTGTAAGAACAGAGATTCTGTGCCTTCAGCGCAGAAGTAGGACAAGCCTTTGGTCTTCCCACTGACAGCACAAAACCTCTCCTAAGTAGGGTGCTGTAGATAGATGATTATAATGTTTAATTAAGAATTAAGATAGCTGACTACCATAATACGCAATACAAAATAAATAAATTAGACAGTCAAGGTCAGAATGTCAAAAGGCTTAGTAGATAGGTAAAAAATATATCAGACGTGATAAATAATTTCCAATGACGAGATAGGACACCGTCTGCAAAGTACGATTTAAATAAATATTAGACATTTGATAGAAACAGCAATACTGAATGAAGTAACGATGTCTGTCTGTCTCATGAATATTACATGTTTTAGACTTTTTAAGAAATGGAAATAATGATGTGCTGTCTCGTTGGATAGATACTGACACGTAAGTATACTTACCGATATTCTCACTCAAGTTAGAAAAAATATTTACAACTCTAATTTTAATTTTTACTGAGAATATTATATTGTTACAATATCTGAACAACCAGCCTACCCTGATATATGTCCGAATGAGCTCTCTTAACAGAGAAGTCTCTTCATTTTTTCTTAGAAAGTCTTAAATTTTAATGTGACTTTTAGTAATATCTTACTAAAGACTAAAATTTTGCTTTAACCCTACTAAATGTCACAATTTTTTTTTTGACTTGAGTTTAAACTAGAGTGTAGAGTAAATATAACATGTGCTAAAATAAAACCAGTCAAACAGGGGCAGAATCCATAAAACATAACATAACATAAACTCACGCCTGTATCCCCGAAGGGGTAGGCAGAGGTGCTAGCACCCACATTTCGCCGTTTATGTTTAGGTCCCAATGTAATAGGTGGCGAGCCTATTGCCATTAACCGGGCACTTATAAACCTGTGATAAATACACACATAACTTCGAAAAGCATCGAAAAGTCATTGGTGTGTGCCATGGTAAAACCTGGGATCGAACCCGAGACCTCATCTCAGCAGTCCATTACCCATACCACTAGGCTATCCATAAAATGTATGTTATTTGTCATTTAATAAGTACCAAGAGTAGGTTTCTACTATCGACCAAGTTTATTGAAATCACTACAAAGTATATTACATTTCATTCCCTTGTCAACAGGGCCGTCCCGGTTTCCCCGGATTTATCCTTGGTGGCAGGGCGTTTCTGCGTGAGCGTGGGCGTTTCAATTTCAATGTCTAGTGGAATATTTGAAAATACGTTTTCCTAATTTCTTTCCGTTTTATTCGACAAAATAAGATGACACCCAAATATCCGGATGTTTTGAAGATTTTGTACGGCGATGGAATTTTGACCATAAATATTATACAAGTACACTTTTCTTGCAAATTGTAACTATACCTACCGTCAATACAAAACCTGTACAACAAAGAATTAGAAAATCGCTTCATAATCAGTGAATATATGGCGTAACATCTCTGTGCGTCTACAAATAAGCAACCGAATGGAGAACATTGGCGTTCTGAAGAATCGATTAAAAAGAAAGAAATTACTCAACTTGGCTTCAGACCGAATAAAAAGGTTTATTCGTCAATTATCTTCTTGAGAACAAAGGATAAACGAATGACATCTCTGCGTATGTAAATATCCCAAATTATAAGCTAAATGGATTTATATTGATTGTTATAAAACAATACAGTTATGATTTTTTTTCAATTTTCGATCAATATTCGAAACAAACAGAAAAATTACAGGCAACTTAAAAGATGTGAATATTATATAGAAACGTCTTAAGAAAATCAGGAGTACCACTTAGTACTATGAATAGAATAACAGGCGAAAATCAATTTGGGTGTGCGTGGCTCTTGTTCCCGGGGTGAGCCTGGAGTCACGGCCAAGGTCGGTCGCGCAGCTGCTCCCGCCCCTACCCCGCGTCCCTCACTTCTCTCTGTCCCCGAGCAGCCTTCCCGCCCCTATAGAGCCTGCGTCGATACGTCGCCGTCGCCCATTGAGCAAGCACTCACACCAACTACGCACTATATACGTAGATATTATATACAAATAAGTTTACACGTGCCCAGCTAATGTTTGGGTAGCGGCCTCGGCTCGTCCGCTCAGCATATATGATTTAAGAAACAAACATCCCTGTAATCTCGCATTGGTGATCGATTGAGGTTCTGGTACTCTATATTTAGCTGCGAGCTCACTTTCAAATGTACTTGTTGCCACCGTTCAACTGGAAATTACAGCGCTGGGGAACGTGAGGTGAGCAGTAAACGACTCGTAAACGCAATGTGATAGTTCAAGATAGTGTTATCAGCTAGTGTATCACCCACGCGTATCAGACCACAAACCGACCTAAGTGATAAAGTCCTTGCCTACAATGTATGAATGTTATTTACATTTATGTATAAATTTTAACCCTCTTGGTCATTCTCATTAATGAAATAGTTAGTTCATTAATTATGTACGATACAAAAATTCTAATTACAATATGTATACATAAATGACAATGCTTTATGTATGAGTCAGCAAAACAAAGTTCGACATTGAAATTACGTTTCTTTTTGTCTACGGTGTTTGGACGCAGGCCAGTACATAAACAATAAACTTGGCAATTTATACAAAACTACTTGTTTCTTCTATTCGCAGCGGGAGAAGTTACAAGATAATAATACAATGGTATCTAAAACAACACAATTCTAAATATTATGAAGTCATCTACTGACAGACCTCTCAACTGAACGTCCATGGTCGACCTGCAAATTAAGAACTAGTAACTCGATTTTTTCGGACTTTTGATTTTAAAATATTTGTCATAAATATATAAAAACGAGTTAGGTACAATGTTTTGCAGATGTCATTATGTACAACAACTATTTATTAGCCTAGCCAGTATTTATTGGTCACCTTGAAGTTATAACAATACCTTTAGAATACACTATTTAGACGTAGTATAGTTGATGAGACCTAATTACACACATCGTTCTATTACGCTCCACAATATTATTTTCATAGTGGTAAGTAAATGTTGTACTAAGTTTGTCCTCGAACGGAGAGGTAGGCGACGGTGCATTGGAAACGGAAGCACGAAATGTTACTCAATATGCATCCAGACGAGGCCGTGCTGTTGGGTTTCACCTTTGCTTCAATGCCTCCGCTCGGTTTACAAAATGTACATCGGTTTCAATTTCTTAAATTGCAAAATCGATACAAGTTGCTCGATAACGCATTCGCGGCGCGACTGGATTCAGCCAAGACACGTACAAAAGGTAAAAGCTTTTGAGAAAGGATACCATTAACAATAATACAGGTGTTTCGGAATCAAGAACGCGACATAATGAAAATTCGCGTATTTATTACCCTGTAATGCCTGCTGTCTAGACATAATCACGTAGTTATTGTATCATTTTATTATGTTCGCAAGAAATTATTTCAGATCATGTATATTTTTATGATCACCAATCATATATGTACTTAAATTAAATATATACTTATTTAAGTAGTGAAGTTATATTTCGGGGTTACAGTTAAAATTGGTAAATTTAAAAGAATGTCATGACCGCAATTCCTAATCTATTTTTACGCAAAACGTAGGAAAGAGATCTGTTTTAACGATGTAACTTAATTTGTAAAAATATTTCAAAAGGCAAGTGTAATATTCCAAGGATGGCTAGATATGCATGCCCGGGGGTTTTTCATTGTTCCCACAAAATAGCAGCTATAATGAGTGGACGGGATTGCGGATCCTCCGGGCACTGAAATATGCTGATGTTAACCTATTTTGTATCCGGTTATATAATAAACCCCTCCAGTTATTTGTGTGACCTTTTCCTGATTAAAAATTTCGTTATTGACATGTGCCAGCCGTCCAAGCTTGGTACGATTTATTATACTGGGTGGCGCAAAAGTACTGGCACTAAAGAAAATACCTTTATTTTTTTTATATGACATTTTCTGTCATTCTGTTGTTGAAAATTGTGTAGTGAACAAATGTAAAATACACTGAAAATAAACATGGACCGTTTTACTCCCCAAGAACGTGGAATAATTGTGTCAATGTTCTTACGGAATAATTCATCAGTGATAAGAACACAACGTGAATTTCGTCGACGATTTCCCCACCGTCCGGCACCGATTGGTCGCACAATTCGACGCTTTGCCACACGCCTTGAAGCAACTGGCTCAACATTGGATAGACCTAAGTCTGGGAGACCAAGAACAGGCCGTTCAGCTGAAAATATCGATGCTGTGCGCGAAGATGTGGAAGAGTGTCCAGAAACATCAACGAGGCGACGTGCCACGCAATTGGGCATTTCCAGACGGACCCTGCAGCGTATTTTGGTGAAAGACTTAAAGATGTTCCCGTATAAAACTCAAATGACTCATCAGCTGCTGCCTGCTGACCACCGAGCTCGTCTAGATTACTGCCAGCGCGTCATAAACCTCAACCTTGAAGAGGATGATTTTCCTTCAAAATTGGTTATGAGTGACGAAGCGCATTTCCATCTCTCAGGGCATGTCAATAAGCAGAATACTCGGTTCTGGGGCACTGATAATCCGCGCATTATTCAAGAAACACCTCTACACCCACTAAAAGTTACTGTATGGTGTGGCATCTGTGTTGACAGAGTGATCGGACCCTATTTTTTCGAAGACGCTGGAGGCAATGCGATAACTGTCACTGGAGAACGCTACAGAACCATGTTACGTGAGTTTTTGATACCCAGTTTGGACGAATTGGGGCTGGAGCACATCTGGTTTCAACAAGACGGCGCACGTAGGAGTATTTGACATTAAAAACCGGACAAAATTGAAAATAGTGATGTTAATCCAAACGCACCCAAAATACATGTTTCATTATCTACGATAACCGGTTTATCGAAAAGGCAAACGCCCCAACCCTCAACTCCCGCGCATGTGCCACAAATGTCAGTCGGAACCTAGTCATCGTATTGTACGCGTGTCTCAGTTCTCGGCGCTCTCGTTTGTGTTACCAGTTTTCTGTGTTATAATGGCTGCGGGTAGTAAACAACAGGAGATTAACTATTCGAACATGGATATAGAAGGTTAGTACTATATACTGAATTATATTTTATTATGTTTCTTACAAATATTCTACTTGTATAGCCATCAACAAACAGTGGCACTTTTTTGACTCGTTTTTAAAGAAATTTGAAATACATTAGTGTTTTTGTTTATGTGTCGCGTCTTGTCGCCTCAAAATTTTTATGTGGGCATAAAATGTAGACTCTAAGGAACTAGAAACATGAATAAAATGTCCCCCCAACGCACCCCATATTTTTTTATAGTACTTCAAATTTTGAAAGGGAAGATTATAATAATTTTGAAAAAGCTTATTTTTTTTTCTTTTGTCATAGATCCTTCGGAAAGAGTGAAAAAAATCACCAGAATGGAGCTTTATACTATTATCAAAGAGTTCACGGGAAAGAAGATTGAAGAAAAATTTTCGTTGTTGGAAGAAAGACTTGCGCAACTAACTTCATGTCCACCCGAAGAAACAAGTGTTCTTACCCGTTCTTTGAAATATTTCAAGACTAGTTTCAAAAAAAGATGGTCGGATGCCCGTAATACTGATAAGAGATTCGTAGAAAACAATATGGAATGGCTTAATGTATCACTGGAACTACCTACTTGGACCCACAAAGCAGGCCGACCAACAAAACAATTTGTAGAATTGTGTGATCGAAGCAAGCGTCGGAGAACAAAAGATTTACGATACCGGGTACCAGTTGAGGAATTGACGTACGCTGCAAGCGTGAGTCAATGTACTTCGGGAAATGTTGATGCGTCTAAGATTATGAAAGAAATAACGTCCACGCCTACCAGAGCTAAAAAGTTCCGAAAAGCAATATCGTCTGCTAAAAGAGTACCAATCACGAAAAAATACACACCACAAGAAGCATTAGCGTTATTTGTAGAAGGTAATTTTACAAGAGGGCAGTGGGAATTAATACAAAGTGGCCGAAAAGAAATTTATCCTTGCTATTCGCTTTTACAAAAAGCGAAAAAGGAATGTTATCCCGCCGAAGATACCATAAAAGTTACTGAAACTAGCTTTGAAGTGGAACTTCAAGCTTTGCTGGACCATACGGCTTTGCGACTACTTCAGTATTTAACAGAAGTGATTAAAACATTAACAGAGTTTCAGAAACAACATCTTACCTTAATATCGAAATGGGGCTGTGATGGATCTAATCAGACACAGTTTAAGCAGAAATTTGCCAACGCTGAAGACGATGATGCCAATATATTTTTAAGTTCTCTTGTACCTGTGAGAATAGTTGTTTCTGTTAATGGAGAGACAAGAAACATTATATGGCAAAATCCAGTGCCTTCTTCAGTGAGATTCTGTCGTCCTATTCGGGCTCGGTTCATTCACGAAACAAAGGATGTCACAAAGGAAGAAATCAACTATATTGAAGAACAAACAAGGAATCTTAAAGAAACAACTGGTATGGAAGATTCCGTTAAAATAAATCACACCATTTTGTTCACAATGGTCGATGGAAAGGTGTGCAATGCCGCGACTGATACTTCTTCAACAATGAGATGCTATATATGTGGACAGACATCTAAGGACTTCAACAAACTTGAAAGAAGTAATGTTTGTGAAGAGTCTCTGAAATTCGGACTCTCCATTTTGCACGCCAGAATTCGTTTCTTCGAGCTATTGTTGCACATAGCGTACAAAGCACCCTTACAGAAGTGGCAAGCCCGAACAGCAGAAGACAAAAATGTTTTGAAAGAAACAAAACAGAAGATACAAAAAAAATTCAAAGAAGAGATGGGCCTTCATGTTGACATACCCAAAGTCGGTTACGGCAATAGTAACGACGGAAATACGTCGAGAAGATTTTTTGACAATCCTGAATGCTCATCTCGGATTACTGGTATAAATATAGATTTGATTAAAAGGTTCAAAATTATTCTTGAAGTGATATCAAGCGGATTTGATGTTGATCCTGCGAAATTCGATGACTTTGCTCACACAACTGCCAAATTTTACGTAGAACTGTATGGTTGGCATCCCATGTCACCTACAGTTCACAAGATTCTGATGCATGGCGCTCAAGTAATATCAAGCCACATTGTACCTATCGGACAGCTATCAGAGGAGGCTGCTGAAGCCCGGAACAAACATTTCCGTAAATATCGTGTAGACTTTGCAAGAAAATTTTCAAGATTGGAATGCAACAGAGATATTTTAAATAGGTTGTTGCTGACATCGGACCCCTTCATCAGCTGCAACAGAATAAAACGGATGAAGAAAAGCAAGCCTTTTTCCCAGGAAGCTATTAGTCTGCTTCTCGCGAAAACACCGAATTGTGACAGTTCCGACGACGAAGATGATGAGGACCAAATCACCTGCGAACTCGGAAACAGTGATTCTGTTTGATTCGGCCTCCTCATGATTATCCTCTTGAAAAAAATCCTGTTTTAAGAGTAAATACTCCTATACTCTCTAAGATTTGTAACTTTTCTTTTTTATTGTTTTCCTTTTTATATAAATGCCTGAAATATGATGTATTATTGATTTTTATGTCATAAAATAGTAAAATAAAACATAAAATAGTTTTGTCCGGTTTTTTATGTGAAATACTCCTACGTGCGGCGCTACGGCACACACAGCGCGCGACACTATGGACTTAGTGAGGGACGCTTTTCCAGCCCGAGTTATCTCTCGTTTTGGCGATTTGCCTTGGCCTGCAAGATCACCCGATCTGACCAGTCCAGACTTCTTTCTTTGGGGTTTTTTGAAATCTCGGGTGTATGTGAACAAGCCACAGACTCTCGCAGCTCTAAAAGAAAACATTCGTCAAGAAATAACGAACATATCGCAGGAAGTGTTACGGCAAGTTATGCAAAATGTCATAAATAGGGCTCAAATGTGTATCAACTCTGGAGGTCACCATTTAAAAGACATCATCTTTAAATCCTAAGGCCGTTCGCTGGCATCGACGGGTGCGGGTCGCGGGCGTCCGCTTCGCGTGCTTGTTTCATGTTATTTCAAGAGCAGCGCTCCGTGAGGCGGATACCCGTCACACGCGACGCGGGCGGCGGGGCCCGCCACGCGGGCAGCGGGGCACGCGCCGTGTGTCCGCGCGACGGAGCACGCGTGCGGGTCTGTTTCAACAAAATCATCGACCGCCGCTACGTTATCCGTGTCACACGCGCCGTGCTTGTACAGTCGTTGCAATAAACTTAGAATAATCCTTAGCTGCTTAAAACTACGCAACGGATTTTGAAGCGAGTTTTTTTTTTTAGATAGAGTGATTCAAGAGGAAGGTTTATATATGTATAATACATGCATAATACTGTAGAGAAACACTGATAAATTTAAAGGTTTCTAATGTGATGTCGTAAATAAGTACATTTTTTTGCGCTTATATTGCAAACGCTGGCTGAACCCCACGACATAAATCAAAATAATGTTCTACAGTATTGTACACCTTAAAAAGGTCAACAATAAAGTCCGCTATGGTATAATAATATGTCTATCACTTAAGATTAACCCGCAATAACCATTTTTTATCCTTTACATTTTAGGAAAAAAAAATGATTTTAAGCATTTCAGCATTAATCCTTATCCAATTAAGTACCCTTAATAAGTTGTCCATTTAATATAGATCAATATGGCCCTTTACAGCATCTAATTTAAATGAATATTTCCGAAGATATTACATTTAAAATGCAGGGACATAGCGGTGCGGTGGAACCGGACCGGCCCGCGGGCGCGGCTTAAATAATAATGAAACCCTCAAATGTTCCCAATGACTGCACCAAATTGGATAATTATTTTTGTAAAATGTTTGCCCATTTTCTCATAATAACGAAAACTTGGTTAGAAATTCTCCACACAACAATCTAGACGTGACATATGGGCTCATTGGCTGACACCTTTGTTCACGTCGTCGTACTCGTCGTCTTTTGGCTAAGTAATATATCAATAAATGATCCATAGTTATCGACTGTACACCGACGCTATTGAAATTATACTGGTGACAGCCGCCCGTCGCAGGCGTCCGCGACGGAGCAGCGGACGCCCGCGACGGACAGGCGGGCGCACGGCGCGGGCGCCCGCGCCGGACGTCCGCGACCCGCACCCGTCTATGCCAGCGTACGGCCTAATGGTACGAAATTTAATGGTACAAATATACATTTAAAAAAACCTAAATCTAGTTTTCTAATTTAGAAAAAATGTTATAGCCGAACCAAATAGGGTCTTTACTTTTGCGCCACCCAGTACTATTGAATGTTCTTAACTGATTGTAAAATTAGTTTCAAAAATATCATTTAGGCGTAAACCAGTTAAAATAAGAAAAGAAATATGGACGATAGGGAAGATATTCAATTAAATAACAATACAATGTTTGTTCGGTTAGCTACATATTATACTTTGGAGATTGTCGCAATACAATCAATCGACCTTGGTTTTCACGACAAAATCAAGCCGCAAATACTAAAATTGCGGAAACCATTTCCATACCTATTTGCAATCTTTTTATTACAAAAATGAATACTACCTTGTTAATTCGCGTATTCCTTCCTAAACCATTCATCCGAAAACTATGTAAAGGACAACATTCACTCTCCATACAAATCTGGGCTAGTTTTGAAAGTGCCGGCCAAAGGAAAAAAATACGATATTCCGTTAGAACTCGTTCTTACTAACATTTTTTATTATGGCGTCAAAGTTGAGAGACCACTTCCAACGGTTTTATTAGAGTTTAAAAATCTTAAAATATACACTTTTTATGATAAGAACTATTGAAAATAAATGAAAAATATTGCTATACATTGGAAGAATAGTTAATAAAAGCAATAAAAAATAAACCCTGTACTTTATATTGTTGTTTTTCGTCCATTTATTGAGATCCAAAGTTGAAAGTGCCGGTCAGAGAAAACAAATATGATATTCCGCTAGAGCTTGTCCTTATTAGCACTTTTTATTACTACGTCAAAGCTGAGAGACCACTGCCCTCAGTTTTATTGGTGTTCAAAAATCTTAGAAACATATAATTTTTATGATATTATATATCGAAAATGAATGAAAAATATTGTTCTATATTGGAAGAATAGTTGTTTAACGCAATAAAAAATAAACCACATACTGCATATCGCTGTTTTTCGTTAGTTAGGTCCAAAAATTGAAAGTGAAGCCAAAGAAAAATAATATGATATTCCGTTAGAGCTTGTCTTCATTGACATTTTTACTATAGCACCATAGCTGAGGGAATACTGCTCTCGGTTTTATTTGAGTTCAAAAATCTCGGAAACGTATATTTTAAATAAAATAAATAATTGAAAAGGAATAATAAATTATGTTGTATTATATTGGAAGAATAGTTGATAAAAGCAATAAAGCAATAAAAATAAGCAATTAAAAATAAAATACACGAGCAATAACACTGTTTCATTGCACTCAACCCTGTTTGTTTTATCTATGATAATGTATGTATAATGTTGACGAACCTGGACATGACGTGATTGCTATCGTCCACGAATCTACCTTATGGCATTGCCATTAGTGCCTTGTAACTGTGGAATATGATCAACACATTTACTAAGTTCAATAATTGGAAATGCACCTTTAACCAGTATAAATCAATATTTCTCATTCATTTTCAATAATACGTTTAAAAAAATGTATTATATCCAAGATTTGAACTCAAATAAAACCGAGGAAAGTGGTCCCTCAGCTTTGACGTCATAATAAAAAATGCTAATGAGTACAAGTTCTAGTGGAATATCACATTTGTTTTCTTTGACCGGCACTTTAAATTTTTGACCTAAATAAATGAATGAAAAACAACGTTAATGCAATATGCGGTTTATTTTTTATTACTTAAATGAACTATTCTTTCAATATAGAACTATTTTTTTAATTCATTTTCAATAGTTCGTATCATAAAAAGTGTATGTTTTCAAGATTTTAGAACTCAAATAAAACCGATGGAAGTGGTCTCTCAGCTTTGACGCTGTAATAAAAAATGCTAATGAGGATAAATTCTAGCGGAATATCACATTTATTTTCTTTAATCGACACTTTTAATTTCGGACCTAAATAAATGGACGAAAAACAACAATTATGCAGTATGAGGTTTATTTTTTATTGCTTTTATTAACTATTCTTCCAATATATAACAATATTTTTCATTTATTTTCAATAGTTCGTAGCATAAAAAGTGTATATTTTTAAGATTTTAGAACTCTAATAAAACCGTTGGAAGTGGTCCCTCAACTTTGACGCACTAATAAAAAATGTTAGTAAGAACAAGCTCTAACCGAATATCGTATTTTTTTTCTTTGGCCGGCAAAATAAAAAATAGCCCAATCTGAATGATGTCCTTTAAAAATAAATGATTAACGAATCAAAAACCTAACTGTTGTTGAAAAGACCGAAACAAATTATTGATAGCAGACGAATGAGAGCCATTAATTTTCTATTCGTTAATGATCTGCAAATGGATAACGCCTGCTATCACACATAATATTTCGGTGTTTTTAACATAGTTAATTTTGAATTAACTGCTACTTATAATACCACATTTATAAAAGTATATTCTGTTCAAGTTAACCGGACAGGCATAAACCATAACAGTCCCTTATCAATTACAGATAGTGGTCAAATACGTGCCTTGGGGAGCGACGTTGGAAATTTGTTATCATATCACTATACATATAGTTATAGAAGAGAAGGTTATCATGTTATACACACAATAATAGCAAAGACATTTGGTACTTGTCCCTGCTATTGATCCATTGCGTGTAATAAAAATAACTATTTTTATTTAGCTTGAAGATAATCCCACACTGCGTGATAAGAATATAATTACGTACTCAATGGAGTTACAATATATCCATAACTTATTTTTCTTATCTGCTCTGATTGAGAAACAAGTTGTCAATTCAAAAATATTCCCTCACCTTAATGTACAAGAACATTGATATCTTTAAACTAAACAATTTTATTTTCATTAATATCTTAAATTCACGATTGTAGAATGAATGTTTATGTGACTTTCATTCTCCCGCAGGCCTCCATTGAACGACTCCCGGGCTCAAGCATCTATTTTTAGGGGCCGAGGGTGGCCCAGCCAGCCGGGGGTCTGACGTCATGCCTCACCCCATCGCGCTTGCCACCTCGAGTTTCGAATGAACTCGAATTTTGCTGACACGTTAAGGAGAAAACATGTAGTAGGTTGGAAGAATTTTCGTTTGATAAGATCTGAATTAGGTTGTTATTTTGGTTTGTTTACTTCACATTTTATTGCAGGGATACGGAGTTTCAACTTCAGGGTGATCACGAGCGAAAGTGTATTAATGAAGATTAAAGAATAACACTGATTTTTTTGTAAAATTAACAGTACATATATCCCATTAGTTCAGTCAACTGAACTAGACAACTGAACTAGTGGGAATAGAGGCATATACCTACTATTAATTTTACTTTTGGAAAAGTATTTTACTGTGTAATTCGAAAGACACGATAGTAACTATTTATCCTTCGTGAATAATCGCCATCTAGAAAAGGGCGTTGACGGTATCGCTTAAACAAAGAAGGTAGTCAAGTGTTTAGTACCAAAATACCGTCGCAGTAGTTTTAGTGCACTCAGTACATCTCTGCTTTATATCTAGTAATTGTTGTGTCAATGCCCTAAGCGCTATTTCAAGAAATTGTATATTATATTATGCAGCTCAGACTGCGGAACATTGGCAGCTTCACAAAAATAGTCTAGTCTAAATGATTAGGAATCAGCTCACTAATGAAAGCAAAGAATTTTTACTGCAGACATTGAATAAACAGTGTATTGCACTCTAACGTAGACAGTAAATTGAAATGGTACAGCATTTACTTGGATCTTAGATTACTTTAGCTTTAGACAGACTGTCAAAAACAGAACAAAAATTGTGCAAACGTCTCTGATAGTGATAATAACAAATGAAATGTGTTATACAAATGTTTAGTTTATATCTTCTGTTTAGTTATCTATATTGGGTAGGTATACCTATTTACATAGTTTCTGTCTCCCTTGTCTCTTAGATCTATATTCTAGAACGACACTTAGTCCTGAATCTCGATTTATCTGAGGACATATTGTATAGACAGATTAATAGATTTGACAGATTGTCTATACAATCTGTCAAATCTATCAATCTGATCAGATAGAGATTCAGAATTGAGTACCATTCTAGAATACGGACCTTAATGTTGAAGATATTTATTAAAAGCTTTATGCTTATACGTCACAACTCAAAAACAACTTTACATTTTTTACATATTTCATTCCTCGTTTTTAAGGTTTCTGATACTTCGTAATGTCAAGTGGGCAAAACCGTGGACTATGCTAGTAAATTATAAAACATAAATAGTTGCTGCTACAGTCAAAGAATTTTGGCACAAAAACATTATCTTTCGTGTTAAGTAGACACATAATTCAGCTAAACAGCTAAACAATACAGGGCTGTATTTATTATGCCATCGTTTTGTGAAGAAGCGATTAACAGATTATATCTGACGTTCCCAATGAGTCAGCCACCGTGCTTTATCTCGCGGTCTGCACTTACGTTTTTTTTAATAAAAATCCATATCTGTAGCACATGGCGCGCGCTCCCACGGCTCATAAAGACGGCGTTAAGGAGACCACGGCCTGGCCTGGTTTAAAATCCAACAAGCTTCGCACTCATTAGGCATAGATAGGTATCTGGTAAGAATCGTTGGATAGCAGAGATGGTACCATAGCATCTGTAGAATACTCATCTCATAATGTCTATACTATACCTACAGTATCTAGTATATTGACGTCTGTAAGTACGTTGGATACTTTGGAAGGGTAAACAAATTTTGAATAGGTACCTTAATATGTTACAACTAGCCTTCCGCCCGCGGCTCCGCCCGCGTGCATCTCGGTTAACGCGACCTTTGCTCATATCTTCGGTTCTACTCAACCGATTGCGATCAAACAAATGTAAGATTTTAAGTCTGAGTAAGCCCTTTTTAACAAAAAAAACCGCATCAAAATCCGTCCAGTAGTTTTTGCGTCCATCGCGGACAAACAGACAGAAAATTAAAAGAAAAATATTTTCGTGTTCAATATCGTTAACATAACATAACCAAAGTATTTTTTTTTAATATCTCCAATGTACAGACACGACCACTTTACAATTATATAATAGTATAGATTGACAAAGGAGATAAGGTCGCACTTTTTATATAAAGTTGTATGTAAAGGTGCAACCGTATCTCCTTTGTCGATTGTACACACGGCCAAGAAAATAAGTCTATACTTTCACATGCAAAGGTGTATATACCTATTTCCTTGGTTGTAGGATCTACAACAGGGGAATAATTCTGAGAATTATTATACTTTCTGATACCGCTTTGATCTCTTGAAAACTGGCACCTTTAATTTTTGAATTATTTCAATGACAGTCTATAATACTTTTTATACACAATTACTAATTCTTGTTTTGATGAAGAGCCAAAAGTGGCACCTTTAATTTTTTGGGTTATTTCAATGACTAATACTTTTTATAAACAATTGGTTAAGTAATTTTTTTTTTCCAGCTCCAGTAGCCTGTCCTCCACCTGTACTACCGAGGAGCTTTGTAGAGCAACAAAAAACGCTGTTGATGTAGCCTAGTTTTGAGCCGACAATATTTTAAAATCTAGGCACTATGTACCAGATCTCCAGATCTAGCCGGAGAAGAATAGTATAATATAGCTTCTAGTTAGTTAATAGTATAATAAACTAGAGTTTAAATTAGCACTAATCACAGTTTTATTTTGCAACCGGTAGTAACAACTGACCTCACGTCGTGGACTTAAAACGGCAACTTAATGTGATGGTTTGTTTACCTGCAACAAGAAAACACGTCAATTTATACGTGAATGTGGACACAATGAAGTGGACAATATGTAAGGTCGCTGGCCTTATAAGGCCACATTTTCCAATGTCACATAAACTGTGTGTTATAACATCAGTTAATGTGACATTGGTGAATACGACCAATATAACGTTAAACTTACATAAGTGTATTTATGTTAAAATCCGGGCATCATCAGTGGAAATACTTGTATAATATACCATCAGATCTTTGTATAGTTACCAGTATATACATTGACCCCAAGTCACGAGAGAAACTAAGTCTTGGCGCGCGCGGATTTGTTTGATATAATCTATGACTGTGGGATTAAACTTCCTCCGCCGTAGCACCCAATTCTATCCTCAAAAAAACATCAAAAAACGCATACACGCAGTAGGTACATTTTGTGAAATGTCTGGATGAAGATATAAACCGGTAACTATGTCCATAGTTAGCATATTTTTTAATGCTTCTAAATCAATCACTTTTCTTCCCCTAAATACTCCACCATACAATGAAATGCCTCAGACAGACCTATTACTGAGATTGACGTTTCTTTTTTTATTTCACCTTCGTTACTATCAATTTATGACGATGTGACCAAACATGTCGAATGCGGTCTCCATTTCCTTGAAATCTAGCCATTAAAGACGCAACTGTGTTTACAGTATAGGGGCCGCCTCGATAAGATAACTAGTAAAACTAGCTTCAAATTGAAACAATTTGAAGTAAATACGTATTAGAAACTCAAAGGTAAAGTAGAAGATCAAAAAGATCAAAAAGAAATCAATACTCGATATGTATTAAGAAGTAGCCGACCAGAAAATTCGATAAAGTGCGTCTTTAATATAAACCGTAGGCTTTAATGAAAAACCCTTTTTACCAAAAGCCGTGCCTGGAATCCCGGGTCAAAACGACCCACGAGCCGGGTTATGTACAGTCTGCTATAAAAGTAAACATTTCAATTTACAGATTACCTTATTAGCTAATCTAAACACGTCCTAACTGATTTTTTTACTATCTATTAATTAAAGCTACGTGTATCAAGGGGACTTAATGGCACATTCATCAACACAGCTAAAACCGCTGGGGATACAAACTCGAAATACTAATTAAGTGTGTATGTAATAATTGTTATATAACGCTTAATTAAAAATATTATTCTATGTAATAAATTGAAGGATTTTAGAAATATTAGCAGTGTGACAATCTAGAAAAATATTCTAACACATCATCATACAGGCGTGATCATCTAATGACGGCAAGTTCGCAACATACCTACTTAGAAACAGCATTTTAATTTTAAATAATGAATAGCATAGTCACTATTTGTTGCTAAACATTGGACAACTGATAAGCATGCCACATTCATTTTCGATCGCAATTTGTCAATAATGACACGTAGAAATTCTAACCAACCTAGATAAAACATTGGTCGTGAAAAAATACAAGCTAAGATGAGAATATTCTTTTGAATATAATTATACCATCGGGGCTATATCAAAGGGCGAAGTCATGCTGGAAAAGTAATTTTCCTGTTAAAGTTGAAAGAAGATATTTAAAATCAACAAATTAAGCAAAATGTATGGAGGATCAGCAACGTTTCCACAATGGACTGTTTGAAATAAGACATTCATGAGCCTTGGAGTCGGGCGACGAACTCAGATAATAAGAACGGTCGACGTCCATCACTATAGAAACGCGAAGACAACTCGATAACTAAGTATTTCTAACGATCACATCACCCGAATTGTTGTGAGCAGACAGGTAATAGTAATGTATCAATGTGGTAACAAATGACAACTAACCAAATTATATAAATAGAGAGAATTATCCTTGTTTTCTTCTACTCTTCTACTTACTATGCGAGTATCATAAATTATTCGATTTGTATTACGCAGCAACAGTGGTAGTGTACCGAATTCGTTCTATGCATAGTAATGTGAATATGAACAGCACCATAATACTAGATTAGCATTAATATTAGTGATTTGACAGTGGTTCGGACATGTAATGCGTAGGGATTAAAGTAATATCGAAAGGCACTAACTATGGACGTGGATGGCTAGAAGGGGAGAGAACGACCTTAAAGTAGCTGGATCCATGGACTATGTGAAAGATAGTATGATTAAGAAGTGATGACTGATGACTTGAATGATGAGATGATTGCAACTAGAGATGAATGGAAAAAGCACTCACGCTGCGCCGATCCCAAATAAACTTGGGATAAGGGTAGGAGGATAATGATGAGACATAATATGTGTTGGTATGCTTACAGAGATTAGACTAAATAATCCTTAAAATTTACCTCACATTTTTTTACAGTCAGCAAGCATTTTGGTCGACTCTTTTTCACCCAATCTTGGCTAAAACTGGCTATACTATACAAATGCAGTTTAACCCTGCCAATTTCCCTTGACATTATTGCTAGCTCACCCTTATACTTTGTTAATGCAAATACCAATTATACGTACGGCCTCACTCGCAATCAATTAACCTTCAATGAAAATACTTTTTTCACTTAGTGCTTATGGCAGGTCCCGTTATCGTTAAAACGAGGTATTAACATGTGTCAGGTTTGTTGCCATCAAAATTTTAGTGCTCAGACGAAGAAAATATTGAGGTCATTGAAAGCACTGTAATAAATAATAACACACCAGTTATTAAGCTGAAGTATACGTGGTATAGTTATGCAGTATATGTACTACAAGCTGGAAAGTAAAGTAAAAGAACAAAAAGAAATCAAAACTCGATATTAAGAAGTAGTCGACCCAAAAATTCGATAAAGTGTGTCTTTAATATAAACCGTGCTGCATAAAGGTATGATTCCGAAGGCAGGATGGAAGCATACGACAACTGTAGACACACGCAGCAGATACGCATAATTCATTGCGGCTTCTCAATGTACCCCTATATCCGTATCGGAGTTTAACAAGTAATACGCTGTATCTGCTGCATGCGTCTTCAGTGTTCGTATGCGGTCGGCTTCGGAATCATACCTTTATACTGTAAATCGTGCAGGGAAAACGGAGCTACAGCATAAATTTTCCTTATGCCTCAGTTATAAATCGCCCACCGTCGGCTTCGGTCAAAAATTTGCCGAGGGTGGCTATTGAGTTATTCCGGTTGGATCCCCTGATATGATCCCCTGCCGATTGTTATTATGTTTTAATTCCCAATGGATCCACCGTAAACTGTGTCATTCCGGTCTGATCCCCTTAGTTTTTTTTACAGGCAAGTACAGGTGTTCGCAAATAAAGATTGAATATGAATATGAATTTCGTTATCAGCAGCCAAAAACTAACCTATTTGCACACGAGAAGTAACGAGGAATGCTTGTTGTAATAGGCACCACTAAATAAAGATACAAGTCTTTCCTAGTATCTACTTCTTTTCTTATAAATTTTCGTGCATTTTCAAAGCCAAAGTCTGAAGTTTACGGGTTGCGTCTGTTTAAGATACGCTGATTCGATGTCAGGAATTTTCCACGCACAGCCAGTAACATCCACCACCCTTTCTAAACCTGGATGTTTAAATTTAATTTAAGGAGAGTCTAGCGACAGGACAGAAAAAAATATTTCGAGTTAAAGACTTACTACATTCAAGATTATCTTAATCAATCAATGGTTACTACGCAAGTCTAGATCGTCTGTCAAGGATAGTTGCAGTAAAAGTTCCGAGCGAAAGTAATGAAACTTGAAAGTGTCTAGTTATGAGAAAGGTAAGGGTGCTACACTGCCGGTGCAAGTCAAAGGGGTTTAATGAAAGAGCGAAACAAGCTCGGAAGTGGATCATCACATAGCAAAAAGTGGTAACTACTTAATGAAACTGTCAAAGTAATAGTGGGACCTAAGAGTATAACCATGCACTTATGTATAGCAATTTACAATTAATAGGTTGATGATATTTCATTGTTACTTTTTGTATCCAAGTATAATTAGGTAAAATTACATAAATACTCGAAGAATACTTAGATGGAACTACGGTTAATATTTTTTATTGTGCATGTTATTTTTCTATTATTTATTTTTAGCCTCGTATTGGCTTAGGCGCAGAATGTCTCTTTCGCAGAATGTCGCCCCAGGGACTTAGAATAAAATTTTCATTTTCAAAACCAAATCATTTATTGCATATTACAAATTGTCTGACAATGGATACAGTGTTTTTTTATATTATTGTCACTGATACATAAAAAAGTAACCACGACTCAAAATTTATGTTTTCGTACTAGGTAATTTGTGTTACCAACTACAATCTTACGCATGAACCTATGTAGTATTCAGCTAAATAAAGGCAACTAGTTTAGACCCTAGCGCACTTTGAGTGTGCCAAAGGAATAGGATCCTAATCAGTACAATATTATAGTGCGTACATCCAAAAGCGTACAATGGACTAGTTACTTGTTAGATCTAAACTGGTACGTATTGGTGTTATCGTCGCCACGATGTGACACGTAGGCAACATCGATCACTGACTTTTACTCTATCAAATACATATACAAAAGAATTTCAACCTTATTATTAATGCAATACGAGGTATTGTTCAAAAACAGTATAAGTAATAAATTGTAAAACGTGAAATGTTGTTCTACTCGATTTAGTCTGTACATTGGCAAAACTTTTTAGAGCAAATGTGGTTGGAGAAAGTTGCTTCTAGTGCGGAACAATGGACATATATTGTGTAATTCTTCACAGTTTTTTCACAGTTGAGTAATCGGTCGAGTCTTTCAGAATTGTTACAGACTGACCCAAGTTACATATGTCGACATCATAATGTTAGTCCCGGTAGCGTCCACAACCTGCACTTAGGAACATCCTTGACTCCTACTCTTTTTTTTTTGTTTAAGTTATCTTTTATCTTGCAGGAACGACAGCCATTTGACGCCCTAGTCGCCAAGTCTGCACCAAAGCCTTGTTCGTCAATTAGCAGGCGTAGATTGAAGATAAGGTTGGCTGGGCTCCGAATATCTTTGAATGTCAGAGCTACGCAAATTACGACACAATAGTTGAGGTATGAAGAAGAACATACCGACGATTTAGTAACAAAAGATATCGTAAGCAGTCATCCATACACTGGCAATCTTTTATCTTTTGATCTATCTGCACATTCACCGTCACGCACATCGCGGAATGAACAGTGTAGTTATCAGCACAATTTCTTATCTTAGGCCAGGGGTATGCAACTAGGCAAACATTCACACTCTAGCCTAGGGAGCAATGCACTCGCTCAATGCAGCCGCGCCACGCTGTGCGTCATCTAATCTAAACTAGTGTCTTTGTCGCACACATTGACAGACATGTGGAAATTGTCTTCAATAAGCACCCTGTTTAAATTTGACACTAACAGCTAAGATAATGTTACAAATAGTTACGAAAACGCAATCTATTTCGTTTCTGTAGAAAGTGTTGTAAACAAACAAGACCAAAAAATCCACTTCGAAACCGAGGTTACTCTAGTTCACGTTGGACTTTGAAATATTGCTTACAAAAATAGTTATGTCCATGTCACATCGTGATCAAATATTTTCTTTTGGAAATTAAATAAGATGTTAACTATTATGAACATAAATATAATTGTGATGTTGAATAAGTCTTGAATTAATTCTTCGACTTATTAATATTTTAGTTATGACCAAGTTCATTTTACAGTTATTATGTAAAAAAAGCGTTTTACATTATTTACAATTAATTTATGACGACAAACGTAGTTTAAAAAATATCTAAACCCTTCCATAAAATAATAAACAAAGTACATTTCCCTAATGTCTAGTTATGTCCTCTGGGGATAATACGCCTACTTAAAATACCTACGTATTCCGATATTAAGTAACTTCGTCGTCGATTGTAAGTTATTAACCGTAAGCCTAGGAAGGTCTTCTACAATCCTACGAACAATGAAATAATAATAATAGTTAAGAGACATTGCAATACCCACCCGGCATTATTACCTAGTAAATAATAATTATGAAGTCATGCAGCAGCTTGTTACAGGTAAACCGCGTTAGTCAATAAGTTTCAGAAATTACTTGTTTCTTGCTCATCGGTGAAATGGCGTAGGCGAACACTGAACTATGTTACTTACTTAATTATTTAGCTAGGTGAGTATGAACTAAAATCGATAATAAAAATAGGTAGCTCTTTAACAGTTGCATACATTGGAAAATATTTCTGACCAACTATTTCAGGCCTTAACTAGTCCTTTTATCAGGTGTATGGAGTCTCCCCAAGATCTTCGGGACTCAGGCCAATTAACGGAATAAGCTCTGGCACCGGTTTTCCTATTAGTAGTTACTATCTAATCTGTGTCTTGGAGTCGGGGAGTCAGAACTCAGGCAGCAGTCGTTGCCGTAAAAAAACTAGTAAACCAAATAATAGGAGTAGTAGAATGGATCCTGGGCCGGGTTCCAATATGCATGCTATGTAGCATGGATGATGAGTGACCAAAAAAAAAGAGGATGACCAATTAAATTATATTTAGTGTTACGTAAGACGTATTAAGCGTACATGCTCTTGTTATACGTAAGAATAACTAATGAAATCATGAGTACAAGTTAGTACAACTCTTCCCCTGAAGCCTCCATCTACCCCCTCTTCGCCTAAAGCCGCTTTACATAAAACCATTGTAATAGAAATATTGCATCGAGAGCTAATAATTGCTTTAAGAAATATCGCTGTGCTAATGAAACAACAGATTCGTTGAGAAAGAGGACATAAACAGTCTTTATTAGCAAATGCATCGCTACATAATTATAGCATACAATACCTATACATCTTCCTTATTGTTTCATAAGGAAACGAAATGTATGATAGATAATATACCTCGGTAAGAAGTCAATTGCTCAAACATTCATAAGCAACGATCAATTTAACAGAGTTGATTCAAACAAAATTTAGCCTAGCAAGGTCTCACTAACATTATTATGACAACCGTAGCCGAGTCGCAATAAAGGAAGGAAGGAAAAAAGTTAGAATTACTGCACCTACGTTAAGGTTTAAGATAAAAATCGCCAATATTTCCAACAAAACTTTACGTTAACGTTAACGTCTCGAGTCGTTAACAAGTTATAAGTTTGAAAACACTGTTAATAACAGTGCTTCAAAAACCTCTACTTTCTCTACTCTACATCACTAAAGTACTAGCACACACACATGCACACAGTCATATTGTTATTGACACAATAGATAACGCAGCGTTGTCTACTAACAGCATACAAATGCACGACAAACGGTTCCATACAGATGTGACGAGCGACATACTTCGACACAATGCGATACTACAGGGCTGCAGGTTTAATAATGCAAGGCAATATATACTGAGAGATACTGTGCGCCTAACTGGTATCATGGCTGCCACGTTGATGGAGAAGTATCTGAACTAATTCAGACGAGATTTTAACTGGTAAATAGCTGGTTTTAGAAGGCTACTCTTGCTTTAGCACAATCATCCCAGAAATTGAGAATAACTGATCACTGAATTTGTCACGGCAAATAACATGTGCCCTGTACGTATTATCGAAAACAAATTACCACAAGATCTTCACGTAATATAACCGACTATTAAGATAATATACCTATTACGTTAAAACGGTTCAGTTACAGCCAAAAGTAAAGCCGTATATTATTACACTTTAATCATTTGGACAGAACAAATAACCTTGGACCGGTTATGCTCGTGTCACAATGTTTGCAAAAACTTGTACCAAGTCAAATTACTTGTAAATGTTACCAGCACAAATAAAATAGTCGACTTTGCTGCCAATACGTTATATCACAAATTCACAACAGATATTAGCGTCACTTTACGACAGAATACAATAATGCTAAGTATATTTTTCTAAAATTAATATTAAACTAACATAATATAACCTTCCTTTTCACATCATTCAAAATATATTACCTTTACACGTTTCCTAAACCGTCTATGTTGGGTACTGTGTTTTATTTTAGATAAATCTAGCAGGGCCTAGGAGTCCCTATAACACGATTCCCGCCGCGCCGGCTTGTCTTTACTGATTGGTGCTAGGACTAGCCAATGAATCGCATGGTGCATGGTAAACTAGATCGAGACTAGACCGGCTTCCCTTTTGACAATATTCACCCTTCGCCACTGAAATCTAGTAGTATAAGTAGAAGTATTGATTCAAATCATTTCCATCGAGTATTCTACGACAACCCTGCTTTTATGAGCGCATACATAACCAATATCATGAGTGTACTGAACCATGTTGACATATCAAGCTTCGTCGGAAAGAGCCTCAAGGTAAATTTATAGCAAACTACAAAGCCCTACAAATTCTCATATTACTTGAGTATTGAGGAAAACGTAGTTTAAGTGAAATAGTTATGAGACGTCGAATACTTTGTAAGGCTTAGAAATTTCCATGGTCGATATATTTCTCAATAAATATGTTATAACCAGGTTTTTTTTCTTACCTAACTCATATTTTTTATAAAATATGAGTTAGGTAAGAAAAAAACGTAACCTTGCTCATTACTGCTCCAAACCGATTTTGAGATATTTTGACCCATTAAATTACATGGGAGGCAAAGTAACCATCTTTCCTATCAAAACTAAGATAAGATATATGTATAAGTTGTTCCAGGGAATTCTTGTGGAATATAAACAGGGGACTCCTATAGACCTAAATGATAAAAGCACGAGAAATATAGTATTGTGGGATTGTTTTTTTTTAAAGCGGAAGGGCCTCACACTCTCCCGGAGAGCCGAGGAACGGAAAAGAACTAATATTACCTCATTGTCGGAGACAAATCGGACACTGAAGAGTTTAAAGATTTCCAGTTAGGGGCTGTCCATTAATCACGTGAGGCTCAAAAGGGGGGGGGGGGGGGTTCGGAAAAAATCACGAAATATCACCAGGAGGGAGGGAGGGGTATATTGAGATATCACGTGTATTTATTTTTGTTATAACTCGCGATTTTTGTCACGATTCTTAGTTTTTTTAATCGACTTCAAAAAAGGAGGTTCTCAATTCGTACCCTATTTTTTTAAATTTTTTTTTTATTTTTTTGTATGTTTGTTACGCGATTGTGAAGCCAATTCTAGACGGATTTTGAAAATTCTTCTTGTGTTCGTAAGTAGATTATTCCGAAGTGGTCCCATTTTAATTTCGTAAAGATCTGTGGGGTGAGCACGAACAACTATCGTAATGGTATCGTGAACGTAACGAGAGCACGGAGCATTGCGATTGGCCGCCTGCCTGTAGCCTGCCAATCGCAATGCTCCGTGCTATCGTTACGTTCACGATACGATTACGATAGTAGTTCGTGCTCACCCCACTGATGATGGGTTTCCGAGATTAGATCAAGGAACTCTTCAAAAAGTACCAGGAAATCAGCCGCAATTGCTGCAATGCCATATTATTGCAATGTTTCTGCCATTACACATCATAACATCACGCCTGAGTCCTTTGAAGGGGTACGCAGAAGTGTTTAGAATATTCAGCTATATTTCCGGTGTATGATTTTAAAAATTATTTTTGAATAATGATTTTTTTTTTTTTGTAGCGTGGCCGGTTCGATCTGTAATGCAGCGTCAGCAGCGCATGTACAGTCAGGTCACTATACATGCGATGTACAGTCGTGAGACTGTCAAACTCACTAAAAAGAGAAAAATAAATTCATTTTTAACAAAAAAGTTTAACCGACTTCAAGAAACGAAAAAGAGACACTGAAAAGCGAAAAATAACTTAATTTACAGACTTACTGATTTATTAGAAGTCGGTGACAGCCAACTTTGTTTGTTGTGTCTGAACTACTATGATGCAATCAATTGAAATATGGCCTCTCTTGGGCTAGGTACCGACTTCTAATAAATCAGTAAGTCTGTAAATTAAGTTATTTTTCGCTTTTCAGTGTCTCTTTTTCGTTTCTTGAAGTCGGTTAAACTTTTTTTGTTAAAAATGAATTTATTAGCATTAAATTATGAATGAAAAAATACGTGATTTTGGCTAGGGGGGGTTAAAAAAATGCTAAAAAAAACATAACGTGATTAATGGACAGCCCCTTATAGCCAAACCCTTGAATTTTCGCAACTATATTATGTCAACTAGTGTTATTGTAGTCATCTTTGTCTCTAATCTAGAGATAGCAATGACAGACGTGAGGATCTCATTCACTTTATATCATCTACTTTACAACGGAAATTTACTACAGTATAATTTTAACTCCTATATCATTTGGTGACATAAACTCTTTTTAAGGTAGCAACTTATTAAATTTAACCTTAACCTAACCTAACTCCTTGGGTTATGTTAGATTAACGAATCTGAACAGAAAAAAAAATGTTTTAATTTTTGTTCGCGATGGATGCAAAAAATGCTACATAGATTTTAATATAGTTTATTTATTACAAAGCTTTTAATCACACTTAAAATCTTACGTATGTTTGATCTCAATTGGTTGAGAAGAACCGGAGATATTTAGACCCAAAGTAGCAATAGCCGGAGCTGCGGGCATCAGCTAGTAATCATTTAAAATTTGACGTGAGAGTCAAGCTATATTGATCGACATGCGTTTACAATACGGTAATAATACAACAATTGATTATACATAAGTATAACAGGATAACAGATTTCGTATCAAGGATGTTTACATTATCTCACGGCGACGCTTCGCCGAATGCGTTTCAGTTTCAAAACATCCCGTTAGTTAATCTGTCCCCTTATGTAAAACTGAAACATTTTTCGGACATTTTAATACGCATATTGCTTGAAACATTATAATCATCATTATCGCCTGCTCTCGTTTAATGTATTCCATACATTTATATTCCTGTCGGATCCGATACCATCTACAGCACACTCCTTTTCTTATACTTGCAATCAACTGATTCTTTATTTAGGTACTAGCTGTTACCCGTAACTCGACCGAGGTCTAGTCGTAAAAAGGTAACAGACAGGATTCTTTAAATTTATATTTATCCATACTAATATTATAAATGCGAAAGTAACTCTGTCTTCTGTCTGTCTTTCAGTCTGTCTGTCTGTTAGATTTTCACGTCTATACAGCTGAACCTATTTTCATGCAATTTACTACAGAGACTATGTTTGGTAGCGTATTGAATATTTATAATATTTAAGTACTCGATATTTTTTCTTCACCATCTTATACCATCATGCATTGCATCTCGTGCAAAAATTATACACATACATATATATCGCAAACTTGATCGACATTCACTTTTTCACCAACTGTCTGTCAATGAAACATAATAAGCACAATATCATGAATGATTTATAATAAAAACTGACACAAATTAGCCCTTTTGAGCGAAGTACCTAAATTTCACGATGCCTATGAAGCAAATTGCCTAAAACGCGAAATACCTGAAACTCGAAGTACCTAAATTGCACGATGCCTAAAAACTTAATTTGCCTACAATGTACTTTGACAACAATGTTTAATGCCTAAGAATGGAAATGTCTTAAATGAAGATTGCCAGCACAATACAAGGTACGGGGCATTCAGGTACGGTCGGCCAGATTGATTTACCACTTATGACAACACTTCTTATGTAGGTAGGTAGGTCTCGGATCATTATAAGGGGATATAAGCGTGATTGTATGACTATTATGACATTAAGACTAAAGAGTCGGAATATGTGTCATATTTTAGCAAAAAGATTTCTTGATGTAATAAAATTGGACTCATGCTTTGTAGGCAATTGACTAGCACCGGCATTATACTTTGTAGACATTAAACAACATAGGCATTTTGCTTCGTAGGCATTAAAACCTTATAGACATTAAACTTTATAGGCATCCTGCGTTTTAGACATTGACTTTAGGCAATTTGCTTCATAGGCATCGTGCAATTTAGGTAATTCGCTCAAAAGGGCAAATTAGTATTAAGAGGTACTCTAAAATGCTAGTCATTTTTTTATAATTTATGTATGTATTTTATAGTATGATTGGATGAGCAGAAGGTTATCTGACTAATTCAATAAGGCTGAGCCTATAATTTTGAAATTTAACAGTTGATGCATTTCATGTTGCAGGTAAAATTACCTTTGGAAATTCTATCCATAAGGGGTTAGATAAAATGACAGTTTCCCTTACGAATCCAGGTTACACTGCTAGTTACATTATAGAATAATAAGTATCTAATTCTAAATTATGTAGATCAAAATGATGACACCATTACCCTTCTGCCAATGTAATAACAATAGCATGTAACGGAATGCCTTAAGGTTAGGAAATTTACTTGTATAGTTCGACACGCTTTCAGTAATATTACCCCATGTAACTTTGCAGTATTATAGCGTTCATTTCTAGCTACTGTATGAGCTATTTCACCCATTGCCCCTGAGGCCTCAGTAAGTTTTTCCCATATCAAAAATTGTTCGCACCTAAAGAAATTTTCACTTTAAAAATCGCTGTCTGGCTTTCTAGACTTTAAAATCATAAAATAGCTTTGTGTATATTACATCAGTGAGAAAGTGGATCTGTATATCCATTCCATACCATTCAACGCGAACAATTATTTGCCTTTGCCCAAATAACGTTTGATATAATAAGAATCACACGATATTGTGTTTACCTCATCAAGTAGATATGTTTGCCAAGGGCTCCCACTTCATTATCACAAGTATTACGGCGAATATGTATAGTACACATTATGTATATGTGTGTAACATACACGCTGGCATGTTAGTTCATGTTATACGAATTGCGATGAATGCCTCAATAAATCACTGTTGTACACCAATTGCGGGCACCGTGTTACACGACTCAGTCATATTAGTCGATAGGTAGGCTATTCGCAAGCGAACGGCACACTTCGAGGTGAGCCGTGTATGTATTGATATATCGATTGACATCAATGGAAACGGAGCCGGGTCGGAGTCGACGAACATAACCATCTCGAGTATCGGTCCTAACATGCGAACATTAGATTTAGCTCTTCCAGTGTACTTTGAACTCACTGAGCAAATTGATGGTTCTCGTTTGACGGGGACGCACGAACAAGCACGGGCAATATTAGTAACCACCGTGAAAGTTAATGTTCAAACTCAGAGATACAATATCCTACGGTGTACAAGGTGAAAGTTTGTGACACTGACTAATCGATGTGACATAGAGAGCGCCTGTTTTTGTTCATTTTGACGTCGCAAAATACGAAAGTTTTATCCCGTCAAATTATATCGGCGCCATTTCTTTTATGCGCGAAAGCCAAAAGATAAACCGGTCGGGGCGAACGAAACGAGCGAATTGAGTTTTGATAAGACGAGATTACCAGGCGCGAATGATCGGCATGGAGCTATCGACTTTGGCAATGTCGTCGTCGGTGTGGCAACAGTGCCATGTTACGTAAGGTGCGGGACGCGGGGAGAGCGACATCAGGTTACTGACCTGTATGGTTGGCCGATGCCAATTCGCCCATCACATCACATCACGAAATCTTCATTGCACAAACACGATGCAACGAACAAAAACCAGCGATCCTTCGCGCCGGATTTGCAAATAATGTCAAGGCGTATAAATGTTCCCTTGGTTTTAACGGTGTGAGAGGCGATAGTGATATTTACAGCCAGAAGCAAATACATATAAACAAGCTGAAATAGAAAACAAGCTCGTAATAGATTATGCGAACCGGGATATTCTTCGTCTAGTTTTTACAAAGTATATTTCAAACACTAAAACGACAGAAGCTAATTTCTCACCCTAGCGCATCAACGCGTAGCTTGCCAAATAAGATGTAGGTTCATAGTAATATACTTAACCGTGAGTCCGTGACATCTAATTACGAGACCTGTTTAACGTTTAAGATCACGTTTCTTAAGTATCGTGACGGAGCATATAATAAAATAATTGTTTCACTGGATATTGCTTTAAGAAATCTTTAAACTGTGGAAGTAATTAGAGGCAGAGGATGTCAACTATGGTCATCCAATTTGCCGTGACAATCCCCAGGCGGACGTTTAGTGAAGTTGACACATAAAAAACAAGATTTGGTGCTGTGGTTCAAGTCTCGGTACTGGCAAAAAGTGGTCATGCCGTTGCGAGCCTCGCTAGGCAACCATCACCGTGATGCCAAATTTGGCACAAGCACGACTTGGCAACGTCGTAGCAGCGCGCTCGTTAAATGCACGTAGTCACTTTGCTCCACGTAAACAAACACTATTGCGTCATTCGCAGATTCACGCCAAATTACACCTTAACATCACCCCGTAAAGTTCTATACGGAATGAAGCTTGGTGAGTGCGATTAAATTGTTATTAACGATAATTTTGATATACTAAAATAATTTAAAACTGGATTTAACTATGTACAGTATATTCGACGGAAATGTCTCAATTCGCGAACGAATACGGGTGCTATTCGAACATAATTATACGGGTTAAAAGCTAAATAAACTATAAATCCGTGTAATTACCATTATTATTACGTAAAAAATATAATTATGTATTGAAAGCACAATTTATTTCCTTAGTAGCTACTAATATTTAGCTTAATTCCGATATAATTTGAATACATAAAATGTCTTGTTGATTGTTTCACAGAAACGTAGACCTTAATAAATGTTTCAGTAAAGGATTCCTGGAGAACCCTTCGTCTCATTTGACATTTGTTCGAGTAGGTAGGTACCTAACTGTTATGTATTCCCGAGGCGAGCTGCTGCCTCCCGTCGCTCACGTTGAGCTATCACGAGGCCTCGCCTCCTGCTCACGTGCCCAGCCAGCCGCTTACGCAAACATTTATTACTTTTCACCTCTGAATCTGAATACCGTGAATGTTTTACAGTGTAAACAATTCGATAGTTAGTAGAAAATCTTTTTTGTCGGTCACGCAAATTGAAGAAAAGAACAATTAGCTGATCAATTAGATATACTTAAACGTGATTTAACCAAAGATTAGTTTCTTTTTACAATATACTGATGTTGTCGACGTGCAGTGTTTGAGAAATTCATTGTAAAACACAGACCTATCAACGTGATGGCGTGTTGGTCACATAACAGCATAAAGTGAAATTGGATGTGGGGCGCAAACAAAGATGCATGCTCTAAACAAAAGCTACTTTACGTTAGCAACAAAATTGAGGACACCAATTTGCATCGTGTTTTGCAAGATTGTGAGATTTTATGTACACTTGGCGATGGCACGAAAGTTATCGCAACGCAAAATTTCTTTTTTGTGATATAAAGAAGGTTAATATCTGGATTCGATTTTTTTTAAATCTACTCTCACCCAGTTAAACCTACTCTCATAAGACGATACTGGAAGTTTAAACGCACAATTAAAGGACTGCAAACCAATTTCGGTTGCGTCGTGAAGCGAGTTGGCGTTGCGGACGACGATACTTTCAAAAGTGCCCCAGATGTTGATTAACGGTAAAAAGACCATCTCGCGACAGATGCTCCACTGCATATTGCGGAGTTGGCGAACGCGAGGGGAGTATTTAATAATTTTGGTCAAATTTTAAAGACATATCCAGGAAGTTACGAAAACCCGACAGTTTTACTGCTTGATTGTTCGTTCAAAGAATGAGTTATTAATATTATTCATGTTCGTTTTGTACATGGAAACAATAATAAGCAATATGAAACTAAGATCAACCTTCATCTCTTCACTTTACATATCGTCGAAATCATTGTCTTGCAACTTGGTTCAGTAAAACGCAATATCAGCTTTCTTTAATAATAGAAGGCCATCGACCGATCGAAACGGCCTGTATTTCAGAACAAACAGTGCCATTTTATGCAATTCTATGAAAAATCATTGCGCTTTGTTTACTCTTGCGAATTCTACAAGATTTTTTTTAAGAGCAAGTGCGTAAGGTCTCAGAAAGGTAAGAGACGCAAACCGTTGATTTAAAAAAAAATGTCATTCGACTTTGAGCTGCAAAAGACCCTTGTTGACATAGGTTATTCGTCAATAGATCGTACGTGCGTTACGAAAAAATAACTTGGAATTTAAATGTTATTCCGTCATTTGAGTTTGTCTGCACTACTTTACCTGATCCTTTTTTTAAAATAAAAAATATGCCACACGCCAACTCGAGTCTCAATTACCGGGGTGTACCCAATAAGGTATTTCCTCAGAAAGCAGACCCTGGGCCATACACGGCCTTTAAAATGGCCCTATCGACCCTGCCCTGCCCCGGATAACTACCAGATTCTAGGATCGATTCGGTAGTTTCAATTGTGGTAAAAGTGCTCGGTTGTATGCTACCGCTTTAGGTAATTTACGTAATTGTTCAGTTACAAATAACATATCAAATAATACGTTAACTTTTTGGGCTTCATTTCCAACAGCCAGGTAGACCAAGGCCGTAAGGTTTCACCCGCGTGAGCGATACAATACTAAAATCCAGCACCACTTCTATGAACTGAGCTGAGAATGATGTTAAGTTTTTTTTTTTCTTTTTTTTAAATATTACCTTTTTATCATTGTCATTATTTATATTGTGAATGTTAGTATGTTGGTAATTCTGGTTTTGATTTTGAGATAAGCTTTCGACTATGTAATAGTATATTTCATATTATGCCTGTCTGTATAACTCTGAAAAGCTAGGCATAAATATTATACCACCACATTTGGCCACTAGTTTTTCAGGCAGTTTTACCAAACAATACGATATTATAGGACATTTTCGATCGCAGTATTTGTTTTAAGCTTAAAATCCTTTAATTAGCGAATTATGTCTAGTTATTCAATCAATCAATCAATTAGCCCATTGCAGTCCACTGCTGGACATAGGCCTCTCCCAATATGCGCCACGTTTGCCGATTCTCCGCCTTCCGCATCCAGTCTGTCCTAGCCACTTTTCGCAGGTCGTCAGTCCACCTGTCTAAGGGATGTCCCACCTTCCTAGTCCTTCTAGTTATTCATCAAAAACGAATAGAAATTATTAATGTAATACGCGGTAGATACATGCATAGATCAGTGAATCACTCATGGATATCAATGCTGTTTCCTTGACTCGAAAACCGCACCGTTAGAAAGTGTTATTTCTTTTGCTTTCCCGTCACGTTGTTGGTTTTTATATTCTCACATTTTCTCTACAGACAAAGACTTACATGTTTATGAGGTACTATAATTGTTATACGATATCGCAGAAAGTATTAAATGGTGATATCGGTGATGTTTCTGTAGTGCAATTAAACCAAGACGTAAAACTGCGAAAGTACAAATATATTTTTTTAAATGTAGGTACAGTCGGACAAAGAAGATATGGTTGCACCTTTACATCATACCACTTCATATGAAAAAGTGCGATCATATCATTCTCATTTGCCGACTGTATACTGCTATTATTATAAATTATACTATTATACATAATATTAACACTAAAATAATTAGAAGACCGTCATACCGAATTTCGAAGTTCAAAATCACGATGAATTGTTGTAGCCCTAATGTACGGAAATGCCACAATGAAGGTAATAAAACTATAATGATGTTTTTCCGCATTTTGGAACCAATATCACAAGTTATAGTTAAGCTATACTTGTCCTAGAATAGTTACTTATTATTGTAATAATGAATTCATTAATTAAGAACAATAATTACCACGTATCATATTTTTTTTAATCAGGTCTGATTTAGTAATTAGTGGGTTCCTTTTATACTTAGCGAGCGAGAGTTCGCATTGGCCTAATTTTAGTTCGAATAATTTTGTGACATCCGCAATTTGTAAGTGTATATCGCGAACTTGTCTTGCTGATACAGTAATATTTACCGTTTTAAGGCTTTCCATGTTTTTGTATTCGTATTGACATTAGCCCAAACAGCAGTTCCCAGTACTAGAGTAGGTAAATATTCATGGTAATTTCGTGAAATTTCAGCGAACTATCTAAAGCTGTTGGCTTAGGTCGGATATTATCTGTGTAAATATGTAAAGGCATTCAAATTCAACTAAACTGGATGTTCACGTTTTGCGCAATGAAATTCTGTGTGAGCGAAACGTGATAACGCATGATAGTGTAAAACCTTACTTTTTGAAGTAAAATATTTGCGCGTTCTAATATAAGGGCTTACGATGATGTGTTAAAGCCTTCGAGTTCCAGGCAAGGTTGAGGGTCTCCTAGGGTCCCCAGGGTCTCCCCAATAACTATATAGGGTGTCTCTCTCTCCATCCCTTTTTCTCACCCAGAATACGGATGCTTTAACATGTCATGGCAAGCCTTCTGACCACCGCCGCAGATAGGTTGAAACCTCAACCACACATCCGTTGATAATTACCGCACGTTTTATTGCGATAATGCGTCCCTATTCCTTCAAATAACTGCGTGCACCATTATTATCGCAATATTATCATCGTAACCGCGTATCTATCTATCTATCTATACTATTATATAATTGTACATTGGTTATTCGCGATGGACGCAGAAACTACTGAACGGATTTTGATGCGGTTTTTTTTGTTAGAAAGGTCTTCGTCAGACTTAAAATCTTACGTTTGTTTGATTGATAATAATGCGCATGTGTGACTGAGGCTTAACTTTCTAATCAAATTTGAATACATAGCAATGGCTCACCTTGTAGCCGCTGTTGTCCTGCTGTAAGTGCGGTAGTCCGTTATGTTGCTGGTACGGGCTCAGCACGCGACGCTTCTTGACTGGCTGGCGCGCCGGCGACACGGCCGGCTGGTAATTAGGCTGTGCGCTCTGGGGCTGACTGCTGTGGTATTGCGACGCCGGCTCCGGGAACATGACATGCATTCCCTACCAACAATACAATAACACATGTTATACAACTATTATATCTTTCTTGAGGTGGAATAAGATCATGCTTTTCTTAATTCGTACGGGGATAGTAAAACCCTTTTACTTAATATCATACATAGGAACCTTGCGGTGGCGTACAAGGCGACTAAGGGATAGGGCTGTTTAACTTCAGACAGATATATACAGCCCAGGCTCAGCCTCAGATACATGGCTCTCGAGATGAAGGCGTGATTGTATGTATGTATATAGAAAGCAGTATGTACTATGTTGTATTCGTACGGTTGTCGAGTCTGTCCCGGTCTACTGAAACCTATGTACGCAATTAAAATTAACGGTGGGATGTTGTTAGTGAATCTGATCCGAGATCATACACTTCTATTTCCTCCCACTTCCCCTCTGCCTGTATTAATAAGGGACGACTGAAGTCTCTGATCACGTAGTAGGTGCAGCACTAGACTCACGTTTTTCGATTCTCTAACAAGAAATTAAATATCTGGAACGTGATTAAAACGGCTTATTTATTTCATCTCAGAGTCTCGAGACATGAATATAAGCTGCCATTCTTCTGGCGTTGAAGTTGCAAGCGCTTGTAGGCCACAGTAACCGCATTCCACCATTACCTTAGCAGTATAATAAAGAAGAAAACATCGTAAAGCTTATTACGAATTTGCATTATTGAAAGTTAACCGAGCAAAGTTAAAAACACGCCGTCGGGAGACACCTTCGCAATTTTAATATTTTTCGGAGTTTACAGTCAAGTAATTTCGCAGAGTGCGTCGTAAAAATCGAGTTTTCATTTGCTAAGAGCCACCATTACCGCGAAGCATGTCGCTGCTCCGTGTAACTGACCCGTAAGGCGTCGGTGTACACTACAGACGCTCGTCCGACTTCACAGACACGAAGGCATAGTCATTAACAAATTGAGGAGCGTTTCCTGAACACGAAACTTAAGATGGCGAAATATAAGCGTAACGTCGTTCTTCCCAACGCAATTCATTAACCTAGTTGTCCATAACTTCTATTATAATATCAGCGAAAAGGCAAAAGAAATACGACCGGAGCAAAACAATCTAGATTTACAATGAAACCCGATTCGCCTTGAACAGTCGAGACTGCGTTGAGCCTCGCCGCGAAATCCGTTTACTATAATATTATCGCAAGCTTGCGTTTCTCTCGGTATTTAGTACCAAATGGTTAAGTATAATTTTAAATTTCAGTACAAGAATAATTATCAAGTTATTAAAAGAATGGCATATAAATGAGAGAATGACGTGCGGAGAGTATTAAAGTTAGATTACCTACCTACATACTACATATTATTAGGAGTAGCGATTTCTTACATATATGAATCCGAAATGTACTTTTTTTTTTTTGTTTTTTTTTTATCGTGCGAAAAATCCCCTCGGATACCTCCCCCGCCAGAGCCGGAGGAGCAGGTTATGTCGGACTCGAACCGACTAAAACGCACGCCGACTGTGGGCCGTCCGTTGCCGGAGGTGAGATTGTTGTAGCCATATCCCTCGCACCCCGGCCGACCCAGGGCCATATCTCTCGATCTGGCCCTCAATCCGAAATGTACTTTCAATGATATTTTTTATACTACCTACTTAGGTCTGATACTGATGGTAAGTGGTTACCATGGCCTATGGGCGAGTGCAACACCAGGAGAGTCACACACCGTCACACACGTGCTGCCGACCCTGTAAGAACAGAGAGATTCTGTGCCATCAGCGCAGAAGATAAGTAGGACATGCCTTTGGTCTTCCCACTGATAGCACAAAACCTCTCCACCTGAGCTCTGGCTACCCTTCTCACCGCCGCACATACAGGTATTTGCTCGATCTACGCGGCCAAAAGTCCCATTATCAAAAATTCAATAACATTCATAAAAACTAGTTCCACGATCAGAATATGAACCCTGGCACAATACCCATGCTTTATCTACCTGCTACCTTACACCCCGCCTTTGTGGCATCAGTCGCAATTTGACCGTTTCACTTAGTGTGCGTATTTCATGTTGGCGCTTTTCTAAACATCAAACTTTCGAAGTGTGTTTCTAAATTCTCAAGTTCTTCCTACGAATTGAAAGTGATGGATTCTGATGGACAAGGTAAAAGACTTATAAAATGCATAAATAAAATTATGATCAATTAACAAGCTATATTTTTTTTGAAGTGATAAAAAAACCCATTTTCACACCATAACTTATTTCAAAAAAAAATCTTTGCTAGTGTTTTTGTTTATGTATCGGGTTAGATCCGGCTATAATTTGTATTGTAGGTTATTCTCTGATTCTTTACTTTGTAAATACAGTGAAAATCATCTCCGGATACGTCCGGATAAATACAGTTTAGAGGTATTGAAGAGATTCAGCTAAATATCGTTTAAAATAGGAAATATCTTTTAGTGACTTTCTACATTGTATTTGTTTGTTTTAGGTTCAGAAGATGCATCAGGAGTAAGAGTTGTAACACGCCAACACTTATTTGATCTAATAAAGAAAGAAAATTTCCTTACTTTAGATGCCAAATTAAACTATTTAAAAGATAAACTTTTGTCATGTGAAGGTTACAATAACGACCAAATTCATGATTTGCAATCTGAAATAAAACAAAGGTGAACCAAAGCTCAAGGTAAATTTATAAAATACAACCGGTCTTGGCTGGAAGGCACTTTTGGAATACCTGTTGATAAAACTTCTCAAAAAGAGCCAGAGCAAAAGGCAAAAGACTGAAGAACTACGTTCTAACTTTGAAAAGTAGACTTCTATACATGCTGCGAAAGTGGAACTGGGTAGATCTGGTAACAAAGATGCATCAATTGTCCGAAAAGATAAAGGCATTTTTGCTTACGCGACCCAGTAAAGAGGAGTCCTCCTTGACACCAATGCAGGCTTTGCAAATGTTTATAGATGCCGATTTGACACAAGGACAGTACGAGATTATGAGAAAGACCAATAAGGTTTTTTTCCGTGTTAAAGTGCATTACAAAAAGCCAAGAAGAATCGTGTACGATAACGATTATGGCGCAGTCATAATTGAAAAGGCATTATTGTCAATAGGAGAGCTTTTGACCGATTCTGCTCAGTTCAGATCCTCTGCTAAGTATATACGTTACACATGTATGTACTTAGCAGAGGATCTGAACTGAGCAGAACTCTGCTAAGTAGCATGCGAAATATAAAAAAAAGGAAAGCGAAAACATTTTTGCCTGAAACTTTGGCTGTTTGTGTCTGCAGAATACAATCCAATAATAGAAAATTCATCAGAAAGCGATGAATTAACTTAAAAAAAGCTATATTACTATACTTGGTACTCCACTAAGGCGTTTTTTGTAAAATATAGTATTATTTAAAAAAAATAAGTATTTTTATTGTTTATTTATCTTGTTTAGATACCAATTATGCATTAAAATAATTTTGGCCGCGTAGATCGAGCAAATACCTGTATGTGCGCCGGGAACACAACACGACACACACAACACACCTACATACAATACCATATTATAATACATAATAACATTAATAACACAACAAACACAACATGGACACAACACAATTGTTGCATTTGCACTTCTGTGTGTACTTTGCACTTTCACTATTCCGCTTTGCATCAATAAATATTTCATTGTTTCCTTACATGTACGATTTTCATACAATGTAAGTTAAATAATAAAAAATAAAAAATTGACCTCATATTATTTACTATGCTATCTCTACGGTTCACACCATAAATACTCATAAGGGATACCGATAACAAAAAAAAATCATTACTTTTAAAATTAGCAAGGCTACAAACATGCGGGTTGTACATAGGAGTATATTATGCACTAGATTAAGATTTAAGTACTTGTTCATATTTGGTAAAAAATCAGTGTATTATAGTACGCGCCAGTTAGTGTGGCAATACGAGTGGAACAAAGTCTTACGAATACGAAGTAACAAGAAAGGTAAATCAAAAATATTAAGAAATAAGAATTATTACATTATCTTTTAACATTGAAACTGTCGTTTTTGCAAATTTCTTATACCTACACCACTGTATGGGGGAATGTAAATGACTCGTATTGCCACACTAACTGGCGCGTACTATAGTAACCAATCGACGAAACTATACGCGGTATACTTCGGGACTTATCTTGGACCTAAATCGCGAGACAATCGAGGCCCTGGCGTACGCGGTTTGTTTTGTAATAAATAATCTATGCTTGATGAATTTGAGCTCGCCTACTCTTCGTAGCGACCCGCGCTATCCTCAAAAGACACCCAACGAGCACATTTTAGATCCAAGATACATATATGTTCCGAGGTATGAATTCATCTGATTAGCCAATCAACGAAACTATACCCGGTACCATTGTGACACCTTGCTTAACGATGACGTGATATTCATTTCCCATAATACCCGTAAGTCTATAAAACGAAGATAATATCTCAATACTGAGGATGTTTCATCAGATCATTAATATCTGAGATAAGTTCCTATAGGTGTGCGTCGTACACCCGGTGCGGTGGCGATGAGCGGGCATAACCGGACTGAGCTACTACACACATGCATCAAACAGATTTAGCTATTCGTTAATTAAACTTGTTACTTCGAAACTAGTTACGAGATCGTTGGAAGTTGAATATTGAAGAGTAAATTGCTACAGGGTGAAATGTGAAACTTGTGTACTTAAATGACAGAGTTAGGGTAAAGTGATACTGTAATATACCCACTGTATAGTTACCCGCATATTTTGACCCCAAGTCGTGAGAGAAATGTGTTTTAATATAATTTGTATGATTGGTGGATTTTAGCTCGTATTATCCTCAAAAGAGACCCAAAAAGCGCGTACTGAGCACATTTTGGGGTGAATATATATGCTGGTAACTATAAAATCGTTTGAACTGGCAGCCAAATTAATTTGCAATACTTTTAACGTTTCACCAATATCTTGCCTGTTGGTAAGTGATGTCGTCAATTACAGCGGTAGGTACGCACCGAAATAACTGTCGATATAATTGTTTGCCACCCTATCATTTACGTAAAAGCTTTCAAAGTGCCATTATTACTTTATGTGATGTTATTTCTCGCATTTATTTTAAACAATACGAACCGAATACGCGCCAATTACTTAAGTAAAATCATTAGAACGTAAATAATATAATGCAATAAGAAACTAAAGCATGGTCTACAGAACACCGATTTTAATGGTCGGTTTACATTTTCAGCGCTACTGGAAACTTCATTATTATTAGAAAAAATAAAACTTATCCTAAGAAAACAATGTGTTTTCACACTTTTCACTCTAGCAGTGCTACATTTCACTTTACAAATGGCGGAGGAATGAGAGAGCTGTAATCCAAAGTAGACCGTAAATCCAGTCACCAGACTGGATTAATCACTGAATTGTAAAAGTCCCAGTACCGGTTCACATTATTCTAGTGGCACTCCAGCACTAGATTCGGTCGGTGGCCAGTCCACCACTACACAATACCACTGGAATAATTGTGAACCAGGTTCAAGTTACAATTAATCAATCAATTAGCTATTGCAGTCCACTGCTGGACATAGGCCTCTTCCAATAAGCGCCACAAGTTAAAGTTACATACTTTTATTTTTCAAGAATATCTACGCATGAAAATGAGGTCTCAAAGCAAACAAATTGTTAGAGGTCCATCATAAACCCTTCAGAGTACCATGAGGAGAGAGACCAAACTTAACGGTCCAGTCCATATTACAGTCCACTGCTGGACATAGGCCTCTGCCAATATGCGCCACAAGTTAAAGTTACATACTATTATTTTTCAAGAATATCTACGCATGAAAATGAGGTCTCAAAGCAAACAAATTGTTAGAGATAAACCCTTCAGAGTACCATGAGGAGAGAGACCAAACTTAACGGTCCAGTCCACACCTACAATCATATTAACCTTTTACGACGCAGGTCAAAATTTCCATACTAATTATTCAACAGTTTCATAGCTGGGAGTTTTTGTCCTCGTTTCTGAAGGAATCCTTGCACGAATGACGGCGTACCTTAAAGTGAACCTTATCCAATGTAAACACAGTTTAAAACTATTTAATCAGTCTGCGCTTCATATTTCCACCGCAATGTTTTTTAAAGTCGTTTAATTTTCCTTCCACAGCTTTTTCGTACTTCATAATCTTTCCACTATTCAGATCTGTGATCCCTTTAACTGTTACTGTGTAGATATTATTATTACAACCATCAGTAAGGCAACAAGTTCTGTTCTGTAGTTTTGACAGCAGTCGAATCCGCAGACGAAAATTAAATTAAATGTTGTACGTTAGAAAACTAAACCTATTGGCAACTAATTAACTATCGGCAGCTAATTAACGAACCTAATGGGTTAGTGAATAAAATTAATTTCACACAAGCCACCGTACATTAATGGAGTCGAAGTTCTATTACCTAACAGCTCGCGCTAGCTAATTTTGTGGTTTCATCTTTTGCAAATAATGTTAATTACGACCTACAGATGTATATTGCATATGTATGATGCATTGCGTACGTGTACGATTCCCTAATGTAAAACAGCTTCCACATTTTAACTATCATGAGGACGACACAGTGCCTCGATGTCTCCGAATAAATGAATTTGTCATTGTGGTTTCTTCCTAAACCCGAGACTGTCGTGTATGGGGGTTGTTGCAATCGAATTTTCACATACAGGCATATCATTTCCTAATAGCAGAAGGCATACAAATCCAAAATGCTATACGAGCAGCATATTTATCATGTTATGCGCTAAATCCTCGTTGTGCGGAAGTGAAAATAGCTTTATAGCCGTATCCTATAATCCTATTGTGGTTAGAGAACAATGAGAGAACGTCAGGCGCCGAAACCTAAGTATTTATCACGACTCCCATCGACTTTCTAAAGGTAGGCGTGGGTGAAACGGCCGGACATGTTACAAATGGTAAATTGGGCTCTTAAACGGGAATGAACAAGCCGTTACTGTGTACGTACGTATGTTCACGACGTCCGCTTTTAGATAATGATGCCATAAGTTCGCGACCGACAGTATCGTACTAAACATGCGTCTAACAAATCGGTGTGTTGATATTAAAAACTGGCCTTGTTTCAATTCTATAATAAGCTAATGCACCTATATTCGATAGGTTAAGAAATTGTTGAATTGAGAAGCAGATTAGTCTAGGTTTATTCTCTGTATAGGTTTACCAGTTTTGTGCTTACACAAAAAAATCATAACCAGAAAACTCCATCATTATATTTTGACCTGGGAAACCAAGACCTCGTGCTCAATAGCAGTATTCGCTATCGCTATGCCATTGAGGCATACAGATTAATCTCCAAACATATTTCGAAATACATATTGAATTCAAGTTTATGAGTGTTTGAATTATGTGCCTTGCTCAATCGGTCATATTGGAGTATAATTTACATAGGTCTCATAACAAACGGTTTCAACAAAATTGATAAATAATTTCCTTAATGACCACGAGGTATCGCGTTATGTTCAGAACGTGACATCGAAATGACATGTACGATATAAAGAATAACAAGGGATCATTATCGACGTGAAAAATTGCTCTTAACGGGTCGAGCTTTCACGTCTTTGTGTGGACACAACAATGTGATATGCTAAAGCAAACGATTTTCATCTTTTTTGGACTAAACATAATAACAGAACGGATGTTTAGTTACGAAAAATGATGGTGAAAGGTTGTCGTTTTATAAAACATCTGTGTTACAAAAAAGCAAATTGTTGCATCGCATTGTCAAAGGTGATCAAAGTAGACATTAAAGTCGTCGGCCCGTTTGGCGGTGGTGGCTTTTTCCAAACCCCTGTTCGATCCACTAGTAGAGCATACTCTGGGTCCTAAAACAGTTGCAAGTGTCACAGGATCCACTAGATACTGCCATCGATGGATTGTACTGAACCAACAGAGCTGTTTGCTCCACAGGTATATCGTGGCGGTGGATCCTAGTGGATTGAGGGAAAATTGTCACGTACCTATGGGTATGTAAACTGAGTGTAAGAGGGATACTACTGAGCAGAGACAAAATTCTGTCGCCCTTATATTATAGTTGCCAAAGGGTTCGTGAAATGCGGGTTTTGAATTACAAGCTAACATTTCGCTAACTATAGGAATTTTATGACCGAGGTAATAGAGGGCGAGTCAATTGCCGTTCACAGAATCCGTCCTGTTACTTCTATAGACCTTTTCTTTCACCCGATACTTTTCTCGGCCCTGAAATCGTACGCAATCTGAGAACACGGGACGGGGGTAAAACATTGTATATTCGTCGAAAAACATCGTATTATTTAGATACTTATTGTTAACAGACATGTTAAAAATCTTTGATAGCTTATACAATCACATATTAATAGTAGCATTTAACGTTAACGTCACCGAATGTTATGTAAATTTTATAACACTTGAGTAAATTTGGCAACCGTCTTAATAATATTGCTTAGGAGTCAGTCGGTGCTATTGCAAATATTTTTGGAAATACTACGCAAAACAATTTGCCACACCAAAACAAGTATGTAGATTAGGATAAGAGGTTATTAGCGACAGTGATAAGAGACTGCACCTACCTATATAAGATACACGTTTGAGACAACGCCTGTGCAAGATAACACGAAAACAGCTACAGCCTCGTGAAAACCCACCTATCTTGTAATTAAGGTAAAACAATCACTCACACACACACACATACATAGCCTCTGTAGCGTGGCGTATTCGACTTTTACGCAGGGGGCGCGGGGTCGATTCCCGCTTAGTGCAATGAATATTTTTTTTTTTTTTATATAGCACACGTCAATTTGACTTCGCCTCGCCTGATGTCTATTAAGCCGTCGATCCCGGTTGTCATACGAACATATATGGCAGTCGTTAATCTAAGGAAAATGGGTGAAATGGCCCACATAGGAGAGCTGATCACCCGTCCGTTCAACGGTGTCCCCACTCGTAACAATAGCAAGGTAAAATAATATGAGTAAATAATAGAGAGAGTACTACTCTACAAATATGAATGTAATGTTTATCACCTTACTGACGCTAAAAAACGAACAAGCGCATTTTTTTGACGTTAAGAAATGTGTTGTCACGAAAAGTGTTGCGAAAAAATTGTATAGATACACATTACACATAGCCAAAAAAATAAGTGTCCAGGTTCACAAGTTTGTTTCGAGGCCCTGCCCAGGTCACCTATTTTTTTTAAAGTCCTAGGACGAACCGATTTTTTCGGAGCCTGGAATAAGAGAATTTTAGGGCCGCACCCTTTTACGTAGGCGGTCCCAACGTAAAAGGGTGCGGCCCTAATATTCTCTTATTCCTAGCTGGCAAAACGTATGTGTTTATTTTGGCCTACCCCTTTGGGGATATACTGAAAATATAATAACATGACAATTATATGGGTCCCGTCCCGCCTGCTATCAAACTTGTTTCGGTCTTTTTAGGGCAAAAGCCGCGGCTCCGGCTACTTTTCCACAGACGACACTTGTCACGATGCAATGGGTCCCCAAAATCACGCACCGTGGAAAGCCTTTTTAGTCCCTAAAGCCTATTCATACTCTTTCAATATGATGTTCTATATTGAAAGAGTATGAATAGGCTCATAGCTCATAAAATATCACAACCATAATCATGTCCATAACTGAATGGAAATTATTATTATCAGCGAAAATGATACCGACCCGTTAACTGCGCAACTCGATACTTGACTGAAAATAAAGCCTTAAGTGCAAATATTTATTAGACCAACGCGGCGATCGGGTCAATTCAGATCAGGTGGAAAAATGCTTTAGCAGTTTTTACATGGTAATCAAATATAAACCTTGTTCCATACGTACAAAGTTTAAAATAGTATCCAACAACGCGCTACTGTCTTATGGGAAAATGCTTCAAAACATCAACTCCTGACTTACGATGTAATATCAATATTCAGCAAAATCTTTTACATTAAAACGAAACTACGCATATCCGTAGACCGTAAGCCATCTTATTTTATACAAATACGACTAAGCAAGGAGGTATACGTCAAATGTGTATAAAATATGGTTTTCAGGTAAATAAATGAGCTGCTGAGGTGTTACAGAATTAATCTCGTCGTACGACTCCTTTTAGGGAGATTCCTCTAGAGAGTCTATTTAGGACTACGCAAAGAGATCCATTTTCAGAGTTTCATTACAGGCGTGCGTGATCGCCACAAACAATGAGTTGGTTGCCGTTATAAACGTTTCGGTTTTCGTGCTGTCGACAATAGTTTGGTACATAACGGTGTTTGCGACATTTCACGATAGGCCGCTTGAGGATTCGAGGTGTGACCTTTGCTTATTGTGCCAATATGTTTAAATAAAATAATTACTAAGCATCCATTTTTGTCAAGCGGTGTCGCGTCGACGAATAAAGCTATACGTGGAACGAAACAGTTGAACTGTGGTGTTACAGGTGAATTTTTTGAGTATGGAACTATGGATGTTCAAAGTCAAAACTATGAGAAATAGCAAAATATACTCATAGGAGTCACAGGCGCTAGTTTGATAAAAACTTAAACTGCCTTATTGGATTTTTTAGAAGTCAATATTCCTAGCCAGGGTAATCAAAGACGTTGATTTCTAAAATAAAACACACTGTACCAAATGATAGAAACTATAATTTAAACATAAATCTTCTAATAATTGTGTGCGTATATGAATGTAAGTTATTAGTCAAACGCAAATCATACATGAAAAGTGATCAATTTGGTTTTTTTTTTTCAAATCAGCAGTTTTGATTCCTGGAATAAGATATTGATTTAAAAAAAAAATCAATGGTGCAGTTTTAGTTTTATTTTTGGCCATTCTCACCTACTTGAAAAATTCTGTATAGCACTATAAAATGAGGATAACATCAAAATATTTCTTGTAGTACTCCATTGATGAACATCATTAGGTATACTGTTAGGTATATAATATTACATTACGTAAGACATTTGTAAACAAGGTTCATCATAATTAACTGACTAGTTTGACTACATTTGATAATAAAACAAAAAATATAGATTTTTAAGAAGGTTGCTACAAATTTTGCAACTTGTTTTGTATAAACAGTTTCCAACGCAGACTTTACAATCTTTTATTTAACAATACCTAGTAAATATTAAATGCAATTCGTCACTGAAAGTTATTCACATCTTAAGCAGCCTTTATTCTAATATTAATTATTAGTAGCTGGCAGTTACATCAGAGAGATATGACCAAATGTTACAATAAACAATATCTACGTGGGCGGAGCCACAGGCATCAGCTCATAATGTTATAAAACTTCATTTGATTTCAAAAGAATGACGTTTTTTAGATGTCTAGGTGTGGTAGGTTTAAAAATAAAGCATTACTAAATCTAAGGCTTGTAAAATATTGGAAAAGAGAGATTTCAAAACAGTATGAGAAAGTTACAATGAATACTTAGCAATAAAGTAGTAAATTCTATACAAATAATTATAAGAGATTTAATAAAACACAAGAAACTTGTGAGTGCTCAAGAACTCATAGCTTAAGATACGGAATTACTTGAAATATTGTGCACACAGCTGCAAAGAAAAAGAATGCAAGCAGTTTGAGTAGTGAGGATAAAAATTTAAGAATGCATTATCCATAATGGCCTAGAAATGGGCAGCTCCTTGTAGCATCTGTGGCACGGCAGTAGTGAATGACGCTATGCTGGAGGCGTGGGTTTGATTTCCGGTCAGTGCTAATATTTGTATGCACTAAAATAGGTGTTTGCATTAGTCTGGTTCATGCCTCAGAGAGAATGTTAAGCCATCGGACCTGGTTGCCATATGAACATAATGGTAGTCATTATGTAGTGGAAATGGGTGTAATAGCCCACTCAGAAGGGTTGTTCGCTGATCTGGTCAAGTGTCCCCAATGGAATTAGTCGTAGTAATGGGTGGCTCCTAACCTGATCAATACGTCAAAGGTTGTCTAAGATGGTATTATTAACATTGGTTAATCAAGAGAGGAGAGCTTGCGCTCTTCCAGAGTGGTTGGTTAGAATATTCAGTAATGCTATGTATTCAAAATGTATGATTTCAATTTTATCAGAAAGAAAAAGGTAAAAAGAATAGTATTCAATCTTACCTACTTAGCAGATCATCTGGTAAGTAGGTAAGTAAGTAATAATCTGCTAAAATAATATAGGTAGTATGTTTCTCAAGCAAGTTAGGCTTGCTATGTTCCAGACTGAGAAGATAAAAAAAATAGCCAAGAATCGGGGCCCAGATTCAGTAATGCCACATTTTTAAACATGTGACATCAAATAGGTTAGAAGTTAAAATGTAAAAAATGGTATTCTGAAAATGTTGTTTTAACTCACTAATCAGTTAAAACAACATTTTCAGAATCAATCATAGTTGATAGCATTTCCAATAGGACAGAAATGGTTCATTTTTGTAACCAGGTAAATCATCCAGACTTTCATTTTGATGTTATTTATTTATTTATTTTTTAGGCTAATAATGTTTTCCCATTATCATTCTGAATTTCTTATTAGAAATATTTAGCCAGAATATTTGTAAACATTCCAGTTTGTTTGGACATAAACTTCTAATAAGATTTTTTTTTGTGACTGTTTATTTATGTAGGACAACAATGAGTAAACATTTTTTTATACTTTTGTAACTTTTTGTGTACCTGGCACTATAATAGAGTTGGAAATACAACAATGCTCATGTTATATCCTATCCAGCACTTAGTTATGAACAGAACTACACGTGACCAAAGTAAAAAGATTCCAATAAGACGCTGAAATGGTAACAGTTTATTTTAGTAGTCATATGTTTACGTCTTACCTACAAACTTATTTTGACGGCACGAAAGTCAATTCCAACTAATTTTAAACGTGCGTAACAGAAGCCCACATACATAAACTACCTTTATCAGTACACAAACGAGAAAATAATAAGATTATTAGAAACTCACACGGTGTTAGAGAACGTTTCGTGGGTATCGCTCGTATAGAAAGCGATCAACCGACACCGCTCATCGGCGGGAACCAGTACTTTTCCACTTCGTGTTTCTACAGAAGAACCACTAAAACTTAGCAAGAGCCTTCCTCACCTCTCTAAGTCAAATTTCTGACAGTACGATCCCACTATCATGCTGAAGAAAGCACACGAAAGCGGACAAAGGGTCCTTCAAAACACAGCCATTTTGAAACCGTTCATACGAAATGTTACGTGTACCGATGCGTACAATGTTTTAAGGACCAACAAAGTAAACCGGATTATCTGTTCGCACTCATTTTTGTTTTTTATCACTATAAAAACTAACACTTAACATTTCACACACTGCAGGATTTCACTTCATACTTTCGCACACACCCGTAACGTCACGCAAAGTCCTCGACGGACGAAAACGACAGACTCGCACGAATCGAGCTGCGGATTGCGTGCCACGAAAATGAATAATGTTACCAGAGTGAATTTCAATTTCTACTGGAACAACTTCACAGTGTAAAGTAGAAATTGTGATGGACAACGGAATATTAATCCAATTGGATTTTTGAAATGTCAAATTGGAAAATGTCTTCTAATTAGTTAAGTATAAATTTATAGTTACAAAACCCGATCTCAGAGAGCCTTCAGGTACAACATGGGGTTGGAACTTCGATATTTTCCGTGAAGTGACTGCCATCTGTCCTCCACAACCCATTGGTGAAATCGAAGTATTGTAGTTAGAGCTCCACTCCAACCTAATCCGAGAGCTAGTACGATTTTTGAGTACGTTCTTGAGGAACTCACCTGGCAATGGTAAAGCCCTCAACAAATCACCTGTCTTTTCTTTTATGTATTCCTAAACTGCAACATTATAAAAATTACATATTGCCTCAAACATGTATTTCTGGATTTTTTTTAATATGTTAAAAAATGTGGGGGTTGATGTGGTCTGCACCTTCGTGTTGAGGTAAAAGTGGAAGGGCACTTTTACCTCAACACGAAGGTGCATTGCCCGTTTAGAAGCACCTTAACAGGAGAGTTGTCTGACAAGTTTCCAGCTTGCCTCAAGAACGTACTCAAAAAATCATATCAGCTCTCGAACTAACTAGCCGTAACGACTGTCACAGAAATTGGTATTGGGACTGAGACCGACGACTTCACGTGGTTTTCGAGACACGGAGGGTCGGGTAAAACCTTTAGATGTTTGTCACTCAATTGGGCAAGGTACATTTAAGATAACTACGGCAACCTCCCTCCCCCTCCCCACTGATGCTTGAAATCCCCGTGCCCACCAGGCTCGGTGATCACCTGCGTTGGCTATGAGGCGAGGCTCTGGGACTCTGGGCCGTCACCCAGTCCGACTAGCCTCCGCCGCCTCTATACCCATGGATTACGGGAACGGGATTAGAATTCCTTGAACTGAGCCACCCGGCAGCTGCTAGTCTAATCATTTATTAATTGTACCATGAATTATGACCGTTTATGGCCATGTGCTTGTCTGCCACTTAAGTGGTATAAAACAATTTGTGGCACTCTGGGAGTGCCGAAAGAAGTAAAGTCAGTCTGTATAAAAAGTAACAAGTACTTACTTATACTTACTTCACGAAAACATGTGCATTGTCACATACTATTCTATGAAATAGATAGTAGTAGCCGTATAGAATTAAATTATTACTTGTGAATTTGTATCGTCGTCGGTCGGCGCGACCAGTTGGTGTTGACAAAACAGTAAACTACGAAGCATAACATTAGCCATATGGCTATTCTCTTATGCTACGATAAATATAGGAAGTGGGAAATTAATGTTACTACCAATCTAGTAGAATATTTTTATCTTGACAGCCCCATTTAAAACTAAAATGCTACCATAGCCAATATTAAGTTCTTTATCATATACATTTTATGTAACAAAATTAAATAAATAGGGATAATTTTTCCTTTGACCATTCGTTACTACAGCTTAGGTAGGAAATCTAATAAGATCATTCCATAGTTAATAAATGTTACATTCCTAATATATGTACTGAAATATGAATTATTTTTATGTAGTAGCCAGTCACTGCTTCTATAAAGAGCTTCTTTGTTTGTCCATGGCCATGCGCGCGTTATTTAATTTAGTTGCTTGGCAACGCGTTAATAATCCTAAAAGCACAGTTGTATTTGACCGATATCCGTAGTAGGCTGGTATCCCGGTGAATTATTAATAAATCTTCATCGTACATTTGAAATGAATCAATCCGACAGTATTCTGATTGATCTATAGTTAAACATAACTTAAAAAAATACCTACGTCACCTAATAGATTTACACAATGATTCTGAAAAGTCTTTCATTATAGAAAAACGCGGGCGTGTGATTACTCAGTCATATAAAATACTACTGCAATGTGCTTCAGTCCGGTGAACTTTCCTACTAGCATGATTAAAATTAATATACAGTTTATATTTTTTAATTATTTCGTTCTTGTGTTTGGTGATGATTACGAAAATGATGACAAACGTAAGTACTTGCTGTTTTAAATTGAATACTTTTCCTGCACCTGCACGTTTATAGATACGAGTATACCAAATCTTTAAAAATATTTAAAAGAAATATACCGTATCACCGCGCACCGGTCTATGTATTTTCATAAGTAAACATTTTTTTTTTTTGTGTTAGATTATTATAGCTTTAGATTCAATAAAGTGATGTGCTTTCAATTAAATTCAATTTCCTACACGAACACTCTTGACAATTTCAGCGCTCTCTAACCAATATTTTTTTAAGTAGGTTCAGTATATTTTAACTTTAAGTTATTGTGAATTAATAAGTGTAAAATATACCTATATTTTTAAGATATTGTAATACTTTAAATTTAAAGTGACATACTTAATTAAATAGTTCATTATATAAACAAAAAAAAATCGTAACTCATACCTACTTTGTACTCATAACATAACAACATATTTTGTACTGCAGCTGTTTTGCATCTATTTAGAAGATTTTTTCATTGTTTAATAAATAATTCTCTTTAGAAAAATACAGCCGAGCTGTAGCAGAAAGCGGACAGTTAAATTGCGTTTAAGTGCAATTTAACTGAGCTATTACGTTTTAGCTCGTTGGGCTACTTTGAGCTTAGGTTCTCATAAGGCCCATAGTGAGGGACCACGTTTCAGTCATCACTGGTAACACACACTGGAACGGCCGCGGGAACGCGCTGGATGCGAGCCGCTTCCAACCGGTCTTATTGGAGATCTATAGGGGAGGCCTATGTCCAGCAGTGGACTTTTCGCGTTTACTTAATTAAATTTCTGGTACCTACATGACGTGCTGACGCTGTTTAAATTGAATTAATTATGGGTGAAGTAAAAAATATACATGGCATGGTAGGTACATCTTGTACAGTCGACAAAGGAGATAATGTCACGCTTTTACATAAAACTTTATATAAGAAAGTGCAATCGTATTTCCTTTGTTGACTGTACCTACATTATAGGGTTCAGGTTAATTGCCGGAGCCGGAGATTGGTTTCCTCAAGTACAATAAAGGTACATTTCAGTCTGAGGTGAAAGCCTTGGATACAAACGGTAGACAGGGACCCTCACAAAATCCATAGGCCACGGTAACCCATCGGGTGGGCCGTGTGTTTGTCTACCGCCTAAGTGGCACAAAAAAAAGTGGATGATGACGAAAAGGTCAATAATACTAGACAATAAAAATTATAATATTAATCAATCAAAGCACAGGCAGCACAACGTTCAGCCGACCGCGTCCCGCGTTTCCGTTTGTCGCGTGGAACACAAAAGGTGCGCGCGCGCAGAGCTCCGCGTAACCACCGCCATTACAGCGCTATTATATGCCTTTTTGTTAGTTTTTTTTATGTGGACACGAATTCTGGTTACCAACAGGATGTGTGCTCTCAAATTCTACAGACCTACATGGCTCAATGTGGGAAGTGAATGAAATTACTGGCAAGTACCTACCATTCTGTTCTGAGGGTCAGTCATCCTTTGTTAATGAAGGCAGAGCGCAGATTGAGAGCAATTCGTTTATTTTATTTGTTTATTTTGTAATCGAGTAGGTCAACATATCGAAAGGTTAAGCAACTCTAGCCAGGTCAATCTTAGAATGGGTAAGAGTGACCATTCTTAAGACATTGAGAGTAGACCCGACCCACCGTGTCTCAAAAAGCACGTAAAGTCGTCGGTTCCAGTCGTCATAACTATGAATATCCGTGACAGTCGTTACGGATAGTTGTAGTGGAGCTCTACAGAACTTCGATATCGCCAATGGGATGTGGAGATCAGATGGCAGTCGCTTCACGGAAAATATCGACGTCGCATGACAAAATATTATCCTAATACGATTCCAATAAAGTGGCCTTTTTAGACCTGCATATCACCTAGGATCACAGACTTGAAGAGTGTCTCTCTATTTCTGTGCCTAGGATAGTTATTCCGTGGCACGGCACTACAAAGTTCACCGGAGTCGTACCGACGATGACGCGACGACATTTTGCATTGCAGTCAAACCGCGTAGGCTCTACTCTATCTACCTACATCCCACAAAAGGTATTCTACGCCGTAGAGTACTGTGAGATGTGGTAAGTGGCAACATCAATTTCTTAATCTAAGTATTAGCTTAGTGGAGTCGACCTTACGATAGAGATATCCTGCTTTCGAATTCTGCCCATTACCCAATACACAACCGACGTGAACCCATTCCAGCACAAGCAATTTTAGTTCAGCTGAAGGGGTGATGGGAATGCAATAAGTGAATATACCCGTACCCAAAATTACATCACTTTAAGTACTCGTACAATTAGTAATTTCGGTTCCTAAATAAAATTACATTCCAGTTCACTGCAAATTGTTCTGGCTCAACTATTTATTGCAAAATGAAAGTAAAATATAGACATTGTTGTACAAAACAAGGTAGTCCACTGCTCCTGGCTCCTGGCGTGACGTGGCGCGATAAAAATCGGTGCCAACCGGTGCAGCGGTGCAACGTTTTTCGCGTTTGCCGCCGATACAATAATAATTCAAGTTTCGTCATTGCTTGCAATTTTTCTAAAGCAGGTTAATTTTTGCCCTATTTATTATAGCTCCGAATTTCGTATTATCTCCGAAGACAATCGGATAAACAGTTTTGTGATTATCTTTAATATCAGAATGAGTTGCTTATATAAGAAAAGAAAAAATTATCACATTACGCTGCAGTAAATTTTTAAGATGACAATTTTTTTTGTACGTCTCATCTTACTGCAAGAGGTTTTTACCACTTGAAACATCTTGCTTTTATTACAGATGCATAAATATATTCAAATCAAATCAAATCAAATCAAATCAAATCAAATCATTTATTTGTATAAACACGTGTCAATATACATATGCATGCAAGATGGTCAATAGTTGGTTAATGTCCAGCGTGTTTAGCCGTAGTCATGCCGGCGTACAAATGCTTCAGTAATAGGTATGTCAATCTAAAAGTATAAAAAAGTCAAGTAACAAAAAACAATTAAAAATCAATTACAATGTACTACTTGAGTTATTAGAATGTCAAGATATAAAATAACCAAATAAATAATATAATGTCAAAAAAATACTATTAATATAAACTAATGTCAATCTAATCTAATTTTATAATGTCAAAAGTAAATTGTTAGTCAATCTCATCATTTAAATAATCAGTAACATTGTAATACGCTTTTCTAATTAACAATTTTTTCAGTACTAATTTGAACTCGCTGCAACTCATCTCCTTCCAATCTCTAGGCAATTTCAATCTATTATGCAGGTGTTATATGACCACACCTGTAACTCCCTGAAGGGGTAGTCAGAGATGTATTAACACTCATATTTTACCAACTATGATTTGCGGTCCCTATCACTATTCTCTCAACTATTTTTTTTATGTAGATTGATACAGACTAAACGAACTATACAAAATCGCCTATTCTGAATCCCGGACAGCATGAATACAACTACTTAGAATTGTTTACAGTGATCTATAAACATTCACTGTACTTCATCATCATAGCGATTTCCCAGTTGCGCTCAAGTCTGACCTCCTAACCCGAAAAGGAAAACCTGCGCGGTTAGAGCCTCGTCCATTGTTTAGCAGATACATGGACTAGCAGGTGAGGTTGGCTTGAATCTCAATGGGATTGGGAGGAGTTCTGTACGGCAGTTAATACACGTACTACGTTAATACCTACGAGACAAATGCCAGTACCTAGGTATGACATGGTGAAAGAACTGAAAGATATGCAATATCGTAATAACTTACAGGGTAAACAGAAGTCAATAAACAAGGTTTGTGCCTAATAAGATAATTATTAAGTAAGTAAATAGCTTTCATATTTTCTTTCAAAGTTTGTATTAAGTATACCGATTATACGTGTAGTATTGAGGAAATGCGTTTTGTATCGTATAAACTCTGGGGCATGGTACGGGTTGGCGCGAATGCTCATGTTGTTATGTAGAGCCAAATTGAAAAGCTGAAGCGATTTAACTTTCGATATTGAAATTGTGACATTGTGTTATAATTACCCAATATTTAGTTATTAGCCTTCCTAATGTCAAAACTTAAATGGAAATTTGCGAAGAAAAACGCTTCTTGACAAGAAATGTTAAGAAGCAATTGCTGCGCAAATGTAGGGCACCAAAGCAGTATTTGCTGTCTGCCCAGCAAATGTTGCTTTGGTGTGTGGCCCCCCTTAGAAATGCACAACGATTGTTCACTTATTTATTTAAAGATAATTTTGTGTTAAACGTTTTACACGGCATTCTAAAAACACCCTTCTTCAATACCATCCCTAACGGGAAAGCAAGATCTGATATGGAGCCTGACTGCATCGCAGAGAGAGACCTGGTTACGCAAAGTATCAACAAAGTGCATTCAATAAAATTTCGTTAATTTTCCGCTAACAACTGTACTCTTGCACCATACAAAAATCATAGTAACTTTCAGTTACAGCAGGGCCAATAAACTGTAAGCCTGATTTATTCGGTAGATCACGCGATGTTACAAAACTTAAACGTGTTTGTCGACCTGTCAACAAGCCCACAGTTACCATGCTCACGGTTTTTCTCCCCAATATGACCAGGGAAACTACCATGAAACGTCCGAAACTTCAAGCCGGCACGAAACACCCATGAAAATGTAGGGACCTACCTACCGTATTATAAAGTATCGAAGGGACTTCGACTTCGGCAGTATTTACGCTAAACAAAGTGTCGTCTTCGGTTTTCGGGCCTGATTTACTAATTGCCATGCCCAAGGGTATGGGCATACAATGTCCAGTTCTTAAAATCATTGACCATTGACCACATCCTATAAATCCTTTAATACTACGTAAACCTATTCTTTTTCAATTAAGTATGTACCAATTGCCAGAAGCTTTGTTCCACAATTTCGAATGTAAGTTTCATGGTAGGGCTGTTGAGTGCTGAATGCACTTAAACGCTTAAACGTTTATCGCATTCTTTTTACAAAATTCGACTTGATGCCCGCCATTCTTATGCAAATTCCATTTCGCCGTTAAAATTCTTTTACTATGAAGTTCTCTACTTCTCTAAAAATGGGGTTTTTATGCCTCTCTTTGAAGAATAATGTTCAGTTGATATCTGCATGTCTCGTCTACAAAATAAAGTGGGTACCTATTTGGATGAATGATGCAGTTATTTCACTAGAACTTGTAAAAGGCTTTAGGCGCGATTGGTCCAATTCAAGATCGGTCGAATGACAATTAAAAAAGGGCGTTAAATAGAGTTCCTACACATGTTGTACTATTCATGTTCTAATCCCAACAACCAGCTAATACTTTTATAATGTAAAATGATGATCGGCAAACGTGGCGCATAATTCAGGTATTTTACGCATCGCAAATCAACTGTCCTTGCATTAACTTATTGAACCTTGACATACTTATTCTAGGTACTTTTTACCTGTTTCCGGTTTTCGTATGATTGACAAAAATAGTGTTGTTTTGTGTTGGAGGGTCCGACAGTATTCGATACGGTAATAGCCAATACACAAACCATAGGTGTATAATGTGTATATAGCTACATCCCTCTGTTTCGCCCGGACAGGAGTACAGGCTACAGGCAGGCAGGATAATGTGATATCATAACATTATTGTAATCGATCGATTTGAACACCCCGATTTCAGTGTTTTCGGTTAGAAATTCGATTAATGATTCGAATTGTTTACCCATGGGACATAATACTATCTAGGACACGTCATGACGTCAATATGATTTCTTTTAATGGAAACGAGGTATGAAAAAATAAATTCTAATACATACTAATGTCATGCCTTGCAAAAAGCAGATCTAGAGGTACCTAGAACCTTTTGTTTGGCATGGTTCGCATAGCATGGTCCGAATTAAATGTTGACGGAAGACGGATGCCTTCAGTGATAGATGAACAGATTAAACCGATCGAATAGCTGTAGACGTTGAACCACCATTCATGAATGGATCCATTCGAGCCCCGAGGACAGTATTTAAGTATGAATTCGGATCCGTCAGAGTCGATATTTTTCGCAGTGTGCGTACCGCTTCAAGCAGTACAAAATGTGCCCATAAACTAACGATGAACTTTTTTGATAGTGTATATGCTGGTATCACCTGATCAACATCAGCGCACTCCTCGCCTGGAAGATTTCTTTTGGACGGGCTCAGGCGATGGACCACCGCCACCGCCAGATCCACCTATCCCTGCTCCGGTTGAGCCATCCACACCATTGGTGCGAACCACTACGGTACTGGCTACTGTATACTTGGATTCTTATCCGCCACAAGTAAGTACAACACCAAAAAAATTAAGTTAAAGTTTAAATGGTAGGAATCGCGATAATGTTATATGTTCATAACACAATGGCTGCTGATGAGCTGTGCATACTGTTATGCTAAGGAGTCCTCACGTGAGTTTTGGTATCCGAAAACCAACATATAACTTACTAGCTGTTGAACGCGGCTCCGCCCGCGTGGATATCGGTTATCGCCACCAAACATAGCCTAGGTATGTCGTTTCCCAAGGTCTAAATTATCCTTGTGCCAAATGTCATCAAAATCGGTTCAGTGGTTTAGGCGTGAAAGTGAACGGACAGACAGACAGAGTTACTTTCGTATTTATAATAGATATTAGTAGGTATGTAGTTAGAACATTCAAGTCACAAGTAAATATATTGCTTCTAGGTAAACATAAATTTACCGTACCTACCGTAACAATAAAAATTGCGCATTATCTTACAGCCCAGCATATGCCTAGGACTTAGGACAACACCCATCATCACCCATGGATCATTGTACCCATGGAGTTTATGATTAAGTAATAAAAAAATCATAACAGTTGCCTCCCCTGCAGTCTCTGATGTAGGTACTGCTACTGTCGTGTTTTTAACTAGCTTTGCTTTAATGGGTAGAAATCAAACATTGTGTGCAATGGTATTTTGAAAACACGACATTTTTATGTCAAGACATATCTACCCCACCGATCGCACAAAGGAGACTTGAATAAATAGCTTCCCTATCAAATCAACTATGCATTAAAATGGAAAATAGCTAGCACGGCAAATTGTATGTGTAGATACATCGCCGCCAAACATTTGCCGACAGCAAAACTTAGTTAGCTTTAAGTAGGTACTAAATTGAGCCCTTATTCGTAACTGCCAACGGCGATGTAAACGTTTTGGTACACGCGCGTTTCTAGTATCTTGGCAAAATGAAATAACTTGGACTAAGGCAACTTCGGAGACAGGTCTCTCTGTAGGATAACTGACAATATTACGAGTCGAGATCTTAGTAAATCCAGTTTTGTGGATATTTCAGGCATATTGTGTCGCACGGACGTCACTTTTTGATAGAGATTTTTCTGTGGTCTTACGCCCGTAGCACATCTCCGCCGTTTCGCGGCGGACAGCGGAACTGCTAGTTGAGTTTCGCTGTGTTCAAGTGTAGCTGGAGCAGCGAAACATGAGCGGAACTTGACACTTGTTATCTAATATGGAGCGCGTACCCGAATCTAACTGGTCCGTGTAGAACGCATGCGCCAACTACCTGACTTCTGATTGCTCCGTTCAACATGATAACGTCTTTTTCGCATGCGCGAACTTGATACCGTGCGTCAAGAACTTTCAAAATCAACAGGGCCGAAATTGGGTAATTGGCTGTCTAGTTAAATTATTAGTTACTTTATGGTGAGTGATAGGAAAAGGAGATGTTCACTTTTTGTATGGACAATGGGGACACTAATTTGCACAAATATAATATATATAAATTAGTTTTATATTTAATACCATTATACGTTAACATTACATTTAGATAAATATAATATTAATACAATTAAAAGTCTATTATTATAATAAAAAGCGTACCTTTCACATTTAATTCTCTCAGAATTTCTAGCCATGCTTGCAATTTTTTCACGTTATTTTTATAATGTGGATGGCTTATTAAATAAATAACGGGTCTATTTCTGATCTCTATGAGAAGCTTTTCGGTATATTCCACGCCCATCATTTAAAAAAACGTAGTTACGCTCAGTAGCTTTACCATGGTAAAGCTTAGCTTAGGTTTAGTAGGTCTTTATTTGCTAGCCTATGTTACTCCCATTATTGAAATCAGTCAACAACAAACAAAAAAAAAACAAGAAAAGGACTTTCCTCTTTAGAATATTAGTGTACCTAGATGTAGGTAATACCATCCTGTACAAAAAACTGTAGACGGCGAAAAAATAATCAAAGTAAAACTTTTTTACTGATCTTGATTCATTTGGAATTTAAAAGACCCCTAATGGGGCCCTGCAATTTACGTGTTACGTAAAATTGTCACGTGACAACACTGACAAAATAGCGGACGAAGCGCGGAGGTGTGAACGGCATAGGCGAAACTTGCGCGGCGAAAGAGATAGAAGATAGGTAAATCTATGCATTTGAACATGCCGTTTCGCTAGAGTTTCGCTCCTCGTACAACTGACAGAACATGGCGAAACGACCGCAGTTCCGCTATACGCGGTTTCGCGGCGGAGATGTGCTACAGGCGTTAGTCTTAATTAGTGACTTGCTTCCTAGCCGCAGGAGGCGCGGGTTCGATCCCCGCTCAGTGCCAATATTTGTATGCATGAATATAAATATTTGCATTGGTCTGGGTGTTTCTATGTATAATATGTATGTATTTACAAAAAAAAAAAAAAAAGTATCTAAGTATGTATATCCGCATTCTAGATTCCATAACACAAGCTAATTAAGCTTACCGTGGATCTAGAAAGCGTTGTGTAGAATGTTGTGGAATATTCCTTCTGATTTACCTTTTTCTGTTACTTCCCAAAAGACGTTTAGTTAGACTAATTCCCATCTATTTCATCTTGGTAATAATGACTCTGGATACTTTACTTCTAGGCGGTGACAGACAAATCGACAGGTGAATGCGTACTAAATTGCGGAGAACCTGGCGTGCCCGATAGCTTGGAACCAGAAATCCCCGAGGACCGAAGGTACTGGCTGCTCACTGTCATACAAGGGTCCACTCCAGATAGCCTGCAATTGAGACTCGCTAGGTTGTATCAGAAGGCTTTCTTGAGGTAATTAACATTAACTTTAAGAAATAAAGAGCTTGCTTTTTCACTAATCTATTAAATTGCATTCCTTCAAAACGTGCTTGCTACTTGATTTGGGAACCAAAAGTACTGGTGTATTGTTCTACATTTGAAGAAATAATAATTTCTACAGCTTACATTAGCTTGTTACTTTATAGTGGTAGTTTTTTTAGAATCTCTTAATTAATTTCAGACAGCAAGAACGTCATCTGGGTATAATAAAGTCCTTAGACGCACCACCTGCTCGAAAAAAACATGAAGTACATTCGTTTGTTGTTAACAAAGACAATAATATTAGTCCTGTAGGCCCCCAAAACCTCAACACTCCGTTTCGATATCTAGATATCTATAGTTCCATGATCGCTCCTGTGGAGTCAGTAGCCAGTATTATAATTAAAAATGGAGAATCTAGTAAAACTCCATTGAATAATTCTAAAGATTTCGTTTATCCCGCTAGTATAGAAATGTTCTCAATTGATAAAGACAGTACTTTAGTAAACGCAGAAATAAGAGCTACCAAACTGAATGAAGTTGAATCATGGATACTGGCCACACCTGTTATTGTTCGCAAGAGAGAGGTCACCGATAGAGAAGAACTTCAGGAGATCAAAGAAGATATGATTGATATACCTTTAGAATCGGAAGGAGGTGAATCAAATGACACACAATTGTTCAAAAGAGAAATATTGAAGCCGGAGCAACAACCACCAGTTCAAGTTCATATACAAAACATTACAGAGGTAAATAACTACAATGTTTTAATTGTATTGGTGGGGCTGAACCTAGGTAGATATCAAGAATGTTATTCTTTGAATATAAGAGTTATCTGTGTTGTATTTCAAGAAAAAAATTCTCGTTGCATCCAAAGTCTAAATAAACCTTGGGGCTCGGCGTCCACTCTACAACTACTCCTTTCCATGATTTGATCAATTTTAACTTCCGATTGACCTTGACCCGAGAGAAAATTCTGCGCTGCCTGTATACTTCAATCAGTTGTGTACCGGTTTACAGGATCGGGCTCCAAACATCTTAATGACACGACGTACACACACCATTTAATGTATTGTGTTTTGTACTGAAACATATTTAATTTTTTTCTAGTCTCCAGAAACGGGAACTATTCAAATAGTGTATGTGGTATTGGTGGGAGGAAGAGCAGTTCCGGCCGCAGTAGCTGCGAGAGATATGAGACTTGTTAGAGACGCTGAGGTGGCGAGGGAGCTGGGTGCCGTTGTAACTACGAAGGCCGAGCGTGAGTCCGAATCATCATCTTCTAAGCATTTTTCCAATTGCCTGCGAGGCTTTCACTTTGAAGCCCAAGGTCTGATCCACATCAAATATTCCCTTCTTTTGATTTGGCTCCACCATTGAAGCAGTACCCTCCGAATTATGAAAGGAAAGCCTGGTCCAAAACCTCGTCCGTAAATTGCCAAGTGAACCAACTGGCAGGTGAGGTTGGCTTGGCCCCGAAATTCTTAATGTAGCCCTGGATATTCTTCCGAGCGTGAGAATGAATGCATACGAAAAGATCTCAAAGCATTTATTGGAATTATATCCTTCGTTATGTCGTTCTTTGCTGGTGTCGTCCAAAGCTCTTTCCTTTTCAGCAGCCTACTTGAAGACGGCTGAGGGTCTGGAAGGCGAGGCCGGAGGAGGAGTTCATGGTACAGAATTATGGGCACTGGCGGTGGGTGCCACTATCGCGATACTCTTACTACTGGTATTATTGGCGTTACTGTGTTTCGCTCACAGGTAAGTGTTTCTTACAATTATGAAGATATTTTAGAGTGGGGATGAGCATCGCAATTGGACTTTTTGTAAATCTGTTCATAGGAAAAAGGCAATGAAATCTGCGGCATCTCTCCGAGTGTATAGAAACGAGCTGATGAGAGAAGCTGAGAGAAATCAACTTAGACAAGTGCATGAAGAGAAGGATGGAAAGGTTAGTGTTATGGAAAATAATAATTTGTGTATATAATGTAATGTATCCGTGTGGTGACGGAGAAAGAATACAAGTCTCAGCACCCCGTCACATCCGAACGGTGTCGTAAGAGTCGACTAACGGCAAAATACGCGGACGATATCCCTGCGAGAAAAGGAATGAATGAAGAAATGATAATGGCATCCCTTACGATGTCAAACCAAACTCTCGTGTCTTCCCCTTATTTATACAAAGGTTCGCGTTTGATAAATTTATTGGTGATTCCACAGTTAATCAGCGTCGTGTCTCCGAGTAGAACGAGGCCCAGCAGCAGTATGTTGCCCATTTACAGAGCAGCCAGTGCAGCTTCCAGGTGAATATAACCTCTTGGGTATAAGGCACTACTTAGTGACTCTTGTATTTATAGTATGTTTAATTGTCTATATGTATTACCTTTTATTGATGCACAGTTCGTCGACAACGTCTTCTGGAGTGTCAGAAGTCGCGACAGCATTCCGTCGGAGACAGAAGAAGCCACATGCGCTAAGAATGCCACAGAAAAAGAGAGGTGAGTTTTAAGATCGGACTTGACTACAGAACCAGTATTTTCCTTGTGGGTACCTATAAAAATACACAATTATCCGAAGGGACCATCTCAAAGCTGTAGATGGTCTAGGGTCAGCCGGGGTGCGAAGAATCATCTTATTGGGCCATCTCACACCCATATGAGATAGCGTGCGGTTTTAGTCGGTTCAAGGTCGACTTAATCACCCCTGCTGGCCAGCAGCCTGGTGGTACATATCTGTGGGATTACTACCGTAGTTTTTCAAAATTAACAAAGCAATGTATTACTTGCAGTGGGTACTACAGACAGTCTGCTCGAGGCAGCTGGCCTGGACAGCTCCGACAGCGGCCAGCCCTCAGTTCCGCAGACTCCAACGTCTTATCTCTCGATGCCTTCAGTCAATGCTTTCCCCAGGTAACTTCCAACGGTTTCAATCAGCAAAACCTTTAACTGGAACTAAGCAGGTTCAGTTCTTGATGATGTTGACGTGACGTTGAATTGTCGTGTTTCTATTGTTCATCTCTTCAAAAATCTATGTTAACGAGTTCCTATAATAATTACTATTCCAGAGGGAACATAGTAGAGCCTCTATCCAGGATCCTGGAGCCCGTATCAGTCCGTCATCTGGACATTGACTCTCCAAGCACTTCGCCCAAGAAGAGCAAGCAGGAGCAGAGTAAGAACAAAGATGTGGTGCCCCGGAGACAAATGGCATCCCAGCTGGTGAGGCTGGGCAGTATTGACAAGGACCCTGGAGTCATTGGACCCCTGGTTTGGGATCTACATTGTCAGAGAATCAAGGACGGTGAGTGAGATTTTTCAAGACATTTTTTGCTAATTAAAGTAATAATATTGGTCACCGAGATTACTTAGTTTTCCTCCTAACTAACCTAACGTCCTTACGTTAGGAGTGGGTTCACGTCAGTACTGTAATGACCACTATGACCAGTAGGTATTAGAACCCGGGACGACTAGATTGTAATACCGACTTGTTAACCACTAAACCGAGGGCAGCTTCTCCCTCCGACATTAATAGTGTAATACTCATCGGGATATTTACCATATTTTTTGTAACTGATCACTGATGATGTACTGAGGATGTACTGATGACCGCCGAGTTAATTGTTATTGGGCAGTCCATCCCGATGAGTGTTGTATAACCCGCGCCACGTAACTTGGACCTAAATCGTAAAACATACGATGTTCTGGCGCCCGCGGATTGCTTTGTAATAGTCTATGCTTGGCGAATTTGAGTTCGTCTACCGCAGTAGCATCCCGTGCTATCCTCAAAAGCTACCCAAGAAATGTGTACTGCGCGTATAGGGCAAATTTTGAGCACATTTTAAGTCCAAGATACGTGTCGCGGGTTATACCTACTGTTAATGTAAATAACCATGTCAATCTCAAATCATACATCCCTTAAAAATTACTAAAGAAGCTCAGTGCTTTTTATATACCTACTTACAAAATTTTACACTCACTTTTTACACTTTTATATTTTATATTTATTTTATTCTTTATTGTACACTTACATGGCATAATAATACAAATGAAAGAGAAAATTATGTACAAAGGCGAGCTTAACTCAAGGATGAGTTTTCTTCCAGCAAACCCGGGAGTGCATAGAGGAATTACAATCTAATGAGAGGCAAAGTCTTGTGTACATTAATATCTAGATATAATAATAAGGTGAGGAGGTATATTTAAGGTATACCCCTGACAAATGGTATTACATATCCATACATATACTATTCAACCATTATGGCCTACATACTCATACATAAAATACACATAAATATAGATAGATAAATATAAATACATACATCTACATACATATAAATACATACTATGTCTGTTATTGTTGAGAGAGAAAGTAGTCTCTCGTTCTTTTTTAAAGATGTATAAAGTAGGACTGTCGCGTATGGAATGAGGAAGAGAATTTTCCTTTCTTTTCTTTCTCTCACTCTTTTTACATTTTCACTTTTCTACCCTATTTTATACAATACTCACTTACTGTAACTCCAGCGTCCAAGCCGTCCAGCCCGGCCAAGTCCACGTCGTCAGCCCGTCGCGACGGCCCGTCCCGCATGCGGCAGCGGTTCAACGAGCTGATGGACGACGCCTTCACTCTGTTCGGCAGCGTCGGCTCCAGCCCCAACTCGCACGACACATACACCGTGGACAACGAGAGGGAGTCTACGGAGAAGAAGAGAGGTGTGCCAGGTTGTTTGACTAGTGTTTTCTTGCTGATTATCCGTCTTTGTCCTAGCATGATCATGTTATATCTTCTATGTCTTCTGTAATATAAAAATGAATCGCTGAATGTGTTGCTAAGCGCAAATCTTGAGAACAGCTAAACCGATTTCACTATTCTTTTTTTTTAAATATTCCCTGAAGAAATTTTTAAAAAAAGGCGGTAATAAGTTCGCGGGGTCTTTCTGATACTTCCGTGCGTACCTCTCTATTGGACCCTCTTTCGAATGTAGAGGTGCGCATGGAAATACGCCATGCCGCCTACGTTTTGGAGAGCATCTTAAATGAATCCAGTATTTCGTGCGAATAAAGATTTCTCATTTTCTATCTCTCTCTTCTTCTTGAACTTTCTATTGATGAAAACCGCATCAAAATCTGTTAGGTAATTTAGATAAAAGTTAAAAAAACATAAAGATACCGCTGTTAACATTTATTTATGGTACCTAAATATAATTTATTTCTTAGAGTCCAGTTCAGGAGACCAGCTAGCCCAGGCGCGCAACGATAACGTGCGTCTCCCGGGCTCGCCGTACACCGCCTTGGACACTGTGCGGGGGAGATCGGCGGGCCCTGGGCCTGGGTAATATTTCTTTGTACCTATACCTCGGGACATGTATCTTGGACCTAAATCGCGAGACAAGCGAGGCCCTTGGTGAATTTGAGCTCGTCTACCGCAGTAGCGCCCCGTGCTATCCTCAAAATATACCCAAGAAACGTGTACTGCGCGTATGGAGACCATTTTATTTAGGTCCAAGATATATGTACCAAGCAATACAAACATGTGAAACATGTCTATATTTTACTACCTGATGCACAGAATTGGAGTAGATATCGGGTTTCGGACTGACCTCTCCCCTAGCTGGTTCCCCTGGGGGAGACGCAAGGATTTTCTAGTACTAGCGTCTCCACTTAGTGAGGGGAGATACTAAAACTCCTTTTTATAGTTTTCCTTTCGGTCTGAAGTCTCCCCTATCTGGTTCCCCGGGGGGACGTTAGGATTCCCAAGTACCAGCGTCTCCCTAGACTAAGGGGAGGCCATCATTAGGGGAGACGTTGGAACTTCTTAGTACTATAAAAAGGAGTTTTAGTATCTCCCCTCACTAAGTGGAGACGCTAGTACTAGAAAATCCTTGCGTCCCCCCCAGGGGAACCAGCTAGGGGAGAGGTCAGTCCGAAACCAGATATCGCACCGCCGCCACCGGACTTTGCAACCAATTTATAGTTCAAAGTTCTTTATTTGTTGAATAAGGTACCTACAATATAGCATTGCACTGTTTTTTACCTATCGACTCGTATCTGCAGACGAGTCCCGGGGCCTATGGCGGAGGCGCCAGGCCCGTCCCACCGGCCGCGCACTTCGTTCAGTCGAGGAGCTGCAGAACGCGCTTTACCTCCGCCGGCCCGCGCCTGGCCCGCCGGGCCATCGGCCGCCGGCCCCAGCGTGAGTATACTGCTGCCTACCCACCGAATGTAATGTCATGATGAAGTGTCCGTATGCCTCACTTGTGTAATAGTATCACCAAACTTACATGAGTGATGTCACAAAAGAGGCAATATTGGTTATATTTTTGGACTGAGAACTAATATTGCCAATAAGTATTTAATAGTAAGGAAGGCGACACAGGCAATAGTGAAGTGACACTTCCTCGTGATTTTATTTTCTGTGCTACCTACAGATTCATTACTTCACCCGTATACTCACTACAATATCTGCTAGAATCTTTTAGCTTATTGACAATTTTATTATTATAATTATTTACTAAAGAAATATCACTTTAGAGATACATTTAACTTCAAATTATTTGTACACAAAGGTTAATTCAAAAACATTGATTTAAAATTTCTAATTAACTACGGCAATTTTTTGACAAGCTAATTGCACAGTCATTCATAAAATAGACGGTTATTTAGTCACTTCCCACTCACAAATCCATCAATCATTTTAACACTCGTTCTCATCATCACACTACAGAAACTGCCACGAATCGCCAGAATTCAACACACAGAACGAAATGTTCAGTGAACACGAACTTTTGCACACAGCAATGGGACAACAACACGATGATAATTTAACAGTCCCTAGGTGCGAGGCCTACCGTCAACCCAGCGTTGATCTCCACCGAAGGTCGACTGGCAGCGGAGGACCCCGCCCTTCCTCTCATATCCGCTATCAAGACGGAGATTCAGCGCATCAGGGAAACTGCCCACAAACCTAATACTTAAACAGCCAAATAATAGCAGAATAAGTAGTAGAATTTGTTATTAGTGTTGATAAGGATAGATAATTTGAGGCTAAGGTGCACAAGAAATGCCTAACCATCGTTTTACCGAAGATTAAACTTCTATCCGAAATTGGTCTAAAATGGAATTTTTACACTGCCATCTAGTGATGGTATAAAAAATGATGTTAAGCGTAAATTACACAGAAAAAAAAAGTAATCGACGCAATTTTGCGATTTGCTTTGCGATTACACGTTATGCACCTTGACTTTTCTGTATATTTCATGCCAGTTCGCTTCTATCAGTGGCGAGAGTCCCCTATAACCTTATTCCTTCCGGCTTTCCAATGGATCGTATCACAGTATGGTACTTACATGAAAAATTAGATCGACGTAGTTTTTTCCAACGGCTCCCCTTTTGTAATTTTCACCCTTCACTGCCTTTTATAGCCAATCATTTTCGGATAGATAAATACATTTTCGTTAAATATTGGTCAGGCCATTTTGTGCACACTGCCAGGTGTAAGGACCTAATATTTAGTGACTGCATTGTTGTCATTAGGTTAAGTTTAATTCTAAGATCAAAATTGCCCAAATAAACAGTTAGTATGAGTAGCGAATAGTCAATTCGGACATAGGTTTAAATGTGTGATTACCAATTTGGGAGGGAAATTTCGATATTAACAATTGAATCTCAACAAATTATGATCTATTTATGGAAATTTTGATGTTATTCATAGAATCTCAATAACTAAAGGTCTATTTATGAAGAGGAAATTTAGATTCGATTAATTGAAAATTAGTTTTCATTTTATATATTTATTTAACTGTTTTATTGTATAGTTTGATTTTATATTCCTATTGTTTGGACGTTATTTGTATTCATTAATTTTGATATAAATGTTTAGAGATAAAATAAGTAAAATAAAGTGCACTTACACTATATATTATGTACAAAAATAATGTTTGATGCCAATTATTGTAGTAACCAACTACCTGACCTTGCGGTATCCTGTTTATGATATCTTTTTAATAAACATTTTTAAATATTATATTTGTAAATTATTGACTCCACAAATAAAAATATTGTTTCCAATTGCATATTTATTTTGTACTTAATCACGTTATAAAAGTTTCTTAGGATTTTGTAGCATCTTTACATATTTACATACATACAGTATCACTAAAACAGTGCTGAGGGTATTTTCGGGGAGTAAGCTTTTAGCGCGACCGTATTGCCGTTCAGGATTGGTCACTCATAGCGTAAAAGCGTGCTTCCCAAACATATCCTGAATAGTGAGAGGCCATAACTTTTCAATCGCGTTATTTTGCCGTATGTGGGATTTAACCTTAACGGTCGCGACACCATTTCCACACATACATGAGGGTTAAGGATGCAGATGTTTGGCTTTTACTAAAACATGATTAATATTTGCAGTGTTTAAAATTAATACATAATATTGCAGTTACATTTAAGTAAAATAAAGAAATCATTTCCACAACCAATTTTTAGTTCAACAATAAAAATTTGTTATCATAAAAACAGCAGCAGCAATTTCGGAATGAAAACGGTTAACAAACTTCCGAAAACGCGATAAACATGTTGTCGTCTGAACGTATCCAAACTGAGAGCCTCTAATGTCATCTAAAAAGAACAATATTCACAAACAGCCTTTATAAAAAATTTGGTAATTTTGCATTTAGTCGGGTAATTTCATAACACACTATAAAAAGTGAACTGAACACACGAGTACAAAACACATTGGCACTTAAAATCTGTTCATACAAGGCTCCTAATATCACTGTATCCTGACAACAGTCTGTGCTGTGAAGTTCCTTACATTCATAATTATTATTAGTACATTATCACTTGTCTATAATCATCCATATACCCTGACGTCACTAGCTTGATAGTCACCAAAGAATCATTTCACAGTCACTAATCTGTTATCACACTCAGAACGGCATAGTCGTCAACACCGTGGTGTGCTAACTGCTAGGTGGACTGGAGCGATTGCTGTGGTGCTAGACGTCTCCACTGGGTAGGCTGTTGTTCTTGAGCTTCATCATCCTAGAAAATTACATCAAAATTAGTGAGTTTTCCGGTAGGTAGGTGATTTTATCCTAAATGAAATACTGGAAATAAGGGCCAATTTCATGGTAGGTTGATCGCTTCAAACACTGTAACGAAACTGTATTTACTTGTTACATGTGGAGTTCGCAACACCAATATAATTATAGTGGCAATGTTAGTTAATGTTAAAGAGATTCATAAGAGTGTTAAAAATAATCACCTGTATGATTGTAATTGATACGGTGTCTGGTTTGATGTCCTCCAGTAGTTTCTGATCTTCAGATACATGTTCCATGTTCCTGTAAACATTTTAATGTAAGTGACGAGTTTTAAAATACAAATGTTATATGCCAAACAAAAATTTCGCGACCCTCACTATTAGTGATGTGAATGTAAATCACAATAATCCCTACTAATATTATAAATGCGAAAGTGTCTGTCTGTCTGTCTGTCTCACTTTTACGACTAAACCGCTGAACCGATTTTGATGAAATTTGGTATAGAGGTAGGTTAGACCTTGAGAAAGGACATAGGCTATGTTTGGTCGCGATAACCGACATCCACGCGGGCGGAGCCGCGGGCAAAAGGTAGTTAGTCATAAAAAATCGTAAAATCGAAGATTTTAAATAAAATGTCATAACTAAAGCAAATCTTGCAAGTGTTATTATACTCACTTTCTGCTGCCTGAATGGAATCTGCCTCCTTCACCTCGTATGCGGTTCATAGCATGTCGGTGTCTCGATTCATGGAGATATTTCTGTGATTGAACAAAATAGATAACATTTAGTAACCTGGCCCAACATTTTAGACATTTACTTGTTCTGCAGTTTTAAACAACACAACTTAAACTTAGGCTATGAAACTACGATTCTTGGGAACCAGGTATTCAAAAAAGTTCATTCAACAATGTATTGATTAAAACTGAGTACATGGGCGAAACTTCACAGCTAGTAATTTTTTTTATAGCCATGCAGAAACAAGTAATTTGCCTAGCTGTTTCATCAAATGGCTAGGCAAGTATAAATTAAGCGTCATCGATCCAATCCAATCCATAATAATTTGCATAGCCGTTTAGTTAACAGCCTAGGCGCAGTTAATTGAACGGCTGATCAAGCTAGTTGGCAGCGACATACATAAGGTCATAAGGTCAATGACTCACAGGTCTCTCCTTAGGTATCTTGCCCATCTCGTGCAGTTTGGCCCGGGCAGCCCGTCGCTTGAGGATACGCTTGTACTGTCGCGCGTTGACGTACAACAGTGGCTCCTCGTCCGAGCCGGCGGCCGATGAACTCGCGCCTTCTGACGCCGCTGCACTCGTACTGGCTGCGTTCGTAGCACCGTTCACCATCTGGAATTAACAATATGGGAGAAATTATAAAGTTGCAGTGCTGGTCAATCTTAAATCCTTATTGCACACACACAGTACAGAGGTTAATCATAACACAGTTAAATAAGCATGTACAAAGCGAGCTTAACTCAATATGAGTCATTGTTGTTTTAGTGGAAAATAATCTGTACTTTAGCATAAACCTGACATACCCAAACAAGGAACACGGAGTACGACTTGCCGGCACAATGAACTTAAGAACTATTGGACCGATTTCAAAAAATCTTTTTTTGCCGTTATTAAGCTAAAGAAGCTACATTATTACTGAGTAATATAGGCTGTTAATCATTACGCTCCTTTGGATAGTTGTTCAAAGGAGCGAAGCATTAATCATAAATGTCAATAAATCTGGTAGATTCCCATACATTATTAGAATATATTATTAGAATAATGGCTTGAAGAAGTGCAACAGGGGTTCGAAATATGACATGAGCAAAGCTGGGGAGAGTGCAGCGTGAACGGGTTCAGAAATCCACGCGGGCGGCTCCGCCCGTGTGGAACAGCTAGTCTTAAATAACTTACCATGACAATATTAGGCTGGTTAACAATCTGCTGCGCCTGCACTGCATTGCTGACACCAGCCACTTGAACCAAATTGCCGTTCAGGTTGATCACTGGAATCAAGATTACCGGTATGTTAAAATACAACAGACTACAGAATACAAAACAAACTCAAAGTTTTTAGTCTTCGGTAGTTTCCTTAGATGTTGGGACTATTTGCTTGTTCACTGAACAACTTTCAGTGATTCAGTGTATTGGTTGAAATACCGGTGTTAGGTGCACTATGAAGATCTAAACACACTTTTGGATGAAATTGCTCACAGACATCACAGGTGGATCATCTGTTCGGCTTCCGGTGTCCACCTTTCGAAATAATAATGATCTAAATACAAAACAAAAGGTAAAGTTACCTGCAGGTTGATGTATAATCTGATGCTGATCAATTGTAGGTTGTGCACTAGCTGCGACGGGTTGATATATAAATGTTTGTCCATCAGGAGTCTGAACAAGCTGCATGGCTTGCACATTGCCACTTGCTGTAAATAGAACAATTTTACAGAACTTTTATAAAATCTAAATATTTAATGAAACTAAAGGTATGATTGCCGATTGCATACGACAACGACAGACACCATGCAACAGATACAGCGTACCCATTACTTGTTAAACTCCAATACGGATAAAGGGGACCATTGAGAAGCCGCAATGAATGGAAATGTACCTAAAGCAATTAGTTTACTATTCGCATTGATTCAGATTGGAAAAAGTGAAGGACTATTTCCAATATAAACTGGTAACAATGAAACCTGCAACTGGTGAACATCTATGAAAACAATTATGAGAGTAGAAGTAAAAAGACATATTCCAATTATCATAGTAAGTGGATAGATGTTGTTCCTGCCTATACCAATGGGAAAGAGGTCTCACTATAATAATAGGTATGTATAAGAATTATCTTGATTTTGTATAATTGAGTAATAAAATCTTAAGTAAATTATTTCAGATTAGTTGGTAAAGTCTAATAACGAGATAACACATTATCATACCTTGTATGTTAGATATAGGTACCACTTGTAGTTGCTGCAGCTGCTGTCCATTAGGAGTGGCCACCTGAAAATATTCATTGACTCATTAAAAAACATTTCTGTGGCTGGCATCTTTAAAATATCAAGTTTATTATCGAAATGTGTGTCAAAAAAGAAAAAAAAACCCCTTCAATTAGAACAGGGTTTATGTTAGTAGCATAAAGGATGGGATTAGATAAAATACGTTTATTATGATAGGTAAAAAGTTTCCTCCCCATTGATGTCAACTGTTATTGTACAATTAGATTTAAATAAATATTGATTTCATTTGAAAATATAATGAGTGATTATTTTTGAGATGATGATGATGATTTGGAATTTTAGTTATACTGGTAAAGCTTAAAAATTAACCAAGTTACATCATAATTAGTACACTTGTGTATTGAGGCAGTGTTTAAATTATGCTACTTTATGATAAAAGAAACTTAGTTATGAATTAATTACAAGTTGTAATTCATAATGAATTGTATTTTCTATTTCATTTCTATGTATTTATTCTATTTCTTATACATAAATGCTAAAAACTAGGTTTGTATATTAGAGGTATAATGAATGCAAAACAAAGTCAAAATACTATTACAGTAAGGTACCACTACCTGCAGTTGTGGAGTTCCAATCTGGTTCCATAAGCAAGCATAAATATAAACAGTATCATGTTATCATTTACATAATTCCATAGCACATATTACAGGCCTCGATTCTGCTAAAGCACAACCAGTATCACACCACAGAGACAGCAGGAAAATTCCATTTTTTCATCATCATTGGGGCTCAGCTGCCGATATTGAGACTGTTTTCATATTACAGAAACGCGCGATACGAGCAATCTACGGCCTCAGACCCCGTGACTCGCTGAGAGAAACATTTAAAGAAATTAATATATTAACGGTTGCTTGTCAATATATTTACGATAATATTTTATACATACGGAAGAACTTAAATCTTTTAAAAAAGAACTCGGACACACATGATTATAATACGAGAAATAAAGATAAACTAGCAGTGCCAATACTCAGGCTTCATAAGGTTGGTAATTCATTTGTAGGCAACAGTATAAAAATATTCAATAAAATTCCTCAGGATTTGGTTGACATGCCACTTAATATTTTTAAAATAAACGTGAAAAAAAGTCTAATGGAAAAAGCTTATTATAAAGTAGAAGAATATCTTAATGATAAAAATGCATGGTCAACCTAATCACTTTCTTGCCCGCACATTGTAAATTGTATAAAAACCGTATTAAAAAATAAATAAATAAATAAAAAGGATAATTGAGTTCTCTGAGTTTCTTGCTGGTATCTTCTCAGTAGAACCAACTACCGAACCAGCGAAAGAATCATTTTCAAATGGTTTACTTTATTTTTTTAATATTTTATTTTTTGTTCACATACTTCTTGACACAATTGTAATATTTTGACGTTCATATGTGCTCTATATGTGCCTAAATTGAATAAACGAAATTGATTCTTTGATTCTTTGATTCATCATTTTGTGACTGTAAGCCTATAGAAATAAGGTCTAAAATTTAATGCCATTTGTTGCAGTCTCTGTGGTGTGACAGTGGTTGTGCTTTAGCAAAATCGAGGGCCAAACTTAATCTAGCTGTACTTCAATCGGTTAGGTACTTAACTAAAGGTAAACAATCATGTAGGGACTTCTTATAAAAACACATACATATTAAACAAAGAAACTCGGCTAACTAACTGATAAACTATTTATTTATTCCTCATACTACCTTTATTACAGGTTGCCCCCAATGCAATTTCTACTTGTGTTGTGTACTACCAGTGGTTCAATTTCGGTTTTTAGTCTTCAAAATAAGTTTCTAAACAGAAAAATATTTTAAAACTGTTTTTAAGTAAAACATTGAATAGACACATCAAGATTGTTTATGTTTAGTGAAGTAACTAAGGGAATGGAGTATACACACAATGTGTATACAAGCATGAATAGCTCAAAGACATAAAATCAGGTACACATGAGAACAGTATGGGGTCAAGTATCACCCATCAATGGATATTTATGTATCACACATGTACAAATCACTGTTGTCATTTGTCCATTTTCATTATTGATTTTACCAATATACCATTAATATTAAAGCTATCGGATATTTACCATGTATTGTTTGGAGTAAATATCCCAATAGCTCTAATAGTTATGTGAATGACCATGATAGTTTAAATAACAATATACCATTTGTTTTGTAATTACCTGTATAGCTTGTCCACCAGACGGTACTGCATGTGCAACTATTTGCAGCCCGTTGGGACCTTGTATCATATGAGGGGTATTACTCATCTGCAATACTTGCAGCTGTTGCCCGTTGATAGTCATGACTTGGGTTCCATCTGAGCTCTGGATCTGTGCATGCTCCATTGTTTATTTTTCTTCTGTACAAACAGAAAAATTGTGTTGTTTTTATTTGTTTACATTGTTTCAAAACAACTTTCAGATGTATAAATAGTACAAAATTGTACCCATACAGTTCTTTGTTCCAGTATATTTAGGATAAATTCCAACATCATTCTGTATGACACTGTTTGTACAGAACATATCTTGGGGTTGGAAATACCTCTAATATTTATAATTATCTTTTATCAGGATTCACCACACGTACTAACTTCATGGTGATAAGTGCGAATGTTATGTACCATAGAAAGTTAGGAATCTAGATACTTTACTGGAGACTTCCACAAAGAAACAGGTTTGTGTCTCACCATTGAAATCCTTTGATCGTGGTTAGTAAATACTTCTCAAAGCTCTCAATAAAAATTAACCGAGATCTAGAACGAAAACTTAGTAACTTTGATAGGGAAAAAATTAACACGTCACAACTACGAGGCCAAGGAAAGCAACGTACAACGTAAGCAAAATGGCTGCTTTTTCACGTAATTTCGTCAGACATAGATGAATAATTATTACGATGTCCAAATGTTTTCATATTTTTCCTGATGTATACCGGTACATCCATCATGAGTTTATTTGGTGAAAATAATTGTGAACTTACATTGGGTCCTCACTGGTTTTTCGATGATTGGTTGACAAAAGTTAGACCAATGGCCGAAGTCAATGATCGCAAGAACGCAGTAGATTGGTTCGGCGCATTACCACTCCCAAAGAAGCGCGCTCACGCGGTTATCCAATCGTTCACGTAATTAATACCTTGTCTATGGTTAAAATTAGCCTATCTCCGTATCTCTTGATTTAGCTTGGACCAATGTTGCGATTTTATGTGTAAAAATAAAATTGAAATGTCTGTCTGTGTTTTTATAATACATAAATGTAAAAGATATAAATTATAAGCGTAATTTAAAGCCATAGAATACGTATAGGATGACAAACAACAAAAACTTGTTTAAATGAAATGAAAATTGGTTATTTTTTATGGAAGATAATTAACCATCTGTGACCCCCCTATTGGGACCGCGCCTGGTCCCAATTACCGGGATCTTCTTCATCCTAGCGTTAATTCCCAGTCGCATCCGAAGCTTTCACCTCGGAGTCTGGGGTCCGTTTTACCAGTCTTAACTGCGGCTTTGGCTAGACCTCGATATTTTCGGCTGTCACCTGACCTCCACAACCCAATGGTGACATTAGGCGTTATCGAAGCATTGCAACTAGACCGTTGTTGTTGGACTTTTTAGGGCTCCAACTACCCGTAACGAGTGCCATAGATGTTCGTACGGCAACCGGGACCGATGGCTTAACGTTATCTCCGAAGCACGACCAGACCAATGCAAATATCCATATTCATGCATACAAATATTTGCACTGAGCGGGGATCGAACCCGCGCCTACTGCGCTATTTGCTAATTAGAGAGTCTAATATAGGTATAGGTTTGATAAGTTATTATTCCACAACACAGATATTTAATATAAGTAGTAGCTTAGAGTATCTATCTTACCTGTAGAGCGCGTCTTAGCAAGTATGAACTTAGAATTTTTGACAACTGCAATCAGTAGCAAAACAATATCTGCCAAAGTGATTTCGCAAATAACAGTTTATTTCATTTTGTGGTAATAATGGTGAACTGTGCATTGCCAGGCTCTCAAAACGATTCCCGAAAGAAAAATAAAAAGAATTATAACATTTCATATCACCCGTGAGTAGTATTATATGACTAATTTATTTGTTTTCATAAAATTTATACGGGTCTCCTAGGGGGATGCGAGAAACGCGGGGCGGGTTACAGCTGACGGCTGTCACCGGCCATTTATTCTTTTAAATGAATAGTGATGTAGCACATGCACTGTCGGTTACGATAATTTTCTTTTTGCAGTAGAATTTCATTGTAGGTTTATTTATATGTAGTATAGAGTATTTACTGCGTAAACAAATAAATCTGCTCATTTTACTTTTATATATTATGCACTATTATTTTTGTTAGGTTTACAAAAATATTAAGATGCATAATAATAGATGCATGAGTGAAAGCTAAAAGCTATAATGAGGCCTGATTGGGAGCCGAATATTCGAAGTTTCATCTGTTCTATCTATTTTAAGCTTGATTTCAAATAAGTAACTAAGAAAGGGCTTTGCAAACTGAATGACGATGCAGTACCAGAACTTTACATCCACGTAGGTAAATGCTTATGCAAAACTTTATATTTCAATTAACCACTGGCCTCTTCCAAAGTGCGTCAAAACTTTATATGCTTATCCATACTGATATTATATACGACTCTATCTGTTGATATGTTAGATTTGTGGGATTTTAATTTCTATAATTCATTAAATGATACTAATATATTTCTATCTTGGTTTTAATTTTATCCATTCATCCACGCATGCGTCACACTAAATTCACAACATAACCAACTATCGATAATTTTGGTAATATGTACATGAAACGTCACTATAGGCGCTTTATACCACAGATAAAAAACTGCTTACACTCGGCACCACTCGGCACAATGGACCATAGTGTTAGACTTGCCCTATAGTACGATAGATAGGTACTCTAAGAGTAGTAGCTACTTTAAATTGAATGTCTGTGTTCCACAATAACTTTTTAAAAGAAGCTACTTTGCACAACATTCTATCATCGCACCTCTCACCACAGGCAGGGAATGCATTCTCCCACACACATTGCGTCCGGAAACTGTGCGGTATGAAAGGAACTTCATCCCACGCACGCTCAGTCTGTGGAATGAACTCTCTGCAGTCGGTGGTTTTCCCAAGCGACTACAATATGGGGTTCTTCAAGAAGGGCGTTAAAAGGATTCTTCAAGGTTGGCAGCGCGAGTGTGACACCCCTGGTGTTGCATACATCCATAGGCCACGGTAACCACTTCCCACCAGGTGGGCCGTGTGCTTGTCTGCCACCTAGGTAAGTGGTTTAAAAAAATCAAAAAAAACTTTGATATAATATTTTTTTGTTTTGGTGCTCCTAGCTCCTCGTCTACTACCGAAGATACTTCATCAAGTCATCATCGTTCGAGTCTTCCAGCTATTACGCATGTACCACGTGTTCGTACTTCACCGCGGCACCGGTATCAGTGGATTATTAATAACATCTCTTAGAGGCACGTGCAGCGACGGCATTCACTGTGTTAAATTAATATGAAAAATATTCTAAAACGTCGTGTTAATGCTAAGAGTGAGAGTTAATCGAGCTAAGAGCCTCGACCAGCATCAAAAAGGCTCTCTAGCCCTACATAACCACCGCCAGTAGCTTGGTGGTCCTTGTGATGTGACTGATGCTGGTGGCAGGCGCGGTCGCAGCTTCACATTTTGGGGGGGGTCACATACCGAAGTGCGGCAATAACCCCCCCCCCCCCTTCCCCCCCGTACATACTCGAACTATGTCGGGCTCCAATCGACTAAAATTAATAAAATTAAGAGTCTCTGTGGCGTGGTGGTAGTGAATTCGACTGCTGTGTAGGAGGTACGGGTTCGATTCTCGCTTAGTGCAAATATTTGTATACATGGATCTATTTGAATTTGCCTGATATTTGAATTTGCCTGATTTTTGTATGCCTGTTAACTCGGACACCAATGGCATTAAGCCCAAGCCGATGGGAGTGGTTATGTCGGACTCAAACCAACTATACCTAATTGCACACCGTCTTGGGTTGGATCATTATTTGCCGAGGTTGAGATTGCCACTGGCATATCCCTCACACTTCGGTGTCCCTATCTTGTCCCAGGCTCTACCTGTCACCCCTAACGCTTATGAAAAAGCCTCCGACGCCTGAGTCGCCTTCGCGCATTGTGGACTATGCGGGACGGAAGGGACTTGAGTCTTCTCTGTCCCCGCTCCTCTTCTTCCTTGAGCATTACTAGCTTGCAGAAGGAAGCGGCGGCACCCCACACACTCGCACTCTGCAACATCACTGTGAGTGAGGCACGTGCTGAGGGACACAACTTCCAACCCCAGGGCCGCCACACAGATCTACCACGGTGTTTTTCACGCCGTGCATTCAGTCAGTGTGGGCAGCCCCGTGTCCTCGCTTGTATCACAGTGATGACACTCAGGCGTTGGCTCCTTCTGGATCCGACGTAGGTGACTCCCGAAACACACGTGTCCGGTGATCACCTGTGTCAGCTGGTACAAGACGCACCTGTGAGGCCTCTCTAGTCAGTCCTCCATGATGTGCTTTACCGCCGCTATTACGACGTGCCTTGTGTTTGGTTGCCGAAGTTGTAACTTCCATTCCTCCACCACATCCAGGCGGCGCTGGGACTTCACTGCCTCGATTTCTCGAGGCTCGGGTTCATATCAGCGGGGACATCCGCGCCGCCCTTCGGTACCTGTATTGCACCGAAAAGGCTCTCGCCTCCAGGTACCACAGTATGGTTCCGCCAAGGAGACCCGACACCTTGAAGGAGATCGTGCGGTACCCTCTGAAGACCTAGTTGGCCATCTTCTTGCCCCCCTCAAGTTGACAGCAACCCCACCAGAGCGGCAGCTGCGCCTTTCAGATTGGGGGCCAGACTTCGGAAAAGTTTGCCGAAGTATCATCGGCCATCGAGAACGAGCCAAGTATTTCATATGGGGCTTGATGCCGTCGAGAGTGCCTCGCACTATGAGGTTGGTTCCCTAGGTGGCGCACGCTGAGGTCCATAAAAGAACATGGCCTCGGTTTTATGCAGGACCATGGGCTATCGTTATGGGCAACCGCAGTCGTGCCTTTCAGGGTCGCTTCGCGCTGTGTAGCAACGCATGCCATGACTGGCGTGTCATCCGTATAGCACGTGACGGTGACACCGTCCTCGAGCTCACCGCGAATACCCAGACGTATCCGATGAAGTATACCGCAGGAGCGGGCGCAGAACCAATCCCTGCGGAAAACAGCACGACATCTCTCGCCAGCCGAGGTCGGACGCGGTTGGGTAGCTGACGGCTCTCTCCATCGGTTACGCGGGCTATGCGGCGAGGGTGGAGAGGCACTTCATAACTCGTGATACATGAGCGTCTCCTTAATGCAACTCGAGGGCAAAGTGTTGAATGCGATGGCGATGTCCAAAGAAACCACCAACATCACCTGGCCCACAAGTGGGCATCCACAGTCCACAGTGGAGCGTCTCTGGCGGAATTCGTATTGACCACCCGCCAGGTCGGTCTAAAAAGGTGCTCGACGAGGCGCTTTGCAATAACTCTTTCAAAGAGCTTTCACACCTCGTAAGTTAACACTATAGGTCGGTAAGCGGAAGGCCGCCTTTCGTATGAGGACCAGTTTCCCCGTCTTTAACAATTTCGGAAACTAGCGCTTGGTCGTCGTCGCCGCATAAAGCTCGCTCAGCCCGGAGTGCCGCGTTAATTCTATCCAACTGACCTCAGACAGGTCGTCATAGCCATAGGGCTTCGATTGTGCCTTGATACGTAAGTTGTAAACAATCCTTCAGCATTTTCCCGTTTACGTAGCAAAACTTTCGTATCTTTAAGAGTATTTTAATGCTACCTAAATTACAAATTTACCAATTTTTGACCTTTAAAAGACGCGACAAGGAATAAATGTTGCAATATAATTACTTTGCAAATTTTATGAAGACTTTTCAATTTGACGTGCTGGGTTTTGGGGGGGGTCATGTCCCCTGTGACCCCCCCCCTCGGACCGCGCCTGGCTGGTGGGGCACTATTTTATATTTTTAAATGTGGTAGGTGGACATTTTATTTTTAATATTCTATTTTAAAATATACGAGTCATTAGAAGAACTTAAAACTAATTGTTAAATATTTTTAAATATTACTTATATGTTTAAACAATGAATAGGAATGGCTAATACTCCTAATGGCTATTTAGTAGAAAAGTTTTCGGTATTATACAACATTAAGGTCAATAAGCGGTCCTTGTTACACTCTGGGTTACTCGGCGCACCCTCTCTCTACAACTTATTAACTTCATGCTAAATAATGATGTAAAGTTTAACTGGACCGATATTTTGGGATAAATAAAAGAGATACTCTAAGATAGAAACTTAAAAAAATGTTTATGGTTTGACTTGGTTGCCAATGTTGCCATATACAAAATAAAAATATTCTGTTTGCGAAAACGAGCATAGAAAAAAGAAAAAACAGAAAAAACGAGTAAAACGACGCTTTGACGCTGTTCTATTGTGACTGAGATTTAAGATTTCATGAATACATGCCTATCGTATAATTATTTACAAAGGGAAACGTAAGATGAATTCGACAATATCTGATGATTTATCCCATGAACATTTAACATTGGAGGTAGCCAAGTGTCTAAGTAGGTTATGTTTTAAAATTCGAAATTTATCGTGTATCAATTGTTTTTGTCTGACATTGTATTTTTTATTTTACAGAAAATTTATGTGCAAACAATAATAACTTGACTATATTACACAAGGAACTTATAGAAATCAATTTATCTGTAACTGCGTACATCGAAGAGAGTAAAAAACGTCTCGAAGGACTCCGCCTGAATTTGGCTCACGACGCCAAAGGCTCTCACAGAGTTGTTGAAATATTATCTGATAAATGTGAGTGTTCTAGAAAAGCTTGAACTGAAACTAATAAAACTAGTTCTAATAGCCGGTCTGAAAGTAAACTTTGTACTTGAGTTAGTTTGGTTGCATAGCAACCAACTTGTATAGGGTCATCACACTCATCTATACTATTATAATATATAATTGTAAATTGAAAATGTTTGTCCGCGATGGACGCAAAAACTACTAAATGGATTTTGATGCAGTTTTTTTGTTAGAAAGGTCTTGTTGGAATTTAAAATCTTACGTCTGTTTTACTACAATCGGTTGAGTAGAACCGAAGATAAGAGATCCACGCGGGTGGAGCCGCGGGCGAAAGGCTAGTCACTCATATAATGTAAGGGATGTGTACTGTGAACGGGTATTATAATAAATAACGTCTTTCAAGACTGTTTTCACCCACAAATCATGTATTGAGTTAGTTTCGGTAGTGTAAACAGTCACAAAAGATGCTATTTTGCTCTCCAAATTCAACTTGAATATTAGTAATGTAATGAATATATATATCATGAAATATCCTTACATGAAGCACGGTATGTATTGTGTTTGAGTGTTTTTACAGTACCAGAATAATTTACAAAGCATGTATTACTGTAGCCTATAGTTCCATTCATAGCCTCTGTGGCATAGAGGTAGTGAATGTGGCCGCTATACAGAAAGCGCGGGTTCAATCCCCGCTCAGTGCTAATATTTGTATGCATGAATATGGGTATTTGCATTGGTCTGGTCTTGCCTCGGAGATCACATTAAGCCATCGGTCCCAGTTGCCATATGAATATCTATGGCAGTTGTTACGGGTAGTTGGAGCCATAAAAAGTTCAATAACAACTGTCTAGCTGCAGTGCTTCAATATCGCCTAATGTTACTATTGGGTTGTAGATGTTAGATGGCAGTATGTGCCTCAAATAATTATTGTAAATTGTCCAGTTTTTAGGTAACGTTTAAGTATTTATCTTACTATTTTCAGAAAATGTCATCATCTACACCTATTAAATGTAGCACTCACTCAAAATTCTCTAAAACCTTCCATGAAAACAATAATAACTCAAGTAATAAAGCCTCTGAACATCAACAAGCCAGGAACTTTATCGGATGGTACAAACGCATGATAGATGATGATAGACACAACTTAACACTATATATTTCTGATGATGCAATATTAGAATGGTTTGGCCGCACAATTAAGACAAGAAAAAAAGTTACAACTTTCTTAAAGTATGATATGCAATGTTCAAGACATGATTTCACTACCATTGAGAGCATAGATAAAATTCAAAACAGAAATGACAGATCTCTGAGGTATGGTTTGTATGATATTTTTATTAATTTTTATCTAATATATAAAATTGTCTTGTTTGTCTCCAATCCGAAACAGCTTGACTAATTCTTATGAAATTTTAAATTTCCACCCTTTTACTATCAACCCCCATTTTATAATAGGCAACACTAGTGTCAACTAGTATCAATATAATATTCATTCTATTATTTATTGGTATTATAATTATTTAAAAAGTGTTAATATTTTCAGAAAAGATGATGTAATACTTGTCAGCCCACTTCACTCCCCCGAAGTTACTAGTTTCAAGAACAGAAGTCGTAAACGAAGATTACTCAGGTCCAACTGCAATAGCCCAGAGTGGGCTGAGGGTTGCCAGCCTCCAGAAGAAATCAATATAGGTAAAAAACTAAAGACTGACAATATAGAACCTCACAATGACAATAGAAGTGATATGTCTATAAAAACAATCAAAAGATCTTTTTCTGATGAAGATATAAGTAGTAGAGGAGATTGCTTACATCCTAAAGTGAAGAGGAAGTGTGTGCCGGGAACACCACCAAACTGTGAAGTAGGACAAGGAGACTGCCTGCCTTCTACCAGTGGAACAGACTCTGACAAATCACATGATGCCCTGAATGCTCAGCTGCCTAAGCTAGCGGTAGAATGCAACGGTTATGTAGAGTTTACAAGGACTAGGAACAGCCGTAGTGTAGATACTATGAAATGGGAGCGAAAATGTAAGGTACAAATTAGCTATTCTGAAGATCCTTTGAATGTTGGAGAGTATATACTTTGGATGTTAAAGTATACTGATGAGAGCAAGTGTAGAAGGAATCTGCTGGCTGCATTTGAAGAGGTTGCTAAGGAGGAAGAATTAAAAAAGGTTATTGATTAATATTACTGACGAATTCATTTGTTTCAACAGTATTTTAATAGAGATGAAACAAACAAGCTTTACTTATCGTCAAATATGACGTAATATTAAGTTTCATTGAAATTGATTCCAAATAGATTTTTTATGAAATATGTTATTTCAATACTTATTGCGAAGGTTATTTTAGTTTATGTATAATATTTCAACTACTTAATATATATCTATATTTTTCATTTATAATTTTAATTGTATATTGTGTAATATTCTGCATCAATGAAATAATAATTGTTAATTGTATTTGGCAGTAGAGTTGAACTGAGGGATATATACAATTTGAGAACTATGTGATATGAAGATGATGTTTTATTTTTCTATATTAATGTTTTTTTGTATGTATTTTTATCATACTAGATATTTAGATTGTGACCAACTTTACCTCCTATGAATTTGTAACCTAGTAATAATAACTTTCACTTTCCATGTTAATTATTATGTTACAGCATGACATTGCTCATCAGGCGGTTTTAAGGTGTACCTAAGTGTTTAAAAGTAAACATAATTGTATAAACTATACTCCACTCCATTAAGTACTTAACTAAAGGCAAAAAACTTGTAGGACTTTTTATAAACATAATAAATATTAAACTAAACTAGGCACTAGGCTAACTAGTGGTTTGATTTCAGTTTTTGGTCTTCAAAATAAGTTTCTAAACAGAAAATATTTATAAACTGAGTTTTTAAATAAAACATGTCAAATAGAAATATCAAGATTGTCTACGTTTAGTTAAGTAGCTAACCAAATGGAGTATAGCAATAGTTTTTATATCAAAAACTTAATTATTGAATGTTTGAAAATGATTACATTATATTCTGAAAACAGCAAAGGCCCGAAAATTCAAACTTACAATTTTGATCTTGCAGTCGATATTAGGAGTAATGCAGTCGGTGTACGTACCACACGATTGAATTAAGAGATTCACGTATAATTGGGGGTATCCAAAAGGATCTTAATGTTTTGAGAGAAATTGTAATGTGGTTAGTAAAAATTATTTCTTATTCTAACTATTGTCAGCGATGTGGTTCTATACTGCAACGAATATTGCAGTGGCGAAGGGCGAATATTTTTAAAAGGGGAGCCAGTGAAAATAATAAACTTAACTCGATCTAATTTGGAATGCACAATGCAACCGGGAAGCCGGCAGGAATCGGTTATAATGAAATATTATTTGCAGGCTCATACAATGCACTATTTTCATCAACATACACTTACGAATAGTTTACTTGTGTTAGTAATCAAGGCCCTAACGTTAAAATGAGGTGATATGTTGATATCACAATACCATCGCGTTGTTAAAACTGTACAGTGTTGTATGACAGAAGTCATTTTGTTTGTTCTCGTTTGCAACCAGTGAGTTGAGTAGTGCATGTCCTGTTGAGGTAGGCTAATTAACCTAGTTTTGAGTGATCGTTTTAAGCGCCATGCCGTATATACCTCTTTTTAAATAAGATATTTTTTGATTTTTAAATCATTCTAATCATGTGAATTAGTCTCAACTAAATTTTATCTTAGTGGCCTATTAGACTATAGTTCCAACAATAGTGTTCACAATCCAAATGCCTTATATTAAATGTAAGAAATTATTGATAAGAGTGCCTAAAATACATATAGAAACAAGCTTAGCTACTTAGACATTAATTATATGATTTTTTAATATGTTATCTAAGGAGGGCCTGGTCTGAAGGGGCTTTTAAGCCAGCATTATAGTCAGCGTGAATAGTAGATTATCTTTTCAGTAGTTATATTATAAACCTCCCTTGACTGCCATAGTCAGGTAAAAATATAGTTTTTATGCAAAGAAGTCCATATTTCTTATTGAAAATGCTGTTTAACCACTTAGCGGGCTGTAAAGTATTAGTTTTATATAATTCATGATTTTCATTCAGATTATTAGATTTGAAATCTCTGCAATCATCTACTTTTAACGCTGACTACTTACTGCCAGCAGGAGTCGCCGTTTACCGGAGAGGTGATTTGCCCCTCTGTATGGGCCATTTCCCCTACCCATATCCCCCTATACCTATACTGTAACTACTTATTAGTAGCATTGTTGAAATATATTGCGTCTATCATCGCGTTAAATGCATGTAATATTTTGACATGCTTTTATAATAAGTCTTGTATTGGGGCACCTTCATTATTGCTTACTTAGTTTGCTTTTAAAGAAATATATATTTATGTGCACATAAATATTTAAATTAGGTGTTTCAGGTCTTATTGTGAAAGGTTTTGTACTGTCAGTGAAAAGATCAAAGGCTTGTCCTGCTTTGTCTTCTGCACTGAAGGCACAGAAACCATTCTTACAGGGTCGAAAGCACAAATAAAGTGATGCTCTCCTGGTGTTGCACAAGTCCATAGGCCGCAGGAACCACTTTCCATCAGCTAGGACGTGTGCTTTTCTGCCACCTAAATTGTATAAAAAATAACTATTTGTCACAAATGTATATTTTTATATAAAATTGTACCTATTGTTTATAAGAAATATTGGTGTAGATGTAGGTCTGGTTGTCTTCATTGAGATCTCTTTTGCTCCGCTATTCCTTTACCACCGACTTGTAGCTTTTACGTTAGGGATAGACTTTAGTTACGAATGTTAAGTTAGTACTAGGCCATATCGACTCAGTCTTGTGCATGTTATAAACTTTAAATGTTTTATTTTGATACTTCTATGTTGCCCGTTTATTTGCGTAGTAAACGACAATTTTTCTGCCTGTTGAATTTTATACAAAACAGATAATAATAAAATGAGACCCCCACACGCCAGGGCCTCTTCTGTCTCGCAAGCTCGCAACTTTAGGTCCAAGAGATGTGTCAAATTAGATTAAACTTTGATCTCAACAATATTAGTTGTTCTCTTTGTGGCAACTTATTATTAGATGTTCCAGCATGCTGTGCCCAATTTTCGCTCAATAGCGTAGGAGTAACAAACGGACGCTAGAGTGATAATGATAACCCTTTGCAAACACATTGAAACATACTATAGAATTCAACAGATATTAAAATTATTCCTGGTTATCTAGCATGGGGAGTAGCTATGTTATATGAACTAATGTAGGTATGTCTTATCATGTACCTTAACACTGTTTGCATAAATTCTTTCATGCTTACAAGTCAACCGAGATTAAAATGTAACTCATTGATTTATCACATTAGTTACAGCCGTTATAGCAACCATGAAGTCGCTAACATGGTGACATTTAATCGAGTTATCGCTGTAGTCAATGATCATCGTAGATACGTAATATGTTGTTTCAACATCGCTGTAATGTCAAAAGTGTACCGCGTTTACCAGTGGTGAAGGGTGAAAATTTTTCAGAAGGGGAGCCGGTGGAGATAAAACCTTTACCTTGTCATGTCATGAATCATGCGACCCATTGGGAAGCCGGCATGAATCGGGTTATAGAGACCCTTCGCCACAGGCGTCTACAGAAGTCGTACTTTGTTTTCATACGCACTAACTAATTAATGTTTGTACTGTTACACTATTTGCGTTGATGCAGGCGGATTAGCTTCGTTATTATGCACTATTGCCGTACTGCGTCTTAAATGATCATTGACTTTCACTTAAGTACTCGTAGCATCCATTTATTGTATGTATTTCATTGGGCTGTAAAGTTAGGCGTGTACTTTTTGCATAGATAGATTATCATAGGTACTGTAAATTCATATCTGCATAGGAACGTTATCTCCCTAGCGATTTGTCAGCATTGCGCGAATAAATGACCAACATTTACGAAGCGTCTACTTGTAATTTGTAATTCGGCAAATGGATTCAGCTGTTCGCAGACGATTTATTAAATAGTAGGTAGAAACATGGACCAATACGGTTGTCCTTGAATGTGTGTGTGTATTTGTAGGAATCTTTTGTTAGTCTGCGGTATTGTATGTTCACTTGTATGTGTCCGTGTCAGTATGTAGGTTCCCGTCTGCGAAATAGCTAAATAAGATTCCTGAGTGAATGTCCTTAGTTTTAACTATTTCTAAGTTTTATGTTGTTAACACATTACTTGTGAAGTAATGCGAGTGGGAATATTTTTGTTTTCATTATGCTAGAGATGTTTAAGGTAAATAAAACTTGTTTAGAAATAATTCTGTTGTATCTATTTGATCAGATTGAAAAATTTATTGCCCTATTAATATTTATCAAAATTAAGTGTTGTGCTGGTAGAAGCAGCTACGCAAACAAATGCTTTATTAGCACGACTGTGACGGAACAATACAAAATTGAGAATGACCAGGTGGTTTCTACTTAAATAATAGTACATTTTGGTACAAGTGAGCAAAGTTGGTGATTACCGCCGAGGCGCCATTGAGACCCGAGCCGCCAGGCGAGGGTCTTAAGAGAGCCGAGGACGGTAATCATCATGCTCACGCGTGCGTCAAGCTGAGAGCCACCATTGTAACATGGTACATGTCTGTAATGGTGACCCTCTTTTCAGAGACTTTGCCTTCAGCTTACCATCAGGCGAGGCAAAGTCAAATTGACGTGTCCTATATAAAAAAAAAAAATACGTTTTACAACACACTTGCGAATAAAATAATACTACAAATACTAAATAAACAATACTACAAATTAATTCGTTTTCATATTATGCGCGCGCATTTAACAATGGCGGTCGACCATATTTAAAAAAAAATGAGGTTTGAATTTAACTTTTTTTTACTGTTTTTTATTCTGTACTTGAGAAAAAAAAAGTTAAATTTGAGTGAAAATTTTATTTATTAAACAAGTGTTACATGTTGAAATTATTTATTTAAATACGAAAATGCATCAAATGACCATACAATAGGCGTATTAATTTATTCGTACTATTAAACACGTTATTTTTTGTATCAAAACTTTTTTAAGAACATAGACAATTATAGAAACTTCCTATAAAATTTAAAAAAGAATCTATAACTCACTTTTGTGAATAATAGCAATGAAAAAGTCACATTTTGATAATAGGTGTGCCCCTTAGAGTATCTATCACCTGATAGATACTCAAAGGTGTGCCCCCTAAAATCCAACTACACGTCCTGATCGACCATCTGAATCTCGTGGGGGGTGGACACACGGAAACAAAGTTACTGCCGCCGTGGCTAACGTGGCTCTAGTAGAAAATATCTTGAAAACTTGACATTGGCGTTTCGCCATTAATAATTTTATAAACATTTATAATTTACTTGACATTGGCAAACTGACGGCGATTTGTTGCAGACGCCATTAAGAAGAAGTTGAAGTTAATAATAGGTGTCATTACGTGCCTAATTGCGGTAAAATAATAGCACTTTTATGAGCAGGTGTGTTGTAAAATAAATTTAATTATTTAAGTTATTGTAAATTGAACTTTAACGAAAGAATCTGTCTTCGGCGTACTACCCATAACATAAACCATTTTTAATCCAAGGTAATAGCAGTATGCCCACAGATATTTTTTTCTTGCGCGCGAAAATCGCCCTTTTTACCCACCACACTATCAAGCCACACTACCGGTAGTGTCGTGGGTAATTTCTAAAAGGTCTTACATCTTCGTTCCCATCGACACTACTATGAGATACCGCACTACCAAAATATAAATATAAATATATATTTCTTTTCCTTCTACACTACCAGCTAGTAGTGTCGCGGGTAATTTCTAAAACTTCTATGAGATACCTTTCACTACTGGTATTGTTTTGTGCGTCATACATAGTAGTGTCGATGGGAACGAAGATGTAAGACCTTTTAGGAATTACCCGCGACACTACTAGCTGGTAGTGTAGAAGGGAAAAATTTTCCCACGACACTACTGGAAGAGTATTTTGGTAGTGCGGTATCTCATAGTAGTGTCGATGGGAACGAAGATGTAAGACCTTTTAGAAATTACCCGCGACACTACTAGCTGGTAGTGTAGAAGGGAAAGAAATTTCCCCACGACACTACCGGTAGTGTGGTGGGTAAGAAGGGGAAAATCGCCTTTCTCCTCCGTGTTTATTGGCCTCGAACCGACTAAAAGCGCACGCCGTAATATTCACGCCTGTAAATCCCCGAAGGAGGTAGGAGCAGAGGTGTATTAAAATGATAAGAGATAAGGGAGTACAAGTAAATAGAAACAAATCAATAAAAAAGGAAAAATCTATACAATTTATTCCTCAAATATACATGTACGAAAAAAAATATAGGACAACATCAATTGTGAAACATTAAACGGGTTAAACTGAAATAATAGTAAGTAATATGTTACTACAATAAAATGATTACTCAGAATAACTTTTCTAGAGCTGCATAGTGGATTCTATATTTACTATAATACAATGGGATAGTTAGAAAATTGAGCAAAATAATATTCAAAGTACATCAGATCTAAAAATATTCTGGCACCAACATGGCTAACCAATCATTACAATATAGTGATAAATAATATCTTTGTAATTAACTGTTATTGTATGAACTGGTAGGTTGAGGAATCTATGTTTAATCTTAACATAAATTGACCAGTCACATGAACATATTTGTACATACATGGTCGCCAATGACAAGTGGCTATTACCCCATAGCACGACACTGGGAACTCTCGTCTTTCGAATCACATTCATGAATGAAATGAGCAGTTTTGGAGGGTCACATGACCGATTTTAGTCTTCCCTATGATGCTGAGGCTGCTAGTGCATATTTAAATAATGAAATACAATCCATATAACATATGGTTATAGCCATATACCTGGTTTCCATCATTCAATGGGATATCTGCTAAGTGACAGAGACTATTGATATTTTTACATACCATTGGAGGTTTCATTCAAACAAATTGGATAATTTCTGAATAAAATATATCTAAAGATAATTTTAAATCAGGTTCAATAAATAACCTAGACACATGCAAACTATGCATATCCTATCCTATAATATAATATTGCTGAAGAGTACATAATATGCTACATGGCTTTATTAAAATCACACATTACATGTGAAATTCCACAAAGCCCTACCTACCTTATTATATTATAAATGCTAATAGTATATTACAATGTAAAAAAGTAATTTGACAGTAGAAAGACCTCTAGCAAGTGGAGCTCTTTTACATACATTATCACATTTAAGCTTTAATAAGTCAAACTCGTCACTGGCTAGAATTAATTTGATTATAAGCATGCTTACTTAGGCTGGATTTCACTTTTTACTCAAAGAATTACTTGGTGTAAACTGAACTAAAAAGCGTCACAGAGTCACAGGTTCAATACACAGGGTTTCAAAATAGCATTCACTATTTTTAAATGTAATTCAAGTTCGAATGATAATAATAATTTACTGTATGACTGTTTAAAATGAAATAATTTAATTTATTTTTGAAAGAATTAAATTATCACAATGCAAATCACCCTGGAAGCACTTCATATCAGTCACCGTACTGAATTTATAATTTTCTTTTGATATAAATGTTTCCTCACACACAATATTTTTCTTTTGTAACATTCTTGGCTTGGCTATCTTTCTTATTGTTATAGAGTCCTTATTCACTATGACCATCTTAAAAAATTGCTTGTAGAGTATTTGTGTTGTGACTCACTATTATTTAGTTGACACACTGAAAAGTATTTTTATCATACCTTTTTGTTTTTTTATTTTTATTTACTGCTAACTGAAACAATGCCTCAACCAGAGTCTAAATACTTAAGAGTATGGCAATATCACGAATATAGGAGGGAGTAAGACGTAAATCCTCCTCCATTATTTTGAACATACAGCTATTAGCCTTTCTACCATCAGCCTCATAATGAATGCTCACAATATTAATCACAAGTATCACACCAACAGGCCACAGTATTCCAACTTAAATGTATACTTTTCATTTTATTCATAAATGCATAATAATAATGATTCAGTCATTAGATGTTTTGTCTGTGACCTTTGTAATTATTACAAATTGGAATGAAAGTGACAAAATATTTAATGTCTAAATCACTTTTTTATGAATAAGGCGGTCTACAAATTAAAACATTATAATAATAAACTATTGCAATTGTTGATCAAAGTCATTGCCATCATTCAAAGCATTGGGATCTTCAAGTTCTTCCTTAGCATCATTTTCCAACACTGGTTCATCAATAGGGTCCTTGGCTCTGAGAGCTGCGCTCATCTTTGGTGGCTGAGCAGCTGGAGTTACTTTGAGTTGAGAAGATGGATTGGGTCCACTTTTAGTAGTCAATGCTGATTTCAAACGTTCAATTTCTTTTTCTAATTCATCAATTTTTTGTTTCCTCTCCACTAGCTGTGCTGTCAGAGTATCTTTTTCTAACCTAAGTGTTTCAACTATGGCAGTTTTACTCACCTGTAAGTTCTTCAAGGATTGTAATTCAGCTTTACAAAGTTCCACATCTACCTTCGTGTGATTTATATGTGTCTCAGAGTTAGAAAGTTTACTTTTATACGAAGCGATTTCGTCAACAAATTTTCTTTTTTGTTTATCTAAATCGTTCACTTTGACCGCATATCCGTCTCGTTGCTCAAGTAAAGTTAAAGATTCTTCCATGCAAGATGTCTGCTGTTTCGAACATTTTTGGAGCTGTATGCTTATCTCCGAAACCTTCTTTCGCAACTCGGTCTCCGCATTCCAACTACTAAACAATGAAAGTAACAACAAAACACACACTGCAAACACGATATACATGGGCCAACGACGCATGTTTTCAATGCCCATATTATTCTGAAGAAATCAAGTTAGCGCAATAGCAAAAGAAAACAATTTATTTTTAAAATCCTATCGCTTTTCTGTAAGTTGCAAGTAAAACACGGCAAACAATTAATTTTGACATGAGAGTGAGACAGACTATGATCATGATGACAATATTGACATTTATTAAAATTGATGAATGACTTTAATGACAGTATAATTAAAAAAAATACACCAAAAATCAAGTCTGTGCCAAGAATGCTAGAATGTCACAGGGGGGCCCCGTTCAACATATAGAAATTCTAGTTATACAAATATGAGGCAAACATGAATTGAACGTTGATTATATCACTTTGTCTCTTTTTTTCCAATATACAGTTGTGTCTGCTAAAAAGAGACAAAAAATTTAAGTTATTGCTCACTTGGGAAAATGAGTATGAGAATTTGACAGCGTGCCAACGGTGCCAACATTTATGAATGATTTGCGCCAACATTATGAATGATTTGCGACAGCCATTGTTGAATTTTTCTAGAACATACTACTACAAGCATAATAGTGATGTACTCCAATAAAAGATTTGACGACGAAACTATTCTTCTTTACAAAAATGTACTCTTTTGAAGAAATACGAATTGACAAAATTGTAATGTCTTCTGTTTTTCCGTATTAGAACTGGGCAATTGTGGTATTGTTAGAAACGTCTTGATCATCCGCTGGTTATAGGCAATATGACGTGTGAATGACTCTCTGAAACTCTGACTATAATGAAAAAAAACTTGAGATATATAGACCGTGTTTTGTATACATTATTAGGTGTTGCTTGCACCAAAATAATACAAATAAAAATCAAGTTTCAAACTAAAATCCGACTACTGCAAATCACGCTATAAGAAGTATTAAGCAAGAAAATATCAAGAATAGCCGTGGTCGTATACCATTTACTCTAATAAAACAATACATTCTAGAGATTCGTGATTTTGCAGTAGTCGGGTTTTAGTTTTAAAGTTATGGTTAGTACACTTTAACAGGTAGTATAGAAAGATATCGACAAATGTTACGATAATAAAAGGTAATCCCTAGCATAGTAACCGTCGGCAAACGTTCATTCATAAAAATGGAACGTAGGTAATACACGTTAATTCTGTAGGTATAACCTATCTGTTCTATTATAAATTTATGTAGAATGTTTAAAATTTATTTGTTAAGTAAGTAAGTACTGCAATTTTACAATAAAAATACTATTTTACATAAAATTAAGCACAATATTTCATCAATCAATAAGATTCTTCGTTTATTCATTATTTAGTTTTCATTTCATTTGCTACTTTTACAAAAACCGACTATTTCTTATCTGTGTACTGGAACTGGCAAACTGGCACTGGCAAAAACTTTGATCACGTGACCTCGTCTTCTTTCTGTCCATAGACAACAATCCGACATCGACTTCTTTGGTTTATATCCACGAGGTTTTTAGAATTTCAATTTATTAGTGAAATAATAAAAAGATACTTCATTTTATTCGAACAAAATGCCACCCAGTAATCCATTACCACCTAAAGAAAATGCCCTTTTTAAAAGAATTTTGGTAAGTCCGATTGTAAACATAGAATTTGGTTTGGAGCTGTTGTCATTCTTTGCGAATATCTAGCGTTTTAAAATAATACAAATTTATAAGACGGCATTGCCTTAGTCCCTCTAACTACGACTCTAGATCTAGGAAATTCACGAGGTGAATGCGCACTATTGTATTGTATTAACATAATTTATTCAACTACGAATTTTACTAGGCTAGTACCCTTTGGGCTGTATCTAATAATAGAGGTTAAAATGATAAGTGTATTGTTATCTTTCAGCGCTGCTACGAACATAAACAATATAAAAATGGGCTGAAATTTGCGAAGCAGATACTTTCTAACCCAAAGTTTGCAGAACATGGAGGTATGTTTTTATTGTATAGAATGTATTGTTTGTGTACTGGCATTATAAATTGCAATTTCATGAAATAATAATTATTAGAACTGCCAGACTGTAGGTGATCTAATATATTAGTAGCCAGTTATGACAGTGTTATTCACACACAATTGTTGTTAGTCTTATAAAAATTGTTTTCAAAACATACATGACAATGTTTGTCTTTGCTGTAACCCATCTTTGTACTCATAATACATAATATACATAATTCTCAGTCTTATTCCCAACCCCATTTAACTTCAACTTTAAGCATTTTGTATGTACTGAGCTAAGTTATATGTATATTTATATATTGTACTTGGTGTTCACTTTTTTTTATATAGGGCATGTCCTCACCTTGCCTGATGGTAAGCTGAAGGAGCTTTAAAGGTCTTAAGAAGGAAAGTCACAATTACAGACGTGTACCATGTTACAATGGTGGCACTCAGCTAGATGGTCTCATCTCATCAGATGTTTTTTCATGCCCGCTTAAAAGACCCAGGGCTTTCTTCATTGTATAACCAAATACAAAATATTATGACACATTAGATCTATGTGATGTATGTTAAAATAATTACTTCAGTCTCTAGTAATTTTGGAAGACTGATAGACATCCCTCTATTTCCATATTTAAAAATTTTCAATTATTCAATTTCAGAAACATTGGCTATGAAAGGATTAACTCTCAACTGCTTGGGTCGTAAAGATGAAGCGTATGAGTATGTGCGTAGAGGTCTTCGCAATGATCTCAAGTCTCCCGTATGTTGGCATGTGTATGGTCTACTACAGAGGTCTGACAAGAAGTATGATGAAGCCATTAAATGCTATCGCAATGCGCTCAAGTGGGAGAAGGAGAACATTCAAATTTTGCGTGATTTGTCATTGTTACAAATTCAGATGCGTGATTTGGAAGGTTACAAAGTTAGTATACTGTTGTTAAGTGGGAGACATGTTTTTATACATAATGCATTATCTAAAACTGAATGTATCTGAAATTCAGTATCTAAAATTCAGAGAATTCCATACAAAATTGCAGTAGTTGTTCTACAACTTTTTTTCCATTTGAAATTTTTTTGCCACTGATTTATATTTCATAGTGATAGATCTAGTTTTATTTCACAACAAATATAGGACTCTTGAATTAGGCCACTCACAAAGTTTTACACATGTAGGAATATATTATAAGTTGCTACTGTATTACTATTATATTATGTGTTTATTTTAGTAACAAAATAATATGAATCAGTCTAGCAACCTATCAAACCCTAAACAGGTGCTTGACGTAATTTTAGGTAACAAAATTGATAAAGTGGCTTACAAATGTCTTGTATGGATCATTCCCCTGCTCTCTGGCATCCTCAATATTAATAATAACTCTTCATTTCATGTCAGAGCATTGGGTCCTATATCTGATACTTGAATTCTATGTAGATAATCAGTAAACACTTGTATACACTTGTCTTATCTAGTATTGCATTGGTTCACTAGTACCTGTTTAGGTAATGATTGTGAATTCTCTCGATGCAGTTCAATAATACTCTAATATTATACTTTTCAGGATACTCGTTATCAGTTATTCATGCTCAGACCTACACAAAGAGCATCATGGATTGGTTTTGCCATGAGCTACCACCTTCTAGGTGACTATGAAATGGCCAATAGTATCCTGGATGCCTTCCGAACTAACCAGATGAAGGGACCACATGATTATGAGCATTCGGAATTGCTTCTTTACCAAAACATGGTATTAGCAGAGTCGGGACAATACGACAGGGCTCTACAACATTTAAATAAGTTCTCAACGCAAATTCTTGATAAACTGTCCATTAAGGAAACTTCTGGGGAGTATTATTTGAAATTATTGAGGTGAGTTTCTGTTTTATATTCAGTATCTGAAAATAGAAAATAAGGCACTTCATATTTGTATTTATGGCTTTTGTGAACTCGAAACCTTCTATAATAATAATAATTTGTATATTTCATTTGATTCAAGACTGAATCAAATGTAATTATAGGATAAATACTGTACTATAAATAGATAGTACAGTCCACTAGTGGACAAGAATTAAAATGACTGGTAGTGATTAATCAAAAGAAAAAGTAATCAAGATATTGATATTAGCTATTCTATCAAAATCGTTTTACATTTAGATGAATTGAGTAGTTATTTACTACTTGGTTCATGATTCTTATTTCTTGATGTATATTATGAACTTTGAACCTCAAGTGAACTTTGATGTATAAGCAGACATTTTTTTACCTATTATGAATTTGCAATTATTTTTCGGCTCACAAGCAAATGTTGAGTGGATTTGCAGGGTTGAGTGTCACATTGGGACTTGCCTAAGTCCAACTGGTGATATGCTAATTGATTTCAATGTTACTATTTATTAATTAAATGTATATGAGAAGAAATTAGAGATATTTGCGTTATTAGCAGTGCTCTCATGCATGCAGGAAATATGGGATGACATTCCATGCCCTGACAATGTTTCAGTTGTGTTAACAAGTTGAATAAAACCACTTATCTCTCGCGATTTATTTTGTTATGTATTTAAATTTAGCCCTGCTAAATACAAACGTATGGTCAGTGATTACTGGTTTGAATTGGCTCTCTAGGTGTTTTGTGTCGAGCCTCTTCTTCTTCTGGCTAATTTATCATCTATTATTAGTATATAAAACCGTCCTTATATATTTTATAAGTGTATTGCATTTGTTTTCTATATGTGAAAACATATAAATGGTTTCTAATTATGTAAGAAGATGTTACATAGTTTTAATACTGTTTGTTTTCCAAATAAAATAAAATAAAATAAAATATGTTTCAGCTACGTAAAAGTAGCGTTAGTTGTTAAAAAGTGGTTTTATTTTAAGGAATGGTATTCGCACAAACTTCAGACAATATTATGTGTTAACAAGTATTAAAATTTTCTACTCCACACCTGTTTTCAGGTTTAAAGAAGCAGAGAATATATATGAAGGCTTATTGAAGAGGAATCCAGAGAATGTGATGTATTATCAAAAACTCATGGAAGCTAAACAATTAAGTGACGCCGATGAAAAAGTGGCCTTCTTTGATGTATATAAGTAAGTATATAAGTCACTTTCTCGACATTTCCTTGCATCTTGATTTACTGTTTAAGAATAAGAAGATCTATACACCAATAAGCTAGGTACTTATCTGATAAAGTGGCTAAACGTGAAATGGCTAACGTAAAGTGACTAAACAATCTTGTAATGGAAAGTGGCCAAACAATCTTGTAGCGACTTTTTAAAAAAATACATTTTAAACATATAAACTAGGCTAACTACTGATTAACTAGTGGTTCGTTTTCGAATACGTCAAAAAGTGTTTTTTCATGTTAATGAATGATTGATTATACCTAAACAGTTCTACTTCTATGAGCCGCAAATTGTGAAAAGCCACGACAGCATGTTAAACGCTACAGATACAGTTCAGCCCTGTCACCACAATTTTAGTCAGTGTCTCTTGCATTCATGGTAGTCACAATGACGGTACCCCACGTTTGGTGTGTGAACATGACAGTTATAGCTACTTACCATTTATTTATATGAATGTTTCAGGAAAGAATATCCTAAAGCGATAGCCCCCAGGCGGCTGCAACTGACGGAGGCGCACGCGCAGCCCGTGTTCCAGCGACTCGTGGACGAGTACCTGCGCCACGGACTGCACAAAGGAATACCTCCACTATTTGTTGATCTGAGGTAAGCTAGGATTTATGTCGGGGTCGGCAGCACGAGTGTGACGGCCCTGGTGTTGCTTACGTCCAAAGGCCACGGTAACCACTTCCCATCAGGTGGGCCGTGTGCTTGTCTGCCACCAAATTGGTATAGAAAACTTCAAAATGTGGTTACACATGATATGATAATAATAACGTTGACTCTGCAACTCCTATCCATTTGCTATTAGGCCTGGTAGAGGTCTTTGTTACCAATTGCACATTGTCTCCACTATTCCCGCTCCATAGTGTTTCTCGTCCATAGACGACCTGTCCACTCAAAGAGGTATGCTTGACTGCATCTGCCAATTTTTGGTGGTCTTCCACTTTTATGTTAGATGTCTCTGTACTTTAGTTCTCTTTGTTTTTTGTTTATGTAAGACCACCATCATTATGACTTCACCTCATCTTAGGATAAGCTGAAATAATTACAGACACCTTCAGCTTGACTTTCTCATTAAATGCTTTTTCACACCCCGTGTCCCCTTACACAGGGTGTGAAAAAGCATCTCCAGTATTGTAGGAAAAAGGAACCAAATGTTCCGACAAATAATTCCAAGACTTTATAGTGTTAATTATATTCCGTCTTCATTTGATTTCCAGATCATTATACGCTGACCAAACCAAAGCTGACACAATAGAAAACCTAATACTACAATATGTAGAGAATCTTACAAGTAAGGGTACATTTAGTGCCGATCCCAATGAAGACAAACAACCCGCCAGCGCGTTACTATGGGCGTATTACTACGCAGCTCAACACTTCGACTATAAGAAACAGACAGACGAAGCGCTCCGGTATATAGATGCAGCGATAGAACACACACCTACGCTTATTGAACTGTTTATTGTTAAGGGAAGAATATATAAGGTTAGTAAATATAATTGTTGACATCTTCTGTGGGGTGGTAGTATATTTGGCTGCTACGTCAGGTGGCGCGGGTTCGATTCCCACTCAGTTCACATAGTTTTATGCATGAATATGTCTATTTGCCACCCAGACCAATCTGGGTGTTTCCGTGCCTTTGACGAAGAACACGTGCACGGTTGTCATACGAAAATCTAGGGCGCATTAATCCCGGTAGCATCCGAGGCCTTTTTCCAGTCTACGATGCGATGCGGCTGAATTTCGATATATTTCGTGAAGTGACTGCCATTATGACCTCTACGACCCCCTTGAGTTGTAAAAGTTCTGTAGTTAGATCAGCTATTGACCTTAGGGCTCCAACTACTTGTGACAACTGCTATAGATGTTCACGATACAAACGGGACCGACGACTTAACATGCTCTCCGAGGCACGGAAGGGTCTTAATGTCTTATAACAATGAATGGTCTTCTTCGTTTTAACCCGACTGCGCCAGCTCGGGTAATATGTAGTTTTCTTTGCTCCCCTCTACAGGCCTAACAGGTTAATGGATTTCCATGAATCCTGTGAGTCCTGGCTATGTGACTTACAGTAAAATCGATATAACTAAAGTTATTTGTATTGCAGCATGCCGGCGACCCCGTGTCGGCATACCAGTGGTTGGAAGAAGCTCAGGCGATGGACACCGCCGACCGCTACGTCAATAGCAAGTGTGCTCGGTACATGTTACGAGCAGGACATGTGAAGCGAGCTGAGGAGATGTGCGCCAAGTTCACTAGAGAAGGTAAATTAGCTATTCCACTAAGGGTCCAACCCCACCAAACGGACGGCATCGGAACGGATTTTACAATCTTTAAACAAAATAAATCTTATATCACAGCATTTAAAGTTTATATTACCAAGTCACGCATGACAGCTTGACGTGCGTCATGCCGCCGCACGTCGCTGTCAATCTGTTGTGCGTGACTTGGTAATATAAACTTCAAACACTGTGATAATAAGATTTAATTTTGTTTAAAGATTGTAAAATCCGGGCCGATGCCGTCCGTTTGGTGGGGTTGGACCCTAAATATTGTAATGCTTGGAAAGTTGGAACATATTATCTAGGACCTAAAATGTGCTCAAAATGTGCTCTATATGCGCAGTACACGTTTCTTGGGCATCTATTGAGGATAGCACGGGGTGCTACTGCGGTAGACGAACTCAAATTTACCAAGCATGGATTATTACAAAACAATCTGTGGGCGCCAAATTACAAAACAATCGCGATTTAGGTCCAAGATATTTGTTTCGAGGTATAAATGTGAGAGCCTCCGCTGTGCAGGAGGTGCGGGTTGCAATATTTGTATGTATGAATATGACTATTTGCATTGGTGTAGTCATGCCTCTGAGAGTATGTTAAGCCGTGCCCCGGTTGCCATACGAACATCTATGCAGAACTTGTAAACCAAGTAAATCAGTTGAATAAAATTTTAAAGCAATTAGTATGCTAACTATTCAAATCGATTATGAGAACCCTGGGTTAGCAGTTAACTCGAGTTAGCATAGCTAACCCAGGTACGCTCAAGTGGGCCTTAGTATGCTAAACTATTCGAATCGATAATCAAAATAGTGTAATGTTTATTTAGAAAATCGTACATGTTTGAAAAGTGATCTCTGCCAGGTTAACCTCTGCAATCCAGTACCTATAAAAAATATAAAAACGCATTAGTTACATATAAATTACAGCATAATAGGTAGATGGACTAGTTATCTTCGATAACTAATCATTAGTTTAATATGTGCCTAACAATAATTTAGAGATTTTCAACAATTTCTACATGAAGGCGCAAACGCCGTCAGTCCGTCTCAGATCGCAGCACTTACAGGTGTTCAGGTGAGTGATCTCGCCCCACCATTGACGGTTAGGTTAGGGTTAAGATAGAAAGGGAAATATCGCAGGTTTAAATCCCGCCTGAGCTGTTATTGCTTTTTTTTATCTTAATTGATTTAAATGAATTGTATGTAACTTTTTTTGTTTGCAGGTGTGCCAGCGACAGAGAACCTGAACGAGATGCAGTGTATGTGGTTCCAGACGGAAGCCGCGGCGGCTTACCAGCGTCTGCAGCAGTGGGGGGATTCACTGAAGAAGGCTCACGAAGTCGATAGGGTACGTACACTTGGTTTAACATTCAACTTAAACCCTTCGGCCGTCTACGAAACCAGAGCTACGTAACTAGTTATGTACTAACTAAACATAACCAAACACAGAGAGGAGGCGGACTAAGTACTGTTGTTCTTAACTAGGGTTTGAGGTCATGTAGACGTGGTTCCAGATGGTCCCAAGACGGTCATGCTGCATGATATACCTACGTTATAGCAAATACAGAGAGGAGGCGGCCTTAGTATTGTGATCTACAACTAGGTTCTGATGTTCTGTAGGCGTAATCTTACGCGGTCGCACGATTGGCACATGAAATACGGTACAGCAAGCACAGAGAGGAGGCGGTCCAAGTACCCTAGGTTTTGACGTCATGTTAGCGTGACTTCAGGCTGTCCCTGGACATGCGTTATAGCAAACGCAGAGAGGAGGCGGCCTTAGTACTGTAATTGCCAACAAAGTCCTGTTATCAAGCACGCGTAGCCTTACGCGGTCCCAAGACGGTCATACCGCATGACATGCGTTACAGCAAACAGACGAGGCATCCTAAATATTGTGGATAAATACTAGGTTTTGACGTCATGTAGGCGTGGCCTTACGCGGTCCCAAGACGGTCATACCGCATGACATGCGTTACAGCAAATACAGAGAGGAGGCTTTTTGAGCCAAACCCAACACCCGGCAGGTGTTAGGTCTGGCTAACAGTGGGTGCCACAATAATAACCACCGGCCCCCGTTCGCATTCAGGTAGCTCCATTTTACCCGGTTTGCCCTGCTGCAGTCGACCTGGGATCTATCTATTGAGAGACTTCCAGGTCATCCACTGCTGCTCAAGTGCTCATACCTAGAAGGTGGAGGATTTTCCTTAGACTTACCTAGTATGGCGTAACCTTGCAATGTTCTAATTTTTATATTGCGGAAATTCCCTAGGATACCCCTCCCTGTGTTAATATCTGACTCCAGCCGGCTAAAGCCGAATGCCATTTTGGGTCATCAGTTACCGGATCTGGCCTACTCAGTTCCAATTTGAACCAAGAGCCCCCCGTGTGGCAAGGTGCCACATCAAAAAATAACAGTATGATATTTGAACATTCCAGCACTTCTCGGAGATAATGGAGGACCAGTTCGACTTCCACTCGTACTGCATGCGCAAGATGACGCTACGCTCGTACGTGGGGCTGCTGCGGCTGGAGGACGTGCTGCGCGCGCACCCCTTCTACTTCCGCTGCGCGCGCGTCGCCATCCGCGTGTACCTGCGCCTGGACGCGAGCCCGCTGCAGGACGCGCCCGCCACCGCCGAGCCCGACACAGGTCAGTAGCGCCCGCTCTCACCGCCGCCTGTACCTGTACATCCGCGTGTACCTGCGCCTGGACGCGAGCCCGCTGCAGGACGCGCCCGCCACCGCCGAGCCCGACACAGGTCAGTAGCGCCCGCTCTCACCGCCGCCTGTACCTGTACATCCGCGTGTACCTGCGCCTGGACGCGAGCCCGCTGCAGGACGCGCCCGCCACCGCCGAGCCCGACACAGGTCAGTAGCGCCCGCTCTCACCGCCGCCTGTACCTGTACATCCGCGTGTACCTGCGCCTGGACGCGAGCCCGCTGCAGGACGCGCCCGCCACCGCCGAGCCCGACACAGGTCAGTAGCGCCCGCTCTCACCGCCGCCTGTACCTGTACATCCGCGTGTACCTGCGCCTGGACGCGAGCCCGCTGCAGGACGCGCCCGCCACCGCCGAGCCCGACACAGGTCAGTAGCGCCCGCTCTCACCGCCGCCTGTACCTGTACATCCGCGTGTACCTGCGCCTGGACGCGAGCCCGCTGCAGGACGCGCCCGCCACCGCCGAGCCCGACACAGGTCAGTAGCGCCCGCTCTCACCGCCGCCTGTACCTGTACATCCGCGTGTACCTGCGCCTGGACGCGAGCCCGCTGCAGGACGCGCCCGCCACCGCCGAGCCCGACACAGGTCAGTAGCGCCCGCTCTCACCGCCGCCTGTACCTGTACATCCGCGTGTACCTGCGCCTGGACGCGAGCCCGCTGCAGGACGCGCCCGCCACCGCCGAGCCCGACACAGGTCAGTAGCGCCCGCTCTCACCGCCGCCTGTACCTGTACATCCGCGTGTACCTGCGCCTGGACGCGAGCCCGCTGCAGGACGCGCCCGCCACCGCCGAGCCCGACACAGGTCAGTAGCGCCCGCTCTCACCGCCGCCTGTACCTGTACATCCGCGTGTACCTGCGCCTGGACGCGAGCCCGCTGCAGGACGCGCCCGCCACCGCCGAGCCCGACACAGGTCAGTAGCGCCCGCTCTCACCGCCGCCTGTACCTGTACATCCGCGTGTACCTGCGCCTGGACGCGAGCCCGCTGCAGGACGCGCCCGCCACCGCCGAGCCCGACACAGGTCAGTAGCGCCCGCTCTCACCGCCGCCTGTACCTGTACATCCGCGTGTACCTGCGCCTGGACGCGAGCCCGCTGCAGGACGCGCCCGCCACCGCCGAGCCCGACACAGGTCAGTAGCGCCCGCTCTCACCGCCGCCTGTACCTGTACATCCGCGTGTACCTGCGCCTGGACGCGAGCCCGCTGCAGGACGCGCCCGCCACCGCCGAGCCCGACACAGGTCAGTAGCGCCCGCTCTCACCGCCGCCTGTACCTGTACATCCGCGTGTACCTGCGCCTGGACGCGAGCCCGCTGCAGGACGCGCCCGCCACCGCCGAGCCCGACACAGGTCAGTAGCGCCCGCTCTCACCGCCGCCTGTACCTGTACATCCGCGTGTACCTGCGCCTGGACGCGAGCCCGCTGCAGGACGCGCCCGCCACCGCCGAGCCCGACACAGGTCAGTAGCGCCCGCTCTCACCGCCGCCTGTACCTGTACATCCGCGTGTACCTGCGCCTGGACGCGAGCCCGCTGCAGGACGCGCCCGCCACCGCCGAGCCCGACACAGGTCAGTAGCGCCCGCTCTCACCGCCGCCTGTACCTGTACATCCGCGTGTACCTGCGCCTGGACGCGAGCCCGCTGCAGGACGCGCCCGCCACCGCCGAGCCCGACACAGGTCAGTAGCGCCCGCTCTCACCGCCGCCTGTACCTGTACATCCGCGTGTACCTGCGCCTGGACGCGAGCCCGCTGCAGGACGCGCCCGCCACCGCCGAGCCCGACACAGGTCAGTAGCGCCCGCTCTCACCGCCGCCTGTACCTGTACATCCGCGTGTACCTGCGCCTGGACGCGAGCCCGCTGCAGGACGCGCCCGCCACCGCCGAGCCCGACACAGGTCAGTAGCGCCCGCTCTCACCGCCGCCTGTACCTGTACATCCGCGTGTACCTGCGCCTGGACGCGAGCCCGCTGCAGGACGCGCCCGCCACCGCCGAGCCCGACACAGGTCAGTAGCGCCCGCTCTCACCGCCGCCTGTACCTGTACATCCGCGTGTACCTGCGCCTGGACGCGAGCCCGCTGCAGGACGCGCCCGCCACCGCCGAGCCCGACACAGGTCAGTGGACACACATCATAATTATATACAGGGTGGAACTTTTCAACCTACTTGGAAGAAAAGTATGTACTCTAAATACTGGAGTTGACGTTATTTTACTCAAAGGAACAAGGCAAGAACCTTTATTGTAAAAAAGAAACATATCTACATTCAACGATTTTCGAAACCCTTCGTAATTGCATCAATCGAAAGGGTCGTGTCGAGTGTTTTAATATTACTTATTTAAAGTAACCATTACCTACTCTAACGAATATTTCTCTCCATGAAGGTACCATAACCAATCCAAGGTGTTACTTTATACAAATACAATATTACTGGTGTTGAGATCATCACTAACATATCATAATATTAGTATTGTGTACTCATTTTCATAATATAATCGCGACTATTTAACCCTAAAGTGTAGGCAACGATGTATTAACTCCCACAGTACGGCAGATACGTTGCGATCGAGCTTACCTATTATTACCATTATCAGGCTGACTGCTGTTTTAGGGACCGTACCTATTAACTTAATTCACTATTTTATTATTATCGTCACATCTTATTTCCTATCTCGCTCTATTCATATGATTTAAAAAAAGTGTACCTATGACATATATTCTCACGAAAGAAACATAAACGGACAGATAGAGAGAGGTTTTCGTATTATAGATGAAGGTGTCGTACAATAATTTATTCTAAGCAAACAAATACTTGTCTGGTGACAAATCTCTGATTGTGTCATCTTGTTGATGCTGTACCTAGTTCACATTGATATTGTTATGTAGATTCACAGAATACCATTCGTTCCGCCAGACCTATTATGACTGTAGCACTGGAAAATGTTTTACGATATTTTCACGAAAATGTTTCCATAAATGTTTCCACGAATATTTTTTACGATATTTCATGGTTACGTCACGGAAATATAGTGTAATATAAATCTCCGCCCGCATGTTTTTGTTTTCGTTGAGTATCCGATCCGATCCGATCCGAAATATCCCTGCAAGTGCAGTTATACTAGTAATGCAGTCGTGTCGGTGTAGGTTAAACTTTTTGACTGATTTATTAGTTTATATTGAGTTACAATTTAAAAACTAATTTTAAATAGATAAATAAATAAATAAATATTGTACGACAATCTACACAACGCTATCTAGACCCAAAGTAAGCATAGCTTAACTAGCTTGTGTTATGGGTTCTAGAATGCGGATAAACATACATAGATACTTTTTTTTTGTAAATACATACATATTATACATAGATAGATGGATAACTCTTGATTGTACATCAATACATTTACAGTAGGACTAGTAGATGGCATAATTTTTACCTACATTAACGACATTATTTGAAACATTACCTAGACCTAGATATACATATGAAAACTAGCATATTTCACACTATATTTTTATCTACTGTATAATAATTTCATAACTAAACTAAATACTAAGTTATGAATATATAATTAGTTATGTATTGAATAACACATTTTACTACAAAAACTGAACATACTGTGACTAACAAAATAGCTTGTGTTTTTGCTTCTATTATTACATCTATGTTATGTTATTATTGTAACAGTTGCTACCGTGAAATTTGTACCTATTCAATATTCAATACACGGAATCTTTGTTCTAAAGAGGAAAATAGTGTATATTGTGGTCAAATAATAAGGTTTTGTTTTTCTATTAAAATACCTATAAATCTATAAATAAAAGTGAAATACCACTCATAGATTAGTCACAAAATCTTAGAAACTACAAACTTGAAAACTACAAACTTGAAATTTGTTTCCTTAGGGCCAAAACACATACTCGCGTTGCGGCACCGCACCGCCAAAATGGGCCGTGCCGCCTGCCAATTTGTATTAAAATTGGCAGGCGGCACGGCCCATTGGCGGTGCGGCGCCGCAACGCGAGTATGTGTTTGAACTCTTATAGGGTGTTGACATCTATTAAGAACGGATTTTACGAAACGCCACCCCTAAGGGGGTAAAGCGAACACCACGCGTACGACGTCGCAGTTGCTCCTAGTTTAATATAAATGGCATTAGGTAGTATAGGTAATATTGCCCAAACGAATGGTAGGTTAGAGTAGATAGGTGTCAAGTACTTTTGGAGGTATTAAACATAAATATATTTATTTCCTGGTATCCAAGGGGAACTTAGCACGAAAAATTGGTGTGGGTATATACCTAGAAAACAAGTAGGTGATATCACCTATTTGTTCTCTATAACTAATTAAATTACATCATACATTTTTTTTATGAAATGAATTATTGAAAATATACTAAATATCGCACTATATTTGAAGAATAGTTGATAAAAACCAAAAAAATATAAGTAATAAACGTTTTTAAGATTTTTAACTCAAAACCCGAGGGCTCAATACTAGCGAGGACAAGTTCTAACGGCATATCGTTTTTTTTTTCTTTGGCTCTTTCAATTTTGAACCAAAATGGATCCCCCGTTTTCAACAATTTTTTTATCCTTTTCAAATCAATTTTTTTTGAGCATATGTGGTCGACAACAATACGTCATACCATATAAAGCATTCAGGCATGCAGGCAGGTACACACTATGTGCCTCAGATAGGCGTTTAAAATGTCATGCGGTAAAAATACAGTTATTTTGAAATCAAATAGCGATTATAAATTAAATTCATGCTCATAGTTTACATACTGCTATCCAAATTCAAGGAATTTAATAAAATTATATCATGATATTGAACATTTAAACAGTGTCAAAAGTTGAATAAAGCTATGTCATAATTTAATATTGTAAAATACAACTAATCGTAAAAATTTAATAGTGATATCGTAACTTAGTTGTATGTTGAAAATATAGATAGCAGCCAAGTATTACCATCTGGATAGGTGAAGCCATATTAACGTAACCAATTAAAAAAAAATCATATCTATTTCGGCTATTTTACAGAGTATTTGTTAGATTTTACCTGTCAGATGTTCCTTAATAGAATTAAGTATGTATATTATTCATACAAATTTATTATTTGAGGTTAAATAGCTTTCCTTAAATTCATGGCTATTTCGGTTGACCCTTAATTTCCTGTAGTAGTTTATTGGACAATAATTTAAAAAACAATTTTTTAGGGTAATTCAATTTTTACTATAGCGACACGTTGGCTTTTTAAATAAGAGTATGTTGCTTCTAACACAGTTTGTGATTTCTTGAAGCTTTTAAGAAAGAGAGTAAATTTTCTAATAGTTATACGGGTCTAGGTGTTACCTACATCTAGTCCGTATAACTAGGTATTATATACTAGCTGTTATTAGTGTCTATTTCTTAGATATTTGCCCAGGCCAGGATGCTTATCTCGTCTATTACTCAAATAGCTGCTCAGCGGTCCAAATTCTCTAAGCATACAACGTCGAGCACAGCGCTACGACAGCCTTAATTGAGATTGCTATTGGTTGTCGCAGCGCTGTGCTCGACGCTGTGTACTTACGAGAACTGACGAGAACCGCTCCGCAGTTCTAGGTATATTTTGTATCTATGAAAATAATCACGGTCAAGATGTACACAATCAGAATTCGAGACCTAGTTTCAATTATTTAAATTATGATAAACAACGTCATAGGGACAGGTAATACTTTCACGTAACTCGTAAGTAATAAAAAAGTTAAGATTAGTTACAAAATATAAATGACTTAACAAATCTATTTTATGTAAGCCTTAAATGACTTATTGGCAAACACTAATAAACATTGTGAAGCTTTGAAAGTCTATTACAGTATTAATTAGTTCGCTTAATGAATACTATTGCTATACCTTGGGACATATACCTTGGAACTAAAATGTGCTGAATACGCACAGTACACGTTTTTTGGATGTCTTTTGAGTATAGCACGGGGTGCTACGGCGGCGGTGTATGAGCTCAAATTCACCAAGCATAGTGTGACATTGCAGATTAGATTATTATAAAACAATCCGCGCGCGCCAGGGCTTTATTTGTCTAGCGACTTAGGTCCAAGATACGTGTCGTCCCGAGGTATTCACGCGGTGAAGTGTTGGGTTGTATTAATCTTTCTTTAGTCAATAGTCTCTATAGAATAGTTGCGATAATTTACTTTGACACACTTCAGTTAGTTGTGTATAAACTGCTGCAATAACTACATTATTAACAGTTATAAATTAATTTATATCTGTCACATTTTCATAGTGAAAATAACTGTCTGTCTATCCGTTATGTTTTACACCTAGACTATTAAATTGATTTAGTTAGCAGTTGGCACATAGACTATAAAATAAAATCCAGGAGCTCAAAGTAAATTATGAATGCGAAATTGAGTTCCTTTATTTGTATGGAACAAACTAAAAATAAAATAGAACATAGTTTACCTTCTTTTAAAGCGGGAATCTTGTACGTCGCGCGGTATCTGGAATCCATAGTATACAGCCGTTCTTCACAGTATCTAGCAGTAACTACTAGCTGTTCCCCGGCGTCACTCGGGTGCTGACTACTCCCTTGTATATTTCATAGACGTGAATAAATTACGGTAATCGCTCATCACCAATCGGGCTGCATACTTGTTTACCACCTTACTGTTAATATTTTTGAATGAAATCTTGAAACATTTATTATGCTAACTATTCTCTTTTCTCTTTCTAAATCGAGATGTTAATACTTTTTTATTTCTTTAGTTATTTTCAAGTCTTCGTTACGGCTCTAACATTTTAAGCTATTGATAGTAAAAAATAAGTGACCAAAATTTTCTACAATCTTTTAGAATGGTATGTAGGAATGCAATATTTTGTAATAGTGTCGCTGTGGGTAATAATATCATAAAGTTTTATTGTCTCAGAGCACGTAAAACACATTACTTTGTATGTTAGACAGCCATAATTGCAATATCACAGAGAAAGTGACCACATGACCTTGTGCATTACCTGTGCTAAGTCAACGGTAACATTTTTGTCACTTGTATTTTACTACAATACTCTCCTACTAGTGTCCCTGGCATAGATGTTTCATTCAATAGAAATTGTTCAGTACAATGTTATAGCTATCTGCATCTATTTATGAATCATCCTTTTGTATCTGTTATGTTTATGTTGTATGATATAATAGTGTGGTTTTAGGGTTTAAACCACACTATTATATCTATATACAACTACAATCTCTAGGTTTTAGGAGAAACAAAAACACTGTTAATAAAAACCATTTTCTTTTATTTTTATGTTCTTTCTTTTTACAATACAAAATCACATTGATTTGTCATCAATTATTTAAATAACAATATTATTAAAATTAACAATTGATCTCATCATTACATTATAACAATGTTACAATTAGTTTCACTCATATCACATCATCCTCAAAAGTTCGTTGAATACTGATAAATAAATTAACTATCATTATGCATGCACCACAGTCTCTTAGAAATAATTTAATAAATAACGTATCAAAATAAAGCGTCCGTTATGTTTCACAACAATATCGCTTAAAAGTTTCTCACATACAACTTTAACTCGCTTTTTTTAAATATTATGGCAACGCGGGGGTGTCCCGCTAGTCTCTTAAACCTTACACTACTTAGGACACTTTAACATCACATTTGCGCTTTAATATTTACACGGCACGTCGAAGCACGACGCTTACAGTTCAGACTAGAGCTTTGGTTTCACCGTCCGTAGCCGGGCGATCTGTACCTCTCCCGTGCCGCTTGCGCAGCTTGCGGCGTCAGGAAGTACACGTGTGCTCCTTCTCCAGGGAGCCTGTACGACACGAATGAGCCGGGTCGGCCCTCGCCTGCTGTGTTCACTGGCCGTATCCACTCCGCGTCCGGATTGACTGGAGGTAGCGGCCTTTTGTAGTTCACTGCTGTATCACTCAGTAATGTAGGTCTGTTTAAGTCGTACTGTTCCCCTGTAAACTGAGGCCTCTGCACTTGAGTTGGGGCTCTGTACTGCTGGGCCGTTCGGTAATTAGGGTCTGGTATTGGAATAAACTCGCTATCAGGATTAATAGTTGGTCGCGGTAGGCGATCGTTGACTAAAGTGTCACCAGTTAGCGATACGGGCTTTTGCTGTACGAGTTCTGCATTCACTTGAGGCACGGGCTCGCTCTCTGGGTTGACCTGCGGCCGGGGCTGTCGATAGTTCACCAGAGTATCTCTGTCTAGAGATGGTGGATTTGGACTTTGCGATTCAACGATTTCGTATTGTAGATTAATATTGTTGTCAATTGGCGTCCTCACTGTGTCTAGAGGAGCTGTCACTGCCAATCCGTTAACATCATGTGTGTTGTCCTCTAGTTTCTTGCCAAATACGTCAAACGAGTTCTTTGTGATATCGTCAAAGTATGTCTCGTCCTGCTTTGTGTAGTATCCTTGGTTTACTGGGTTAGGCGTGGTGCCAATGAACCTGGGTACGTGTTCAGGCACGGGTTGGTCGCCTTGTATTGGATTTTGATTTCTGTTCTTCTTATTTCTATTATCTTTGTGAATCGGAGTGTTAACGTAGAAATCGTCGCGTACTTTTGTTGTGGGATAATATCTACCTGACTTTGGGGATTCTGTGGTTACTTGCACGTTTTCTACTAAGTACTGTTGATGGTAGCCGGTTGATATTGATGGTGTAATAGCATTGAATTCGTTGCCTGTGTTGAATGGTTTACTGTAGCTCACCATAGGTCTGAAAGGTTCAGGATCCAATTTTGGCGCACGGAAGGGCTCCTCCGGCTGTGTTTGGTAACTGAACTGATATAGCGGTCTCGATGTAATAGCTTTAGGTTTGTGAGTGTTGGTTCTGTGAGAATGGGTTTTGGGTTTCTTAGTTGTGAAGAAATCTATAGTTTGTTGTATATCAGCGATTTGTTGGAAGAAAGTATCTGGCCGTTTTTGCTGTTGCACGTATACGGGTTGAAGTCTGGGCTTTTGTATACTGAAGTATTCTTGTGTTAGCGTACGAGGTCCTTGTTTCTGTGGCCATAAGAAAAACGCATCAGCTTGTTCAATACCCCCGAACGAAACATCGACACCTGGAGATAGTTGTGACTGTGTGTTGATGTGTTGTTGTTGCTGTTCTGGATAATTCGATTGACTGACTGGGACTGTCTTGTAGTAATTTCTTCCGTCAAAGTATGTGGCTGGTGAGGGCGATGTTTTCGGTTGTTCATCATAAAAGTAGAACGATTCAAATCTATTCTCGTTTGGTTTCCTGTTGTTGTATACAGGCTGTAATTGTGTAGTAGGCACGTTTTGTACATTGGAGTAATGAGCCCTCAGTGGCACTTGTGTCGATGAAATGTCATTTGCAGTAACTGGTGGCGCTTTCTGTGGCACATTGTATAAAATGTATGGTTTTTCAGTTGTTGTTGGCACTTTGTTGTCGTACACGGTCTCTGGATAATCGTAAATAACTGATACAGACAGAGGCTTTGATGTAAGTTTCGTTCTAGTTTTATAAACAGGTTTTTCTGTTTTTGGTCTTGTGGTGTTCTCTTCTGGCAAGTTATGAATTCGAACGGGGTGTCTTGACGGGATGCGTTGTGGCTTCCTCGTCTTCGGTGATGTAACGATTTCTACTGGAGGTGGAGTAGTAACAGTTGTTGGTATTTCAGTAGTTCTAACTGGTTGAGCTGTCGTTGGTCGAGTCTTGTACTTAGTACGTTGAATTGTGTGCGTAGTGGTTGGTCTAGAGGTAGGCTTTATCCTCGTGTATGTTGTGGATGGGGTAGATGTTGTTCTTACAGACTCCGTTGTAGTTTCCACTAACGGTGCGAAGAAATCTGGAGGCGGCGGCAGTATAATTCCAGGTACAAGTGGCCCGGCGGGCACTTTGTTGTTGTAGTCAGCGTGGTAGGAAAAATTGTAAGGCGGCGGATAGTAAATCGAAGGGTCGTCTTCGTCGTATAGGTCTGACTGGTTGCTCGGTGGTGGCAAGAATACTGCGCCCGGTGGAAAGCCTTCTGGAAAAGAGCCGTTCATGGATGGAGGGAAGTGGAATGCTCCTTCGCTCGCATTCACGGGTAAGAATGTGAACGGAGGACCTGGCTCCGGCGCTCCCCCGGTAGTAATGTTTCCCGAATTATCACTCGAGGGGTAGGGCGCGCCCGATGGAAAGAGGAATGGCGGAGGCGGTAGAGGGCCTTCGCCCGTTCCTGTAAAGAAGGAAGGAAAAAGGGACGCAGGGACACTGCCGTTTGGCGTGAGGAAAACGAGCGGTCCGTTGTTGGAGAGTCGTACTGGAAAGGGCGGAGGTACTTTTGGTTTCTGCGGTAACTTTACTTGCCTGTTAGGCGCTTCGTAATTATCGATCGGTGGCCAAGGTCTCGGTTCGGTATCTTTCGTTCGCTCAGGGAACGATCCACCCTTTAACACTAATAAATGATCTTCAGCAAGCCAAATTTCATCTTTCTTAAGGCCTCCTAAATTTAGAAGGTTATCTTTCGACCTTGTCTCAGAGTTTGGTTCGTAACTGACGATGCCAGGTCTTTTAGGTGATTTGGCGAATATTTCATTCTGTATAAGACCATATTTGCCCTCAGCCACCTGATCGGCCAAGGTTTTTCTTTCTTCTTCATCTTCCTTTGCTTTTGGGGCGTCTTTCCCCTCGCCGGCACTGGACATGAGCATGCCATCATCCCATATTCCTTGGTTCCAGCCCACGTTACCGCCTGACTGGTCCGGCGTGATCACACCAACAAATTTACCGGACTGACTCTTACCGTCAATCGTGATAGCATTTTTAGTGGATCCGTATTCCTTCTCCGATTTAATTTTCATGTGACCACCTACAAGGCGTTTGATTGTCCTTTGGGACTCGGCGTATTCGGTGTCTGACGACAAACTGAGGCTCCGTTGATCGCGCGCGAACGAGTCAGGCGGCAGCACGTATGTGGGCACCAGCACGCTGCCGTGCGTCTCACACGCCCATGCCAGCGCCAGCACTAGCGCTAACGCCGCCCCTCTCACCATCTGAAAGTTTGGAAAACATCACTTCTTAGTTATATTGCACAACTATTAACACTTAACACTAAACATTAATCCATGAACTTATCTAAGTGGGGCTTTCTTTGTTAATCGTATACAGTCGATCGACCGTCATGTGCGCGCGAAGTGAAAGGACCGAAGGAGACAAAAGCGTCGACCAGTGTTTGGGCACTGGCGAGCCGCGTGCAACCACCCGCCTTTTATCAAGTTTTGTAGAGCGACCACCTCCGACCCGACTGGCATTGAGAATCAAGCGTTTAATTGGAAATTGAATGGCAAATTAACGCCCGCCTCGAGACAGGAAGGCCGCGAAGCCTGAATACGAAAAAAAAAAATGCAAACTGTCATGCTTAATGTGATTCTATCTTCGTATTGTTTAAATCGACTGTAATCGGAACGGGAGTTCCATTGTTGTATAGTGATTCTGTGTAACCGCACCGGAGAAATGTTCATTAGCCTAGTTTGTAACCACTAACGACAGAAATCTTCGACAGTTTTGAAATTATCATTGGAATTTTTTCAATTTGGTTCAGCACGAACTCCATAACGTAATCTTCTCGTCGCAATCACGATATTAAGCCCATATAATCCTCTGTAATGTTGTTTATTCAGAACAATCATGGCGTTTAGTCGCATGGTTGACGCTATTTCAAAATCAAAGGTGCTGAATTGAAAGCGTCAGTATTGGGCTATATCTAACACAGTAATGGTGAACTAGATGTAGAACTATTAGGGCAGTGAAGGCAAAGTCGCCCGTGGTGTCCGGTAGGCGGGGCCGGACTCTGTGAATGGCGACGGTCACCCAACTCGATTTCGCCTTCGATAAAACACGAGCCTAACCCGGTTGGTAATTGTGCTAAAGTATGCACTGAACCTGTACTCATAGTGAGGTGAGGGCGGGCCGCCGCCGCGCCGCCGGTGCTCTCGTGCTCTAACGCCGCAATGCAGCTCTATCGATGTTTTAATTGGATTCCATTGTACGGCTTAGATACCAATATTATTACTACAATAGGTCATTGTGACCTTTTCTTTAACAACTATTTTGCGCCGCTTAGGTTCGATTTTAGTCTGGTTTTATCTCAATTAACACGAATGAAGGAAATGATCCTGTTCATTAACCACGTGATTCATAAAGAATAACCTTGATTCAGTTTACGACTTTTGTTACGTTTTGCTGGCTTGGTAGCGCTCTGATTGTGCAAAAGTTGCGTAATAATCAATTTGCTCTCTAAAAAACCGATAGCAAACAGAGAACTGATTTAAGTACTATTAGCATGTTATAACTTGTACGGTATGTCGATATATAGATATTTACAGACAGATACCCTGTAAAGATCACTGTGAATACTTTGCGTTGACATTTGGCCGCGAGTCTGAAGCTCATCTTGGTTGCATCCTTTCGTTTGCGATAACTAGTTTGCCTTCATAAAAATTTGTGTCGCGATTGTTCAGAAGCCCTGCGCGCGAGACCGTGTGCATTGTTGCCGTAATTATTTGACATGAGCGATGGAAACTAAGACAAGCGCGCGCGGCCTTGTTCCACAAGGTGCCCGATTTTTTTTGCGGTCAGTACAAAACGTGAAGTGATTAACCAACTAGTCGCCTGGGAGTGTCACGGTGGCCGGTGCTTTCGACAGTGCGCCAACCTTGCCGACATGCCTGGCCGGAATGAACGCGCCAGCAATAATTGTTTTATAGGGTTTTTCGTATGTATATAAAAAGCTTTCTTCGCGTTCTAGTTTCACTGCGACAGAGCGTTGGGAAATTCTCTCGGCTGTATTGTTGATGATTTGTATTCAGAGCTCGGTGAGCCTCGTTTGCACTAACTTTCCATCGGCCTTTGTTTGTGTTGACTCAGGTTTAACCAGCAGGACAACGCTGATTGCCACGTTTCACTATTACGCGCTGTTCAATAACAAATGCAAATACTCTTGATGGCCATATCTATGTTTAAATGTTTCTTGGGTATTCCCAACATAGGCAAAGTAAGAAAACTATAATTTACGTAATTGCATAGATAAGTTGTCATCAAATGAAGGTTTAAACGTTTGTAGTCGCAGTAATTGCATGCATTGATCTCCTTGAGTTTGCGGAACGACGGAAAGCGGTCCGGCGTTTATTTATTACAAACTATAACCGCCAGTTTGCAACATAACTGTTTGTTGACCACTCCTTAATGTCCGGCACGCGTATATAGTAGAAATTGCGCAATGTATAATAATAATAATGATTGCGATCGGCAATCAATAAAACGTTCATGTGTATGTTACGGTATCGACTGAGCTTGCTTGTCGCGTAATTACGAAACTGTATCGAATCGCACTCGGTTAAACGTTAGGAACCTCGAGCATCGCAAACTATTACATTATGTTAGTTGTACTTATCCGACGTGTTCATCAGCTGTGAGTAATTCGTTGGTATATATCGCGTGCGATACACGTCACTAGTAATAATCATAAAGATTCAAAATTGTTTACAGTTGATTTTGGCAATATTTGTAATTTTATAACAAAAATAATGAAAACGATTCAATTCCACAACACGTTATAATATTCTGCAAGCACTGTTGACATTAAAAAGTTGTGGAATTCAATACTGTCGACACATTTTCTTAAAACTTGAAAGTTCTGTAATAACAGCAACTTCTACTTCACACATGCAATAGTTTTTGTTAAATAAACTCCGATGGACAGAACATCAAATTTATATCCTCCGGTAGTTTCGTGGCAACCTTAATTGATGGTCAAACACAAGTGGCGCGTGCCGTTGTATTGATCAACTGGCTCATTACAATTTCCTTTTATTTCGAATCCACCTATCAAGCCACTCGCAAATTGCTCGCCTTTTGTCCGTTACTAGAATTAATGATCATCCATGCCATTGTTTTGGTAATATATATGATCGGCTTGTGCAATTGATTTTATAAATGATGCCTACCTAATGAGACTGTATTAATGGATTTATTAATAGTTAAAATGAATCAGTTTTTAATTTATATAAAGCCGTATAACATTCAAAATTATATTTCAAGGTAGACACATTCATTTGATATATAATAACTATAGCGGACAAAGGAATTTGCGAATCAGACGTGGTATTAAGTTCTAATCCTTAAATGTCAGAAGTTACGCACAGGTATTTGCCAGGTATCAGAAACACGAGAAATGCTAATAGTGTCACGGCGCGGGCAATAATTGTGGACAAGTTGCTCGGTCAAGGCAGTGCCATCTTATAACCAGTTTAATCAAATGCACCATCTCAAGACATTATGTCATCTCGCCTTAAGCTTCTATTGGTCGGCTCTACCACGTAGCTGGGATTCAGAATTGATTTTATCTTAAATTGCTGATTTCTGGAACGTTCATATATTGTAACAAACACCAATTATTATCGTTTAACTGAATTCCTCCCTTTAGTACAAAAATACTAAACTGTCTTGGTTTTATAATGCCTCATTTTTAGTTTTTAAAAATCAAATTTTTGTTATCTGATGTTTCGATCTCCTAAAAAAATGTAGGTAGCATTTAGTACTTATCAATCTTAACCTTGCTTCGAATTCCATTTTTTGTCAAATATCATAGCAATTTACAATAACCGGCTAGGTTTACGTCATACCTTGGTTTCCTGCTATATTTATGTCAGTTACGAGCTATATTTTCAAATTAATTATATACGTACCGAGCCAATGTTTCACGAATTTTGTTTATTACCATTTTTAATACGTGCTTTATTATTATCCAAACCGCCTTCCAATTAAAAGGCCTTGTATTTTAATGTGGGAATTTGTGTATAAATTCCTCCACTTGTTAATTCCAATTTAGATTATCTTTTGCGAATTTAGTAAGCTATTGCCGTAATAAAATGTTTACTTTGTGCAAAATATCTCCGTTGTCGGTTCGCTATTGCACAAGTACTATGCTTTGCTTCATTGCGTGGTCCTTAACTACTGCTATGTAAGCAGAAATTGCCATGAGATACTGTTCGATTTAATCATTATTTATAAATTATGCCTAAGATTTGACCTCAATTTTATGCGATTTTATTATAATTTGAGTCATTTGAGTCATTCGTCAACAACTGTATCGATAGCAGATAGACTCATAAATAGTTATCCATTTTACGACTGATATCTTAAGGTCACAATTTTATGAAAAATTGATTCTTGTAGATCGTGACCTGCTACGCTCGTGGAGTGCGCACGCGCCGTCTCGGGGCCGTTTCATAGTGAAATATTTCAAGCTATTTCTATTATGTGTTCTGTCAAGTACTCCATTGTTGGCCGATTTATGATTTATGCCTATAGCTACTTTCAAGGTTGATATCTTTGCTCCATATTGTTGACGTTAAAGCATAAGACTAACAGCTATTCACTATAATGATTATGATTTGGCATTGTAAATCATGTGTGTAATTGTTTATAGAACTCGATAATATGTATGAGAATAATGTTGAAGAGCGGTATCTTTTTGAAGAACGCAATAATTTAGGCATTTTATTATTATATCACTAACATCTTAAAAAAAATATTTTATTATCTGTAATCACAAGACTCCAATGTAATCCCAGAATTTAAAAGAAACAACACTTACATATAAAATACATATACAATGTGTTAATCCCACCATTGAGCACAAAAACAACCTTCACACCGATAAATGTCAGAAGCTTCCGCATAGATAGACTGCCCAGGTAAGTTCTCACAGCCGCTCCATTTAGCCAAATATGTCATGTTATCTAAACGTGGGTATCTATGAATACGCTTCCTTCATCTCAAGATGAAGGTACGATCCAAAACGTGATATTTATGTAAATGATACTTATGTAATTGTTATCTCCACAAAATTCTAATAGTCAGCGCATTCGAGAGCTATCGGCACGTGATGTGCTTTATTTATACATGCGCTTTCTGTTCTCCGGCTTATAACTCTCATGTTTGTTGTTTCATAATTGGCGAGATCTTCTTTCTGTGACAGTTTGTATGTAATGCTTATTATACGTTTGCAGGTCATCAGTAACAGCTAGTGTTCCCGGGGCCTATAGGCTTTTAGGCTTAAAATTAAGCCTATTAGTTCTTTTTGATGGCCATGATAGAATATAGGCTTTTTAAAGTGAGTAGGCTTTTGAAAGGCTACTCACTTTAAAAAGCCTATAGGCTAAATAAAGAGCCTATAGTTTTAAAAAAAGCCTATAGGTTTAAAATAGCCTATAGGCTAAAGCGACTAAAGTCTTTTTCAAGTAGTAGGCTTATTATGAGGCTATCTATAGCCAATTAGCCATTATTTAGTTTATGACTTAGTATGAATTAAACAAGATTTATTTTTGTAATGTGTTTATTTTTATTTACTTTAAAATTTAATGAATTAGAAATACTTGTTATAAATTATTTCCAAAAAAATTTAGCCATGATGACAAGCACATTGAAGATCTTATATGTTTATCACCCAGACGATTTCTTTTTTTATTATTAATTTATTTTTTATGTCCTTTTAGGGATCAGGGGTTTTTTAAATTTTTTTTTTTTACCGGGTAATAGGTAGGTAATCGCTTAACCGATTTCAATAAAACCTGTTGTATATTGATGTATAAATAATGACCTTTCATTTGATACAATAATACAAATATTGATACAATAATTTAATATAATAATACAAATAAAATTACACACACGTACACCCACACCCACCTACCTATTCACTCACTCTCTCTCTCACACACACACACACACGCGCGCGCGCGCGCGCACGCACGCACGCACACACGCACACACGCACATACGTATACACACACTCACATTCACACGCACACTCACACACACACACACACACACGCGCGCACGCACGCACACACGCACACACATACACGCATACACACACTCACATTCACACGCACACTCACACACACACACACACACTTCAAACTTATAACACAAAAAATATTCTCAAACAAGGGTATTCTCTGTACTATGAATACAGTATGTAGACGATAGCCAGAGGCGTCTCCCAGCACACCCAAAAGTTAGTCAAAAGTCATGCAATTTGAAACAATATTTAAAATCGTAAAATTTAGTTGACGATTATTATACTCGAACAATGTATAAAATAGACCTAGCCTAAAGGACTCAAAATTTTTATAGGCTTTAAGTCTTTCAAGCCTTTTAAATATGCGCCTGGGCTACAAAAAGGCTATAAGCCTATAGTTCTCGGGTAGACAAAAAAAGGCTATGAAAAAGGCCTAGCCTAAAAGCCTAATAGCCTTTTTAGGTTTTTTCCCGCTGTAGCCCTTTATTTCATAGGCTAGCCTTCAAAAAAAGCCTAAAAGCCTATAGGCCCCGGGAACACTAGTAACAGCTATTACTTCATCTCGACCGCTTACGAGTGCACTTTCCAAATTTTTGTTTTTTAAATATAATGACGCAGCGCGTACGTGCGCTTTGTACTTTGTGAACTTGCTAACCTTCATTATGTTTCTCTAACGATGTTTTTTCTTGTTACAGGTAAGAATTCGCTTCAAACGGACGCTATCTCAGTAAGTAACAATGTATGTATGGAGTTAGATCGCATCGCGGTTAGAGTGGGCGGCTCTCCTATTGCGCTCTTACTACCGGTGTGGTGAACATCAATTTACTGATTTCAGATATAATCGATGTTATTAGTTAGTTCTTTATTGTTTAATACGAGGCGTGTCTTGTGCAATGAGTTTCAAAATTTTTCCGCTGTTCTTGTGTTACCTTTTGGTGTTTTTCGGAGCGTGGCGGATAATAGGCAACCTTAGATTGCGCCCGAGTCCTTCGCTCCGAGTCGTGCGAGGAAAAGCTGCATATTTTAATAGCAAAATTTCGTAACTTTTTATATGCAATTATAGTTAACGCTAAACTGTCTTTAATTTTCACATTTATGACGGCTCGGCAAATTGACACGTTACGTGACAAAGGGTCCATAATGACGCCTTATATTCGTCACGCCTATTAGAGATGTTAGTGCTGACGATGCGCGGGCGCAACTAATTGCTGAGAGCGCGTCTATTGTTTAACCTGTCACATCAGACACATTGAGAGTTGCTACATACGAAATAATTTGTCATTGTACATTGTTCGCGACTCTCTTAAGTTTTCGTAGACCTTGCTCGTAAGCGAGATACTTGTCGACCGGTTTCTTACAAGTGTTCCTCCGTTTTTTGCTGCAATGTTATCGTGTAGTTTTCATCGTTTGAAGCCGGATGCGATTTTTTCCCGTCGAATAGTCGAGCTTATGACGCAAGTTACCATTTATATCAATTATTATCAAGAGTAGTTTGTTTTCACCAAAAATTATGTTTTTGAATTTTGGTTTTTATTTCGGTGCACCAGCAATAGCGACAAGTTGAGACGAGATCATAACCAGTTGGTCAAAGAAAATATTGATGATAGTGAATTTCTTTTCATGGAACATGAAATGCAGTTCCACATCCCTTCGATATTATATCTTTAGAAAGTGTATTCGTCCATATTGTAATAATGTTTTTAGAATATTATTAGTTTTTTTTTTTGATGTAACGGAATTAATGTAATTGCAGTTGAAAATTCTCGTATAAAAGATAAGTAAACGTAGTAAGTTAAGTGAACTTAAGGTGAATTGTTTAAATAGGTATGACATTACAATATGCCAGGATTGAAGAAGGTTAGTTGCCTTCGTGTCGGTGTGTCATCGTACCGCAATACGACTAGCAGTTGTTAAACGCGTTCCTTCACATTGGCATCGTAAAGTAAAGCGTTAAATACTATTTCAATTCGTACTTATATTGCACTATTGGTAGTTTCGCTATTGAGTCGAGTATTTTGCATTAATTATTAAGTTTTCAATTCAAACGTACTTATTATCTACGTGAATATTTTTATGAATATTTAAAAAAAAAATTATAGTATCAAGGCGTAGTTATTTGCACGTGTGGTCATACAATAGTGACTAAATTAGCAATATGGACTTTCCAATCGTAAGTAGGTGTTAAATCTAGCTGTGTTTAACATACTTTTTGCACACCTAAAACATTTACAAGTATTATATACATAGATCTATGCATAGATCGCCGGAAATGTCCAAGTTGTAACCCAAAAAGATTAATCTAATTGTTAATTGTATTACTTACGGATATTAGTTCAGTTACATCCGCATTTTAATGGGCGTTTGTTTCTTGTTCACACGGTTTATCGGGAGAGGCGATTATACGCGCTTTATTTCTGTTATGTTTCATTTCAACAGTTTGTATACGTACGACATGTGACTTTTGTATTTCCGCAGTTTTGCCTAAATTAGCATATATTATATTATCGTCTCTATCGTGAATATCTCATGACGAGCAAAGATTATAAATTTTACTATGAGAACGTGGTTTCCTGAAACAATTCATGTAGTAATAGTATTATTACTACCATTTAGTTATGTCATATGAAAGACCACGTCCGACTTTCGTAGTTTCGCGACGCTTTCATCCGCTTTTGCAGAACATATCGGAAGACGGCTATTTAGATTTGCCTGTCTGTTATGATATAACGGAGTATCGACACGAATTCTATATTTTATTTAGAAAAGCTATAATGGTCTTTCGATATTTCTGACAACTTATGGCAACCGGCGTATTCAAAGAATCAGTGTTTAATGATACCTGAGTTATAGGAGTACGTTTATTTTACCATAATGAATCAAATGCTTTTCTTGTCGCGACGATTCAATGTTTCTTTGAAATCAATTGGTGGGCGAAGGTCCGGTACGTGATATAACTTAAAATAGAAACATGAAAACACCGTTTGCAAGATTCATTCATTGGTATCTATATAAAATAATCACGTAATAATATGGACGAATGTTTGATTATATAGTTTTGGCGCGTACGTTTGTAGGTCCGGTTGATGTTCCGTTATCAACGATCGCGACGTTGACATCACGATCACTATTGAACACGTAAACATCACGGTATTTGGGTATTTGTTATTTTTGCCTTGGTTATCGGAATTTCCCAAATACCGAATATTTTTCGATCATTATAAAGCCTGCTTGGTGACTAATATGAGCTTTAACTCGCGTTGATGAAATTCATTAAGCAAAGATGATTGTATTTCTTGTGCATCAGTGCCATTAAGCTCAGAGGAAAGCTTCATTACCTTGTAATATTTATTTTGAAGTTAATTTCAATCGCAACACAACAGAAAATTAAGTCTTTTATTCACAATATCCAGATTTATTACCGTCGAATAGTAATAACGTGGGTCACATTAGTAGGTATACCCTTCATCATAAACCAAGGTGGGTGTTTTGCGTGGAACTAATACTCGTCTGTCAAAAGCTATACGATAATAACCGGCTTTATAATTGCACCGCAAGTAGGCGAGCCGAATATGAATATTGAATATGATCGCGTCAGGAGCACATTTTTAGATATTGTTAAGCAACACAACTCGCACAAACTTTGAAATACTTTGTTTAAATTTTCTCACAGGTGTTTGTAGTGGCGTCATTGGATTTTATGTCGAAGGCTGGTGGCTGTGAAACTTTGACTTTAATATTTGTGTCGTGATACCGACTGCATTGTTTCTGGAGTCGCGCTTATTGTTGGTTTGCCGGCGTTTAGCCCGTGAGATCTGGGTCGGGGACCTGACTGGAAGCATGTGATTGTCCTCATGCGTTCGCTCACAATTCACTATCAAATAACGCGCCTAACATTTGTACTATAATAGACATTATTGTAAACACAATCTTACATTTTCTGTTAAACGGTTGAGGCTGCGGCTGTAATCACTGTTCTTCGTCACGTTCAGTCGCACATCACACGACGCCGCTGAAAGTCACTTCACTCGAATTGTTTATTTCACTGGTGATCAGTCACTGGCACATACTGGGGATGTGGTGTCGCGATGTCGCTTAGCGTTGGAATGTCGATTGTGTTATGTCCCGAGGGTCACCGCGCCGGTCAGTGGTGGGGTTCACGTGTGTTCAGCAGGTCGCGCAGCGCATGAGTGGCGGCGGTGGTAGGGGGCGCCGATGTAAATACGCCGGAGTAGCGCGTGCGCGCGCCTACGCACACAGCGGCGCGTGAGTCGCACACTGTCTCGCTGTCACACCGTAGCTACGGGCTGACGCGGCCGATCAAGACGTGTAATGACGCCTATTGAGTTCAAATTGATGGGATAATCCATAATCTTTAGTTGGACTCATCAGTGTCCGGCTAACTAATATGTAATGCGGCTTACATGTAATAGGTATGCCATCGACTTGTGATGTAAAGTTGAGGTGTTCTGAACGTCGAAGTCCTTAATATTGTCTAATTTATGAAAATTACTTTAAGGACTAAATTATTGATGTTATAAATTGATATCACAGAATAAGTCAAATTAATCACATGGGATCCATAGTTTCCTGGATTTCAAAAACGGGTCAAGCTAAGGAACAGAGAATTTTAGTGAAAAGTTCTGCCTACAGTTTTTTCCTGATTGGAAGTTGTTTCCTTTTCTATGAGTTTTATATAGTACGTATAATAGACCCTGAAGCGATGTGAACGACAGTATTGTTTATATTTATCTAAATGGGCATTTACGTCAATGGGCTATACGATCCAATAGTTCATTGGAATGTCATCGGGAGAGTTCAATGCTGATATATAATTGTTCTTGAAAATAAACTAACGCACAATTAGTATCGCTTATTGCATACGGCATTGTCCTTTCGCCCTTTGTCCAGTCGAAGTATGATGTGATTTCACTGTCACATTTTTTCCCAATGACTTCCGTATTCATTTTTACCTTTGACCAGACTATTAACACCTGTTTCCGGTACTTCCTGTTTATCGAAATAAAATGTTTATATAGATGACAAAATTACCGTATTATGATATTGGAGTAAATTATAATTTTATTGCATATTTATGGCGAATACAGAGGCCTTGACGGCGACCTTGAACTTTCTAGAGGTCAAGGTCACTCTTTAATAAATTGAGTTTTAATAATAAACAGAAGTGCAGTCAATACGGACAGTTTCCAATAAAGGCGCGATCATCTACGAATTGAGTTGCGCAAGCGCCGGACAAGTCATCGACACCGAGGCGTCCTCGGAAGGTCGTGGACGAACCCCGTACGGGACTGAATGCGCATTTACATAAGGCTGGTATCACACTGGCGGTATCTGTTTGTACAGCTACGGCTAATTTTATACTTATTTGTATTTTTAGTGATATTTTCATACTCTATAAAAAAAAAAAACTGATGACTGACAATTTGAATACCATAGGTTTAAAGCGACTGCATAAAATATTGAAATTTCTATTTGGGCTACTGCGCTTAAACTACGAGTAATTCTTAGATATTTCCAATAATCCGTCTTAAGTTTAAAGGTAACGAATTGAGATCACGTAGGGGTGCGGCTTAAACTTTACTACCTGATAAGATAGTAGTTATTATGTGGTAGACACATATGTAGTACTTGTCACGAATAGTATGAAAAAGATTTTGGCGTCTAGAAACGAAGGTTGGACCTGTATGGATATACTTACAAGAAAGATACATTACTCATCTTCGAAACCCTTAGATCATTCATTAACACTCACACATTGGTCAAGAAAATTTGCAATGGTCAGGTCTTTCCCCATTTTGACCAGTGGTAATTTTCTTGATACACAGTGTGTAGTATGCCTAACGTATTGTGCTCACTAAATCTTATCAATGTTGTGTATCAATATGTTTATATATGTTGTGTTCGGAATGCCGGATCTAGCTTTTTAAAGGTCATTGGTACATCTTTTTGTGAATACCCTGCGGGAGTTGGTTTTTCCTAGAGGGGTGGGTAGCTGTACTTGGTCTGGTACTCTTATTTATATCAGGCCATTTACGTCATAGGAATTATTGTATATCTGTAGGTATGTTTTTGTGTTTTTTTATTACTACTTAATTACAACTTATACTTAACACTATTTGATTCCTAGTCAATTTTAGTCTAGAAATATCTGTTTAAAAATAAATCTCATATTTTTAATCGTAGAAATTAATGCCTGATTTTACGATGTTTTACTCTGAACTAGTGCGGTATGTTAGTTAGGCACGCAGTTATTTTCTAATAGAAACGGTCTGCTGCAAACGAAACTAAAAGCCTCAATATAAAAAGAAATATTCTTTTGAATATTTACTACATAATGTTTTTAATATTTTTCTTACCGTAAATTAAACACATTGTGGCGTTTTTTATCCTGCGTTAACATAATTATATTTAATACGAATATTGTTTCAATTAACTTTATAGTTGAAAACAGTATCGTAATGTTATTGTAATGTCCACAGATATTACTTACGAGTACCATCCGTAGACACAGGAAGGTTATACGTCATTAATGTCTATATTTCTAATTCACGACTCAGCTCCGTAAACAAACTACAATAGAATTTCTCGGTAGTACACAGCCGAAACGTACCACCATATTCGCACAAGTCAATTCAATTTCCATCTTATTAAGGAGGCGACAAATTGTACGTATATCAGCAGTATTACGATGAGGTTGTACATTAACAGTACGTAAACTTAAATCGCACTTAACGCGTGGAATTCTATCGACTTGCTTGGTTCTCTGCGAGTTGGCAGCGATTCGCGATGCTCGTTTGTTATTTTCATTATGTTTTTTTTCTTCTCAGAATCGTGTTTAGGTGATGTCGCCGCGGCGCGTCCGTACCACATTCCGCGACACCGAGGCGCTTGCCGGCTCTCTGACCGTTTGACCACTTCATACCTTTGTCGACCTTACCATGAGCTGAGATATCGAGATCATCTCACGTCTGTATATGTCATTTTAAATTCGCTCAATATTATAAGTCACTGGTCACGTTTCATCCATTCCTTTCAGTTACTTTACTATGAAACAGTTTTCTATTCTTAACCAAGGTTTCATTAAACTCTTCATAGAACTCATGTGCCTACCTTTGAACGTGTGATTCACGGCCCTATAAACCGATGTAATAATTGTTTTGAATGAAGTGAACAGCTGCGGTTTCGTATACCTTGGAAAAACTTCAGTTTTGATGGTAATATTCAATTGGCGACTTGTCAAAAATTAGTCAGCTTCCAGTTTTGTAATGATATAAAATTAAGACTATGACATAGGGCACTGCTTGGATCATTTAGCAGAAGTCACGAGGCGAAGCACTTGCACTCACACGAACATGTTCAGAAATATAAACAGTCCTACTACTGAATCAACAACATTAGGTATAGTTGATTCCAATTAATTTGCATGATTTTCTCAAACTATGTGTCCAAAACTGAAAATTTTGACATTTGGGTCATTGAAATATTATGTGGGTGCGATATGATTTTCTAGAAATGTTCGCGCATTCGAGGATCCATAGTAGTGTGGATACATCACTGCGCAGGCGCCGGCGATCCCGCGTCCGTTGAAATTCGGCTCCGCTTAAATTATGTAATCGAATATTCATGACTCCTTTTTGTAGGTGCATACTTTTTATTATACGACTAGTCCTTGGCCACGGTCGCACTTGTGATTTTCCTCGTTGACTGTTGTAACTAAATAAAAATCATATTTTGTTGTTGTGTCTTCTGTTAAGAGAGCTTTTAAGAACGTAGACTTTTTGGTTATTCATTACAATTTTTTTTCCGGAAAATGGAAATTTTTGCTTAATATTTTAGTAGTTCTTCCTCGGTACTTCATATTCTGTTATGGAGTATTATTACATGCTTAACAAGTACAAATAATATCAGGCAACCGGCTTTCATTGCATAATATTTGTTTGGGCTGTTTTATGTTAGTCTCCACTAAAAGTGCATTGCTGTTGATAAATATTTCAGATAAGGCTTCGCAATGAATTTCTCATATAGGTATTGTATTTTATTAAATTCAACGTTCTACTTATTTTTTAATGACCTTTATTTAATTTATCGTATAACACTTTTTTATTGTTACTATTAACTACGTAACGTAGCTGTTCGAATTCATAATTTCTTTGCTTTGTTTTTGCGTTTTTACTACTAAGCTGACAAAGATTGAGGAAGCGATTACCATAAGCAGGGCACATAAACGATTGTTACAATGGAAGTTTTCTTATGTCCACATTCATCATTATAACACTAAGAAAATAGTTAATGAGCTGCAGTTTTCTGTACGTTGAAGCTACTTTTACGGTCGGGTAACCCTAAATCGAACCATATCTAAGGCCCACGATGGTATATCTCTATACATCCTGGACAAACAGATAGAATTTTATATAGATACTGTTAATTTATTCTAAATTTTGCCAGACCTCATTATTATAATGTCGGGTATTCAATCGTGTTATTGTTTGTCATCTCAAAAACTTCTCGAGCATGTTAAGTATATTATATATTCAACAGATCTATAAAATTATTCCATGACGTTCAAAACATGAGTGATCCATTAATTTTATATGAACTTGTTATTTTTTAGCGTATCTATAAATATGTATAACTCTGATGAGATGTTATATCGAATAGTTGACATTCCTATATTTGACGCGATTGTCCTTTTATGGGGCTCTACCTACGTTTTGTGGAATACCCATGTAGTACTGGCAGCTAATTAATTGACGACATGAGACTTTATCCTTTACAACTTTAAGTTATACAGTTTTTAAATAAATACTATTGTGTTTATTAAATATTAATATGTGTGATTTATAGGTTACATGAACGCGATCGAGACGTATTTAAAAAAATGGAAATACAGGTACAATACTTTTTATAGAAGTACTATTCTTCAACGTAACATCCAAAAATACAATATGATGCTATCATCAACAATTTTAATATAAGCAGAATCATCGCCGATAGTTTACGAGCCATTAAAATCTCCAATTATCTCGTGTACCTCATCGGAATTTACAGTGTTAATGATAATGAATCAATCAATTATATCATAAAGTTTACATTGAACCCTCCGATGCTCGTTGAATCATTCAATTCAATTGTTCAGTTCCATACACATTCCCATAGGGTTTTGCAATAAAAAGCCTTGCTCCAATTGGTTTCCACTGATATTTTAGCACGTTACGATGTGTTAGCACCCGATGCAACTTGCGGTTTTATTATGCAAGTTCAATTTACACCTCCGAGACGAGACTTTAAATTGACTCTTTAGGACGTAATATATTAGCATTTAACAGTTCCAACATTGAAAGTAGCTTTATAATTTGAGCAGACCTTTAAGCTCCCCGGAAATATTTAGTGTTTGGTAGTAATCGCATATCAAAGTATCTGGTGTCTTAAAGAAACTCCGAGGCCTCACGAAATTTGAACTCAAATGCCAGTTTTCTTCTTTTTTTATTCTTTAGTTTGTTTTGTGTGATGCTTACTTTTGACGTTTTAACTGACTGACAGAATTTAGTAAACTACGTGGACCTTAGAACTGTAAGATGCGGACCTTTTTCGTAGCCTTTTCTTATTTAGCTCGAAATGCATGACAGACACCTAAAATCATGTATTTTCCTTACTTTATGACTAACCGGTACCTGGGCTACCATATTTCGATTTAACAAGGATTTTTGCCTAGACTTACAAAATTGCATACAATATTTCTGACCTGGATCCTTAGTTCTAAGTTTGAAATAGTATCTATTTATCTAATAATATGAGTCTGCGTTTAAATAAATGACTCTAGGCGGTAGTTTTATAAAGGCAGTTTGTTCTTGGCCAGACAAAAGATGTTTAGAAGGTCTGTAGTTTTGAATAACACTTACTTAAGTATAATTGCAATTCTAATTTAAATAACATGTAAATATTTATTGTTGTAATATTGCGTTATAATATTTCAAGTACATTATGTTGTAAGTTTGAGAATGTTTTGTCGGTTCCTTTATACAGATATGAAATATTTAACTGTTCTACTTAGATTTTCGTAAATATTAAGGTCCATAAGATTTTATACCACTACACTTTATATATGCAATGTCTTGATAAATAGATAATTAAAAGTTCCCCTACTTCATGCCATAATAGTTTCATTTCATAAAGTTAGTTCATTATTATTATTATTTTATACTTATGATATGCATTGCAGAACCTTATGTAAATTCTGACCTTCGTTAGCGTCACATAATTGCGATGGTTATTGACATGGTTATACAACGTGTTACATAAAGGTGTGGTCATATTTAAGGGTCGTTACACATGTCTGATAAGGAACTCCTGGGCACCGACTAAAGTACAAATAGTAATAAAGTGATGGCATCGTTAATCATCATACAAAATTTTAAAATTCCTTAAATTAATCGATACATTAGTAAACGGGGTAGGTGACATCACTATTGTATTTTGTCCTTTTGCAATAAGTTCACTCAGCTGTTCGCCTGGTAGCCAAACAGTATTTCGGCTATCAGGCGAACAGCTGCGTAGAGGTGTAAGTACCTACCTACAATGGAGCTTACGGATACATTGACTAACACTTACCGGGGTCTACTTTCAGCGAAACGGTGATATACCTAATCTGGTAAGTGTACCTACAGCCACAGAAATGTACTTATTTATCACTTCACGAGCACGACTCAATGAGTTTTAACTATCACCTAAGTATGTCACATCACAAACACAAGTACTGAGGAGTTCATGCCGCCACAGTATGCGTAAATCTCCACCGCATGCGGCATACGTTTTTAAAATTTAAACAACGGCTCAAAATCACATACTATGTTCGCTATTTTTTCGTAATATTTTACACAAAATTGCATATTTTTAATAAACTTCAGATACAATGACTAAACAACGTGGTTGCTAAGAAACCACGGTCAAAAAGGTACATCTTATACCAGGAATGCAGAAAATAGTTTTTATTATGAATTATTTTAGGGTAACGTAGCATAATATTTTAAAAACTCTGACGAAATCGCTCTTACATGTTATGTTATCCTGGTATTTGAATATGCTTTTTGTTTATTTTACTATGCTATTTTTTTTATTTTTTCATAACATTTTGATAAAATAAAACGTAAATTGATCCAAAAAATTTAAATTGGGTACGGAACCAATTTTAATTAGTATAATATTATGAGGTGTGGCTGCAAATTCGGTTGTCCACGGCTCCTGGTATTGAATGTAGGTTAACCTTAGGCAAAGGAAGCGTTTGAGACAGTCTCACATACAGCTGATGAATGATTTCAGAAACATAAAAACGTTTTCTTATTAATTAAGTGAATTCTATCAACATTTTAGACTATTTTAATAAGTTAGAAGCTACTTCAGAATTTCTTTGCCCGATAACATCATAAAATGAACTTATCTGGTAGTTGAGTAGGACGATATTGAGACTGTCTCACCAATTTAGATCGTTTGGTAAACCTACTCGGGTTCAAATTGTAGTTTATTTGTAAACAGCTCTTAACAGCGTGCTGTAGCCCTGGTTATTTTGTAGTGTTGTACGTTTATCGGCAATTTCCACCAGTTTACACATGGTCGATAAAAAAGAAAAGCATTTTTCTACGTCATAGCAAGTAAATCTGATTTGTTCCCCAAGCCAATATGTTATTTATATGACACTTAATGCGTCCCCCGAATATGACCACACCTTTCTGTAACACGTTGTATGTGTTATTAATTTTAATTTAATTTCTATGAAATGTTCGTATGTGAACGCACTCTAGACGATGCGAACAGTTATCTGCCACACAAACAGCGAAACATTCTTTTTTCGAATATATTTAATAATGGTTCTACTATGTCTAGATCGGCTGCATCTGGATATAATTAAAAGATAAATCTGAATGATAGTTACACATTTGTATAGGGTACTAGGTACTTATATATTTTCTGGGTAATATTTTTTAAGATTGAGGATGCGTGACAAAATGTTCTCACTACCATGACTGCCCAAGACCGTGCGAAGTGTAGAAATGAAATCCGGATCCTGAGATGACGGCCTTAGACTTTCGTCGCCTTTCCTTAATTTTCTTCTTTTCTTTCCTATCGTCTGCTAGTGACAACCCTCGGCTGACACATCTGGTATTGCAAGGTGCTTTAGCTTAAAACAGTGATGGCAACTTCTAGTGCATCCGGCTGATAGCATAGTTCTTGAGGAAAAACCTAATCTAATGGAAATTGCATTCAAATCATTAAGTAAAATCATTAAAATAACATACATTAACGGATATGGTAGGTACACTAGGTACAGGGATTTCCCTTTCAAATGTGAACATTAGGGATATACCCGCTCCCTGTAGAAAATGAGTCTTTTTAAATAGGTTATTCTTCTGGTGGTGATCGCGACGACGACGGTCATATCCTTGAGCGGTAACGGTAAATTGTGACTGACTAAGGCACCTTTAGTCATTTACCGCCAGCAGCACCGTGTGCTTTTAAGGTCACGTTTTAATAGTATGAACATACAATGCCCTGCACGAGTAATACATATATGTTTATTAATAAGCATACTTGTACAATACTGATCCCCATAATCTGTTTTTCAATTAATTTAATTAAGCAAGAACCGATTCTAAACAGCCAATGTGATATTCAAGCTACGTTTGAATTAGTTCTATTATTATTTGATCGTTCTATTTATAAATGCAAGTAGTAAAACTCGCATCTAAAAATATAAATAAAAAAATAATCAATTCTAAAATAATCAAAATTATTTGAAAAAAGATGAACGTCCATCTAAAACTATCTGTATACTGGACGGGAGCCGTCTAATCTCCCAACCCGAGAAAATTTAGGCAAGAGCCTTGTCCAGGATTCAGCACGTGTACCGGCTTGCAAGTGAGGTTGACCTTGACCCTGAAGGCCTTGGTGGAGCCCCACACACACAAAACAAATTTATGTATGAAACACTTGAGCATTTCAGTCATCTATGCTTTAAAATGTCGTTTAACTACGGCATTCAAATCATAAATGATGAATGACCCGCTATAAATCGAGACTGGTATAATGCTGAATTATTTAGACGCGGTGTTATTAGCGATTGGCTTTTGTGATCAGTCTACATCATACACTATTTATGTGTTATTATTTTGGTGTTGGTACTAACCGTATCGTGTAACCACTTATTGCATTATCGAACGACGACGACCAAACAAAATCAGGAACCATTAACCGACTTTCGCACCGGAATTCTTGAAACCTGCAATGTTTATTGCATTCTTGTGTAAAAATAAAACAAATTTATGTTAAAGCGTCCGAGCTTCACTTTATATTATCATCCACAAATCCAGTCTGCATAAAAACTCGAAGAAACCCGTGAATCCCACCGTCCTTCTCACCTTGCACAGCTTGCCCTTGCGAATTATTCATAACGGCTCATAAAAGACCAAGGTCGTCGCACTGTCGAGATTGCGGATTTGGGCAGAGCGGTCCATTTACGTATAAAACTCGACTTCACGTATAAAAACGAGTGGGATGTACACGGATCCCGGCCGGCAGACCACTGGCGCCTTTTTTATTCGCAGTATTTTTTTTTCCTTTTTTATCTTCATCGATTATACTTAAATGTATAGCGGCGGCAGTCGCTTTCAGCTGCCAGTATTACGCGAAAATGGAAGCTTCATAATTTTTTTTTACTACATATCTTTGCCTCGACATTACGGTGTCGGCGACAAGCGCATTCTTGAGTGTTTCATGTTGCTATGCACTGTAATATTCACACACGAATAAGGTTATTATTAAACCTTATTTACAATAGTTTTACTATTCATATAAGTTTATAGTTTACACACAGTAACATTGCGTAAATATTACGTATTCACAATAACGGAAATATTAATACGAGGGGACAACAACAAAAGAGTTTCATATTCCAGTTGTTAGTTGTGAATAGAGAGCGTATTATGCAACGGATGCAAGACGAGCTTGTTCCCGCCAACGTAACTAGTAGTAGAAAGTCTAAGAAAATATCTTTTGAAGGGAAAGGAATCAATGTTATAATCTCTAAGGCATCCGTTCTATGCATTAAATTGTTTAATCACGCAGTAAAATAACCATTTTACTTAAAGGCATGTAGCCACTTCTAAATATGGTGCTACCACTTACAGTTTCACTCTGCTCTCTATTTTATATTGTGACATATGTGTTATATAGGCATTATGTGTGTGCGAGATGTATCGAGAGAAGCTGACAATAAGTCCATAAGCTACCCAACAGATTTTTTAAAGAATATATTAAGCAGCTAGGTTTATTCGTCGATATTACATTTTTTATGTGAAAATTCAAGGCAACCCGAACGGTAGGAAGTTCTAGTCTCAGCCTTCAGCCGAGAAACAAATAGACAAGAATAATATTTATTTTTATATTGTTAAAGTTATATGTCTTCTTAGCTAGCTCAACTCCTGGCTTCATCTTAAGCGTATAACTATAGAATTATGTTATAGAAGGAGAAACATTAGTTAGAAGCTCCATTCAACGACTATGCATTCATAGTCAAACGCAGGTTGTACCTACATTAAATTAACTGGTGACTGTAAACCAAGCAAACGACCCAAGTTTGGGCATGTAAAATTGCTCTTGCTGACAGGCAGTGATCCACGTAGTCTGATAGTGAAAGGAACTCCTCATTACCAATAGACCTTCTGCCATCTGAGAAGTAGAGATATTTATTTTTAGCACAAACTTTCGCGCTGAAACTGATTAAAGTGAGTGATCTTCGCTTGATCTTATAAATCAGGTCAAAATTTACGGACCGCGAGGAAGCTTTCGGATCGAAAGCTGGATTTGATGAAAGAATTAGCACTGCTGGCAACTCTGGATACCGGATTTTGGGCTTGCACTCTATACCATATTCTTGTACAGTTATAATAACATATCCGCATAGGTACTTACAGCTCCTTTTAACTTAACGGGTTAATAAGAAATACCCTTAAAACATACAATATAAATAGAACCTATAGAGGTTTAAAACAATATTAGTATCTCCTACAACACAAAAATTATTTGTTCATTATCTCCTGACCTAGTTTGATATCAACAATTCAAAGCGAATAAAAAATAATTTTATTTTAAACTAGGTTATATTCTGCATGCCAATACCTCTTCCAGTTCTTATACTACAACTTCAATCAGAAACCTTCACACAAGTATCAAACTGAATTGCATAAATCCCATCGAAAACGAACAAACAAGTGACTGCCTCTGTGGCGTAGCGGTAGTGAACGCGGCTGCTACGCAGGAGGCGCGGGTTCGATCCCCGCTCAGTGCCAATATTTGTATGCATGAGTATAAAATATTTGCATTGGTCTGGGTGTTTCTATGTATAATATGTATGTATTTACAAAAAAAAAAAAGTATCTAAGTATGTATATCCGCATTCTAGATTCCATAACACAAGCTAATTAAAGCTTACCATGGCTCTAGATAGCGTTGTGTAGAATGTTGTAGAATATTATATATTATTATTATATTATTAATGAGTTAAGAAAATATTTTAGCCTAATTTACGTAGGTACGTATGCTTAGTGCAGTTTTAAATTTGTAAATGGCCCCAAGATCGTAGCATAGTCGTTAAAAAATAACGAGTAGCTGAATTACGATAACAATATCAACAGTTTTGTTTACATAAGTTGAACCGTATATATTTATGTGCTCAAAATGTGCCCTATACGCGCAGTATACATTTCTTGGGTGTCTTTTGAGGATAGCACGGGATACTACTGCGGTAGACGAACTCAAATTCACCAAGCATAGACTATTACAAAGCAATCCGCGGGCGCCAGAGTCTCGTACGTCTTATGATTTAGGTCCAAGATACGTGGCGCGGGTTATATGTCAAACGATTTTATATTTAATGTATGTTATGATAATAAAGAATATTTGATTTGTTATTCTATGATATGAATATTCTAACATTAAACTTTATGTGAAACAAAAATCAATGATTTAAAAATCTTCAAAGTAAGTATTCTATCTATGCATTGATTATTCTATGAAACGAAAATATGACAAAATTTTTATGTGAAACGAAATTCTATAAAACAATTAGCTATAAAACAACGCACACCCTTATATTCTGCATGCCAATGCCTCTTCCAGTTCTTATACTACAACTTTAATCAGAAACCTTCACACAAGTATCAAACTTAATTGCATAAATCCCATCGAAAACGAACAAACAAGTATTTTAATAAGTAAAGAAAATATTTTTAGTCTAATTTACGTACGTATGCTTAGTGCAGTTTTAAATTTATAAATGGCCCCAAGATCGTAGCATAGTCGTTAAAAAGGGTTATTCCCGTTGGTCAACACCCCGTGGTCAACACTGTTAACTACTGGGAATGTTTTGTTCTACTACTACATATTTTTTTTGTTTTGTTCCCACTGGTTAATACCCAGTCGCTGTGGTCAACACTGTTAACTACTGAGAATATTTTGTTCCACTGGTTAACTGTGTTGAACAGTGAGACATTTTGTTAACGAGTAGCTGAATTACGATAACAATATGAACAGTTTTGTTTACGTAAGTTGAACCGTATATATTTAACCAAGTCGAAACGTATGGAAACATGCCGACGATCCGGCGACCCGCTGACCTCACGACTCAAGTTTATGGTCACGCGAGATGCCTTACTAATCGGCGAAATGTTGATGTCGAAATTACTGTATTTATTACCGAACTTTATTTACATAGATGACTTAATAAACAAATTGTTAAGAAAACAGTCCCATGGCAAAATAAAACCTGATAGGTCTAAAATCTACATTAATTGAATTAGCATATTTGATGTATTTTGGAACTACGTATCGACATAATTGGTCCACATATAATTAATTAAAAGGTCAAAAGATAACATTAATTCATCAGATCATTATCAGTGTCGGGAGCTAAATATCCATTAGCAGAAGTGTATAATTAAAATATAGAGTTTATTGTCTTCATTTTATTATATTGATGATGAATGACATTGACATTGACCATAGATAAATCAAAAGGTCGAGATATCGTGTCAGACCAATATTCGAATTGAAATGCTAATGAGAAAGGCAACGTCGAAATCGGACGCGGTCATCTCCGCATTCCTATCTCCGGTATGCGCAGGCGACCCACTACGGAATTCCCATCAAACTCTACAAGATTAAACAAGAATAATAATACACAAACTATATAAACTGAGAGATAGCTATCACATTTAAGACCTATTCAGTATTTTTTGACTCTTAAGGTACACGTCTCGCGTCTGTAGTTTTTTAGTCTGGTAAGATTGCAATTGGAGCTGCTATGCTCTGTATGTATGCCAAATAGGCTATAGCTATAGTCATAGTTGTGTGATTAAAACTGTTCACTAGTAAATAAAGTTCGAAATTTATTGAAGCTTAAAAAAAATATGTTGTAAAGTTTAATAATATCTGATAAAAAGTCAGGATTGCTGTTTATGAGCATGTTATTGATCATATTGATCGATAATAGTCGTCGAAAGGTATTTTTATAATGGTGATTATGGCGCCAACCTGTGGAATCTCGACGTCGTTGTTACGAATTTAGCAAAATAAAATTGCCATGGACGTGATTAATATCAAATGATTACAAACAAGTCGTTATATTTCTAGTTTTAGTTCGGCGACTACTGTATTAGCATAACTAACAAAAAGAATATTAAAAGCAGTTTTGAACTTGGCAATAACTTACATGTCTGTTTACGACATTGTCGGCGTATTTTGTTTATATTATCTACATATCGACGATGAAGTAAAAAATGTTAATATATTCGACGATAGGTGTACCTTGTCTTAAAATGCCATATAAAAAGTAACACTTGTTTGAAATCAGAATAAACAAACTCCCACACAATGAGTGGGAATAGAAAAAAAAAATAGCAAACAAAATCGGATCACGACCTTCAAATGAGCGAGAGATCAGAATGCATAATCAGTTTAATCAAATAATTAATATTAAAACAGAGAAGTATGTTTGATTTTGCAGGTATTTTTTTAAACATATCATATATCGTAGAGTATTTATCTAGACACAGATCATATTACTGCTACCGCTTTAGCTAATTGACTAAATTACGGTTATAACGAGGCTTTTATTGCGTTTGGCATGCTTTGTGAGCTGGCCAGGGGGCGGCCAAAGATGTCTGATGGAAATAAAGATAGCACTACTTGTTGTCGACCACACTTGGCTTGCATCAAACAAACCAGTTAGTTTGATTCAGCGGCAGGTAGCCAAAACACCAGCATTTTGCTTATACTTATGTTGTAGTGCGCGTTGTTGCATAGGGTCCTACAAAGCTGACTGGTCCCCAGTGGCGAGGTTCCCTATAACTAGATTTATGCCGGCTTCCCAATGGGTCGCATGGTGCTTGACTGGTCGCATGGTGCTTGACTACAAACTAGATCGAATTAAGTTTTTCTTTCCATTGGCTTCCCTGTTGAAAATTTCACCCCTCGCTACTCCTGGTCCCCTGCTATTTATTGTCTGTCCAGTCGGATATGACCCCCTAGAATGCCAGATTTTGCTATGAAATGTACATTAACATAATAAACATCTTTATCTTAGAAAATTACATTAGCACTATTTGAGATTTTGTTGTTATGGCGTGGCTCAAAAACTTGCCGTTGATTTAACTATATTTTACCTATATTATAATGAATTGAAAGTAATAAGTTCCTTAATTCACTGTGATGGGTCTTTATTATTTCATAGCTAGTTACTAGTATGCTCAGTGCAAGAAACATGCGTAGTTATTCCACATAATATGAAAATAATGATGAGCAATTTTATTCTATAAATCATAGTTACGTTTTAAGCACTAGTTTTTGTACGCTAACTTATTCTGTATTATTAAATGTATGATAATCATCAATATGCCAAGGACGTTTTCTTACACACTTATAATAATAATTGGTCTACTTAGCTAGATCATCAATGTGCGCGGGAGTTCACTTTCAATATCCATTGTGTGTTTGATGAAAATCGTCGAGTTTCTTGTCACCGATCTAGAAGATCTAAGCTAAGTGAAATGCCCAGCTTTTACAGACGTGGTTTTACTGGATGAATTATATTATGGCTGGTGACATACAAGGTAAGCTTGTTGACCTGGATGAGGTGGAAATAATTAATGAATTAGGCTCAATTCTAATGGAGACAGCAGCGGTCAGATGGCAACTGGCAGATGGTTGTAGTCAAATGTACCTACAAGATAGTTATATAATATTCATTGCATTTTTAAGTATGTGTGTTTTTAGTATAGTTTTGAACGTGCTTGAGTGGTGCATCTTGCACTATGATTACTGCCAACTTCCATAGTCAGAGCCTGGTATAAAAAAAAAGAATAATCTCACCAATACATTTTGTTTGTGTCGATATAGTTGTAATATGGGACTAATGAGAATGTGACACTGGTATTGCACATACACATCGTAATAGCTAATCACTTTCCTTTACTAGGTTAATGTTTCAATGGATAAATAATATTGGTATATACACTTAGATATATAGAAAGGTGCAACTGTTTAGAAAGGTGTTTAACAAAGTTATGGTGACACTATTTAGTTTGTAAAACGATATGAAAGAAGACAATACTTTTTTATACGTAATTCAAATGGGACCCTACGAAGCTTATTAGGTCCAAACCAACCTCACCTGCAAGCAAGTTCACTAAAAGATTGCCGAACGAGGCTCTGGTGCAAGACCTGTAAATGCTAAAACAAATTGTTTTAAAGAGATTGGACTCTAGGCTCCAAAGTGCAAACTTTAGTTGCAGCGGGATAAGCGCTCAAAATGACAGCCTCCGTGGCGTAGCGGTAGTGAACGCGGCCGCTACGCAGGAGGCGTGGGTTCGATCCCCGCTCAGTGCAAATATTTGTGTTCATGAAATATGGGTATTTGCATTGGTCTGGTCGTGCCTCGGAGAGCACGTTAAGCCGTCGGTCCCGGTTGCCATAAGAACATCTATGGCAGTCGTTACGGGTAGTTGGAGCCCTCAAAAATCCAAAAACAACAGTCTAGCTGCAAAGCTTCGATATCACCTAATGTTACCATTGGGATGTGGAGGTCAGATGGCAATCGCTTCACAGAAAATATCGAGGTCTAGCCAAATCCGTAGTTAAGACTGGCAAAAGCGGACCCCAGACTCCGAGCTGAAAGTTTCGGATGCGACTGGGAATTAACGCTAAGAGGAGGATAAGCGCTCAAATTAACATTCTTTATGCATCTGTAATCATCATAAACAGCATCAACATCATTATCTCGAGGTTAACTATTAGTAATTACCTACAGTATGGCATATAGAAAAAAGTGCAAGTTGAGTGTTGATTGACTTAAGTTTATGTTTTCCAATAATTATTTGATGTCGTCTGATGCTTAACATTGAATTACGCAAATTCTTTTTGTTCATAGTTAATCCTTATGTAATAGTCTTATGTAATTAATTCTGAAGTCTCTTCCATTGAGTTTACATCTTAGCTTTCACACGGGAAGAGCCCAGAGACAATGATGCGGCCTAGACACTTACAATAAGATGATAACCCGACCACTTTCCACTTTCCCGCGCCTTCCCACAACATGGCTGATGCATGAAAAGCGCGTTAACCACGCCACTCTTGTTCAATCTGTTCTAAATCCACTACAATCTTCACATAGGTATATTCTTTCACATTATGACGTTATTTCATACGAAGTTGTTGACTATATTTGCAGAATTAACGTGCAAAATCGATTAACATACAGCCATTTGTATTGAATCATTATCCATCTAAAGTGTAGGGAAAAAATTATTACCAGTTAAAGTTTTTCCCAAGAAATAAACATTAATCATACTTTACCATCAAAATATCATTGTTGAGATTGGTTTCCATAGAAAAAAAAGTTGAATGTACCTAATTCAGATATTATTCTTCATCTATAGTTGTTTTGGTGAAGAACTTAATTGGAAATATAAATTTATTGCTGGGAGTTTCCACCATATTCTACTATTGTATTGATCATTCAACAATGTAATTTGCATGCGAGGTTTTAATTTAAGTACCAAATTAGTGCCAAGTGTAATTTCCGGAGTGTTACCGTTATACGATTTTATCACTGCTGATTAATTCTTGATGTCCTTTACAACATTGTTGCGAAGAGTGCGCTTACGCAAGTCCTAAGGTCAGATACGAATATGACTTCGATCGAACATCTTAGTGTAACTTAATTTGTGTTACTGTTGCCTAGTAGGTTAGTTAGTGCTGCTTAGACTAACTAGCTTTTCTAAAATTATATTGCAGCAAAATGCTAGTCTTGTTTTTTCACTACTTTGTGCTCGCCTAATTCCTTTCACCGCCTAGGCCTTCCCACGTCAGCCTAATGTCATTATGTGCTCGCCTGTACTTCCCACGTGACACCTTATTTCATTTTAGCTTTTTTACGAAAACTTGTAGCACCATATTGAAAGCTAACACGAAATACCAGATCTTTATTTTAAGCCAGACGTGCCTATACTTGGAAACAACACAATACAGAACTTGGTGGATCCATTTGTCTTGGTGTAACAAATCTCAATTCAAAATTTATTTTCTGACTGGCGCCGGCTACCAGTTCTAAATGGTTTCTCATTATAAATTATAATAAATCAATATACAGGGTGAATAACTAGGTACTATATCGCAAACCCCGTTTCTTAAACCATGTGGTATATTTTATGGGTATTCAATTCTCCTGTCGTGAGAAAAGTGCATGAGACAAGATTGCGATATCACCTTAACACATTGAGCTGTCTAGAATGCCACCACTAGGCTATCAGGGTCATTGCTGTATAAGTTATCGTCCACCTGTTCTAAAGAAGTACCGTTCTTTTCATGTCTACTAGTATAACTTGACCGGGGCGGGTCTTATACCATTAACAGCTTGAAAAGAATCCAGATAGAGTGAACCCAGCACCTTCACCGTTTCTCCATTAAGCCCTCTACTCATCAGAGGAAGTTATCCAAATAGGGTCAATTACACCTTGACAGAACATTAGCCGGCATTAGCATTCAAAAGTAAAGAGAGGTGTTGCCACTTCTGTTACTCAGAATACAACACTTCTGTTGATCCAATAGCACCAGAAGAAGGTTCTAATCCAGTAGAGAGAGGAATAAACATTATTATTACGCTTTAACGAATTCTTTTGTGACTCCAAGGTTGAAGGTAAAATGAGAATTTAACAAACAGTTTTTTTTGCTTTTATTAATGACATAATTCCAACCAGGGAGCAGGCCACATTAGGAATAATATATCACTGTTATTACGAGGAAAAAAACTCACGCTGTAGATGTACATATATAATTTATTTCATTCAGGAGTGCAATAATGACGATAATAATAGTGCATTTTAGTGTTTTTCAACTAGTTATGCACATATTTTGTTACTGTTTCATAATACAGTTTCTGTTAAATTCTTAAAATACTAACTATATCCCGCGGTTCCACTCACCGTACTCGGTTTTATTAAATGCGTTTTGTCACATCATCTGCCCACTAACGTTTTTCGGCTCGTATTCTGAAGGTTGTAGTGTGATAAAAATTACTTCAAGATTTAGGTAGTTAAATATATAAATATTTTTTCTATAAGTTTATCGCTCGTGCGTTTAACTTATAGAAACTGATGCGTTCAAACAAACAGACTCCTCAGTTTTATCATTAGTATGGATTTAATTTTAATAAAATTAATTTAATGATAAATTGAAATAATGAGATATCATTATGAGAGATTATTTGTCTCTTTCAAAATGACCCATGAATTTTAAGTGCGCTGGCGCCGTCGCACCAATTAGTAAATAATATATTGATGTTCTTCTATATAAATAGACTGAATAACTTTGGGTAGGTACTTATTAAGTTATTTGCGGATTCGTTAAGATTTTTAGCATGTTTATAATAAAACTTGTTAACATTTTTCGCAAGTTTCATTTAATGAGCTTGGCCACTTAGTAATGTTATGGCAGAATTGTCGGTGTACCAAACATGTTAAGTTACATATTTGCTAACCTAACTTTAACGCCATGAAAATGCATTTATTGAGCATTGAATTGCAGTTGCACGGCAATAAGGTTATATCAGCCAATATTTACAGATATTTCGCAAATAACATGACATTTTAAAAAGAAAATCTGTAAAATCGCGGATCGTGGAAAGCGGCTTTAATATAATGTATTGTGAAATCAAAAAAACAGTTGTAGTTATCAAATAAAAAAAGGGTACGAGTACATGATATATATATAACTGTGTTAATTAGATTAGTGCTACACAATATCTAGTTTCAAATCAACCAGTTAATAGCTTTTTCTACGAACAATATATTATCTCCATTCTGGTTACTTATTACACAACTTGTTCGGTTATTTACTTGTTAACTCGTTATCATTACGTGAGTCTCCGAAGCCTCACGTAAAGATCGAATGTGGTATGTCGCTTACGTCTACGAGGACGTCACGTTATCCACAACTATGTACAGTAATTATTTCTTAAATTTCAAGTTTTTCAACAAACCTGTTTGCTAACAGGTGCTTTATAATGTTTCATTATCTTGGGAGGTATAATTCCGTAGCCGACCGCATACGACAACTGCCGACGCACGCAACAGGGCGTTATTCATTGCGGCTTCTCAATGGTCCCCTTTATTCGTATCGGAGTTTAACAAGTAATGGGTACGCTGTATGTGCTGTATGAGTCTGTCGTTATCGTATGCGGTCGACTTCGGAATCATACTTTAACTAACTGTACATTTCCTTCGTTGGTTGTTACGCTGTTAATGCTAAGGTTTGCTAATGCCCCGTAATCTACACGGGTTTTCTTGTGCTTTTGTGCAACTAACTTGATATTTTAGTTTCTAAACAGTCGTGTATAGCCACGTTAGCTGCGTTAGCTATTGATTCGTAGTTTACTCTGAAGCGGTGGAATTGATCACGCTTTTGCTATGATTAAAGGTTTTGGTTTAGCTGTTGTTGGTTGAACATTATTAACTTCTATTCTTGGCTTAGACTAACAAAAATACATATTACTTTTTCTGTCTTTTTTTCCCCTCGCGTGTTCATTTAGTTTGTGTTTTTTTGACGCCTCATTCAAATACCAAAAAGAACACAACTAAACACATTAAAAAAGCAACAACGTGATTGATATATGTTCCAAATGATATTTGCGAATGTTTTTTCCCCAACTATGTATATTGATCCATCGGCACAGAGCTGGTCTTTTTTTGTTTTTATTCTTTATTTTACTCTTTAAGAATATTTAAATGAAAAAAGAGCATATTTTTTGTAATTTATGCTGGAGTGTTGACATGCCGATAATCGTCTAGGCATGTCAACGCTCGCATTTGTTTATCAATTCAATCAATCATTTCCATACATTATAGCCAAACTGTCCCCTTGTTTAGAATTAATAAAAGTAGGTACCATTAATATTTACTTTTATGGTGATCAATCATGACAGCTATCTTGATACGTATTCATATAAAATAGTTGCTCACAAAAACAGATATATTTATTAGGTCACGTGTCTGTTTGTACAGAAAGAACAGTTTATGAATATTATTACATATTAACATTATTAATTATCTATTATTCCAATTTTTCTTCATACTGTCGAAAGGTTACGTGAATATCAGTCATTTAAATAAAACCACTTTAAAGGATTCTAGCTCGTTGTATTTGTTATAATACGTTATGTTATACTATAATATGGTATAATATCGCCAATACTTACATATTATGACATTGAAAATCCCAGACAGATGGAAATAGACATTCATGCATACAAATTAATATTTCTGTCCTTTGCATTCACTGTTATACTTAACTGTCGTTATAATAAAATCCATCCATACTAATATTATAAATACGAAAGTAACTCTGTCTGTCTGTCTGTCTGTTACGCTTTCACGCTCAAACTACTGAACCGATTTTGATGAAATTTGGTACAGGGGTAGATTAGACCTTGGGAGAGGACATAGGCTATGTTTGGTCGCGATAACCGACATCCACGCGGGCCGAGCCGCGGGCAAAAGCTAGTATATAATACATTCTAATAACACAATATTTTTAGCTTAATATGAAAATAATTTTAAATAATAAGTTTAGTTCAGTTTCAGAAAAACCAATCCACTGCACAGTCTATAAAGCTGAGATATTTGTATTTATTAGGCCCTGCGCAGACGGCACACTTTTTGTGCGATCGAGTCTGCGGCGCACAAAAAGTCTGCATGGCGCGCAAAAAGTCGGTCGCGGATTTTTCACAGACTCAACGCACACGACGCACATCTTCGATCGTTTTGTCGGCAGAGCTGTAGGGACGTAGACGCTATGGAAATCGTGCAGAGATCGCGAAGTATTATTTTGTACATGAAGTACAGAAAAAGAAGAAGAAATAGAGAATTTTGGGTACATCCTATACTTTCGGAAAGATTACTGAAGGGACAGTTCCACCCCTAGCAAATGCAGATTGCCGACCAAAGTGTGCGCCGTCTGCGTTAGCGCGCGTTGAAGCAAACGTTCAATTTTTTTCACACACTTTTTGTGCGGAGCGGCGCGCCGCGGCGCGGTGCGGTCTGCCCAAATTACACGGATTTTTTGTGCGCCGGACTTTTTGCGCGTCGTGTGCGTTACTGCTTATAATTGCATAGGTTCTATTTTCACAGACTAAAAAGTGCGTCACGGATAGTCTGTCGTCTGCGCAGGGCCTTAAATACACTTTTTGAATCTTGTTATAAATTATATTTTTTATATTATGCACGTGTACACTGTCTTAATATTTTTAAAGAATCATTTTTCTCATTTTGTAGTCACGTTTGTGGACGAGGATAATGTTATGACAATATTTTTATTAATTATGCGACTTACCAAGGAGTACAATGTTTATATTATTTTAATTTCTCTGTTCAGACATAGGTACCTAACTCTCAAATGATCGGACAATTAGATTTACCATATTTGAGTAACGTAAGAATCCTTCCTGATTGACTCTGCGTATTATCTGTTCTGTGTGTCTGTCTTTTTATTTACATTTTAGTTTTTTTTTATTTTGGCGGGGAAATGGGAGGCGGAATTAGGAATGAAGTACGGGTAGAACGAAATGACCCAATTAGATTAATAAGACCGGGCTGTCGGGAATGTGGGAATGGGAAGAACTCTAACTTTAAAACATAATAAACTAATAGCTAAGCAGGTATAGATTATAATTTCATTTAATTTTGATTAAATTTTTAAATTTATTAATGCTGTAAATGCGCACAGCGGGAGCTGTGTTAATTAGGTACCTACCTTATTTTTTTTTAATATATGAATTGTATTCATAGTTTTCAAAAACGTGTCTTGTAATATTCATAAACTTGTCTAGCTGAACCAAATGTGTGTGACATGCGTCTCAACATGTGATCGCGACCATGCCTCGCTATATTAAACAGCTTACTGCATAATTTACTAATAATACATATTTAGGAAAATTTTTGACTTAATTTAGACCATAGCTGTCGCTTAAAATAGCTATGTAAAAACTGCTTTTTTCCTTCAACTGCGATAATATCACGATTAACTTTTAATTGCATTTCTGTTTATTTTGTATATCATTGCTTTTTTTGCAGCATTGCATAAATTGCATATCACGATTGACTTGATTCCACACAGTAGTGTAACCAATTAACTTCAAGCATTTAGAGTTCACTTTGATAGCCCAGTTCAGCCGCTTCGCAGTCATGAAGGCGTCAGAAAGGCGACTCTAACTTGGCTGGGAAAATAGGTTCTGAGGATGATGATAATATTTGTACATTCGATATGCAGAAGACATTTTGAACATCATAGCTAAATCATGAGATACCAATTTGGAACGATTATATTATTAACTTAACACAGGAAGTTGATAGCTTATTGTGTTTTTCAGGAGGAAGGCTGCAGTGTAAATTAAATAAATAGGTATCACGATTTGTATGTTTATGCATTCAATATCTTGAATTGGGTTGCATTTGAAACTAATTTTTTCGAGAGCCTGTGGTCCGTTCTCCTACGGCTCCTTTACTTTATAGCTTAGATTATCTTGACTTTTATGGAGCGCTACCAGAGTTTTAGCCATCAAGCAGCAGGTGTCCCGACCTTGGTGGGATATACTTTCACCCCTGTTGTCCATGCGTTATACCTATTGATTGATCCTGCAATTATCATATATTTATTTAAATAAATCATCTCGTAACTGACTATTAGTTTAACTCACGAAGATATTATTCTATCAATAACATTATTCTAACGCAACTTGGAATGTTAAGAATGTGTTAAAAACCGCTAATCAATGCGGAATGTTTGATCGTGCCACGACGGAATGTTTCAACTCATTGTTATGAAAATAACACATATTAGTATGTAATGTTAGGCAATAATCCGTAAAGGTCAATGGCTATTGTATAACCCGAGTGTAGCTTGTAGAATTTAATCAAATGTACGGAAATGTAACATGGAACAGTGGAAGTAGGGTCACAATGCGTTGTGTATAGCAGAGACAGTGCCATAAGTGGGATAAGTATATTACATACTAGCTGTTGCCCGCGGCTCCACCCGCGTAGAATTCTGATCCCGTTCATCGCTGATATATAGCCTATATGTTAATCCAGGGTATAACCTATATACATACCAAATTTCAACCAAATCGGTCCAGCCGTTTATGCGTGAAAGAGTAACAAACATCCACACATCCACACATCCATTCTCACAAACTTTCACATTTATAATATTAGTAGGATATAGTAGGACTAGCGGCCGCTTGTGATTTTCTACGCGTGGAGTTCGTTTTACCCCCTTATGAGTGGAGTTTCGTAAAATCCGTTCTTAGCGGATGTCTACACACTGTAAGGTACCTCCATGTCAAAGTTCAAGTTTGTAGGTTTTATAGTTTCTGAGATTTCGTGATTTATCAATTAGTGGTATTTCGCTTTTATATTTATAGATTTCCTTCCTTGTTATATACTATGTATACTTGTGTTAGTCTAACGATTAAGTACTTTGTCAAAACAAGTAGTTTTGAACTTCAAATTAATAAATGTTATACAAATACGTAAATACTCGTACGTAAATTAAATATTGGATTAATTGAAGATTTCTCCAGTGCTTAGTTACTAGCTTTTCGGAATCCTGAAAAGGTATTTACGTTAAAATATCGTTTAAATTAGCTGTCTAATACTTGCAATCGTCAAAGGTTTGCTATAATCATAATTCATACTCACCCTAGCATAGATGCATGAGATATGATTAAATTAATAGTACATTATGGTACAAGTGAGCAACGTTGGTGATTACCGCCGAGGCGCCATTGAGACCCGAGCCGCCAGGCGAGGGTCTTAAGACAGCCGAGGACGGTAATCATCATGCTCACACGTGCCATACGACGTTTTACAACACACTTGCGAATAAAATAATACTACAAATACTAAATAAACAATACTACAAATTAATTCGTTTTCCTATGCGCGCGCATTTAACAATGGCGGTCGACCATATTTAAAAAAAAATGAGGTTTGAACTTAACTTTTTTTTACTGTTTTTTTTTCTGTACTTAGAGAAAAAAAAAGTTAAATTTGAGTGAAAATTTTGTTTATTTCACAAGTATTACAAGTTGAAATTATTTATTTATATACGAAAATGCATCAAATGACCATACAATAGGCGTATTAATTTATTCGTACTATTAAACACGTTATTTTTTGTATCAAAACTTTTTTAAGAACATAGACAATTATAGACACTTCCTATAAAATTTAAAAAAGAATCTATAACTCACTTTTGTGAATAATAGCAATGAAAAAGTCACAGTTTTATAATAGGTGTCATTCCTTGCTTAATTGCGGTAAAATAATATCACTTTTATGAGCAGGTGTGTTGTAAAAATATATTTATAGATATCATTGGCATGCGATAACGATCTATCGTTTTATTCTCGTACGTATGATCTAATAATTGACATACCTACAAGGTCATTGTCACCTTAACTACCTATCATTTGAACAATACCTCGGTAAACTCCTTCCCCTTTTGTTTGCTACAGCATACCTATAACGCCAGCGGTCATGGTTATATAAAATATTGTTCTTGGAAAATATCTGACTGAGGACCTACCTCATCTATCAATAGATGAGTAATCAGTGTTGTAATTCGAACAAACATTAGAAATAAGTACATAACTACACATAACAGAGAGTTTTGTTATGAGGTAATATTATTCCTAATATACCTAAGTGCCGGCAAACAACTTGAACAAACGTTAGAAAGATACACTGTGCACTATAAGGACCAACCAAAAAACAAATATACTGATCATCTCATCAACCAAGTTCGTGATTGATCTATAATACATTGGTAAATTGGCGCGCCTAAGCCGTCGCACCTTGTACTACTAAAGAGACCTAAAAACATTTCTGTGCCGCTAGAGTACATTCTTCTTCATCCTAGCGTTAATCCCAGTCGCATCCGAAGCTTTCACTTCTGAGTCTGGGGTCACTTTTTCCAGTCTAACTGCGGATTTGGTTGAACTTCGATATTTTCCTTAAAGCGACTACCATCTGACTTCCACAACCCATTGACAATATCGAAACATTGCTCTACCCGTAACAACTGCCATAGATGTTTGTATGGCAACCGGGACCGGCGACTTAACGTGCTCTCCGAGGCACGACCAGACCAATGCAAATACCCATATTCAAGCATACAAATATTTGCACTGAGCGGGGATCGAACCCACGCCGCCACGCCACAGAGGCTGTATGCGCAGCTAGAGTGCATTATCAACAGGTTTAATGGTCATTATAATTTTGTTTGGGTCATGGTTGAAGTATCTGACTGAATCCAATTAGTTTTTTTCTCTTCTCTATTTTTTTTTTACTTTCTTACGTCTGAACTCAATTTCAACTTTTAATTAGTGACTTTGCGCTAAGAGCAACAAAATTTCGCTAAATTTCTAATCTCTATAGTCCGTATTCTTGTTATATTTGTCCATTATTCAGAGCGTGATGTCAAATGGGTAGAACGTTTATAATATTGGTCTTACCGGATTTTGCATTTATTGGGGAAGATATTATGGCGAGAATTCGTGCGTGATATTGCTCGGAACATAATTATATCTTTGACCTAAAATGTGCTCAAAATTTGCTCTATACGCGCAGTACTCGTTTCTTGGGTTTCTTTTGAGGATAGCGGGGTGCTACAGTGGTGGAGCTCAATTCACCAAGTATAGATTATTACGAATCAAACCGCAGCAGGCGCCATGGTCTCGTTTGTCTCGCGATTTAGGTCCAAGATACGTGTCCCGAGGTTTACCAAATTGCTATGTTTTCTTCTACTGGAAAGTCTCCGTTGAGTCTTATACTTACACTATCAATTATCAAAATGTATGTTGGTCTATTCGTATTTTTTATTCCTTCATAAAACTTGGTCACCTTATTATTTGAAATTGCTCGGTGGTTATAAGTAGTCCTGCACAACCCAGTTGCAGCGCCACCTACTGGGCCCAATAAATATTATTGAACCCGTTAGGTCACAGGATAGTTAGCGCTGTACTACTCGTATACTGTAGATTCATCCTGTTGTAGAGTCTGGTCGTAAATGGTTGCGTGGAGACCCAAAGGGAAGATGATCGAAAGTTGATGTAAGTACACTGTACCTACTTTGTATGGTCACAGTTAAATGGCCTAGTCATAGTCATAGTTAAAAAACCTCTCTCTTGGTAGTGTCCCTATTTAAAGGTTGTTTAGGTAGTCACTTAGGTTAATTGTTTATTTTTTTAAATTTAATATGTGTCGTGAAGTACTTGCGCGATGTCGTGTCTATCCGACTGGACTGAATGGGACTTGCAGTGCAGGAAGCCAGGACGTGTATTATTTTCTTTATTTCTCTTGATGTGTCACCCACGTCGTACAATATACCTAGTATTATTTTTAATAAGCTATGTAATGCTTTTTTTTGTTGGGACCCTTCACGGGCTTGTGCACTACCAGACTCATCGCAATTGGACGAATGCTAATGGAACGCATACGGAACAACTAAATAAAGACACATTAATTTTTATAGGTATATTCGTATAAATAATAAATAGGAAATGTAATATTTAAAAGGTTCCCATCATACAACTATATTCACAAATATTTGTATGTTATTTTTCGGTTTGTTTTTTACTAAATAACGATGAACATAAACACTATCTTCTGCGAAATCGTTTATGTAAATAAGAAGTAAAATAATAAAATTAAAATCTTACAAAAAATAATTAAAAATCTTAAAATTCATAAAAATGTCGGGTGCAGTGTAGGTAAATAATAAAATTACACAAAATAAATTGTAAGAAAAACCATTGAAAATGCTTTTGTTTCAATTATTTGAATGCCCTTTTTATGAATGGGATTTTTGCAACTTTTACCGAAACTTTTACCGAAAAAAAAAATTAAAAAAAGAATATTGCTATCGGAATGGACTCTGAACAAACTACTTACGACTTCAGAGTACACTCAAATTCATCATCATCATCATTATCAACTGTTTCCGAATCTCAGTTGCTCTGCAGTGTAAGCGTTCTTCTCAGTTGCATCTACAACTTGTACTTGAAAACATGGCGACCGCTTTCCTACTCCTTTTCTAGCGAGAGTACTGTCGCCACACCTCCCACCCCCAGAGGAATACCTGCGCCAGAGCCTCACCCGTTTATCAGTAGGTGTACCAGCCAACAGGCAGGTTGTTTCACCCGTATCGTAGTACATTACAACTAATGATGTGTATAGCTGCGCACATGTTGCGTAGACTTTTGCACACGAACAATAATTAGACCGTGACGGTGCGTTCGTGGAATACCATAAGTATACACATGTGTTTGCTTACTGGCCGTATTAAATCGTATTTTATCATTGTCATTTACCTTTATACACTTCAGAAGTCTTTATGTCAATACTTATATATTGCTTAAGGATAAGCCTTGTTTGTTGACATCAGTAAGATCAAGTTAAAAGTCATCGTCGGTCCCGGTTGCTATATATCTATACTATTATATAATTGTACACTGGAAATGTTTATTCGCGATGGACGCAAAAACTACTGAACGGATTGTGATGCGATGAGATGATGATTTTGTGAGATTTAAAAACCTACATTTGCTTGATTGCAATCGGTTGCGTAGAACCGGAGATAAGAGATCCTTACAGGCGGAGCTGCAGCCAGAAGGCTAGTAGGAACATAATATTATGTGACGTTCGTTAAGGATAGAGTTCATCAATTTAAAAAGAAACCGATAACCTAGACAAGTAGCAATTAGTCAGTAAAATATATATGGTGGGATAGACATTCTGTTTATGACTGTCATAAAAGTTCTAATACTAGTCTTCTTCTTCTATATCAATCCCATAAATTGATCTATGCTACTAACGATCTACTTCTTGCAACTTGTGTAGAGAGGCTGATCTAACAACAGAATTTCGATATCGCCAGTTAGTTGTGTAGAATTTTTGATGGTGTTTGATGGATTCATGGAAAACGTCGAAGTTGGGCCTTTTCACAGATATACTGGGAGCCGACTCCTGAGTTGGAAAAACGCTCGGTAGACGGTAATTATTTTAATTCGTTTAAGTTAAAAGGCTATGAGGAAAATACAATCTTTGTTGTCATGAAGAAAATCTTAGGAGATATCGATACCTTGACCCACTCGTAGTAGGATAGAAACCTTCAATCGATAGGTATTATGTAGGATGGTAATAGTTATTGCCTCTTAATAACTCTATTACGTAGTCCTATTGGTTTAGGCCCGTTTTTGATTAGTTAGTCCAGTAGTGGTGTGAAATCATCACGTACGGCATACAGTTGGTTCATGGTTTCATCTTAATATTTTAGATACTCGTAGAATATTTGACATCATGGCCACAGATTATCTGAATTCATGACGTTGACTTTGAATAAAGAAAATTTTCCCTTTCTAATAATATAAGAAGATGAATTTCATTCTACATTTTTAATTTTTTTAAAGTAAAAAAAAAAAAAAAAAAAAACAGTTACATGGTAGTAATTAATTTAGTTTCATAAAATGAATCATTTTAATCCAGACTATATATACATTTATTATTATAATCTTGCTTTATTATTACACAGCTATAATAAGAATATCTTTAACTACCTATTTCTTAAGTATCATCGATAATTTAACATAATTAGGTACTTCTGTTTTAATTGCTTATGTATATTAATGTCAATGGCGGCAATAAATCTCTCGTTAAACTAGTTTGAGAGTCGATAATTAGTCATTACTTGTCATCGCCCACGATATTGTACAATATACTGTGCGATTTTTATTGCACGTGGAATTTATTCAATACGAGAACTCAAAGTATTTCGAAAACAAAATGCTAATGTGTGACCTATATGCCAATTAACCTTTGAATAAAATACACGAATTCAAGAAAACATCACACCTAATTAGTTTCGTATCTTTAGAGAGAAAAAAAAAAAAAAAACAGCACCCGTTGAAATCTTATTGATAGCAGTTGAGACCGGATTTCACCGGTACTAACTCAACTGTGTTATTAGATGAAAAACATTGATTAAAACTTGATATCGCAGTTTAGTTCGACTTGATCGCAGTTATTTTCAAAATTTGGAGTTATTATTAAAAAAAAAATGTAGACCAAAACATGGTCACGGTTAGGTACTTATATTATACAGAAACCCTAAAGCTGGGTCCACATTTGTATCATTTGCCCGATCCGATCACCGTATCCGTATCGGCGACGCGTATCATAATCGCATATGAGGACGGGTGATGATACGCGTATCACTGATATTACATTGTGATCGGATCGGGCAAATGATACAAATGTGGACCCAGCTTTAAAGTGCTTCGTTTCAAATCATACCAACTTATACTCTTCCAGTCTTCCCTTTCTCCCTCTAGGGTAGGCAGAGACGACAACCTGCCTTCTGCTTCTGTTTAGAATCAGTAGGTAATGAACAATAAAGTAGTAAATTAACAATAAAGTACTAAAAAACAAATTGATTGCAAAATGACATTAAAATACTCGTAATTAAGATGTTTATGTTCTCCTCAAGTTCGATATAAACTACCTTCATTACTAATCGTACCTATATATAGTACAACTCAAGTGATTTACACGTGACTTCATTATTTATTGGCGTTCGTATATATTTTAAGAAAAAATAACCCATTAACTTAATTAGTTTACCTTTTGAGACGACCTTCGTAGCTTTCCATGGATTGACCGTGCGGGTACTGGGTCGATCGTGTGACAGAGAAGCCTCGAGCAGCAGGCACATGCTGTAAGGACGTTTCGAACGATCGAACGAACTCGACAGCAGAATCCGCGGTGAGATTTAAATTTCGCAGTCTATAAATTTGGTGACGTCACGTCCTCGAGCACATAGACATACATCACTGTCGACTTGTGCTCGACAACGTGACGTCACCTACTTTATAGCACGCAAAATTGAAATCTCACTGCGGATTCAGTACCCCTAGCACGAAAAGTATTGCGATTGGCAGGCTTCATCCGCACACACGCTCACAGTAGGCAGGCGGCCAATCACAATGCTCCGTGCTCTCGTTACGTTTACGATACGATTACGATAGTTGTTCGTGCTCACCCCACAGCTGTCGAGTTCGTTCGATCGTAAATGTTCTTACAGCATGTGCCTACAGATCTCGAGACTTGTGACACGGGTATAGGTTTAAGGGCTTACGACGAACTCACCATCACGTACGAAGTAACTATTATCTAATCTGTGCCTTCGCTACTCGTGTTTACAGCTGAGCTTGAAATTACATTAATAAAAATACCAATCGAATTGACAACCTCCTCCTTTTTGAAGTCGGTTAAAAAAACTAAATAAATCGTGACCCACTTTACCTTATTCCCGGGATAAAACCTACAATTTGTATCTTCTGTGTCTCTAATCTGTATATAACTGAATAAAACCAATCAGAATCAGCAATCTGAATAAAACTGCTGTGAAAGTTCCCAACATAGAAATAAAATAGAAAAAGAAAGATAAAAATTCCAATATAACAAGTTAAATTTACCGACAATTTGTACAAATCGGCTGTCAGCTACAAAATATACCACCTCCAACGTACTAGGTAAGTCGGTCACGCGGCCGGGTCAATGGATGCTGCGGGCATCAGAGCGTATTGCAAATGTGGCTCGGATGCTTCGAGCTCTTGAACTTGACCTCAAGGTTTCACCTTCATATCCAACCATTCCGAACTTCAAACATTAGTTCATCACCAAATTATAGTTGTATACGGCCATAAATAACGTTTTTGTTGTAAGATCTAACGCTGATGAGTTACGTTATCTTATTCGTTGTTTTTTAGTGGATAATTTAGTTTTTGCTAGTAAATATCTAGCAACAAAAAGTAGAGATGTGGTTAAGATAAAAAGTATGCTTCTATTGCCATCGTAATCATATACATTGTGTTATTTGGGCTTGTAAAAACCCAATTGAATTGGTAATTGTGGGTGTGATTTAATTTAATGTCAAAATTTAACAATTTAAAAGTTAGTTTGTTGTTAAACATTTAAACACTTGATTATGCGCTAAACTTTGACGGTCCAGTGCGAGCACGCAATAAGCGTTAAATTTGCACTATGTTGTATAAGAATTGGTGACAAGACTGTTGGGGCCATGGTCAATAGTTCTGTCAATGTCCAAACCGTGCAAAGTGTGAGGAGGCCAGGAAGTGAACTCTGGGCTCCGATGTGAAAGTCTCGGTTGCAACCGGGACTCAATGCTGATTAAGACGATTATGTGAATATAAGTTTCGTTTATGTACTACCAATTGACCAACATGGAAGGAGTACCTACAACACAGTTGCGCCCAGTTTCCGAAAGGCTGATCAACGTCAAATTAACTAATCGGCTGCAAAAAAGCAACCCAATTGCTACTTGACAAGAGATTTAACAGCCGATTAGTTAATTTGACGTTGATCAGCCTTCGGAAACTAGGCGTTTGTCTGCTAAGGAGTAAAATATTTTTTATCAATAGTTATCATTTTTGCAGTGACATTAAAAATGTACACAAGCCTCTTCTCTAACCTATAGGAACAGTACTGTACAGTCAGCATCAGATCGATCTTGACTAACAAAGTACTCAAAATGATCTTAACACCTAGGTACTAATAATGTTAATACCAAACTGTTTTATTGATTAAAATTGTTTTATCGTCGGAACTGAAGGCGTGTGCCAAATATCAAAACAATCGATCAACAGGAAGGGAGGAAAACTAAAGTATTAAAATCATTATGACTTTGACTATGCCAGTCAGGCACGATCTGATGCTGACTGTACTGCCTGTTCTTGGCATTGGCACTAATCACTATTGCTTAATTAATTTAAATTTTAGGCTGCTTTCGTAAAGTAATACTTTCTAGAAATATAATGTTAATTTCTACTCGGTGTCTCGAATAATATAATATTTTGCTTGTATTTTCTCATTCCGTAATTTTTTCTATGCTATAAAACTCTGAAAAAGCCCTGTTCTGCTCTAATACACTGAATAAATTCACGAACTCGTATTACTATTACAAAAAATATGTACATGGCGTCTTCAAATGACATGCGATTTTCTAATCTGAATACAGTTTATATCGGTGAAGTGTATTATTATTAGAGCAGAGTTTCCCCTCGGGGCTAGGGAACCAGACAGAAGATGCTCACATAAAGGTCACGATGCAAACTAAATCATAGATAGACTAAGAAAACGGACCCCGAGTTTCAACTCTGATGGAACTAACACCACTGATAACTTAATGAAAAGTTTCACCTAACAGCGAAAGTGTAACTAATTTAACGTTAAATTAAACGTGTCCAATCCTTGAAGTCATCAACCTAATACAAATATTACCTAACTATGTGTAAGCGTCTATATTACTGCTTTTATTTCATCTAACGTTATGAAATTATGATAATTTGTTGGAACGATGCTCAAGAGTTCGTGTTGGTCATGCGCGCATTGAACTTGACCGTTTCGACGGATGCTCTTGCGCACCGGTCAGCCTTCTCCAAACATGGCGCCGCTCGTCTGCACTACGATCTACGATTTTGAAATAGATACAGACGTCTCGACCGGCTTATGTTCTTGATCTTTAATTTTTTTTTTTGCACTATTTTATGTCTCTTATATCATACTGACGACATGTAAATGTGATGTCGACTGACAAGTTCTAATTTTGTTGATTTTTATATAGTGACGGACTTGTTTTATATATGACCACTTCGCTTGATGTTAAGCTGAAGTCAAAGTCTCAGGAAAAAGTTACAGTACAGGTAGAATTACAGATATCAGCAATGTTAAAACGATAGGCCTCAGCTTGACGGCCTCATCAGATGCTTTTTACACGCAACTTAAAGAACCCGGGACTGTAGGAAGAAGGAAACACGTGTGCTGGTAAAGAGTTCCAAGAATTAATGGTGCGGCTATTACGTTGCTGTGCTTTTGTTGAGTCTTTGTGACTGGGGACTATGCCTCTATTCTTCATTGAATCGGTGGGTGGAATCATAACAACGCTGATTATGAAAGTCCTTGGACTACATATACTCGTATGTTCTGAAGGCGATAACGCTTATCGAGAAAGTTCAGTATATATGCGCTATGTATATTGCGATGTTAGTTCATACGGAGAATCATCTCGGTCTGTAAATCATTTTATATTTTCTTGTTATATAAATTGAATTGTTATTTGTTACAGGTAAGGATAATGAGCGAGGTTAAGCATCTAACATTATAACACTAAGGTAAGGTAGGTAAGTAACACTCTTGTATGACAACTATTATATATTGGGTGTACACGTACGGGGTCCTACCAGTCAGTACCTTTGAAGCTTAAGTCGAACTCGCCTGCTAGTTGGTGCACCAGCGAGACAAACGCTGCCGCAGGCTTCCTTTCCGGGGTTGGGAGGTCATACGACAGTCGCTTTTGGAAAATCCGACATATCAATCAAAAACAATAAGCGAACTCTGTGCTCTTATAAAGTGCGAACTTTCGACGTAATTGGGAAATGGCTTGGATGATGATGATGACGTATATTTACATACATAGCACACTATGTTTCACATACCATAATTTAAATTATTCTCAGCGTACCATGGGATTCCCCCTACCAGCTCGATCTTCACTGTATAGAAAAAACGCGGTTGAATAACAAGAGTTGTATTGTATCATAGTCTTTTTTTTGGTTTGGAAAAATATACACTAGAATATTTACTTTTCTGTAGTGACAACAGAAAATCTAAATTTGTACAGTGACAACATAGGGGCACGGCTGTTTACCAGGTTATTTTCATCTCCATTTTATATAGAAAAACGTATTTATAGGTAGTAAAACTATTTCATTTTGCATTCTTAGATAAGATGATTCGTACAAAAAATAAAAGTAGGTATACTTATTAAAGCACAATATTTGACCTGATGCACGTATTTTTTATTTTTTTTAAATCGTTTTTGAATGTGTGCAATGTTGTTGGAGAATCGTAGAAATACCTACTTATAGAAGACATCATAATATGATACTCTTTTAAGTTTACGCGAATATCATTCATTGAAATAAAACTACTTTCTAACAGATTCTATCGCGATTTATTTGGTATTATTTATATTTGGCCCGACGTTTCGGCTGTTTTTCAGTACCCAAGGTTGTGGGGTGACTCAAGATTGTAGTTGTCACATAGTTTTAAGTGTAAGTGATCTTAATGTAACCGAATCATGATGAATTGTTGGTGTTACTACTTTACTACTATGTACTTACGCAGAATGAGCTCACTATGTCGTGTCAATAATACCTACCAAATAAATCGCCATAAGGTTTTTTTTTATACCACTTAGGCCGCATACAAGCACTTTTATTTTAAAGACAACTGTAAGGAAAGTTGAATATCCAATGTTAATTACAATCAAAATTTACTGCGATAATCTGTACTTATCGTTGACATAATAGCGAGGTATAGCGATATAGTATTGTTTTTTTGCTTATGTACCTACTTTTTAATCGCAAAAGACAGTCGCACTCGTAAAAGTCAAGACAAGCCATATTAGTGTCAGTCCGAGTCCATGTCACATTTGCTCTTCAGCTCGCTGTGCCCCTTCTCCTGTAGTACCGACGACAAAATTTAAAAAATAAAACTAGTCACTTTATGTCATTGACTCGAAGAAAAAGAAGGGGAGATAGCATAGAAGGGGAAAACTCAGGTCTCCATACTGAAGTGCGAACGAGTTTAACGCAGGAACGATGATAATTTTCATCGAGAAGCAAATCAACAACAAAATGCATGTGAAGGTAAACGTGATTTGAGTGAAATGTGGGTGAGCTGCTAATTATGCGGTTAATGTACCGAGTGATATGACAAGTGGGACCTATCAACTATGACATACAACAAATCGTTTCGGACATGCCAGATTAATTCATCGTACAGGAAGTAATGATTAGGAACGCTTGTGATATCAACCGAAACGTGACGCTAAAAGTAGATATCGCGAAATGCAGATTGGCCGGTGTTCGAGGGTTCGTCGGGGTGCGAGGGATATGCCTAAGATAAATTTCACCTTCGGCAACCGAAGGCCCACAGACGGCGTGCGTTTTAGTCGGTTCGAGTCCGACAAAACCTGCCCATCAGCTCCGGCGGGGGAGGTAGGTATCCATGTGAATTTTCGCACGATAAAAAAAAGATATCACGAAATGTAATAATAACATCAGCCCTGTTGATAAAGCAGGCCTTTGCTGACTGGTTCTTCTTTTAGCTTGAAATTGTTTATTATATTATTTATCGCCTCAGGGCAGTGTCCACCGCACTGCCCTAAGGCGATCTTAACAGCTGTGTGGGTACCTACATTATAAAGAACTTATTCTTCTTCTTCTTAATGGCTTCTGCAACAAATCGTCGCAATTTGCCAATGTCAAGTAAATTGTAAATGTTTATAAAATTATTAATGGCGAAACGCCAATGTCAAGTTTTTCAATATATTTTCTACCATAGCCACGTTAGCCACGGCAGTAACTTTGTTTCCGTGTGTCCACCCCCACTCGTATATTTTCATGATGTTTACCTTTACTGTTATAGCAGTTGGTAATTAATTAATAATACGCACTTGGACTTCTAAAAGTCAAAGGTGCGTGACCTGCAAGCGAGCTTGAAGCGCCGACGTGACTCAGGATTATGGTTAGACCCTGGGGCAATTCACTGCTGTTGCTAAAAGTATTAAAATTATTGACGATGACATACAGTGCAGTTTGCAGGAGGATGACTGCAATCGTTCCGTCTCCCAGACGGTAGAAGTACGGGATAAAAAAATTGTTTAAAATTGCTCTACCGCCAATGTGCAACAACATTTTTCATGCTTCTCTAGTTGATAAAAATGCTATTTTTAGTGTCCAATTAAGATATACCTACACTATTTAAAACACTGTACAATTGCATTAAGCTTCAATTTAAATAGGAATATTCCTTATAGACAGTAAATAAAATATTTTACAACACACCTGCTTATAAAAGTGGTATTATTTTACCGCAATTAGGCACGTAATGACACCTATTATCAAACTGTGACTTTTTCATTGCTATTATTCACAAGTGAGTTATAGATTCTTTTTTAAATTTTATAGGAAGTGTCTATAATTGTCTATGTTCTTAAAAAAGTTTTGATACAAAAAATAACGTGTTTAATAGTACGAATCAATTAATACGCCTATTGTATGGTCATTTGATGCATTTTCGTATTTAAATAAATAATTTCAACTTGTAATACTTGTATAATAAACAAAATTTTCACTCAAATTTAACTTTTTTTTCTCTCTAAGTACAGAAAAAAAAACAGAGTAAAAAAAAGTTAAGTTCAAACCTCATTTTTTTTTAAATATGGTCGACCGCCATTGTTAAATGCGCGCGCATAGGAAAACGAATTAATTTGTAGTATTGTTTATTTAGTATTTGTAGTATTATTTTATTCGCAAGTGTGTTGTAAAACGTCGTATGGCACGTGTGAGCATGATGATTACCGTCCTCGGCTGTCTTAAGACCCTCGCCTGGCGGCTCGGGTCTCAATGGCGCCTCGGCGGTAATCACCAACGTTGCTCACTTGTACCATAATGTACTATTACAACACACCTGCTCATAACAGTGATATTATTTTACCGCAATTAAGCACGGAATGACACCTATTATAAAACTGTGACTTTTTCATTACTATTATTCACAAAAGTGAGTTATAGATTCTTTTTTAAATTTTATAGGAAGTGTCTATAATTGTCTATGTTCTTAAAAAAGTTTTGATACAAAAAATAACGTGTTTAATAGTACGAATAAATTAATACGCCTATTGTATGGTCATTTGATGCATTTTCGTATTTAAATAAATAATTTCAACTTGTAATACTTGTGTAATAAACAAAATTTTCGCTCAAATTTAACTTTTTTTTTCTCTAAGTACAGAAAAAAAAACAGAGTAAAAAAAAGTTAAGTTCAAACCTCATTTTTTTTTCAAATATGGTCGACCGCCATTGTTAAATGCGCGCGCATAGGAAAACGAATTAATTTGTAGTATTGTTTATTTAGTATTTGTAGTATTATTTTATTCGCAAGTGTGTTGTAAAACGTCGTATGGCACGTGTGAGCATGATGATTACCGTCCTCGGCTGTCTTAAGACCCTCGCCTGGCGGCTCGGGTCTCAATGGCGCCTCGGCGGTAATCACCAACGTTGCTCACTTGTACCATAATGTACTATTAATTAATGTTCCATCGTAGATACAAGCCCTACGTGACTCGCGCAGGGAGTGAAAGATACGTCAAAACATCGTAGGCGTTATGTGCTTTTGATTCATGTCATTGATAAGAGTTGCAAAATATTATCTTCAGCTATTTGAGTATAAAAGTAAATCCCATTCCTTTTATTCACGAAGCTGGAATGTATAAAAACATGTCATACGCTGCGTTCTGTGACAATAGAATTAATAAATCAATGACGTCAATGTAACTATGTTAAGTTCATGACGTGAATCCTGAATTTAAAAGCTTTATAAACATTTTTGATTGATGAGTTAATCGGTAAAACCAATGTGTTCTTTGACGCGTGACGAACATGATGAGCAATTGTGACAATGCAATCATAACGATAGATAGTTTACATAGATTTAGCCACAACTAGCTAAGGGTCAGCCTCAATACAAAAAGTTTGCCTCACAGGATACAAGCATTTCAATACTAATTAAATATAAAATTTATGATGTAATTTGTGAAGCGTTACGAGGTGATGGACAAGCTGACAGGTAGATTACATTTTGAATTGGTAATTCTAAGCTAAGCTATGCTGGCCTAAGGCTATAACTGCACACCTTATAAGGAAAGTGTCTTATGATGCAAAAATCCTGGGAAATAGGGCAGAAATGCATACGTGACGTTGTTTCCTACCACGGAGCGCCGATAGTCGTTGACCCACAAAACAAAAGGCGATTGTAAAAAACGTGACATGCCCCAACAGAGTTACGGTATTTCGTTTTTTAATGCAATTATTTCGTACAACATGTGCGTTGACTTTAAATGGATCTTTTAAGATAATCTGATCGATATCAGCAGTATTGGATTACACAATCTAACTGCGCTCAAGGTTCGTGAACCTATTTATTTTAACATGATATGCTCTGTGAATTTGATAGATTACTTGCATGGAACAATTAATTCATTACTTACGATACAATGTCAGGGTTTACACCTATACCGATTGGTGCCTACCGGTTTCTCTTGTGATTAATTAGTCATATTCTTGTTATAGCTGTCCTTTAACATTCAATTTACTTTGTATTTTTAATAAATCAGTTATTAGTCAGCAAGTTTTAAATGGAAAGGAAAATCCTGTTGCAATTTTCTTGCCAAGCTATTAAGATTATGAGTTCATACATCTGACATATAATATGTAATGGAAGGGTATATGAATATTTTCCTTATTAATCAAGTGTGTTATTTACTTGGATCCGGCTCAACATTCTTAGATATTTCGAAGCGATATGAAGCTGGGTACTTGAATATCCTGTATCTGTATACAAAAATAACGGTAGTATCTCGTAGTATACCTGAGTAGGCCATTCGGTGTGTCCAAAACCCAAAAGCAAGCGTGCGACCTTAGAAACTTCGTCTTTGTAGAAATGGTCGAATATGGTACATTAAAAATCTGCACAAAAAATGCACAGAGGTGGAATTACTTGCCAATTTTCTAATTTTTATATTATGTACTGAATACCACTTAATACATCCCTCTGCTACGTATTTGGTTTATAGGGGAGTGATTGCCTCTGACTCCCTAACCGAAAAGAAAGAGGAAAATCTGCACGCGGGTCTCGTCCATCAATTTTTACAGGTGCACCACCTTGCAGGTGAGGGTGGGTGGCTGGCAATGCAGTCTACAGAGGCTCCTTCCCTTCTACCTAAAAAAAATCCTGCCCTACGAACTATATTTTATATTCTTTTACTTGTGAATTCAGCCGCTAGGCCCGCTCTCGAGCGTCAGTTTATATAATAATATTGATTATTAATAAAAATGGGACTGATATTCGAATATGTTTTGATCATTAAATCTATACATAAATGTATTAGTTACTGGATTCCATGTGCAAGGTGTTAATTAAAAACATTGTAGTAGAATGCGGGCAGTTCGCAGAATGTGTATAAATACAGAAATTATTGTAATGATGTTGACACAGCTGCTATCTCATTCCTCATAAAGGCTACGTTGTTATCAGTTATTCTAAGAAAAGTTTGATCGTGAAGAAAACAGTTTTTGTGATTAATGTGACACGCTAGGATAAATAGTTTCGATATGCGGTAAAAACTATTCAGTTTTTAGATATTTCACGACTACTCAATTATCGGTCTGGCTAGCCTAGACAAGTGGGACAATCGTTAGTTGAATAGAATAATCAATATTTATGGGAATGACGTATGTTTACGACTTGTCATACCTATGTCAATTCCATACATACTTTTTAACCGACTTCAAAAAAGGAGGTTCTCAATTCGTACCCAATTTTTTTTTATTACTACTACACTGTTCTTTACTTACCTACTACACTATTACACTTACGCGATCGTAACGATTTCTCGTGAAGTGTGTGCCAACCATAACTTGGTGGTCCAATCTTTAAAAAAAACATAGTAAATAAACCTTCTTGGCACTAGACTAAAAATACTGAATACAAAAATAATAATCTTGTATGATAGTTGTGATATCAAATATCTGGTATGTATATAAAATAATATAATTATATTAGTGTACAGTGAGACAATCATGAATCACAGGCAAGCCGTGGGTAGGCAGTGCGCAAGGTTACGAAAGCGTGGCCTTTGTCTCGTGGGCGCCACCGACTAGAGGCGAATACTTGCTACTCTCATAGTTTACTGTGCAAAGACGTTAGTTACTCATTTGTTTTAGTGTATACAATAAACCTGATCATGGTCCCAAAGATAACCTGAGGCACAGTTGGTTTCCCGGCAACACAGATACTATATTTTAGTCGGTTCGGTACATAATGAAAGCTCATGAAAGTCAATATCATAACTGCTTATGCAAGAAGCAAGTAACAATTACGTTTTTCTTTATTTTTTATTTTTTTATATTTGCTCCTTTCGGAACAGGCTAAGGTTCTATAACCATGCTGCCTACGTTTTTCTTTATATTTTCAGTAGCCATGAACTGTCAAAAATATTTTAACGGCAAGCTTGAGAGGTTCAGTTCATACCAAGTGACCGCAAATAGTTATTGACATCAACTCCTAAAAAAAAAAAAACCTACGTTGAACCCCTGTAAATAATTACTGCGTGTTCTAATATTATTTATAGGATAAAAATTAATAAATTTACGGTTTCATCCTCAATAAGTATCATTCGTCCTCTACAACAGTGCGATATTAATTAGTAAAGGACCATCGTCTCGATACAATCAAAATTACAGGTTACAGTAGGTTATTACTCGGGATATCTTGGACCTAAAATGTGCATATAGAGCACCTAAACGCGCAGTAAACGTTTCTTGAGTGTCTTTTGAGGATAACACGGGGTGCTACGGCGATGGACGAGCAAAGATTATTACAAAACATTCCGCGTGCGCCAGGGCCTCGTTTTTCTGGCGGTTTAGGTCCAAGATAGGTGTCCCGTCCCAAGGTATACAGAAGTATTGGAACACTAACATCTGCACCAAATATAAATATTAAGACGACTCATTCTGCATTCGCCTACGGTTTTTGCCTCAAACACAAAATTCCTGATTCGGCCCAGACGTTATTATCAGTCATTGTGAGATAATTAGAAAAAAATATAAATAAAAATATTTTACAAACAAATTGCAATGTGTTCCTTGTAGATAATACAATGTTATTTACAATATATAATGATTTTGCTTTTTTAGTAGTGTCGGAACAATAACCATATACCATACCTTATCTAAACAGCAAGGTTGTCGTCTAAAGAATATTTAATATTTAATTAATGTTAAACTTTATAAATATTATTTAGATAATAACATAAATGTTTCTAGACAAAGTACGTTGCAATTTTTAACCGACGTCAAAAAGGAGGAGGTTCTCAATTCGATTGGTATTTTTGACAACAATAGTTTTCTAAAGTGAAATTTTATATTAGGTTTGCCTAACACAAATTGCAGTAATTATTACATTCTGCAACAGAGTATGTATAGTAAATTACTGGCATTTCTTTGTTTTGTAGAAACTTGGTTATTTTGTTCACATTTTACATGCATGGGATATAGGGCGGAGCACACCGCCTGCATCTTACACTAAGCCACGATTTAGTCTTTGTTCTACGATAATGATAAATATATTTTGCCAGCGAATGTATGTTCACGACTTTGTAGGGTACTGATGGTTATACTAAAGGTTGTAGACAAACGTTGCACAGCTTCGGAGTTAGTGAACGTCAAAATGATACTGCTAAATATTTTACATTCAAACACACTTACTGTGTAATTTATATTAAGTTCAAACTATTTAATTTATAAATATAAATATTGTAGGACATTCCACACAACGCTATCTAGACACAAAGTAACATTTGATTGGTAAAATTTAATGTAATGAAATCCAATCGAATTAACTAAACAATCAATGAAACAATTGGAGTGAATATTGTGTTCGTATTTTATATTAACTGTGAATCCTTTTCAATACAAGAGCAGCCAAGTCTTTTAATAATATGAAGCGAAATAGTACATTATGGTACAAGTGAGCAACGTTGGTGATTACCGCCGAGGCGCCATTGAGACCCGAGCCGCTAGGCGAGGGTCTTAAGACAGCCGAGGACGGTAATCATCATGCTCACACGTGCCATACGACGTTTTACAACACACTTGCGAATAAAATAATACTACAAATACTAAATAAACAATACTACAAATTAATTCGTTTTCCTATGCGCGCGCATTTAACAATGGCGGTCGACCATATTTAAAAAAAAATGAGGTTGAACTTAACTTTTTTTACTCTGTTTTTTTTTTCTGTACTTAGAGAGAAAAAAAAGTTAAATTTGAGCGAAAATTTTGTTTATTACACAAGTATTACAAGTTGAAATTATTTATTTAAATACGAAAATGCATCAAATGACCATACAATAGGCGTATTAATTTATTCGTACTATTAAACACGTTATTTCTTGTATCAAAACTTTTTTAAGAACATAGACAATTATAGACACTTCCTATAAAATTTAAAAAAGAATCTATAACTCACTTTTGTGAATAATAGTAATGAAAAAGTCACAGTTTTATAATAGGTGTCATTCCGTGCTTAATTGCGGCAAAATAATATCACTGTTATGAGCAGGTGTGTTGTAAAATACTTTTTTCATTAAATTATTATTTAGTGAACAAAATTTTCAATGAAATTATGTTGCCTCTCGATAAAATCTCCAAACCTACCTACTCTAAACCTACAAAACTATGGTATAATCACCAAGAACAAAATAAAAAAAACATGGCCGTCGATAGAAATGAGCTTACACATATATATTATTATGGGTAATATGCCCAGCTCATTAATTCAGCACGATTTTCAATTTAAAGCCATAGTTCCAAATTGAATTATAACTAAGTATACCTACTAACATTATTGAATGTTTCATTATTTTATTTCTTCCTGTCTAGCTACCGGGTTTGCTATAGTTGACCTCTAATGGAGACAAAATTAATAAGCTCTTGATAGAGGACATACTGTAATGAAATAATTTGAATTTCATTATTTAATTTGACTAACACACCAAGCATTGTAATAAATTGTTAATTACATACTTTCGGCATTAACTAATTCTAAAAGAGTATGACGCATGTATGTAAATGTTTATCATTTATTTACTTATTTTAAATACCTATACTAAATTATGTAACTAGTATAATTGTTTAAAGTTAACTGAATTATGAGATAAATTACATATCTACATACTTGCGTCATCATATTTTCCATTTTGTTATTATATTTTGGTTATTTATACGATATCACCGGTTCGCTGCGCATACACTGGTGACCTTGCAAGGTTAACACTCAGTGATTAAAATTAGTGCAACTGCCAGCTTTTTATATAAATACCTTATATTATAAAATCTCGAGCTTTTATAAAATAAATATAATCATAAATATCTAATAATAACAATGTTTGTAGTCACGCTTCTTTCTCCTTGACTTATCACTTACTACAATTGTGACATTCAACTTTTTTCGTTTTAGGGTAAGGATGCCTATTATGAGATACCATTTCTATTTTTGAATATAAAAACAAAACTGTTACATTTACAGCTTTCTAATATATAGTTTTAGATATGAAATTTGATGTACTTTTAATGTGTAATAGCTTTTAGCGCTAAATACAATATTTTTCTATCTATTTTGTGAAAAGTGAAAAATATCAGAAAAGACATCCAAAGCAAAGGGTCTCCTATTATGAGATATTAGGGGTTGCTAATATAAGATAGTATCTCATATTAGGTTCTTAAATTTTTTTGGGGTTAACAAAGAATAAAACAATAAGTATTAATGTCATGATCACATTTTTATGATAGGAACCATTATTAATTATTAATGGAGGCACGTAGGTACCACAAGCGTTCATACAGGTCACTATGGTCATGAGTTTTCCTCTTTCGAGGGATGTCAACGCACCAACCTGTTTTTTGCCTTTCATACTGACAACTTTGGAACGTTTATGTTGAACTACTGTTATTCCTGTCTCGTCGACGTTGTAGATCCTGTGTGGAGCGGCTTTTATCTTATCAATTTCAGGCTCATATAAATCAAAAAAGTTGGCGACTGCAACTGGATTAAATCCTTTTACTCTGGCGGCAGAAACTGCTTCAGGTGTCTGCTAATTGAAACGCCATGTATTTGATGTCCTGCAGACGTAAACCATAAAATCGTTTATCCATTTCTTTGCAATAACTTTCCAGCTCGGCTTCTAAATCAATAGGTAAGGCTGGTCTTCTCCCCATACGAACCTGGACAAGATCTTCTGCATGAACATCCTTTTTCACATAGCGCTCAAGAGTACCCTTAGGAACACCAAATTGTTTTGCAGCTCTTAGTAAGTTTAAGTAACCCATTTCCTTTCTTCGTACTGCATTCACAGCCTGTATCATGGCGGTATGGTCCCAGGTCTTTCTTTTGATGGGAGGCATCTAAATAAAAAAATATAGAGCTTAATTCAACAGCTAAAATAATTACTCTTTTTGTGTACCACAATATGAGATATCTCAATTTAGGAACTCCAGCATATCTCATATTAGGAAAACAACAATTTTACTAAATGGATGCCAATATTTTTGCTTCCAAAAGAAAACACAATAAAACTCCAATTACAACTTAAAATTTATCATATAATCTACACACAATATGTATATTGAAAGCATTTAACGTAATAATAAAGAGGTTACATACCTTGTAAACATTTAATGAAAAATATTCGGTTTTACGACTACGTATTAATCTGCACGCACAAGTTCTTACATGCCCGGTGGCGGGGGCGCACTAGCAGACATTTAGCTATGCAGCCGTGTCGATTCGAGCGACACTAGCGCCAAATGGCTGACGTGAATAATTTGACCAATACCTTGCTATCTCATATTTAGCGCCTATCTCATAATAGGCATCCTTACCCTACTTTCCTCATTACCTTTATTCATTCTCGTCGCTCTTATATGATAATCACTATTTAACATGAACTAAGCAGAAAATGTCTAAATTTTTTATGACATTTATTATTTTAGAAGGACCTTGACCTGTTCTTGTCATGAAAACATTCTATCTGGTAATTTACTCGTGCGAATATGGTTTTTAATCATTTTGCAATATTTATTAAGAAGTACAAATTTATTTATAGCCACTATCTGTTGTATTAAGCATTTCTATTATAAGTAGGTAATACTTATGACTAATTTTCGATAAAAGGTTATCTTTTAAGCTTTATACTATTATAATAATTTTCGAATTCGCGAATAATAATAAGTAATATTTTCAATAAGGTTCTTTAATATTTTGCGGGACGGCATCTAAAGGGGAATTTCCATGCGTAAACACAGCTCATGTTAATCTTGAACCTATTAATCTTAATATGCTATATTTTTAGTGTTGAGGAATGTATGTTTTTTTGTCGTCGAACAATAGGCGGACGGTTTCTTTTATTTGAAATTATTGTTGTTTTGGGGAAAACCACAAACCACCTGATTTCTGGCTTTGAATACAAATAACATTCTGCTTTTGGTAGTCCAAAGATTAAGCGGATACGGCGACTTACGAACATCCTTAAAGTTTTCCCTGAATAGATACTCATTGTACTTATATAAATTAATGTTTTTTTTTAATTTGCGATAGTCCTGTATGTATTTATTTATTTACATACCAAAGGGATGAAAATATTGTAAGTTGTGTAAATGTTCAGGTGTGTTGGTTCAATTTAAGTAAAATTTACAAATATTTAACCATGGGGTGTAATAGCGCTCACCTTTGAGGTCCAAGTCAACCTTACCTACGAGACAAGGTTCAGGTTCTGGCTCTCGGAGTTGGAAATAATTGCTCACCTAGCAAAGATAAAAAAAAGTGTAAAAAAATAGAGAAATTCTAAATGATCGGATTATAAAGATGTCAAGTTTTAAACATATACTAGGTACTCCTAGAATGCACATTTTGTACATACAGGCATCATGTCTGAATAACAATACAAGTAAAGACTAACCGAACAAAATTATTAATCTCCACGACATAGGTAACTCCTCAGAAATGTACCGCTCCAATTTGTAATATATCCAATAATAATCAAATTCCATATCTAGTTCACTCATTGTTCGTAGTAATATAGGTGAGGCTTATACAGACCTCACCTATATTACTTTCACTTGGCCGTGACTTTATATTGTCTAATATTAAAATTATATCAATGAGCAACACGAATTATATACGAATACAAAGAACCTCTGATACTTATTCGTACATGGAATCTGCCACTTGGAAAATGTGGTTTAATCTAGCTAGAATAATGGATTCTGCCATGTAAGTCATTTGTTTCGAAACAGAATGAGAATTCTGCCAAATTAATTGCCTCATCTTTCCCTATATGGTGATAAAAATTTGGACATTGAAATTTGAATTACGAGACCGCATTCCAACACTTGAAGACAAGCTTTTTGCACAAAAAATATACATATTGAATAAAAATAACTTCAAAGTGTCAAGCGAATTCCATTTGACGTATTATTATCAAGCTTTTAAGATGAATTGGCGTATAGATCCATCACAGTCGTGATTATTTGCAGGAGAACTTTAAGGCTAAGATGTCTATCTATTTGTGACAGCGTTATTAATCTTACACTATGTGTATCTATTAAATTAGCTTTATTATTATTTCTAAAATGTTAAAGAATTGTTATAGGAAAACTTTTGATCAATATAATCGTGTATGGAGGGGTTCGCGAATTTTGATAACTGTTAGCTAACGTACGACAATAATATGTATTGAAAACTAGTTAAGTAACTATTTTGTTAACCAGTTACATTACTGCTATATAATTCAGTTAATCCAGTATGTAGTTGCCTTTAGGAAGAAATGTATTTTAAACTGGAGGTCAATTTAGATAAAAATAGTGCTTCCGTAAAGTGTTATAATACACAATTTAACCTCTCCTTTTTGTTACCATTTAGGTTGTTCACGCCATTTCTAATCTAGCCCCCCTAGAGCCTAGGGGGTTAGCCTAGTTTAGCCATAGAATAACGACCGTATAGGATTTGTCGTATATGCCAGTCGTCAACGTATTTCATAAACGTGAAATCAGAAACACTGCTCTATAATACGATGTACACTCAATAGGGCGCGGTCTCACTATGTCTTGTCCGGTAATTTATTGTTGGACGATTTATCGCCTAACTGTTTCACAAAACCGAAATTTATTATTACGTGACAATATTTTATCGGTTCGTTGTCCTTTGAATATCAATCACTTTTAGTTGCGACAAGTTTATTATGGTTTTACGCCAATCGTGCTAATATTTCTGTCTTGACAATCTATCGCCACAGTAAATAATAGTCGTAGATGACGTTAATCGTTAACTAACCGTGCTTTCTCCAATGTAAACAAACACTTTCATTTTAATGTGCAGGCGACGAAGCTTTAAGCCGCATAAGGACTGTCTCATGCGGCTTAAAGCTTCGTCGTTGGGACTACCCTTACGACAAAATGGAAACGTACCCTAACAGTGCAATGGGCTTATAATATTTTTGACAGTTTCATAACGCAAATATTTCTCAAGCCTGGGTCACGGATTGGTGATTGCTATGTATCCAATGTGTGTAAAATTGGATCGTCATCCTCCTGCCCTTACCCCAAGTTTATTTGGAGTCGGTGCAACATGTATTGTGTGCTTTTTCCATTCATCTCTATTTGCAGTTATCTCAGCATTCACTCCCTTCTTAACCATATCATCATTCATACAGTCCATCCACCTCCTTTTAGGTCGTCCTCTCCCCTTGTAGCCATCCACTTCCATAGTTAATGTCTACCTTACGACATTACTTTCATCCCTACGCATTACATACCTATGTCCGAACCAGGACAAACGATTTCCTCATAGCTTCTCCGTGATTGGTGCTACTTTCAAACTTCCTGATTCCATATTACTGATTGTTATTCCACAGACAAAACGTGAGTTCTTAATTTGCCAATTGATTTTGAAATTCTTAACGACAATGTTTTTGGTACGTAGAAAGTCCAAGTACTCCGTTGTGTTTTTTAACAACATACAATTCTGTTATGTGTATTCATCCCATCAATTCTACACTCTGCTGGATGGCAAGAAGCTGACGGAAGAAAAACATGACTGTCTTGTCTGATCAATGACTGCATTTACGTAGGTATATGCAGAAAATTAATTGCAAAACTGTTGGTATAAAATAATCAACATAAAATTCAATCCTATTGTGAATTCCTACCTGCGAAGCCCATTAAGGATTATCATATCTTCAGTTGTCAGCATTTAAAACCTCTAGCCGTTTTTATAAAATATGCAAATAGCCTTTTTGTCCGTCATGTAAATTGTTGATGCGTTTATGTAAGTAAGCCTTATGTAGGTAACAATCAACACAATTGGGATTAAATACTTTGAACAATGGCAACATTGACGTAGACACATCTCGATACGCAAAATGTTCGCACGCCAGCCCCTCATTATCATATTAAATGTTTTTGAAGGAAAACTTGTTTTCTGGCAATACTGATGTGCTCGTAAAAATATTTGTGGTAGGTCTTTGAAGCTCTGCGTGTACCAGTGGCGAGTGGTCCTATAACACGAGTCCGATCGACTTTACAGAGATAGTAGAGACTACTGGATAGTATGGTACGTGACAAACCATCCCACCGGCTTCACTATTGAACATTTTCACCCTTCGCCTCTGGCGTGTGCTTTGTTTGGCGCACTGGCTATTCTCATCATCATTATCGTCACCAGAGCATTAGAATCTGTAGCCCGGTCTTCTACTATTTATTTTAATTTGGCTGATCTTGAGTGTCCCAGCGACCGCAGTTTCTTCTCCCAGCGCTCTGAATAAAGGTGAAGTTGCTTTGAGCTCCAAAGGTCTTCGTGGGGGCCCACTTATTGTTGTGCGTTTATCAGTTGATAGGTTTCTCTTGTAATTGAGCACTTAGCTTTCGTTGCATAACATGACATTGTATAACCATGGAAAAACTGTAGTTAAAACCCATTATCAACATTATGTATTCACTGAAAATATAAACAACACAATTACAAATAGTTATGTCAGTTTTAATTACACCTACACGAAAAATGATGAGAATGGGTATAAAAGTCGAAAAGTATAATTTTAGCGTTCTGTAATCTGTAGTCAAAACACGTACATATTATGTCTACTTACAATAGTTTCTCACTGCAGAATGCTTTACATACAAACAGTTTTGGACTGTCTTAGTTGCAAAATACAACTTAAAACATTTAAAATAATATTTTCTACAAGGACAGTATTATTGTGTTTTAATCTTGCCTTTAATAAACTGACTGCTTAAACTTATGAGCTTATGCAAGGAATCCGTAATTGTAAACTCGACACACTCTTGACTATTTTTGTTACACTTTGCGTGTGATCTTTCATATTCATAATTCATAATTCATTTATTCATTGCAAATATGGGTTACATAAGGTGTTATATACAGTAGGTAGATAGTCTCGCCATATTCCACCATAATAGGCATGCAGTCTTAATAGCTAAATCGGGAAACAAAAGTAAGCATATATCAAGTAAGATTTTTATCATGCTGTCATCTTCATTTATCATTGCATTTAATTGAAACAACAACTGAAACAAACTGAAACTGAAACATTTACAACTTCCATACATAAAAATCAAAATGTCCTGGTACATAATGGCTACAATGAAAAAAAAAAATATATAAAATAAAATTAAAACAATGTCATCATAATGTATTAACCATAGGTATTATGTCAATTCAAAAGGTCAATTTAGATTTCAGTTATATGCTTACAATAGTAAATGTCAAACAAAACACAATTAATTTAACTTTGTAATTTATCATAGCATAATATTATTTGCAAATTCCACACATACAAATCAAAATGTCATGGTTCATGGTACATACTGACTACATAAAAGATCAAAATTAAACATGGTCATCATACTGTATTTTTCATAGGTATCATGTCAAATTATAAAGTCAATTTATATTTCAGTCATATAATAATTAATAGTAAATGTCAAACAAAACACAATTAGTTTAACTTTGTCAAAATAAGTTTTATTGCCATTTACTTACGTACCAGTTCTACCAGTTCTACCAAATGTATACTGAAACACAACATCATAGCTAAGGTAATTTGTATTCCCTCAATGAGACATCAGATAAGAAATCTTTTAATGAATAGTAGCTTTTAATGAATAATATATTATAATGCAGCCATACAAATGTTTATCTAACTCTTATAATCTGATATTCTGCCTTTCGTAGAAAAGTTCCTGAAAATGATTTTAATCATAGATCTGTATCAAATAAATAATAAGCTAACTTAATGATTGTTCACTTTGTAGTTGTAGTTCAAAGAAGTTTAATTTTTCAGTTACATACAAATTATACAGCCCTTATGATTGGTTGTGATTGTCTTTTGCGATCGACTTTAGGTGAAATCTTTTTTAAGTTTACATTTGTTTTCACTTTCTTATTGAATTACACCTTAGTGGTTTGGTGGTGAATAATAAACGACAATTTCCTTGATAAAGAAAGCCAATGCAGTACTGTGTTCTTAAGCGCGGTAATGCATTTGAATATTACGATTTTCACTTAGGTTTATGTTGTAATGTTAGCACATAGTCCAGTCATTTGGTATTTTTACCTGGAAAGTTTTCCGGGAGTTTTGAAAATTGGCAATTTTATAGATTTTGATATGCTCTTTCCAAATTTGAACTTTGCCACCTCGTATGTTTGCCGCTCGCGCCGCCATTTTGAAAAAATGGCGCCCAAAAGCAGTTTTTTGATAATTACTCCTTTCCGACGCATTTTACAGGAAAAACATGTTTAACAAAATAAAAGTAGAGGCAATTTCCTACAATTTGTGATAATTATTTTTTCCCTAAAATTAATAGTTTCGGTGTAGGAGCGCCGTAAAGTATTATTCAATACACGTTTCGGCAGAAATACTCATTTCCACACCACCATGAGGTAGAGAAATCGGCGCGTTTTTTTATCGTGGTATCCCTTCTATCTACTTTATTAGAAGCCATGGCTCTGTAAATGCAAACGACACTGTGAAATGATAAACGTATACTGATGACTCAGACTAAATATTTCTGTTGAGCTCAGCCGGGGCTAGATGTTTCTTAGAAGGGAAAGAAGGGGCCTGACACAGAAGGGGCGCATTTCTTTATACCTGCGGAGACATGACAGACTATAGTTACCTATAATTACTATAGATAACCTTCGTATAATTTTTATAATTTACAAATCACAGTATGAGCAGTTTAAAGTAAATATTACACATTGGTGTGGATGTATAATGGTTTACGGCGCTCGTACGCCGAAACTATTGATTTTAGGAAAGAAAAGGTTTACATAAATTGTAGGAAATTTTCTCTACTTTGATTTTGTGTAATATGTTTTTCCTGTAAAATGCGCCGGAAAGGAGTTATTATCTAAAAACTGCTTTTGGGCGCCATTTTTTCAAAATGGCGGCGCGAGCGGCAAACATACGAGGTGGCAAAGTTCAAATTTGGAAAGAGCATATCAAAATCTATAAAATTGCCAATTTTCAAAACTCCCGGAAAACTTTCCAGGTAATGTTCTAGGTTTTCGCCCAAATGACTGGACTAACAAAGCTCTCAAGTTTTTAAACCCTACTTTCACGGTTATTGTTGGATGAAAGTGTTTTCACTTCGTCTTGGCAACCTGACATTTTGCTGTTAATTACCCAGCGAGCTACGAGCGTGAGCCAATGACTTGAATAGAGCTGACGTTGAATTAAATCTTATCTTTGTATAATTTATACAACTGTTCGTGACTGTACATTGAAAACGCTCCACGTGTTCCAAGGATAATATCCTAAACTACACTATAGTTAATTTTATAAGTAAAGGAAGACTTATAGTGAAGATGTTTTTATCAATTTTGTGACAATATTTTGAGACACCATTCGTAATTCTTCAACTGTTAGTAATACGAATACGTAAACACATTTTGTTTTAACGTACGGTTACTATTTGCAAAATAACATGCTTTTTGCGATATTCATAACTATGATAGACAATTTACGTCACTGCTCGACAAACGCTAATAGATCGGTCGGTTTATCTCAATTTTGTATCAGTGTACAAAGCTTTTTTGTACCCTATAGAGATGGTATAGTGATGTAAAAGCCACTTCTCTATATTACCTCTCAATAACAAACATACCATTAGAAACATTACTACAACAAACGAACTCTAATTGCGTGTTAGCACTATATAAAATATTTAATACGAAATTAATTGTTGGATCTATACAACAATAGGGATGAGACACAATTCACAGGCGGAGACGCGCAATTCGTTTCGTTATACATATTCGGCGCTGTTGTTCATTTCATCTTATCTATTCAACGTGTTTTTGATGTAACTAACGTTGCATGCTGTTACAATGTGTAGTTTTTTAATTGAACATTGCGTAACACAGTGGAACAGTGCAATAACCGCTTTTAGTTACCTAATACAGAGTGAGATGTAAATATTTGTTTTGACTACACGAGCCTTTGAGAGCTCGGTCAATATGTGGTTTAGTTATATGGATGGTGGTTTTAAATCCTGTTTTGTATCCTCCAAATTAAAGGAAATGTCGTTTGGAGGCTTGAACTCTTTCGTTTTGCTTAAAGTTTGAATACCTACTGAGCGAATGACACATGAAGTATGCAAAGCACGTGTAAGTGGCATGCAGAATGACCTCGCAGAACAACACTGATAAAATTTTGATTTTATTGTAAAAGGGCTGGTTTAATTCCAGACGGTAGAGGAAGGTCCTGAAGTGTGTAAGGTCAGAAAGAAGCAGATGGACTGTTGGCTGTCTCTGCCTTCGCCGGAGAGAAAAGGGCGTGATATGTACCTATGTATGAGAAAGTTTGGATGTATAGATAAGACAGATGTTTGTTTTTCAGTAACTTCAGAAGATCTGAAAATATCTTCTGGGGTTAGGAGATCGTCTGACCTCCCAAACAGTTGCTCTAAAGTGCAAACTTTAGATGCAACCGATAACGATATTGAGGTTGATAGTAAATGATTGATTAATACACACGCGTACTTTTTAATATACCTAGTACAACTTAGAAAGCCCCTTCTATATAAGTCTAGAAAATGTGTAGGTATACAATATACACTAGACTGTCAGCTTTAACGTACACCTTGACATAGTAACAGAAAGTTATATATCAAGTCCTTAAACATGTCAGTCACTAGTCTAGGCTATCATATTACTCAACAGTAAGTAGGCGCAGTAAAATAATGCTATACAGGCGAAACCGCGGGAAAATCTTAACAAGAGTTATTTCATATCTCTTTGTCCTCGGGTCGTATTGTCACTGTGATTTTCACTTCATTCATGACTGCTAATTCACTTAATCAAATACTCGTTAGGCGTGAAATGTTTCGCAGGATTATACTCAAATTATTTTCCTCGAATATAGGTTTTTTAAGATAGTGGTAGAACCTTATTTTCTTAAGTACAGAATTCGGCCGAATTCAATACTTAAGTGGCAGACCAACACACGGTCCACCTGATGGAAAGTGGTTACCGTCGCCTATGGACGTGACCTAAAAAAGTGACTGTATTTCAATGTTGACAGGCTTTTTATTGCGGGTATCTCATAGGTTACGGGAACGGGATCAAAATTTCACGCGGGTGAAGCCGCGGGCTACAGCTAGTAAATTATAATCCATAAAGCCATCGAATAATCCCCGAAAGTTTGTGTATTGCAAGCTACAGTATTAGCCACGATAAGAGCTTACCATTATAATGTATTGTGTGTTTGTTCATTGTAGGTTCGTTGCCTTAGTAGTACCTATATAGAGAAAGTATGTCAAATCGACCTAGTTTTTGTAACAACTTGACCAACATTACGATGCATATAATCACAATCCTCATGACATGCCGAAATGTTCATAACATTATCATTCAGTTAAGTATTTGCCTTTTAAATTACGGTACGATTCGAAGTTGACACATTCGTCAACTTAGTATCTAAGTATGAAATATCGAGCCAATCCGTCGAGTCATACTTATGTGTTTTGACACGGAAAGTGATGGCAGCTTTCCATTACACGCCATCGCACGCAATGCATATAATATGAGGGGGGTTACACTTTCCTTTCCACTTCTTACTTGGGGGTTAACTTTGACGTCACCCAGTGGTGTTGTAGGTATGGACAATCAAAGGAAAATAGGTATAATGAATCACTTATTTTATTTTTAATATGTTTTTCAGTTGCAACCTTAATAGGTACTCCATCAGAATTCATGATTAAAAAATGACAGTTGGTTTCAAATTTTATAATACTGTCAAAATTGCTAAATATTTGGCTGCGACATTTGGAAATTTCAGAACATCTATTGCTTTGGTGGAGGCTTCAGATTCCTCGGAAGCAAACAGCTTGTTGAGATGATGATGATGATGATAATAAAATATATCTATTACACTCGCAGTAATAATTTTATTGCTATCTAATTTCAAAGCTCCTTAAATAGAACTTGATAATCATACAATAACTTGTGCTTATTGTTTCATATTATAGTTATTACAAAACAATAAAACATTACTTTAATATTAAAACTTTCTCTGCAATTATGGACAATGGATTCCACGTTGATTGTAATCCTTGCCTTAATGGTAACAAGCTATGATTCTACTCGTACCTGCTAGTTAGTACTATACTTTTCTATATACAATAACTAATCCTATTTGAAGATTAATTTATAATTATTATTCTCCAAATTGCAGCCTACCGGGACGGGATGCCATACCATAAAATGTAAGAGTAATAAGTGTTATGTATGAATACATACTAGTAAGCTCTTTGAAGAGATTTATAGGCAGTAAGTAACCGGTATTCTCGTCGTTAAATGTTAAATGGCTTGAGCATGTCATATATTCAGGAGAACGGATAACCGCTTGGTAATGAAGGTAGACCTGAAAAGGGTAGCTCAGACAGATTGGGTGCTGAAGCATCGGATGCTATGGCACACACATATGATCGAGGCCATGTCCAGCAGTGGACTCTAATTGATCGATTGAATGGAAGTATTGGAGTCGTAAACGCATTTTAGAAAATAAAGCAAATCCAGGATACCATCTCCTCATAGTCCGACGATACCTTGATTAAATATAGGCTATATTGAAAGTAAAGTCATAATATATCTGCCTGCCCTTGTTCCAATCATTTGGGATCGGCGCAACACGTATTTGCCATCCATACACTCCTTTCAGATCTTATTTCCTCAGTTGCTCCGTTCTTTGCCTTATCTTCTCTCACGCACTCCGTCCGCATCTTTTGTCGGGCCTATCTATATTGGCAACAAAGTATATATCCGTGTGGTGAGAGAAAAATAACCCCATTTCATTCGAAGTGTCGTAAGAGGCGACTAACGGAATATACGCAGACGATATCATTGCGAGAGAATGAAAACTCGAAACAAAACCCTGTATCAACCCGTCTGACCAACGGGGAAACAGTAGGTAAGCCAAAACCTCCTAACATCGGGATAGGCCTATGTCCAGTAATAGACTGCGATTGGCTAATTGATTGATATGAGGTGTAATTCCATTAAAATGATATATCGTAGTGAATGTTTATATGCACAGCACGTTGTTATAATGGAACATTTTGCATTGCAATTAGTTAATGTGAGCTAGAGGTGCAATCTAATCATTTTATCACGCTTGTATAATTAATTGTAACATGTTGTTCTATCATGTAATAACCACTTAATATATATGCGTCGTTATTTGAATACCATTAGTAGTGGAGGTGATGTTGTTTTAAGTATTACCTATAGAGTTAAATAAATATTATGTCTGTGCATTGAAAATATTCTTAAAAGTTCTTTGTAAAATCCATATCCATACTTCCATACTTAATATTATAAATGCGAAAGTAACTCTGTCTGTCTGTCTGTTACGCTTTCACGCCCAACCTACTGAACCGATTTTGATGAAATTTGGTACAGGGGTAGATTAGACCTAGGGAAAGCACATAGGCTATGTTTCGTCGCGATAACCGACATCCACGCGGGAGGAGCCGCAGGCAAAAGCTAGTATACTATAAGTAAGAATAAGATCCCAGAATTAATCTATTTTTTCCTGTGTACTCTATCTACACTAACATAGCATAGAATAGACTGGAGGGGGATAATGGGTACAGTGTCAAAATAGCATGCATCACTTGATTAATCTGTCCATGGAAACAATTTTTAGAGACAGAGTGACTATTGATTCGTTGGTATCAATCTCTCTCTAAATTATAAACAATGCCGATGGCATTGTTTATAATTTAGAGAGAGATTGATACCAACAAATCTATAGTTGGTGTAAATACAAAAAGAACGAGTTTTTTCGCGATTAATTTATTATTAAGGAACTTACATATGGCGACGTTTCAGGTGCGTAGCAGTATCCGTGGTCACGACTTGACTGACTTGATAATGTAATTCAGTAAAATTAATTTAGTTTTAGGTTATTTACCTTCTTATAAATATAATCTTATTAAGATTACTACTCTTACTACTAAGACTTAACTTTTTTTAAATATTCTGCCACAATAAGGATATTGCACCAGGACCGGGTAGACTCATGGGCAACAACTAGTGTTGACAATCAAATAGGACAATAGTCTGATGCAAACCATTAGCATTTAACTGTTCGGTTAGTCGTTTTTATTGATATTATGTTCACTTTATAATTACTTTGTTTTGTTTTTGATGTTGATGAACCTCATAAAATTTATCAACAATTTGTAAATTGCAGTTTTGTGATTGGCACGTTCGTTGTTTTAATACGTCTGAGTCTTGCACAACTTGTGTCTACTTTTTATTTATTTTGTGGTTAGTTCAGTTTCCCGGGACTCAAGAATTCTCGAGTGCAATTTACCCATGGAACCCACATAAATATTATATATACCTATGGGGCTCATACGCTCAAAGGCTCTACACCACTGGCCTTTATACTACCACAGTTTAACGAAATCATACAGTCTGTCGACGAAGCCGTCTAGATAGGGCAATCGTGCGGGGTTGGTGATAACTATTATAGTTATTTATTTAACGATCCAAGATGGCGGACTAGAAATTTACAATGAAATCAATATGGGTATCGTTTTCAAGTTAGTTATTGTATTTTTCATTGCAAAAATAATAATATACCGACATAAATGTTTTCATTATTTGTTATTTGAAAAACATACACTTATCTACCGTATGATTGACTTTGCAATTGATTTTTTATACATGAACCATAGTCGAATCGTCATGAACCGTGAAATTGAAATATCATCCTATCAACCTTAGGTTAACGAAATCATAGTTAAATAAACCGAAAAATTGATACATTAGAAACGGAGATGTGACAAAAACGATAACAATTCACATAACAATATACTATGATAAAATTGAAAAATACATGTTTTTTTCCATTGTAGACACATTAAAAAAAAAAAGGATTATATTAAATTAAAGAATTCAATTTCTTTTAAATTTTTACCTATTTGTTCGCCATACAAACTAATGAACCGATATTGAAGCAGTTTTATTAGTATGAAATGAAATGAAAATGAAAATATTTTATTGTGTCAAAAACATGGTTTACAAATATACGATTTGAAGGCCCTTTTTAAGCAATAAATGCCTGTGTTAGGAGGTTTTGGTGAGACAAAATATTACATTTGTCTGATCGTAATTGGTTGCGTAGTTGATTAAACGGCTAGAATGACTTGGATTTATCCATTTAATCAAATCAAATCAAATCGGCATTTAGCCATTTATTCAAATAGCTGAATATTATTTAGGCCGTTAATTGAACGGCGCCGTTTAGTTAACAGCCTAGGCAGTTAATTGAACGTCTGATAAAGCTAGTTGGCTGCGACAAACGCTCGCGGCTGCTACGCAGGAGGCGCGGGTTCGATCCCCGCTCAGTGCAAATATTTGTATGCATGAATATAAATATTTGCATTGGTCTGGGTGTTTCTATGTATAATATGTATGTATTTACAAAAAAAAAAAGTATCTAAGTATGTATATCCGCATTCTAGATTCCATAACATAAGCTAATTAAGCTTACCATGGGTTGTGTAGAATGTTGTAGAATATTTAGAATATTTATATCTAATACTATTTTTTAATTTCTTTTGAATATACTTATAGATGAAGTTTAGGAATAGTGAAAGTTCATGACTTCTCGACACGATTTTTCCCGGAAGCAAATTACGTTGACTTCCCGGGAAATCGAGGAAGAGAATTCTCGGCACAGAAACCCTAGTAGTTACGTACTACTACTTACTACCGAATTCTTTCGCTAGGGATTAGGCCGAACGAAGTTTCGTGTGCCATCTTCGAGCGTTCGAGGATAATTGCGTTTCATGGTGCCATTTGAGTCCGCAACTTTGGATGCGAACTTTCTTAATAGGTCTATAGCAGATTTTAGTTCAAGTAAATTACTATTGTTTTATACCTATATACTTCCGATAGTATTTCATAAATTTCGACAACTGTCTTGTCAATTATTTACAAAACTTTGTTTTTTTACGATCCGGAATTTGAACCTGGGACCTCAAAAACAAAAGTCGTACTCACGTCCGCTGCTGTTAGCACTTTCCAAAGGCAAATTGTAGAAAACGTAAAATAGCAGTAAAGCGAATCACTTATACGCCTATAGAATACGTTATGTCAAAGTTGAGTTATACCTATACCATATAAGTATACAAAATCGTGATGCTCCTTCGTTTCTATCTTATTTATTTCTATTTAGTCACGTACTTAATTTTGTTAAGTCTCATCTGTTCATTCTTCATGCGTTACGCAAGGATCAGTGGTACTTCATTAAGTACTTTCGTTTTAATACGCTGCTGTCAGATTTAACAATTTCATTGCTCCATTCTGTCGTCGAGACTTTTTATTATGAATGCTACGCAAGTCTACTGTTAGACATTTTAAAAGCTAGATATTAGACAGCACACAAATTGTTTTAGAAATTTGTTTCTACATAGTACGGTACAAGATGCCGTCTGCTGTGATTAAAACTGTTACAATTTTTTTATTAGAATATTAGCAACCGAAATTACCAATATTCCCTCTAACCCGTCCAGCTAAGTTAAATTGCTTGTGTTAGGAGTGAGTTCACGTAGGTAGCGTAATGACCAGTGTTCGAACCCGCGACCTTTCGATCGTAATGCCGACTCCTTAACCACTTAGCTACTGACGCTTTAAATCTAGCACACAAATTGTTTTAGAAATCTGTTTATAGTACGTACAAGACTATCTACTGTGATTATAACTGTTGCAATTAATTGTAAGTATTGAATATTTCACGATCACGTCTTAGCATTAATCAAGTACCTACTTGATGTATTCCCAATAGCTTTTTTATATACAATACAATGTAGATGCAATCTGTCACATTTGTCTGTCAGTCAATATGCGAGCGCACGTACGCATTTAGTGTATTTGACCATCGAGCATACCTTCAACGACTGGAATGACTGATTAATTAAGTTGTACAATCAGCAGATACCGACACAAATAGTTTTCCTATTTCAACCTGCCTATCTAGCCAAGTGGCAATACGTTGGCCGGTGTATTGTAGAATAGAATGACAAATGTATGGGATTTGACGTATATGACAGTCGTCTACGAATGTCAAAAATGTCAAATCCTATATATAGAGGGGCAGCTTAACTAGACAAGAGCGTATTGTAGAATAGAATTACGAATGTATGATATTTGACGTTTATGACATGACACACGTTGACGTCTGTCATGTACGTCAAACCCCATACAAAGGTTGGTTTAAAAACGAAACAACTACCGCGTCTTGACGATAGATATTATGTATATAATCAAGTAGCTATCACAGTGGTATGTGTGGATAATTAGACATAAATATCAATTTCAGTTTATTCGCACGGTATAAGCGCAATCGACTCATGAAAGGCGGAATTGTAAGTTAACTTTGGAATATCGGTTTATGAGGCTGTAAAGCGTGTTACAATAAAGATGTTTTCTTGTAATAAACAAAAATGATGTCAGCTTGAAACAAAATAACGATAAATAGTGATTCGAAATGATATTAATTGTGCGACATTAATTGTTTTGTAAAGCAAACATTATTACTTGGGTGATTTATTTCAGTGTTGAGTAAACTTCAAGTAACACTCCTTCAGATGCGTGACGGTCCGTCATTCACTGACAGGTCCCTCTAGACAAATGACAATTCGTTGGCCGGTGTATTGTAGAATATAATGACGAATGTACCTATAGGATATGACGTTTATGACATACGTTGACGACTGTCATATACGTCAAATCCCATATATTCGTCATTCGATTCTACAATACGTCGACCAACGAATTACCACTTGCCTAGAGGGTTGGTAAACTTACATTAAGTAGAATTGACATCAATAAGATATTACCCACAGTGTTTTACTAGGTAGGTATATTGAGAGTAAAGAACATTGAATAACTAAGAAGTAGGACGAATCAACACGTTGTTTACTGATTTGAACTCATTTAGAGTGCTCCTTTCAGTTCATAATACGAGTACAAATATTTATTGTCGTAATTTGTTTATTCCACAATAATACTAATAAACTAACAAGCATACGCTATTGCGACATGTATGTAAAACCAGGGGTGTCTCACGTACTTGCTGATCGACCTCGCAAAAACCTTTGTAATAACCTTTTCGAAGAAGTCTATATTGGCAGTAAGCATTATTCTTAAGAAAACAATGATAGGAGGTCTTCAATAAAATTTGACAGGCAGTGAAACTTCCTTACTAACCGTGTTTTATGTTTTATGTCACAGTTCTGGCTATCTACTTAATAAACATGAATGTTGCTAACCGATATATCGACTATCGAGAACGGCGCATCGATATTATACGCACGGCATGTTTTCCTATGTTCTAAAAGTTCCACGAAAAGAAAAGACACTTAACGAAAAAAAAAACGGGAATGTGTATAGAATTCCACGAGGACGAAGCTGTGGGCATCAGCTAGTATTAAAAATTATGGTTAAGAAATTATTAGTAACTATTAAAAGTAGAACTGCATTGCATCAAAGTTGAATCTGCTCTCGGTACATGATGTGACACAACACGTATTGTAGTATCTACATATTATCATGCCCAGACAGCATCGTGACCGGGTCGGGCGCCACCTGGCCTGGACATTCCTCACATAACTGGCTGACAGTTCATTAGGATCTTGGTCGACAGTTCAAGATATCTTATAACTTTACCGATAATTGTCATAGTTATCCGTGGATGATTAGAAACATGCACTTGGAAATGAAAGTCATTAAGTATATCATAAAAAAATAGCATAGTCTAATAAATCTATACAGTACGCTGAATAGTTTGGATGGGCCACTTTGAGTTGTGTGACGGACGACTGAGACAAATTCTCTTTCGATTCTGACAAATTGACATCTATGTATATATGACTTTCGAAGTTTCTTTGCCTTTACGGGTATGATATATACTGTATAGTAAAACCAAACATTCCGTCAACTGACGGAGTCCGCCGCTTTCCTTTCAATAAGGTCCAAATTTCCCTACAATATATGCATTGGACAGTGACAACCGTAGTTCCTATTTTCGCCATTACACGGAATCGTTGGTTTTACTATATTTACTGTATTTTTCTGGACGTAATGATGCATATTGTCTGACCACGGATACAGAAGGGTCACTGGCTACCTGCATTTCAGTTATGAGCACAATACTTTAACTGAGAGATGCCATCATGCTTATCGTTCAATTAACGAAGGAGCTAATTGCTTAGTCGTTCATGTCTCGCTTCAACTTTGTAATTGCCTAGATGTTGACTCGAAACAGGTATAGTGCTGGTAAAAACTAAGGATGTTAAATTGTAATTTATCCAAAGGACCTGTACCTAAGGTCAGTATTTATGTAATACTGTAATTATGATGTTAGTTACTACGAAGAATCTTCTCGGTTTGAAAACAATTATATATTTTCTTGTTATATAACGTATTGTTACTTGTTACAGGTAAGGACAATGCGCGAGGTTAAGCATCTATCAAAGTAACACCTTAGGTGGTAAGTACCTAACAATCAAGTTAATAACTGGCAATGGCGTTATATAATGTTTAACATCTTTAAATGATTGAATCCTAATATGTCAGGAGCTCCATTGTAAAGTTGTACTTGCACTTTGGAGCCGCTGCGGGATCTGCTTTTCTACATAGATAAAGTATTCACGCTTGGAAATCCCTGAAGGGGAAGTAGAGGTGTATTAAAAAGCCACATTTCGCAAACTAGGATTTTTGATCCCACGTAATAGAGGGCTAGCCTATTACCGTCAAGCAGACTGTTTCTGTCGGAGAGGTAACAGCCCTATCCCTTAGTCGTCTTCTATGAAACTCACGGGAAGAATGGGTTGGCCCTATTCCACCGGGAACAGCTATTTCTCGGCTACTAGTCCTTCCTTGAATGTGTTCAGTTAGGTTCTATGAAAGCGCCTGCCGTCTGATTCCTCAACTCCTAGAGGAGACTGCATCGGAGTCTCGTCGATGAGGCAAGGAGTGTATAGGTTTGCACGTCAGAACCCAAGCCAACCTCGGCTTGGACTGCGAAGATCTTGATGCGATCCTGTAAAGAGTTGGACAAATCAGTATTACATTAATATTTCGTTCATAATGACATCATCCACGTACAATAATTATACATACTTAATTATTATGTATAATGTGATACATTAACTAACTTACATAACACATACAAGGTATAAGTCGCCACACTTCGGAAACCTTGGAGTTAGAACGCAAATTGTGCGCATGACAAGCTTCAAGCTAGACTTCCAGTCAGACTTAACATTGACTCCATGTTATTACTATCAAATTATATGTATACACATGAATCATAATATTATTTAGATTAGTTATGGATTCTTATCCGAGTATAGGGGCTGTTATTTCATTAGTTTTCGAGCATTTGTCTTAGTTTGAAAGCGGAAAAGACTGCAAAAAATGTGAAATTATTTTTACGGCATGGCATATTTATAAGCGTGGATTTCTCTTTCAAACACATGACGAAGATTTTCTATCTTTCTGGGCAAATTGAAACAATCGTTGTTGATTCGTATATTAACTGGTCTCCGACCAGGGGACTGATGGGCCTAATAGGGGGTGACTCTTTTTCCGTGGGAATGAATTTTAGGAGACCAATGGGTTCGTCGCCCTTTCTCGTTCTTTATTTCAACATAACCACGTGGGATTTTCCACGCAGCATAAAAGGAAGTGGGTTGGGGTTTGTGAATTTATGATTTTCGTTTCGTGGTCTGGGCACGTAAAATGAATTTAAGAAAAAAAACAATGATGTAACAATAAGGCACTTGTTGGGCACCACTCGCTGAACAAAAAAGTTCACGTCAAAAGCACCACAAAACCGGCGTCACATGAAATGTTTCATAGCAGTAAAGGAAGCTAGATTGGATAGCTAGACTATTGGCTCAGTATGAATTTATCTATTCTTCCCAAAAATCTAATTAATATAATTTCTACGGCAGTTCTCTCTGTGGAGGGAGTGTGTCAACTAGAATTACTATTTCAGGGTAGACGACGGAATTCCTGAAAACATCTCTTGTCACATTGGGAAAGGCCTATGTCCAGCAGTAGACTGCAATTGAATGTATTGATAGTAGTACAATAAAAATCAAAAAGGTTTATTCCTACACCAAGGCCCATATTCCACAACAATGCTCAGATCTAGTTATAAATGGAGATCCAGGACTGGGTATCTGGGTGTCAGCCTCCGTGGCGTAGCGGTAGTGAACGCGGCCGCTACGCAGGAGGCGCGGGTTCAATCCCCGCTCAGTGCAAATATTTGTGTTCATGAAATATGGGTATTTGCATTGGTCTGGCCGTGCCTCGGAGAGCACGTTAAGCCGTCGGTCCCGGTTGCCATAAAAACATCTATGGCAGTCGTTACGGGTAGTTGGAGCCCTAAAAAATTCCAAAAACAACGGTGTAGCTGCAAAGCTTCGATATACCTAATGTTACCATTGGGTTGTGGAGGTCAGATGGCAATCGCTTCACGGGAAATATCGAGGTCTAGCCAAATCTGTAGTTAACACTGGTAAAAGCGGACCCCAGACTCCGAGCTGCAAAAAGCTTTGGATGCGACTAGGAATTAACGCTAGGAGGAAGAAGATCCAGGACTGGGTATCTGGAATACGGGCCTTAGTTCGTCGTTGTCGTACTCGAACGTAGTAAAACATTAGGTAATTAAGACTATGTAACATTTATGTACATATTATCACGTTACTACATTTATCAGTATTATATAATATAGGTATAGATGGTTGGTATGTGCTGCAACGATGCAGGTAGCGATGAATTATGTTTTCTAAGTGTTAGCAACCGGATGCACTGAGCGCTTTGATGTGCCAACAGATTTTCCGCGATTGAACGTACAATTAACATAATATATTGTTATATGACTGTGTTCTAGAATGTTGTTGCATTTTATTACTTATTGGAATGTATCGTATTGTACAAGCTTCTCTTCATCTTTATCTATGTACCTAATAAGTACTGTCGGGAAGTTACGCGAAGATCACTCATGGAAAATACAACCATTTTATCGCGATTTATTTGGTATTATTTTCCTTTAGTTCGACGTTTCGGCTACTTTCCAGCAGCCATGATCGCGGTGTGATCGTCAGTCACAGTAATATATCTATTTATATAAATTGTATGGGTGGTATTGGTCATAATTATGTATAAGGTCCAAGTAAAACCTCAATTGCGAACCCATACACCAAAATTTTCTTTTATGTTTGTCTTGTCGATTACGAACACAAAAATAAATAATATTAAAAATAAACAATATTTCATTTTTACAACTTTATGTCAAGTTCTCTCGTTGTTCAAATAATTTATCTATCATATTGGTGTACCTACGGTAAGTGTTTGTGGTAAATGATATAAAAAAATATGCTAAAAACTTTTTATGACGTCATTAAGCCACAATTGTACTGATGTACGAAAACCCATGACGTTATGCTTTAACGATACATTGTTATCTAATTCTGTTACATTCTGGTAAAAATCGAATGACCAATTGATTTTCCTACAGTTTAGGCAGTTTCGAATATCTAATTCTGTATTAAAGACAGTAAACACGCACATAAATATTCCTACTAGTATTAGTAGAACCTACTTAGGATTGCTGATTACAATTATTTATCCGTACATTATTATTTGTTAGTCAAATTCGCCAGAACAACGGATCTAGATGAAAGGCACAGAGATTGATCTGACCTGTGTTTTCAAAGTTTTATTAATTTGGTCAACTGTCAAACCAAATATTGATATTTTTGGACAACTATCGCATTAAGTTACACTGTCTCACACCATGCCTGGGGTGTTTGCTGATGCTACCGGTAAATAACTAAGTTGATGTCTATTTTATCAGAAAACCGCTTTACTTTGAAACTATAATATATTAGTACATACAAAATATAATACGTTGGGTCACGCAAGTTATTTCTTTTTAATCAAATCTCAATTAGGCTTTAAATTTTTTGTATAGCGCTGTAACCAAGTCGTGACGGAGTAATTGAAATGGCATCAAATATGACGTATCAGCCTCTTATTTTGAGTAGTTATTATTTATGCCTTATGTGTAATTTATAGCTAACACAGCATGCATTATAAGAAGCAATTTTACATACCGGTACTGTGCCAATTATCTACGTATGCAGCACTGACAATATCCTGTTCGCGAAGTACGGTTTTTCTGTTGGCTAACGAGTCCCCTAATAGCACAAGAAATCACTCAACTTTACCTTGCCTTAATTGCCTAGTTAGAAAGAGATAGCTAGACCTTATAATACTCGGAGATAGAAGTGTCCTTCCGAAGGTATAACTACAGGATAATTCTCTTTAGGTCTTCGCTTTATACGATCAAAAGCTAGGGCTTAATAGGTCCGGTCACACCGGTTTGCCTTTATGTGGGATTCTGCTAATTTACCTGGGATGACCCAAAAAAGCAAAAGCATTAAGATATTTAGTATCAGTTTGTTAGCATCTATCGCACGCAGTTATCCTCGCTGAACGTGTGCGCGTGCGCCTGTATACGTGCGTGTAAGCAATTCAATGCATGCCAATTAATTTTCAGTTATATGATTATCCAGCTGCTGCAGTCACCTAGTCACTTTGGTTGTGGCTGCTACATTGTATATAGTTTCCAACCTAGTAACTGTCCAATAAATTCTAGCTCTTCCATCCGTGATTATGATGATGATAAATAATTCTGATTCCTTGTAACACTAAGTCACCCTTGAAGTTCAATCAATCAATCAATTAGCCTATTGCAGTCCACTGCTGGACATAGGTCTCTCACAATATGCGCCACGTTTGCCGATCCTCCGCCTTCCGCATCCAGTCTGTCCCAGCCACCTTTCGCAGGTCGTCAGTCCATCTGGCTATGGGACCCTTGAAGTTATAGGCTGGTTATCTGCGCTTGCCCTTAAAATTTTAACACGAATACGGAATACCCGAAGTAGATGCATGTCAAGGTTCATTGAACGCAAGGCTAGTTTAATTACTATGTGTAAAATAATGATAATACAAAATATTGTGTTGTATTCGACCTTCAATCACTAAACAATGTTTTGAAACAAAAAAGCATTATTTAAAACAATTATTATTATTAGCGATTTTTAATTATCATCTTCAGATTTATGATAAACCCGCTAAACGGCAATAGGCTCGCCTCTTATCACGTGGGACCGAAAAACATAGTGAAATATGGGTGTTAATACACCTCTGCCTACCCCTTCGGGGATTAACAGGCGTGAACATTATGTATGTATGTTTTCATATGTTGTATATGGGCCCATAACTTGATCGAATTTCAAACTATGCACAGTCAGGGTGTTGTTATTTACGCGAGTGATGACAATAGATATAACTTTAGCTATGTAAATAACCGTTAACCGAGGCCAGACCTACGTTTTATTATTATATCTCAGACTTCCGACGTCGTTGTCACATACGCCAGGGTAATTACAACAAAATATGTGTCGGCTGGAAAGAATTATTTACCAAGAACCTTATACAAGAGACAATTAGTATATACAAAAACGTCGGTTCGGTAGCTTAGTGGTTAAGGAGTCGGCCTTACGATCGAGAGGTCCCGGGTTCGATTCCAGGTCATTACACTACCGACGTGAACCCACTCCCAGCACAAGCAATTTAGCTTAGTTGGATTGGTTAAAGGAAATATTAGGAATTTCGGTTGCTAATTTTCTTTTGAAAGAAAAAAAAACTTTAGATGATAGTTACCGTAAATGAAACGGCGTACCAGAAACCAAACAGTATTTTTGTTTGTGTAAATTATAAACGACTAGCTGGCCTGACGAACTTCGTACCGCCATATTTTGCCCGTTCCTGCTGCACCTATTTTCTTACCTTTTAAACCTTCCCTGGACATCCACGAACATTTCAAGACCAAGATAAGATAAATCCGTTCAGCCGTTCTCGAGTTATAACGAGACTAACGAACAGCAATTAATTTTTATATATAGAAGAAGATAACCAGTATGAGTTATGTTATAGCTTTAGAGACATTAAAATTCATGTTTTAATGATAACAATTGCACTTTGTATGTATAAATAAACTAAAATTGTATGTTTTCATCGTAAAGTCAGAATTAGGTCAGTTGGTATCGTAAGTATTGTTTTTGTAAAGGCAGTATTATTAAGAATATGTATTTATTTTCTTGGTAAATCGATATTAAAATATTCAGTTTACTCAGCTGTTTTGGCGGTCATACATTTAAAATTATTTATTTTACACCATAATGAGTAATGCATTATTAAGACATGTCCTATACTTATTGCAAAATGCAAAGTACCTACAAATAATATAAATTGATATCCGTGAGACAGGCCTTGCATGTACAAGAGAATAAATAAATCTACGGAGAATATAGCGATAAGATATTAGGTATATTTATATCACGATAAGTTGTATTGGTATTCTAAGGTTTTCAAAGTCCACAATATGATATTATTGCGCCAGTATTTGCTTCTCTATGATTTTAACATCATACATACATATGATTCACCATTATCCCCGGAGGGTTAGACAGATGAGAATTAACACCCACATTTCACCAATCGTTGTACATACTCGTATAAGGTAGGTCGCAATTAATAGAGGGTGAGTCTTGCCGTATTCCGGGCACTATTGTTGACTCGAGCGCGAGCCATGCATCTGAAGCTTTGTCAACGATAGTTTTTTTCCATATCTGTCAGAATTAACGTTCCACAATGAAGTATTTAATTTTGATATCTTATTCTACTATTTCAATCCTATTATGTCAGATTTATTATTGGCCACCAACATAGGCGGCCTCGATGTGTTGCTAAGGCTCCCTCCTCCCTCATAGACCTTCCCAAAGACAGGACGTACCAACAAATGCACCTCTAAAATATTTGCAAGGATATATAAAAATAGTTTCGATTGTATAGTAATAAAAATAAATATTCTACTTAAGACTGAATAAATTAACTATTTTTTTCGTGTCTATTTTAAACGAGGAATGTTTGTCGATTAACATGATAAAATCATAAAACAGGTATTTTAAGAATATAACCCAAGTGGATTATATTCTAAAAATACCTTTTGAAATGAATACCTAAGAAACGCTAAGAAATAAGGAGTCATAAAACGCTTTATTATCTATAAATACAAATAACATCATTAATTAAAAAATCTAAAACTAAAAATGAATTCATACGTTTATTACGTATCATCATCATCATCATTGGCCACAGAATCTTAAAGGATGATTGTTGTAGCACGCTTGCACTTGTTTATTACGTATACTCTAATCATATTAGTTGACCAGACCATGCCAAATCGAAGTTCAACTAAATCTGCAGTTAGACTGGTAATAGCGGACCCCAGACTTCGAGGTGAAAGCTTTGGATGCGACCGGGATTAGCACTAGGATGAAGAAGAAGATTGGTTAACCATACCATACATGATTGTAGCCCTTGGTACACAATGGTCATGGTGATGGGCAATGCATAACTGTGGGCCATTGTCACATAGCTATAGGTAAAAAGCTCTCTTTGAAGTGTGTCAATAACCGTCATCTCGATTGCGTGCTACGATAGCCATTCATTCACCAAACCACCACACATCCCCAAAAATACTTCATGAAGCCATGGCATTGAGTCGCGGTCCATATGCAGAGATATGGTTATGTAGTGTGTATGACACCAGTCCTGTACTCTCCCTATAGATCACGACCCGAATTAAGATTGCTTATAGCACATCATGGCCCTTAGTTCACAGGTAGGACTGAAACAAACACCCATCTTTAAGATACTGTTTACCCGAGGGTCAAAAAGGGTTATTAAATTGTAATTTTAAATGCGTGGGTTATATTTGTGACATCTGACACCCCATAAAACATGGTAGTTATTATTTATTAGTCATTCAAGGGCAATATACGTTCGTGAAACATCGCTTACTATGTAATTATTTTGTATCTCGACTTGTGAGCCTATAATTATTGTTTATACTTTTGTATGTAGCAAGCGATACCATGTCTAAATACGTAGTGATATTTTATTGTCTATTGTTAATAAGAAATGATATTTTTGGGGTACAAAATATACTCATAATTAACCTAAAACGCAGTTAAAAAAGTAATAGACTTTTTTTAACCTGAAGAAATGCTATGTATTTATATTTCTAACTTATCCTCTTCTCTTCTCTAACATAATCTAATCTACCCCTGTACCAAAGTCCATCAAAATCGGTTCAGTGGTTTGGGTGTGAGAAGGTAACATACAGTTACTTTCGCATTTAATTTTATAATATTGGTATGGATTACCTACTTGATCCGAATAGTTAACCTTCAGTTAAATTTACCTAGATTAATTAGAAAATCATTTCATCGGATACCAAAATACAGGCAACTGGAATGTAACCTTATTTAGACATGTAATATCACCATCAATCATAAAGCTGCATGTAATAATTATGTGGTTGAATATACAGCCGCTATATAACCAATGGCATATGTGCAAATTAGTGTATGTGATTCTCCAAATAGATCTGTAGCTAATAGTAATAGTAGCTAATAGGCTGGCCACTTACTCCTAATAGTTGTGATGATTTCCGTCGTTTATATTAATTTACACTTACCACCATCTTACAAGACACGTTAACTTATAGAATAGAGCAAGAATTTGTATTCGCCACACCTGCATCGGAGTATAAATTTAGTTTTTTGTACCTAAGCCACAAACCATTCACCCCATTTAATAAGTAAGTACACGACGAAATTCACGAGCTTACACTTAAATGGCGATAAGGGAAAAGAAATTTGGCCACTTTTAAGTGTTCATCGTTTACTTTTGTACCCCAATCACACTCGTGAATTTCATCGTGTTCTTTGAGGAACCGTGCCTTAAGACAATGTGATTGTAATGCATCAGTGTTAATGCATCACGATCTAACAGTGTCAACAGTATTTTTGTACAGCGGCTGGCTGACGCCCTGGTGTCAACGACTCATTTGTCACCGTAAACACGGTTGCTGCATATTTATGACACGATTGATCTTGTCCTCCGTGAAAACCAAGCTTACGTATCAGTGACGCCTCTAGAATGACATATCATAATCGTTGTACTATTGTTTGTTTAATGAATTCAAATGAATATAGAAAATAATTAAGATAATTGCCATCATCAAAAAATATCTTAGAATATTATCATTGTAATCCGAATTATCAATAGCAGCTCAGGCTTGACAGAGTGCTTAATTAGGGGTAATGATCGATATCTACTTATTTTATGTGAAACCGAAATATAGTTGTGTGACGTGTCGGTAAAAATGAACGTAGATCACTTCTGCGTGTACTTCGGGTTATGTAGGTGTTACTGTATAAAAAAGTGTATAAGGTAGAAAATGGACAAGTTGCATCGAAATGGAAATCACTCATGAAACTCTTGACTATTAAATGAGTTTAAATAATTTGAATTATACGTTGTGAAATTATAACTAGATAGTTAAAAGGAAATTCCTGTGCGGAAATCATAACACTAAAATCAAATTGGATAGTTAACCTTGATTTGCTACCCATTATTGAAACATCTATCCAAAGCAACAATAAATACAGTAGAAAGTTTTGTAAATGCATTTACAAAATAATTCAGCGAAACTCATTGGAAAGTTTGGATACGGAATTGTGATCGCGTTCCCAGGGATGTAATTATTATAATCGAGATCATAATCGGTTTAGTTTGCCACTATACTATTGTAACAAATTAAAATTTCGCATAAACATCAATTGTTGCTATAGTAGTGGTAAATAAGGGCGTGAGGAAGCGCTGCAGTGGCACCACTGAGGTGCACTAGCCGAGCCATTACTAGTTTTCATACAATTTCTAGAAGTAATGGCATTACACACACAGTGCTTCCTCACGCCTCTAATTTGAAGGCGCCCTAACACTTATGGTTCACTCAATATTTTTTTTTTTTTTTTGCCTTCAATATCTTTATTATTTCAAATATTATTACAATATTAAGTATGATTAAAACATTTAATTAAATCATTGATTTTTTGTGTCTAATGGAAAAAAAGAAGTAGATGTTCAAATCCCGTCTTGGACGTTCCTTTTTACAATCTAAATCAATTAACTATTTTGTTAAAAACATAAAACAATGCAACATAAATGTTTCAAGGATTGTAAACAAGGTAAAACTTTTCTCGCGTCGTCACTACCAAGTAATTTGTCCATAAATGTTCAAAGTCCGTCACAATAGTCACGCAGGTATTTAATGACGCCACTTATAAACCCTTTCGAGGTTGAAATCATAAATAACTAAACTATGATTTGCTCTCTTCGTGGATGGATTGTTTACGCGGTAAAGTACAATTTTCACGGTAAGCTTGACGCATGAGTCGAAACGCGTAACAAATTGACGAATGGCGAGTGGGCGGAGGTTGTACCTACTGCACCCAACATGGACCGATGCACTACGTGACTCATTGTATGTTGTATTATGACTTATTTATGATTGTAAAAAGGAACGTACATTATTGTAATCTTGTCATAAGAGCCACATTTAATTTACCAGATGCCTCTAAATAATATGGAGGGGTCTACCAAAATTAATTATTGTAGAGCAATCCGGTGTCAAGATACTGATTTTGGCAGTCGGGTAAATAGTAATTTTGGTACATGCAAAGTAAAACTGAACATGATGTTAACTTAATGCACTATTCAGATACCAGATATCATTGAGTACTTACTGGAGAAGATATCATGCGAACAAACTCTATCTCTCTATTTCTGTACAATTATTTTTTTCAAAAGTAGTTTAGTGGTAGGTATTTGGTTACTTTCCCATTAATAAATATTAGTATGGATTTAACAAAAAAAAAAAGAAATATAGATCGTACCTACTCAAATTTTGTCCTCACGAGGAGGTTCAAGACGTAAATAAAAACTCGCGGCGGATGATATGTCAAAGTTATAAAAGTTATGAAAAGATGCTAATTTTGTATTAACGATGTACTAAGTGCGCATGAAAAAAGTTAATGCATCACATTAAAATGCAAGTGAACAAAAAAGAAAACTGCAATGACGCAAATGAATGGCGCAGCGTACGTCAGTTGGTTTTTTTTGCTTAAAACAATAATAATTTTCTTTCTCTGTTAATAACTCGATATAATTATGCAAATAAATTCTGTAGAAAATGATGATAATTTCCATGTTTTGAACAATTAACCGTGGGTTGGCCTTGTCCGAGTGAGATTTATTAGTTCCCACACTGAGCTGTAGTTAGAAATACAGATGATACACATGTAAAGCGTTCATATTAGGTACTATCTACCTACTTACAATTTTATTATAGGTTTCCTTTTTCGTTATCGACATTATTATACTCTTTAATTGCACGGGACATATGTCTTGAACATAAAATGTGGTCTATACGCGAAGTACACGTTTCTTGGGTGTCTTTACTGTAAACGAGTTATTCAATCTTTTGCTATCGCAAGAGTGCATTTTGTGAAACGTAAGTACAATATGAAAAAGGTGCATTTTGAGAAAGGTGCATTTTGAGAAAGGTACGTTTTGAGAAAGGTACGTTTTGCGCATGGGGTGCATTTTGCGAAAGGTACATTATGCGACGGAGCCCTTTTGAGGATAGCACATGGTGCTATGGCAGTGGACGAGGTCAAATTCCATCAAACATAGATTTTATTACAAAACTATCCGCGCGCAACCAGGGCCTCGTTTGTCTCGCGACTTAGGTCCAAGATACGTGTCCCAATGTATATCATTTTCATACATTAATTTTGATTGCCTCATTGTTCACTTTTGAGGCTCTCATCAAATATGTACCTACACCCGAGTATATGATAATGACCAGGTCTTGATTACATGATTCTTTCTAACTAGACACGTGCTTGGCTTTTATGGTCAACGCAATTTGTCATCTACCGTCAACAGCTAGATCATCATTTGCTGGAAATCATTAGATGATGATAGCATATCCTGGACTAAATATAGAAGTTGTCACTGCGATCTTTTCTAAATATGGATATCGGTACTGTCATCTATCATAATTTTAATTCATAACATTCATAGTTGTACAATAACAAATTAACCTGACATGTTATTTTTGCACATGTGATTTTATCAACATCCGTAATGTATGAAATAACTCTTTTCATTGAGCGTATAGCGTCCGGGGTCACCGGCCCTTCCGTCACGAATTCACGATTCGTGTAATATAACCATAATTATGACACTTGGACACAGATCAAAAGTTAGTCATGCGTGGTCATTCCGTAAAAATATATCTTATAAGAAAATTTCAATCGCTAATGACTCAGATGTGTAGAGTACTCAGTATTTTCGTCTTGTCCGTCACTCATCTTTTAAGAATGTCGTGTCGTGACGTTGTGTGACAACTTTGAGCTTGGGAATGATGTCATTGCGGTGTGTGTCTTGCTTGACGATGACTAGCGGCGCTATAGTTATAATACGTCCATTTCGTCACTATTCTACATTATGTCAATATTGCGTATTTGGAGCTCTGAACCCATGCTAGCATTTTTTTTTGATTCTGCAAGTATTGCGAGGGTGTCATTGTATTGAACTGCCATCTTTTCACCTTGACATCATCCTAAACAGACGCCACATCACTTGCGACTCGTAACTTCAGCAGAAAGGTTATGGCTTCCAGAGTGTACGACGTCACGCCTACGCGGCAAATCGTGGTTTCGTCGTAAGCTCGTCTTGATGCACAACACGTGTTCGACTCCTACGCATGCACGTTGTAGGCACTACTAGGCACCTGTTACACGTATTTGGTCATTCTGAGTGCGCCTTCATGACCAGGAACGACTTGGGTTTTCTCAGTAATGTTTACGCAGCGAGTTTATAGTTTCAATTCAATGTGTAACGGAGGTGTACGGAACTTATGTTTGAATCCAACGTTATTTTTAGATTTATTTGATGTAATTTTGTTCACGTACGTCTGTATATAACTGAAGTGGTAGGCAGTGGTGTATCAACATCCACAATTCGTAATTGTTTTTCGGTAGAACGCTAGCAACCATAATTATAAAAATAAAATGACCTGTATTTTTAAAATCGTGTAAAGAACTTTCAACAGCATGCTTTATTTGTTTTGTACGTCACCCAGTTGTTATTATATTAAAAAAAAATAGATACATAATTACTTATATTTTTTATATCGATACTCGTATAAAATTTCAAAGTTTATACAAATATTTTGTGTCGATATTAAATTATGACCTGGTATCGAGTTGGTTTATACGTTTAAAAGTTGCCTTTCCGAGGCGTTGCCGGCCAGGTGCGTAATTGACGTAATTTTTAGTCATAGCGGGTCGCCCTTCGCCGTGTCACGACACAGTTCAAAGATTTTAATGATAATTAGATAATAGCCAACTAAATGATTAGTTTTTTTAAGAAACTCGTGATTCATTAGCAAGGCGGGGTCAGCGTGTGAATGAATAATTTGAATGTGTAAGGAAGTTGACATTATCACATATGCAGCCTTGCGGTACATTTGACTAATTCGCAAACGAAAATTTGAATAGCTTGTGCACAGCAATTTTCATACTCGTGAGTATGAAAATTACAGCGATTACTCTTGTCGGCAAATTAATAATTCTGAATTAACACTGGTTCACGTCGTTATTTGAGTGACATTGCAACTACAATATAAGTGCTTCGAAAAAAGGGTCGTGCCGCTTTTTTTTAGTGCGACTTGACGGGGCACTGGGTTTCTTCCTGCTTTACCTATATACTTAGTTACACTTCTCCTATTTAGCAAGGCAAATAATGCTACCACCAGTAGCGAAAGGTGAATATTTTAGTAAAGAAAGCCGGTGGAAAAAACTTACGTCGATCTAGTTTGACATGCACCATGTGACCCATTGAGAAGCCGGCGGGAATCGCGCTATAGGGACACATAGCCATTGGCTGCCACCCAAGAAGACCAATAGAAATAACCAGTGTAAACATTGACAAAAAAAATTCAATAAGTATTGATATCTCGAATTTAAAAGATAACGCTATCGATTTTGTACTGTCCTTTACAGACACACCAGTTTTGGATACTTCTGAACCTACTATTTCGTTTATAGAACCTCAATTTGGTCAGTATTATGTTTTTTAACCGCGACTTACCCATTTCTGTCAAAACCTAATAGGTACATTTATTATCAAAATAGAGCCAATTCTATGAAAACTAGTTATCCCTTAATCCAAACATAGAGTGCTCACAGCTGCGCAATTCAAAGTTAATCGGATTTATAACTGTGGAGTGGGTCGCCGCCGGTCGCTGCCGAACTGGGGCAACAATACGGAACAGCTACATGGTACTTATGCCTTAAATTATCTGTTATAAATGACAAGTGTACTTGTCTGTGAACCGCTTGCAATCCACAATCCAGTTTGAATAGTTATATTGAATAGCTGTATTTGGTGTTACTTACAGCGTCTAGCATATTTATACTACTAGGTATTGCTCGGGACCTAAAATGTGCTCTATACGCACAGTACACTTTTCTTGGGTGTCTTTGGAGGATAGCACGGGGTGCTGCTGCGGTGGACGAGCTCAAATTCACCAAGCATAGATTATTACAAAACTATCCGCGCGCACCAAGGCCTCGTTTGTTTCGCGATTTAGGTCCAAGTTACGTCTCCCGAGGTATACTAAACAGACAGAGGTTTTATAAAATTATCTTTTTAACTTATCGAATTACCTCTATGCTATGTAATCGTGTGGCAGTCAGTCAAGTCAGAATTGTGTCATCATTATGTCCAAAAAACGCGCTACTTTGCCCTAGTTGCCGAACATTTTCAACATTCGTGTTAGATTCGTAAACAATATGCAAATGCTAGAAGAAAGATCGCAATGACTTTGTGGAAAAACGAACTATCTGATTAAAATGAAGCCTGCCAAAATATACTTCACTAAAAACAGAGGATTAATGTTAAAGATAATGATACAGCGATTTCGGTAATGATAGAATGACAAGACTGTTTTATTCAGGTAGGTGCTTGACGGAAGGTTAACAAGTGTTTATAATATTCGTACACATTTTTTTATTATTTTAATGACAGCATGAAATGGCTGTCTTTAATATAGAATAAAATTTGCGTTTGTTTTCAAATTTTCGCGACTTGTGTGCATATCAGATATCAATCGTGACTTAGCATGTAAATGTTTATAATGTACGATATTTTTTGTTTACTTGACGATTCCAATGACCAATGGTTGTGGTTATGGTGCTAATTCATAGGGTGGACGATAGCCATGATCCGTAGAATTTGATCAAAATATGTAATCTTTATAATACTTACGTGTAGGTAGTCATATGAAAATCAATGTTTGTTTGTTGTACCTATTTTATACGCTGCCGTACATTTCATAAAATTCTATCACCTTATAGTAGGTATGCTGTTGCGCATAGGTCCATAGAAAGTATTATAGTATTGAACCCAATAGGGAGTGCTGTAATCGGGTTATAGGATGTGAAATCTGGATAGGTAATATAGAATCATATCACTAACGAGCCTTAGCCCGCGGGTCGTTGATGTCGGTTTTAGCGTTTTATGGCCATATCTCCGGTTCTACTCAACGGATTGCGATCAAACATGCGTAAGATTTGAAGTCTGACCAAGACCTTTCAAATAAGACAGACCCTTTTTTTTGCGTCCATCACGGACAAACAGACAAGAAAAACAAATAAATCCTAAAAACATTTTTATGTTCAGTATCGTTAATTTTCCCAAGTAGGTATTTTCTTTTAATATCTCCAATGTACAGACACGACCATTTTATAATTATATAATAGTACAGACGCAACTAAATCTAAATCCGTTCAAAGCATATTTTAGTTATCTGCACTTTAATTGTCAAGGATATAATTATTAAAATACCTCCAGTCAGCCTTTCAGATAAGGTTGGGTGAGTGTAGACTGCACCTAACGCCAATCAGGTGCTCCTCCGTTTAACAACTCATTAAACTGACGTCCATGATTATATCATCACATATGCTATTGTCACTTACCTCACTGAAACGTAACCTAACCCAGACGCAACCTAAACGCAACCTAGATCACTCTATCGATACAGTCTGCTGTACTGTTTACAAAATTATTATATAACAGATAAGTATTTTCTTGGTATTATGAGATATTAGCTAAATATTTTCACACAGCCATTATTTGGTAATGGTTGCGCGCGTAACATTGGTCGCATGCGCAGTTGCGTTTACGGGCCTGTTAGAACTTCATAATTTATAATAAAATTGTTTTAATGTACGTTAGACGTACCAATACAAAGTAATGACAATGAGTTTGTAGAATATAACAATGGCATAGTATTTAAAACTTCACATACTTAATAACCTTAATATAATGTAGTAATCTTAGACATCAGTGGCCAGCAGTGTATAGCTAATAGTAACTTCTCATTACCGGTGTTGTTTATTATATATAAATATATATTATTAACAATATATAATTAGGTATACCTACCTCTTATAAATTTTAAAGGACATCATTCAGATTGGGCTAATTTTTATTTTGCCGGCCAAAGAAAAAAAATACAATATTCGGTTAGAGCTTGTTCTTACTAACATTTTTTATTAGTGCGTCAAAGTTGAGGGACCACTTCCAATGGTTTTATTAGAGTATAAAAATCTTAAAAATATACACTTTTTATGATACGAACTATTCAAAATAAATGAAAAATATTGTTATACATTGGAAGAATAGTTAATAAAAGCAATAAAAAATAAACCCCATACTGCATATTGTTGTTTTTCGTCCATTTATTTACGGCTAAAATTAAAAGTGTCGATTAAAGAAAATAAATGTGATATTCCGCTAGAATTTATCCTCATTAGCATTTTTTATTACAGCGTCAAAGCTGAGAGACCACTTCCCTCGGTTTTATTTGAGTTCTAAAATCTTGAAAACATACACTTTTTATGATACGAACTATTGAAAATGAATTAAAAAAATAGTTCTATATTGAAAGAATAGTTCATTTAAGTAATAAAAAATAAACCGCATATTGCATTAACGTTGTTTTTCATTCATTTATTTAGGTCAAAAATTTAAAGTGCCGGTTAAAGAAAACAAATGTGATATTCCACTAGAACTTGTACTCATTAGCATTTTTTATTATGACGTCAAAGCTGAGGGACCACTTTCCTCGGTTTTATTTGAGTTCAAATCTTGGATATAATACATTTTTTTAAACGTATTATTGAAAATGAATGAGAAATATTGATTTATATTGGTTAAAGGTGCATTTCCAATTATTGAACTTAGTAAATGTGTTGATCATATTCCACAGTTACAAGGCACTAATGGCAATGCCATAAGGTAGATTCGTGGACGATAGCAATCACGTCATGTCCAGGTTCGTCAACATTATACATACATTATCATAGATAAAACAAACAGGGTTGAGTGCAATGAAACAGTGTTATTGCTCGTGTATTTTATTTTTAATTGCTTATTTTTATTGCTTTATTGCTTTTATCAACTATTCTTCCAATATAATACAACATAATTTATTATTCCTTTTCAATTATTTATTTTATTTAAAATATACGTTTCCGAGATTTTTGAACTCAAATAAAACCGAGAGCAGTATTCCCTCAGCTATGATGCTATAGTAAAAATGTCAATGAAGACAAGCTCTAACGGAATATCATATTATTTTTCTTTGGCTTCACTTTCAATTTTTGGACCTAACTAACGAAAAACAGCGATATGCAGTATGGGGTTTATTTTTTATTGGGTTAAACAACTATTCTTCCAATATAGAACAATATTTTTCATTCATTTTCAATATATAATATCATAAAAATTATATGTTTCTAAGATTTTTGAACACCAATAAAACTGAGGGCAGTGGTCTCTCAGCTTTGACGTAGTAATAAAAAGTGCTAATAAGGACAAGCTCTAGCGGAATATCATATTTGGTTTCTCTGACCGGCACTTTCAACTTTGGATCTCAATAAATGGACGAAAAACAACAATATAAAGTACAGGGTTTATTTTTTATTGCTTTTATTAACTATTCTTCCAATGTATAGCAATATTTTTCATTTATTTTCAATAGTTCGTATCATAAAAAGTGTATATTTTAAGATTTTTAAACTCTAATAAAACCGTTGGAAGTGGTCTCTCAACTTTGACGCCATAATAAAAAATGTTAGTAAGAACGAGTTCTAACGGAATATCGTATTTTTTTCCTTTGGCCGGCACTTTCAAAACTAGCCCAGATTTGTATGGAGAGTGAATGTTGTCTAGACTACTGGCCCGTGTACAAAAATGATGGGTCATTTGAACCACCAGGTGACCTTTATAGAACGATATAAGAGCATAAAATAATAAGATTCAGCACTATGCCGTCACTTGTAAGCTGTCCAACTGAGTGCAGGTGAAGAAGAGAGGGTTGTAACCCACGATTACTTCACCATGTCGCATGATTTTTGTACGGCGTTGCGGAATAATGGATTAGAAGCAGTATTGAAATATTATGAAACTGATGCCGTACAAAATCAAATGACCAAATTTACCCTGGTAATGTCGGAAAATAAAATAAAAATTCCGACTTTGTGGCTCACCATTTTTTGTACAGCACTACGCGTTTGCTTGTTATTTTTCATGGATCTATCGATGGTAAGAATGCCGTACAAAAATATATGACCAAAATGTACTCACTCTACCTGTACTTTGTACCTGTACTCACCTGCACTCAGTTGGACAGCTTACAAGTGACGGCATAGTGCTGAATCTTATTATTTTATGTTCTTATATCGTTCTATATAGGTCACCTGGTGGTTCAAATGACCCATCATTTTTGTACACGGGCCAGTAGTCTAGTCCTTTGAGCTCTAAGGATTAAAATAGAAAAATGTTAGCAGCACATTCACATTTTAATAATATGATACACCTAATTTTACTTTTAAAGTCTTGACTGTTTTTGCTAAATCACCGTTTAACATTTATGAAAATACAGGTTAAATCTTCATGGTCTTATACTATTATTTGGAATACAGGATGTTAAAAATTTATATTACCAGTTATGAAGTACCTATTTACAATTTGTTTCCATGAAAACCGCAATAATAGTTAAACAAAGAATCGGTGTTCTTGTGCTGAGCTTAAAACATTATTCAAATGCTGGTATACCAGTTTTTGAAGCCTCGTTCTGGGACCATAAAATTTTTGGGAAACCCAAGCCTCCACCACCTGAATGTTAAAAGGTTAATTTACAATTTCTTTGAAAGATGTAAACGACTGCGTTACATTTTCTACGGGTTTTTACAAACTTGTAATGTTTTATTTGTTCGGTTACCAACCGAGAAATTACATATGATTATTTCTATTGTAAAAAGAATATCAGTAACTGAAATAATTTCTCCTAACCTTTTCGTGCTACGCTAAATTGCTTGTAGGTATTAAGAGTAGATTCACGTTGGACATAATCACTTTGAATTGAAAACGACTATTCGCTTCTCAGAAAATGGTGTATCAATTGAAAGATTGAAACGGATTGATCCATTGCCAACAGGAAAAATAAGAATATTTGTATGATGTGATTATGAAAGCTTCGGATTTAGCAAATTGAAAACAAGATCAGAAAATATATAGAATACTTGTTATTTTGATTCGTGGAAAGCAGCAAGTACTCTCTTATTAATTCTCTATAAACATAATTTAAATTAGACACGGACCAATAACGAAACAAGGACTATTTTACCAATCGAATGTTACTGTCAGTATATGAATAATACGGCAATACTTACTTATTGTTTTATAATGATATTCGGGATCCGAGGCCCAGAAACGACTCTGTTAATACATACAGATGTTATAATTCACAATATTTGCCCTCCATATTTGCTCAAGTGTGCTGAATACCTACTTGCAAGGATTCCACAAATACAACATCGTATTGTAATCAAAGCGTTTTGTGGGGCGTTGTGTGACACAAATAATTTGTATTTGAATACAATGCTCGCTTAATGTGTTGTTTCTGATGATATAGTGTTCAATAATAATTACACTGTGTATCTGTCGTGGCAGTAGTTAAGCACCCTCAGTGATAACAGCTATTTCTAGTGATGAAACAGACCTAGGAATATTTTAATTGTTTTATCACGACTTGACTTTCCTTGCGCCGAAGCATCATCCGCTTGTTAGTCAGGTTGGCATGAGCCAAAGGTCTTGTTACTAAATTGTCATTTAAATACCCATCAGTGTCGATAAGTAAAAGCTGCAAAGCGGACCCCGGACTCCGAGGTGAGGGTCTTGGATGCAACCGGGATTAACGCAATGATGATGATATTACTCGGGATACTGTCCTGTGTGCTGTGGTACTGGGTGCTACTGCGGTGTACCAATCCGCACACGCCAGAGCCTCGTTTTTCTCGCGACTTAGGTCCAAGATACGTGTCCCGAGGTATATCCATCAGTTGCGAGTAGTCCGTAGAACTCGATTCCTGCCGATTTCCTAATGGGTCGCATGAACAAACTAAATCGAGGGGAGTTTATGGAATAACCAGTTACCCTAGGTCTAAATGTTAAACATTGATGAAATGTTAATCGCATGTAGGTATAGAATGCAAGTTATGTTCTCTTTCCTTGCAGTTCTAGTTAAAATAAAAAATATTGATCCGGTTACCGGTTACACGTTATTGAGACTAACTGCTATTCACTTTCTAGAGGAAGACTGGGTAAAAGTGGTTTATGTTACTGGGTATTCCGGTACGGTTAGTTGTAAAAAATGCAAGCGTATGATATGTATGTCTGTCTACCCAACACCGTTTGACCAAAAGATTAAGATATTTTTTATTGCTTGATTCATTACAAGTATCGTGACTAAGAGTAACATATTATTAATATATTCTTGTTACCACACTAGCTAAGCTAAATGCTTATTTTTTGAAGATTTCACATCGGCAGTGCTCTGCTGGGTAAAATTTTACCCGGAGAAGCGTACAAGCACGACTTGCACGCATCTCAGTGAACCTAGGAGACCCTAATCACCACGTATTAATCACATACCAACGTTAAATAACTGCATTATGTACTTAAAAGTACTTTAAAAGTACATAATGCAGTTAATTGCTTAAAGGTTGGGAGATATTTCTCTAGATACGCGGCTTTAAAATCGAATGCGAGATTCCGTATTCAATCAATTGATCAGTTGCTTCCAAAATATGTCATATACAGTACCTTCAGTAACTTCGTCTGCTGATTTCTACACGCATCTTAAAAATTGCTTATAACTATTGTGGAATATTGCTAAGCGCTTCTCGATTGTCGTTAATGAATATTATTTTACTGTCGCATAATTGTACAGGATAATTTATAGTCTTTGTCTAGTGTTTATGTTGAAGACTTGAAATCCTTCAACAAATTTTAATATGAACATTATGTGTGATCGGTGTGATATCGGATACGGATGCACGCACTGGCTCACCTCGCAGTTGTGCAATTATAGGTGAATTTGTCACGAGCTTTCCGTATGACACTCAATGCCAGATGACCAGCGCTTCGTTAGACTTGTTACTAGTTGTTTATGTATAAAGTCAAAGTCAAAGTCTTTATTTCTCAAAATAGTGCAACATTGTTACAGCTTTTTGACGTCAAAAACTCCTTAAAACTAAGTTTACCACCGCTTCCTAAGCGCTAATGGAGAAGAAACGGCGCAACAAACTCCACTGCGGCATTTTAAGGACGTCAGTTTACAAAAAAAATAAAAGGGTTTCTTAAGACTAAATATGAACGTATGTACATTTGTCTCGCGTCAAGTAGGTATATAAAAATAAAAATAAAACCTTATATAAAATAAAAATAAGACAACTTCAAGAGGGGCCTGCACCATGCGCAAGCCATACATTTTTGTCTTTAATATAATCGTCTGTCCTATAGTATGCTTTTTTGCATAGGGTGGTCTTTACATGATTTTTAAATTGGTTTTCAGGCATACCAAGGACCGATTCAGGCAACTTATTATAAAATCGTATACCTTCCCCTTTAAAAGAATCACTAACTTTGCTAAGCCGATAGCATGGAAGGAGCAGTTTATTTTTATTGCGCAGATTTCTGTCTGTAATGTCACTTACTTTTGTAAATTTAGTAATATTTTTCCTGACATATAGTATGTTTTCAAATATATATTGGGAAGCTACAGTTAAAATATTAATGTCCTTAAATCGTTCCCTAAGAGAATCTCTCTTGCCTAAACAATAAATGGCACGTACTGCCCTTTTTTGTAATATAAAGATAGTCTCTAAATCTGCCGCATTTCCCCAAAGTAGTATTCCATAGGACATCAAGCTATGAAAATAACTAAAGTACACCAGCCTAGCGGTAGCTACGTCTGTCAACTGCCTTATCCGTCTGACAGCATAAGCAGCAGAGCTGAGTTTATTGGCCAAAATAGTGATATGGTCACCCCATTGTAACTTCGAATCTATGGTAATTCCTAGGAAAGTAGTGCTTCTTACAAATTCCAATCTTTGTCCCTCCAGCACGACATCAACGTGAGCTTGCCTTACATTAGGCAGTGTGAACCTAATGCATTTGGTCTTTTCTGCATTCAACAGTAGATTGTTTACAGAAAACCAATTTGAAATAGAGTTTAAAATATTATTAACAATAGTCACATCTGTATTACGCCGATCCACTTTGAATATTAGCGATGTATCATCTGCAAACAATACTATGCCCGCTTGTGTCTCGATCATATATGGTAGGTCATTAACGTAAACCAAAAAAAGAAAAGGTCCTAGGATTGATCCTTGGGGTACGCCTATTTTGACGTTACATCCGTTTGACTTTACGTTATTCACATCAACAGTCTGAAGCCTATCTGTCAAGTAAGATTCTAATAGTTTTGTGGATTTCTTGTCGAAACCGTAGCGACGTAACTTGAGCAAAAGTGTCTGATGGTCTACACAATCAAATGCCTTAGAAAGATCGCAGAATACCCCAATAGCATCCCGCGATCCCTCCCAAGCGTCGTAAATTAGGTCAACTAGGCTAACTCCCGCATCGGTGGTAGATTTCCCGCCAGTAAAGCCATATTGTTGGCTGTGGAAAAGATTATTGGTCTTGAAGTGTTGTTGCATCTGACTGAGCATCACTCTCTCAAACACCTTACTCAGAGTTGGCAAAATAGAGATGGGACGGTAGTTCCCAAGTTCTGACTTAGATCCCTTCTTAAATAATGGTATTATTTTACTATGTTTCATTAAGTTAGGAAACGTGCCTTCATCTACACATTCATTAAATATAAGTGCCAAATCAGGTGCAATGATATTAATTACATGACTAATTAAACTAACTGATATGCCCCAGTAATCTATGGACTTTTTCATTTTCAGATTTTTAAATGCTTTTAAGATGTCATTGGGATCAATATGTTTGAAGCTAAATTTATAAGAACTAATATTACTGTCGAGAAGGGCCACAGCACTGTGAGCGTTAGAATTAATAGAGGAAGTGAGTTTAATCGGAATATTGGTAAAATAATCTTCAAAAGCATTGACAATATCTTTTGAAGAGGTAATGTCCTTGTTTTCTAATTTAATTTTAGTAACACTATCCCTCATTCTACATTTACCAGACTCTTTGTGAATAACTTTCCAAGTTTCCTTCATTTTGTTAGGGGCCTCAGTTATTTTTCTTTTAATGTGAATGGCCTTTGCTTGTCTACATACTTTTTTGAACACCTTGGAGTAATTTTTAACATGTTCAATGAAACTACTGTCAAATCTGTACTGTTTTTGGGCGTATAAATCGAATAGCGTTCGTCTGCTTTTATAAATGCCTACAGTAGCCCATTCACAGAATTTAGATTTCGCACTATGCTTTTGACATTTTTGTTTGAATATGTGCGAAAAAGCATCAGTTAATGTACTGAATAAACTATTGTAATGAATCTCAGGATTATTACCTAAGTAAGCTATAGAATTGAGTTTATTCTCTAACAAGTCCTTAAATTCTTTGATCTTATTAGAAGTTATGGGTCTACACATTATTTTCTCTTTAGGTTTACTATTATTACCCTTACAAAAGGAGACTATTTGACCACAGTGATCTGAGGGCAGCTTGCTTATTACAGACTTGTTTATGTACACGCTATCACTAAAAAAATTATCCAGACAACTGGCAGTGGTAGCAGTGATTCTAGTTGGTTCACAGAAAATATTTTCAAGATTATAGCTCTTGAATATGTTTAGAAATTGAGTACTTTTCCTACACTGTTCTAAGATGTTTATATTAAAGTCACCGCACACAATTAGACTCTTCCTTTTATTTGATGCTATCCCAAGGACTTGGTCCATGACCCCTACAAAAGTTCCAAAATCACTACTGGGTGGACTATATACGCATACTACTATACAACTATCAAGCTCGGCACAGGCCACCTCAGCACATCGCTCAACAGAAAGTCTAACAATGTCACTCCGCTCTTTGCTGCGGAGACAATTTTTAACTAAGACCATGGAGCCACCTCTTTCAGCAGACCTTCTGTTAAAGCAACTTACAATATTGTAATTGTCTATACTAAACATCATCTCACTCTCCTTGAGCCAATGTTCAGTCAAACACAAAATATCCACATTTAATTGCTCTAGGAATAATTCAATAACTAATTCCTTGCTAGGAAGACCTTGTATGTTTTGATGAGCTATCTTTAGCTCTGGCATTCCTATTGTCTGGACACTTAGTTTAAATCAATACTACTATTTGAATATACAGAATTGTTACTACAAGTACCTAGCAAATCTATAGGTATCAGGTTATTACTTTGTTTACAATGTAAACTTGTCCAGAAATTAATATTATGTGCTACTAATGTAGCAATTTTATATTTGTCATACTTTGTAAGATAAATACTATCTTTGGTCTTAAAACAATAATTACTAATAAAATTATTAGTGTCAAAAAAAGTAAAAGTGTCATTATGACGACATGTCAGAGTATGAATAATATTATTCAAATAATGTATCTTATTATTATATGATGGGGACTGGCAACACACATATGGGAATGCACATAATATTATTTTAAATACTCTTAGTTTACTTAGGCGTTCTATACAATACAATAATTCCCTCTTGCCCACTTTGTTGCTCTCACCTACCAGTAATACAATAGTGGAATTACTATTACACTTAGAAGACACAATTTTATCTATAATTTGATTGTAAGTTGCATTGGGCAGGGAATAGTGAATACAGTTCTTTAAATATTTCCTAAACATATAACCCATATTGCGACCCACACTGTCAGAGAATACCATGGTATTACTAGGTGGCTCAATGTTGTCAGAAGAATCACATCCAGTGTTCAGAGTACTGGTGCAAGTAGAGGGAGCTGATATGATTTCACTGACAGGGGGAGTGGAGCATGGCAAAGATTTTTCACATTCACATCTTTGCCTGTACAGGTTTTCTAGTGAATAAAACCTTTCTTCATTACTGTGGCATGAGTCCACTAGACTATTTAAGGCCTCAATGTACTCGCCTATCTCCTTTTGTGCAATTTCATATTTTATTGTTATTGAATTTAAACAGTCATTCAAACGCCTGATTTCCAACTGCAGCTGATATAAATCAGACTCATATTGGTCTGTCTGGGTTTTACCTACATCTAGTATCTCCCTTAATTGTAAATTAGACTTACAGGCACTATGATATTTTTTAAGGCCCATTTTGAGGTGCCTGATCTGTTTCTGTGACTTAGAAATAGATTTATTAAGTTTTGTATATTTTTTAAATTTATTTCTGCCAGTACTAACTAATTTTATAGAAGAATCTAATAATAGTGATTGATTGTCACAGGTTTTATTTATTGATGCAGTTGGACTATCAGGTATTGAGATATCTACCAGGTTAGCGGTGATGCATGGGTCGAGACAGATAAGGTCAGGCTCCCCAGCCACCAGCTCATTATAGAGGCTGTTGGAGAGGGCAGCCTCATCGGCCAATCTGACTGATTCCATGTGAGTGATTGAATTATGTACATCACTCAATTCACACTCCAGAAAGCTAATGCGTTTCAAGGCTTGTTCATGGGTGTTGCTGCATTCCTCTAAGCCGGTCAGTGTTGCCTGGAGGTGATCCCGCTGGAGTGTGAGCTCCACAACCTGAGTATGTAAACCGATTAAGTCTTTTTTAAGTTGGGTGTTTTTATCTACTACAATTAGAACCTCCTTTTCACTTTCTTCCCGTTCTTCCATCAATTGCTTGTTTAGGCATTTGCTTATGTCCAGCTCCTTTAAGGCGAGGTTTAGCTTCTGTTGTAAGTCCCGGGATAGAGCACTACGGGTCATCATTGTTGTTGCTTTTCTTAACAATTAATTGCCTCACAAGGGTGTATTAGGTAGTACTGAAATGAAAAGAAGGGTGGTTAGTAACTAGGTATAGTATTGATAAGGTTAAGGGAATAAAAAGTAAGTTTATTGCAGATAATTTTTAGGTTGAGAAGGGAGGGTACAAAAACAAAAGAAAAGTTTTTTTTTTTTTTAATTAGGTAAGTATGTAGCTAAAGTAGACTTAAGTAGAAATATGTTTGAAAATGTACTGTGTGAGTGTGTTAAACTTGTCTGAGGCTATATTGTTGGCGTCGTCAAATTGGCTTCCACAATTTGTCAAGGCAATTGAGACTGTAACAGAGCCCGCTGTGTGGATGGACGTTGCTCACAGTTATGTGAGCGTTTGTGTAGTATTGTAGTGTACAGAAGGTGTAAGGAATAAGTGAACACCAAATACTTCCCCTGATTTCCAACGTAGCGTAGGCGCAAGTTTCAAAAACAGATTCAGTTACACCAGTTTCACCAGTTCCTCAGTTCACTTATTTAGTCGTTTTACAACAATTGACGCAGCAGAAAACTCACAAACATTAATGTTATTGTTAATATAACTAAATTAAACAATGCAATACAAATTATTCAATAAATAACTAATTTATTTTAATAAATTTATACGAGCTACAAATTTAACAGCTGTTCGGGCCAGTGTTGCCATTATATAGACTTATATACGGACTATATTAATAAGTTAAACGATTAGTTGATTGAAATTGTACTGTCATTCGAACCAAATATCAGTCAACAGGAAAATGGTAAAATTTGACCCAACAAGTAGGCAAAACTAAATAAAACCGTATAAAAATTGTGTAGTTTGTTGTTTAGTTGCTGCGCTGCAGTAGAAGACTAAACTAATGATACCTGTAAAAGGGTCAAAAGACCTCTACATACCAAGGCTCTGGATGTATTTATTAGGTAAAATGTTACATTCACACAGAACCCAAAGAATAAAAATAGCTACTTTCATTACCATGGGTGGACTTCTTTCTGTCTATAAGTTGATCATATAAGTTATGAAACCTCGTTAGTAACTCTGAAAATTATTATTAATTTAATAGAATATGCGTGGGAAACGCTGAATAGTTTTATATGCGAGTAAAGAAAGTGAACAAGTTGTGTGAATAAAAAAAGTTGACGCTGAGAAAATCGAACAGGCTGTTGCACCGTAGTTATAAATAGCGTAAAACTTGCTTTTTCGTGCAATTGTGGCCCGAGGCGAAATGAAAGTACTTGAACAAGCGTGTAAACAATAAGAGACGTCAATATTATTGTTATACCATCAATAAATCGATTTATGAATGAATTACAATTACTATTCAGAAAAAAATATTACCGTGGGATTATTCTTTATTTTCTACATAGTATGTAGGCTTAGTTCATAAAATATGACTCGATATGACTCGAGGCATCATAAGGCTCAAATCGTCAGACATAATCTGCTTATTTAGTGTTGAGTGCTTTGAGAGTGCTTTCTCTAGGTATTGAGTAAAACATTGTCATACCTATCTATTTAATGGTGTGTTTCCCGGAAGGTAAGGCGGAGGTGAATTACACATTTCACCAATCATTGTACCTATTAGGACCCACCGTGACCCACGTAATAGAGAGTGTGCCTATTGCCACTATTGTTGACCCGAGCCAAGCATCTGAGGCTGCATAATTATATCTGTCTGATGTTAAACAGTTCTTAAACAATATAAAAGTTCTTTCATTTTCCTCAAATACGATTCTCGCGGAAATACCACTTTGTTTTTACAAGCTTTTTTATACAACATTCCTAAACCACAATAACAATTTTACATTTATTGCGAATTAATGTTAGTTTTATATTGTAGTCTGATTGTTTGTGGTCAGCCAGATATGGCGTATCGTGTCCTGGCGCCAACTGAACACAGCTTCATAAATAAAAGATTTAGAGCTTCTCTTAAAATAGTAATAATCAAGTTCACAATAAAACTTAAGACATCGATAAGATATATATTTATGAGTTTTATTGGCTGTTCTCCGCAAGTTGTCCGTGTGGATAATCGCGACCGCAGACGATACTGTGGGGTTAACGTTTTCTATTTTTTTTTTATAAGTTCCATGCTACTTAATTTTAAAACTATACTAATCTATGCTAATATTACGAGTATAAAGCTGAAGATTTTATTTGTTTATTTTTTGTTTGTTTAGTTGGGTGAACGCACTAATCTCAGGAACTACTGGTTCGAATTGAAAAAATATTTTTGTGCTGAATAGTCAGTTTATCGAGGAAGGTTATAGTAAATCAGAAGATCAGTAATAATAAATATTAACAAATCGGACAGATTCCTATACATTATTTGAAAATTTATAAATTGTGCTACTACTTCTACGTTCGAAGATCATGGATTCGATTGCCGCTCCCGTTCTGTTTGCATTGGTCCGAGTGTAAGTGAAGCAGGCTAATCTTGATGTATCAAAATCTGTGGCTATATTATTTCACAGAGGTTCACATAACTAATGATTTAAGCTCTGTGACTGTTTGCAAGAGCAGTTTCGACCGCACGCGCACCGTTCTGTTGGGATCTGCGGCAGGTGGTCTTGCGAAACCGAGACGCGTGCGCAAGGCGTGCGACTAAACACTATTAATACCGACAGTGTTAAATGAGTTGAAATTGGGATGCTCGAATGGTAGTTGTGTTGTAACTTTAATACTTATACACTAGCTGTTGCCTGCAGCTCCGCCTGCGTGAATGCTGAAATTTGCCCATTGTCTGAGCAATTCTCTCTTTTTACCCGACTACGGCGAAGCCAAAGGAGGGTTATGATTTTGACAGGCTATGTATGTATGTATGTTCGTTTGTTCCCTCATAGCTGCTCAACTACTTATTAGAACTGGACATATAGCATATCGTTAGAATCGTCTTGATCGTCCGATGGTTATGGGCTATATGACGTGTCACTAAATCTAATGTGGCGCCCTCTAGCGGCCATAAAGTACTGTGTTGAAAAAATAATTTGAGATAAATATGCCGTGTATGGTATCAAATTAAAGAGCTCAATTAGCACATTTCAAATATGCATAAATTATAGCTGTTGGGTGCCCCAAAAAAAAAATAAAAAAAAAAGTTTAAAACTAAAACCCGTCTACTTAAAAATCACGCTCTGAAAAGTATTTAACAAGAAAATATCTAGGATAGCCGTGGTCGTATGCCACTTACTATAATAAAACGATACATACATGCTATTCTAAGGAAAAGTGGCATACGACCACGGCTATCCTAGATATTTTCTTGTTTAATACTTTTCAGAGCGTGATTTTTAAGTAGTCGGGTTTTAGTTTTTTTCAGTATGAAACTTTGACGAAGTAGGATAAACAATAATGTTGGTGAACATCCATTTCTATCTTCAATATCAAAGAACTTGGTTTTACTAAACAAGCGCAAGTTACGTAGCTATTGTGATAAGACCCCTCTAAACACCATACTAAACCGAGTTAACTATATCTCGTTCTCGTGTTGGATCATTTAATTCAATTAGTTTCATTGAACAGTTTATTTCGACTTGGTCTCGATTCTTTATCGTTTTGATGAATTCAGTCGTGAAGCACTACCTAAAAAGTAAAATGTCTAGAAAGTGTTCACTTTTAAAACTTTTTGCCTTTTTGACGCTCCTAAACGCTAGTTAGGTTTTTTTTTTTACAATAGTGAAATAGAGGAAAGTCTAGTTAAGAAAATAGTGTGAGTTGACCGCTTGACCTCAATTTAGGTATGTAATCTACAAATAATGTAAATGAATACAGATGTAATTCATACTTTATTTGTCAACAAAGAAAGATTAACACAACGATAGTAAAAGTAAAGTAGAGTCAGCATCAGATCGATCTTGACGAACAAAGTAGGTACTCAAAATGATCTTAGTACCTTGATATTACACCCTTCCTGTTGAATTTTTCTGATATTTGGTACATGATATTCGGACGATAATACATTTAAATCAATAAAACAGTTTGACTTGCTCCCAACACTTTGATATAAAGATCATTTTGAGACTTTCTATCCAGATCTGATGCTGACTGTACGATAAAAAAAAAAGAAAATTCAGTTTGCATCAGATCCATCCATCAAAATCCGCATCCTAAAAGTTGCTCCGCATAAGTAGACGTATAAAACAAGTTACTACTCGTAATTACATTCATATTTCATGGCAATATTAAATCGTAAACATATTCTATCATCCGATAGATAGTATGAATAATGATGATCTGGTTTTAAATAGAGCAGGATGATTTCGACAGGTATTGATGGATGATCGGTTGAAGTCTTGATGCCTTTAACGCATGTGGTTTTGGATGGAGCTAATCGATCGATTAATCTTTTTGGAAATCGATGGTTAGGTATATGAGTTGGTTAGATAATAGTTATGGAACCCAAAGCTGTCACGAGCTGAGATTAGTGAGATTGACTCGTAAATTAAACGGTTCAGATAATTGAAAAAAAAAAAAAAAAAAAAAGGAAGTGAAGTAGGTACACACTACATAGAAGGTTAAAGAAAGTATTAAGTGTGTAATGCATTTATTGTCGAAGACAAAAGAGGGTATCGTGACAGTTATTATTTAAGCATCATTCAGGATATAGGAATAGTAAGGTCACCGATTGAAAAAGCCACCCTTGAAGTACAACACTGTACGTAGGTACCTACTATGTATAATGTATAAATTATTATACAGGCTTGCTTGCTATTAGAAGTAAATTAAATCATTTGAACGGACCATTCAGGCTTGTCCGCAGCACGTTGTTTGGTATGGTGTAACTTTTAAACGAGTTCAGAGTTGCGAAATAGCCTATACTGTCTGGTCTAGGCCGAACTATTAATTTGCACATTTCAATCACACGCTTACATATTTTATTCAAGAATCTCGATAAACGAAATACATCTTAAAACTAACATCTTAGAACTACACATTCTCCCTTACAAATGCTTAGTGCCTTAGTAAAAATTTAATTATAAAAATGACCTCTAAGACCTCGGCTGGTCGACCACGGTCATATTTCATTATTTTTACGAAACACTAGTGAATTAGAGCAGTAATGCGCATGCGACTTGTCCTAGAGGTATTAAAGCTGAATATACTTACGCAATTACACCAAAAGTACAAACAAAGTAAGTACTTAAGCATGTCATCTTAATATGATGCGCATGGGCTGTTGTCCGTACAACATGGTTCACGAGGTCTTAGTAGAGAATAGAACATACTCGTTGTTTTTCTATAATTTAGAGTATTTTATTCAGGTCCTTAGTCCTGTATTTGCGTATGAGGCCCATCAGGGTCTTTCGGGACCCAAGCCAACCTCACATGTAACCTGCTCAGTCTGTACACCTGCTGGTAGAAAAACTCAGGCTTTATTCTCAAGGTTGGCGGCATAGTAAGAGGACACTCACTCTTGTAAAAGCTTTAAGTGATACTCAAGGAAATGAGGAATAGAAAAGCGGACCCGGGCTTCAAAGTGCAGATGGTGAAGATGGTGGTTGTTATCATTTAGCCAGTTCTTTTCCGGTAAAGGCTTTTTGAACTAGTGTATTATGAGATGATTGAAATATTGATACCTAGAGAGGAATTCAATTATATTGATTGCTTAATTAAAAACTTTCGGCGTTGTGAAACCGAACACGCTCAAAACACGTTCTCTTCGTATGTAATTTTTTAAAAGATCATCTGAGGATGTCTAGATTTTTTAATACATCACGCAACAAATTAAAATTGGTAGTTTAGTTTTAATTGAAATCAAAGATATAAGTAAGTATCTATGATTATCTATGATTAAAACCATACTAGAAAGTTATTGAACTCAATTTTTTTAAATCCAAAGCACATAATCCAAAATTGATACGGAAAAACTACTTAACACCTACTTTAGCCAGCGGCGGCTCCGGAACCCATGGGAATCAATTTTGGTAGTAAAAAGTAGCCTGTGTTAGTGGACACTTGTAGGGTACATTATATTTTCCACTAACACAGGCTACTTCCTCCTTTAACATATAACGGCAGTACAGATTTATATAGATAGTTTTTAAAGAATGCTTATGGATGTGGCTGATATTTGGTACAGGTTCCCAATCCACATCCGTTCTGCCGTTTGGACATAATTGAGAAACAAGCACCCAAACAACACTCCGACATACCTAGATAGAAAGACTAAAACTCTAGACATAGTAAGAACAATAGAAATATGTATTTAAGTAGAATTTACTGCAACGAAAATGCAGATTTGGAGCACCTCGCTTCACGGTTGACAATTTCGCAAGGTGAGTCTGCCTATGTATAGGATCAAGAATTTCACCTTCTGTGGGTAAATATACCTCAATATGATTTCCTCTTGACCTCTTCAACCCCAGTTTCCCTTCGACCACAATTAGACTCTTTTTTGTTTTCTGTTTATATTGGAGATTGATGGCACTTGGTGGAACTTCAAATAAATAAATAATTGTGGAAAAGTACAGTGATTTATTCAATATGACTTTTTTGTTTTGTTTGTTGCTTTTATTGGCAATAGCAGTAGACAATAGTATACTTCGATCTATTTAATACAATACATCGTCTATATTATGTCGAACTCTGTTAAGCCTTCCAGCTCGCAATGCTGGGGAATGCGGCAAGGTGTGCCGGACACCGTGCAATGCAACAACCGTTGCCTAGGCTAATTTCTAACTACTATACGTATAGTCTATTTGAACGGATATTAGGACATTTACGAGGTAAGTTGTTTGGGGAAAAGTTTATTTATTTGCATTCGCTCACGATGTTGTGCTGTGATCTGAATAGGTAATGTTCACTCAACATTTCAGCTGGTAGCTTATTTCAGTTCTTGCTCTAAGCCTCTGCTGGCTTATTGCTACGATTATGCCGGTGGCCAGCAGTGTACCCCCGATGATAATAATCTGCCTAATTTTGCATCAAAGTGGCTATAGAAAGAATTAAAATTCTGTGTTTATTTTTTCCTATTTGACCTAAGTATTTGGTTGATAAGTATGGACGTTCCGTTTTTGGACACAGCTTTGAGATCATCACAATACATCTGGCGTTGAAACTGTTTCTAAGCACCGGTAATTGTTTATGTCATTTTTCTCTTCTCTCCAATCTCCCTCTTGGCTAAGAGTCGACCCTTAAAATTATTTAATATTATTACTCATATATTAATTTTTATTTGTAGGTATATTAAATCTCTCTCATAGTTTACATTGATTGTAAAATGTTTGCCAATTTTCTCACCTCTTATTTATATCTTAAGTTCATTGATTCTTTAAAATATCCTGCGTAGTTTAAAGTCAGTTTACATCGTATTTATAAGGTCATTGATTCTATAAAATCTTCTACGTCTTAGAAGTTGATTGTAATATCTATTTGTTGATTTTTTTGTGGGCTCTGTACAAAGTGGACTTGTTTTATGAGGCAATGTCGTTCACCACGAGTTGAAATCAACGACCAGTCAATACGTAATCACCATGGAGTTATTGACAATGGCATGTAGGGCTGTCTGTCATTGACAATGACTTCTATGAGCTGGATGTGAGGAACAAATAAATTGATTGGCCATTGCCAACAAGTGATGCACAACTTACTATAGCTGTTATAAAAGTTGAGTTATGTTTTTTTGTTATTTACATAGGACACGTCAATTTGATTTCGCCTCGCTTGATGGTAAGCTGAAGGCAAAGTCTCTGAAAAGATGGTCACCATTGAAGACACGTATCATGTTACAATGGTGGCAGGCAGCTTGATGTTTATAGAGATGGCGCTAAAAAGTTTAATCGCCTCGATCTCACGGATTTTGGCACAGTTTTTGTGCTAAATACTCGTAGCTTAGGTATCCCAAAAGTAGTAATTCATGTAGATCATAGGTCATAGGACTGATTATAAATTATTTCATTAAAAAGGTATTATTTTCTGAGACGAGCTATAAAGGCACTTAAAATGTATCTAATTCATTCTGTAGAACTCTATTTGGAAATTGAGCAACTCTAGCTCTTGTGTTTCAAACACTAAATTCGTTTTGCTATTAATATTTATGTAGGCGTTTCCACTCAGCTCTATTTATTTAAGAAACACGAGCGATACTTCAGCTTGACATATGACAACCCTGTAATTGTGGCGTGGGCGCTCGTTCATACGCCATGCGCCGGCGCATGTCGCAAGTCGCTTGCGAAACTGTCTCAATAGTGCCTTTATGGTCAGCTAGGACCCACCATTGTGTTCACTACACAATATCCGCCCCTTATATCCACCAAAAATTATAAAAATATAATAAGTAGGTACATAAAGTAGGTATGTATGTCTGTCGCATGAAATAAGTATGTGTTTACCGCGCTATCATAACGTGTAATCTTTTTCTAGGTTACTCTGTGTAGGTTTTAAAAAGAGCAGATTGTGACACACTTAAAATTGCCTTGTACTTTGTATTATGGCCAATTAATACACATAACTTAATGGTTATATAATTATTCAATACTCCTAAATGATACCTTGAGATGTATAATGATACATTTAATATAAAAAATCGTCCACTTATTACCAAATTATGCGTATTTGAAGAAATTAAATAACGATTAAAAAGACTTTGATTAGTACATCTTTCTTATTATGATACACAGTGTCGAGAAGTGCTCAGTAGGTGATGATACCTAATTGAGTCAGAAAACTAAGTCTAAACGCTAGTGGAAAATTTAGTCTAAATAAAAGTAGACCTCAGAGCAAGCTAGGCTGAAAGTTTCTTTGTATGAAATTAGTAAGGAAGTCATTCTACGTCTGATCCCTAATTTCTCACCCTTGAGTCACTACCGTACTAAAAAAAAAATGTAGCTAGCTATATAATATACTGTTGGATTCGAGAGGCGAAGGACTGAGTGCTTCGGTTCACATTGAAAGAATGCGCTTATATTTATGTCAATTGGTAAATGAAAACTGAGAGATAACTGAAAACCGGTGCTACCAAAGATAATATCCTTGTATCCTTGTCCTTCATTAGGGACTACTACAAGAAACGTTTTAGTGAAACTGCCTCGTTTTTAGTTGGTTGTCGAGTAAAGGCATATGGTGGTTATAAGATATCACTTTTAAATTTAAGTACGGGGTCCACAAGGATTAAGTTTATTGCTTACGATGTATCTGATGAGGCTGTCAAGCTGAGTGCCACCATTGTAACATGGTACTTACGTGTCTATAATGGTGACTCTGTTTCTTGAGACTTTGCCTTTGGCTTGTTATCTGGCGAGACGAATTCAAATTGACGTGTCCTACATAAAAAAAGCTCTTTATTCTCCTCATGGATATTATTAGTATCAGATGCCTGATGACCTGATGTTTATACCAGATTCTATCTACTGTACCCAAACATTTCGTATATGGAGCATAACTGCGACACAGGAGTCGTACACCGCGTGTGCATGACCGCGAATCCGCGTTTACTCACGCGCAGACAACACGTTCTTTTATGGCTTATCTAGTAGATCTTGTTCGATAACCGGACCACCACTAACAGTCCTTTGTGCGGTTGGAGATAATTAGTAACAGTCTAATAGATAAGATCTATAGTTTTAATTTTATGAAACATGAAGGAATGTTGTTCTGACTAGTTGACTTAGATACTTACTTGTTAAAAAAGATTGTGTCTAGGCTAATCTTGCACATTATGGTGGTTTTATTGAAATGTATATGTATTAAATATTTATAATATGGGATGGCATTGGATATTGGGTATCCATAGGGAGTTATATTAGTCTAAGAAACAATAAAATAAAGAAAAAGGGAGACTCGTGTGACGATTGCCCATTTATTTAGTCCTCGATGGTAAAGAGGGGTGCTAGGTATAAGTTTAATGTGTTTATCTGTGTAGGCACTGTAGCTGCGAAACCAGTAGCAACATTTTGAAGTATTATTTTCTCTTTGAGCTGTGATCGCAATGTCGATGGGGCTGAACATCAAAATGACTTGAAGTAGAGATATAATGATAATATGGTGTAAGGGCGGAAAACTGGTGATGGAGAAGTTTTTACTGTGTCTTTAAATCGTAATAAATTGAGTCATTTAGGTTTGCAACAGATGTATGTTACAAACATAATATATTCACATCTGTAAATCGCCAAAGGGGTAGGCAGAGGTGTATTAACCCCCACATTTCACTTACTATATTTCTGTCCCACCCATTAAATTAGTTTAGAGAAGTATTTTATAAAACTGCATGCTTTTTAAACATACGTTTTGACTCTGATTGGCGTCAAGTGTAAACCATGTTGTCGATGCAATTATACATTCCTATTTTGTGAAATGAAAAATAACAGCTATTAAAATTAAATGGGGAAAATTTACCAAAAACGATTACCAATTGCTACATAGAACCATGAAATGATTACAGTTGCATTTGACTAAGCATATTCCGTAACCCTAGGCATACTTGACACAAATCACTTTTTTCTATATTTGGTTGCATATATGTATTGCATAGACCGCTACCTTGTATTTAAATACGAGGTTCATTATCGATTACACGTGTTAGGCTTGAGATTATACGCGTAATTAAGAGAATTATGTCGGCATTGTTTATTACAGGTGATTAACCTATCGAAGGATTTTGAAGGATACTATTTTTCTCAGCTTCTTAATGATATATTGGTAGAATATTTTTTTAAACTGGTCATTGAGTTGGTATGCTAGCTATTGCTTTTATAATATTACTCTGGTCTCCATCTAGGTTACATATGTATTCTGTACCTACAGATTAATAAGGTACATGCTAACAATAGTTTTAGCTGATATAATTTATTCTATAATAAAAACACTGGTACAAGAGAATAATGCCTATGGAAAGGGTTAATCAACATGTCTGAATGGCCTAGAATATTTATTAAGCCTATAAAGTATAGGTGTTTGGAGTTGATCAAGGTAACTGGTGATGACCCGTGTAGTTCTCCTTATTTTTCGCCACTGAACTATTTCTTCCAATGATTTGAGTCCTGTTAACGGTTCTTCAAATAATCCGGCTCGAAGGACCTATGTTTGAGTTGGTCAAGGTAACTGGTGATGACCCTTGTAGTACCTATATCAATGTTACTCGTAACATTTATTTTGATCCACTAAACCTGAATTTCAGTTAAAATAATTAGTAAAACGTGAGAGTTTAGTTTTAATTGATCTCAGTTTTCTATCTTACTTTAAGTACTTTGTAGTGTACCAGATCTATGACATGCTATTAAATGCACATAAAATTTAATGCGAATGAACTTGTTAAGATTGCTTACTAAATGGATATAACTTTAATGTTGTACGTTTGTCAACAGAAAACCTGGCGCCTTCGGAGTTGAAGAAACTTAGAAATAAACAGAGGAAAGCGAAACGCAAAGCAGAACAAGAGAGTGCCCTACAAGCTCAAGTACAGGTAACTTCAGTCTCATCATAAAGGGTGCTTACGTAGAGTATCGTTACCGGTAGGTACGGGTGAGCCGATACGGGTAAACCTATCCGTGTTGCCATCATAACAATTCGTCGTTTTTCAACAAAATCGCAAAGGATTCGCGCCCTTTTCAAACTTATTGGCGCAAATGCGTTGTGATTTTTTTTTGACGTAATGTGGGGTTAGAACGTAAACTACGTATTATGTACGATAATTTTTGTTGCTATGGTAACTTGTCGATGCAGGTAGCCGATGACGGTAATTTGTTTATCTATGTAAGCACCCTTAGTCCCGTTCGCATGCCTAACTGCGATACGGTTGAACTTCGATATTATCCATGAAGCGACTACAATCTGACCTCTACAACCCATTGGTGACATCGAAGTTCTGTATTTAGATTTTCATTTTATAATCACGCATGTATCCTCGGAGGGTTAGGCAGAGGTTAATTCACCAATCATTGTATTCGGTTAAACGTAATTGAGGGTGAGCCTATAGCCTTATTCCGGGCACTATTTTAGACTCGAGCCAAGCCCTCCGAATCAGAAGGTCCATAAGGGAACAATGTCATTGTTTGCAGAAGGTCCACATGTTTAAACGTCTATAAAATGAGAATGTCTAGAGTGACAAAACGACTTACTAGTAAAACGTCCAAAATGTGAAAATGTCATTAATGTTAAGTACAGTCATTAATAGATGTCTCATATCGTTTCTTGATTTGTCTAACACGTTTACGTCAATACTTAAGATAAATACTCCTTTATAAATTACACGCAAACTACCACTAAAAATTGGTTCGAACGAGATCCAGTCAGTAGTTTTTTTTAAATACGTCATATTAAAAAAAAAAACTACTGACTGGATCTCGTTCGAACCAATTTTTAGTGGTAGTTTGCATGGCAATTTACATCATATATTTTTTTTAGATTTATCATTCTCTTATTTTAGAAGTTAGAGGAGGGGGAGGGGGGGGGGGGGGGTCACATTTTTCCACTTTGGAAGTGTCTCTCGCGCAAACTATCCAGTTTAGAAAAAAATTATGTTAGAAACCTCAATAGCATTTTTAAAGACCTATCTATAGATACCCCACACGTATGAGTTTGGAGTATGATGAAAAAGAAAAATTTGAGTTTCAGTTCTAAGTATGGGGACCCCGAAAATTTAATGCTTTTTTTTATTTTTGTGTGAAATTCTTAATGTGGTTCACAGAATACGTCTTCTTACCAAGTTTCAACAGCATAGGTCTTATAGTTTCGGAGAAAAGTGGCTGTGACATACGGACGGACAGACAGACGGACGGACAGACATGACGAATCTATAAGGGTTCCGTTTTTTGCCATTTGGCTACGGAACCCTAAAAACGACTGTTTATACAGGAGATTGATGGCACTTGGTGGAACTTGCTACACATATTGAATAAAGCACTTGTACTTTTCATGTAATTGTGAATTCCACATCAATATAATTGTTATAATTGTGGAAAAATACAAGTGATTTATTCAATATAAATAAAATACGTGTCGGAGGAATTAAATTTTGTGTTTGTAATCGTAAGTTATATGTTTAACTTTTGTTTCTTTAGACTTTCTCATGAACCTTTCTGTTGTTTTCTTGATTGTACCTGGCCTTTTTCAATAATGACATTTTCACATTTTGGACGTTTTACTAGTAAGTCGTTTTGTCACTCTAGACATTCTCATTTTATAGACGTTTAAACATGTGGATCTTCTGCAAACAATGACATTTTTCTCTTATGGACCTTCTGATTCGGAGGGGAGCCAAGCATCTGTGACAAGCCAAGGCTGTATATAGCTGTCTGATGTTAAACAGTCCTATCCCTTAGTCGCCTTGAACGACAGTGCATGGGAAGAGATGGGGTGACCCAGATTCTACTCTGCTGGGAAGCACCCGGCTAATTAGATCTGTCTACCTAAAGATATGATTCCGAAGCCGACTGCATACGACAACTTCATACGCATGCAGCAGATACAGCGAACCCATTTCTTGTTAAACTCCGAGACAGATACAGGGGACCATTGAGAAGCCGCAATGAATTACGCGCATGTGCTGCGTGCGTCGGCAGTTGTCGTATGCGGTCGGCTACGGAATTATACCTTAACAATCAATTTTTCAAGACAGAACACTGAAGGAAGAGGGAGAGTAATCTGGTGATTGGTTTTGCAGGTAAAACGTGAGCAGCATCACAAGGCGCGTCAGCAACAGGAGCAAGGTGATCCTGAGGCGCCGCAGCTAGATGAACTCATACCGGATAAACTTGCCAGGGTAAATATTACAAGCTGCAGTGAATATTTTAAAGTTTGTGCGGATGAATGGTTGGAAGTGTGTGAAGATTTTTGTGCTTTTTTCAGGATGCAGGTATATGCAATTTGACAAAGAAAAAGGTATTTTTTTATATCTTTATTTGTTTATAGGACTTTTATGTGATGATGACGGCGAAATGTGGGTGCTAGCACCTCTGCCTACCCCTTCGGGGATAAAGGCGTGAGTTTATGTTATGTATATGTAAGTCAGTCCTAAAGAAAAAAATATTTGTCGCCTTCCAGTCTTCGAGTATTTATCATTATACGGTGTTGTCAAGTTATACTCAATGATCTTAATATTGACTTTCTCCTTTTTTGAAGTCGGTTAATTAGATATGTTGTCTGATCAATGTCGCGACGTGGCGGACAAACAAATTTTGACATCGCGTTTGTACTCATCTCCGGGCTACTGGCGGCCCACAGACGGCGTGCATTTAAGTCGGTTCTAGTTCGAGATAACCTCCCCCACCGGCTCCTTGGGGGATAAAAAGATATCGCGATTGTATTGAAATAATATATTGTACCTCATTTTAAATTGAGATACTGAAATCTATCATTATGTATGTTTAGAAAACATTAGCTACTGATGCAATGCTACATATAAACATGCTAGCTAGTAACCGTATCAAGATTGTAGTGTAGTTTGTTTGTTATTATACCTATGTATACCTATACTAGCTTGCTTTCATTGCATTCGGTTTAGGTACTAAGCAAAATAGCGTACTATTTGTTTACAAACACGTTCTGCAGCTTAGTGGTTAAAAAGTCGGGCTTACGATCAACAGGTTCCGCGTTCGAATCCTGTTCATTACACTATCGACGTGAGCTCACTGCCTTGCCTGATGTTTCAAAAGTTCGGTGAAAGGTTTTTCCATATTCACGGGAACGGGAACAGAATTCCACGAGGGTGACACCACGTGCATGAGTAAACATAAATGGTTTTAACTACTCTATAGAGTTATCACACTGTCATGTCAATCCGATGTGCGATAGAGAGAATGCTCTACAAAACTCAAGCTTCTGTCCGATGATGGTATCAAAGCCAAAATAAAGCTGGGTACTGTACCTACTTCCTTCTTTATTTTTATACAAGTATAAATAAAGAATTGGAAATTTATATTTACATTGCTTTGCATCTTCCAGAAAAAACAATAGTTATTCGACTTTCGTTCGAGATATTCGTTATTGTCGAATGACTATTGTTATTGTAAACTATCGACACTTACTAAATTCCAAAATTTGTCTCCATAACCCAACTCACTTCCTAACTGTAAATAACAATCGAAATTCCTAACATTGATTGATTAGAATGTCACAATCGATTTTGTTTATAGCAATATCAATGATGAATGCTAAAAATACACTACCTGTTCTCTGTTCTAACAATAGCGAGTGACAATGACATGTGGTGTACCTATTGTGGTACAGTCACGATGCACGTGTGTTGGGGAAACGTGACCCAATCGTTACTGGTCATGTTGAGGTAACTTTTGCAAATATGCGGTATGAATTAATAGGTCGTTATGGTCGGTGGCAATGCACGCTAAATACCCGTTTATGGATTTACTAACTGTGAACGCGGCTTCATCCGTGTGAAATTATTTTTTATTTTGCGCGATACCCTAATTTTTATGTGATCTGTCTACCAGCAAAAGTTCTCTCAAAATCCATGTCCTCTTTTACAACTTTGGTCGTGCCCCTTTTAATGGAGTTCTGTGGAAGACATTTACTACACTTGAAGCCAAAAAATTACCGCAAGATGTGGTCGCGTCACTGATGGCAACTCCTGCACTACATACGATAAAAATGTTTGAAACATACTCTGAAATTGTAGGTCTATACTGTATGCGGTTTCATTTACGCACAGTTGCATTAGTTGTCTCTCTACCCATGACCTATCACCCTAGCTGACCGAGACCTTTCAAACAAAAGAATCCGCAATAGAATTCGTTCAGTAGTTTTTGCGTCCATCGCGAACAAACAGACAAGAATTCAATTAAAAATATTTTTGTGTTCAGCATCGTTAATAGATAGAATATAATCCAAGTATTTTTTATCTCCAATGTACAGGCACGACAACCACTTTACAATTTATGATGTTAACAGTTCAATACTGTTGCTCAATGTTGCATAGTAATAAAATATTACTAATATTAAATGATGACGAATGCAAGTTCAATAATTTTAAATTTTTAATATCGTATTATTAAAATAATTACTGTAAGCCATTCCTATCTCGATGTTGCTATTATCCTCACAAAATGCTAATCTAGATAATTTTGCATTTCCAGGCGGAAGACCCACTAGAGCAAGCAATCAAGTTCCTACTACCACTTAGAACACTCGCCGCTGATAGGATAGACACACATTTAATGGCATTCGAAATTTACTATAGAAAAGGTAACAAAATTATCTTACTGTTCATCATATAGCAAGTTCCTGAAATGTGTAAGGACAACGTTCTTAGCTTAGTGGTTAAGCAGTCGGCTTTACGATCGGAAGGTCCTAGATTCGAATTCTGGCCGCCACACTAGCGACGAGAACCCACTCCTACTTAACCTGCCCCTCTAGACAAGTGGCAATTCGTTGCTCGGCGTATGATGGAATAGAATGCCAAATGTATGGGACAGGCGTCAACGAATGTCAAAAACGTCAAATCCTATACATTTGTCATTCTATTCCATCATATGCCGAGCAACGAATTGCCACTTGTCTAGGGGGGCTGCTTACTTAGCTGGCGGGGCCTGGAGGAATATTAGTCATTTCTGTTACCAATAAAAAAAGGGCAGTTGTCTCTGCCTATAGAAGGAAAGACGTAGGTATATGTATGTTGTGTTTTATTCATCATCTCAAGTTTTTGTTTTTTACGCAATCTCTTTCTGACATAGCTTGCTTTTACGGGAGTGACAATCAGTCTGATCCCACTAACCTCGAAAGAAAAGCCTGTACTTCTTCGTTCTTTAATCAGTAGCCCCTCTATACAAGTGGCAATTCGTTGCTCGGCGTATGATGGAATAGAATGACAAATGTATAGGATTTGACGTTTTTGACATTCGTTGACGCCTGTCATATACGTCAAATCCCATACATTTGGAATTCTATTCCATCATACGCCGAGCAACGAATTGCCACTTGTCTAGAGGGGCAGGTGTATTAGCTCGCAAGTAAAGTTGGCTTAGACTCGTTGGCTTATCTTTGTGAGGCCGTTTACAACCTATCTTACTAATACTATTAAAAAGGCGAGAGTTTGGATGGATGGATGCATGGATATCTCGTCAAAATGGTCGAACAGATCTAGATGACGTGAACTGAGCTAGATTTATAATCTGGAATCGCGTATACCTTTAGGTAGCAGGAATGGTAATACCATTTCTCGCGTGTGCAGTAATCTATTTTTATCATTATGTTATATAAAAATAACCTTATTTTTGTAAATAGAATTGAGAGTTTATTCAAAGGGTTCTTGTATGAATTCTTTTTAGTAATATTTCTATTTACACAAATTACGTAAAATTTTAACGACCAGCAATATCAAATCAAGATAGGATTGCTATGGGAACACATGTACCTAAGCCTTAAGCCAAGTGGCTTAATTACGTTAAATGAATTATCCTTTACAAGTCTTTTTATATACGACACATGCACATAAATTAAACGGTACCTAAACCATTAAGCCTGCGTGCAATAAACATTTAAGTTAATTTACAAAATCCGAGCACAATAGTTTGGGCCCCCGCGTTACTTGGACAATGAGCTTTTGTACAGGGCTCGTACAAAAACTATTGCGTACGCCACGTTTGCTGGCGCGTTCGCTGAAATTTCGTCATAAAGTAATAGAAACTTTACCTTTAGAATATTTCTAGAACAGCCTATCAAAACTTAGCTAGATTATCTAGGCTCTAGGACAAAGAGCAATGTTAAAATGGTTTAATTTAGACGCAAATTGGCCTAATACCAATTTCTAATACAAATTATGTATTGTGGCATCTAAATCCTGTACTTTAAGAGACCGGGATCCGCTCGCCTATTCTTTCTCTTGATTTTAGTGAGAGCGACTACTACCTTCACTGTATTTTAGCGACTATTATCTGACCTCCCAACCTTAAACGAAAGCCTGCGCCAATTTTTTGTCCGTTAATCATTAGGTGTATCGCTAGCAGGTGAGATTGACTTGAGCCCCAAAGATTTTGATAGGATCTTCATACACCCCAAAATATTTATCACATAGACACTCATATCTTCAATTTATGTACTTCCAGACAAACCCTTGCTGATGCTGCAGAGCCTAAAGCGCGCGTGGCGACTGGACAGCACCCACCATCACTTGCACGACTGCCTGGTGCGGTTCCAAGGGTGGTTGGACAAATCGCTCGCCACGCTCAACCCCTCCGTCGCGGCAGTCATTTCTGCTGAGACGCAACCGGTAAGATCTTCACGCAATTAAAATACATGCATACGAACATCTTTGGCAGTCGTCACGGGTAGTTGGAGTTCTAAAAAGTTAAACAGCTGGTCTAACTGCAATGCTTCGATATCGCAATTGAGGACTTGTGTGAAACGGTAGTACAGCATTTGACTGCTATGTTAGAGATTGTTCCTATCATTGCAAGTAGTTTCCAGTTAAAGTCATCATTTTGGAGCCTGTGGTCCGCTGTCTCCTTTTGTTTTTGTCTTATACGGTTTTTACGGGAGGAACCTCTACTGGGAGAGAAAAGTCAGCGCCGGTGCTTTGTCTGTCGAAGAGCAAGTATACAGGTTCGTAGGTGAGGTTCGCATTTCAGAATTTTCCGTGCAGCCAACTGCCAGACCCACTGGCAGTATCAAAGCTTCATTATCACCATATATTCGGACATTTGAGGCTCATAAACTCCTTCTTCATCCTGGCGTTGATTCCCAGTCGCATCTGAAGCTTTCACCTCGGAGTCTGGGGTCCGTTTTAATAGGCTTAACTGCGGAATTGGCTGGACCTCGATATTTATTTCTGTGTAGCGACTACCATCTGAACTCCACAACCCAATTGTGAACAGTTCATAAACTGTCACATTTATATAATAAGTAGAATGACTATATAGTCATATACATTCATACAATAATGAACGTCGATTAAAGGTTCAACCCCACCAAACGGACGGCATCGGAACGGATTTTACAATCTTTAAACAAAATAAATCTTATATCACAGCATTTAAAGTTTATATTACCAAGTCACGCATGACAGCTTGACGTGCGTCATGCCGCCGCACGTCGCTGTCAAGCTGTTGTGCGTGACTTGGTAATATAAACGTCAAACACTGTGATAATAAGATTTAATTCTGTTTAAAGACTCAAGCTGTGGAATGAACTCCCCGCGATGGTTTTCCCAAGCGACTACAATATGGGGTTCTCCAAGAAGGGCATTAGAAGGTTTCTTCAGGGTCGGCAGCACGAGTGTGACGCCCCTGGTGTTGCATACGTCTATAGGCCACGGTAACCACTTTCCATCAGGTGGGCCGTGTGCTTGTCTGCCACCTAAGTGGTATAAAAAAAAAAAGATTGTAAAATCCGGGCCGATGCCGTCCGTTTGGTGGGGTTGGACCTTTACATAGGATAAAGTGAAATCAAGCTCAGGCGGGACTCGAACCCGTTTCTTAACCTATACTATTCCCCATAGTATTCAATAATGAACGTGTTCGTTGCTTCACAGATGGTGAACGGCCGCTCTGGCGTGCAGATGGCGGAGCAGTTCATGTCCACCCCGGCGGCGCGTACGCAGGCCGGCGCGCTGTGGGGCGCGCGTGCACTGTGCCGCATGCTGCCGCAGCAGACGCGTCACGCGCTCGACCTGGCCACCCAGCTCTCGTACCCCGACACGTCCATACAGGTACGTGCCTACATTCCACTCTATGACATTCTACACACCACCACCACGCTATCCAGACTTACCCCCCTAGACAAGTGGAAATTCGCTGGCCCGGCGTATTGTACAATAGAATAACGAATATTTGGAATTTAACGTTTATGACATACGTTGACGACTGTCATATACGTCAAATCCTATACATTTGTCATTCTATTGTACAATACGCCGGCCAACGAATTGCCACTTGTCTAAAGGGGTCGAGCAGAGTGAACTATACGTCATTCGGTTAGATACTTAACTCTCTCATCCTAGCATTAATTCCCAGTCGCATCCGAAGCTTTTCAGCTCGGAGTCTGAGGTCCGCTTTACCGTCTTAACTACAGATTTGGCTAGACCTCGATATTTTTTCGTGAAGCGATTGCCATAATATATAAACAATCTTGTTGCGACTTTTTATGAAACACATATTAAACAAATAACGGCAGCACGAATGTGAGGCCCCTGGAATTGCACACGTCCATATTTTCTTACTATCTTTCTCTCCTAGCCAGTTACGATGAAGTTACCACCTGTTTACTTCAGTCGTGTTGTCTCAAACACACCCTTTCTTTTTTTGTAACTCGTATCACTACGTATTTCAGGATGTGATTCAACTTAACTTTTAATTTCGATTTCAGGGTTGCGTGGACGTACTAGACAGTTTGAAAGAAGGCGACTTTGGGCCGTGCGAGAAAGAAATAGAAGAATACATAGAAGCGTGTCGCGTCAAGTTCCCGTACGCCATCGCGTTCAAACCTGCGCCCGCGCACTCCGACCTGCCCGACACTCCTGAGACTACGGACGATACTCCCCTCCAACCGAAGGAAATTGCCGTCACTAACTGAAACAGATATAACTCTCTCGAAATCGGTGTGAACCTATATCATCTATTAATTTACTCGATACTGTTCCGATTTATGAACACTGAAATGTATCGATTTGTGTTTTTTTTTGTCAATAGCTTTGCTAATCCGCTGAAATTTAGACTATTTGACGCGAAAAGTAAATTATAGTTAATATTAGAGACTTGATTTTTACGCACCTATGCTTTGTTTAATTGTAAGGTAGGTCGTAATATGTTATGAGGGGTTACTACCAGCTCTAGCATTATTATTTTGATCTTTGTGACTTTCATAGTGTGAATCGGACCGTCGTCAGCGTCCGTTACGATCTTAGACCATATACCTACTGTGTAGACACAGTTTTGCTAACAAAATGAATCGCAAAAAGCGTAAATAACGCGTTTTGTATGAGTAAACTGTCAATGTGTGCATGTCATGGGATGTATGTATATTATCTCAACTTATACCGAAGTAGCAGCCATTTTTTACGCGGCGTTGACGGCACTGCTGTGTTTAGTATAGAGCAGTATAGAGTAGTATAGAGTCTAAGGTCACGACATAACTCCGGACACGTATCTTGGACCTAAAATGTGCTCAAAATGTGCCCTATACGCGCAGTACACATTTGTTATTATGTCTTTTGAGGATAGCACGGTGTGCTATTGCGGTGGACGCACTCTAATTCACCAAGCATAGATTATAACAAAGCAATCTACAGGCGCCAGAGCCTCATTTGTCTTGCTAAATCGCAAGACAAATGAGGTCCAAGATCCATTATACTAGTGTTAAATTGTCAAACTAGGTCAAAAAGGTATCTCTTACTATAGTGGATATATTTATTTGTCAGATATCAACGGTCCGAGTCACACTATGAAAGCAAAGTAAAATTGAAATAATATTACTTAAGAGGTGGTGGTAAGGCCCCTGTTCACGTTCACAAAATGTGTGTGGTATGAAAAGTATTGTACATAAGGGTAGGGCTAAAAAAATAAGCAATAATAGTATGATAAAGTATCCATCGGGCGTAATATTATTTTCAGCGGAATATCAAAGAATTATTTTAATTTTTGCGAAGGAATATTTTGTATTTCAGGTAGGGATGTAAAAGTTTTTGTATACAGGAATAATGTACAAAAATGTAAACGAGACGTGTTACTTGCTTAAACCCGATGTATTCGACACGAGTGGAAAGTGTCACGCTATGAATATTCCCTTTGGTTAGGTACTTAACGTACTATCGTGATGTGTTCCCGGCGGTGAGTATAGTAGCCAGAGTTTACTAGAGAGGTTTTGTGCTATCAGTGGGACGACCTATGGCGTGACCGGCTTATCTTCTGCGCTGACGGCACAGAATCTCTGTTCTTAATGGGATGGCAGCACGAGTGTGATTCCTCTTGTGTTGCACACGTCCATGGGCCACGGTATCACTTTCCATCAGGAGGGCCGTGTGCTTATATGCCACCTAAGTGGTTTATAATACTAAACAATCTTGACGAGACTTTTTAAACAAACATAATTATACAATTAAACTACTGCCTAAACTAGTAGTTTGATTTTAAATTAATTTTTCAAATAAAAAAAGATAAATAAACTGAGAAATATGAGAAAAAACATTAAGATTGTATAGTTTCTTTAGTTAAGTACCTAATCAAGCAGAGTATAGAATAGCATTTTCAATATTAAAGTAATGAAACATCGGGTTATTTCGATGACTGAGTCCCACTTAGGATAATTTTAGTAAAGTAATTTTCGTTGTTCGCAATTATCTTGTGATTTTAATAAAAATCTATAGTGAGGAATAACTTTTGTAGCAACTAAACATGATAGAATTTGTGATATAATTAGACTCAGATGTTTACAACTGAATGTTTATTGTCCTAACATTGTGTGTAAGGAGGGAGATTGTCTGTAATAATGTTTTCATATCAGCTAACGTACTGGGCGTACCCAGCTTTAGGGAATGGGGCAAAAGTCGTTCGGATCCAGAGCGAGGGATTGTCGCGTGTTTTAAAGTTCTTGACTTCCGGCAAAGCCGAGCAGGGAGTGGCAAGCCCACGACTTGCCCATGGGTACGCCCATGGCTAACTTATTATAGCTTTTTGTATAGTTTGTTTCGCGCTTTTTAAACCTGTTTGGCGTTATAAGTTGTATAATCTATGAAACTAATCGACTTGTAAAACAGAACGCATTCGTTCGGAAGCTGAAATAGTTTGAGTAGCTCAATATAGTTTTGGCAAACGGCTTGCAAAGGAAAGCGTTCGTTAGAACAGAGTCAGCCACTATTATTGACATTAGTCAATAATAGTGGCAATAGTCAAGCATTAGCTTCAGTAATCATATTTTAAGCTATGGCTATGCGCTTTTTTTTGCTGTCGGTCATTTCTATAAGGGCCTACTAACATCTCAGGGGTACAAGATATCCTTACCTGCACTCGGTGCACCTGCTAACAAAAAGAAAAAACTCTGGCGAATATACTCAGTCCCCGGAAACGGCAATAGCCTCGCCACTTATTACGTGACGAAGTGACTGGCGAAATGTGGGCGTAATAAGCACCTCTGTCTACCCATTCGGGGATAAAGTCGTGATGTGTGTCGGTGTCGGTTCTATACAAAGTCGGGTGATACCAGCTTTATCAATTTTCTACTTGAGTGATAATGACCTGCATAGATAACAAAACGACGCGGAGAGCGTAGTGCAGAAATGAATATTTAATTTTGCTCTCACACACTGAAATAATCGAATTTACAAGTCATATAATATTAGGTTAGATGGTTATTTCTATCTGCATTGGGAAGAGGTATGAATTGGTATGTGGTATCTTAATATTCCTGCAAATATGTTAAAGTATACTCCCAACGGGATTGGTAGAGTTATAGGTACTAATAAATTGACAGACGTTTGACAAACTGACAGTACTGTAGGCGCGGATTCAGGAGAAGAAGGCTCATGCGGGTCATGGCCCTTCTTAAACATCCGTTAAACAATACTAATTGAATCATTTCACTTGTTAGAACTTTCAGTTAATTTTCAATATATGACTTATGGTTGAATGAAAATGATTAAAAAAAAGAACTTTTATTAATATTTCCACATGTTTTGGCGAAGAAGTCGTTAAACTTTTTCTCATTCAAATGAGGTCATTAATTTTGTTTTTAATGCAAAATTGGTTGAACCCCTTCCGCGACTCTAGACCGGCTACTTCATTCTAAACACTTCAGTTAGTACCTATCATTGATTTGATATTTTTTACAGTCGCCCACGCATATTGTTTGAATAGAAACGAATATGCTAGCGAGTGGCGTCACGTCTCGACGCCTCGAAATGCGAAATGACTGCTGCATAAAAACGTTGCGTTTGTTCTACTAGAATATACTAAAAACATGTTCCTTAATTTTTATAGATTTTACGCTACAACTTATTTCCATTCTTGTTTTCATAATATTAAATGATTAACATAATTTCACGCTTTCCTCAGAGGAAACTAAATTCAATTACGACAGCCATATTTTGTAACGAAAAAGTATTTTCACTATACAAACCAGCTGCAAAGACTTCATGAACAACTGTTTTTAATATTTTATCGGCGGCATAGAATTGAAAGTCCACATTACAAAATAAACTATGTTGGTTCGGTGATAGTAACCGTTGAAACTCTAAAACCTATCGGTAACAACGAGGTAGTTCTTTCTGTATAGACAAAACGGACTATACTTACAAGACATTGAAATAAGTTATTGTAGTGATATCTAACGACTTACACACATCTCTAGTCCTGTGATCCTCCAACCGCCATATTGTAATGGCATCTCACACCAATTTGTACGATAAAAATATTGTATTAGTGTAAATTTTTCAATAATATTTATATTAAGCATTCGGTCTAATCTACTTGTTGTAATCTCTTATTTCGAATTCCTATGTAAAGTTAACATTGTGTGACCTCAAGTGTTCAACAATATTCATGTAACAAATTATGATTAGGATCTAATGTTTCAAATAATGACTGGTTTTGAATATGTATGAAACATACATAGTGTGGCAAGCTTAGCGACAGTGGTCGCCACCGCAGTGAGCCGGCGGGCTGTGTGCTTGTAAATAATGGTTACTTTTAAGTTTGTACTGTACTATACGTTAGTTCTGAGGTCCCTGTTGACGTCAACGGCGTTGGGCCCTAGGGTTTATAATGTGGAAGTACGGATGGTGAACTGTGGACTCAAATGTAATAACTTTTGTTGGATTTCTTTTATTAATCTTCTTTTGTAGATATGTGTAAAGTTTGGACAATAATTATATAATTGAATACTCCAAATTGTAACTATCACATGCACTTACTGTGTTGTATAGCAGTGTAACATTTAGTTTCGCGACTATGTCCACAGAAGTCAACAAAACGTTTATTTTAATATTTAATTGTTTGAGCTGAGCTTAAAAATAGCATGTATTGTCTACACAGGATGTAGTTATCGATTATGAATTGTGACCGATTGTCGCAATGTATTGAACATACTTATGAGTTTATTGACTTGTTGTATTCGGTGGGTGTAGTCGCTATCGGTCGTTTAGTTTAACATTCGATTAAGTACTTGTAAATCACCACGTTGATTTAATTGTATTCAAATTGTGTGATCGGAGTAACTGTACCCGTGTCATCTTGTACATAAAGTAATAAATTTTATTTTACAAATGTATTTGTATTTCAATTTTTATAAAAGCACGTGAACGAATAATTCCCGGTTAATATATTACGCCTCTAAATATAGGGGCTGTCCATTAATCACGTGAGGATCAACGTGATTTTGGCGTGTATGTTACCCCAGCAAGAAAGTACCTCGTAGAGTGACATGAGTGGCACGTATAATTAGAGCGTTATATGCCATAAATGTGCGCCGCATAAAAAAATTTGTGCGTGTTGTAGTTTTGGAAAAAAACGGAGAAAATGATTTCTGCTGGGGTAACGTTGTTCCAGCAAGAAAATTCTGAACGAATTTCTTATCTCTGAAACCATTCTATGTGCGGCTATGTAGTAAACATATACGAGAATCTCTTAATTTGTGCTTATTTCTGGCAGAATTAGATTTTACAAAACATTTACATACAATAGTACATATCGATGACCTTCTTTTTTAACGTCTTAATCATAAGCCGTAGTCCGTACAGTCGCATTCAAACGTTTATTGGCAACTGTGTGATTTAGTTTTGGAAGCTAATAACATAGAATGGTTTCAGAGATACACGATTATGCGAAACGTTACTCCAGCAAGAAATGCAATTTCTCGAAAACCTGAAGAGGCACAAATTTCATTTTCGGCGCACATTATAGCACAAATACACAATATATAACATAATATAATCATATATGGGATAAAATGCCTGAAATAAATGAATTTATTATTATTATAAGCTCTCTGTCCATGCATAATATTTCTCTCTCTGATTATTCGTTCAGAATTTTCTTGCTGGAACAACGTTACCCCAGCAGAAATCATTTTCACCGTTTTTTTCCAAAACTACAACGCACAAATTTTTTATGCACATTTATAACATATAACGGTCTAATTATACGTGCCACTCATGTCACTCTACGAGGTACTTTCTTGCTGGGGTAACGGACACGATTTTGGCTAGGGGGGAGGGGGAGGTAGTCTAAAACCTCACCACGTATCACTATAGGGGAGGGGGGGGGTTAGAAAATTGTTAAACATCACGTGATTAATGGACAGGCCCCTAGCTGTTGCTATATAATAGTATAGATAGATGATACAATGTTCTATTTCAGTCCATGTAATAACAATCGGTTAGTCCCCACTTCTGGTGGAAATCAATTAGCCTATTGCAGTCAACTGCTGTACATAGGCCTCTCCCATAGGTAGTTTATTGACGTAGGTACATTTCAAAATCTTCGAAATAAAACACACACTCAGTGCAATCGATAATATATTGATTATATAAACACAAATGTGAAGTCGTTAATAAAAATGATTAACAATGTAATAAGCATGGTTATAAGTATAATAATTATATGAGTCAGTAAACTGCTCTGATTCTAAGGATAACTCATACTGGCGTCAAAGCTCATTGAAGAGAAATTATAAAAATTACAACGGCAACCACCCTCATCTCTCCTCCCTCATTTGTTCTATAGATATTGTTGTATTTATTCCAATTTAAAAATAACATCTCAATAAAGTAATGGCATTATCTCTTGAGATAAAAACAACCATTCTACTGGCTATATTTGCACACGCTATCATGGCCGTTTTGACACGAATGGTTTTGCTCGTTATCTCTTTTTTGATGGTAATAGTGGACAACGAACTGTTAGACAAATAACAAGAGAAATATGGCGAGACTGGCACAGAAGAAAATAAACTTCACATACCATATAAGAGAAAACGAACAAAACCAGTCTTGTGAAAACTATAAGACTGGTGGACAGAACGATGATTGGTGGGTTGACTTTTTATTGTGAAAAATTTCTTCATCAAAGACTCTGCGCTAGTATGGATTGACCCTAAATGATTGTGTTTTATGTTTATCTAGTTTCTGGAAATAGTGGGTCTTCATCGGTTTTGATTCCAAAGTCGATAACAATCTTGTATTTTCGAATGTACTGCCTGAAACCAATGACGTATTATTAATAGATATGTCATGCAGCAAAATTGCGGCTTTCCAAAATTGCGCAAACAAAACTGGCTGGCGTCCAGTGCCGGCATGGCACGGCAGGTAGCGCTGCGGCATCCCGCGGCGTGCCGTGGTATCCTGTTGCATGCCGTGGTATCCCGCGGCACTTCGCGGCATCGTGGTATCGAAATAAAGTAACATGAATTCTAATATCATTGAAATAAGATTCAAAATAACTTGATAAGTGATAAAATCCTTTGCCATGACACGCCGCGCGCCGTGCCGTGTCGGCGCTTAGAGTCCAAACACATACTCGCGTTGCGGCACGGCCCATTTTGGCGGTGCGACGCCGCAACGCGTGTATTTGTTTTGGCCCTAAAGGCCTCTACACACCAAACCCGGCGGGTCAGGCCGCCGGCCTTGTTTTGCGATAATCATACCGCAAAAACCAACCCGCGGGCAATGCCGGCGCGGCGGGCCGGCGGGTTTGGTGTGTAGACCGCATAAAAAAAGTACGATACTATTATAGTACTTGTCTTAACATAGAAAATTATGTGACAAATTGCGCACCCTTAATACCTGAGCAGGATTGTATTTAACGCTGATTAATTAAAATTAATTATATTCAGATCAATAGGTACCTACTCACCTCATTTTGACTTTCGCGTCTTCAAACATTATCATAGACGCTATAAACTCAGGTCTATGAAGTTTTGCATCTGACATGTAAACGACTTCCTTGATCCCAGCTTGTATGATCATCTTAGCGCACTCATTGCACGGAGAGAGACCCACATACATTGTGCAACCTTTGAGAGTGGGTGCAGTCTTGTGGACAATAGCATTCATTTCTGCATGACAAACTGTAATATATTTTTAACATTTTAGAAATAATAACCTGAAAAATTTATTATGATTTGTTGATTTCATATGTTTCTATGAAACCCGGTCCCACGTTCCAATAGTGTGTGTTACATCACTGAATAGGTATTTTAGAGCTATATAAATGTTACTATGACGCCTATTTCAAATCTTAATCCATTCAGTGTTATTCTTAGCCCAAAAACAATGATAAGAAGTTCTTAAATTTTCATCATCATTTAATTTTCAAAATCATATTTTAATGGTAAACACATGTCATGTTAAAAAAGTTTTTATGAAAAAAAATAACGATAACATGTTTTAAAAATAAACACTTATTTAATCAAGTTTACAATGACGTCATTAACCATTAACTTACCAAGCTATAGAAACAATATGCGCACAGCTCCCCTAGACAAGTGGTAATTCGCTGTTTGCTGGTCGGCGTATGGTAGAATAGAATGACGAATGTAGGGGATTTGACGTTAAGATTAGGAACTTGGCGCCACGCGCTATAGAAACTTTTATTCATCTCAAAAATACTCACCAATTGATGTACACGCGCATAGCTTTGGAAGTGGGCCCAGAATTTGCATTATTCTTTCGTTAAAAATAATATCCTAATTGGGTTTTAAATTTATAGTCGCCCTAAAATACATAGTAGGTATAGTACCTATAGATAAATTACCGGATTATGGAACTTGAAGTTGTGTTATAGGGGAATTAAGAACAAACATATTGTAACTTACTAACTTACCATAAGTATGTTTATTTCTAAAAGGATTGTTAGGATCCTTTTCCCATGGATAGACTGTATCAGGACATCCATAAGGCATCCCATTATATCTGCAAAATAGAAAACATAGTTTAGTCTGAGGTTTGAACATATTAAAATTTCAAAAAACACTTGGTCTACCTACTGTTATATTTGCACATCAAAGTGGCTAATGAGATTCAATTTAAAATCGGCTTCTTTTTAGACCTGCAGTGTTGCATAATACTCAGATATGTAAGTGGGTCTTGCCTTGACTGGCTTTTGATATAATTGGGTTTAAAAAAAATGTAGGTATAGGTCTCTTTAATGTCATTTCTTAATTAGGTTACTTCCTACATATTTTTTCGGCTCGTGGGATAAAAAATCAGAGTTGGCGAAATTAATTATAGAATAAGTAAATGTCTTGTCTTACCCAATGCCAACAATTTTCTTGTCGGGATCGACAATGCAAGCACCGACCTGGAAAACCGGGTCCTTGCTACGTTTTGCAGCCAAAAACGCTAGTGACATGAAGTAGTCCTCCCATTCTATGTAGTCCAGGCGTCTCTGTCCCGCACCCGATGCCGATCTACGGAAATGGTGTTAGTAGGTACTTAGTTATCATTTGTTGCTGCTAATTAGGTACCGTTAAATTTAATTTGATTAAATTTTGATGAAATTTGATTTGATTTAATGAAATTAGTAATAAAGTAAAAAATCTAAAGCTATATTTACTCATCAACTATCATGTTGGCATTGATCTCGATTGGTTGAGGATCGGCCATTCTTGGAAAGACGTTACACGAACTTCAAATTATTGCAAACGTTTGAAATGATCAACAGAAGTCTTCAATGTGACTGAAACAATTAGATGCATCGTGCATTTTATATTGCTGTAGTTATTATCTTATCTTCCCTGTCGGAACTAAAGTGTTTATATAATCATTTTTACAGTGTCGGATCGATTCAAGTGAGTCGCCCACCCGGGGCGTCAAATCTTTCCTGGATTTGCTACCCCCCTGGACGTCAAATCTTCCCTTTGCTGCCCGACTGGACGTCCATAACGAAATATTTAAACTAATTGTCATTAAACCCACTACACCTACAACTACTATTTTATTCACATTATTACTTATATCATTAACATAACGTATCGGCTTCCATTAAAACTGAAATGTAATGCCAAGAGACTCTTCTTTTTTTGAGTCTACGTCTCCTACCTGAACCCGGCAGGGGCCCACTTATCAGATATTTATCACACGCGTAGCTTGGCGGTTCCCGCTGAACGTGACCGCACCAGCAAAGGCAACTCCATTTTTACCTGCCATGTCACGAACATGATTTCGTAATTGTATAAGACGGGGAAACTGAAACTGGCTCTCATCCGGAAGGAGGGGTGCCCGAAGGCCTCGCCATCCGATTACCGGACCATTGTGTTGCCTGAAGAGAGGGGGGGAGGGATGGGTGTCATGTCATAGATAGAAAAACAATTTCATTTTACAAAATCATTTTATAATTCAATTTCGATTAAAGTCAATATTTACTAATAGATACATGTAAAGTCGTTGTCACAAAAATGTAGTATTACACTACCCAGATCATCATAATTTTATTATACATTATACATTTTGCCTCTTAATTATTTTATCTAACTTGGTACTAATTACTTGGATGGGCTCATCTCCTCCCAATTGACTGCAAAATCGATTTCTATTTTGTGCTTGGGCTTATATTGCCTGAAAACAGTAAATTTTATAGAATTTATTATAACTTACATACATAAGTCGTAGTTCCGTAGGCGTTGCCTCTCTGATTGTATAATTGTTACCGGCGCGGCGTGTATAATCCACTATTCTATACAATGCCCAGGCAATATATGGAATGTCTAAAATGTGTATGAAATATTATTTATTTTATACTTTTCTTAGGTATTCTATACAATACCAAGTATCAGGGGCGTATTTAAAGATTTGGCGCCACGGGCCACTTAGGTTTGCCGCCCCCTATGCAGGCGCAGTCCGAGGGAGGGGGGGTCACAGGGGACATTACCCCCCCCCCCCCCCCCAAACCATGCACCAAAACTTCAAGCTGCAACCGCGCCTGCCCCTATGTGACGTTCGCGTTTACCGTTAGCCTGCGCCCAAGGGGCTGACACAAAATAGGGGTCCGTTAGAAATTGCTAGAGATTTTCAAGCCTGATTCTTGAGATCTCTATCTTATGGTGCGAGGGAAGTGACTTCCATCGATCTCTCCACTAACCCAGGCTCCCAACCAGAATCTCTTCAAGGGGAAATATTTGCATTCCATTCCATTAAAGCGCCCTACGTGAAAGATGATATCGCAACCAAAAATCACTTGAGTACAGCAATAGCTTGTGAAGAATGATGTTTTATGGCTCAAAGGCAACAGCAAAAGCATCGCTTTGGGACCTGGCAGCACCCCAGGCTCTAAAGGCACTCGGATCCCGTTTTGAAGGGCTCTATAACATATGCCTCAAGTAGAGACGGATTCCGAAAATTTGAAAGACAGGAAAACTGGTCCTCTTCTGCAAAGTTACCGTCCGCCTATCGTCTCATTGTATTGATGGACGAGGTGTGCAGTCATGCAGGTGTTTTAAACGAATTATTCCTCGTGATGTGCCACATCGAGCGCCTTACAGGAGTGAGGCCGAATTTGGTAGACAATAAATTTGGTTATAGTCGGGAGCACCGTGGATACCAACACGCGCTTGAGGGCCCTGGTGGAAGAAGCAGTGGCACGGCGAGTTGATGCTGGCAGTGTCTATTGTTGCCTACGTCTTTAACACCTTGCCATGGAGCTGCATCAGAGCTGCACTCTTTCAGCACGGGGTGCCTCTCTATCCTCGCGTCATTTTCGGGGCTTACTTATCGGAGAAAGCCAGTATCTACCCATCGGCTAGGATTGGATGGTGACGGCACGAAATCAGAAGCAACCAAGTAAGCCACAGCTGGAGTTACCCAAGTCCTTGGACGTATTTGGTGACTGGATCTGAAGTGGGCATACCTGGTTCTCTTACTTACGAACCCTTTCTGGCCAATTGATGTGTGGGGAGCACAGAGGCTGCCCATACACTACCTGGCAGTCCTTAAATAGACTTCGGATTAGATGAGTAACGAAAACCGAATTAGATGGAGTTTCTCAGATAAGGTGGACCCAGGCACCACGGTGTGAATGCGGAACTACAGTGAGGTAGGCGCTAACGTGTGCTGCATGCCTAAGCACGTGTACACCGCAGGAACTCATGGGTGCCTCTGAGAACGCCATCAGGGTGGTTGCACACTGGGCAAACAAAATATGACATATTATGTCGTCGACTCGACAAAAGGAGATGATTAGCTCGGATGAGGTGATGCTCGAAGTGGGTTCTCACACGTCTTCGCTGCCGATAACGCGATAGAGGTATCACAGTAGCTTCTCCTACCAGCTGACGCAATGCTGGCTGCTTCGATGAGTTCCTGAGACATACAGATCAGGAGCCGACCCCTGCAATGCCACCTCTGCCTGGGCTGCTCCATGTATATGCCACTTCACGCGTTGTATTCTTTAAGCAACCGTCAGAGCGGGAAACCTCTCGCCGCAGGTCCTGGTGCTAGTTATGGCCGTCTGCGAGGTGTTTATTCCTCGTGGAGTGCCACATGCGGTCTCGGTTTAAAACCGCACACCGTCTCTGTCGGGTCTCAATTATCGGGTGTAAAGTTACCCAATTAGATATTTCCCTCGCAACCCGGCTGACCTTTTAAGATAGCTCCTTCGGGTGTGGGTAGTCGGTGTCCCCATTGAACCCCGGAAAGGTACGGGTTTCACCGCCGCGTTACCGGTCTGAATATATTGGAGTAACAGGCGACCGCACCTGTCGCCCCCAGGTCTCGGGGAACCAGCCGCCCCTTAGCTGCTGCTCTTATCTGTGCTCTCTGCTAGTCATAAGGATACGTGGAAACCCGTGAAAAAAAAATATACGTAATATTTACTCTAATAGGCGCCTTTTAGAGTCAAGATTAAGGCGCCCAGAGACATAGACATTCGGGGCGGCATGTTGCAAGGGGCGGCGGTACCGCCCCGAGCGTCTATCTCTGGGCGCCTTTTAGAGCAAGATTAAGGCGCCCAGAGATAGACGTTCGGGGCGGCATTTTGCGAGGGGTGGCGGAACCGCCCCGAGGGTCTATCTCTGGGCGCCTTTTAGAGTCAAGATTAAGGCACCCAGAGATAGACGTTCGGGGCGGCACGTTGCTCGGGGCGGCAGGGCCGCCCCGAGCGTCTATCTCCGGGAGCCTTTTAGAGCAAGATTAAGGTGCCCAGAGATAGACGTACGGGCGGCAGGTTGCGACGGGCGGCGGAACCGCCCCGAGCGTCTATCTCTGGGCGCCTTTTAGAGTCAAGATTAAGGCGCCCAGAGACAGACGTTCGGGGCGGCACGTTGCGAGGGGCGGTGGAGCCGCCCCGAGCGTCTATCTCCGGGCGCCTTTTAGAGCAAGATTAAGGCGCCCAGAGATAGACGTTCGGGGCGGCACGTTGCGAGGGAGCCGCCCCGAGCGTCTATCTCCGGGCGCCTTTTAGAGCAAGATTAAGGCGCCCCAAGATAGACGTTCGGGGCGGCAGGTTGCTCGGGGCGGCGAAACCGCCCCGAGCGTCTATCTCTGGGCGCCTTTTAGAGTCAAGATTAAAGCGCCTAGAACAGATCTTCAGGGTCGGCAGCACGAGTGTGACGCCCCTGGTGTTGCATATGTCCATAGGCCACGGTAACCACTTTCCATCAGGTGGGCCGCACCGTGTGCTTGTCTGCAACCTAAGTGGTATAAAAAAAAATTAGACGCTCGGGGCGGCTCCGCCGCCCCTCGCAACCTGCCGCCCCGGGCCATGGCCCCCTTGGCCCTAGGGTAAATACGCCCCTGCCAAGTATATAACCACGAATGCTAATACCTTCTAAATCTATCTAGGTCGGGGCCCACATTGTCCACACCGCTCTATTTAACTTGGATAGATTAGGTTAGAAGGTTAATAAATATAGGGTCTGGTCCCGCTTTAGCCTTCGTCGTTGTTTTTTATAATCATCCAGAAATAAAAGTTCCGCAAAGCTAATAGACCGGGTTCCCTAGAACATTTCCAAAACTTGATTACTATCAAGCTAATTTTCCGTGAGTAGCTTCGTTTTGATGAGACGCCCAACAAAAGCTTGTATGCAATTTTCGAATGTGGTAGCTAACAGAGGTGGCATGGGTCAAATGGTTGTCTATTGTTTAACCGAAGATTATATGCCATAATCATCATATTCCCGAATTTCATTTACCCGAATTTCATTTGCCCGAATGTTTTGTTTGACCTAAAAGACATATGACATACTTTTAATTGCCCGAAACTTAGATACCATAACATACGAGTGCCATACGTATTGTTTAACATATTTTTATTTGCCATAATAATTATTAGACATAATATTTAAACGCCATAATGATTATTAGACAATATTTATACGCCATAATGATTATTAGACATAATATTTAAACGCCATAATGATTATTAGACAATATTTATACGCCATAATGATTATTAGACATAATATTTAAACGCCATAATGATTATTAGACAATATGTATTTATACGCCATAATGATTATTAGACATAATATTTAAACGCCATAATGATTATTAGACATAATATTTTCTTCTTGCTCTTTCTGGCTGTCGATGTCGATGGGTGTGATGGGTGGATGGGTTAATGGTCACAGTTCTAACCTAACTCAAATGGCACCTAACCAAACTACTTCTGGGTGGTTTATAAAAAAATAACCACGAAGGGGATAGCGGGGTCTATTCGCTCGCTTCGCTCGCTCAAACGACCCCGCCATCCCCTTCTAACCTAACCTATCCGAGTCGGGGTGCCCTAAAGTCCCGATTGCATCCAGTTTCACCTGATATAACCGTTACACACTGTCACTGTTACACAATGTCGATGGCAGTTGATGTTATGGCATATGATAATTATGACATGTGATAATTATGGCATGTGAAAATTATGGCATGTGATAGTTAGGGCATGTGATAATTATGGCATGTGATAATTATGGCATGTGATAATTAGGTCTTACAATGATTCTGACAAATGATGTTATGGTAAGTGATTTTATGGGAAACAAAGATTCTAGCACGTGATTAATATAGCAAATAAGAGTAGGGCAAATGAATATTATGTCTGTTAATATTATGGCTGTTGACTATTATGGCTAATGATATTAGGGTAAATAAAATTCGGGCAAACGGCGGTATACCGGGTCAAATATGTCGATTTCATGATTTCAAAAAACTTATTACTAACCGGCTAGTTTTTCTTATATCTCAAGATAATTATCTAAATTATTTAAAAAAATATTTGTCCTACAAAAAGTATGGTTAGTTTAAAGAGTCCCCTTCTTCGAATATGTATTGATATCGAGGTCATCAAAAGTGATTACTAACCGGCTGATTTTTCTTTTATTACTTGGTTAATATTTATATAATATAACAAAAATGTTGTCCTACAAATTGAGTGGTACGTTATCCTGGTCCTACGATCAGAAGTTGTTAGTACCACAAGATATTTTTTCTCATTACTAACTGTAGGACAAAAATATAACATAATAGGTAAGTGTTCTCTGCCCAAAAGTAACAATGTCCTACAAGGAAACTGGTATGTATCACTAGTCCGACAAGAATTGTTATTTTTTCGTTTTCCTATTTGTAACATAACATGCTGTGAATAAATCTTTTTTCAAATTTAAATAACTTTATTTTTTAGTAGACCTACCTAAGGTACGAAAATATAATGTAGTATAGTATAGTATATTATACAGGGTGGAAGATTTGCACTGCATAGTGTATAGAATTCCATTTAATTTGAGACTTTAAAGTAATGGCGTTAAGTCTAAAAGTATAACCCGCGCCACGTATCTTGGACCTAAAATGTGCTCAAAATGTGCCCTATACGCGCAGTACCTACACATTTCTTGGGTGTCTTTTAAGGATAGCACGGGATGCTACTGCGGTAGACGAACTCAAATTCACCAAGCATAGACTATTACAAAGCAATCCGCGGGCGCTAGAGCCTCGTATGTCTAACGATTTAGGTCCAAGATATGTGGCGCGGGTTATGGTTATTGTCGAGTGAATGAAAGGGAGTAATGAAACTTTTTTAAATTTAATTTTGAACTAAAGTTCAAAATTAAATTTAAAAAAGTTTATAGCAATAAATCTAAATCAAAAATTCAATGCCATTGTTTGCAGTGACACTGGTTTTGCTTTAGCAGAATCGATGGCCAGTGTGAGCGTGTGTGCGGATGAAGCCGGCCAATCGCAATGCTCCGTGCACTCGTTACGTTTACGATAATTGTTCGTGCTCACCCCACTGGTCACGTCAACCATACTCACCAATATTTGACTCTTGCTGCATCAAACATTCTCTTAGAAGCTATATACATAGGTTTATGAGCATTTTTATCCGACACGTAAACAACTTCCTTGATCCCAGCTTGTATGATCATCTTAGCGCACTCATTGCACGGAAAGAGACCCACATAGATTGTGCAATCCTTGACGTTAGCTGAGTTTCTGTTGAGAATTGCGTTCATTTCTGCATGGCATACTGAAATATTGAAATTTTAGAATATCATAGAAATAGCATTTTTTTGACGACAGCCTCCGTGGCGTAGCGGTAGTGAACTCGGCCGCTACGCAGGAGGCGCGGGTTCGATCCCCGCTCAGTGCAAATATTTGTGTGCATTAAATATGGGTATTTGCATTGTTCTGGTCGTGCCTCGGAGAGCACCGGTCCCGGTTGCCATAAGAACATTTATGGCAGTCGTTAAGGGTAGTTGGTGCCCTAAAAAGTCCAAAAATCAACAGTCTAGCTGCAAAGCTTCGATATCGCCTAATGTTAACATTGGATCGTGGAGGTCAGATGGCAATCGCTTCACGGAAAATATCGAGGTCTAGCCAAATATGTAGCTATATGACTGGTAAAGCGGACCCCAGACTCTGAGCTGAAAGCTTCGGATGCGACTGTGAATTAACGCTAGGAGGAAGAAGCATTTTTTATTTACAATATTAGTCTCGTCTATATCTTGGGAATTGTGTGGAATGTCCAACAAATATAAAAAAATATATAATTTTGATTCTGTTGGTATCCCTGGGAACCTATTCTCGGGATCAAAGAAACTTATTATGTTAATTCAAACTTTGCCTTTGCAAGCCAAATTTCAGCTAGAACCATTCAGCTTTTTGGAACCTTCGCCCGTTCTTGAGAAACAGCTTTTGACAGACAGACACATCTGGCAGTTCAATGGTATGTATAGAGCCCATACCATGAACTTTAAAAACATGTCAATAAATTGATAGTCTGTCATAGTACTAACTGCATAAATAACTTTGTATTTCCATATAAATATATAGGATTACAAAGTTACATTTGCAGTTGGTAAAATGACAGCCATTCAATTATTTTGGTCTGTTTTTACAGTAAGCCCGCAGATAGTAACAAAATCACAGTTGCATCCAAATCCAAAGCTTGCACTATGGAGCCAGGGGTCCACCTTCCTACTTTTCCTTTTATGAACAGTTTATCAGATTGGTTACAGGTGGAACATCTGTTCTGCAACTGGTGTCTCCAAAATGAAATAATCAGATCTGACTCCAATTTCGAGAGGTAAACCTGTGCCAAAGCCTTGTCCTGGCATACAGGTAAGGTTGGCTTGGGCCCTTTAATCTCAGTAAGGCCCCAAGAAAAACCAATCCATTCTAATTTGGTGGTATACACTGTTTTATGACACAGTAATAATTCATTAAAATAATGTATTATAACTCACCATAAAGAAATTTACTATCCAGCGGGTTAGGGGTATTCTTTCCCCATGGGAACTCATCGTCATGGCATCCTATAGGCATCCCATTGTATCTGCAAAATTAAACATCGAATATAACAGAATTTGGACATGTTTGATGTAAGAGAATAAACTAAGTTTACTAAGTTGCCAAGACACAAAATATACCATGTTCACTTCTTTACAAGACAATGTTTGGTTGCCGAATTTGTGAGTAGCAACTTTTTCAAAAATAAAAAAGAGTAGATTAGGTGTCTCTTTTATCATACACAATAACCTTAGAAAATGAAATAAAAAATTACCCTGTCAACAACAAATTTTGGCAAAATAAAATCATTTGAGTCAACCTCTGTGACGTTGCAGTAGTGCATTCAACTACTACCCAGAAGGTGCGGGTTTCATTCCAGTGCAGATCTTTGTAAGCATGAATATACCTATTTACATTGGTTAGTGTGTCAACATGTCTCGTAGAGCATATTAAGCCGTTGGTCTCGGGTGTCATACAAACATCTATAGCAAGCATTATATTAGGGGTTATGGGTCCAATGGTACACACAGAAGGGATCACCCATCTGATCAGTGGCATCCCCATTGGCAGTAGTGATTGTAGTAGCCAGAACTTTCCAGCCATTAGAGTATGATTGTATAACAAACATCTTTACAAACTAAAACATTCATAAAATTAGTAGGATGTAGCTGTCTGCTAGATACCTACTGAACTTTAATTTAAGAGTAACTCATACCCCACGCCAACAATTATATTGTCGGGATTGGCAATGCATGCCCCGACTTGGAAGCTGGGATCCTTGCTACGTTTTGCCGCCAAAAATGCTGTCGCCATAAAATAGTCCTGCCAATCTATGTAGTCTGTTCTTTTTTGCTGCTTTACCTCCGTCTCACTGCTGAAAGCATGTAAATATAAAGTGACTACTATCAACAATAAAATTAACATGCAACTGAGGTTATGACTTCAAGTAATAAACTTTATAAATACTTTTGGATTGACATATTGGCTGTAGCCTCTGTAAGATCCATTCTTACGTAGTTGTCACACTATATTTAATTATCACAAGTATTTCATAAGTTTCACTCAAGTCTACGTATTTTGACTATTTTGTAAGAATGAGATGCCGGAGGAGATGCACATGCAATGCAAACGCAAACAAACCATAAACAAACATAACCAAACCAGCTGATGATACTTTTTTTACTGCTTACGTCAAACCAAACGTCAAGCAAGTGTCAATTGCTTAGAGTATTAAAGAGTAGCAACCATTTATGGTAGCAACAACTACGATTTCATTCATAAAATCGAATCAAGCTTGACGCCAAATCGCCATCTTTCGTTCTCATATACTTCTATTTTCATGAATGAACGTGTGTAGACCATAGACTTAGATTGTAGACGGTTACTATGTTAGGGATGTATCATGTATCTCTATTATCGTAATATTTGTCGATATCTATCTATCCTGTCATCTAATGTGTATTAACCAAAAGAGAGCGGAAAAATGCTAAGCTCATGATATTATGATAAATGATAATGATAATTTTATGGTTTATGTGAGATAAAGCGACAATAAAATAAATGATTATTTCTAAATATGATTGATAATAAAATTTAATATCTAAGAACTAAGAAGGCCTCATCAGATGCTTTTTATGCCCCGCTTAAAGGACCCGGGACTGTAGGAGGGAATTTTGTATGGTTAGTATCATTTATATACCATAAACGAAGTATATTTATTTCTTCTTCATCCTAGTGTTAACTCCCCGTCGCATCTGAAGCTTTCACCTCGGAGTCTGTCCGCTTTACCAGTCTTAACAGCGGATTTGACTGGACTTCGATATTTTCCGTGAAGCGGCTGCCATCTGCCAACTAAGTTGAGTGTCATGGGTTCTGATATTAGTAGATTGGAACGTAATTTAAATTTTGTAGTACAAGGCAAGGGTCCATATTGACATGCATAATTTTTTTTATTCTAATCTCGTGTTTTCCTCACGATTTTTGTGTGATGGTACTTTGTTAATATTTAAAATTAAAAGACAACTAAATAATTATGACGAAGTGAATGGCCTACCTACAACGTATGTGATGGAATTATGTGTTCTGAATGAAATTAATGAATGTGTTAAGTGTCATGGATTCTATTTCGTGTTGGTGTCGGCGACTTGAATATTGAAACTTTTTCAAAGTTTTTTATAGGTTCCACGATTATGATACGCATATCATCCACGAATTTGATCAGACTAAAGTTAATTTCATCGGCTCTCATACTATAAGATTTAGAAAATAACTCGCCGAGCGGCGTTAGATATTCCTTTTTAGGGTTCCGTACAGTAATATGAAAAACTAGAACCCTTATAGGATCACTTTGTTGTCCGTTTGTCTGTTTGTCTGTCTGTAAGACCTTTTTTTCGGGAATGTGTGGACGGATAAGTTGAAATTTTTATTATTATATGTATTATGAGTTTGTTCTTTAATTTAGTTCTGTACAGTGCGCGAGTCTGACTCGCACTTGTCCGGTTTTTTATCAAACTGTGACTTTTTCATTGCTATTATTCACAAGTGAGTTATAGATTCTTTTTTAAATCTTACAGGTTAAGTTTCTATGTTCTTAAAAAAGTTTCGATACAAAAAAGAACGTGTTTAATAGAACGAAAACCAACTTGTAATACTTGTATAATAAACAAAATTATCACTCAAATTTAACTTTTTTTTTCTCAAGTACAGAAAAAAACAGGGTAAAAAAAAGTCAAATTCAAACCTCACTTTTAAATATGGCCGATCGCCATTGTTAGATGCGCGCGCATAGGAAAACGAATTGTAGTATTGTTTATTTAGTTTTATTTTATTCGCAAGTGTGTTGTAAAACGTCGTATGCCACGCATGAGTATGATAATTACCAACTTTACTCACTTGTACCATAATGTACTATTTTTAAATTTATTTTGATACTCTGGGCATAAAGATCATATTATTATCCTTCATTAAAGTTTTATTTTTAATTTTTTAATGTGTACATTTCAGTATGATGATGAAGCTACATTATGAGTGTGTTGAAAAATATATTTTAGCAAAAATAAGCTCTACATTTAATAAATGTTACATTACTGAATGTTACATTTATTTAATAACAGTAATAATTATTTTCAGACAGTATTAATAACCATGCACTGAAAAATATGTATTTAAACATACAATAATTATCATTTTAACGAAACAATTGTGATAATATAGGTAAAAAGTATTACAATATTATGTAACGAACTGCCCGATCTCCTTTGTTGATGGATATATATTAATATAAAGGACATATTGAATAAAGCACTAAACTTGTACTCTTCCACAATTGTTATATTTTTTGTTGCCTAACCGGTTTCGCCTTACGGCATTCTCAAAGGTTTACAATGGTTCAAACTATTATATTTAGCAAATATATGCTAAATACTAGCCTTTCGCCCGCGGCTCCGCCCGCGTGGATCTCTTATCTTCGGTTCTACTCAACCGATTGCAGTAAAACAGACGTAAGATTTTAAATTCCAACAAGACCTTTTTAACAGAAAAACTGCATCAAAATCCATTTAGTAGTTTTTGCGTCCATCGCGGACAAACATTTTCAATTTACAATTATATAATAGTATAGATAGATAGAAGATAGATTAATAGTTTAAACCCTTGTTTACATTTTTAGTCTGTGCTTCTTTTATATCGATAAGGTGGTTATCGACAGTTTACTGGGCTTCCCTATTATAGACGCCATTTTCCGTTCTCATCCAAGTTTAGGTATACAGCACAGGGGGGCCCCGTTCAACATATAGAAATTCTAGTTATACAAATATGAGGCAAACATGAATTGAACCTTGATCATATCACTTTGTCTCTTTTTTTCCAATATACAGTTGTGTCTGCTAAAAAGAGACAAAAAATTTAAGTTATTGCTCACTTGGGAAAATGAGTATGAGAATTTGACAGCGTGCCGACGGTGCCAACATTTATGAATGATTTGCGCCAACATTATGAATGATTTGCGACAGCCATTGTTGAATTTTTCTAGAACATACTACTACAAGCATAATAGTGATGTACTCCAATAAAAGATTTGACGACGAAACTATTCTTCTTTACAAAAATGTACTCTTTTGAAGAAATACGAATTGACAAAATTGTAATGTCTTCTGTTTTTCCGTATTAGAACTGGGCAATTGTGGTATTGTTAGAAACGTCTTGATCATCCGCTGGTTATAGGCAATATGACGTGTGAATGACTCTCTGAAACTCTGACTATAATGAAAAAAAACTTGAGATATATAGACCGTGTTTGGTATGAAATTAAAGGGCTCAATTAGCACATTAAAAACATGTATACATTATTAGGTGTTGCTTGCACCAAAATAATACAAATAAAAATCAAGTTTCAAACTAAAATCCGACTACTGCAAATCACGCTCTAAGAAGTATTAAGCAAGAAAATATCAAGAATAGCCGTGGTCGTATACCATTTACTCTAATAAAACGATACATTCTAGAGATTCGTGATTTTGCAGTAGTCGGGTTTTAGTTTTAAAGTTATGGTTAGTACACTTTAACAGGTAGTATAGAAAGATATCGACAAATGTTACGATAATAGAAGGTAATCCCTAGCATAGTAACCGTCGGCAAACGTTCATTCATAAAAATGGAACGTAGGTAATACACGTTAATTCTGTAGGTATAACCCATCTGTTCTATTATAAATTTATGGTATACAGTTTTTTTTCGTAGGTATTTCATCTCCATATACTTCCATACTCAAAGGTCAATTGTCATGCTTTTTTTTTAAATATATTTGGTCCTTTCGGAACCGGCTAAGGTTCTATGACTATGCTGCCTTGTCATCAGTTATTTTTATTCTTATTTGGATGATGATGAGGATGAGGATGATGATGATGATAATGGTGAGTTGATGATGATGATGACTATGATGATGATTGCTGCCTCAGTAAAGTGGTGGAAACTTTACTAAAGGCTTCTTACGAGATTTGAAACCAACACGAGAAGTCACAATTCACTGTAATATTTCACTTTCCTACTCTTGTGCGCGTTTTCCAAGACGTCATCCACCATTTTTACACATAAAAACTTGAACTCACATCAATTTTGGAAAATAAAATAACACCGCGAGAGTTTTGGCGCCAAAGCGAGACGTTCATTCTCGCTTTGGCGCCAAAACTCTCCAAGTGTCATGCATTTGAAGTGACAGTGTAACCAGATTTAAATAAATAATTACGGTTATACATGAAATTCAGCTTCCCCTATAAACCCCACTAAAACCGGCTAACATTACTTATAAAAAAACTGATAATGATTGAACTCACTCATCCAATGCAGTAGGTATCTGAATTCCTTTTTTCTCAATTCTTGTGAAAATTCAGATTGATCGTATTACATCAACGACTCATGAAAATGTCTTTTCACTCTTTAGTTTAGTAGCTACCTAGAGGTAAATTTTCGAGTCCTTGAAATCACTAATATAAAGTATAAAAAGTTCGTCCACTTTAACGGACGAACTCTAATAGGTATCTACCTAACGGCCACCAGTACCTAGGTACAGAATTTAATTATATTTATTGTTATTAACAGTGTCAATAAAATAATAGTTGGAGTTCGAATCATAGTAATACTCTAAGGTTCGAATAATTTGTAGTCAATCAGAATACCTACTACTAGGCTCTTGGGCAATCTTAGTAACGTGACACAAATACCTATACCTACTTATGGGCACTATTTATCAGCGAGGCCCCGCCGCGCGCCGGTATTTGGCTAGGTACTTAACGCAAGAAATATGTTTGTATTATACTGGCATACCTACTACAAAATATGTGATACTATAAGGTAGGTCACTTACAAACAGTCATCATCATCCTCTGAGCCATTTTCCAACATAATTAAAAGGCGGTTTTCCAACTTAACTGCGAAGCGATTGAACTTCGATATTTTCCGTGAAGCGCCTGTCCTGTCCTCCATAACTGGCATAACCCACTGGCGATACATATCGAAGTTCTGGTTGTCAAAATAATACTCTATAAGTGCAGTACTAGCAGTCTTTTGAGGATAGCACGGGGTATTTACTATGGCAGAGAAGCTCCAATCCGCCAATCATAGATTATAAATCAAAATAATCCGCGCGCGCCAATAGACCCCAACCCCAAGTCACAATAGGAAAAAAACGAAGTCTTGGAATATGCCGGGAGTGGTTTTGCAATAAATTCGATATTTAATTTAATTTAATGTTTCATTGGACTTTATAATTTCGTTCATAACATATTTCACGTGACCTTGATATTAACCTAGCTATAATAATTATTTTAATTCACTTATTCATTTCATCATTCTGCATCTTTAATCACTTACCTAATTTAAAAGTCTAAGTTACTTGAAATAAATGAATTATTATATAAAACAAATGCTTACAAGACCAATTAAATAAGTTTAAAATAAGTAGTTCACTCTATATAAAGACCGCCCATTGTTCGATACTAACGTAAGTTAATCGATACTAACTCGGATGGGATCGGTTTCCTAATCTAACTAAGGTGTGACTGAACTTCGATATTTGCCGTGAAGCGACTGCCACCTGACCTCCACAACTAGTTGGCGATTTCGAAGTTCTGTAGTTAGACTGGTTGGATTTTTAGGGCTCCAACTCCAACCACCCGTAACAACTGCCTTAAGGTATGATTCCGAAGCCGACCGCATACGACAACTGCCGACGCACGCAGCAGATGCGCGTAATTCATTGCGGCTTCTCAATCGTCCCCTTTAACCGTGTTGGAGTTTGACAAGTAATGGGTACGCTGGCTGTATCTAATGCATGCGTCGGCAGTTGTCGTATGCGGTCGGCTACGGAATCATACCTTTAGATGTTCATATGGCGTCGGACGGCTTAATATGCTCTCCGAGAAATACCCAGGCCAATGAAAATAGCCATATTCATGCATACAAATATTTACAGTGAGCGGGAATCGAACCCGCGTCCCTGCACAGCGGTCGCGTTCACTACCGCTACACCACAGAGATTATCATATCATCATCATCATCATGGCGGTTTCCTATTTGCGCCCAAGGTTTGCATTTTGGATCCCGAGATCAGTATATCGACTTTTCCGGGAATTACTGCCAGCTGGTCTCCCCATCCTGAGAGGAAAGCCTTCGCCAGAGTGATTACCCTGGCATATAGAATGGAATAGAATAATTTATTTGCATTTAAACATGGTAATATGGACGTGTGCAACCCCAGAGGTGGTTATATTCAAATCGAACTGGCTAAAATCACTCGATTCCTGCCGGTTTCTACTGTTTGCGAACCCTCCCTAGCCAGAGTTCATCTATGGGGAGCCCAGAGGCCACTCATCCCCTTTGTCTCAATATCGGAGAATCTACCCACTGGATGACGCGACGCCTTACCAGGACCACCTTTTCTGCCCCAATTTCTGCACACTGGGTAATCAAAGATGCCGTCGACTCGACAGCAGAAGAAGTCAGCTTCCCAATGGCCACATGGTGCATGACAAACTAGATCGAGGTTAGCTTTTTTGCACGGGTATCCCTTTTGAAAATTTTCAGTCTTCACCACTGGACTGCCCGGTAATTATCAAATCCTGGTAAAGCGTTTGTAGACCGAAGGCTTTAAACCACGATAGGCAAGAGTTAATGAAATGCTTACCAACTCTTGGCAGGTGTAATCCACTATTGCTGGCGAGCCAAGACTCCAAGAGTAAGCGTTACCTTCTCTGCCTTGCCTTAAGCCGCCTGTCTACGGTCCGCCACTATACCCGCGTGTGCGATTACGTACCGTGGTCGTTTGTAATATACCTCGGGATCGGGACACGTATCTTGGACCTATGTGCGTGTTTCTATTATCCGATATCGGTATCGGACGCCGGTACGATTTACGATATCGGAGAAAGTAAAATATATGAAATATGTATACCTATCTATCTTTCACATTGTCCGGTCCGAAATCGGATATCGGACACCACTGTGTTATCAGTTACCGGCTACCGTCGTCCGACACCGATATTGAATCGGTTATGTCAAAACGCTCAAGGAGGGCCTACCGCGCGCGGATTTTTTTGTAATAATCCACCGCAGTAGCACCCCGTGCTATCCTCAGAAGACACCCAAGAAACGTGTACTTACCTACTACGCGTATAGAGCACATTTTGAGCTCATTTCAGGTCTAAGATATAGGTATGTCCCGAGGTATAGCTATTCTCAGACACGTTTGTCTGTGTCCTTGTCTGCTTCCGTGACACCTCGAACCAATGATACCTACCCGGTGTTAGAAATACCTATTATAAGTACCGGATATGTTTTATTACCTTTTTATTTCTATTACCTTTTTAATTATTTCACTAGATAAAGCTATACCGTCCCAGAATGTAATGGAATGAGTGAAATATAATTTCGAGAATTTGTGGAAAGTCTCTGAAATGTATTCGCACAGAAGTATCAGAAACCTAGTTCTCTCTTTTTCCTACACCTGGTGAGCAGAAGAGGCTCTATTCTGGAGGTTTTTGGACTTGATGGGTCAGATGGGTCAGTCGCTCTTCAAGATAAGCCAAACTATAGAGAAGAGAAGTAAGAGATGAGATTGGGCGTTGGGCTCCATATACCTTTTGACTGCAGCCAGAAAGCCAATTCTCGTAATAAAAAAATAATGTTCATTATTCAGTCTCGATATAATCTTAATCTCCTAAAATGTCAATAAAGGTATTCTCATAAAAAAATTTTCAAGAATAACATCGCGATCTTTTTTGATATTTTATTTTTAACAACAAACAGTTATATTATTTAAGCAAAATACACAAAACAATAAATTCATTTTAACAAAAAAGTTTAACCGACTTCAAAAAACGAAAAACAGGCACTGAAAAGCGAAAAATAATTTAATTTACAGACTTAGATACTGATTTATTAGAAGTCGGTACCTAGCCCAAGAGAGGCCATATTTCAATTGATTGTATCATAGTAGTTCAGACACAACAAACAAAGTTGGCTGGCAACTTTTTTGTCAAAATGAATTTATTTTTCTCTTTTTAGTGAGTTTGTACAGTCTCACGACTGTGCATCGCATGTATGTATAGTGACCTGACTGTACATGCGCTGCTGACGCTGCACTACAGATCGAACCGGCCACGCTAAAAAAAATTCTTCTTCCTCCTAGCGTTAATTCCCAGTCACATCCGAAGCTTTCAGCTCGGAGTCTGGGGTCCGCTTTTACCAGTCATAGCTACAGATTTGGCTAGACCTCGATATTTTCCGTGAAGCGATTGCCATCTGACCTCCACGACCCAATGTTAACATTAGGCGATATCGAAGCTTTGCAGCTAGACCGTTGTTTTTGGACTTTTTAGGGCACCAACTACCCGTAACGACTGCCATAGATGTTCTTATGGCAACCGGGACCGACGGCTTAACCAGACCAATGCAAATACCCATATTTAATGCACACAAATATTTGCACTGAGCGGGGATCGAACCCGCGCCTCCTGCGTAGCGGCCACGTTCACTACCGCTACGCCACGGAGGCTGTCAAAGGCTAAAAAAAAAATTATTATAGCATTATTCAAAAAGAATTTTTAAAATCAATGCAATATGTACACCGGAAATATAGCTGAATATTCTGAACACTTCTGCATACCCGTTCAAAGGACTCAGGCGTGATGTTATGATGTGACAGAAACATTGCAATAATATGCCATTGCAGCAATCGCGGCTGATTTCCTGGTACTTTTTGAAGAGTTCCTTGGTCATCAGATCTTTACGAAATTTAAATGGGACTACTTCGGAATAATCTACTTAGGAACACAAAAATAATTTTCAGAATCCGTCTAGAATTGGCTTCACAATCGCGTAACAAACATACAAAAATAAAATTGGGTACGAATTGAGAACCTCCTTTTTGAAGTCGGTTAAAACAGAATGTTACCTATAAGAAAAACACAATATAAAAGTAGTAAAATAAATTGAATTGCAAAATCTAAGTAATAAATAAGAATACAATGTTATTAAAGTTCAGTTATAAGGAATACATTCATTAGATTAATTCATAAAAAATAATTAATTACCTGATTAGGTGCAATAAATAACATTCAATTTAAAAAAATTAAAATAACAAAGGTCAGTCAAATATCGTTACAGTGTAACTCAGAATACAGAGTAAGTTGTTCTGTATTCTGAGCAGCACAATTAAAAATAATAGGTACCTACTAAATATAATTACAATTGAATGGTAAATAATATGAAATTCACCCTATTTATACAGTACTAAAAAAATAAAAATATATGTACAACGTGTTACATAAAGGTGTGGTCATATTTAAGGGTCGTTACACATGTCTGTTAAGGAACTCCTGGGCACCGACTAAAGTACAAATAGTAATAAAGTGATGGCATCGTTATTCATCATACAAAATTTTAAAATTCCTTAAATTAATCGATACATTAGTAAAAGGGGTAGGTGACATCACTATTGTATTTTGTCCTTTTGCGATAAGTTCACTCAGCTGTTCGCCTGGTAGCCAAACAGTATTTCGGCTATCAGGCGAACAGCTGCGTAGAGGTGTAAGTACCTACCTACAATGGAGCTTACGGATACATTGACTAATACTTACCGGGGTCTACTTTCAGCGAAACGGTGATATACCTAGCTAATCTGGTAAGTGTACCTACAGCCACAGAAATGTACTTATTTATCACTTCACGAGCACGACTCAATGAGTTTTAACTATCACCTAAGTATGTCACATCACAAACACAAGTACTGAGGAGTTCATGCCGCCACAGTATGCGTAAATCTCCACGGCATGCGGCATACGTTTTTAAAATTTAAACAACGGCTCAAAATCACATACTATGTTCGCTATTTTTTCGTAATATTTTACACAAAATTGCATATTTTTAATAAACTTCAGATACAATGACTAAACAACGTGGTTGCTAAGAAACCACGGTCAAAAAGGTACATCTTATACCAGGAATGCAGAAAATAGTTTTTATTATGAATTATTTTAGGGTAACGTAGCATAATATTTTAAAAACTCTGACGAAATCGCTCTTACATGTTATGTTATCCTGGTATTTGAAAATGCTTTTTGTTTATTTTACTATGCTATTTTTTTAATTTTTTCATAACATTTTGATAAAATAAAACGTAAATTGATCCAAAAATTTAAATTGGGTACGGAACCAATTTTAATTAGTATAATATTATGAGGTGTGGCTGCAAATTCGGTTGTCCATGGCTCCTGGTATTGAATGTAGGTTAACCTTAGGCAAAGGAAGCGTTTGAGACAGTCTCACATACAGCTGATGAATGATTTCAGAAACAAAAACGTTTTCTTATTAATTAAGTGAATTCTATCAACATTTTTAGACTATTTTAATAAGTTAGAAGCTACTTCAGAATTTCTTTGCCCGATAACATCATTAAATGAACTTATCTGGTAGTTGAGTAGGACGATATTGAGACTGTCTCACCAATTTAGATCGTTTGGTAAACCTACTCGGGTTCAAATTGTAGTTTATTTGTAAACAGCTCTTAACAGCGTGCTGTAGCCCTGGTGATTTTGTAGTGTTGTACGTTTATCGGCAATTTCCACCAGTTTACACATGGTCGATAAAAAAGAAAAGCATTTTTCTACGTCATAGCAAGTAAATCTGATTTGTTCCCCAAGCCAATATGTTATTTATATGACACTTAATGCGTCCCCCGAATATGACCACACCTTTCTGTAACACGTTGTATATCAATCAATCAATTATGAATCTGTAATCAATGGATGTATATCTACATAATAGTAATTAGGTATAGTACCTACAATTAGAGTTGAATTTTTTCAAATGTTCTTGACTTGGATTCATATTTTGAGCATGCAATATTATAATTATGTATCTAATTATGTCAGTGGCAATGTGTAGAATCTGGTATTCTATACAACGTGTTACATAAAGGTGTGGTCATATTTAAGGGTCGTTACACATGTCTGTTAAGGAACTCCTGGGCACCGACTAAAGTACAAATAGTAATAAAGTGATGGCATCTTTATTCATCATACAAAATTTTAAAATTCCTTAAATTAATCGATACATTAGTAAAAGGGGTAGGTGACATCACTATTGTATTTTGTCCTTTTGCGATAAGTTCACTCAGCTGTTCGCCTGGTAGCCAAACAGTATTTCGGCTATCAGGCGAACAGCTGCGTAGAGGTGTAAGTACCTACCTACAATGGAACGTACGGATACATTGACTAACACTTACCCGGGGTCTACTTTCAGCGAAACGGTGATATACCTAATCTGGTAAGTGTACCTACAGCCACAGAAATGTACTTATTTATCACTTCACGAGCACGACTCAATGAGTTTTAACTATCACCTAAGTATGTCACATCACAAACACAAGTATTGAGGAGTTCATGCCGCCACAGTATGCGTAAATCTCCACGGCATGCGGCATACGTTTTTAAAATTTAAACAACGGCTCAAAATCACATACTATGTTCGCTATTTTTTCGTAATATTTTACACAAAATTGCATATTTTTAATAAACTTCAGATACAATGACTAAACATCGTGGTTGCTAAGAAACCACGGTCAAAAAGGTACATCTTATACCAGGAATGCAGAAAATAGTTTTTATTATGAATTATTTTAGGGTAACGTAGCATAATATTTTAAAAACTCTGACGAAATCGCTCTTACATGTTATGTTATCCTGGTATTTGAATATGCTTTTTGTTTACTTTACTATGCTATTTTTTTAATTTTTTCATAACATTTTGATAAAATAAAACGTAAATGGATCCAAAAAATTTAAATTGGGTACGGAACCAATTTTAATTAGTATAATATTATGAGGTGTGGCTGCAAATTCGGTTGTCCACGGCTCCTGGTATTGAATGTAGGTTAACCTTAGGCAAAGGAAGCGTTTGAGACAGTCTCACATACAGCTGATGAATGATTTCAGAAACATAAAAACGTTTTCTTATTAATTAAGTGAATTCTATCAACATTTTTAGACTATTTTAATAAGTTAGAAGCTACTTCAGAATTTCTTTGCCCGATAACATCATTAAATGAACTTATCTGGTAGTGGAGTAGGACGATATTGAGACTGTCTCACCAATTTAGATCGTTTGGTAAACCTACTCGGGTTCAAATTGTAGTTTATTTGTAAACAGCTCTTAACAGCGTGCTGTAGCCCTGGTTATTTTGTAGTGTTGTACGTTTATCGGCAATTTCCACCAGTTTACACATGGTCGATAAAAAAGAAAAGCATTTTTCTACGTCATAGCAAGTAAATCTGATTTGTTCCCCAAGCCAATATGTTATATATATGACACTTAATGCGTCCCCCGAATATGACTACACCTTTCTGTAACACGTTGTATAATGTCTAGGTAAAGTATAGAATACGGGATCTATATAGATCTATCTATATGACACATTTGAAAGAAATACCAATCTCATAAATTGGCTTTAATTAACTTAGAAGACAAGTTACAAATAATATTACAATAGATATTTCATATATATGACGGGTGTCAACATAATTAGACAAGTTATAAGTAAAAGTACTATGTGAGGTAAAGCCACAAAGGAGATTATATGTCATTCTCCTCCTCTATGGTTTCTTCGCCAAGGATGTAGTCATTGAAACGTAGCGGTAATCTTCTAGACCTTGTTGATCTTCTGACCTGCGGAGGCTCAACATTTTGAGGCGGTGTTCTGAAAATATCCTCTTCAGCAATTTCGTCATTATTGGCCCTGTCAGGTTCAGGATCTCCAACATCTTCATCATTGACTAGTAGGTCTTCATCATCTATTGGTGCAGGCAGTGGGGCTAAGTGTCTATTCGACACAGTTGTCTCTTGACCATTGCGCCGTCGTACATATGAGTAGCTGGGGTTTGTCTGGAGCAACTCGACTTCCTCAACATAGGGGTCGGTCTTCGAGCAGACAAATTTCTTTAATAGCACCGGTCCAGGGACAAGCCATGATGGAAGCGATTCTCCAACCGGCGTTCGTCGAGGGAAGTTAAATAACTTCTCGTGGGGCGTAGCATTTATTGATGTGCAGAGTAGAGATCGTACACAGTGTAGAGAGGGCTTCAGAACTTGCTCCCAATTTTCAATCGGCAAGTTTTTCGATTTAAGGTTCAACTGTATCGTCCGCCAGAGCGTTCCATTTAGTCTTTCTACCTGGCCGTTTCCCTGTGGATTATAAGGAGTCGTACGGGAAGTGGCAATATTGCAATTCTTGAGAAATGTTTGTATTTCTTGTGACATGAACGATGTTCCTCGGTCACTGTGTATGTATAAGGGCTGACTGTATTCATAAAATAGATCTCTTAAACATTTGATAACAGTTGCTGAAGTTGTATCAGGACATGCATATGCGAAGGGATAACGGGAATACTCGTCGATTATTGTTAGTATATACCTACTTGTTTTTCGTGATAGAAGGCAAGGGTCCTTTAAAGTCTATATTTAGTCTTTCAAATGGTGATAATGCTTTGATTAGCGTACCAGTCGCTTTCGCAAAGCGAGGTTTTACTTCCGCGCATACACGACAAGAAGCAGTCATTCCTTTTATGTCGTTTAAGCAATAGGGAAGATTTTTTAGCTTGACCCAGTGATACATTCTTGTTATCCCGGGATGTGAGAGAGCGTCGTGCAGTTCGTATAATTTATTGTTGCTCATGAGTGCACAGACTCGAGACAGTGCATCCGCAGCTACGTTCTCTATTCCAGGTCTGTAAACTACTATTTGTAACTTGTCTTCTAAGTTAATTAAAGCCAATATAAGAGATTGGTATTTCTTTCAAATGTGTCAATTTAATTAACTTAAATACAATGTCTGAAACAAAGAAAGAACCTGAGAGGACATCATCATGTTCGCTAGCCAGGTACCCGTACCTACGACCTGATCGATTTAACATTGATCCTAGCGCTCCCGGAGCAACAGAGCAGTGGTCGCATTGGTACCACACGTTCTCAAATTTTCTTTCTGTGGAACTACCTGACGACGTTACGGATGCCGTAAGATTGAAATTACTAGCAAATCACTTAACCACTGACATTTATGTACACATGAAAAATTGTCAAACATATGACGATGCTGTTTCTGTTTTGAATAAAATATATCTTAAACCTCAAAATGAGATTTTGGCTCGCTTTATACTCGGAACACGAAAACAAAAACATAATGAGGCAATAGCCGATTACTGTCGCGCATTACGACTACTCGCGCAAGACTGTAATTTTAAATCTGTTTCCGCTGACGAACATAGCAAGCAGGCTATACGAAGCGCCTTTATCACAGGAATCCTGTCAACTAAGATACGAGAACGATTACTCGAAAACTCAACACTCTCGATGGACGAAGCGTTTAACCAAGCCGTTATCCTAGAAACCGCTGAAAAGGACTCTGCGACAATGGCCGTTAGCGTTCCGAGCGCCCTAAATGCTCTTCCAATGCCTATTCCACATCAGTCACAGCACTTCGTACCAGCCCGTAACAACGCCGTGGTTTCGCCTTCACCGCAAATTAAGACAAAGCGCTGCTTCTTTTGCGGCGGGAAGGTACATCAAAGAATAAAATGTCCAGCATTTCACACCTATTGTCAGGTTTGCTCCAAGAAGGGTCACTTTGCTTCAGTTTGCCAATCACGAATCAATTCCACAACTAGTAATGCTGTCTCTTATCCAAATACTTCCGTTCCTACGAAATATTTACAGTCACCAAGCCCTTCCGAAGCGACTTGTACTGTCTACTCAGCAGCTTCTCCGTCATGCTTAGGTAAAGCCACAAAGGAGATTATATGTCACTATACAAGTGGCAATTCGTTGACCGGTGTATTGTAGAACTGTTGAATTGTAGAATTGCAGAATTGCAAAATTGTAGAATTGTAGAATTGTAGAACTGTACAATTGTAGAATTGTAGAATTGTAGAATGGTAGAATGGTAGAATTGTAGAATTGTAGAATTGTAGAATTGTAGAATTGTAGAATTGTAAAATTGTAGATTTGTAGAATTTTAGAACTGTAGAACTGTAGAATTGTAGAATTGTAGAATTGTAGAAGTGTAGAATTGTAGAATTGTAGAATTGTAGAATTGTAGAATTATATAATTGTAGTATTGTAAATTTGTAGTATTGTAGTACTGTAGTATTGTAGAATTGTAGAATTGTAGAATAGTAGAATTGTAGAATTGTAGAATTGTAGAATTGTAGAATTGTAGAATTGCAGAATTGCAGAATTGTAGAATTGTAGAATTGTAGAATTGTAAAATTGTAGAATTGTAGAATTGTAGAATTGTAGAATTGTAGAATTGTAGAATTGTAGAATTGTAGAATTGTAGAATTGTAGAATTGTAGAATTGTAGAATTGTAGAATTGTAGAATTGTAGAATTGTAGAATTGTAGAATTGTAGAGTTGTAGAATTGTAGAATTGAAGAATTCTAGAATTTGTAGAAAATAAACTGGGTGATTTTATAGTCGTTTCGGAGCGAAAGATTTTGGGCACAATTTCGTTAGCAAAATCGTCTGGAAGTATTATATTGGCGAGAAAAAACTTTTTTTTTTACAACCCCCATACGGTATGCCTTTCACCTGTAGGTACATTATTCCCATACATTATAAAAAAAATGTTTTTTTCTTCCGCCAAATTAATACTTCCAGACGCTTTCGCTATCGAAGCTGTGGCCAAAATCTTTCGCTCCGAAACGACTACAAAATCACCTTGTATTATAAAGCTGAAGAACGCGCTAATCTCAAGAACTACCGGTCCGAATTGAAAATAGTTATTTGTTATACAAGAGTGCAAAGTTGCTTTTTAACCGCGTGCTCATTTTTGATGACCGAGCAAGCGAAAGATTCTAAATTTGAATCACGAGCGTAGCGAGTGATTCACAAATTAGAATCTTGAGCGTTAGCGAGGGAATCAAAAGAGCACAAGGTGAAAAATCTTTGCACTCGAGTGCAACACGTAACTTTTCATCCCACCTCAGCGAGGAAATAATGAAATGCTTCTCCTTCCTAGCGTTAATTCCCAGTCAGCATCCGAAGCTTTCACCTCGGAGTCCGGGGTCCGCTTTACCAGTCTTAACTGCGGATTTGGCTGGACCTCGATATTTGCCGTGAAGCGACTGCCATCTGACCTCCACAACCCAATGATGACATTAGGCGATATCGAAGCATTGCAGCCAGACCGTTGTTGTTGAACTTTTTAGGGCTCCAACTACCCGTAACGACTGCCATAGATGTTCGTATGGCATCCGTGACCGACGGCTTAACGTGCTCTCCAAGGCACGACCAGACCAATGCAAATACCCATTTTCATGCATAAAAAATATTTGCACTGAGCGGGGATCGAACCCGTGCCTCCTGCGTAGCGGCCGCGTTCAATACCACTACGCCATGGAGGCTGTATAATATATGTATTAATACTAGTAATAAAATACAACAAAATAAAAATTCAACAACAATGTCAACATGGTCAACAATATGACGTGAAAAAAATTGATGCGCGCAAAGCAAATTAAAAAAAAAGTACACCAAGGAGGTTACGAGTCTGAGTATTTCATGAATTAAAAAAAAGTTGTATGATAAATTCGGCACCATAGAGGTAGAAGTAAATAGGTTTAATGATGTTTTGAGTCCACAAACCTAGTACACACGATGTTCTAAATTCAAATTTACTTTACCTCTCTAGAGGATAAAAACGACTTTTACGCTCAGTTATCGAAGAGGAAAAATAGTCTTTCCGAGATGGTGGGATGAAATAGTTATTTGTTATACAAGAGTGCAAAGTTGCTTTTTAACCGCGTGCTCAGTTTTGATGACCGAGCAAGCGAAAGATTCTAAATTTGAATCACGAGCATAGCGAGTGATTCATAAATTAGAATCTTGAGCGTTAGCGAGGGAATCAAAAGAGCACAAGGTGTAAAATCTTTGCACTCGAGTGCAACACGTAACTTTTCATCCCACCTCAGCGAGGAAATAATCTTCTTCCTAGCGTTAATTCCCAGTCGCATCCGAAGCTTTCACCTCGGAGTTCGGGGTCCGCTTTACCAGTCTTAACTGCGGATTTGGCTGGACCTCGATATTTTTCGTAAAGCGACTGCCATGTGACCTCCACAACCCAATGGTGACATTAGGCGATATCGAAGCATTGCAGCTAGACCGTTGTTGTTGAACTTTTTATGCATACAAATATTTGCACTGAGCGGGGATCGGACCCGCGCCTCCTGCGTTGCGGCCACGTTCACTACCACTACGCCACGGAGGCTGTATAATAATTATGTGTAATAATACTAATAATAAAATATCAACAAATAAAATTCAACAACAATGTTCAACCATAGGACGTGAAAAAAAAATTATGCGCGCAAAGCAAATTTAAAAAAAAAAGTAGGTACACCAAGGAGGTTCCGAGTTGAGTTTTTCATAAATTAAAAAAAAGTTGTATGATAAATCGGCACCATAGAGGTAGAAGTAAATAGGTTTAATGATGTTTTGAGTTCACAAACCTAGTACACACGATGTTCTAAATTCAAATTTACTTTACCACTCTAGAGGGTAAAAGCGACTTTTACACTCAGATATCGAAGAAAAAAAGTACTCTTTCCGAGATGGTGGGATGAAAAAAATATTTTTCTGTTGATACCTAGTTCATTTGCATCCCATGAAGACCCGCGACGGCATGCGTTTTTAGTGGGTCCAAGTCCGACATAATCACTCCTGATGGCCAACGAGGGTGGTATCCGAGGGAACTTCGAGGGACTACGGGATCCGAAAAAAACATGGTATGGGTTTTGACGTAGGTATATGACAGTCGTCAACGCAGGCGTGGTCACAGCTTGAAGTTTGGGGGGGGGGGGGAGGGGTCACTTCGGAAATTCCTTAAGAAATTTAACCACCCATCCCCTCGTACTGGGACTTTTCAATATGACGTACATGGTTTGGGGGGGGGGGGGGGGGAGGTCATGTCCCCTGTGACCCCCCCCCCCTCGGACCGCGCCTGCGGAAACGTACCTATGTCATAAACGTCAAATCCCATACATTCGTCCTTCTATTCTACAATACGTCGGTCAACGAATTGCCACTTATCTAGGGAGGCTCTTATACGTATTACTACGTATCCAACATACGATGAATGGGGCAACACAAGCCTTTAGTCCGACCTGTCCGACACGAGTATACAGCGAAAGCGTTTGACAGACGGAGCTTGAGATATTTTTACGAGAAGTTGTCATCTGGATTGGCACTCGAAATACTTTATGAACAAGAAAATAGAATAAAACCAGCGACAACACCAACAAAAATTAATCTATTTATTCTATCATACATACATATACTCACGCTAGGGGTAAGCAGATGTGTATTAACACCTAAGTTTCGTCAACTATAATTTTATAATTTTTGGTCCCACGTTGGAGCCTATTGCCGTCACCGCAACTATAGGCATGGGCTGTATGTTTACTGTCAGATGGAGAACAGCCCTATTCCTTAGTCGTCTTCTACGACACCAACTGGAAGAGATGGGATAGCCCATACATCATTTTTATACTACTCTGGTGGTAGATAAGCACACAGCGGCACGGCCCACCTGATAGCCCACCTGTTATGAAGGATTATCGTGGCCTATGGACGTATGGTACATCGCAACCAATGGCAACACAGGGCGTCAAATTCATGCCGCCAACCGACCGAAGTTCTTACAGAAACCTGATGCCCTTCTTGAGGAACACCATCATCTAGAATATACATAATTTTGGTCACCCGTGATAATAAATCTACTTGAATATATAACTGTCTAACGTTTTTATTATTTAACATAATGAAGTTTTACACCACCCTTGAACTGAATAGAACGTAAGTGACATATGATTTCGAAACATACATGGACAGTCTTCGATATATGTACCTAGGTACATAAACGTACCTACCTATACTGAGAGTCGCTGCTTATCCCATACCACAGGGCCTTCAGGCTCTTTTTTTTGAAGTGGTGACATGACCCATAAAGTTAAATGTATAATGAAATGTAAAGTGAAAAGGTTCATTTATACAATGTAGATAATAATATTGTAATTATTATTACTAGCTGAGACCAGCGAATCCGAAGTGAGTTGTAATTCTATACTACATTCTAAACAGCTCTACCTAGACCCAAAGTAGGCATAGCTTAACTAGCTTGTGGTATAGCAATTATGAAATGTAATCTAGAATGCGGATACTTTGCATTTTTTTCTGTAAATACCTATGTACATATTAATACCCAGTAATTGAGCGTTTACTCTTCTACAGATGATTTAAGTAATTTAAATTGTAATGTGAACACCTATACTTTTAATATGTGATACTATAATAGAAGACGTATCGGTCAGTAATATTATGAAATTTTTTGACATTGATATTAGAGCTAAAGAATGTACGAACATTGAAAACTACTTTTACCGGAATAAATTTGGCCATTACCTATTGAAACATATACTTTGGTACATTGACAATTCAAAATATATCTCAATTATGAATGGCACTACATACTTAGTGTTCTTTTGCAATACTAACAAGACATCATTCGTAATTTAATTATAGAGCATTTTTTTATATGAAGATTATCCGACGGTCCTTCTAAAATATGGTCAACCGCTAGCAAGTCGTCGTTATTAAGCATTTAAAGTAGCCTGCAGTGTGTTGAATCACCTTTAAGCATTAAGCGATCAGCCTAGTTGTAGTTAGTAGTAACCTTTTATGTGCGTTGTGCGTAAAATAAAATATGTTTGTGAACTAGTGCGAAAAGTATAGCGTGATATTGGAATGTGGATAAAGAAAATTATATACTGTGATAAGTTTGAAAAATGTTCCTAAAAATTTTGAGATAATATCGTTAAGTTTGCATATATAATATCAGTGTTTCTATAGACATCTTAGTAAAAAAATAGATCAATTAATTAGAATCGACCGCTCAACATAGAAAATGATTTAAATCGATAACGATAGTTGTATATTTGACGGAAATACGGATGCGGCTTATCAATGACTTCTACGGACCTTTTTCTACGTGCGGAAGTGCCCCTCCCTGCCCAGCTTCCCCCCGGTGGCCAGCAGGGGTGGCCCTGGCCCTGGGCCATCTATGCTTATAAGATGCGCCGCTCATGTGTTGAAAACATAGTGTCCCCATCGAACCCCAGCAGGGGGGGTGGATGCTGTCCTGTGGACGTGCAGGTTCCAGACCAAACACCCCAACTTCTATGTGCTTATATCACCTATACCAGATAATTATATCAACTGGCTGTGTATAACAAAAAAAAATTGTTACTCAGCATCAATTTATTTGTTCCGTACCTGCTGGTCTAGGTTAATGAGTAGACCGTTTACAATCCTAATGTTTTAGGTATAACAGATTGTAAAACTGACCTCTTGAACGAGCCGAACACGGCCGGTGTAACCTGGTCGAAACTGGTCGAAGGAGGTGAGTTTGCCCGAGACCTGCCTGCTTGTCTCTCGCACCCCAGCCGCCGCCCCAGGGCCGAGCTGGCCAAACTTTAGGCAAACCTGGGCAATCTTTTAGTATTGCGGATAACCATAACCCGACCCGACCACTAACTTTTCGTAACTAACTGTTTAATTATGATTGATGACGTTACAAAAAGACGCGCTATATTCACAGATATCCGTGGTTATACCTATCTATTAAGCACACAGGTGTCAAAATTCATTAACTTATTTACGTTTCTTTTAATGATAGATGCTCCCATTATGTTCATCATTAATTAATAATTAATTTAATGACGCGGGATAATAAAAAAAAATATTAATGATATGATACACAATCATAATGATTAATGATTCATTTGTAGTACGTAACAATTGCGGTTAAAATGGCTCCTACCCCCCACCTACCTCAACCTAAGACGTTTACAGACGTAAATTTCTGCAATCCAGCAGGCACATGCTGTAACAAACATCTCGAATGATCGAAGTGAGCTCGATAGCTGAATCCGCGGTGATTGGTCAATTTCGCGAAATTGACCAATCACCGCGGATTCAGCTATCGAGCTCACTTCGATCATTCGAGATGCAAGTTACAGCATGTGCCTACAGGACGTCATAGAAGTCATAGAATTTATCCACATTCGAGTCCCGCCCGAGGTCGATTCTCTTTTCTCTTTCATAATCGATAGTTAATTTCTTCTATAATTATCATTCAGCACGAGTCAGCACGACACAGACCCATATTCCAGTTAACGCTCAGTTGTGATTCGACTCTCACATTGACATTAGAACTGTCATCTTGAAAACAATCTATCCTCAGGGTCTAGTTATAAATCGAGATTCAGAACTGAGCATCGTTACGTTATGGGCCTTAGTCTAATTTACTTTCTACACCTTAATAAGACTGATAGTGTGCCACAGTAGTTAAATTGATGGATAAAAAATATTAAAAAAAAACAGTGACACAACTCAAAATGCTATCGTCAATCAATGTTGCTTTCAACGAGTTCTTCAAATTGATCCAGTCTTTGAGTTCGATACCGATCATGGCCTGGTTGATTCGAAGCCTGGCCTTGTACCAGACCATCTTTGAGAACGACTGGCCTGACAACTATGCAATTAAAGGTGAGAAAATTTCAATTGCTTTATCAAAATAGTGCAACGTAATTATAGTTTGGCCAACGAAAGATGAAGAAATATATTTTTCAAAACTTTCAAGAGCAACACTGCAACAATGCTACAACAACAGCAACATTTTTTTCCTATCAGTTAGTACAGTTTTCGAAAACTTCTTGATACTTAGGTATTCAGGTTAAATACTATCTATCATAAATATGCTGACATAAATATGCGATAGGGGTTGGAGGATGATGATGATGGTAACGCGAAAGACAACTGCTTGATCAGCAACAATCACGAGACCCACAGTAAACATAGATTAACTAGTTTTTTCTAAAATGCGGATATACAATATACATATACCCACACGATCTCAAAGTTTAATCCTATCACAAAACCCTTTACTGATTCGATCCAAGCTTTGAAGTCCTACTGCACCGGTACGTACCCCATTATCTTTTCTAAATACACACATATGATAGGCACATAGAAACACCCAAAATAATGGAAATAGACATATTCATGCTTACAAATATTTGCACTGAGTGGGAATCGAACCCGCGTCTCCCGACGTAGTAGTTACAATGCAGCTGTAATAGCTAGCTGCAACCCATAATATCTGCATTTTAAATCTCCTCCGGATCAAAAATTTATTTGTGTAATTGTAAATTAAAAAAAAATGTAATAAATTGTATCCATATCCATATCCATACTAATATTATAAATGCGAACTCTGTCTGTCTGTCTGTCTGTCTGTTACGCTTTCACGCCTAAACCGCTGAACCGATTTCGATGAAATTTGGTACAGGGGTAGATTAGATCTTGATTTTGATTTGATTAGATCTTAAATAATGTTTATTGCAACAAAAACAACAGAATACAGTATCAAAATATGCACGAGAACAACTGTAGTAGTTTACAACTGTGTTACAGTTATCATATAACTAATTTCATTAATTATTATTAAATATTAATTAAATAAAGACTATTAGATATTTTAATAAATAGATAAAAAAAATATTATTTCATTAATTACAGTTAAATGATCATAAATATTTTATTGGAGACCTTAAATTAATTTTAATATACATCCTTGGTTCCGTACGTAAGAATGAAGATTGGCATTCAAATCACGTCGCGGCTATCAAGTAACATATTATAATCAAATGATTAACCTCGAACTAGTTAATATCCGAGTAAAATATTTTGTAACTTACTTAAGCCGGTCAGCTGTCATTGCTGTCAATGTCAATGCCAATGTTTGTACTAAATTCAAATCGGGCGGGAAAATGTCAGGCAGCCATAAACTTAAAGACGGCCTTTGTGGCGTAGCGGCAGAACGTTCGACTGCTACGCAGGGGGCGTGGGTTCGATTCCCGTTCAGTGCAAATATTTTTATGCATGAATATTTTTGTATATTTGCATTGATCTGGGTGTTCCTATGTATTTAAAGAAAGAGATCCGATTCTCAGCACCGATTCATTCACCGTGCGGTCGCCGGGTCCATAGCTTGATACAGAGAGGAACACCGTGACGGCGACTGGGACTTGCGACCCAGATGTAGGTTTAAGGTGGCCACCGCGTGATGCATCAGCGCTCACCTCCACCGTCAGTAGTGTTCCCCCCCCTACCTATCCAAATTTGGTAAGATCCTATCAATGCCGCTTTTGATATTCGATTTAGTAAAGAGCTTACTGAAGCTCTTGGCAATCCGAGGTTTTTAAGTACCTAAGTTGTACAGGGATTTAGCTGGAATTCCCCTTGCTCCTACTTCTACGGCGTAGAGTTTAACCACGTAGCCGTTTTTGGTTAACTCGTTAGTAAAGTCAAAGTATTTGTTTGTCTTTATAGCCTGGTCTTTAGATATATTAGTTTCCCACGGTACTGTGAGTTCTACAAGCACTGCACGCCTATGCGATCGTGAAAAAGGAATATGTCGGGTCTGGATGATAAGGCACAGATATCCTTCGGTATTTTATAGTGCTTCTCATACGTGTCTACGAGTACTGTCCAGTCAACGGCAGCTATTAAAATTTCATTTAGTATTTAAGTATTTTTTCAGTTACTAATATTCCACATGCATGACCTATTCTTAGTATAATACTTATATGTATCAAAAAATATTATTATTATTAAATATTATTATTATTATAGGACATTCTACACAACGCTATCTAGACCCAAAGTAAGCATAGCTTAAATAGCTTGTGTTATGGGTTCTAGAATGCGGATAAACATACATACTTACTCATCTTCATCATCATCATCATTTCAGCCATAGGAAGTCCACTGCTGGACATAGGCCTCCCCTATAGATCTCCAATAGGACCGGTTGGAAGCGGCTCGCATCCAGCGCGTTCCCGCGGCCTTAATGAGGTCGTCTGTCCACCTTGTGGGTGGATGTCCTACGCTGCGCTTGCCGATACGTGGCCTCCACTCGAGGACTTTTCGACCCCATCGGTCATCAGTCCTCCGTGCTATGTGCCCTGCCCACTGCCATTTCAACTTGCTAATCCGCTGGGCTATGTCGGCTTACTTACTTACTTACATAATATATTTTTAAATACCTTTTTGTTTGTCTATTCTTTATTTTGCTATTTTGACAGATGGCGACACATTTGACTTCATAGTGGTTGGAAGCGGGTCAGCGGGTGCCATTGTTGCCGCTCGGCTCTCCGAAGTGCCTCATTTCAATGTGATTCTCATTGAAGCTGGAGGGGATCCCCCGGTCACAAGCGTTGTTAGTATTGTATAAAAATAGTTATTCCCACTCTCTGAGTAGTACCTACTAATGGCCTAAGCATAAGCCAGCCAGTTTGTTAAATGTTGTAATAAACGATACGGCTGAATATCATTAAGGCAGTTTAGTTAACGGCGCCGTTTAGTTAACAGCCTAGGCGATTCATTGAACGGCTAAATAAGCTATTTGGCTGTGACATATAATTATACCTATATGTATGTATGTACCTATATACTCGTCGTATGTATAAAAATGATCTTGTTTTTAGGTCCCAGGTCTATTTGCATTACTTCCACAAACGGAATATGATTGGAATTATCGTGCTACATTTGATGATGGTGTAGGCATAGCACATCAGGATGGAATATTACCGTATACTCGAGGGAAAGTATTAGGAGGCTGTTCTTCCGTCAACTATCTCATATATACTCGTGGTGTACCTCAGGATTATGAAGACTGGAATAAAATAGCACCTGGATGGGGCTGGAACTCAGTACTCTACTATTTCAAGAAGTTAGAAGGAATGACTGATCGTATCATGTTCGAATATCCAGAACATGCACGTCTACATTCTTCGGATGGACCTGTAAAAGTATCTAGACCAGTAACGCTTGCATCAACTGCTGAAATTGATGAAATCAGACTGGATTCATATGAAGAAATGGGCATCAAAAGAGTTCTTGAGTCAAATGGTCCAGAAACTTTAGGAGTCACAAGACCGCATTTGAATATTTACGGTGGTAGAAGATTCAGTACAGCAGAGGCTTACCTAAAACCTGTAAGACACAGATCTAATCTTAAGGTAGCAAAACATGCCACAGCAACTCGGATCTTGTTTAATCCACGAACATTGAAAGCATATGGGGTAGAAGTTGCAACAGCTGATAAGAAAATAATTGAAGTTTATGCTAAAAAAGAAGTGATTCTTTCAGCCGGTGTTATAAACAGTCCAAAAATACTTTTACAGTCAGGAATAGGGCCTGCAGATGAGCTTTCAAAACTAGGCATAGATGTTTTACTAAATTTACCTGTAGGCAAGAATTTTCACGATCATCAAATAGTTGAAATGGTTGTTAAAGGCAAAACGGGTTTGAGTACAGCTGCTGAGAATGTTTTAGTAGCGTCACGACTAGACACAGTACCAGTTCCACTCCAAAGTGGTTTGTTCAGGCTTAACGAGACTTTAGTCAACTACCCGAGTAGATTACAACCACAGCTACAATTTTTCTCCACCTATATCGGGGCAGGTGCTAGTATGGTCTTATTTGTAGGATGTAAAACAATTGTTAATTATGATAACCAATATTGTGCAAGTATGGCTGAAGCAAATATGTTTAGTGAAGTTGATGTTATTTTAATGGCTTTGTTACATCCTTTATCCAGGGGGCAAGTGAGTTTGAGTAGTAAAAATCCCTTCGATGATCCTGTGATAAATTTAGGATTTTATAGAAACGAATATGATCTTTTTGTTGCAGCTGAGGGACTAAAATATATGAGTGGATTGGCTAAAACAAGTTATTATAGAAAAGTGGGCGGTAGTGTCGCAAGACTAAAAATTCGTGGTTGTGAGAAGTATAAATGGGGGACAGATGAATATTGGAGATGTTATGCTAAGAATTCTGTATCTTCATTGCAACATGGTGTTGGTACATGTAGTATGGGCTACCATGGTGTAGTAGATGAGAGACTGAGGGTCCATAACGTGAAAGGGTTAAGAGTGGTCGATGCGTCGGTTATACCAAAGATTCCTAGCGGCAACGTTAATGTTCCAATTATGATGATTGGAGAAAAAGCGGCTGACATGATTAAATGTGAATATGGCGTTTTCAACAGTTGTCGTTAGTGAAATAATTATGCCATTGATTTTTCTTTTAGTACCATTCCGTTTCTAATAATGTTAGGATACGATTCTGCCATCTAACGGTTGCCTGTAAGATATTGCCATAGTGATAAGGCCGCCAAGAGTTTAGGTTGTTATCAACCAGTTGCCAACGGAGGGGTATCCGTGAGGGACTTCTGCACAAAATAAAAGGTATTCTGATAGTATGTAGGTACTAAGTATAACATAACGCAATAGGTGTTGCGTGACCGTGATATAAGATATTAAATAACGGAATAGGTGTTGCGTGACCGTGATATAAGATATTAATGTCATTGCCTAGGGTAACTAAGCTAGTCATAATTGTTGTATAATGACCTTATGAATTATGAATTGTAAGTTAGAGTTTGACCGTGTACCTAACCGTTGTACTACGTCTTGGGTATGTGCGCGGCGCGATAGGGGGGAGTATCGACGTCAGATTTGGTCAGTGAACCGCCAACGTTCACGGCGGTATCTTGTTCGCTCTCGACTCATGCTCTTTCTTTCTCTTTCTTTACCTCGTCCCCCGCCACACCGCGCGTACCTAGGGCGGGGCACAGTGGTCGCGGTCGGTCTATAGTAGGTTATTGCTTATCCGACTGTACAAAATAAGTATATTGTAATAAAACTATTTTAACGGAGTCACTGACTATTTGATCACGATCATGGCTGCTGAAAAGCAACCGAAACTTCGGGCAAAAACACTAAATAAATCGCTATGAAATCCGTTAAAAATAGTTATATTTCAATGTGTGATATTCGCGTATCTGACAATATCATGTATCTAAGTATAAAATACTTTTTATTTAAGATGAATTATATGAATAGTAAAGTGATATACCTAGTATTCAAGTCTATAAGGATACGCAAGGTTGCGTACATTATCAGTATTCTTGAAAGTACACGAATAAACTGAGAGGTTACCATGATATACCTAATATGTTAAAGGACGAGTGATGATTACAGGGTGTTATTAGCATTAGTTCTAATAGTATCATGATTATGATTGAAAAAAAATGTGTTGTAAGTTGTAATCGATTCTATTGTCGTTTGCCCATTTTTTTAATCCTTTTCACTATCGCCTGTTTTGATTTTCGGGAGCGTTTCCCTAACACCCCCCCTATATTATAATTATTATAGTGTGAATAGCTCCATAATGGGGCCACGCCAAGACCTTTAGAGCCAATACAAGCCAGGTTCACCTAATTGGTACACCTGCTGGCTGATGGGCGCTAGAGCACTGTATAACTAAAAGGGGAAGTAGAAATTGGCTGACCCCAGACCTCGAAGCGAAAGAGTCATGAAAAATTGATTACTGGCTAAGTACCAAAGAATTTATGATGTCATCTCAAACTTAATATTTTAATATTTGTAAGAAGACAATAATAAATTATGTGAATATTTGACTTTATCGTTTTTTTATCATATTATTTCAATATTATTTCAACGAGCGGTCCAGGTAGAAGGGGTAGGCCCAAGAAGACTGGCTTGACGTCTTGGAGGGTAACATGCGTGCAAATAATCTCACTACCATGGACGCCCAAGATCGTGCGAAGTGGAGGAGGAAGAGCCGGTAGGCGGACCCTGAGCTCCGAGCTCACCTTGACCTCGGATGCCGGTAATATTACATATTACTTTCTGTTTGAATGCCTCCTTTTAACAAAGAAGGCGTCCTTTTCATCGTGACATTACATTTTAAAAGAACTAGTTAATATTTTATTTAGAATCGTAAGACAAAACAAAGGCAACAAAAGGTGAGGGCAGAGACAGTATTGTAATTACAGGAGGGAGATGTTAAGAGCCTCATTACCATTACTGAGGAGTGCGGGAGGGAGAGGCTCGGGCGCGATTATCATCACAAAGAAGTATGGTAATACCGGAGTCGTTCGACCTAAATACTTACTATGTTTTATTCTTTCGATTTAAATGTTTTCTGATTGGTACATTGTTTTGGAAATGCTTTTATGTTGAATTTATTGATAGTAAGATGGTGCCATCTTCACCACCATTCTTACCACTGGCTGGAATCTAAATTGAGAGTAAAAGGATCCCGTAAGATATGAAACCGCAGCATTCGATTTTTGAAACTTCTTCCTCTTAGCGTTAATTCCCAGTCGCATCCGAAGCTTTCACCTTGGAGTCTGGGGTCCGCTAAAATAAATGTTGAATTGTCGTTCGAAAATTCGTAATGTTCAAGAGCAATGTTATTGCCCTGAAAGTAAAATGCGTAAAAATATGAAAAAAAAAGGTGCTACACGAATCGTTAAAATGTTTGGATTTATAAAAAACCCTAAAAAGTCGAATATCCAGTTTAGAACTATATCGAGCAACGGGAACAGGTCTAGGAAACCTATACATATTATGACGCAATGCCCACCACACGACCCACCTGATGGAAAGTGGTTACCATGGCGTTTGGATGTATGCAACACCAGGGGCGTCCACACTCACAACATCAGAATAATTTTATTGTATTCTTGTAAAATCAATATCCAGAAATTATCTATTACGAGTACTCCCTAGAAATATGTTTACTTCGTTACTTAGTAAACTGCTTGACCTCTAAAGGGGGGAGGGGGGATGTCGTCCCTGGCCTATGTCGCGAAGTCGTAAAATTGCTCGTTTACATGACAAAGTCACTCTTAGCGCTGTTTAGAACATTATTATCTGTGTTGGGGTGGGTTACTAAGGTTTGCAAACTCGATTGATTCTCGCCCAGCTTTGCAATTCTCTAAACGTTCAGCGTCGAGCACAAAGTTGCGACAACCTTGATCTAGATTGTCATTGGCCGATCTCCCGTGACGTCACTCTGTCTGACCAATCACAATCTTGGTCAAAGTTGTCGCAACGTTGTGCTCGACGCTGAACGCTCAGAGAATTGCACAGCAGATAATGTCTACATAACGTGTTCTCAACCGACACTATAACACGTTTATTAATAGGCTACCTTGTACTTATAGGGATGCATGGTATTATGAATGTTAAAAATCGTACGAAATATTGGAAGAAAAATTGTAATACAAATCCCTTTTTTCGAGCGGATACTCCCTCGGATTCCTCTAGTGTGCGGTTTTAGTCGAATCGAGTTCGACAACCACTCCTGACAGTCAGCGGGGATCGTATCCGTGGGGAATTCGGCACTATAAAATAATTATGTATTATAAAAAAAGTCATTTGTCAAAGATCACTTATTAGTCCTTACTATTTCATATTGAACCGACAGAGAGACAACTAAACATGAATTAAGATACAAAGAGCATCTAGAACTCGAAAGGATTAAAAATTTGGAACTCGAAAGTGATATTAAGTCGAGTCGATATTAATCGAGTTCGTGAACCATTAGTAGGCCCACAAACAAGGGTAATGATGCGTTGGGTTTACGTTGAACTGCGCTTAATGTCGTGGAATATAACCGAGCAGTGGTGATGTACCGCCGGTAGATATCAACTCCAGGGGAATAACCGTATAAAGAGTATATCGCTTGTATTGAAAAAAGGCTCTATAAGCTTTTAATATTTAGCTAAGCTCTACATGCCGTGTTGATTCCGTGGTAGAATAGGGCTACCCCCATCTCTTCCTGTGGGTGTCGTAAAAGGCGACTAAGGGATAGGGCTGTTTTCCATCCAACATGCCTGCTAGACGGCAATAGGCTTGCCCCCTATTACGTGGGACTGAAAATCATAGTTGGCAAAATGTGGGTGTTAATACACCTCTGCCTACCCCTTGGGGGATTTATAGGCGTGAGTATATGTGTGAGCTCTACAATGGCTCTACATTATAGATTTACAGCTACAGCATGTATCTATTAAATGGTGTGAAAATACAGGATGTCTTTTTTCGCTCACTATAAATGCATGATTCCGAAGGTGACCGCATACGACAACTGCAGACGCACGCAGTACATGCGCGTAATTCATTGCGGCTTCTCAATGGTCCTCTATATCCGTATCGGAACTTAGCAAGCAATGGGTACGCTGTATCTTCTGCATGCGTTTGCAGTTGTCTCATGCGTCGGCTTCGGAATCATTATTTAACACATTGCATTGTGGAACAGCAGGTATTCTATCTAATAGCATATATTGCCTAGGCATTGTACAGAATGCCTGCATTATACAGATACAGTAACATAGATATATTCACGTACATAACCCACTTCTTGTGGTTTAACAACAATCTAGTAACGAGTCGGTTCGTACGCCAAATCTACATGCATTACAGACTGGCACTACAAACAGAAACCACATCAATTACCTGAATTGCATACACTAATTCTGCTTTAGGATGCACCCTTTTATGTAATTAGACATTATGCATGCGCCGGGCTCAATTCTGTTGTTAGTTATTGAATTAGTAACTAAGAATATAATTATTCTAGGACGTTCTATAGATGCACAAAGTAAGCATAGCTTAATTAGCTTCTAGAGGTAATGCGGATACTTAGGCACTTTTTTACCACCAGGTTTTTAGCTTTGCAGCATAGCCTTTTCGTGTTCTCCAATTAAAGATGCGTCTAATGATGTAGGTACATCTCATTCAGGAATCTGATCAGCAGTGCAATTCACTAACTTTAATTGATTTGCACTGCAGACCAGAGATAATGACGTCAGCTCTCATACTACAGCAAACCCGCGTGAAATACTGAACATCTCTGTGCTAAAATTCATTCAGATTTAATCAGCCGTTTTTGCGTAAAGAAACATCCATCCGTTTCCACTACATTCTGTTACAGCCTCAAAGAGTACCTAATACCTACTTTAGGGCTGCAAACAAGGGTTCTGACATGTTCTCAGAAAGGCTTATAGATTGTTCTAAACCTAGGTAGCAACCAAACCATACTCACAGTTTAAATAAATAAATAGACCTCTATTCTGATTCGGTTTCTCCACTGTGCCTTTTGTTAATCGGAGCGATACGTGTAAACAAAAAAACATTGATATTTTTCACGTGTAAATGTATGATGAAACACATGCCACTGGTAAACTGTATATTTAGGTCATCTTCAGAATGAAATCCGAATCAAGTAGAGGAAAGGCTTTCAGCTCAATTCGGATCGGTTTTCATTCTAACTTTGTTTTCTATTTTATACCAATTAGGTGGCTGACAAGCATACGGCCCACCTGATGCAAAATGACTACCATGGCCCATGAATGTATACAACACCAGAGGAGGTGTAAGACCAGAGAGGTTCTGTGCTGTGAGTGCAGAAGATAAAGCAGGACAAGCCTTTGGTCTTGCCACTGGCGGCACAAAAACTCCCCAATGAACTCTTCTCATCACCGGAAATACAACACCAGGTTACTATGGCCGTGATATTCTGTAGGGCGGAGGTAACTCCCCAGTCGCACTCTGACAGCGAAACTCCGATATTTTCTATGAGGTAACTACCACCTTTAACTAACATGCTTTAATTTTTAAAATGAAGAAGTGGTAACCGCGCAGCCCCCCTAGACAAGTGGCAATTCGTAGGCCCAGCGTATTTACAGACGTTGACGATTGTCATATCTTCCTCCTAGCGTTAATTCCTAGTCGCATCCGAAGCTTTTTTTTTTTTTTTGCAGCTCGGAGTCTGGGGTCCGCTTTTATCAGTGTTAACTACAGATTTGGCTAGACCTCGATATTTTCCGTGAAGCGATTGCCATCTGACCTCCACAACCCAATGGTAACAATAGGTATATCGAAGCTTTGCAGCTACACCGTTGTTTTTGGAATTTTTTAGGGCTCCAACTACCCGTAACGACTGCCATAGATGTTTTTATGGCAAACGGGACCGACGGCTTAACGTGCTCTCCGAGGCACGGCCAGACCAATGCAAATACCAATATTTCATGAACACAAATATTTGCACTGAGCGGGGATTGAACCCGCGCCTCCTGCGTAGCGGCCGCGTTCACTACCGCTGCGCCACGGAGGCTGACAAATTTAGACGATTGTCATATACCTACGTCAATTTTTCATTTTAGAGACTAAAGCATGTTAAGTCAATGGTTCACTAGAATCGACACCTTTATATAGAATCGTGTATAATATATCTTCAGCGAATAGTGAATGAAGGTAATCAGACTATGAGTTAGGGCAGTGGTTGTCTTGCCACATTGCAATACTCCGTGCAACTGATGTTGATTAATTGTGTACTAACTCATGAATTTTAAATTGGTTTGTTACCTTAGTACGGGGTAATTACAGAAATTTGTAATTAACCATATAAGTAGAGGTTTGTTGCTGTTAGGTTGGTTTTCTAGGTCGTTTAATAACATGGTATGCATAGGTGCAATGGTAAAGAGTGTGTTCGTCAAATTAAAAGTGATGTAATTATACGGTTTCGAACGCGTGGAATTATGATTCCGTTCTGCAACCCATGGGAATCTATTCCCAGGATAAAAACTATAAAAAACCTATGTGTTATATCAGACTTTAATCTATCCCTGTAGGTACCTAATTTCAACAAGACCGGTCAACCGTTGTGATTGAATAACTAACATCCAAACATCTTCACACTTAAGGATACACGATACTCTTCACAGGATAAACGAAGTAAGCGTCAAATGACGTATTTGTATTTGAACTATTTTGAAAAATTAATTCGAATTCGTAAATTAAACAAGTGCTACATGGGTGCTACTGCATTAATTATTTTTTGAATAATTAATAAAAAGCAGATAACAGTTTACTACATAGTACGTAGTACTATTTTTTATTCTGTGGTACTAGTCTAGTATCATCCTAATCTGTGATGAAACGCCACCTACGTGAACCTCTTTACGAAACCGTTATATTTTAAAATAAATAAATCTGTCCAACGAAATCCCACGTATTTAGGGGCTTTGGAATCCATTACCATTATAAAAGTATAATTATGTTATACGGCGTCTCTTAATTCTGGTAATAATTAGCGAAAAATGGTGGATTATGCATCAAATTGAATAATGCCCGTCTGACGGGCTCAAGTAAATGAGATCTCGGATAAGCGGGATCCCATTTAGGAAAAATAAAGGGATTTGTGTGAGGGTAGGTGAAAAATAAAATAAAAAAATGTGGACATAGATTGGATGTGAAAATCGGGAGCTGTTTACGTACATTATTTTATGTTTGTAACTCAGAATACAGAATGTTTGTAAAGGTTTTGTAGTGATTATTCTTTTATCATTACTTGTTGATTTTTTGAATGGAAGTCATCAAAACAATAATTTTTATTTAATAACAATAAACCGACGAATATCTCTGGCATTCTTTACGGGTAGTTGGACCCCTAAGTCTTCCGATAACCTGAGTACCAATTAACGTGATAAAAATATTATAATGAAATGTTCAAGCAATTAGCATTCAAATCGACTAAGATCAGAAAAAGTGAAATACTCAAACGGGACTTGAACGCGCGACCAGTCCCTTACAGGGGGAATGCTCTGACTACTGAACCACCGAGTCAAAGTCAAAATCAAAGTCTTTATTTGCATTCATGTGTTGTACAGATGAATATATGTTTTTGTGAATGTGTTTCAACTTAAAGTCACGACTTGAACATTCAAAATTCTCCTATACTACCATCTTGGGGCGACGGCGACGGTGGAAGTCATCTAGCGATAGTCGTACGAACCTAAGATCACGCGATAAAAAAATTATTCAAAATTCAGTCTCGATCTAATCTTGAATTCATTTTCCATAATGATAAAAACGCTATTCGCTACTAATTTTTATTACGTGAATAATTGATCCTCTCATCTAAATACCTACTTACAGAATTTCGATATACGTACATATAGGTGATAATCGAAATTCTGTAAGTAGGTAGGTTTTAAGTTCGGTCGTTTTAAAGTTAGAGAAGAGAAAGCCAACCCTAACGGAGTAGGATAAAGGCTTAGGGAATGATCTTCTTCATCCTAGCGTTAATTCCCAGTCGCATCCGAAGCTTTTCGAGCTCGGAGTCTGGGGTCCGCTTTACCAGTCTTAACTACAGATTTGGCTAGACCTCAATATTTTCCATGAAGCGATTGCCATCTGACCTCCACGACCCAATGGTAACATTAGGAGGAGATATCGAAGTGTTGTTTTTGGACTTTTTAGGGCTCCAACTACCCGTGACGACTGCCATAGATGTTCTTGTGGCAACCGGGACCGACGGCTTAACGTGCTCTCCGAGGCACGACCAGCGGGGATCGAACCCGCGCCTCCTGCGTAGCGGCCGCGTTCACTACCGCTACGCCACGGAGGCTTACTAGGGAATGATGACATTGACTATAGATTTCAAGAGCACAGATTTTTATTACCCGACGGCGCTAGCGTGGGTAATGTGTTATGTGCGTATGTGTGTATGTATGTACCTACCTATGTAGTTTTCTTTGTTCCCCTCTACAGGCCTAACGGCTGGACGGATTTTAATGAATGAAAATACCCATTAGTTTTGCTCGGTTTTTGGCAATGGGTACCGCCTGCTATCAAACTTGATTCGATCTTTTAGACAGCAGTCGGGTTTTGAATTGTTTAATTAATATTTGAAATAAGTAACATACAGGTATAAAAGATATCTTTTTATTTCTACAAAAAGTATTTTTAAAGCGTTGAATAAATAGCTTTAGCAGTGACTAGTATATTTCTTCCAGCACCGCTCCGTTCTACGCCACGAGACGAATACATAATGCCTCTTAAGTAATGCCCCTTTGGTGTAGTGTGGGGAAAACGGACTGCAATTCGATATTGGATATTTTTTTTTTAAATTACAGTTAAGTTTTTCCCTCTGTTGTAACAACAGACAGTAACCAACGATGACTGTAATCTTTGACGAATGTAAAAAGTGATCGATCTTACGATACCTTTATATAGGTGTTAACAAGGTGGGAAATAAAAACATGGACGCTTGTGGACGACGACGCATGATTTATATAGGTATCTAAAAGGCCTTTAATGTTTTGTAATCATTTGTAATGGCCTGTCCTAAGTTATATTTATCTGATTAGAATGTTTCGGTATACAATAATTATTATTGTATAATATTAAAATCATTATAATCCGTCTTATACAATAGTTGATGAATCACTCGACGTCCATAGGCGGTTTAGTCATTTTTAAGTTTACTTTATTTAAAAAGTAAATAATATTTAAAAAAAGAACTTCTGTTTGTGTTCTGCCCTCACTATACGTAGGTACGTGATTCAAATCGCCAATGTTGAAGTATAGAAGAATTTCGCAAGTGAATGCAGTTCACTTTCCTACAGCGGTGCAAGCAAATCGAATATTTATCAATCAACACAGGGGTGGCCTGAGTGGATTCCTGGTACGGCGTTCACGTCTCTTCACGTACGTGTATTTTACGTTAAATAAATGTAAAATAAATGGAGTGCTTATAAATGTATGTTCGAACACGACTGTATATCTTTTGCTAGCTATGTTTAGACAGAATCGGACTGGGATCGGCGTAGAATAATCAAGACTCATTCGAAGATTCCCAGCTCCAGAATGTATGAGATTCGACATCCATATCCATACTCCATACTACAATATTATAAATGTGAAAGTAACTCTGTCTGTCTGTCTGTCTGTCTGTCTGTAACGCTTTCACGCCTAAACCACTGAACCGATTTTGATGAAATTTGGTATAGGGGTAGATTAGACCTTGAGAAAGACCTTGAGAAATAACCGAAATCCACGCGGGCGGAGCCACGCCGAGTATATCATATAAGTACTTACGTCAAATCCCACACATTCTGGGGCTGGAAAGTGTGTGATGTCATAAATGTGATAAATGTCTGCCAGATACATCAAATACCACACATTTTATCATTATAATCTACAATACGCCGGCCAACGAAGTGACCAGACTCAGGCACGGAGTTCAACTTCTTAGTACACATACCTAAGTGTAATGTACTCGTAGTAATGTAAGACAACTTAATACGACAAGTCACGCTCACGCACGTGCTTACGTGACAAAAACAGATTGTATAGTTAAAGATTAATCCCCAATATATGGAGCCTAGCACGCTCCTGATTTTGGGGATAATCGGCTGTTTAATAAGTCAATATGTACGGATATTGACGTAAGAACATGTATTACGAGTTTTGGGTTGTGATACAAGGATAGGGGATGGAATAAGGATCCAGTGAATGAAAAATTGAGAAGCGAGCGACTGTCGTGATGTTGAGAAGAGATGAAAGTAATGTTATAAAATGGGTTTCTTCAAAGTAAGAATGTAAAGGGTTATAGGAGGAGAGGTATAAAGATAAACCCAAGTAACGATGGAGTGCGTGAAAGAGGATACGAGAAAAATAAAAGGAATGTATGGGGGAGAATGACATGTTGCGTCGACACCAAATAATTGGAACAAGAGCAGGTAAGGGTGAAAAGGCTAGAGAAATATTTAAATTTTGTGATTTTTGGACCAACATGATTTTCAAGGCCCAAGAAAACCTCACCAGAGATGGCTATTTTAAATAATATTCAACACTAGCCTTTCGCCCGTGGCTCCGCCCGCATGTATATTAGTTTTAGTGTATTATGGCCATATATCTCCAGTTCTACTCAACCGATTGCGATCATACATGCGTAAAATTTTAAGTCTGACCAAGACCTTTCCAAAAAAATACCGCATCGGAATCTGTTCAGTATCTTTATGTCCATTGCGGACAAACAGACAAGCAGATAAGAATTCCAAAAAGTTACTATTACTAGTAGTCTAGTAGTTACTAGTACTCAATCAATATCAATTAGCTACACATTCCACTGCTGGACATAGGCCCTTCCCAAAGTTAAGAGGCTTTGCCTACTGTTTCCACGCTGACCAGATGGGTTGGTACAGGGTTTTATATTGAGTTTTCCTTTTCTCGCAGTGATCGTCTGCGTATTTTTTCGTTAGTCGCCTCTGATGATACTTGTATTCTTTATTACTAAGTAGTACCTACCTACTATTTATCTTCTTTTCTAATATATAAAAATCAATGCCACTTTTCGTTGTTAGTTTATAACTCAAGAACGGCTGAACCGATTTGGCTAATTTTAGTCTTGAAATGTTTGTGGGTGTCCAGGGAAGGTTTAAAGGATGAGAAAATAGGTGCAGCGGGAACGGAAAAAATATGGTGGTACGAAGTTCGCCGGGACAGCTAGTCTAATATATAAAAATCAATGCCACTTTTCGTTGTTAGCTTATAACTCAAGAACGGCTGAATCGATTTGGCTCATTTTAGTCTTGAAATATTCGTGGGTGTCCAGGGAAGGTTTATAGGTGCAGCGGGAACGGGAAAAATATGGCGGTACGAAGTTCGCCGGGACAGCTAGTTTTATATATCTTCAATGTACAGACACGACCACTTTACAATTATATAGTAAGTATAGTACCACCTAGTTGTAGTTAATTTTATTCAAGATTGAAGTTGTCGGTTTAGTTTTCGCAATATGTATTTTCAAAATTATTGCAGACTGCTTGTAATATTGTGAGCGATGGCCGTGCCCCACAAATCCAGTGACAGAGTGAACTAATTATGTTCATGGACAATGTCAAGAACTAACACAGAATATTGCATTTATTATTATTATTAGGACATTAACGGATATGATTATATGAAGGTCACTATAATTATTATACTTACATAATATAATCACGCCTTTATCCTCGGAGGGTTAGGCAGAGGTGAATTAGTACCCGCATTTCACCAATCATTGTATTAGGTCCTATGAAATAGGGGGTAAGCCTATTGTCGAATTTTGGGCACTATTGTTGACTCGAGCCATGCATCTGAGGCTGTGTCAGGGCTGTATTTTATCTGTCTGATGTTAAACAGCCTTATCCCTTAGTGGCCTTGTACGACACCGCATGGGAAGAGATGGGGTGGCCTAAATTCTACTCTGCCGGGAAACACATCATCATCATCATCATCTTCATGGAGACGCATTTTCCTGATTGCATCCGTGGCCAAGATGACCTCGGAGCTCAGAGTTCGCCTTCCGGCTCTTCCTCCTCCACTTCGCACGATCTTGGGCGTCGAGACCGATTCGCACGCATGTCACCCTCCACGATGTCAAGCCAGGACTTCTTGGGCCTACCCCTTCTACCTTGACCCGGCGGGGGTGCCATTGCCAAGCATTTGCTACCCTACAAAAAATGAATAAGTAAGTGTTAAATGTAACTAGAACGATAACGTCTAATGTGGTACTAACATATTCTCAAAACTGACCCCTCCTTTACATGTATAGTTAATATCAGCCAACAAATACTGTTTTTATCGTATCCAATAAAACATATAGTATTATGACGTCACACCGGTGACTCGGACGGGGGTGGCAACTTTATCGAGGATCGGACATAAAACGCAGACGGTTCGACTTCACTGCCATACCGACTTACTACCTACTATACTGTTCTGGTTACAGGGAAAATGTACCTATGGTATTCTCTATTAATGAAATACATACATACATACATACAATCATGCCTTTATGCCCAGAGGGTTAGGCAGAGGTGAATTATCACCCACATTTCACCAATCATTGTATTAGGTCCCACGTAATAGAGGGCGAGCCTATTGCCATTTTCCAAGCACTATTGTTGACTGGAGCCCTCAGACTAAAAGAATAATGAGCTCGAGTCATGTATAGTCTGATTTTGGGCTCTGTCTGATGTTAAACAGCCCTTATCCCTAAGTCGCCTTGTACGACACCGCATGGGAGGAGATGGGGTGGCCCTAATTCTACTCTATTAACTAAATAAATATTTAAAACCCCTCAAAAGTATGAAATAAACCTACGATTTCTTTTGATTTCTTTGCCAGTAAACAGGGATTGTTTTAAGATTTGAGAGGCCACTTTCTATCAGGTGGGCCGTGTGCTTGTCTGCCACCAAAGTGGTATAAAAAAGGTAGGTATCAGGCACTTTGCTCAAGCGCTGACACTAACTTCAAAAGAAAATTATTATAGGCTCCGAATCACTCCTAATTTATTCCTAGATACTAGTTGTTGCCCGCGGCTCTGCCCACATGGATTTCTGATTCTGTTACCACTGCTGACTGTCCCCGGTATAGCCCCCTTACCCCAAAGAGGAAAGCCTATGACAGAGCCTTGTTAATTAGTTTGCAGGTGTACCGGTTTGATAGTGAGGATGCCTTGGATCCCGAAGATCTTGGCAAGCCCCTGATAACCAGGAATCTATATTATCGAAATAAAAATTCCAGGTCATAGTTTATTCGCTGCAGGCCAAATTATATTTAACAAACTATTACATTTAACTTCTTTTTTATTTTTTTTATCGTGCGTGAAATCCCCACGGATAACCCCAGCCGGAGCCAGTGGAGGAGGTTGTGTCGGACTCGAACCGACTAAAACGCACGCCGTCTGTGGGCCGTCGGTTACCGAAGGTGAGGTAATCGTAGACATACCCCTTGCACCCCGGCCGGCAAAGTCACATTCTTAATAATCAAAAATAATTAATCTTATCTAACAAAAAAAATTAAAAATAAAAAGTTCATAAAATTAACTTGAAATCCTTACTATTTCCTTTGCACGTTGCACACATCCTTAGACTCTGTGAAAGTAAATTCTAAAAGCCGTTTCGTAGTAAAATGGGGCTCGAAAAGAAAGATACAAACAATTCCTTACTGCCGATATCATGATCCGAGACTATCAATCAATCCAGCCATTCCAATCTCGTTAGAACGCTGAAGTGTTGCCAGCGTAGACTTTTTTCCACTGATTTTTGGAGAAATTATCACTACGATTACGTCTCTTTCTCGTAGAGAAATAGAATAAGTTTTGTATGATTGATTTCTTTCAGTGTTTCATGGATTCATGAACTTGTAGATCTTAGCTGAGGTATCATAGTGATGGGAATGGCGTTTGTTATGTTAATATATTTATTTCACTATAGTTTCAAAATTACCGTACTTACTACCTACCTACCTTTTTTCGTGCGGAAATCCCTCAGACACCAGTCCCGTCGGCCTTCGGGTTATGTCGAACTCGGAACGACTAAAACCGCACGCCATCTCTGGTCTCTTTAGATGCCGGAGTGTAATTGCCGAGAGCATGTCCCTCGCACCCCGGATGACCCTGGGCCATCTTCGGTTTTAAGAAGCCTCCCTCGGGTATGGGAAGCACGGTGACCACATCGAACCAGATTGAGAAGACTTCATTGCACTATAACCTCTCAATAAACGGGGAAAAACTCAATTAAAATAAAATAGAAATACATATGTATATAGGTATTATCTAATTTGCCAAAAAAAGGAACACGATATGGCAACACAGTCCCAAAGCCAAGTGTACCCGGCCAAGGTGAGCAATAATTCGTGGTGGAGGAACGAGGGCGGACGCGAGCCGCCACGCGTTATTTATGCACGCGCCCTTACTCGCCGCGATCACTTCTCCAGTGAAACTGATTGAATTCACCGTCTGCGGTTATAGTCATAAGCGGAGCGGGTGGCGAGCTCAAACGTAATAAGTAAGTACTATGTATCTGGAAAATAATCTACATGTAGGTAGATAATTTTTAGATGGTTTTCGTATATAATAGCTGACATGTGGCCTGCTACTACAATGCATGGTGTAAGTAATAGTTTAAAGGAGTAGCTTAGCTGGAGCGGTTAACGGGAAAATTAGTAATTTCGGATGCTATTGTTGCTAATGTTCTTTTTTTTTTAACACGTTGAACGCCACGCGGCCCACCGGTGAGCCTAGCGTACTTTTCCGTTTGAGCCACGCCAAAAATCACGAAACCGTATTTTTTTACAACTTCTGATTTTCATCCCAAAGTCAATAAAATGCTATAAAACGTGTAGAAAATAAAAATTAGCGACTTCTACCGTCTAGTTTCAGTGATATAGCAAAAGGCTCACATGAGGGTCCCGTGGCCTCCTACGAAGGAATATAAATTTTTCCGTTGCCGGGGGCCGCGGGGTCACCCCGCGGCTCACCCGCCCTCCAAAGCCAAAGGAACATTGGATTGGTCGAATCAGTATTAAAAACTGCCATAGTTGTGATTCATCATCATCTTCATAGAGACGTATTTTCTTGATTGCATCAGAGGCCAAGATGACCTCGGAGCTCAGATAATCGGATCCTTGGTGTATCCTGACGGTAACGGGGAAGGTTTTCATGTCGCCAACAGCGGTCCAAACCATAGAATTGGAATCGTGGTACATGTCTTGGATAGTATCAATGTAAGCCTCTGGAACATCTTTGGACCGCAATACCCCTGGTGGGTATTGCGCGTATCACCGCGCGAGGAACACAGTCGAAGGCCTTCTGTATGTCTAGGAATAGGCAGTGCAGGGGCGTGTTCTTGGCCCTGTATTTCTCCGCACAATCCTTGGGGCGAACACCGGATCCACGGTCCCGTGCCCCGAGCGAAACCTACACTGACACTCCGAAAGTGCACTCTCCTTTCGGATCCGGGATTCGATTATCAGCTCGTAGAGCTTCATGGTGGGAGAGATTATCTTTAAACCGCGGCGCGCGGTAACTGCACCGATCCCTTAGCTTTGAAGACTGGCGTGATGATACTCAGTCTCCACTGGCTCGGGATCTTACCGGGGAAGAGTATGCGGTTGTATAGGTTTGTGAAGATGCTCACACCACGGGCACCCATTGCCTTCCAAGCTTCGATGGGGACTTCGTCGGGTCCCACAGCTTTCTGGTTCTTCATGCGGTGAATGGCAGCCTGGACTCCTGTCATAAATGTGATTTTTAGAGACTTTTTGAGGATAAGGACTACTCCGGTTTCGAAGAGGTACGCGTGTACACTGACGGCTCCAAAACAGAAAATGTTTCAGGAGCAGGCGTACACTCCCTGGACCTCGGCCTAAACATCCACTTACCACTGGGCAAACACAGTTCGATTTTCCAATTTGAATTTGTCGTCATAACAACAGCTGCGACGGAAAGAAACAGACTGGAGGTGAGGGGCTTAAATATAAGACTCCTCACCGACAGCACAGCTGTCCTGAAAGCACTAGACCACCAAATAACCAAACAGCATACTAATAGCGGAGTGTCAGGCAGCTTTACACAAGCTATCCACCAACAACGTAGTAACGCTACAGTGGATAAAAGGGCACAGTGGGTCCTACGGCAACGATGCCGCGAATTAACTGGCGTGAAGAGGCTCATGTCGTTGAATGGCCCACTACCATTACTACCGATACCTTTCTCACAGATCCGCAACTGGTTGCGTGAAAGATTTGCCGAACTACACATCCAAAGATGGGCAGAAACCACAGATTGCAGCCAGTCAAAAGTGGCCTTGCCATCATTGAACCAACCGGCTTACGAAACAATTCTGGGGACAATAACAGGTCACTGTCACCTAAACAAGCACCTTTACACCATCCTGATCACGGGTAGCCCTCTACGTCGGGGGTGCTTCATCGCCGTGGAAACGACTGCCCACGTAGTATTAGAATGCGAGGCAGTAGCCCCCCAACGTTCTCGAATCCTCGGCACAGTGAGGTCGCTCCGCGAAGCCTGTGAAGCACCCAGTAAGCTTCTGCGCTTCTGGGCGGTGTTAGGCTGGCTACTATAGCCTGCAGTCTTCAAAAAGGAGTTTAAGTGCGGACAAAAGTCCCCTTTCCATTCCATTCCAAGACTTTTTGAATATTCTAATATAAAATGTTGTAAACAAGATTTTATATAAAACGTAATGCGAGATTTTTATTTGGTGAAGAAGAAAATATTATATCCTATTATATTTTGAATAAAAATATTCGCAATTATGTATTAGTTCGATTCACACTCCATAATCAAAATAACAATTTGTACTGAATCGTAGGACGACCCTTGCATCTTACAAGAACCTCGAAAAAATCTTACAAGTTTTTACCGGATTTCAAAACCACGCCGTCCGAATACGCTGCAGGGCCTCGCGGCTCATTCCTACATACGATTTGTTTGATAACTGCAACCTGTGGCTTGTGGGAAGCGTTTTCGTTAGACCTGTCAAAAGGCTCACGGGTGACCTACGTGGCTTGAACGGAACAGTAAGGGAAGGCTCACCGGTGAGTCCTGTGGCCTGAACGGAAAACCTCGATTTTTCGTGCGGCGTTCAACGTGTTAAAAATAGAAAGCAGTAGTTGTTTTACTGAACATAACGACTTGAAAAACATTTCTAGAAACAGGGTTATGTAATATGTAATATCATCCTGATTACCAGTTGCACTCAAAGCTTGTGCTTTGGTGTCCGGTGTCTGTTCCCTACTTCGGTTTAATATACTATTACAGGAGCGACTACTGTCCCCCTATTCGCAGGTGTACTCCGAAGATCTTGGTGAGTTAGCTACTAAAAATGTCTTGCAGTGCTTAGGATACTGTTGGCGTAATGATTATAAAACGCCGACATTGTTATCGGTAGCTTGCTCAATGTCGCTATGCTACCCGCTCCGCTCATCACTGTACCCGCTATCTACAACAGTGCTAGCTCGCGTTCGTACATTATTCACTTCAGCCCCGAGCCATTGTACTTTTGTTTGTCCCACCTTTATTACCCACTCGCACATACAGATAAACTTGCACAATTACATTAAGATTATGTGGGCAAAACCGCCTGTACTCATAATATTTTTGTCAATACCTATGACAAGGCCAAATCCTGGGTAGCCTGAAAGGGTAAGAAACTGTGGATTCCGATTCTGCTTATTTGTCAGCACTGTCATATGGCACCTTGTAGAGATAGACGCCCCACTTGTCCATTTCACGTGAACTTCCTATGCAATACTATGGAATAGCTTATTGTTAATATAATAATTAGGTATGACATGATACTAGCCTGCAGTGGCGAAGGGCGAAAATTTTCAAAAGGGCCGCCGGTGGAATAAAATTCTTACCTTTTTTGTATGGAATTCTGGGCGTCCTGAATTCAAATAATGAATTTCATACAGGTACTAAATTATAGTTAGGTACTAAATTTCAGATAGATACTAAATTCGGATACATTCAATTTTGAATAATGCATTACGTATATTATTTATTAGACTATAAATTCCACGGCTTCCTTTTGCAGAGCAAGCCGACAGAAACTGGGTTATTTATAGGGACCCCTCGCCACTGGTCGTCTGTAGGTACCTGTAGTAAGTATCTAGTGTACGTTCTAAGCTGTCTGTCAGTACAGAAGTACACTTTCCGAACGATGGCAACATGTCAAAAGCTTAACTTCATGCAGTTATATTGCGCTTTGCAATAGGTCCCACATTTGTGTGGTTTCGGCTTAAGCGTCGAGATGAAACCCACAACGTTAGAACGGTCGGAAAAGTGGCTATTTGAAGTCTGCTCGAAATAGTAACTATATTGGTCGTTCGCTTCGTATTGTAGAATTTCGGTATACGGACGTACCGTCAAAGGGATTTGAAAGTAAGTAAATTGCTTAACAATATTCTACATAACTACTAGATACTTTAATATCATAAAGCTAAAGAGTTTGTTTGTTTGGAGCTAATCTCAGGAACTACTGGTTCGAATTGAAAAATAGGAAGTGTTGCATAGGCCGTTTATTGAGGAAGGTTATAAGCTATTTGTCATCAGTCACCACATCACGCTATTACCTAAAGGGAGTGGAACAATAACCATATTATGTCAACAAATCTAGCAGTTCTACATTGGTACCTACATTATTTGACAATTAATAAATTGTGGACATAAATATTAAGCTTCAAGAAATGCTTCAAAGTATGCCTATGCCACGGGTGAAGTTGGGACGAGTCGGCTAGTATCTACATATAAATTATTTGTCCTCACTGACCTAGTGATTGAGTATTTAAAATCGGGGTCAAAAAACTAAATGTATTGAAGTATGTTTATCCGCATTCTAGAACCCATAACACAATCTAGTTAAGCTATGCTTCCTTTGGGTCTAGATGGTGTTGTGTAAAATATCCTACAATATAAAAAAAAAGATATCTATTGACAAAAAATGTTCCATAAAATTGCTGTTTAATCATTTCTTTTGATGGGAATTTTATAAATTGTCTAATTTTTAAAACAAATCAACCGAGAGACTTTCTTCACAATTCAGCTTACCAACCAACACTATGCCACAGAATAGATAATAGACTATGCGTTGGCTAAAATAGCTAAGGTTGCCTGGTAGAAATCGCTTGTAGCGATAAGGCCGCCATTTGTACATTTCTTTGTGTCAATGCTTTCATATATTATGTATTATTAGTGTACAATAAAGTTTTATATTATTATTATTATTATTATTATTATTTTCTCTTTATTCATTTTTTTTAAACCTATAAATTACATTTTTAAATACATCTAAAAGAAAAAGCATATATTTAAAAATATAAAAAATAGTGCCCACCGGCATCGGGTACAGGGACCAAGCTGCCGGTGGTTAGGGCTCCAGGGAGAGGAACCTCCTCACAATACGTGCCGTGTCGAGGAGTACCGCCTTCTGCATCAGGCCCTTGATCCAACTATCTAACGCGAGCCTCTTAAGATGTTGGTCGAGGCTCTTGGCAATCAACCCGTGAGCCGATACGACTATCGGAACAACAATCGCCGAATCCACAGCCCACATGTCGACAACCTCGCGAGCCAAATCCAAATATTTTATTTGTTTATCTTTTTCGGCTTTCACGAGATTCTCGTCATGCGGGATGGTGATATCGACAATTATTGCGCGGCGCTCTGATCGATCTATCACCACAATATCAGGCTTATTGGCTAAAATAGTCCTGTCAGTGATGATAGATCGATCCCAGTACAATGTGACGCGACCATCGTCAAGAACTGGGTCGGGCACATACCTGTAATACGGCACTTCTGAATCTACAAGTTTGTATTTAAGAGCAAGTTGCTGATGGATAATCCTGGCTACTAGGTTGTGCCTATGCAAATACTCACCGTTGGCTAGACGAGAACAACCAGAAATTATATGCCTGAGGGATTCTCCGGGACGGTGACATGCCCGACAGATGTCAACCGTACCATCCTTCAGGATATATCTCCGATAGTTGTTCGTCATTACAACCTCATCAGTAATTGCACAGACAAAACCTTCGGTTTCTCCGAAGAGATCACCGAAACGTAACCAGGAAACAGATGCTTTTAAATCTATATCGGGCCCATATAAGGCCCGATAAAATCGTCCATGCAGCTCTTTGCTCCTCCATACCTCCTTGCGATCATCAATGCTGAGTATTGCAGGTTTGCGCCAGTTCTCTTTCGCAAGAGCGAGCGGGGTAAGACCATTGTCCACTGCCACTACATCCCGATGCACATCCACATCCACCTTGAGAAAATATTCTCTAAGGTTGTATATCTCGCGGTTGTGTAGATTCTTAACATTTAGAAAACCACGACCTCCACACTTCCGCGGGATATACAACCTCATTACTGAGGAACGTGGATGGTGCATTCGATATGCAGTAAGCAGTGTACGAACTCTTCTATCCAGGGCATCCAACTCAGTTTGAGTCCATCTGAGTATGCCAAAGGAGTAAGTTAGGACTGGTATGACCCAATCGTTATAGGCACGCACCTTGTTACCGCCCGATAAAAGACTGTTCAGTACTTTTTTCAGGCGGCAGAAAAAGCGCTCCCGTAACGATTGTTTCATACCCGCCTCATTAATACCTAAAGCCTGTGACATACCCAGATACTTGTAGGTATCGTTTGCAGAAAGGGATCTAAGTTTTGTGGAATCTGAGAGTTCTATCCCTTCAGATTCCACAATCCCACCTCGTTTTACCTGCATGACCGCACATTTATCCACCCCAAACTCCATCCTGATGGAATTACTAAAATTTTCCGTTACTTTTAATAATTCCATCAGTCGGAGGCTGTCGGGGGCATACAATTTGAGGTCATCCATGTAAAGGAGGTGGGATATAACCTGACCACCTCTCCGCAAACAATAGCCTAGCCCTGAATCCTCCAATAAAGTACTTAGAGGATTCAGAGCCAAACAGAACCACAAGGGACTCAAACTGTCACCCTGGAATATACCCCGCTCAATCTTTATAAGCTCGCCGTCATCCCGAATATGTCGACAACCTGGATAGCGAAGAGCCGTTCTCCATTGCCCCATACATGCCTTCAAGAAGGTGCAAAGAGTTGTATCAACTTTATACAACTCAAGCACCCTCAAGAGCCATGTATGTGGCACAGAGTCGTAGGCCTTCTTATAATCTATCCAGCATGTCGCCATATCCTTTCGATTACGACGAACCTGCTGATTGATGGCCGCGTCAATAATAAGGTGCTCTTTAGTACCGCGAGCCCCACTTCTACATCCGTTCTGAGAGTAGGAAAGGATAGAGTTTCCAGTGATGTGGTTAGTAATTTTGACTCTCAGGACGGATGTAAGAAGTTTGTAAACTGTAGGCAGACAAGTAATCGGCCTATAGTTCCTGGGGTCCACGGCACTACCAGATTTAAAGAGCAGATGGGTGACACCGGTAGTCATAAAATTTGGAAGCGATCCCGATTCTAAAGCTGACTGGAATTGAGAAGCCAAACGAACGTGTGAGCTTCGGAGCCATTTTAACCAGAAGTTGTGTAGTCCGTCCGGTCCCGCAGCTTTCCAGTTCGGCAGCGAACGGACCACACAAGCGATGTCATCTTCTGTTATTATTACTGGCTCCATTGTTTCAATCGCTTCACACGATCGCTTGACCTCTCGCATCCAATCACCTTCTGTGTGAGCGACGGGAACCGACCAGATATTGCGCCAAAATGTATTTGTGGCGTCAATATCCGGCAAGTGCACGTCGTCCACAAGATCAGGTCGCTCCCAACTTCTATACACCCACCTTTCATCTCTTTGGAATGTGCGATTCAGTGTATATCGGTCACATCTTTTTTTGTACCGCTTTATGCGGTTTGCCCATGCATAAACTTTCTGCTTCAGGAAGTCGATGCGCTCTATGACTCGGGCTGCATAGTCACGGGGACTGATACCAGTTCCCGAAAATGCCCGATTCACAAAGCGCATGACTCTCGGGCGTGTGTTGCCCGACCTGAAGCAGATAAGCTTGCCAATGAGTGCCCTGGCCTCAGCGATACGACACTCAATTCTACACTGCCACCTCGGCTTCCCTGAATTAGGTCGAGTAGTGGTATTAGTTTCTGGGAATCTAATACCAGCTACTCGACATGCCGCAATGGCGGCACAGTACAGAATTGAGTGTGTATCACCGAGATTTTCACTATTATCTAAATAAATAGGTAATAGTGAATCCAAGGCACACACCAGCGCTATATTTCGTTTATGCACAGGCAAACGCGGTAAACGAGGTCTAATTTGATAGTGCATTGACCGATAATCACGAATGGCACACTCCAAAGTATTCCTTATTAGATCATTGTACTGAGTACTTACGGAAAAAGCGACATTATCCAATTCACCATCACCGGAATCGGGCTCTGTTACCTGGGTGAAACCTTGTACCCGTGGTGTAAGTAGTGGTGCTTGTGGTGGCGGAGGGATAACATCGCTGTTCTGCAAGTCGGAGCGTATCCTCTCAAGTACAGAACTATCCAGCAGATGACACCGCTGGATAGCCCGCACCTGATCCGACAGTCGTTGTGCCGAGACGTTTAGAGCTGGTTCAAGACCCTGAAACACAAGAAGCATACGATCACGGTACGCAGTGAGGTTGGTTCCTCCACCTGTAGCCGCAAAATATGCCCGCATGACATTTTCATTAATTGACGTCGTCCATCGCATGCGGCGCACATTACCACCGGCAGCGGGGGCCCTATTCGAAGCCGGAGGGCGTCGGGGCTCCAAGCTCGCCGGAGGCCGGCCTCTCCCCGGCCGACGTACAGGTGTTGGCGACGTCGGCGGGGAGAAGAACTCGTCGCTTGAAGATGAGCTCGACGCCGCTGGTTCCGTTGGTGAAGGCTGCGCGGCGGAGCTAAGCGACGAGTCCGGGGATGTTACTGGTGCACTTGCGTTTTTTCTGGCTTGGGATCTTGTCAACATACTCTTGTATTTCAGTTCTCTTGTATTATAGATAATATTGCATTATATAAATTTTAATTTTATTATTGACAGCTGTCTGTCAATGTCACATTTTAGATTCTGGTATTTTTTGTTGTTATGTTGATTCATTCTTGCAAAATTATTTATTTTTGGATACTAAAATAGACAATATACATTACACAACAGGTATAAGCGATAATAACAATCACAAAACATATTATTATTATTATTATTAGGTACTTAGCTGTGCGTTCACTTAAGGGAACGCACAGTGCGCTTTGGCACTTAAGTGTTGTTTGTGAATTGATTTTACCAGCCCTATGCGCTCGAGCACACTATGAGACCGCACAGTATTGTTTGTGAATACGGGTGTTAGTTTTTTCAAAAGCGTCTGTAACTTAGTGGTCAAGAAGTCGGCCTTAGAAGGTCAGGTTCGATTCATGGCCATTACATTATCGATGTGAAAACTCTCCCAAAAGCAATTTATCTTAGCTAGAGAGGATAAGTCGGTACAATATCAGTGGCGAAGACTATAAAATTCCTGTCCTAGCGGCTCCCCTCTATGTGAAAAAGAGATTAGTGTGTCAAATGAAGGTTATTATTACAAGAAGTTCCTTCTGAAAGCAGTCTCAATTCGCAAACACTCTGAACTCAACCACAATTCAATTCACTTCATTTTTTTAGTGTGGCAAGCTATGCCGAAGTTGTCGACAAAATTTCAACCACTACTTTTAACCTTTCACTGAGTCAAAAATGATAAGCAATATATGTTTGGAACTATTGTGGCTATTAGTATTTTTCAGGCGTTATATTTCACCTCACATTTAATAAAATCTCAAAACTTAGCCCAGCAAACAAGTCCTAGAGTGGAGACTGCGAGAAGGTAAACGGAAAGTGGGCCACCCTTTAGCCAAATGGAAAGATGACCTGAAAAAGGTGGCTGGGATAGACTGGATGCGGAAGGCGAAGGATCGGCAGAAATGCCGCACATTTTGAGAGAGTCTACGTTAGCAATGGACTGCAATAGGTATCCTAATTGTTTGAGTACCAAGTTACGTCCAAAATAATTATTTTAGAGCCCAGGGTCCGCTCTCCTATTATTCTATTGATTTGAATTGTCTAAGTAGCTATTAACTGCAAAGGATAAGAACTTTGAAAAGGGAAGTCAATGGAAAAAAGTTACCTCGGTCTAGTTTGTCATACTCCTTACGACCTATTGGGAAACCAACCAGAATCGGGTTATAGGGACCCTTCGACAGTGCTATCTATACAATATGGATACGACATATAGGCAATAATTGAAACCATATACTTGGTACCCCCTAAGCTTCAAGCAGGAAAAGTTTGAACAAAATTGGTCCAGTATTAAGGGCAGAAACTAGAGTTTTAATTTTATAGAATTTGAACAACTTTGAGCACTCTGTAGAATCGCATGTTGCCGCTTAGCTGTTCAAGTAAGTTACCTACTATGCCTATTGTTGTGTGTGTGTGTGTGTGTGTGAAGTTGTTGTGTGTGTGTGTGAAGGTGTGTGCGTATTTATTAATGACTTATGACACAGTCAATGACTTTAAAGCAATGGATGAAACTATTTAATGACTTATACAAGTGGTTGTATTTTCTACATTTATTTTAATAATTATTTTGTTAGAAAATTTCGGATTTTATAAATCAGGGAATTTAAGTTTAAATTTAATTTGGTTCTATTCCTACGGACCAGGATGCTTCGCGGTTTCAGTATTTGCACATAATATGTCGTATCCATATCGTATATGTATATCGAGCGACTCCCGATCCCGAGAGGAAAGCTTGCACTAGAGTCTCCGCCGTTGTTGCATTGACCAGCCTGCTGCTGCAGCAGGTCAGATAAACTCGAACCTCAATGATGTCGGACTACACCCTATCAACCCACTGTAGTGGGTATTTATTTACATAATATACAATTATTTACATAATTATATAAATAGGTACAAATACAAAAGTAATACATAATATACCTATATACAAAGCTGCAGGTTCAGGCGTCAAAGAATTTCTCCCCATCGACGTCAACTGGGAGGGTGGCCAGAAGGCTGGCGGCATTGCCACGTTGAATGACAATACCAACTCTCTGTGCAAGGAATAAACCAGCCCTCTGGTCACGGGTAGCATCTATTAGGCGTTAACCTACTAATTCGATATTACATGTAAGTATAAAAATACATTACATAATATTATAGTCTCCTACGAATCCACAATCTCCACCTGTTATCACAACATAAGCTATATTGCTAGGTGTACCAATATCAATAGTTCTCGGCCCGTCAATAAAATATAGGGAGTCGGGTTTCTGTTAACACGCGCGCTCGTAAAAGACATCTCGAGAACTCGATAGGGCTACCATATGTTATAATATAAATTATTGAAAAGTCTTGTAATAAAAGTGGGGCCCTGTCCTCATGGCGACATATTGGGGGAATGTACGAAGTTGCGAATTTAGTGTTACCAGTTTAGTACATGTGTTTGGTGTGATATTTGTAGGTGTCGACCGGGTTTTGTACTATATTAGAAAATGTTATGGTTAGTACCTATCGAAAGTGGTTGTTACGCTAAAATTTAAGGAACAGCTTAGTACTGTAACTTCATAATTTTAGTAGCTGGTACCGGTGGCTTCACTTCTGTGAAATTTTAATCCCGTTCCCGCTATCCGGGGGAACATAGCCTACCATTCCAGACATCTACACTCGTGACAAATTTTGACTGTGGGTAACTGAGACTAGAGGATAAAGACGATGGCTTCCCGTGGCCATCATGCACGTGGTGACCATGGGCCATCGTGTAAGCTTTGATACAACAGAAATGAAAGTTTTTCGTAGTAACTAAGTATATTATCTTTTACCTACCTATATTTTGTGGACCCTACGTATTACTACATTCGTCAGAACAAAGTTGGATCGGTAATACGTAAGTAACACTAACATTGCAAGTTGCAACCACCGACAATCAGCGGGTCTAAAAAGGCCACATTGAGCTATTCCGCCTAAAAACAAGTAACTAGACCCAGTAGATGAGATCCGATTCTCAGCACTCCATGGATTCACCGTGCGGTCGCCGGGTCCATAGCGTGATACAGAGAGGAACACCGTGACGGCGACTGGGACTTGCGACCCAGATGTAGGTTTAGGGTGGCCACCTTGTGATTCCTGTAAAAGTCGTAAAATGGTCACTCATATGAGCAGAATCACAACAATTCATTTACTAAGCAGATTCTAATTTCGTGTAAATAACGCCGCATGACAAAATATAATCCTAATACGATTCCAAGAAAGTCGCCTTTATAGACCTGCAGGCAAAAGATGTTGCATGTTATAGCTTACAGAATATCTACATCACATTACACACTGCACAATCTGCTCACAGATACGCATCTACGAACACATGCCAGGGATAATTGCCTCCCGAGGGCTTACCTCTTTATCTTGCTGAACACAATAATGAGGGCTTTTTATTTAACCTCCCTTCTCGCATTTCTCGCTCGCACTGTACAGATTAACATCTGTGTAATGTAGTTGAAATAATTTTTATTCGGATCTTTGTCTGATATTTACTTAATTAGTGACATGGTACTGCGTTTACTGTTAAGTAATTGTTTTTAAAAAGCAACTAAAAGGCGAGTACCTAAAATAAAGTATAACTGCCAGTGCGCTTCATACAAAGTGCAAAAAATTAAAAAAGAATCATACAACTACTTTCTTATACGATTTAAAAAGCTGGCCATTTTATTAACAACTGGGGGCGCCAAATCCCGGCATCGTCTAGGAAATACAAAGTAGATTTTTAAATAGAGGATATATACTCGTAGAGGTTTACCATTTTTAGCTCAATCCATGCAGAAGTTTCTGATGCACACACAACCCAACCTAACTATCATAATATGCCTACAGACAGATAAATGATAATGCTTCATAATAATAAAATTATTGCGATAAATTCAACATCAGGATTAATTAATTCGTAGCTGATTGTACAAATTTAACAATAATCTATCGTAGTAACGACTACGTCAGTCAGAATATGCCCCGACTGGCTTTGCTTTAAGCCGATTATCGGGAACCGGGAGCGATCTCTCTCATTTGTCTGGCGAGAAAACTCTTATAGTCCGCCATTTTGCTTTTTTTTGTAAGTCGTTCTCCAATTATTGTGGTCAGTATAGTATGAACAAAGCGATACAAATCGTGTGTTGCTTTGTCTAGTGGGTAGTATAGCCATTGCCGGGCCAGAGTGCATAGTAGGGAGAAGTCTTATTCCATTTTTCTATTAGGCAATTCTCATTAGTTTACGTGAATAATATACACATTGAACGAAGAATATTTTCAAAGAATTTTATGACGACTTATTTGGTCCTCCTTTTTAATATCCACGATGACAGCTGGGAGGCAGCGAGACAAGTAATAACATAACACAAATAAATCATGATAACCATAATGATAGAACAGGCTAAAAATACGTTTATTTCAATTTCCTTAGCATAATTAATAAACTCAAGTCATAAAAAAAACTCGCACACTTACAAATATTACTAAGTTCATTTATTTTCTATCAATCATTTTAATCACTCTTTCCTATTCTTTTTTGCTTTATTTAAAACTAATCAAACGATTCCCGCAGACAATAAATCCTAAGCGCGCCAATTTGAAAAGCAATAACATTATGCATTTTTTTAAATCTGCTATTTGAAGCAAAGGCATCAATTCAAACGTCCTTATAAAACGGTATTCACTCCAATTGAGTATAGGATTACAGCTGCTTGTTGGACGATAGGATGTCCATAATCTTCACAAAAGTGGTTCTCCTGAACTACGAACGCTGACTGTGCGGACAACACAATAAATCTTTTCGAGGATAATCCTAAATCGGGCTGACTGGGGGCTTTGTGCCCACTGTGACGATATGACGATACCTAGGTACATTATTTGTCTATCGTCTCTTTGACTACTTACCTACTGAAAGCTAAGCTTTACTGTGGTAATATTGAACGGATTTTGATCCGTTGTTTAAAGGTTTGATGTTTCCTTTTTGACATGTAGCAGAAGTTTGCGCGTATGTTTGCATGTGATCGTATGGTTTCTTAGCCAAATCTTCGGTTGAGAAAAAGAAATTGAGCTTTTCAGTTAAGAAATTCGAATGTACCTATTTAAAAAAATTGATTTTTCAATGACAGATTAATTTAGCACAGTATAATTTTTCGTGTAACACACTCTTTTAATACATCAACACTCACTTTTATTACATGCTTTTCTTTCCATCATAAGGTTGCCTGGAAGAAATCACTTTTAGTGATAAGGCCGCCCATTGTGCATTTAACTGTAACTACGATATACAAGAATCTGTAAAATATTAATGTACTTACAATAAAGAATTATCTATCTATCTATCTATCTATCTATGGCGTCAAAGAGCACTGATAACTAAATAAATTATTATCTATATTACATGTTTCTCTAATTTTGAAATGTGAACGATATTATGCATTTCGTGAGTTCCGGTGTAGTGACAGCGCGCGCCCGGAAGCGGCATCGCTTCGACCGCCACATCCGGTCGCCATAACTGTCGCCATTCGTCACATCCTGTCGCCGATGTTAACGCGCTATTGATTGACGTCAACCTTTATATCGGACATCCTGTGTGGCCAGCTCAATATTTCCTAACTAGCTAACTCCTAGAAAAAAAAGACTGCTGCTCAAAACACGGACCTTAATTTAACGATTTATTATTGGAACCACTGTTTATTGTAACCTTGACTGTTGTTCACAGGAATATAATATATTATACTGACATCATTTCAAAAAAAAAATCCTTAATAATTTTATTTACCCTGCCTCAAAAACTTTTATCAAAGAAAAAGGAAACGGTCGCAAAAGGTTGTTTTCCATGAGACAATTTTCTCGACACCATTGTGAATCACAATCAAATTAATTTTTTTACTACTGTTATACGCTGTTTCACAAAAGAAGCATTATTTTTTATTATTATTTCCTTTTATTTTATTGTCCGGAACAATAACTGTATTCAGACAGACGGCGGGAGATTCGGCTGAAGTTCCGGTGGCATAGTGATGTGACATTATCAACAACCGCATTTTTGCAGCTGTAGGTAAGTATTTTTGCACAATAATTTTTGAAAAAAAAAAGTGATACAGATGTCGGAGGTACAAGCTAATATGACCTGCGAGCCGATGCTGCCTGCTGATTAATGGGTGAGGTCTCTTCTTCTGAGGAGGTCAGATGACTGTAGCTCCTGTACCTAATAGTCAAGATGTGTCTCAGGAGGACAAAGTGTATGAGAGTGGTATTCAGGAAGTGTAAGTTTTGGATGCAAGCTGGATTAACGCAGCAGGGATGATGATAATGATGCAGAATGACTTTCGGGATGTTTTTACTCGTCTCCAATCTGATCCGATCCAATGAATCTGTGAGCGTGTCGGTCCTGAAGGATTCACGAGTCCTGGAGAAATTTTAACACGAAAGAAAATATTTCTATGGTAGGTACAACGTTATTACATTTATCTATAGGAATTTTTAGACTTTATACTTCGAGAATTAAAGTCTAAGTAAGAGTTGATGTAAATAATATATTTCTCTAACATAATTGGCGTCTGTAATTCCTGAAATTTTACTTTTAAGTGAGCTAAAGTCATTTTGATGTCACTACCGACCGTAAAAAAATAGTGGCAATTCAGGAGTGTCGACAAAAATGTAACTTGGCCAAATTGGTGTCACATATCGCTTGACACCATCAGTGAATAGTCATAGTCTGTCATATCACAAGTGGTGTCCGTAACGGTGTCGCGAATTTAATCGCTGTCCCATTTCATAAAATGTTCTACAAAAAATGCCCACTTCATAAAAACTTATTCGGTCAACACTAGTGCCAAATAACTTGATCAAATCAGTTTGAACTAATACGCATCCCTAGAGGAATGTTCAAAATTATTGTGGACGGATGTTTTGTTGAAATTCGTTGAGAGGAATGTCTGTTTGTAACAGGTGCAGATTAGAATTCAATAACTGCGGTTGTGTCGGCCGTAACGAACCGAACTTTGAGGCATTCGTTTATTATTATCCTGTTTGTATTAACGAAAGTTAGACTTTATGTTGTTGTGGTTCTATTCGTCAGATTTTATTGTTTGATGAAAAGTGCTGACTTTTTTATAACGGCCTCTGTGGCGTAGCGGTAGAACGTCTGATTGCTACGCAGGGTGCGCTGGTTCGATTCCCGCTCAGTGAAAATATTTGTATGCATTAATATGTGTATTAGCATCGGTCTGGTTGTTTTTATGATTTGTATGTATTTACCAAAAAAAAAGTATCTAAATATACAAAAAAAATTATATAAATGCGCATTCCAGATTCCATAACACAAGCTAGTTAAGCTATGCCTACTATGGGTCTAGATATCGTTGTGTAGACTGTTGTAGAATTTTTATTATATTATTGTTAATTCTATCCCTACTAATATTATAAATCGTCGCAGTCGTAGAACAAAGACGGATGTGACTTTTGCTAACTTTACAGGAGAGCACTTTAAAGTTTTTTTTTCATTGAAGTTATCATATTTTGAAAACTATTAATTCAATCTTTCTAAAATTTTGATATGTTGCTATGAATTAAATACTTTATAACATGACATATGCGACATATTTTAAATATTGCGATATTTAGTAAAAAAGTCACATGCGTCGTTGTGCTGTGGACATTAAGGTGACGTATAATCTGATACGTCGTTATTTTACGGACCATCGTTGTTTTTAAGGGAATCCTCCTAAAATTTTGTGACGGATTTGGACTAAGAAATGAAAAAAATCTAACTTTGAAAAGTTTTATTTATGAAATTGTAAGTAAAAAATTACTCAAAAAAATTGCATTAAATTTGCAATAATGACTGCTTACTTCTATTAAGAAAATAACCTACTGAGATTCTTCAAAATGTCCTTTCTCAAGGTCTAAACTACCCCTATGCCAAATTTCATCAAAATCGGTTCAGCGGTTTAGGCGTGAAAGCATTTATAATATTAGTATGGAAAAAAGAGTAAACAGTAAATTATATAAAAATATTTTGTATGACAAGCACATGGCCCACTTGATGGAAAGTGATTACCGTGGCCTATAGACGTATGCAACACCAGGGACATCACACTCGTGCTGCCGACCGTGCCGAGCAACTCGTGCTGAAGAAACCTAATGCCCTTTTTGAAGAACCCCATATTGTAGGCGCTGGGGAAACCACCGCAGGGAGTTCATTCCACAGCTTGAGTGTGCGAGGGAGGATGAAGTTCCTTGCCTGTGACGAGAGGTGCGATGATAGAACGTAGCTGTGGGCATCATATCAAACAGTTCATCTGAGCACAAACCATTGTATAGGCGGTAGAACACACACAGTGAGGTAAAGTCTAGGTTCTACAACGCCTGTGAGTATGGGATTGCCGACGAGCCTCAACGCCCGTCTTTGCATCGAGTCGAAAGGGTCAAGCTGGCACGCAGGCGCTCCGGCAAAAAGGTGACAGCAGTACTCCATGTGGGGTCGAACATGTGCCTTATAAAAGAGGAGTCGTTGCTCCGCAGTGAAGTACTGCTTCTTCCTGTTGAGCACCCCAAGTATCTTTGATGCCAGCTTGATCTTGTTTTCCGTATGACTGCGGTATTGGAAGTCGCTGGAGATATCAACACCAAGGATCCCGATATTCGAGGAAATGGTAAGTGATGGGCCCATGAATTGCAGCGCTACAATAAATGGGGTTTTCTTAGCGTTGAATACACATAGTTGTGTCTTAGTGGGGTTGAATTGGACTAAGTTTAGTCGTCCCCAATCGGATACTTCAGAGAGAGTAGTCTCGATTTCGGACACAAGTTGTTCGCGACTCCTCCACTTCTGACTTAAGGGATATTTGCACGGCCCGTGTAATACGTGTCCCCAATGCTGTCATCCGCATAGCAATGAAAGGAGCTATCAGACAGCATGTCATTGATATGCAGCAGAAACACGATCGGGGACAACACGGAACCTTGTGAAACACCAGCGTTTATGTCCAAGCGGTCCGAGCAGCTGCCATCGACGACGGCTTGGATACTTCTGTTGGACAATAAGCTGGCAATCCATTCGCATAGTCCTCCATTCGGGGTCCATAGGGTAGCAAATTCCCAAGAAGACCTATGTGCCAGACCCGATCGAAAGCCTTCGCTATATCGAGGCTCACCGCTAGTGCCTCACCCCGACTCTCGATGGCTTGCGCCCATCGGTTAGTGAGATACACTAGAAGGTCACCGGTAGAGTGGCGGTGACGAAAACCGTACGGTCGACCGATAGACCTGAGCGACCGCTCAGGAGATCGTTTCGTTCAAGGTATCTCAGCAACTATGTATTAATAACACGCTCCATCATCACCGAATCTGTACCAATAGATTTCACTGATAGATATTCCAACTCATCTGGTTCATGTTGGGAGCAAAATGGATCATTACAATTATCATGTCTGTTGATTGGCTATGGAACTGATGTTCGACGTCAACATCGTTCAGCTGTAAAAAAAACAAATTAATTAAGATAAAACTATAGAATAAGTTTTCTAGGAACAATTATATCATTGGATAATCTAAGATAATGTAAGTATTTTGGCAAAATAATATAACATTTTTTAAATATGAAATAGAATAAAGACGTATATTAAAATCTATACGACGAATAACGTCGGTTCAGTACATTCGTCCTCCACTTGTCCGTAGAAAAATGACGGTTTATGGCATACGCCTACTATAGGTACATAAAACATTGACGTATTTTATTATGCGTCACCAAAAAATAAATAATATAAACAAACAATTTTGATCATGCATGAACTGAATGATGTTATTTTAAAAGTTAAAACGTAAAAACTAAGACACAAAAAAAAAACATTTTAATGTTCCAAGGACAACGACGGATTTGACAAACCGCCGTTCTAAGACGTTCAAATTTATATTTACTTAAAAAATAAAAATTTACGTTATTTAAAGTAAATTGTGACAAAACTTACCCGTTGACGACTGCTCTTCTTGACGTGACCATATCCCTAGAACATCGACGGGAATACCAATCCGTCGGGAGCGGAAAGGGCGAGGGGGGCAGGGGACAGCGACAGACAACGGTGCAATTGTCAATCCGTCATTGTTTTGCGTTAATTAATCAAAACCGTCAGTATTCAACTTTGTATTTTGTTAATCCGAATGAAATTTGATAAAATGTTTTATTTTTTTTATAAAGTAGTATATTTCAAGTTAATTAATGTAATAAAAATTTTTTTGCAAAAAGTCAAATCCGTCGTTGTTCTACGACTGCGACGAAATGTGAAAGTAACTCTGTCTGTCTGTCTGTCTGTCTGTCTCGCTTTCACGCCCAAACCACTGAACCGATTTTGATGAAATTTGGTATAGGGGTAGATTAGACCTCGAGAAAGGACATAGGCTATGTTTGGTCGCGATAACCGACATCCACGCGGGCGGACCCGCGGGCAAAAGCTAGTATTCTATATATTACAATATTTTATAGTTTTAAAATTAATCTTTTCGACTTCTCTTTCTGGGGCCAACATGAGACACCGTGGTTCCTACCCCCGAGGGGCCATCTTGAAGATGGCCCTGGGTTAGGCGGGGTGCTACTGAAACGCCTTATAGACAAGGTAGTCTAGGCAGTAAGGTAGGTACCTTACACCGCGGCATCTACACACCCGACATGACTCATGCGGTTTTAATATAATGTCCCGAGTAACCACTGACCTCCGTTAACGCGCGTTACATGTGAAGCTAGCCTAAAATATCTTGGACATTTAAAATAGGTACCTAATTTAATCTATTACATCGTTTTTGTAGCTGACTGTACACAAATACGTCATATTTTCACAAACGCGCGAGTTGATGACACAAAAACAATTGAAAATCGAAAATTGCCAACTCGCGCGCGCTCGCGAATTTGACGATCGCGAGATGGTGAATGACTCGGTTTTAACTGCGGGTGATATCTGTGGGGTTTTCCGCACGGAAAAAAAAACTAATCTGGGTGATTTTTTCCCAGAGATAGATTTTATACTGTGGAATAGCATTAAGCAATTTGTTATCCCGGAAATAGGTTCTTATGGGATACGATAACGGGATCAGTGTTAAACGCGTGCGGAGCCGCGGGCATCAGCATATGGGGTTCTTCGAGAAGGTTATTAGAAGGTTTCTTTAGGGTCGGCATCAGGAGTGTGACACCCCTGGTGTTGCATACGTCCATAGGCCACGGTAACCACTTTCCATCAGGTGGGCCGTGTGCTTGTCTGCCACCTAAGTGGTATAAAAAAAAGAAAGAAAGAAAATTATTTTGACATTGGTTATTTTGGCATCAATGTGCTTGAATGATGAAAAAAAAAAACAAAATGACTGTTCATACCGTGTAATTAGCTATACGTAATGCTAAAAATGAGAAGGTTACGAGCAAACTGATAAGGCCATTTATGACTTTAGTGCGGTAAAGGCAGCCATTTATGTCGACTGCTTGCTTAGCAACAATAATTAACCTCTGAATATCAGGTAGCAATGGAAGCAAGAGCTCCAGCTTTGCCCATGGTAGACAAACCAATAAGGCCACCTCTGACTAAAATAATAACATAGACCGAACGAATAGAACTAGCGTTTATAGCCGGATAAATTAACAATGTTATTCGTTTAGTCTGAGAAGGAAGGCAGGCGCGGTCGCATCTTGAAGTTTTGGGGGGGTCACTTCGGAAATTCCTTAAGAAATTTAACCCCCCCTCCCCTCGTACTGGGACTTTTCAATATGACGTGCATGGTTTGGGAGGGGAGGGGGGGGGGGGGTCATGTCCCCTGTGACCCCCCCCCTCAGACCACTTAGTTTCTAGGTGTCTCCTGAGCCCCAGTTCCATTTGCTTAACATTACTCATGTTGAGTAGAATAGGGCCACCCCATCTCTTCCTGTGGGTGTCGTAGAAGGCGACTAAGGGATAGGGCTGTTCTCCATCCGACAGTAAACATACAGCCCATGACTAAGTGCCCGCTTAACAGCAATAGGCTCGCACCCCCTATTATGTGGGATCGAAAATCACAGTTGGCGAAATGTGAGTGTTAATACACCTCTGCCTACCCGCTCAGGGATTTACAGTCGTGAGTATATGTATGTACTCATGTTTTCTTTGTACATATATATTCTAAACTAGCCTTCCGCCCGCGGCTCCGCCCGCGTGCATCTCGGTTAACACGACCTTTGCTCATATCTTCGGTTCTACTCAACCGATTCCGATCAAACAAACGTAAGATTTTAAGTCCTAGCAAGCCCTTTCTAACAAAAAAAACCACATCAAAATCCGTTCCAATAGTTTTTGCGTCCATCGCGGACAAACAGACAAACAGACAGGAAATTAAAAAAAAATATTTTCGTGTTCAGTATCGTTAACATAACATAACCCAAGTATTTTTTTTTAAATATCTCCAATGTACAGACACGACCACTTTACAATTATATAATAGTTCCTACCTATAGATAGAAGATAGATGAAGTTGCCAATGAGTCACCTCACAGATTAAGATACCGCGAAGTGTCCGTCTCAGGGAGTAAACAAAGTAAACAAACTGCTCTAATTCTCCAGCTTTCCGCATTTTCCACGTTCCTATTTTAGTCTGTGTTCTGCGTACGTTGATACTCGTAGTCTATATTAATTTATAACGATAGGGCGTCGGGTCGTCATTCGACGCGTCGCGATTGAACCGAGTCGGTTTGTGGTGGTACATAATTATCAACAAATGGCTCGAGTGATGTCATCTTTGGTGGGGAAAACGACACGCTTGGTACTTGGTACACCGTTCCACGGTATATAGTTATGTACACTGACTAGATAAGAAGCTGTGGGTCCGCTTGTCTTATTCAGTTATTGTTGTGAATAAAGAGCTCTGTAAATCCGAAGCGGGCCAATTTTAGCCGAAGTATCACGAACTCTCGACGGATACGGTTCATGTGCGTATATTTTTTTTTAAGCTGTAGTGTTTGTTTTTTTTTGCACGCGCTAATCTCTCGAAATATTTTTTTTGCATTTGACAGTTCAGCTGTCAGAAAAGCTAGTAGATACCTAAATGACCATTTGACAAAGATGGTACATACAATTTTAAGTGGTGGCTCCATTTTTATGTGTGTATGTTATTGATCATTAACATTAACCGCGTTGAGTGCCGTAGGTTCAATACCTATTTGACTCATTACAGATGTATGTATGGCTATGAATTCGTGGAATACTGATTACGTTTCCGTTACCTAGACGGACGTATTTCACGCGTCAGGTCAGGTATCTATGTAGGTACTATGACATAATAATAATGGCTCATGTCATACGAAAACAACTGATTTTACTGCAGGCGCGGATCCAGGCGCGGAATTAGGTTGTGGGCACAGGTACCCGAAAATGTGTGGAAAGTGCGAACTCATGTCAAGCATGTTAAATCCGGGGGGGGGGGGGGGGGGGAGGGGAAAGGGGGGGGTGTCTTTGGCGGAGTTGGTCTCACATTGACCTGTTGAATTGAACGCGGCGAGACGAAAATCAACCCTTATGGAGTAGGGTGCAGAAATCGCAGGGGCAAATGCTAGTCAGCTTCCTCGAGTCAAGGGCACAGCTTGAATGGAGCTTCTCGACAAGTTGGCCTGGGTGTAAACTTGGACAACACCATGATTTTGTTCAACAATATCGAGTCGATTTCCATCGAAGGGGTGACACTCAGAGTTGTTCAAAAATATATCTCCTGGGGCAGGTTATCCAGCTCGGTAAAAACAACTTCGAGAAAGAAATAGCCAGATCCAACTGGGGTGGGCAGCATTTGGCAAACTACGTCGGGCTTTCTCCTCCCCCCTACCACAATGCCTCAAAGGTTTTCAACCAGTGCGTCCTGCCTGCTATGACCTACGGTGCTGGATGGACTGGATGCGGAAGACGGAGGATCGGCAGACGTGGCGCATTTTCGGAGAAGCAGTGGACTGCAATATTGACTGTATGATTGACTGTACACCTCAGACCTGTGTGTGCTCCTTATAAAGGTGTACATAAAAGCCGCAATAATAGTGTGTAATTTCTGATATTGTAACAGTGCGAACAAATGCTGGTATATCGTCTATTGCACTATACACTGTGTTCCAAATCACACGTGATTCATGATTAATTTTGTTTTTTTTTCAATAAACCATAAAAAAGTGACGTCACAGGTCTATTAAGGTGGTGGGCATGCCCATATTGCCCACCCTAGTGGATCCGCGCCTGTTTTACTGAACTCTTTCATTAAAATTTGGACTTTAAGGGGCTGTCCATTAATCACGTGAGGCTCAAATATCACCAGGGGGGAGGGAGGGGTATATTGAGTTATCACGTGTATTTATTTTTTCTTATAACTCAATGATGTATTATATTCATAGATACGTCATACAAGAAGATGGCGGCTTTCAAAAATGGCGCATACACTAAGTATAAAAACAGTTTAGTTACTTATTAAAAATATGTCAATGTTATTAATTTATATGAATTATATTCATGTATCTACATTAATAATATTATATTATTACGAATTTATTATTATAATTGTTTTTTTTTGGTCGCGATTCTGATTGGTGCATAAAACGATGACCAAAAGTCATCATTTTTTTGTCGCCATTTTAGAGTGCGGACAACATTATCTATTATAACTCGTGAGTTTTGTCACGATTCTTAGTTTTTTAGCATTAAATAATGAATAAAAAAATACACGTGAATTTAGCTAGGAGGGGGGAGGAGGAGAAAACCTCACCACGTGTCACCATGGGGGAGGGGGGGTTAAAAAATTAAAAAGCTTATATTAATATGGTCTAGAATTTTTGCAGTGTCTGTCTGTTCGACTGACTTGGGTGGTCGAACTTCTCCTCCATCCTAACTTCAATCCTAGTCGCATCCAAAGCTTTCACCTCGGCGTCTGGGGTCCGCTTTACCAGTCTAACTACGGATTTGGCTGAACTTCGATATTTTTCGTAAAGCGACTGCCATCTGACCTCCACAACTCAATAGCGATATTGGGCGACTTCGATATCGCATTGCAGCTAGACATTTTTGAACATTTTAGGATTCCAACTACCTACCTGTAACGACTGCCATAAATGTTCGTATGGCAACCGTGGTCGACGGCTTAACGTGCTCTCCGATGCACGACCAGACCAATGCAAATACCCATATTCATGCATACAAATATTTGCACAGAGTGGTGATCGAACCCGCATCTCCTGCGTAGCGACCGCGTTCACTACCGCTACGCCATAGAGGGCGTCAAGAGGCTGTCCTCTTGCATCACTGTATCTGTTAAAAAAATCCCTTAAAAATCCGTTGCGTAAGTACACATAGGGACAGACAGCGGGAAGCAATTTTGTTTTATAACTAACTAGCTGACCCGGCGAACTTCATACCGCCATATTTTCCGCCCGCGTGGTATTATCTCTAAATTTATCAGTGTTTCTCTACAATATTATGCATGTATTATACATATAAACCTTCCTCTTGAATCACTCTATCTATTAAAAAAAACCGCTTTAAAATCTGTTGCGTAGTTTTGAAGATTTAAGCATACATAGGGACGGACAGACAGCGACAGCGACTTTGTTTTATAGTATGTAGTGATGATAGTGATAGTGATGTGGTTGGTATTGTGGTTGTGGAGGTCAGATGGCAGTCGCTTCACGGAAAATATCGAGGTCTAGCCAAATCCGCAGTTAGACTGGCAAAGCGGACCCCATACTCCAAGCTTAAAAAACTTCGGATGCGACTGGGAATTAACGCTAGGAGGAAGATGTGGTTGGTATTGTTATAGGTATCTACAATTTCTATAGAATTTCAAAATTGTTAAATAAGGTTAGTTTGATCAGTGTATAACCCGCGCCACGTATCTTGGACCTAAATCGTAAGACATACGAGGCTCTGGCGCCCGCGGATTGCTTTGTAATAGTCCATGCTTGGTGAATTTGAGTTCGTCTACCGCAGTAGCATCCCGTGCTATCCTCAAAAGACACCCAAGAAATGTGTACTGCGCGTATAGGGCACATTTTGAGCACAATTTAGGTCCAAGATACGTGGCGCGTGTTATACGTAGGTATGTAAAGTAGTGAATAAAAAAGTTATTAAAATGTCATTATTGAGCTGATATGATCCGGCTAAAACATCACATACATTTAATCACTTCTACTGTGTTTTTGAAATAAAATCGTTAGAAATATTGCTGTGACATGTCCAAATGACGTGACCGACTGTATTTTGATATCGTGTGACCGTGTAGATAATATAATTATTATTATCTAGGGCAATATATTTCACAGCTGTTAGCTGTTAGTAGTCGCGGAACCAGAGCAAGTATAAAAATAAATTTAAAAAAAGAACTATCGTATCGCATCAACCAATGGAGTAGACGCGAGTATAGATTAGTTTTCTTTTACATTTTTTCTTTCGATCCTTTTTTATCTGACTGTACTATAACATGCGCGCGAGTTGACAACAACCAAATTAAATAAAATCGAAAATTGTCAACTCGCACCCACTAGCGAGTTTCGGATTAGCGAGTTGATGAATGACACAATTTTACAGTGAGATCGTGATCGTTTTTGACATATCGGAGATTGAAATGAGATCAACGTTTTGGTTATTCAGGAGCGAATTAAAACCCATATGTACTGAACATTTCGAGTTTAATACAAATTACTACATGTATAAAGGAATATTATTGTAACGTCCACTAGTTTTGTAGGTACTTAAGTCTTATTATATCAGTATTTTTTTATATATTTCAAACATTTATCATTAATTCGCTTCATTACAATATTACTTTTACTAACAAACACATCCATTGACCATTGAGGAACTACTACCTATATACTTATCATAAATTAATATTTGTCTTAAAGTAAAATACAATCATTAATACTAATATGTAATATTTATTGACGGATAAAATGTAACTTAATCATAATCTGTTTCATACATTTAAATAAAATCTCGTTCTACGGACGACGACGATTTATTGACATAGAGAGAAAGAGAAATACCTATAGGCATCTCTTCTTTACAGAGTGAGACATATAATATGTAAATTGCATACTTAGGTAGTAATTCGAGTAAACATATAAATATGCATATTATGTAGCTGTAGTTATATTAATATTCCCCTTATAAGGAAAAAAAGACATTATTTTCCTAAAGACAAAAATAGTTTTATAAAATCTTTTTTATATTAACCTTAAACTTTTTCCAATTGGTCGGGGTCATTTTTCAGTCTATCTAAGAATTTTTCAGTCTAAATTTGAACTTCAGTAGGCCTACAATTAACTCTTAAAACAAGTCAATAATTGAACGGGTGTCATAACTACTAACTGCATAAATAACTTTGTAATCCCATATACCTATATAAATAGGATTACAAAGTTACATTTGCAGTTGGTAATATGACAGTCCTTCAATTTATTACCCTGCTTCAAGATGGTAGGCCCTCTGTACCAGATAGTCAGACTTTTAAAGGGCTTCACCCGTAATGAATGCTGTAAATATTAACAAAAATAGTGTTTCACACTTCACATGTTTCCCTTATAGAGAAAAAAAGAAAACAACGTTTACATTTTTATATACCTATAGGTACCTATCTACCTAAAGAACAATGGCCAATCCCCCTACATAAAATTGCTCGATATGATTTTTCGCGTTTAACTTCAAATAAATCCATAGCTTAACACAATAAGTTTTTGAATAGATTTTGTATCAAAATCATTCATGAAGGAAGACGAAAAAAATATACATAACTATTTGGTATTATATATTTCTAAGTACCTAGGTATTGACATGTCAATAACAAAATTACCGCTCAAAGTAAAATGTCAGTACTTATACATATTGTTAATATTGTTAAAAAAGTTTTTAATCTAACATAGTTTCCGAAAGGCTGATCAACGTCAAATTAACTAATCGACTGTTAAATCTCTTGTCAAGTAGCAATTGGGTTACTAGAAAAATGGTTAAATAGAATAGTTTAATGTGATCATCATGTCGGTAATCATAGCTGGTTAACCAACACGATGATCAAATTAAACTATTTAGTCATGCTTCTAGCAACCCAATTGCTAATTTGTTAATTTGACGTTGATCAGCCTTTCGGAAACCGGGCGTAACGCCCAGTTATACAAAAACACAAAAATTATATTAATTATTCATAAATTCGGTCCCTTTACAATCAATAAGCTCATACCAATCTTTATATTTAATATCATTGGCTCATACAATGTATACGATCGACGCGACTCGCGACGGCTTCCTACCAAAGATAAATATTGTATTAATATACTATAGATAATACTATAGTACCTATTTTGACACTTGTATTGTGATTTTGACTTTTACTACACACTTGTATAATAATGTACAAATATATCAAACGGTATTACCTAAATCACAGAATATAATAATAGCCTAAATACAATATTATAGAAAAGAGAATTAGAATTATAATTAATATTAAAATACAAAAATACGAGTCAGGAAACGTTATTAATAAATAAATTATTTATAACGTCCATTATGTGTTAATAGAATAGATGTGTTAATAGAATTTAGACCAGTGAGGGTGGGTGGGCAGAAGTTCGAAGACGGCGCCGAGCGCGAAGTGGTCGGATCCGTACACGCGGTTGGGTAGGTGACCTATCATGCTGTACTTGCCTGACGTGGGCAGGCGCAGACGCGACACCAGCCTTAGCAATCTGCAGCGATTATAATAAATATAGTCGATGGGGAACCTATAGCTTTGATAAGCGGTATCCTCACTTTCTTCTTCCATAAACTTGTCATAGGCGGAAGTAAGATTGAGCGCATGTCGTAAGACATCCTGGTTGAACCTCCTCTTGAACTTTCCCTTGGGTCTTAACAGTTTTCCACATGACTGCGGAAATTCAGAATGGTGAATATGAATATTCTGAAAGATCTTAGTTCCCTTCTTTCTTGGTTTTCTATTTAGGTACTCGGCATAATGTTGACACCTGTCCGTCACGAGAATGCGCGTCCAGTCTGAAGTATCGCGAAATCCAGTCGCATAAACTTTCCCATTATCCAACAGTTTTACAACTACGCTGTTCGGCTTCGAGTTGAAATCACCCGCCAATATTATGGGAACATAACCTGATTCCCATCCATCGTTATAGTACGCGAACCGGTCGATTTCGGCGAGAAATAACTGCATTTGCGCGAGCTTCACGTCCATTCTCCTCGTATCATTGATCAGGTGCGTTGTGGCTACTACCACAGTCGTGTCCTGTAAATCTCGTGGCGTTAATTTCACCATAATACCGATATGGTCCCGGTTCAGTATTGGCAGCTCTGGCTGATTAAATTCCACACTGATATGATCCTTCATTTTAAAAACGGATGTTTTAAAGTAGATGGCGCAACCATCTTGGCAGAATCCTGTCTTTTGTTTGAAAACTCCACAGTAGCCGATCTTTTCAAACTTCGAGTAGAAGCTTTTCACATGGGACGCCTGAACTTCCTGGAGACACAAGATGTCTGGGTCGTAACTGATGATTTCGTCATACAAGCGCGATGACCTTATTTTCCATTTGAGGTCATCGGGCGCACAGTTACTGTACGCATTCGGATTGATTTTTATTAAATACTGCGCTAGCACGTTGTATGACAGTATCTTGAACCGGAAAGGCGAAGTTTCTGTCTGAGCGCTGCAGCCCTTCCTCACTTTTGACTCCCAAACCCTAAAGTTAGACGGTATTGTGAATTTTTCACCCAGATCGGACCCTTCGAAAATATCTACCTGCCATTCCTCAACCGGATCGTCGTTACTATTGAAAATATCAGAATTTTCTTGAGAGTTGGGTTGGGTTGTTATTTTAGGAATTTGCATGGGTGTGGATTCCGTGCTCTGTGATGTGGATGGATATAAATTTGAAAATATTATATCATTGTCAATCTTCAATTGACCTGCCATATCGTGGCTCTCATTTATCATTTTTGGCAAAATTTTATGTACGTTGATAAAGAAGAAAGTAGGAAGGAAAGAGATCTCAAGAGCGAGCGGTATAGTGTTAATGAAAGAGTTCGTAGCGTGGTTCTCAGTGACGAAAGTTTAAGAAGATACGCTGATATGGTTTGGTAATGTAGAACGAGTGAGTTCTCAAGTATATTTTTTTATATTATTTCGCATAATACCAATAGGTATTGAGATCAACTGTTGATGTGTACGTAGCTAATTAAAAATCCGACCTACCTACAAATATTGTCATCCATTATTAGCTCATGGTTTCTCACAAACAAGGTAGGTACTTACATCAATACCGATTTACGTCGACAAATTGGGCTGAGTAGACAATGGTCACCATTCTGAATCCTTAATTACGAAATGTAATGTTCAGAACTGTTCATTATTATGAATTATTACCCAGCTCATTGATGTTTCACTACTACTTACTACTTATTTGAAACGTAACAGTCCAAGTAGGTATATGCCATACAAAATCGTCAGTTTTATCTTCGCAGCGATGTTCGGCGAGCTTATTTGACAAAAGGTGAAGCACTCCGTAAGGTACATTTTCGACCTTGTTCGCTCACTCAGTCTCAGGGCGTGCGCTAAGCTCGTAGCGCGCTCGACCCTTAAGTGCGGCTAAAACAGTAATACACCAACTCAGTTCCTTAAATCAAAACTGGCACACGAAAACAACTGTGATATTGGAAGAAGATACTAGTAAATATTAATGAAACACTCGCGTGCAATACAGAAGTGATCGTTTTTCAAAGTCTGTTTTCAATGCGATTGCCGGACTTAGGGCAACACGGGTCCGGCGCGCGCAACCCCTCTAATAATCTCAATGGATTGTGTCTGCATTGCGCATGCGCTAAAACCCTGCTGTTTCTAGAATGTCATCCAGTTAATAGTGAAAGTGCATTATATGCGGCCTCTTTGGAATAATCATTGTATATTTGAAGAATGAGACAGCAATACAACAGGTGTGTACTGTAAATAATAAGGGTAAAATTGCAAAACATTGCATTTTGGAGCACAGATAACCTAATATTTGATGCCAGTTTTGTTATTACATCTGTGTTACATAATGTTTGTAAGAATTTGAATAAATTAGTAGTACTCGGACCAAGATTTATGACTCACTGCATTTTTTACCTTGTTTTATCACATAGATATTAGCTGATGTAGTAGTTTCTTAGGAAAATCATAAAAGGAAGGTCATAATCATTATTCTAGAAGCACGTTTCGTGATCACAGATTTTACAAAATGCTGATACCGTCCTACGCTCCGTGTAGGTACGAGGCTGACAGACTTTTCTCTTGTCACCCGGGTCTCGATTCTTCCTTGTATGCCGAATTAGGGCTGTGTATCTGTAGGTATAGGTACTACTCTGTCAAGAAAGTACCGGGAAAATATCAATAATTGCACAAAATATTAGTTAATCGCCTTCGAAGTAGGTATGCTCCTTCAGAAACGATATACAAGCGTCAACGAGTAGGTAATCCAATCTGCAAAACATTTTTTAAACGTTTTTTCCGGTGTTGAGTTCAGGTCTCGTCGCGATTTCTCCTTGATGTCTTCTTCCAAATGAAATTATGTGCCACGCCATGAAGTTGTAATTTGAGTTTAGGAAAGAGAAAGAAGTCGACTGGACCCATTTCTAGTGAATAAGATGGTTGCTTGATAGTAAGTATTTGTTGAGTTTTTGGTCATAAATTCATTTGCTATAATGAGATGAGTTTTTGGCGAAAATTCAGACCTTTTAAACTAGCCCAGCAGCAAGATGTTTCATACCCAAGTGGTTATTAAAAATGGTACCTACGAATCGACTCGTAAGACACAAAGTTCAGTGGCTATGTCTCTCAAATTGGAATAAAGTTTCCTGTCGCTATTTCCTTCAATTCGCGATGTTAACTTTAGTTTAAGACGTTAATAACTTGCTAGAGCGAAGGCAAATCTTCTATCACAGCTCGACCGCTTTTAAACGGTTTGTACCTACCTACCACTCATAAGCACGTGTTTTTAACAAAATCCATTTACCGTAAGCCTTTAGTAACATTTACAGTGATTCTGGACACGAAATTGCATTGGTGATGCAAAATATTTAGACAAACTCTTTGTCTGATATTTTTGTCCATAATGAAGTTCGCAATAGGTAAGGTACACGCTAGATTGATCGAACTAAAAACAGCACTGTAATAATTAAATAATTCAAGTCAAACACCGCGCCAAAATGCAAAACAGTTGTGCCAATCTAACAGCAAATAAAAAAACAACATAATTGTATTTGGAACCATAGGAAAATTATCCATTCCCAATACTTTTTTGACAGAATGTATGTACTTACACTGTCTAATTGACTGATTCACCATTCACCAATGCAAAGCCTGAACCTATAAACTTTTGGGCATCGATTACTTAGGTATATTTTTTTGGAAGTTGATTCCTTTCATGTATTAAGTAGGTAGGGGAAAACACCCAATTATTGGCACCTTTAGCGATATTTGTAAAATAATTATTATCTACGGAAATTATACGTCTTTTTAAGAGAAGAGAATAGTAAACAAACTATTGAGAGAATATTAACTACATAGACATTTCATAACATAGACATGTCATATGCTTACAAATCAACGTAGAAAATGTGCCGAACTCACACACACACATTTTTAATTCATCTACACTTCCCTACATAACCGATGGATTGAAAAGAGAGGACATGAAAAATACAATATAAAAGAAGAAGACAGCTATTGTTTGTCACTTGGACTTTAATGATAACAATGTACCAATCACAGTGCGGTTGCTAGTCGGTGACATAGGCTAACAAAATTATTGAAAAAGAAGGTACAGAGCTCTCTGAATTGAGGTTATTGCCTAATTTTGTTTAGACAAAGATGTTTGTTTAACTTTGTTAATGTATTATGAAAAAGCTAGGTATAATTTTTAAATTTCATTATTTTGTTACTGTCAGTAGTACAATTTTAACAAGTACCTAAGTAGGTACTTGCCAGTAAAGTGAAGTTTGAGATAATTGCGTAATTTTGTTTAGACAAAGATGTTTGTTTGTCATTGTTATTGTATCTTCTAATATATAAAATTCTTCTGTCACGGGGTGCGTAATCGAACTCCTCCGAAACGGCTCGACCGATTTTGATGAAATTTTTTGTGCTTATCCGGTATCTATGAGAATCGGCCAACATCTATTTTTCATCCCCCTAAGTGATAAGGGTGCAGCGGGAACGGGATTTGAATACCACGCGGGCCGAAAATATGGCGGTACGAAGTTCGCCGGGGCAGCTAGTTAAGTATAAAAAAGCTAGGTATGTTTATTCTATTTCATTATTTTGTTGCTGCCAATAGTACCTACAAATTTTAACAAGTAGGTACTTACCTAAGTAGATACTTGCCAGTGAAGTGAAGTTCGCACTTATTAACTTACTTGAACCACATAGTATTAGTAGGCAATTATAAAAAACAACAAATTAAAATTGGGAGGTAGTATGTAGTGAGTTTAATGCCTACGATATTCTCATCTGTACTTTAATCTATGTTCGGATCACACACGTCCTTGTCGCTCACGCACCAAATTATATCATACTGTCTCTTTTTAACAATTTTAACTTGAATATTATGAAAGTCAGAAATTTGGTCTTTATCAGTCGAAATATGTATTATTTCCATGTGATATGAAATCCTTTTTGATGTATTAACTTTAGAGTAATAGTTCGTGCAGTGTCTATAAACATACGACGGCATTTTCGTTATTTTTATAAGTCACTGATGCTTCCGCTCAACGTCCGGCCGGCGCCGCTCGGCACGCGGTACTAGAGGCAAACGTTCCAATTGACTCGTTTTCGAATCTTCACGATTTTCGCGCAATAACGAATCTACTTCTTTTTATATATAATATCTTTGATTAACTAATATTATTTTACTATGTAAAAACTATTTAACTATGTTTCTAGAGGTTTCTAGCAACCCAATTGCTACTTGACAAGAGATTTAACAGCCGATTAGTTAATTTGACGTTGATCAGCCTTTCGGAAACCGGGCGTAAGTGTTGTAGGTAGGTACCTATAGATAGATGCTTGAAACAAGATCTTCGGCACACAATAGCTGAATTTATGAATGGTATTACAATAACTTACAAGTTATTTTTGGTAAATATGAAATTAATCTAGGTAAATAGTAGGTACAATCAGAATTAAACATTCATGTTTATGAATAAATATTGCAGTGGCGAGGGATCCCTAAAACCTAAATACTGCCGACTTGCTCTGCAAAAGGAAACCGTCACAATGACGCGGCCTTATCGCTACGAGCGATCTTTTACAGGCAACCTTATGATGGACAGGACATATTAACAATGATAACTTTATTGTGTATTAACTTTAATGTCCTTTTTGTTTAGAAACTCGTTTAATACCTACATACATACACACATTTGACACCGGACATGACGTGTTAGTTTCTGATATCCAAATGATATTGGAGACACACAATACCTACATGTTTGAGCGCAAGCACACAAGTATGCGGTTTATTTTTCACTAGCAGTTACTTAGCTCCGCCTGCATGCAATTATGCTGTGCAATAAAATTCTCCAAGCATTGAGCACAGCGCTGCGACCGAACTTGATAGAGTTGGTCATTGATCGATCACCAGTGACGTCACCCAGTTCGACCAATGACAATCTCTATCATGGTCGGTACTGTCGGTAGCAAAGCTACTCGATCTCATCCTACTTCCTTAGCTTCGCTCGTGAGTCGTGACGTGACATATTTTGAACCCCAGCTGCACCTTTAACCCATAAAATGTGCCAAATTTAATGAATTTCAAATAGCGTATTTTTTATACCAGTTTGATCGCAGACAAGCACACGGCCCACCTGATGGAAAGAGGTTACCATGGCCTATGGACGAGGGCAAAACCAGGGGAGTCACTCGTGCTGCCGACCCTATAAAAACAGAGAGATTCTGTGCTGTCAGCAAAGAAGATATGCAGGACAAGCCTTTGGTCTTCACACTGACAGAACAAAACCTCTCCAGTGAGCTCTGGCTACCCTACTCATAACTGGAAACAACACGAGGTTATTATACCCGCGGTATTCTGTAGGGCAATTTACCGGATTTATTGACATTTGTGAATACTAATTAGTTACTACTCCGCTTGATTATAGGTATTATTGGTTGCGTGATGTAGGTACCGTGATGTAATAGCCTAGGTAGGTACTCACGAAATGCGGCTTTCTATAAGAAAAAGAAGAAATATGATGATTGTCATAATAGATATACATACATATATCTCACAACAATGCTCATACGCATTAATAACATTTATTTATAGATGGACAAAATTATTTTAATAAATTTTAATTGACAGAACTCATATCCAATTCGTGAGATCATTTCAAAATTTGACCTGTGACAATAATTTTCTAGGGGCATTTCTGCTTGCCCTAGAATCTAGATAGTTGAAATCATTGAAATAGATGTTGATATTGTTAATAACATTGAATAAATGACTAAGTAGCGTCGATTATCGTGACTTTTGCTTATATATCTCCCAAGATTTTTAGTCTGATCAAGACCTTTCAAACAAAAAAAACCGCATCAAAATCCGTTAAGTACTCGTAGTTTCTGCGTCCAACGCGAAGGAACAATCAATCAATCAATTAAGATTTTTTTTTGTATATCTCGAATGTACAGACACAACCACTTTACAATTATATAGGCGGCCTACTTACTACCATGGATTATCATATGAATGAAACACCATCGTTGCAGGTTTAGTTTTGGCTACATCTAAAGTTCTAAAGCTTTAAAACCCCGTGTACAATCTCCTCTTCCTTTTGATTTTGCTTAACTTTTACGGGAAACACTGTTGCTGATCAAGAGAGACACCAGGGCCGTTTAAGCGTGCAAATCCCCTCGGATACCTCACGCCGGAGCCAGCGGGGGTGATTATGTTGCACTCGAACCGACTAAAACCGCACTCCGTCTTAGGTCATCAGTTGCCGAGGGTGAGGTAGTCTCTGGTATGTCCCTCACACCCCACCGCATCCTTTTCGAGCTGGTCCCCTTCAGGTGTGGGGTCCGCGGTGTCCTCATCTAGCCCCCGGGTAGGAGGTGAGTGTTGCGCCGTCCCCTCGGCCTGCTACTGCTAGGGTGGCAGGCGTTCTATCCGTCACCCCTAGGTCCGCGCTCATGGAGGACGGAGGTCGTTCTGCGGGGTACTTCCAGTTTGCCCCACAAAGCGTCCCCACTGGTGGGGCAAAGTGGAATGTAAAAAAATGTATAACCACTTTTCCCCACTAAATGTGGTGGGGAAAATCGGGATATTTAAATTGGTTCGCCTATTTTTGAAACTAAGGCTGACCCGTACCGCTAATTTCTGTGACGCGCCTTTAATTGTGATGTATGTCGCAGGCATTAAGTCTAAAAGGTATTTTGACAAAGATACTAGTTATTCAAACAATCAATTAGCCTATCGCAGTCCACTGCTGGACTGGACAAGGACATAGGCCTCTCCCAATGTTGGGAAGCTTTGGCCTACTGTATCCACACTGCTGGTCAGACGGGTTGATACAGGGTTTTATTTCAAGTTTTCCTTCCCTAGCAGTGATATCGTCTGTGTATTTTTCCGTTAGTAGGTTACCTACTTACGAACACCCTTTGGACGAGATGGGGTGGTGATACCAAAATCACCAAATACCAAATCCATGATACCAAAATCACCCTTTGGACGAGATGGGGTGGTGAAAAAAACTTCTACTACCCTCCTCGAGAGTGTTCGGACGTGTTTTTTGTTGTATCGTATTTAAAAATTAAAATAAATTATTTACTTACATCTTTAGAAACCAATGGTTACGAAGTGTAATGCCTGTAGTGCGGCGCTGTACGATAGTTCCTTCATGGAATGTTCGCAAGCAGCATGTAAAAAGTTATACCACCTAAAGTGCCTAGCTATCACCGAAGAGAAATTCGAAGAGCTATCCGAGGAGTACAAGAGTACTTGGACGTGTCCAGAATGCATCAGCAACACTCCTAAGATGGGCAACTCCGACACACCGGTACGCACGAACATGCTAAATAAAACGTTTACACCGAACTACGTTAACACTGAACGCGGTAGTCGATATACGAAAGAAAGGGATACGTGTGGGAGCGACACAGAGCGAGAGTTGTTGGCGGAGCTACGGGAGTTTCGGCGGGAGGCGGCAATAAGATATGAGGAACAAAAAAAAAGAGTACGGAAGACTACAGCTGAGATTCACTGAAACAGAAACCGAACTGAAGGGTTTGAAAGAAATTATGAAGGCAGTGCAAACTAAAGTAGACCAAGTTGATGATCTAAAAAATAAAATCAACACACTAACGAGAAGAAACGAATATCTGGAGTCTCGTCTCACTATAACTGCAAATCCCGATAGAATAGATAATGTAACGAAATCAAAAGAGTCGCCGACATCATTCGCTATGGCAGTTCAAAGTAATCGAAATATAGTGGGTAATAGTGGTTCGAAAAAGACACAGTGTGTGGCCACAAAGTCAGCTAATACTAGTTCGAATGAAATAGTACAACTACAGGCAATTAATAGGGGGGAGAGTTTTGTAGAAAGAAAGTCGGACGGGATCGTAAAGGGAGACAACTGGACCATTGTTACCAGAAAAAAGAACCGATACCCCAATACAGAAGTGAAGCGAGGAGGTGGAACCAATATACATGAGATTCAAGGAATGGAAAGGAAGAAATACTTGCATATCTGGCGTCTTCAGAAAGAAACCACAGAAGAGAATATTGAAAACTACGTCAAAAATGTGTTACTAGGTGGAAAGGAAGTACCTGTTAAGGTCGAAAAAATAAAACACAAAACGGAGAGAGATTACGCGTCATTCATCATAGGTGTACCAGAAACTCAGTATAATTTAATATGTCAGCCAGAAAGTTGGGCTGTAAATATTGAGTTTTGTGAATGGGTGTGGTTTCGCAGATCAAGCAGCAAGCCTAAATAAATCTATTAAACAAATTGAGATTTTATACCAGAATGTGAATGGACTGCGCACAAAATTACATGAATTCTACGCAGGGGTAGCAGCTTCATCAGCAGATTTGATTACCGTTACAGAAACAGGGTGTAACGAATCCATACAGGACGCTGAAATGATACCGCCAGGATACACCATCATTCGTTGTGACCGAGCGGATGGCCGCAAGATGGGCGGCGCGGGTCTAGTGGCCACACCGTCCGCGTCAGTTGAAATTCGTCCTCTAGGCCGAAGCGACGTAAATATTGATATTGACGCGCATATATTCGAACTAGTTTGTGCAATGGTTTATCAAAAAAATCGGTTACAATTTCTATTATGTGTTATTTATATACCTCCTAATAGTAGTGAAAACGAATATTTGTTGTTATTTAAAACTATTGAAGACCTGTGTAATAAGTACAATGATATTTTAGTAGTGGGGGACTTTAACCTGCATTCATGTTCGATAAATGTAATCAATTATTATGAATACTTCATGGCGTACTGTGGATTTACTCAGAGTAACAATGTAGGTAACAAAAATGATAGACAATTAGACCTGGTGTTGAGTACATTCGCGGACAGCCGGGAAGTGAGTGTGCGAGTGGCAGCGGCGCCGCTGGTGCGGGTGGATGGGCATCACCCGCCGCTGGAGGTGTCGGTGAGGTCAAGCGGTCACCGCTTGGCACCGAGTAATGGTGATTCCCAGATGGACTCCGAGGCGAGTACGCAGAGATTATCAGGTTGGAATTTTAATAAAGCCAATTTTTTATCATTGTATTCACAACTCGCGTCAATTGATTGGACTCAAATTTATGATTTTAACTTAGAAGCTAGTATAGAATATTATTATAGTATAATTACTTCAATAGTGGATGACTGTGTTCCAAGAAAAAAGCGAATTAGTGTGCAATCGAGGTACTGTTACCCCGAGTGGTACACTATGGAAATAATTCGCGACATAAAAAAGAAGGCAAACCTTCATAGAAAATATAAGGTGACAGGAAATAGGGATGATTACGAGATGTTTGCTGTGTATCGAACAAGGGTGAAAAATATGATAGCACTGGCACGGGAGCAGTATCAGAGCAGGGTTCAGAGTCAGCTGCAAAGCGACCCAAAGTCCTTTTGGAGTTATATTAACTCTAAAAGGGGTAGTAGGGGTTCACAAAAAATAATAAAAGACGGCATAGTTTTGAATACTGATGAGTGTGCGGGGGCTTTCGCGGAATATTTTTATTCCGTGTACAGCGAAAAGCGTCCCGAGCTAAGTGTGGACAGGGCGGTCATGGAGGCGAGTGCCATGAGCGGAACCGACGCGGCGCGGGTGCATATAGACCAGTTAAATTTGAATGAAGTGCTTGGGGTGCTTAAGCAGTTGAAACCAAAAAAGTCGGTAGGGCCTGATGGTATACCACCCTATATTTATAGAGACTGTCGATATGTAATCGCTGAGCCATTACTCCACATCTATAATTTATGTCTGCAAACAGCGGCATTCCCGGACAGATGGAAGATGACCCGTGTTGTGCCAGTGCCAAAAACGAGATCAGGCGGGAGGGTGGAGGAGTATAGGCCAGTGGCAGTACTGTCCACTCCCGCTAAGGTGCTTGAATCGGTCATTCAAAAACGTATTCTAGTGCAGGTAAACCCGCAACTAACAGAGGCTCAGCACGGATTTCGACCGTCTCGTAGCACAACCAGTAACCTCCTGAGCTACATGACTGATTTAGTTCCGGCGGTGGACGGAGGAGCTCAAGTTGACACCGCTTATTTCGACTTCCGGAAGGCATTTGACATAGTCGATAATGACGTGCTATTGAGGAAGTTAGCTGGTGTTGGCTTCACTCCGCATCTGCTAAACTTCTTTGTCAGTTACATGACAGATAGGCAGCAGTATGTTGAGTACGCCGGATTCTTGTCACGGCCGTACAATGCCTGGTCTGGTGTGAGTCAGGGCAGCAACCTAGGACCTTTGGAGTTCATTATTATGATCAATGATTTGCCCAAAGTGATAAGGGATTCTAAATGTTTGTTGTTTGCGGACGACTTAAAACTGTACCGGAGTATCAAAGGCGTAGATGACTGTGACAAATTACAGAAGGATATCGATAGGGTAGTGTCTTGGAGTAAGAGAAATAATCTACAATTCAACACCTCAAAGTGTGTCACTATCACATTCTCTCGTGCGCATGCTCCATTGCTACACGATTACAATATCGAGGGAGACCCGCTGGTTAGGGTTACAGAAGTGCGAGATCTAGGTGTTCAGTTTGACGTGCAGTTGACGTTTCGTGATCACATCAGTAAAATCTGTAAGAAAGCATTTAGAAATCTTGGTTTTGTACTACGAACAGTGAAAGAATTTACGAACGTCAGGGCAATAATTGCCTTATATAATACGCTAGTCAGAAGTCAGTTAGAATGCAATGCAGTCATCTGGAGCCCACATGAAATTAAATATAATCTCATGTTGGAGCGCGTTCAAAATAAATTTGTGAGATATTTATATTTAAAATATTATGGAGTTTACCCTTTTTACCCCTTAATGTATCCAACACTGTTCGTACTGGGTATGGTTGGCTACAATGAGCTAAGGGTAAGGAGGGAGCTCGCATTGGCCATGTACCTATGTAGGGTATTGCGCGGAAAGGTCCAAAATCCTGCCATACTGGAGCGGATAAGTTTATGCGTTCCGGACGGGTACGTGGGTAGGCGCCGGAGGCCACAGCTGCTGCAGGTACCGAGCGCGCGCACTAACCTGCTCAAGGAGGCGCCGCTGACGCGAGCCCTCCGGACGCTCAATGCAGTCTCGCTTCACGTTGACCTATTTTGTTGTTCTCTGAGTGAATTCACAGTTACAACGCTATCAGTTATATGTTATAAATAAAAATAATATATACCTACCTATATAATATATAATTTATGTATGATAATAATAATATATATTAGTGCATGCTTAGATTGCCTACTCTGTCGCATTAGGATATAACCTGTAAAGATGGATGTAGAAGAGATAACAATAAATAAATAAATAAAAAATAAAAAACAACTTGTATGCTTTCCCCATCATCACACAGATAAAAGTAATTATACTCTGTCCAGTCGTTTATTTTCTTTTTGATGTTTCATATAATTACGTCCCAATGTGTCACCATACGAATGACAATCGACTTTGTATGAGTATATAATATTATGAAGAAATTTCAATCGGTTATACAATATTTTTGATTTTGTCGAAAGTTTACGCGAAGATAAAACTATTTCTAGCGGTTTTTTGTTCATTAAAATAAAACTATTTAACTAATGCTACGTTTACATACTCGCGGCAGAGCGAGGGAAGTGGCGAGAGAAGTGGGCAGAGACGTGGTGTGAATGGTATATTCGTCATGCCGCGAGTACTGCCGCGTATGTTGCGCAAATACTAGCGCGATGAACTATAGGAGACCGCTAGATGGCGCTAAGCTAAATAAAACACGACTTTCGTTATTGCTCCTCGAATATTTACTTTTAAAAATATTTATATCGATCTACGGAAAGTGTATAGTAGTTGAAAGTGATAGTTTTTATTAATAATCTATTTAATTAATTCGCTATGCTGTAAAAGCTTATTGCGTACACTGCTACAGCGTTGTCCTCCATACGTTTACGTCCGTCTCCGTTGCAGGGCGAATACTGTAATGCGGACCAACGCGATGATGGGAGTGTGTGAATGCTAGGGCATTAATCGCGCGAATATTTCTGGCAACACGATGAGCAATGCGAGCGGCAGTATGTAAACGCGGGGTAAGACTATAAATGTTTATCATAATAACAACTTCTAATCCCTGTAGTACACAACTTTCAAATTTTGTTGTTATTCATCGAAAGTAGGTAAAATAATCCTATCTAAAAGTTTATAATAGGTAGTTGCCGTAAATGCAAATAAGTGTGGACGACTATGCGATTCGATAATTTGCATCGAATAGGTACAGACAACGATCCCAACACCATTTTGGTATGTCAAAATATTTAGTGTTGGGATTGAGTGTATTCTTTCGTACATTTTGGCGTCAAGGTTATACCGGTAACTCACAAAAGGTGTAAAATTTCAATTTCATTCCTCGAAAATAGTTTTCGTGTATTGAAATAGGTTTATATTGAAGTATACTTCGTGTTTAGCTCTGTTGAAATTATCACCTCCGAAACCGCAAAATTGAGATTTGTCCTTATTGCAATCAGTTTGTCAAGTATTTTGAACTATAAAGTATTTTGTTACTCCGTTACAAGGTTATAACTCCGGACTCGTATCTTGGACATCTTTGGCTCTTTAAAATGATTCGAGTATAGTATGGAATTCTGAGTATTCTGATTTTAACTATGTACTGAATTTTATATAGGTACTGAATTTCAGTTTCCGAATTACACGTTCAGTTTTAGTCACCACATTGTCTATATTATTTATTAGAACTTAGAAATCATCCCTAGCACGGCCTCCCTATGCAGAGTAAGCCTCTTAAGTAAGACTGCACCTGGTATGCTCGACTTAAATCTTGAACCAAAAATGTGCTCAAAATATACACACAGTTCACGTATCTTGGGTTTCCTTTGAGCATAGCATAGGGTACTGCGGCGGACGAGCTCAAATTCACCAAGCATAGGTTATTTTATTACAAAACAATCCGCACGTGTACGTGTCCCGAGGTATAACCCGCACCACGTATCTTGGACTTAAATCGTAAGACATACGTAGCTCTGGCACCCGCAGATTGCTTTGTAATAGTCTATGCTTTGTGAATTTGAGTTCGTCTACCGCAGTAGCATCCCGTGCTATCCTCAAAAGACACCCAAGAAATGTGTACTGCGCGTATACGGTACATTTTGAGCACATTTTAGGTCCAAGATACGTGGCGCGGGTTATATAACTATAGCTACCTTAGGCGTTTTTTTTCTAAAACACGATTAGTTTTTAATGCCTGCGACATGCAAACGACGTCTATTACAGCGATAACGCATACTAAAGTATTTTAATTAATCTCATATTCGCTAGCAGTTGCACGTTCGCATTGCTGTTGATCGTAGCAGTATTGGTGTTTCTAGTGATGTAGTAATAATCTTTTTGTTATTAGATAGTACTAGTGTTCTTATCGGTATGTTGTTTTTGGGTTGTTTGTTTGTTTATAGTGTGGTTTATTCGACCAATTAGGTTATTGCTACACGTGTTAATTGTATACGTTCAGTGCCTTTCAGTGCAAATGATGTAAGTAGTATAATTATGGTTTTATGTTTCACTAGCTGTTGCCCGCGGCTCCGCCCGCGTGGAATTCTGATCCTGTTCATCGCTGATATATAGCCTATGTGTTATTCTGATGTATAAGCTATATTATTGCAAAGTTTCATCAAAATCCATTCAGCAGTTTTTACGTGAAAGAGTAACAAACATCCACACATCCATTCTCACAGTAGGATTTGTAAATATCGATTAAGAAAGGGAAAAAGAATCGACCTCGGACGGGACTCGAACCCGCGATCTTTCCCTTACAGGGGGAACGCTCTGACCACTAAGCCACCGAGACACGTACGAAATCAATCCAAATTCCCTTATACAACCGTCTTAAGGGCGACGTTGAAGTAAGTAAGACGGTTGTATAAGGGAATTTGGATTGATTTCGTACGTGTCTCAGTGGCTTAGTGGTCAGAGCGTTCCCCCTGTAAGGGAAAGATCGCGGGGTCGAGTCCCGTCCGAGGTCGATTCTTTTTCCCTTTCTTAATCGATTTGAACAGTTAGCATAGTAAATGCTTCAAAATTTCATTCAGGATTTGTTAATGTTTTCTTTTTCTGTAATTTGTCATACTAGGTGTACTATTACATCAGTATTATGGTTTTATATATAAGGTACAATCTCAACATACATACATACAATACGGCCTTTATCCTCGTAGGGCTAGGCGGAGCTGATTTTTTTTCTTTTTTCTTTATAAAGAACTAGCTGTTGCCCGTGGCTCCGCCCGCGTGGAATTCTGATCCCGTTCATCGCTGATATATAGCCTATATGTTAATCCAGGGTATAACCTATATACATACCAAATTTCAACCAAATCGGTCCAGCCGTTTATGCGTGAAAGAGTAACAAACATCCACACATCCACACATCCACACATCCATTCTCACAAACTTTCACATTTATAATATTAGTAGGATAGGATAGGAAGTAGGATCCACACATCCACACATCCATTCTCACAAACTTTCACATTTATAATATTAGTAGGATAGTAGGAAGTAGGATAGTAGGATAGTAGGATAGTAGGATATTAACCACCGAAATTACTAATATTCCCATTAACCCCTCCAACTAAGCTAAATTGCTTGTGCCAGGCGTGGGTTCACGTCGGTAGTGTAATGGCCAGGATTCGAGCCCGGAACCTATCTTTCACCGATCATTGTATTCGGTACCACTTAATAGGTGGCACTATTGTTGACTCGAGCCATTATCGAACATCTGAGGCTGAGTCGGGACCGTATAGTATAATATCTGTCTGATGTTATACAGCCCTATCTTAGTCCCTTTGTACGACATCACACGGGAAGAGATGGGGTGGCCCAAATTCTACTCTGCTAGGAACCACGCGGCGGCCGGTAACTAAAATCACAAACCATATTATGTAATTTTAATTAATTTTGTGCTGAATTAAGGGGTGGGTTCACGTCGGTAGTATGACAGCAACGATTCAAACCAAAGCTAGACCGTTGTTAGACTTTTTAGGGCTCCAACTACCCGAAACGACTGCCATAGATGTTCGTATGGCAACCGGGACCGACTGCTTAACGTGTTCTTTGAGGCCGAGGCTCGCGACGTTGACCCTACTCTAAAAAAAATTGTGGAATTAGGTGGAATAATTATATATGCTTGCTTGACCGGAATCCTTGGTATCAATATCTCTAGCGATGTCCAGTACCGCAGTCATTTGGCAGACAAGGTTAAGTTGGCATCAAAGAAGCCGCTGTGGATCAGTATTACTACTGAGCTCTTTGGTGAGATTGGCTCGGCACTCCGATATCTTGGGATTCCTAAGATATTACACTCTCACCTATAGATAGATTATATAGAAATTTCTTTATTGTACACAATAAGTCCAGAAGTTAACAGTAAAAACAGCAAAATGTACAATGCGCTGCCTTATCGGTATCGCTAACGGCAATCACTTCCAGGCGTGAGGTAACCATGTTATTCATCTAGAGGGCTATGTAAATATATAACAAGGATATTTGTTTGGTTACAGATGACGCAGTTCATAGGTGCATGGAGCACACTCCAGTGTTTTGAAGGGCTGATAGGTGAATATGAGGCGATCAAGTTGTCTACAGAACCAGACTTCCTTCATAGTACTACACTTAATGAAACTACGATCTATCAGATTATTTTTCATACTAAGCTGCACTAGTTTTCTGTTATCACTGCTCTGGGTTGAAATTGTCACTCGGCAAAAGAGAGTCCGCAATGAGAGCCTTATTCCAGAAGCTCTAGAGAACGTTAGTCGTGATTTAAGGTACTCAAATGTCTATCGCAAGACGAAATATTTGCCAAAAAATCTCAAGTACATATTGTTATGGAATCATCGCGACTACGCTCCATTCGCCTATCTTGAAGACGGACAGAGAACATTCCTCAAGAACAATTGTTCAGTGATTAACTGCTACGTAACTGCAAATAAAAGGCTTTTAGGCGATTATAGGAAGTTCCACGCTGTTGCATTTAACGGTAGAACTATAAAACCATACCGACTCCCGCGGTATCGATCGCTAAATCAAAAGTACATATTTTTTAATATGGAATCATCGGATAATTATCCAGTGTGCTCTCCAAAATATGATGGTTTCTTTAATCTAACTGCGACATATAAATTAGATTCAGATATACCAACACCTTATATACTTATAAAGGATAAAGATGGTGTTGTTATAGGTCCGAATAGTTCGATGACATGGAGAAAAAATTTGGATGCCGTAAAAATTGATAAACTAGAATTAGTAACGAATAAAACTAAGGTTGCAGCTTGGTTCGTATCACATTGCAGAAGTAGAAGTAGAAGACATGTATTCGTAGAACGATTACAGAAGGCCCTATTCCACTACGGGTATGAAGTCGATGTATTCGGGTCCTGTAGCAATCTAAAATGCCCAACAGATGGGAAGAAAGACACAGATGATTGTAATTTACTACTGAAAAGAGATTATTTGTTTTATTTGGCCTTGGAGAACTCGTTTTCAGAGGATTATGTTACAGAAAAATTATTAACCGCCCTGAATAATAACGCTGTGCCTATTGTATTTGGTGGGGCTGACTACTCCAGGTATGTATATAGGTAATGTTATAGTCGCAATACAGTTCTCAATCTTCTTCTTAGCGTTAATTCCCAGTCGCATCCGATGCTTTTCGCCTCGGAGTCTGGGGTCCGCTTTACCAGTCTTAACTGCAGATTTGGCTAGACCTCGATATTTTCCGTGAAGCGACTGCCATCTGACCTCCAATGGCGACATTAGGCGATATCGAAGCATTGCAGCTAGACCGTTGTTGGAATTTTTAGAGCTTCCAACTACCCGTAACGACTGCCATAGATGTTCGTATGGCAACCGGGACCGACGGCTTAACGTGCTCTCCGAGGCACGACCAGACCAATGCAAATATCCATATTCATGCATACAAATATTTACACTGAGCGGGGATCGAACCCGCGCCTCCTGCGTAGCAGCCGCGTTCACTACCGCTACGCCACGGAGGCTGTCAGTTCTCAATCTTGTGCCAAAATGATTCGTGTATATGTTATAGTCAATCCTCAAAGCTCTTCTTCTCTTCTTCGAAGCAAAGAAAATTCTTCAGTCAGAGGCCGATTGTTTGGGCTTTGCATAAGATTTCAAATCAGACCTGAGGATTGACTAGTCAAACCTAGAAGCGCCGGAGCTTTGAGGATTGACTATAACACATATAGATTGGTGTGAGAGGTAAGGCCACAACTTTGCCAGTAGACTTGAATTGAAATATTGGAGAACCGGCTTCCATAATATTCCTGTGGGCATCGAGTAGGCCAACTCGAGAGTACAAACAGTCTGGCGTGACGTATTTGTTATCTCTCTGTTTAAAACTACCAGACCGCGGTTTATGTTCTATTTTTCTTATCTACTGTTTTTCATATCCTAAAGATTAAGCTAAACGTATATGCGTATATATTATTATTGTAGTAAAAAATTACCCGCAGAAATCAAATATATATGAAATACGAGACGGCATGCGGCTGCATCACAGCAATAAGCTGAGAAGCGACCAGTTTTGGCCGCTGCGGTGCACAATGCATTACGGGGGGATGTCGCAGCACCTAATTGTAGCCGTTCTTATCGGGGATGAGGGCAGTGCACTGCAATGCACACTAGTTTTTTGTCAAAGAGAGGAATACTTGTTGGGGCTGTGGGTTTCTGTTGTTTTGTTTATGTATTTGTAGGTATGTTAAAAGTTGCATCATAGATAAGATTATATCATAGCATAGATTATTTTATACAGATTACATCACAAAATGACCATAGACAAAGTGACCGTAGACCTCATAAACTGTATGAACTATGGCATATAGTAGTGCAGGGCAGTGTTGCCATCTGTCAATATTGCTATAATGTTTCTTTTTTTATTTATTTATTTTATAAAATATAGCGTGTATAATGTGATACTAGCTTTGACTGTATTGTGTGCTGCGGGTCAAAATAAATATATTTTTCTTTCTTTCTTTCTTTCTTAGTCGGTTCGAATCCGATATGGCCATCCCCGTTGGCCGGCAGGTGTTTTATCCGTGGGATTTCAGGTCTTAGCATTCCACCTGTAAGGTTAAATACATAATTGCTAGATTTCTTTAGTATCTAGGTGGTTTTTTTTTATTGATGGGTAAGTAGTTGGATAACCAAAATCCTTTCTTATATCGAAGTCCAACAAACCAAATGTCTTTACTTTCAGATTTCTTCCACCTGGATCGTACATCGATGGACGGAATCTCCACTCTTATCAGCTCGCAGCCTTAATGGTCAGGCTGACTCGGTCTCCAGATGAATATAATCGTTATTTTAATTGGAAAAAATACTACAGTTATAGTGATCCATCACGGATCGAGAACATGTGCAAAATATGTGAAGCACTCAATGATGATACATTAATGAAAAAAACCACAGTTTATGAAAATTTTCGACTTTGGTGGAACTCTAAAGACCGATGTCGTTTCTAAGGTCTCAATTTAGATTTTAGTGTATGAACAAAATACTTTTCTCTTCCAAGTAGTAATAAAGTTCCTAGAAACTAGATAATTTATTTTAATTGTCGTTGTTACCGAGGATTTGTTTTTCCACTAGCAGCAGCTGATGGCTAGCCAGCTATTTTCTGCAGGTTTTCTCCTGGAGATCATTATCTAACGATCCTTTATCTGTATTCAACTGTGTTAAAGGTCTCTTGCACAAAATATCCTGATTTTAAACAAATTTAGAGTATTAAGGCTGGTTGCCATCAAACTGAAGAAGCAAGGAAAGTGTATTGCAATGTAGATATGAGGCATAGCGGACACATTGGAGTGAAACAAGCTAGAGTAGTAGAAAATAAAAGATACGTGTGCGTATACAGATCACAGTGGGCTTATGTAAGTGATTGTGTTATGGTCTGTGATCCAGACAGAGAAATGAAGCAGCGGCCTTACCATAAACCTTAAAACAGGTCAATAATTGAACTGCTGTCATTCTGCCAACTGCAAATGTCACTTTGTAATGTCATATAAACATATAGGATTACAAAGTGACATTTGCAGTTGGTAGAATGACAGCAGTTCAATTATTGACCTGTTTTAAGAGTTCATGGTATGGGCCCTGTATAGGCTGTATAGCTCCATCCCTTTCCTTCTGAAACGCGGCACGTAATCGCAGGTCCATTGTTCATTCGTTCTATGTTGATAGCTCTTGAACTAAGCGATAAGGAGATGGAAAAGTACTTACAAGAAATTAGTTATTTACAGGACTTCTCCTTTTCTTTCCTCTCTTCTCTGATAGGGTCGAAACCGGTTTGTAGACGGAAGAGGCATATGATATGACATATATATCGATGTGTTTCGTTCTGTGATTGCATCGATACTTACGATTTTGCTTTACGCCTTATACCTCGTGGCTTTCTGTTGTTTTGTTAGTTAGTCAATTATTAAAAGTAGATATATAAAGTTCCTATAGTACTCTAATTAAGCTTATTTGGAAGGGCTCGAGAGAATATTAGTAACTTCGGTTACTAATATTATTTGTTTTAAGCTTGACAGTAGCGTAAATATGTTTGACTTAAGTAGTCGCAAGAGTATTGGTATGACATATTCAAAAGAGAGACAAATAAGCAAATAAAGATAGGAATCGTGAGAGAAAAAATTAAAACGATTTTATCTTTCTCGATTTCTACTTTTCTTTGCATATTTTTATTGTCAATATTATTGAGGGTGTGCGTTTAGCCTATAATAAAATCAACCTCGTGATGGAAGGTTTGTTTAGTAAGTAAGTATGACATGTGAATAGTTTATTATAGTTCAATGTACTTCCGTTGACAGCAATAAATGTAGTTTAATATTAATTATGTATTAGTATTTTTAGGGTTGAAATTTGTAGGTTGTTGTATTTAGTATTGTTACTGCCCTCTGTCTCAGTAAGTTCTATCGCCCTCAGAAGTTGTTGAACACTAATCAATTTACAAACAATGTATAATATGTTGCAGCCAACTAACTTAATCAACCGTTCAATTAACTGCCTAGCCTGGTAATTAAACGGCGCCGGTCAATTAACGGCTTGAATGATATTCAGCCGTTTGATCAAACAGGCAAATTACTTGAATTGATGACGTGTAATTAGGTACGTGCCTAGCCATTTAATCAAACAGCTAGGCAAATCACTTGTTTCTGCATGGTTATAAAAAAGACCTAACACTAACTTTGTCTCATTTTGGGGTTTACCACCCAAAAATAAATATAATAAAATAGTGATGGACTTGGCCATCGCATGAAAATACAATGTATCTAATACATAGTATAGTCTGCTGTACAGTTTGGCAGAGGTACTTAATGTAAACATTAGCATTTTTCTCCACGAATAAAAGTTTTTTTATTTAAAAAAAAATAATACATTTTTTTAGTGCGATTACCAAGTCCCTATTGTCACCTAACTTCTAATCGGCTGAACCAATATGCGTGTGTGTGCATATTTTAATAGGCAGCTGGATAGTTACAGTCAACTATACCCGATAAGTGGCGCTGCTGTCGGTGTGTGCATTATTTTATCTGACAGGAACAGGACGACGGCTGCCGGATCTACTTAGTTATACCTGGTGACAACTTGGAATGTGCTAAGTTAAAATACTGATGGCGAATATACTCAGGATACTAGTAGAAAACTATTATTTAAGTATCCAGTCTTTAGTTATTTTTAGTCTATACCTAATATATATGGAATATCAAAGTGTTGATCTCTGTTACTTATGTAGGTAGGTACTTACTTAAGATTTACTAAATATGTAATACCAAAAAATAGTAAATAAAAGATACATATTTACATACAGACGTCATAAAATTCCTTTGCAAGTGATAGTTATTAGGATATATTTTAATTTTCATAATATAGAGATATCAATGGTTACCTGTAAAAAGTAAAATGAAAATGAAATTTAAATAACTTGATTGTAAATTACATTTAACTAAAGTAATTTAGCCAAAGAGTTATAAAAAATAGTACACGTACTTCCTATCTTAGATCTGCACCTAGACAAGTACCAATTCTTTTTTTTTTAAAGAATGGAAGTGCCAATTCGCTGTCCGGCGTATTGTAGAATACATTAACACGTATTTTGACGATTATGACATACGTTGACGTCTGTCATACCTATACGTCAAATCTCACACATTCATTCACCATTATGCAATACGCCAGTCAATGATTTGCCACTTGTCTGGGGAAGGGGCTGTACCTAGTCTGATAATATTGTATTATAGTTAATAAATGAATATTTTGAATGCATGTTATGTTTTTATTGTCACCCGTACGAACTCATCATGTAATCACCAATCCTAATTGCATCCAACCATCCTTTCACAATTTGTCTTATTGTGACCTTTACGGAAATTACTGCCGTCTAACCCTTGCAACCCTGAGGAGCAAACCAAATGTTATGTTAAATTGCCGCTTTGACGGTCAATTTGGTCAATACTCCCCACACCGTCTTGCGACGCGTATACCCAGGGCGGGGTACAGTGGTTATGTTGGGTCTATAACTGACAAGTTGGTTAAGTTTAAGGTACAAATTGGAAGCCGACTTCATGTCGCAACAGCAGACGACGTGTCGTCGTTGTCATGGAAATACATTGAAACCAGTAGTGTCGCTGCGACACGTCGTCCGCTGCAGCCTCATGTCGTCCGCTATTATATGGAAATAAGGTACAGTGGTTGGTAGCACCAGTAGTGTCGCTGCGACACGTCGTCCGCTGCAGCTCTATGTCGTCCGCTATTCCATGGAAATAAGGTACAGGTTGGTAGCACCAGCAGTGTCGCTGCGACACGTCCGTCGTCCGCTGCTGCCTCATGTCGCCCGCTGCCAACTCGTACCTATACGCCAGTTCTATTTCTATGCTGTCGTAACTCATTGTCAAGTATAAAATACGCCTGATGATTGCTGAGCTAAAAGTAAAAAGGTTGTGTAAAAAGGTATAATGACAAGTGAGCAGAATATCATTGCATTATGGTGTAGGCAGATACCTACCATGTGTCTATGCATCATGGCGATTATTGACAGTGAAGTTGTCAGTGAGATATTGAATTCAATTGTAATTTACAGCAACAAAAATGTTATCAAATGATTGATAATATTGTTTTGTGTAAATTATGAATAGTGTAAGGTATGGTGTGATTTTGAATTTGTTATTTACATTATACTTCATCCCCCGCACGCTTAAACTTTGGAATGAACTCCCTGCTGTGGTTTTTCCAAGCGACTACAGTATGGGGTTCTTCAAGATGGGCATTAGAAGGTTCTTACGGGATCCGCAGCGCGAGTTTGACGCCCCTGGTGTTGCACACGTCCATGTGCTTATCTGCCACCTAAGTTGTATAAATTTACTTTTTGAACGTTCCCGAAGGGGTAGATGCGTTAACACATATGTATTTACAAAAAAATGTATCTAAGGATGTTTATCTACAATCTAGAAGCGATATTACAAGCTATTCTTTGTTTAGGCCTACATAGAACTATGTAGTATGTCCTGAAATATTATTATTTTTAGTCTCTCAGCAGCAGCTGCGTGTGTCTTTGCCTTCACCTATACCTACGAATGTTTTAAACTATGGATTACTTTACACACAATGTAGGTCAGGTATTAACAGTTTACACTTTGCGTATTGAACACGGAAGATTCCATCACTGCTTGAGGTGCGACGATTTTATTCTACTGTTTTTTATACCACTTGGGTTGATGGAAAGTGGTTTCCGTAGCCTGTGGACGTGTGCAACAGCCAGAGTAGTCACATCACAATCATGCTGCCGATCCTGTAAGAACAGATAATTTCTGGGCCGTCGAAACATTTGGTCGACCAACTGACAGCACAAAAACTCTTCAGTGAGCTCTGGCTACCCTGCTCACCGCCGGGAACACAACGCGAAGTTATTATGGTGGGAGATGAGGCACATAACATTATTACAAAGTTATTTCGTATACTGTCAGAGTAATGGTCACCTACTATACCGACACGACACGATAGTCAAGTACATTGTCGAGAAGTGAACGCGCGCGCAAGGCATCTTCAACTTCCACATGTTCAAAGCAAATCACTATTTGTTTATAAAAAGTGCAATTTATAAAACAAATATTTGAGAATGTTTGTATATAACGGAATGTTTGTTTGCTTGCAGATATTGCAGTTTGAATTTGAATACTTGAAGCGTTTTTCTTTGCATTCTGTCGCATAGATGGGTGAGCTAAAGGCGATGAATCATACCTACATTTACTTAATGGTCTCACACCTAGTGAGATTGCTATCTGTTAGAATCGTCGTTATAATCAGCTTCAGCAGTTTCTTACTATCACTGCTCTGGCTAAAAATTGTTACTCAACAAAGGTCAAGAGAATACGAAAGCTCAATTCAAGTTTTGGATAACATAAGTCGAGATTTGAGGTATTCAAATGTGTACCGCAAAACGAAATATCTGCCAAAGAATGTCAAATATATGCTGTTGTGGAGCGGTCGTGATTACGCACCATTCACCTTTCTAGAAGAAGGACAGAGAACATTCCTCAGGAGAAATTGTTCGGTGGTTAATTGTTACATTACCACAGACAGAAGTCTCTTAGGAGAAGACTACACAAAGTTCGACGCTATAGCATTCAATGGCAGAACAATGAACGCACACCATCTTCCGTACAAACGATCTCCCCGTCAAAAGTATATATATTTCAATATGGAATCTGCTGCTAATTTTCCAGTATGCCATCCAAAGTATGATGGATTTTTTAATTTGACAGCTACATACAAATTAGATTCAGATATACCAACCCCTTATATAATGATAAGGGATAAAAATCATGTGATTGTGGGTCCAAAACGCAGAATGCAATGGAGAGAAAACATGCAGGACATAAATGTTGACAATCTTGTATCAATAATGAATAAAAGTAAGGCGGCTGCATGGTTCGTATCAAATTGCCGCACTAAGAGTCACAGACATTTGTTTGCAGGACATTTGCAGGATGCCTTATCGCCCTATGGGCTTGATGTCGATGTATATGGAAGGTGTGGCAAATTTAAATGTCCTAAAAGAAGAAAGAAAGACGGTAGAGAGGCTTGCAATATACTGCTGAAGTGGAGATATTATTTTTACCTGGCCTTGGAAAATTCGTTTGCGGAGGATTACGTCACAGAAAAGCTATTAACCGCCTTGAATTATGATGTTATACCTATCGTTTATGGAGGGGCAGATTATTCCAGGTATTAATAGTATACTTTTTTACACAAACGTTTATTTTTGATATGTGTATCGCTGCGTGAACCTCTCAGCGTCAAGAGGGACTTTGCCTCACTGTGTGTGTTCTACAGCTTATACATTGGTTTGTGCTCAGATGATTTGTTTGACATGATGTCCACAGCTACATTCTATATCGCTCGCGATGTGCATACTGCACGGTATGAAAGGAAATTCATTCCACACACACTCAAGCTGTGGAATGAACTCCCTGCTGTCGTTTTGCCAAACGATTACAATATTGGATTCTTCAAGAAGGTCATTAGAAGGTTTCTTTTCGGTAGCACGACTCAAACGCCCCTGGTGTTACATGCGTCCAAAGGTCATGGTAACCACTTTCCCACCAGGTGAGCCGTATGCTTGTCTGTCACCTGAGTGGTTAAAGAAATGCCTGAATGGGAGACCGAGGCGCATTTTTTTACTTTTGGATGTAGTTCTGTCGCCAGAACCTCGTCTGTCAATCAGTAGATGTACCGGCTTGCAGGCGAGGTTGCCTCGACTCCGAAGATCTTGAGGAGTTCCGGCATATTCACCAAAAATTAATCAGATAACACACTTTTTTCTGTGAGAACAGAATCACAACTAATCCGTCTTTTATTTCCAGGTTTCTTCCACCTGGATCTTATATCAACGGTCGACAATACAAATTTGCTCAGTTAGCAACCCTTATAGACAGACTGACTCGGGTTCCCAATGAGTATAGTCATTATTTCAATTGGAAGCAGTACTACATACTTCACAACCCAAGCATGTATGAAAATGTGTGCAATATCTGTGAAGCCCTCAATGATAAGACATTGATGGAAAAAACTACTATTTATAACAATTTCCGTTCTTGGTGGAATTTGAAGGGGCGATGCAAATATTTCTAAGGTTTCAATAGTGAAGATTGGGTTTTGGTTACGTATCGTTGAAATTAAATTTCATTCTTATAACTTGCAGGAAATATTTCGTTACTAGGAATTATTATTTTATTTCAACAGTACTTGCTCAATTCGTTGACTGCTTCCCGGCTTTGTAGGACATCTACCGGAAGTAGTGGAAAGTTCATTTTCAGTCTTTTTATACGTTTCGCCATGGGAAGAAAGGCAAGGCAAGTTTATGAGCTTTATTCCGACCATGGTGTTGCTACCTATGTAGCAGTGTGATTTTCTGATTCTTTATGCCATCTATCTTCTTCTTCTTCTCTTTATATATAAAAATCAATTACAGCAATTGATTTTTATATAGTCGTTAGTCTCGCTAAAACTCGAGAACGGCTAAACAGATTTGGCTAATTTTTAGTCTTGAAATATTAGTGGATGTCCAGGGAAGATTTAAACGGTGAGAAAATATGAAAAAAGGATCTGAATGCCACGCAGGCAATAAAATATATGGCGGTACAAAGTTCGCCGGGTCAGCTAGTATGTATACATCATATTATATAGCAGGTTTGATATCTCATATACATAGCCAACGTTTTTCCGAACTCAAGTTCAGGGTGTATAAAACTTATAGAGCCAAAACATATTTACCTTCCACAATTCATCGCTGACTCACAATTTAAATCACAATAAATAACATTCTACACCAGATTATCAAGCAATCAGTGCAAGAAACAAAATTGATACATATATCCTATTCTCTTTCAAAGTCCTGTTCTTATCTTAACTTCAAGTACTTTCGCATTTATAATATTAGTAGGGATTAGTATGGATTCTTCTCTGTCTGAAGTTTTTCTTTAGGAACACGGTCAGGTGTAGATATTGTTATAAATGTCGTTTTATCTTTTAAAATACGCAGATGCATCCTATTATTTTCCTCTAGAGATACACAACTCAAGAAATTCCACTACCGAAAGAAATTAAAGAATTTGTATGAATATGTAGTTAAACAATTTGCAATCTAACTTGAATAATCTTCACGAGGCAGCTAATGCAACAAATATTGATCTTCTGCACGTCTCATATTAATGTATTAGTGTTGTAAATTGTGAATATAGTTGATAGCAATAAATGTGAATAAATATTTGGTGTCAATTATTATTTTATTACCAGCATTTAACTGTGTTTACCAGAATTAAAATGGAAAACCTACTATTTGCAGACTTAAATAATCGTATATATTTAAGTGTACTAGATAGATTACTCAGTGGATTCTCAAAGTCACTGTTTATTATTTAAAAAAAGCAACATGATGGAATCCGCTATGTGAATCTCATGTTTAGGGAAGCTTAAAAATATGAATGAACTAGTCTTAGAGTGGAGACCGTGAGAAGGCAAACGGACGAAGTAGGACGCTAGAGAGGTGGACTGAGGACTTGAAAAAGGCCTGTAGTATACTTAAAGCACTCGGATTGATGCACCTAGGTGAATCAATTACACTAATAGTAACCTTTATTCACTTTGTACACCCAGTACGTGCATCAAGATTACTAAAAGTCTGGGACCATACTAATGTTATAAATCTGGAAAGTAACTCTATGTCTGTCTGGTACGACTTTACCACTGAATCAATTTTGGTATAGGCGTAGATAAGACCTTGAGAAAGGACATAGGCTATGTTTGGTCGTGATAACCGACATCTACGCGGGCGGAGCCGTGGGCGAAAGCTAGTGTAAAAATAACAGGAATTTGATGGCAAAGGAAATTATAGCCATGCCTATGTAGATGCGTACACGCAATAGCACCGAGTGACTCTTGGTTCAACTCCGCGCGTTAATGGTATTCAAGCATCAGTAGTTTAGTGGTTAAGGAGTCGGTTACGATCGAGAGGTCCCGGTTTCGAATCCTGGCCATTAACGACGTGAACCTACTCCTGATACAAGCTTCATAAACAATAGCTTAGCTGGAGGGGTGCGGGAATATTTATTAGTAATTTCGGTTGCTATTCTTAAAAAAAAAAGTCTAGCACTTGTATTATTAATTTGCTTTTTGTTCTCATGCTTCTATTAAAAGGAATACTATAGATAATAAAAATAACTCGGTTTTCACCTTTAAAGAACATCAAGCTTTATGCTATAAAGAGCAACCGATAACTCCTTTATTGCCCGTGGACCACCTCGTAGTTCACCCAGGTGAACCACGGGATTTTTTTTTTACCCGTAGTCCACCTGGTGTACCACGGGAATTTTTTTGTTCCCCGTAGTTCACCTGGTTGTACCACGGGAAATTATTTTTACCCGTGGTCCACCTGACACTTAGCGCTCTTCTATCAATACTCACAAGTATGATAACCTTTTTATGCGACTCTCTGCAGTCTATAAATCTATTAAAGCAAATGAATATCGCTGACATAAATTATCACTGTAAACGATATCTCTCAATGCCTGTATTTATTTGTACAAGCCACAATTGTTATTTGTCTTTAAAACCATGTCTGACGATATATTTTTTATTAATCGAAAAGGAGGGACGATACTTTTGTACGGCAGTCACCAATATTATAAAGTTAAAACATTCAAAAATAACTACGAGCTGTGGCGGTGCAGCAATTACAAAAAATTAAAGTGTAGCGGAAATATTATCATAATAAACACAACGACAGTAAGTAATAAGGATATTATTAGCCAATCTCTTTGTTCGGCACTTTAAGGTGGAATCACCATTGAGGACTGAGTATGAAGTTGTTGATGTTCATAGTGGAGCGGGAAGTGGTGGGACTATTGAGTTCACACCTAAACAAATTGCCACAGTGATAAATAAAATGATAAAAGGCAAATCGCCAGGTCATGATGACCTGAGTGTTGAACATCTGAAACATGCAGGGCATAGATTGCATTCTTTACTCGCCACATTGTTTAACCTGTGCCTTAGGCATCACTACTTACCGCGGGACCTCATGTACACAGTGGTGGTCCCAATCATTAAGGATAAGACAGGGGATGCCTCCGACATTTCCAACTACAGGCCAATCTCACTGGCCACAATAGTCGCCAAGGTCTTGGACAGGCTGCTTGATGAACAGCTGGCCGAGCACATAGAGCTCCATGATTCCCAATTTGGTTTCAGACCAGGTTTGTCCACGGAGAGTGCCATACTGTGCCTCAAGCAGACTGTTCAATACTACACAAGTAGGAGAACACCTGTATTTGCCTGTTTTCTGGATTTGTCGAAGGCATTCGACCTGGTATCCTATGAAGTACTGTGGAGAAAGCTTCAAGCTGATACAGCAGTGCCAAGTAATGTAGTGTCTTTGTTCCGATACTGGTACAATAACCAGGAAAATAGTGTAAGGTGGGCGGAGTCTCTGTCTGATGTGTATAGGCTGGAGTGCGGGGTGAGACAGGGGGGGCTGAGTTCGCCCCGTCTGTTTAACCTGTACATAAACCATTTGATTGGTGAGCTCAGCAGTGCCCGAGTTGGATGTTACATCGACGGGGTTAGCATGAATAACGTGAGCTATGCTGACGATATGGTACTGCTGAGCCCATCGATCGGTGGTCTTAGGAAACTAATTGCCTTATGTGAAGCTTATGCTGTTTCCCATGGGCTCAAGTACAATGTAAAGAAAAGCGAGCTCCTTATGTTTAGGTCTGGACCACTAAAGCATACAGATGTCCCAGAGGTATATCTTAGTGGATTACAAATGAAATGGGTAAAAGCTTTCAAGTACTTGGGTCACTGGGTGACAGACGAGCTCAAGGATGACCTAGATGTTGAGAGGGAGCGTAGGTCGCTGGCTGTTAGGTGTAACATGGTTGTCCGCAGGTTTGCACGTTGTACAAACACAGTGAAACTGACTCTGTTTAAGGCCTACTGTCAGTCCTTCTACACGTGCAGCCTGTGGTCGTGTTGCACTATGAAGGCGTACAGCGGCCTGCGCGTCCAATACAACAACGCATTTAGGATGCTGTTGGGGCTGTCGCGGAGGTGCAGTGCGTCAGGAATGTTCGCGGAGGCCGGCATGGACGATTTCTATGCCATTATTAGAAAGCGTTCGGCCTCTGCTCTTGCAAGACTCCGCTGCAGCTCCAACAGCCTCCTGAGTGTATTTAGGGACAGGTGGGACTCCCCCATGTTGAGGCACTGGGTGACACTCCACACAAGTTATAGGTAGTGGAAGTGTCATTCTATTTTAGTTTATATTTTTATTACTAACACTAGCTCTTAAGTTAAATTGTTACTAACTCTATGGATCCATGGTCTGAAAATAAATGTATTTATTATTATTATTATTATTATTAATATTGACTCATTTTAATTTTATCCTAATTTAAACATAGGAAACAATTTCGTTCTGATCGCTGTTTCCTCGTGGACCTAGTATGTATGCACAACTAGTTGTACCATCAGGAATTTTATTCTTAAATATTTCCCTTTGGTACAATCGGGTAATTATCATTTAATATTTGTTCCTCATGGACCAACTATGCACAATCACCAACAATATTTATGTTAAATTCTGTCTTTTTTTAATATTCCTAGTCAGTAGCATCTATAAAATATATATTTTTAGGCATAAGATCGAAAATCGCTGGCACCCATTTTTTACAGTCTCAATCGTTGTCAGATCACTTTCCGATAGTCTTTTGTTTTGTCGATGTTCATTAGTTTCTGTTTTTTTGTATAAATTCTATGTGCCATGCCGAAACTAAATGCACCTCACCATTTTCTCGTGGACCAACTATAGTAGTGCGTAGTTGTCATCAGGAACACCTGTCTAGTTGGTCCAACTAGTTGTGTATATATATTTGGTTCACGATGAAACGGGGGCTATGACACACCTATCTAATTTTTAAGACTAAATAATAGTTATTATGAGGGGTCAAGAATTATAATATTTTGTCCCCCAAGCACAAGAACTAAAATTGGTGCAATTAATGAAATTATGGGCGATGGCACATTTAAATGTTGTCCAAAACCATTTTATCAATTGTATAGTATTTTTGGGGGCATTGGTAGTTCAATTGAAACTACGATTGTTACCCCTCTTTTATTCGCACTCCTACCTAACAAAACAGAAATAACGTATAATATTATGTTTAGTCTGATTAAGTCACAATTGCCAGAGTTTAATCCCATGATATACCACTGTGACTTTGAACAAGTAGCAATCAATGGCATACAAATGGTATATCCAAAAGTTGAAGTTCGTGGATGCCTCTATCACTGGCATAGAGTATTAAGGCGAAAAGCTAAATTTCTAAACCTGAAATCTAAAGGCCAAAAAAGAATTGTCGGCCTTACAGCAGCTCTGCCACTTCTGCCAGATAATAAAATGCTAGATGGCTTACATTACATCATTTCTGAAGGTTCTACTTTAAATATGGACAAATTTTCAAATATGTGAAAAGCTTTTGGAAAATCAGATATTTTAAGGCCATCCTATGTGTTTTCGGTGAAAGGTTTCGTTAGAACTAATAACGTTTTGGAAGGCTTTCATGCCAAACTAAGTAAAAAAATTAATAAAAACAGCACGAATTTATTACGACTCTTGACTGTCTTAAGCACAATAACTATTGCTAAATCAAAAAGGCGCAAATTAGATGTTAAAAACGATGATTATATAAAAGATATTCAGATGCAGTTAATTAATAACGATATTTATGTAGGCGTCGCTTTAGAAAAATTACGCTAATAATACTACGTTTATCAATTAAGTAATAAATGATTTAAAAAAATATATTATGATTTATTGGTCACAGGTAGATCCATAATTTTATTTTATAATTTACTGTTAGAAACATATGGCTATGCTGGTGGACTACGGGTAAAAAAAAATCCCCGTGGCTCACCTGGGTGAACTACGAGGTGGTCCACGGGCAATAAAGGCGATAACCATATAGTTCATTGAGATAATAGTCTAACTTTAACAAAGCGCCAACTGCGGGGCTAACGAAAAAACTTGGGGCAAGTTAATTAGAAAAGTTTGCCCCTGTTACATATAGTACCTAACGTAATGTGTACGTGGACAGAATAAGGAAGGCAACATCTTCAGGATATTATGGAAGTTGCTAGAGATGTGGTATTCTATTTTTTATTATTCTTCTTCTATCATGGCGATGGCGCCTAGGCTCTTAGATGGTGTTCTCCTAGTGTGCTGCTACCTGGATAACGCTCACAGAGGCGTACATAAGATCATCCGGAGTACATGACTGTGTTTGGGCATGTAGCACACGTCAGCAGGTGGGACATTGTCTGTGGTGTAACTCCGCATTCACATTTCAGGTCTGTCCTACCTGAGAACTACTACCTAGCCAGGCTTTCTTTGCTTCGACCGACCTGTGTCCGGAGGATTGCATGTGATTGCGGAGCCCCTAAGCTGTCCATGGCGCACTTGTTTCCCTTATGTCCTACCTCTTGCACTAAAGATCTTAATTAAGCCACTGAAAGTGCAGACGAGATGACAGAATTTTATTCCTGAATAATTTAATCAAATGTGTATCATTGACTCGCAGGAAAAATACCTTTTTTATACATAAAACATGAGAAAACAGCGACACAATATACTCGTTTATAGGTTGGTATCGATACACGATAGCGTTTTAGATAAAAATCCTGCGATGTGGGGAGAGTGCCTATCGCAAGTGATGTCATTATTGAAGCCCTCGGGCGCTGCGGTACACCGGGAGTTAGGAAACGAGAGTTTAAATCTGTTTGAAGTGACATACTTTCAAGACGTCTTAGTATACTATGTTGACACACCATAAAGGAGTTAATTGGCTCGTCGTATGCAGTGTGCTGTTTCCAGGCTGTATACTAAAAACTAAATAACCTTTATTGCCCGTGGACCACCTCAATGTAAGCAGTAGTTTTGCCACAGCATTTTTTTTAGCTTTGCTCTTCCACGAACCGACTAACGTACTACGTATCCTGGTCCTACTCGATCAGTAAATCAGTCAATATAATTTAATAATGTATAAACTCGGACCAGAAAAAGAAGTCGGCGCCTGAGGCTCGTCCGTAAATGCTGATCGTATCAGCTTCCAGAAACCACCCTTACGGTTTACGTACTGAAATTTTGGTACTCGTGTACGGTTAGTCGACTATTATTAGCCTCCAAAATAATTAACTCTTCTTCATCCTAGCGTTAATCCCAGTCGCATCCGGAGCTTTCACCTCGGAGTCTGGGGTCCGCTTTTTCTAGTTCAACAGCGGGTTTGGCTGAACTTTGATATATTGATATTTTCCGACCGACTGCCATCTGACCTCCACAATGCAGTTAGCGATATCGAAACATTACAGTTAGACTGGTTGTTGGTTATATTAGGGCTCTAACTACACATAACGACTGCCATAGATGTTCGTATGGCAACCGGGTCCGACGGCTTAACATGCTCCCCGATGCACGATCAGACCAATGCAAATATCCTTATTTATGCGTGCATGACATTAGAGAGACTCCAAAAATCAATTTACATTTCTACCTAACTTTAAGTTAAACTCACTTGCATGATTTTATGCCTAAAAACTACTGTCTCAATCCCTTCGTAGCTCACAGTTCCCGCGATAGTCAATACAAAGAGCTTGTAAATAGATTTGCAATGCCTCCGCGAGTGCCTCCGGCCCTCTCATTCAATTACTGCATCTTACACGCATACTTCAGGCTTGTAACTGAATAAAACTCTGTGGACGTAACAATGAAAGCGAAGTTTAGTCAAATTACTTATAGCTCTAAGGTGATATACTCGAGCATTCACTCGTAATGAGCATTTTTGCGAATGTTAAATTAGAGAGAAATGAACGAGAGCTTTCTGGTGAACATTCTCGTGGAATGATTGAAAAGGAGTGGATTTCCATTGACTTTTCAATAGTTGTTGGATTGACGTGTCCTATATAAAAATAAATTACCTAAGCGTGCCTCTAAGTCGTAAGGAAATACAATTCTTACAACGAAACAAATCCTTACTTTCAGGGGATAAAATTGCAATAAGCCTTACCCCGATATAAAGTTTGTTATTTATCAAGACGCTAAAGGCTTTGTGCCCAATCAGCCGTGAAGATTTTTATGGTAGTGCTAATTGAGCTCGGTGTCGGCGCAGGCGGCGATAAAAGTTATTAATTGGTTCCCGCCATCCCTCGGAGCGGAAGTTGTAAATACAAGGCTTCTATTTCCGGTCAATCGACACGCATCGTGCGCACGCCTAGTCGCCGGAAGTTTTCGAAGATGTATGTGAATAGGTGGATTTCTGTTTCTCTTATTTTTTGACTATTGGAAAATAGCTCTTGATGGTAAGCGGTTATCGTAGTAGGTATGTGAATGTTTAGAAGACCAGGGGTAGATATATTTCAAAGGTGTTAGTTCAAAAATTATGAATTGTTAGAAAATTGAAATTTTAAATTCTAATTGAAAACATAATAATTATAAATAGTGACTCTGAAGATTTAATAACGTTGCAAAACATAGGTTTTGTTTCATGGTACTAAGTTCTGAATCTCGATTTCTCTAAGGATATGTATAGATAGACAATCTGCCAAATCTGTCAATCGGTCTATACAATATTTTCTAAATAAATCGAAATTCAAGACTGAGTGTCGTTTTAGAATATGGGCCTAAAAGTGCTCTGGTATATAGACTGTCGTCTGCACCAGCTTTAAAGTCAAAAGCAGTTATAATAATTATTCAGTTCGGATTGTGGGCTCGGTGATATTGAAATAATTTCGCTAAATACGGTTAAAAGCTTTCATTGTAATCTGTATCCAACGCTCGTATTTTACCAGATTATATTAACTATATTAATATTTAATATTCAGACATGCTCATTGATTTTAAAATAGATCCTACTTAAAATAACACACTAGTCCCGGTCGAGTATGTAAACTGGAATTCATTCAAACTATGTGCTTTTTATATTAGACCATGGACTGTCGTCTTTTCTCTTGATTTCATCGCCAATTTCTCTTACTTATATTGACTTTTACGGCAGCGACTGCCGTCTTCGACCCCGCAACTAAGAATGGAAAACCTGCTCTTGAGCTCTACGTCTGTGAGATTCTGGTGCAGGCGTGATATTATGAGGTTACTCTGCTCCACCTGTCAACATTTGATAGAATTCACATAACACATAGACTAGCTTTTAATACTTCTATATAATAAAGTAAATTTTTTATACTACTTAGGTGCCAGATAAGCACACGGCCCATCTTAGGAAAGTGGTTACCGTGGCCTGTGGATGTATGAACCCTGTAAGGAACAGAGTCTCTGTGTCGTGCCGCAGAAGACACCAAATCTTTGGTCTTTCCACTGACAGCACAAAAACTCGCCAGTCATTAATCTATCACTACATATTATAAAACAAAGTCGCTGTCGCTGTCTGTCCGTCCCTATGTATGCTTAAATCTTCAAACCTACGCAACGGATTTTGAAGCTTTTTTTTAATAGATAGAGTGATTCAAGAGGAAGGTTTATGTATAATACATGCATAATATTGTAGAAAAACACTAATAAATCGGGATCAGAATACCACGGGGGCGGAAAATATGACGGTACGAAGTTCGCCGGGTCAGCTAGTTACAAATAAAATTTACTAGAATAGATCAGAAGATAGCGATCACTCTCACAATAACTTGTAAACAAAATCGTGCTAATTCGTTAAAAAGCTTACAAAACCGCGCAGAAACATCAATGGAACATTTTGTAAGAAAAAAGTCATTTACCTGCCTTTTAGCGGTAAGGAGTCAAGAGGTACAGTTCTTTGATCTCCTAGTAAGTGGCTGTGCTGCGTCAGTCCCGAGTGTCGGAAATCACTGTAATGGATGGGAGGCCGCGGTGTAGGGCTGGCAATACTGAGAAAATAAAAATGTGTTTTTGGGGTTTACGTAATACGGGCTGTTCCGCTTACCACTCTCTTTACTGTGGTGTGCGCACGAAAAACTATTGTAATCGTATCGTAAACGTAACGAGAGCACAGAGCATTGCGATTGGCCGCCTGCCTACTGTAAGCGTGTGTGCGGATGAAGCCTGCCAATCGCAATGCTCCGTGCTCTCGTTACGTTTACGATGCGATTACGATAGTATTTCGTGCTCACCCCAGTGGTGTGGACTGGTGGATTCTTTACCACTTTTCCGTACCGTACCGTCACTGGTGAGGACATGTGATAGTTTTGCCACATCGTGACCGATTTGGATGAATGGAAGAGACTTAGAAAATAATTTAGTTGATTTTTATTTTTATGTAGGACACCGCAATTTGAGTCACCTCGCTTGATGGTAAGTTGATGGAAAAGTGCCAGAACAGAGGGTCACCATTGCAAACACGTACCATACATATACATATTATTATAAACTTACATAAATGTTTACATATTTTTGTCTTTAAATTTTTTCAGTAATTTTTTTTTGTCATCATCATTTTTATCATCGTTGCCGATTGAATTTAAGCTTATTGGCTTTTATGGGATGATTCTACTATGGTTTTATTATTAGCTATAAAGTTCCGTAAAACACAAAAGTCATTTTAAAATATTTATTTGTATAGTCAGTATCAGATCGATCTTGAAGAACCAAGTACTCAAAATGATCTCATTGCCTTGGTTTACCCCCTTCCTGTAAGTTGACTGATTGTTTTGATATTTGGTACACACCTTTAGTTCGGACAAATAATAAAAAAAAGCAATAAAACAGTTTGATTTGCTCTTAATACCTTGAGACTTTACATTCAAGATTATTCTGGCGCTGACTGTACACAAAATAAGACTGGCCATCTGATACTATACTGATTATAAATCCCGTATTCTAGAATGCCACTCAGCTGAATCTCGATTTACCTGAGGCAAGATTATATGCACAGATTCCACAGATTTGACAGGCTGTCAGACAGATTATCTATAGTTCTAATACAATCTGTCCTCAGATAAATCGAGATTCAGCTGAGTAGTATTCTAGAATACGGGCCTTAGTCTTTATTTTTTTATAAGGTGTGTAAAAAAATTGAGAAACTTTGCATGTGACAACCCTAGCCCTTGCGTCTGTGGTTAATAGATAACCATTACTGGGCACTTGTCCCGTAAGAGCACGCAACGCCAGCCATACTCCGATATCCTACACACTTTCCGAATTTCCTGCTTAGGAAAATATCTGTTACTTACTCACAGTTAAACAATTTTTATGGTAGCACATGCATGTAAAAATAATCCTTGAATAATCGCGTCGGTGATACTGAAATATACTCTAGGGGCATTTAGCGCTAGGGTTTAGTTTTCAGTGCATTTGAATTGTGAGTTACGCCCTATTGCAAAATGTAGTTTTTTGCGGACTGCAGTATCATCTCGAAAACGTAAGTTCATTCGGAATAAATTTAATATTAGTATCTAAAAATATGAATATAATAATGGTATTGAGTTGTGTTACTGTTGTGTGTTGTGTTGTGAATGGAGTTGAAAATAGCATGCTAAGGTCGGGCACGTAGAACGAATGATGAGCGAATGATAGAACGAATGAGTACCGAGCGAAAGATAGATCAATGAAATTAATGATGATTTATTATTAAAAAAAGGGTGCCGGACTTGCGTGAAAAGGATTGTAGACAAAGCTAGTGAAGTAAGCAAGAAGGAAGCAGATGGTGGCTTATTGTCGCTGCTTACCTCAGAGGGCGAAAGGCGTGAGTATGTATTTTAAAATCAGGTGTGACTTTTGATTTATATTTTTATGTATCCAACAATTCAGTTAAATACAATTTTGACACTTTAAGAGGGTACTGTATATTGGAAGCGAAAAATAGATGAAAACCATCTTTGAACAGGGTTGTATAATATACTAGCCTTCCGCCCGCGGCTCCGCCCGCATGCATCTTGTTTAACGCGACCTTTGCTCATATCTTCGGTTCTACTCAACCGATTGCGATCAAACAAACGTAAGATTTTAAGTCTGAGTAAGCCCTTTCTAACAAAAAAAAACCGCATCATAACCCCTATCCGTTTGGTCCTACGATGCGCTCTGGCCCGCTGGCAGCGTTGCCTCGTTGGATGGCAAGGGGAGCTTTTGCACCCGGGGTGGGAGTCTTCTGACTTCTCTCTCAGCCTGCGCCCGATGTCCTCCAAAAAAGTCCATCGCGGGCAAACAGACAAACAGACAAACAGACAGGAAATTCAAAAAAAATATTTTCGTGTTCAGTATCGTTAACATAACATAACCCAAGTAATTTTTTTTAAATATCTCCAATGTACAGACACGACCACTTTACAATTATATAATAGTATAGATAATGTCATTTGAGCATTGTCATAAAGCACTGGTGCAAATTTAATTGACCGATATCGTTACTTCTAAGTACACACACATGATTCAAACTGCCAAAACACGATATCAGAGATAGCTCACAGTGTGAATTAAACGTATTCATCCTTCGTGGTATAAAATGCTAAATAGCATCGTTATATTTAAAGCTACAACGAAACGTTATCAGTATACTCGTTCACTTCTACACAGGAAATGAGATTTTTGTCTACCCTCCTCACTGAACGAACGACAGAACCCATTTAACGTGCTTTATTCAAAAATGGAATATATTATATAAGCATCTACGTTCTTCATGCCAGGTAAAGGATTTAAAAAAAATAGTGATTAGGTATTCTTCGTATTTTTTTTACATTTCAATTTTTGAACGTCCAAATCTATACTATTAAAAGCTTAGTTTATTTATTTGGTTGAGATAAGCTGATCTCAATCATCAAAGGTCATCTATTAAAGTTGATTAATAATGACAGATAAAATGAATACAAAAAATAAATAAAGTGCGAGTCGGACTTTGCGTACGAAGGGTTCCGTATAATGATACGGAACCCTAGGGGCTAGGTAATGACCTAGCCCCTTAAAAAATCACGTTTCTTGTATGGAAGCATTTATCACAGCATTTATTTTATTCTGTTTGTATTTGTTGTTATAGCCTTGTATGTTATAGCCGTGGAGAGTGACATGCGTGCGAATGGTCTCACTACCATGGACGCCCAAGATCGTGCGAAGTGGAGGAGGAAGAGCCGGAAGGCGGACCCTGAGCTCCGAGGTCATCTTGGCCACGGATACGATCAGGAAAATACGTCTTTATGCAGATGATGATGTATATTTCACAAACTGGTAGATAAAGTATTATTCTTAAATTTACACCCATCGAAACCACGCGTAACTATCATCTCAAAAATATGAGAATTTCAACTAGCCAGGACTGTGATCAGAGCCTCATAAACATAATTTAATAATATACCCCCGTCTGCAGGTCCAAAATTTTATCAACCTGTATATTGCCTGCAAAATTTACCCACCTGCATTCTAGTTATGAGCGCTCTAGGATATAAAGGTTAGTGAGATATCGATATAAGTTTACAATAATATGGGTATACCCACCCGCTGGGGTGGCGAAACGAGGGGAAGCTTGCCAGGGAGGTTCGGCGCTCATTTCTCAGGTTCGACTCCAGTATTGATATTGCTCGGTATTACGCGCCAAAAGCTTTTGGCTGCCATAGAGCTGTGAATGAAATAGAGGGTAATATATTTTTAATATAACTTATACAATATGGATACGACATATAGGCAATAATTGAAACCATATACTTGGTACCCCCTAAGCTTCAAGCAGGAAAAGTTTGAACAAAATTGGTCCAGTATTAAGGGCAGAAACTAGAGTTTTAATTTTATAGAATTTGAACAACTTTGAGCACTCTGTAGAATCGCATGTTGCCGCTTAGCTGTTCAAGTAAGTTACCTACTATGCCTATTGTTGTGTGTGTGTGTGTGAAGTTGTTGTGTGTGTGTGGAAGGTGTGTGCGTATTTATTAATGACTTATGACACAGTCAATGACTTTAAAGCAATGGATGAAACTATTTAATGACTTATACCTACAAGTGGTTGCATTTTCTACATTTATTTTAATAATTATTTTGTTAGAAAATTTCGGATTTTATAAATCAGGGCATTTAAGTTTAAATTTAATTTGGTTCTATTCCTACGGACCAGGATGCTTCGCGGTTTCAGTATTTGCACATATGTCGTATCCATATCGTATAATATGTTAAGTTTGTAGAATTCTCTCGAATGACTCATCCATCTGATTCGATCAGTAGTAGAATGGCCTAATGTTTTATCGGTCACACGTCAAATGATCAAATGAATTTCGGTCATCAGTGGTAAACTCAATATAGTATGTCCATAGATTTGCACGCTGATGGTGAATCGACAAGACAAGCAGACATTTGCAAGAGAAAGTACAACATTTGGGTCTTCCAGAAGTCCGGTAAGCACCCGGACGCAATGCCAATATTATTAAGTTGATCGTAGGTAATTGCCAACACTCAAACAGGAGTCCAATCCGCCCATTATTATTCTTGGGTATTCTTGAAGCTGATACGTAGAATGTGCCTCCCGCTTCTCCACCTCCTTGTCTGTGAGACAACTTACAGCAACAGTATGATTAGAAAACAAACAACCCGCCCACAAAATTATTAATAAACTAGATAAACTTCTCTGACTTCGCCAGTGGCACACTTCGAAACCCCGTATCACCCCTATAAGACATATTTTATTCTCGTAATTTGTTCATTTTTCTAATAACGTATGGAAATCTGCCGGGCTTGTAAATATTTATGACTAGCTTTTGCCCGCGGCTCCGCCCGCGTGGATGTCGGTTATCGCGACCAAACATAGCCTATGTCCTTTCTCGAGGTCTAATCTACCCCTATACCAAATTTCATCAAAATGGGTACAGTGGTTTGGGCGTGACAGACAGACAGACAGAGTTACTTTCACATTTATAATATTAGTAGGGATTACTGCTCCACTCCCTTGAGCAGTAGTGTGATGATATATAGCCAAACCTTCCTCAATAAACGGTCTTTTTAACATAAAAATATGTTTTCATTTCAATCCAGTAGTTCCTGACATGAGCGCTTTCAACCAAACAAACAAATAGGTGGGACTCTACGTATACATAATATTATATGCTTTAGGAAGACCACTTATATCTCCGGTGTACCATACTCAAAAATATTCAAATTTTGGTGCCATGTCTAATAGCTTCATAATCCCTGTTGATCGGCGGGTAATATTTGTTTAATCTGCAAGCAGCGGGCGACATCCAGCCACAGACTATTGCTTCATAATCTAAGCGCCATATTTAACATCTAGCTGCAACACAGCTTTATATCTTAATATTAAATTGAAACATCGGGATGCCGAGGATGTTTTGATAGCGTGATTATGTTGCCCCAAGTGCTGTTAAACAGTTGCGCGTTCATACTAATATTATAAATGCGAAAGTAACTCTGTCTATCTGTTACTCTTGGTCTGTCCGTCTGTCAGGTGGGCCAAGGACTTGTCTGTCGTAAGTAGTATAAAAAATGAGTTAATTTTCGTGGAGAGAATGAAAATAAGGTAAAAATAGTTTTTCTTTGTTCAAGTATTTTGAAGGCGTTTACACCCTTTACACTGCCTTAGAGCCAGTGGTAATCATAATGGTGACCCGTCGGACCACATAACACATTAATTAAAGTAAAAAGTATTTATTTCTTTTTCCAGTAAGATTGATATTTAAGTTGTAAGTTGTAAGAATGTTGTATGATACGATATTAAGTAACAATTTATATCAATGGATAAGATGTAGGTATACTATCCTTTGTCTACTGTATACCTACCTACGTGGTACGGCCGAGATGGTGTGTTTGTTCTTACAGCTGCAGAGGTACTTACCAAAATTTACAAAACTAATAGAGATACCCATTGAATATTTAAGCTGTTTTATGAAAAGTTAGGGCTTCATTAATTCCATCCACCGTAGATATTGCGATTTAATTAAAACTTTTTGTCCCTTTTTTGTAACCATGTTACAAAAGTTTGAAGTATCGTAGAGGCATAACTTATATTTTTAAGTTGCTTCGTAACTTTACATATTAAATACTTATTTCAAGATATTCGAGGGAAGGAAATATTGAGGTCTAGCCAAATCCGCAGACGGACCCTAGACTCCGAGGTGAAAGCTTCGGATGCGGGTGGGAATTAACGCTAGGAAGAAGAATATTCGAGTGAAGGACTACAAAATGCTTATGTACAAAGCATTGGATAGCTTAGTGTATGCAAATATTTGTATGCATGAATACCTATCGTTATTTGCATTGGTCTGGTCGTGCCTCGGACAGCACGTTAAGCCGCCCGTCCCGGTTGTCATACGAAAATCTGCAACTCTTTGACTGCAATTCTTCGATATCGTCAATGGGTATTACCAAACTCGCAGTCAATTTGTAAAAAGTGAACCTCAGACTCCGAGGTGAAAGCTTCGGATGCAACTGGGATTAACGCTAGAATGAAGCAGAATAAGATGTAATTTAAGACATGTCATACCTGTTTATCTATCTAAAAGATGTGACAACAAGACGACGACGCGACGCTAAGAATATGTTTAATTTCGCCATGTTTTTCTAAGTACATATTCAATAGAGCTGCAAATACGAGTATGTACGTGTCGCTGGCAATTTAATAATGCCCTCGTGAAAAGACGTTTTACATCCAGACCGTGCGGAGAGATTTCTCTCTAATAACATTATATTGTACGTCCATGAAGGCGAGAAATTCTGTCTATTTTTCTATGAATTGAACGCAATTTGTCGAATGAGGTAGTTTTTATGCTTACAACATAAAATTTTATACTTAAATGCATTAAGTAGAATCGTAGAATATTTATTTTAAAGCAGAATATGGATATATATAATACTAGCTTTTGCCCGCGGCTCCGCCCGCGTGGATGTCGGTTATCGCGACCAAACATAGCCTATGTCCTTTCTCAAGGTCTAATCTACCCCTATACCAAATTTCATCAAAATCGGTTCAGCGGTTTAGTCGTAAAAGCGAGACAGACAGACAGACAGACAGGCAGGCAGACAGACAGACAGAGTTACTTTCGCATTTATAATATTAAGTAGGGATTATAAATGCGAAAGTAACTCAGGTTAGTTTGTCTGTCTTTCTGTCTGTCTGTCTGTTACGATTTCACGCCTAAACCACTGGACAATTTCAATGAAATTTGGTACAGAGATAGATTAGACTTTGCGAAAGGACATGGGCTATGTTTGGTCGCGATAACCGATATCTACGCGGGCGGAGCCGCGAGCAACAGCTAGTCAACAATGAATTAAAAAGTGCAACGAGCTAACCAATAGCAGAATTTTACTTTTTGCATTTGCAATTGCTAGTATACTGATAGATAGGTCGTACTTATGACCTAGCTCACTGGTAACTCTAATTTCCCGAGGGAAACCTTCGCTCGCATTCCTAATATTTTTTACCTGCAAAAGTTGCAAGTCTTCAAAGGTAATTTCAGGCTAGGTCGTGACGTCATTGATATGGAAAAAATTACAGAGGAGTATTACACAACACCGGTTTTAGAAAAAGATAAGAATATACAGTATTTTAAATGCAAACATCTAGACTAGTGTATATTCTAGAATTTTTTTTTTTACATTTATTATGCTAAACTACCTATTTAAATCAATTAAGATAGAAAAAAGCGAATACAGCCCCTCTAGACAAGAAGTGGCAATTCGTTGCTCGGCGTATGATGGAAAAGAATGCCAAATGTATGGGATTTGACGTAGGTATATGACAGGCGTCAACGAATGTCAAAAACGTCAAATCCCATACATTTGTCATTCTATTCCATGACCCGCCGAGCAACGAATTGCCACTTGTCTAGAGGGCCAGCTCAGGCGCGACTTGAACTCAATGAATGATTGTAACATCATTTATTGGTTTCGAAAGTTCGTATAAGTATCAGTAGATGACTCCCACCGTCGTCGGCGCGTCGCTCTAAGACGGATGTATAGAGAAATTTGGATCAGCTTCAGGCGAGGTTCGGTAGCTAGTGTTCAGAGTATTCTCTCTGTAAGGGAGAGATCGCGGGTTCGAGTTCCGCCTAAGCTGTATTAGCTTTTTGCTATTTGATTCAAACAGAGAAATAATCATTTAATTCAAACAGAGAAATAATCTCGTAAATAATAGTGTTAGTACTTTTTATTCATGAAATGCGATCAACATTACTAAGTCTTCAATAGTTGTACATCTACATCTACACTAATATTATAAAGAGGAAAGATTTGTACCTATTTTTGTATGTTTGTATGTTTGTAATGAATAGGCTCCGGAACTACTATACCGATTTCAATAATTCTTTCACCTATAGAAAGCTACACTATCTGGGAGTAACATAGGCTATATAACATCACGCTACTACTAAAGGGAGCGGAGCAGTGAGCATAAATGTCAATAAATCGGGCAGATTTCCATACATTAAAGTTGGACCGGAATCCGAATTCCACGCGGGCGGAGCCGCGGGCAACAGCTAGTTAGATAGTAATTCAAAACTTTGGCAAGCGTTACTTGATCAATAAAATATCAAAACACGCACACAGGCCTCGACGGAGGGGTCTGTTAGACCATTTAATAAATTTATGTATTACTGCGTTCTCTTCCGTTTTATTTCGCAGTTTAGTCATTCTTCTCCCCGGTTACACATTTGTTTATCACTTTATTCGTCTGTTTGTTGATGTCGTAAAAATTCAATCTGGAAATTGCGCGGGTTAAGGCCTGTCTGGAATGTCGGCTCGGTCTCGGCGAAGACGGCGCTTTATGTTAGGGTTTGTTTTGTCATATTTGTTACTGAAACTACAACTGAGTGAGCAATTCATATAGGTTTTTTGATAGATTATTGATCATATTAAGTACTATTTCTTCATCCTAGCTTTAGTCTCGGTAGGAGCAGATTGACCTTTAAAGAACTTCGGTATCGCCAATGGGTTTCGGAGGTCAAATGGCAGTAGTTTCACGGGAAATGGAAGATCAGCCAAACCTGCATTTAGACTGGGGAAAGCGGACCCCAAACTCCGAGAAGAAAGCTTCGGATGCGACTAGGATGCTTGATATAAACATCAAAATACGTGTCTATCGTCGATTTGTAGAATATTCTGTTCTAGAAAACGACCATCAACGTATTGCCACCTGTTTATGGTGGCTGATTGGAAAGCAAGGATTCTGATTATGTTTTACAACAATCGGTTGCCAGTAGTTTTGTTATGATATGATCTTTCGTTTTGAGATGGGTGCTCTTGGATTTTTTCATCACAGTTATCTATCCCTTCGAAGAAATATACATACAGTGTGTAACTACTATTTAAAAAAAAATATTAGCTTTGAAAAATTTTTTTTCTTTTATTTAATTAACCATTCAAAAGAATTATTTTTCCTTCAAATTCTATGCTTTTCAAATACTTATCTATTTCTTTGATGAAAACGTTAAGCCATAATCGGATCCTGGTTGAATATAAATTATTATCCTTTACTTTTTGCTTTATTTTCATAAAGAATTAAATGAAGATATTCTTTTAAATGGATCATCTGTCAAAGGGTTTTGTCCTCAATAACGTTTTATCAGATTTTCTTAAAAATAAAATCAGAATATATATTAGAAACTAAAATTACTAATATTTGCTTTAACCCCTCCAACTAAGTTAAATTGCTTGTGCTACGAGTGGGTTCACGTCGGTAGTGTAATGGCCAGGATTCGAACCCGGGGCCTGTCGATCGTTAGGCCAACTCTTTAACCATTAAGCTACCGACTTATCTTTTACCACTACTTTGAGTAAAGTCAGATGGTCTGGTGGAAGGCCTTTTTACTTTTTATTTTGTAGGGGTAGTCGCAACGTGAAGTAGGCTTTAGGACAATAAAACCACCGAAGCGATCTTCACGCAGGCACTGTAAGTTGTAAACGGAAAAGTATCAACACAATAATAAATTAATAATTTTGAGATTACTGCTATTTTCGACTCCGTGTCTTATAAGAACTTTTATAAGAAACTAAACTGTTCTGTGACTATGGCTAGGTCGTGCATTTTGTAATAATTTGAAAATATCTATAATATAAAAATGAATCCCTAAATGTGTTGCTAAGCGCAAATCTCGAAAATGGTTGAACCAATTTCGCTAATTCTTTTTTTAGAATATTTCTTGAAGTACGGGGATGGCTCTTATGGAGAGAAAAAAAAAGAATCGACTGTTAGGCGGTACGAAGTTCGCGGGATCAGCTAGTTATTTATTAAAGTTAATAAACAAAAAGTTGTCCAAGTATATTAAAATTATGATCCCTACTAATATTATAAATGTGAAAGTAACTCTGTCTGTCTGTCTGTCTGTCTGTCTCGCTTTCACGCCCAAACCACTGAACCGATTTTGATGAAATTTGGTATAGGGATAGATTAGACCTTGAGAAAGGACATAGGCTTTATTTGGTCGCGATAACCGACATCCACGCGGGCGGAGCCGCTGGCAAAAGCTAGTAAGTAATATAATTTTAGCATGTACTCACATTTGCCCCACCGCCGGACTGGATTAGTTCGTTGGGGCAAATGTGAGTACATATTTATTTTGGTGTGTGTATTTATATTTATTTTTCAATGTTATTTTGTCACCCACATTAAAAATGATATGTGTGAGTCTAGACAGATGTATGTAATATCACAGTTATATTAAATCTATCAATCAATCAATCAAATAGCCTATCGTAGTCCATTGCTGGACATAGGCCGCTCCCAATGTTGGGCGACTTTGGTTTACTCTTTCCACACTGGCCAGATGTGTGGGTACTGGGTACAATTTCATCTGTATTTTTCCGTTTGTTGCCTCTTTCGACACCCTTCTAATGAGATGGGGTGGTGATCCTTATAATATTTCTCCATTACACGGATATTTATTAAATAATAATGCAATTACCAATAAACTGTGAAAAAAAGAACTGAAAATCACTATCACTACATATTATAAAACAAAGTCGCTGTCGCTGTCTGTCCGTCCCTATGTACCTATGCTTAAATCTTCAAAACTGACGGATTTTGAAGCGGTTTTTTATAATAGATAGAGTGATTCAAGAGGAAGGTTTATATTGCAGAGAAACACTGATAAATTTAGAGATATGCAACGGGAACGGGATCAGAAAATATGGCGGTACGAAGTTCGCCGGATCAGCTAGTGATTAATAAACCGTGAAAAACAAAATACTTCAAAGAATTGGGCCAGCGTTCAACAACATCCTTAAAAGAAACCGAAAGATTTCTCCCACACAATAAATACAGTCGGCGTCGAAATACGTTCAGCCATCCGCTCGGGTTACGTGCGTCGTAACCCTTTGTCGGTGTTTATTGGGGTACAGCAGTCATTCGAAACCATACGGAACCCGATAGCGAAACGGGTTTGATTGAAAACAACACGATATATGTACAAGGGACTCTAGTTTCACTTGCTTATTGGTTTGCGGAAAAAATGGTTTGATTTTGTTGTAATTTCACTTCTTCTTTTTTAGTCGAATCGATGGCGCTTCTACTCTCAAACTCTGTTTTCCTAGTATCTGGCTCGCGTTCTCCGAGGTACTCATAAGGTCCTCCGGTGTACAGGTAGAGCATGCAGCACACGTTAGCAGGTGGGCCATGGTCTGTGGAGCAACTCCACACTCACACCTCAGGTCCGCGTCATCTGAGAAAACGCTCTTAGGCCAATTCTGCTTCGGCTGACTTGAATTCGAAGTCTATTAGGGACTTCCACCTGATCCCGGAAAAGTTATGTTTCGTTTTTTGAAGTTATAGATAGAAGGATGGATTAAAAAAAAGACACTGTTTATGTATGAAAGTTGATTCTGTACCTAGTACACATGGCCAAGGAGATAAGTATACACCAGACCTTTACACACACTTTCACATGTAAAACTGTATACTAATCTTTTTGGCCATGTCTGCATACCAATACGAGTTACTAATGGTATTTTGTCAGACTAAAAAAGTTTAAGAATAAAAACTACATACACCACAGTCACGCTTCTCACCCATTGGGGTAGGCAGATACCACGTCTTTTAATTTGCTACAATACAATACTGGCATTAACTTTTCGCTTCTCCTTTCGTAATCCAGACAGACAGACAGATAGAGTTACTTTCGCATTTATAATATTAGTAATATTATAAATGCGAAAGTAACTCTATCTGTCTGTCTGTCTGTCTCTCTGTCTGTCTGTTACGCTTTCACGCCTAAACCACTGAACCGATTTTGATAAAATTTGGTATAGGGGTAGATTAGACCTTGAGAAAGGACATAGGCTATGTTTGGTCGCGATAACCGACATCCACGCGGGCGAAGCCGCGGGCAAAAGCTAGTAGTTTTTATAGATGCTCGCCAGTTGCGGGTAGGTACTCAAGGTTGTCGAAACTGATTTATGAGGCGAGGGTGAATAAGCAACCCGATGAGGGTCAACGTAGTGTACGTATGTCGATCAGGGGGGCTACTAACGTCTCTTGCGGTATTGTTTTAGTCTTACTTTGTGACTTCCATAGTGTGGATCGGACCACAGAATTGGAGGAATTCTGTGAATCGGACCGTCAGCGTCCGTCAGGATACTAGAGTTATATGTTTAGTCAAAGAGTATCTCTTTCTATACCTAGTGGATATATTTATCTGTTTAATTTTTTACATTTAACATTTTTATCTTAAGTACCTATAAGTACACAAATATCGAAGGAGGATAACGTTTCGAGTCCGATTCGAACTATGAAAGTAAAGTAAGATTGAATATAACTTTCAACAGATGGTGGTAAGGCCTCTAATCGAGAACTTTTGCATCATATAGTTATGTATATGGTGGTCATGGAATAGATAGGTATAGATACTCGTTTCAACATGTACAACTCATTCGATTAAGTTACACTGACTGAGGCGTTCAAAACCTTTGCAACTATCGCGCTGATTTCAACATAATTTTATACTTACCTCACTATTATCTAAAAGGTAAAGCTTACATGTTAGAGCTTAGGGTCCATTCTCAAAAAAAAATAGGTGAAATAACCCACAAAGAAAGGCATTTCATCCGCTGGGTCGCGGAAGTAAAATATGTGGCGACCAGTGGCTCCAACGACCATCGGTCCTGCGACAAATGTGAACAGCCCACTGCCACTTCAGCTTGCTTATTGTGCGAGTTATATCGGTAACTTTAGTTCTTTGTCGGATGATCTCGTTGCGAATCCTATCCTATCCACTTACTTATTACGAATACGTTCGAATTTTAGGCTCATACCTATCCACAAAGGCTTAAAAAAACAAAACGGGTGCTATTTCTTCATCCACAAAGGCTTAAAAAACACACACACAAACGGGTGCTATTTCTTAGACCGTCTTGCAAGTTTCACAGGCAGTTATCAGACCCTTGATAGGACAGTGGTCTATTGATAACTCGCCGCATTTGCTAGGGTCTTATCGACCGGGTATCGGCGATCGCGGGTTCTAATAAAACGGAATGGTCGAATCGACCCTCGCTGTTCAATGTAATCATTTTTATCTTCAAGGGTTTGTGTGGACATATCTTTTGTACGTTACAGAGGATGCAGTTTAGAAAAATAGTATTTTTTTTACATGAATATACTTATCAGATCGTAAGTGTACCTACCTATGTTTACAATAATATTGTGCAATGGTATTGATAAATATACACAATAGAATTTAAGTATACTTATTGCAAACCATTATTGAATGTGAAGCAGCATATTACTCGTAAATTTCACCATGATTTTCGGTCGCACGTAATGGAAGCGAACATATTGCCGTTAAGCGGGTACTTTGTCATGGACTGTATGTTTGCTATCGCATGAAGAACAGCCCTATCCATTAGCCGTCTTTTACGACACCGATGAGATGGGGCCCAATTCTAGTCCACCAGGAAACAACACGGCTCTAGTCAACTCCAAGCAGTATACATAAATATAATTCTCCTTAGTATCTTACGTTATTAAATTTGTTCTTCACATTGTCTTAACAAAGACAAAATGTCCACAGACCAACCCTTCGCGCACGTAATGTTGTTTCGTAGTTACTCGAATGTCCGGTTCGTTTGGCAGAACAAACATCGTTAACTATATTATATAGTCGTACGTACGTTTGTATTTGATCATCCTTAATAATCTCAGGAGTTTAGATTTTATTCACTTTGGTATTGTTGATAGCCGCGTGGTTCCCAGCAGAGTAGAATTCGGGCCACCCCATCTCCTCCCACGCGGTGTCGACTAATGGATAGGGTTGTTTTACGTCAGACAGATGTAGCCTCAGATACTTGGCTCGAGTCAACAATAGTGCCCGGAATACGGCAATAGGCTCACTCCCTATTACGTGGGACCAAATAAAATTATTGGTGAAATGTGGGTGTTTTATGTGTGTGTGTTCGCGCAGCGGAATGTTGTTGAATTTAAAGATTTTAATTATGCAGATATTTAGCATATGACGTCGTGTAAATGCTTATGGTAAAAAAAAATTTGTGCATGCAGCCATTGTGGAGAAATTCGCTAAAAACAGATTCCGCTGGGCGAACGTTGTCCTGGCGGCACTTTTTTTGAATTCATGGACTTAGAAGAAAAAAAATGTGTCCAAAAATTAGCGTGTATTTGCGTGTAATTGTGTATGTATGAATAAAATTAATGAATGCTTAAACTTCGGAGAAATTCAAGTTTCCGCCACGCGAACGTTTGGCCATTAGCTAGTTTTCATATAAAGCGCTTATATAGAGAGCTGTAGATTTTTACATACGTTGTTTTGAATTTGCTTATATTTGTTTAATAAAAAGATTTAGAAAAAATCGAAGGGTTTAACAGATAAAAATATAAACGTAAAATACGCTTATTAGGTCTTAGTTCGTAAAGTATGCACTTTGGGGTCTAGATTTTTACGTTTATACAAACCTTGTAAGTGTCTGCAACATGTTGCCAAGTATCAATGATGTTCCGCTAGTAATTAAAGAGCAATAGGACAATTTACCATGTATAGACCACTGTTTACAAAGCAGTCAAATATCACGACGTTCTAAAGGAATTGCATAGTAAAATATATTCCAATAATTAGCTTACTGATTCAACTATTCACATGCAAAATTTCATCTCATTATATTCAGTAATTAAAGATAAACAATGAAAATACTGACAAAGCATCGAAACCCTACATAACCCGACCAAGTTCGGATGGCTACAAAAAAGCGGCCGTGCAATATATTTAGGTAACATTCTAAAATTTACAGTATAATACCGGTATTGAATTGGTACAGGTGATAACACAATTGTTATTTCGATTTAATTTATAGATCATTTATTTTTTCTACACCTACTTTTTTAATTGTATTTGACTAAGATTAGTAAGTACTATTTACGTAGGCGGTAGGTACTTTATTTAAGTAAGCGCTTGAGACTTGCGTCAGTCTCAGTATATGATATTAGCGTTGTACCTACTGGTACGGCAGTGACTTATGTATGTGAGCGTGTTCCCGTGCACCCCACCAAAATATGCAGAATTATTTTGTTCGAAGCGGTACCCTTAAGGCTAGACCTTTGGTTAAATAGTCTAAGTATAGTAGATATGAATTGATCAAAAATATTAAGCTAGAGAGAAAAAATAGATAATTTGCCAATTTTTGGGTTTCTACGTTTCTACGTTTCCACATTTTGCCAATTTTTGGGTTTCTACGTAACAGGTGGCGAGAAATAAATTGTAGACGGATATTTAATTAGAGAAGTACCCACCTACTTGTTAATTGAAGATTTATTTTTATCGTAGATCACTAGCGTTATTAATAAAAAAATATTTTTCATTCAAGAAATGCAATTTATTGTTTTATTTTTCCTAACGCTTGTGTACGCAACTGTACCATATTAATGAATACTATACTGGCAGGTTAAGAACGTTACTTAGATATATGGTACGGCCGCTTTTTTGTAGCCATCCGAACTTGGTCGGGTTATGTAGGGTTTCGATGCTTTGTCAGTATTTTCATTGTTTATCTTTAATTACTGAATATAATGAGATGAAATTTTGCATGTGAATAGTTGAATCAGTAAGCTAATTATTGGAATATAGTTTACTATGCAATTCCTTTAGAACGTCGTGATATTTGACTGCTTTGTAAACAGTGGTCTATACATGGTAAATTGTCCTATTGCTCTTTAATTACTAGCGGAACATCATTGATACTTGGCAACATGTTGCAGACACTTACAAGGTTTGTATAAACGTAAAAATCTAGACCCCAAAGTGCATACTTTACGAACTAAGACCTAATAAGCGTATTTTACGTTTATATTTTTATCTGTTAAACCCTTCGATTTTTTCTAAATCTTTTTATTAAACAAATATAAGCAAATTCAAAACAACGTATGTAAAAATCTACAGCTCTCTATATAAGCGCTTTATATGAAAACTAGCTAATGGCCAAACGTTCGCGTGGCGGAAACTTGAATTTCTCCGAAGTTTATGCATTCATTAATTTTATTCATACATACACAATTACACGCAAATACACGCTAATTTTTGGACACATTTTTTTTCTTCTAAGTCCATGAATTCAAAAAAAGTTCCGCCAGGACAACGTTCGCCCAGCGGAATCTGTTTTTAGCGAATTTCTCCACAATGGCTGCATGCACAATTTTTTTTTTACCATAAGCATTTACACGACGTCATGTGCTAAATATCTGCATAATTAAAATCTTTAAATTCAACAACATTCCGCTGCGCGAACACACACGTTTTATGTATGTATGTATGTATGTAGATATTGTTGAATTTGGAGAGGATTTTCGGTCAATGGCTCCAACGATGTCTCCTAGGAGGCAGAGTCGACAAAGGTTATAAGTTACACCTTTTTATACAATTTTATATGAAAAGGTGTCCACGTTTCGTAATTCTTAAGAGCGTGTCCCCTACATGTTTTGTAGCGCTGAAAATGGAATTGCATTTCAGATAACGGACTTCGGACTACAAGGCTTCGCACGTCGGTTTCCGAGACTACAGACTTCGGACTACGAGACTTCGGACGCAACCGGGATGATGATGATAATGAGTCTTGTATATTATGCCTAACACCTTTATATAACCACACAAGACTGCCGCCTATTATAATATTATTGATTTATAGCTACGAACTACATCTACGGACTACGGTCGGTGTCTACGGCCTACGGCTACGGCCTACGACTAAAAGTTACAGACTATGGCTATGGATGAACTACTGTGGGCACATACTTTAAGAAACATTTCGAACAAAAATTGGTGACGTCACGTTGTCGAGCACATAGATATACATCACTGCCGACCGTGTGCTTACGTCACCAAATTTACAGCATGCGAAATTTAAATCTCACCGCGAATTCAGCTGTCGAGTTCATTCGATCGTTAGAAATGTTCTTACAGCTTGCGCGTGCTGCTTCGTACTAAGACTACGGTTATTAATACTATGGGGTCGAGAAGTCGGAGAGATTAAGCATTATCATCCATAGAACACCCAGGTTTTACTTATCTATTGAGTTACTTATACGCAAACATGTCTTTGTGGCGTGGTAGTGAACTGCTGTGCAGGGAGCGCGGATTTGTTTCCTACTCAGTGCAAAAATTTGTATTCAAGAATACATTTATTACAACGATTCTAGAAACCTAACCTGCAGAACAATGGTTTCACAAAATAGTCTACCAAAATATCTTAAAAACTCTAAGCACCTATCTTCAAATAGAGCCATCTTTTTACCCTTCGACTTTGTAAATACATTCGCACGACACTTTACTGCCTTAACACCTTTCGAAGGGTCTATAGGCCGGAGACGTGACTTGTATACAACACCATGTTCACAATAGAAAACTAGATTAGGTAATCTATACGATCTCCTTGGAGTTTCTTTCTTAAACGCCTTTGTACTCGAGACACGTGAGCAGTGTTGCCAACCCCTACATTGCCCCAAACTGTAGATATACTTGAAAAAAACTGTAGAAACCTGTAAATCTCAAATTAAAAAACTGTAAATCTACATCTTTATCTATTTATTGTATTACATGTAATACACATGATAAAGATGGAATTAAAAACCAGAAAAATCGTGTAATTATCAAAGGTTTAATAAAATTTAATGTCAAAAAGTGTCAGACAATCTAGTCTAATAAAACTGGCTAAAGATATAATAGCTCTGAATAAATCTTCTTGATTTTCATTCTCATCTCTATAATTGCTACAATCGTACATATCTTTATCAATTTTTTTGTAATGATCATTTGTGACATTGAACTCATATTTTTTTTTTCTGATTTGTGTGCTTGGTCCCTTGACGTCGTGGAAATTTTATTTCTTAGCTTGGTTTCCATAAAATGAATGCTCGAAAACAAGTGTTCTACCGTAGCAGTACAGCGGCAAACATAGAAGTTTTCAGTTTTCATAGTCATTTTAATATCTGATTTACAGATAATTAACCACCGAAACATAAAGCCGAAGATATATGTAATGTACGATCGACCCCTAATAACGCCATTCATTAAATCGGTTGACCATTACCACAGTATTTCACAGAGATTCCAAAGAAGAGTACCTATAGGGTTTACTGAACCCGAGTTTCAGTGTACGGTACTGATTTTGTAGCTCGCTAGCATCTTAAATAAAAAACTGTAGATTTGGAGGCCTAAACTAAAAACTGAGAGGATTTCCAAAAAACTGTAGATCTACAGTTAAAACTGTAGGGTTGGCTACACTGCACGTGAGGAAGGAATTCTGTTCGATAAACTTAGTTTAGGAGTTAGAAGGTACGTTTTGGTTAACAAAAAAAGGGGATAATGACCTTGAAATTGAGTATTATGGTGATAGTACTACTATTTTTCTATATAACGGAATATGCTATACGATAATGTTAACGGGAATTAACGCGATCATGGTATAGGTACATACATACCTTTGATTTGCCTGACGTTTCGACCAGGTCACACCGGCCGTGGTCACAAGCTGACTGGCTCAGCGATGCACGCACATCACGCCCGCTGTCTTCGATATCCCTACTAATATTATAAATGCGAAAGTAACTCTGTCTGTCTGTCTGTCTGTCTGTCACGCTTTCACGCCTAAACCACTGAACCGATTTTGATGAAATTTGGTATAGAGGTAGTTTAGACCTTGAGAAAGGACATAGGCTATGTTTGGTCGCGATAACCGACATCCACGCGGGCGGAGCCGCGGGCAAAAGCTAGTTTTTAATATTTTCTTCTCGCCATACCACACTCACAGTTTCCCTATTCTGCAAGCAAACTGTCCGGTGTCTATCCGACTGCGCAGAAAAGGGAGGTTGCATTTTTTTTTTATTACTGGATTCCATGTTGCTGATAATTTAAACCCATCTTCCCGATTGCAAACGGAACGGAATATGCTATTTGAGCAAGTTGTTTCATTAGTCATTTCCATGCATGCGTACCTACACTTAATGTTGTCGAATTGTTATCCTGTTCCCGCAACCTGTTCCCGGGATAAAAGGTCTATTTATTATTCAAAACTGTAAGCTATCTTTGTTCTAAATTTCAGACAAATCCGTTTAGCCGTTAGAGTGTGATTGAATAACAAACATCGGAAACATCCAAACATCTTCACAAACATTCATATCTATTATATAAAAATGGGTGTGCGTTGTTTTATAGCTAATTGTTGAATAATCAATACACAGAATACTTACTTTGAAAATTTTTAAATCATTGATTTTTGTTTCACATAAAGTTTAATGTTAGAATAATCATATCATAGAATAACAAATCAAAGACAGCCTCCGTGGCGTAGCGGTAGTGAACGCGGCCGCTACGCAGGAGGCGTGGGTTCGATCCCCGCTCAGTGCAAATATTTGTGTACATGAAATATGGGTATTTGCATTGGTCTGGTCGTGCCTCGGAGAGCACGTTAAGCCGTCGGTCCCGGTTGCCATAAGAACATCTATGGCAGTCGTTACGGGTAGTTGGAGCCCTCAAAAATCCAAAAACAGTCTAGCTGCAAAGCTTCGATATCGCCTAATGTTACCATTGGGATGTGGAGGTCAGATGGCAATCGCTTCACAGAAAATATCGAGGTCTAGCCAAATCCGTAGTTAAGACTGGCAAAAGCGGACCCCAGACTCCGAGCTGAAAGCTTCGGATGCGACTGGGAATTAACGCTAAGAGGAAGAAGAAGAATAACAAATCAAAATATTCTTTATTATCATAACATACATTAAATATAAAATCGTTTGACATAGTTAAGTACCACTCAAAAGATATAAAACTTATTTGCGCTAAGATAATTCGACGGGGCTCCTATTTCTGGGTGGTTTAAAAAAAATAACCACGAAGGCCTAAGGCGGGAGCTCCGCTCCGCTTCGCTCCCGCCTTAGCCTTCTAACCTAACCTATCCAAGTCGGGGTACTCTGAGTCGGGGTGTAAACTATAATGACGTGTTCTAATTTATTAAACGTTAGACCAAATTATTTTCGATTATGGTGGTTTAATATTCCTTAAAAAATAATTCTACTGTTTGATAAGTTTATTAAACAAAAAAATGTAAATAAAAATTCATTAAATTGTTTTTATGCGAAATATGTTTCATTCTGGTAAATTGTCTTTGAAACAATAATATTCGAAATAAAAATATAAGTACCAAATATTATGTGAAACATTTTCTGTGAAACGAAATTCTATGAACCCAATTGCGAAGCAAGGGGCTCCCTATAAAAATGAATCTCTAAATGTGTTGCTAAGCGCAAATCTCGAGAACGGCTGAACCGATTTCGCTAATTCTTTTTTTAGAATATTCCCTGACGTACGAGGACGGTTCTTACGGCGAGAAAAATTAAAAAAAAGGCGGTACGAAGTTCGCGGGGTCAGCTAGTTTATAATATTAGTAGGAAGTAGAATTTACAATTGCTAACTCTAGAACTCTATTCGAACTTCAGAATGTGAGTCAAAATATAGGTATGCGCTAGTCGGTGTTGATCGTGTTATATTTTACCACTACACCTCACTAGAATAAATAAATAAATATTCTACAAAATTCTATCTAGATCCATGGTAAGCATAGCTAGCTTGAGTTATGAAATCTAGAATTCGGACAAACATACTTAGATACTTTTTTGTAAATAGGTAATACATATCACACATAGAAACATCCAGACGAATACAAATCTTCATATTTATGCATAAAAATCTTTGCACTGAGCGGGAATAGAACCCGTGCCCCCTGCGTAGCTGTCGGTCTACCGCTACGCCACAGAGGCCGAGAATATAGTTAGTACAACCGATTTAGCTCAATGAGGATCATTCACGTTTTTAGCTGAGTATGCAGATTTATAATGATTAAAAAAACAATAAACACTGTGAAAAAATTATTTCAATCCGATCAAAAATGACGAAGATACAGCAATTTTAATGCAGTAATCTCAAAAACGCTCGCCGCCGCGCCAAAATACTGTGTGACGTCATCTGTTATGACAGCGCGCGCCGCCGCTATGGAGAGTATGAAGACTTAGGGCTCTTTTGGGTTCAGACTCCATAGCTGTTTTATTTCGTAACGTATAATTTTGACATTTTGTACGGATTTTAAGTAATTTACAAAGCTTCTAATAATATAGTTTTTGTGCTATTTACTTCAATATTTTTTTAAATAAAAGTAACTATATCTATACCTACTTATAATATTATCAAACTGAAGAGTTTGTTTGTTTGAACGCGCTAATCTCAGGAACCACCGGTTCGAATTGAAAAGCTCTTCTTCTGTTGAATAGTCCATTTATCGATGAAGGTTATAGGCTATATAACATCACGCTACTACAAAAGGGAGCGGAGCAGTGTTCATAAATGTCAACAAATCCGGCAGACTTCCATACATCTATGTTAACATAGTAATAAAGAGGGCAGATTTGTATTTTTGTATTCGATTAAACTCAAAAACTACTAGACCGATTTCGAAAATTCTTTTACCATTTAGAAAGCTGCATTATTACTGACTAACAGATTTTATTTCATTTTCAAACAAATTAGGAATCCTTACTAAAACTTCAATAATGAAATCCAAGATGTCAAAAAATTACTTAAAATATTTCTTACATCGCGTGCGCTGCGAAAACTATTGATGATAGAATAAGATAATGTACTGCGGAAATATATAACTTAAAAAGGTCTACATAAAAGTCCGCGATAGCATATGTCTATCTCCTAAGAAAAACCCACAGCAATTATTTTTATCTTTTAAAAATTACAAAATAATAATGTGTCACTATCGAAGCTATTTTTAACAATACAGTATCATTCCTTATCCAATTAAATACGTTCAATATATTGTGCATTTAATGTAGATTAAAATTGCTATTCAAACTATTTGATTACAATGAAGAACTTCAGCGTTAGGTAAGCGTAAGAGCGGGAAACGTGCGGTGCGGTGTGATGCGAGCGCTCAGGCGGGCGTTCGGCAGCCCTCTGCCAGTTTGTGTCGTCGACGACTCACCGAGCAGTAGGTGTATAGCGCGCGTAGTGTTGGGATTTTATCCGGATAAATACTCAAAATGGATAAATACTCATAAATACTCTTTTTTTACGGGTGTATGGGGGCTCACCTAGATCTTGCCAACCTCACCTGCAAGCTGGTGCACCTGCTGAACAACGGACGAGGCTCTGGCGCTGGCTTTCCCTTCGGGGTTGGGGGGTCGGACGGCAACCTAACCCGCCAGGGGCATAGCTTTTAAGTTCTTTGTAATTTAAAACAAAAATATTATAGAGGACCAAAAAGCTCGCAAAAAACCCGGGTTTTGATTGAGCTAAAACCCGAAAACCCGGGTTTTCAAAATTGGCTCGAGTTTCGTATGCCCTACTTTAAATGCTGTGATATAAGATTTATTTTGTTTAAAGATTGTAAAATCCGTTCCGATGCCGTCCGTTTGGTGGGGTTGGACCTTAATAGTAATGTGAAAGGCCATGAAAGTTTAAATACCTATATTGCGTACCTACCTATGTCTATACATAATAACAAAATTCAGTCTAGAGATTATCCTGCAGGCGTATACTATATACCTACCTATTCTATCATTTTTAAAAGTTACAGACTTGCACCACTACGAATAAGTCTCCTAAATACTTTTGAAGTGGTCATGACGGCAATACCTACTTAAGGTACTTCATTTTATTATAAAACTTAATACCTTTTCCTTTTCTGAACCTGTATTATACTAGCTTCAGTTATTTCACGTCATTTCTAACGTGGTTTATTACTCGCTTGACAACACAGTAGGTACAACTTTCGACAGAACATCATAAGGTAGGTAAATAAGTACAAGCGTTAGGACGAACTACGTATATTATAAAGTATTTTAAAAACAAACTGTATTTGAATAATCACCAAAGAACTTAAAACACAAATAAAGTACTAAGAAAAACCAATAAAACGCAAGCACTACTAGTCGATCCACGAAAGAATTTGTACTGACTGACTGGCGACTGCGCTAGTCGGGACGCGTTCATAACAGATGACGTCATCGTCTAAATCGCAGTGTAAGCGGGCGTTTTTAAGTACTCGTTAAGAAATCCCTAATAGCTTCGTCATTTCTTGACGGATTTTGATAATTTAAAAAATAGGATACTCAGAAAGGTATAGCGCACCTGGTATACTGATTAAAAATACAATATTCCATTATGTGATTCATCCTCATTAAGGGCCAAACCTAGAAAAAATTCCTAGTAGCAATTTTCCTTCTGAATTCGTTGAGGGAGGTCCCTGGTAGTCTAAGTTTCGATTTGCGTGGTATTCGGTTCGTTGCGTTCTCCGTAATCTTGAATTTAAGGATACATTTTTGTTTACTGAATAAATCGTTTAGTTCTAATTTTTCACAAAAAGTTGTTACTACAAAGTTGTTTAGAATTAAATTTTCTACAGTCTAACTCTTCTTAATTTTTTTCTAGGATCGATATTTTTTGATTTATACCCCAAAAAGTGGTAAATCTTTGTTTGACTTTTTTGACTAATGAAAAATTCCTAGTAGAAATTTTCTTTCGGAAATCATTAAGGAAGGTCCCAGACAGAAAGAAGCGTTTTAGCGGAGACAGCACGCTATGACGGCTTTTCTCATTCTTACGACGCGCGACGCCGCCGTACGCGGCTGATAGAAGCAAAGCTGTATAATTGTGACCAAAATCGTTCAGCGAAACACGAATGGAGCTGAATAAGTGTGCGTAGTCGCTAAAATATTCCCAGGTTGTGTTAAATAGTTGACAACGGGGTGTTTACCAACGGAATGTCCCAAAAATTTTACCAAAAGTAAAATATGTGATAGATTTTTCTATATGTTGATAGATGGCGCTATACTAAATTTTTTAAGTCGCGCTATGGTTTCGTTGCAGACTTGTGTGTATAACGGTACGAGATACAAAATCGAGTGAAATTATTTATAACAATATTTTTGCAGTCACAGCGGCTTCACGCTGTGGTGATATTTAGGGCTCTGCTCTGCCTATAAAAAAAGTGACATAAAGGAAATAAAAAACCTGTCTGCGGCGGCGTCTGCCACTGTACTGAAAAGATTGAATTAGTTTGCTACCGGGCGGTCATTTGCCAATCATAAACCGAAAGAAAATTAATCTTACCTATTTCAATCTTTCCAGTGGCAGACGGGTTTTTTATTTATTAATGACTAGCTGACCCGTGCCCACTTCGTTGAGCATAATGTTAATAATCCTTTTTTAGTACAGAAAACTCATGCCGTCGCGGATTTTAAGTGGGGTGTAAGATTGCCTAGGGCATATTGCATGCTCCCCCTGAGCCATCTACAATTTTAAGATGGTCCCTATTAAATCCGGGAAATGGGGGAGGCGGGCATGAAGGGTTGACAGGCGGCCAGCACACCTGTTATCCTCACACCTGCGCTCGGTGACCAACCCTCCCCTTGCCTGCTCTCTCTACTGAACCCTCTGGTGAAATTTTAGTTACTGAATAAGTCGTCTATTTTTAGTTTGTAGTATAAAACCAAATGTAGACTGCTAGGGACCTTCCTTAATGATTTCCGAAAGAAAATTGCTACTAGGAATTTTTCATTAGTCAAAAAAGTCAAACAAAGATTAACCACTTTTTGGGGTATAAATCAAAAAATATCGATCCTAGGAAAAAATTATGAACCGCAAAATTGTAGAAAATTTAATTCTAAACAACTTTGTAGTAATAATTTTTCGTGTAAAATTAAAAATAAACGACTTATTTAGTAAACAAAAATGTACCCTTAAATTCAAGATGGCGGAGAACGCAACTAACCGAATACCACGCAAATCGAAATTTAGACTGCCAGTAACCTCCCTCTATGAATTCCGAAAGAAAATTGCTACTAGGAATTATTCCTGTGTCAAATCCTAATTTTCTCGTACTAAGTAGATAACTAGTTAAATCTATTATGGACAGAATAAACAGATGCAGCACTTGCCTGTACTTTAGGTTATTACATAATGTCGGCTCCGCCATAAGGAGATTACGCTTTTATCAAAAATGCAGAGGATATGGACAAGTCTATGGCTGCAAGCCGACTTGCACAACATCAACATCTTGGAGATACAGTCACCCTCAGAAGTTTAACTTTCAATTTTCAAAATCAGTTTATTATTTTATGTATTATCTATTCTGCTTATTGGTTTTGATGTTGGCATTTCCGGGGAGTGATTTGAACCTCCTGACTTCGAAAGGAAAGCTTGCGCCAAAGCCTCGTCCACTCTGAAGCCGGTGTACAGACTAGCATTTGCGGTTGGCTTCGGCTAAAAAGGCGTTAATAGGGCCATTTTATCCTTTTCTACTCGAACTCAATCAATCCATTGCTGGACATAGGCCTCTCCCATATCATGGCATGGCAATGTTGGGAGGCGTTGGTCTATTGTTTCCACGCTGGCCAGTCGGGTCGGTACAGAGTTTTATTTCAAGTTTTTCTTCTCTCGCAGTGAGACCGTTTGCGTATTTTACCGTTAGTCGCCTCCTACGACACCCTTCAGATGAGATGGGGATCAATCAAGCAATCAATTAGCCTATTGCAGTCCACTGCTGGACATAGGCCTCTCCAAATATGCGTCATGTTTGCCGATCCTCCGTCTGATGATCCTGAGATGGGGATGTGATACTTGTATTATTTCTCCGTCACCACACGGATTATTATTTCTACTCGATTTAACAATAGCAAATACGAAAAGAAGTTTAATATGGTAGCATATTCTCAAAAATTTCCATTGAGCGAATTGCTCAACATTCTCAATTGAAGCATTGCTCTATTCTATAATAAAATACCTATCTCGTGTATCCGTAAACACGACGAGGGAGGAATGCGCTGCCCCGGGCGGTTGGTCCCGGCAAATATTTGATTACAACCTCATCCTCTGCTTACCCCGGACTTAATTTTATTAGCTAATATACAAGTTGTTGTAGTTTTTCATATTAACTTATCTAATAAGTAGTTTGTGGAATGTTTGGTGGTGTATTTGGGAAACAAAATGGCTTTTATTAATAATGAAATTGAGACTAATACTCGTATTTCTGTTTCTGTCTTAGGCGAAAACTTTTTAACTGACTTAAAAAAATATTCACAATTCGAAAGTTTTTTTTGTTTATTTGTGACGAGATTACAAATCTAACTATAAATGTTTTTTTATGATTCTTTTTTTGTTGAAAAGGTATACTTTAAGGGTGGTCCCACGTCCAGGGAGTCAGGTTTGGAGAATGGGATCCAGGGAAATCCTCAAAATGTTGGTAGATAAATCGCAACAGACTTGTTCTATAGGTACATTTAGAACATCAATGCCAACCATGATTATTTAGCTTATACATTTATCAACCTTATAAATAGAATCAAAACAAAACTTTGCCAAATAATTATAAAAAAAATTAAGAAAATTTGCATGACAAACAAGTTTGGATATTAATATATCTAATCTATCTATTTTATCTATGATATCGAAGTCCAGCCAAATCCACAGTTAGGCTGGTAAAGCGGACCCCAGACTCTGAGTCTGAGGTGAAAGCTTCGGCTGCACCTGGGATACGCGAGGTAAAGAAAAGAAGAAACAAGTTTGGATATTAAGTCAACATTTGGAGCGACATAGTCGTATTGTGTCTAAGCTCTGTAAATAAAGATTGAAAGAAGTCTAAATTTATTATCACTATCATCACTACATATTATAAAACAAAGTCGCTATGCTTAAATCTTCAAAACTACGCAACGGATTTTGAAGCGGCTTTCTTTAATAGATAAAGTGGTTCAATGATGTATAATACATGCATAATATTGTAGAGAAACACTGATAAATTTAGAGATAATACCACGCGGGCGGAAAATATGGCGGTACGAAGTTCGCCGGGTCAGCTAGTTATTCTATATACCACAAAAATACTGTATTTCTAGTCGGAGTCTTAGAAGCGGGTCACGGGCTTTTGTAACGCGGGGCGCAATGAGTCCGCAATTTTGTAAAATTTTGCAATATCAATCCTTAAAATGCTCATTAAATTAAATATTATATTCTTTTTTGTTAGGGGTATCAATGTTGCATATTCTACAACCAAATACCTACTTCTCCGTAGGTACACAGTAGACAGAAAGAAGCGTTTTAGCGGAGACAGCACGCTATGACGGCTTTTCTCATTCTTACGACGCGCGACGCCGCCGTACGCGGCTGATAGAAGCAAAGCTGTATAATTGTGACCAAAATCGTTCAGCGAAACACGAATGGAGCTGAATAAGTGTGCGTAGTCGCTAAAATATTCCCAGTTTGTGTTAAATAGTTGACAACGGGGTGTAAAAGTAAAATATGTGATAGATTTTTCTATATGTTGATAGATGGCGCTATACTAAATTTTTTAAGTCGCGCTATGGTTTCGTTGCAGACTTGTGTGTATAAAGGTACGAGATACAAAGTCAAGTATAATTATACTTAACGATATTTTTGCAGTCACAGCGGCTTCACGCTGTGGTGACATTTAGGGCTCTGCCTATATATACAGGGTGGAAGATTTTAACCTTACCTGGAGGGAAAGTACTTTAAATACTGGAGATAGCTAATTTCACTCAAAGGAAACATTCCTTTATTTTTAAAAAGAAACAAAACTGCATTCATAGTTTTTTGAAAATTCCCTTGCCATGCCCGGTAATCGAACCGACTAAAATCCAAAAAAATAACATCCTGTATTATAGCATCAATCGATAGTGTCAATCATGAGGATCGAAACTCTCTAACAAACATGGTAAATTAAATGAAAGGAAGTCAATAAAATCTTAACTTATAAATTCCATTCCAACAGATACAATAGTTTTGCTCAACGTGCACACATACCTTACATACCTTATCAACAATAACGCCATTTATTCAGTAAAATGAGTACTAAATGACTAAACTTTGATTCCGATTAAGAATGTTACGTTGTGTGACTGCATGAGGTAGTCAAGTCTCCCGATTTTAAGCTATTGCATAGCTTCTATCGCGGGCCTTGAGCGTGGAGACCGAATCCAGAAATTCCGTAACGAAAAAAACCTAACACTCCCCACTCCGAGCTCGCATGAATGGAGCCGAGCTGCTCCGAAGCCGGAAAAATGCTATGCAATAGCTTTACCGCGGCAGTCCCCGAGTGCCACACGTCTTTTTTTTTTTTAAAAGAATATTAGTAACCGAAATTACTAATATTCCTGTTAACCCCCCCAAGTAAGCTAAATTTCTTGTACTAGGAGTGGGTTCACGTCTGTAGTGTAATGGTCAGGATTCGAACCCGGGACCTCTCGATCGTAAGGCTGACTCCTTAACCACTAAGCTACCGACGGCGACGCTACTATTATGTCGATTTAGGTCCAAGATACGTGTCTCGAGGTATACTTGGTTGGGCTTGGAAAGCACTTCGTGGTACACCGCATCGCACCCTGGGCAACGGAGATGGCGAGAGAATCGCCTTCTTGGTTCGTCTTATAATACGTTAATTGAGACTTTTGAATTAACCTGAGACGGCATGCGGTTTTAGTCGGTTTGAGTCGAGAGAGTAAATACCCCTGCTGGCTAGTGAGGGCCAGCCATGAAAAACAGGGACAAGTAATTTAAATATGGAATTTTATTCTTAATATGATAGGTGATGGATCCTTGAGTTAAGTTCTCTATTTTGTTAAATCAAATTTGAAAATTGAGTTTCCAGGGATTTCCTTTTAGTACGAGAGCCCACGACCAAAACCATGTCTCATAGCAATACGGCAAAAACCCTATAAAATCGTTAGATTGTATGATTCTGAACCCGACTAGGTGTGTAGTAACGGTCGAAAGTGTAGCAACTGCGTGGGAGGCCATTTCTGCTGTGTCAAAAAAAAAAGGCAGTCGGTATTATAGCAATACGTCTGATAGTGAAAATGTACATAGATTTTATAATTGTATTACGAAAAAGTTTGTTTTCAGACATTTTGTGCGTAGCACATAGCCTGAGCGCATTTTTGAAAATGTCAACAAATTTAGCCGACCTGTATCATAGCAATACGGATAAATTTTTTTTTAACTTTTCGTGTTGCTGCCATGATTACCAAAAACCTGTTTTCAGACATTTTAAGTGTAGCATATACTCCCAAAAACGAAAAAAAAGTATGAAAATGTTTTTTTAAAATTGAGTTTTCACTGATTTCCTTTCATTTAATTAACCATGTTTGTTAGACAGATTTGATCCTTATGATTTATACTATTGATTGATGTCATAAAAATACAGGATGTTATTTTTTCGGATTTTAGTTGGTTCGATAACCGGGTGTGGCAAGCGAATTTTCAAAAATCTATGAATGCAGTTTTATTTCTTTTTAAAAATAAAGAAATGTTTTCTTTGAGTCAAATTCGGTATCTCTAGTATTTAGAGAACTTTCCCTCCAGGTAAGGTTAAAATCTTCCACCCTGTATATAAAAAGTAACATGAAGGAAATAAAAAAACCTGTCTGCGGCGTCTGCCACTGAAAAGATTGAATTAGTTTGCTACCGGGCGGTCATTTGCCAATAATGCCATTGCCAATCATAAACCGAAAGAAAATTAATCTTACCTATTTCAATCTTTTCAGTGGCAGACGGGTTTTTTATTTATTAATGATTTGTTTTATTAACCGACTTCAAAAAGGAGGAGGTTCTCAATTCGATGGATATTTTTTTATACTTTTTAGTTATGATATAACATGTACATATTTTTTTAATCTCCTAATTTCCTTCATTTTGATACCCTAATCGATAAGATTGATGAAAAAAAATCTAGCGATGCCAATTCTCTGAGCGAGGCAAAGGCCAGCCCTATGGCCACGGAAGTGTCGATTAGTCGCTGAAATAAATGCTATACTTATGCAAAATAAGTAGTATCAAAATGACTCCATTATTCCCTTACTCACACTCATTTCAGTAAAACTCAGCTTACTATTATTACACCAGATGCACACACATTAAGCAAGTAAGCATTACTACGTATTAAGCAATTTAAGAAACATTATAAACAAACTGTATTATGAAAAGTTATGTCCAAAAAATTATGTAGATACAAACAAATTATTAAAAAATAAAAATCCCGATACGACTGCTGTTTTCAGAGTGGCAATTGGGTTTTTTTATTTATTTATAATTTTTTTTTAATTAGTGTAAATGAAACTGAGAGAAAAAAATCTTCTATAACAATGAAAACTTGTAATTGGCCATCACATGATCTTACAATTTATATGTACTCCAAATAGCTGTAAGTTTTCTAAATTGTAAAATAAAATAAAATTAAAATAAAATAAATTTTTAAATTTGTTGTAAGTAAATGAAGAACTGTTGAAGAATGACACAAATTACCTACTGTACACCAAAAGTATTATGTCTTTTAGGTGACCAAATGTGGTTTTTTAAAGTTCTTTCATGTATAAATTCGTCTTGGTGCAGTTTACTCCATTGATGTAAAACTAGGTAAATAACATAAAACTTGAGCAGTTTAAGTTTAAACATAAAAGAATATCGTTATTTTGGTTCTTAAAAATCATGATTATTATAGCAGTTTCAATTATATCTAATCTTTTGTATCATTTTACTTTTTTATGCTCTGACTATTGATCTATACATTCTATACTATACACAGAACAAAAGTATGAATGACTGGGCAAAAATATGCTGTTTTCAACACTGTTGACCAGTGGAACAAAACATTCCAGTTGTTAATATAGTTGAAACGGGATGTTGATCAACGGGAATATCCAAAAATTTTTACCAAAAGAGATATATGTTATAGATTTTTCTATATGTTGATAGATGGCGCTATACTAAATTTTTTAAGTCGCGTTATGTTTTCGTTGCAGACTCTTGTCTGTATAACAATACGAGATACAAAGTCAAGTGAATTTAGTTCGTTCTATAAGAATTTAATTTTTGCAGTCACAGCGCCTAGTCGCCTACACGCTGTGGTCACATTTAGGGCTCTGCCTATAAAAGTAACTTAAAAGAAATAAAAAAAACCCGTCTGCCAAAGATTGAAATAAGTTTGATATCGGGCGCTCATTTGCCAATAATGCCAATCATTTATCATAAACCGAAAGAAAATTAATCTTATTTCAGTCTTTTCAGTGGTCGACGGGTTTTTTATTTATTAATGATTTGTTTTATTAACCGACTTCAAAAAGCAGGAGGTTCTCAATTCGATGGATATTTTTTTATACTTTTTAGTTATGATATAACATTGTATATATTTATGTAATCTCCTTCTAATTTCCTTCATTTTGATACCCTACTCGATCACCCACTCACCGTTTTGATACCCACTTACACAATCATGACGAAACAAATGACCCCTCGCATGCTAAAATCCGTCAAACCGTGTAGTGCGTGTCAAAGAAATGGACATACAACTTAGTATCAAAAAACATTACCCTCCTTTCTTCGGCAGTCGGGTAAAAATACGAATTCATTGATGTATATACATATTTGGTGGCCCTAACGACCCCATGCAACAACTACATTACCAAATAGACGGGACGATCGGTCAAGGGTTAAATGGAGTCCAACCAGTTTAAAAAATTATCGTTGGATGAGAACACGTTTATAAATATCAAATAACTGGTTTACAAGAGAGTGGAATGAAAAAAAAAACGATGAATTATGAGTCAGACTTGGGTACGGAGGGAGTATAAAGTTGATGCTGTCGATGGAAAACTTTTCAACCCATAAATCAATACCAGAAATTTTATATGTATAGATAGGCCGTGTGCTTGTTTGCCACCTAAGTGGTATAATAAAAAAAAAGAGATCGTCGATAATTTATTTATGAAACTAAAAGTAAAATTTTAAGTAGTAGGTACCTACCTTTAGAAAATATTAGATATGCTGAATGAACTATGCCAAATCGACACGAAATAATACACCACCAGGTACCACCTTTTATCAGATTTTTATATCTTTGTTTCGCATTACAACGGATGGCATGTCCCTTAAAAAAATTCGGTTAAGGTGAATACATACGCGAATGATTTTCACCATACAAATGCTCAAGGTCATTCGCTCATATTTGAACCATAAAAAGCAGTAAAACTAATTTTAGAAGATAACTTTATAGGCAAAGGTTACCGACTAAGAAGATCACGTCATGCTAATACATGTCATGCTTATTTAACTTATTATATTATTATGTGAAATTTAAGATTATTTGCATACATATTGTAGAAAATATTTGTTTTCATAAAGAGTAGAGTGATGTTCAAAGCCTTTTTTCAACTATTTCCTCTCTTTTTCTTAATTTATGAAAAGAAGAAGTTATTCTGTATATCCTGTAGTATGCAGGCATGTAAATTCCAGATCTGTAGGTTTTATAGTTAACTAGCTGTTGCCCGCGGCTCCGCCCGCGTGGAATTCTGATCCCGTTCATCGCTGATATATAGCCTATATGTTAATCCAGGGTATAACCTATTACATACCAAATTTCAACCAAATCGGTCCAGCCGTTTATGCGTGAAAGAGTAACAAACATCCACACATCCACACATCCATTCTCACAAACTTTCACATTTATAATATTAGTAGAATATGTTAATCCAGGGTATAACCTATATACATACCAAATTTCAACCAAATCGGTCCAGCCGTTTATGCGTGAAAGAGTAACAAACATCCACACATCCACACATCCACACATCCATTCTCACAAACTTTCACATTTATAATATTAGTAGGAAGGATTTATAATATTAGTAGGATAAGAAAAACGGTTTCGAAAATACAGATTTTTCGATGTTGATCTGATTCAGGGCCTTAAAGAAGATTATACCAAATGAATTTCGGAATATTAAGTTTCTGCTAGTTATTAGACACCCCATGGTAAAACTCCCGTTGTGCAATAATTTATTATATCCACAACATTTGGCGTAAGGAAGAATCGAACAGAATCCCACAAACCATTCACTTATGTTTATAGTGCATCCCATATAAGGGGTTTTAGCACAAGTAGCCAATAACCCGGGGTTCACGTATGGATTTATTTATGAAGTGTACCATATCTCATAAATATCCAATCTCGGGATTGCGACGCTCCTGCTACTGATATCGAAGATATATAGTTAATGTTCAAATTTATAGAATACTATCTGTGATTACTATACTAATCATGTTAATGGTTCGGTATGGATGGAGACAAAGTCTTTTGTACAGAAAAAGTTTGTCAATAGGTATATTATGAAATGAAATGATGAATTATAATGTGTTAAATAGTTTATTATACTTTCTATAAGAATTTATTTTCTTATAATTTTCTTTTTATATAGGACACGTCAATTTGACTTCACCTCGCCTGATAGTAAGCTAAAGGCAAAGTCTCCGAAAACAGGGTCACCTAATTATAGACATGTAACATGTTACAATGCTCAGCTTGACGGCTTCATCAGACGCTTTTTAACGCCCCGCTCAAAGGACGCGGGACTGTAGGAAGAGAAAAACACGTGTAGGTACTGGTAAGTAATTCCAGTTCTTACTTTTAGTTGATTTGTATAATCTACTAGCTGTCCCGGCGAACTTCGTACCGCCATATTTTTCCCGTTCCCGCTGCACCTATTTTCTCATCCTTTAAACCCACGAATATTTCAAGACTAAAATTTGCCAAATCGGTTCAGCCGTTCTTGAGTTATAATCTAACAACGAAAAGTGGTATTGATTTTTATATATTAGAAGATAGAAGATATCGAATCGAAAATTCCATTTCGAATCGCTTTTCAAGAAAATTGCGCGTAGGTTGACAGGCAAGCACATGGGCTCACATAATGGGAGGTGGTTGCCGCGACCTATGGAGGTGCAATACCAGGGGCGTCACACTTGTGTTGCTGACTCTATAAGAATTTTCAAATATCCTTCTTAAACAAACTTATATTGTAGTCAATAGAGAGTTCATTCCACAGCCTGAGCGTCTGCACATTAAAAATATAAATTTAAAAACGGTCTATACGCCCGTCAGTAGGTATAACACATAATAAATTAAGGGGGCACATGGTTCACCCCGTTCTGCATAGAAATAATATTCCCAATTTTTCAACAATCTTTTTTGTTGTCATAAAATCAAGATCTGTTGTCACTATTGTCTCCTTAGACCACATTCATAGTAGTTCACAGCGTAAATTCCCTTAGTAAACTTATGTCGTAAACTTGCCCCACACAACATAGACCTGCCAAAGGGAATGTTCAATATATATCAGGACAACTTCGACACTGAAAGTGATCAGAAACAGCCCGGAGCTCGCGGTGTAGACGGTACAAATCAATGAAATGGTATATCATTTACTGGTTGTAGTATGGTTTGAAACGTCGGTAGCTTAGTGATTAAGAAGTCGGGCCTTACTATGAAGAGGCTGCGGGTTCGAATCCTGACCATAACAGTACGACATGAAACGATTCCGATTCCCCGGCTTCCACCAAAGCGGAGAGGAGATGTGAGCTGTGTGAGCTCGAAATCAGTCAAGTACTGTCTATGAACGGTAGATGTCATGTACAATAGCGGAAGCGTGGGCGCCGCTTGCCCAGCTATACATTTCTCCGCTCTGACGCGCCGCTTGCCCGCTCGTGGCAGAAAATTCTATTGAAAAATTAGACATCTCCTCTCCTCTCCACTTAATCAGTTTCCGCCGAAGCTGAGTGAAGAGAAGTGGAAATAATAAAATCTGACTGGTTATTCAAAACACATCTCTTCTTGGTCTCCACTGTTCTTCTCTTTGGTGAAAAGCAGGACTTACATAAGCAGCTTAGCTGGAGGGTTTTTTAAGCTTAATAGGCTCACGTTTGACCACTGTATCACTTGTTGTTAAGTGACGATGTGGCCGCCGATGGAGCTATTCACTCTAGCCTCGAAGACTCCCAGGTTATGACTTACTGACACAGAGTCAGAAAAGGCATTCATAGTTAAAATAAAACAAAGACTAATGTTTAAAAAATTGGTTGGTCCGCCGGATTAAATCGGCCCTGTCCTGAGGAGGAAGGAGTTTTCTTCAAGAAACTCATCTTACATATCGTCAGCATACCACGCCAGTACAATAGTAGATATACAAATATCGGCAACATTATCACTAAAGAAATACAAGTAGGAAAGTTAAAAAGTCTGTACGTACGTGCGTAGAGTTCGAACACGGACTCACTAGCAAAGTGGAATGAACTATCTCACTTTCAACGGCCTCACCTCTCGAAATAAAGTAGCTAAGTTAGATTCAGGCTCGCGAAAGGTGTGGATGTGACACTTTTCAACGTTAGGAATTGAGAAGATTTGAAGAGAAGACTTTGTATTTTATTGTAGTAAGTCTAATCTTCCTCCGTGCAAAGACGGGCGCTGAGGAACGTCGATAATCCTATGGGTAGGTATGTTGTCAATACTCACAGGTGGTGTGGAACCTCTCAACCTCAGGAAAGACTTTGCTTTGCCGTGGGTTATAAAATGGTTAGTGTTCAGAAGAATTGTTCGATATGATGCCCACAGTTGCTTTCTATTATCGCACCACTCGCCATAGGCAAGAAATTCATCCTCACATGTTACGATCGGAAACGGTGCGCATTGTGCGGTATGAAAGGAACTTCATTCCACGCACGCTAGAGCTGTGGACATCATTATTGTAGTCGCTAGGAAAAACCACAGCGTCCCTGCTGTGGTTTTTCCAGGCGACTACAATATGGAGTTTTTCAAGAAGGGCATTATTGGGTTTCTGTAGGGTCTGCAGCACGAGTGTGACGCCCCTGGTATTGCACACGTCCATCACAAAGGTGCGGAGACATTGAAGGGACGAGGAAGCTGCTGAAAAGCTACCGAAACGTCGGGAATGGTGAGATATATAAAATAATACAATTAAAATTACTTACATTTCAATATATAAACGTTGGTCGTATTGGTTCCCGGTGGCACGGAATAGCGCCACCCTATCCCTTTACGTGGTTTTCGAAGAAGGCGACTAAGGAATAGGGCCGCTCTCCATCTTACTGTATACATACATCTCATGACAAAGTGCCCCTTTGACATCAATATGCCTATTTATTACGTGTGACCGTAAATCATAGTTGGCAAATTAGATATTGTGGATATTAAAAATACCTATGCCTACCCCTCCTACTTCCTTTCAGGCACCATGTACCCCATACGTACAGTGAAATTAGTCTCGAGAAATTTTTGCATATGTAGTGGTGTGTATATTACTCAGATCTTAGAGCGCGTTTCCACTATATCGTTCTGGCCTATACAAAAATGTTTCGATATCCTAACATTACTATTTAATTTTATACTTATCCCTAGCAACACTCTGATTTTTGTTTTCAATAAAAACAAGTTTTTATTTTAAATATAATAATAATAATAATAATTTATTTCGGATACTATTTTGGATCCATAGATAATATTATGTTAGTAACAATGTCTTATACTAGTGTTAGTAGGTAATAAATAAAAATTAAAATTAAAATCAAAAATTCAAATTAAAATCAAGCTCCAAAATAAAATTAAAATCGATGTCAACAAAAAATTAAAATCAAAATTGAGATCAAATATAATTAAAATTAAAATTGAAATCTAAATCAAAATGAAATTTATAAATAAAATCAAAAATTAAATTATCAAAATCGAACTAAAAATTAAAATTAAAATCAACAATGAAAATATAATCCGATTCAAATTAAATTTTGGTATGGATGGAAATCCACCTGTAGATCAGGGGGGAGTCCCATCTCTCAGAAAATACATTCAGGATGCTGTTGGAGGAGGAGCGCAAACGCGTCAGCATGGAAGCGCAACGTTTTCTAATTATAGCAGCGAACCCGTCAACCTGCGCGTCCGCGAACATGCCCGACGCGCTACAACGCCACGGCAACCCCAAAAGCACCCTGAATGCATTATTATATTGGACACGCAAGTCGCTGTATGCCCTCTGCGTAAAACTAGTCCACAGGCTGCACGTGTAAAAAGACTGGCAAAAAGCTTTAAACAGCGTAATCTTGACAGAATCATTACAGCGCGCAAACCTGCGAGCCAGCATATTGCAACGGACAGCCAACGACCTGCGCTCCCTCTCAATATCCACAATACATTATCTTTTAGGTCATCGGTGACCCAATGGCCCAAGTATTTAAACCTCTGAACCCGACCCATAGGAAATCCGGTGAGTGAGAGTTCTGGAAGATGTTCTAATGTATTGGCACCAGATTTAAAAACTAGCCATTCACTCTTATTGGTATTGTACCTGAGCCCATGTGCCACCGCATAACCCTCACAGATTTTGAGGAGTTTCCTCATCTCACCAACAGAAGGGCTCAGCAACACCATATCGTCAGCGTAGCTAATATTGTTTACACAAACACCATCTACGTGACATCCTGTTCTGGTGCTGCTAAGCTCCTCTATCAATTTATTTACATACAGGTTGAACAAACGAGGGGAACTCAACCCGCCCTGTCTTACCCCACAATCCAGCCCATACACTTCAGAATATGTGCCTGCCCATCTCACCCTATTCTTTTGACCACTGTACCAATATCGCAACAGTGATATAATATTAGCCGGGACAGTAGTATCATGGGCAAGCTTATGCCAGAGTAGCTCATAATTTACCAAGTCGAAAGAAAAAGGTTTAGACTTTATAAAAAAAAAAAAATTCATTCAATTTCACGTCCTTGAGCAAACGACAAGGCGACTACCGTGAAACAATAAAATATCGTGTCGTTCTTTAGATGATAGTAGTTTAGCTATAGGTAAAAAGTTTTGACCATAATAATTACGAAACAAAACAAATAAATAAATCGTCACTTGATAGTGGAAACACGCACAAAACCAGAATAAACCAGTTTACGCTGTCCGCAGCTTGGTACCGTTAGAACATAAAGCACACATTTCATTCAAAAATTATAATTATTACGTAGTTTAATTGTTAAATTTTGTATTTGTTGATTGTTGTTATTTTTTGTTATTATTGTTATAATATTTGTTAAAGTGTGTGTGTAAGTGTTGTAACTTTATATTGTTAATTCAAAATGGCTCCAGTGTTAAAACATGGTCGAGGCAAGCCTTTGACTTCTCAAACTAAAGAAGTTTTGTACTGTTTGTACAAATATTTCGAAAATGAGTGTAATAACAACCCGAGCAGTATTATGACCCCCACTCAATTAGTTGCTAAATCAACAGGAATTTCAATAGCATCCGTCAGAAAGGTAGTATCAGAAAGCAAATATCGTCCTTCAGATCAGGAAGTAACATTTAAATCTCCTAAAAAGAAACCGAATCGTAAACTTACAATAGTAATCGATGACTTTGATCAGCAAGTTATCAGAAGAACAATTCATGACTTCCACATCACCAATAAAGAAGTTCCCACTTTGGAAACTTTGCACGCAAAATTGAAAGAAGATATCGATTATAAAGGTTGTGTCAGCACGTTACGAAAACACGTCATGTCATTAGGTTTTAATTGGAAGCAAACAGAAGATAACCGGAAACTTCTTATGGAAAAACACGAAATTAGATACTTGCGAATTAATTATTTGATGAAAATTGCTGAATATCGTGAACAACGCCGACCAATTGTTTACACCGACGAAACATAATTATATACATACATCACATACCCTCTCGAAATCTTGGTCAGATGGAAGCACTTCAGGTTTGAAGCAACATATGTCGAAAGGCAACCGCTTAATCATTGTTCATGCCGGTGGTATGGATGGCTTTATACCAAATGCATTGCTTATGTTTAAAGTCAACCAAAAAAGTGGAGATTACCACGACAATATGAACTATGACAACTATTCAAGGTGGATTCAAACTCAATTAATACCCAACTTACAACCAAATAGTGTTGTTGTTGTTGACAACGCACCATATCATAACTCAATACAAAATCCTGCACCGAATAGTAATTCTAGAAAACAGCAAATGATTGACTGGCTGACATTTCGAAACATTGAGCATTCATCCACGTTGCTCAAGCCTCAATTATATGAACTGATTCTGCAAAACAAGGCGAGATTTATAGAGTACAAGATAGACGAAATATTACGACAGCACGGTCATACTATGCTGCGTTTACCACCATACCATCCGGAGTTTAATCCTATAGAAAATATATGGGGGATAGTGAAAACATATGTCGCAAAAAAGAATGTCGCAATGAATATGAAGGTTATAATGTCATTAGCTGAAGAAAAAATGAACGCCATAACTGTAGAGGAATGGAGAAAAGTTTGCATGCTATTGAGGAGGAAAACAAATATCAGGGTAGAGACGCAGCTTTAGACACAATATCAGAACGAATCATAATTAATTTAAATAATTCATCTGATGAAAGCGAGGATGGGGATGATTGTGATATGTCTGGGGTTGATGAATTATTAGAATAAAACATTTATGGCCGGAGAACACCTAATTCATACACGTCTTCACTGAAGTGAAAACCGGCATTCACTGCTTGTAATGTTTGGAACTGGCTTGTCTGCCTCATACAGTTCCATAGATTACAATGCAGTGGATACACATTTTCACGTCCGTATTAGTACGTAGTGCGTATGCGTAGACGTGTTGTTTTTTTTTATTTGCTGACCATACACTACTACAAACGCAAAAATTTCTCCAAGCTAATTTACCTGTAATTATGTAATATTAAAAATATCTCAGACTGCCGCATCCATTCCTATTCAGCCATTCCTCCCTCGATGTTAACGGATGCATCAGTATGCGCCCCACATCTCCTAAATGCCGGACCGACTTGCAATACTTATAGGAGTTTACTACTACCCCGGGTATTGTATTACATGGGGTATTATGTGCATAACCTGGGGTAGCTTACGTGCCTGGCTATGAATTTTATCAATTGACTTGCTTTGTTTGGTTGGTGAATTATTAAGGTTACGGTGATGACCTTGAGTGATTAGTCTAAGATAGAAGTTTAGTCTTGGAGGCCTTGAGAACAAGAACTTGGAGCGAATAGGGTGCTGACTTGTAGCCTATGTAGTCGTACATACGCTATATAGATACCTAAGCTACGTCAGTCATCGGAGAGCACACTAACGAAGCTCTCATGAACCAGAAACTAGTCGCCGTAGCCGAACATGGTCGGGAAAGTGTTAGTTAAGTCGGCCTATGAACACTTGCGACATCAGTTCCGTGACTCAGATTAACTAACTAAAACGTAAATACTCGCGATAGTATTAGACGATACATTTAAGTTGTTTGTTGGGCTCATAGGTAAGTAGTAATCGAGTTAATGAACAAATTGTAAGGTCCAGTTACACTAGCCAGGTCAGTCTAAGAATGGATGATGTCCATTTTAAACACATTAAGACCCCTATGTGCATTCATCGGTCAAGCATCGGTAGCTTAGTGGTTAAGGAGTCGGCCTTACGATCGAGAGGTCCCGGGTTCGAATCCTGGCCATTACACTACCGACGTGAACCCACTCCTAGCACAAGCAATTTAGCTTAGTTGGAGGGGTTAACGGGAATATTAGTAATTTCGGTTGCTAATATTCTTTTTATAAAAAAAAAAAATATATATATATATATCAATAGATTGCATTTGTTACAGGTAGATGGAGCCCTAAAAAGTACGACAATCTGGTACCTATAACTATAGAACTTTGATATTGTCAGCAGGTGGTGGGATGGGGTCAAATGGCAGACGCTTCACGGGAAATATTGACTTTCATAGAAACTGAAAGTCGAACCAAACTGAATTGGGAGAACAGATTTTGATGACTGTTTCACACTTTTCGGTTGGTTTTTAACTGTCATGGTAACGGCCCAGCAATTACCGTTATATAACCGTCCAACTAAGCTCAATTGCTTGTGTTAGGAGTGGGTTCACGTTGGTACTTTAATGGCCAGGATTCGAACCTGCAACCTTTCGATCGTAAGGCCGACTAAGCTACCGACGATTAATATTTCTACGGGTTTTTATACATCCCTAGGCAATATAAGTCTACGTATAACAAGCTTCTCGAATAAGAAGCAATAAAAGGCGTTTCATATTAAGATTCAGAGGGCAGTGAGACCTCGCCTCAGGCGGCGGGTCTATTGGCTTGCCTCCCAATATTATGTGCTAACTCATGTGTTTGTATGCCATACATATCTTTTATAGTCCCTCATATTATTAGATTCTTTGTATTTCATTGTAAAACTAGCGAGTCACTCCGGCTTTGTATGGGTGTAGTTTTGTTCTAAACTAGCATATAATTTGTAAGTTGAACTTTATTGCGGCGAAGATTTAAACATATAGACGCTTAGTCAATTGAAAATGAACATATTCACACGTACAAATATTTAACTTTGAGCGGAAATCAAAACTAAAATCACCGATTTAATAGTATGTTTATCCGCATTCTACAACCCATAACTAAAGTCGAACTTTTAATTAGCTGCAGTAAAATGACGTTTTGTGGGATACCACTTTTTGAAGAAAAATAAATAGGGATGTGGCTAAGTGAGTAAGTGAATCATTCAATAAATGAATGATCTTTGGTTTTGTTTTAAAGATTCAATATTAAGTTGTAATGTATTTTTTTATTCTATTATTATTATGATGAAGAATTGATCTTTTTCAGTGAAAGTATAGGAATGTACCTACATTCAAAACGAATCAAAAATGTCATAATAATGTTATATATTTTTCGGAATCACTGTCGCTGTCGCTTTCGGCACATTGTACTATTACGTAGTACTATTACTTATTCTGTGCTTTCGGTCACACTAATGTAATACCAAGTCGGTTAACACAAATCTGTCTGTCTATTCATCATCTAATATGATCGAGGTGGTACATAATATTGTGTTTCTCTTTTATAGTGTGAGACACAAAAGTCACTCCACTTAGCCGGTGTCACATTGTTGATTACTTCTTGGAAAAAAGTTTTCACTTCTAGCATTTCATACGTCTTATTAATTTGTCTGCGACGTGTACCTTTGCCTGAGACCAAAATAACTCATCGGTTTAATTCACAGTGATAAGGGGGCAGTCTTAGAAGAGTTCTGATACCTTTATGTGCAGCCATCTCGAATGGCCTTCACCATATTTGGTTCAAATGCAATATTTTTAGTGGTCAGCCACTCTTGAATTCGTGCTTTCGTCCACGACATCTCCGGGATTGTTTCGATCGAGAGTGATAGAGCGCGTTGATAATATAATTGAGCGTTGCGAATAATGAAATCATGTAAACTAAGCTGAATACTTATAGAAGTGTCTCAAACTGACCCGAAGAAATGTTGACCACCGTGGCACCCACACAAAACACAACTATTAAGTTTGAAACTTATTTGATACTAGCACTTTTGAAATAGCTGTCATGTAAACGTTATTTTTCCATTACAAGAAGTGAAAAAAATCCTCGTGAAATAGATAGACCGTTTTAGCCGTGTCAAAACCGACATGTCCGGAAGATACCCCTTATTACGTTTTCATTTGAGATTAAACTATGCTTAAACAGCATAAGACTCGAATTAGAAACTTAGGACGCTGCTAGGTGTCTAAGATATCTTTCAAATGGGACCTAAAACTCATGCTAGCCTAGTACAAAAAAAATCAGTATCGCTTCTACATAAGATTCAATAACTTGAGTCCACGCCAAAAACTGATGTCTCGGTGTATAAAAATCATCACAATTGAAATATTACGGCAAATAGGGTAAAATAATGAATGGATTTAACTACTTTAGAGTATGTTTATATTTTTTATAATATTAAAATCATTACCCAGATATATAATATGAATATCTTTTTGTTATTGAAATTCAAAAGTGGAATTCAGGGGCTCAAAAGTGGAGGGTAGGTACACTTTTTTTTTGGAAAACGCTCAATTACGACTACTGCTACTGCATTCGGCTTGAGTTTGCGTAGAACACCGGCGAACCACACCTCGAAACAAAAAGGAAATGTGTAAAAGGATCAACGTTTATACAGCCTTTTATTTATTATGAATAATAAATAGAATTAATTATGATCATTATGAGTAAGTTATGGAACGATTAGAATGATCTTCTGTGAACTGAATCACATCCCTATTGAGATTAGGCTGTAAACATTATTTTACGCAATGACATTTTGAAACGTCATTTTACTGCATCTAATTAAAAGTCGAAGTATAGAGATGTTTACTTTGGGTCTAGATAGCGTTGTGTAGAATGTCCTACAATATTATCTATTTATATATTCATCATTCTATTCCATAACACCGTCCAACGAATTACCACAAGGGTAGGGTTGGCTAGGCACAGTATGTAATTCTTTAAATTCCCTTTAACGATACCGATATCATCGATAACGTGGGCTAGAGCCGGGTAGAACAGTTTGTTCGTGTCTATCCGCTGTTTGCGATGCACTTGCGACTCGTGGCTCGCTCCGTATTGCTAACAACGTATTGTGGATACTCGTTTACTTACTCTGATTCTAGCTTGAATATAGTTTTAAAATGTTGTATTTATTAATGTACCCGGTTATCGCATGGTGGATTTGTTAATGAGCGTTGAAATCGGATAATACTTTAGCCTTTCTTTATACCACTTAGGTGGCAGAAAAGTACACGGCCCACCTGATGGAAAGTGGTTACCGTGGCCTATGGACGTATGCAACACCAGGGGCGTCACACTCGTGCTGCCGAACCTGAAGAAACCTTCTAATGCCCTTCTTAAAGAACTTTGTTTTTTTTTGTTTTGGAAAAACATCACAAGCCTTGGTAGAGTCGAAAATCAGATATTATAGCCCGAGTTTTATATCGTTATCAGTAAAGTTCCGTTTATATCCTACCTTTTTTGCCCCCGGGCGGGGGCAAAAAAGGTAGGATATACCCACTTGACATATTTCTACCCTAATCCACTTCAACGATCATAGTTCCCGGCCACTGTCCGGCCGTAGATTCGTCCGAACCCGTGTGTTCTGTCAATAAAACTGAAATAAAACGCGTCGTATCGCCCATCGTAAAGTTGGGACGACCAAGCCTAGCCTTATGATGCCATATAAAAGAGACTCAAATACAATTGCTTTTATATTTTTTTATGAACAAGTAAAATATGACAATAAAATTGTGCGCGGAATCACGGATGGACAGTTGTGGGATTAATGAAATCGTAAAATCGGATATATTGGTTAGTTTCCTGATTTATGAAATACTTGAATTGATTTCAAAGATTTAATTGGTGAGGACGAAAAGCCTGTATGGTTGCAGTGAATCGAACCTCAATGAAGGTAGGTATGTTTTTATTTGATTTCTGTACTATTATATTCTTTGTGTAGGTACTACTAGTGTATTCTGTACTTTATACTTTGTGTCCACCTACGTGGGTAGATGTCGGTTATCGTTCCCTAAACTCTAGTAGGTATATCTCTGTACCTATTAAAATCTGTATTATTAAAATCGGTTTAGTGACATAGCGTGAATGCGTACTGAGTAAAACGAGGTGAATATAGATCAATGGATGAACAGAAATGAAAGGGGCAGCTAAATTCTGTAGTTATTGAATGTACCTAGGTATTTTCTTTCAAGTGAAACTATGGACATAATGAATAGAATTATTAAAAAAAAAATTGTAAAAGAAATTATTTTATCTCTATTTCTATTGGTAAATACGTGATCAGCCTTATAAAATATTGTCGAATTCCACAACTTAGGTGGTATTCTATACACACTCTACCTCGAACCTCGTACCGCAATCGGCTCGTAAATATACATTCAACGGATGCACTACCAAGATTTATTGACTGCATTTTATCCGATCAGTTTTGTGAACTTGCCTTTAAAGATAAACATCTATACTATACATCTATAGATGACCTCTATACACGTATATTTTACGTTAAATGTACTATTTAGAGATGATCAATATATTAAAACTAGCTGTTGCTTGCGGCTCCGCCCTCGTGGATGTCAATTATCGCGGCCAAACATAGCCTTTGTCCTTTCCCAAGATCTAATCTATAGTTCCCGACATTTAACTTGGCAATAAGTCGCGAGACAAACAAGCCTCTGGTGCGCGCGGATTGGTTTAATATAACCTATTATTGGTGGATTTGAGGTCCTCCGCCGCCGCATCATCTCAAGCTATCCTCAAAAGACACTCAATACGCGCATACTGCGCATAAAGAGTGCATTTTGTGACGTGTTTCTTGCCAAGTTAAATGCCGCCAACTACACCTCTGTACCAAATTTCATCAAAAACGGTTCAGTGGTATGAGCTTGAAAGCGTAACAGATAGACAGACATAGACAAAGTTACTTTTTTATTAAGTACTAGCTTTTGCCCGCGGCTCCGCCCGCGTGGATGTCGGTTATCGCGACCAAACATAGCCTATGTCCTTTCTCGAGGTCTAATCTACCCCTATACCAAATTTCATCAAAATCGGTACAGTGGTTTGGGCGTGACAGGCAGACAGACAGACAGACAGACAGAGTTACTTTCACATTTATAATATTAGTAGGGATGGATGTGAATAGTAGGTATATCTCATGTAAGTATGCCATGGTGTTGTCTTTCCTAGAGGGTATTGTAAGGCAACTAAAGGATAGGGCTGTTCTCCATCCGACGACGGTGCCTAAACATACAGCCCATGACATATTTTCGGCTTAATACAGACAACCTTACGGCTAACCTTATAAAATAATAATAATGGTTCTACGGGACTGTGATGACGAAAATCTTCTTAGTGGTTGCCAAGAAAAGCAACCTAACTCTTAGAGTTAGGTTGCTCTCACCTGCTTAGAGTGGGTTTTCATATCTCTCAAAAAAATTCCGCTGAAGTCTTTCCAGGTCGGGGCCGCATTTCGAACTAGTGGTCCATTTGTTACGCTAGTCTTTAATATAATATTTTTAATTTTGACGTTTTGTAACCTCGTTTTAATGGTCTACACAGAATAAATGATTTTTGACTTTAACTTCTCAAAAACAGAAAGTGTCTCATTGCTACATACAAATCAAGGATTTACTTTAGAACTTCATAAACCCGCTTTTTAATATCGAAGTGACGTGCGCACAGTCTAGCAGATGCACTTCGACTGCCTATAAAAGTATTTACGAGCGTGTCACACACCGCCATCTAGGAACGGAGATTGGCAACTCCCGGTAAACCCTCCGACACTTTGGATAACGTAAAACTAGATCTTTTACGACAGTTAAGCTGAAAGTGAGTTAAAGTTAAACGACTAAGTCGTTTGGCCAATGCTTTGCGGCAATTCCAAGTTATGTGTGAAAGTTAGGAGATTTAGTATTAAAATGTAGTGTGAGCGAAGATTGTGCTTCTCTATGATTTCGTCTATTACGTGTAGAATACAAATTTTGAAGAAGAACAAGAATTTAGATACGACTCGCTGTTTCCCGCGACCTTTGATCCCGTTCCCACTTATAAAACAAGTAGCTTAGGTGAGTAATGTGTTATTCCAGACTATTATTCCCCTGTACTAATTTCAGTCAGATCCGTTTAGCCGTTAGTGCGTGATTGAATGACAAACATAACAAATAGGTACCTTCACCTTCACAAACATTCACATTTATAATACTGGTATTAAAAGGAAGTCGGATTTATTTTGGGATTCAGCTAATTTTTCATAATATATTCCTTGAAGTACGAGGATGGGCGCAGAGAAAAATTACGCTACTACTTATAGTCCGAGAGCTGGTACGATTTTTGGAGTACATTCTTGAGGCAAGCTGAAAACTTGTCACACACCTTTCCTGTTATGTGCGTTAACAGGAAAGGTGTGCGTAGGTGTGGTACAGGTTTTATTGCGAGTTTCCCTCCTCTCCTTCTCTTACTTCGGATAAGATGTGGTGGAGATACTCACTTGCGGTGGTAGTACTTATTCTTTCTCCGCCACCACATGGATAACGGTGTTGAGCCTAAATAAATAAAATAGGTACTAATATAGAAATATCGCACGCTTCAACTGTAGAAGGAACTTCCTGCCGTGGTTTTTCCAATGGGGTTCTTCAAAAAGGGCATTAAAAGGTTCTTACGAGGTCGGCAGCGCAAGTGTGACGCGCCTGGTCTTGCATACGTCAATAGGCCACGGTAACCACTTTCCATCAGGTGGGCCGTGTGCTTGTCTGCTACCTAAGTTATATAAAAAAAAATTGGACCTGAGACTTCAATACAAAAAAACTAGCTGTTGCCCGTGGCTCCGCCCGCGTGGTTGTCGGTTATCGCGACCAAACATAGCCTAATTCCTTTCTCGAGGTCTAATCTACACCTATATCAAATTTCATCGAAATCAACCGATTTCAGTGAAACTAACAGTGTTTTTGACGTAAAAGCATAACAAAGGACAGACAGAGTTACTTCTGCATTTATAAGTCGTTGGAAAAATACCTCGACCTATTAAACTTTTTGCGGACGTAGCCGCGAATTACCTACAGCAAGCCTACAACTATTTGTAATAATTAATTTAGGATTCGCATATAGTTTTTATGGTTAAATTTATGATGGTTAACAACCAGTTAGGAAATTGTCTTTGAAAACCAGTTATGTGATTTGTTTTGTTACAAACGTATTTTCGACCGACAATTTAGAACTATGTTCTCAAAGGAAGCTCTCGAGGTGAGGTTGTGCTGATCGAGTGCTACGTTTTTTTGCACAGAATACGAAATTACTCGGACATCGCTACAAAATGATTGACATTATTACTACCTACTGCCTTATAGCTGGAATTACATTCTCAGCTATATGTTTAATGATACAAACCCTACTCTTCGTACGTCGGCCTGACATCAGAAAACTGGATCAAAAAATTCTTATGCAGCTCGCAGTGACGCGTTGGATATACACTATCGGCCATTTTGAATTTGTGCCAAGGATGTTATTCACAGTTGCGGATATCAGCCTCAGATTTTGGACATGTGTGTACACAAAAAACTTGTACGATAAAATGGTGAAAGTGTTTGTGCCTGAGAAATGGAGTTTTCTTAAACTTTCATTGACGATCTTACCTGTGTCTTTAGTTATAAGCGCGTTATATGAGTTATCATTTATTTGGTTTCCGAATAATAGTTCAGTTCTTACAGACGCCATTATGGCTGCATATATGTGGGTGTATATAATAATTAGATGTTTAGCGCCGTGTGTGAACTTACTTTTGTTCGGTAGGATATTTTACTTAATTATTAGTAGAAAGATAAGACGCAAGAGTGACGATACTATTGCAAACTTTGCTGTTGGTGTTAAGATTTGCGTAATCTCATTTGTTTTGGTGAGCATTACCAGTTTACAACTTTTGGCTGATGACGCAGTGGCGATTATAGTAACAATCTTGGAGGAGAATCAGTATATTACAGAGTCAGTGTATCTTGACAAATTTTATACGTATTTACGAGTCGTAGGTTCTTACCAAGGTGGAGAAATAATCGCTATTTTTATTATTTTGATGCGAAATTCTACGTAATTTTATGACTTCTGCTAGTGGTGTACTAGAATTATTTATTAAATTAGGTATTAAATAGTTTGATAGAAATAATACAGTCAATTTTGACGTTTAATTAGTAACCCGCCAAGTAGTCGCGCCTCTTTTTAAAGCTGCGTTTACATACTCGCGGCAGAGCGAGGGAAGTGGCGAGAGAAGTGGGCAGAGACGTAGTGTGAATGGTATATTCGTCATGCCGCGAGTACTGCCGCGTGTTTTGCTGCGAATGTCGGCTTGGCGGCGCGAGTCAAAGGAGCGGCAATACTAGCGCGATGAACTATACGAGACCGCTAGATGGCGCTAATCAGTAAACACGACTTTCGTTATTGCTCCTCGAATATTTACTTTTAAAAATATTTATATCGATCTACGAAAAGTGTATAGTAGTTTAAAGTGATAGTTTTTATTAATAATCTATTTAATCAATTCGCTATGCTGTAAAAGCATAATGCGTACACTGCTACAGCGTTGTCCTCCATACGTTTACGTCCGTCTCCGTTGCAGGGCGAATACTGTAATGCGGACCAACGCGATGATGGGAGTGTGTGAATGCTAGGGCATTAATCGCGCGAATATTTCCGGCAACACGATGAGCAATGCGAGTGGCAGTATGTAAACGAGGGGTAAGACGTGAACAGTCCCGCTAGGGTGAAAAGACCCAGACTTTGAATGCATTATTTTCAATAATCTAATTTTTAGGGATTATTTTTACATGAAATAAAAATTAGACAGTACAAGCAACAAAAATTTCATTATTTAGAGGCAAAAAGTAACATATATTATAGAATTCAAGAGATATCTACTATAGTCGAACTTTTAATTAGCTGCAGTAAAATGACGTTTTGTGATATTTTTCAGATATCTTTCAAATAGGACCTACAACTCATGATAGCCTAGTACAAAAAAAAAACTGTATCGCTTCTACTTATTATTCAATAACTTGAGTTCACGCCAAGAACTGATGTCTCGGTATTGAATAAATCACTTGAACTTTTCCACAATTAATATATTTTTTATTACCTGACCGGTTTCGCCTTACGGCATTCTCAAAGGTTTACAAAGGTAATGCCGTAAGGCGAAACCGGTCAAGCAATAAAAAACATATTAATTGTGGAAAAGTACAAGTGATTTATTCAATATGTGTAGCAAGTTCCACCAAGTGCCATCAATCTCCAGTTTAGACAGTCTGATTTCTCGGTGTATAAAAATCATCACAATTAAAATATTTCGGCAAATAGGGTAAAATAATGAATGGATTTAACTACCTTAGAGTATGTTTATATTTTTAAAATATTAAAATCATTACCCAGATATATAATATTATGTATATCTTTTTTCTTACTGAAATTCAAACACAGGGGCTCAAAAACACTTTTTTTTGGAAAACGTTCAATTACGAGTACGACTACTGCTACTGCATTTGGCTTTTGGCAAAGGATCAACGTTTGGGTAGATGCCGGCGAACCACACCTCGAGACACTCAATAAGGAAATTTGTAAAAGGATCAACGTTTATACAGCCTTTTATTTATATGAATCAAAAATAGAAATAAGTATGATCATTATGAGTAAGTTATGGAACGATTAGAATGATCTCATCCCTATTGAGATTAGGCTGTCAACATTATTTTACGCAATGACATTTTGAAACGTCATATTACTGCATCTAATAAAATTAATAGTCGAAGTATAAATATTAGTTTTTAACTTTTTTATGTGTTTTCTAAATATTATAATTATTTTTTACTATCAAAAATAATCAACAAGCTTTAAAAATAAAGGAATAGTTATTTGTTATACAAGAGTGCAAAGTTGCTTTTTAACTGCGTGCTCATTTTTGATGACCGAGCAAGCGAAAGATTCTAAATTTGAATCACGAGCGTAGCGAGTGATTCACAAATTAGAATCTTGAGCGTTGGCGAGGGAATCAAAAGAGCACAAGGTGAAAAATCTTTGCACTCGAGTGCAACACGTAACTTTTCATCCCACCTCAGCGAGGAAATAATGAAATGCTTCTCCTTCCTAGCGTTAATTCCCAGTCAGCATCCGAAGCTTTCACCTCGGAGTCCGGGGTCCGCTTTACCAGTCTTAACTGCGGATTTGGCTGGACCTCGATATTTGCCGTGAAGCGACTGCCATCTGACCTCCACAACCCAATGATGACATTAGGCGATATCGAAGCATTGCAGCCAGACCGTTGTTGTTGAACTTTTTAGGGCTCCAACTACCCGTAACGACTGCCATAGGTGTTCGTATGGCATCCGTGACCGACGGCTTAACGTGCTCTCCAAGGCACGACCAGACCAATGCAAATACCCATTTTCATGCATAAAAAATATTTGCACTGAGCGGGGATCGAACCCGTGCCTCCTGCGTAGCGGCCGCGTTCAATACCACTACGCCATGGAGGCTGTATAATATGTGTATTAATACTAGTAATAAAATACAACAAAATAAAAATTCAACAACAATGTCAACAATAATGACGTGAAAAAAATTGATGCGCGCAAAGCAAATTAAAAAAAAAGTACACCAAGGAGGTTACGAGTCTGAGTTTTTCATGAATTAAAAAAAAGTTGTATGATAAATTCGGCACCATAGAGGTAGAAGTAAATAGGTTTAATGATGTTTTGAGTCCACAAACCTAGTACACACGATGTTCTAAATTCAAATTTACTTTACCTCTCTAGAGGATAAAAACGACTTTTACGCTCAGTTATCGAAGAGCAAAAATAGTCTTTCCGAGATGGTGGGATGAAAAAATATTTTCATCCCACCATCTCGGAATATATCGCTTGCTCGGTCATCAAAAATGAGCACGCGGTTAAAAAGCAACTTTGCACTCTTGTATAACAAATAACTATTAACATTTACATACGTATTTTTTTAATAATTCTCCAATATGACAAAATCTGTCATGTATGTGTAACACATATAATATGTTAGGTATAGTAAATCATAAATCATAAATCATAAATCATAAATGCAGTCTCTTCCCGGAATGACTGGTTTGTCCTAGGTTTGACCAACGCCTTCGGGCTAACCCCGAAATAAATTTCAATTTCAGCCTGTGATTAAAGTATTTTAGTCAAACCATTCCATTCCATTTTTTATTTAGTCACACAAAAATTAAATTTTCGGGATTTTGTACTCTCGGTATATTATTATTATGTATTACTTTCGGTATTTTGAACATTAGGTCAGACGAATATTCGGGATTTTGAATTCGATCTTCCGTACGTCGGTATTATGATATTCATGATATTGACTAGTCAAACCTAGGAGCGCCGGAGCATAACATGCAAACATTGACATTTTAAAAGCAATATTGACATTAACTTACACATAACGCGTATTTCGAATCGTCTTTTCTGAAGCATTTTGTTAGAAATACTGTTTCTATATTGTATACAGTCAAAGCCAAAATGAAATCCATTCAATACACATTAAAACTTCTTGGGGTTGTATAAGACAAACGTACAAAAGCGATCGTCTGCGGTCAGCTTTATAAAGTGGACTTTTATATCGGTGGCCCGCGAAACACGACCTCTCTCCGTAAAGTATACCTCGTAGAGTTAAAACAACTAGAAGCGCCCAAGGTATGTTTATTGCCTGACAATATTACGAGCACTGAATTGTTTGAAGCAATTAGGATCATCAACTTTAGCGCAGCTTCTGGTTGTGTTTGAGGTTCCTACTTCAGAGTCCGAAATCTACTTCTCTTTTTTGACGAATTTTTTGAATGCGACTGTGCTTGCCTTGATAACCTGCATTATAGTCTCGTCCGCCAATGAGCAGGTGTGCCGTCTTACTTATGAAGTTGGCTTGGGTTCCGAAGACATTTGTGGTCCATACCTACAATTAATATACACTGAGATTAACAGACGCGGCTCACCTGCAACACCAGCGGCGTAACACTCGTGCTACCAATCGTGTATGAAACCACCGCAGGAAGATCATTCCACAGCGTGCGTGCGATGAAGTTACTTTCATACTCACTGTGCGCACCGTTTCCGATCGTGCCCTGGGAGGTTATATTCCCTGCTTGTGCCGAACAGGAATCTATTTAACCGTGGGCATCATGTCGAATAATTCTTCTGAACACACACTATTGACCTGAAAATGGTAGCGGGGACAGACTGGGTGTAGAAGGCGGGGGAAAGGCACAAATTGAGATAGCCTATTTTCAGCAGTGGACTGCAATGGGCTAATTGATTGATTGACACACCATGGCACAAAGGGTGGTACACGTACAGTTACTACTGCTCCCCTAGACAAGTGGTAATTCGTTGCTCGGCGTATGATGGAATAGAATGACAAATGTATAGGATTTGACGTTTTTGACATTCTTTGACGCCTGTCATATACGTCAAATCACAAGTACATTTCGCATTGCTACTTGTCTAGAGTGGCTGAGGTTCGTACCCCATCTAGTGCAGATACATCAGCGTCCCCCATTCCCCGGAGATTGAATAAGGCCGGAGTGAAGTCGACGCCGGATTTATGAGGATTCCCCCCGACATCGCACTCCTCTGATTGCCAGTTTATTTCGTGTCAAAGTGCGTGCCTGCCGCCGCTCGCCAGCTAATGCTCTACAAATTTCAGACTTTGATAGCTAGATGATAGTATCAATCTCTTTTCCAGCTAAACTGCGTGAAAGTCTATATAATATACTCGTAAGTCTATGAGGTTGAAAAATCAACGCTTTTAAGCGGTATTGCTGAGCGAAAGGTAAACTTTATTGAACCAATTTCGTATTAGCTCTGAACAATTTATTGACTAGTAAATTTTTTCAACTTTTTTGTATTTAGTCTGTCAATTGACTGCATCTTGCTGTATGCTAGGATGAATTTCAGATGCTACCGATCCTAATGTGCTGGGGCGCATATTGGGAAAGGCCTATGTCCAGCAGTGAATCAATTGATTTTTAAGAATTGTTTTCTGTAGAGTCATATTCATAGGTTATTTCACCTTGAACACCTGCGTAATGGAGGCTAAATTATAACTTGCAACTTTTTTATTAGGTACATTACTTTTCGCTTACAGAAGTCTTATTAAGTATCCGATTATTTTGTCTCATGTGGTTGAAGTGCTAAGTGCAATACTACGCTACTAATGTGCTACGAAGTCTTAAAAAAGATTGATTCACCGGTTCGTAAACATTTACCAAAACAATCTTCGCTTTATGAACCTGTATGAACGGCGCTTAATTTAATAAATATTCAATCACAATCAGTTAGATACAATAAACGGTAACACAATTTAGACCTAATGCTACAGTCGATAAACTATAAATTTCTATACGTTAAACTACTTAAATTGCAGTAGAGATGTCTCTTACATGTGAGCTAAGAGTATGCTAAGCGAATGTATACTTTAGCGTATTGTATTAAAGTTTATAATTGGCTGTAAGAATTGAGTTCAGAAATTCATAGGTGCGGTACCGTCGTCGCGTCGCCGCTTATTTGTAGTGGTACTTCTGTGTGCTTCGCAGTAATAGTAGTATGCCGAAGTTGTTGCATGCCTATTTAATATAACTAAAACTTAGTTTAGTAAGGTCAAATAAGTATTAAAACTTTTGAGCACAGTGACAGGGTTTCTTGATTGTAGTGGTGGAAACAGAAAAACAAGTTGATGGTTTTCTGGTTGTATTTGAACCTTGCCGTCCGTTCTCCTACAGTTCACGTCTGAGACCGAATCCTGGGCTACAGAGTTAAGACTTTTTTTTCAGGAGCGACTCACATCGTAACATCTGTCCCCAAGGGAGAAATTGCCTTTTTTTTTTTTTTTTTTATCGTGCGCAAAATCCCCACGGATACCTCCCCCACCGTAGCCGGAGGAGGAGGTTATGTCGGACTCGAACCGACTAAAACGCACGCCGTCTGTGGGCCGTCAGTTGCCGGAGGTGAGATTGTCGTAGCCATATCCCTCGCACCCCGGCCGACCCAGGACCATATCTCTCGATCTGGCCCTCTTCCGGTGAGGGGACCACAGAGTCCCCAACCCGCCCCCGGGTATGGGGAGGCACGCAATGCGTGCCGCCGCCGCGGCCTGCTTCTGCTAGGGTGACAGGCGGCTCTACCCGTCACCCCCAGGCCCGCGCTCATGGGGGACGGAGGTCATTCTGCGACCTCCGACGCCCGAGTTGCCGCTGCTCGTTGCGGGCCGCGCGGTTTGCGATTCTCCTTCGCTCCTCGCGCTCCCGCTCCGCCGCCTCCTTCACGAGCATTACTTGCTCGCAGAAGGAGTCGCCGGCGGCCCACGAATCTGCGCAGCGAACCATCGCTGCGAGCAAAGTGGCGAGCGTGAGAACTCTCACTCCTAGGGTCGCCACCAGCTCCCGTCTCGGCGTCTCCCACGCCGGACACTCGGTGAGCGTGTGCAGCGCCGAGTCCTCGCTCGCGTCGCAGTGATGGCACTCGGACGTTGGCTCTTTCTTCGCGGTCCGATGCAGATACCGCCCAAAACACCCATGATTGGTGATGATCTGCGTCAGCCAGAACGAGAGGCCGCCGTGTGGCCTCTCTAGCCACTCCCCCATGATGGGTCTTACCGCCGCTACTACGGCGTGCCCTGCGCGTGGTTGCCCAAGTTGTAGCTCCCACTCCGCCACCATGTCCCTGTGGAGCCGGGATCTCACGGCCCGAATTTCTTCAGGCCCAGGATCGTGTCCCCGCTCCTGCGCCGCCTTTCGGAAGCGGTATAGCGCCGAAAGGGATCTCGCTTCCAGGATCCACGGTAGCGATCCGGCGAGGAGACTCGCCGCTTCAAAGGATATCGTGCGGTACCCCCTGATGGTCCTGATGGCCATTTTCCGCTGCGGTTTACGCAGCAGGTCCACGTACTTGGCTCTCAGGTTGTCCGCCCATACGGAGCACCCATATAGTGCCATGGACCGCACGATACCCGCGTAGAGTCTCCTGCAGGAGTCCTCCGGGCCCCTCAAATTGGGCAGCAGACGCGTCAAAGCGTTAGCTGTGTGCAACAATTTGGGGACCAGGCTTCGGAAATGCTTCCCGAAGTCCCATCGACCGTCGAGCACGAGCCCCAGATATTTCATCTGGGGCTTGATGCCGATGAGAGTGCCTCCCACTGTGATGCTGGATCCCGCTGGTGGTCCGCGCCGAGGTCCATGAAAGAACATGGCCTTGGTTTTCTGCGGAGACACCTCGAGACCCAACCGCCGGATCCGTTCCACGACTTGGGCAACCGCGGTCGTGGCCTTCAGGGTTGCTTCGCGATGTGTAGCCCCGCTCGCCATTACTAGCGTGTCGTCCGCATAACACGTCACGGCGGCACCATCCACGAGCTCACCGCGAAGCACCCAGTCGTATCCGATGTTCCACAGGAGCGGCCCCAGGACCGATCCCTGCGGAACACCGCACGACATCTCTCGCCGACCGACACCGGTCGCACCTGGGTAGATGACAGCTCTCTCCGTCAGGTACGCCCCGACTATGCGGCGGAGGTAGAGAGGCACATCATGGTACATGAGAGCCTCCATAATGCAACTCCAGGGCAAGGTGTTGAACGCGTTGGAGATGTCTAAAGACACCGCCAACATCACCTCGCCCCGAGCGACCGCATCCTCCGCCAGAGTCCTCACGCGCATGATTGCATCCACGGTGGAGCGCCCTCGGCGGAAGCCATATTGGGCGTCCGCCAGATCCGGCTCTTCTCTAGAGAGGTGCTCGACGAGGCGCTTCGCGATAACTCTTTCAAAGAGCTTGGCCACCTCATCGAGCAACACTATGGGCCGGTAGCCGGACGGTGAGTCCACCGGGCACCCCTCCTTCCGGATGAGGACCAGTTTCCCAGTCTTCCAGGTCTTCGGAAACTGGCCCCGCTCCAAACATGCGCTGAGCAACCCTCTGAGTCGAGGCTCGAGAGCGTCTTCCCCTAGAGCTAGGACCCACGCGCGGCCTGGAATGCCGTCGGGTCCCGGGGCGGTGTTCTTCTTGGCGCTAAGCCTTCGCACCGCCAGCTCTAGTTCTACCCAAGTGACCTCGGGCACGTCGTCGTCAACCACGCTGGGCGCCACAGGCGACCGAGGTGGCGGGGTCATCCGCGGTGGAACATGTTCCGCCCGCGTCGGGAACAGGGATTCAACCACTCCTCCGAGCAGAGCCGGCTGGAGAGTCTGGGTCAGCGGCGGGGCCCGGGGGCGCAGCTTTCCTCTTACCATAAGATAAGGCCGCCCCCATGGGTCCCTCTCCAGCGTCTCCATCAGCTCTTTATAAGCCGCGGCTTTGGCCCGCTTAATCTCCGCTCGGAGGGCATTCCTGGCCTCTCTGTATCCCTCATGAAGCTCCACCACTCGGGGCTCCGTATCTGCGGGTCGACTACGCCTCCTACGGAATCTGGCCCACCGGCGGTGCGCGATCACGCAGGCTTGTCGCAGCCTCGCGATCTCCGCAGACCACCAGTAGACCTGACGCCTCGGACTATAGGGCGGAGCCCTAGGCATACCCGCATCGCAGACACGTGTCATGGCCTCCCGAAACCACACCGCCTCATCATCGATATCAACAGGCCTGTCCGGCGCCATGGCCCAGGCCTGTACGATGGCAGCCTCCAGGAGGACCTCCCGATTCAGTGCCTTAAGCACCCAGCGCGGCTCGCGTGGGGCCGGTATGACCGGCGCATCGCCTGCGGGGCGAGAGACGTCAAACCGAACATATCGGTGATCCGACAGTGTCTCCACCCCCGCAACGACTCGCCAGTTCCGCACACGGTGTGACAGCGAAACGCCCGCGAACGTGAGGTCCACGATCGAGCTGCGCTCCGCGGCCACGAACGTGGCTTCGGCCCCGCAATTCTGGAGAACTAGACCGAGTGTAGCGGCCCAGCTCTCCAGTGCCCTGCCCCGCGGGTTCGTGTGCCGGGATCCCCAGGTCACAGACCAGGCGTTAAAGTCCCCGAGCACAAGAACCGGGCGAGGGTAACAGGCATTGACGACGTCGGCCAGCTGATCCAGCGATTGCCGATATTGGTCTATGTACCGGTGTCGACTCGGCGTGAGATATACGGCCACGACCGCTATCTCCCCCGCAAGTGCCGCCACGCAGCCATGCCCCCTCGCAATGACGGTAAGAGGGGGGCTGCCTGCAGAGGCATTATGCACCAGTGCCGCCGACCAATCCAGGTCGATCACCCAGGCAGGCCCGGGTGGTCGGTGAGTGTATGGATCGGCGACAGCGGCGACATTTATGGACCACTGTGCCATGCTCTGGAGCAGAAGTGCCTGAGCATCGACACCGTGGCCCACGTTCGCCTGAAGGATGCGGAGTTGAGGATCCATTATGGAACCCTCTCCTCCGCACTCCGCCGCGAACTAGATGCGGAACGCCCGCCTCGCGGCTTTGGCTCCCCCGCGGTGCAGGTTTTGCTGCCAACCCTGTGGTTGGCCGGCTTGCCCTCCGCCGCACACCTGAAGCAGTGTGGTGGAGCTTCGCACTCACCGGCCACATGACCGGGTTGACCACAGCGGAAGCAGCGGTCTCCGACCGTCACCTCCGCCGTGCACTGCACACCCACGTGGCCGACCGACAGGCACCTGAAGCACCTGGCCGGTCGAGCCTGCAGGAGCCGTACCTGCATCTTCGCAATGCCTCCTACCGCGAGGCTCCGCTTCTCGGCAGCCTTTAGGGCTGCGGCGATGGGGCAGCCGACAACTGCCGCCCCCAGTCCATAGCGGCCGAAGCGGATCGTTCCAACTTTGACCGCGTCCAGGGGACAGCCCCCGGCCTCCGCTACGGTGAGCCTTAGCTCCTCAGCCGTGATGGAGTCGTCCAGGCCCGAAATGCGCAGTTCTGCGCATTTATTGGGCCTGGACACCCGGACATCGGCTGCGTCCAGCGACTCCCTAAGCGTCGCGGCTACGGCGTCGGCTTGAGGACCACTGCTGGTGCCGGGTATCGCGATGAGCCGGGCACCCGTCCTCGTTTGCCTGAACGTGATGGCCCCCGAGATGTTGAGGGCCTTCATGTCAATTAAGGTCTTGGCATAACTCAGGACCGGGCCCAGCTTCACGCCCTTCTCTGCCCCCTCCGCCGTCAGCGATAAGAGGACAGCCGTTGATCGAGGTGCGCGCAGCCTCCCCGGCACTCCCTTCGCGGCAGCCTCAGCTTTCTTAGCCTTTCTGGCTGCCTTCTTACGGGCATTCCGCCTCTTTTTGTTGTCTCCGACTACCTCCCAGCCCCTCTCCGGCGGAGAGCTGGTGGAGGCAGTCGGAGCCGAGCCCTGGGCCGGGACTGGGGCCGGGGACGCCTTCCCTTTGCCCTTCCCCTTGCCCTTGGTCTGGACGCCCTGAGCAGCTTGAGCTGTGCTAGTGGGAGGTGCGGCAGTCATGCCTCGAGCCGACGCGCGCGTGGTCGCCACCGCAGCTGGACGGGTAGCACCCCTCCTGGCCGCATCTGCATACCCGATCGGCGGCGCAAGGGCCGGGCGGCGGAAGGAGTCCATGATGGTCTCCATCATAGTCCGTGTGCGCTCCTCATGCGCGGCCTGCCGTGCCTCCTGGCGCTTTTCCATGGCGGCCATGGCTGCCGCGAAGGCCGCAAATGGATCCACCACCGCCCGTGTTGGCTGCAGCATCGGCGACACCGACCGATTCGTCGGTGAGACCGGTCGCTCCGGCTGCGCCGCAAACGCCTGCCGCGATGATCGCGTCACGCGCACCTGCGGCATTTCGGCCACCACTTTTTTCAGGCCCGCTATTTCCGCCGCCATTGCGTCCCTGTCCTTGCGGTACTCGGCCTGTCGCTGGGCCTCTTGCCGCTTGGCATCAGCCCGGAACTCGGCCAACTCCGCCTTGAGGGACTCGGCCCACTCGGCAAGGCGCCATGTGGTCTGCAGGACCCGCTCGTCTTCCGGCGTGGGCGTCCCTGTTTGGGTGCTCGCCATCGCCTGGAGGGCCTCCACTGCCTCCCTGGTGACCGTGTCGGTCCATTGCGGGTCCGCCGCCGAGGTGGAGGGTCTCAGCGGCGCTACCACATCCTCCGGGGTGGAGGCGCATAGGGAGAGAGGGGCTCGGGGGGCCACCGTCTTGCCACCTCGCGACCTTTGGCATCCGATCGCTACAAATTTGTAGGGGGGAGGGCGCAGCAGCTCCTCGCCACTGAAGCTGCCACTGGAAGACGAGTCAGTCAGGGTGAGGTCCAGATCTGACTCGGCCCTCGGCTTCTTCTTTTTCTTCTTCCGCTTTCGTGCAGATTTCCGGGTCTGCAGGCCCATCGGGCTGTTGGCCCTGCTCCTCTCGTTGGCCGTGTCGAATTTCTCCGACACAGCCGCAATTTTGGACGCGACCTCCGCGTCGTGATGCTGCGCGACCTCCGCGCAGACTGTTTCACTTGGTTTGGGGGGGTTATTAAAGTTTGCTTCCATAATAGATCCCACGAGTAGAGACGATTTAAACTACACTTCCCGGGTGACGCTCATTCCGGGAAGCGGGGTAAATACTGTGGAGTTCCCCAAGTGTCCACAGGTTTTAATCGACTTCGCTGTCGGGTTTTAGAGACTTTTCCTTGTCGCGGGCCGGCCAATTAAGGCAAGCCCCGCGGCTTCCAAGATCACGGCTTCCTGAGCGTGGCTAGCACTCAGGTCGTTGTCGATCTCCCGGAGGTTGCGCGACGCGGGAGAGGGGCCAGCCCTCCCAACTCCGACAGTGGCACGAGTGCCTGTCAGCCCCTGCGCGAGCAGTGGGCCGACCCGTCCTTTGATCCCAGTGGATCGCGTCTCTCCCCTGTCCCCTCTGAGAGCAGAGGGATACCGGGAGCGACATACCACGACCCCCTCTGGGTCAGCTAGCCCTGAAAAGGGCTGTTGGAATGGAAGGGATCCTACGGACCCCTTCCCGCGGACCTTGCAGGCCCGCCATACCACGACCCCCTCTGGGTCAGCTAGCCCTAAAAAGGGCTGTTTGAGTGAAAGGGATCCTATGGACCCCTTCCCGCGGGCCTTGCAGGCCCGCCATCCCACGACCCCCTCGTGCAGTGGGGTCGGCTGCCGGGTTATTCGTCAACGGCCAATAGATCTCCTAGAGTAGGAATCCATTGACCGTTGTCCAGGGTGCACCAGCCCCCTCGCTTCCTCTCCCTAGGACCTCAGTCCAGAGGGGGAAGAAACGAGGAAGCCAGCGTGGAGGTTACCCGACCCGCACCCCAGGGAGAAATTGCCTTGAAATAGAATAGTAAAGTAGAATTTCTGTAGTGTAAATTCGTTTAAATAAACTGAATTTTCACCTTTTATTCAGTGAAATTAATTAACGCAGTTTAAATTGAGATAAAAACGTTTATATTCATCAGTGAAATTACACTTAAATACTAAAAGTAACTTTCATGAACGATATGAATCGATATAAATAAAAACTAAACGTGGTTTACAATGTTTCACTCAACGAATTTCATCGAGTGACGTGAGAACCCAGTTTATTTGAACGGACAAGTTTCATAAACCTTTGTCAATATTAACTGTACTTTTAAAAGTGAACAGACTCCGTTTGAACTCAGCCAAACAGTGTGCAACATATTTCGCAAAGTTTTCAACTCACGACATGGTCCGCTCCTTTTCTATCGAAGGGTGGACATTTTATAGACTTCATAAAACAAAAGGTGCGCAGTTCCTATAACTGCCTTTATACGACTTCCTCTTTTCAAAGAAATGCTATTTGTTTCAAACTATGTTATGTTGTGTTGATGGTAAGTGTCTTTTTGGTAATCTTCAAGGTGGATGGTGGAATAAAACTCCAGATTCTCGTTTGCAACAAGAGAGGTTTAATGCTTATGCTTCAAGACGCCATCTTTTCACCGACAAAGTGCCCCGCCAAAGAACCTACCATAGATCTATATTTTAAACAGGACACCAAAAACATGGATGTATAAAAAATTTAATTTGTCCGAACATACTCCCGGGCTCTGGAAGCCTGTTCTTCCACGGACTCCAAATTCAACAGAGGACAAATTCGGTTGAAAGATCTTCGAATGACACCGGTAGTGGTCCTGATATCTGCTACACGGCTGACTGAGTCTGCACCAGGATAGACAGCTACAACGCGCCCAAGTCGCCACTTGAGGGGGGGCAAATGATCCTCCTTAATGATGACAAGAGTGTCAATCTTCAGTGTATCTCGGTTGTGCGTCCATTTAGTTCGCTGTTGTAATTCGCTGATATATTCTCGACTCCATCTGGACCAAAAATGTTGTCTCAGTGTCTCGATCTTCTGGTAGCGGCTGAGATGGTTCAGGTTGGCTTCCTCTAAATGCGGTGCTGGAAGTGCAACTAATGGGCGTCCAATTAAAAAATGTCCGGGCGTGATTGGGGTGAAGTCATTGGGATCCGACGAGAGCGGTGATAGCGGTCTTGAGTTCAAGATGGCTTCTATTTGAATCAGAACAGTGTTCAGCTCCTCGTAAGACAGATTACAATTTCCCAGTATCCTACTTAAGTGATATTTTACTGACTTCACACCAGCCTCCCAGAGACCCCCAAAATGCGGAGAGAAAGGAGGAATGAAATGCCACGATATACCCTCAGAAGCCACACTCTCAGGTAAGGAAGTACAGTGTTGTTTCAAAAATTTACCAATTTCATTAAACGCACCGACAAATGAGGTACCATTGTCTGAATAGATATGGCAAGGCTTACCTCGGCGGGAAATGAAGCGGCGTAAGGCCGAAAGAAAATTTTTACTGGTTAAATCCCCTACCAGTTCAATGTGTATAGCTTTAGTGGTGAAGCATACAAATACGGCAATATATACCTTAACAATTCTGCAACCGCGACCCTGGCGACTGGCACTTGATATTGGACCAGCGTAGTCTACCCCTACACACTCAAATGGGTATCCACCTGGATTCAGTCGCGACTGAGGTAAGTTGCCCATGATTGGCTCCATCACCTTACCCCTTAGACGGGTGCATCGTACGCATTGATAATAGGTAGCCTTAGCGAGGTTGCGACCGCCTATAGGCCAATATGTTTCACGAATGGTCGCCAACAGTAACTGTGGGCCGGCATGCATTAGTCTAATATGCTCAGATTGAAATAAAAGCTTTGTAAAGCGATGAGAGGACTGTATTAAAATGGGATGCTTTTTATCAAAGGCAAATGAAGAATTGCCTAAACGACCTCCAACACGGAGTATTTTATTGTCGTCTAGAAATGTATTAAATTTATTTAAGCTACTACGACGCGGGATAGATTTATTGTTACTTAAAATACTATATTCAAGGAATGATTCCCGTTGACAGAGCCTAATAATAACAATTAAAGCTGTACGAAGCTCATCATTGCTTAGAACATCAGTGGTAACAGGTTGTTTTTTACAGGCATTAATAAACCGCAGCAGGTAAGCAATGCTACGAATAAGTCGTGACAAGTTTGAGAACCTAACAAATTCTATAAGGTTGTCAGTTTCAACCACTGATAAATGCAATGAAACCTCAGGTACACATTCCGGTAAGGTTTCATCCTCGGAAACAGTTTTATTGGTTGGCCACTGACTCTGATCCTGACTTAAATATTGTGGTCCTGACCACCAAAAATTTAATGACTGTATGTCGTTTATGCGAACACCGCGTGAAATGACGTCGGCGGGATTTAAATCAGTCGGGATGTGCCGCCAATTACAATTGCTAGTGTGTTCATTGATCTCCCCAACACGATTCCTGACGAATGGCTGAAGTCTGCTTGGATGCATTTTTAACCATCCAAGAACAATAGTGGAATCGGTCCAGAAGGTAATTTCTGAAACTTTGTAACGTAATGAAGTCATGACCTTTTGATATAATCGAACACCTACCAACGCTCCACAAAGTTCAAGCCTAGGAATAGTGAGAGGTTTAATTGGAGCTACCTTGCTTTTGGCTATAAGTAGTCGGACTAACGTGTCACCTTTAGCGTTAGTAGATTTCACATACACACAGGCACCAAAGGCAGAAATAGATGCATCGGAGTAAATGTGCAGTTCTAAATTAATGAATGAATCACATACCACATGGCGGGGAATGCGAACATTATTCAAATTTGGAATGTCTTCCAGTAACTGCGACCAGATTGTTACGATATCAGAAGGTAAAGGATCATCCCAGGATAACTTCAACAACCAGAGCCTCTGCATAAGAGTTTTCATTGTGATTATGCAGGGGGAAAGAAGCCCTAATGGATCGAATATCTTACCTATAGTCGAAAGCATTCCACGCTTTGTTAAATCTTTGGAAAATGAGCAACTGATTGAAAAACATAGTTCATCAGTTGATGTCAGCCAGCCTAATCCTAGCGTTTTGTTTTGTTCATTCCCTATATTCAGATTCATAGATTCAAGAGCTTGTCCGCTTGAAGAACCTTGAGGGGTAATCAGGTCAAGACAATTCGACTTCCACTTACGAAGTGGCATGCCTGCTGAAGCAAGTACGTCAGTGACCCTTTGTTTAATGTCCAAGACACCAGCAATACTGTCATCTCCGGTGAGCAAATCGTCAACATACGTGTCGTGTAGAATGATTTCTGAAATTCGATTGTCCATGCAATCGAGTCCCAGTTGCTTAATACACCTAGTGGCTAAGAAGGGTGCGCTCGCTGTTCCATAGCTAACTGTATTAAGCTGATACGACCTGATGGGTTCGGAAGGATGATGCCTCCAGACGATTTGCTGCAGGTGTCTGTCCGCTTCATGCACGATGACCTGGCGGTACATCTTTTCTACGTCACCAGCCAAGACATACTTATGTTGTCTGAATCTAATGAGGATTGACAACAAGTCGTCCTGTACAGTCGGACCTACCATCTGAATGTCGTTACACGAAATTTGGGACGTAGAGGGCATGCTAGCATTAAAGACAACACGCAACTTTGTAGTACTGCTGTTCTCACGCAGAATTCCATGGTGAGGTATGAAGTATGCAGTAGACCTTGAATCCATAGGGCATTCAGTCATGTGACCTAGGGAGATGTACTCAGACATGAACTCCACGTACATACGATGAAATTCTGCGTTCGGTTTGAACTTACGTTCCAAAGACACCAAGCACTGCTTTGCACGCGCTAATGAGTCACCGAGAACATCAGGTGATTGCTTTAAAGGTAGCCGTACACAAAAGCGACCGTTGGGCAGACGAGTGGTATGCTTCAAAAAATGTTCCTCACATGCCAACTCATCTTTGGAAAGTAATGATTTACATTCTACCTCCTCAACCTGCCAGAAGCGTGATAGTATATTTTGACAGTTGTCGACTTCAGAATGGTCAATAATTGAATCCACTGTGGTAAAGTTGCAAGCAATGCGATCGAACGCACGACCTCCCACAGGACCTGAAACCAACCAACCCAACCTGGTCTCCCACAAGACCGGTAGATTAGTACCTAATGGAATCTTTTGTGATCCCAAAAGTTCCCAAAATATATCACTTCCTATTATTAAATTTATATCTGCTGACTTATAAAAATCAGGATCAGCTAAGTTGAGAGAAGTAGGTATATTCAGATGTTCAACATTTACTCGTCGACAAGGAATCTTGTCGGTAATGACTGGTAAAATATAACACAATAAGCTGCGAGAATAGTCTTCACTCAATGAGTGCATCTCAATGCGACTCACTAGGGATGTATGTGTTTGAGTTTTGTTTATGCCATAAATAGGCTTGTCTACATCACTAGTTGGTAAATCTAACAACCGGCTCAGCCTTTCTGTCATAATGCAGGCAGAGCTAGCACAATCTAGCAGTGCTCGTACAATGTGCGCTTGACCATGCTTGTCTAGTATTTTGACTAACGCAGTGGATAGCAGAACATCCTGCTCAGGCACCTGCATGCATGTGGTCAACGCAACGCTGGGTTGCTGTGAAGTGACTGATGATGTGAGACTATCTTTATCATGAGCAGGCACGACTTGACATGTTGTTGACTTTGGATCTGCAACATGAACTAAAGTATTGTGTTTGCGTTTACAAAGTTTACAACCAGTCTTTTTGCATTTGTTAGCGAAATGACCGCTACGAAAGCAATTAAAACATAATTTGTATTGGGGTAATAACTCTAATCTCTTGTTCGGAGTTAAGGAGAGGAATTGGTCACAATTATATAACTGATGAGTACCACTGCACACTGGGCATGATTTGACAACTGACTGATTATTAGTTTCATTTTGACTCTGATCATTGGCAACTGAAATTAAAGTTTTAAGTTTCACATTATGAGTGGTAGGTCGTTGCTGCTGTTTATTATTGCGAGTATTTTCTAAACTTTCTAATAATTCAGCTCGGTTTCTAACAAATTCAAAAAAATTACTTAATGTAATTTTATGATTTTTATCAAAATGACTTCTACGCTCTTCCCACTTACCATGGGTTCTTTGATCAAGTTTCAAAGACATCACCTGAATAAGAAGAGTGTCCCAATGTGCAGTAGGTTCACCAAGTGACTGAAGGGCATATAAGTTTTTATTAATTTGGTCTATGAACTGCTTAAGGTTTACAGATGATTCCGTTTTAATTGGTTCAATTTTAAGTAGTGCAGATATATGGGTTTGAACTAACTGGCGAGGGTTATCAAACCGCTCACATAATAGGGTCCAAGCTATAGGGTAATTGATGGCAGAAAATCCAATGGACTGAATCACCACAGCCGCTGAGCCTGTTAGTGAATCTCGCAAGTAATGAAATTTATTGATATTGTCGATATCCTCATTTGAGTGTATAAGGCTTGTGAATGTATCTCGAAACCCGAGCCAGTTATCATACGAACCACTGAATTTAGGAATACTTATTATGGGTAACTCAATGGGTTTACGAGAACGACTATGTCCACAAGAACTGTGTTCACTACTACGCGGCTCCACCTCAGTTGGTATCTGCACTGTATTTTGAGACAAAATCTCTTGGGCCTGGGCCAAGGCTTGAAAGTATGAGGACTCAAAGTCAGTGCGCTGAATGATTTGTGCTTCAATGTCATTAACAACACATTCTAATTTTAATTGCACTTCATCGTACTGTTGGTATACATTCTCAATTCTACCTATGCGTAACTGTAATTCCTTTACCTGAGAAGGCGACAGTGAGTCACCTAAATCGCTCAAGAAGTTCCAAAAGGCAGTGAGACGTCCCTTAAATGATGCTCGTGTCTTAATTAAGTCTCTTTCAACCTTTTCCTTAACCTTCTCCCCTTCCTCCGACATCTTGGTGATCTCTGGAGAGACTGATGTGTATCTGAAACTTACACTGAATGTGAATATGTGATTTGTGAATACAAGTACACTACAGGGTTGGGACTGAAAGTGAGGCTATATAACGTTATTTTAAACTCAGTGCTACTAACTGCAATTGATTTTAGCTAAACATGACTGTTGAAATTGAAAATGACTAAATTACAAACAATTTATAGAATCTACTTGATAACTGTATGATTTCTAAAGTTAAGTAGGTGGGTACAATAATGCTAAGTTTAGTTATACTGGTTATACAATACAAATGCGCTGTGCACTGTCTTTTTCCGTTTTTCACCGCTCACCGCCTCACCGCCCACGTTGCCCTCGTGCTTTCGCAATCGTTACTTTAATACTCCATTACTCCTTCAATACTCCTTGTTTGTTCATTATATAGATCCGGCTCGACGTGGACCATGTCTTTTTGGTAATCTTCAAGGTGGATGGTGGAATAAAACTCCAGATTCTCGTTTGCAACAAGAGAGGTTTAATGCTTATGCTTCAAGACGCCATCTTTTCACCGACAAAGTGCCCCGCCAAAGAACCTACCATAGATCTATATTTTAAACAGGACACCAAAAACATGGATGTATAAAAAATTTAATTTGTCCGAACAGTAAGTGTCAGTTAGCTAATAATAACAGTAAGATATACTACCTAGTATACAGTGCTGTGGGTGTATGATGCCTCACTCAGATTATTGGGAGCCAAGCTAATGCAAACCTTTATACAATACCTTTTTTTTTTCATGCGAAAAATCCCCGATATACCTACCCCCGCCGCCGGAGCCGGTGGAGGAGGTTATGTCGGTCTCGAACCGACTAAAACGCACGCCGCCTGTGGGCCGTCGGATGCCGGAGGTGAGATTGTCGTAGCCATATCCCTCGCACCCGGCCGCAAGCCTTTATACCTGCTGATAGACGGACGAGGACCTGGCGTAGGTTGGGAGGTCAGATGACAGTCGCTCCTGTAAAAGTCATAAGCCAACTCAGGAGAAAGATTAGATTCCAACTTGTAAGGTTTCGGTGCAACCGGGGCTAGCGCTGTGATGATGATACTGTATTTATAAGTAATATTTGATTCAAATATCTTCTGGATAAAAGTATTGTAAGTAGGTATATCAGTACGGTTTCTTGTTCAGTTTCGGTTAAAACCTCATTCTTTCATATAAAAAACCCTTTAACATAGCCAAATTATGTCGGATAAAACCCTTCAACATTATCAGACCATTCTCACTTCGCTATCCCGTCTTATCTAATCTTTGAGTGCGTAGTAGACCTCAACTTGTCATTTCTGCGCGCATATTTTTTATCTACCCCACGATCCTTCTCGAGAGCTACCATTTCTCGGGTAATTTCGCTCTGGAGAGGGCATTAGGGGGAGTTAAAATTGCATAGCATTTTTTGTGAAGATGTTTGCTATGAGTGACGAGATATCGTAAATGTGGGTTGTAATTTTTGCAATGTATTCGCATTATAATTTCATTGTGCCGTATACGGGATAAGGAGTGTACACGGCGAGGAACGAATAGAAAGATTAATTTTGGATAGTTTGTGCATGTGTCTCTCTCTACTCTCATCATAAACGGTTGAACCGTTTTTTAGTCGGTTAATGGACGAGGCTACCTCACCCTCGGCAACCGATGACCCGAGACGAAGTGTGGTTTTAGTCGGTGTAGACCGACATAATCGCTAGCTCCGGTTGCAAAGGGGGGGGAGGGGTTAAATGAAAGGCTCTGGCTCAATACTTCCCCTCAGAGTTGGAAAGACAGGAGCTGCTCCCAGAAAAGTCGAAATATTAATAAAAAACAATAAATGGATTTCAAATTGCAAACTTAGGGCTAAGAAATCACTATCAAGTTGATTAATATGTTGGCACAGCTATACAGCAGTAAGTTAACATATATCAAAATGTGTTCATCCAAGCATAAAGTCGTAATTTTCTTTGTCAGGGCGTTCCAACTCCGCCCACGGTTGGGCAAATCTGTGATGACTCCCTGGGCATCGTGAGCGTTGATTTATTACCAGGAAGTTTCGTAATTATCATGTTGCAGGGTAGTTATGTGTAGCCTTTATTGTCTAGTGACCCTTGTCAGTTCGCCAGTGTTGCTATTCATCATAATGAAGTACTGGTCGAGAAGTGAATCATCATGTTTAATGTGAGTGAGAAAAATTACTGACATTCATATCTCCTTCGTCATCCTTGCGTTAATCTTAGTCGCATCCGAAGCTTTCACCTCTGGGGTCTGGGGTCCGCTTCACCAGTGTAACTGCGGATTTAGCTGCACTTCGGTTTTTTTCGTGAAGTGATAGCCTTTCTCTTTGATAGATCTGACTTTCACAATCCATTGGCGATAGCATCGAAGAATTGCAGACCAGTTGTTGAATTTTTTACCGCTCCAACTACACGTAACGGCTGCCATAGATATTCGGCTTAACGTGCTCCCCGAGGTATAACCAGATCAATGCAAATACCCATATTCATGTATACAAATAGTTGCACTGAGCGGAGATCAAACTCGTGCCTCCTGTCATTCGTTTGAGAGTTTGTATTTCTATTGATCGCCTCAAATAATGCAGTCATCATCATTTATCATCATCAACGAGCTCTGAGGCTTTCATCTTGAAGGAGGAAACAAGGAGGAAGTAAGCGAGTTTATTGTTTCTCCTCTATTTGGTTTCACTTATACCACTCTAATGCCATTGACTGCTGACCTCCCTCTGCGTGCCTTCAATCAGTTAGCCATGAAATAAGAAATCTTGTAAGAAACCCCTGAAATTCTTAGGCACTAAAATTATTCCTTGTATAAAATAAGCTGTTTAACACAGACATGTCTACATAATCTCACGCAGAAGTATTTAGTCGATCTAAATAAAGTAACATCAACTTTTGTTGTTGTTTATTCACTTAAAAATCCATTAACCACAAAAAGAGCAACTAATAAATATGAAGAACGAACCGTTTTCTTTATAAAAACCTTCAGATTACACGTATAGTTAAAACCAACTCTTTTTTCTGAACAACAGAGTTCAAATTCCCTTGAATGGTACACGAGACATTTTAGCGTGTTTTAAAGTGGGAGAACAACATGTCAGAATCAATTCTTGGAGCCATTTCTCAATAAAGTTCGCAAGGAGAACACATGCATTGAGGCTTTTAAACTTTGACGTACATTACACGTGACCAACTAAGTACTTAGGTATAAGGTTTATACAATGCAGAATGTGTAAAGAGACATGTAGGATGTGTATAGAGACATTTAGGTTTAACAACAAACGCTTCTTCGTCAAATAATTTTGACTGGATTTGTCGAGTTTGTTTCCAGGGATGGGCAATTAAACGTCGGTTATTTAAACGTAGTTAACTTTGGGAGAGGCCTATGTCCAGTAGTGGGTTGCGATAGGCGGATTAATTGTGAACTTTCGGTATTTTGACACACATCCTAAATACCGTCAACCTAATCTAAACTCGCTATGAAGGTAACCGTTACCTACCTAAAAGTACGATTTACTCATTTGCTGAAATCTGGTTACCTACTGAGAATAATGCCGGTATCCTATTAAGAAAAAAAATTTAGATATAGTTTAGTAACTGGTATCATATTGAAGATGTTTTTCTTCTACCGTAACTGGTTACACAAACAGTTTCGTATGCGTCCGAAGCGATTATTTCTCTTTGGAAATTTTCAGTACTTACTTATAAGCTAGCTCTTTACTAAATATTGTGTTTATGATAGGCTTGTAGTCACTGCAGTCCATCTGAAGACTGATTGTTTTCATATCCTGTCCTACTTAATATTATAAATGAGAAATTTTATGAAGACGTTTGTTATTCACGCGCCAAAAACGGCTCAATGGATTTCACTGAAGTTTGGCACATGGATAACATATAAATTTTTTAGGGATGGGTGTACGTCGGTAGTATAATGGCGTAATGGTAATTCGAAGCCGAGACCTGTCGCTCCTAAGGCTGATTCTTAAACCCCCTCAATTATTCCTCCTCTAATGCATAGAATATGATTGTCCTCTGTTCAAATCTTGTACAGGATATTATTTTTTGTTAAGAAACGGTGCTTCAAAAATTCATTCCAAATATCTGCATTGCCTGAAAAACAGCTAGACGTTTTATTTTTTTGCGGGTTTGCTGTGGGCTGGCCATACACAGATATACAACCATTGAGATGATTTACGCGGAGTCTGCGATGTATACCGTTAGAACACGTATTGGTGGCTTAATTTTGATACCTATTAATATTTGTGAATATGTTTGGATGTTTGTTATTCAATCACGCTCTAACGGCTGAACGGATCTGGCTGAAATTTGGTACAGGGGTAGATTACAGTCTGGAATAACACATAGGTTCCCATGGTTAGCGAGCATCATCTAGTTAGTAATAAATAAAATATTATTTTGCCGGGTTCATTATTTTCGATTTAGTGGTCTAAACGAGTTGATTATAGGATGAGTCTCTGGTATAGTCTTACCTCTCGGGGTTGGGGACTCAGACATTAGTCACTTCAGTAAAAGTCATGAAAAAAAGAGGAGCAGACCTTAGATGTATCATCCAAACTCTACCGCAAACCCACATAGTTTTCGATTACTTTAATTATCTGTAGGTACTATTATATACATATTAGTCCTTGCAGTGTGGTAAGTATAACCACAGAACGCTTGGTTCCGGGTTCGTACTTGATCTCGAGCAAGCTTTAGCTGCGGGTTTTCTGTTTAGTTCTATTATTTCTTGTGAATACATTTATAAATCATAAATCATTTTATTGCGATATATGGGTACACAGTTGTTACAATTTATGCATTAGATTCACCATATTTCAGCCAAATTGACATGCAATAATCTCATATTAGAGAATTGACAGCAGTATTTATATATAGAAACATCCCAAAAATACAAATATATAGTTCCAGTACTTACAACAATATAAATACTGACCGGGAATCGAACCCGCGAACTCCAAGAAATACCCTCCGTTCCCTACCTAATACATACTTAGAAATCAATGACTCGATTTAATATTAGATTTCTTAATCTTATTTCTGTTTTTTTTTAGATATTACAGTGGATTACGCGACATTGCGGTGATTATAGTAATAATTATATGTGAAATAATGTATTTCAAGTTATAAAGACATAAATTTCATTAAAAAAATATAGTTATATTAATTATTTATGTCAATTTCATACCCCAAATGCCAATAGAATGTCACTTGTCTAGGACCACTGAGCCCCAGTTTTCAAGACACACAGAGGAGATTTTTATCGAAAAGTATCAAGTAATTACGGTCATACTATATTCGGCGAAGTACGCCTAACATAGGCGGAACACGGAACGAAATGAAAAATCACAGATGACTTTTTTTATTGTACCTACCAGTCACCGCCCTAGGGAGCCGGTGTAATTATCGACTAAAGTGTCTGTTATAATTTATTAGTGCGGTAAGTTGTACACAGATTTTCCCCACTATATTTCTTATTACTACGCTTCTTGCATATCCTTGAATGGGTCGACAGATTTGTTAAAATACCTAGATTATCTTCAGTATTAATTTGTGCCTGTAAAAGGGTCAAGGAATTTACAATTAATACTTACATACATACATACATACATATTATATACATACAGTCACACCTCTTTCGCAGTGGGGCAGGCAGAGACCATACGTTTCCATCTGCTATGATCATTTGCATACATTTCGCTATTGATATATCTGTCGTATTCATTAGAAACCAGGAAGGTTTATTAGTATGTAATCTAGTAATCAAGGTTTTCGTTACTCTTCAAAGAGAATATTATTTTTCTGAACTAATTCGCGGAAAACTGAAATGGAAAATTTTATTCATGTTAGAACATGGCTCCGATTGGATGAATATCAATGATAGCTTTTATACAAAGGTAAAGAGGGAAAATTTTTGCTGTCCATTCGTTTGACTATAGCGCTGACATTTTTTAAAATTTTTTTAGTCATTTTCAACGTAGCCAATATTGATTACAAGTGCTTGCTTGCTTTTAATTATACCTATCTTCACCTCTATCTTATAGTTAATTTTTTTACGGACGTATAAAGTAGTTTAGACTTAATTTATTAGCTTATTAACTATCTTCAGCTAGCGCTACCGAAAAAAATCTGTAGGTTAAAAAATCTGTTAAAATTTAGATAATAAACCGCCATGGATATAAACTGTTATAATCACACACATAAAACCATAATTACAAAAACATAAATAACTTTAAAATATCAAACAAAGAATAATCGCATTTCTGCGGCTGTTATCGTCAGTACGATTAATTCAATCGGACGGAAAAAGACACTCGATACAAGGCGCCCGTAATATTGGAACTGACGACGACTGTACTTCGTCTTACGCGCCGTGAGCAGACAGTTTTGGCCGAGTCTTTTTCGGCATTTATATAAATTATTATAGAGCCTTTGGAAGTCTAGTGACGTAAGGGGAAATAATGGTAGCGTGTTATGTTTATAAACTCGTTCAAACTCGTCATGTGATAATACATATTATACACTTATATACAGTTTAAAACTCTGACGGAAATGACAAAGCTCACCTGAAACAACGGCTGCGTATGTAAAGACCAAGATTGTTTCCAGGTAATTTTAAATTGTTTCTTTATCTGAATTTAAAACCGCCCTTAAATGTGAGCTCGTCATATTAAAACGCCGTATTATTATTTTAAACTATACCCGCGACTTAGTTGCGCGGAACCCTAATTATTTTTCTAAAATAAAATGTGCCTAAGTTATAGGTATCTTATACATATAGGTAAATATACCACCAAAAAAACAAATACCTTTTTGAAACCAAAACGCAGCACAAAAAGTTAATATCGTTCACATTTTGCCACCATTCGCAAACCATTGTTCCACGACTTTGCACTTTTTTCTAACCGCAATAAAAAGGATATATAGACACATCGGTCCACTCTTGTTGAAGTGTAATAATTCCGGCAGTCGCTAGCAGGCGGCGCCACAGTCGACACTCGAAAATGAAAATATATAGCCACTCGACACTTGAGAGCGAGACTGTACTTGTCTTCGTTCGAGAAGTATAATATTTTGCAACTGGTATTTTTACGGATTACCTTATAAAATTCGGCGTAATTAGTTCAAATGGTTTTATTTACAGCTGTACGAGTGTACGTCATCTTCATTTCTCAGTTTTTGCGTGTAAAATTTTTTGATTGGTATTTTTTTTTTTTTTAGGCGCACAAAACACATTACAATCATTGAAAAACAATAATACTAAAATACAGTTGGTTTTTTCGGGTATGATTGTCATATGACCTCCCGACCCCGAAAGGAAAACCTGCACCAGAATCTCGTTCATTTTAGCAAGTGCCTAGGAGGTGCGATGCCGATGAGGTCAAAATAAATGCAATTAAATAATGTTTTTCTTGATTTTCTTTCTATTTTATCTCTCTCTTTTTTCTCGTCCTGCGTGTGATGCACGTATATTAGGAGTGACTGCCATTTCGCCTCCTAACTTCCAGAGAAATGCCTGAAACTGCCAAACTGAGCTTAACATTTAGCAACACAACTCGGAAATAAAAAAATAAAAATTTAATAATAAAAGCCTAATATGAAACTAGAAGCACTAAAATGTGAATGAGCGTAATATCCCAAAATTGGTCAAAAAATGTGCAGGACAAAAAATAAAGGCTCAAATTGTGTAACGTTCCACAAAGGGGCCAGTGCTTTGCTTATTAAGTTTAATTTTTAATATCTCTGCGCAGCCCGCGTAAAATTGCAATCTACCATCGAAATAAAAGGAAATGTACTTACGCGAATTATTCATAGGTATCTCCGTATACGAGATACAGGCTAAAGAGGTATGTTAAATAACTTAATAGTTTCATTTTAGTCGATGTTTCTGGAAAAAGGGATTTTTGTTTTAGTTTTACTTTCTATGTACAGTCAGCATTAGATCGATCTTGACTGGCAAAGTAGGTAATCAAGATCATTTCTCTCAAAAGTACCTACTCAAAATGATTTTAATACCATTTTGAATACTTTGCATCTTTGCATCGATCTGATGCTGACTGTGTACAGTACAGTCGCCAAAGGAGATATAGTTGCACTTTTTCATATAAATTGTATGTAAAGGTGCGACCGTAGCTTCTTGTCCACTATACATGCACGGTAGTGTTGATGTGTGAGGAAAAGTAATCAATAAATGAACCAACGATTCCGTGAATTGGTTAAAATCGGACAAGTAGGTAGTGTTTTGTTACAAATCAAGGATAATTTGATTTGAAAATTTGTTTTTACCACTTGTGTAGCAGACAAGCAAACGACCCACCTGATGGAAAATGGTTACCGTAGCCTATGGACGTATGCAATACCAGGGGCGTCACACTCGCGCTGCCGATAATATTGAAGAGATAGCGGTGACCTCCTTTCACGGCATTGCTGATTTTACTATACAACTAAACTTGTACAAAATCCTCACACGAAACTCATACTAGCTTTTTTAAAAGAAGATTTATTAAATGAACTTGCACTCAAAGAATCTCTCTCTCTCATTAAAAACGAAAAGTTAACTAGTAATTTATCATTATAACCTTCTGTTTTCACCTTTCTTTTCAATTTCTCCGTCAAATTATTTAATTCCCCCTTCACCCGTACTGCGTTAACCAAATGTATTCATGAGGTGAACACACAGAAATGAGAGAAATGGACAGGAAAAATATGAAAGAATTTTTGTTTTGGTGAAAATTCTCTGGTTAGATCGTCTTTGCCTTGTTATACTACTGAGGTTGCTAATAAGAACGTGACATTTTAAAAACGTATTATAAAACCAGCTGTTACGCTTTTTTTTCTTTCTTTCTAATTTATTGCGGCTTCTCAATGGTTCCCTTTATCCGTATCGAAGCATAACAAGTGTGTTCGTGTTCCCCCTTTACGGAGCAAGATGGGGACGTCGTGGTTCTTAAACCCCGTTGTTCTGGTGGAAACGAACTTACACCTTTGCGTAGCGTGCGGTTTTAATCGGTTTGAGTCCGATAAAACAGCTCCACTGGCCAGCCGCAACAAAAAAAGAACCCATCGCCTATCTTATGAGATGGATTGTTATGCAAACCGATACCTATCTTTTAAGGTATGATTCCGAAGCCGACCGCTAACGACAACTGCAGAAGCATGCAGCAGATACAGCGTACCCATTACTTGTTAAACTCCATCCACTCCAAAAAAGGGGACCATAGAGAAGTCGCAATGAATTATGAGTACCTATCTGCTGCGTGCTTCTGCAGTTGTCGTATGCGGTCACCTTCGGTACCACCAAGCAATGAAATAAAAACATAACCTCAAAGTCAAAACATCCCTGTAATGAAATTCTTATCTCGCTCGCCCTTCACCGAATAATATTATTTTTACGCCATTAATGCGAAAACTGTGTATTGTGGCGCAAAAGTGATGGATCGGATGCCAATTCATAATATGATCTCACCGCAGTGATGTATCGACGGACTGTTTTGAATATCATGATAGTTTAATATTTTGATACATACATACATACAATCAAGCCTTTATCCCCGGAGAGTTAGGCAGATGTGAATTAACATCCACATTTCACCGATCATTGTATTAGGTCCCACGTAATAGGGGGTGAGCCTATTGCCGTTTTCTCACTATTGTTGGCTCGAGCCATGTATAGTCTGAGTCTGGACTGTATTATATCTGTCTGATGTTAAACAGCCCTATCCCTTAATCGCCTAGTACGACACCGCATGGGAGGAGATGGGGTGGCCCAAATTCTACTCTGCCGGGAACCACGCGGCGGCAATATTTTGATATACCTACGAAAGTTTTATAAACAGTGTGATAATGGGATTCAAATTTAATTAATTTTTTTTTATTTTCAACACGATATAATAATATGGTTCTTCTTCTTCGAGTCAATGGCTAGATCTGGATTTTTAAATTTTGTCGGCCCAAAACTTGGCCACAGCAATAGCGTCCTCAGTTGCTCTGTAAAGTTCATCGGTAGTACAAGTGACGGGGCACAGCGAGCAAGAAAGCAAATGCGTCATGGACTGGGATTGGACCCCGCAATCGCAGGACTCTTGCGACCGGTCGATAAAGCCCCATTTTGCCATATTTTCCCTGCAGCGGCCAACCTGAGTTCGCAGGTGGTTTAAAGACTTCCAAGTTGGCCACTGGACATGATGACCAGCCGGTAGGTCTTCGCTAGGTCTGATGAAACCTGCCGGAACTGGATGCTTGTCTGCCCACCTTTGCTCTCTCGCTCGCCGTGGGGACTGTCTGTAGTATAATACGGTTATAACTTATTCCTCTTCATCTTAGCGTTAATCCCAGTCGCATCCGAAGCTTTCACCTCGGAGTCTGGAGTCCGCTTTACCAGTCTGACTGCGGATTAGGCTTGACTTCGATATTTTCAATACCATAAATATGAATTTTAATCCAATTAGCTAGACTACCTGGTCATCGACGACTAATAAAATCGCATTGATTAAAATCGCACACGACATTTCTTTTTTTTAATATCCATTTCGGCCACTCTCCCTATACACAAAAATACCCCAAAAAGGTACTTTTAAAAGTCTCTATAAACATCCCGAGGCTGTATCAATATCAACAGATTAATCCTGCGTCAGAATCCGTCAAAAGAGCGGAAAAGTCGGGGTAAAATTGTGGGTAAAAAATTCGCGAAGCCTCGGTACAAACACTATGAATACATTGGGAGCGCGATGGGTGTGAATATAAAATGAATAAAACCGGGAGGCGCGGTTAATCACCTCCTTTGAATACATTTGCTGTATAGTTATCGAATTAAGGATGTTCATGTTTTGTTGGGAATGTTTTGTAATTGAAAGAATAATAAAAATTCTAGAATATACGACGCAGTAATACTCGTATCTAGATCTAAACATAGTTTAACTAGCTTAAAATTTGTAGTATTTTGTAGTGTATTATTAGTTCTAGGAGGAGGATAAAAATAATTAGATAGGTACATTTTCCTTTATGAAAACATACATATTATTATGATAATAGATAGTTCTTCACGTGACTGCATCCCGTCTGATGGTAAGCTGGGGTGCTGTACAAAGAATAGTGGCCCCCATTTCAGATGCTCTAACATGGTGGTCCCTATTTTGACAGCTTCGACCGATGCTTTTTTCACACCTCGCTCAAAGAACGGGACGGGGCAAGCGGGAAGATGTTTATAAAGTTATATCCTATGTACCCTTATATCGGAGATAAAGGAAGAGACTCTCTAATGTATACTGTGTGCCGATGATATTATTCGGTGAAGACGGCCTTGAGGTCAAAAGTAGATTGGAGAATTGGCAGTTTTGAATAGAGAGTGTAAGCTTGAAAATCATTAAAACCAAAACTAATTAGGTACAGTATGTTAATTGATTGCCAGAGCCAACCGTAGAAAAAGCTACCGAACCATTTTAACAGAAAGATGTCTCTATAATAACCATTTTCCGCTTAATCAATTTCCTACATGGATATTATTTTGCCCCGCTGCCATCAAATTCTAAAACTTGTTACAACATGAATGATTAAATTCGTCGGCCATGCCTGAAAGTTGCAGGTCCCGCGAGCCAGCACTTCGATGCACTTCCCCGTACAGTTCAATTGAAATTTGTGAGCAAGTTGAGCCCTAAGGGACAGAATTACACTCTGACATGTGTACTGTGCTAACACTGTAGGGATGTGAATGAGAATGTGTACTGTACTGAAAAGTGTTGGCTTGTGAATGAGGTTATGTTTTTGATATCAATTTTGTTTCTGCTCGCGTTAGATATTTACGTCATACTGTACAAAATATTGGCGATAAATTAGATAAAAGGACAATAAAATAAATACTTTATTGTTTCTTCTTCATCCTAGCGTTAATTCCCAGTCGCATCCGAAGCTTTTCAGCTCGGAGTCTGGGGTCCGCTTTACTAGTCTTAACTACGGATTTGGCTAGACCTCGATATTTTCCGTGAAGCGATTGCCATCTGACCTCCACAACCCAATGGTAACATTAGGCGATATCAAAGCTTTGCAGCTAGACCGTTTGCAGCGAGTTGTTTTTGGACTTTTTAGGGCTCCAACTACCCGTAACGACTGCCATAGATGTTCTTGTGGCAACTGGGACCGACGGCTTAACGTGCTCTCCGAGGCACGACACTTTATTTTTTATGACAACATAAATGCAAAATTGTGTCCGAGAGACACTTATGGGTTCTTAAGGGTTAAATGATAAAAAAAGAAGGTTAATAATTTGTTAACAAGGTTAAACAACACTAGTCTTTAGAGCCATCGATCTCGTATGTCATACATTACGAACATTATGGCAGTCGTTGCGGGTAGTTGGAGCTAAAAAGTATGACAACTGGTTTAAATACAGAACTTCGATATCGCCAATGGTCCAATGGCAATCACTTCACGAAAAGAAACGAGAATAACAAATCCTTTCACACAACTCTTAAGAACATTTGTAACACAATTATTTCACACAGAAAAATGCAAAGTATTCAAGAAATACATAATTACTCCTCTCAAATAACATTATAAAATGTCCGAGTAATCTACAATCTCGCGTTCCACAGCCGCAACGAAACGAAGCGAAATAGTGTGAAAACGTAGAAAAAAAAAAGTTTAAAAAATGAACCTCGGCAGAATCCCGAGTGAATCCGAGAGACGGAATGAAAATTGGATTTGCCTCTGATTGGATTTTTATTTACTTAAGACAAGAAAAATTCCCGTCGTCGTTGGTGCGCTTCTTATAAATGATTTAGAGATCCCCTAGCCTTGTCTGACTGATTAAGTAGGGAGGTTCTGTATGTTTCGCTCTTCCGTTCGTAGACAATTCGGTAATGTTTTAGTAAAAGATAAATGTACTTTTGTGATTGTGTTTAGAAACTAGAATGTCTTTAGATAGTCTGTTTATTTGCTTGGGGACTTCATTAGTTTTATTTAAAGGTGTATGAGAGCCACGAAGATTTTTAGGGTCCAGTCAACTGCACCTGCTAGCTGCTACTGATTAACAGACGGGGTTTGGTGCAGGCTTCCTTTCGGGGTTAGGTTTGATGATGGTTGCTCTTATAAAAGTCAATATAAGACTAAAGCTAGTTAAGCTTCTCTTACTTTGAATCAAGTTAGCCCCGTGTAGTATGACCTAATGATAAAAAGCTGCGCGCCATATTCTTTGTTTGTTTGTCAAAAGGCGGTTTTGAGATGCTATACTTTTGATAAGTATTGAAGTAAAGTAATGGCGTGAAAAATTATCAATATGATATTGAAATCAGAAAAATTCATACTCACTAGTCACTACTCTACTCAACAATAAATATATAACATATTTAAATAACAATCGCGTTCGGACAGGGGCGGACTTGGGAATCAGTTTCATACATAACTGAACATGGATTACACAAAATTGGAATGGACATTTCAGAATGTGAGATAGGTATTCAATTATATTTTTATCGGTGGATTTTGAATTATTACAGTTATTTAAAAAAATCTTTACGTAGAAATACCTGTATATCTTCGGAAGATTGCATAATATATAGGCCAATCTCGGTTACATGTAAAGTTTCGGTCATGTAAAGTTTGAAATCCGCTATCTTGCACCTAGAGAAAGAAAGAAAGACGTACTTTTTTCGGTACCATCATCATGTAGATTGATTGTACGCATGTCACCCTCCACGACGCCGAGCCAGGACTTCTTGGGCCTACCCCTTCTACCTGGACCCAGCGGGGCCACTATTGCATATATTGTGCATTTGCCAGGCATTACTTTACTATTTTCGGTATTCCGTATAGTAAAGCTATTGACAAGTATGTTACCTTTACGACGTCACTCTTGGTATTTCTTGGATCTGCCCCTCTTACTTTACAGTAGACCAGAAGAAGCGGGTAATGGAGCCTATGCCAGAACTTCATCCATTGTTCAGCAGCGCACTGACCAGCAGGTGCACTGACTGGCAGGCTGGAGAGATTATTAAGGCCCTGTACAATTGTACATCCTTTAGAAACCAAATTTTTTATTTGTTACATTTTTTCACCTAATTCCCCAAAAAGACAGGTCCGAATTGGAATTGAAAATCTTATTCTGCCTTTTGCACATCAACACTTATCCAAGTCATCGCTTCCAAGATATCTCGCCCTAAGCCGTTTTGGAATGAGAATCCATTATAGGTTATTTATGGTGTGGCGGCGCAAAATATTTATCTGTCCGATAATGCGTCGGTCGCTCCCCAGTGGCGGCGACGCGTCATGCCACCCACAGGAAATGAACTCAGACCGGCGAAAAGTAAAATATTATTGTATCCAAAATAAATAATAGCATTAGTATGAATTTTTTTGGGGTTGTTAACAATTTTTCTATGTTTTGTTGTGTAAGGCTGTCTTCACAAGGTACTGTGCGTTCAATAGTTTTAAAAATATATATCGCGTAAGGCCGGGACTCCACCAAAGCGGAGATGTGTGCCTGTACAGTGTGCTGCGTGCTGTGCGAGAAGAGATATTTTTCAGCTCGAGGGACTCCACCAAAGCGGAGAGGTGTGCGCTGTGCTGTGTGCTATGCGAGAAGATGAGATGTGCGGTATGTTGAGTGTTCAGTACGCATTCAGACACGAAAGGGGTGGGTAATATCACTCACAGCACGCCGCTCACATCTCTCGTCTGCGCTGCGCGTCGTCCGCGCGCAGCTTACATCTCCGCTTCCATCGCGCCATACAAATATTCCACATCTCCGCATAGCGATTTCCACTGAAGCTAAGCGGAGAGTAGTTGTATCAATAACGCATTTCTATTGGTTGATTAAAAACATCTCCTCTCCGCTCGTCTCGTCTCCGCTTTGGTGGAGTCCCGCCGTAAATTGTCCGCTTAACAGATAGTCTCGGTAGCTCAGTTTGATGGCCTCAAATAATGGCGTTAATTCAATCATACGGAATGGAAGCGTCAGTGGTAGCTTAGCGGTTAAGGAGTCGGCCTTACGATCGAAAAGTCCCGGGTTCGAATCCTGGCCACAATACTGCTGACGTGAACCCACCCCTAACACAAGCAATTTAGCTTAGCTGGAGGGGTCAGAGAGAATATTAGTAATTTCGGTTGCTAGTATTCTTTTTAAAAACAAAAAAGAGTAAAGAAAACAAGAGGAGTTATTTTTTTTATACCACCTTGTTAGCAGACAAGCACACGGCCCACCTGATGGGAAGCGTTCACCGTGGCCTATGGACGTATGCAACACCAGGGGCGTCACACTCGCGCTGCCGACCCTGAAGAAACCTTCTAATGCCCTTCTTGAAAAACCCCATATTGTAGTCGCTTGGGAAAACCACCGCACGGAGTTCATTCCACAGCTTGAGTGTGCGTGGGATTAAGTGCTTTTCAAACCGCACAGTGCGCACCGTTTCCGGCGGACGCAATGTGTGAGGATGAATTCCCTGCCTGTGGCGAGAGGTGCGATGATAGAATGTAGCTGTAGGCATCATGTCAAACAGTTCTTCTGAGCACAAACCATTGTATAGATGGTAAAACACACACAGTGAGGCAAAAGTCTCTTCTTTGTAGAGGAGTTAGTAGATTATCAAACTTTTTCCTTTTAAAGCGTTCAATTTTATCAGAAATTAACCAATAATTGAAAGTTTGGTTACACTGTTCGCAATATAGATTGGTTTAGAGATGAATGAAGTTACCGGGGGTGAACCCACTGCCCGCTACACGTCGCTTTATAATTAAATCACACCCACCACCCCTTTCATCGTGAATGGAGCTTTTCGATAACCACTCATGTTTTACGTTTGATGTTTGACGACAATATATCGAAAAGGTGCAGCCATTTATTGTGTTTTTTTTTCTATTGTTTTGTCCGAAGTTTTGATATAGTGCAACCGCTAAAGGAACTTGAGTGAGCAAAATGTGAGAACCGGTTCTGACATTTTGCATACTCAAGACTGTAGCGCCCCGTCTATGGTGTCATCCTATAGTGTTATTATTCTCGTCAAGTGACGTATTTTGATAGTATACACTGTCGACGTGTACGCACTCATTACGGTTTTAACTATGACTTATTAGCCAACTTGGCCGCGAGAAACTCGCCCGCGCGGTCGAGTTGGGAAAATTAAATATTAACTATTCTTTTATTATGCATCTCGGCCGCGCCACGCTGTCGAGTTGCCGAAGTAATTTTTTTGTATATTGTATTCGTCAACTCGGCCGTCAATGAAAATAAAAAGCATTATTTTACAGTCATGCATTCAACGATAACTTCCGCAAAGATATGAAAAATTATAGGGTAATTATGACAGGTTATAGGGACTCCTCGCCACTGGAGAAGTTAGGGGGAATGTTAGTCAATTGAGTTACTAATGTTCATTAAAAAAAGAAACAGTATTACCAAACGCAATCCACAAATCAATCTATCACCAGTTACCACCAACTCTTCGGATAACTGAAACACCACTGGAATTCGTTCGAATCAGTGCATATAATCGTAGAACACTAACTATGTGCTGTACGATGAGAATCTCACGCGATAGCCTCATCTGTATTCACCTAGTTAAGCTGTCTTGCAGAGCAAGTGTTGAACAACCCTTATTTTCTTGCTTTTTAATTACACGTTGCGTTGTAATACGGTGGAATCTTTACAGGTTGGATGAGTTACTATCTATTTTTGAATGGTATACCGTCAATAACACAATTAAATAACTATTCTTATGATTTATAAAGATATGGAAAGATAGTATATTCTGAAAATGTACATTTTTTATGATACGAATTAAATTAAACTAAAATCTATTAAAACTAAAAAAAGGAACTAAATTAATTAAAACTAATTAAATTAAAATAACTTAATTAAATATTTAATTTATTAATGGTATACCAGATTTTATTATAGTATGACTTTACATAGAAGTGAAACTAGACTAGTAGCCATTCACATTCCCCACCATCTGCATACAAATAACTCCATTTTACCAAGTTTGTCCTGCAACAGTCTACCTGGGACCTTAATCTTTTGAGAGACTTCTAGCTCCCTGCGATTCAAGCCCAGATGGCAAGTTTTCGACGCGCTGAAGGCACCTATAGATTTCTAAATTTATTACTTTCAACAAATAGTGCCAGGAACTGGACGAGTGCCAATGACAGGGTAGGTAATTCACCGTACCCTGAAGGTGAAATGGCTTAAATACATCATGATACAAACCATTGAAAATATGAAAAGTTAGGCATGATCTAAAAATCCAACATTAAAAATCAATGAACGCTTGCATTGGACAGGCCTCACTTTTGCACCAGTACACATAGCTCGAACACCGTGTTATATGCTAAAATAAACAAAAACAATAAACAAAAACATTTTAAAACCAAACCGAATAAAACTTTCGGAAAGGAAAAACCAAAATAAAAATATTTGCAACCAAATTATGGCAGTCAAGCCATGGATCGAGAAAACGTTAAGTTGATGAAGGAAGATACACAGTTCTATCTAAACCTGATATGGGTTCTAGAGTTCTGATAAACAAATTCAGATATTTTTTCGTAAATACGTAAATATAACAATGCAAATGCACACCCAGACTAACAGTGGTGAAGGATGAAAATTTTGCCACTGCAGACATTAGCATACATAGCTTACCTCCTTTCCCAAGGTTTAATCTACTTCTGTACCAAATTTCATCAAAATCGATCAGTAGTTTCAGCGTGAAAACATAAGAGACCAACACGCAGATAGAGTAACTTTCGCATTTAAAATATTAGTATAGAGCTGCACTGAGAGGGAATCGAACCCGCGACTTTCGTCGTAGCACACTCGCTCTACCTTCACACCAATACCACAGAACAGATAATATAATAGTACTAATGGAACAAAAACCTAACTATTCACTCGTTGATAAAATGTATTCAATCTGAACAGCCTAACTCATATCGATTTTGCCGCAGAACTTAGACAAATGGGGAGGGCTTTTAGCTCGGTTCCGGGAGTGCATCGGGAGCCGTGACGTCACTCACTTCCTCCTGTCCGACCCGTGCAGGTGAAAGTTTAATGCCTGTCATGTGTACTTAAACTGTGTACTTCAAATGTGTAGTGAACCTTGTGTGGTGTAATTATTTCAATAGTACGTTTGTTTAGATATAATTTGTACGAAATTTGGTGTTATGTGAAGGTCGCCTGTAAATCCCAGAGGTGTATTATTAACACCCACATTTTGCCAATTATAATTTTCGGTCCCACGCAATAGGGGGCGAGCCAATTGCCGTCAAGCGGGCATTTTGTAATGGACTAAGCATTTTTTGTAAATAGACCAAAAAAAAAGCCCGCTGAGTTTCTTGCCGGAGTCTTCTCAGGCCGGGGCCGCGTTTCGAACCGGTGCGGTGGTCCATTTGCTAAGCTAGTCTTTATTACATACTAGCTTTTGCCCGCGGCTCCGCCCGCGTGGATGTCGGTTATCGCGACCAAACATAGCCTATGTCCTTTCTCGAGGTCTAATCTACCCCTATACCAAATTTCATCAAAATCGGTTCAGTGGTTTGGGCGTGAAAGCGAGACAGACAGACAGACAGACAGACAGATAGAGTTACTTTCACATTTATAATATTAGTAGGGATATGTATATTATTGACGTTTTGTAAGTGTCGTTTTGATGGTCTATACAGAATAAATGATTTTTGACTTTGACTGTATGTTTACTGTCGGATGGAGAACAGCCCTATACCTTAGTCGCCTTCTACGACACCCACGGGCAGAGATGGGCGGCCCTATTCTACCCCACCGGCAACCAACACTTATAGCTAATTATAAATAACTAAAATAAAATGATAACTAGAGTTTAAGAAACCATAATGTACCCACTCGTATCATATAATTCTTCCGCATACTGTTTAGGTACTGGCACTCGAATGAAGAAAACCGTAGGTAGTACAGTCTGTCGTATCTGTTTTTCATGTCTTCTAATTATTATTGTTCTTTTATCGAAACGAGTTTCGAAAGGAGAAATATTATTCTTTAACTAAACCAGTTTCAAGAGAAGAAATATTATTAAATATTCTTCTTTCGCAGCGGGTTTCGAAACGTGGATTCGTACACGGCCGAAGCGCTAAACAACGAGGTTCAAGACACAGACTAATGACCTGAAAAAAAAACCTGACAGAATGGATGCAGTAGGGGGACCACCGTGTGCGAGGAGAGGATCACTTATGTCTAGCAGTAGATTGCAATGAAAATAAAACTAATTATTGCAATAACCCGAGTACCTATTTGAATAGATTTGTTGTATTTCAAACTCATCCAAGTTGTGTGAATAGTTAAGGTAGTGAGGGTGGTGAGTCTTAAGTATATGATACTAGCTGTTACCCGCGGCTCCACCTGCGTAGGTGTCGGTTATCGCGACCAAACATAGCCTATGTTCTTTCTCAAGGTATAATCTACCCCTATGCCAAAGTTCATTAAAATCAGTTCAGTGGTTCAGGCGTGAAAGCGTACCAGACAGACAGACAGAGTTACTTTCGCATTTAGGTATAATATTGGTATGGATGTGTAGTACCAACAGTCGTATCTGTATATCAAGTCTTTTAATCTACGATACCTCCGCCCAAGGCACAGCAATTACACAGCGAAGGAACCCTAAACCGCCGTACTTACTTAGATGTTTTTCGCTTATTTTCAACCCCGTTTGTTCAATGGAACCCGAAACGGCTCACTTACTAATTGGTACGAGCTTCTGAACCGATATTTTGAACAAATTCTCGACAATTCTGGAAGGATTGCGATTAGTGGAATCGTTTTGACGGTTACGTCTGTTTCTTTGTAAATTGTTCAGATTTAATTGGGATATAATGATGCTGAAGTGCTTTTGTAGATTTCCTTATTGCGCAGATGAAAAAAAAAAACCGTTTGTATAGTTTTTCGCGGCTTTTTTAGTTATGGTTTTAGCTGTTGTTCGCGGCTCCGCCCGCGTGGATATCGGTTATCGCGACAAAACATGGCCTATGTTCCTTCCCAAGGTTTCGTCTATCTCTATGCAAAATTTCATCAAAATCGGTTCCGTGGTATAAGTGTCAAAGTGTAACAGATAGACCGAGTTACTTTCGCATTTATAATATTAGTTTGAATAAGAATTAGGTTTTTCCGGGAATCAATGTGATTGTATGCACAGTTTGTTCCCGATTTTTTCGGGGATACCGTGCTTTCTACACCCGAGGGGCCATCTTGAAATCGTTGATGGCCTAGGGACGACCGGGGTGTAAATGAAATGCCTTATTTTGCTAACTTACGCCCTAGTAATTGAGGGCCGTGATGGCGTGTGGTTTTAGACAGTCCAAGTCCGATATAACCACCCCTATGGCCGACGAAAAAAGGATTTGAACCTGCAATATCTTTCCGGTAAACCCATCGCATTAACTTTTACACCAGTAACTTACTACAATGTTCAATAACACAACATCAGAAACGAGAAAGAGCGGAGAAAAACCTTCCCGTATACAATTACGGCGCTCCTTTCCAGAATTAAGAGCAATTTTCTGTGTAATTTAACTGCATCTAAGAGGTCTGGCTCACTTTTCTTGGAGGAGAATAAGACACTATAATGAACGATAACAAGCAGTCTGTAATCTTAGCTGTCTATACTATAGATAGACTAGAGTTTTTTTTACTTACTCACCCGTATTTCCTTTTTTTCACGATCGCATAGGCGTGCAGTGCTTGTAGAACTCACAGTACCGTGGGAAACTATTATACCTAAAGACCACGCTATAAAGACAAACAAATACTTTGACTTGACTAACGAGTTAACCAAAAACGGCTACGTGGTTAAACTCTACGCCGTAGAAGTAGGAGCAAGGGGAATTCCAGCTAAATCCCTGTACAACTTACTTAAAGACCTCGGATTGCCAAGAGCTTCAGTAAGCTCTTTACTAAATCGAATATCAAAAGCGGCATTGATAGGATCTTACCAAATTTGGATAGGTAGGGGGGGGGGGGAACACTACTGACGGTGGAGGTGAGCGCTGATGCATCACAAGGTAAACCTACATCTGGGTCGCAAGTCCCAGTCGCCGTCACGGTGTTCCTCTCTGTATCACGCTATGGACCCGGCGACCGCACGGTGAATCCATGGAGTGCTGAGAATCGGATCTCGTTGAGGCGCGCGGGTTCGATCCCCGCTCAGTGCAAATAATTGTATGCATGAATATGTTTATTTGCATTGGTTTGGTCCTGCCTCGGAGTGCACGTTAAGCCGTCGTCGGTCCAGGTTACCATACAAACATCTATGGCAGTCGTTACGGGTAGTTAACAAGTCGTTACGGTTAGGGCTCCCCTAAAAAACTCAACAACTAGTCTAGCTGCAATGCTTTGATATCGCCATTGGGTTGTGGAGGTCAGATGGCAGTCGCTTCTCAGACAATATCGAAGTTCAGCCAAATCAGCAGTTAGACTGTTAAAGCGGATCCCATACTCCGAGATGACAGTTTCGGAGGCGACTGGAATTAACGTTAAGATGAAGAAGAAGAGACAGGTATTTAGCTCCCGGTTGAGTAGAATAGGGTTATCCCATCTCTTCCCGTGAGTGTGGAAGAAAGCCACCAGGGAATAGGGTTATTCTCCATCCGACAGTAAACTTACAGCCCATGACAAAGTGCTGGCGGCAATAATCTCGTTTTCTACACTGTGGGACTGAATATTACCTACAGTTGGCGAAATATCGGTGTCAATACACCTCTGACTACCCCTTTGGGGACTTACAGGTGGGAATATAGGAAAATATGTATCAAATTCAATTAATAAATTGCTACAATGCAATACTTTCACAAATTTATAGAAAGTCTAACAAAGGTACCACAGCGGGTTACAGCTAACCGTGCACACAAAGCGAATGCATTCAAAATATCTCTCGTCGCCTGTCCAGACTAAGTACAGACAGCGACAAAAATGTTTTACCTACTCACAGAATATAAAATCTAGAGCAAGTGTCTCATAGATATAGCTTCAGTGCCACGATACTGTAACGATGGTTAGCATCATCGAACTCGTCAACACACCGAATACTGAGTGGTAGGTATTTACTCATCAATCATCAACAACCAATGAACATATCGTGGGCATAATGGCAGAACTAAATAACTCAATATTTCAAGTTTCGAAATAATCGCGATTTACTGTTTTTTTGGCACTTTTTTTGACATCATTAACAAATGGAGAACAATTTTATTGTCGACAATTTTATATGTTATAAGCATGTTTGCTGTCGATTCAATGCTTAATCAAATTAATTTCTTTCATGAACCAAAAAATAAATAAAAATCAAAAACCAACTTATCCAATTTTGCCACACCAAAATGTTGCAAACATACCGTAGTTAGCTAATTCTTTATGGTAGTTATTTAGTTTTCTCACACATAAGATGGATGTGAATACATGAAATTGGGTCAACAATTTCACTTGTCGAGTTCTGAACCTAATGAAATATTTAAATATGTAAGTTAGGCATTCTTAGTGAAAGTTAATTTGTATAATTTTATCACTGATTATTGATCTCACATGAAATAAAAAACCTGGGTTGGCAGAAGAAACATTGTTTATTAAAAAAAAAATAAACGTAAAAGTACAAAAATCAAAATCAACATAATTAGGTATGGCAATCTAATAAAATCAAATAAATTACTTATTATAAATCTTCTACTCGTAAAATCAACTAGAACAAAAAATACTTTGCTTTACATTCATTATGGCATGGCATGGCATGGCAAGGCATGGCATACATCAATCATGGCAGCGCAGAACAAAGAGCATGGTTACACAGCGGCTCTTCAACTTCCCACAAGCTCGCTTTTTGAGGTGGAGTCCACTAACATCTGTGGGCTCCATGCAAACCTCAACGCCGTCCACCAACACCTCGAGAAGGCGAATCCAGCCATGCTTTTTCTGACGGAGACGCAAATACGCCGCCCTGAGGACACGTCTTACTTGCTCTACCCCGGCTACGTTATGGAGGAAAATTTCCGTGCAAAGGCCGGGGTGTGCGTGTTTGTTAGGGCGGATGTTTGTTGTCGCCGTCTGCGCTGCCTAGAGGACCCATCCTTTTCCACCCTATGGGTACACGTAGACCATGGCTCTACGAGTCAGATCTATGTGTGCCTCTACCGTTCCCATACAGGAGATACCGAGACAACTCGACTCTTCGAATATCTGAGTCAGGCTGCAGATGATGCGCAGGAGCGGTTTCCAAACGCGGAACTGGTATTTTTGGGGGATTTTAACGCCCACCACGAGATCTGGTTGGGCTCCGCCAAAACTGACCATGCGGGAAGAGCTGCTCACGCTTTCGCTCTGGCGCATGGCCTGACCCAACTGGTACGCGAGGTCACTAGGATACCAAGAAGGTCGGGCCTAACACCCTCCCTTCTAGACCTTCTGCTGACGAGTCACCCAGACCAGTACAGTGTTTCGGTGCGTGCCGCTTTAGGCAACTCCGACCATTGTCTGGTCTGTTCCAAGGTGCCAATCACAGCGCCCCCACGACCCGCGCAGGGGAAGCGGCGTCTCTGGCACTACTCGTCAGCGGAATGGGATGGGATGCGTGAGTATTTTGCGTCCATCCCGTGGGTTGCACGTTGCTTTGAAGGTAAGAACCCATCGGATAGTGCTACTGCTGTCGCCGGTGAGATCAGTCTAGGTATGGAATACTATATCCCATACACTGATGTCACCGGTGACCGCAGAGCGCGCCCTTGGTTCGGCCGCGAGTGCGCGGAGGCTGTCAATCAAAAACAGTCTGCGTACCGCGCCTGGGTAAGGGCGCGCGCCACACGCGATCCCAACGTGGGCCACTTCAAGACAGCGTACAATAAAGACACAAAGGTCTGCAAGGGGGCTTACGTCAGAGCGGATGCCCAGCGCATAGCGCGGCTTGGTCAGGAGCTAGTGGCGCATCCCACGGGCAGCCGTGGCTACTGGCGACTGGCCAAAGCCGTGCAAGCCAACTTCTGCCAGCCTTCGCTGCCCCCGTTGCGCAACCCTGATGGATCCCTGGCCCATGAGCCGCAAGAGAAAGCAAATCTGCTGGTTAATCTCTTTGCGGCAAATTCCCGAATCGATGATTGCGGTAAGCAGCCACCGACATTACCCGTCTGTGACCACGCAATGCCTGAGATCCGCATCAGGCAGCGCGATGTCCGTGGTGTGCTGCAGTCACTCGACGTCCGGAAAGCCAGCGGACCGGATGGTATTCCAGCGGTGGTTCTTCAAAAATGTGCAGCGGAGTTGTCTCCAGTGCTGACGCGACTGTACCGGATGTCATACATCTCGGGTACAGTGCCATCGGCTTGGAAGGAGGCAATGTGCAGCCGATCCCCAAGAAGGGGGATCGCTCGGACCCAGGCAACTATCGGCCCATAGCCGTCACCTCAGTGCTGTGCAAAGTGTTAGAGCACAAAATTAACAAACAGCTCATGCGTCACCTAGAGGATCATTCCTTAATCAATGACCGGCAATACGGATTCAGACCGAAGCGGTCAACGGGTGATCTTCTGGCGTACGTTACCCATCTTTGGGGTGAGGCTATGGACAAGCATGGCGAGTCACTGGCAATTAGTCTTGACATCGCCAAAGCTTTCGATAGAGTCTGGCACAAGTCGCTTCTTTCCAAGTTACCAGCCTTTGGTCTGCCTTCCGGACTGTGCGACTGGGTGGCTAGCTTCCTGCAGGGGCGCCGTATTCGCGTCCTCTGTGATGGTCGAACTTCGGAGTTCCTGCAGCTAAATGCTGGCGTGCCGCAGGGGTCCGTCTTATCACCCACTCTCTTTCTTCTGCATATCAACGACATGCTATCCACTGGCAGCATTCATTGCTATGCAGACGATAGCACCTTACACGGGAGTTATCACGGACATCCAGCGGCCAAGCAGTCTGATATCGCGGAATGGAGGCAGCTTCTCGTCAGTGAACTTGACCGGACCCTGAACCTCGTTTCACAATGGGGCTCTGAAAACCTGGTTGAGTTCAATGCCAAGAAGACGCAGGCATGCGCGTTTACAGCAAAGGTATCTTCTTTCCTTCCCCTTCCAACTCTTCAGAGCACGCCACTGCCACTACAGGACAATCTCAATATCCTAGGTATGGATGTTCGCTGCAAACTGAACAACAAAAACTACATCGAGAGTATCATCAAAACAGCCTCACATAAACTCGGAGTCCTGAACAAAGTGAGACGTTTTTTCACGCCGGAGCAGCGGTGTCTTCTCTACAAGACACAAATTCGCTCTTGCGTGGAATACTGCTCGCATCTCTGGGATGGCTCCGCAAAGTACTTACTAGATGCTCTCGACAGGTTGCAGCGACGTGCGGTCCGCATTATTGGGAATCCTGAGGTCACTAACACCCTCGAGCCTTTGCAGTTGCGTAGAGATGTGGCATCTTTGGCGGTTTTTTACCGTCTCTACCATGGTGAATGTTCTGATGAGCTCTTCCAAGTAATCCCACCCTCTCCTTTCCTATATAGGACAACACGTGCAGGACTTAGATGCCACCCGCATACGATGCAGAATATTCCATCAAGAACCAAGCGTTTCGGCGACTCCTTCTTCTGCCGCACTATTAAGACTTGGAATTCCTTGCTAGCTCACGTGTTTCCTTCCTCCTATAGTCCCGGGTCCTTTAAGCGGGGCGTGAAAAAGCATCTGATGAGGCCGTCAAGCTGAGTGCCACCATTGTAACATGGTACGTGTTGTAATGGTGGCCCTCTTTTCAGAGACTTTGCCTTCAGCTTACCATCAGGCGAGGCGAAGTCAAATTGACGTGTCCTAAAAAAAAATCTACCCCTTGAATCCATGATAAAATAGTTGACGTCCTTCACATTATCTAATGGATGCACTAATGCGCTCAATCATGTCGGCACGCGTTCACCCTCTCCCGGACCCCACACTCCACCTTACGGATAGCTGTCATTGATGTTTACATTATTTCGCGCCAATTTGTACAACTGAGTTGTACGATAACTTTGCTTACGTGCGAATACTATAAATAGAAATATTCAATAATTTCACCTATTGACATTTTTTTGATTAGAATCTCTTATAAATGTATATTTTCTCGAAGAAGAAATACATAAAAATAATTATTTAAAAACAAAAGAATGCTCATAACTGCTTGAAGTAAATAACTCAAATTGTTTAGTTTTCCTTCAACATGCCTGCTTTCTTTAGAATATTTTCGTTCGTGGTAGAACTAAACAACTCAATTTAGCTAATTCATTTCATACTCAAGTGATCAGAAGTCACAGTTGTTCATTTATTTATAGAGTTAGTCATTTTTTCTTATAATATTTAGTGTTCAATTAAACATATCCATTTCTTCAATTGAAACACGAAAATGGATTTATTTTTGGATTGGATTGAGATATGGGAATGTTTGTTAGACCAAAAGATGCGGCACATTTTAGGGTTCTCGAAAATGGTAAAAGGTCAATTTGGCCAAAATCGGAGTTATTTAATTCTGCCATTATACCGACGATATTGACTTCTTTTTAAAATAATAGTGTTCAAGTTCAACTGAGTCTCTCACGTTTTACTTGATGCGTTAAAATGAAATACACAGTGAGTAAAACATGACAACACAACTTGGTTTACGATGCCCACACCGGCCTTACCTGTGAGCCGGTGCATTTGTTAATTCATGGCCTAGGCTTCGGCAAGAGCTTTCCTCTTGAGATTGGGGAGGAATGTCAGTCTGCAGCCGCTCCCGTAGAAGCCAAGACAGAGAGCGGACCACATGAGAAGGACGAAGCTTTCGCTTTCTTCTTCCGATTTGGTTTATCTTCGTTTGTGGACCCCCGGCTGGGAAAAACGCTGTGTTAATGCTAAATTTGGGCTACCTGATATCTTCCCATGCGGTGTAGTACAAGGCGACTAAGGGATAGAGCTGTTTAACATCAGACAGATATATACAGCCCAGACTCAGCCTCAGATGCATGGCTCAAGTCAACAATAGTACCCGGAATACGGCAATAAGCTCACCCCCTATTACGTGGCACCTAACACAATGAGAGGTGAAATGTGGGTGCTAATTCACCTCTGCCTAACCCTTTCGGGGTTAAAGGCGTGATTGTATGTATGTATTCTTGTCAAAGCTTCTAACTAATGTCTTGAAAAACATACCATTTTTCGGTACGTTTGTTAAACAGAAAATACCAAATGATGAACAAAATACATTAAATTCTAATCAGCGCTGTACTCGACAGTCCCGCTCCATACCCACGCATAACCGTACGCATCAATTATTCCTATCGTTGTCAGTATTAAAACCAATCGGAACGGCTTGCCAATTTAATTTCCCCGCTCATATTTAGCGATAATTCGCCGATCGCAATTAAACATACGTTACGCTGTATGGTTTGTAATATCTAATAATTTATTAATAATTTGTTTTCATATATTTATCGGACCGATGATTGTTAATTACGTTTGGGTTTTTGGTATGAACAGAAATTAATTTGATGTCATTTCTGTGTTATGTATTTTTATACGCTTCAATATTATTTCACCTCGCCTGGCCTCAATCAATCAGCCTATCGCAGTCCACTGCTGGACATAGTTTTCTCCTAATATTGGGAAGATTTGGCCTACTGTTGTCTGGCCAGACGAGTTGGTATAGGGTTTTATTTTGAGTTTTTTTATACCACTTAGGTCGCAGATAAGCACACAGGCTACCTGATGGAAAGTGGTTAACGTGTCCTATGGACGAATGCAACACCAAGGGAGTCACATTCGTGCTGCAGATCCTGTAAGAACAGAGAGATTCTTTGCCGTCAGCGCAGAAGACAAGCAGAACAAGCCTTTAGTCTTCCCAGTGACAGCACAAAACCTCTCCAGTGAGCTCTGGCTACCCTACTCAACTACACACACGTTCTACCGGTACGACATTGAGTCAAAATTGTCTTAAAGTTTCACTGAACTATGTCGTCAATCTACATATTACGATGTATATATACACTAAACAAACAAATAGACGGACTTCCTATCCTGAAAATAATCTTGAATGTACAATAGGTTTGAAACAGCTTAAAGGGGCATAACTGAGTTAGGGGACACTTACCCGGCGATGTCTCATGTAGTTAACCGTGCCAGTGCTAATGCCGCCGCCTAATGATGTTACACGCTAGAGAGACAAGTTTTACTTGTAATTACTAGTAATTAGGAGTAGGGGATAAGACTGAACGAAGTTTTGCGAGTAAAAGGTATTTTAGAAGCAGGCTGTAGTGTAATCCTAGTGGTATTAAAAATGCGAGAGAAAATCTGTTATTTTTCAGATTGCTGTACCAATGTTATTAAAAGTTACAGAAATAGTTAGCCTAAAGAATCGATCGAAAGATCCCGGGTTCGAATCCTGGCCAGTGAACTACTTATGTGAACTCACTCCTAACACAAGCAATTTAGCTTAGCTAGAGGGGTTAACGGGAATACTAGTAATTTCGGTTACTAGTATAAAAAAAGAATTAAAAAAAAGAATCAATAAAAATTTAAATGGAACCATTTCGGCATACCTAAATCTATTAAAAGAAAATTAATTAGTAAATCTGTCTATATTTTGACAGAGTTATGCGCAAACAAACTTAAAAAAATATATAAACGATCGATTTGAGAACCTCATTCTTTTTAAAAGTCATTTAATATTATGCTAAATAACTACTCCTAAGTTCGCTATTTGGATTAATCTTCTTTTTCGATTTAAGACCACAATCTTTGTGAGTATTTTTTCCAACAAGAAATAGAATCGTACGCTAAAGAATATAAAACAAAACAAATATGGAACCCTGTGTATGACATAAACAGTCCAAGATAAAAACAATGTCAGCAGACAATGTATGAATGAATGTATGGAATATGTATGTTAGTGTCATGAGTCATTTTAAACTATGCTCCCTTTGTTACGTCTTCCTAGTAAAGGTAGGGTTAAAACAATATACTTGTAAGTTTATTTTCTATTTTTCACTGCGTCTAAACACGATATCGTAATCTACTACTCTACTACAAAACTATGAAAAGTATTTTTTTTTATCCCTTTTACGTGGTAGAAAAGTGCACCACCCACTTGATGGAAAGTGGTTACCATAGCATATGGATATATGCAACAATAGCGGCATCACACTCGTGCTACAGACCATGTAATAACCTTCTAATGCCTTTCTTTTTGTAGTCGCTTCGAAAACTATGGCACTACATACATATAGACATACATATATCACACCTCTTTCTGAGTGAGGTAAACAGAGATCCCATGGTTCCACCTGCTACGATCCTGGTATACGGTTTCGCTTCTTCTACTTTCATAATTGTTTTTATACATGCTCGCCGGTTTCGGGTACTCTTGACATGTCCTTTCTTTAAAATACCTTTGATCTGATTGATATACGTAGGTCTAGGTTGACCCGTACCGCATTACCCTTTCACCCTCACTTCATAAATCTATTTCGTCAGTCTTCTTTCGTCCATCCTCTCTACGTGTCCGAACCATTCCTTTCTCGTGACATACAAACTCCATAAAAAAGATGTACCAAAAAGTAATCTGGTCGAAACGCAAAAAGGTATTTTAAAATACATTTTCACATAAAATACATGCAATTTCCATTCCAGTGGCGTGGCTAAGCGTCCAAATTTATAGAGAACATGAAGGGCAATTTTTAACCAATCCCTCTGGCTTGTTACTCCGTGAAATATGCCCTGTTGCTGGAGAAAATTGAGTGGCGAGAAGATAGAAAACTGGTATTAAAGCTTTTACGTGGAATCGAAACAGCTTATGTACGGAAATGGGCGTTTTAAATCATGTGGTGGATTGAATTAGGTAGTTGGAGCTAGTCTTCAATAGAAACTGCAATGTTAGTCCGGCGGTATGTGTGTGTGTGTATGTCTGTGTGTAACAAAGATTGCTTTATAGCAATAACTGTGTACAGCTTATATCTTAGATCTAGAAACTAAAATAGATCAATTCGTATTGTAGATTGCAGCGCGAGTGTGATACCCCTGGTGTTCCATACGTCCATAGGCCACGGTAACCACTTCCCATCAGGTGGGCCGTGTGCTTGTCTGCCACCTAAGTGCTTTAAAAAAAAAGCGCTATGATTAAAATTAAAAAATTCTAATTTTAAAGAGATAGGTATACAGTACTGTATACCTATCTCCTTTTCCATGTGTACGATCAACTTGGGATCCAGCCATTTACTTGAGCACTTGATGACATAACATAACATCAATATAACACTTTAAAACAGAAACACAATGCACTAACACAATGCACATATTATGTAACCAAGCTTAACGAATACATCCTAATGTATCTAAATGTTCGATAATGATATTAAACGCGTGCCGCTGGGCGCGTTCCCGATATGATATTTTCATTTCCCCTGAACCACCACACAGCGGATATTATGAACTGCATAAGCGTATCGGATTGAGAGTATGTACTCGTGTTTATAGAGAGTAAATAGAGTTTGCGAGTTTATGAAGTCAAAGTCAAAGTCAAAATATTTATTGCATTCATGTGTGTTACAGATGTTAAGTAGCTTATGGTCTCAACATGAAGCACGGTTTGGGCACATCAAATTTATATAACATCAAATATAAAAAATTAGTGTCACTCTTAAATTGTCGTAGTATAAAATTAAACTCAATTCATTAATTGCCGTAATATAAATTAACAGATCAGTGTCATAAACCAAATAGTTACAGTAATTAGGATTAAGATTAAAATTACATATTGCAATTAATTGTTACTAGAATTAGAATTAGAAATTTATATTAAAAAAAAACAGAATACATAAGTACATACTCATGACTATAAATCCCCGAAGGGGTAGGCAGACGTGTATTAACTCTGAAATTTCACCAGCCATGATTTTCCGTTTTACGTAATAGGGGGCGAGCCTACTGCCGTCAAGCGAGTACTTAATCATGGGCTGTATGTCCCTCCATGGGCTCAATCCCTTCGTCGCCTTCTACGATACCCACAGGAAGAGATGGGGTGGCCCTATTTTATTTCACCGGGACAAAGACCTATGCCCTTCATGATCAAGACCCAAAACCTTCTATGTACTGCTAGAAAAGTAGTTTAAAACCAAAATTATAACAGTTCAGAGGTGGCAGGAATGAGACAGCCTCGGTGGCGTTGCGGTAATGAACACGACCGCTACGCAGGAGGCGCGGGTTCGGTCCCCGGTCAATGCAAATATTTGTATGCATGAATATGAGTATTTGCATTGGTCTGGTCGTGCCTCGAAGAGCACGTTAGGCTATCGGTCCCGGTTGCTATATATACATCTATGGCATTCGTTACGGTTAGTTGGAGCCCTAAGAGTCCAATAGCTGCTGGCTAACTGCAATTCAATCATACAAATTATAGTAATCAAAACACTAAATTGTTTTCTTAATTTTTATCTTGAATTAGAGCCCTAATTTCTAAGAGCACTACAGTAGTTACCACTAAATAGAAAGATAGGCTAAACCAATAATTTCTAAGAAAATCAGTAACATGGGTATCATACCTACCTAACACTATATCCCACTCCCAGGAGAGGGACCCAGCACCTAATCAAATCTGCTTACTTACATGAACAACGCCACAATAATTCATAAAGAGTAACAAAAAACTGGACGAGACTTTGATTTACACCCTCAAAACGAGAAATTATGATCCTCAGTTTTGGATTCCCATGCCCTTTCTTGATATTAGACAAAAGTTAAGCCACATAATAAAAAAAGGTTCAGTAAGTCAACTTGACATTGTGACGGTACGTGTTTATAATGATGACCAGAGGGTAAGGCAAAGTCTCAGAAAAGAGTTTCTGAGGCTTTGCCTTCAGCTTACCATGAGGCGAGGTGAAGTCAAAATTGACACGTCCTATATAAAAAAAAAAGTTTTATTTATCAACTCTAAGTACAGTCAGCCTCTGATCGATCTTGACTTACAAAGTGCTCAAAATTATTTTAATAGTCACTAATGACTGTAATACCAAACTGTTTTATTAACTAAATTGTATTATCATCCGAACTAAAGGCGTGCACCAAAAGGGGTAAGCAGACCCTGAACTTCAACGTGAAAGCCTCTGATGCATTTTTCCCAACGTTAAAAAGATAATTAGCATAATGATATTCAATAAGAAAATATCTAATTTTATTGGTTTTACATCCCTACTAATATTATAAATGTGAAAGTAACTCTGTCTGTCTGTCTGTCTGTCTCGCTTTCACGCCCAAATCACTGAACCGATTTTGATGAAATTTGGTATAGGGGTAGATTAGATCTCGAGAAAGGACATAGGCTATGTTTGGTCGCGATAACCGACATCCACGCGGGCGGAGCCGCGGGCAAAAGCTAGTAGTTAATATCTATACATTGACCAAAATAATGTATTAAGAAATTTAAAAAAAAAGAAGAAGAAAAGTCAGTTCAGAAGGTTTGATGGTTGTAGGTGAAGCTTGTGATGTATGTAAGGATATAAGCAATGTCTAGCAGTTGTTTCTGCCTACCTTGGAGGAAAATAGGCGTGAGCATACGTATATAATTACAATGTATATCCGTAGCATCAAACCTGTCGAAATATAATTTAACTAGCTTTTGCCCGCGGCTCCGCCCGCGTGGATGTCGGTTATCGCGACCAAACATAGCCTATGTCCTTTCTCGAGGTCTAATCTACCCCTATACCAAATTTCATCAAAATCGGTTCAGTGGTTTGGGCTTGAAAGCGAGACAGACAGACAGACAGACAGACAGACAGAGTTACTTTCACATTTATAATATTAAGTAGGGATTGGTATTTCTTTTTATACTACTGCTAATATTATAATGGGTTTGATTCTATTTACCTACTGTGAGAAGGGAGCTTTAGATGTCGTGACTTTCATACAGATCTTACGGATTTTACGAAATTCCGCTGAAGACGGATGTCGGCCACTTGTCGGCCCGCTACGCTCATTTGTCATCTCTACATTTTTTATGTCCTTACCTTACTTTTTTATGCTTACTTAGCATTTTTCTCTTGTGAAATATTGCGAACAATAACATAATGTGTGTTTATGAATTTGTAATCCTCTGCAAAGGTGAAGAATATAGCCATAGTTAGTTGTGATAAATACTCTTTTATCACAACTAACTAAGTAAGCAGTAAAAGAGTGTAGAATTAAAAGTGAAATTTTCATATTAATTTTTTTAACTCGTGATAATAATTAGATATGTGTTAAAAATCCGATGAGGAGTGCCCCTCTTTTCTGAGGCTTCCTGAACCTTAAGCTTACCATCAGACGGGGTGAAGACGGCGTGTCCTAGAAAAAAAAAGACTAACTTGTAACTTCGTAATCTGAACTTAGTTGCGAGCCCTTGCAAGACAATAAATTGTTCTTATTTCTTATTTTCATGAAAACTTGACATGACAGTGAAAAAAAGTAAAAATTATAATACACTAATATAATACAGCCCTACATTTCGTAGTATTTTATTCTTTAAATACTAAATTAACTGCTCAAAGAGAATTGACAACGATGAAAGAATTATTGAAAACGTCCGAACACCGTGCATGCTACAAGTTTAGCCCCGAACTCATCGAGAGCTGTTCGCGACTGAGACATGCTATGTCTGGACATAGGTTCCACAGATAATGTAAATATAACTGCTACTAGATACGGTATTTATTATTTTAGTAGCCTTTACCTTCACTTGAAAATATTTCTGAAATTAAAATAACCAATATCATATTACTGGATTTACTGGTTGAATTTGACTTGTGTCTGAAATTACAGGCATTCAGGCATTTAGCATGACTGAATAACAAACAAATTCACTTTCACGTTATTATTAGTTGCGATTAGAAAAAGATTGCCAATTGCAATTGATTGCAATAATTAAAAAGAAAAACAAATCAGTTTCAATTCTTCAAAACTTACCCTTTTTATTGCCCTTCCACGCTTCGTTACCTTTCCGTGAAAAATCTTTGGTTTTGAAAAAGTAACCTACAATGTTACATTTTTCTAACCAGACTTTTTAATGCCCCTTCAATTTGTTCTACATCTGCATCGGGCAATCCACATGAACCCAGTTCAATAGAAATCGCCTAAACTCGTACGAGACATGTGACCAAAGTTACTGGACAGGCATCGCGGATGCGAGTTGGACGTCGGATACGGATACAAATTGGAAACTGGATACTATCCGGAACTCAAACTACAAGGTTCTGACGTTGTCAAAGAAAATACGGATTTAAATAAAGAACAATTTGACTTTCCCGTCACATGTTCCGCGCCATTCTGATGACGTGATATGCACAGTAGGTATTATACACGCCACACTATAATAGTAGGTACACAGTACACTATGTTATTTGATTGACTATTTTTTTATCGCAGTCAAGCACACGGTCCACTTGATGGAAAGTGGTTACCGTGGCCTATGTACCAGTAACACCAGGGGATCACACTCGTGCTACCCGACCCTTTAAGTACAGAGAGATTCTGTGCCGTTAGCGAAGAAAACAAGCAGGACTAGCCTTTGGTTTTCCCACAAACAGCACAAAACCTCACCAGTGAGCTCTGGCTGCCACACTCACCGCCGGGAACACAACACGAGGTTATTTTACGCGCGGTATTCTATAGGGTGGAGGTACTTCCCCAGTCAGACTGCTCGATTGAGATGGAAATACTATCGTGTCCTACCTCCTAAACGATAAGTAAGTGTATATTAAATAATTGGGGCTTTGGGTTAAATAGTTAGCACATAGCAAGCTTAAGCAACACTAGCTAGAACCCTTCAGAGAGTACTTTAGCAGCAGTCCATCCCGGTTGCCATACCGTGCGAACAACTATGTCAGTCCACACGGGTTTGTCTTAATTGGAACTGTCTTGGCTTTTGCGGGTGCAAATGTCAGACGCCTGCTTCTAATCATCTGTCAAACAGGTGTAAATGAAATTAGCTTTGATTGGATAAGACCCCAAACATCTCTTTGATTTTAATTATACTACACATCACTTACAAAACCAGTATCCTGGACAGTAAATTCAGAACAAAGCTACCACTTCATCAAATTCTCATATTTACTCAAAGAGTACAAATCAGAGTTGCACAGATACGAAACTTGGTAACTGGTTGTCATTTAATATAGAACTAAGCAATGTAATTATATTATTTGTTGCGAACAATGCGACAGCTATCGCGATCCCTGAGAGTTCCAACGGATAATTAAATTAGAGACAGAACTCCTTTGAGCTGAACGCGATGCAACTTAGCCGCGGAAATCTCATTGAGGTATTGTAGTATGTTGTATTTGTTTGATATGAGAACTTGCATTACAAGGAATGTCTAGCGATATCGAAGTGTTTTATAGCATTCTAGGCTACACGGGTTATTTTGAATACCTTTATTCCGGTTTATGCCACTGGATGCGCCAATAGTGACACAAACCCCATCACGCCTAGGGGAGACGTTCCCGCTTGCGGTCAATTTCAGCCGAAGCGGGAGTTTCCCTTTAGAAGGCTACTTGGAGGCTTTCCACGTGTTCCTCTGACCAGTAAAGGGCACAGTGGAGAACAGGCAAGGAGCGGGCTGGTTCTCCGAGCGTAGACATGAGGGTGACCGGACGGCGGCTCAAGCTGTTGACTCAGCCGGCGCGAACTTCAATGCAATTTTTTTTTGTCAATTTATTGTTATACATACATAAAAACACCCAGACCAAAACAAATAGACTAAAAAATAGAAAAACATATCTGCACTTAGTTGGAATTGAAACCTTGGAGCACCTATTTCTTCTCCATTTAACAACCGATAATTTTTATTCATAAGATTTAGTACCTCTTGGTGATATCCGTGACCTCTTGTATCAATTTTGAAAAAAGAAAATACAAAAAGATTTTTACCCCTCTTGGCTCACTGTTATCTTAAAATTTTAATAGTACATTATGGTACAAGTGAGCAACGTTGGTGATTACCGCCGAGGCGCCATTGGTCTTAAGACAGCCGAGGACGGTAATCATCATGCTCACACGTGCCATACGACGTTTTACAACACACTTGCGAATAAAATAATACTACAAATACTAAATAAACAATACTACAAATTAATTCGTTTTCCTATGCGCGCGCATTTAACTATGGCGGTCGACCATATTTAAAAAAAAATGAGGTTTGAACTTAACTTTTTTTTACTCTGTTTTTTTTCTGTACTTAGAGAGAAAAAAAAGTTAAATTTGAGCGAAAATTTTGTTTATTACACAAGTATTACAAGTTGAAATTATTTATTTAAATACGAAAATGCATCAAATGACCATACAATAGGCGTATTAATTTATTCGTACTATTAAACACGTTATTTTTTGTATCAAAACTTTTTTAAGAACATAGACAATTATAGACACTTCCTATAAAATTTAAAAAAGAATCTATAACTCACTTTTGTGAATAATAGTAATGAAAAAGTCACAGTTTTATAATAGGTGTCATTCCGTGCTTAATTGCGGTAAAATAATATCACATTTATGAGCAGGTGTGTTGTAAATTATCTTTATTCTCAAATTTTCGACCAATGCACGGTCAAAACTAATGCACTATGTTTTTAAAACATTAGCTACACTTAATCTTTATCATACAGTGTACATGTAATGAGCAAAACGTTTATTGCACATGACGGATAGCGAGGACCATCTACAGCCATCATTATTTATAATGTAACCATTCACACTAGACCCCTCACTTACCTTGGAACAACCTTTTCCAGTAGCGCATTCTTAGACGATAGGGAGGCAAGGTAGGTCATGGTATTGTGGTATATCTGGTTGGAATTGTGTTGTACATCATTTTCAAAGCAAATTATATATTTTTACATATATTGTGGGTTAACGAGCTCGAAGCTGGTAAGATGTTGTGAAGATGTACTACAAACGATGCTATGAATTTTTATAGATTGCACAAATTTTTATCGTCGTGCTTAAGTTCAGTCGTATGTTTTGCGAGATTTCTAATAGAAAAACAGAACGAACGATCTAGAATAAAATCATGTTGTTGAACTAAATAAATATCGTGTATTTTTCTATGAGATAGAATAGAAATAATGTTTTCAATTCAATACACTAGCAACTAGTGTATTGAAGAATGTTACTGCTATGAAAGTTAAAGGTTTTTATTACTGACTAGCTGACCCGGCGAACTTCGTACCGCCATATTTCTTTCAGCCCGCGTGAATTTCTGATCCCGTTCCCGCTGCACATATTTAGACTTATTAACTAACTTTTCTGCAAACTGATCTGAGTATGTTCAACACCAAGCGGGTAAAGAAAACCTGCAAGCGGGTACACCTGCTAATTGAGGTATGAGTCCCCGGCGCAAGCTTCCCTTTCAGGGTTAGAAGGTCAAACAGCAGTAGCTCTCATAAAAGTTGTACAAACCATATCTAAAGGAATAAGCAGACCTTTCTATTTTCCCACAGTCCCGGGCCCTATAAGCGGGGCATGAAAAGGCATTTGATGAGGCCGTCAATCTTAGGGTCACCATTGTAATATTGTGATGTTGTCTATTAATGGTGACGGTTTTTCCTGATACTTTGCCATCCTACCATCAGGTGAGACGAATTCATATTGATATATCCTGTTTAAACAACCTCAAGCTCCGAAGTGAAGACGAATGCAAAGAAAACCATGCTAACATGATGTTGATGAAGCTACAGCTGATGGCCACCGTACAGTCAGCATCAGATGGATCTTTACGAACAAAGTACTCAAAATGATCTTAATGCCTTGGTTTTCCCCTCTTCCTGTTGCCTGATTGTTCTGATATTTGGTACACATTTAAATCACATTACACCAAATCAATAAAACAGTTTGACTTACTTATAATACCCTGGTATTAAAATAATTTTGAGACTTTATAGCCAAGATAGATCTAAAGCTGACTATACAATGTTTGTTTACAAAAACAAATTGTATTCAAGAATACAACAAATACAAAAAAACAGCGAGGAAAAGCTCTCTTATAAATTTTACAATCGGATAAAACTTGATCGCTAATCTCTTGGAGTCAAACACCAAAGCGGAAAAACAAAAACCTTCAACCACTCCATTACTCCCGACTTCATTAGACGGTTTATATGACTAGAAACAAGTCAATTTCTACTTTCGTTATCAACGAATAAGGTTCAATTTTCTATAACAGCAAGTTTAAATTTGTAGGACCTTTTTTCCGTTAATTTGGACGAATGCGGTAAACATTAGCATTTTCGCGGGAAAGCTGCTTTGCGTTTCTAAGTAGGTAAACATTTCTCAAAGATTTGTAAGATTTCCTTCTGGATTAAGTGGGAATACTGACTGGTCTAATCCGTAGTACTGTATGGCACTATAATAATAATGTAGAAGTATGTACCCACACACCTAAATAAGAAGAATGAAGAAGAATAATAAATAAGTAAGAAGATGTTGACGTAATTAGTTAATTTACAGATTACTAATTGTAAGGTGACACCTTACAGTTACTCCCCACACTCGACTACTCAAGTACTAGGTAGTAGGTAGTAAGTGCCAATAGTCGAGTAGGTATAGTGGGTTCGATTTTCAAATGACGCTCATTTATTAGAATAATGCCACAGTTATGGTATTTGCAATTTTTAAAGAGAATTAATGGGAAACTATTCACTTGATCAATATGTAAGACACTTGTCACACTCATTGTCCTAAGTAAAGGTGATTGTACTCGCTTCCAAAAGAAATTGAGAACATGCCTGACCGGACTAGCCGGCGGCCTGAGAATACCTACTTTGTTTCTTATAAAAATTACTCGTAGGTACATCTTAGGGGAATAAGTCCAATGAACGTGTACCATATGACGAAAAAGACTAACCATTTAATTTGAATTGAACAAAAAGAATAGTTAGATAAGCTTAAAAATTCACCAGTGGCTGTATAAGAAATTACTTCAATGGGAAGGATTACCATATTAGAGTAAATCTTTAACGGTAACGGATAAAAATGAATAATACAAATTAATACGAAAAAACGCTAAACATCGGTGACGACGCCAACCGAGCGAACGAAATTCTAAATTCAAATCAGTTCGTGAGTTGAGTGCGAAGCGAGCGGACGTGCCGCGACAACCATTTATTCCGTTACAACTCTATTCCAAATGCTAAATATATTGTCGAAACCGAGAATATTGCAGAGAGCTGTTTGCATAATTTACATTGGAGGCGAATTTTGAGTACCACTGTTTGGCTTACCAGATTCGTTTGTGAACTTGATTAGTGTTATTTAGAGGGAAATTAAGCACATATCTGCGCCTTCGCATTAATGTTCCTAAAAGAGGTTTACAAGCCTAGAATATTTTGGCGATGTGGAACTATTGTTAGTACGGATGTTAACATGATCAAGTTATAGGTATGACAATGGTTGGTTGGTGGGTCCAATAAATAAAAAAATACTAACGACAATACTCCATAATAACTCCAAACAAAACAGGGCAGATAAGTCTTCTCATCTACATCGAAACCCTGGTGGAGAAGAGAAGAGAAGAAATAACAATGGTAATAGAGTTTGTTGATAGGCGGTCGTGAGTTAGAGAAGTAACTGTTGTCTAATTACCAGGACACTATGGAAATGTAGTGAATGAATTGATCATACTCTCTGGAAAAAGCAAACAGGGATTAGTAGACTAAACAGGTAGGTACTTAAATGTGCTTGGGGTGACGAATAACCTTAAATGGCCAGATTACACAAATATTAACACAAAATATCATAGTACATCATCAAATGGTATCAAAAGAAACATCGTAAAAATGTATAATAATACTTATACCTATCTAAAACTAGAGCGCTCCTGGGGTTCTCAGATTCTTGATTCAGATAACTATAGCTGTCGAAATATTCGTTTAATACATTTATGTCTACACCTTTGAAGATATTATACCCTTAGTACATATAAAAAAGAAAAAAAAAGCAACGCAACATGTTACGCTAAACATAAAACAAGTCTGACAGCACCATATTTTCCAACTAAACTCGTAGAAATATGACAAAATATTTTCCTCGAACACAAGGCAATGTTTTCGAAACTTAATCCCTAAGTTCTGTGAGCTCCACCGGTAGTTTTTATTAAGTTACTCTAAAACAAACTAGTGAGGAATTTTTCAAAGTTTGCAGGCGACACGGCGGTACTGCCACGGCGCCGCGAGCGCGCGGCCACGTCGCTTTCACCTTAACAAGGACTTGACTTCAATTCAATTAGGCGGGGAAGTTTCACTGCTATGGAGCGAATTATGGCATTTGTGATAAAAACTGCTTTTTTTTTTCAATCTTTTCTACGTGTTTTGTGTTAACTAGTGTACTTTCTTTAGGTTTTCTTATCTTCTCCCCCTATACTGGGATAAGATGGAGACGCTAGTTCCCATCACCTCAGACTGAAGACCCAAGATTTCGTGCGGTTTTAGTCGGGTCGAGTCCGACATATACAACCCATATTATGTCTATTATTACGAGTATGTTTCTGGGTGTTTTCTTATCTACGGTGCCCAAGCTGACCTCACTTGGTAGTGCACCGACATCGGCACCTGCTAAACTAACTACATGGCTACTTCTACAGGCTATTCTTTCAGGGTTCGGTGGTCAGATAGCAGTTGCTCCCGAGAAAGTCGATATACCAATAGAAAACGCTGTACCAACATTATACGGGATTGTTTCTTCTACACGGGAATAAATATGTGATTTTTTGAAAAACTAACCTAAAATTATACCAGTACGATAAATTCAAACGGTCAAAGCAAAATATATTTTAAAATCGAACATCGAATCACTTAACCGAACCCAGGGGAGTATTAAACATGTACAGTCGCGCTCACAAGTGGCTAAATATAAACTTTACAAATATATATTTTACATTTAAAACTAACCGGTGAATGGATAAAATGTTTGTAATCTTCAGAAGAGAATAATATCCGATGGTCATTTCTGTCCACTCCTCCCAGGTAGAGGAAGAGTGGAGCCCCAACAAAGATCTTTGGGACCTAAGCATTACACCTGCTAGCATATCTGTTGAGTACGAACGAGGCTCTGGCTCCAACTTGCAAAGAGCGGGCAAGCTTTGGATGAAAATGGTTCGAAGGCTGATTGCCAGAAGCCTCGATCAAGATCTCAGAAATTCTCATTAAGCGGCGTAGGGGTTAAGAGCTTGATGCAGAAGTTAGTTATTTTCAACCCAGCACGCTCTGTGAGAAGATTCCTGTGTTTGGGATCCTAATCACCATTGATAGTTTATACCTTATATGAGTCTAGAATGCCAGCTGATAAACATACTAAATACTTTCCTGCGTAAATTCATGCATATTATGTCATTTTATATACTTAATATTTTGTTTTATTATTTTATGAAACGTTTTAGTGCTACGTGATCGTAATTTGGCATGTGTAAAGCTACTTCTGAGTGCGCCTGTACTTTTATCTCAGTTCGCAGCTTTAGGGGAATGAATACATCAATGGTTTCGGGCGCGGGCTTTCGACTTTAATCGCCGGGTAACCGCAGCTCCCCGGGGTAGACCTTTGATACTAAACGCTCGTATCGCTCGTAGTTTTGTAATATTTTCGATATATGCGATAGTTTCTGTTGCACTAATATTATTGTACTGAGTTAGATATATCTTCAGATTTTTCACTTAGATATAAGCATGTAATTGGGATGTATAGATCGTTAAGAATTATGATATAGTATCCAACCGTATACTACAACTGCAGATGCGTGAATAGAAGCTAGAATAAAATTACATCGTAAACAATACCCTGGTGATAGTATTGTTATTTGAGTGTCTTCAAGTTTTACCAAGGACCCTGATTTGGCCTACGGCCGAAGTTCATAATTTAGAACCTAATTCAAAACTATTGCGACACAAAAATTTCGAGTTTTCAAAATAATGTAACTATAACATAATACAAGTTTAAATGATAATACTAAAATAAAAAAATAAAGCTCATATCTATCTCGACATTGCTGCAAGAAACAAAGCAGTTTTCTATTTCAGCAAAAGTGTACTGCAGTTAATATTAAGACGAAAATTCTTGAACTTATTCAAAACATGAAACGTGACCGTCTGTATTCTCGATACAGCTACAGACTTAAACTTCTTGGAGCCCCACGTTGGGCGCCAAAATGTCTCGACAGCACAAATTGACAACGCCACCTAGCGTCTCGGCGCAGAATTGCACGGCGGGGTGGTAGTCCGTGACCAAACTCAGCTATGTGCGAACGTGTCACGTTCACGTTTAACGAAATACATGAGAATTCTTTTGGTCCTTTGTGGAGATGTAACTTTAGAGGTAAATTTTGTATGAAGCTTTTACACTAATATTTTTCTGCACTGATTATATCTGTGTTATTTTTTATTTTGTACATAAAATTGCAATTGCATTGGGGAAAGAATTGTTGGCATTAACTCAGAAGATAATTATATTATCCTATGATAAACCACGAACAAGAAATTCAAATCGTTCACTGTCTATCTTACAAAATATTTTCATTAAAATAATCTGTCTAATGAAACTTATGTGAATGAAGTTTCAGATGCTATTACGTAATTTTAAAGTGATGGTCCATAGTTTGCTCGATGTTATTCGATCTCGGTCCTTTTTCTCTGAGTCATCTTTTATGTCAGTTTGGGTTGAACATCGAAGATTTCCATTAAGCGACTGTCATGTCATCTGACTGCAAGTGTTATTCTGGCCTCTCTAAATGAAAATAAAATACTTATTACCACTACCTTTACTCACCGTAGTTCTACATGAAGTTTTCTAACTCAGTATCGCGAGGCCCTCATTTCTTTCTGCATTATCACAAGTAACCTAACACGAAAAGACCGGCAGAGGTCTCGTAGAAAAAGAGTTGACAAAATAATCTTGGTATTCATTTGTACGAATTGAGATAGGTATAAAAATATGGAGGTGATTGCTCTTCCTAATTCCTGACAGTATTATTACATTGCGTTGGCTCACACAGTAATATGTAGTATTAATTTATTATTAATGACTACTTGCTACTCAGATCCAGAACGAATCAGAACCAGAACCAGCAGAGGAGGTAGGACACGGCGATATATCCGTCCCAATCGAGCAGTCCGACTGGGTAAGTACCTCCGCCCTACAGAATCGCGGCTAAATAACCTCGTGCTGTGTTCCCCCAAGTGGGGTAGCCAAAGCTCACTGGAGAGGTTTTGTGCTGTTAGTAGGAAGACTAAACAAAGGTCCTACTTATCTTCTGCGCTGACGGCACAGAGCCTCTCTGTTCTTACAGGGTCGGCAGCATGAGTGTGACCCCTGGTGTTGCACTCGTCCATAAGCCACGGTAACCACTTTCCATCAGGTGGGCCGTGTGCTTGTCTGCGACCTAACTTTAAACATTAAAGTAAGTACTTAGGTAAGTGCGTTAAAGACCGTGAACGTGTCTTAGAATGACGCTCAAGTATAGTCAATGTTAAGTATATTAGTACTAAATTTTATTAGTCAACTAGCCTCACCTTCCCAACTGGTGAACTTTGATATTTTCCGTGAAGTGATTACCCTCTGACCTCTACTACCACCGTCTGCAAAATCTACAAAATCGTTTGATTCGTTTGGTTGGACCAGCTTGTTGAAATTTTACTTTTCCTATTGTTATAGATCGAGACCTATTGCCATCGAAGGGGCGACACTCGAAGTTGTTCAAAAATATGTCTACCTGGGGCAGGTTATCCAGCTTGGTAAAAACAGCTTCGAGAAAGAGATAGCCAGAAGGATTCAACTGGGATGGGCAGCATTTGCCAAATTACGTCGGGTTTTCTCCTCGCCCCTACCGCAATGAGTGTTTACCCGTGGTCCCGGTGGGTCGACCCATTACCGGGTCCATGGGTAATTTTAATTACCCGTGGTCCCATGGCATTAGGGATTGGTAATGATATATCGATAGAAAATGAAAACCATCAGTTACATACTACAATATTTTACTAAAAAAAAAAACTCCATCCTTGGGAACAAAAACATACTCATACCAGAACTATAACTAAAACGTAAGGTAAACGTAATGGTAAAAAATAAGGAAAACGTAAGGTGGGGCACCCCCTAGCCAGGTGGACTGATGACCTACGAAGGGTGGCTGGGACGGACTGGATGCGGAGGATCGGCAAACGTGGCGCATATTGGAAAAGGCCTATGTCCAGCAGTGGACTGCAATAGGCTAATTGATTGACCAGAACTACATTATATTGAAAATTATGAATTCATAACCGATACACTAATGACTAATGAATGACTCATAAACTATCTTAACATTTCTAATGCGTATCCAACTGATATTTCACCGTTAGCGTATCGGTTATGAATTCATCATTTTCAATTGCTATTTTTGTTCTAGTTCTAACTGGATTATTCTTTTTATTTTTCGATAATTTGACCAAAACGTTTAGAAGACGCATTATGTTTGTGCCATTTGCCAAAAAAAAATTCAATTTCAGTGCGTACTTTGCTTATAAATAATTATGTCAAAATGACAAAAGAGAATAAACAACATGACTAATTTGAGAAAACGATTATTGTAATATGTGATCTCTTTTGACGTACCTATTTGGTATGCTGTTAATACGGATTTGTATATTCTATCGACAGTTAGAATTCCGCGAACAACCCCTAATGGAACCACGGGTAATTAAAATTACCCATGGACCCGGTAATGGGTCGACCCACCGGGACCACGGGTAAACACTCACCGCAATGCCTCAAAACAAAGGTTTTCGACCAGTGCGTCCTACCTGTTATGACTTACGGTGCCGAAACGTGGCCACTGAAGGTGAGGTTAGTCCAAGACCTAAACGTTGCGCAGCGGGCTATGGAGCGAGCTATGCTTGGAGTTTCTTTGAAGGATAAAATTCGCAACGAGATCATCCGACATAGAACTAAAGTTACCGGTCGCAGAATAAGCAGGCTGAAGTGGCAGTGGGCTGGCCACATCTATTGAAGGACTGATGGCCGTTGGAGCAGACGAGTCCTACAGTGGATACCGTAAGAAGGAAAACGCAGGGTGGGACACCCCCAAGCCAGGTGGACTGACGACCTTTTCTGTTGAAATTTTTCAGCAACATAACTGCAGCCATTGTAGAATATTTTTTTTTTAAGTAGGACACGCCAATTTGACTTCACCTCGCCTAATGGTGAGCAAGTTTCAGAAAAGAGGGCCACCATTATAGACAAGCACCATATTACAATGGTGGCACTCAGCTTGACAGCCTCATCAGATTTTTTTTTTCACGCCCCGTTTCAAGGACTCGTGACTGTAGGAAGAAAAAGACGAATGACGAATGTATAGGATTTGACGTATATGATCTTAGAGTAATGCATGAAACGTTACTATAGGTGCGCTATACCATCGCAAAGTATCTGCTAACACTCGGTGCCAAAGACCTGAGTGATAGGCGCGCTCTATATTTATAATGTATACTCTAAGTATATGATAGTCAACAACTTATGTCATAAACGTCAAATCTCATACATTTCCACTTGTCTAGGGGCAACCCCCTAGACAAGTGGAAATGTATGAGATGCCAACGCAGACTTGACGATTAACTTTTCAAATTCGAAAATTGTTATTAAAATTGTTAAAAATCTGACGATAACAATAATGACTTTAAAAATACAGACATTACAATCGTTATTATTATAATATCACAGAGACGTAAACAAAAGATAAAAACTCCAACAAAATATCTAACCAAAAGGTCACCACAGATAATGTTCAAGGTGAGATATTATACATCAGTCTAGAGGTCACATTTGTACTTACTTACCTATATACTGTTCTTTATATAACTCATTGTATACACCTAATATATTATCGTGCAAAGAGGCAAAAAATCAAGGATCTTATTCTTAAGATTGTCGTGGTGGGCATGCGCGAAGATAAACCACGCCTATAAAGGAAAGAGATGAGTGTCCATTCTTCTATTCTGCCTTTGACGACATCAAAATCTGATTTGGCAAGATTGATTTCAGATAAAGTTGATGGTAATCAAAATAAAAGCGTTTTTGTAGATACTTTTACAAGCATTGTGGAAGTTGATGCAATATTTGGTTTTTCTTTAAAAATGGAATTCTAAGGAAAACCAAAATGTGGGAGTTGAAATAGTTTGATATGAAAATATTTTTTCATGAGGATCATCCTTTAGGGAATTTATATGAATGAGTTGATTATTAGAAAACTTTTATTTTTATTGTAATGTAAACCTGACTGAATACTTGTATTATATGTACAAAGATTCGCAAAAAAATTTTTTTGATTAATAAAAATACTTATACGCAAATGAATTTTCACATTATTTTTTGGAAAATATAAATATATTTTTTTGTTTAATTGGACGCTAGGCCTATAAATTACTGAAGCAAGAAGAAAATATTTTGAATTACAATCTTTCCCTTTTTGATTTATAGCATTGTTCCAATCTCAATTGTACCACAATACACAATATTCTAGTTCTTTATAGCAATTTTGTAAACTGATTTTAGATTATGACCTCTAACTCGACCTCAAGTTTAGTAAATTACTGCTTAAAAGTTCATTTAAGTTTGAAACTTTCAAGTATTTGTACAGATATTTACTTCTGTACAGTTAAATCACACAGATAGACAGAAAATACCGTCTTTCAACAAGATTGAAACGTTACATTCAAAAACTCTCTCAAAACTTTCATTATATTTTAACACAATTTCATCAACAAGCACTTTTTGACTTTCAAAGCGGTGCATTGCCAAACCTACTTACTGTTAATTAATTATCCTCTCAAAATTACCGCAGGCTTTTCCTATTAAACCTCATAATCACATAGTACTGTCACTCAGATTTTTTCTCCTACAAACTTCAATTCATTACAACGGCTAACGTAGGAAAGTTGGGGTTTTAATTAAAGATATTCAGTGAAAACCCGCCCCTGAAGCCTTAACTCACTGAGACGTGGTTGGCTTATTTTTTTTTCGACACACTCATTCCCGCCTTGCGACCCTCCCAAACAAACAACCGAGGACTTTGAAAACATTTTTTTCGATGTTCTATTTGTCACCTTAAACCTTTTGCATAAAGTCGAAAATTGCTAGCTAAGGAAAGTTGTTTACGTCGTTTTGGATTGGTTAAGAAGAGTTTCAGTTCATTTCATGAAAGTGGAGCTTGGCAGTAGTGGAACACACTCAGTTGACCGCGAGCTTTCGCGCGGACGAACGTGTAGGGGGTAGAAATTTGTCGCGTCTCGGAGACCGCGGAAAACTTTACGTCGTCATCAAATCAGTGTTCGCAGTGTGTGTTGTGTACTTTTATGTTCTTTTCGTGTGTGTTGTGTGTGCTACAAGAAGAATTTGAGACAGGTATGTTTTTTGCTTATACTTTTAAAGTAATGTTATAAATTAGGGACAAAACTGCATAAAGGGTGACATTGACCTTGAAAATATTACCACTGGAAATAAAGAGACGCGTAGAAAATAAATATGAAAAGTTTAGGGAGCTAGGAGGAATAAAATTCCTTTTAGACGTTATTAGGAATAACGTTTATGAAATTATAAGTATGTATAAAAATATTTTTATTTACTTATTATTATTATTTAATAAAAATTTGGTTCATCTTTTCTATCTTATACAGACATGATGCGAAGTGTCGGTAAATTTGTAGTCGGCCTTACGATCGAGAGGGCCCGGGTTCGAATCCTGGCCATAACACCACCGACGTGAACCCACGCCTAACACAAGCAATTGAGCTTAGCTGTACGGGTTAGAGAGAATATTTAAAAACTTGTGCGTAAGTTAAAAGTGGTTAAATTTGCAGTGGTTGAAGCTTGAGTTGAAATAAATTTTGGTAAAGTGATGTGAAATGTGAGAAAAAAGTGGCAAACTGGGGAAAAAAATGGGTTAATATCTCGTTAATTGCTTACTTTCTACCAAATTCTTTTAGAAATTCAGTTCTTGATAGGTAGTTTGCCATAAGTTAATAAATTTTATTCAAATTAATAATATATTCATGAAAATAATATAATAATATAGTCATGATTTTTATTAAATAACTTTCAGTATCTGATCCCTATGATGCCGTGAAATCTTTATTATTTTCATATTCCATCTATCGGTAAGGGGCTGTATTTTTTATGAACAATTTATTGTGATGCAATGCTCCTATTAATCACTTTGCAAAAAGTATAGCAATCGGATGAACATTAAAGGAATTTATGTGGGACAAACACACTATATTCATTGCTTCATATCATTGATTCAACAGTAGGTACAGTGACATTTTCTTATTTTTTCAGAGTTATTGTGAGTTTTGAAATAATTTTTTGAGACTTTTTTTTTTTAATTTAACTAGTCACCTAGTATTCTTAGGACAGAATAAATGAATGTTTTAAAATAATACTTTTTACTTAAAATTGGAATTATGGATATGTTTTACTGTACCTTTTTTATCACATCCTCATGGCCTAAAACTTTTATTCTTAGATATAGGTCATACAATAATTAGGAATTATGGAAGATATTAAAAATATCTTTAACTATTTTAATAACTTATTTTAAATTGGAAAAAGCGAAATCAATACTCGGGCAGGACTCGAACCCGCGATCTTTCCCTTAAATATTTTTTTTTACTAAATGCTTTAAAATTATCTCTATTTTAATAACTTTTATAATTTAACAAAATATTTTTATTAAAAAATATTATTAATAATATAATTAAAATTTTTTAACGTCAGTAATTACAACAATCGCATCTATAATTTTTGAGCAGAGACATATCAGAGCAAATAAAATATCATTAAAAAAGAAAACCACCAATTTTCAAGTATCTACTTAATTAATTTAGGTACGTGCTAGCCTCCCAAAAATAAACTAATCAACTTCCTTCCACCCAGCGTTATTCCCAGTCGCATCCGAAGCTTTCAGCTCGGAGTCTGGGGTCCGCTTTACCAGTCTTAACTACGGATTTGGCTAGACCTCGATATTTTCCGTGAAGCGATTGCCATCTGACCTCCACAACCCAAAGTTAACATTAGGCGATATCGAAGCTTTGCAGCTAGACCGTTGTTTTTTGGACTTTTTAGGGCTTCAACTACCCGTAACGACCGCCATAGAAGTTTTTATGGCAACCGGGACCGACGGCTTAACGTGCTCTCCGCGGCACGACCAGACCAATGCAAATATCTATATTTAATGCACACAAATATTTGCACTGAGCGGGGATCGAACCCGCGCCTCCTGCGTAGCGGCCGCGTTCACTACCGCTACGCCACGGAGGCTGTCAAAAATAAACTAATCAACTATCACAAATTTATTTAAAAAATAGTTACAGTGTTTAATTAGGCGACAATCTTGTGTGCAAGGAAATGAAACCACCATATACACTTACAAAATTCAATTAATTTGCCACTTACCAATTATTTAATAATATTAAAATCATCCGAGAGCACAAGCACCATTCTTTACTATTATCGGGATATTTACCCGGATATTTTTCTTTTTATTTTTTGTTTAGTTTCTGATATTTCGGCATCATGATCACGGTGTTTGCAACAGTGGCGAAATATCGGAAACTGTGTTTAAAAGTTCATATTAGCGTATTTATGGAACCACCACCAATATTAGCAGCATCAACACTAACATTGTCCTAAAATATTCGTATTATTTATATCCAGTACCTTCCGTACCTACGAGGAGTACGTACTTACCTACCTATAAGTAAAAATACCATACCCAGTTTTGAAATATTTTGCGTCACATTCTGACAAAAGATAACTGTGATATTCGATACTGTTTTGTATCATATTGCTTTCATAGATGTACGTGAGACAGATATGAACATTGTGTTGAGCTTTTTTTAAAAACCAACCCGCTCGCTTGGATATGAAAAAGGGATTTTTACATATATTGCCTCGGTGCAATGATAGTTTTTTATACTTCTTAGCTCGCAGACAAGCACACGGCCCAACTGACGGAAAGTGGTTACCGTGGCCTATGGTGCAACACCAGGGATGTCACACTCGTGCTGCCGAACCTGTAAGAACAGAGAGATTCTGTGCCGTCAGCGCAGAAGATAAGTAAGACAATCCTTTGGTCTTCTTACTGACAGCACAAAACCTCTTCAGTGAGCTCTGGCTACCCTGCTCGCCGCCCGGGGACACAACACAAGATTATTTAGCCGCAATATTCTGTAGGGTGGAGGTACAGCTCCAGACGGACTGCTCGATCGAGACAGAAATACAGACGTATCCTACCTCCTAAGAAAAAATACACAAATGATCTGCAACAAGATCGATAGATAGATGTTCAATTTTCTACTAGAAAATTCTTGTTAGAAAAATAAATGTTCAGAACAATTCCGTCGAACTGGAGGCTGCCACTTTTCATTTAATAATGTTGAGCTAAATTGTCTTTGATTTGCTATAAAACAGTTGGGCTTTCACAGCCGTAGCACAGATTACCTAATAGTTGGCCGTAGTTCCTATTTTCACCATTTCAAGTAATCACTATCATCACTATCACTACATATTATAAAAGAATCCGTCCGTCCCTATGTATGCTTAAATCTTCAAAACTACGCAACGGATTTTGAAGCGGTTTTTTTTAATAGATAGAGTGATTCAAGAGGAAAAATATGGCGGTACGAAATTCGCCGTGTCAGCTAGTTTTATTATAATATGAAAACATAGTCGGCAGATAATGCCTGCCTATATGCTTCCTCTACGGGTTCGTCCATTTTCGTAAATGATTTTCATAACCTGGAATTTATTTCTTGCTTTCATAACCAGTTACGAACAAAGCGTTAAGTTATCGTTTTCATATCTAACTGTCCTAACCAGTTACGAAAGAAGTTTTTTTTTCTATTTTTGTAACTGATTATAATCAGTCAATTAAGAAAATGCTGTCCGTTTTCATAACTCTTTGTAATCAGCGGGTTTACAACACGGAACTGAAGAATCTAGGTAGGTACTTGCATAAGTTTTCATTCTGCTTACCCCTTCGAGTTTATAAAAACATGAGCATACGTTTGTATATATGTAATACTTGAACAATATCTGTTTAATTAACTACTACACTAAAACCTAATAAAGTGAACTTGCATCTACAATATCTAAAGTTATCTAAAACAATTTGGGAGCTGGCCGAACTTGTGCATTTAAGCTGCAAATGCATAAATCAGCTGCTGCATAAGCCGTTATGAGTAGATAATACATTGTATTCTAAGCTAAGACTGCTTAGCTTAGAATACTATAGCTCTTTATTTAGCTACTATAGCAGCTATAGTGAATTGCTCTAGTTTCATCCCCAGTTTTTGTGCATAAATTCTATGACGTATCTTCTAAGATATAAAAAGGAATCGCTGAATGTGTCGCAAATCTCGAGAACAGCTAAACCGATTTCGCTAATTCTTTTTTTAGAATATTCCTTGATGTACGAGGATGGTTCTTGCGTAGAGAAAAAATACGCGCATTATGGGAGCGGAGCAGTAATCATAAATGTTAACAAATCCGGCAGATTGCCATACTTTGCGGGGCTATAGACTATAGATGACTGAAACGAGTGATACGGGACTTCGAAATGTACCGCACGTGAAGCCGAGGGATCGGCTAGTTATTAATAGATCGAACAATTTGGATAATAACCTAATTATACAAATTAAATTTAAATTAGACTTAAATTCTTATGCGATTATATGGACGTCTTATGTGTACCTAAATTAAAAAAGGTAAGCAAACTTGCAGCAAGTTTTTTTATAACATACTAGCTTATGCCCGCGGTTCCGCCCGCGTGGATGTCGGTTATCGCGACGAAACATAGCCTATGTCCTTTCCTAAGGTCTACTCTATCTTTGTACTAAATTTCATCGAAATCGGTTCAGTGGTTTAGGCGTGAAAGCGTAACAGACAGACAGACAGAGTTACTTTCGCATTTATAATATTAGTACGGATAGGGATATTTAACAAAATAAATAAACTATGCTAACTAGCTGATTAACGGTGTATTTACATACAACATAATATCATACGAAATACAAAAAAACATTAAGTAGTTATTCGATTTCGGTCTTATCAAAATATTAATAAAGTGAGTTTTTAAATAAAAAATATTAATTAGGCACATCAAGATTGTTTACGTTTAGTTTAGTACCTAACCGAATAGAGTATAAATTACGACTTGTTATTGTATTCTACAATTTATCTTTTCAAAAACAATTTTGAGCAGAACCAATTCAAGTACTTACCTAATGAATAAACTTTGCCATAGTAAATGAATGGGATAAGCAAAAGTTTCCTATACACTTTTCACTAAGTTCTCTCTGCTCCTCCTCTCACGGGTCTACTGGAAGAAATTTCTAATAGAAATAAGTACTACTGTACTCCCTACTATTCCCCTTCGTACTACTAATTGCCATCTATATTTTTGTTCGTGTGTGTAACATTTATATTTTTTGAATATTTTTATTTTTGTAATTTTATGTGCAAAGCGATGATTGCAGATTTCCTTTACAAAATAGACAACAAATACTTTTCGGTCAAAGCTTCTTCGTGTTCTTCGAAAATTAGGATTCGATTCGGAATGGTGTCTAGATATAGGTAGGTATTTGGAGAAATTTCACGGGCCGCTCGCAATAATTGCAAATCGAATGACATCTCAATCCATTGTTATATTATTGTTACTTATCGTAATTTTCGGAGAATTTGAAAAAAAAATTGACATAAAAAGCATTTATCAACAATATAGACTATATTGTTGATAAATGCTTTTTATGTCAATTTTTCATCAGTATCAGTATCAGATAAAATAGTCTGGACATACTTAGCCTGAACCAGACTATTTATGATAGCCATGCAAGGTGTGTGCCCTACGTGACCGGCCTCTATAGCCTGGTTCGCATTATTACATACATACATATAATCACGCCTTCATCCCTGGAGGGTTAGTCAGAGTTGAATTAACACCTACATTTCACCAGTCATCGGTCCCATGTAATTGGGGGTGAGCCTATTGTCGAATTCCGAGCACTATTGTTGACTCGAGCCGTACATCTGAGGCTGAGTCTAGGCTGTATATAAAATATGTCTGATGTTAAACAGCCTTATCTCTTAGTCGCCTTGTACAGCACCGCATGGGAAGAGATGGGTTGGCGAATATATCTGCCGGGAACCACGCGGCTTTCGCATTATTAATAGTATTAAAATCGAAATATGCACTAACCCGTGATCTATCGCGTACCAATCGATCCCGGGCTATTTCAAAAACCCCATTTCAATCGTTTGCGGTTGGATCGCTGAATTTCCTGGTTCGGGCAGGGATGGTTTGGGGGTGTAATAGTGGAAAAATGAATGAACACGGCACGGTAAAACGTGAGGCGAATATAGAAAGTAGTGACAGGGTCAAAGTATGTTGTGGTCAGGGGTATCCAGTGTAAATGAATGTTCGAAGTCATACCCTTTGGTTTTTAAACATGGCTGAACATTTCTAATTGATTATTTTGAACTTTTGTGTCGACAAGTGTGGTTTATTTTGGAATTCCTGTCTTCCGGTAGAATTTATAGTCACATATAATAGAATACGAATTGACAGCCTCCGTGGCGTAGCGGTAGTGAACGCGGCCGCTACGCAGGAGGCGCGGGTTCGATCCCCGCTCAGTGCAAATATTTGTGTGAATTATATGAGTATTTGCATTGGTCTGGTCGTGCCTCGAAGAGCACGTTAAGCCGTCGGTCCCGGTTGCCATAAGAACATCTATGGCAGTCGTTACGGGTAGTTGGAGCCCTAAAAAATCCAAAAACTAACGGTCTAACTGCATAGCTTCGATATCGCCCAATGTTAACATTGGGTTGTGGAGGTCAGATGACAATCGCTTCACGGAAAATATCGAGGTCTAGCCAAATCCGTAGTTAAGACTGGTAAAGCGGACCCCAGATTCCGAGCTTAAAGCTTCGGATGCGACTGGGAATTAACGCTAAGAGGACGAATAGAATACGACCGTTTTGGTTCCCGGTTGAGTAGAATAGGGCCACCCCATCTCTTTCTGTGGATGTTGTAGCAGGCGAAATGTGGGTGCGTATATTATGTACCTATATGTAATAATAGAATAGCTGATAGAGTTTAAAAAATGTAAAGTTTATTGATTTTCACATTTTCCTTTTTTGGGTTCAACGGAACCGTATTACTAAGAATTACTAAGACTGTCTGTCCATTATATGTATCTAGTTGAAATTTTCACAGATGATTATTTTTTTTCATTTAACTACATGATTGTATAATGATGATGTGTTTAGTTTGTGATACCGCTATAACCACAAATACTAAAAACAGAACGTCCTTCGTTCTCGAATCTGATTCGTGGCTTGACCAGTTTTTAGACATTCTACACATGTCATCTAGACCCAAATTATATATCTCTGTGGGCAAAACTCTTTCGGCAATTTTGTATTGAGGGCGCAGATTTTTACCTTTAAAATTCTACAGCTGATTTACAATACCCTCGGTGTGAAGGTGGGGCCTCACAAAAAGGTCACGAAAAACGTCATGCTAATAATATACATCGAACCAGTTCACTAGAAAAGTGACAAACAAAAATATTTCAGAAATGTAACTATAGCAAGTAAAACATAATAATTTTGGGCCCAAAGCAGGGAAGGTTGAAATAAGGGCCCGCAATACGTGTGAAAGTTTGTCATATTGTTACTGAGGTGAATGAATGAGGCGTTATATTAAAAAGGGCCCGCCGCACTCAATTTCATGAAATAACTTATAAACGCTTCCGAACATTCATGTTCAAAGTAATGGATGTGGTATGAAAGACCCCTGCCTAACACTTCAGGGAATTACAGACATCGTTATGTGTATGTATGTATGTTTATATGTATAAAAGGCTAATGGAATGGTTAAACATAATCTGATTGAGTAATGATATTTTATTTACAATCTTATAAGTTTAGGTGTCATGGATTCGTTTAAATTAGTTACATTTATAGAGTAGCCCTCGTCTCCTATTTTGAAAATTGCGAAATTTTGATAGTGAATATTTCTGCCTATCTTTTCGGAGTATAAATAAGAATATAAATTAAAAAAACATACAGATATATTTGTCATAATATTTGTCCTCAAATTTTTGTTTACAATTTATCTATGGTTATACATCGTCTGTACAATGTATAGTATGGTTTATAATATTGACGACATTATAAACCATTTTTATACGAAGATTTGGTCTGCCAATAAGTTCCTCCTGTATTTACTTTAAAACTGTTGCGAAACAAAATGTACCCCGAGTTGTAGAAGCAAATTATTCTAACATTTACTTCCTCGAAATAAAGTTATTCAAAGTTAGCTTATTCAGATTTTATTTAAAAGTTTATTTCCAGCATTGGGTTCCTGTTTGTTTGTTGAAAAAGTCAACTTGACTGTTGACTTGGCTGTTTCGAATAATTCAGTCTCAAATGTACAAACTAATATATTATATGAAGCGTCGGTAGCTTAGTGGTTAAGAAATCGGACTTACGATCGAGAGGTCCCGGGTTCGAATCCAGGCTATTACACTACCGACGTAAGCCCACAAGTAATTTAACTTAGCTGAATGGTTTAGAAGGAATATTAGTAATTTCAGTTGCATAAAAAATAGAATACTGAAATAAATAAAATTGCAAAGACGCTGTGGTGTACCTACTTTGATAACTTATTTGTATGTTTGAAAATTCTATGCGAGCTTGCGATAAATGACTAATTGCTTAATCTAGTGAGTTTATTAATATCAGTGGAATATTTAAATAATTATATTTAAAATCAAATTAATTATTAGGATTAAATGAAAGGTAGACGTATAACAGGATCATAGCAAGCGAAAAGATGTCATCTAAGCCTCCCCCATTGGAAAAGAGGCGTAACTTTGTATGTAAGTATGTATAATTTAAATAAACTTACCCCTGACTCGAATTTTAGAAAAGTGTCCTGTGTGTAGTGACCTGAGTAAAATAATATTGAATTTTAGATAAAGGTTTTAGCTAAAATAAATAAATGGATATGGATCATACTAATATTATGAATGCGAAAGTAACTCTGTCTGTCTGTCTGTCTGTTACGCTTCCACGCCTAAACCACTGAACCGATTTTGATGAAATTTGGTATAGGGGTAGTTTAGACCTTGAGAAAGGACATAGGCTATGTTTGGTCGCGATAACCGACATCCACGCGGGCGGAGCCGCAGGCAAAAGCTAGTAGATAATATAATTACACATACATACATATACTCACGCCTGTAAATCTCTGAAGGGGTAGGCAGAGGTATATTAACACCCACATTTCGCCAACTATAATTTTCGGTCCCACGTAATAGGGGGCGAGCCTATTACCGTGTAGCGGGCACATTGTCGGATGGAGAACAGCCCTATCCCTTAATAATATACTTAACTTCCGTGATATTATTTTCGTTTAGGTCAATATGTTTTACAATAAACTGAGCTAGATCTATAACTACATCCTCAAGGTGCTTACTAAAGTAGATAGTTCAAATTGCCGCATCCATTTCAAAACATCCTCGACGTACAGATAGAAACTTTTTGACGCAGTCACGGTAAAAGAGGCCCTCTTGTTAAACTGCTCTTTTTCAGCAAAGTTATGGCGTATGGATTAAATTTCCTTATTCTTTAGCACTTATGTTTGTGTTATACTTTCGTGAAGAAAAATGAGTATGTGTTATATAAGTTAATCATATTTTGTGAATAATAAAGAAATAAGACACGAGTTGCCTCGTACTGGAAACGATTCGTGATGGATAGGTTATACCTTTTTTTTTATAGGACACGTCAATTGGACTTCGCCTCGCCTGATGGTAAGCTGACGGCAAAGTTTCGGAAAAGGGGGTCACCATTATCGACACGTACCATGTTAAAATGGTGGCATTCAGCTTGACGGCCTCATCAGATGCTTTTTCACGCCCCGCTTAAATGATAGGGACTGTAGGAAGAGGAGAACATGTGAACTGGTAAGGAATTCCAGAACTTAATGGTGCAGTAGAAGATAAGTTAAATAAAGTTTTATAGAACGCGTGTAAAAAAAAAAAACAAAAGAAAAAACAAACGTTTAAAAATGATTATTTACAAATCGCCACACATAAAACCGCACAAAGTGTTTAAAACGGCACAAAAGATGACCGGGCACACATTATACTTAATTGCTGCGCTCGGTGGTACACCTAATCAGGGATATGAGGTACCTCACAAAGCACTTCCTGTGACACCGTTCGCATACAATGCACATTGTTAATATAATGTCGGTTTTGGAGGTGAGGGCCACCCTTTTATAAAGGGAAGAAAATATTTCAAATTTGACTTCCTCGGTAGCACGACGATGCGACGGTTGTTAACTGTATAGTAAAAATATTCTGTTAAAATAAAACAGGGGGAGGGGGTCACTATAAAACATCAAAAATTTCGAGCCTACGAACCAGAGACGTAGCATTTAGATATGCAAGGAGTAGAATATCATAGAATGACTACAGTCTTCTTGCAGTGGGATTTAAGCCGAACCATTATCATGGACTGTATGTTTATTGCCGGATGGAGAACTGCGGATATTTCAGAGTAAGCCTGTTGGTTTTATGGAAATTTATCGTAAATTATCGTGTATTTATGGGGCTAAAATCTTCCGAGTCTAGCCAATTACGTTTATAAAGAAAATATTACTTAAATAGATGCATTTAGGTATTTAACGCCTATTTACAAGAGTCATTCACCATCTCGCGATCGTCAAATTCGCGAGCGCGCGCGAGTTGGCAATTTTTGATTTCGAATTATTTTTTCGTCATCATCTCGCGCGCATGCTAAAATACAGTCAGATAAAAAAGGGTCAAAGAAAACATGAAAAGGAAACTAATGTATACTCGCGTCTTTACCTGCATTGGTTGATGCGCTGCGAATGTTTTTTTTTTCATCTTAGATTTCGATATAGACTTGCGAAGTGAGACTACGCCACTAGGGGGACACGGCCGATATTATGATATCTGTTATGAGTAGCTATGTCATCTTAATATGCGTCGTATGAAATTAGATTTTTTTTTTGCTTATCTTTTACTTTAGGCTGTATTTAAGATAAATTTCATAATGTTTCACATATTAAACTAGTTAAAATATTTACAAGAATAAAAAAAAGTATTTATTGCAATTTTTATTTCATTACATATATTTTTTATGATATTTGTAATTCATTTTAAATTAGTATAGTGTTTTAATGTATATATTTATTATAAAAATATTAAATAAAGCTATTATTTTTGTTGGAATAAAAAATGGATAAATAGTTGGGGTAAGTAGTTCGGGTATCGAATAATTCCTCCTCATCGATTTTTACTGGTAAAGTGCCCAAAAGACGGGCGGCATTGCGCCGTCGGATGGTAAGCTTTTTTTTATGCCAAACTAATTTCGTATCTTTTTCAAGGATCGTATATTTTCCACAACCTTTTTTTTATTAGACAGTTTTTATTATTATTTAAGCATCGTGTTCTAAAATATAATTCAAGAATAAAATATACCTAATCGATTACTGTAAAAAACGATTATTTGAGTATTTTTTACTGTGAATCCCTTGAGAAATCTGGTCCCTATGAATAGTGACCGGCCTGTATACATAATGCCCTTCTCACATGGGCAATTTGATAAAATTTCATTTCTAATTACTTTTCCCGGTCAGTATGAATCCTCAATATTATACCCTTGCCTTGGGCAAAATGATAAAAAAATTAAATGAAGCGTTTTTGTTTATTAACGTTAAAAAAATACCTAACCTAACCTGGGGTGTGGGATATATACCAGAACAGTGCAGTAAAATTTTATGCATTTAAGTTAAGATTGCCGTTTAGTAAAAATGTGGCAGCCTTTTGTGTTTTTTATGTATTGTGGAGGTAAGTTTTACATTTAGCTTAGGTATAAAAGCTATACAAATAAAGAAAATTGAATGTCTGTAACTTTAAAATAACAGCTTTTTAACTGAAATTGTAACACACAAAAAGATGGATAGCCAGAGTTACTTTTATTTATATTATTAGTATGTATACGAGATACCTACCTATAACAAAATAGTTTTTTTTTTAATTTTGTGATCTGTCTACGGATTGTTGGCTACGGATAGTCTCCAAAAGGCTGAACCGATTCTGGAAGGACGTCTCGTAATATATTATCTCGTAGTATTTATAACATATATATATATACATTTCTTTATAACATACAAAATAATAGCTTCTTCCACGTCCATTTTCTAAGCTCTGCCGAAACAAACTGACAAACTCTCGCAAAACGCGGTAGCGCTTATACCTCGGGATCGGGACCCGTATCTTAGACCTGAATCACGAGACTAACGAGGTCCTGGCTCCCGCCGTAGCACCTCATGCTATCCTCAAAAGACACATTTTAGGTGCAAGATATAATGTTCCCAGTAACCACTGACCTCCGTTAACGCGCGTTACATGTGAAGCTAGCCTAAAATATCCTGTACATTTAAAATAGGTACCTAATTTAATCTATTACAACGTTTTTGTAGCTGACTGTACACAAATAAGTCATATTTTCACAAACGCGCGAGTTGATGACACAAAAGTAATTCAAAATCGAAACTTGCCAACTCGCGCGCGCTCGCGAATTTGACGATCGCGAGATGGTGAATGACTCATTTACAAACATCCGAAAATACACCTTTTTCCCAACGGTAATTTCTTTTCATTATTTTTATACAAATTACAATTGATGACGACAATATGACGAGGCATGTTCTGAAGACCTTTTGTTCAGTATAACAGATACAGATCCATTAATAAACTCTGTTAATTAATACTAATTATATTATACAAAAGTTAATGTGAGGCCATGAGTTGCCATTTTCCATGCGTTAATGTAGTCTATATTACATGATGCTCACAAACTATGGGCTAATATTGTACTGCAAACCTAATCGACTAATGTATTTGTGTTTCAAACTGTTCTGTATTTTGTTAGGGCGTATTCTTGATTTTGAGGTGGAAATTTCGATGTTGTTGAGAGAGATGTTGGAGATGCAGGTCTTAAAATAGCCGTACTCTCAGTGCGGGTAGAGAACTATTACTATTAATAACGTGAAGGGTCTATCAATCTAATTAGTCTATGCTGGACATTCTTGTTTGCCTGTAGTAAGGGTCCATATTGGGTTGCATAAAATTGAAAGTCCTAATTTCGAAATGCATAACTGGTTTTAGCATAATCATCTTTTCGCATAACGCTGTTTCGGCATAAAATTTTCACGCATAATTTCTTTCGTACATGTACTTTAGTCATAATCATCTTTAACCATAAAATTATTGAGCATAATGGTTTATCGTATAACGATATTTAAACATAATTTAACTCCTTAAATTTTTATTACATTTCTCAACTCGATGAGTGCGATTCGCTTCTGGCACTTCGCCGGCCGCTACCACGGCACGCTCGCTTCGCTCGCTCGGCTCGTGCGTTGTTTGTCATGTTCTAACCTAACCTAACCTACCTAACTTTTATTTAACTTAAACCAAAGCTATTGCAATTATATTAGGACAATTAGATTATGCCAATCAAGGGACACCCAATTTATTTTTATAATAACATTTTTGTTTCTCTTTTACAGAAACCATAGCGACATGGTTTATGCGTTAGGATTATTATGACTTTAAAATTTATAGATAACAAAGTTATGGTCAAGACAATTAGGGAAATTGATAATTATGCCAAAGAATACGTTATGCGTAAAGACCATTATGCCAAAAAACCATTATGCGAAGTGACTATTATGCTAAACATTTTATGCCATTCGACATTAGGATAGAAAATGTTATACGAAAAAAGGGGCACCCCTGTAGTAACAATCGGGGTCATGCAACAACAGGTATAAGGGTAAAATAAGATCACTTACCGCGCTCTGCTTTCTGGAAAGTTCGATGCTGGTGGCCACCAACTGATTCAGCTGTCAGGATACGTAACGTACTGCAGCAATTGCTTGTGTGTGGTGAGCTGCTAAGACTCCTAAACCTTGCACTGGTTTGTGCTAGAACGACTACTGGCGCGCGCGGCATGGACAATCTTCCGTAATCAAAATTAATCCACGAAGATCTGAGCGAGACTGGGCTGTGGTCATGTACTAGAAAGGTGGCGCGAGCAGCACCGCCAAATCTCCCGTGATCAATCTACCCACATAACATTGCATCATAGGTACCAGTTCACTAAAATGACCCAGTCAAACTAGGTAAACTGCCCCGTGGCACTACCCAATGGCACTACTGGTAGTGTCAAGGGTAAAATTATTGCCCCATGGCACTACCGGTAGTGTTAAGGGGAAAAAATATTCCCCATGACACTACCAGTAGTGTCAAATATACTTGACACAACTGGTAGTGTCACGGGGAATAACTTTTCTCTTTCGTAGTTGTGAAGTTGTATTGGATTGATAAATACCCGCCACAACAAATTTTGTTATGTATATCAACGAATAGATTTCTCTTTTTGTTGACATACAGTAAAGTCGATAAAATGGAACTTTTCGGTATGATTAGATACACTTCTGGGTACAAAATGTTAATTAAACAAAAATATTTTTATTCAAAACAAATTAATATCATCATCATCAACATCATTTCAGCCATAGGAAGTCCACTGCTGGACATAGGCCTCCTCTGCCTCTGCGAGATCGAATCAGAAATGAGGAGATCCGTAGAAGAACCAAGGTTACCGACATAGCCCAGCGGATTAGCAAGTTGAAATGGCAGTGGGCAGGGCACATAGCACGGAGGACTGATGACCGATGGGGTCGAAAAGTCCTCGAGTGGAGGCCACGTATCCTCAAGCGCAGCGTAGGACGTCCACCCACAAGGTGGACAGACGACCTCATTAAATTAATATAGCGTCATCATATTATATCGTCATCATAGTCATAATTTTCTGAGCCTTTTCCCAATTTAGTTGAGGTCGGCTTTCAAATCTAACAGTGATGCGGCTGAAAGCTGATTCTTCCGTGAAGCGACTGTCATCTGATCTCCATAACCAATTGGCGATATTGAAGTTCTTGTATAGTTGGATTTTACGTATTTAACGACAACTATAGCCGTAGAAGTAGGAGCAAGGGGAATTCCAGCTAAATCCCTGTACAACTTACTTAAAGACCTCGGATTGCCAAGAGCTTCAGTAAGCTCTCTACTGAATCGAATATCAAAAGCGGCATTGATAGGATCTTACCAAATTTGGATAGGTAGGGGGAGGGGAACACTACTGACGGTGGAGGTGAGCGCTGACGCATCACAAGGTGGCCACCCTAAACCTACATCTGGGTCGCAAGTCCCAGTCGCCGTCACGGTGTTCCTCTCTGTATCACGCTTAGGACCCGGCGACCGCACGGTGAATCCATGGAGTGCTGAGAATCGGATCTCATCTCGTATGGCAATCGGGATTGACAGCTTAACGTGCCCTCCGATCCACAGCAATGCACAGACGATGAATAGACATATTCATGCATACAAAATATTTGCACTCAGCGGGAATTGAACCCACGCACCCTGCATAGCACTCGAATGCACAACCGCCACGCCACAGCGACTGTTATTAGCAAGTATTTGTAGAAAGCCAGTTCTAAGAACGAATCCTTTAACATTAATATGAAAATTCAGGATTCGAGTAGTAGTAACTACAGTACAGTCAGCATCAGATTGATCTTGACCAGCAAAGTACTTATAATGATCTTAATACCTTGGTATTCCTCTATTCCTATTGCTGTAATATTTGGTACCTACACACCTTTAGTTCGGCCGACAATACAATTTAAATCAATAAAACAGTTCATCAATATGTATAAGATCATTTTGAGTACTTTGCTAGTCAAAATTGATCTAATGCTAGCTGTACTTGCAATTTATGAGCGAGCTTGGCCGTGGGTTCGGTACGTGTGAAGTACTCGGTGCTATATTCACACGTACCAACCACTCGGCCGAGTGTACTGTCTCAATCAAGTGATCAAGGCATTAGTTGTAGTATTCGTATAGGTACACACGCAATGCATTAGTGTGCGTGACTATTTTGACAGTTTTTTTCTTACCGTTTTTATGCATACGCAGTGCACACATTCATACATGCACTAACGATATGAACATTCCTAATCTGCAACAACTATTACCAAAAACAAACAAACAGATGAAGAATAACACCGCAAAATAATCAAAATATCCGAGCTGCACGTATTTCATAATGCATTGGCAATCTCGGTGTGTAATACGAGAACATTTTCCTTGGTACCTCGTATCCATTGAATAATAGAACCGATGTAGCACCGTACTCCGTTAATATTGTACACCTTAATTATACTGGATTAGCAGAAGGCCGTTCCACCTGTGAACGTCTTGAAACATAAACCAAGTGTGGCTTACTGGATGGAGTGGTTCTGAGCAAGACATGTCGTTTGTTAAGACTTGGGTAATACAAAATAGATTAGAATTAAAGTTGTAAAGGTAATCTGGTCAGATAGTTTTATCGTTTATATCAATTGTTTTGTAGCTCTACTAAGATTTTTGGAGGTATTTCACGAAGCACACCCAATTAAAGCGCATCCAGACGAAGCACACCTAAAGTATTCCACTTAGCACACCCATAGGTGGGCTTTAAATAAAAATTTTAAATAATTAATTTCCTATTCCCCGAAGCACACTCAGACGAAGCACACCTAAAGTATTCCATTTAGCGCACCCATAGGTGGGTTTGGGACCAGACTCACTTGCACGCAGGGTGCGGCGCCTGGAACCTCCACGCGATGTACCTTGGGCAACAAGGACCTTACTCCAGAGTCTGAGGAAGAAGCTTCTGCACGCGGCTACTTCCAGCCGACATGGGAGTGGCCATGTAGAGGATTAACGAGATTTTGACGCAGGCTTTCCCCTTGACATGACGATTCAAATTATCTGAATCGTCATCCAAAAGGGAGTCTAAAAGAAAGAGTATGGGAGAGGACCTTGAGCTCCAAAGTGTAAGCATGAATGTTACCAGAATTAACACGTGAAGTTGCGACTGCCATCTGACTCTTGTTTTTTTGGTTAGGATATCGTTGTAGTCGTCCCATAAAAGCTAATACGTTAAAAATTGCTCAAAATAAGTAGTAGAGCGTATTCGTCAAACAACATTTTTTATACAGGTAAAATTAGAAATAGCAAAAATGCTACTTAATTCCGGGAAAATCTGCTCTGAATCGCGTAAACCGCTTTTTGTATTCCAAACATACCTTTATAGTATGACATAGGTCTGGCGTCCGCAGGCTCTTGGACTACAAGTGAAGCGCAACAATTTGTAAATAAACAAAGATACAATCTAGGTGCCTTCCGGCGTAACTGTGAATCTGTAAATAATATATCTGTGGAGCCCCGGCTTGCTAACCGTAAGCCGCCATTGCACTACATGTGCGGTTAATTAGTAAACAATGCAATTTGGGCAGTGGAATCGTTATAGTGAAGGACATGCAATTAAGAGTTTGGGGTTTGAATTGAATGTTTGTTAAAAATGTAAACCTAGTGAAACATAGTTTATCGATATCGATTTTATTTTCGTATGATTACATTTTTTTTGTTTCACTCGCTACGATCTTAGCATACAACTTTCGCTTCTTATACTTTCATAGTTGTTTTCATACATGCTCTTCGGTTTCGGGTCACTTTTGACATGTCCTTTCTATAAAATGCCTTCAATTTGATTGACATACGTATATCTAGGTCCCCCGGCGGGTTACCCATTCACCCTCACTTCTTAAATCTGTTTCATCAGTCTTCTTTCGTCCATCCTCTCCACGAGTCCGAACCATTCCATTTTCCATTCTCTATCTTATCTATCTTAAAAACCACACCAAAACCACAAGGTTCCCTTATCATACTGTTCCTGACTCGGCATACATCTTGACCCCAGTCTTGTCAAAAAATGTACTCTATATGCGTATTAATTGTTTTTTCGCTAAGGTCTCGTCTCGTTTCTCTCGTAAATTGGAGTCAAGGTCAAGACGGATGCGAAGATACGGATATTTAAAACAGCAAAAAATTGTAATTTTCCCTGTTTAGTCTATATTATTCCTACCGCAAAGGTCAAACATGTCAAGTTCTGAAGATAAAATTTACTGGCACAGAAAACATTGATAATACCTACATACTTAAACTACTAATATAATACAATACGCGTAATATCACTGCCATCAGCATCACAACGATGTTGATCATCAGTCATACTCATAACTCTTGGATTGAGGACCGTAGGCACAGATTTTGGTTCGTAGATACAGGTCCATGTATATTGAACTTCCTTGTATCATGCCTTCACGAGCACTCAAGCCGATTTTATGTTTGCACATCCACGTTTTTGCCAAACCTGGAAATTAATAAAAAATAATTAATTTTTTTTTTTCAATAAAATATATCTGTAGATTTCAATATAATATGTAGATACTGGTATACTATATTCTAGATTTAGGTACAGAGGTATCACCTATGAAATGTCACAATCTGTCACAAGATGTCCATTGATGACCATTGCTCATATGAAAAATTGCGACAATCCAATGGCTTTTCCATCTCAAAAAATGTTCTAGGAAAAATACTCAACGCGCTTAGAAATTTTCACTTCAGTATTCAACAAGTTCTAAAATTTAAAGTAACATATTTATTGCAGTAAACGATCGATACATTGTGATTGATATCAGCCCCCTTAGACAAGTGGCAATTAGTTAACCGACGTATTGACTATTGTAGAGTATAGTGACGAATGATGATTTGATATGCATTTAGACATTGATGACTGTCATAAACGTAAAAATACGTGTCAATCCTGTACATGCATCATTCTGATCTAGAATACGGCGGGGCCATGGAATTGCCACTTATCTAAAGGGGCAGAAGATAAACTGACTTTACTATTCTCAACATAGATATATATAGTCAGATACCAGATAATTATTATGAGGTTAGTAGATAATCGGATAGGGTTATAAAAATCATGTAAAATAGTAAATTTTCTCGTACCTTTTGGTTCTTTGAGTCCAGGACCCGCTAACAGCAATGGGTATGGATCAGGTAAATAGGCGTACACATGAGTTCTCGCCGATTTTATATCATGGAATTTCTGAATAGTCATAGTCAGCGACAGATCCCCTATAATAAAGTAACATAATATATAAAGATAATGTATAATAAAGGAAAAAAGGATAAAGGAAGAAGATCAAGGAAGACCTCTGATAACCTGGTAAGGAATGTCCAGAAGCACATGAAGGAATTGGTGCTTGAGGAGGTGACGTGTAGGAGAGAACAACATGGCGTAAAATGGCGAGGCCAAAGAAAGAAAGAAGAACGTATAAAGATAAAAGATTGGTTTGTATCTGAGAGTCAATTCTCGTACAGTACTAGTAAACTGTTCAAAATTAAGTCTCGATATAACATCAATAATTGGAAACACGATCACAATGGCAATATTGGATTATCAAAATTGTGTTGCGAGAATACCATTTTTTGCATTCGTAACATTAGATCGATACTGAATTTTGCACAGATTTTTATTGATTCATTTATGTAAAATTACTTACTAAATGAGACAAGAGTTATATCACTAGCCTCCAATGGCTCCTTGCCTGGGAAGTAGTAAGTAGCAACAGTTTTCTCAGACTCTATGACAAGATGATCAAACACCACTTCTAGAACCAGAGAATCTGTATTTTTGTTAATGCTGAAATGTGAAATTATGTCAAATGAAAATAAAATTCTGATTACAGCCCATTGTGTACCAAACCAAGTGTTCAAGCTTTCCTATATTAGACGATATCAAAAGTACTGGTGACAATTAAAAAAAAGGAAAACACTATGTTCAAAAAACCTAACTGTCATATCATAGCACAGTAAAAACAATTGTAAATAGTCAACAAATAATTATTAAACTAGATCAAACTTAAATATATAAAATAAGTCATAAAATAAAGCAAGAATTGGCAATATACTTACTAAAATTCTTTGATTTCTCCATCAGTTAATCCTTTAAGCAGAGCATTGTTGATTGTTACAGTTACATTAGCTTGAGGTACATGCAATGGTAATGTTTTCAGAATGGGATCTTTTAAGCTCTTGTGTGATCCTTGAACAGGTGTGCATCCAATATTTTTAGCAAAGAAATTACGAATGCAATTCAGTTCATAGGTTGGACATGGTTTTTCAATGACATCATTTTTGTAATCATTTTGGTCTGAAACATAAATACATATAAGTATTCATAGTAGATTTATAGTTATTCCATATTTGGTGGGATACACGCACTGTTCAAGCAAAAGTCTAAATATGAAATTGTATACTAATAAAAATACTTATTTGTAATTCAGCTATTGATTATATGTATATTCTATTATTACTAAGAGTAATAAATTAACTAAGCTTGAAGAGCACAATAAATTGTAATTACGAATCTAACATAAATAATTTTGATTCGTAACTAGTTACGAAACACCGAAATAAGAGTGTTCTTTCGTAGCTGGTTACGAGTTTGCAGTTACAAACGTGGCCCAAAGGTAAATTATTACGATTAATTATAAATTATTACTATTATGTACTGTTATTGTTACAAATAAAATTGAACTACACTTCTTTGAAATAATGTAAAAAGTAAACATAAAAAATATTACAGCGGCATTTTATTAAACGTACAATGTTAATAAAGTAATTTGAAAATTCTTACCATCTAATATATTTTTGGATCCAAAGACCTGATCGCTCGTCAAAACAAATATGCACAAAAATAACTTCATTCTTACATGTATTTTTAGATCAGAATGGACTATATTCGACCTTTTATAAGGTGTATATTTTCTTTTTGTCAGTAGGATACAAGCATTTACACTTTCAAGTGTTTTAATTACGATAATTATCTAATTAACCCAGGCAACAATGTGGATGTTTGATTGCTTCATTGTAAATTTTACCTACAAATCGTTTCCTTCACTGTCAGTTAGTTCTCATAATAATAACTTCCTGTTTGACTACTTTTTATGAAATGTAAAGAATCCTTAGGTTTCACCTAAACTCCTTCGATGCAACCTAATATGCAACGGCGACGACAGCACCCCTCTCCCATACAGGGGAGACGTGTCCCTCTGACTAGCAGAGGGCATAGTGGAAAGCAGGCCAGGGGCGGGTTGGTCGCCGGGTGCAGGGGTGACAGATGTGGCTGCCTGACAAACATAAAACGCAAATTGACTATGCAACGGATGCCCGCAGCTGCCCAAGGCATATTCTGGTAGAGGGAGGAGCTCGGAAGCTCTTCGCATACCGCGCCGAAACTTCCCTAGTAGAGGATACAATGGAGAGCAGGCAAGGGGCAAGTTCTTTTAGTATAGGCCTGGGGAGAACAGTTACGGTTGATTGTCACATCTGCAAAAGCATGTCTCCGTAACCACGACGCCTGTCGCCCTTTCCGGGGTAGGATGGGGCTATCTCAATTGATGCAAAGCTTTTGAGTTTTTGAAGCATACGCAGACCAACTTAACATATTTATTATTTTATTTTAAATTGGAAAAAGCGAAATCAATACTCGGGCAGGACTCGAACCCGCGATCTTTCCCTTACAGGGGGATTTATGTTATACGATTAGCCTCAGCTGACATTGTCCTGTCCGGAAAAGTACCGACAGTACCGCCACCACCAGGACCCATCAAAATACCTATACATACATCCAAAATCGATCCAACTATTGAGGAAGAGTTTGGTGACAAAAACACGTACAAAAGAATATAATATATATAATCACTATATTATATCAAGATAGTACAGCAGCTTACAGCTACAATCTTCAAAGTTCCTATTAGCTTTCTAATCAATGATATCCGAAACTACAAAGCTTTGTTTCAAGAAATGCAGCCATGTAGACCGGCCCTAGCGTTACAGTTGCTTCTCTGGCACTTAATCCGAAGTCATCTACCCATTTCATGTTTGTTGCTGTAAGACCTGTAAACAATATTCATTTTATAGATAAAATCCAAAGTTTGAGGTCGTATGTACGACCGCGATTGCTGTACCGCGCCCTGGGAAAGCGCGGTGTGGCGGGGGACGAGATGAAGAAAGAGAAAGTCGAGAGCAAGCGAGTTACCGCCATGAGCGTTGGCGGTGGACTGACCAAATCTGACGGTCGGCGTATATAGAGGGAGTATGTTTAGCCACAGCAAGAGCTTTTGGTGAGCTGGTCAGGTACTCTATAAAAGGTGTTACACGCCTTCTTTGATAGATATTATTCGTGCACAAGTTCGACTCCCCCTTTCTGATGACATTGTCTAAGGGTATTTTTTTATATTTGGTAAAAAGCTGAGTGATGGTAAAAAGATACGGATCACCATTTCTGATGCTATTGGCGTTAGAATGGTGGTCACTAACTTGACGGCCTTGATAGATACTTTTTCACGCCCCGCTTGAAGGCCCGGGACTGTCGGAAGAGGGAAACACGTGCTCGGGCAGAGCATTTCAGCTCTTTATGTAGGCCTGTAGGCCCTAACAATATTATAAATCTTGGTAAACCGAAGGTAGGACGCCCCGCAGCAAGATGGACGGACGACCTGAAAAAGGTGGCTGCTATGGCGTACATTGGAAGAGGCCAATGTCCAACAGTGGACTGCAGTAGGCTAATTGATGGATTATATACATTGTATTTACCTTCGCTATGTTCAAGTCCTGGTCCATACTTCAGCAACGGCTTATAAGGTATGTAGCCATACACGTAACGTTCAGCCCGCTTTGAATCACCGAAATGTTGAATTGTCAAGGTGAGGGATAATCGCCCTGTAAGATTTTAATTAGTTAATACGAGTATATCGCACATGTAGTAATAAATCAAGAGGACTCTTGCAACTTAAGCAACAGTAGCTCAGTCTTACGATCGGCAAGTCCCGGGTACGCATTCCTTAACACTAGCAATTTAGTTTAATCGGAGGGTACGATTTGAGATTGACATGGTCATTTACATAACATGGCAAATGGTGGGTAACATGGTGAGTGTTATACTATTAATTGGAGGGGCAAACGGGAATACTAGTAAATTCGAGTGTTAATAATTATTTTAAATAAAAATGGGGCAAAACAACAGTAGTGGTTTTTGTCCCGAAGTAAAAGGCACTTTGTAAAATATAAAATCATAATATAACTCCAGATACGTATCTTGGACCTAAATCTCAAGACAAACGAGGCTCTAGCGCCCGCGGATTGCTTTTTAATAATATTATGCTTGGTGAATTTGAGTGCGTCCACCGCAGTACACCCCGTGCTATCCTCAAAAGACATCCAAGATACGTGTACTGCGTATATAGAGCACATTTTAGGTCCAAAATACGTGTCCGGAGTTTTACGATATTATGATATTGAGCGATCGTTTAAAACCCATATCCAGGATCCAAAGATAACGATTTTAACATTTTGAATTATTGTGGTAACATTGAATTTCAATTCCGAGACATTCCGCTCAGGAACTGGCATTTGCTTAACAAAAAAGTACTTACTGAATTTTGCTTCAGTGAAGTCGGAGGTTTGGATGGGCTCTTTGCCCTTCAGGTGATACTTGACCACGGTCTTCGGGGAATACGCTACCAGTTTATCAAATTCAACTTCCAGTACTAGTGTGTCTGTTTTCTTGTTGACGCTGGAATTACGGAAGGCATTTTAGTTAAATTATTGTCTATTTAGTTGAAGCCGTTCCTTTATACCCACAGATTAAATAATAGTTCTACGTAACAGATACATCATTCCTATGCAATAGCGACACATATCTTTCATAACAGGAATAGCTGCAAGCAGAAACACACAACTCTCCTATTTATACCCCAACACGAAGCTGCAGACCTGGCTGGTGTGTACGGGGACAAAATCAAGCCTTGAATTTTAAAAATAAAAAAAAATCCAATAAACGTGTTAGGCACTTTTTTATTATGTAGCAGTTTAATGTTTGATGTACATATAAAAAAAGGTGACTTGATGGGGGCTTTAGGTACTATTGCCAGGCGTGACCTGACTGTATTTGGGTGAATTTCAACAAATGCCATTTTTTTTATCATATCAGTGAACTTTTTCATTTATATGTTTTTTGTATATTTTTAAGGTTTTATGTAATCTTTGTGATAATCATGTATCCCCAAATTTAATATCATCAACGTATCATTTAAGATTATGGAGAAAATTCAGTTTTAATTTTGGTTTCCACCGACATGACAAACCCGCACCGATTATTTTTTCTGTACACCGATTTGATAAGTTTATCCACCGAAATTATATACACATCCACCATTATGATAAAATATTCACCGAAATGATAATCTATCCACCTTTGAACATCAAAAAGGAAATAGTAGGTGCCTTATTTTTACAAGAGTGACTTAAAACTGAATGCCTGACCTGAAGAAGATCATATCCGACGAGAATAGAGTTCTTGAAGATCCAGTCCTTCCCAGCCACCTTTCGTAGGTCGTCAGTCCACCTGGCCAGGGGGTGTCCCACCTTCCGTTTTACTCCTCGCAGTCTCCACTCTAGGACTCGTCTGTTCCAACGGCAATCAGTCCATCGGCAGATGTGGCCAGCCCACTGCCACTTCAGCTTGCTTATTCTGCGAGCTATGTCGGTAACTTTGGTTGTAATGTCGGATGACCTCGTTTCTAATTCTATCCATCAAAGAAACTCCAAGCATAGCTTGCTCCCATAGCCCGCTGTGCGATTTTTAGGTCACGGACTAACCCCACCTTCAGTGGCCACGTTTCGGCACCGTAAGTCATAACAGGCAGAACGCACTGGTCGGAAAACCTTTGTTTTAAGGCATTGCGGCAAGGGGGAGGAGAAGAGCCGACGTAATTTGCCAAATGCTGCCCACCCCAGTTGGATTGTTCTGGCTTCTTCTTTCTCGAAGTTGTTTTTACCGAGCTGAATAACCTGCCCCAGATAGATATACCTATTTTTGAACAACTTCGAGTGTCGTTCCTTCGATGGCAATTGCTCTCGGTACAACATGTTCGTTTTGGATAAAACCAAGATTATGTATCTTGGTTTTATCCAAGTTTACACTGAGGCCGACTTTTCGAGAAGCTCCATTCAAGCTGTGCATCATTTTGCCCAGTTGTTCCAGCGACTCCGCAACTATTATGATGTCGTCGGCGAACCAAGGGTGCGAGATGTACTCACCGTTGATGTTGATACCCCGCCCAGTCCAGCCCAGAGTCTTAAAGACGTCCTCCAATGCGTTGGTAAATAGTTTGGGAGATATAACATCTCCCAGTCTCACTCCACGTTGGAGGCTAATGGGTTTTGTCTTCTTCTTCGACAGTATAATACAAGCATCTCAGCACCTCGATGTGCAATCGAGGCAGCACCGCTGCAGCGCATCCAGCACTGCCCAGATTTCGATAGAGTCGAAGGCTTTTCCGTAGTCCACAAACGCCATACACAGCGGCTGGTTGTACTCCTGAGTCTTTTCTACAATCTGCCAAACAGTATATGGATGTGGTCCACGGTACTATGGTCTTTTCAAAACCTGACTTGCTCAGGTGGCTGGAACTCGTCGAGCTTACCTGCGAGGCGATTTGTGACGACTCTCGAGAACAACTTGTAGACATGACTCAGGAGTGAGATGGCCTGCGTTCTTCAGCAAGGTCTTGTCACCTTTTTTGAAGAACAGTACCACCGCACTCCCGCTCCATGCCCTAGGTGTTAGCCCTTGCGGGATGACGGAATTAAAGAGGCTTGCTAGCTCTTTCAGGATTGGAGCCCCACAATGCAATGGTTTGACCAAGGTTTCCAGTATTGCGACCCTAGAGCTACTTGGAGCGGCGTAGGTGGGAGGGCTGACCTTATCATTCGGAATCTTGATATTTAGAGAGCCTCAGATAAGTCGGTAATCGCTTCCAGTATTAAACTTGTTGATCACACTTGTTGATCTCTGAATATGTGCTTAGGTACCATTATGAAAAAAGTCTATATCGTTCCTTATTATAGTCCACTGCTTGTGGGGTATTTTCTTAAAGAAACTATTCATTAAGAAGAGATGCCTGTGACTCGAGGAAGCTGACTAGCATTTGCCCCCTGCGATTTCTGCATACCACTCCTTATGATCCGATTTTCTTCTCGTCGCGTTCTTGTATTCCCACTTTGGCATTGAAGTCCCCCCTATGTATGTATGTGTTTATATGTATGTTCTTGTATGTTCCATTTTTCCTTTGTATACTTAACGAAATCGCACAGGATCAACCGATATGATAAAACGACTCACCGAGATGAAAAAATATCTACCGATATGATAAAGCAATCCACCGATGTGACAAAACTGTGCATTGATCATGAATCAAAACACCGATATTAGGTGTAAGACACCGATTCATCTTTTCTTATCATTTTCGGTGTAAATTATCATATCCGTGGTAATAAAGACCACCGATTACACCGATGTGCGAACACCGACGTGAGAAATTTCACACTTTTTAGAATATTAGAAAAAATGCATAATATCTAGGTTAAATTCAATAACAATCAATGAAGCTAATTCACTTTCTACCTCTATTAGAACCAAAAAACAATAATAAAACTGCTTACTACACTAGAAAGATGCCACCACCGATAGTATAAAATAATTGTCCGGGAGCAACTAAAATGGCGTACTTATATTATTGGCGGGAATATGCAGTGATTTAACATACGTCCGTCCTGACTGCGCACTAGCAGGCACTAACGAGAGAAATAAAATTGAGGTGGGGACACTGTCGGACTCGTCGATATAAAGTTATGTGTAAATTACTTTTGGTCACCGATTTGAGAACATTTCGCAGGACAAGTACGTTTGTGCCTCTCAGTAATAATATTCGTTAATTATATAATAAAATATGACTTAAATTAATAATAAAACTAATATTCTATGAAATAGAATAATTTATTATACTTAATTTACTTATTTTTATTAGTGTATAAGCTTTTTTGTTTGTAAAAAAAGTAGAGGGACAGCACCGATTTGAAGAAAATAGAGGTTTATGTATTTATTTCTACCTTTAAATATAGTCCTAGCCTAAATATATTTTTGCCACAACTCATTAACAACCTATTGAATACTAAAAAAAATAATTCAGAACAATATTCCTTTTTTCAAATACTAATTTCACCGAAGACAAAAAAAAAAGCCATTTGGGAAATTCACCCATTTACTACTTTTCCAAAATCTGTGAATGCAGTTCAAAATATCTTAAAAGTGATGGATAGTCTCCTAGGAACATTTTGTTGTAACTATAATGGCTAAGGTACCTAAGGTACCTTACGGTCTCGTCTCAAAAATATGCCCCGTATATCTTTGAAACTACTGGGTACTGAAAAAAATCCCAGAACATAAAAGTATTATATTTAGAATTCAAATTTAATATAATTAATGTATGTAAAAAACGTAAAAACGTACTGCGCGTATAGAGCACATTTTCAGCACATCTTAGGTTCAACATATACTCCCGAGTAATATTATAATTCTAATGAACTTACTAAAACTTCTCAATGTTGCCAGAATTCAAACCCTTTATCTGTAAATCGTAGAGTATGGCTGAGGCGTTTGAATGAGGAACATCTAGAGGTACCGCCTCAGTGATATACGGGTCTGGAGCAGATCCACGCACAGGTTTACAACCAGTATGATACGCTAAAAACCTTCGGATACAGTTTCGATCATGGATAGAACATGGTCTTTCAATACTGTCGTCGCGATGAGAATAATCTGTAAAATTAGTAAGGTTTAGGATGACAATTAAATAAAAACATATTTTAATGAAAATATTCTAGCGAGAACAAGTACAAAAATTTGCTTTTTTTTGGTGTAGATATAAGTTTTTATGTCATAATATACTTTGGCATAACTCTTAAGGCGTAATAATATTTTGAAATATTGTTTTATACCAAGTGTTTAAGTAAGTTATCATTTTGTTCTGATTAGCACCTTTACTCAGAGCAGTTTGGACTCAGATAGTGCAGTAGAAGGTTCAGCTTATGAGTATTGTTTTTAGATACTATACATATAGTTACTAGATTTTGATAACATTATGCTACCAGAAATTATGGCAAAAAAATGCTTAAAACTTATAACCGATTGAATATAAAACGTAAACATTACTTGGATAAATGAATGGAGAAAATGATGCCACTACAAATTAATTATTAAATTATATGCGAGCAAATGGGGAACCAGTTATGGTTCTATAAAGTACAGAAGTTTTGGTTGATTGGATAAGAAGGACAGTGATGACCCATTCTCCTTGCGATACATTCGAGGCCTACACCTTAAAGTCCGGGTTCCGTTTTTCCAGTCTGACTGCGACGCGGTTCAACTTTTTTTTTTCTTCTTCGATATTTTCCGTGAAGCAACTGCCATCTGAGTACGACTACAAGTGGTTGGATGAGCAGAGCTTTAATACTACACACACAATATGAAAATAATTTATTTACCCGAATACTCGTCGTGTTCATCGAAATTGAACGCTTGACTACCTCCAGAGACCAACAAAACCATCAAACATATAAATAGCTTCATGTTTAAACGTATATTGTTGAAAACAATTGACGCTCAGAATTTATAGGCATATATTTTGCGTGTTTCTTTGTAATCTAGTAGCTGTTAACCATTAATTTACCTTCGATTTGCCTACCCTAATCATATATGATTGATCAATTCATATCTATATCACAATCTAAACCACATATATCCTTTGTTTCCGTTAAGTATGTTATTAAAAGAAGGAAATACGGACCTAGTTCCAATCATCGATTATTACGTGAACTAGTTAAACATATTTGATGTTCTAATGTAGCACTAATAAGTAGGTAAGTATAAATACGGCCAACCTTTTTTTTCTTCTTCTTCATCCTAGCTTTAAACCGAGTCGCATCCGAAGCTTTCATCTCGGAGTCTGGGGTGCGCTTTACAGTCTAACTGCGGATTTGGCTAGACTTCGATATTTTCCGTGAAGCGAGTCGCTGTCGAGCGAGTGCCATCAGCGCAGAAGACGATTTGTCTTCTGCTGTGCAATTCACTAAGCAAGCACAACGATGCGAGTCGCAACGTTGTGTTCAATAGAGATTGTCATTGGTCCATCTCCAGTGACGTGACACGTGACCCAATCCGACCAATGACAATCTCGAGTCTATCAAGCACAACGTTGCGACTCGCATCGTTGTGCTCGCTTAGTGAATTGCAGTGCTGGACAAACCTTTGGTATCCACACTAACAGCACAAAACCTCTCTAGTGAGCTCTGGCTACCCTTCTCACTGTCGGGAATACAACAACAGTACCACTGGGTGTTGTATTCCCGGCAGTGAACCGGTATTCTAACAGTATACTGACCAGTACCGGTATTCTAAAGTTCCCCAGTCAGACTGCTCGATTGGGATGAAAATACCGTCGTGTCCTACCTCCTACAAGCCCATGTTTTATTCCCGACTATGATCAAGGTATCGGTATTCTAAATAGCAGCCAAATCCATTCAGGCTTCAGAGCGTGATTGAATAACAAACATCCATACATTTAAACATCTTCACAAACATTCACGTAATACCTATTAGTAGTATAAGTATATTCAAGAAACATTGTAAGGGTAGGTACTCTCATCCTAAAAAATACGCCTCTGGCCACGTGGTTCGACCGTATGGTTCGATCAATCGCACCACGTGAACTTTTTTTTCCAGTTGGTTCGATTGATCGAACCATGTGTTTTTAAGATTCCTGATAGTTCGATCAATCGCACTACGTGAACTAATTTTCCAGTTAGTTAGATGGGTCGAACCATGTGTTTTTGAGAATCTTAACTCCCTGCGGTGTGGTTTGCCCCAGTGACTACAATATGGGGTTCTTCAAGAAGAGTATTAGAAGGTTTCTGCAGGGACGGTAGCGCGAGTGACGCCCCTGGTGTTGCACACGTCCATAGGCCACGGTGACCACTTTCCATCAGGTGGGCCGTGTGCTTGTCTGCCACCTAAGTGGTATAAAATAAAAACTTATTTCGGGGAATATCCGACACTGCGATCCTTAGCCTGCCTTTCAACCAGAGATATGCTTATGCTACATTGCTATAGATGCGTTTGATACCCACCAATCATTTATTCATTGGTCCACATACTCGTACTTAGCATAGCACTGTTGGAAAGGGGTTTAGCTAAGCTATGTTTTTCTATAGAAAAATGCGTGCTATGGATGAAGAATAGGTTCGAATTTTGAATATTTGTAGGAAGTTTCATAGCACATCTTACTCGCTACGCTAGATAGCATAGCATAGTGGAAACGGTTATATAGTTGTCATAGCTTAGCTTTTACATCCTCGTAGCATAGCCGCATAGCACATCTCCGATGTAAAGGGAACCAGCTTAAAACTTTCCTAAAGTATCTCCGGCAAGGCGATACCGACTTCATCATTCGAGATTAGCATAATTATTTTAAAAGTGATTCGCACCTGTTTCTCGTCAGTTGTAAGCCGTTTCCGAAACTCCGTGTTCCGTCGCCACCCTTTACCGGCTTGCGGTATTTATCGGCTTTCGGCATTTATTTTGTTAAATTACATTTTAGCTTCCCACTGATTACTGTTTCGCGGGTAATTTTAATTACAATATAGGGGTTTAGTTGTGTAATTAGTAATGTTTCAGATTTCATGAAATGTTATTAGATAAATAATAAATAAATAAATAAATATTCCACAACATTCTACACAACGCTTTCTAGACCCATGGTAAGCTCTTAATTAGCTTGTGTTATGGAATCTAGAATGCGGGTATACATACATATTATACATAGAAACACCCAGATCAATGCAAATATTTATATTCATGCATACAAAGATGAAAGTAACCAAAGTAGATGTAGGAGTATGAGTGAGTGAGTGAACGAGAGAGTGAGTAAGATTTAATTTATGATGTACAATAAAGAATATCTTATCTTTTGAGATGAGATTAAATATATCATCATGAGGATAAGGTGATAATGGAATAACATTAAACAAGAGTACAGTTAGATATAACATTAGATGAAGAATTCTTCATAGGAGAGCGTCTAAGGTGTATGCAGTCAATGTCAATGGTTTGGATATTCAAATCGATTAAGATAGGAAAAAGCGAAATCAGCTCAGGTGGGACTCGAACCCGCGATCTTTCCTTTTCAGGGGAATCCACTGACCACTGAGCCACCATGCCATGCACTGAGCTCATAAGAACTTATTCCCGGGATAAATGTAGTAGATTATATCTATCACTGTCCCAAATTCACCCAGATCTGTTCAGCCGTTAGAGTATAATTACAAAACCAACCTCCAAATATTTATCCCAAACATTCGCATTTATAACATTATTAGGATTACTAGGATTACTATAAGTACTAAATATTAATACCATTGTAATAACATCACATAACACATTCAAACTAAATATTTCGCCGAATCTTTCCAATAACTTTGCCGAATCTTTCCAATGACTTTGCCGAATCAGCGGCAATTCATATAGGAAAAATTCCACCGCTTAGAACATTTATATCTAAACTTTAATACCATTAAGTCCTCCCTGTTGAGTGTGACAATAAACAAGCGACAATGCACGACCAAATCCACTCAACTAAATTAACTCACCAGTACATCCTTGTTGCTGCATTAGATATGTTGTAACACCGTGTCGTAATCTACAGGCACTCGGTGGTTGAGTGATAATCGAAGAGGTTAACACATTGCAAAGTTAGGCAATATTAAATCCCCGAAGGAGTAGGCATAGGTGTATTATCAATCATCCAAATTTTGCCAGCTATGGATTTCGGTCCCACGTAATAGGGGGTGAGCCTATTGCCGTCTAGCGGGCACATATTCGTTGATTGTATGTTTTTTTTTATCGTGCTGCCCATGTTGGGCTCGAACCGACTAAAACGTACGCCGTCTGTGGGCCGTCGGTTACTGGAGGTGAGATTGTCGTAGCCATATCCCTCGCACCCCGGCCGGACTGTATGTTTATTGTCGGATGGAGAACAGCCCCATCCTTAGTCGCGTTCTATGACACCCATAGAAAGAGATGGTTTGGTCCTATTCTACTCCACCAGGAACCAATACGGCCATCAGTCTTCTAGAATGGTACTCAGTTCTGAATTTATCTGAGGACAGGTTATATAAACAATCTGTCAATAGCATGGCAGCGTAGACATATCACGGTCACATGGCATCTTTTTTCAGCGATTTCATTGGTCGAAGAGGTGTCGTGATTTAATCTGTCGCGATTATGATCGCCATGCTGAAGCTGCTTTCCTCAAATAAATCTAAATTCAGGACTGAGTGTCATTCTAGAATCCGGGCCTTTGACGTGCGTTAAGCCGTCAGTCCCGATTGCCATACGAACATCTATGGCGGTCGCTACGGGTAGTTGGTACCTTAAGAGTTGGACAACTGGTCTAACCGTAGAATTTCGGTATCACCAATGGGTTATGGAGGTCAGATAGCAGTCGTTTCACAGAAGCTCAGCCGTTTTACAGTTGGACTGGAAAAGAAGTGAAGACCACGGATACGACCGGGATTTATCTTGCACTACATTTGTTTCTATAAAGTTAATGCTGATGATATATTAATGTTATGTAGAGGTACCTATTTGGAAAGAACTTTAATATAATATAATGGTTTACACAGATAAACCATTGAATTGACGACTCTAAATTCGTCCAGTTCGTTGCAATAAAAAAAAAATCGTATTCCAAATTCGCTTCGGTGTGAGTATTGCCCCATTTATTTGTATTTCGTATAGGAGAATCTGATACGCGCCCTCAGCGAACAGACGAATGGTATTGGATTGCTCGGAAAAATTGTTGGCGGAATCCTTTGTGCGAATGGTTTAATGTCATTTCATGAGCAATACCGTTTTGATTCCAAACTGAGAACGTTTTGTTCGCGGTTGCTTTGAAAATAGAGAAGTTTGATCGCGTATCCATATTTCTGTGGGTGTAATAACACAGTTTTTTAATAAGAGAATAGTATTAATCTAAGACTGAAATTCATGGGGTAATTCTTACTTTTTTTTCTCTTTCAACTTTTAAATGGTTGAGTATCTAAGGGTTAACTTATCCTTTCCCCTCTCATGAAATTTTAGGGCGATTGTCATAATATTTAGCATAGGTACACGTACGTAGTAAGTTGCAATACCTGTTACCTATTTAGACCTAGGTTGCAATATCCCTGTGGAAGAGAAACACTACCGTCTCCGTGACTCAGTGTGCACCACGTGGAGGTTCTAGACCACGCACCTCTCTAGGCGAAAGCCTTGGGAGCACCCGGGAACTTGAAGATGATGATTTTAAAACTTCTGAACATAGAAAAACGAAATCTACTAATATTATAAATGCAAAAGTAGCTCTGTCTATCTGTCTGTTCGTATGTAGCTTTTACGCTTATACCACTCGACTGATTTCGATGGGTACAAAGGTAGATTAAGACCTTCAATTTCAGTTTTTATATTTCACAAAATAGAGTAACATAATTGCATGTTTTTGATGTCAGTTCCACTTAACCTAAATAAACCACCGCTTTCAAGGTGCTTGTGAAGAAGAAACGGAACATAGGCTATATTGTATCGTCGCGATAATCAACATCCAGGTCGGCAGAGCCGCGGACAACAGCTAATCCATATAAATACTAATATTATAAATGCGAAAGTAACTCTGTCTGTCTGTTACGCTTCCACGCCTAAACGATATAACCGATTTAGATGAAATTTGGTAAAGGGGTAGAGTAGACCTTGAAAAAAGACACAGGCTATGTTTGTTTGCGATAACCGACATCCACATTGCCAGAGCCACATGCAACAGCTAATTTTCTATATTCCAAAACAACCCCTTCAAGATACTTACTATTGGAATTTTCCGCGAATATCACACATCGAAATATCCCTTAAATCTGTTTAAAAATGTATTTCCTTGAACAAAATCTTCAGCTAAACAGTTTACTAACAAAAACAAACCTTTTATATCTGTCTCCGCACTCTGCCAGTGTTCTCAAATTAGCTTTCATTTATATCAATACGCCATCCCTCTACGACGGAGGTCGGCGCCCCCCGGCGCCGGCATGGCGCGACTTGCCGTCTCCTGTGCCCGCCGGCTCCATGGAAACTGTAGGTACCTAACTGTTTCATGGCGGCGACTACTGGATGAGAACATAATATTCTAAAATTCAAGTAAAAAGGCAATTTAGTAACCGTTATTTTTAAATGTAATAAAGTTAAAATGGAAGAAGTTTAAAGGTCTCTGCATACGTAACGGGTTTTTTCGCGGACGGGACGTGGACGTGATGTTTTGGAAATATCGTTTCATACAAAATGTATGCGGCAATGCATATGTCACGGGGCCACGGACGGGACGGGACGGGATGGGCCGCATACATTTTGCTTCACGTCCCGTCCCGTCCGTGAACAAACCCGTTACGTATGCAGAGACCTTAAGAAAGGTGAAAGCAGACCTAGCCGCACCGCACTCACCGCAGTCGCCGCAGTCATCGCTTTTGTATACGAGCGCTTCGGGTACTGCGGCGACTGCGGCGCGGCTAGGTGTGTGAGGTTGCATACAACTTCATAATAAAGAATTCGGAATGCGGGGACTCCGGTGAGTGCGATGCGGTTAGGTCTACGTTCACCATAAGAGGTTGTTAACCAAGTATGATTTCCGGCCCCACATAATTGGGCGCAAGCCTATTGCCATCAAGCGGACAATTTGTAATGGGCTGTATGTTTACTGTCGCATGGAGCCCTATACCTTAGTCACCCTCTACGATACCCACGGGAACAGAATATGTGGCACCATTATACTCCACCGGGAACCAACACGATCATATTCTGTTATTAGTAGATACCTATAAAATTTACCAGAAGACAGGAATTCCAAAATTTGCATGCATGAAAATTTGCATTGGTTTGGGTGTTTTCTATGTATAATATGTATGTATTTACAAAACAAAAAAAATTCTAAGTACTTATGTTTATCCGTATTCTAGAACCCATAACACAAGCTAGTTAAGCTATGCTTACTTTGGGTCTAGATAGCGTTGTGCAGAATATCCTACAATATTAAAAAAAAAAACCCCATCATAGTTCAGAAATGTAGCTCAAATATTCAATAAAATGCTTTTTCGTATTTTTCTATTTTTCTTGCGTTTAATTGTTAAAACTCCCAATTTTCTCGATCTATTAAACCGCAAGCCGTAACTATGTTCTCAAAGAAGCCTTTATAGGTTAGTTACGTCAACACTAAGCGTAAGTTTGGAATACATCCACATCCGGTATACAACGAGCTTTGTCTACCAACCGATGTTAACTTCCGGTGGAGGTGTGGCCATACAACACGCGGCCCTGACGATCGATATACTCGTAACAAGGTGTTTTCATGGACTGACAAGGTTTCAACCTTGGCTTTATTACACGCTTTTATCTATTTATAAGCTAAAGAATTACAATGGTACATACAGGAGGTGACGGAGAAAGAATATTATCACCACCCTTTCTCATCCGATGGGTGTAAGAGGCGACTAACAGAAAAATACGCTGATGATATTAATGCAAGAGTTGGAAAACTCTGTACCAAACTGTTTGACCAGCGTGGAAACAGAAGACCAAAGCCTGCCAACATTGGGCGAGGCGTATGTCCAGCAGTGGACTGCGATAGGTTAATTGATACATCAAAAGAAAAGAAATGGTACAATGTTTGTGATAAGGTTTACTTATTTAATTACGATAAAGAATATCTGAGAAATCGATGGACATACAACGTCGATGGACGGTCTATACGTCGAATATAATCATCACCTCCGTCCTTTTATAAGTCAATTAAAAAATATAGTACTATTTATTTAAATATAGTTACTCGTTACGGCAATAGTTAATTCTCAATCTGTGATTAAGTTATGTGGTATATACAAACGGCGTATTTAAAAATAACATATTACTAATATTATAACTGTAAAATTCCTTGCATGCAAATTAACTGAACACTTACATTGTTATTGCATAAATGGTACATAAGCAATCAATTTTCAACCCCCCCGCCCTTTTACTGGCCCTCAATAAGAACTACGAACTCTTTAACGACTTTTAAATGATATAAAGTCATTCTCAGGCGTATTTCGTAACGCATAAGGTTTGAAATTAAATAAACTGAAATGCAGTTAAGATTTATGATTTCTGCAAATGTATTTTTTGCCGTCACAGTTTACTTTCTAAGAAAAAAGTTGTATTTAATGAGGCATTTGTCATACTGCTATGTAAACTAACTACGTTTCAAATGAATAAGTTTCATTTTTTATGTGAAATGTCTGTTCGCGATCGACGATCTTTACTGCAAAATCTCAAAATCATCATAATACTAATTAAACTGGTTGCCTGTAAGAAATTGCCACAGAGCGATAAGGCCGCCATCTGTACTTACCACAAACTTTTATTGTTGTCATGTATTGTAAAATCCTTGGTGTACAAATAAAGACGTTTTTACTATTATTATAAATTTATTTGTGATACCCTGCACGGTGGATCCAAGCGGAATAGAAAATATTATAAAAACAAAATGATCCCCCAGGGTATCAAATACGGGGTATCCAACCGGAATAACTCTATTATTAAACTGAGCTAATTAAACTGTTTTATTGATTGATTGATACTGGTCCAACAAAAAACTGGTCTGACGACCCACGCAGCAGTTGCGCGGAATTCATTGCGGCTTCTCAATGGTCCCTTTATCCGTATCAAATTTCAACAAGTAAAGGACACTCTGTATCTACTGCATGCGTCTGTCGCTGTCGTATTTGGTCGGTTTCGGAATCATATCTTTACTTAGATATATTTTTTGTACACGTATAACGACAATATTGCCATAATTTGAAACCAAACACTAGTCGTTATGAGATAAAGACTAACATGCATCTTTTTGATATCGTGGATAGTCAACGTCGCTCCGACAAACTGCGCCTATTGAGCACTAAAACCACATTTCTCCATAAGAGTTTTTATGCAATGGCGCCAAAATTATATAATAAAATCCCAAAACATATTAGGACATGCTCAAATATTAGTGAATACAAGCGTAGCCTATTTAACTTTCTAGTTGACAAAACTTATTACTCAATTAATGAATTTTTAAATGATAACATTTGACATCTGCTATTTTGATTTGTATACCATATTCCTTATTATTATATTTTGACATTACATTTTTGGTGACTATGGACTTAGCACATTGCTGCTCAATTTTCACTGACATTGCTTACTTTAATTTTATTTTTAATTACCTAACTTTGTATAAATGTATTATTTCGTATGCCTTTAGGCGAAACATTGAAGAACATATTTTTTCTATTGTAACACCTTTTTTACCTATGTTTGACGAATTAAATTGATTATTGATTATTGATTATTAATAATTTTGCCAACGCAGTCAGCTACTGTTTCCAATGTTGGCACCCCTGCCTGTCGCCAGAGAGTCTGGCGCCGCGTCTGGCCCCTTTTATAGCTATTTCTACCATTCCCCTCAATTGGGAACAATGATTTATTTATTTACTTTCTTGTAATCCACAGTAACACCTTCCTCTGTATTTATCATAGCTACCTACATTCACTTACGTTTTAATGATAAATCGTACATTTACATAATATTATATTGTTCAATATAAAAGCCGCGTGGTTCCTCGCTGAGTAGAATTTGGGCCACCCCATCACTTCCCATGAGGTGTTGTACAAGGCGACTAAGGGATAGGGTCGTTTAACATCAGACAGATAGGTATATAAAGCCCAGATTCAGTCTCAGATGCATGGCTCAAGTCAACAATAGTGCCCGGAATACGGCAATAGGCTCACCCTTTATTACGAGGGATCGAATACAATGATTGGTGTAATGTGAGTGTTGATTCACTTCTGCCTAAGCCTCTATGTGTCTTCTTCGTCCTAGCGTTAATTCCCAGTCGCATCCGAAGCTTTCAGCTCGGAGTCTGGGGTCCACTTTACCAGTCTGAACTACGGATTTGGCTAGACCTTGATATTTTTCCGTGGAGCGATTGCCATCTGACCTCCACAACCCAATGTTAACATTAGGCGATATCGAAGCTTTGTATCTAGACCGTATGTGTATTAATTCAATTTACGCAATCGGGACCGACGACGACGTGTTAAAGAGACGTATCTCTCACACCCCGGCCGACCCAGGGCCATTTCTTTAGAACTGGCCCTCTTCGGGTGTGGAGACCACGTAGTCCCCAAACAGTGAACACACATGGCCACGAGCTTTTGCCGGTAAAAGTTATATTCTCCATTAATTTGTAAACCCACATCCAACAATCTAATCCGCATCAAAACAACAAAACGACTTCCATAACAACAATTCACAAATGGATTCAAATGATAGCCGTCTCGTTAAAGGGTGACCATCAACCGGAAGTGGATGGTATCAGCGTCACCGGAAGGGGGCGGGGCTAACGACTGAAGATTGCACCCCAAGGGCCTTGAAGATTTGTGCTTTGACTTGAAATGCTACGTAATATTGATAAATGTAATGTGGGATTTGATAAAATAACACAGTATGTAATATCAGTAACCAGTATCGTCAGTATATAACAGCAGAATTTTCTGAAAATAAGAAAAGAACGTGAAGCAGCTAAGAACTTCGAATTTCAAATTTTTCGAGTTGTGCCACGGGGCAGTCACGCATAAAAGGAATAGCTGGTTTCTATGCGACTCAAGAAAGGTTACAGAATTCCACGCGGGTCCAACCACGCCATTAATAGTTATTTCCATTTAAAAATCTTCAAGAATTGAAGCTGGCATACGTTATACTATGTGAAGTCATTGCTCGATACACAGAGGTCGTTACCCTCTAAGTACAATATGGGTACTTATCTCAAGAAATCAGTTGGTTCCCCAGTCTCCGCTCCTTATCTAAAGCTACGGCTAAAAATACACGGGAGCGTTCAAGGAAATTGCTTTTATCTAAAACCAAACATCTTGTGGATAAGGGTAATGGCGACCGATCTGGGTTGCTTGCTAATTATTATTGTTGGCTTAAAGGATATGGAATTCGAGAATCTTAGTAATTTGGTAAGGGAGCAGTAGGTGGCGTGAGTTGTGGTTTTTTATGCACATTATGTGGAATTTCAATATTGTAATTATATGATCATTCGATTGATGTCAGCCCCGTGACACCACCCAATGACACTGCTGGTAGTGTCAAGGGTACTATTCTAATCATGTATTTCTTATTGAAATAAAACCACTTTTTAACGGGTTCTATCGCGATATTTATTATGTGACAACTATCGCTTAGATCTTTTAAACTACTCAACGGATTTAATGGTTTTCAGCAATAAATAAATAAATAAATCTATTTAGACCCAAAGTAAGCATAGCTTAACTTGCTTGTGTTATGGTTTCTAGAATGCGGATAAACATTCTTAGATACATTTTTTTTTGTAAATACATACATAATATATTAAACATAGAAGACACCCAGATCAATGCAAATATTCATATTCATGCATACAAATATTTGTATTGAGCGGGTATCGAACCCGCGCCTCCTGCGTAGCAGCCGCGTTAAAAACCGCTACGTCGCGTCGCAGAGGCAGTTAATAGGTAGTGATTCAGGAGGGAGGCTTAATAAGTAGATATAATAATTTGTGCTCCCGCAAGAAGGACGCACCATCAGGAAATTACCGCAGTGGCGAACAAGGAAGATGACCCTGTCCCCCCTGAGGCCAGGTTAAACGGTAGTGTGATGCCTGCACCATAAATTCAATTAACCAACAATAAACCAGCCAATATTATGTAAAAACCATCACAAATCCATATTCATCGTAAAAAGTGCGCCCAAAGCTGTTCCCGGGAAATGACCGCATTGCCTCTTTAAAAAAAAAATAAAGACATTACGACTGTTGCATAAAGACTGGATATTATGTTGAAATGAATTTGTTAGTAGTTGCAATTAACCACGGCTATTAACCGAAGACAAATATGGAGGTTACTGAGCTAACTGCGGTTCAACATGCAAGCCTAATGACTTTACTCATAGTTTAGAAAGAAACACATGGAGCATGTATAATACAAATAGAGTTTTTCTATTTTTTTTGCAAAATATGTTACGTAGCCATGTTAGTTCGTGGTGGAGTAGTGGAACAGAGCTCATTGGAGAGTGTTTATGCTCTCAGTAGGAAGACCAAAGGTTTGTCCTGCTTTGTCTTCGGTACTGACGGCACAGAAAATCTCAGTTTTTAGAGTGTCGGCAGCGCGAGTGTGGTTTCCCCTGGTGTTGAACGCGTTCATAGGCCGTGGTGACCACTTTCTACCAATTGCAGCGTGTGCTTTTCTATCATCAAAAATAGGGCAACGCCATCTCTTCCGCAGGTGTTGTAGGTGGCAAGTAAGTTATAAAGTGGTTCTCCATTCTTTCGACTTTAAATAATAGGTACTAAAACTAAATGGTTTTTTGTAGAGAGAATGAATGAGGGTAATAAAACTTGTTTCATTCAATTTTGAACTTGGCTTGGCTAGTCATCATTCTCCGACCCTTTCCATCAGTTGGAGTCTTTCCAGTCTAACTGTAATGCGACTAAACTATATTATAAACTCATTACTTGTTCTTAAATGAACGCTTTTAAATACATTCATTTGTATATTCATAGGTGTTTCTGTTTGTTCCAGCAGTAGTGTCGCCCAAATGAGCTGGAGTGGTGTGTGACCCGACGCGTCTTCATGATGCACCAATGTTCGCTCTACATACTCACATTGCTCTGCGTGTCTGTCAAAGGTACCTAAGTATTTTTATAAATCACTACATATTATAAAACATCTTCTTCTAATATATGTATAAAAATCAATACCACTTTTCGTTGTTAGTTTATAACTCAAGAACGGCTGAACCGATTTGGCTAATTCTAGTCTTGAAATGTTCGTGGATGTCCAGGGAAGGTTTGAACGGTGGGAAAATAGGTGCAGCGGGAACGGGAAAAATATAGCGGTACGAAGTTCGCCGGGACAGCTAGTATTACATAATATTTGATAACACTTCCTTCATTTAGGGCCGTTCCCAATAACATATCTACAGATAAAGGTAAAGGTAAAGATAGTTCAGTTGTCAAATTCTATTGATAATTTGCTACTATGAATTGCGTTACCATAGAGATTGATGACGTTTTTATCCTTTCTAATGTCAAAACTTGCGATAGATAGGTTATATTACAGTTGTCAAAGTATGTCATAAACGTGACTCATCTGTGATGAGGCCTTCAAACTGAGGACCACCACTGTGACATTGTTGGTGTCTATAATGATGACCCTCTTTCCTGTGAAGGCCTTCAGTTTACCATCAGACGAGGTGAAATCATACTGACGAGTGACATCGTCCAAAAGCCATGGAAATTGTGAGTGAAGTCTAAGGTACACGCTATTGTTACAGATACCATGAATACCAAGATGGTGTTATGAGGCAATCACGTAAATGTATGTACGCTGAAAGAAGTACGACGAGATTTTTGGTAATATTTGTTCTATCATTTCAGATATATCCGGTAGCTGGGAAGAATGGTGGACATACGATGGTATATCAGGTTAGTACGTTTGTAGTCATATTCTTTCTCTACAATAAAGCCCAGCCCCCCTAGACAAGAGACAATTCGTTACTCGGCGTATGATGGAATAGAATGACAAATGTATAGGATTTGACGTTTTTGACATTCGTTGACGCCTGTCATATACGTCAAATCCCATACATTTGGCATTCTATTCCATCATACGCCGAGCAACGAATTGCCACGAAGCTGAGGAAATCTTGGCTAACGTGGCTTTGGTAGAAAATGCGACGATTTGTTGCAGAAGCCATTAAGAAGAAGAAGAAGAAGAACGAATTGCCACTTGTCTAGAGGGGCTGGTTACTCCGACGCTAATTCTTTACCATTGCGTGAAGTTTTCAGAGTCCATTTTGAAAAACTATGACAGCTTTTGTTCCAAATTATGCCAAGTATTCTCTTAGACGTCAAGTCAGTAATTCTTGAGTATAAGTGAAAACTTGGCCAATTATACTATAGATACTTATATATAGAGGTGTCGGTAACTGTAACGGTAACAGGGTCGTGAGTTCAATCGTTTTTTCTCAATCTTAAAAATGCCAAAAAGGAGTCTAAAAACTTTTCACATCAAAACTATTTAGAATTAAGCCAATTAATCATATAAATAGATAGTTAATTCCAGGAGTATTTTGTTTTCGTTTACGATGTTTACAGAATTGAAATGTGAATTGTTTTTATTGTTCATTTTGCGCTTCATTAAAGACGTATCAGCTTAACGTCTAATTGTCAGAGGATTTACTAATATAAAGTAAATCTGAGCTCCTTATTCCAAGCCAATCACAATAATCAATGATGAAGCTCTCTTTGGTATTTATTATCACTTATATCGCTACCAAAGGAAATAGTCAAAAAGTGAGTGGCCATCGAATCGATCATTATATAATTATAGGTAAGAGCAGTGTCATATTTTATTAACTGGAAGTCAATTATGTACTATCCGAATGCATAACTTAGCAAAAGTACCTACATACAGTCTCGCATTTGCCGCACTGAAGTAGGCAAAGACCACTATGTTGTCTTTCGGTGCTAATTTAATAATTTTATTTCATACAAGCTGTCGACCTTATCGCAATTGTCGAGTTGCAGGTATTCTTGACCTCCTTTAAATCTACTCGATCTAATTGATATACTGTACCTTCCGCATACCACGCGGCATGAGAAAGTCAAGCGGGGCTCTCATCGCACTAAACAACCTGCTGTGTGCAATACACCGCTACTTATTGAGTGAACCGTCAGAAATAATACGACACCCTTTGACGTATCACCTAAGCAAGATATACAACGTTGACCCCTTACCACGTTGCCCATACACCAAAGCCAAATTAGTGGCTAATAAAGCTTATATTTAGGCAAGCACACCAACAAAGCTTGCCCTAAACCGCTTTCAGAGACATCAAACCTTCTGAGAAATGTGTTTAAACCGGATTACAGGAGTCTCACCATTAGAATTCATCCTTCTATGAAGATCGTAAATATAACAGGTACGAGTACAACTACAGGCTGAATGGCCAACAGGCACAGAATATCGGGCACATACCAACACAGCCATATAATGGCCACGGTAATGATCACAGATAGTATCTTAATGGTAAAACGCGCTCGACTGTGTCATTATATCGGATAGTGCTCAACGAACCCGAAATTTCAACGTATTATCTATTTCGATGACATTTGGAGATTTCTTTCTGTATTGTTAAGTTGTTCAGCTAGTAATGAAAGGTATATACTACAGCTTTTACGAGCCACGGTATATAAAGGTATGATTCCGTAGCCGACCGCATACGACAACTGCCGACGCATGCAGCACATACAGCGTATCCATTACTTGTCAAACTCCGATTCGGATAAAGGGGACCGTTGAGAAACCGCAATGAATTACGTGCGTGTGCTGCGTGCGTCGGCAGTTGTCGTATGCGGTCGGCTACGGAATCATATCTTAAGTATCATGATTTGGATACGATCGTAGGACCGTAAAGATGATGATGACGATATGTAACTATTATCATTCTTCTTCATCCTAGCGTTAATCCCAGTCGCATCCAAAGCTCTCATCTCGGAGTCTGGGGTCCGTTTTACCAGTCTAATTGCGGATTTGGCTGAACTTCGATTTTTATATATACCTATGGTCATCCTCCTAGCAATTTTCTAGTTGCGTCCAAGGTTTACCCTTTAAAGACTGAAATCTGCGTATTATTGTGATTGGTTTGTTGGCGACAGCGACTGCCGTTTGACCTGCCCACCCCGAGAGGAAAGTCTGCGGCAGTCTCTTTCGTTGTATGGGTCTATGGTAAGCTTTGAATTTAGAGCGCTGTGCACAAATATTTTTGAAAGTTTTGTCTCTCACAAATTAAAATAAATAAACTTCTTGGGTCTAACCCTCCAACCACTGGTGCTTGGTGAATGGTATTTCTTCCCCAAAATAGCCTCAAATATAGAAATTATATCTACGCGTACTTATGTTATATTATATAATAGAACATTGTATATATTAATTTCCTACTTGTTACAAATTACGTCAGTTTTAGCATTCGGTATGTGCGAGGGTAAACATGATCGTATAGATTAAACACGAAAATGTTTGAATTGCGGATACTAATGGATTACCTGTATCCATATTTAATCAAATAGCCTTTCGCACGTAAAAAACATCCTTTTAGGCATAATTTAGGCAAAGAAGGGTATTAAAAGTTTTTAACATGGTTCGGCAGCACGAGTGTGAGGTTTCTGGTGTTGTATACGACCATAAGCCGCGGTAACCACTTCCCATCAGGTGGGCCATGTGTGACAGACACATGGCCCACATACCTTCTATGTATTATTAAAAAAAGATAAATTTCTTGAACTGCACCTAGTGTAATGTAGTAGATCTATGAGTAGGGTTGAGTTTGTAGGAAAAGAAAAAAAAAACAAATTGCTTCACACAATTGTTGTATATTTTGAAGACTTACAATTTTTTTCCTAACATTTATGACCTTGCACAGTAAATATTAATGACATAACTACCATCAGCGACGACCTAGTATGCGAACCCACAATCTTTCATAAAATCTATCAGCAACAACATAAAATTGTAAATACTTGCGAACCATAAAAATATCTAGCATAAACGGTAATGTCCCATTGGGCGGTAATGATGTCCCGATACAGTCTAATGCAGAGCCACCCTACCTCCCTCCAGTGGGACATTACGCACGTTTCAATACACTATGATGACCAAATTTTGCGGTATCCCGAATCCCTATTCAATGTGATATCATGGTACATTACAGGCTTGAATAGGCTTTTCCATTTGAGCGACGTTTTAACTCCTAATTTTGGTTTAAAACTAAATTTTGCTCTGGATCTGTTGTATAATCAACTAGCTGATCCACCCCGGTTTTGCCCGTAGCATATTTCATAACTCGTATCACCCTTTTAAAACATATTAGGTCTATGCCCGCAATTGATTAATTTTCATGGGAATTTGCCGGATTTGTTAACACTTATGGTTACTGCTCCTCTCTCTTGAGTAATAACGTGATGACATTGAGCCTATAACTTACCACGATAAACAGGCTACTTAAAATTAAAATAATTTTTCAATTCAGACCATTGGTTTCTGAGATTAGCGAGCTGCGCCAAAAAAACAAACAAACACTTCAGCTCGATACTGAGAATAGACTTCGGAGCGATAACGAGAGCGAATAATTGACTCCCGGATCCGACAGGAGAGTACACTCTCGGAATGTCAGTATGGGTTTCGTCCCGGGCACGGGACCATGGATCCAGTGTTCGCCCTAAGGATTGTGGCGGGGAAATACAGGGCGAAGAACACGCCTCTGCACTGCCTATTTTTAGACATGCAGAAGGCCTTCGACTGTGTTCCTCGCGCGGTGATATGGTGGGCACTACGCGCCAAGGGAGTTCCAGAGACCTACATTGACACCATCTGAGACATGTACCACGATTCCGGTTCCGTGGTTCGGACCGCTGTTGGCGACACGGAAACCTTCCCCACGCAGACGACCACTAGAAACTTATATTGGCGTTTCACTGCAGAAAATTTGCAACAGATTTCCTGTCCAGTGTGGCGTAGGCTTTAAAGGAAGCGAAGTTGTTCCTTGCTCTGAAATATGCACGATGTCAAAATACAGAATGTTCCTTATTTTTTAATAGCCGTGTAACCTAATGTATTCATTGGTGAGAAGGGTCCAGTCGTAAAACTGATTTTATGGTTTTGGTTTTTGGTTTCCAAACTTTATTGCTTTGAAATTCACTTTAGAATAAGGTGTAAATACAAATATAGTTCCTATTGCATAAAAGATAGTTATATGGATACAAGCCCTAGTTCCTGGTTCTATGTTTTTGTCACCTCGCCTGATGGTAAGCTGAAAGTAAAGTCTCGAAAAAAAGGGTCACCGTTATGGACACGTATTATGTATAGATATCTATTAATTTGTGATTATATTTGTATAAGGGTGTACAAGGTCCTGCAAACATCCGTCATAGTAAAATCTAATGCCGCCAAGCCCCTTCCACCATCGAACGACCAGACGTACGGCGACCCACCATCAATACACCGTGGACATTCCACTAATAAGTACCAAACGATTCGACGATACGTTGATCATGCGTACTGCCAAGGAGTGGAATGCCTTGCCCGAATTTGTGTTTCCGGATATCTATAACTTGAGTGTCATCAACAGTAGAGTGAATAGCTTACTTCTAGGCAAGCGTACTTCACCGTCGGCCACATCGTCATTTACCAACAGGTGAGATAATCGTTAAACGAGAGCCTATCAGTCATAAAAAAAGACATTTTGTTATGATAGATCATACGGAATGTCAAAGTTTTCTTCTTTCTAATCTAGACTTACCATCTATATACTTCATAGCACTAATTGGTAGGTACTTAATAAAATCGACGCCCCCGGGGAATAAAATGGTAAAGTGCTATTACCACTCTTTTCATGTTTTTGCATTTTCGGCCTCTATGGGTCGTTATACACCTACTGATTTTTTTTTAGATTTTTTTTCCGGTAATTCATAAATTTATAGCAATTTTTATTTTTATTCTCCGGAAATCATATAACACATTTAACCCATAAAAACCCCATAATCGTTCATTACGGAACTAACATTTATCTCGATAAATCGGTAAGACTTTATACCATTTTATTCCCGTAAAAAAATTGATGATTCATTTCAATAACACGCTTTACCTATATTCGTTCGATAAGTCCTCAACGGTAAACCTATATTATTGCTTTATTACTGACATAATTTTCTATAGTATTTCACGTTAAGACATGTTACAATATTCTTTACGATTTTTGAAACAAGTATTAACGTGATACAATTTTTTTCTCTTTCTATTATTAGTGTAATAGGCTATTATTGTCGCTGAACCTATTTCGACAAGTTTTTACAAGTAACATTGAGCGGGCGGCGTGAACAATATTCAATCATTCGTCGTTTAGCCATGAGTTTTTGAGTGTGATCGGAGAGTTTCTGAGGTCTATTTGAACGGCGGGGTCTGAAGTGCTTAGAGCCCACTGTTTGGACAGTCTCTACGAGCCTGTTGTTGATCTCGTCCACCGACGCAAAGTTCTCTAGGCAATCAAAGCGATTTGAAAGCTCAAGCTGAAAGTTCTCGGGGTTTTGGATTTGGACACGAGTAGGTCGGAGTGTAGACTTCATCAGGCGGGACCTTTCGAGTTTAACGTTAATACCCAATGTGCCTCTTACGATTCTGTGATCACTACCGGTTTTCACCCTGTGGATCACGGAGACATCACTGAATATTCGTTTCTCGTTGGTCATGATGAAGTCTATCTCATTCCTCGTGGAACCATCAGGGCTCATCCAGGTCCATTTCCTGTGCGGCGGCTTCTGAAAAAAAGAGTTCATCATGAAGAGTCCCTCTTTCTTCAGAAAGGCAGCCAGCCTCTGTCCCCGCGGGTTCCGTTGTCCATATCCAAATTGCCCCACTCTCAACTCATCATTGCTTTTCTTACCCAACTTTGCGTTGAAGTCCCCCATAACAACAGTGAAGTGGGTCTTAGACGTATGTATGGCCCTACTTACGTCCTCATACATAGTCTCCACTTCATCATCTGGGCGTGCCGAGGTCGGTGCGTACACCTGAATGACCTTCAGCGAATACCTCTTGGATATTCTGAGTATTAGGTGTACAACCCTGCTCGACACACTTTCGATGGTAATGATGTTGTTAATGAGGGATCTCATCATCATCTGCATATAGACGTATTCTCCTGATTGCATCCGTGGCCAAGATGACCTCGAAGCTCAGGGTCCGCCTTCCGGGTCTTCCTTCTCCACTTCGCACGATCTTGGGCGTCCATGGTAGTGAGACCATTAGCACGCATATCACCCTCCACGACGTCAAGCCAGGACTTCTTTGGCCTACCCCTTTTACCTGGACCCGGCGGGGGTACCATTGCCAGGCATTTGTTCCCCACGTAGCCTGGCGGTTGCCGCAAGATGTGGCCGCACCAGCGAAGGCGGCTCTCTTGCATTTTATCCGCGATGTCACGAAAATGGAGGCTGCCGCGGATGCGAGAGTTCCGTACGCGATCTTTACGCGTAACGCCGCACATCCACCGCAACATTTTCATCTCCGTGACACGCAGCTCTTGCTTGTGTCGCTCGAGCAGCCTCACGCCTCACAACCATACAAGAGAACAGGCCTAATGATCGTCTTATAGACCTGTCCCTTCAACCTGACTGGCATTTTAGGATCACAGGTGACGCCAGTCATTTTTCGCCACTTGGCCCACGCGGCAACAATGCGTGCCTTGACGTCGTGGTCGATCTCACCGGTCACATGAAGTACAGATCCCAGGTACTTAACCTGGTCCGTGCGCTCGACCAAATCATCGCCTATGCGGACGGGTGTGGGATCTGTGGAGTTTAACGCTAAGTATTCTGTCTTCGCTACATTTAGCTTCAGACCGCCGTTCTCAAGCGCTTCTTTCTATCCTTTCACGCGTCGCACCAATCTGCTCCTGTCCGCGTCCATCAGCGCAATATCATCAGCATACATGAGCAACCACGGAGGCTGCTCATGTGAGTTTCTAATGCTGTCCGACAAAACATCTAATACCACGCTGAACAGGTAAGGACTAAGGACGGATCCTTGGTGTACCCCATGGTGGATCTGTGAACGAAAAAACCGACACCACCTTGCGACTGCTGGTCGCCTTCCCGGTAGTAGAGCAGGTTGCCGGATCCAAGGGTTATCATGTCCTCGCCCTCTCTACGGACTTCAGATAACCCCACAATATCCCAGCGCAACCTACTCAACTCTTCTTCCAGCTCAGCAATCCTCTTGTCAGTCCTCATAGTGCGTACGTTGTGCGTTACCAGGGCCAGTCGTCGGTTGGGGTGGTAGCCGGATCTCTGCCGGAGATTCTTAGCACCCCCTGCTCCACCGTTACCCTGACCGCTACCGGAGCCAGGACTAGCGGAGCTGCCGGGGACTGGGGGCCTGGTCCTATTAGTGCCCATCATCTAGGGGGAGTTTGCCCATAATCGCCACGCTGGGCAGGCGTGTTGGCAATCGCAGGACGTAGCTTTGCGACGAGGATGCTGCTGCCCATCCTCGCCCTGTGCCATTTTAGCTACGCCGATTTTGAATGGTTATACCGCCATTGGTCGGTTCCGCTGTACCTCAGTCGGCTCCTACGACACCTGGTACTAGAGGGGGATACTATTCTACTCTGCCGGTACCCCACGGCCAATTATGATTATTAAATGCTAATTAGTCTATTGATGATTGATAAATACTAATTAGTCTATTGATGATTGATAAATGCTAATGAAAGTTTATTGATGATAGATAAATGCTAATTAGAGTCTATTGATGATTGATAAATGCTAATTAAAGTCTATTGATGACTGATAAATGCTAATTTAAGTCTATTGCTGATTGATAAATGCTAATTAAAGTCAATGGTAATAATTATTATTTTCATAAATAAAGATTAAGTATATTGTTTTTTATACTTTTTTTATTTATTTCAATTACAATTCAAATTCATAAACATTACTGCATACTCGTATTACGATGTTAACACTACATACGTTTATACAAAAACAAAATCGTTATATAGATATACGAAGAAAAAAATACTATAATTTCACAGGAACAAAATCGTATTAATTTGTTACAGTTACACTTCCTTCATGAAAGTATGATAGAAAAACATCGTAATGAACAGATATCGTTTTCGTAATATTGCAACTTTACGAGAATAAAATGGTTATGTTCCATTACTTAGAATACATCTAAATATAAAATCAGTATTACATATTTTTCGTAATAACTATAAAATTATATGTATAATTTCATTTCTTTCCATGGCCACTTATTAACAAAAAAATACTGAAAAGAATGATGTATAATATAACAACATAGGCCGATTACTTCAGGAGTTATAACAAAATAACAGTATTTTGCTCGTCCTGTAAAATTTACTTTTGTCTATTACAATTTTATTCCCTGGGGACGTCGAAATATTTGACATGGATACGGTGCTTATACCAACCAATTGCACTAATTGCAGCAATCAAACCAAAAATAGATAATGAGTATATCGATCGAGTCATTTAGATCCTATCTCTGTCATAGCATTCACTTGCCGTTACATTTATGACACTTCTGTATGTAATTAGGATATCGATTCTACCTAATATTGTATGAAGTGGCCAGTGAATTTGAGGTCATCGGAAAATTTGAAGTAGAAAAAATGCCATTGTTCTCGTCAAGTTACTGTGAGAAAACTTTTGTTATTCGTTATCTACGAATAGCAAATGTTTTCTGATGAACTGACAAACTATTTTGGATATTGACATAAAGAATAAAAAATGACCCGTAAAAATCGAAAATAGAGAATCAACCTTCGATTCTATTCCCAGCTCAATTGGGGTCCACTTACGAAGCGGCTGAACTTATGATATTTTCACAATATACCTACTACTTATATTACCAATCTTTATCTTAATATGATACAATATTTATATACTCAATTATAATATTTTATTATACGGTTGAACATCACCATAGGTCAGACCGACCATAGGTCTTATAAACTATGTTAAGGTATGATTCCGAATGTGACTGCATACGACAACTGCAGACGCATGCAGCAGATATGCGTAATTCATTGCGGCTTTTCAGTGGTCCCCTTTAGCCGTATCGGAGTTTAACAAGTAATGGGTACGCAATATTATCTGCTGCATGCGTCTGCAGTTATCGTATGCAGTCGGCTTAGGAATCATGCCGTAATGTGCGTTATTTCTTAACGCATGTATACGTAACGTATACGTAATTATATTATATTTTGTTAAGAACCCAATCATCGATATTTCAATCAATCGTTTTTTCTGCAGGTCCTGGGTTCTGGGGCCTAATCAACCCACAATGGAGTATGTGCAACAAAGGACGGCGGCAAAGTCCCGTCAACATCGAGCCTGATAAACTATTATTTGACCCCTGGCTGAGGGACATTCAGTTCGATAAACATAAGGTAAGAAATTATTCATGTAATATCTTAGGCGATGGGCACACTGGCCCGCATGGCGTAGTTCGGAAGTGCATCGTCTTGTCTCTAAGTAGCTCTCTTTGTATTGAAAACATGCATCGTGCAAAACATTGAGGATGCATTCACGCGGAGTTTTTTCCGTAGTCAAAACACGCACTCCCGTGATGCGCTGCGTGATGCGGGGCAGTGTGCCAAGCGCCTTAATTCAGGAAGATCGATTAAGTAAAAGCTTTAGTGGCTAATAGGACAGTAGCGTGACATAACGTGTTATGAGTGCTTAATATCTAATTCCCGTGGTTCCACCAAGCATGACTCCGTTATAATATGTGGCAATCTTGGTCACACCAGGCTTGACTACTACCTTGTACATATTACCCATAGTCATATCAAATACATGGTCTGGCAATCGGCTTTTCGTCCTTCCCATCGTAGTGTCTTGGTGAAAATAAATGAAATATCTGGAACTCGTAATACCATGCGAGCATTATGTATCTGTTCATGAATTGTAACTATAATATACGGTAAATACGACTAATCACTGTTTAAAATCTTTACAGTATTTTGACAACACTAGCAAGTTTATTAAAGCGCAGACTCTTTCGTTACGAACACCGCAGAGTGTGTTGTACCCTTAACAAATTAACATTGTATTATGGCCGGCGCGGCGCCAGTGTACCCTAATCCTATGCTAAACATAACAAGCCAGCGATAAAACCTAACATGCCTTTTATACACCGTATCTACATAAGCCTACAAGACTTCTATACTATTATGTAATTGTACATTGGAAATTTTTGATCACGACGAAAACGGCAAAACTGTACGGATTTCGAAGCGGTTTTTTTTGTTAGAAAAGTCTTGTTCAGACTTAAAATTTTACGCTTGTTTGATTGCAATTCGTTGAGTAGAACCGGAGATAAGAGATCCATGCGGGTGAAGCTGTAGTTCTATTTGAAGTTTTTTAATTTCTTAAAAAACTTCAAATAGAACTACAACTTATTACTCTTTTTTATTTTGTACTCCTGTTAGGGTCAACTTTTCCAGGAGCAACTGCTTTTCTTTCAGTGTTGAGACGACCCCTCAACCCTGAAAGAAAAAGCCGGCGTCAAAACCTCATCCGTCTATTAACAGGTGTCCCGGTTGTAGCTGAGGTTTATGGATGGGCTTCTACTGCATGGCGACCAACATGGGACCATGTTGGTCGCCATGCAGTGGAAGCCTCTTTTTACCATGGTTTTCACACCCAATGAGGTCACCGTGAAACCGGAGATGGGTCTGGGTCAGCCGAGGTGCAAGAGATATTATTATGTCTTCAGCAATTTTACACCCTGGCAATTTATTTTTCCATTTGTGCCACCAGTGACACATTCAGTGGAATAAACCGGAATATATAATCGAAAGACCCGAGATGGCTAGCGGTTTTAGTCGGTTCGAGACTGACGTAACCGCCCCCACTTTATTTAAGTACATAAAAACAAGAGTGACCTATTTTGAGTTACATTATTCACATGCTTTATTGACATGTTTTGTCGAATAAGCAATTATCTTTTAAACATAAAGTTACACGTAGGTTATCAATTTAATTGCTACATGTTATTTCCATTTAAGTTGACAACGAAATAAATAATTACATTCAAACTTTTAAATACAGTTCGGTCAACCAATAACCTTATTTTTGTTATAAACTAGCTGATGGCCGTGGCTTGGATAAGTATACCCCTACCCTACAGTATATTAACCTCGTGTTGTGTTTCCGGTGGTGAATAAGGTAACCAGAGTTCACTGGAGAGGTTTTGTGCTGTCAGTAACAAGACCAAAGGCTTGTCCTACTTGTCTTCTTCATTGATAGAACAGAATCTCTCTGTTCTTACAGGGTCAGCAGCATGAGTGTGAACCTTGGTGTTGTGCATGAGTGTGCACTCGTCCATAGGCCACGGTAACCACTTTCCATCAGGTGGGCCGTGTGCTTGTCTGCGAGATTTTTTTTGTATGCCGCTTAGGAGTGGAATATAATTTAAGTAACAGTATACATCAATGGACTCAAAAACAGGGCCTCGCGAACAAAAATGTACATAGACTGTAGTTTAATTCTGAAATAAGTGCTTGAAGTCATTTATCGTTAATTATTTATAAAGCAGTTTAAAGGACAATACCGAATGAACCAACAGATTTACGAACAAACAGACGTAATTGGCGAGGGCCTTAATTTTAATCACTTTGCTGACGACAGATGGACATACATTTTCATCTTTAATTTCGATGCTTTAATCGAATCAGGAGCCCAATTCAGTAACATCGCATTTTATTAAAACACGTGATTTCAATTCGATGTAAAAAAAAAAGTAAAAGAAATTATACCTACCTACGTTTAACCTTAGAATTAATCATAGGTTGATTTGTTGTGGATTACAATAGAAAATTAAAGTTTACACACTTTCTTAAGTTACTCGTACTAAAGCTTACCTCTAAACCACTGAACCAATTTTGATGAAATTTGGTACATGGGTAAATTAGACCTAGGGAAAGGACATAGGTTTTGTTTAGCCGCGATAACCGACATCCAGGCGAGCATAATATCGCGCAGCTAATGAATATTGCAAGCGTTCGTGCGGAATTATTCATTTACAATGAATTACACGCCTGGCCAATGTAATGCTAATATATGCGGGGTGCGATATGCTATCGTGTGCTGAGTGCTTTTTGTTACATGCGCTGTCTATGCTAAGTTTTATTTCTGTTAGCTATTAGTTACAAGTCATCGTCACATATTTAGAGCTAGTACTAGTTATTCGTTATAACTTTGTCGCAACTCCGATAAAGGCCAGGCAAATCATATTATAGAGAAGTAGAACAAAATATAGGTGTTGCCCGTGGCTTCGTCCGCGTGGAATTCTGATCCCGTTCATTACTGATATATAGCCTATGTATTATTCTGATGTATCTATATCTATACTATTATAAAATTGTAAAGTGGTCGTGTCTGTACATTGGAGATATTTAAAAAAAAATACTTGGGTTATGTTATATTAACGATACTGAACACGAAAATATATTTTTTTCATTTCCTGTCTGTTTGTCTGTTTGTCTGTTTGTCCGCGATGGACGCAAAAACTACTGAACGGATTTTGATGCGGTTTTTTTTGTTAGATAGGGCTTGGTCAGACTTAAAATCTTACGTTGGTTTGATCGCAATCGGTTGAGTAGAACCGGAGTTGTGAACAATATTATTGATATTATACGGAATATGAGTGGAAATATAGATGGCGCTTTTTTATTCTTATGGATGAAATTTGATATCTTATTACATCCGAGCAAGTATGAAAATAAATAGACTTTAATTTACATTTAAAGTTGTGTAAACAAATGCGATTTTAATCATGAAATTATTATTTTTTTATCAATGAATTTATTTCCACCTGCGTAACTAGATGGCGTTAACGCGGTTTTGAACTTACTATGGTTTCGTTCCAACTGGACGTATAATAAGCATTTTTAATCATTTTTTTTTTCAATTTATTAATTTTGTCAGGTATTGAGTTCACTGTTGCCAGATTGGGGGGATTCCCCCCAAATTTGGGGGTTTTTTATAGTTCCGTTCCGGGGGCAGTGTCTCCAACTGCACCGTAATTACGGTAGATCTACCGTATTTCTTACAAATCTGTCACCTACTGTAGACATGTCATTACGGTACTAAAATCTACCGTAATTTCATCTGTCGAATTTTTCAATACATTTTTAAAAAAAAATTACTGTATATGTAATGGATTTACTTTTACATCACTGTCCCTTAGGCTTAAAAGTCCATATCCCGTGGCGGTTAAATTAATTTAAAAAAACTACAGTCGCTGATAGTAGTGATAGTTTATTTATGTGTGCTACCAAATTACCTAAATTACGAAGTTACTTAATATGACGGATAATGTAATATTTGCATGTTGTTTTAATACTGCCAAGTTACTGCATTCGGAGTTTAGGGACAAAGACAGTCAAAAATATGTACTTAAGTAAATGTTTCGATTTAAAAATGAATGATTAAAAACTAAATAATAGACTACTGCTGGTGGTTTATTACCCTTCATTTTTCATTCTTTTTATGATTTGCAAATGGATACCGCCTGCTATCTAGCTTGTTTGGATCTTTACAGTTTACAGCTGCAGTCGGGTATTTCGATTTTTAATCATTATATTTTATTTTATACTTTTAATTATACTTAAATATTTTTTGTAATACCTATCCTTCTAATTTCCTTAATTTTGATTCCCTTTTATCATATAAGAATGACAAAAAAAATTCATAACATTATATTTCAGCGCCAAAAATTCAACATTTTATGACATTCAGGAGATGAACATCTTTCTGTTTACCTATAATTTTTCAAAACTAACTAACTACATAACTATTTTCGAGTTTATTTGTAAAAATGGTCGTAATAAAACCACCGTATTTTTACCGTAATTAACATTTAGTGTCTGCCGTAATTTTCTAGAGTTTACCGTATTTTTAGGTTAGAAACACCGTAATTTTGATTGTGACAGTTGGAGACACTGTCCGGGGGGATATTTGGGGGGGCAATATCTTTGGGGGGATTTTCGGAGGGAAAATAATGGGTTTGGAGGGATTCCTGGATCAGAGCGTGATGAGGGATATAGTGGAGTAGACAAGATATACAACGGGGAAGGGGAAGGAGTAGGGGAGAGGGTGGGGGAAGGGCAAAGGTATGGGGAGTAGAGAATCGAGTGAATAATGCAGGTAGAATTTTTTTTTTATACCACTTGGGTGGTAGACAAGCACACGGCCCACTTGATGGTAAGTGGTTACCGTGGCCTATGGGTGAGTGCAACACCAGGGGAGTCACACTCGAGCTGCCTACCTAAGAACTTAGAGAATCTATGCCGTCAGCGCCCACTGATAGCACAAAGCACAAGCTACTCTCCAGTGAGCTTTGGCTACCCTACTCACCGTCGGAAACACAACACGAGGTTATTAAGCCGCGGCCTTCTGTAGGGCGGAGATACTTCCCCAGTCGGACTACTCCATTAGGACGAATATACCGTGGTGTACCTACCTCCTCGAGTCGAATAGAGAGGCGAGTACAATGTCTAATCAGCGTTCAACGCTCAACTTTCAGCACTATTTACAACACCACGCGATAAACGACATCCACGCGGGCGGAGCCGCGGGCAACAGCTAGTAAACTGTATTATTGTAAAGTTTCATTAAAATTCATTTAGTAGTTTTTATGTGAAAGAGCAACAAACATCCTCACATATAAATGATACATACATCCTCACATACTTATAAATTTTCGCGTTTATAATATTATTAGGATATAATTGAAACGCGATCTGGGTGTTTCTATGTATGTATTAACAAAAAAAAAATCTAAGTATGTATACCTATTCGAATTTTAGATTCCATAATACAAGCTAGTTAAGCGATGCCTGCCATGAGTCTGGACAGCATTGTGTAAAATGTTGTGAAAAAAAAATATCAGCAGCTCATTATTACAAAAAAGCCTCCGAAAAAATGTAATGTATGAGTTGAATTTCAAATATCTGAGTACCTAAAATATTACAGTCACGTCACCTAATAATATCTTGAACTTCGAACTTCAAAAGCCTTATGGGTCTATAACAATGTTTCAAAGCCTGCGCAGTCAAGAAAACTTTCAAAGTCAAATATTATAAAAGTTATAAAATATGCTTACCTTTTTATAAGTTTGAACGCACTCTCACAAATCATCAATCTTCATCGTTTTAATATCATTACCTTATTAAAATTTGTGTCAAACAAGGCTTGAGGTCACTAGGTATGACACATGCATTGTACCTAAAGTACGCGCCAAGAAATAAGTCCCTTGGAGGCGGCGTAGCAATCGCAACTGCTGTCGCCATACTGTGTGTTGATTGGTTCACGCCATGACAGTAACATGGCCTGAACCAATCAACACACAGTATGACGGCGATGTCATTTTAGTTCCTAGTTTTGCCGCGGGACTTATTAGCTGGCGTGGACTCTACTCACACCATCTGCTTCAATCCTAAAGGTATGATTCCGGAGCCTACCGCAAATGACAACAACAGGCGCATGCAGCAGATACAGCGTACCCATTATTTGTTAAACTCCGATACGGATAAAGGAGGACCATTGAGAAGCCGCAATGAATTACGCGCATCTGCTGCGTGCGTCGTCAGTCGTTGTATGCGGTCGACTACGGAATCATACCTTTATACGAGCTGCCTCTAAAGTCCTAAACCATTTTATACAAGCTCGTCGATGTACAATGTGCCTGCTCAATTACATACATCTACTAGAAGAGTCCTAGAAGATCGACCTGTATGACCAAAATATGTCTCATGGTTACCAGATGTGTGAAATCTAATAACCAAATGAGGCATATTTTTTTGGCAAACATTATTCATTAACAAACATGTCTATACACATGGCTAAACAAGCTGAGTGCTACCATTGTAACATGGTACGTGTCTGTAATGGTGACCCTCTAACGGTACCTCTTTTCAGGGACTTTGACTTCAGCTTACTCAGGCGAGGCGAAGTCAAATTGACGTTTCCTATATAAAAAAAATTATAACTAGAAAAGAGTTCATGGTTTTTTTTATTTTTAGCTTGGCATTACATGAACGTTCTTAAGAAACAGAAATTAGCATTGGTGTCTGCAATAGTGACCCAATTTCCTGAGACTTTCCCTACAGTATACTATCAAGTAAGGTGATATTTTCGTGTCCTATATAAGAAAATTTGATACAAAATTGCGACGAGCTGATGAATGATAATAAATTATAAACTAACCCCCAACAATAGCTTCGATAAATTGTATGAACTTTCCACCTGATTTTAAAGCACTTTGTGATACTAAAATGTTAGATGCTCTTACGTAAACAGGACAGGCTACAAGGCTAGACACTCCCTATAAAACAACACAGATATAGAGGGAACGGAAAGTACCTCAATATTCAAACGTAAATTTTATAATCAATTGTTATAACATGAAATTTTCTTCCGCTTGTTGAAGCAGTGTTTGACCGTCTGGCCATATAGTATTCGCTAGTATATTTGCTATCTCTTCTAGCTCAGGTATAGCTAGGGAAATTAGGAAGGGTGAGACTGAAGTTCAGTGACTTAGCTGGTGGAGTTTATAAGATATTACTTTTCTTAGGAGCGGATTCTTAATAAACATATATATACTCGTAGTACTTAATGTCATACTATATTTTTGGTATTTTCTAGTTTGCGCAGATGCCTCATCTTTTTCTTAAAGAAAAGTAAGTAGCCTATATTACATCAGCTTACAACGAGAGTCCCATCAAAATTGGCTTAGCCATTTTCAACATAAACAACGTCACATAGACAGACAGACAAAAGTTACTTAATTAAAAAAACGTTATTTTATTGTTATAAACACATCGATTTAATGAATTTGACAAGCAATAGTATGGCTTCATGTAGTCGCGGATTCAAAATCCGTCTGAGCATTTCACTTTTTCTGATCTTAATCGAGAACCTCGATTTTATTTATACGTAAATCATAGTAGGTATAATTCGACATGAAAATCAAAAAGTATAAAAATATTTTCAATGATAAGCCCCTTCCATTTTCTCTATAACGTTCACCCGTGGCATCGCGTGTCAACAAGCTATATATCATCTCCACTCAAAGCGCATAAGTTGCCAGGCTTTAATCAAGGTGTGACCCATTGATTGATAGGCCGACCCCCCATAGGGCACGGTGTGATTCATTCGATACCGCACGATTCTATGGTGTTGATTATTTTCATGGCAGTATCTAATGGTAATAGGCATGTATAATACCGACTTCTGTAATGTTATACACAATTAGATAACGAATGTCAACGATTATGGGGTCTAGCACTTTCAAGTTCGTTTGTGTAAAGAGATGGCCTTGTGCGATAAGGCCGCCACTTATACATATATGTCGCAAAATTATGACTACTGTATTTTTCTGTCCATACTTTATTCATTTTATATACATACTAGCTGTTGCCCGCGGCTCCACCCGCGTGGATGTCGGTTATCGCGTGTCCTTTCTCAAGGTCTAATCTATCTCTGTACCAAATTTCATCAAAATCGGTTCAGTGGTTTAGATGTGAAAGCGCAACAGACAGACAGAAAAACAGAGTTACTTTCGCATTTATAATATTAGTATGGACAAATTATATTTCTAAATATGTATAAATACATTTAATTTTTTTTTAAAGTGCGACCGGCATCTGGTACAGGGACCAAACTACGGTGGTTAGGACTCCAGGGAGAGGAACTTCCTCACTATGCGTTCCGTGCTAGCAGAACTGCCTTCTGCATCAAGCCCTTGAGCCAGATGTCTAGCGAGAGCTGTAATGCAGAATATGAGATCCGACTTTATAATCTAAACATCACTTTTGTACCATGTTCAACAAAAACTTTGAACTTTTTATTCTTATTGATTATGAAAGAGAAAAGAGAATCGACCTCGGGCGGGACTTTACCCCGCGTCCCCCAAAAGACGGATGTATAGAGGAATTTGGAAAGGTTTCGTGCGGTCTCGGTGGCTTAGTAGTCAGAGCATTCCTCCTGTAAGGGAAAGATTGCGGGTTCGAGTCCCGCCCGAGGTCTCTTTTCTCTTTCTTAATCGATTTGAATATTTAGCATAATAAATGCTTTAAAATTTCATTCAACTTTTTATTCTTGTCCTAGGTTTCCGGCATCCTTCAAAACACGGGCCAGTCGTTAGTCTTCCGAGTGGAGAAGGACTCCAAACATCAAGTGAACATATCCGGGGGTCCACTATCTTACCGGTACCAGTTCGAAGAGATCTACTTCCACTATGGCATGGAAGACAACAGGGGTTCCGAACATCAGATTGATAAGCACACGTTTCCTGGAGAGGTAAGTAACCGAAATCCTACAATATTACATTGATAAACATACATACACATATTTACGTCTGTAAATCCCTGAAAAGGACAGAGGTGTTTCAATACCCACATTTCGTCAATGATTTTCGGTCCCACGTAAACGGGGGCAAGTCTATTGTCGTTGTTGTCAAGCAGGTGCTTTAACGTGGGATGTATGTTTACTGTAGAATGGAGCATGTGTGTGTGTGTGTGTACGTGCGTGTTTGTCTGTCTGTGGCATCGTAGCTCCCGAACGGATGAACCGATTTTTTTTTATTTGAAAGGTAAACTACTCGGTACCGTTCTTAGCTATGTTGGATGAAAATCGGTTCAAGATGGCCGCAGTCACTATATGGCGGAATTACATTTTTTTTTGACTAATTACAAACAATTCAAATTTTATCATTCTGGCGGTAGAGGTGTGGTAGAGTTCTGTTCGTCGAATGCTCTACAGAACCTACCTTTACACTGTGGCGTAGTTATAGGTAAGTTTGAGAGATAATGCTAAATTGCTAACTATGCGGTGGGCAGACCGTGCAGTTGAACTATGTGGACATTCCTAGTTCATCGACTACTACCTCAGTCTTCCATTTCTAATTAATGAAGTTTTAGCTCCGAAGGTAATGTAAAATTGCAAATAAATAGGTATATTATGTTACTGGTTATGCTAGACGTGGGGATAAATACATATATTCACGGCTGTATGGCGTAGGCAGAGGAGATGTGGGATAATCTTGATATTAGCCGGTAAATCTACTAGGATTGGCTAATGTTCGTTAGAATATTTGTTAGTTTCTCCGGTTAAACTGCACATTACCCAAACGTCATATTGTGAGACATCCAATAGGACAAACTTTTTATATGCTATTGAGCTGCACCCTGCCTGATGATAAGTTAAGCTGAAGTCCAAAAATACCACTATTCGGGAAGCTATTATTTCTGAAAAGATAATTATTAAAAAGTATTAATAATATCAGTAAGAATTATTAAAATAAATGGGCCTGATATACAGAGTGGAAAAATAAATCGGGCCCTGGAGGAAACTACTTTAAATCCTTAAGTTGGCTCATTTTACTTAACCGCTGCGCCGGGCGCGCTGTGTAAAGCTGCCGTAAACGCACAACGAATGACGTCACCTCTCGCTGGGTGGTCGAGATAATGTAAACAACACTTGAAACCATTTGACTGTTTAGTTTAGAAGTGTTTGCTACTGAAGATACTAATTCACGTATTTAAAAGATTTAAATATATTATTACAATGTGCAGTGTAGAAACATGTTGGCATTCCACAGAATGCTTGGGTATTCGGGTCATTACGAGCTGGCATTCTGTGGAATGGTTTGGCGCTCCGGTGGTTAAAGGACTTGCCACACCCGGTAATCGAACCGATTAAAATCCGAAAAAATAACATCCTGTATTTTCATAGCATCAATCGATAGTGTCAATCATAAGGATCAAATCTCTCGAAGAAACATGGTGAATTAAATGAAGGGAAGTCCACAAAATCTTAACTTATAAATTCAATGCAAACAGACACAGCTCACTTTTACTCAAGGAGCCATCAGATACCTTTTCAACACTAGAGATATCTTTGATGAAATTTATTTATTAAAATGAGTAAATGACTGAACTTCGTTACCTGTTTAGAATGTAATTTTATTGGGTAACACTGCATGACGTATGTAGGTAGGGTAGGGAGTAATTTTTGGGTGCTTGATCAGAAACCTGCACGTGGTGTACCCTGGGCAACGAAGATAGCGAGAGAATTGGCCTATTGGATGAACTTATAACCTGTTAATTGAGACGGCGTACGGTTTTAGTTGGTTTGAGTTCAACATACCTAAATACCAATGCTGACCAGCGGCGGTCTCTGCACGAAAAAAGGACATGTAATTTATAAATGGAATTTTATTGTTTAATATGAAATCGGATGGATGGGTTGGAACTTTGAGATAAAGTGCTTTATTTTGCCAAATTGAATTTATAAGTTTAGGTTTCAAGGATTTCCTTGCATTTAATTTACCATGTTTCTTAGAGAGATTTGATCCATATGATTGACACTATCGATTGATGCCATATAATACAGAATGTTACTTTTTTTTATTTTAGTCGGTTCGATAACCGGGTGTGGGGCAAGCGAATTTTCGAAAAACTTTGAACGCAGATTTATTTCTTTTTAAAAATAAGGGAATGTCTCATTTAAGTAAAATGAGCTAACTTAAGGATTTAAGTTAGTTTCCGTCCAGGGCCCGACTTATTTTTCCACTCTATATATACAATGAAAACTAAACTTACTCAACTAAAACTTGTTCCAACATTAAATTCCAACATTAACCCTCAACATTCACTCCATTCCTAAGACAAATAACAAATTAACACTTCACAAATTAACACCAGAATGCGATGTCGTTATCGAACGCTCATTATTAGCCTGGGGTATAAACGACCCAAGTTTGCTTCTTAACTTCGAACGCGATCGTTTTGAAGCTATTATGTTGAAATATTTCAACATAAATAACTGGGGTATCATTTGAGATTTTACAATGAAGATGACAAATGTGGGGTGCGTGATTTTTTTAGAGGTTTTTTTTTATTTGAGCCGATTCTTAAGGCGGCCACCCACTAACAGTTTATCGAACGACAACCGGATGATATCGATCTGTCAGTTCATCGCAATACACACTTACAGTTTTGTATACCTACGATTTTGAACTGACGGCTAATATGTGTGCGGCCGCTTGACGATTTCGGTCAGTAAAGACAGTTAAAGGCCGGACAGTCTATGGCCGTCGGCATTTTATAAGTAATAACATCAGTCTGAGGTAATAAAATTATGATGACATTGATGACAGGCCGCCAGACAGACGAAAAACTGCAGGCGGACTGTAAGTGGGTGGCCGCCTTTAGATGGCAAACAACCATAAATATTGACCATCTGATGAGAAGTGGTTACCGTGGTCTATGGGCTTTTTATGGTTGATAGGCTCGCGTTTGGCCACTATCTCACCTTTTAGTAAGTGACACAGTAATAGCACAGTAAACTGAACGATAAACTAACTGCGTTATTAAGTTGTACTTTTTTTAAGGACACGTCAATTTGACTTTACCTCGCCTGATGGTAAGCTGAAGGCAAAACCTGAAAAGAGGGTCACCATTACAGACACGTGTCATGTTACTACGTACTTGCTGAATATCATTCCAATATTATGAAATGTGAAAATTTGCGAAAAAAATTGAATAATGTTTATAACTTAATCACGCCTAAACGACTGAACAAGTCTGGCTGATATTTAGTACAGGGATAGATTATAATCGGAAATTACACACAGGTTGCTTTTTATTCCTGAAATAAGTTTCCATGGATTGCATGGAACCACAAGCATCAACAAATGAAACATGATAACCTATTTTCGGTCACTATTGAAATTCTTATTCAATATCCACAACATAATGTAGATAATACTACAAAATCTAAACTTTAAGAAAAGTAATTATATCTGTTAGCATATTAACACGTAAACACAACTCGATCGAGCCCTCATTATTAGTCCCCAGGGCCTAAACTACCCAAGTTTAACCCTCTTAACATTGTTTGAATACCATCGCGGTAATACACTAATATTGAAATATATTGTTCCCTTATAAACTCAAATAGTTCAATGATTATACAATAATAGTTTGTTTACGTAATTATGCTAAGATTTTATGCATTTTTATATGATATGTATAGTCTGGATATATTCTAACTAATATTACTAATATTATAATATTAAATTTAAGTTAAATATTGAATGGATCTGGGTGAAATTGTACTGCACAGTTACAACTAATTTACTTTTGAACGAAATTTTACAGCATTTATTATGCTAACTATTCAAATCTATTAAAAAAGAGAAAAGAGAATCGACCTCGGGCGGGACTCGAACGTGCTATCTTTCCCTTACAGGGGGAATGCTCCGACCATTTTCACTTTCTTAATCGTACTTATTTACTACTACCTTTTGCCCGCGGCTCCGCCCGCGTGGATGTCGGTTATCGCGACCAAACATAGCCTATGTCCTTTCTCAAGGTCTAATCTACCCCTATACCATATTTCATCGAAATCGGTTTAGTAGTTTAGGCGTGAAAGCGTAACAGACAGACAGACAGACAGACAGACAGACAGAGTTACTTTCGCATTTATAATATTAGTATGGATAATATTAGTATGGATATGGATATGGATTTTATTAGCATAGATATTTTTGGTTCCCGGTGGATTAGAATTGGACTACCACATCTCTTTCCGTGGGTATTGTAAAAGTCGACTAAGTGATAGGGCTGTTCTCCATTCGAAACATAGAGCCTATGTGCTCGCCTGATGGCCATAGGCTCGCCCACCATTACGTGGAACCGAGTGTGACGCCCCTGGTGTTGCATACGTCCGTAGGCCACGGTGACCGCTTCCCATCAGGTGGGCCGTGTGCTTGTCTGCCAACTAAGTGGTATAAAAAAAAGTAATATAGTTGGCGCAAAGTGGACCTGCATACGGGGATTTATTATAGGCGAGAATATACATATATGTATAAAAATGTTTATAAGTAATGATGGATCCTGAAACATGCTTATTAGGTACGTGTTCTGTTCAGATCCAGCTGTACGGCTTCAACAAGGAGTTATACCACAACATGTCTGAGGCACAACACAAATCTCAAGGCATCGTCGGCATCTCGCTCATGGTTCAGGTGAGTCTTCTGTTATTATGATATTTTATGGTATCGGAAAAATTGGAGCAATTTTCTTTGAAATAATAGCTAGAAATATAGGTACTTGGTGAATTTTAAGCACCGCAGATTAGATTTAGCCAGAGGCCTGATGAAGACCAAATCAGTTTCAAATACATGTGATTTCAAAACTCAGAATACGTTTTTAATATTCAATGTCTCTTAATCTGATTCTGAAGGTTTATTAATCTCACGAAAACATAAATAGGTTTGCTTGCATGAATCATTTTATGTTTTTCTTGCCAATCGAATTAAAATCATGTGTTTTGAAAACTTGGCATTATGGAATATCTGCTCGGCGGTTCCTATATTTATGTCATATTACGTCGCTCCTCCTCACGATGATCAGTCTTCAATTATAAAAATAATAAATTGATATTATAACTAACTTAGAATCTTATATTACGCAGGTTGGGGAACCGACTAACGACGACTTCAGATTAATCACTTCTGCCTTCAACAAAGTTATTTACCGAGGTAAGATTGAAATAGGTACCTATCTTGTACTATTTTTCACATGTCGAAAATCCTACAAGATTCACCCTACCGGAGCTAAAGATGAAATAAGTATGTCAGAATCAATCAGACTAAAACTGGTATTCTCGTCTGCTTGCATTACCAATAATGTTAATGGGAATTACATAACACATAATATACCTTTGATTTGCCTGACGTTTCGACCAGGTTACACCGGCCGTGGTCACAGGCTGACTGGCTCAGCGGTGCACGCCTGCCGTCTTCGAGGCCGTGACGTAGTAGGTTCTTCACCCACCGTTAACATTATTGTACTACCATGAAACATCCAAAATTTTGGATTTGCACGAAACACGAATGAAACAAGTAGAATTAAGCTATGTAGGTGCCATGAAGTCACTACAGTTTTCCCCACCAGTAGTCTCTGATGTTGAACAGGATGGTGATCTGATATCGTATGTATGTCGCAGGCATTTTGTATGAATCCACCGTTTACAAACGGCGTCGTCATTTTACAAACGCTCGCTGTTATGTAATATGCCGAAAACTCAAATGGCACCTAACCAAACTACTTCTGGGTGGTTTATAAAAAAATAACCACGAAGGGGATAGCGGGGTCTATTCGCTCGCTTCCCTCGCTCAAACGACCCCGCCATCCCCTTCTAACCTAACCTATCCGAGTCGGGGTGCCCTAAAGTCCCGATTTTATCTAATTAACGAGTTGTCATTTTGCCTTTGGCATATTGCTGCGCTGAGATTTGATTGAAATCGCTGAGCACTGTAATAAGTCATTCTAAATAACAATTAGCACTAACGTAGTTTATAAGCCATTATTGTTACTAACACAACTAACACAATGAGTCAAGTTACTTGAATAAATAAATTATATTATTATTATTTCTCTTTATTCATTGTAAAATCTTATAAATTATATTTTTAAATACATATATATATATACAAAAACATATATTTAAAAATATAAAAAATAGTGCCCCACCGGTATCGGGTACAGGGACCAAGCTACCGGTGGTTAGGGCTCCAGAGAGAGGAACCTCCTCACAATACGTGCCGTGTCGAGGAGTACCGCCTTCTGCATCAAGCCCTTGATCCAGCTACCTAACGAGAGCCTCTTAAGGTGTTGGTCGAGGCTCTTAGCAATCAGCCCATGGGCCGATATGACTATCGGGACAATGATTGCCGAATCAACATTCCACATGTCAACAACCTCATGAGCCAGATCCAAATATTTTATTTGTTTGTCTTATTCGGCTTTCATGAGGTTTTCGTCATGAGGAATGGTGACATCAACAATCATTGCAAGGCGCTCTAATCGATCTATCACCACTATATCAGGCCTATTGGCGACAATAGTCCTGTCAGTGATAATAGATCGATCCCAATATAATGTGACACGACCATTCTCGAGAACTGGGTCGGGCACATACCTGTAGTATGGCACCTCCGAAGTCACAAGGTTGTATTTCAGGGCAAGTTGCTGATGTACAATCTTGGCCACTTGGTTATGCCTGTGCAAATACTCGCCGTTGGCAAGACGAGAACAACCAGAAATAATGTGTCTGAGTGATTCACCGGGGCGGTGGCATGTCCGACAGATGTCCACCGTACCGTCCTTCAGAATATACTTTCGGTAGTTGTTCGTCATGACAACTTCGTCCGTAATTGCAAAGACAAAGCCCTCGGTTTCTCCGAAAAGATCACCGAACCGTAGCCAAGATACGGACGCTTTTAAGTCTATATCGGGCCCATTTAAGGCCCGATAAAACCGTCCATGTAGCTCTTTGCCCATCCATACCTCCCTGCGATCAGCAGTACTAAGTACTACAGGTTTGCGCCAGTTCTCTTTAGCCAACGCAAGAGGGGTTAAACCGTTGTCCACTGCAACCACATCACGCTGCATATCCGTGTTTACTTGTAGACAATATTGTCTGAGGTTGTATATCTCACGGTTATGGAGGTTCTTAATATTAAGAAAGCCACGACCCCCCAACTTCCGCGGGATATACAACCTCATTACGGAAGATCGTGGGTGATGCATCCGAAATGTGGTTAACAGTGTACGAACTTTTCTATCCAGGGCGTCTAGTTCAGTCTGAGTCCATCTAAGTATGCCAAAGGAGTACATTAGGACTGGCATGACCCAACCATTGCAGGCGCGCACCTTGTTACCGCCCGATAAAAAGCTTTTTAAGACTTTTTTCAGGCGGCCAAAGAAACGCTCCCGCAATGCCTGTTTCACGCCAGCTTCAGGAATTCCTAATGCCTGTGACATACCCAGATATTTGTAGGTTTCGGTTGAAGAAAGAGATTTAAGTTTAATGGAATCCGAAAGTATTAAGCCTTCGGATTCCACTATTCCACCCCTTTCCACATGCACGACCGCACACTTGTCCAAACCAAATTCCATCTTGATAGAGCTACTAAAGCTTTCAGTCATCTTTAGTAGTTCTATCAATTGGGTATTATTTGGAGCAAATAATTTGATGTCATCCATGTAGAGAAGGTGGGATATAACTCGACCCTCTCTCCGCAACCGATAGCCTAGCCCTGAATTCTCCAGTATTGTACTAAGAGGATTCAGTGCTAGACAGAACCACAGGGGACTCAGACTGTCACCCTGGAATATACCCCTCTCGATTCTTATGGGTGCATCGTTTGTCTGACAACATCCTGGATAGCGAAGAACCGTCTTCCATTGCCCCATACATGACCTCAAGAAGGTAGCCAGAGTTGTATCAATTTTATACAACTCTAGCACCCTCAGAAGCCATGTATGAGGTACAGAGTCATAAGCCTTCTTATAATCTATCCAGGACGTTGCCAGATTCCTACGTTTACGACGCACCTGTTGACTGATGGCCATGTCAACTAAAAGGAGCTCTTTAGTGCCGCGGGCCCCCCTTCTATATCCATTCTGAAAGATAGAGATGACCGAATTTTTTTCTAAATGAGAATTAATTTTGACTCTCAGAATGGAAGTAAGAAGCTTATAGACCGTCGGTAAGCAAGTAATTGGTCTATAATTTTTGGGGTCCGTAACACTACCGGACTTATGAAGTAAGTGGGTTATGCCAGTTGTTACGAAATTAGGAAGTGAACCCGAGTCTAAAGCCGATTGGAATTGAGTTGCTAAACAAGCATGTGAGTTACGGAGCCACTTCAGCCAAAAGTTGTGCAATCCGTCCGGCCCTGGCGATTTCCAATTCGGTAACGAACGGACTGCACTTGCAACATCATCAGGTGTTATGGTTACTGGCTCCATAATCTGTATATTCTCACATGCTTGTTCAACCTCTCCTATCCAATCACCTTCTGTGTGGACGACAGGTGTCGACCAGATGCTACACCAGAATGTATTCGTAGCATCAGCATCCGGTCGAGCAATGTCATCCACACCTGACTCGGGTTGTTCCCATTTCCGATAAACCCACCTCTCATCCTTCTGGAAAATGCGATTCTGATTATACCTATCCACGCGCTTTTTATAGCGACGGATTCGATTTGCCCATGCATAAACTTTCTGCTTCAGAAAGTCGATGCGCTCTGTGACACATGACGCGTACAGTTGAGGACTAACGTTAGTGCCTGAAAATGCCTGTGTCACAAAGCGCATCACCCTCGGGCGCGTATTGCCCGATCTGAAGCAGATTAGCTTGCCAATAAGTGCCCTAGCCTCGGCAATACGACACTCAATCCTATACTGCCAGGCCGGCACAGCATGCTTAGGTCGAGTAGCAGGTTTAGTGACAATACATTTGACACCTGCCACTCGCCACGCTGCAACGGCCGCACAATACAAAATTGAATGTGTATCACCGAGGTCTTCGCTATTTTCTAAATAATTAGGTAATATCGAATCTAGGGCACATACCAGCGCTATATTGCGTTTATGCATAGGCAAATGAGGCAAGCGAGGTCGACTGCTTGGTATCATGGATCGGTATTCCAGAATCGCATCTTCCAAAGTGCTCCTTAATAGTTCATTATACTGGGTACTTACGGATATAGTCTCACTTTCCTCCACTTCATCAGCGTAAACGAGCTGTGGTGAGCTTACACGCGTAGGCGCACTGGTTTCCACCGGAGGCACAGCTTGCGATGAAGTGGGAATAGCAAGACTATTCTGTACGTCAGAGAATAGCCTCTCAAGTACGGCACCATCCAGCAAGTTACAACGCTGAATAGCCCGAACCTGGTCCGATAGTCTTTGTGCAGATACGTTGACAGCCGGTTCAAGTTCCTGAAACAGAGACAGTAAACGAGCGCGATACGCAGTGAGGTTGGTTCCCAACTCTGTAGCCACATAATATGCCCGCATGACGTTTTCATTTATTGCTGGTGTCCATGCCATGCGGCGCACATTGCCACCGGTAGCGAGAGCCCTATTCGAGGCCGGTAGGCCTCGGGGCCCCAAGCTGGCCGGTGGTCGGCCTCTCCCCGGCCGACGCACAGGTGTTGGCGTCGTCGGCGGAGAGAAATACTCGTCGGAGCTCGACGCCTCAGCAGTAGTTAGTCTCGGAGATATGGTGTCCGGAGGCTGCGAGGCGGAGCTGCACGACGAGTCCGTAGGTGTATTTTGTGCATTCTGTACTATTTCTCTGGCTTTTGCTCGGGTCAACATAATATTTCTTCATTGGTTCGGTCGGATTTTGACATCTCCTGTCTGTCACAAGTTTTTGGAGGTTTTTGGGTTTATTTTTATATTTCGTTCTATTTATTGTCCACTTCATTGTAGCTATTTTTTATTGCTTGGAAATTATGAACTGGGGAAATTATAGAAAGCACAGTGGTATTTATATTTATATTGGTATTCGAAGAAAAAAACAAAAATAATGGATGAGAAAAATATATGCGACCGTTAGCAACCAGTGTTGCCAGAAAGTGTGTTGCATAGAGTAAAGTAATGTGTGTTGTTATTATTATTATTATTACATTACATAACAGCGAGCGTTATTACATAACAGCGAGCGTTTGTAAAATGACGACGCCGTTTGTAAACGGCGGATTCATGCAAAATGCCTGCGACATGTATATGGTATAGGATGTAGAAGATATAAAAATTATTTATTTTTTAATTTGAATGAAATTTGTTTGCAGGAGCCTCATACCCAATCAAGCATTTGCCCTTAAGTTCATTGCTGCCGAACACCCAGCAGTACCTCACGTACGAGGGCTCCACCACGCACCCTGGATGCTGGGAAACCGCTGTCTGGATCATCTTCAATAAGCCTATATATATTTCTAAGCAAGAGGTATGTGTGTGTTTGTTTTTCGTTTACTTTAAGTTTCAATCAAATCAATTAATTAGCCTCACGTAGTCCACTGCTGGACATAGGTCTCTCTCAATGTTGGTAGGCTTCGCCCTACTGCTTCCACGCTGGCCAGACGGGTTGGTACGGGGTTTTATTTTGAGTTTCCTTCTCTCATTTTAAGAGAAGATCTGAATATTATTTAATTAAAGATCATTGCAATCATGCACCCATGATAATAAGGGATAGAAAATACATCACGGTAATAAAAAATGATTTTTAAGGTGATGGAATTAATTAAGTAGGGAATTATAAGTTCCCTAATAACGGTACCTCATGCGCTTGCGCACAAGCGAGCACATGTTTCGTGCAAATAATATGCCGCTGATCCCAGGCGATACATACGCCTGCATACGTGCACACGCGTGAGGCAGCAGCCGGCATCTTCTGTATTCGAATAACATTTCATTATTAGAGGATATCATGTCATGTCATGCTATCAGGCTAGCGAGATAGCCCATGTGTGATGATTTTCTATTGTAAAATTAAACATTTTCCCCACAGATGTACGCACTCCGGCAACTGATGCAGGGGTCTCAGCTCACTCCAAAGGCTCCTTTGGGTAATAACGCAAGGCCTGTACAGCATCTTAATCACCGTACCGTCAGAACTAACATCAATTTCAATAAGATAGGAGTTCAGGTAATGATTAAGCTTTTTTACCAGTTTAAATTAAAAGTAATTTTACAATTGAAAGTAACTATCATTAAAAAACCTAAGGCCTACACCACATCTGACGGATATTTCGTGTCGGAAGGCCAATATATCGCTCGTAGGCAAAACGAGTACCAGTGCCTATTAAATAAACACATTACGACTCCCTTGCGTTGCGCAGTCGGGTAAAAAAGACGTTTTTACACTATGAGTTTTTTGCCGAGGAGCGGATCGGAAATCGGATTGCGTCGGATCTTCTTTACAGGGTAATCGTTATTAGGCATTTAGATTATTTGCAGCGAAATTTCTGTCAAGTGTAACGTAGTCCTAACTCTCCAGTGAGCTTACAACATCGTAACTCATAAGGGAAAGTGTTATCTGTGAAACGAAGCAGAGACGTAATAATGGCGCTCAAGTTCTACCACTGTACTTGATATATACCTACGGAGACGAATGAATAAAATTATCGAATACCAAATGAACGAAATTATATCTGAAGGTCCAAAAGATATTTAAAAAAGGTCGAACGGGTACTTCTTAGAAATTTTGATTTTTGGGATCCAAAGGCGACAAGTTTAAATAGGGTACTACATTGAACATTATATTCTGAAGAGTCTCCAAAGGGACCTAAAAATGCGGTCGAATAGGTATTTCTGTGATAGGTTCTGATTCAGGAGGTACAACGAGTACATTAACAGGCTACTACTGAAAAATAAAAGAACTTAAAAATGTTTTTGTCTATTTAGACTGTTGATTGATGTCACTTGATGGAACTTGTTGTTACACATAATTAATAACACACTTGTACTTTGCCACGATATTTATTATTGAACCTAACCAATTTCGCCTTACGCCACTCTCAAAGGTTTACATTGACAGTTAAATTTGTCATTACATCATCAAAATACATTTATTTTTTGGTAATTTATTTCAATAAAAAGATCCTTTGTAAATCTGTTAGTGTTCAGCAACTTCTAAGAGCCACTGTACCCTTAAAATCAAAACATGGACTGTATATTTATGCGACAGTATCTTGCAACCCACTAAGCACTACAAAATTGCATGGCCGGCAATAAATAACTACAAATCCCTCACTAAGTCGACGCTTGTCCGGTTCAGGGGTGAGAAATAATTCACGTCTGGACAGAACATACTTATTCCAAATACTCTAAGTCCCTGTGGTCTTCAGAAATTCAGATATGAGTTCTGTTGATCTGCATTTATTTTGTGAATTGGAGGGTTTCCAACCAGGTTTCTTGGTTGGTTGGAAACCCTCCTGAATTTTTGTTCGGTGTTCCGTACTTAGAAATTGCTTTTCACAGCCCGTTAAACAGGCTTAATTCTATCGGTAATTTATACATTTCTTGCCCGAAGTCTAAATTAAACATAATTTAATACATCAGCAATAAAGTACCCATATATAGGTATAACATGCTTACTTTTAAAACACATTGTACGTACACATACACATTAATATCAAATGGAATCTAATCCACTTTTGTAGTGGATTAGAGTGGCATAATAAGTGGAAATGAATCCACTGGTGGATTTTCTTAGTGGATTAGAGTGGCATAGGCCACATAATTCGAGTACTTACGTAACTTATTTCATTTTAAACCTATAACATTATCAACAAACAATCTTGCTAGTTAAATTCTGAGCAAGTAACTATAGGTCTTCTCAAGGAAAGCCTATCAAAAAAGCCTACACTCTCTTGGAACCTTCTAGACTTCGCCTGAATGTTCTTCTTTGTTTCAGGGTTCCCACAACTGTCCAGACATGTATCGCAATATGCATTACACAGGTATTTAGTTCAACATTTCAATTAATTTCTATAATCACATTGTTCTATGCATCTTGCTACAAGAATGAAATGGAGCATGAATTTTTAATATAATAAAACAAGCACGATTGTATGAGTTAAATGTTTCGTATCAAATCCGTAGGTATGTTTTTAGAACCGTGTAGGTTTCATGAAGGCTTTAACCAGGCAAGTTTTTCAAGAAAGGTACTATGTGTAAATAAATTCGTTTGTAATCAGGTCATAAAATATTAATAATACACCATGAACATAAATTCACATTTGGCGAACAATTCTCAATCCATTGTACAACCATAGTTGTTTTTTTCTGTAATTGTTTTTCTATAATGTATAATGTAATTATTTTTATTATAATTCTCAGGTAACATGATACAATAATAACTCAAACTTTCATTTAAAAAATTGAAATAGCCTATCTTATCTGATCTACGTCACTGTAAATCTTATACCATACTAGCTGTTGCCCGCGGCTCCACCCGCGTGGATGTCGGTTATCGCGACCAAACATGCTATATCCCTTCCCAAGGTCTAAACTTTCTCTACAAAATTTCATCAAAATCGGTTCAGTGGTTTATACCTGAAAGCTTAACAGACAGACAGACAAAGTTCCTTTCTCATTTATAATATTAGTATGTATGGATGTGGATTTTAAGGCCCGTACTTCAGAACTGTCATTTAATTTTAAAATGCAATATGTCTTCAGATCTAGTTATAAATCTTGATTCAGGATTGATTTATCGTTCTAAACTATGGGCCTCAGCTTTATAGCTATTATGATACGAAACATTTATAATGAAAATACCACTCAATAACACAATTCCTTCACAATATACCCATGATTTTCAGCACGATACCGGAGCAAGAAACGTACCAAAAAAAGTGTTGCATGCAAACGGCATGATAAACCAAAGAAATGTCACAGAAATAGGTATAGTTCTGCACGTCCTATCCACTTTCAGCCCCCCTAAACAAGTGACAATTCGTTGGCTGGCGTATGGTAGAATAGAATGATGAATGTATGGGTTTGATACGTATTTTGACGTTTATGAATAATACGCTGTGGATCAGAAGTACTACTGATTAGTACAACCGGTAGTACAAATGATACATTATAGTATCACTAGTACTACCAGTAGTACTAGTGACCCTCTAGTACTACCAGTAGTACTAGTGACCCCCCTCGGATCAGTAGTTCTACTGATTAGTACAACCGGTAGTACAAATGATACATTATAGTATCACTAGTACTACCAGTAGTACTAGTGACCCTCTAGTACTACCAGTAGTACTAGTGACCCCCTTCGGATCAGTAGTTCTACTGATTAGTACAACTGGTAGTACAAATGATACACTATTGTCAGCGTATGTCATAAGGTTGATTAAGACCAAACGAAAATAGAGCTAGAACAATAACATTCAAAGAGCATTCTTTCTTCTTATTTTTTTTACATAAGAAAGAACAACGAACGAATGTTCTGTCTCTGTTTACACTAACACCCGTATTCACAAACAATACTTCGCTATGCGTACTACCAAAACTGTGCAAAGAACGACAAATTCTCAGTGCGTTCGTATTCATTAATAACACTTAAGTAATACTTCGTTGAGGGAACGCACTGCGTTAGATACTGCTCCGTGATGTTTGTGAATTAATTTTACCAGCCCTATGCGCTCGAGCACACTATGAGACCTCACAGTGTTGTTTGTGAATACGGGTGTAATAGAATTTGACGTAGTCGTAGAGGGGATAGAACGAGCATTCGCTCGTCTGATGTAAATTAACTTTTAAACTTCAAAATATGATGTGCCATTTGTCATTATATTCTACAATAGACAACGAATTACTACTTGTCTAAGGGGTATTATGTTTAAGTTAATGGGGCTTACACACTAGCTTACTTTAGTTAAAATTCGTTATAGCTTACACTAGTAGGCGTGTCGCTTCCCGGTGTAGTAGAATAGAGCCCCATCTCTTCCTGCGAGTGTCGCCTTAGTAGTGACTGTGTATGTGATGTCATAAAAGTAGTCATAGCGAACAATATTTATTTTTGTAATCAAATTATTTATTTTTAGAATTGTTCGTATACATTTAAGTATAACAATAACAATAAAACTAAAAATAAAAGGACAAATTAAAAACTAAAATTAGAACGCACGAATCGTGGAATTCCTCTGCACCGCATGCCTCTTGTGGTAACGTTTTCAGAAGACTGGCAGCATTGCCACGTTGTATGAGCAATAATTGTTTACACATAAATGTACTTTTAAACCTACGTACGTAACGTACTTTTATATTTTTTTTTCTTTCTTCCTCACTTTTAATTATATTTATTTGTAGGCCCACTTTTCATTTTAATTTTTTAGACATTATTCTGTAGCAGTGTTGTAGGCAGATGAGTGAATGTGTTTGTTATAGATTTATACATTTAGCCTAACTAAATCCACTGCAGCCAAAGCAGGTAAGACAGCTGATAAAAGTGTATCAGTCAGTATCATGTGGTACTTGACAAATAATACTGCATAACAGACATTATTGGGCCATCGTCACTTGCTATCATCATCAGTCGAGCATTTTCCAAACTCGGGGACAGCCTTTCAGTCTAACTGTGATGCTGCTGCACTTCGATATTTTCTGTGAAGCGACAGCCAACTGACCTCCACAACTAATTGACGATACCGAACTATCTAATCTTTTTTTATATAAGACACGTCAATTTGACTACGCCTCACCTAATGGTAAGCTGAAAGCAAAGTCTCGGAAAAGAGGGTCACCATTATAGACACGTACGATGTTACAATGGTGGCACTCAGCTTGACGGTCTCATCATCTCATCAGATGCTTTTTCACGCCCCGCTTAAAGGACTGGGGACTATAGGAAGAGGGAAACACGGGAACTCTGCAATATTCACACTCAGGCTGTGGAATGAACTCCCTGCCGTGGTTTTCCCAAGCGACTACAATATCGGGTTCTTCAAGAAGGGCATTAGAAGGTTTCTTCAGGGTCGGCAGCGCGAGTGTGACGCCCCTGGTGTTGCATGCGTCCATAGGCCACGGTGACCGCTTCCCATCAGGTGGGCCGTGTGCTTGTCTGCCAACTAAGTGGTATAAAAAAAAAAATCTATTATTTTTTTCTATTTACAGCCACCCAGTGGCCGAAGGAGCACAACATGCGGTACAGAAGCGTTGATGATATGACTCTCTCAGAAAATTAAGGCAATTATGTAGCAGTACAATAGTGTTTAAGATATAAAATTTATATTGAAATGCGTTGATGGTTCTAGATGATAATATAATTTGAAATTTAAACTCTGAACATGTTTAACATTCTTTATACACTTTGCTTTGCTTGGGATTAGTTTAGGGTTGAATTAAACCATTAATATGGCAGACAGTTCAATTATTACGGCCATGTACAAATCTAATAGTCTGTCTCAGCTTCGTTCGCGAAAATGAGGGAGAATGAAGTATCAGTAGCGTGGTAGTTGAGGCGGCGGCGGTGACCTTTCGATCAAGAGTTCCATGTTTCGAATCCTGGCCATTACACTACCGATGGGAACTGACTCCAAACCTGAGCAATTTAACTGAGTTGGAGGGGTTAACAGGAATACTAGTAATTTATATTGCTAGTACTCTTTTAAAAAGACCACTTGTATATAAATCATTCTGTAGTGTGGAAATTTCAAGGATTTTTTCCGTAGTAATTGCTTACAACTTAAAAGACATCAGTTACTAGAATTTCAAGTTAGTAGTCACAGCGATTTCGTCTCTGTGATGAATAAGCCAGTCAGAACAAGTATGAGAAACATCTAGAAGCGTCATGCATTTCAACTATAAAATTCCATTAGGGTCACTGACTTCTATTCTATATTACTAGATAAACTGTCGGTACAAAAATTGTGACACGGTTCTTGAATGAGGCAGAAATGAATTTTGAATTTCAAATTTGGAGTGGAACGCAAAAAGGAGACCGATGGGTTGATGAATTTTGACATCTATGTTTATACACATAGCGTGCCTTTTTGTACTGTCATCTGTATGACAGTAACAAAAAGTTTCATATTGTTTTATTATAGTCCAGGCGCTGCAGGGATATGAGTATGCAAAATTTTAGAACCGGCAACTATAACCGGATTCCTATGCTTCAAACCCCAAATAAATTATAAAAAACATCTTGGTGTCAGGTGCGATGGTCCCTACCCATATTTTTTTTTAAACTTTATTATTAATAACTGTTGTCCGAGGCTCCGCCCGCGTGGAAGTCGGTTGTCGCGATCAAACATAGCCTATGTCCTTCACCAAGGTCTAATCAACCAACTTTCATCGAAATTGGTTCAGTGGTTTAGGTGTGAAAGTGTAACAAACAGACAGACAAACAGCGTTACTTTCGCATTTATAATATTAGTATGGATACTTGTGATTGGTCAACGAAAATGATAATATACTCGTACCAAGTTCTCTTTACACATTTTAATATGAAACCGTATACTCGTATATACGAGTATTAGTTGCCTTTCGCGGTACCAAAGTTTTGTTACATACAGTCTATCTAGTACTATAAATAGTAGTCATTGTTAGTGGATATAAAACAAATATATTCAGAATAGGATTATAGTATACCATAGTATATTCAACTAAATAAAAATGAGAGACATGCTGTCATCTCAATAAATATCTTTTGCAGTTGTAAAAGCTAGGCATTATGAATATATTTGAAATGATTAAGAAAATAAATTTAAGATTATATACTTAATATAGTTTAGAACAGCCGCGTTGTTAATTGAATATAATTATCTATATTAAGTATGAATTTAGAAGAAAAAATTAACCCAAATAACATACGAACATAATAACCAAATTCAAATTACTATATAGAGCGCCAATTATTGTATTTATTTGTAAATATAAATATATAATCACTGTAATATTCGAAAAATAAATTGTAAACTTAGATGATAGCATAGTTATAATTGTGCTTACCAAATAATAACTTTTGTATGTAACATAAATTAGTACTATATTATTAATCACATGATTAAAATATTTATAAATTCTTTGTAACACTACCTATGCCGCGTGGGATAAAATGCAAATACAATACTGGAAGTGCATGCTATTCGCATAGTGGTACAAGTGCAATACTATTTGCAAAGTACCACATGTGCAATACTACAATACTATTTGCAAAGTACCACATTTGCAATTCTGTTTGCAAAGTACTACATACTGTTTGCAAAGTACCACATTTGCAATACTGTTTGCAAAGTACTACATGTGCAATACTGTTTGCAAAGTACCACATTTGCAATACTGTTTACAAAGTACCACATGTGCAATACTGTTTGCACAGTATTACAACTGTAATACTATTTGCACAATACCACACATGCCATACTATCTGCAGAATAGAGTTTGTGCAATGTCACGTGTACGTCTTTACCCGACTGCCATAAAAGGTTATTAATTTTCAGCTGGTGATAAAAATGACGTACATGAGTTGTCCCAGTTTTATTAAGTGCAGATATTCTGCACATTGCAGTATAATATTGCAGTTAATGCAGTGCATTGCAATATATTCATTGTATTTTTTTTTTTGGAAAGTTACTTCCAAAAGTAATTGAGAATCTAATAAATGAGTTACAGTATACATCCAGAAGTCAATTGTTTGTAACTGCTGACTGAGAAACGAATGAAAAAATTCAAGAAAAGTAAGAAGAAGGTGTAGGTAATTTCGTGAACATTATGACATATTTAGAAGTTTCAATGCCTAGGTCGAATAAATATTAAATTAAAATAAAGTTATTGTATTAATTTTAAAAAAGCGAAACCGTACCTCTAAATTAACTTAGAAACTTATAAAACATAAAGTAGCCTTGTACTACCTATTCTATTCTTGAAAAAAAACTAAATAGCACGTAGGAAATAGACTTGCTATTAGCGAAAAATAATAATTATAGAAATGTTTCGTCTCTATATAGTTCATTGTTTCGTTGTTTTCAATCGACTTTAAATGTATGTAATTTGTTTTTATTTATTAAAATATAAGGGGGCATAGACGTGTGTAGAGCCGAATTTTAATATAAATAAAATATGTATATTAGGAATAACAAAATAATTATAAATCGTCAATTGTGTAGACAATATTCTCCATAACACATACTGTTAAATTTTTAAGCAATATACAATTATAACAAAGCTTCTAGTATCCTGTCTTGGCTAATTACTATACAGGTTTCGTGTAGACGTATGTATAATGTATATAAGATGTATATACAAAATTCGTTTTCTAACAATCGATTAAAAAAGAGTATCATAATTCGTCCACACTTTAAAGTGTACTTTATTGCAAAATATACGACTGTAAGGCTTATAATAGCATATAAGAAGTGCAAAACGTAAATTATTTAAATAATAAAAGTGTATCATAACATCCTATATTAGAAACTAATAATCGGTTGAAACGCGAGATTTAATAATGGGTATAACAAAATTGAATAATATTTTAGCTTAAAAAATAACGTAAAACATTTTAGGGTCAATTCAGATCAGGCGGAAAATTTCCGTGTACTTTTAAAGTGTTGATTAAATTTCGACCATATTTCGTTTAGAAAAAGCTGAAAATAGTATACAGCGTTAAATTTTATCCAGGTAAAATATCAGTGTGTTGTTGCTTACTATTTTAAGCTTTGTTTAAATGAAATAAGGTTGATATTCAATTAACGTTTGAAAAGTGCTCGAGAATTTTGCGCCTGATTTGTATTAACCCTTATTCGTATCATTTTTTACGCTTTAAATGTAACATAAATCATTATACAGCTAAAATGCTTATGAATTTTTTAATGTACATGTATAATCTAGTAAGTAGAAATATATTATATCTTTGGGAATTAAAAAAAAAAATACTATTTATGTCAAAACTCCGGGTCAGAGCAAAATAGGCTTAAATAGAGAAGCTTATTATTTTACAAAATGGAAAATAGTTATATGTACACCTAAGTAACTGTAATGTACCTATGGAATTTAATCTGTAGTTTAGAAGCCTGTGTTGTCTCTGTACGAGTTAAATAATAAAAATGGTCCTAAATATTTCATTGTTTTATTATATTATAAATATTTTATTTACTAGCGGACCCGGCGAACTTCGTACCGTCATATTTTATGATCCCGTTCCCGCTGCATATCCCTAAATTTATCAGTGTTTCTCTACAATATTATGCATGTATTATACATATAAACCTTCCTCTTGAATAACTCTATCTATTAAAAAAAACCGCTTCAAAATCCGTGACGTAGTTTTGAAGATTTATGAATACATAGGGACGGACAGACAGCGACAGCGACTTTGTTTTATAATATGTAGTGATGATATTATACTAATCTTAGGGTGATACCGCACTAATCGATCGATCATCTATCGTTGGCATTGATTTTCGGTAGAATTGATTAGTCGACGTTGATTGGTACATTTTAGTACATGCGGATGATCGTATGGTGAAGGTATATCGAGTCCTTCGATTGACAATCGATCGATTGGTATGTTAATTTTACTACTATATTATTATTACAAATGCCCTTTGGACGTATGTTTGTTACTCAGTCACGGTCGTATTGAGGTTTTCTTAATAGAATACAGATGTCATTGTTCAGTCAATTATAGCTTGGAATATGGAAAGAGACTAAAGGTATGATTCCTTAGCCAACCACATACGACAACTGCCGACGCACGCAGCAGAAACACGTAATTCATTGCTGCTTCTCAATGGTCCCCTTTATCCGTATCGGAATTTGACAAGTAATGGGTACGCTGTGTGCTGCATGCGTCGGCAGTTGTCGTGTGCGGTCGGCTACGGAATCATACCTTTAGTATGTAAGAATAACACTATGTCACCGAAATATCCACCTCACCACTAACTCCAGTGAGGTAAAGACTTAGGGGGTCCCGCGCGCAAAAAAATAATTTTTAAAATTTATCAACTAACGACTCGAACCCACTACTTATCGATCACAATCGAACATCTAAGTCACTAAGGTAAGGTTGCTTCCAAATAGAACAAAATCAAAGTTGTACGTTAAAATAACCTTTTAACTATAAAAGAAATCTACTTACAGAAGCAGTTAGTCGTAGATTAGTCATGAAACATTCAAAAAGGAAACGTCCTCGATACATACATATGTCGCGCGACGGATGTGTCCGCTGTCTGCGACCCCTCTTCCTCCGGAACCGGACGGTCGTAGCAGCTGCTACAGTTACTACGCCGTAGAGCTCGTAGCACTGCTACGACGATATCGTTGTAATGTTTCATGATTATGTACAGTCAACCACATTGCAGAATGAACACTGCAAGGCTGCTTTTTGTCTGCAGTGATTGAAGATTGTTTTTTTTTTTGTGCGGAAATCCCCACAGATAACCCTCACCCGCCTGTGAGGACAGTTTGGACTCGAAGCAAGTAAAATCAGACACCGTCTTGGGTCTCAAATGCCGCGGGGTAAGGTGACCCAATAAGGCTATTCCTTCGTACCCCAACTGACCCTGGGTCATAAAGAGTCCCAACTATATCACTCATATTTTTTACGTCCTAAAACTTTTTAAGTTTTAAGTTCATTTCACCCCCTTGGGGGTAAAACGAACTCCACGCGTATGAAATCGCAGGCGGTCGCTAATAATCGTACAAAAAAACTAGCTTTTACCCGCTGCTACGCCCACGTGGATGTCGGTTATCGCGACCAAACATAGCCTATGTCCTTTCTTAAGGTCTAATCTACCCCTATACCAAATTTCATCGCAATCGGTTCAGTAGTTTAGGCGTGAAAGCGTAACAGACATACAGACAGACAGACAAACAGAGTTACTATATTTATAATATTAGTATGGAGTATGGATATGGATATATGCAACGTACCTAAATGTTCTAAGGAAGTAATATTCTATACACATATACTATAAGAAAAGATCATCAAAGGCATTACTACACTATGTTTTAGCGCCGGACGTCCTCGCTGTCTGCCACTGTTCCTCCGGAAACCTCAGTACGGTAGCAAGGCCAGTTAGACTTAAAAGGTCTTAAGTAAAATGTACTTGCATAACATTTTGAACCTTCAGCTAGCTCATAAAGCGATCTTTTTTTTTATACGACTTAGGTCGCAGACAAGCACACGGCCCGCCTGATGGAAAGTGGTTACCGTGGCCTGCTGGCTGTATTTTTACTGTCGGAGGGAACGGACAGGATTGAGGAAAATATCGAAGCCCAGCCAAATCCGCAGTTAACTAGTAAAGCGGACCCCAGACTTCGAGATGAAGGCTTCGGATGAAGATGTATTACATGAGATAATAGTACATTATGGTACAAGTGAGCAACGTTGGTGATTACCGCCGAGGCGCCATTGAGACCCGAGCCGCCAGGCGAGGGTCTTAAGACAGCCGAGGACGGTAATCATCATGCTCACACGTGCCATACGACGTTTTACAACACACTTGCGAATAAAATAATACTACAAATACTAAATAAACAATACTACAAATTAATTCGTTTTCCTATGCGCGCGCATTTAACAATGGCGGTCGACCATATTTAAAAAAAATGAGGTTTGAACTTAACTTTTTTTTACTCTGTTTTTTTTTCTGTACTTAGAGAAAAAAAAAAGTTAAATTGAGCGAAAATTTTGTTTATTACACAAGTATTACAAGTTGAAATTATTTATTTAAATACGAAAATGCATCAAATGACCATACAATAGGCGTATTAATTTATTCGTACTATTAAACACGTTATTTTTTGTATCAAAACTTTTTTAAGAACATAGACAATTATAGACACTTCCTATAAAATTTAAAAAAGAATCTATAACTCACTTTTGTGAATAATAGTAATGAAAAAGTCACAGCTTTATAATAGGTGTCATTCCGTGCTTAATTGCGGTAAAATAATATCACTGTTATGAGCAGGTGTGTTGTAAAAATATTTAACCTCACAACAGCTAATACTGTTATATTTTAAACTTACACCAAGAACAAAATTCAAACAAATATCTTGCTTTAAACCACATTACGCATTTGAAAAGTTATTAATGCCGGCGGTGGACCGAAAGCGGAAACTCCGCGGGAGGAAGTGGCCGGCGGCCATATTGTTTGCGGGTGAACTTCCGGTGGGACTGTCGCCACTTGTCTACAACGGGCTGGTGCCTGCATTATGCCACTTTAATATGTTTTTAAACTTTTCTGATGTTGCTGGTGTAACGGCTAAGAGCGAGTCAAACTCGTAAGCAAAGGTTCCGCAACATTATTTATACAAGTCTAGACACACTTTAATTTTTTTTTTTTTAGTTTTTAGTATTTTTTTTTATAGCGGCTATAAAAATACATAATCTGTGAAAATTTCAACTATTGTGGTTAATGGTATGATTCCGCAGCCGACCGCTTACAACAACGACATTCGCATGCAGCACATACAGCGTACCCATTACTTGTCAAACTACGATACGGATAAAGGGAAGCATTGAGAAACCGCAATGAATTACGCGCATGTGCTGCGTCTATCGGCAGTTGTCGTATGCGGTCGGCTACGGAATCATAGCTTTAATAGAAACAATCAAATAACAGACTTACAAATGGCGGGTGGAATAATAGTTATAGGATTCCATTTTTCCACCGAACCCTAAAAAAATATGGGGACACCTACACTATAATTATGTAACTTAGATATTGGATTTGTAACGAAGAGGTTGCAGTTCGACTCGCCGCTGAAATATTACAACGTCAAACCGCAACGCTAGGTTAAAAATCAAGTTTCATTTTAAAAAACTACATTCCTATTAGATACTACTAAACTGATAGGTAAGAAGCTCATTCACTTGAGGACACGTACAAAAAGTAGTAGCGACAGCAAAATAAGCAGTCAAGAGACAATCTACGAGTAACACGGGCGGCGCGCGGCGCGCCGACGGCGACGGGCCGCTAAAAAGCCGTCTGAGTAATTTCATTGTATGCTTGTGAAACGGCGAAGTGACCTCGAGTGGTAGGGTTAGCAAAATAACTGTAGAACATTTTCATGAATTAGTTTTTTAAAGTTTATTTACAATTTATACCGATAAAGAATATTTACTTATTTTATTTCATTTATACTCATTGATAGTAAATAAAACTTAGAAAATATTCTACATGATTCTGTACGCGAATTGATGTGATGTGTGATAGAATTTGTTAAAAATATTTTTATTTCAATATTGTAATGTTGCAATAAAGTTAGGTACTTAGAAGTAAATAAATCATCCTCATTCGGGTTAACATCTTTTTTCTTTGTTTGTTAATTATTCAAACATGTTTGTTTAATCAATAAGTGTTCAAATTTTTACTTACATACATACAGACATATACTCACACCTGTAAATCCCTGAAGGGGTAGGCAAACGTGTATTAACACTTTCAAATTTTTAGACAAATCTTATATCGAAGGAGGATGGAGTCGAATACAACATATTTTAAAAATGTTTTCTTTTTTTCAAACATTTTAATTGAATTGTATATTGCTTAGACTAATAATACTAATGTGCGATAAAACCAAACCTTTAACTTCATTATTCACTTTTCAGTTTGATTCTGAAAAAAATATCTAATAAATTGAGTGAGATTTTTTGTGCACACCATACACTGTCAGGTTGGCGCGCATCAGCAAGTGAGTTATTGCCCAATGACGGCGTAATGCACTGTGTACAACGTTCATTACTCGATAACAACTCACTTAGTGGGGAACCTCTCAGTCCACGTTATTGATAGAAGATGGAAAATAAAAGGTGATGTTTAAAGAGATTATGGAACACTTACTGAACCAACTATGTATTCCACGGGAAATTTTTCCATGCTCGTAGTTGATCTAAAAGGTGTTCCATGGGTAAGTACCATAATAGACAATGATTCTCTCCGGTTTAATTTTGGAACGTATCTTATGATTCTCTTTAGTTTCGTTATTGCTATGGCGTACATTAGGAGAGGTCCAGCGATAGACTACAATACGGTAATTCATTTATTGTCAAGGTTAGAAATCAATACTCTGAAACTTATAAAAATATCAACAGAAAAGACTCAAGACCGACTTGTTTAGTATATGGACCAACGGTTTAGCATAAAAGGTCTTTTTGGTGATGATGACTTACGTTGATTAAAATGGCACTAACACATAACCAAAAAGACACTGAAGGCTATTTTAATAACCAAAAAGCCACTGAAGGCTATTTCAATAACCAAAAAAACACTAAGGGCTATTTTAATAATCAAAAGGCACTGAAAAGAGGATCTGGTATTTCTGATCTATAGTCTTACTTTGATATTATCAGACCAAAAATAAAATTATTGTATCGTTATCGGGTCTTAATACGTGTATATTTTTTTAAGTTAGTCAGACGTTCTGAAATTAGTGAAATTTTAGAGTGATAGAGCAGAACAAAATATAGAGGGTTTGATTTTCCATTCACAAATCAATATTCTGATCGCCCAGCGACCACCCAGTTCCGCTTGAGACACCACACCGCACTGCCGAGTCTGTAGTTGATGGCTTTGTCAGTTCCGCGTGCGCATTCACTTGTCAAGTGCGAGTGCACATCTGCGTTCATGACTCGGTAGAGGTTCATAACCGAATAACTAACTATTGTATTGTCCTATTCCTACTGTCATCCTACTAATCCTACTAATATTGTAAATGTGAATGTTTGTGAAGGAACGCTCTAAAAGATGAGTGGAGCTGGTTGAAATTTGGTACAGAATAGTTATAGTCTGGTATAACGCATAGGCTTTATATCCCGGGAATGGTTCCAATAGGTTGCGGGAACGGGAACAAAATTCCTCGCGGGTGAAGCAGCGGACAAATTTCTTTGTAATAATGAAACCACAATTTGCCTACTCGTCATGTGATCACTATTGTGTGGACAAGTGGACGGATACGCACATTTGTTATTTGTGCTTGTTGTATGTGTAAATAAAGCAAATATAGACGAATGAGCACACCACACTTCGACAATTATACGGTCGAAATAGGTATGATTGATGATTTTGAAAGCGATTTGAAAAGCGTGATTTAGAAAAAAATATTGCAATTTTATTAAAAACTCTAACAAACAAAGCCGGTACACCTCACGAGGTTGTCAAACGGTAGTCGATCTCACAAGAGTCATGTCAACAGGAGAGTGAACTCTGAGGTCCAAAGTGATAAACTTTGAATGCAACCGGGATGTAGAATGATGATGGAAGGTTGACACCGGTAGTAAATCACGTTAATTTCTATAAACATATTTTTTAAATTCATGAGTCTTGAATCTGTTCCTATAGTGCAAGAGTCCATAAAAGTTGTATAAAACATTCCTTTTCGCTCCATTACTGCACATAAAATATACAGAATCGCCCGCATCTACAGCTAAATAATACGTTTATCTCACACTAGCCCACAATTCTCTTCACTACCATTTATCACCCTACAAAGCCAACAATACAGTTTCAGATATTCACTCAGTTCAATTCAGAAATCCACTGTATCTCCACTCACAATACATAAATAAGACAGTTTCCTTACAACACTCATCGCCCCGCAGACCGCTAATTACCTGTTAAATCACTAAAACGACTGAATCCCAACGTGGAAAATGCGAACCTCACTGTTTACTGTGATTTACACTTGTGAATACTCTAACACAGATTAAAGTATGGCTTAATACATAGGAGATAGCGATTTATGCTGGGACCTGCACTCAGCCTAGCGTAAATTCCCAGTCACATCCGAAGCTTTCACCTCGGAGTCTGGGGTCCGCTTTACCAGTCTTAACTGCGGATTTGGCTTCCGTGAAGCGACTGCCATTTGACCTTCACAACCCAATGGTGACATTAGGCGATATCGAAGCAATTGTTGTTGAACTTCTTAGGGCTGCAACTACCCGTAACGACTGCTATAAATGTTCGTATGGCAATCGGAATCAAAGAGATGTTAGGTTAGAATTCTTTCTCGTGAAGCACATATCTGCATGTCCCTTGTGTGTGGGCTGATAATTATGTTCTCTGTCTCTAGATTCTTTTAGGGCGTGTGTGTTGATCAGCTGACTATTTACCAGTTAACAGGCCAGGGGAGATGGCGTCCTCGTATGCGACACGTTTTTCTATAGAGGACAACGCAAGCAGATGTGGTTTGCTTGGACTCTGAAGATGTTAGTAGGACATCATACATACACACTCACACATCGATTGAGTCTAAAATACCACGAAAAATGATAATGAAGATCGATCTGGTGCTGAATGATAGTCAAGATAGATCTGCTGCTGAATGTACCTATGATTAACGTACAAACTTTAGAAAACAAATATTGTGATACATATTTAAATATACGTATCAAAAATATTCAATAGTTAGTCCAATCATTCGAATAAAAAAATCACCAGCTTGAAAATAACTGAACATCGAATATACAAAACAATTCCAACAAAAGCATGTTAAATAAATAATAATCAATTACCGCTCCGTCTGTCAACAAGCCCACACCCTTAACAATACGGACCCAACCCGCGGTCGTTCGCCCGCCCAAATGGAATTGAAACTGTGACAATCCAGTTTGAGCACTGCACTTTTTCTTTACACCAGCTAGATTTGATTGAGTTCGTCCGCACTTTGTGCTGACATTCGTTTCAGCTCAAAGAGATCAGGACAGCTTAGCTCATAGTTCTCCGATCAATATTCTGGTCACAATGGGTTTTGTTCGGAGCTCGGACACGGAAATGATAAAAGGTGTTTGTTTTTTTTTCTTTGTGGTTTAGTTTTAGATGGAATGCGTTATTTGATATTCTGGATATTGTAGGTATTGTTGCGAATCAAAAGTAGTGTGTCCTGCTCAGCTCTTAACGTATGGCCAAACTAAGCTAAATTGCTCATATAGGTACAACGCCATCTAGAACCTAGTCTAGGTGTAGCTGGAATACAGATTCTAGAATGCGGATAAACATACTTAGGTAGGTACATTTTTAGGTAAACGGCTACTGTAGCCTATGAACGCTTACAACATTAGAGGCATAAGAGTACGACCGGGTTGCTGAAAAAAAAAGTAGCATAGCTAGAACTGCAGGCATAAGCTAGTATATAATAGATAGATATATCCACATCCACATTCACACATCCACACAGCCTGTATCCCTTTTTAATAATCACGCCTTTTTCCCCGGAGGGTTCGGCAGAGTTGTATTACGTACCACGTAATAGGGGGTGAAGCTATTGTTGTATTCCGTATTAGTAACCGAAATATTCCCAAATTGCTTATGTTAAGAGGTCTCATTGGTAGTGAAATAGCCAAAACTGGAACTCAAACACTTTCAGTTACTTTTAGCCTTACTGACGATCGCGCTTTTAGAACTTCACCAACGATGCCTACGTCACACATATAATTATCATAAAGTAATATTTTCCCCTTATAATACTGTGAGGGAGAGGCGTGTTCGTAAGCACTCTTCTCCGTATTCCCATCTGCCACATAATTCACATTGACTTTCAACTTTCACCGTAACATGTGGTGTTAATTACGTATTCTGTAAGAATAAAGTGTGTAAGAATAAACTGGAGAGGCAAATGTGCTATATTAATCCGAAGTTTCGCTTTCGTGTAAGGAATAATATTTTTGTTATAAACTCATAACATAATAATGTAATGTTGCACTTGCAAAGCTGTACTGACGGAGGGTTAGGTAGAGGTGAATTAACACCCACATTTCACCAATCATTGTATTCAGTCCCACGTAATAGGGGGTGAGCCTATTGCCGTATTCCGTGTACTATTGTTGACTCGAGCCACGCATCTGAGGCTGAGTCTGGGCTGTAAATAAATATTCTGTCTGATGTCAAACAGCCCTATCCCGTAGTCACCTTGTACGACACCGCATGGGAAGAGATGGGGTGGCGCAAATTCTACTCTTCCGGGAACCATGCGGAAACATACAACCAACGGCTTTAAACATAACTTATTAAGATTACTTACTCCTAAATCGTCAAGAAATACTGCGGTAAAGGGTCACCAGAGCATCGCGTTTATTTTGTCTCTACTCAGAAACAAAACGTCCTACAACAATAAATATCCAGCGAGCTACCTAACTTTCTTCTCCTGATAGCACTAAATAACGTAGATAAAATCTGACAAAACGATTCACAAAGAGGGCTTGAATACTCGTAAACATGATTTTTTACCTTACAAAGGTAAGGAAAACAATTATAGCTGGCATTGAGATCTGCTATTAAGTACGGAGTACAAACGTATCTGAGGCCCGTAATGGCGTACACTTCAAACAGTGGGGGACTCAAAGAAATCATTATTCCACGAGGTTCCTCGCGCGACCACTTGGAAACATAAGGATGGGAAACGCGTTTGTCGATATACTGAATGTACAGTCGACAAAGAGATAGATAGGTTGCACTTTTTCATCCCTACTTCCCTACTAATATTATAAATGCGAAAGTAACTCTGTCTGTCTGTCTGTCTGTCTCGCTTTCACGCCCAAACCACTGAACCGATTTTGATGAAATTTGGTATAGGGGTAGATTAGACTTCGAGAAAGGACATAGGCTATGTTTGGTTGCGATAACCGACATCCACGCGGGCGGAGCCGCGGGCAAAAGCTAGTATAATATAATTCAGAAAAAAAAATATAAAGTTGTACGTAAAGGTGCAACCGTATCTCCTTTGTTGACTGTACATGTACAGACTAAAAAAAAGTACATAAAAACAGTGTAAATATCATAATGGGGCTACTTGTGTTATCTTCTTCTGTCGAGTCGATGATGTTGGATTGCCATCGTGGTGTAGTAATAATACCAAACATTTGACGTACACACAAATATGCAAATACAGGCAAATACAATCATCCAAATAACAAACAGATAAGAATACGATAAGCGTATGTGGGATTGGCGATGTTTGTCAAACAGGTCATAAGGTCAATACTTTGTCCGATAAACTATTTATACTGTCCACACATGGTTATTGTTTATCAAATACGCAAATACAAATTGCCATGTGAAGTGCCACCATGGTACGTGAATATGTAAAGGTATTTAAATATGATAATTTGGATAGAAACAATCGAAAAGCGATAAAATTAACTTTTCATACAACTTTGTATCAAAAGATTTTTTTTTTGTTTGAAGCACATCCTTTGTTTTTTTTTTATTATCTGTCAGTAAAACTTTAATCAGAGCCGATCATAAGTTTCAATCTTGAACAGAATTCTTTCTTAATACCTAATAATGCAATTCGAACTCAATCAAATTGTTAATCTCACCAAGAAGATGACGTTATATAATTCTCTTTGTGCAGTTAACAGCTGTCAAGTGAAGGTCTAGCAACCTAAGTGCTTTGCCACGTAGAGCGCTTTCACATTATTCGACCCGATATCGGTGTCCGACACCGATTCGATATCGGAGGAAGTAAAATCGATTAACGCATGAGATGCGTGTACGTCTGCGGCAGGACATGTCCTGAGTTGTCCCGGTTAGGCTAGGTCCTGTTCTCTAATTTCCTTACTGATATTAGACCACCATGGGAGGGTCTTCATCTTCCCAGGCATTTTGTGGGAATATTTAAAGCTGTTTTCACGGAGTAATTATCTTTTCGTCTCACTATTTCACCGTACTATTTAATAATAAAGATAATCTTTATTTCAGACCAATGTCCATTATTAGTAAATTGTTATTTATGAACAAAAAAAAAACATCGGCAGTATTTTCCCATCCCTACAGCAGGTACGCTCCGCCGCGGGGTAACGAAGCTAATCTGCGTTCAAGTGTCGACAATTTGAGGCATAACAACACAAAATAAGCAAGACAGAAGCCATGTTGTACTTAATCGGGGTTTACTCCATGTAATGAACGATGTTTATCGACCTATTATTCACAATACCCTTTTCATTTGCACATTTTGAATGAAAACGACCTTTGGCAGTTAAAATGTTTGTATTTGGAAAGAGTGTGAAAGTGTGTATGGTCGTTTGTTACTTAATTATGTTAAAATGATTTGGTGATGAAGATGCATTTCATGAAGAAGGACAAGATGAAGAAAAGAGTAGATACTTTTGATATTCAGTTCTTCAATTGACTACACCCCGTTAGATCGTAACGATCTAGGGTAGTACAGTCGATACGGGCCACCATTCTAGATGCTGACATTCCTATGATGGTTGAAAGAAATTTTGAACCATTTATTATGCTAACTATTCATTAACTTTTCTCTTTCTTAATTGATTCCTATGATGACCGGGTGTAAGACCTTCTTCATCTTCATCCTAGCGTTTATTCCCAGTCGCATCGGAACCTTTCACCTCGGAGTCTGGGGTCCGCTTTACTAGTCTTAACTTCGGATGTAAGGTGTAAGGACTAACAATAATATTCCCTTTCACCCTCGATGACCTATGGTATGTAGGTTCTAACCTACATACCTATTTATCTCAATGATGGAGTTGATGTCAAGATTTCTTTATGAAGTTTTTTTTATTAATATTTTACAATATTCTACACACGCTATCTAGAGCCATGGTAAGTATAGTTAAACTAGCTTATGTATCTAGATCACTTATTTTTAGAAATACACACACTCAGACCAATTCAAATATACATATTCATGCATATAAATATTTGCACTGAGGGGTAATCAAACCCCCTACGTTGCAGTCGAATGTTCTACCGCCACAGCAGCGGAAATCTGAAATCAAAAATTTAGGATTATGAGTAAACGATTACAAACGACAACTCATTATAGTATTGCATAAACTCATTAACATTATTTTACTATCCTCACGTTAAGTAGCAGTAAGCTCTTTCACAACTTATTGCTATATTAAATACGTAACCACTCGATCTTAAGCCGATCTCTGCGTAACTAAGACGAGAACGTAAGTGGCTTTTAGTCTACGAAACAGGAACACTGACTTCGATAGCACAGGTTTATCTAGTTACAGAGGAGGATTACCCTAATGACGTAAGTGCCAACAAGCTTTCAAACATGTCCTGTACCTATATAATAATAACATACGTCATGAAGAAAAGGGATTATTTTAATCGAATTCGAATAAAGGAAGTTATGTTTTTAATAATTTTAGTTAATGGAATATGTTTATTTAAACTATCACCATGATCACAATAATATGGTCCGCCTGCGGACCAAAGTCGGCCACTGCAGGAAAAACATGGCAAAATGGGGGTTTATCGAGTCCTGCGATTGCGGGGTCCAATCCCAGTCCATGTCACATTTGCTCTCCTGCTCGCTGTGCTCCTTCACTTGTAGTACCGACGACCTTTGTAGAGCAACTGAAGACGCTATTGCTGTGGCCAAGTTTTGGGTAGACAAAATTTAAAAATCCTATCTAGCCATTGACTCTCATTACTATTAGAGCTATCGGGATATTTACCATGTATTATTAAGATAACGATTTTGGCACTGTTAAGCAACCTCATGTTGCTTGCAACATCATCGAAATATCGAAAATTAATGGTAAATATTCCGATAGCTCTTATAGTACATTAAACTTGTAACACTCCGTCGTTTTTGCATCGGAGGTTCATAATCACTTGCTACTTCAGTAAAACCGCTCTAATACTTTTTATAACAACACATGAACACCGTTCGATAAAGTACCATGTATGTGCCGAAAGCCAATAAATCGTAAGCGACTAAGGCACTGCCGAATTCAGTGCGGTAAGCGACAATATTAAGCTCGGGTAAAATATTTTTTACCCATAAATTAAACGAATGTTAGCGAGTTTTTCATACGACATTCGCGTACTGTATCGCGAAATTAAATGCATAAATTACGAACAGTTCTACTGAGATATGTGTATTCAATTTAGAGAAATTTATACAACAGTTAATGTTGTGTTTTCTGAGAAAAACTTGAGATATGGAGTCGGGGACGTGACATTTGGGGTATTCCTTTTTTAATTTAGCTGCATTCAATTTGGGTGGGGTACCTGACTTCATCATCATTATCTTAACGTTGCATCCGAGGCTTTCAACTCGGACCTCAGGGTACGCTTACCTCTTCGTCTTCATCGGAATTTTATCGGAACGACTGCTGTCTCACCTCTCAAACCCGCGAAGTAAGTCTGGGCGTAGTGTGTAGTGGTTGTAGTGGTCAGTCCACTACAACCACTACAAGAGTCTTGGTCAGTCCACTACAACCACTACAAGAGTCTTGTCCGTCAGTCAGTCACTAAATCTGTCCACTGTCCAGTTTGCAGGAGAGATTGGTTTGTCCCTAAATATCTTCGTGGATTTCCATACGTCTCATCGTCTGAAAATGTCAATGGTACCTAGAATACAATAGTTAGATAGATAGATAGATAGATAATATTTATTGTACACCTACAATAGATTTACAAGTATGACAAGTAGGTAGCATGTATATAACTTAATGTACAATGGGCGGCCTTATCGCTGTTAGTTACTTATTACTACAATTACAATAACTTTGAAATGATTTTCAGCCAATTTTTGAAACAGAAATAATTATGTTTATCTTTCACAGAATATTTCATTCTATATTTTAGATTAAGTGCTAAAACAAACATTTTTCATTGCAAAATGTTAAAAATGCATAGCACTATGCATAACACAACAATGAACGAAATTATGTATCGCGTAACAAATCAAACAAAATTCTTTCGTAGAAAAATGCAATAATTCTGTCAACAAATCGTAAACATAGTTCATCGTCAATTTCTTATACAGTCGCAATACAAACCGTGTTCAGTCAAATAATGGTTACAGTGCCATGCTAAAAGTGCCAATGAAAAACATATTAGTGAAAAGCATGTATAGTTATGATGTCAAAGACATGATATTCATAAGCACCTGCAAAAAAACAATAATTAAAATAGTAATATCTATTTCAATAGTGTTTGTTGGTGTATTATTGATATTAATTCCACTTTTGCTGGTGGATAAAAATCTACATCACCAACGTTCAACGTATCCGACAGATCTGAAGTACATACTTTTTTGGAGTCAAGCAAAAAAATCGAAAAGAGGTCACTTTTTTAACAAAACTCCAGAATTCTCTTCAGGACAGAGCATGTTTATAACTCAAAAGTGTTCAAATATCAATTGCTTTATAACTTATGATAAAAACACATTGGCACGTGACGAAGATTATGACGCAGTAGTTTTTGATATAGATACTATTAAGAAAATAGATATTGATCGTCTCAATTTAACCAGAGCTCCGGAACAAATATACGTATTCCGCTCAACAGTATCGTCAGAAAAGTACTCCTTATGCCATCATGACTTTGACCACTTCTTTAACTGGACGTGGACTTACAAATTAAATTCTGATATACCACAACCATTTTTCAGCATCTATAATAAGAATAAAACTCTCGTTGGACCTAAAAAGGGAATGACATGGATTGAAAAAATGAAACACATCAATGCAGTCACACCTAAATTACGACAAAAAAATAAAGCAGTTGTGTGGATTGTAAATAAATGCAAACTGAAAACTAAACACCAAGATTTTATTGATGAATTAAAAAATGAACTAAAAGGCTATAATTACACTATGGATCTGTATGGGTCTTGTGGTACGCACAAATGTTCTAGTACAGAGAAATGTAACAAGATTGTCGAAAATAATTATTACTTTCAGCTTGTTTTAGAAGAATATATAGCAGAAGATTATGTGACTGAGAATATGGTTAATGCTATGTCACTTCTTACTATACCTATTGTTATTGGAGCGGGTGATTACCGAAAGTAAGTACCTTCACAACGCTATAATATTAACTCTTACCTCTTACTCTGACCTTGTCGTATATCAGCGCTGTAAACGCTCAGAAAGTAACTTAAGTTCGTGAAGTTATTAACAAAAAACCTCTGGTTAATTTCATCCTAATGCTTATTCATTTACGTTGTTCAGAATATGGTTTTTTTGTGCGGGGTACCCCAAGACCGACGTGGTGGTTATGTCTCTCGAATCGACTAAAACAGATTGCCGTCTCAAAAGCTGACGCAATCAGGCAACAATTTCCTTCGCACCCCAGCTGACCCTGAGCCATCTCCTGTTTTGAGATGGCTCCCTCCGATGTGGGACCACGGTATCTGCATTGTTCATACTCGTAGTAGCCTAATCAAAATTAGTCACAATGAGTATAAATGCGAAAGACTGCACAAACATCAAGAATTCATTTTATGTTAAATCAATCATATTTCGAATTCACTTTGTCTAGTGTGTCAAATTGTCCAAGGAAATCATTTATCAAAACAAAAATATAGGTAAATAGGTATCAAGAAATTTAGAAAGTAAAGGTAGGACTTTTACAAGTAAATGTTATGTAAAAATAATTGTATTTTTTTTTCTTTGTAAGCAATTGGAAAAAATCTTAGGTACATGTTCGCACCCAAGTATTTTCCTCCTTAATTTATTTAGGGCTTCAATTTTTACTGCAATACTTTATCCGTTTCTTTTTATCCGAGCTCTTAACTGGGGTGACCACTGGCTTCTAAGCCTGGGGTCCACTATTGTACCTACTCCTCCTTTCCAGTATCGGCTTTATCCCAATCCGGAGATAAAATCTCGTATTTTAACCTCGTCCATATTCTACCTTACAGGTGGGAGGCCGAAATTTTTTGGGACCCCGTACACCCTATAATAACCTAATCGCTCTCCAATTATTTTTAACTGACTACAAAAATGAGGCGGTTATTGTATTTAAGGTTACAAATTATTATCAAACCAACTAGTTATAATTTTTTCTTCCAGTTTCTTACCACCAGGAGCCTATGTCAATGCGCAAGCGTTCGATCTGAAAAAACTAGGCGCTATCATAGACTACCTGATCAAAAACCCTGAAATGTACGATTACTTCTTCGACTGGAAGAACCATTATTATTACAAAGAGAGCCCGAAGTCCCAGGTTTGTGACCTGTGTAGTGCACTCAATAGGATTAACAGGACTTCTAAAAGTTATAAGCACTTTCGGTATTGGTGGGATCCGGATTATAAAGACATTTGTCAGAGGATGCGTTTGTATAAAATGTTTAATAATGAAAAATGAGGTATAGAAACATTGTTAAAATACTAGTAATAAGGTTAACGGGAATTAATATAATACTTCCATACTTAACTTCTTCTTCTTCTTGTAGCGACTTTTTATGAAAACACATATCCATATTTTTTTATATTTTTTTTTTTTTTTATTTATTAAACAACACAATTTATACAGCCATACTAATATTATAAATGCGAAAGTAACTCTGTCTGTCTGTCTGTCTGTCTGTCTGTTACGCTTTCACGCCTAAACCACTGAACTTTTGATGAAATTTGGTATAGGGGTAGATTAGACCTTGAGAAAGGACACAGGCTATGTTTGGTCCACGCGGGGGGAGCCGCGGGCAAAAGCTGGTTAAAGAAATAAACTAGGCTAACTTACTGACTAAGTTGTGGTTGGATTTCGGTTTTTAAGCTTCAAAATATCTATCTTCTATCTGTTTGCATTGGTCTGTCCCGGTTGTCATATTATTATGACCATCTATGACAGTTGTTATTATAGGACATGGATGAAATGGTTTAGTAAGACACGCTGATCACCTGATCAACGGTGTCCCCACTGGCAATAACAATATGCCAATATACCTATCTACACCATGATCGCGTTAATTGCCGTTAACATTATTGTGAGTGTGTTTTTTAAATGTGAGCTTAATGTATTGTATGACTATATTGTAAGCACAGAAATGAAATAAAGAAGAAGATATTATCTATTTAAAAAATAAATAATAAATACCAAAATGCGTTTATTAATTTATTTTAGCTACAATAATCCTATAAAATATCTCAAAATCAGAATATTAATTAAGGTAGGTACTGCACTAATAACTACATGGCATTAGATATCACTAATGCTTGCGTGCAATCTTAAGATCTAACGATATTGTTATTGGGTTAAACTAATATATACACCAATTCATAAATACATTTCAGTATATTTAATTTCCAAAAAAGCCAACAAAGGTAACCCATATTATTTTCGCCTACCCCGCCACAGATATAGAGTACACTGGATACCGCAAGCGACCATCCCAGAGCGAGTCACCAACATCCCGCGCTTTTGCTTCACTTTTGCCACCTTCATTTTTACAAATTGCAAACCACTGGCCAATGTCATTGCTATTATATTGTATGACCATAATTATGAAGTCTTAATAAACTACACGTGGCACTAAGACTGTTCATCTCACGCCCCGTGTGCCTCATTTGGCAACAAAAATTTTTCGATGACTCAAAAATGCCTGCTAAATAATATTGATGCATTTGATGTTTGGTATCAACTTAAAAATAAATTGCGCCAACTGACGCATTGTGAGCGCTTTAGGTACCTGACAACAAAGATTGTTCAATGACGTAAATATACATTCTGCTTCTGCTTAAGAATTAGGAGACTCATATTATACCGCATATGCAAGTAAGTAGTTGAAGCAGTATAAATACAACTCGTTTTCAATAGTGCGGGAGTTCTAGACATAATATTCTATTAAAGTCTTTGGCATTAACCTAAAAAGTCTGAATCCTGCCGACTGACGCATGATGAGACCTCTCCGACTATAAAGAACAAGTTGTATTTACATTACTACAACAACTTACTTGCACATGCTGTATCTAGCATCATCTAACTCTATGTCCCTCACACTCCCTTCAATTTTGCATTAAAAGGAGTGCCGATATCACTCTTCGGGGACGCATCTGTGATCGACATCTCCCAACTCAGATTTATTATTGAATACTTTTTAGCCTCCTTATTCACTCACAATGAAGGAACATCTATCTTCTTTACATTCAATGTCTTGTGCGTCTTATTTCGTTTTGATCGCTTTGTTATGGAAACTGGGAGCGAACCATTGTGTGCTTGCGTTTTGTATTGTATTTTTCGATTTAGTTGTGACGTAAGACGGCTGAGAGTCCCTTTACAGAGGTTGTAGGTTCGAAAATGATATCATAAGAATATTTCAGTAATCAAATATTTCATGATTGATAGCAAAATCAGACTGCAAGACCCCTAGTCTCAAGAGAAAAGCCTTTGCTAGAACCTGATCCATTAATTAGCAAAAAGACCACGCGAAGAAAAAGCCAACGTCCGAGTGCCATCACTGTGACGCGAGCGAGGACTCGGCGCTGCACACGCTCACCGAGTGTCCGGCGTGGGAGACGCCGAGACGGGAGCTGGTGGCGACCCTGGGAGTGAGAGCTCTCACGCTCGCTACTTTGCTCGCAGCGATGGTTCGCTGCGCGGATGCGTGGGCCGCGAGGGATATGGCTATGACAATCTCACCTCCGGCAACTGACGGCCCACAGAAGGCGTGCGTTTTAGTCGCTTCGAGTCCGACATAACCTCCTCCTCCGGCCCCGGCGGGGGAGGTATCCGTGGGGATTTTTCGCACGATAAAAAAAAAAGGTACCGAAGACTACGGTCGGGTTTTCTTCCCATACATATTATACAATATACACATGTGTGTTATTATGCTTATAACTAGCCTTACTTAAAGGTTACTGTGTCAATAAATAAATTGATTCTAACTCGTAGAATATTCCATCCAGAACCAATTAAGCGGTTTAGTGACTCTTTCCTTTGCCGCACCATTAAGACCTGGAATTCCTTACCAGCTCACGTGTTTCCTTCTTCCTACAGTCCCGGGTCCTCTAAGCGGGGTGTGAAAAAGCATCTGATTGGTACGTGTCTGTAATGGTGACCCTCTATTCCGAAACTTTGCTTTCAACTTACTTAAATTGACGTGTATTACATAAAAAGTACCAGGTATTCATAACCAATAAACGGTAAAATAGTAAAACGTCATCAATGTTTTAACCTCCAAGTAATAAATAAACCAACTCTATTGATTTACAGCTTTTAACTCAAAAGATCACAGTGCAGGTGATAAAACCGCACAATTATTATTAATCTCAATTTTAAAATTGAGAGCTTTATTATAAATTGCAAACCACACAGCTCATCCATTACGGCCACAAATAAATACCACGAGAGAGGGTGACTATGTAATTTGTAGTTTGATATACCGTCTCAATTTTAGAATAATGTCTATAAACCTGGAGAGGTTTTGTGCTCTCAGTGGGAAGACCAAAGGCTTGTCCTACTTATCTTTTGCGCTGACGGCACAGAATCTCTCTGTTCTTACAGGGTCAGCAGCGCGAGTGTTACTCCCCTGGTGTTGCACTCGTCCATATTGCACAAACCACTTTCCATCAGGTGGGCCGTTTGCTTGTCTGCGATTGCATTGCTTTGATTGCTGCATTGATTTAGAACTTATTATTTGGATTGGAACTGTCAATGTAAACCTTTGAGAATGCCGTAAGGCGAAACTGGCCAGGTTCAATTATAAATATCGTGGAAAAGTACAAGTGTGTTATTAATATGTGTATATCTATAAGCCGTTTTCATCTCCTTAACAATTCTCTGGTTGTATCGAAAGTTTACGCTAATAATTGCCTGGTTTACGCTAATAATTTGATTGGTATGTTGATGAAAATGACCGCCGTCTGACCTCTGAATCGTTAATCAATCATTCAAATCTGGTAAATCTCTCTTGAAAGGAGATGATTTCTTTTGGGCCCATCAATACAACGACTTTTAAGTTTTTGTTTCTTATGTAAAACATCAAAGAGAGAGTGAGAGAAGAGAGAGACAACAGAGAATAGGGCATGAACAGTCATTGTACAATATGCAAAAAAATTGAATCCATTTATTATGATAATTGGACGAAGAATGTTCCAAAGTCTAACCGATTCACGATAACTTATTAAAGAGTGTTTTTTTTATTTATTGTATTTGTGAAAATTCTTAATATTTCACATGACAAGATGTTAGAATGTTGCCAGACATCTTCTTTACCATTACCATAGACTCAAATCGATTAAGAATACGATTGTATTCGATAAAACTTCAGGCACATAGGTATAAGTTTTCTCTTCAAATCTTCAATCTTACAATTCTCATTCCATATGACACTATCGAAAGTTTTTGCCAATAAAAGTATTTTGCTATAAACGAATCTTCATAGAATGCGTTGTAGATAGTTTTATTTCAATGTGTAATTGAAATAAAACTATCTAGAACGCATTCTATGAAGATTCGTTTTCAGTTACTTCATTATATACCTACTGTCATCATCATAATATTATACTCATTTATCCCCGGAGGATTAGGCAGAGTGAATTAACACCCACATTTTACCAATCATTGTATTAGGTCCCACTCAATAGGCTGTAATAGAATCCGTTTAAATATTTTTATTTCAATGATGTTATAATACAACAGTCCATAATATTATTTACACTATGCCTGTCTAAAAGTAAACACTCTAAACTATAATACTCTCAGGTTATAGCTTTACGAATACAAAAATACAACGTTAGGTTGGGCATCATTGCACTCTTTACCTACTTGGTTGTCGTCATCATTATCTTGGCCTTACCTTGGAGTCCCGGGTGCACCTCTTCCAGTCATCTGACCTCCACAACCCGTTAATGAAGATTATTTTAATTTAAAACTGATGTTTTATTTTTATTTTAAAGTAGATATCAATCGAGGAATCGATTCCATGTGGTAAAAATTGTTAGCGATTACGATTTCATTATTTCGAATGGCAATACAATCCCAAAAGTGCCAAAAATTGTTTGACAGTTATTTTGTGATTATTTTGAGTGATTGATTAGTGAATTTTCTTGTTGTTCAATGTTCATTGTAAAAAAATAGTATTATAGAATACAGATGTTACACAGGCAGCTGCTATATAAATCAATGGCTAGTATTGAATAATATGGACGAGTGGAGTATTACAGTGTCTATAAGTGATGTAAAATTCTAATAAATATACCAGCCGTGCCGCCAACCATCTTATTTCAGATGCATTACTGCAAATCAGTAAACAAACAATTACTAACATAAACCAAGGTATTAGGAGAATGTATGTTATTTACATTAATTGAGTTTTCTTTCTGCTCATTTACTATAATCACTATGATTTGTAGTAAGCTTTTTGGACGACATACCTACCAACAATTTCCAAGAAACGTTTTATATACCTATGTAATAAATAAATATTAATATAATATGGTTTTGTTTGTTTTTATTTCATTGGATACCTACTTTCAGTTCATGGTGTAAGTATGAATATGATCTTAGGAATTGTAGTTGTAACCGAGGCTTTTACCGGCCGCTTGCTCCTTCTCTTTTATTCGGTTAAATATGCCTTTTATGGCAGCGGCTGCCGTCTGACCGCCCAACTATAAGGATATAGTAAGGATACTCCTGCTTTTCTACATCCGAAAAACATATAGACTGTGAAAAACGGCTCATGCGGGTTTTGTCGGTTCGAGTCCGACATAACCACCTTCACTGGCTCCGGCGGATTTGAGTGGATTTCCACTTGTTAAAAAGAAGGTTATTGCCCTATCCTTCTTCTATTTATTCAATACATTGCATAGGACATGATTTTAATGACGTCTATTATGTCATACTAAATAATCAATAAAATTATAATTTTCTGAGATTGGCGCCATGACAGTTTCACTTAGTTTCACATTGATTTTAGTATCAGTTTTGATTTGGTTTATATCAATGTTCCGGTTAGACTAGCTAAGAAGCAATGTACCATTGTAATCCCGATAAAATTACAAATAAATCAATACTCGTTTCATTATTGTTCTCCAAAATTTGTAGGTGGCCGAAAGCTCTAACATAAAAAATCGTCTCCTTTGTATAAATACTTTGGCAGCCTCTGTGACGTAGCGTTCGACTGCTACGCAGGGGCGCGGATATGATTCCCAGTCAGTACTAATATTTGTAATTTGCATTCTATTTCTTCTATTTGTAGTATGTTTCTATTTATAGTACGTAGGTATTTATTAAAAAAAAGTATCTAAGTATGATAATCCGCATTCTAGATTACATAACAACTGGTTAAGCTATGCTTACATTAGGTCTAGATAGCGTTGTGTAGAATGTTGTAAAACATTTATTTATTCAAACTATACACAGAGAGTACCGGATTCCACGTACATCATTGTCACCCTAACGAGATTATATCACGAGCAGCAACAACTTTCCGAACCCAATCGGTCGCCTGGGACGCAATCAGTTATTTAACGCTGCCACAGTAGCGTCATATAACCAAGTAGGTATTAGATAAGCTAGAAGAAAAATCTCAAGGGTTTAGATCAGTGCTTACCTACTGATTAGGATGAAATCCTATTCTACTTATACTAATATTATAAATGTGAAAGTTTTTGAAGATGTTTGGATGTTTAGATATTCAATCACGTAGGAACGGGATCATAATCAAATAGAGGGGGACTCTGTGGTCCCCACACCGGAAGAGGGCCAAATCGGGGTCGGCCGGGGTGCGGGGAATATGGCTACGACAATCTCACCTCCGGCAACTGACGGCCCACAGTCGGCGTGCTTTTTAGTCGGTTCCGACATAACCTCCTCCTCCGGCTCCGGCGGGGGAGGTATCCGTGGGGATTTTTCGCACGATAAAAAAAAGAAAAAAAAACATACAAATAGAGGACTTTTTTTTAAATTGTGTCAAGGAAAACTCACTTGCACACGAGACGATGATACTATGACATAGGTATTGCTCTTAATGCATAATAATAATATATATAATATTGCTGCTGTGCCCGCTTGCAGTTGAGCTCTACAAGCTCACTTATTTGGTTATGATAGTGAATGTCGTCTGAACGCCTAACCCCAAAAGCAAAACCTGCGCCTGAGACTCATCTGTCACTTACTACATACATGTTCCAACTTAAAGCTGAGGTTAACTTGGCCCCGAGGGTACCTACTGTTGGGGGGGTCCGTAACTTAATTTCGAGAGCCATATGTTAGATTATTGGAATATGCCCAATTTCCACTAAAGAGAAGAAGAGCTGCAAACTGGCAGGTAATTTCCTCCAAAGTGGAGACGAGACGCGTAGTGGAGAGGAGATGTGAGCTGTATGTAGCCAAGATATGAGCTGTATGAGCTCGAAACCAGTCAAGTACTGTCTACGAACGGTCGACGTCATGTCTTTACAAAAGCGGGAGTGGGACCACTTCACTTGATCTGTTTACACCGAAGCTGAACGGAGAGGAAAAGCGGAAATAACGAAAGCCGATTGTTATTCTAATTGGTTATGCTCTTCTCGTCACCTCTTCTCTCCACTTTGATGGAAACCGGTACTTTAGTTAAAATATAAAGCCATATTTAAAAAAATCAAATGTCCGCAAAATTAAAGTAACAAAACGTATATTCGCTGACAAAATAAACAGTTAATTGTAGTAAATATCTAAATGTTAACAAATATACTTCACAAGTAAATAGTGGCAAATGTTTGGGCGAAACAATTTGAAGTGCGGGCCCAGGTGCGTATTTGCATGTGTACAGCGAATGGCTAATACAACTATGCAACGCAGAACCCCTACCATTGTTCAAATAAAATTGAATATTTGCCATCAATGATGATGATGATGATGATGATTTGCCACCATTGTAAACTTGGTACGTGTTTTTTTAATACGTCACGTCATTTTGCCTCCACCTCGCCTGATGGTAAGCTAAAGGCAAAGTCTCGAAAAAGAGACGTACCATGTTACAATGGTGGCACTCAGCTTGACGGCCTCATCAGATGCTTTTTCACGTCGTCTCTTCAGCTTACCATAAGGCAAGGTGAAGTCACATTGACGTGCCTTATAAAAAAATATACTAGCTACCTATAAAATAAAATAAAAATATACGGTCTCATAGTCACTTTCCACACACGATAATTGCATCAGCTAAAATTCAAAAAAATAACATCCTGTATTTTTATGGCATCTTTCAGTAGGGTCAATCATAAAGATCAAATCTTCCAAACGAACATGGTAAACCTTTCCGTAGTTTCCGAAATTGATTAAGAAAGAAAAAAGAGAATCGACCTCGGGCGGGACTCGAACCCGCGATCTTTCCCTTACAGGGGGAATGCTCTGACCACTAAGCCACCGAGGCGCACACTAAGCCGATTCAAATTCCTCTATACATCCGTCTTGGGGCGAAATTATTTGAATCCAGATATTTTCTTTTTAAAAATAAAGGAATATTCACTTTGAGCAAAATCATCTATCTCTTGTATTTAGAGTACTTTCCCTCCATCCCCCTTAGACAAGTGGCAATTCGTTGCTCGACGTATGATGGAATAGAATAACAAATGTATAGGATTTGACGTTTTTGACATTCGTTGACGCCTGTCATATACGTCAAATCCCATACATTTGGCATTCTATTCCATCATACGCCGAGCAACGAATTGCCACTTGTCTAGAGGGGCAGGTAGGGTTAGAAAATTCTACCCTGTATACTCTGTTCGATATCCCGTGGTAGTGGACTCAGAGCCGCAGGTGCGTGTTTGTTAGTTAACACCTACAAGTCGATATATCGCGAAATCTCGCATTCCGATTCAATTACATTGCCTGCTCTGTTGCAAACCCAGTTTGGGTACTCTAGCCACTTTGACTAACCGTTTTTGGTGATACAAACATGAAGTTTAGACTGATAATATTGTGCTAAAAGATATCAGTCGTTACGGGTAAAACTGGTCTAACTGCAATGCTCCGATATCACCAATAGGTTGTGGAGGTCACATGACAGTCGCTTCACGGAAAATATCGAAATTCAGCCAAGCCTGCAGTTAGTCTGGAAAAAGCGGACCCCAGACTTCCAGGTGAAAGCTCTCAATGTGACTAGGATTAACGCTAGGATGAAGTAAAAGAGAAGTAGATATCAGTATTCTTTGACATGGCATGGCAAAGGACCACGATAAGTTCTATTAAAAATCTTTAAAGAGACAATTTCAATTAATCCCACCCTCTCCTTTCCTATATAGGACAACACGTGCAGGGCTTAGATGCCACCCGCATACGGTGCAGAATATTCCTTCAAGAACCAAGTGGTTCGGCGACTCCTTCTTCTGCCGCATCATTAAGTCTTGGAATTCCTTACCAGTTCACGTGTTTCCCTCCTCCTACAGACCCGGGTCCTTTAAGCGGGGTGTGAAAAAGCATCTGATGAGGCCGTCAAGCTGAGTGCCACCATTGTAATAAGATACGTGTCTGTAATGGTGACGCTCTTTTCAGAGACTTTGCCTTCAGATTACCATCAGGCGAGGCGAAGTCAAATTGACGTGTCTTTGTCCGCATGGACTTAGATATGGGTTTTTATTTATTTGCGCGAAACCATATAAATTTTTGAAAATAAACTGAGCTACGCCTTATAATATCTGCTATATAGTAAAAATGCCGTCATAATCGGTCCCGCCACTTGGAAAGTTTAACAGATAAAGTTTTAAAATTGCTTTTTGTTATAGTGCCGTGTATACGTTCATAATATGCATTAATTAAAAAGCTGTTATTTTAACGTTACAAATAAACACTCTAATTTTATTTATCTGTATAGATAGATAAAATTCACTGTCTTCTGCCATTAAACATCGTTATAATACAATAGTTTTATTTTTTGCCCAGAACTCGTCTACAGCAGAGGCACTTATGAAGTAATCAAGTCAGGCTGATGAATATTCGAGAAGGCTCGACGCTCCACCTAGAGAGGGCGCCACTGAGCTAGCGATTTGAATTATGCCTGGTCAGGCCCTTGAGGGTTTGCCGTGGTGATAATTAAAATATAGGGTCATGGGTGACAAGTTTTATGATAGAATTTTGTTTATCTTTGTATTTTGTTGTTATGATGACAAGTAATAGTTAAATACGCTTTCTTATTGTGTAAATTATGTAGGTACGTATATTTTTAGTTTATTATGTACATATACAATAATATATTGCTGTCTTCTGTTGGACATTATGCCTTTACAACATTACCCAATCCTCTGCCTTGAGCATCCAGAGCCTACTTATCTTTTGCGCTGATGGCACAGAATCTCTCTGTTCTTACAGGGCAGCGCGAGTGTGACTCCCCTGGTGTTGCACTCGCCCATAGGCCACGGTAACCTTAAGCATCAGGAGGACAGCATGCCGTGTGCTTGTCTGCGACCTAAGTAGTATAAAATCCAGTCTAACTCATCAATCATCATTATGACTTATTTGCTGCCACCGAACCTTTGGCAGATGCAGCCACCATATTGTCACTTCAGTTTGCTGTGAGTTAGACTAGCTAGAAGTTGCTAGAGTTAGAGAAACGTTGAGTTTGCCCCTTAATCCGACTGAATTGTGTACGGAGTCCAACTCGCAAAAAATATGCAAAAAATCTATATCAAATATCTTTATGGCTATAAACATCATAACAAAATCTGTAATTTACAAGAATTTAGCGGCAAAACATACAGGCTTAGAAGTGACGTCATTATACTATGTAATGATGAAACACAGCCAAGTACTTTGCCTTAACTACAGTAAATAAGTACTGAAAAATGTATACGTTTCATCAGCGTCGTCGCAAGTCGCTGCAAACTTAGCATATCGTCGAGATAGCGCGCTCGAATATTCAACAGCTCTTTGTTGCTGACCCTACTTACGTACTACAGTATGGTAATGACGTCAGTTTGTTTGTTCCCCCATAGAGTTGGTTTTGAATACGTGAGGAGCGACAAATCAACATTGGAGAAGTATCGTCAGTAATATCAATTGCATTTGGATAGAAATAATTATAAATTAGATCTCCTCTTCTCCATCCGTCAATCTCGGTTGTATCCAAAGCTTGTACTTTGAAGTCCGAAGTTCGCTTTCTTACCCAATTTTATAACAATGAGGCTCTATCATTTATGGATCTAACATTAGTTGTTATAACAGCCTATTGCACCCAGAGTATGATAATGGATCGATTGACACTTCATTCGTTTTTTAATACCACTCCAGTGGTAGACAAGCACAAAGCCCACCTTATGGAAAGTGGTTACCGTGGGCTATGGACAAGTGCAAGAGTCACTCGTGCTGTCGACCCTGTGAAAACAAAAAGATTTTGTGCCATCAGCGCAGAATACAAGCAGGACAAGCCTTTGGTCTACCCACTGACAGCACAAAACCTCTCTAGTGAGCTCTGGCTACCCTACTCACACCTACAGTGCATATACGCACCTAGACTGAATAAAGGCTGAATGGATGAAGTACAAAGGCAGCTTATACTCTGGAAAAATACGAACGCTACTATTCCACCTCGGGTTAGAGTTCCGTGAACCGCAGACAGCACTCCATTTGATTAAGCACGTAGCTAAAGGTAAGCCATCTTGTAGGTAGTCAATTTTTATAAAAACAAATATCGATCAATCTCAGTAGATCCATTGACCAGATCCATTATGGATCTAGTGAGATTTTTTTTTCTCCGTAGATCTGTTTTTTAATAAACTGGATCTGGTGAGAACGATCACTCTCAGAAGATCTATTGACCAGATCCATTATGGATCTAGTCTAACCAACTAATTAATTAGTAGTTCAATTTCGGTTTTTAGTCTTTAAAATAAGTTTCTAAACAGAAAAATATTAAAAAACTTAATTTTTAAATAAAACGTAAATTAAAAAGACACACAAAGGTTGTTTACTTTTAGTTAAGTAAGTACCTAACTAAATTTTGTGTAGTAATATTACGCTAACATATTCCTACCAAATAACCTTTCCATCGAAGAAAACCGTTTTTCAAAGCCTTCTAATAATATCAGCGACTAATTTAAACAATGGCTATTCAATAGGCGACAAAAGCCTAACCTTTCACAATAATAGAGCCTTCGACATAATACAGTGATGCGTTCAAAGAAACGTTAACAGCTTTCTAGAACACTGTTCATAGTTTGCAATGTTGAAAGAAAGTCAACTATGTATTGAACTAAATTATTCTACAGTGTAGTAAGACCTTAGAGTATACATTGCTTATTAAGACTTTTGGATAGTATAATAGTAATTATACCATCCTACAAAGTAACTAAGAAAGAACACAAGTATCAACACCCCGTATCATTCGAAGGGTGTCAAATATGCAGACCTCATCAATAAATGGGTCTCAAAGACCTCATTTTAAGACCCATTTATTACTGAAGTCCTAAAATATTAAAGAAAACAGTAAAACATTTCGAAAATTGTATTCATAAAAAAGTATAAAACATATAATATTTACATTACTAACTTATTTATATAAAAATATTTTTATGCGGTGTGGATGTGTTGTCATAAGAAAGAACCTCTTCGAAAGTCTCAGCGCCTTTCGGAAAACACTTTCCTTTCAAAGAACCATGGTACCACCACTTCCTGAAATTCTCATAATTACTGAATTCCTTATACTTCTTGTTATCATTCAAGAGACTACACAGCTTGCAGAAGCCTTGGTTCTCGTCCACCCTGTGAATGGTGTACGTATTCTTCCAGTTAAAGTACTCCCGATATTTGAAGGGATTCTTTATAGTGTGAGCTATCAAAGCTGCTGTTTTTACTTCGTTTAGATCTTGGTAATTGATGTAGGAACCTTCGGGCAGGAATCTGTAAAAGTGTATCAATTTATAGGTAAATGTAAAACAATATTTTTTTTAAACCCCTCTATCTTGGAAAGAGTATTTTTGGTCTTCCATGTCTGAGTGCAAAAGTCGTTCTTATCCGCTAGAGGATAAAGTTAATAGAATTTAGAACATCGTGTGCACAAGTTTGTGATTCACAACATCATTAAACCTATTTACTTCGACCTCCATGATGCTGAATTTATCATACAGCTTTTTTAATTTATTAAAAACTTAGACTCGGAACCTCCTTGGTGTGCATTTTTTTAAATTTGCTTTGTACGCGCCATTTTTCGTTATTTCCTCGCTGAGGTGGGATAACATGTAATTTTCAAAGTTACGTGTTGCACTCGAGTGCAAAGATTTTTCATCACTCGTGCTCTTTTGATTCCCACGCTAACGCTCACGCCTCGCTTGCTCGGTCATCAAAATTTAGCATGCGTTTAAAAAGCAACTTTGCACTCATAAATAACAAATAACTATTACATACAATACAATACATACATACGAGTACATAATATGTTGAAAATTATCAACTATCAAAGAAGTCTAAATTAGTGTCAATCCCATACATTCATCAATCTTTTCTACAATACACCGGCCAACGTATTGCCACTAGTTTATAGGGGCAGGGGATTAACAATAGAGAGGGAAAAGCTGGCTAAGGCCAAGTCTGACTCGCGCACCGTGAGTTCTGTACAAACTTTTACTCTAATCAAAATATTGAACGTTGATGAAGTTCATCCTACTAATATTATAAATGTGAAAGTTTGTGAGAATGGATGTGTGGATGTTTGTTACTCTTTCACGCATAAACGGCTGGACCGATTTGGTTGAAATTTGGTATGTAGGTATATAGGTTATACCCTGGATTAACATATAGGCTATATATCAGCGATGAACGGGATCAGAATTCCACGCGGGCGGAGCCGCGGGCAACAGCTAGTAAACTATAAAATCACCAACAACCACTCTAGCGGAAAGACATGTCCGAATAAACAACTAGCTTAACTGTAGATTAAAATAAAATCCTCTAAGATATACCTACTACACGATCCATATTAAAACTGCAAATTAAGCATTATTGTCTCTTTTTTTTATTGTGCGCAAAATACCCACCGATAAATTGGTTGCCAGACGTGAGGTTATTTTAGACATATCCCTCGCATCCCGGCCGCCAAAGCCTCGCATCTCTCTCGATCTGGCCACTAAACACAACTTTCGTCAAACCATTCATTATAACTAGTAATTTGATATTCACTGAATACTTACTTGGTATAATCTGCACCACCAACAACAATAGGAACAGCATCGCGCTCGTACGCTATCAAAACCTCGTCGCTTACATAATCTTCTGTAGCACTGCGTTCCATTGCCAAGTAAAAGTAATACTCCCTCGATATCGCCTCCAAGCATCCACCTCTAGGACATGGCCGATTACCACAACCATATATATCCAGAGTTAAGAAATGATCCTTCAAAGCTCTTTGTAGCTTCCGCACTATAACATAAACATCTCTGTCAATCGTACAGTCACTTATCATCCACACAACGGCCTTCGTTTTTGTATTCACCTCATCTATACTATTCATAGTCGTCGACGATAGGGTATTTTTTACCCAAACCACATCAGCTCTTGGAGCAACCACGACACCATTCTTATCTCTCACTTCTATAAAAGGACTAAAGATATCCGAACGAAACTTGTAGGTCCACGTCCAATTAAAATGATTATTCGCCCTAAGATTACAAATTGGATAAGCGTTTGATGGTAATCTTGAATAAAACACGTACTTCTGGTGGAAGGTTCGATGCTCTGGAAAGAAACTATGATTTTTCCATTTTTGGAGGAGGGTAAAATTAAAAACTATGGCGTTGAATTCTTCATAATGTCCGCTTAGGAGCGATTTGTTCGTTGTAACATAACAGTTAACATCAGGGCACTCATTTTCAATGAAAATACCTTGTCCTTCTTGTGCATCAAAGGTATTATTATCTGCTGTCCACAGCAAAATATACTTCAGATCATATTCAAATCTTTGAGCAGTTAAATCTTGCATTTTCTCTTTATATCCTGGTATTTGGGTATCAGTGCTAAAAGCTGTGTGGAAGGAATAAAATGCGAGGGCAACGTACATAAATAGCCCACTGAAGCTGACGAGGAAAAATAATTTCGCAAAAGTTTCTGTACGTGAAACTAGATACATTTTGTGAAGTTTGTGCGGGCCGCGTCGCTGAAACAATGGAAAGAAACGTCGGCTTCATCTCGATAAATAACAAAGAATGCGTCCGCTGTCTCATTAGATGACGGCGGTAAACAAAAAATTCTTTTGATTTCAAATAAACAAAGAGACAGTGAGTTACGTCCTGCCTCGATGCACGCATTCTTTTGGTATTACTGTGAATTGATTATGAACAATACGCAAGGCAAGGCAAAAATTTATGTAACCAGCTATTAGCTCATTTGTAAACGCTACAGACAGTCTGGTAAGTAGATACTTTATCTTATTCTAGTAATATTTTTATCAATATTCATATTAGAAATGTGAAAGTAGAGTTACTTTAGCATTTATAATGCAATAAAATGTAAAATAGGAAAAACTAGCATGTTATTTCATTCTGTGGATTCTATTATGTTAAAGATAGCTTATAAACTGCAAAATAAGTAGTGTTATATACTTACTTATCTACGATTTTATATCAATCACAGTATTCTTCTATATGTTACAGATGGTAAGGCCAGGACTTTTCATCAATAACTGACTCAACCCACCTACATATTAACAATTTTAAAAAGTGATATAAGTAAGTGTAGAATAAGGTTAAGGTCAAAATCACGAAATTCAAAATCCCGAAAAATCGTCGATATACCGAAAGTTCAAAATTCCGAATTTCAAAAACTCGCAGTTCAATATTCTGAGAATGAACATTCAGGATTTTGAACTTCGGTCTTTTGTCCATCGGTCTTATTAACATCGGGATTTGGATATGTTATCCTCACATTATTAAAATGTACCTGTATGTTCTACCCACAATGAGATGGACATAAGAGGAGAATACAGTAGTCAAGCATTTAGAGGCCACGATAAATCTTAGCCAGATAAGTCGTGTACATATTTCGGAAAATATTCCACTAGTTGTTATTAAACTACAAGTGAATACTTCAAACATATTTATTTGTCCTATTTCTTTATGTCAAACATGTAAAATGTTCCGTCGTGAAAATTCTCAAAGGAGATTCGTCTGTCTGTCTGTTCGCAGCCAAAAAGCTCTCGAGAAAATTTTTCTATCAGTCGATGTCTCCCTCTATTTGCTAAGACCTGTTTCGTTAGACGCATTGTACATTTCCATTATCCTTTTATTGGAAGATTTTTTCTTCATATTGAGTCTACGTAAGTACATATTTTTACGCCTGTAAATCCCGTGGGGGTATCCACATTTCACCAATCATTGTATTCGGATCCACGTAATAGGGAGTGCGCATATTGCCGTATTCCGGGCACTATTGTTGACGCGAGCCATGCGTCTGAGGCGGAGTACCTATATCTGTCTGATGTTTTCTTTATACATATATTCACGCCTGTAAATCCCCAAATAGATAGGCAGAGGGTTATTAACACCCACATTTTGACAAGACTATGATTTTCGGTCCCATAGGAGGCGAGCTTACCTTGCCTTATTTTAATACTAATTTGTTTGTCGTCCGAATGGAACTAGATTAAATTTAACTTACCTTACCGCTTACCACCTAGTTGGCTCTAGTAAAATATCTTAAAATTTTAGTTAGTTGTAATTAACAACTTTTATATAGAAAAATGTACATCTACTCATATTCGTATCATATTGTCTTAAAAATCATGATGTAATAAAGTGACTAACTGGTCTTAAAGTTATAAACTAAAGTGATCTTTTATTTACAATATCGTACCGCATCTAACAATGCGAATAAACCCCGCTCTTTGCATGTAGGACGTCGAGTCTTCGGCAAATATGGACATCGCGTATGAAGTCAAACAAAATTACGTATTCCATAAAAATATACCCCTTTTGCGCACGTGACAGCGACGACACGTCAATATGAACAGTGCATGACTGTACTTAGTTCCATATAAATATAAATTCGATAGAGAACTCTTTGAAAAGGTTCCACCTCTAACGTCACTGTGTGTATGAGTTTTGAATTTACGAGTATTATTGACGACAATTAGGCCCGCCCTCTATTACGTGAAATGGAAAACATAGTAGGTAAAAGTAAGTTCTTTACTTAGTAGAAAGAAAAGAAAGAAAGAAATACAACACAAAGAAATACAAAAAAACACATTACACATACAAAGTGGAACTTTTTTACCCTTTCCTTTCAACCTATAATTTTCTACCGCACCTGGATGGAAAGTAGGTACTCTAAATACAGGAGATAGTACATTTCAAAGAAATATTCCTTTATTTTTAAGACAAATTTTATTAATTTAAAACAAATGTGCATTCAACTATTTTCGACAACTCATTTGCCATACTTGTTAATCAAAATAATATTCTGAACTTTTATGGCATCAATCGATGGGGTCAATTACGAGTAAAAGAACCATATCTCTGTAACAGACATAATACTACAATTAGATAAAAGGAAAACCGTGAATTTTAAAACTTATAAAGTCATTGAATACAGATTTGTTTCTTTGTAAAGAGATAACAACTTCTATGTCTTTAATAGAATTTAATCCTTATTCGCTAAACCAATAACCAAGTCAGAGATTGATACATAATACTTGTAAATGTTCTAGGACAGACCACAGCGGCATTCTAGGGAACAATATTCCAAGTATTCGCCGGGGAATGCCTGCATACCGGTGGCTGACGACGCGATCCAACACTCGCTTGTGGTCGTGTTTACAGTTCATGCTATGATTAAGACGATCCTGTATATTGAGAGTTAATTAGGGCCTGAACACACGTGCTATTTTAACATCGACGTTTTCAAAAGCCTGAAGGCAGCTAAAAACGACGCACAAATCAAATGGAATAGATACATTGTTGCACACAATGCACTCTGGACAAGTGGCAATACAGTTTTTAAAATAGAATATTTGACATTAATGACAGTAGTAAACTGTCATTTACGTCATATTCATCAAAATATTGCATTGCTATAAATTGATCTTTCTATTCTCCAAACGAATTGCCAGTGAATTTCCATTTGTCTAGGGAGGCAGAGTCTTGTTCATTGTTTAGCAGGTGTACCACTAGTAGATGAGGTTGGTTTGGACCGCAGAATACGACGGTCTAAACTCGATTTGCAATTTCTTACAGACGTCCATTTGATTGACTGTATGTTTATTAAGGAACATGACAATGTTGCGTATTATAAAGTTTCTAGATTTGTTATTAATTAAAATGTCCGAACGACAAAAGAAATAAATTACTAAACGCTATATCACGCTCAAATTCAATTAGTTACCCAAGTAAAACTTTTAATATTAAAAGATTTATCCACATAGGTACTGATCATTACTGATATAATCGCTAAAACGCTTGACAGTTATTTTTTTATTTAATCACAAGACTTCCACGAATACATACGTCATAAAAATGCCACATAAACTCATTAGAGTTTTTTCGTGTATTAGTGCCATCAATGTTCAAACAGGTTAGTGGTTAAATCAAACAATTTCGATGCCGCACTCGAACGTAGAAAATCGTCAATACGCGATGCAGTCGCCAAATCGCCGGTCGCTGCTTCATAAGTAGCATTTATGTGGTCTGACCTTTAAATTATCTCAGGACATGAAAAGATGGTGAAAATACTATGATGGCAGTTGTCGATGAGGTAACGTACTGACTCTCAAAGGAATGTGGACGGTAATATCAATATTACCTTTTTAAAATTATGATGTAGTCTTAACTAGGTATAAACGGTTACTCATAACAATGACTTGCATATACAATTATAAAAGATGCTTTGTAATATTACCTAGTGCTATTAAATATGTGTCAAGTTTTCTATATCCTTCATTGTTTCTTTAGCACGATAAAGAATGTATTGGGAAGTATTCATAAATACATATTGATCAACTTAAATCATAACTTCGATATTTTCTGTAAAGCGACTGCCATCTGACCTCCACAACCCAATGATTAATTAGATGGTATGGAAGCAATGCAGCTAGACCAGTTGTTGGATTTTTAGGGCTCCAACTACCCGTAAAGACTGCCATAGCTGTTCGTTAAGCAACCAGTCCTTCTAGACAAGTGGCAATTCGTTGCTCGGCGTATAATGGAATAGAATGACAAATGTATAGGATTTGACGTTTTTGACATTCGTTGACGCCTGTCATATACGTCAAATTCCATACATTTGGCATTCTATTCCATCATTTGACGTTTTTGACATTCGTTGACGCCTGTCATATACGTCAAATTCCATACATTTGGCATTCTATTCCATCATACGCTGAGCAACGAATTGCCACTTGTCAAGGGGGGCAGGACCGACGGCATAGTGTTGACGATTGCTGCAATTATTGAAGGTAGTAGAAAGTCGCCCCTCATACTATAAGGTATGACTCCGTAGCCGACCGCATACGACAACTGCCGACGCATGCAGCAGATACAGCATGCCCATTACTTGTTAAACTCTGATACAAATAAAGGGGACCAGTGAGAATCCGCAATGAACTACGCTCATCTATTTTTCTATTCTATTCTATTCTACTAAAGATTGCGCCACTTACCTACATAGGCACCCAGAACTTACAGCAAAGTTTTGTACCATCCGTACGCGGACGATAAAATTCCATTTTATTCATGAAGTCCACCAAATCGTTTGTCATTCGTGAACATTGTTTCGGAAACAAGCGATAGGATGTTATAAATGACGATTCGGTTCACATTCCCCTTCGTTTTTTATTCGTTCTGTTATATATTGTGAATTGGTTTATCAACGGGTTGCTGATAAATGGATCATGTATTTTTTTTCTGTTGTTTTTCTGGGTTTTATTAGACGCTGTAGTTGCTTTGTTTATAAGTACAGTTTCCTAATATAGTTTTACATTTTCTTGAGTGGTACAACTTCTCTAGAACAGCCGACTCTAGTTACAAAAGAACATATTCACAACGTCATCTAAATTGCTAGTAATGTAGGTTCTAAAATGAACAGAGAAAATAAAGATTCTTTTACAGATTTTTTTTTTGTGAACATAATGTACACTAATATACCTACATAGAAACCTGATCCTAATATAAAATATAGTATATATACCTACTGAATAAGAATCAAACCTGATCCTGTTCGCCTGTGGAATGAACTGCCAGTGGAAACACGACGAGCTCAAACATTGGATAAATTCAAAGGAATGGTCAAGGAGCACTACTTGTCCAGTGCATCGCGTGTAACATAGATACAACATAGATATTAACTTAAAAGTATGTTCTCGTTGTATCTGTTCTAATGTATTATTGTATGTAATAGTATATTAACGTATAATATGGTGTACCTATATGTGTATGTGATGTGTGTATGTATGTGTATATATATAATGTGTATGTGTCTATATATATATGCATGCATGTATGTGTGTATGTATGTTTATATACTGTAATTTTATATGAGTACGTAGGTATATGATATAACACTAATACATTAAACGCCAACAACTGCCAAATACTCTAACCAACATACATTTCCATCCAAAGGTTGCCTGGAAGAAATTGCGTAAAGCGATAAGGCCGCCCTTTGTACTGCTTCTGTTTTCATAATTCCTGTATCACAATATTGTAATTTGGCGTACAATAAAGTATATAATAAATAAATAAATAAATAAAACATGCAGCTACTACATCAGACTACAGCTGAATGTCCTACCAATCCTACTGACCAATCTTACTTCTTCTTCAGAAGAAGAAGAAGAAGAAGTAAGATTGAGCAATACTACTAAGCAATACGACAAAGCGTCGTGTAGAATGTCCTACAATATTTATTATCATTTATTTATTTACTATTAACCATTAAACTATTAACATGAATAGGAACAGAAGCAAGTAGGTTAAAAGGAAGACAAGTGGAAATTGGTGCAATGACCCCTCATCTCCATTGGAAATAATGCAAAATAATGTGATTACATACTTTATGACGAAATTTCTTTAAATAATATTTGCTGCACTTTCAAATACTTACTCATCTTAAGTGGTTGACATTCAACCGATTGGTTGGTTGTCCCAAAATATTACCAGTGCTACTGCTTAAAATAGTACACTAATAAAAAATACTGATAAAAACTTTCAAAACTACAGTGTACTGTGCAAGACTCTATAAAAAAGTAGAATATAAGAATGCAGCTCACCTGAGGGGCGGAGTGAGTCAAAAGTTAGGAGAAATGAGGTAAAATCGAAGTTCCGGAGGCAAGTTTAAAAAGTCTAATTTTCCTTCATACGCGACTGGAGTACAGGAGGCTACGGCTCCGATGGCAAACGAAAGAAAAATATGGACATGTATTATAATAATTGATTACTACTAGTACTGTTTTGATATTTATAAGGTAGGTGCTAATTTTATTTAGTTCAATTTTAGACAAAGCGCACAATAATCCCTACTAATATTATAAATGTGAAAGTAACTCTGTCTGTCTGTCTGTCTGTCTGTCTGTCTCGCTTTCACGTCCAAACCACTGAACCGATTTTGATGAAATTTGGTATAGGGGTAGATTAGACCTTGAGAAAGGACATAGGCTATATTTGGTCGCGATAGCCAACATTCACGCGGGCGGAGCCGCGGGCAAAAGCTAGTTGTTTCATAAAACTACAGATATATTTTTCAGTCCATCTTAGATAAAATATTATTTCATTATTACATACATGAAGTGATGAAGAAGTAGCTCGTGAAGTATGTCAGGATAGAGTCCAATAGCGGGCTATTGTCTCCGCCTACCCCTGGAGGGAAATAGACGTGAGTATTACTTACATAATCTTTTTCTAAAGCATTATGAATTAAGTATACAGTAAAGACACCCTTTGGGCGAGAGTGAAGTCGAGGACTCGGTACGATGCAACAATATACAGAATGTCTGTGTTGTGATAGCATGTCTTTAGAACCTACATTATTAGCGCGCCTTAAGTTTGCTATTTCTGTAGACACCTATACACACGAAATCAATTTTTTAATATCACATTTCGGAGCTATAAAACCCTTTTCTCTAAATTATTATAAACTCACACTGTCACAAGAAATTTCGGTAACCTCTTAAAAAATGTTCTACGAAAAATACCTTGCTCCCAAGTTATCACTTCCAAAACTCAGAATGTCCATATTATACTCAACTAGCGGCAGTTCCCAACATGGCTATGCTATAATAAGGCAAAGTTGGCGATCTCACTAGTGAGATTTTCTCCCAATCATAACTTTCAAAGAAAAAGGAAATGTTACAGAAAATTGCATCTAATATTTTATGCAGTGGTATGTTTGTTTGTGGCAGTTAACAGAAGATAGAAAAGATAAATAGAAATGAATCGTAAGTAAGTGGGCCCAAGCTCATCTTCGGTTTGCACCTGCTAATTGAAGGATGTAGTAATGGCGCAGACTCCTCGGGGTTGGGAGGTCAGATGGCAGTCACATAAGTTGTATATGCCAAATAAATTCAAGGAAAGGGAGTAAGTGGACCCTGGGACCCTAGGTAAAAGCCTCGGTTGTATATAAATGGGAACAACTAAGATGATTATGATGACATACGCAATCGTATAAGGACTTGATTCACAATATAATTTCGATTTTAGATTGACACAAATTTAAATTGTGACGTGAACCCACTCCTAGCACAAGCAATTTAGCTCAGTTGGAGGTTGGAGGGGTTAACGGGAATATTAGTAATTTCGTTTGCTAGTATTCTCTTTAAAAAAAACTTAAATATCGAAAACAATTCTACTGAATATTATAAATCTGACAGTTTGTGAAGATGTTTGGATGTTTGTGACCTAATCACGTTGCTAATCAAACGGGTGAACGGATTTAGCTGTTTAGAGTATGGAAAACACATAGACTAAGTTTCAGGCATAAAACGTAAGTAATGTAAATGAAGCTATTAAATGAAACTTATGAAAGATATCAGTATAGTATTAGTATATTACAACGACCGGCTACGACATTACAATGAGCAAAGTGACAACTGGGTTTATTTCTTCTTATCACGTAGTGACGTTTCTTTGACGAGTTTATATTCAGAATCCATCAGTAAGTTAATAAGTTTCCATAGGTTGTTGGACCAGCATCAGAAGACCACGTGGGCAGATCCGCGGGCAACAACTAGAACAAAAAAAGGTAAATATCCCATTAATTATTATAATAGTAACCTAAACAACACGTTTTTAATATAAAACTGTTAGTATTAAATGCACAGAGCTAGGTGCTGAGCCCGCGATAAATCGTCAGAACATCTTCGCGTCGCGGACCAATTAGTACAAGATGTTGCCGCGCAACCCTCGCGGGCCTGCCTTATGCAGGAGAGAACCAGTTGTTTGCGTTAGTTAACTCACTGAAAATAATGGTTTAGTAAGACCTCTGAATATTTTCCTGCCGCTACTGATATTCAAAGATATATTGGTAATTGAATTAATTTTGATGCATTTATTATGCTGATTGTCGAAATCAATTTACAAAGAGAAAAGAGAATCGACCGAATTTGAGTTAGCTTCGTACGGTCTCGGTGGCTTAGCGATTAGAGCATTCCCCCTGAAAGGGAAAGATCGCGGGTTCGAGTCCCGTCTGAGGTCGATTCTCTTTTCTCTTTGAATATTGATATACTGGTAACTTCGCGTCCATTACACGATAGGTTTTACCGTCAGTTTAACCTATATGTCAGTATAACCTACGTGTAACTCGTATAACCATTATTTAAACGTAATTCATGACTGATGGCATGAATGACGCTGCATGAGCGTGTAATGGACGCCTTATAGAGTTTCTTCTAGAATAACGATTCCTTTAATTTTCTTTAAATTATACCTACATTTTATCTGCGTGAATTCAGTTTTATAAATAACTTTAATAGTAAATATTAACACGTTCCTTTTTAATAATTGTTTTAGTGCAATATTATTGCAACACTTTGAATTTCACATTCAAAATGTTAACGGGAATCAATGTGATAGCAGTAGAAGAACAAATTCTTGAATAGTCTTACTCGTTCTGCATATTATTATGCATAACATCATCCGAATGGGTGGCTTGGCGGCGAGACTAGTTTTTAACGAATGCCGTGAACGCGTTAATTACTTTTACTGTAATTAATATGATTTAAAGATCTGTGAAAAGTATCTATGTATGTTGTAGTTTGTATTATATAAAATTATGTACAATTCTTGGAGAAGTTGGGGTCAGATGGCAGTAAAACAGACGAGGAATAAGCGGACCAGTGGTCAATTTCCTAAACATTAATTTTTTATGTTTTGTAAGTTCAATTTTAATGGCCTATACAGGATAAATTATAATATATTTTTGTCTTTTGTCGTCTGTGAAAGTGTAGGCAAGACCGTAGAGTTGCAATGACGGATCCATGGCTTCGGAATAGGCCAACATGCGACGATGTGGCCATCTGCCGTGCGTAATAAAATCCGTGTGATTCTTCACACATCATGGAAAACCGCCTTAACGAGAACATCCTGGAATCCATGTAGCACTTGGATTTTGGCAGTTTTCGGTGCCTTACTGACCAATAAGGCTGACTCGATTCGGGTTTCTTAGTCCAGGTTCTAATCCTGGGGCCTTAGACAAAGTGACATTCTATTGATGGAATCGCTTTGAAGCGAACCGTTTTTAATGTTTAACAGTGGTTTACGTGACATTGCAGTGGTTATAGTAATAATGATATGTGAAATAATGTATTTCGAGTTAAAAAGATTCAAATTTCATAAAAAAAATATGATTATATTAATGATTTATGTCAATTTCATACCACAATGAGCGATTCCACTGGCGTTTTCGCCAATAGAATGTCACTTTGTCTAGGGCCCCTGGCCATTACACTATCGTCGACGTGAACCCACTACTAACATATTATGCTGTACTCGCTAGTTTAGTTAAATTAAGACCTAAAATGTAAACATCTTCATCCTAGCGTTAATCCCAGTCGCATCTGAAGCTTTCACCTCGGAGTCTGGGGTCCGCTTTACCAGTCTAGCTGCGGATTTGGCTGGACTTCGATATTTTGCGTAAAGCGACTGCCACCTGACCTCCACAACCAATGGCGACATTGGGCGATATCGAAGCATTGCAGTTAGACCAGTATTTGCATGGTGGCTGCGCTGTCGAAGCAAATAAATAAATGAATTGAATTGTACTCTAGTCATCAGTAGCCATTTCTGTTACTAATCCAAATATCTTATCACTACTAGCACTACTAGGTATGCAATGAAATTGTTACAAGGTGGGTATTCTAGATACATCTACCTACATGTATGAATGGCTTCTTAAGGTAACTGATGGCTGCAGTATCCGGATTACCCGACGTCTTCAGCGCGTGTTTTGCTTCAATCCTTCGAGACAAGCAGCGTCGACCTGATTGATTATGTCGAAGTGCTGTTGTGTTATATGCCGGGGGAGAAACAGAAGATCCACTCCGTTCAGTTTTCTTAGGTGAAAAATCCCAATAGGTTTGAATATGACTGCTGTTATTTATGTGGAATATACCTTAAGGTTAGCGCTACACTCGACAGAAAAGTCATTGCAAATCTTGCGTGACAAAGCACCATCTCTTGTCATCTATGCTTAATATTATAAAGAGGTAAAGTTTGTGAATTTTTAGAGTTGTAAAGAGAAATTGACACCTACAGGTAGAGAAGGAGTGGCCCTATTCATCTTCACCGGGAACCAACACGGCTAATACTACTAATATACGCCTAAGAAAATAAAATAGCATTTTTACTGCCTCTGTGGCGTTAGCAGTAGTGAACACGGTTGCTACGCAGGAGGCGCGGGTTCGATCCCCGCTCAGTGCAAATATTTGTATGCATGAATATGAATATTTGCATTGGTCTGGGTGTTTTCTATGTATAATATGTATGTTTTTACAAAAAAAAAATGTATCTATGTATGTTTATCCGCACTCTAGAACCCATAACACAAGCTAGTTAAGCTATGCTTACTTAGGGTCTAGATAGCGTTGTGTAGATTGTCGTACAATATTTCATTTTATTTATTTTGTACTACTGTCTTTATACTGGTGTATTGTGTTCGATCTGGATTCGAATAGCATATGTAATATATTGGAGAGCAAGGATTAGGCCACAAGCTATCAGGTTGATGCATTGGGTCCATTGTATTGGCCATGAATCGGTGTGCATGCGCTCGGAACAAAGGTGTCTTACCGACATACATTACATACGCAGCACCGCGAATTTGTGTATGACCATTCTACAGCGGATATACCTACTGCTCCATACAAAGGACAACCATTCAAGTCTTTTATTTAGTACTGATTATTGCCCGCGGCTTCATCTGCGTAGGTGTCAATAATCCCAGCCAAACAAAGCTTGTGTCCTTTGCCAAGCTCTAAACTATCTCATTAGGTTATCTTCAAAAATAACGAACTTTCATACAAACTTTCATCCCCTATTGGAACCCCTTTAACCCCTTCTTCGCAATAAAAGATAGCCTATATCCTACCCCAAGCTTTAGTCCATCTATTTACAAAATTTCAACAAGTTTGGTTCAGTGGTTTAGGCGTGAACGTAGACAGACTGGGACAGTCACTTTCGCATTTATAATATTTGTAAGAATTTAATCCCCGCATAGTATGTACAAACAATTCCATGGTTCGGTAAATCTTCTCCTTGCTGCACTATAAAGTCTTTGAATTCCTTACCAACATGTGTTTCCTTCATCCAGTTGCTTCACGGAAATATCGAAGTTCCGTCAAATCCGCAGTTAGACTGGAAAAAGCGGACCCAGACTCCGAGGTGAAAGCCTTGGAAGCAACTGGGATTACCGCTAGCATGAAGAAGAACAGGTGTTCCCTTCATCATCAGTGTGGAATACAGGCGTGAAAAAGCACTTGATGAGGCCATCAAGCTGAGGGTCACCTCTTTCCTGAAAATTTGCCTTCAGACGAGTTAAAGTCTCATCAAGTTCTTTATAAAAATTGAAATTCATTCAGACTGCGCTGTTTCCACCCTTCTCGGTTTTCTATTCTTATTTTTTTCTCTACACTTAATAATTTTCTTCGTTCTATATATTTCTTTCAACCTATTCCAGTTTAAGATCATCTGCAAACGGGGTACTCTAAATATAATGTCAATTGAAGGTATCGAGCTACTCTATTTCGAGGACGATATAAATACAAATCTTCGATGCAGGAAGATTTCGAACGATATCCACCTCCACCCACTACCCAGGCAGCATATCTCTCAGTATAGATTTAGAAATAAACTTAAACTGCCTCTGTGGCGTAGCGGTAGTGAACGCGGCTGCTACGCAGGAGGCGCGGTTTCGATCCCCGCTCAGTGCAAATATTTCTATGCAGGAATATGTATATTTGCATTGGTCTGGGTGTTTTCTATGTATAATATGTATGTATTTACAAAAAAAAAACTGTATATCAGTAGATATGTTTATCCGCATTCTAGAACCCATAACACGAGCTAGTTAAGCTAGGCTTACTTTAGATCTAGATAGTGTTGTGTAAAATGTCCTACAATATAAAAAAAAATACTATCTACTTATTTATTGTTAAAACAAATTTTAAAAGCGATGACTGTAATTATGAGCAATATTATTGTCAACCTTATTTAAGATAGAAGTCAACTGAAAACTTATTCCAGAGTCTGTATTACAGCAGAAAGGTTGAGAAAAGAACCCAATAACACTGGGTTATTCAAAACAAGTTCAAAAATATGCTCGTACACTATTTAAGCGTTATTTACATAGCGACCTTATTCCATTTAGACATAGCCAGCTGGAAATAGTATACAGTAGTATGTGTATGACAAGTAGCACGATATTGCATAGTACTTTAAGCGTGTTCTAATGGAATAAGATTGATACTTAATTACCACTTGAAAACTGTTCGATCATTTTTCCGCCTGATTTGAAATAAGCCCTACTTGGCCTTCATGCATAACATGGCTGTCCCAATTGATCAGTCCGATTGGAAAAGTACCTCCTCCTTACAGAATATCGCAGCCATAATAACCTCGTGTTATGTTCCCGGCGTATGTTGAGTAGGGTAGCCAGAGTTCACTGTAGAGGTTTTGTGCTGTCAGTGGGAAAACCAAAGGTTTGTCACAATCTCTCTATTCTAACAGGGTCACGAACGTGACCCCTCTAGTGTTGCACACGTCCATAGGTCACGGTAACCACTTTCCAATAGGTGGGCCGTGTGCTTGTGCCACCTAAGTGGTATAAAAACACACATTATTGCGTCACCAATGTAGACATCAGTCATCAGTTCATAATGTTATAGCGACCAACAAGTTTGGCAACAAGTTCGCCAATCTTCAACCCCATATGTCTCTCAAAGTGCGGCGCCAGGGAGTCGATATACGTAAGCTTATCCATCTGTCTATTGACAACTGCATTATTCACTCGCCAAGGAGAGAAACTGAATAGGGACCATTACGTGTACGAAACGCGTTTAGAACAATATTGTCTTTCAGTTGATACGACTTTGTGAATAGATTTGTGCAGTTAGGGCCAATTTATAGTTCTCTATCTATACTTTAAACTAATATTATAATACACGAAAGTAATTCTGTCTGTCTATCTGTCTGTGACGCTTTCACTGAACCGATTTTCATGAAAGTTGGTATAGATATAGTTTAGACCTTGGGACAGGACATAGGCTATATTTATTCCGATATTCATGCGGGCGGAGAAGCGGGCAATAGCTAGTAATCTATATTTATATCATAAAGCTGAAGATTTTGTTTGTTTGTTTGGTTAGTTGAACGCGGTAATCTCATAAACAGGTTTAGATTAAAAAATATTTTTGATTTGAGAAGTCTTGAAGGTTATAGACTATTTACCTTCACGCTATTAGTAAAGGGAGCAGAGCGCTAAGCACACATGTCCATAAATCCGACAGGTTACTGTGCATTATTTTTTTAAACTAAAATTAAGAACGGGCATATAATTCCTAGTATGCCGCGAACGAAGCCGGATTTAGTCGGCTTGTGTTATATTAGTGCTTGGGCCTCGTCTATAAAGAAATCCTAAAACGAAGTCGTACGGGTGATTCTCTGATAGGGTCCATCCAGGAGGTATCTTACTCGTCAATCAGCCGTCTACCTAGCTGACTACGGACCCAAAGATCTTTAAGAGGCCCCATACACCAAATGAAAGTGCGATATCTAGCATAATCTTATTCAGCGTCTTTGAAAGAAAAAAAAGGTTAATGCTATAGGATTGTCAGCACACATTATCATACAATTTCATTCCATAAGGAAGTAGACGTAAGGCAGACAAATCACACCCGCTTACACAATTTGTCAACGTAATCCTCCACAAAGGAGCCGAGAATATACTGAGAACTTTGAGTGATTCCCCGTGCAGAGATACGTGTCTCTGGAGAGCCGAACGAAAGGAAAATTGCTTTAAAAAAAACCTTTTTACATACATACATATTACATACAATCACACTGTTCTCCCCAGAAGGTTAGGCAGAGGCGAATTAACACCCACATTTCACCAATCAAAGTATTAGGTCTTACGTAAATGGGGGTGAGCCTTTTACCCAATCTTCTAATATATAAAAATCAATGCCACTTTTCGTTATTATTTTATAACTCAAGAACGGCTGAACCGATTTGGCTAATTTTAGTCTTGAAATATTCGTGGGTATCCAGGGAAGGTTTAAAGGATGAGAAAATAGGAGCAGCGGGAACGGTAAACATATGGCGGTACGAAGTTCGCCGGGACAGCTAGTATAATATAATTAATATAATATAATCTGTCAGACTGTAGATACGTCTTTATGGTCCGTCATAGTTACTAAACGGTTAAAATGATTTTGATGTATATTTTGTACCGTAAACTGAGGTTACTTTGTGACAAGTGGGTAATTTTTAGATAAATTAAAATGTGATATTTTTCAAAAGCAGCAAGCAAACGTAAGAAACAGAGGAAAGACAGGAATGACATTTCTACTTCTGAAGAAAGTGACGATAATTATCGTTAAAAAGAAAAATCTAATTTCAAGTTTAGAGTAAAGTTTACAGTAGTTAGTTAGCTTACTTGGCAGAACTGAAAAAGGACCATCATAGTTTCAAAGTTCAATTCTCTTTCGATTCTTCAATAATTCACATTTCTAAACTCGAAACTTTGCTTATTCGAATGAATATAAAAAAATATGCGCCGCGAGTCTCATTATTACATTTCTAAAACCACTTTCAGGTATGAAAAGGAGCGTCAGTCAAAAATATATTCCCGACATGAAAGAGGTACAGAAAAGCTGCGGTAGCGCGCGCCAGGAGCGAGGAGCCACTTGAAAACATGCTTTTTCCACGTAATGCCTTTGAGGAAATTAAATAAACTGCAACACCGCATCATAAGCATCCTTACGAGACACGGTGTGCTTGTGTTCGTTTTCAATGGACGATGCGGCACGTCAACGATACCTAATTTTCGGGAATATTATAAATTGTAATCTAAGGCCCGTTCTAGAATGGTATTCAGTTCTGAATGTCGATTAACTGTGGACAGATTGTATAAAAAAATTGTCAATTTGTTTAAACAATCTGTCCTCAAATAAATGGAGATTCAGAACTGACTGTTCTGAAATTACAGATCTTAATTTGGTATAACTGTTTTTGTGTGAAACGCTGTTACCGTTACCTCTGAACTACTCTGGATGTTTGTAACAGGCGTTCGTGCTCCTTAAAAAAAATTGTGGAAATATTTGAACAATAAAAATCAATTAAAAGATTTGTGGAGGACATCGGGCGTAGGATCAGAGAGAAGTCAGGCGACTCCCGCGCTGGATCGTATCTGGTGCAGAGGTTAGCCATCGCCATCCAGAGGGGCAACGCAGCGAGCCTGATGGGCACTTTTGCAGTGGGTACAGGTCTGGGCGCTCTTTCTTAGGAGTTCTTAGGATGAGCGTGGATGTGTGTAATAGTAAATTTTATTATTTTATTGATATTTATTTGTAAACTTGTATATTTATTGACTTAAATAAATCATTTATAAGCTTAAAAAATTAAAATATTTAAACCGAATTTAACATTTCATTACTTTCCTATTGGAGAACTGTCACGAAATACGTACGTCATAATAATACTTTACACAATATTTGAATAAGGTCATTCATATCATCATCATCATTACAGCATTAGTCCCGGATACATCTGGGTAGTCAAAGAAAAAATACTGTTCAGATCATACGCCTTAATTTCAGTAAGGATTATATCGTGTGTAAAAGTAGCCGCGTGGTTCCCGGCAGAGTAGATTGAGCCACCCCATTTCTTCCCATGTCATAAGACACAACATAAGACAGATATATACAGATTCAGCCTCAGATGTATGGCTCGAGTCAACAATATATTCAGGGATAAAGGCGTGATTATAATGTATTAATTATGGAAAAGTAAAATATTACCGTCTTTACAATGAAAACGCACTCAATGTACGTCGTAGCCGGCGTGCGCGCAGCGTGTTTCCCTAGCTTCCTTTTATATGCGGTCTAATGCGATTTCGTCTCACCTTGTACGTAAAATTGATGTTCAAACCATATAAAAAGGTTACGAGAAATTTTTGTACGCCATTTAGAGTGTGTTCTTCATCATCTAGCTGGCAAATTTAATAAATTATGTGCACAGTTCAAGAGTGGAACTCCCTGCCTGATTCTGCGTTTTCAGAAAGTTTAGCTTTAGAAAATAAGGACCTGGATACGACTATTGGTAGATGGCTCCCACCGTTTCGCCGCAAGATGGTCATAATGGGAAAATTTGGAGCACTCAAGGCAGTGACTCGGTGGCTCAGTGGTGAGAGTATTCTCGCATTCTCGCGGTCGCCGGTTCAATTCCTGTCTGAGTCGTTTCTGTTTTTCTTATCTTAATCGATTTAATCGAAAAGACCTTCAAGTCGAGTGCATATTAGGTTTCTTCTAGACAAATGTGTTCCATCGTAGACCACTTTATCATACCACCAGAGGTCTTGAGATAGAGGTCAAGTGTAAGCCTTACAATGATAAATAAAAATTATATTACCATCGTAACAAATAAGACACCCAAGGAGCGTATAACGTGCAACACCAGGAGCATCACACTCATGCTACCGAACCTGTAAGAACCTTTTGATGCCCTTCTTGAAGAACCCCATATTGTAGTCGCTTGGAAAAACCACAGCAGGGAGATTGTTCCACCACTCAAGCGTGCTCCGAATGAAGTTCCTTTCATACCTCACTGTCTGCACCGATTTCCCTGTCGAACAATAATTCTTCTGAACACACATCATTTTACAGGCGGTAGAACACTCTCAGCGTTACCTTCTTCACCAAAACAACCGTGTGCCACAATAACAATAATAGTCCTTTCATTTTAGCTGTAGCACAGTCTTATAGATAGTAATACTGTGACTGTAGTGTCCTACAGAGTTTGTTTCTAATGACCGGTTCACCACTAGGCTCTAAGGGTTCTTATATAAAGAGACAGGCCCTCGATTCTGCTAAAGCAAAACCACTGTCGTGCCACAGTCTCTGCAAAAATTGGCATTAAATTTTAGACTTTATTGCTATAGAATTAAAGTCCAAAATTAAATGACAATATTTTCATTACACGCTTTCGTTCACTCTACAAAAAGCCATTTAATTTTAAACTTTAACAGCATTATTTTAAAGGCTAAAATCAAATAGAATTTTCTCGCAGTCTCTGTGGTGTGACAGTGGTTGTGCTTTAGCAGAATCGAGGCCCAGGTTATCAGTATCGGCTATCGGTAGCCATTTATGTCAATTTGTCATTTGTCAAAAAAGACACAAAATATTCGCATCAATGTGTTTTAACCGACTTCTAAACAAGAAGGAGGTTCTCAAATCGGATGCTTATATTTTTTTTAAACATATTCTTTATGTATGCACCCTAAGATGGGTTACGGATTTTATCTAATAGCTGGGTGATATCCAGACCAAGAGGTCATCTCCGTACCTTATGCCATCCAAACTTTGACTCTTACAATATGTTTTAAAACACATCTTGGTTCCACACGACTTCCAATATACACAAAGTCAAAACAATCAACCAAAGTGCACACAATACATATACTAAAGAACTCTCAACTCTGTAATGAATAGAAAACAATAACATTAATCTTAAAGAACAATAGTGTTGATTATAAAATTTATACAAACACCACATTGTAGTAAAATCACAATTGATGAGTCCCAAACTTACCACTCGTAATGTAGACAATGGCATGGCATTAGTTGTAGAACGAGGATCGAAGTGTCAACATGTGTTATAGTGCTTTACTTGTGATTGCCGCATTCATTTTCGTAAGTTACCCATTTTTATTATCAGATCCGGTTGGGTCACCGATATCCGGGATGGTGGTCCGATGTGGTAGCGCCAAATTATAATACATAATTATATATGTTTCAAAAGTACATTGGTGTTTCAAAAGTACTGAAACAATACACAATCTACCAGATTTTTAGGAACACGATGTTTGGTGAATGCCTAATTTCCCGTGGGCAAGACGATGACACCGTGGTTCTCACACTATGTCGAAACTGGAAATGGACCAGGGTCAGCTGGGTTGCGAGGGATATGTCTTAGGTAATCTTACACCCTGGCATCTGAAGATCTAAGATGTCGTGCGATTTAAGTTAGTTCAGGTCTGACATAACCGCTCCCGCTGGACGTCAGGGAGTTATCCGAGGAAATATCCGCACGAAAAGAAAAAGGTTGACCGATAACCGAATGGATGACCCGCGATGTCTGCAGGTTACTTTATCCATTGCCCATCACCTTTTAGGGAAGGCGTAAATGCTCCATTATACTCATTTTGGTTAAAAGGGAAGCTTGCTTTTTTCTACTTAGGTTGCAGACAAGCACACGCTGCACCTGATGGGAAGTGGCTAGCGGTACTCGGTTACTCATTGTATTTATCGGGTATGCACTGTTGTTGATTCTGTCTACAGGAGTTCCTACCCAATCGTCTAGGTTTTCTATGCGACAATAAAAGCTCCCATCTTATCATTGAGTACAATGATGGGCACTCAGGGACCAGGTGGAAAGGGGTCAGATGGGAATGGGGATGGGGATTAGAGAACAGTGTATTGTAAATCCCTTATGATTATCCTGAACTAAATGCGTAGACTGATCCTATTGCTTAATCAAACAAAAGACTGACTTTTGCTGCTGCTATTTTTATAAAACTTTGCCCAAAGCAGTTGCCCAGTAGGTGTCACTTAGTTCTCTTCAACATCTTCGTATTTCTATGGTACGCCGATTGCTACTGATATCTAATGTGTACATTATCGATGAGGATTCTCCCCCCCCCCATGAATGAAATGTACCAGCCCAACAGAATACCGCGGGTTTAATAATCTCTTAATAATAAATAAGGGTAGCCAGAGCTCACTAAAGAGGTCAGTGGGTAGACCAAAGTCTTACTCTGTTTGTCTTCTTCGCTAATGGCACAGAATCACTCTGTTCTTAAAGGGTCGGCAGCACGAGTGTGACCCATAGGCCACGGTAACCACTTTCCAACGGGTAGCCGTGTGCTTATCTGCGACCTAAATGGTATAAAAAAAAACAAGTATATGGTTGTTTTATTATAATAAATCAAATCAAAATTTTAAAAAAATATTGATTTTGCCAATTCTAGAAATTCGTACATCTCTTCTAATCGTCATTCTCTTTTAATCCTCCATTCGTTCCAGTGATAATTTATCACTGGAACTGCAATAGTCCCAAGTTTGACAGGACCACAATACAAGTTTTTTGTACAGGAACTATTTTTTTCTTTACAGACTGATATCAATGCAGACTCTTCAGAAGACCCGCAGACATTCACCTACTATGCACCACCGACATTGAACTTCCACGATATCTACGCTAACAACCTGGCTCTGCTAACAGACGACTCCACAATCGGTAGTCTGCTAGAAGACGACTCGTTCCACCTTAAAAACATGCCCGCTCAATTTGTTGAATTCCACCCTCGAGCGATAACAGTACCGACTGTTACATCATCACCATCAAAAAGCCTTCTAACCACTACTTTATTCAAGAATACTACCAACTCGATCGATGCTCTCCTCACTACAACAATATCCACAACCGAAGAACCAGAGTCTCCTATCAAAGTTCTTCCTATTGCTACTAAGAGGACGAAGTACCAAAGAGGAGTTCTAGATCTTCTGTTTCCAGCTACTAGGGTTAAAAACTTTAAATCTGTCTTTGATACTGTCAGACGTTTGTTGTCTTATACTTTCTAGATAGATCTTCTTATTGTTATTGGTGCTGTTCTGTTGTATTGGCTAGGCTAGTTCAAGTCTTAAGAAATCTTACGAGCTAATTTCAAGATAGAAAGTATTCTAACGTTTGTATGGTAAGATTTCCTTTAGTCTGCTCTAGAATAGATGTATTTTAAGTTATCTCTGAAAAAATGAACTCTGTAAAATTGTCAATCCTAAGTTATCATATATCTATAATATAAAAATGAATCCCTAAATGTGTTGCTAAGCGCAAATCTCGAAAACGGCTGAACCGATTTCGCTAATTCTTTTTTTAGAATATTCCTTAAAGTACGAGGATGGTTCTTACGGTGAGAAAAATTAAAAAATGGCGGTACGAAGTTCGCGGGGTCAGCTAGTGTTTAATAAATGTATTTATATGAGTCAATGCATATCGAATATGTCATTTACTACTTTTGTCAGTAATCACAAATTGACAGTAATATTAAACGCTTAAAATTATTTATAATTTTTGCATGAGAACGCACATTTCACCCGCTGCCTAGAAAGTAAATAGCAAGAGCAAAAATAATCTTTTTCGTTACTGCGAAAAGATTTACCATTTTTAATAAACAGTTATGCTTATGCTTGTAAAGTAGATGATCTAAATTAATTATTTGTTTAATATGTTGTCAAGTACTTAATAATAATTTAAACATAAACTTTTTAAGACTTACTTTAAAGACTTAGAAATTAGGTATCTAATATAAATTATAACACAGAAAGGAATATGAATGTATGAACAAGAATTTATTATTAGAGCTATTGGGATATTTATCATCTATTGTTTCGAGTTTCGATATTTCAGTGCTATTGCAAGCACTGGAGTATTAGCGGTAAACAGTGAAAGAAACAGCGTCCAAATATCGCAAACTCGAACAATACAACATGGCAAATATCCCGATAACTCTAAGTGTGAGTGACCATGATAGTTTGAATACCTTTAAAATAATATTTATGTATTTGTACATACTTTTTATTTTATACAATACCTTGTGGTATAAAGTAAAAAAGTATTATTGATTATATTTGAGATAAATATAAGAATCATTAGATATCTATGTTTCCATACTAGTTATGGTACTGTATAGATAGCTGGTTAAAAAAAGAAGCCTTAGTAAAGGAGTACATGGTATTCTGATTTTGTATAAAGTATAACATTTGCTTGCAAATTATAGCCTAATATCCTCTAGGCAACATTGTTGTGTGAAAAGTTGTGCAACATTTTTGTACAGCGTTGCACAACAAGTACGCGCAAGCGTAATGTTATCTGTCCACGTATAACCTAGCGTCGCGCGACGTGTTGCGCGTCAGCTGCAAACATCGCGCGTGTTACCCAGGGTTATTGTTGCAACAAATTTTGCGTAGTGGATATGAGGCTTTTGTATGTGATCTGAGATATTTGTGATTTGTATTCTATTTAAGATTTGAAATATAATTGCACAATCCACCACATATACTCTTAGCACCTGTTATTTATCAAAATAACCTTGATCCAAGACACAACAAAACGAAGTTTCAGCCTTTATCATAGTGACATAGTTACCTACAAGACTCTAGAATTATACAGAAAAGTCCTACGTACGCATGCAAAAACTAAATTGTCACAGTGAAATACAAACCACTTTGACGGATCCTATCACTCTTTATCGACGGTCCGTTGTTGCTTTTCGGCTACCATAACAGTGCTGGTTACTGAAAAGCAAGAACGTGACATCATTTTTATTAGTCCTATGACGTCAATTCAATGAGTAATATTCGCGTGAACTTTTGACAGTACGTTATAGTACTTAATATGACAATATAATAATAATGTTTGCTTATAAGTGGTTCTATTTTATTTATTGGAGGCATCTTCGAATATACTTGTTCTATATTTCGTCAGTCTTCTGTCTCTTTCATTAGACCCAAGCGAAAGTGAGACGGACAGTTTAGTTTATATTGTCAGAAACAGCACCAATTTTTGACTCGGCCTTATTAATGAAATTTCCTACAATGACATGTTAACCAATATTGTTGCCAAATGATTTTTTGTTCTTATCTCCCGCCAAAGCTTTATTTATTATGGTTAAATAAATTGTACAGAGGTTATATATTTGTATTATTTAATAGACAATATAAAGGCTGTCTCGTTTGGACTACTCCCGTTTGGGAAACCCCATACAATAACTAAATAAAAGTGACATTTCGTACACTTTTTGATTTCATATATTTTATGGCGTTTGGACAACCATTTGAATGATATTAATATAGAATGGTTTTTCCAACGCCACAAAATATATCGAATATACAAAATTTTTGTAACGTCACTTTTATTTAAGTAAGTTATGGGGGTAACGAAATGGGAAATTTTAGAAACTGGGTGTAGTCAAAATAAAGACTGGACGAGGGACTCGAAAACCTATTATGTTTTTCCTGCAGTTTTCAATTACTGCTGAGGAAAACCTCCTATAGACACTTGGGACACAGTCTAGCTAGATAATAGTTACTAAGACGTAACAGATACATTTTTTTATTGGCACAAGTTTTAATTTACTGTAAAACTTTATTTTACTTATATTGAATTAAATAATAAACTAAAACTAAAAGAATAAAAAAAGGGATCAAAAGTTCAGGAGTCGAAATACTTCACTTTAAAACTTTAGTGTTCGTTTATTAGTTAAACTAATTTAATGTTAGTAAGACTATAAAATACAGACAATAAAATTTATTTTAATAGTGTTAGTAACATTCACACCTCGCTCGCACAACAGGATCACCCCCTTAAGTGGGACCGAAAAAAGTAGGCGAAATGCGGGTGTCAATGTACCTCTGTCTACACCTTTGGGAATTTGCAAGCGTGAGTATTATGTATGTACCTATTTATCATTCATCGCCATATTTATCATGTTTTTCATTAGTTTCGAGTAACCGATATTTACACAATCCTGAAATATCAGTTACTCGAAACAAATGAAAACATGGTAAATATCCCGGTGAGTGTTTACACTATTAATGTGAATGACCATGTCAATAACAAAACATACATTATTATTTATGCACGAATATGGAAAATCTCATTACTATGATTCAATAAAAACAATAAGAACATCTAAACATACAAAGACACATCACACCTTCATGATGCCTCATACAAACAAACTAGATACTTACAATTTAAAATACTTATATTTTCAATTATTCAATATTCTCATCGCCGTTCGCATAGGAGCGACGATAAAAAGCACAATTTCAAGTACTCGAACGTATGTAGTTTGTGAAATGTTCTCACTATCCCTACTATCAGTTCACGAATTATGAATGTTTCAGAATTCACGTCACCAAAATCAGGACATACCAGTGTTCAGTTGCTTTTTAATAGTCGTAATGCTTGTAAGTGCTACTAACAGTGACCGTGTCTTCTGATTGCATTTTTTTACTAATAACATTTTTATTCCTAAAAGGAAGTCAAAATATTATATCAATTAATAAATTAATTAGAATAATGAAGTCGACTACTAGACCTGACTGTGTACCGTTACTCTCAATTTTCCGCCTTCCACATGAAATATTATATTTTTTTAATTGAATTTTATATTCGTATTCTACCGATTCCAGCGAAAATACTTTTATACGAACAGTGAGAAGTCAATTTATACCTTTTGTTCGTTAAGATAACATAATACGTAGGGCAGCAGAAAAAAGCACGATTGATATACTTAATATGTTACCAGATTCTATACCCGAATTGGTCATTTTTTAAATGAGTTTTATATTCGGATACTCAATGTTACCGCATATAATGACGCAAACTTGGGACTAGAAATTTGGTTAACAAAATGAACGATTTATTAATACATTGCAACCTAATCTTTCGGGTTCTTTCAGATGTTATTAGCCCTAGAAAGACCAAAAGTCATTATGTTTTTAAAAAAATCCGTGAAAATTTTACTTTTCTTGAACTCTAGCTAAATTAAATTGGTGAGAGCACTGTCATTGTAGGTATTAGATACTCGTAGTTTATTGTTGTTTGATTTAGTAGTTATCAAGTTTCTATTCACTGATTCCCTCAGTCACTAAGTTGGAGTTTAATTATTAATTGTGGGAGTAATCTATTTGTACGTGTTTATAGTTCAATTTTAAGCCGAGATTTTGCTTCCATTTTCGATATTAACACCTAGGTACGACCGTGAATTACCCAACCAGTTTCTAATACTGTGTGCTAATAAAAGCTGAAGAGTTTGTTATAACACGTTTATCGCTGGAACTTTATTTGCGATTCGAAAAATTATTTTTGTATATCATAGCCCGGCTCTTGAGGATTTAAATCGCACGCTATGACTGTGAGAAGTCGAGCAATAACAAAAAAGTTAAAAAAATTAGTAGTAGAATATATAGTAATAAAGTGTATAATAAATAAATAGAAAATAGTTTGGTGAAAAATGGTCGAGAACAGTGGGTTAAACCGTCGAGTAGTTAAGAAATATAGAAATAATCAAACATGTGTGACTTCGCAGGTCGCAGTATAGTCGCAGAAAATCCTGCAAGAAAAACTTGCACGTTATATCATCTGAGTGTTGAAGTTGAATGAATAAATTGAAAGTTTTATTCCTGAACTTCTTAAAATAGGATTATATATTAAATATAGGATTATATATTTAAATAAAAAATACTGCTTTCAAATGAGACTAAGCCATAATCTCGAACTTAAAGCACATAGTAAACTATAACCTCTTAATTAAAACGATAGTAAGGGTCGTACTCGACACAACAGCGCTCACTTGACTAAAACGTGATTCACACTGATTGCACTAATTACACTCGACACGAAAACGCTTGCACTTGAGCTTGAGCACTTTTAAGCGTTTAAGTGCTCTTGAGCGAATGCTTGTCTCCAATTAATTTTTTGGATTAACGCCAAATGTTCACGGCTGAGGCCATTTCTTTGTACAGATAAGTTTTAGTGTAGCTATATACATGGTTTGAAAGTCTGAGCATTATTTTCTTGCAATACTTATCCATGTGGTGATGGAGATAGAACACAAGTATCACCACCCCATCTCATTCAAAGGCTGTCGTAAGAGGCGACTAACGGAAAAATACGCAGATGAAATCACTGCGAAAGTAGGTAAACTCGAAATAAAACCCTGTACCAAACAGAAGGCCTAAGCCTCCCAACTGTGGGAGAGGCCTATGTCCAGCAGCGGACTGCGATAGGCTAATTTGATTGAATAGTTGTCCATATTAAGGCGTATATGTGGCCTCATCGAGATCTTCAAGACCAAGTCAACGTCAGCAAGTAGATAAGCTAAATTTCTTGTTTTAGGATTGAGTTCACGTTGGTAGTGTTACTGGCCAGGATTTGAACTCCCTCTCGACCCGATAGCCCAACCCCTTAACCACTAACTTGACTTGAAAGTTGAAAACCTGGGAGTGGCAACTTCTCAAGCCATATCTATAGTTTGTACTATATCAAAGTACTGCCCGGAAGGTAAAAAGGACGCGCCTAATTAGCATACAAACCGAATAAAAAAATGAAAAAAAGGAACACGCTTCTGCAAAAATGTCGCTACCGTTCGTTGGTTACTTTTGCTGTACGTCAAAGCTTCTATGCAAAAAAGAAAAACTAGGTACCGGTTGGTCTTACTTTTCTGATTTTAACTATATGTCTGAAATCGGCATTTTGCCTGAGACTTTGCCTTCTAACTGTCAGGCGAGGTGAAGTCAAATTGACGTCTCGTGGCGGTGGAGCATTCGACTGCTACGTAGGTATAAGTTCGATACTCATTCAGTGCGAATGTATAAATGATTATGTCTATTTATATTGGTCACTTTGTGCTCTGAAGATTACAAAACTTGGCTGCCTCTGAAAACCAGCGCTAGCCGCGTGCACTAAAACGCAAACAGCATTAGCTGACTGTTTTTCTGTTTAGCTATGTGCGACACTAGATCCCTACTTTAAATTAAAAGTTCTTGCTTTTTTTTCTTGTTTTGTATGGTTACCTATCTTAATCCCGAATTTTAATATTCCGAATATCATAATCCCGAAAACGTTTGGCCATTTTTTCATAATCCCGTTTTTTCAAATTCCGAAGTTTTATTTGCCATATAATCGCAACTCCGAATTTCATTTGCCCAATTATTCATTTGTACGACGTTTTATAATCCAGACGAACGAGTTCCAGACACACGAAATCTAAATGCACAAAATCCAGATGACCGTAATCCATTATGCATGAATGCCCAAATTTTAAAACACAATTTTTTGAAATGCATTTTTTCATTTTTTTTTATTTATTTATTTATTTAATATTCCTTGTTGTTGATAACCAGACAAACAATATCCAGATTTTTAAAATCAAGAACCAAGAACTTCATTTCGTACTTTCATAACGCATAATTTTGTAAGTCAGAATCATCTCTTGGCATAACTTTTAAAGCATAATAATCAAATGCATGCAAACAAGCAAGCACAATCATGCAATGCATGCAAGGCATGCAGCTAGCATCAGGCATGCAGCATGCAGCAAGCATCAGGAATTTAGCATGCAGCAAGCATCAGGCATGCAACATGCAGCAAGCATCAAGCATTTAGCATGCAGCAAGCATCAGGCATGCAGCATGCAGCATGCAGCATGCAGCATGCAGCATGCAGCAAGCATCAGGCATTTACCATGCAGCAAGCATCAGACATTTAGCATGCAGCAAGCATCAGGCATTTAGCATGCAGCAAACATCAGGCATTTACCATGCAGCAAGCATCAGGCATTTAGCATGCAGCAAGCATCAGGCATTTAGCATGCAGCAAACATCAGGCATTTACCATGCAGCAAGCATCGTTTCTGTCACAGCTCCGGCGCTGCGGGGCTCCAGCGGCCCCACACGAGCTTGAAAATTTGGTTTAAGTGCACCTGGTAATTGATTTATCTGGGAAATGAAAAACGGAATTATAGAAAGTTGTCATTCATTACATCTGTCTTTTAAAAGTTCTACCAACCGTTTTCGGGGTTTTGACATTCGGGTAACAGAAATTCGATATTTCAATAGGTTACCGTTTTGTATGGTTTTTGTACTTACATTATATGTGCAGAGTAAAAAAAAAACTTTTCGTTCTTTCTTTCTTTCAAAATAATCTATATCTATAGGTACTTACTACTAATATTTAAAACGGTTGAATAGCCCGTTTATCGAGGAAGGTTATAAGCTAAATATCAACACGCTACTACTCAAGGGAGCGGTGCAGTAACCATCAATGTCAACACCGGGAAATTCCTATACATTATTCCCATTTATATACATACATACATACCATACAGTCACGCCTCTTTCCCAGTGGGGTAGGCAGAGACCACAGCTTTCCACTAGCTACGATCCTGGCATACATCTTTCGTTTCCTCTACTTTCATAATTGTTTTCATACATGCTCGCCGGTTTCGGGTACTCTTGACATGTCCTTTCTTTAAAATGCCTTCGATCTTATTGACATACATATGTCTAGGTCGACCCCTACCGGGTTGCTCATTCACCCTCGCTTCATAAATCTCTTTCCCATATAATATGTATAATTTTTATTAATTCATTCAATGTGACTGTACTTTCGTTTCCTGTTAGTCCCATAACGATCCAAATCTCATAAAAACAGTGACAATAAATGCAAATTCATTCGATAATAAAATTACAATCAAACACCAGGACTTCAAAGATAACAGAATTCAATTGAATTAGACAGAATTGCAAAGACAGCTGAAAAAAAATCCTTCACAGCATTCACCAAACGGGAAGGGAGATTTTTAACATTTTTTTATTAAAATGAAGTTACAGGGGGAACCGGGGTGATAATTTTATTCAAGATTTATCTGAAGGTGCTGACAGACAGACTTTCCACTCAAAATTATGGTGACATTGTGGCCGTTATAAGAAATTTTTATGCAAATCGTTACCTAATATTTTTTCAGGTGAGTAATAATGATTTATTCTGTACGTAACCGTAGTTATAGATTACAACATTGTGCATTTACTTTTTAATTAAAGGATATGTTAATTTGACTTTACCTCGCCTGATGAAGCTGAAGGCAAAGTCTCTGAGAAGAGGGTCGCCATTATAGACACGTACCATGTTACAATGGTGGCACTCAGCTTCACCGCCTCATCAGATGCTTTTTCACTGGTCACACCTCGCTTAAAGGACCCGGTACTGTAGGAACCAAACTCGTGAGCTGGCCCTCGATTCTGCTAAAGCAAAACCATTGTCATACCACAGAGACTGCAACAAATTTCATTAAATTTTAGACTTTATTGTTACAGACTCAAAGTCCAAAATTAAATGAAAACAATTTCATTAACTGCACTCTCCCATTCGCTCTACAAAAAGTCATTTAATTTTAAACTTTAACCGCATTACTCTATAGGCTAAAATTAAATGGAAAGTTCTTGCAGTGGCAATGGCATGACAGTGGTTTTGCTTTAGCAGAATCGAGGGCCTGGACTCCGCTTAAAGACTTTTTACTAACCGACTTCTAAAAAGGAGGCGGTTCTCAATTCAAATGTTTATAATAATATTTTTTATGTTTGTACGCGCAGAGTTTTTTTTTAGCCGTAAAGGCATAATTAATTGAAGCAAACCTTATCTTTATTATTCATACATTGAAATAAAACTACTTTTTAACGAATTCTTAGGAAAAATACTTTTATTGAAATGAGTTAGGTTCGCGTAAACTTCAGACAGTATCATACATAGATCATTATACTTACTATGTTCACACCTTTTATCTACCTACGGTAGGCAGAGATAACGGCCTGCCTGCTTACATACTTCATGAGTTTACTCTACTATGATTAAATTTGTCATGCAAGTCTGTCCAAATTCAACACGTGTTTAAAACTAAACGCGTTTCAAACGCTGAAACAAAGAATATGCGGGCAGAATGAATCGTAAACATTTCGTGTTTTCAGTATTCTATTTATATGCAGGTAAAAAAATTGTGCGTTTTTATTTCATCATAATTTTTACTTTACAAAGGTAAGGTAATAGTGACAATCAAATGGTATTTCTATTGCCAATTTTTCACTCAACTAAAATGTACCTTCAATAAGTGTGATATAGGTATTCACAACTAATAGAAGACTATTGAAATAAAACTACTTTTAACGAATTCTATCGTACACATATTGATAATACACTTGTACTTTTCCACAATATTTATTATTGTCCTAACCGGTTTCGCCTTACGGCATTCTCAAAGGTTTACATTGACAGTTATGAACGTTTCAATCATTGTTAAAGACTGCAATACAACCATTAACCTTTGAGAATACCGTACGGGCTAAGGCGAAACCGGTTAGGACAATAATAAATAGGTATCGTGGAAAAGTACAAGTGTGTTATCAATATGTGTAACAACAAGTTCCACCAAGTGCCATCGATCAACAGTATGAATTGTCTAATTCTATCGTAATTTATTTGGTATTGAGACCCTGGAGAGCTGGGGCTACTTTTCAGGAGCCATGGTCGCGGGGTGGCTAAAGATGTGACAACTGTCTACCATCTTCTTGCCAGGTTTTACTTTAATCCCCGAAAACTTCAGGCAGTACCATGCAGTAGACGACTAACTTAGATTGTTAAGAAGTTGGCTTTACTACACGAGGTCCCGAGTTCGAATCCTGACCATTACATTACCGACGTGAAACCACTCCAAAGCTTCTCCAAACACAAGCAATTATTGAGCTTTGCTGGAGAATTTATTGGGAATACTAGTAGGTAAGTAATTTAGGTTACAAGTTAAAAATTCGAAAAAAAAAATCAAAGTAATATTATAATAATAAATAATAATAAATTCATTTATTTCAGGAACACATACACATTACACATTCGAAACAATAATAATAACAAAGAATTCATACAAGACTACAATTTAATTAGAATTTAATAATAATAATAATAATTCATAATTCATTCATTCGTTCATTCATAATTTACAATTAATTCATAAGTGATTCAATCAATCATTGATCATTCAACATTCATCATTCATCATTGTGGTATATTCAAATTTATTTAATAATAATATATTATTATAATATAAAAACAAACATAATAAAAAAAATGCTTTTAAAATTTCATTACGCTTTCTGATACGGTCATTTAACACTCCAACGTAAAGCATTTGACTCTCAAAAGGCAAATCGCCACAAAACTCAACTAAAATGTTAATTATAACGAAATAATACCGCCAGGGGTTCAAACATTAGCGAAGTTTAGCCCAAAATGAAATTTAAACCCTCTGAATACAAATCAAAAGTTAGATTTAATAATCAGTAATAGGATAAAGGCGGCCGATGGCGCGGAAACCAAAACTCTACAAGTAAAAGTCGGACAAGTTAAAGAGTTTCAATAAACTCCAGTATTGTATTGCGAATGATACTTTTATACGTAGCCGCTTTATACTTTTATTTTTGGAAGAATTTTAAATTAAACTTTATTGCTATTATGTGAAAAGTAGCGTAATAATAATAATCGTCTTATTATTATCATTTACTATTAAAATATCAAAGTTCAATTTCTCGGAATCAGAGGCAATTTAGGTCCTTCATTTCCTTAAGAAATGGTTTTCTTAAATTTCATGTGAAAACTTTTTCCTTCGGTTAGAAATGGACCTCCGAATGATATCTTTATTAATATTTGGGTTCAGTTGTATCAATAATGTAGCAAACAAGCCTAATGGTCCTCAGTCTAGATTGAATAGGTTGCTTCTGGGCAAGTGTGCTCCATAATTGGTCATTATCATCATTTACCAATTATAGATTATAAAATCTAAATGAGTAAGTAAGTAAGTTTCCGTGAAGCTACTGCCATCTGACTTCTACAACTCACTGGCGCTATCGAAATTCTGTAGTTCTAGGTCTATTGAACTTCGATACATAATAAAATAACAAATAAATAAAATAATCCAAATAGGTCGCAATGGAATCTGTCAAAAAGTGATTCTATTTCAATGGGTTTCCTACTTTAGTGCGAAAGAATACATCAATAATTACATTCAAAAAGCAAAATAAAGTGTCCACAACATTTATATATCCGTGAAAATTTGTAATTCAACGCGGCCCGTGAGCACACGACCGTTAAATGAATGAACTTTTCTAAGTTAAGGTACCAACTTGCTTTAATACCGACTTTGAGCTCGCTATGATGAAGCGCCCTTACTTTTAATGACTTTTTGCTAATATCTAGTCCCGCTTTCGGCTTTTGAAGGAGAAACTTTTCGACTTCGATATTTTTTTCAAAGGTTCGTGTTTGAGGTGTGCGAAGTTTTATTATGTTGCGGTTTTTCTTTTTTTATTGGCTAGTCACACACTGGTGATTGGTTTGAATTCTGGTGATACATATACTCCATTCGGTTAGATATTTAACTAAAGGTAAACAATCTTGTGGCAATTTTTTATAAAGACACATACCTATATATAATAAACCAGGGTAACTAACTGACTAACTAGTGGTTCGATTTCGGCCTTTAGTCTTCAAAATAAGTTTCGAAACTGAAATATATTTAAAAACTGAGTTTTTAAATAAAACAAATTAAATAGAAACATCAAGATTTTTTACGTTTAGTTAAGTACCTACCTAACGGAATGGCGTATAGGTAGTGTTATTTTGGAGTTTGTGGCAATTGCGTACTGTCTAGTAAATGAGTTACTTTTTAATAAACGTCAAAACTTGTATGAAATAAAAAAAGTATGATATCACCGTCCACTTATTGTCAAAAAATTTACTTTTATAGGTTAGGTGAATGATTAAAACTAAATAAAAATGATAAAATAGACGAAACTTTTACCACTCTTTTTTGCCACACCAAAAAATTTAATTGAATTGAATTAACATTCTTAATTAAATAAACTCATCTAAAAATAATTTATTTTTTCATCGATTATTAAACAAATGCTATAATAGTATGTACTTAAATATATGTTGGTATACCTCATTTACAACGTGAATATAAACAAAGAAAACCTCACGAACCTTTCTTAAGTACCGAATATTAAATCAACAACTAAACAAGGAATATATTGTAATGTAAAGGAGGCTTGAAGACTCTCTGTTATGCTAATACCGGGACAAGTAGTCAATGGAGACGGGATCATCGTCGGCAGCTGTTGAACACGGAGGAACTGGAATACATAGTATGGGGTAAGGTAAGGCAATGCTATCGGACGGGAAAATTTCGTGTAACTAGTCCAATAACCGATTGTTAAAATCACTTGACTATTAACAATAATGAAGTGTGACGTCACAATATTTTATATCATACAAGTTTGAATGGTCCAATTTGTTAAGACAAGTTATCACATGTGAAATAATTATTATACCCATATTTGGCCAGTTTTTTAGCCGCAGATGGGTAATAAGAAGAGCCTACTTCCTTCTATCAACACAGTGGGAAAAGGCACAATTATTTTTTAATTATCTTGAGTTTTTAATGTAAGTATCTCTAAAGCGATTATTATGCTAACTATTCAAATTCAATTCGACAAGGGATTAGTCGTGGGTGCAAGTCCAGTCTTGGGCATCCACTTCTTCCAATTTAAATTAATTAAACTTAAACTTAACCATGAAACTGGATAAAAATTTGAATGATATCGAAATCAAATTAAAAGACAACTTTTATACCCCAATTTACATGACAATACATCATTTTACACGCAAAACAAAGCCAGCTAACAACGAGAAACCTTCAATTTTATTATAAAAACCGAAAGTCGCACGAATCGCATTCACTACTAAAATAAATCCGGGTCCAGCCACCACAAGTGGGGGCGCCACTCGTCTATTTATCGTCATTTGCATACCAGACGTTGATTCCAGCACGCGTTGTACGCTGGCACGGACAAGCACATTTTCATATTTAATTTTCTATTTAGTTTAATTGCCTACACATTTCGTTGCATGTCCGGCGTTTTTAGACTCAATTTACATACGGAAGGTTTACAATAGAATCATGTTCTCATTTGTATGCCAATTAGCAGAGCTTTTCACCAACGTTCTTATAAAAGAGTCCTTGAATTGAGTTATTTACGTCCGTTAATCAGCTGGTAGGTATACCGACTAGCAGGTGAGTTAGGTTAGAATCACCCAAAGATCTTGACTCTGCCTAAATATTTGAATTTTCGAGACTGAACAGTAAACAGAAATTGCGTCATCGAGACTGCTTGTTTCTGATACCAGGCTCCAGTAGCTGCCAATTACTGAGCCCATTCATAAGGAGAGATATCCTTCACGCAATAGTTGCTTTAGAAAAAAAAACAAAAAATATGCATTCTGTATGCAATTTGAATTCTGTACGCCTCTGGAGTATTTAATATGTAATATGTTTTATTCGAAAACTCATAATTCAATTCAAATATCTTGACTCCGACTAAGTATTTGAGATAATGAGGTTAAACAATATTTACCGTATGTGAAGGTTAAGTTTATAACAACGGTTTTTTTTTCTTTTTTTAAATAGGACACGTCAAAAAGAAGGGAAAACGTACATATCCTTCACCTTTTTACTCTGGGATAGGTTAGTTTAGCCTGCCATCTACTTCTGTTCTTACAGACTTCCTCTACTACCATAAACCAGTCATGACCATGTTTTCACAATATAATGTGATATGTTCGTATGACGTAAATGAAAAACTGCGTCACTGTCGTGTTATACCTACGACATTATTCCTAGTAGCATCACAGTATGTTTTCTCTTCAAATCGTTTACAAATAACTGAGATTGTTTCTCCAGTCTTCTTATAGTCAACTACCACTACGATGAACACAACCATGTCAAAATTAATGAAGATCATACTATTTACCGCATACGGCATTGTGGTAATTCGATATCTCATAAACTCAGTGAGCCCGAGTAAAAAAGACATAGTTCTAGTGTATCTGTCAGGTTATGAATATGAAAATCAAAGTTTGAAGACACTTTTTAAAGTGAGCAAAAATAATCTGACAGCTTTAAAATCATTAGATTATAAAAGGCCGAAAAGATTTCGTACTGATCTCAAATTTATTTTAAGATATACTAAGTTATTTGCGCATTATTTAACGTCTCTTGATGTTCCTGGGCAGGAAACCTTCATACAAAACAAGTGTAAATATACCAATTGTTTTATTACTAATAACAAGGACAAATTATTTGATATTCGGAACTTTGACGCGATTTTATTCGATGTAGAAAATCACTGGGATGGCGCTCTAATGTTAAGAGTACCATATCAAAAATTTGTGTTCATGTCAACGGATTCGTCTGCTAACTACCCATTATGTGATCATTTTTATAACGATTATTACAACTTAACAATGTCTTATAAGCTAAACTCAGACGTGCCATGGACATTTTTCAAGATTAACGATAAAAAAGGTAATGTCGTAGGGCCTCGTGTGAATATGACATGGATAGATCCTATGAAATCTACTCCAGCTACAGTTAAAGAGAAATTAATTGGCAAAAGAAAAGCTGCTGCATGGTTCGTCTCCAATTGCAACACTAAGAGTGATCGTGGCAGTATTGCTGAGGCTATTCAGAATGCACTGACGAAATATGGACATGTTATCGATATATTTGGCTGGTGTGGCAAATTGACATGTCCTCGAGATCGAATAGAAGATTGCTTATCGTTACTGGAGTCCGAATATTACTTCTATCTGTCTTTTGAGAACTCTTTTAGTGAAGATTACGTGACTGAGAAAGTTTTGCATCCATTGCAGCACTATTGTGTTCCGATTGTGTTTGGAGGTGCTAATTACTCGAGGTAAGTCGTTTATTTGCTTTTTAACGGACTTCAAGAGTCGAGAAAATCAAAACAGTAATTGTAGTAACTCCCGCTCTTTACTATAGGTATTTGTAAAATATTCCACTCCGTCTTAAGGTTACCTGGTAGAATTCATGTATTTCATATAGGACACGTCAATTTAACTTCACCTCGCCTGATGGTAAACTAAAGGCAAAGGGGCCTCTCGGCAAAGAGAGAATGTTTGGCGATAAGGCCGCCTCGTGTACGTAACCCCGCGTTTACATACTGCCGCTCGCATTGCTCATCGTGTTGCCAGAAATATTCGCGCGATTAATGCCCTAGCATTCACACACTCCCATCATCGCGTTGGTCCGCATTACAGTATTCGCCCTGCAACGGAGACGGACGTAAACGTATGGAGGACAACGCTGTAGCAGTACGCAATAAGCTTTTACAGCATAGCGAATTAATTAAATAGATTATTAATAAAAACTATCACTTTCAACTACTATACACTTTCCGTAGATCGATATAAATATTTTTAAAAGTAAATATTCGAGGAGCAATAACGAAAGTCGTGTTTTATTTAGCTTAGCGCCATCTAGCGGTCTCGTATAGTTCATCGCGCTAGTATTTGCGCAACATACGCGGCAGTACTCGCGGAATGACGAATATACCATTCACACCACGTCTCTGCCCACTTCTCTCGCCACTTCCCTCGCTCTGCCGCGAGTATGTAAACGTAGCATTACTCGATACTTTTGGCAATGAAGATGTACGTACATGTGTGTACAAAAGTAAGTGAAGCCCCTGGATTTCTTTTCACCTCGCTCTAGTTTGTCACTCTTCATGTGATTCATAGGTTTTACCTACCTACCGGAGTTTCACCAAAGAGAAGCCGGCGAAAATCGAGTCATAGGGATTCGTTGCCACTGGGCACTAGGCAGATCAGCTGTATTCATTGTCACTGTGTCATTACGACAGTCTAGCCAAGTTATCATGTTTAAGCCTGCCTTATAAAAATATCTGATTTGTGTATTATATCGTTTCACAGGTTTCTACCACCGAACTCGTATATCGACGCGAGAAAACTGAACGCAACGCAAGTTGCCGATGAAATGGTCAAGGCTATTGACAACTCAACTGTATATGAAAACTATTTCAAGTAAGTTATGTTATTTCAATTATTTTTGGCAATTTCTATAATTTTTGGAAGTATTTAGCATACGTTAAACAAGTCACGTTGACGCGCTTGTGTCTCTGCCTACCTCAGAGTGAGGCGGGAGTAGTATGTGTGAATGCATGTTCATAAGACATTTATTTTAGACTCATATAACGTCAACATTTTAAATTTCGAAAAAAAAAAACAGTGGCAGTCCGAGAGTGATGATGGTACGTATCTGTAATGACGATCCTCTTTCCTGAGACCCTGCCTTCAACTTACCATCAGTAGACACCTCTCCTGATGGTAAGCTGAAGACAAAGCTTCACCAAGTCAAATATCATGTCAATGTCAAAATATCCAAAGCGCCTAAATAAGTTTTGAATTCAAATATGATGATTTTTATCTTCTTGCTTCTTCCAGATGGCACAATTACTACGATTACATAGAAACTCAAAACCGCCCCGACGTTTGCAAGCTCTGCCAGATACTGAACGAGGAATCCCATAAACATTCTTCATACAAAGACTTCTTGCAGTGGTGGAATCCTGACTACCTTCGTACATGTAGCGACGGCGAAGGGAGAGTCCTCGTAAAAGACCCAAACAGCCCTTTATTTCTTCAACCTATGAACTTGGTCGATACCGAATAACGTCTATTACAATCATAATTTTATAGTACGAAGTTTTTTTTTGCACCCCCTAATAGGGGAAATAACATGACGAATTAAACATCTCACTTTTGTAATAAACTTAAGATTTTAACTGACTTGGAAAATATTGAAGTCCAGCCAAATCCGCAATTGGGCTGTTAAGCGGACCCCAGGAATTAACCCTAGGATGAACCTTTCAAACAAAAAAACTGCATCAAAATCTGTTCAGTAGTTTTTGCTTTCATCGCGGATAAAAAAACAAGAATTTCAAAAACCATTTTACAACTCTTCTCTTGGGTGTCGTAGATGGTGACTCCTAAAGGATAGGGCTGTTCTCCATCCAATAGTAGACATGACAAAGAGCCCGCTAGACGACAATGGGCTCGCCCCCTATTACATGAGGTCAAAAATACCTCTAAAACTTGATCGTGGTTTCTATAATGAAATCCGTTCATGGGATTATGAGTGAGTCGATATAATGTAAACCAAAGTTCATATTTAGTTACATATATCAGCTCTAAAATTAACTTCCAACAATAACCGTAGATGGCATCTACACTATTAAGCCTACAATTGTTGGAAACATTTAAGGGAGAGTCGAAGCAATCCTCTTAACGGGCTCGTTAAAGGACTCATTATTCAAAGCCTCAAATTTTCACTGAGATAATTCCAATTAGGCGCCCAATACCATACAAATATTATATGCAGAAGTACAACTTTCGTAACAGAGCATTCCGTAATAACGCTTTTTTTAAACATTGGAAACATTTTCATTTGATTTGAATACCTTTATTATAATGGATATACGGAGCCCACCAAAGTCTTCAGAGTATAAGCCCATCTCAACCTCCAGTGGGTAAACCCCTTGATTGATAGACGAGACCGGCGCAGACTTTCCTCTCAGGCTTGCGAGATCAAACAGCACTCGGTCTCATAATATGCAAAATGAAAAACAGACCACTTAGGTGACAGACAAGCACAGGGCCCACCTGATGGAAAATGGTTACCGTGGCCTATGAACGTGTGCAACACCAGGGGCATCACACTCGCGCTGCCGACCTTGTACGAACCTTCTAATGTCCTTCTTGAAGAACCCCATAATATTGTAGTCGCTTAGAAAAACTACGGCTAACTACTAAGTTATAAAAAAAACATATTACTTAATAGAGAAATTTGCTGCCTTTATCCATTTTAATACTCCATAACAACTACTTACCTCAAATATTTCAGTAAACCAACTCCTTAAACAACAACAGTAACAAATATGTCCCATTCAAACAAAAATTTCATGAACAATCCCAAGTCGTACTTCTGCCATTTACTTGCATAGTCGTTTTACAGTCATCATCGCCCATCGTCTTTTTTTCCAGCGATATAATTAAAATTTCCGCTGACACCTTGCGAAAATTAAAGCTATTATATTTTGATGACTAGAAGAAGCCACCGTCAAATTTGGTAAAATATAATCTTTTTTTCATATTTCTCTTTGCGTTTGCAACTTTGATATATTATGACAAGAACCTTTTATGATAAAAGAAACTTGGTTGCAATCAGTTTTGCGTTGCTTGCAATCTTTTTTTAGTATATTAGTAGAGGGTATTTACGTGATGTGGAGCATTAGACTTCCACGCAGGGGTTGCGGATTCAATTTCCAAGTGCAAATATTTGTACCTACGCATGACATATTCATGCATTTCTGAATATTTTGAACTTTAAGATATATTAATTTTAGACACCAGACAACAATTCTCTTAACTATTAAAATCTGAAATAATAAATAACGTACCTACTAAGTTTCATCTCAACACGTATCTCAAGATATTATTACTAAATGAAGTTGCTAAACTTCATTTAAACTAAACAAACTTCATTTGAAGTTTCACTGGCAGTTGGAAATTTAAATTTGTTTCCAGTCTGATGACGTCACACATCATTAGGCCACGCGACGCAAACGCACAACGTCTTTCCCAAAGTTTATTTAACTTTGCGTGCCTCGAAAACGAATGCAATAGAGATGAATACATTTTTGCTAGAGAATTATGGATATACCTGTAAAAATATACCGTCGTGGAATTCTGATCCCGTTTCGTAGTCCATGGGAACCAATTCCACGGCTAAAATAGTAGCTTATGTTATTTCAGACTATACTTTATCCTGGTATCTAATTTCCAGTACTTAATAGGTACTACTTAAAACTTGAACATGCGTACTTTTTAGGACAGGTCAATATGGGTTTCTCTCACCTGATGGAAAGCTGAAGGCAAAGTCTCAGGAATGGGGTTCACCATTATAGACAAACAAAAATGGTAGCCCTCAGCAGCCGCATCAGATGCCTTTTCGCGCCCCGCTTAGAGGACCCGCGACTGTATAAAGAAAGAAACACGTGTGCTGGTAAAGAATTCGATTTTTATGGTGCGGCAAAGTAACCGAACTGCTTGGTTCTTATTAGAATTGGTTTCTTTGTATGAAGGGCGACATCTGAACTCTGCACATTTATATGAAAAAAAGGGAAGGGTGGGCCTAAATAGAAGAGCTCATTGGAACATTGGCCATGCGCCTAGAGAGGATATCTTTTTTATAATATACTATTCATACTATTCATACTAGTCATATTTTTAGCCTGTTTAAACCGTTTAGTTTAAACCTTCCCTGAACATCCACGAATATTTCAAGATTAAAATTAGCCAAATTGGTCCAGCCGTTCTCGAGTTTTAGTGAGACTAACGAACAGCAATTGATTTTTATATATAAAAAATGAAGAAGAAGACTAGCTGTTGCTTGCGGCTCCGCCCGCGTGGAACTCTGATCACGTTTATCGCTAATAGTAGCGTGATGATATATAGCCTATGTTGGTACCTGATAATGTAGTCTTCTAATAGCGAAGGAATTCTTGGAATTAGTTCAGTAGTTTTGAGTTTATTCGTTACATACAAAAATACAAATCTTTCCTCTTTATAATATTAGAATAGAGAAACGTATCCATACTATTCTTTCGTATTGCACCTTGAAAGAAATACGAATCCCAATCATAAGTTGAATACACTTTCCACCGGGGCTTAAATAAACTTGGAGTTAGTATAAACTTTGTGAGTTCGTCTGGAATACTTCGCTACTGTCTGGCCATATGCTTAGTATAATGAGGTCTTGGTAACATCAAAGTTGTTACCTGTATTGCTGGATAAATTAAGAGTTCTAGACAAAACAGGTTTGCAGGTTTGCCCGTATTCTTTAAAGGATGTACGTAGAATAAGTATTAAGTCAATGACACATTAAATGTGTAAAAAACGTGTTAGTGGGCAGGCACTGGGGTCAATCTTCCAGATCTTAATATATGTTACTGATTTAATTGATGAAATATTGAAAAAAGGACTCAACATGAATTGCTCGTAAATGTATACGGCATACATATCTTATATTTTTTTCTACGGGGTAAGCAATCCAGTGACATAACATTGGTCGAGCTTTGCCCTTGGGGTTATGTGTTGAGATGGCAGTCATTCCCATAAAAGCCAAACTAAACTGCTGTGAGGTACTTCAGACTCCAAAGAGATTTCAGGTGCTACCGGGAAGAGTGCTATAATGATGATGATATTGATCTACATAGAAAACTGATTATATCAGTCTGAATACTGTAAACACCAAACGCGTTTCTGCTAAATGTCCTACTTCATTTAATAATGGCTGGTTACGGAGTACTTATCCCTACTAATATTATAAATGTGAAAGTAACTCTGTCTGTCTGTCTGTCTGTCTGTCTGTCACGCTTTCACGCCCAAACCACTGAACCGATTTTGATGAAATTTGGTATAGGGGTAGATTAGACCTTGAGAAAGGACATAGGCTATGTTTGGTCGCGATAACCGACATCCACGCGGGCGGAGCCGCGGGCAAAAGCTAGTACAAAATAATAAATCGATGGCAGAATAAAATACACAGTTTTATGAACAGAAAAGTAAATACAAAGTTCCTATTAGGTAGTAAAGTGCGTAAGTAGGGAGCGCGAAGTCGAACAAAAATAGCTGTTTAGTTAACGAAATCTGCGAGCGGTGCCGGGTCCAACTTGTTAATTAGTTTGGTTCCCACTACTTTCTGTTCGTACAGCTATAGAGTACATACTTTGCTGTACTGGAACGTGTTCAGAAACTTATTTTGTTAATAAATAATTTTTATATTCTTATTTTGTTAATAAAAAAAAATAGTGGAGCAACTCCGCATTCACATCGCAGGTCATCCGAGAAACTCCACGTCATCCGAGAAGTCCCACGTAGACCGATTTTCCCTGTTTTGGCCGACCTGTGTTTGAAATCTATTTAGGGTGGCGTGACATACATTAGACCATATGATGAAGCCATATAATTATGATGGCATCTCTGTGATAAAACAAGACAACCCTACCGATTTTGGACAAAACAAAAAAAAATATAATCAAGACGAATCAATCGGTCTTGATTATATATTTTTTGTTTTTATTTTAATGTAAAAACCTAGTCAAATGCGAATTGGACTTACGCAATAAGGGTACCAAAACCATCCAAAACCAAAGTTCCAAAACTGAATTGAAGGACGAATTTATGTTACATAAACGGCAATATCTGTTTATTGCGATGACCTCTAGACGTTGCAGACTTGAATGTTTGATATAAATTTCTACTTGATCCGTTCACACGGTCCCGAGAAAAAGTCACAGACGGGCATTGAAATGATCCTGATGATGATATAAGGGTTCCGTTATTTTCCTTTTGAGGTACGGAACTCCAAATATTCACCCTCAACTCTATATTTAGATTATTTTTTCAAAGTTCATGTTATAGTCGCCCACACTGTACGTGCACGCGCCACTAGTGCCACCACCCACAAAGTTCGCGATGAGTTGCGATGAGTGTATAAGATAAGCTGATGTAACGCTTAACGCTCTTTGATGGAGTAGGTAGTGTTCTCATCGAAAGAGTTGCGTTTGTTTATTTTTGTGGACGTTTCAGTACCCTGCAGCACTGAGAGAAGACTATATAGGAGAATTACTCCTTATACAACTGTATTGAGTTAAGTAAGTAGATAACTTTTATTTTCAATAACATTGCCAAAAATTACTACAACTGTAGCATTGTACGATTGAGCAGTCCAGTGGGGAAAAGCTACTTCGATATCACCAGTGTTTAGTGAACATTTCATAGTTAGACTGTGGAAAGCCGACACCAAAACTGTACCTATTCCAATCCTACAAATACGCACTAGAATATTATCCAAAATCAGTTGAATGTCTCTAATTTTCTCAGTTACCTAATTATACTTCCTTTGTTATTCTTAACTTAGATTTAAACCCCTATACTAGAACTACACTCAGACTAAATTTCAATGTATCGTAGGACAGATTGTCTGTACAACCTGTCTTCCGATAAATCCAGATTTAGACCTGAGTACCATTCTATAATACGTGCCTTAGAGACCCACTCGCACTTAATCAGTTTTTTATAAAGTTACAATATACACTTACAGGTATCTTAACACTACATGGAAAACCTCTGTTTGTGGCAAACCAAAATCCCTTCCAGCAATTGCACGAACGGAGCTAAGACTCTGTCATACGTCTGTCTGACTGTATCAAAGGAGATGCTAGCTTCTCAAAGCAATGAGGTGGTTATCATAGTCGACGTATTATATTCTAAGTCTGCAAGTGTGTCTAGTCTTTAAATAGCTTCGTCTAAGGCTAGCCGTACCTGTGATAGTGATGGGAACTTAGTGTGTCGATAAATTTTGTTTGATATTTTTGTATTGATACAGTAATGTCGTAAAGAAGGCATTAACTATGGAAGTGGATGGCTACAAGGGGAGAGGAAGATCTAAAGGGAGGTGGATGGACTGTGTGGAAGATGATATGGTTAAGAAAGGAGTGAATGTTGAGATGACTGCAAATAGAGATGAATGGAAAAAGCACACATGTTACGCCGATCCAAAATAAACTTGGGATGTGGGCAGGATGATGATTATGATTTTTGTATCGATACGATTGGGAGAAACCTATATCCAGCAGAGGAGTGCAATAACTTAATTGATTGATTGATTGATGAGTTATTTTGTGTAGTGTGGTGTCACGCTTATATCTATACCTTTTTTTTTTGTCGTGCGAAAAATCCCCACGGAAAATCCTCCGCCGGAGCCGATGGAGGAGGTTATGTCGGAGTTGTACCGACTAAAACGCACGCCATCTGTAGGCCGGTAGTTGCCAGAGGTGAGGTAGTCGTAGACATATCCCTCGCACCCCGGCCGACCCAGGGCTGCTTATTATTTAATATTATCTATACCAAGATAACCACCATTAAATAAAAATTCAAATTACAGAAATTATTTTGGTTGCATGTTATCTAAAAGGGGATGAGGCAACAGAAATTTTTTGTAGTAACACGGAGGAAAATTCGGTAGACGGTAATTATTACCGTCTACCGGATTCTTCCCTGTGTTACCACAAAAAATTTCTGTACGGTAAAATCCAATAAAACTTTGCGCGATTCGGAAATCGAATCCGCTAGACTACTTATAGCTACGTCAACTATTAATAATCTAAATATCGATAACTGGCTACGACAGAATACTCACATCACTACTTATTTAATATTCCAGGTGATACGTACATTCGTAATTCGTATCGAGCACATTTCAAAGTGAATCTTGGGTGTCGCTTTCAGCTAAGCTGTAATTAAACATAGTACTCAGTATTGGATCCAGTTGAGTTCTCTTATAACATATCAGATTCTGAATACACTTAACATCTCTTCTTCTTCTATCTTCTAATATATAAAAATCCATGGCACTTTTCGTTGTTAGTTTATAACTTAAGAACGGCTGAACTGATTTGGCTAATTTTAGTCTTGAAATATTTGTGGGTGTCCAGGGAAGGTTTAAGGGATGAGAAAATAGGTGCAGAGGGAACGGGAAAAATATGGCGGTACGAAGTTCGCCGGGTCAGCTAGTATAATATAAATCTATATACTGGTTAATAAAAATCAATCGCTGTTGCTAGGTGCAAAACTTGAGAACGGGTCTACCGATTTTGATGTATTTTTTGGTGTTCGTTTAAGAAACAATTTTAGTTTAGCAAGTTTATATTTTATGTGCTCCACGGATATTGTACCTACAAGCTTTGGATACAACCTGAATTGGTGCTCTGATGAAGACAGGCAAATGCAGCTCCCGAATGATAGTACATGCAACTAATAGTAACATATAGATAGATAAACTATAGGTTAAAACATTGAGAATAAAAAATCCCCAAAAATAATTCATATCAAACCCTGGACAAACAACGCTGTACTACAGAAGCAAACCAAAAATAAAAATCTTTGAAATTCTACTTCCTGCTAACTATCATGAACTTATCTAAGTTAATCACAATGACAATACCCACAGAAAAATACCACCGAGGAAATAGTTTAACGTTCATTTAAAATGCTTCGCAAGCGTATCTGTTTTATTAGACGGGGCGGAATCGAACCCACTGACTCATCGATTCCTGGTTACGCCCATTCCGTGTCGAAGTCGCGAGGGGATGGACTTTTCTACCCCATATGCTTGATGAAAAAGGTATCTTCAATAGTCGACGTTCCACCATTTAAATGTTATTTAGTTGATGATAAGTTGAAAGAGTTCAGTGGAACCGAATTTAAAGAGTGTTTTCTATTTTCTATATTTATTAATGTGAAATCAACTCCGTGTTTGAAGGTTATATCGGGCTTGAACCGACTAAAACCGCATGCTGTCTAGGGTCTTCAGATGCCGGGATATAAGATTGTCTGGCTAAAGTGCTTGGAAGACGAAAATGAACTTCAGTTCCACGGTATTAAAAGCAAAAGTCAAATGTAGTTATTAATATACATATATGTTCAAATGTAAAACAAGTAAAATCCACTTAATACAGTCGTATAAAAGTTAATATTATGTATGACATGTCCGTTGTTGCGCTAGGCGTGAATTGGTATGCAAACTCATCGATTCCCGACTAATATTTTACACATTCATGTCGAAACAAAAACGTATAGAGCGCGGTATTAGGTCGTTACATACAAATATGGAAAACGCTGTAAGTGACTCGATATTATTATTGTAATATTGTGTTGTGCCTACCCCAAGTACGCCAAAATAACCACCACTCAATCCTACAACTATAATTAGGTACCATCCAAAGGATGCCTGTCAGAAACCGCTCATTGTGCTGTCTCTGTAGTTTATAGATTTTAATTATGTATTTTTTTTATTTAGTGTACAATAAATAAAATAAATAAATAACTTTAGGTATATCTAGTTTCTATCAAGTAAAATGAGATAGGGATGTTGTCTTTTCGACTAAATTTACATTCCATAACAAAATACCCGCTCGTTGGCAATTGGGTCGCCCCCTATTACATAGGACTGAAAATCATGGTTGATGAAACGAGGGTGTTAATGTGCCTCAGCCTACACCTTCGGGGAATTACAGGCGTGAATAATATGTATGGGTACTGTCAAGTCATGGGTGGGATAGGAGCCCTCCTATTATCCCGGCCACGTCTGCTAGTAGTACTACAACAGTATTTTAATTTGACGTATTTGACTGATACGGGCACTCGCCGTCATCACTCCATACCCTTAGAATAAAATCTGCACTAGAGGTTCGACCATTAATCAGCAAGTGTACCAGCTGTAAGGTGAGCTTAGCTTGAGTGCAGACGATCATAGCAGGACTCCATAACACTGTAGTACTAGTAGATACGTACTACAACTACTGTATACAGAGTTAGCTATAAAAGCAAATTCTTTTCTATTCAACTTCAACCAATAACATCACGTCCACGTACCTGCCTACTAAATCTAATTTAACTTCTATAAAGAGAGATATTTTCTAAGTATTACAACAATTGAATTAAAACCACTTTTTAACGTATTCTATCGCGATTTATTTGTTATTATTTATTTTTAGTCCGATTTCAATTCACATTCGCGTAAACTTTATAAAAATATCATATTACAACAATGCCAGTCCGAAAATTTCACTAATACATACATAAATCAACAAACCAAAAAGCATCTAGTTACAACGTTACACATATCAGTAGTCTGCCCCTGCAGCCGCTCATATGTTAATTAAATGATGCCCGCAGAAAAATATCAACCGACCATTAAGAGATATGCGGTTGTTTACCCGCTTTTTGCGTTAGTTTTAGTTTATATTTCTGTGCATTTTGGATGACAAAGTCCTTGCGATGGGAGCAATTCAGTAGAAAGGTATTATGCAATCCTTCAGTACAAATCTAAGTAATAAAAGAGATGGTTTTTCTTGTTTGACGCTTGGGCCCATTATGAATTTAGACGGACAATAATGAAATGGGTATCGATTAATTCGTCAAGCCGCGTGGTTGCTGGCAGAGTACAATTTGGGCCACCCTATCTCATCCCATGCCGTGTCCTACAAGGCGACTAAGGGATAGGGCTGTTTAACATCAGATAGATAATACGGCTTAGACTCAACCTCAAATGTATGGCTCGAGTCAACAATAGTGCCCGGAATACGGCAACAGGCACAGCTATTACATAGGACCGAATATGATTGGTAAAATGTGGGTGTTAATTCACCTCTGCCTAACCCTACGGGGATAAGGACGCGAAAGACGAAAGAATATTTATCAGGCTTTCAATAGTACGTTGCTTATCTTCTTATGACTTACATTTAGAAAGGTTTCTGCTTGTTACGGGACCCAAAAAACATTCTGACTTTTTTATGTAGGATCCGTCAATATGAATCATCTGATGCTGATGATAATATTCAACCGTAACACAGAAGTCAATGACCAAAAAAAAGGTTTTCACAATCTTCCGTTGACAATATGTAACGATTTCAATTTATTTCACAATGGTAAAAACCCATTTCTGTCTACAATATCAGTAGTAATATTCCAAAATGATTTATTTACCCCTTAATAGGTCCAGTTTTAAATGTCTCGCTGACGACACGGCACGGCACCCATATCAACAACAAAAATGTCACTGCTTGTAATCCTTTTGTACATGTGACAACACACCTGATGTGCAATTTAATAACATTTTTACCAGACTGCGCTAGAGAAGGGAATGTTTTCTTGACACATGTATGTATGTAGTTTTCTCTGTTCCCTTAAACCTAACTTGGCCTAACGGCTGGATCTCTTAATTTTCTCAAGTAATAGTAATGAGAATGGTAAAAATACTATCAGACTTATTTAGCTGTTTTCAGCAGTAGTCGAGCTTTAATAAATATTTTTTTCATATGCATCAGTTTCACCTGTAACTGACAATGTATATAAGCATACCTTGAATGTCGAATAAGGGTATAATTCGACCTTCAAGGTATGAATATTTGCATGGAGTGCGTCTGTTTTTGTGGTGCTTTAAAAGTGAAACAATTTTACAAATTTTATGATTCTTACATTTATATCTTGGTAGTATCACTGTAGGTACAAAATATTGAAGTCACGCTGCAACACGAGCAAGCTAACAATAAAATATAAACATACTTATCTACCTTTTACCATTTACGTTGAACAATTGTAGCCAATTATTGCTTGCAAAACCAACACGTTATCACAACAACACAATAACTATTTCAAACCAATTTTAAATATCCACACGCTTGATAAGCAAACTGAAGCAACAATGGCGAGGACTGATGGCCGTAAGAACAAAATGAGTCCTAGAGTGGAAACAGCGTACAGGGTTGGCAACACGATTGTGACTCCCCTGGTGTTGCACACGTCCAAAAGCCACGGTGACCACTTTCCATCAGGTAGGCCATGCGCTTGTCTGCCACCTAAGTGGTATTAAAAAAGCAAAGAGGTAAAATAAACGCCGAATACCTCCCGGCCAGGTAGGCAGACGACCTGAAATTCCTGAAAAGTAGTATAGCTTCTGTGCTGACCTCCGTAGCTATACGGAAGGTGGAGAATCATGTTCTATGGTCCACATTAGGAGAGACCTATGTGCAGCAAAGAATTGATGACGCTTTTTTTTATAAGGTTATATCGAACTTATACCGACTAAATGTGTGTGTTCTTGATTGCCGGAGGTGAGATTGACTCATGTAGGACGGAGATCATTCTGCGACCTCTAACGCCCGAGTTGGCTCCGCTGACCTACGCTTATCTACTTTATTTATTAACCAATAATAAAACTACTCTAGAAAGTAATCTAAATATGACGCTAAAACTCATTTTATATGCATCATAAAAAAATGCGTCGGTATTGTAATGTAATCTAGGCTAGTGCAACTTAGTATTAAGATCCGCACTCACCAAGTAACTCTCACCAAGGATGCTTCGAACAGCGTTGTGTTTGATTTTTTTGACTGTAAGTTAAACTTAATACATCTATACTAATATTATAAAGAAGTAAAGTTTTCTATACTAATACTAGCTGCCCCGGCGAACTTCGTACCGCCATATTTTCGGCCCGCGTGGTATTCAAATCCCGTTCCCGCTGCACCCTTATCACTTAGGGGTATGAAAAATAGATGTTGGCCGATTCTCATAGATACCGGATAAGCACAAAAAATTTCATCAAAATCGGTCAAGCCGTTTCGGAGGAGTATGGCAACGAAAACTGTGACACGAGAATTTTATATATTAGATTATAAAGAAGTAAAGTTTGTGTGTTTGTATATTTGTTAAATTGTAAGGGGTAATCTCGGGATCTACTGAACCGATTTTAAACATTCTTTCACCAATAGAAAGCCACATTATTGCTGAGTGTCATAGGTAGGGAACGGGATCAAAAATTCACGCGGGTTGAAAAAAAAATGGCGATACGAAGTTCGCCGGGACAGCTAGTTATATCATATACATAAATAAATATTTACAATATGTGAATATAGGTGCATTTTGGGTAAAAAAATATAAGTAGCAAATTAAATATTTTTAACCGACGGACGTTCTCGATTCTGTCTACGTTACTTACCCTGTATAGGTATTTAGATTTATAAGTTTGCGATTATCTTGAAATGCATCAACTCCAATGATTATTTCACAATGTACATAGATAATCTACATACACTCTATCAGGATCCCGATTCCGATAATAGTTAACCATGTGTTCCACAGACACTGCAAAAAATGGCAATTAATATTAGACTTTACTGCTATGCTGTTAAAGTCAACAATTAAATGGTACTTATTTTGTATAATCAATGAACAATTATGTAATGAACTCTCGAAAAATATTTTAAAAAGATTCTTACTGAATTTTGCTATTGATGAAAATAATTATAATAATTAGGTACCTACATCTTCTATATTAGGTGATTATTTGTGTCTCCGAGACACAAATGCTGAGACACTGTTTCGTTACTAATATTAATTGATACCTACTCACGTCTATACAACTTCGAAAGGCAATTTATTATTGTTTATGTCTTTTTCAAACACAATAAATAGTAAAATGCGAACCCATGATATTTGATTTCACGTTAAACACACGTGCAAATTGCAACCAATACTAACGAAATGAGCTAACATTGATTTATATTATTTTTTTTATACAAGGGAAAGATTGCGGGTTCGAGTCCCGGCCGATGTCGATTCTCTTTTCTAAATCTTAATCGATTTGAGTATGTAGTAGTCTAAATTTCATTCAATTGATTTCATAGTTTCTGGAATTTACATTATAATCTAATAATATGAATTCTGACAAATAGACAATATAGTTACAGTGGTTGGAGTCTTAAATCAATACAAATGCCGCATCATGTTATGTAGATCATCAATCATACACAAAACAAGACAGATTTACACTTTTGCTAACCAGGTACTTTATAAATCATTTATCTTACAAAGATTTATGTGAAAGTTTTTCAATGTTCAGATGTTTGTTACCCAATCACATCCAAAAGACTGATCTAATTGTAATTCGGCTTAAGGAAAGATTATATTTTAGAATAATACATCGGCTTCTTGTTAGCCCTGGAGTTCTCATAAATTGCTGAAATGAGACAGATAAGATTTCTAAGAGTGACTGATACTTTCTACTTTCAGTTATGTCTAAATGTTTCTCGAATATCGACTGACGAGACGACACCGTCTCAAAAAGCTACATCCGATTCTACTGCTGAACCTAGAAGTCATGCTGACGATACTGTGGATTCCAAAGAAGGGGTAACTAATACTGCAACAGAATCATTTACCGAAACAGCTGTAAAGAAAACTGATGAACAAAATCAGAACAAAATTAGGTCTGTAAGTAGCAATGAAGTAGACCAATGTACAAATGATTCAGAGCACAAATCCCCAACACCCTCGAAACATACCACGGAGGTAAATTCAGATGTAGATGATATAATAGCCAAACCTGTGCGGACATTTAGAGATGATCAGACAACTACAAGAATGCAAAGTGAAGAAAATGGTCTAAAGGATAGTACTAGGAGAATAGATCCTGGTCACATAACAAAATTAGCTAGCAGTTTATTTTTACCGGCCATAAGTAAGCATTATATTGATTTTATGCATCATTAATTAATTGTTCAAGAGGCTTTCACCTCGGAGCCCGAGATCCTGGGGGTTCTTCAAGAAGGGTATTAGAAGGTTTCTTCAGGGTCGGCAGTACGAGTGTGACGCCCCTGGTGTTGCATATGTCCATAGGCCACGGTAACTACTTTCCATCAGGTGGCCGTGTGCTTGTCTGCCAACTAAGTGGTATAAAAAATAAAAATAAAATCCTATTACTGCTCATCCTTTTGACTTGGTTTATACCATTTTTGTAGAAGGACTGCCGTGTGGGCTGTGAGCTCTTACTTGGCAACTCCTATAATAAATTCTGCTCCAGAACCTCATCCGTCAATCAGTAGTGTACCGACTTGCAGGTAGTCTTGGTGGAGCTCCTGCATCAACAAGCTGCTAATGAATATAGTTCAACCAGCGACCGGTATCCCGGCTTCGCCCGAGAATCCTATAACTCTGATGTTTATTTCTAAAAAGACGCCAGGTAGCTTTAACAGCGGACTTACATACAAAAGTTCATCCCTCATTTTACCCTCGTAGCAAAATTTCTAAAAATTCATTCCTAATGGAAGTTAAGAAATTTCAAATTTGTAGGTATGCAACGATTGAAGCACTGCGTTGAGAATCAGTCAATCAGTGACAAATCATTAGTATGTTTAAATAAATCAGTTAATTGTAATTTCACAGAAGCCACAGATAGATACGGCAAAGCATGGAACCAGGCTGCTCAAGGTACTAAAGACATTGGTGGTGGCACTCATGAGGCTACAGCTGGAACTTTTGATCTCCTTAGATCTTTACTTTTCTCTAGTGGCTAAGTAACTAACTCGGTAAGGTGTCTTATTCATCCGAGCACAACTCCCGGTTGTGACCAAAACCCCTTGAAGCCTCGTATCCACTCAACGTTTGACGCGTTGGTCAACATTTTCATCAACGTTAATGACTAAGAAGGTGACCGCATTCGACAACTGCAGACGCACGCTGCAGATACGCGTAATTCATTGCGGCTGCTCAATGGTCACCTTTATCCGTCTGACTTTAACAAGTAATATAGCCCCGTTAAAATAGACGAAACAAAATGGTAAGCTTGCATAAATTCGCATAGAGCTGAAAATTGGTGGGGCTCTTAAAGACACCATAATGAAAGAAATATCAAAAGTCCTCATCGATTGCACTTCTGCTTTTTTTTTATTCAAGGTTAAAGGTCAAAAAAAAATGTATCCGAGTATGTTTATCCGCATTCTAGAACCCATAACACAAGCTAGTTTAGCTATGCTTACTTTGGGTCTAGATAGCGTTGTGTAGAATGTCCTACAATATTTATTTATTTATTTATTGAAATATAGTGGATTCTCGCATTTTTCTCGTAATCAGTAAATTTTATAGCAAAAATATGTTAAGCCAAGTTGTAGATCATGTAATTATTTTGTGCGGGTCACCATTTCGGAGATATTGCGTTTTCAAAATTAGAAGAAGTCATATTTTTTTTATATGAAATTTCATTGCTCATAGTAGTATTCATCAACGTAGAACCTGAACCGCTGGACTTATAAAGTTGAAATTTTGGCAGTAGATGCTTTTCATGTTGCTAGTATCCAGTAAGGAAGGTATTTTGGAAATTTTGTTGCTGAGGAGGTAAAATATGGGAGGAAAGGCTGTCTAGAAGTAAATTCCCGTTCATCCCTTATTTTAGCCCCTTAGTAACAAAATTTCAAAAAATCCTTTCTTAGTCGATATTAGCAACATGAATAGCATCTACTGTCAAAATTTCAAGCTCATAGGACCAGCCGTTCAGGCTCTGCGTTGATGAATACTAATAGATAATACTATGGGAACGACTAATTTTGTATTTCATTGATATGACTTCTTCCAATTTTGAAATTGTAATATTTCCGAAATGGTGGTCCGCATAAAAAACGTAATAGGCCAATTTTGTAGGTAAATACATGATCTACAACTTTGTCTAACATACTTTTGTCATAACATTTTGTTGATTACGAGAAAAATGCGAGAATCCAATATATTTGACCTCTAACCTTGAATAAAAAAATACAGAAGTCCAATCGATGGGGACTTTTGATATTTCTTTCATTATGGTGTATTCAAGATCCCCACCAATTTTCAGCTTTATGTGAATTTATGCAAGCTCAAATCTTTATTTTTCCTGGATTATAATGGGTACACTGTATCTGCTGCATGCGTCTGCTATTGTATGCGGTTGACTTCGGAATCATACCTTTAAGCAACACGCGCCATGTTGTTTACTCGACGATTGTTCATGTGTGGTCATGGTCACACAACTTTGTTGAACAATATTGTGCAATAATGTTGCGCAACATGACATGTAACAATTTTAACTAATGGATACTAGGCTTGAAGCACTGAATTCTCTCCCCTACTCTCCTTTACCATGGTTTGTAATAAATGAACGATTAAACAGTTTAGGTAAGTAACTTAAGAAAAATTAAAATTATATTTTATTAAAAATGAGTTTTCTCTTTCTTTAAGTTGTATGTCATTACTTCCTAGAATTTGTTCGTCATTAGCAACACTATCAAAATATGATAAAATAATACAGTATGTTCTTATATTTTATTTCAAAATCAAAGAGTTCTACCATGTAAAAATAAAAAAGAAGTTGTAGAAAATTTCATCTATCCATAAATAAACCATTAATTACAATTGTTCGTTGCAGGGACACCATCGAATACAGATTTTTTTTTTTCAAAATCTACAGGTTCACCTACCAGTGAACACCATTTCTCACGATTTAAGTTCTTGATTGATTACCTATAATAGGTTATCGAGGTTTAGTTCGCCTCGATCTCGGTTCTGATCATTGGTGAAACCAGCTCTAATATTATTCTTAAAAAAAAACATTTCCTGTGTCCAAGTAGCCCAGTTGGTCAGATCACACCCATTGTAAAGGACAAGTCGCGGGTTTAAATCTTTAATATGTATTAACTTTTTCCGATCTGAATCTAACATGACTAAAAAAACCCTTGAAACCTTTTTAAAGATTTTTTTGTTATCAATTGTAACTTTTTATAATGGGTGTTTAATACTGTAGACATTACAATATTGACTATATTGCTCCTAAACTCGATTTGTAGTAGCCTCATTTAATTGAACCAAAGAGTTTATATTAAATAGAAACACAACGCTTAATGACCTCATTATTTTGAGAAATTATTTAGGTAACGCATATTCTTGGATTACCATTTAATTGTTTCGAATAATTAGAACTGGAATTATTTAATACCATATGTTAAAAGCTGTTAATATTTGCAGTAAATGATTACAGTTTTAGACAATTATATACAATTATCATCACTCCTTTCTTCCTCCAGGGCGAGACAATAGTCAGCCCAGATATTTGCGTCTGTCCTTACGAACTAAGAGCTTTTGACCTACCGATTTTCCAGTAGGTTGTATTGCTGTATTATTTCACATTGTGCAGATAACTCAAATAAAACTTTTTTCTTTCTTTCTTTCTTTCTTTCTTTCTTTCTTTCTTTCTTTCTTTCTTTCTTTCTTTCTTTCTTTCTTTCTTTCTTTCTTTCTTTCTTTCTTTCTTTCTTTTCTAAGTCACACTGGGAGAGGCCTCTATCTCCAGCAGTGGATTGCGATATGATAATTTACTGATTGAAGTCCTTTGTAATAACGTACACAGAATAAATGCTATTTTTCTTTGACTAAATTAGATTATACATATTTAAACTTACATCAATACACTTATTAACATCTGGACCTAAATTCCCAGCATATAAATAAGTCTACTTCATACTGTTGATATTGTCTTAATATTTGAGAGTGTACCGCCGCTATCAGTTGGCTCCTCGCCAACTCTTAACTACGCGAAATGATCTTGCAAATGTACTTCCAATAACGTACAACCTAATATTGGACTTGTACGAAACGTTTGTGATAAAATTGTTCAGCGTATTTGCGTTTTAGTACTCATTAAAAGGTTATATATTTTTTTAATAGGTACTATTGGTGCTTACCTGGCGAGAGATATCGCTTATGAATGATCTTAAACGCCGGCATTTGAGAACCTAAACAGCGACGTGTGGTTTAAGTCAGTTTGAGTCTGACATAACCGCCCCCACCGGCCAGTGGGAGTTGTATCCGTGTGGATTTCTCCAAAGTACAAGTACTTACTACGAAGTGCGCACATTGGAACCTGTGGTTTAGGTACTTGAAGTTTTGATGGCTAAAATAAATCACACTTTGTTCGACATGATGCCGACGGTAACATTCTATCATCGCGCGTCTTGCCACAAACAGGGAGTCCATGCTGTCCGTATTTCTAATACCACACGTTGCGACTGGAAACTGTAAACACAGCCAGATATAAAAGGAACTTCTTCCCCGCGCGCTAAAACTATGAAATGAACTCCCTGTCGTGGTTTCTCCAAGCGACTACAATACGGGATTCTTCAAGAAGAGCATTAGAAGGTTCTTATGGGGTCAGCAGCGCGAGTGTGACGCCCCTGGTGTTGATACGTCCCTTGGCCACGGCAACTACATTCCATTAGGTTGGCCGTGTGCTTGTATGCCACCTAAGTGGAATAAATTAAAAAGAACACAAAAATCACGAACTATTGGGCTCCTAAACTGCGCTTTGGATACAATTGGGATCTACGGCTAGAGTGATAATAAATGATGATGAAGTTATATTATACAGATGTTACTGACTTTCCTTGCTGACTAGCTATCCAGCCAGATTCATTAACCGTTTAAGTGTGATGAGGTGAAAAACATCCAAACATCTGCATAAACTTTCTCATTTATATTTTAGTAGTACTTCAACACTCTCCAAACGAATATTTTCCACTAAACACTCGTTATCTTATCTCGTACGCCATTTCAGCGGCTGCGATGCTGTAAACATCTCTCGACTCTCGTACATGACATTCTGGGGGTATGAAGATATTATGTGGTAGCAAAAAACGATGTGCGAAAAATTTGGTTGAAATAATGCAAATTGTCACAACAATTTAATTCAAATATCGATCGGTCGTACCTAATTATAGGATAACTGAAGTTCTATAATATAAGGAATGATTCCGTAGCGCGTAATTCATTGCGGCTTCTCAATGGTCCCCTTTATCCGTATCGGAGTTTAACAAGTAATGGGTACGCTGTATGTGCTGCATACGTTTGTCGTTGTCGTATGCGGTCGGCATCGGAATCATACCTATACTCATATTTAGACAATTCTCAGTCTGAATTGTGCAGAAACAGCGTATGGTGAAGGCAAGGGACAGGTGCGGTGCTTGTGTGGAACGGATAAAACACCAACGTGATTAAAACTATATAGAAGAGATGAAGAGACACTACTTTATTAACCGACTTCAAAAAAGGAGTGAGAACCTCCTTTTTTGAAGTCCAATTCTAAGAGTAGAAGTAGAAGTCGGTGCCTAGCCCAAGAGGCCATATTTCAATTTGGTTGCATCATAGTATGTAGTTCAGACACAACAAACAAAGTTGGCTGGCACCGACTTCTAATAAATCAGTAAGTCTGTAAATTAAGTTATTTTTTCGCGTTTAAGTGCCTATTTTTCGTTTATTGAAATCGGTAAACTTTTTTGTTAAAATTAATTTATTAAATAGGTATAATACAGTAATGTTAACGGGAATTAACGCGATCATGGTATAGGTACATACATACCTTTGATTTGCCTGACGTTTCGACCAGGTTACACCGGCCGTGGTCACAGGCTGACTGGCTCAGCGGTGCACGCCCGCCGTCTTCGAATCCGTGAGGTAGTAAGTTCTTCATCTACCCGCACATCTTCGAGATTTTTCACATTTTGTTGTCGCCATGTACCGTCACATACTACACTCACTGTGTCCCTATTCCGCAAGCCAACTGTCCGGTGTCTATCCGACTGCGCAGAAAAGCGAGGTTGCATGTTGTTTATCACTGGATTCCATGTTGCTGATAATTTAAACCCATCTTCCCGATTGAAAGGAGATGATTTATTTTCGGCCCATCAATACAAAGACTTTTAAGTTTTTGTTTCTTATGTAAAACATCAAAGCGAGAGTGAGAGAAGAGAGAGACAACAGAGAATAGGGCATGAACAGTCATTGTTAAATATGCACAAAATACGAATCCATTTATTATAATAATTGGACGAAGAATGTTCCAAAGTCTAACCGATTCACGATAACTTATTAAAGAGTGTTTTTATCATTTATTGTATTTGTGAAAATTCTTAATATTTCACATGACAAGATGTTAAAATGTTGCCAGACATCTTCTTTACCATAGACTCAAATCGATTAAGAATGCGATTGTATTCGATAAAACTTCAGGCACATAGGTATAGGTTTTCTCTTCAAATCTTCAATCTTACAATTCTCATTCCATAATATGACATTATCAAAAGTTTTTGCTAACAAAAGTATTTTGCTATAAACGAATCTTCATACTTCATAGAATGCGTTGTAGATAGTTTTATTTCAATGTGTTATTGAAATAAAACTATCTACAACGCATTCTATGAAGATTCGTTTTCAGTTACTTCATTATATACCTACTGTCATCATCATATTACTCATTTATCCCCGGAGGATTAGGCAGAGTGAATTAACACCCACATTTTACCAATCATTGTATTAGGTCCCACTTAATAGGCTGTAATAGAATCCGTTTAAATATTTTTATTTCAATGATGTTATAATACAACAGTCCATTGAGAATTATTTACACTATGCCTGTCTAAAAGTAAACACTCTAAACTATAGTACTCTCAGGTTATAGCTTTACGAATACAAAAATACAACGTTAGGTTGGGCATTGCACTCTTTACCTACTTGGTTGTCGTCATCATTATCTTGGCCTTACCTTGGAGTCCCGGGTGCACCTCTTCCAGTCATCTGACCTCCACAACCCGCTAATGGAGATTATTTTAATTTAAAACTGATGTTTTATTTTAATTTTAAAGTAAATATCAATCGAGGAATCGATTCCATGTGGTAAAAATTGTTAGCGATTACGATTTCATTATTTCGAATGGCAATACAATCACAAAAGTGCCAAAAATTGTTTGACAGTTATTTTGTGATTATTTTGAGTGATTGATTAGTGAATTTTCTTGTTGTTCAATGCTCATTGTAAAAAAATAGTATTATATAATACAGATGTTACACAGGCAGCTGCTATATAAATCAATGGCTAGTATTGAATAATATGGACGAGTGGAGTATTACAGTGTCTATAAGTGATGTAGTCAAACAATTCTAATAAATATACCAGCCGTGCCGCCAACCATCTTATTTCACATGCATTACTGCAAATCAGTATCTACAAACAATTACTAACATAAACCAAGGTATTAGGAGAATGTATGTTATTTACATTAATTGAGTTTTCTTTCTGCTCATTTACTATAATCACTATGATTTGTATGCTTTTTGGACGACATACCTACCAACAATTTCCTAGAAACGTTTTATATACCTATACCTATGTAATAAATAAATATTAATATAATATGGTTTTGTTTGTTTTTATTTCATTGGATACCTACTTTCATTTCATGGTGTAAGTATGAATCATCATCTTAGGAATTGTAGTTGTACCTAACCGAGGCTTTTACCGGCCGCTTGCTCCTTCTCTTTTATTCGGTTTGGAAATATGCCTTTTATGGCAGCGGCTGCCGTCTGACCGCCCAACTAGTAAGGATAATCCTGCTTTCTACATCCGAAAGACATATAGACTGTGAAAAACGGCTCATGCGGGTTTTGTCGGTTCGAGTCCGACATAATCACCTTCACTGGCTGCGGCGGATTTGAGTGGATTTCCACTTGTTAAAAAGAAGGTTATTGCCCTATCCATCTTCTATTTATTCAATACATAGGACCTATTGTAGGACATGATTTTAATGACGTCTATTATGTCATACTAAATAATCAATAAAATTATAATTTTCTGAGATTGACGCCATGACAGTTTCACCTAGTTTCACATTGATTTTAGTATCAGTTTTGATTTGGTTTATATCAATGTTCCCGTTAGACTAGCTAAGAAGCAATGTACCATTGTAATCCCGATAACATTACAAATAAATCAATACTCGTTTCATTATTGTTCTCCAAAATTTGTAGGTGGCCGAAAGCTCTAACATAAAAAATCGTCTCCTTTTTATGTTTCTTAATTTCAATCGCTTCACGTACAGCTCTTGAATAAAAGTGACGTTCGGTGGAGAGGACTTGCGTATGGTGGAACTCGATCCAGTGATTGGTGCCTGCCTCCAGTAGGTGCTCTGCAATCGCAGATTTGTTTGTCTGGCGATTCTTTACAGCTGCGATGTGTTCTTTGACCCGCTCAGCAATAGTTCGCTTCGTTTGGCCTATGTAGGAACTACCGCAACTGCAATCTATCTTATAGACACCTGGACACATCCCGTTAACATTATTGTATATCATGGAACGCGAGAGTTTAAAAGTTAGGTATAATACAGGTTGACTTAGTTGCAAAAGCATGTACCTATCCTCTTTAGAACAAAAATATTGTATCTACTTGCCTGTACTGTAAATCTATTGGTATACAATAAGTTATTGTCTCTATCTATTTATAAAATAGTAATTCCAGGGTCTAGATAGCACTGTTTAGAATGATTCTAAACAGTGTTATCTAGACCCAAACTAAGCTATGTATTATGCGTTATGAAGGGCGCAGCTTTGTGTCGCTCCAGTCGCGCCTGCTAGCAAACAGAACAGGCGAAGAAGTGGCATACCGTCACATTTGGCATAAGAATGTTTTAAAGCGGCATTTTTTCTACTTTGTCATGCCTTTTCTGTATGATTCACGCCTTATTAAATATTTCGCTTCTACTTTTTCCGCAACTAATGCGATTCGTTCAATATTTGTAACAACACGTTTACATGGGTAGGTACATATCTCACGAGGTGTGTAAAATTGACTAAATGTACTGTGACAAATCTATAGTTCTGTGTAGCTGTTCTCGTAATGAATGAAACTCTCTATGTATATAGGTAAATATACAAAATTATCAGTAAGTTCTTTTTCTCCTTGCTATTAATAATACCTATTTCTAAAACATGACTAATAAGTACAACAAGCCATGGCTATAAGCTATTAATTTTCGGTTACATTCGGCGTCGGTCGTATTGCGATATTATAATTTCAGTGATTAGCGTAACATAACCTTAACAATTTGAATACTGCTGTTACTGTTCAAACCGTTTCCATCTCATTTCAATAGTCGATACCGCTAGACGGTCGCATTTGATTAAAACTTGACATCAAACCCAACCAAATTGGAACATGGCCAAGAATGACAGAACGACTTAATTCCAGTTTTACATTGGGCAATTCTAATTTCAGGAGATTACAATAAGGGGATGTGTGCTGTTTGTAAGATCGATTGGTCACGTGACTAAGCCAAGTTAAAGTGCTCGTGGCCAAGTACGCTCACTGTTCGGTAAACGATCAGTGGGTTAAGCTACCTAAGCGCGGGTGCCATTTAGATGGGTGACCGCTGAGTAGTATTCCGGCTGTTAATAGTCGTTAGGCCAAGACGGCCTATATGGGCGACCTGAACAACTCTGTCAGGGGTTGACCACTATCCACAACTCAAGCTGGGAGGTCAGATGACAGTCGTAGTCGCTCCTAAAATTGCCGAAAAAATCGAGGCACATCAAGCTGATTTAAGCTAACCCCAGAATCCGAGATGGAGGCCTCGGATGCGACTAACGCAAGGATAATGAAAAAAATCTATCAAAAACAATCAATTAGGAAATCGCTGGGAGGATAATGATGAATAATAGTATTGGTCTGCCAACAGCTCCTTTAAGAATACCTCCTATATTCTCTATTTGAAATTACTTACACTATCTCAAGCTAAACATGGTCAAAGGCTAATCATAAAACTAATAAAACAAATCCTAAGAGAGTACCAAGCATGCTATACTCGTACATCCATTTTTTATCAAAGGACTGGACCGCTGGCCAGCTATTTCATTCACAATGGACTTTATACTAACAGACGACACTCGGTTTAATTAGTTAAGAGCTACTTTGAAACGTCGAGACAGTCTTAGATACACATTAACTACAAAGCAGTTGGTCTTTCGCAAATTTGTTCTGAAACACAGATTTGAAAAGTTTCCATGATAAAGATCAAAAGTGTTATTTATTCAATAAACATTACAGAAGTCTTTGAAATTTAACCACTTTTTAGAGGTTTCTATCGCGATTTATTTAGTAAAAAACATAAAATAAATCGCGATAGAATCCAAAATGGTTTTATTTTAATGAATTATATTCACGTAAACTTCCGACAGTATCAATTACATACAGAAGTCTATATGCTATTATTTGGATGTAGTCAGTTGCTATTAATATTTTATCCTATGTAAATGTGAAAGTTTGTGTAGAGGGCTAGTTGTTTGCTACGTTTTCATGCTCAAATGGCTGAATAGCTCTGGACGAAATTTGGTACAGGGATAGATTATAGTCTGAAATAACACTTAGGAATAAGGCGTAATTTTTATCTCTGACATAGGCTTCCATTGCGAACGAGACCTGAATTTGACACAGGCGGATCCGCGGGTAACAGCTTTTACTAAAAAATGTGAAAGTTTATTACAATGTTTGGATGCTTAGCTGTTCATTACTCCGTTTCGGGGATTGACTAACAAACATCTGCCCGAACTTTCGCATGTATTATTAGTAGAATTGAGAAAATAACAAAATAAATGCTCTAAGTATAAAAGACACAAAAAAATATCAATTTGCCAAGACTGAATCATCATACAAACTCTTAATTTTACAGCAAACTAGTTGTAACTATATTGTACATTATATCGTACACTAGTTCCCCCACATTACACTAAAAGGAACACAACAATGTCGGCCGCCGGACCGCCTAGGATTAGATAAATAACAAGTTCAACTTTGTTATATTGGGGACGGCGGCGATCCCGTATTTGGCCGGGCGCTAACTAGCTAACTTCTCAATGAGTGTACTGTTTACTTTCTTTTGTTCTAGTAAAAGTTTCCTTTGATTGCTTGGATGTGGGGCTCGTTGGTTGTGTATTGAGTGAAGGTTATTGGACTTCCAGTTTTCTGGTTTGTTTGTTTTGAAGACGAGGAAGAAGTATTTTCATTATGTACGATATCGTTTTAGTTAACACTGCTGCTAGCAATTTCTAATTGAAAAGTACGTATGTTATTTAGGTTAGTAGATTGAGGCTGAAATATAAAATACTAGCTGTTGTCCGCGGCTCTGCCCGCATGAAATACTGACCCCGTTCCCGCGATTCACAGAACTTTATTTCTGAGACTAGGTAATACTCTGTACCTTTCAGCCAGGTTCGTTAAGCCGTTAGGACGTGATTGTATAACGAACACCCAAACATTTTCACAATATTAGTAGAATATTGATTTAAAAAGTCTCAGAATTTTCGAGGTTACCCTTTAAAAGTTTAATTAACAAGGTCATTAATAAATTCTAAAAATATCTTAAACATACTTTACATACTTGTACGAGTATATGAAGCTACTCGTATTTAAGCAATTAAAATATGATTTAAAAAGTTTAAAACCGTTTGACCACAGATAACGTCATGGTCTCTGGATTAAAATTAGTTTCCTAAGCTGGGTACGACTGACGTATATCTTGTAATTTGTAATAGTTTAATCCACCCTAACTATCCGGCCTATCATTAATAGAAATGGGAACTCGATGTCGTTTGAAATCCGATTATAAAGATATAGTTACTGCTTTTCAGTAGCGTGGATTTCAATTTGGGTTTTAATTTTATTCCTGGAATAGGTCCCTATGCAGGAACGGGACTCCACGCGTACCAGACACAGGTAGGTATAATAAAAAAAAGTATCCCAAATTAAATTCTCATACTTATTCCAAGTGAATGTATCTTGATTGGAATACAGTAAGCTAAACTGTAGCCGATTTGAATGCATATGGCGCTTCGTAGCAATGCGGGGCCAATATTATCATAGACATAATCTACGAGACAGCTACAGTGCTACGCAGTTCCGTAGACGTAGGTATTATCTCTACTAGTAGCAACTGAAATTCACAATACAATCATGAACTTGAAATGAAGTTTGTTGCACTGTATTATTGCGAATTACAGAAACATGACACTGATTAATAAAATGTTACATTTAAGAAATGTTACACTCGAAAATGTTACACTACAAGTTTATACATAATGCATTATCTCAAACTTTGAATATGTCTGAAATTCAGTAGGTATCTCAAATCAGAACGCCCAGAATTCCATACAAAACTGCCTTCCTTATTGAAAATTGAAAATGTTTGAAAATGAAAATGTTTATTTGACCCAAGTTTACATTGTACATGAAGTTCAATAAGAAAGGATCGCCATACATACTGATACTACATTCCTGTGTTATGGAAAGCATTTTCACCCAATTTTGAAAGAATTTTCACCAAAAAAAATTTTTCACCCTTTGGCAAATAAGGCAGTACGATTGTGAATAAAAACATGCAACTACAATAGACGTCCCTTGGTAGGATTTGGGTTTATATGATTATGTATCTTAAGAGCTTGTCACGGTGGCACTATTTGTCATATGCTAAGTGATTTCCCTCGTACACACGGGTGGATTTGTCGAATCACTGCGACGATATATTATGTGGGGTGTAGCAATGACAGCCTTGTTTGGTCTAGCGGGAATAGGGTGTGTTTGAGGGTTGTTGGACTCTTGGGAGGCTAGAATATCTGGTGATTGTATAAGTTGTATAACGTGCTTTCCAAGGCGCGGAGAAGCTATATCTGTGTTCTATAACACTTAAGCAATCTCTTGGTATGATTAAACAGCTTCTTACGTTCAATTGGAGTCAGGAAATGTATGCACACACTAGAATATTCATCGGCAGTTTACATTCTAAATCAATATATGCATTTACAGATACCTGTCACACTGTCTTGAGGCAGAATGAGTAATCAATCGTATTTCACATTTGTGTGAGGTTTTACTTATTCAAAGTAGAATATTACGCTATCTTAGCAGTTTTCTGGTTACATAGTCTGGAGCCCGGTGTCCGTTTCTTATTTTTAAAGATTTAAGTGAGGCCAATATTGAAACAAAATAATATTGCAAGTGTAAAAAGCAACTAATTTTTAACATCCGCAGAATAATCTATCTACGTGTAGAGGACCCTTTAGTAGACCATAAACTGTACTAGCTGTTGCCCGCGACTTCGTCCGCGTTAATTTCGGAATGTTGTTCATCCCATATTTTATGCCCTTGGGGGTAGAATTAATCAAAATCCTTTCTTAGGGAATGCCTACGTCATAGTAGCTTTATGCATGCAAAGTCTCAGCCCGATCGTTTTAAAATTGACAAAGTTTCATACAAACTTTCATCCCCTATTTTATCCCCTTGGGGTTAGAATTAATCAAAATCCTTTCTTAGCGAATGCCTACGTCATAACATCTACCTGCATGCCAAATTTCAGCCCGATCCATCCAGTGGTTTGGGCTGTGCGTTGATAGATCACTATGTCAGTCAGTCAGTCACCTTTGAGTTATATATATTTAGATGGAAACAGTGTTTCTGACAAAAAAAACGGCATTAAATACGCGTTACGTGTGAATAAGCTAATTACAAGTCACGTCATGTCAAGATGTACGTAATATTCTAATCTCATATATAAAACTCTTAGTCCTGACTGACTGACTGACTGACTGACTGACTCACTTAGAGACAACGCACAGCCTAAACCGCTGGTGCTAGAGACTTGAAATTTATAGAGAGTGTATGTTTTGATGCGTGGAGGTGTACTAAGAAACGATTTTTCGAAATTCAGACCCTAAGTGCCTAAAAAGTGCCAAAAACGTACTTTCTTATAACTCAAGAACGGCTGAAAAGATTTTTATGATTTTTGGTTTATTGAATTTGGCTTTGTCGCCGAATAGCAATTATCACAATTAAAGTGTGGCAAATTCACGAAATAATGTAATATTAACGAAAATACGAAATATTATGGCGCTAATATCGCTAGCAAAATTGTTACCATGACAACGGAACTAAAGTGATGGTGTCAACGTTAAGTCACATTTTGATCTGTCAAAATAATGATAATATTATAAAAATGTCACTCTGTCACGCTGTCACGTATAATATGCAAGAATGTGAAAAATATTATTTAAGAGCTTTGTTTAAGAGTTATGTACTGCAGTTTCTTTATTTAATTGATTGGGAATAGAAAAAATACATATGATAGCAGCGATGATAGCTATCTAGAGCTATATAAAAGAAAAGTAATACAGCACATTATCATCCAGATTAATCCTCATTTACAAGCCCCCAAACAGTAAGTGTGAATTTAAATCTATTGACGCCGCCGATATAACACAAGGGGCGGCTTTATAGCTAGAAACAAAATAACAATTTATATCAATGGCTAGAAACGTTTCACCAAATAGACGAACGCCTGGCTTCTAGAAAACTTCACTTTCTTTCTTGACGAGAAGTATACTAAGGCAACAATGATTAGAGATGGCAGAACACAATTCAATAACTTCCACTTATCAGCTGTGGGCTCAATTACTCAAGCACAGAGCACTTCTGATTAAGATGACAAAATGTTAATTTTCTTAATATTATTTTTAGATAATTATAAAACATTAAACCTCCACTTTTAAGTATGTTGTTTTATTTATATTCATTTTTGACGTATCACATAGTAATTTATGTATCCTCAGCATTTACCAACGCATTGGAGGACGTCTTCAAGACGCTGGAGTAGGTACATCTCGCACCTTCGGTTCGCCGACGACATCATCATAGTTGTGGAGTCACTAGAACAACTGGGCGAAATACTGCACAGCCTGAATGGAGCTTCTCGACAAGTCAGCCTCGGTGTAAACTTGGATAAAACCAAGATTATGTTGAAAATTGAAAATTGAAAATTGAAATTGAAATTGAAAATTGAAAATTGAAATTGAAAATTTATTTATTACTGCAGCAATACACAATGAAAATACAAAAATGCTCATACTTATTAACTAGAAGACTTACAAGGTATAATAGGTATAACATTAGTTTATGTAAGACACTATGTATAAATGTTGCAGACTAGATTTGGTAAGGTTTAACTATCTGATGGTTTCCTCACTAGGCAAAGCCTGTATCGAGGAAGCCTGTATTCAATATAAATTATACAAAAAAGATCCCCAGTAGTTCAACGAACATATTGTACTAAGACCGATTGCCATCGAAGGAGCGACACTCGAGGTTCAAAAATATTATCTACCTGGGGCAGGTTATCCAGCTTGGTAAAACCAATTTCGAGAAAGAAATAGCCAGAAGAATTCAACTGGGGTGGGCAGCATTTGGCAAACTACGTCGGGTCTTCTCCTCCCCCCTGCCGCAATGCCTCAAAACAAAGGTTTTCGAACAGTGCGTCCTGCCTGTTATGTTTACCTATGACCTATTTATTGTATCCTTAGCATACAACAGCAACCTTCATAGTTATGGTATACTGATGATATCGCACTGGTAGACAGGTCTCTTAAAAGCAGGTGGAATCCCAGTCTAACAGAGCTTGCGAACCTCTTTGATTCCGTCATCCAGCAGAACTTAACATTTAGGATATGGAACTGTAGTGCGGTGGTACTGTTCTCCAAAAAAGGCTAAAAGGTCTTGCTGAAGAATTATAAGACTCCTGAGTAATATCTCGATAGAAGTTGTTCTTGAGAATCGTCTTGAATAGCTGTGAGTTCCAGCCACCGGAGCAAGCCGAGTTTTAAAAGGGTTATAGTATTGCAGCCAATACCGTTCAGCACATTATACAAAAGACCTGAGAGTATATCAGCCGCTATGTATGGCATTTGTATATTACGAGAAGCCTTCTGACATCATCTAGACCTGGGCATTTTTGGATTATCTACGACGGTGTCGTGCTGATACGATATTTTCATTGCTGAGATGCTAAATTTAGATTAGAAAACAAAACCTAGAAGGAGATATACGTCGAAGGGTCGACAAGGGTTGGGCAACATTGGGAAAATTCGTCGAGGTTTCTACTCCCCTGTTATGACTCATGGGGCCGAAATGTGCAAACTGACTGTGGAGACATACGGTGGAGGATCGAGTGCTACGGCATACATTGGGTGAGGCCAACAGTGGACTGAAATAGGCTAATTGATTGATTGATAAGAATGAAATGTTAGGTAATAGTATTTTTTTCTTACCAGTCTTTTTCTAGCCATTTACTAGCTATTGATATAAAGATATTAATATTCTTTTTTGTTTGATGTAGGTAATATTCTAAAAATCTACCACTTTTTTGTAAGACAAGGCCGATTTTTCTTACAGTTTTCATTTAATATTTTGAAAAACACACTACTGAGGTTTATACAACAATTACTATTAGAACTATCGGGATACCTATATTTGTACAACAAGTCCGTCAGTTTAGAAAAAATACTATTGGTGGTGGTAGTCGATATCCACGCAGGCGGAGCTGCGGGCGGAAAGCTAGTCTAATATATAAAATTCTTCTGTCACGGGGTGCGTAATCGAACTCCTCCGAAACGGCTTGACCGATTTTGATGAAATTTTTTGTGCTTATCCGGTATCTATGAGAATCGGCCAACATCTATTTTTCATCCCCCTAAGTGATAAGGGTGCAGCGGGAACGGGATTTGAATAACACGCGGGCCGAAAATATGGCGGTACGAAGTTCGCCGGGGCAGCTAGTCTAATATATAAAATTCTTCTGTCACGGGGTGCGTAATCGAAATCCTCCGAAACGGCTCGACCGATTTTGAAGAAATTTTTTGTGCTTATCCGGTATCTATGAGAATCGGCCAACATCTATTTTTCATCCCCCTAAGTGATAAGGGTGCAGCGGGAACGGGATTTGAATACCACGCGGGCCGAAAATATGGCGGTACGAAGTTCGCCGGGGCAGCTAGTGTAGGTATAGATTAAAGTAGTTTATTTTTTACACGGCATTGGAGTGACATTAAACTGCATATATAGAGCTTGTATAATTTATAGTCTGATGGTTGCATTGAACTCGTATCATTGTTCTTTTATAAGTGACACAACAAACCCGAACTATGTCTAAAACAAACCCCAAACAGTCCATCCATCAGTATCGACGTTCGTATTTACATATCGATATCAGTTAATGGATTCCCACTATTCCCACTATTCCCACAGATAGGTCAGGCTTGTCGTTTGAATTATTGTAATTGCCGCTATCGGACGGTGCACGCAAACAAAGGGTCATCCAACATAAGTGTGTTCTATCAATAATGACAATATATTATGAACAATTAATATAATGGGTTAAGGTAACTGTACCAATGCTCGACACTTTAAGGAAAAATAAAATTTCAATCTAAAAAATTTAACAAATTAATTTCAGCATGGTCGTTACATTCTTTTTTAACTGTTACAGCAACAATTAGACATTAACTTTTGCCCATAAAATCTTTAAAATCTATCATACTTTTACTTTAAATTAAATTATTATGCACTTGGTCGAAAACACCAATGCTAGACATCATTGTCCCAATGGTCCAAGTATGTCAATAACTTCAATATTTATAACGTTTATACTAAAATTAGTAATAATCATAACTTATAAACAAAAAAATCACACCTATAAAAATCAGTACCCTTGGCAAAAATCTTAAGAAATAACACGACCGTGTTCACGGAGTCACATTATTTGCTGTCAACAGTCTTTCTAAATTTACTTCGGATGGTGTTGCGAATATTTGAACATATCTTATAGATACCATTAGGCATCTTTTAAGTCAATAGTCTTATAAAACAAATGGATAATTTTCTCAAAATACTGGGTTTTGTTCGAAAGTGTCTAGCATTGGTACAGTGTCGAGCATTGGTACAGTTACCTTACTATGTGTAATTGATTATGAAAATATAATAATACGAACATATAGCTAGAGCTAGAACAAGAGCATTCTTACTTTTTTTATTGAAATAACAAACACCCATTATGGGTTTATTTTAATATTTTACATTAAGATAAGATAAGATAACTTTATTTATTTATAAAGTGACAAAAAATTCTACAACTATAACATTGTCCTGTAACAGTAAACCACTACTGCATGCACAGCAGAGACAATATCTCCACTCCCGTGCTAGGCGCGAACCTATATTACGGGCAGTGGAGAGACAGTCCCCGCCGCACTTAAGGTGATTACATACGCGAATGACTTTGACCATACAAATGCTCAAGGTCATTCGCTCGTTTTTCAGCCGTAAAAATCAGTAAAACTAATTTTATTAGATAATTTTATAGGAGACGATTACAAACTAAGAAGGTCACGTCATGCTAATACACTCATTTAACATATATCTGAAATTTTAGACTATTTGGATACGTATTGTAGAAAATATTTGGTTTCATAAGAAAGAGTAGAGTGATGTTCAGAGCCTCTTTTCAACTATTTCCTCCTTTTTTATTGAATTTATGAAAAGGTGAAGTTACTCTGTATATCCTGTAGTATGCAGGGATGTAAATTCCAGATCTTTAGGTTTTATAGTTAAAAAGAAAAACGGTTTCGAAAATACCGATTTTTCGATGCTAATCTGATTCGGGGCCTTAAGCAGCAATCGTTGTAACTATGGCGTGATATGCAAGTAGTAGTAGGACATACTGGAGCCCCAAATTTGGTACGTAATTATCAGGTAATTTGTCCTGGAAATGGCAAGCCGTTCGGCCTAATTCTTATCGAAAGAAATCCGATCTAAACTATCTTCATAGTACGTAATTGCTACGTCTTAAGGTATGATTCCGAATGTGTTTCGGTAGAAGGTAGAATTCCATGTGCTGTGTGCGTCGGCAGTTGCCGTATGCGGTCGGCTACGAATACCTTTAAGTTATGTTTCGTGCGGACCTCAAATTCTTACCAATGAAACTTAAATTAATTACTTCTCACTCCAACATTCCAATAAAACTTCAATTACAATTTTTCACAGCGAAACTTTATCAAATAACATTCATGCCCGAAGGAGCGCCGCAAATAAGTCAATGAATTGCAAATAATATTAAAGTTATATCAAGTTCCCCTGGCTTCGCTGGTAAAAAATGACGAGTTTGTAAAACTGTCGTGCCAATAAAGCAAACTCAGTGAAACAAACACAGATAGTGTCTGTCACAGTCACCAAAATAAAAGAAATAAAACAGAAAAAATATACAAAACTGTTTACTGCAACTGTATTCGTTTATCGTGACTTTGTGAAGAGTTATTGTAGTTTCGGTTCGTTGACCTATCTTACAATCCTACTAATATCTCTACTAATAGTAAATTTCTATTATTATATAATTATAAAAAGTGGTCGTTTTAATTACATTTTAATTCAATTAGTATACTAATGATTCAAATGGACTGGCAAGGGACTGGTCGCGGGTTCAGGTCCTGCCTGAGTCGTTTCACTTTTTCCAAACTTAATCGGTGAAGTGTTCGTGAGTGTCCATTGGAGATATTTAAAAAAGTTGTATTAACGACTCTGAACCCAAATATATATTTTGTGAAATTCTTTACTGTTTTTCTGTTTGTTGACGATGGACGCAAACACTACTGAACGAAATGCGATTTAACGTTTTACTGGTCTTGGGCAGACTTGTAATCACAGTATATTATAATCTTAGGTTTGTTTGGTCGGTACCAATTACCAAAAATAAGACAAACCCGCGTGTGGAGTCGCGTGCTTCGGTTACGTACCCGCACTACCCTCCATGGACCTCCTAATACAGTTTGGACTCTCAAACTTGAATTCACCTACACTTCACCACCCGTTAGATTTATTAATCGTGTTCTATTGGACCTCATTCATACATTTCCATCTATCGACAAAGTACTTTATTACTCAGGACATATATCTTGAACCCAAAATGTGCTCTATACGCGCAGTAGGTTTCTTGGGTGCCTTTTGAGGATAGCACGGGGTGCTACAGCGCTGGACGAGCTCAAATTCACCAAGCATAGATTATTACAAAACAATCCGCGCTAGGGCCTCGTTTGACTTGCGATTTAGGTAAAAGATACGTGTCTCGATGCAGGGCCGGTCGCAGTTTGAAGTTTTGGGGGGGTCACTTCGGAAATTCCTTAAGAAATTTAACCCCCCCTCCCCTCGTACTGGGACTTTTCAATATGACGTGTATGGTTTTGGGGGGGGGGGGGTCATGTCCCCTGTGACCCCCTCCCACCCTCAGACCGCGCCTGTCTCGATGTATACCTACCAAATATACCTAATAGCTATCACGCACTAAGCCTAAATATATACACCTAATAGTCCTAAAAGTATGCTATTGAATAAAGTCGAGTATTCCAAACGCCCCGAGAGTTTCCAGTAAGCCTGCGAGCAAAAGTTAGGCACCAACTTGGAATCCTTCACGAAGAACTTTGTGAATTTTTTAAACATTTTTATTTTTTAAATCGCACCGCTGAAAACTTAATGTGGTAGGGATTTGGCAGGCTTCAAGTTAGAGCATTCACTGCGGCTTTTATTTGATACATATTACCTTTAAGTTCTTGAGAAAGAAATTGACAATTTTTCGTTCTTATTGTCATATCGATTTGGGCATGACTTATATTGAAAGGTCAGAATTAAAAACAAATATATTTTTGATCATAATTGGGTAAAAACCGGCAGTATGACGAAAAGTCGCTATATCGGACATACGCTAGTGTAAAACCGTGAATATCACCTAGTTAAATCCATATCCATTATCCATACTAATATTCAAATACGAAAATAACTCTGTATGTTACGCTTTCACGCCTTGGTATAGACCTATATAGGCCTGAACCTATTTTCATGACGATGAGATTATGACCTTGGGATAGCACATAGACTATGTTTGGTCGCGATAACCGACATCTATTGGGCGGAGCCGCATAAACAGCTAGTAAAATATAAAAGATTTATCCATCTAATTTCGCTGCGAGAATCGAAACACCTCAACCACAAAATTAACCGAAAATCAGAGTCATTAAAATCACAGAAACCGCAAATATTATTCCGGCTATTATCTTAACACGACTGCGCGCCAAACAGTCCGTCTTGGAGTTCGCGGGTTTTGACATGTAAATAGCTAGGGTTGCCGCGCTTCGATGCAAATTCGTGAATAATCGGCTTATTGAGATGCGACTACAATGAGCCTCCCTTGTTCCGGCACAACATCGATCTGGCGGGAATTTACGAAAGTATGGATGTATAATTAATTTGAAATTCGAATGTATTTGTTTTAATTATAAGGTTATGCAATGAGTATTTGGTCTGAGAAGGTCTAAGAAGTGAACGCTTTATGTCACAGATGTTTAGATATGTATTTAAGTAATTCTAATGAAGTAGTTCCAAGTTACTGATTACCTTAACTGTAAACACTATCGTAAATTAATGAACAAAACATGAAAATACATCAATTTATTTTTAATGACATATTTCAATGCAAAGATCGTTGGTAGATTTTTTAACTGTCAACAACTTTTGATATTGACTGTACGACAGTATTTTTTATCAATAAGCAACAATAATAATGAAAAAACGTTAGCAGAAACCTAAAAAAATGAAACAAAATAAATCACGATGGAATCTGTTAATGTTACCTTTATTTTCATGAATAATATTTGCTTAAACTTTAGAATTTATTTAATACTAGCTTTTGCCCGCGGCTTAGTCGGCGTGGATGTCGGTTATCGCGACCAAACATAGCCTATGTCAAGCCTAGTAGCCATAGCCTTTCTCAAGGTCTAATCTACCCCTATACCAAATTTCATCAAAATCGGTTCAGTGGTTTAGACGTGAAAGCGTAACAGACAGACAGACAGAGTTACTTTCGCATTTATAATATTAGTATGTATGTAGTGTGTATGTATGTAGTAGTATGGATTTTTTCTTTATTTTATTTTATTTACCACTGGATGCCTCTTATGGTACTATTTTCAGGCGACAACCCTAACTATGACTTCAAACCCAATACACTCTAGAATTAACCCTTACCGGAACTTGCAATACCATACACTTAAACCCTGTATGTACAGTCAACAAATGAGATACGGTTGCAACTACACATATAAAGCTATATGAAAAGGTGCAACCAGCTCCCCTACACAAATGGCAATTCGTTGACCGGCGTATTGTACAATATAATGACGAATGTATGGGATTTGACGTTTATGACATGCGTTATCTACTGTCATATGCGTCAATACGCCGACCATCGAATTGCCACTTATCTAGGGAGGCATATCCCCTTTGTCGACTGTACCTTCCTCTGTAGGTACCAACGCGTATATCCGCATTATCCGCCCGGACGTCAGTCAACGCTCCCGCCGCGTATATCACGTAACACACCGAACTAAGCCCATTAATGGAACCAAATCACGAGTTATGAAGTAACCCATCGGTACCCTAATAAGTATGCTATATTAGCCTACAGTACTCAGCTTGGTTACTGTTCAGATTGGACAGACAGCAACGAAAATACTTGGTTTCGATGTTTATCAGAAAGAAAAAGTATTTTAGAGAAATTCAGATAAAGTTGTAGGCAACAATTTCTTGAGAGCGTGACATGAACTTGCTACTATGAATTGCGTTACCATAGAGATTGATGACGTTTTTATCCTTTCTAATGTCAAAACTGGCGATAGATAGGTTATTGGGAACGGCCGTTAGTGTACAAATCTATCCGAGGTTACCACCTTAGTCTGCCCCCCTTAAGACAAGTGGCAATTGGTGTCGTTGGCCGGCGTATTGTAGAATAGAATGGCGAATGTATGGGATTTGACGTAAATAAATTACAGTCGTCAACGTATATCATAAACGTCAATTCCCACTTGTCTGGGGGGGCTGCCCCTCTAAACAAATGTTCTGTAGAATAGAATGCCAAATGTATGGGATTTGACGTAAATGACAGGCGTCAACGAATGTCAAAAACGTCAAATCCTGTACATTTGTCATTCTATTCCATCATACGCCGAGCAACGAATTGCCACTTGTCTAGGGGGGCTGGTTTCGTCTTACTCCTTCTTCTCCTTTCATTTGGCTAAGATGAAATCTCGAAGGTTGCACCTTTGTGTGTGATATTGCTTTGTCCGTTAATCAGCAGGTGTACCGGCTCTAAAGTCAGCTGGGGCCCCGACGATCTTAGCACACTCTGGTCACTGGTGATAAATTCATTTAAGGTATACTCACTAACAGTGATTTTGAGTTCTAGGGGCATAAAAAGAAAAAGGTTTCTTATGAAACTGCCTGAAACAGATTATTGATTCTACCACTATTCTACCCGTAATGGAATTCTTAGGTCCGTATTCGATAATGATAGATACTCTTGCAAGAATCTCGACTAGAGACTAGTTCTAACATAAATTGTATTCTAGAATCAAACTTAAGTAGAGATCTCAAGACTGAATATCGTTCTAGAATACAGGCCACAGAAAAAGATCAGATAAGTTTTTCCTATTCAATATGATATAGAGTTTCCTTGGTGGGTAGCCAAATGAGAGCACGGCTCTTGCAAAACTTTCGCCGTAAAATTACGTATAACCGCAGGAAGATCACTCAAAGTTGTAAGAGGAATTTATGCTTTATGAGGAAAAATTGCGAGCCCTGCCGTAGCCGCCGACAGCATACCTAACAACTGGCCCGGCGATACGGCTTCTTGAAAAAGACAATCGGATTTGAGTTATATTTTAGTTTTATCGTTGTAGAATATACTTTTATGTATCACACAGGGAGATCTTATGTTCCTTCAGTTGCCTGTAGCAACGTAAAAGCAATGAGATTAAATTAATTGGCAAAAGTAAATGAAGTTTCCAGGTTGCAAATTAAAGAGTCTAAATAAACATTTAATTCAAAATTCAGAAATATTAATACACATGTAGAAATAATTAAGCCATATCATAGCAGCAAGCATACAGCAAAGGCACCTTGTTGAGAAGTAAAGCAGACAGCGTTTTCTGTAAGCTTTTTGCTTATTGCTTTTGGTTAAGAAACAAAGTAAACCACAAACTTTAGTGTTTGGCTTCCCTTAGCATTCAAACAAGATTAGCAGCATACAGCATGCAGCAAATACAGCAATGAAGCCGCATTGAATTGAAACAATAAACAATATAATACGCTTCAATATGCTTAGTACGCTGCATCTACTGCTGTTGTATGCGGTCGATTTCTTCTAACTTAACTGCTTCCCTAGAAAAGTGGCAATTTGTAGGTCGCAACCGGCGAATTTTGGAATAGAATGACGAATGTATGAGATTTGACATTTATGAGATAGGTTGACAACAGCCATATACGTCAAATCCTATACATTCTTTCTTCTATTCCACAATTGCCACTTGACTATGACATTGAGGGTTGGTTACGAACCTACAGTTACGTACGCGGCTAAAAGGACTTTTTTCCTATCCATATTACATGAACAAACCACGTTAACATACTTAACAAAGAAATTCAAATATAAACTATCGTATGCGCCAAAGTTGCCAGCGCAAATTGCACTCGCTACTAAATCAATTTATTCAACGAAAGCAATGTTAAATAGTTGGCAATATTGCCAGGGAACTATGTGGGAAATTATACCATGGCAATAACTGGATATAACTCTCTGAAATAACGGGGAATACCCGACATGGGATGGCTGACGATATTGCATACTTCGCTACTACATTCAGTACATGGCTGTGTTACATTGGAGCATATTTATTGTTTAATAAGATTGTTATTACGCATTTTTAAACAGAATTCGTTTTACGCTATAAGTTATGTAAAATTTATAAGGAGGAGATGTCTTTAGACTTCAATGAGTACGTAAAAGAGCTAAGTGAGCAAAGAGCAAAAAGAGCAAAGAGATAGATTGTCCTTTAACAAAAAAGCACTCTGGGAGTGCCTAAACAAGTTAAAACATCCATATCCATACTATACTTACTATACTATATATACTTACTATATCCACCATACTTCCATACTAATATTATAAATGGAATTCTGTCTGTCTGTCTGTTACGCTTTCACGCCTAAACCACTGAACCGATTTTGATTAAATTTGGTATAGGGGTAGTTTAGACCTTGAGAAAGGACATAGGCTATGTTTGATCGCGAAACCGACATCCACGCGGGCGGAGCCGTGGGCAAAAGCTAGTAGTCAATATATGTAGATAGGTGTCGGTAACCGTAACGTTAATAGTGTCGCAAGTTCCATTGTTTTTACCTATCTCAAAAATAGCCCAACGCGCTTTAAAAAAATCACTTCAACAAAAAATTGCTTTCGTTTTCAATTTTATCCCATTTCAACTCTTTTTCCTACACAATCTATACTAATTATGTAGCCAAAAGAATTAAGATTAAATATAATACAAAACAAACTTATGCTATTTACTCTTAATTCTACACAATCATTACCTACAGCATAATAAAAAAAAAACACAACAAAGCTATGCTATTAACTTTTTTTTATATTTAATCTACTTTACTACATAGTCTGTTAACACTTCACTACATATTATAAAACAAAGTCGCTGTCGCTGTCTGTCCGTCCCTACGTATGCTTAAATCTTCAAAACTACGCAACGGATTTTGAAGTGGTTTTTTTTTATAGATAGAGTGATTCAAGAGGAAGGTTTATATGTATAATACATGCATAATATTGTAGAGAAACACTGATAAATTTAGAGATAATACCTACCACGTGGGCGGAAAATATGGCGGTACGAAGTTCGCCGGGTCAGCTAGTCTATCTGTAAAACAACTTCGCGTTCTCAAACAAAACATTATTTCAATCAGCCTACACTATTAATCTCGGTTCTTATCAAAAAAAGGTTAATCAATAACGAACATGCTCGTATAAGTCGTATTAGCACACGAAGTACTTCGGCCATCGATCAGCGGAAAGAGTAGAACTAACTTGTCAGATTGGAGCCGATCACTCAATCCCCCCATTACAGGGGACTATCAGTCAATCGGGGGTGCGTGTCCGTTGTTTTACGATACAAGTGCGGCTGTCAACAGTCTCATGTAAGTGTACAGTAAGTATACTGTGTCGTGCAAATCGTGCGTGCATGAGGTATTTCAACGATAGCGCTGTGATGATGATGATAATGATGATGACTATGAACGCCATAAGTTAAGGATAAGGCTTGCATTATTTATGCGTAGAAACCAGATCAGACATATATAATATACAGCCCAGACTCTGTCTCAGATGTATGGTTCGAGGCAACAATAGTGCCCGAAATACGGTAATAGGCTCACCCCCTATTACATGGGACCGAATACAATGATTGGTGAAAAGTGGGTGGTAATTTACCTCTGTCTGACTTTCCGGGGGTAAAGGCGTGATTACATGTATATGTATTAATGTAGAAACCATAAAAATCATAGTAGGCGATATTTGAGTGTTAATATATCTCTGCCTATCCATTCGGAGATCTACAGGTGTGAAAATAATATGTAGATATGTATGTGGAAATCATGAAAATGAAAAACAAAATTAGGTACATTCAACGACAAAAGTATATTAACAAATTCTAATTATATGATCTCTGTAGCGCCTAAACCTCAAATAAAATAATGAACAAAAAGTTAAAAATTGTAAATATTTTAGTGTTAATCAACTTATGTCGTTGACTGTACGTATTTTGTAATCACACAGAAAAGGTTTTTATTGTTAGTTTATTAGAATACTCACTAACCTTTAGAAACCCAATCCACGAAACACGGAATCTATCCCTGATACAATAACATCTTTTTCGAAAACAAAAAAGATACCGAAAATACCGGGAAAAATACCATTATTTACATATGAGTATTTTTTATCATGGAACAATGGACACAGTACTGTCGAGAACAGTACTCAGATGAAGATAGATCGTACGAGACGCGTGGTCACCCTGTCCGCGTAGTTAGACGCGCCGGGGAACAAGTGATCGATTGTCCGGTGAAACTCCATGTTATAGGTGCACTATCGCTATTCATTAATATTTATGTTTTTAGCAATCGATTGCCTCTGATTTTTAGGTTTCTTTTTTGTAAAATGAATACTTTTTTCGATATTAGTGATATATCTCTAGACAAGAGGCCATATAACGATTGTAAAATAGTACATTATGGTACAAGTGAGAAACGTTGGTGATTACCGCCGAGGCGCCATTGAGACCCGAGCCGCCAGGCGAGGGTCTTAAGACAGCCGAGGACGGTAATCATCATGCTCACACGTGCCATACGACGTTTTACAACACACTTGCGAATAAAATAATACTACAAATACTAAATAAACAATACTACAAATTAATTCGTTTTCCTATGCGCGCGCATTTAACAATGGCGGTCGACCATATTTAAAAAAAATGAGGTTTGAACTTAACTTTTTTTTACTCTGTTTTTTTTCTGTACTTAGAGAAAAAAAAAAGTTAAATTTGAGCGAAAATTTTGTTTATTACACAAGTATTACAAGTTGAAATTATTTATTTAAATACGAAAATGCATCAAATGACCATACAATAGGCGTATTAATTTATTCGTACTATTAAACACATTATTTTTTGTATCAAAACTTTTTTAAGAACATAGACAATAATTATAGACACTTCCTATAAAATTTAAAAAAGAATCTATAACTCACTTTTGTGAATAATAGCAATGAAAAAGTCACAGTTTTATAATAGGTGTCATTCCGTGCTTAATTGCGGTAAAATAATATCACTGTTATGAGCAGGTGTGTTGTAAAAGAATATTATTGACTGATTTATACTGTTGATTGATGGCACTTGGTGAAACTTTTTTAACAATAATTGAAACCCGTCAATGTAAACCTTTGAGAATATCGTAAGGTGAAACCCGTTAGGTCAATAATAAATATCGTGGCAAAGAAATTGTTATCAATATGTGTAGAATAAATTGATCAATTTAAGGGATAAACATAATAATATGTTGATAACTGTCATGGACGTCAAAATATATGTCAATCTCATACATTCATAATACTTCGTCGTATTGTATTCTACAATACGACGAAGTATGATGACCTCTACATATTGAGATTTCCTATGACCGTTTCAACGTCATTATGACAAGGGAGGGTCACCCTCGTGCTGCCGATACTGTAAGAACACAGAGTTTCTGTGCATCAGTACAGAAGACAAAGCAGGACATGCCTTTGGTCTTCCCACTTCTTCTTCATCGTGTCATTGGCAGCAAATCACTATCAGTATCACTACATATATTATTATAAAACAAAGTCGCTGTCGCTATCTGTCCGTCCCTATGTATGCTTAAATCTTCAAAACTACGCAACAAATTTTGAAGCGGGTGTTTTCAATAGATAGAGTGATTCAAGAGGAAGGTTTATATGTATAATACATGCATAATATTGTAGAGAAACACTGATAAATTTAGAGATAATACCACGCGGGCGGAAATTATGGCGGTACGAAGTTCGCCGGGTCAGCTAGTTGAAATTGAATTAAATAAAAATTAGATGCGCCCATCCCAGAACTCGGCGACATTGACTGCACCTTCCGTCGCTTCATTTACGTCGGCAGTTGTGCAGGTGTAGGGACACAACGGGCACGACAGGAGGTGATCTATTGACTGCAGAGGTGCACCACAGCCGCAACCACCACTCTCCGCGTCCAGGTAACCCCATTTTACCCAGTTTTCCCTACAGCAGCCGACCCGAGACATCAACCTGGAACAACCTAGGGACTTTCAGGTGGTCCATTTCAGTTCATGCCCGGGTGGAAGGCTATCAGTCTTCCCACTGACAGCAAAAAAACTCTCCAGTGAGATCTGGCTACCCAGTCCCGATTGTGGGAACACAACATGAAGTTTTTTTTTTTATATATAGGACACGTCAATTTGACTTCGCCTTGCCTGATGGTAAGCTGAGGGCAAAGTCTAGGAAAGAGGGTTAACACGTACCATGCTACAATGGTGGCACTCAGCTTGACGGCCTCATCAGATGCTTTTTCACGCCCCGCTTAAAGGACCCGGGACTGTAGTAGGAGGGAAACACGTGAGCTGGTAAAGAATTCCAGGTCTTAATGGTGCGGCACAAGAAGGAGTCTCCACAAGGAGGAGGAGGATGGCTGCGGTATTCTGTAGAGTGGAGGTACTTCCCCAGTCAGACTGCTCAGTTGGGATGGGAAACCGTTGTGTCCTACCTTCGTCCTATTTATGTTCTTCTGTCCCCTTATAACTCCATAACTACTTATTATATCAAAGTTAATTATAACAACATTCGGTCCTAGAATATTTATTATCTTATCTCGTTGGGTATCTACATCCAATTACCATTTACACATGTTTGAGGCGTAATCTTGTTACCAATAGATATTATTCAGAGCACGGACCTCTTTGAGCCGTGATTTAATTTTAGAGTTCGGGGCTGAGCAGAGTTATAACCGTTGGACTCTGATAGAATACTAACGTGTTTCATGTGTGTGTGAAATGCTCGTATAGTGTAGGTAGGACTTTATCTAAGAAAGAAATAGATAGTTCTACCCAAGTTAATAATCTGTGGTTCTATCTTAAACAGCAATAGATTTTGTTAACACACCAAGTTCAAACTATTACTTTTGTGCGAGTTGGTATTTGAGAAAGCACCACCATTTTTTTTATTCGATGATATTCTACAAAGCGCTATCTAGATGTTGTGTTATACAGTCTAGTTCTAGAATGAGGATAATCATTCTTAGTTTTTTCTAATACATACAGACTAAAGCATTTTTTTATACCACTAAGGTCGCAAACAAGCACACGGCCTTTTTATTTCATCATCATCATCATCTTCTTCATGTAGATGACGATCATGCATGAAATAAAAGGCCCTTTCATTTCATGCATTTAATATTCATGCATACCATTCGCAATGTGCTGGAAAGGAATCGATCCCGCACTCCATGGCATAGCAGTCGCGCGCACTACCGCTACGCCATAAAGGATCCTGCGAGTCCAAGATCCTTTATGGCGTAGCAGTAGTTTTGGAGCACTTCAAGACGTCGAACTGATTTACTTGCACTAGGAGTGTATAACCCGCGCCACGTATCTTGGACCTAAAATGTGCTCAAAATGTGCCCTATACGCGCAGTTCACATTTCTTGGGTGTCTTTTGAGGATAGCACGGGATGCTACTGCGGTAGACGAACTCAAATTCACCAAGTATAGACTATTACAAAGCAATCCGCGGGTGCCAGAGCCTCGTATGTCTTATGATTTAGGTCCAAGATACGTAGCGCGGGTTATAAAAAAACTTGGGATAGGTCTCGTTGAGGCAAAATCTGCTAAGGCCTATTGAAGTTTGAGAAACGCAGCAGTATAATATTCAAACCGTCTTCAAGTTCCCCTGAAGAGAGTTCACGTTGCATCTCACCTTGCCAACATGAGCCGAGTCAAGTGTGTGCTCATAGTTGCAATTCGATTGGTAATCGGATACACAAAGATTGGGAATTAATGGTATAATTGTTGTATATCGTCATCCTTGTTTATTTGTATAAACATTTTAAGTACATTAGTAATATTATGAGGAATCGATTAAGATAGGTTTCAAAAACTACCACTCCGCGGATAAAGTGAAATATGAATTTGTACTGTATATGAGTAATACATATTTGAGAAAATGCTAATTGAAACTAGAGGTCTAAATTAAATATAAAGGTCTAAATTTTTATATTTAATTATTGCGTTCTAAAATATGTAATTACAATTTAATATTATTCTACTTATATACAGATAAACATAACTAATTTAATAAATAAAAATATTTACAAGATTAAAAAAAAGGAGTCGAAGAATTCCTCCCCAAATGAGGAATAAATGATTATTGATTCCGATTGTATAATTATTATTCTCTATTGTATAATAAAAATATTTACAAGATTAAAAAAAAGGTGTCGAAGAATTCCTCCCCAAATGAGGAATAAATGATTATTGATTCCGATTGTATAATTATTATAGGTATTTAAACTTTCATGGTCGTTCACATTATTATTAGAACTATCGGGATATTTACCATGTATTGTTTGGAGTTTCCGATATTTCGGCGCTGTTGCAAGCACCATGATCACGGAGGAACTGTAGTACTGGCGGTAAACGGTGAAAAAGTTTCTAGGAGGACATATATCGATCTACCCTCTTTCGAGTTCTTTTGTGACGCGTATGGACACTACCACTGGTTTCACTCTCACTACAAACTCGAACTCGATCTCGATCACGTTCACGACACACTATGCTTACTGTATCCACTCGCGATTTTGTTTTGGCTTGCTCCCGATTGTTTGTACATAGACGGACCACTGGATGCCAGACGTTCGGCAGTTGAAACCCATCCTCACGATTGAAATTGTTGTACTTTTTTATTTCAATCGCTTCCCTAACCAATCTTGGTATGTAGTGGCGTTCTGTCGAGAGCATCTGAGGGTTATGTAACTCGATCCAGTGGTCAGTACCGGACTCCAATAAATGTTGAGCGATAGCAGATTTATGCGGTTCGTTGTTTTTGACTGCCCTGATGTGTTCCTTGATTCGGCATGTAACCGTTCTTTTGGTCTGACCTATATAGGAACTGCCACAGCTGCAGTCAATTTTGTATACTCCGGGCTTGTCCAGTGGAGAACCATCTTTGGGTGAACGCAGGCATTGTGACAGCCTTTTTAAAGGAGTGAAGATAGTTTTGACAGAAACCTTCTTTAGGATGTTAGCGACCTTATCTGTCACTCCTTTGATGTAGGGTAAAAAGGCTGGTTGTCTTTCCACCCTGCAGTTTAGGGCTTTATGTCGTTCGTTAGGTGGTTTAATCCGTCCATTGTATCCATTCTTTTGTAGAACGCCGTTTATGTGGTTCAATTCTTCTTCTAGATGTTCCTCGTCACATAAACTATATGCACGGTCAGTAAGCGACGTCACCACTGAATTCAACTGGCGCGGATGATGATGCGAGTCGGCATGCAGGTAGCGGTCGGTGTGGGTGGGTTTTCTGTACACGGAGTGGCTACACGACCCGTCCCCACGAACACTGATCCTCACATCAAGGAAAGCAAGGCTTCGGTCTTTTTCCATTTCGTACGTAAAACTCATTTTACTATGGATGTTGTTAAACTGAGCCACGTATTGTTGTACCTCATTTTCACCCCCTTCTAAAATACAGAAAATGTCATCAACGTACCGTTTCCAGATCTTGATTCTTGGGGCAGTAGCTATGGCTATGGTTTCAAAGTGCTCCATCCACAGGTTTGCCACGACTGGAGCCACCGGGCTGCCCATTGCTACTCCATCTATCTGTAGGTAGTATTCATTCCTGTATATGAAGTAGTTTGTGGTCAAGCAATGCTGCACAAGGTCGGCATACTCCTTAGCCATTCCGTTCTCTATGATTTTGCGTCTTATGATCTCCAAACAATCCATGATGGGAACATTTGTGAATAAAGACTCCACGTCGAAGCTCACCATCACTTCTTGATCAGCGTCAAACGTCCGTCAGTGATCAAGAAGTGATGGTGAGCTTCGACGTGGAGTCTTTATTCACAAATGTTCCCATCATGGATTGTTTGGAGATCATAAGACGCAAAATCATAGAGAACGGAATGGCTAAGGAGTATGCCGACCTTGTGCAGCATTGCTTGACCACAAACTACTTCATATACAGGAATGAATACTACCTACAGATAGATGGAGTAGCAATGGGCAGCCCGGTGGCTCCAGTCGTGGCAAACCTGTGGATGGAGCACTTTGAAACCATAGCCATAGCTACTGCCCCAAGAATCAAGATCTGGAAACGGTACGTTGATGACATTTTCTGTATTTTAGAAGGGGGTGAAAATGAGGTACAACAATACGTGGCTCAGTTTAACAACATCCATAGTAAAATGAGTTTTACGTACGAAATGGAAAAAGACCGAAGCCTTGCTTTCCTTGATGTGAGGATCAGTGTTCGTGGGGACGGGTCGTGTAGCCACTCCGTGTACAGAAAACCCACCCACACCGACCGCTACCTGCATGCCGACTCGCATCATCATCCGCGCCAGTTGAATTCAGTGGTGACGTCGCTTACTGACCGTGCATATAGTTTATGTGACGAGGAACATCTAGAAGAAGAATTGAACCACATAAACGGCGTTCTACAAAAGAATGGATACAATGGACGGATTAAACCACCTAACGAACGACATAAAGCCCTAAACTGCAGGGTGGAAAGACAACCAGCCTTTTTACCCTACATCAAAGGAGTGACAGATAAGGTCGCTAACATCCTAAAGAAGGTTTCTGTCAAAACTATCTTCACTCCTTTAAAAAGGCTGTCACAATGCCTGCGTTCACCCAAAGATGGTTCTCCACTGGACAAGCCCGGAGTATACAAAATTGACTGCAGCTGTGGCAGTTCCTATATAGGTCAGACCAAAAGAACGGTTACATGCCGAATCAAGGAACACATCAGGGCAGTCAAAAACAACGAACCGCATAAATCTGCTATCGCTCAACATTTATTGGAGTCCGGTACTGACCACTGGATCGAGTTACATAACCCTCAGATGCTCTCGACAGAACGCCACTACATACCAAGATTGGTTAGGGAAGCGATTGAAATAAAAAAGTACAACAATTTCAATCGTGAGGATGGGTTTCAACTGCCGAACGTCTGGCATCCAGTGGTCCGTCTATGTACAAACAATCGGGAGCAAGCCAAAACAAAATCGCGAGTGGATACAGTAAGCATAGTGTGTCGTGAACGTGATCGAGATCGAGTTCGAGTTTGTAGTGAGAGTGAAACCAGTGGTAGTGTCCATACGCGTCACAAAAGAACTCGAAAGAGGGTAGATCGATATATGTCCTCCTAGAAACTTTTTCACCGTTTACCGCCAGTACTACAGTTCCTCCGTGATCATGGTGCTTGCAACAGCGCCGAAATATCGGAAACTCCAAACAATACATGGTAAATATCCCGATAGTTCTAATAATAATGTATAATTATTATTCTCTATTGTATAATTTAGCAGTAATAATATAATCTCATTTATGTATTTACCTCGAACTTTATGACCCTAGACCCAAAGTTCAAAATTTAGTTCAGAAGTTCAAAAAAAATCAAAATCGTGATCGTTGTAAAGAAATAAGTAAAAAAAAAACTAATCGAATTGAGAACCTCCTCTTTTTTGAAGTCGGTTAAAAAGTACTTCATCACACTGAGCTCACAAATTGAATTCCACAAAACAACTGTCCCATAAAACTGTTCAAACAAAGCACACTCAAAGACCAATATGAATAAAACACCCAAAATTTCCATTGTACACACAAAAAAACATATCTCGACTATATAATGTGCGAAAGAACTATCCCAAGTCACGCATATGGTGACAAAAAGGTAACATCTCATATCGGGTGAGCAAATATATTCAAGGGGGCCATTTGAGATTCAGTCCTACGCATGTGTCATAGACAGTGGCTCTCGAGGGACTAACAGACGCAAAAACTGAATATTGCAGAAGATATGTTCGCGTTATTACTGTCCGATACCAATGTTTGTGACGACACGGTTTGGTTTGACGTCATAAATATTGTGGCGATCGACTTGCTTGAGTTTTATAAAATGTACAGCGACTATCTATCCAACAGATACCTATTGTTTCATATTTTACGAACAAACAATTCTGGCAACTTGCTGAGGTAGGAGTAGCGAGGAAGAAGCAAGGAACTGCCTTTGATTGGTCATACCGATAACGCGCGATCGTAAAATAGTAGTGTTAGGGATGGGAAGGTTTAATAAGGTTCTTTGTAAGTCGTGCTGTCTATGGCCAAACTATTAAATAAGTTTAAATCGGAAAAAATCAAGGTGACAGATTAACGAAAACAATAAAATGATGTCACAACTATTACAACCATTTTTATTGGTTTAAAATAGGTGTAACTAGTAGTTATAACATCATTTTATTATTTTCGTTACTTAGTAAGACTTTCGGTAGATGACTCCAAGGTCGCCCCGAAACGTAAGAAAATTTCAACTTTCGAGGACATTTGAATTAAATTTTGAAACATTTATTATGCTGCTTGTTCAAATCTATTTACAAAGAGAAAATACTTCTTTTCGAGGACATCTTCAGGTGGTACTCGTAGACTGTTGCAAAACTTCATAAATCCAAAATAATATGATGTATTATAGAATGCGCATAAATACATACATATAAACTCCCACACCAATACAAATATGCCTACATACATACAAATATTTTCATTAAACCGAAATAGAACTACGACCTACGAGCCTACGACGTAGCCGATCAACACTACCGCTACGCCACGTACGTAGCAAAACGCTACATTCCATTTACAAAAGAAACATCAAAAAGCCTTCACCTTTCACCGACTTTCAAAAAAGGAGGTTCTCAATTCGTCGAATTCTTATTTTACTGTAAGTGAAGATGTCGTAAGTCAATGGAAATGTTGTCCCCTGTGCCTAATACATAATGGATAACAAGGCCCATCTAGTTTCAATAAAGGATTTTTTGCATTCTGTCCTCCCAACGATATTGTTACATTGCTATGCTAAATTTATTCCCTTTTTACCCAAATCATATTTTAAATGACATTCATATTGTTATTGGACGATCTTTGTCGTCTTTTGTGAATGTGTTCAACTTCAATAACGAATAGGTAATACAATTATGTTTTATACTAGCTTTTGCCCGCGGCTCCGCCCGCGTAGATGTCGGTTATCGCGACCAAATATAGCCCATGTTCTTTCTCAAGGGCTTCAAAAGTTCGACCAGTCTACCAACAGAACTTCGTAGAGGTCAGATGGCAGTCGCTTCACGGAAAATATGGAAGTTCAGCCGCATCACAGTTAAGACTGGTAAGCCGAACCCAGCAGAATTAGGAAAAGTCATTCCTACAATGTCGTACTCTTAACCTACCTGTAACTAATAAATATATCCATGCTCATCGTCACAGCAAATTCCCAGTTTCGTCTAAAGTTTGAACTGTGAAGCTCGAGGTATTTTTATTGTTTTGATTGGTATAGCGTTTATGATCACTGGTTACCTTAAGTAATAGCGTGATGCTTTTATTCTTTTTTTTTATACTTACCACTTAGGTGGCAGACAAGCACACGGGCCCATCTGATGGAAAGTGGTTACCTATGGATGTGTGCAACACCAGGAGAATCACACTTGCGCTGCCGACACAATTGGGCTATTTAGTCTAAAAGCTTCCTCGATAAAATGTCATAAATGGACTATTATAATGGAGTACTGAAAAAAAATTGGAAAACATTTTTTTTTTTTTTTCAATTCACACTGGTCGTTCCCGAGGTTTCAGTACAACCAAACAAACAAACTCTTCAGCTTTATAATATTAGTATAAATACAGATATTTGTTCTAAAAAACTAGTTTTCAAACTAGTTTAAATACAGTATATTTTACTAAAAATGCCAGCAAATACACTTTCTACTTACGCTAACCCGAAAAGTTGAAAGAACTTACATGAAGTATAAAGTATTTCGAAGTCATTACTAGAGCATAAGTTCAGTGGCTCAAGTAAGTGTGCGAGCGGGACAGCATACCTGATCTGAAATGCAAACCGCGAGCCAAAGAATCTCATTAGCGAGACGAGACCCACGCTACCTTGGCTGCGGGGGTATTCTGGACAGACAATATTATTCGACTAATATTATTTTAAACTATCGCGGCGAAAAGTTTTTATAAGTATTTCCTTTCTTTCTTATTTTCTTTCTAAAAGTTAGAGTAAGAGTATGACGGTAAAGAGTAATCTCATAGTTTTTATAATGATTCGGAATCGTAACCGTAGCAATTGAGAGGAGTGCTCTACCGAAACGCGCACGTCATATATTATACCACAAAATCCATATAATATATTATTATCCATTCTTTCCTCCTCCTTTAATATTATAAATGCGAAAGCAACTCCATCTGTTTGTCTTTTTGTCTGTAGGTCTGTCTGACTGTCTATTAGGCAGCCTAATTTAGGCTTTTACGCCTGAACCACTGAACCGATTTTGATAAAATTTGGTACAGAGATAGATTAGACCTTGGGAAAGGACGTAGGCTATGTTTAGTCGCGATATCCGACTTCCACGCGGGCGAAGCCGCGAGCAACAGCTAGTATAAATTATGCCACAAAGTATTACTTGTTTGGCAGAATGCTGTAAAGATGTTGAATATAGACTTTTATCTACTAGCTAGGCAACATTTGACGCGCAACACGTGATGCTGTATTGGCAAACGTTGCGCAACACGCGTGATGTTGCAAGCTGAAGCGCAACAAGATGCGTGGCTTATTGTTCGATGATTGATCATAATGTGGACAGCCAAAAAGTTTCGCGTTGCTGCGCTTCATTGTGGTGCAACATTGTGCAACATAGTGTGCAACATGGAAGACAGAATACGATCAAGTTTCCTTCTCCATGGTGTCAACCAACTTGCCTAGCGGTTATTAGGCTCAACGCAATTTTTTTTTATATCACTTAGGTGTCAGACAAGCACACAGCCCACCTGATGGATAGTGGTTACCGTTGCCTATGGACGTGTGCAACACCAAGGCCGTCATACTAGCGCTGCTGACTCCGTAAGAACTAATGCTCTTCTTGAAGAACCCCCACTGTAAGTAGTCGTTTGTAAAAACAGCTAAGTATAACTGATATTCACTTTTAGATTTGTTCTCCGTATTGTGCTTGTTGTATTTATATACTCAACAAAAGCATATTCAATCGTCTGTTGTACCATCAGAATAGGGAGTCCATGACCGCGGCACAGTGAAGACGTCTTGTCTTTGCATTCGTACCGGCGCGCTCATTGGAAAATCACCGCTACCCACTGAATACTGAACAACTGACACAATATCTGTGTATTAGAACTCATATACCTACTTACAGGAGTTTTTTTCTTATAACTTTATTAAGGTGATTTATTTAGTATTATTATAATATACATTGTTTATGTACAAAATTAACAATATAACTACAAATAAAAGAACAAATTAAAAATGAAATTTCTTATTAAATAGATACATGCATTATATTTATTATAACCAACTACCCAGCTTTATAAAGACGCATCTGTACTCACCGTCCGTCAACTGTGTGCGCTAAATGTCATTCTACGCAAACACAAGTCATTAACCTATGATCCACTGCTGCAACAAGAAAAACGTCGGAAATATATTGTATGCCAACCCGTAGCTACTAAAACTGCCCTGGCCGACCGGCATTACCCCGGTCTCAGTTGCCACCTTTACAATACGGTAAACAAAATCTGTAATATATATCCCCTAACGCAAGTCAAATGTAAGAGTGTGATTAATAAATACTTACAAAATCTAACTTATGATGACACAGAACGCCTTTTTGTCAAAACTTCTTACCTACGCACTTAACCCACCTAAAGAACACACACACAAACAAACACACACACGCACATGCGCCACACACACACACACTCACTCACACACACACACACACACACACACACACACACACACACACACACACACACGCACGCACGCACGCACACACACACACACACACACACACACACACACACACAAACACAAACACACACACACACACTTAAGCATTCGAACACAGGCATACTACCTATTTATCGTGTACATGTACCTACCTATTTAATTAAGAGGTAGATACTTAAATCTCCCGCCTATACCTACAATTATATATCATTTATACGACTTTGTCAAAACAAGTTAAGTTATCAAAATGAACTCTGTTTATACTGAACTGTACCTAATCTAAATAGAACCTATCAATTTAGCTCCCATCTGTAAGGGGAAGGCGCCAGTGTCTGTAACACAGTTTAATACTAGCACAGACACTGACGTTCACTCTGTCTCTGATATATTATGCTATAATAAATTGGTGTTTTAAGTTGTTCTAAGAGATAGACACATTGTAATATGCTTTTTATGAAATAAAATATTATTATTATTATTATTATTATTATTTATTATAACCTACTAGCTGACCCGGCGAACTTCGTACCGCCATATTTTCCGCCCGCGTGGTATTATCTCTAAATTTATCAGTATTTCTCTACAATATTATGCATGTATTATACATATATACCTACCTGTTGAATCACTCTATTTATTAAAAAAAACCGCTTCAAAATCCGTTGCGTAGTTTTGAAGATTTAAGCATACATAGGGACGGACAGACAGCGACAGTGACTTTGTTTTATAATATTTAGTGATGATGATGATGATGGCACAGAACATGGAGAAGACTAAGCTACTTTTTGACTGGCTGTCACCTGTAAAAATCTATACTCTGTAATCAATTGAATAAAAATTTAAAGCATTTAAGTAGGCTAACTATTCAAATCGATTACAACCACTGACCAAGTCGCGGGTCGTGGGTTCGATTCCCGCCTGAGCTGTATTCGCTTACGTATTTGAATTTAATTTTAAAAAATAGTAATCACAAATTCGTCGGTCGAATCATGAAGGGGCGTATCCAACAAATCGACGATTTTGAGTTACTACTGTCATTGTAATGTTAAGGGCATGTTTTACCATGTCACGAAAAGACGTAACTAAAATCCTAACGGAACTAAAGATATACGCCACTACGAAGAGCCCTAACTACTTTTCTTCCAATTTTAAAAATCACGAACAGGCAGTGTATCAGTTACGCCTAATCAAGACGATAAAATATTTTCACGAAAAGGCACATTCGGCGTGAAACAAACAAAACGTGTCATGACCTGTTCGAATCTCATTCACTCTCTTCTCTGCAAGTGTGCGGTTTGTTTGCGTTCATTTTAATATAATTAATATAGTAAGAGTGAATAAATTACTTGTTATACAATCAGTTTTAAGTGATAATTGTGCAAATCAAACGGTAAGTTAATAATTTCATGTATTAAGTACTATTATGTAGGTAAAATTTTGGTTGTTAGTACTAGGTGGAATTTGCTACACGTACTGAGTAAAAGTTCTAATGTGCTGTAAAATGTTGAGACTAACGAGTATGTATGTATGTAACAATGTACTGTAAAATGTTGCGACGACCAAAAAGCCGAAACCGGTTAGGATAATAAATAAATTGAAATAGTGAAAAAATACAAGATTTTCATTCAATATGTGTTACCAATAATGATTTTTCTTTCTCTATTTCAGATAACTACCATACCTACTATAATATCTTTTTTGGAAATTATGGATGTATTAGTGACATGGAAAGATGGCACTCAAAATGTCGTCAACATACAAGAATTGTTACCGGTCAGAAAATTTGAAAAGATTACACTTGGTTCTAAGGTAAAAATGTTATATGAACGGAAATGGTGGTATGGTACAGTAACTGTTATCGAAGCAAAAGAATTATCCTCATCAGATGACGAACCGCTTTCCTTTTATGCTACTAACAACCGTAAAGCTTACTGCTGTGAATACATAAACTGTCACAATCCTGTTTTAACTACTTGTATCGATTGTACTTCTTATTTGTGCTCAGAACATTATAACGAAGAAGCTTCTTGTTCTAATCATAAAATACTTCAAGCAGTACAAGAAAATCATGACACCAGCATTGACTTGTCATATTTACCTCATTTGGAACATACAAAATATAGCGTTTTTGATACATGCTCTAACGTTCACTTGCACAAAAATGAACGCCATGAATATCAGAGAAGCTGTGAGTTTTCTATTTGTACTGAAGAAGTATTTAGTATTTGCCATCGCTGTGAATGCTTTCTTTGCTATGATCATTTTATCAACAATTCTCCTACCTGCGAAAATCATCTAACGTTACAATCTACCATGACAGTAATAAAACCTGATGATGTATTGGACACTGAACAGAGTTGTGAGTTTACTAACTGCACTAATCCCGTTTTAACTACATGCTTTGAGTGTTCTTGTTTGCTCTGTGATTTTCATTTTGACACTTTAACTGGCATACAGTCCTGCTTTGACCATAATAATAAGATTACAGACCAATTCAAGCACTCCATGTTTCATTTCGACCAAAGTAATGTTAATGAATCAAACGATTCTGACGCAACTGCAGTTTTGTCTGATACTTGCCAATCACCGAGCATTTTAGGACAGATTTCTAATTTGGAACATCAATCCGATTTAGCAAGTTTAGTACCTGAAGACTTTGTAATGGAAGGCACCGAAAAAGAGGGAGAAACAATAAAACCGCTCAGAAAAAACAAATATAAAGAAGCAAAGTTTTTGAGGCACACAGGCAAAGAATATGTTTCACCTTACACGAAAAAAACCGTCCCTGGAAGGAAGGTTGGTCCTTTATGTAAATTAGAAAACTGCGCTAAGCAAGGTATGTATTGTTTTAAATTTGTTGAAGAAGAACGCGAAAATATATTCCTGGACTACTATCAATTAGGAGATCTTACCTTGCAAAGAGAATACATAACGAGATTTGTTGAAAAAAAACTCACGGGACGAAAAACTACTGCTACAGAATCTCGGCGTAAATGTACATATTGTTATTATTTGCCATTTAAAGGAGAAAAAGTAAAAATTTGCAAGGTAATGTTTCTCAACACGTTGGGTATCTCAGAAAAGACTCTGCGCACGTCTCTGCAAAAATTACAAACCACGGGAATAGTGGAAAAAGATAAACGAGGAGGAAGACAAATGGTTTACCACGAAAGGGATAAGCAGTTGAGATCACTTATTACTGAACACATCAAACGATTTCCACGTGTCGAGTCCCACTACTGCAGGAAAGATAGCGCAAAAGAATATCTTCACCCTGACCTTTCATTGAGAAAGATATATTCTATGTTTTTGGAAGAATACAAGCAACCGGTTAGTATAACACTTTATAGAAATGTATTTAAAACGATGAATTTATCCTTCCATCGACCCAAAAAGGACCAATGTAGTTTATGTAATACATACAGGGAAGGTACCAGTGAAGTTAAGCTTAAGCTGCAAGATAAATATGATGCCCATATTGAGGAAAAACAAGAAGTGCGTAGACTGAAAGATGATTGTAAGATTAGAGCAATACAGAATAAGACGACTTGTTGTGCTTCGTTCGATTTACAACAAGTTATTTACTTACCACAATCCAATGAAAGTGCACTTTTTTATAAAAGACGATTGGCTAATTATAATTTCACAATTTATGATCTCGCTTCCAAAGATTGTGTGTGCAACATATGGAATGAGACAATTAGTAAAAGAGGTGCATCGGAAATTTCTACTTGTCTTTTTAATTTCTTGACAGACTGTGACAGAAAGGGAGTGAAAGAAGTATTCCTGTATTGCGATGGCTGTTCAGGCCAGAACAAGAATTCTGTGGTGGTAGCAATGCTTCTATATTTTATAAACCAAAGTGAATCAGTCGAAGAAATATCCTTGCGTTACTTCTGTTCCTTTCATGGACAGAGCGAAGGTGATTCCGTACATAGTGCTGTATCGTATGCGATGTCACAAGCTGGAAACATTTTTGTACCTTGTCAATTGGAGCCAATTATACGTTTGGCTCGTAAAAAGCCATATATAGTCCGAACCTTGAACTACGATGAATTGAAAATTTTTAAAGATCTTTCACTAAAATTAAAATTACTACAGCTGAAAAGGGATGAACAGACTGGTGACTCATTTAAATGGACAGATGTCATGGAGTTCAGAGTAGTGAAAACTACACCTACAACCATATTTTTCAAATGTAGCCACACTGAAAGGGAATACAGATCAATATCACTAAAGAGACCAAATATGCAATGGCTAAGAGGTACTGTTGAACAACTTAACAAGTCGCCCAATAAAATTACCAAAGAAAAATATGATGACCTTGTAAAATTATGCAGTGGGGACACACCACTAATTAGAGCCCAAGAACATATTTTTTACTATAAAAATTTACCCCATGAATAAATAATTGTAACGATTGATTTTGTTTATGACGTCCTGGTTTTTTTCATTTGTCTTCTTCTATCGTATTAAGTACCTAATTGTTACTGTTTACTAATAAATATAATATTATCTGCATAAAAAATATTTTATTTTTATTTAATGTTAATATGGCATGGGCGAATCTTAAAATAATGAAAATCTTAGCGATCACGAAAGGACGTAAGTGAATCTTTTTTAAAAAAAAATTAAATATATCCACAACTAGTAGAAGTACACAAATAACAAATAAACGCATTTAAAGGTAATTAGTTGGCGATCTAAATGATGTTCCAATGCTTCCCGTAGAAGTTTTAGGTATGAAGTTATGATCGTGCAAAACGGTCAATTTTATTAAAACAGCTCTACTGAACATTTAGAAAATTCCAGATACGCCCTTTCGTCATTCGACCGACGATTAATATATCACAATGTAATCCGTTAAAAAGTAGTTTCATTTCAATGAATGAGATTCGCGTGAACTTCAGAGACAAAATCTTGAATTTCCAGGTTTTATTCAGGGCTCCATCAAGATTCAAGACCTACCGCGGCAGGGACGTCAGACGACAGTCGCTCTTTTAAAAGTTTTGTACGCTAAACCAAAAGTAGCAAACGCACAATGTTGATGATTATGATGAATCAATCACATCTAAAGTTCTATGGAAGTAACATTCCAAAAATAAGAAGTAACATTTAAATTTTTTTTTTTTATTCGTAGCAAATGTTTTTTTTATCCGGTACCAGCATGCAACACCATGGAAACACTCATGTAAAGCCAAAGCAGACATTTTCAATTTTTCTTCCGTCGTAACACATTCATACGTCACATTCGTAACACAAAAAAAATGTTTTCTAAAGCGTCCATCAAAACGATTTCCTTGTAACAGCATTAATCGGGTATGCCATTCAAAAAACACGGACAATTTTGTTCGGGACCTGTCCGTCCGAGACCCACATCATGTGCACAATAAGCAAGCGACGCATTGTCGCCATATTGTAAAAAAGCGCGCCAAATTGTATTGTTGGAAATCAAATATAATTTTTCTTTCAAATTGTAGATATTTATTTATATTATTTGGTTGGAAGATATTTGTTTTTTCAGGAATTACAATTTATTATTGTTACCAGTTCAAAACATTAATGGCAATAACAAATTTTAATTCCATTATGACGTGAAGGGCTCACATGGCAATACAATAATTAAAATATAGGTGTATTGGGCCCAATCAAAACTTACGGGGCCCGTCATCTTTACCTGAATATCTATACACTTTCTGATTGACGTACGAGATTCTGGCGTAGGCTTTCCTTTCGAGATTGTGGAGGTCGGATGGCAGTTGCTCCCATAAAAGCTGTATAAGACAAACCAAAGAAGAATTAGTACACTCACTGCAGTAGGGAAATTAATTGAGTGCATATGGACCTCATTAAGGTTGGGGCCGAAACCAACCTGCTGAGTAATGGACGAGGCTCTTATGTGGGCTTTCAACTCTAGGGTTGAAAGCTAAAACGAGGGTCACTCCCATTTAAGTCAAAACAAACCATTATAAGGAGGAGCAGGGAAGCCGTTCCCTGGCTCCAAAGAAGTACTCCGAGGTTAGAGTTTTGGTTGTGACTGGAATTGGTGATTGCATAAAGATAATAATGGATCGATAATAATAAGATACTTTCTTTCGTTCTACAAATACCTGCGCGTAATATTTCCAGAAATCTTTGACGCATTCGTATAAGATGAAATGTCAACATACATAATATTTGCAAAACAAGATTTTTCAATAGAAGTTCCGGTTTATTCCTCATAGTTCCTTTTACATCAAATCAGTTCACTGTTCATATAGCTTCAAATAAGATCACTACTGTGCGTGATCCTTCAAGAGCTCCATGTCGACAATGGCCCGAATGACCAAATGTATTAAATTAATTCTCCATATCGCTTTCTTTATCACCATAAGTTATTTTCTGGACCAAAAACAGATAAGACCAATCCGGAAAGTTGAAAGGTTCTTAGGAGACATGAAGCATTTATTACTATGGACAAAAATCGCTGGAGTGAACTACGAAGGCCAGCAGATGCTTATAAAGAAAAATTGTGTCCATTTGAACTGTTATTTAACTACAAACCGGAGCCTTTTACATGATCTACGTTATTTTGACGCAATAATCTTCAATGTGGAAGATTTAGACCAAACAAGTTCGGACTTGCCAAGTCTGAGAAGTGCGGTCCAGAAATACATATTTGCTGCAAATGATTCGTCAGATAACTACCCTGTTTGCAGCTCGGTTTATGATGGATATTTCAACTGGACGTGGAGTTACAGGTATTTGTGCGATAGTTTTATTTATTAGATATACCGTGCTTCGGGTGACAGATCTCGGCGACAAACGACCGTCCAGGAATGTATGGTCTGCTCTGGCATTCATCTCGGTGAGCTTCCTGTACGTATGGGATATCACAGAGGGTACTTTGGCAGAGATTCGAGAGTATATCTGCCTTGTCCTATGAGAAACCTTCGATGTTTATGGAAATGATGCGTAGAGCTCTTTCAATGTGCGCCGTTGCTCCCGATCCTTCGCCTACCTCAACCAGTCTATCCTAGCTACCTTTTTTAAGTCCTCAGTTCATCTGGCTAGGGGATGTCCCACTTTCCGTTTGCCCTTGATTTTCTTTTATGAAAAACATTGATAAAAATTAACATAAAATTTAGATCCCTGACTCCACGACATTCTGAACCCTTATTGCAACTTCCTCTAATAAGTTGATCTTCCTCCCACTCAAAGTAATAAAATAAAGTTTTCTTTACAGATTAGACTCAACATTACCCTATTCATACATCACTGTTTCTAACCTCGATAGAGAGAACCTGGGAGTCGATCTAAAATGGATAACAGATATGAAACCAATTGACATGCGACTCAAAAGTGTACTTCAAACTAAAACGAAAGCGGCAGCCATATTCTTGGACAAATGCAGATCTACAAGCAAAAGGGAACTCTATTTAAAGAACTTACAGTATGAATTGGCAAAATACAATTTAACGGTAGATGTTTATGGGAAGTGCGGTACTTTGAAATGTGGCAGGAGAAACATGAATTCGTGTTACTATAGACTAAGGTCGACATACCATTTTTATTTGGCTTTAGAAGATTCTATCGCCAAAGATTATATCACTAGTATCGTGTTAAACGGATTTAAAAATAATGCTGTACCGATTATTTATAGTGGTGCTGAATATAGCAGGTAATTGTTTCTTTTTATGCTCTATCGGTATTTAGGAGAGGATACGAGAAATAACTACTTTTTCTGCAAATATTTTCTGCAACACGACTACTATATAATATATGACCTCCACAACCCATTGGCCATATCATAGTTTAGTAGTTTTAGCAACATTTTAACACTCTAACTACCCGAACTGACTACCATACATGTTCGTATAGCAACCGGAATCGAGGGCTTAACGTGCTCTCCGAGGCATTTTACACTCAAATTAGTTACTCTATAGGTTGGGTGGATGATTAAAAATAAATATAAACTATAAAATATTTACGCAATCCGCTAATCCGGAGCGCTTTTACCATTCTTAATTTAATGAGCTCAGTAAATAATTTATTTTAACCACAGGAAAATACCAAATTGCTGATTTTTCCAGATTTATACCTCCAAAATCATACCTAGATGCTCGGAAGCTTAGTGAAGCGATGCTAGCAAAAATCATGCACGAAATAATACGCAACAAAGAATGGTACTATGACTTTTTTCGGTGGAAGAATCACTATGTGGTAGAGGAAACGAAAGGGATGGACTTCTGCACACTGTGCGAAGTGATGAACAATCCAGCCTGGTTGAATACAAGAATTACTCTTATGCCGTTCAGAAGGTGGTGGAATCCTGACTATGAGAAGCGATGTGTTAATAATAATTATTACATATTTTAATTTAATTTTAACTAGCTTAATATAATATATAAAGCAGTGGAATTGAGAAGAAATTACAATTGGTATTTATTTATAAAGTGATACTGATGTATCGTTTCTTACCAAGATACTTAAGGTAAACGCTTCTAATTCCGTGGTATTTTCACCAAATCTCGAAAGAACCTCAAAAATTAAGTATTCATTGTAACTTTTTCTACATAAGGCTACTTTTATTAGAAGTATAATCTATCTTATTTTTGAAAAATACCATCAATTTGACTCTAAAAGTTCATTAAAACTGTTAAATTAATAAAAAAATCAAAAAAGTCAGATGCGACTAATTCCGTGGTAAATATTCTAATTCCGTGGTATTTGGTTTCTAATTCCGTGTGTAAACAGTATGAACGTAATGACGTGGAGAGAATGATACATGGTGTTCAAAAATGGAATCTATTTATTTTAGCTTTGTATTTCAAATCAGTCTCTATCATTTATGTCTAACAAAATAGAATCACAATTGGCAAGCATATTTATTTGTATTAACAATAATATAATATATAGAACATAATATATTATAATAGGGCGGTACTCTTCGACACGGCACGTATTGTGAGGAGGTTCCTCTCCCTGGAGCCCTAACCACCGGTAGCTTGGTCCCTGTACCCGATGCCGGTGGGACACTATTTTTTATATTTATAAATATATGTTTTTATTAGATAATAATATTTATGTATTTAAAAATGTAATTTATAGGCTTTTAAAATGAATAAAGAGGGGATAATAATAAAATATAGATATATTTTTTTAATTCATATTTTTGAGTATATATATTTTTTAGATAATATATGTATTTAAATATATGTATTTATCCAAGTCTATACTTAGGTAAGCTACCGTTTTAAATACCCACTAGCCACTGCTAGTGGTAGTAATATCTTTACAATTTACTAATAATACTAACACGTCGAGTAAAATAATGAACAGGCTGTATATAACAGGTGTCAATACCACGGAATCGGTCCCCATGTAATCTAATTACCGTTTTAAATACCACGGAATTAGTTTTTATGACACAAAATCAAGTTTTCTAATTCCGAGGTATAAAAACTAGAAGATTTTTTAATATTATACACCTAAGTTAACGTTTAATTGCGATGTCATCGACATAATATATAAAACATACTCAAGGAAATATCAGAACACATCAAAAATCTCGTTTTCTGTACTTAGTTCCTCCATACAAGAAATTAAGAAAGTACCTAAGTATACAATGTTTGACCGGCTATAATTAGTAAATGCGACTTCAAAGTATGCCACGGAATTAGTTTTTTGTATTTATTGGTTATTCAAGTTATCAGAACTGAAATATGAAGTTTGTAATAAAAAAACTACCACTAAAATTTTCAAATAAGATAAACTCTATAAAATTGTAATTCCGTGGTATACAACGGTAATTAGAAACACACAAAAATATTTGACACCTAATGCCGTGGTATTTTTAACACTTATTTTCTCCTCAATTTGTTAATAGAATACTCCAATGTTAAGTGTATTCGATACAACGTATTACCCTTTTAATATTTTACCCAAAACCGAATCTCTTGTAGTATAAAAATATCGTTTAAAATGATGATGGTCCTAGCCGCTTTCGGCTACAGCGACCACAGCTATACAGCATGGCTCAGCTGCAGGCACCCCTCTGCTCCGCCCTCTCGTGCGCCCGGATATGGCTGATGTAGCCAATCTTCGCACGAAACATGCGATCGCACTTGGGGCACGTCAGGACACCGCCGCTGTAATTATAGTTAATAGCCGCAGGTGGTCGGGCTTTTATCTCGTCTCGTTTAGTATCAAGGTCAATTTTCCTTGTGTCTTCAAAGGAGGTTACGCTTTGCTTGATCAGCTGCCTCCATTTTTGGCGATCCTCAGCCTGCGCCTCCCACTGCAAGTGATCCAGCTCGCACCGCTTCATGTGCCTCTTCAAAACGTCCTTATACCGCAGAAGCTGTCCGCCTCAGGTGGCAGTGGCAAACTAAAATCGATTATTTTAAAATATACACACACCAAGGTACTTTTGTCTTCACATAAATATGAACAGATAAATTATTATTTGCTTAATGGGTCTTGCAGTCAAAAATAATTAGTAATTTGCTTTATAAAGCTGTTTTTCTAAATACCACGGAATTAGTAGCGGATTTCTGCACCCCACGGAATTAGACGCGTTTACCTTATTAAAATTTATTTGAAGACCTTAGACTTTCAGCAGATTTATTTATGAAATAATATAAAGTAATGTATAGGTACCTAAAAACGCTTTAAAATCAGAAGGCCTATTGACCTAATAAAAGTCTATTCAATATTCAATCTGGATTGATTAAAAAAAAAATCATTTTTATCTTCATACATATTTTTAACGTCGAAGAATATTTTTTCTTTCTTTTCTTTCTTTCATATCAAGATGTCTGTTGTGGCGGGTGCTTATCGATCCGATAGTTTGTCCGAGCGAAACTTATGGAATATGAGGGTACTTGCGACGACATGGTATGCGGGTATTTCGAGAAAGAGAGATTGGCAGTGCCGCGCGCGCCACCTCTCGACCGCACGAGTCTCGCTTCGACATTCGTATTAATTGGAGGTCTGAGCAGCTCACCGCATCACGAGCATATTACAGTGCAAGTGTTACAAGCATCCCGACACCTGGACCAGTTGGTGGCCACCAACAAATCACCAAAGGAGCAGCGCGCGGTAAGTGACTTCTCTTTACCCGTGTACCTAAGTGTTGTAGTGTGCCTATATTGTTCCTTAGGGATTGCTTCGGATAGACAAGTTGGATCGATACGCACTCCACGTATTCATCGTAATTGTTCTGCATACCGCGAAAAGGGGGGCAATTATCCTACACATTGCCACCCCATTTAATGGTCCCTTCGAACCTAGGATAGGTTATCAGCTACATACCTACTTAGTGCATAAAATTTCCCAACCGCGTTTATTAAATTCCGCATTTAATAAAAAGTTTCATATTGATTAATATAGAAATTTTCTACCCGCATTATAAATTTCGCATTTAAGCAAAAATTTCATATTATTTTATTTAATATCAAATTAAATTATTTAGTACCTAATACAATTCTAATTTTAAAATGCCTACTGCTAAACTTCAAAGCAAGCTATTACAGCTAACGGCTAAAAAAGAAGCGATTTTCGAACGAATTAATCGGATATATATATTATGCAAAAATATTTCCAATTATGATTCCCGTTCTAATGAACTATTCCTTTCGCAATCTGAATCCGTTACTGAGCAATACAGCAGATTTGAAGAAATAGTTGATGAAATTAATGAGGTAAAATTTACAATTGATGGTACCCCGCCAGACTATTCCAGCTTGAGCTCTATTGAGGACTTATATTCCACGATAAAATACAAGCGCAATCTCATTAGGTCAAATAATACAACGGCATCTACAGCCGATAATAAAAAATCTAAGATACACTTGCCGCCAATTCCTATACGTACCTTTGACGGAAAGACAGAGAACTGGCCAATATTTTTTGAGATATTTCGTAGTAATGTGCACCTTAATGCCGATCTCACGGATGCACAGCGCGTACAATACCTAATAAGCAATTTAACGCACGATGCGTTAAAAATAACGGCAGGTATTGTTCCATCGGGGGATACCTATAGGATACTTTGGGATAGTCTTGTAAAGAAGTATCAGGACAATCGCAGTTTAGGTGAGCATTACCTTAATAACATTTTTAATATTAAAGGTTGCACCGGTAATGCTATCAGTTTGAATAACTATATAGAAAAATATTCGGCGTCTGTCGCGGCATTGAAACAATTAGACATACCTGACTTATTAGATTTTATTCTATTATATTGTGGGTTGCGAAAGCTTGATTCGCAAACAATACAGCAATTTGAAAATAGCGTAAGCAAGAAGGAATTCCCTTCCTACCTAGAATTAATCTCATTTATACAGGATTATGTCAAAGTACTTGAAAGGTCGAATAAAAATAATTCACAAGTCGAGCCGCGCGCAAGAGCTAGTGTTAGTAATTCTAAAGCTTTCATCGCGAGTAACGAACCGGTTTCCGAGACGGCTTCAATGTGTCCTTTGTGCAATATAGATAGGCATCCGCTGTTTAATTGTTTACATTTTAAAAACTTAGAATCACCGCAAGCCCGGTTTGACTTTATTAAATCGAAACGTGGTTGTGTGAACTGTCTGAGCCTATCTCATTCCATAACCAAATGTAAATCGCGTAATGTTTGCAAGTATTGTAAAAAGCAACATCATTCGTTATTGCATTTTTCAAATGATAATAATACGGATTCCTCGAGCAAGAAGCGGTCCGCGCCCGCGGCGCAGCCGGTTCGAATCCAGGCCGCTGAAAAAGATAACACATTAGACAAGACGCAATCGATTGCCTTGACGTCCGGTAGCCATCCACATAATTACACTATACTGCTAGCTACCGCTCAAGTATACGCGCATTGTAATAATCGAGATAAAAATCGAATGACACTTAGATGTTTGATTGATAACGGATCTCAAAATAATTTGATTACCATGGATTGTTGTAAGCGTTTGAACATTCCGGTTATTAAGTTGTGTAATTCGTCGTTGCAAGGTGTTGGTATGACCACGCGACCCGTACATGGATTTATTCATTTTACAATTGAGTCTCGAATTAATCCTAACAATAGATATTATATTCATGCGCTGGTAGTTGACTGCATTACGGATAAACTACCCTCTAATTACATTAAAATAAATGATGATTTGTCCTACTTGGATAATTTACCGCTTGCCGATTTAACCTGGAATTTACCGGGAGAAATTGATTTAGTTCTTGGTGTTCAACTATTTCCGTATATTTACTTGGGAGATAGGGTCGATTCGGGTAATCGCGCACCGCCCGCCATATTGACTAGTTTCGGTTACGTACTCATGGGGGACATTCCATGTCTAAATGATACGAAACCTACCTCTTCGTCATTTACCTCGCTTACTGATATTGATTCGAGTTTGCAAAGATTTTTCGAATTAGAGGAAATCCCAACACAACGAATCATCAGTCCAGAAGACTTGGAATGCGAAAATAGTTTTAATTCTTCAGTTTTATTTAGGGACGGTAGATATTTTATCGATTTACCTTTCTCACGAGACCCTTCTGAGCTAGGCAATTCTCGCGGAGTGGCTCATCGCCGTCTTCTTGCGCTCGAGCGAAAATTTGTTCAAGTACCTACCCTACGCGAAAATTATAATAAGACCATCGCCGATTATATAGCTCAGGGTTACTTGGCTGAGGTACCTGATAATGAATTAACTGAGGAAGGCTACTACATGCCGCATCACGCCGTTATTAGGCCGGATAAGGACACCATTCGGGTGGTCTTAGACGCTAGTGCGAAAACTCACTCAGGGTTGTCACTCAATGATATTTTGCATGTCGGACCTAATTTACAGGCCGATTTATTTTTATTATTACTTGATTTTCGCACGTTCCCGGTAGCTATGACCGCAGACATTAAACAGATGTTTTTGAGGGTAGGTGTAAATGAGCACCATAGGAAATACTTACGAATTTTATTTCGTTTCAATAAAACCGAACAGGTACGCACCTTTAGTTTCAAGCATTTACCTTTCGGATTAAAGCCCAGTCCGTATTTAGCTATGCGCACTTTACGTCATTTAGCGGGTGAGCATAGTGACCGCTTCCCTGAGGCTTCTAAATTAATAGAAACTCAGTTTTACATGGATGATTATGTTTATTCAGTTCCCGATATACCTTTGGCAAAGGAATTATCTCGCGAACTAATTGACTTACTTAAAATAGGTTCATTTGATCTAATCAAATGGGCAAGTAATAAGCCCGCTGTATTAGAGACGTTGCCTGAATCTCATCGCTCGCCGGTAGGTTTCTCGCCGGTAGACAACAATTCAAATAATTTCAAGATCCTTGGCTTATCCTGGGAACCCGCTGACGATCAATTTTTCCTGACTACCGTCATAATGGAAAATAAAAGTACGAAACGTACCATTTTATCGCTGGTAGCCCGCTTGTTTGACGTGCTGGGTCTTGTGGCTCCGGTCGTTTTGTACGCTAAAATCCTCATCAAGGAACTTTGGTTGGCTAAGATAGATTGGGATGAGGAACCTCCGGCACATATCGTCAGTCGTTTCACCGCCTTTACCCGGGATTTTACGGCACTCTCTTCTTTAAAAATACCGCGACATATTAGAGTTTTTAAGGACTCTGTGGTAAATATTGTAGCCTTTTGCGACGCCAGCTTCAGTGGTTATGGTTGTTGTATCTATCTACACATAACTGACCCTGATGGTAATATCACTGTCCGACTCCTATGTGCTAAGTCTAAAGTTTCCCCCGCCAAGATTACGACGCTGGCGCGATTGGAACTTGTCGCAGCTTTGCTTCTATCCAAGCTTGTTCGCGTGGTTAAAGAGAAGCTTTCTGTTCGCGTACCTATTCAGGGTGTTTACGCTTTTTCGGATTCCACCATAGCTCTCTCGTGGATTCACTCATCTCCCCATAGATGGTCTGTTTTCGTAAGCAACCGTATCGCTAGAATTCATGAAAATTTACCTGCGGCTTGTTTTACCCACGTATCGGGGAAAACGAACCCTAGCGATTGTCTTTCACGCGGAATGCTGCCATCGGATTTGATTGCACATTCGCTCTGGTGGGACGGCCCTACTTGGCTTCATCAGCCGATAAATGAATGGCCCTTAAAATTCATCCCAACTGAGTGGGATACATTACCAGAGTTGAAATCCAAGGCATTTGTGGCCGAAACTTCAAAGACTGAACCGCATGCTCTAGCTGCCATAGCTGATCGCATCAGCTCATGGAATAAGCTATTGCGTACATTCATTTGTATTCTTAAATTTACGAATAGATTAGGTAGTCAGGACTCTATTCAAAATATTCAAACCGCTGAAAAATTTGTTATTCGAATTGTTCAAAGTATCCATTTCTCTAATGAGGTGAACCTGATTAAGGCCGGCGAACTCCCCTCTAAAAAATTACGCAGTCTGTCTGTTTTTCTGGACGATTACGGAATCCTACGAATCGGGGGTAGACTTTCAAAGTCTGACCTACCCTACGAAGCTAAACATCCCGCACTACTACCTAAACATGACCGTGTAGTTGATTTAATAATTGATCACTACCATAATACGTACTGTCATACGGGCCCTGGACTATTGATGTCCATTATTAGGCAACGGTTTTGGATATTGGATGGTAGGACCGTTATTCGTTCGCGCTGCCGCAAATGCAACACTTGCTTTCATTTAAATCCTGTGCACCCGACGCCCAAAATGGCTGATCTGCCTGGATACCGGGTCCGCGATGCCAAGGCCTTTGTGCATACTGGGGTGGATTTAGCTGGTCCTATTGCGTATGTACCTACTCGCCGCAGAGGACAACGCTCGCAGAAGGTCTATATATGTTTATTTATATGCTTGGTCACTAAGGCCATACATATAGAACTCGTTTCGGATCTCACCTCAGAAGCTTTTCTTTCCGCTTTCAAAAGATTTATTGCGCGCCGGGGTCCAGTGTCCGTTATGTACTCGGACAATGGTACAAATTTTATAGGTGCGAAAGCACAGCTAAATGAAATATACTCATTTTTATTAAATTCAGCTGTTCAGTCGGACATTAAGCGGGAACTACTCAAAACTCAAATTAAGTGGACTATGATCCCACCGCGAGCTCCGCACTTCGGAGGTCTGTGGGAGTCCAATATTAAAAGCGTTAAGACTCATTTGTTCCGAGTCATTGGTAAGCAGCTTCTCACGTATGAGGAACTTTTGACCGTATTGGTGCAGATAGAATGCCTTTTGAATTCGCGACCGCTTAGTGTTTTGTCATCGGACCCACACCCCGAGGTGCTCACACCGGCACATTTTTTAATGTCCAGTCCGCTTACATACTTGCCTTCTTCTGAACTGACAGAGGAAGGTATTAATCTAAAAAACCGCAAGAGGCTTCTGGATCAGTTGGTATTGGGTTATTGGAAAAAATGGCGCGTGGAATACTTAAATACGTTACAAACTCGACAGAAGTGGTGTACGCCTGATCGTCCGATAGAGATCGGCATTATTGTCCTCTTGGGTCAAGATAACGTACCACCTTTATCGTGGCCACTCGGCATTATAACCGAAGTTTTCCCTGGTACAGATGGCATAGTTCGAGTCGCGTCTGTCAAAACCGCGTCCGGAATTTATAAACGTCCTGTAACTAAGCTGTATCCGTTGCCAACCCAATAAAATTTATTTAAATTTCCTTAATACTTATTTTTCAACCGCATTTTAATTTAATATTTATTTAAATAATTTCGTGATTAAGCCTCAATCGGTCTCCCTATGGGTATCTGCTTGGGCTATAATAATAATATACATTTTACGCTATTTACTGTTTCATCTGCTGTAACGGTTCATTAATATTATCAGAGTGCCTTACATTTATGAAACTTAACCGCTTAGATCGGAATTACCTCATTACCTAGCTCCCCCTATTTAGCTATGGACCTTGTCAAGGCGGGGAGCGTGTTGTGGCGGGTGCTTATCGATCCGATAGTTTGTCCGAGCGAAACTTATGGAATATGAGGGTACTTGCGACGACATGGTATGCGGGTATTTCGAGAAAGAGAGATTGGCAGTGCCGCGCGCGCCACCTCTCGACCGCACCAGTCTCGCTTCGACATTCGTATTAATTGGAGGTCTCAGCAGCTCACCGCATCACGAGCATTATTATAGTGCAAGTGTTACAAGCATCCCGACACCTGGACCAGTTGGTGGCCACCAACAAATCACCAAAGGAGCAGCGCGCGGTAAGTGACTTCTCTTTACCCGTGTACCTAAGTGTTGTAGTGTGCCCATATTGTTCCTTAGGGATTGCTTCGGATAGACAAGTTGGATCGATACGCACTCCACGTATTCATCGTAATTGTACTCCACCCCGCGAAAAAGGGGGCAATTATCCTACACATTGCCACCCCAATGTCAATGTTCTTTCTTCATGTTAGGAGTATACTGTTTTTGACATTTAAGAGATTGAGATTAGATATAGAGTGAATTTTTATTAGGAGAATAAAATTGGCTTGCAGATCGTAGGTACAATTTTTCAATTTATAAGGAAGTTACCTACAATTTTTCTGATTCATAATGAAGTCGAAAGCTCGACAGTTATAATGTCAAATAGAAAGCGCCCGCAAGAAAGTTACCTTTCTAAGTATTCCATTTCATAAATTGCTGTTTTCTCGTAAATCTTTTATAGGTGATTTTTAAGTTATCGTACAATTTCGTAATTTTTTTGATGTTAATCTAAATTTCATCCGATGCCATGTCTCCACCAGGAAGTACCTACCTATGACACGAGTAGGTACCCCAAGTGAAGCTGTAGGGTCACAACTGGTACCTGTATTATACATTGAAACTCCTAAACCAATGGACCCGTTTTTTTTACACCCCCTAAGCTATCTACTACAATCACATTACCAATAAAATTAATTACACCCAAACTATTGTATCTCACAAAACAGCAATCGCCCTCCACAAATTACTAAAACACAATTTACGTGCAAAATTTTGAGCCTATTTAACGTGTGTCTAACAATAAATACAATATGGCGGACTCGGGACAATCTGCTTAAAAACAGGATTTAAAGTTAAATTAACAGCGGACTGGGTGTCGACAGCGGATACACTGTTTTATCATACGTTTTAATCTCTTGAAATAATTTAAACTGGTAATCCTTGTTTGTGTATGTGTTTGGGTTTATATTGGACAACGTTATTGGCAACAATTATTTTAACAGTTTTGGGAAATAACGATTTTATTGGCGTTTTAATTTATTGGTGAATAGCTGATGACCGCGGCTTCACCCTCGTTGATTTTTGATCCCGTTTCCGTTACACATAGGAACCTATTCCCGGGATAAAATGTAGCCTTTAAGTTTTTTTCAGTCTGTAATCTTATATTTCAGTCGTTCTTCTTCATCTTAGCGTTAATTCCAGTCGCATCCGAAGCTTTCATCTCGGAGTCCAGGCTCCGCTTTACCAGTTTAACTGGGTGTTTGGCTGAACTTCGATTTCGTGAAGCGACTGCTATCTGACCTCCACAATCCAATTGCGATAGCGAAGCATTGCGGTTAGACTAGTCGTTGAACTTTTTAGGGATCCAACTATCCGTAACGACTCCCATAGATGTTAGTATAGCAACCGGGACCGACGACGGCTTAACGTGCTCTCCGAGGCTCCGTTCAGTCGTTAGAGCATGATTGAATAACAAACATCCAAGTGCTCAATACCACTCTGAACCACACTTAAGAGATAGTGCTTACACTGTGTCTATTAACAACATTACACATTGTGGAGTCTATAAACAGAAATAACGAACCAATGATTTATTTACAAGCTAGAATATTATGCTACGTACCGGTACGACATCAAAGTTTGAACCTCATCTAAGTACCTATAAATTGATATACCTCGGGACAAGTATACAGTAGACATTTTGATACAGTGGTCTTTTTGATAATAGGACATCTTGAAGTGGTCATTATGATACAGTGGACATATTGATACGGTGGACATTTTGATAGAGTGGACGATATGGCCCTGAAGGGTATCTTGGACCTAAATCGCGATACATACGAGACCCTGGCGCGTGTGAATTGGCGAATAGGTCGTCCACCGCAGTAGCACCCCGTGCTATCCTCAAAAGACACATAAGACACATGCGCGTGTAGAGCATATTATGTTAGGTCTAAGATATATATATCCCAAGCGATAATAAAATGAGATGTTCTTCAACCACGTAACTACTATTTAGCTACGAGTAGAATTCCTACTTGTCTTAAAAATTTGTTAAAATATAATACAGCACCTTTTCTCGGTGCTCTCCTCCCACGACTATGACACAACAATAGTTGCAGAGAAGAATAGAAACAAAACAGTCATTTCTGACATAATGTACCTATATCTAAACACGAATATACAGGGTGGAATAAATTTAGGTGAGCCGACGCTTCTAGATTTGTCTTTTAACACTAAAACATATTCACGTAAATCACATGAGCATATCCACGACACACCCATGCCATGATGTAGGTACTTTTCCATGTTGCTTCAGTTCCGATAAGAATTATTTTTTAGCAAAAGCATGACCTAATTCCATATACCTACATAATTGTCCAGCAGTGGACTGCAATAGGTTAATTGATTGATTGATTGACATAATTGTCAACATTACCACCAGCTAAAAGCCAAATAGCCCTGACACTAAATTTTGTGTGCGCATTTTAAATGTTTTTACTATTAATTTATAATATTTGCACTCCTTCATTCTTTGCTATTTGCCTCTTGTTTTTCCTTCCTTTCTACGAACACATTTGAGAAACTAGCGGCCGCCTGCGGCTTCGTATGCGTGGAGCTCTTTTTACCCCTTAAGGGTGAAGTTTCGAAAAATCCTATAAGGATCCAACCCACCGAATTTCAAGTTTGTAGGCGTTATACGGCCATTCCCAATAACATATCTACAAGTAAAAGTAAAGGTAGAGATTGTTCCTTTGTTAAATCCTATTGCTATTTTGAATTGCTTTACCATAATTACCATAGAGATAGATGACGTTTTTATCCTTTCTTATGTCAAAACTGGCGATAGATAGGTTATTGGGAACGGCCGATAGTTTCTGAGATTTGGTGATTAATCAGTGAATGGTATATCCGCATTCTAGATTTCATGACACAAGCTAGTTAAGCTATGCTTACCATGGGTCTAGATAGCGTTGTGTAGAATGTTGTAGAATATTTAAGAAAGAGAAGAAAAGTGGTATTTTGGTTTTATATATAATATATGATAAACTTTATTAACTCACACAAGTTAGCAAAATGTATATTATCAAAACAGAAATAACTCTTATTTCAATCAGTCTAAATTGTACACCATCTCCCTGTAACTATTGTTTAACAATAGCTAATGTTCTATTGTCTTCATACACTGTTATACCTAGGTATAAAAATCCAATTCGGATAACTAAATACAACTTATACAACTGACTGCCAGCTCCATCAATATGAGGTTAACTTGGAAACATATCATCCTTTTGTTTTTATTTTTTCCTCCATTTTTTGCAACAGTTATAGTATAGTAAAATTATAATGTGATGTGCTGTATTCGACCACTACAGGAATGCTATATTGCATGGGTGCCCAATTTGCCTTTTGGGGTAAGTCAATTCTGTTTTTAGTTCTTGCTTAATATGAAAGAAAAGGATGACAATTTGGGAATGCCTGAACTGCGTCCAACCCCAAAGGCACTGCTGGAGTCGGAGCTTCGACCATAAATCGGCAGATATGGCTTGAGCCCCGAAGAATTTGGTGGGACCCCAAAAACACCCCAGATAATAAGGCGAAATGGATTTTTTTTTGCCGGAGTCTGAGATTAAGTCTAATTAAATAAGATTCCCTTAGCTCTCCCGTTCTCTAAACTAAGACAAACCAAGGGAGACCCAGATGGATTGGCAACCATAAGTAAACCTAGGTAGGTATAATATGTTCGATTTTTTTCACAGTTCACGCTAACATACAAAGTTTTACTATATTCGTTTAAGTAGTTCTGTCACCAGTATGTTAGTATTGATCACTAAATTAATTTGCTACATTTATTTGCCCCAAAGGTAAACTCATCAATGATGCATGATGACAGATGATGACGAAGATAGTAGATAAATAATTGTTCGAGACTGCTGAAATGTCAGATAAGAAGAAGCAATACTCATCCAAATCATAAACCAACTAAAACCAGTTGATGTCTACATTACCTAATATCATGGATATTCTGAAAATTACCCAACTATAAATAGGTATAGGTAACTTTATAGTTGGGCAAGACTAAGCTAACATAAAACTTAAAAATGTAATTTTAATACAACTACTTTGGCTAAGAGATTCATTAGTCGGTAATCAAACCACTGTCTGAGAAAAGAAAGCAATAACAGAGCAAATAAAATTTGAGACTAAGAACAACAAAAGAACATACGACTTGAAATAATGATTGACGAATCTACGACATTAGGAGTTCTGCAAATGCCACGACACATGGGATTACGGTTTTTGAACTTAGAATGAACCATGGAATTAGAAAAATAATACATGTCTCCACTATAACCAGATAACAATTCTTCACTGCAGTGAAGATAATTGATGAGAAAAATGAAGAGAATAGATGAGAACTAAGAATTAATCATGGAATAAAAAATACACATGTTTCCACTTTGACCAAAAATAGAATTCTTCAAGAAAATTCCAAAAAAAATCACGAAAAATTCTATGAATGGTCACATACCTATTTGATTTTTTCAGATTCTCCATGATCAATTAATAAATGCTTCTTTTAAATGATAATGTTGTGATTATTATAGTTGTTCTTATCTATGAGAAAAGATCTGAAAAACAGGAAACTATGTGGTAGGACTAGTAGGTAGATATATGATATAGGGGAGACCAGGTATGAACGTAACAATTTTAACTTTTTTCGCCATAGCGCTCAGACCTCTTGGAAATTATAAATTAAAGCCAGTCCATATGTTAGATTGATTATCCAACTTTGTTTTAACACCAACTTCAATATGACTGGTATCATAGATTTTGAGAAATACTAACTTATTTAAAATGTGGAATCTGTTACAACCAACCCTACCCCTAGGGTTGGTTGTAACAGTGCAAGGGGATAATTGTAACATTGTAAATAACAACAAAGTTACGTTAATAATCAACATTTATAATCAGCCTTTGAGTAAATACATTAATATGTATTATAATATTCAAAACAACCATATTAATAATTTCTAGGAAATAGGTATCTTCTTAAGTACCTAATCATTAGAATCAAAAATGAGATCATTGGTGCAGCTTACATGAGCCCAATGCTGGCACTCTAGCCATTGCACTCATTTTTCTTGTGCTACGCTGTTTGAAAAGAGCTTCACACTTCCACACATACTAAACAGAAGCAATCTTCGCTGTCTGAATCATCACTATCTGTAGTTACTTTAGCATCTGTTTTCTTAAGTATTTTCTTTAGTGTCTTCTTAATAGTTTTCTTGATAACTGAAACGTTTGACGTTGTCTCTTCTCTTTAGCAGTCTGTAAATGCTATTTTAACTGCTTTAGCTTCAACTTTAAGCTTTCTTTCTTCTTCTTCTTGCTTGATGCATCTCTAAACGGTACTTTTCTCTGGAGTACTTTCGCAGCCAAATCCATAATTTCTGCAGTAATTAAACCTCTGCTGGTTGTTCTTTTATGTATGTTAGGTATTCTAGAATAAGAAAATAGGCTTTAAGTACCTTGAAGAATAAACGAATCAAATAAAATATGCTTTGAGATACCACGATCAAAATCGGGATGAAAGTAACAAGTTGCTACTTTCATCCCTAGGTATGAATTTTCCCGAATTTAACAAAAACATGCTCGTAATCTTAAAAGATCATTAGAAAATAACTGTTTGGTATACTTATATAGAAAGACGAGTAGTTATACTATTTAACTAATACTTAACACGCAAGTTAACGTTCAGCATAATGAAAACAAACACACTTGAAAAAAAAGATCGAAACTTACTTTCGAGGTATTTTTGTGCCATCGACTCGCTACGTCCACAACCAAACGGTACAGCGCCGTGAGCGCAACTGAGGTGAGGGGCGGTGATAAATGGCACTTACTGGCAGTGGCGGATCCAGGGGGGGGGTCGTGGGGGTCATGACCCCCCCCTGGGCGGGCAACCTACTAAAAAATATCCCAATGTCACTGATAAATTTTAAAAATACCACGCATAAGAAGACTGTCTCTTTGTACCTAATAGTATTATAATTTTATGAGGCACCAAACATCAGTATGAATATTATTCGCACGATTGAAAATTTCAATTTATCGTGCAGCGCAGCCGATCAACCGATGGACTCGAATAGTTTTCGGACCTGACACCCTGTCCGCTATGTTGAAGAAATAAGCGCGAATGACTAACCAGGCCGGCAGTCGAAGGTCTGGAGCTGACAGCCATGAGGTCCTTTTTCGATTCGGGCAACAATTTGATATGGGCTCAGCTTCAAAGGCCCCGTATTTATGTTACTGTTTGCTTACAAAAACTTTTTGTGAACTTGGAAGAAGCCTTCCTTTCTGGATCCGACGTAGGTAGTCACCAAAGCACCCGTGCCCGGTAATAACCTGCGTCAGCCGGTACGAGAGGCAGCCATGTGGCCTCTCTAGCCACTCCCCCATAGGATGGGATGGGCCTTACTACGGCTATTACCGCGGGCCCAGCGGTTGTGGCCAGTGGCCATCTTCTGCTGCGGATGACGCAGCTGGCTCATATGCCTGGTCTTTTTTTTATCGTGCGAAAAATCCCCGCGGATACCTCCCCCGCTGGAGCCGGAGGAGGAGGTTATGTCGGACTCAAACCGACTAAAACGTACGCCGTCTGTGGGCCGTCAGTTGCCGGAGGTGAGATTGTCGTAGCCATAACCCTCGCACCCCGGCCGACCCAGGGCCATATCTCTCGATCTGGTCCTCTTCCGGTGTAGGGACTATAGAGTCCCCAGCTCGCTCCCAGGTAAGGGGAGGCACGCAATGCGCGCCGCCGCGGCCTGATTCTGCTAGGGTGACAGGCGGCTCCACCCGTCACCTCCAGATCCGCGCTCATGGGGAACGGAGGTCATTCCGACACCCGAGTTGCCGCCGCTCGTCGCGGGCCGCGCGGTTTGCGATTCTCCTTCGCTCCTCGCAGGCCGCAAGATCTGCGATTCTCCTTCGCTCCCGCTCCGCCGCCTCCTTCACGAGCATTACTTGCTCGCAGAAGGAGGCGCCGGCGGCCCACGCATCCGCGCAGCGAACCATCGCTGCGAGCAAAGTGGCGAGTGTGAGAGCTCGCACTCCCAGGGTCGCCACCAGCTCCCGTCTCGACGTCTCCCACGCCGGACACTCGGTGAGCGTGTGCAGCGCCGAGTCCTCGCTCGCGTCGCAGTGATGGCACTCGGACGTTGGCTCTTTCTTCGCGGTCCGATGCAGATACTGCCCGAATCATCCATGATTGGTGATGATCTGCGTCAGTCAGAACGAGAGGCCGCCGTGTGGCCTCCCTAGCCACTCCCCCATGATGGGTCTTACCGCCGCTATTACGGCGCGCCCCCGCGGGCAAACCTTGCGGCCCGCGAGGAGCGCAGGAGAATCGCTAACCGCGCGGCCCGCAACGAGCATCGGCAACTCGGGCGTCGGAGGTCGCAGAATGACCTCCGTCCCCCATGAGCGTGGGCCTGGGAGTGACGGGTGGAGCCGCCTGGAGCCCTAGCAGAAGCAGGCCGCGGCGGCGACGCGCATTGCGTGCCTCCCCATACACGGGGGCGAGTTGGGGACTCTATGGTCCCCACACCGGAAGAGGGCCAGATCGAGAGATATGGCTCTGGGTCGGCCGGGGTGCGAGGGATATGGCTACGACAATCTCACCTCCGGCAACTGACGGCCCACAGACGGCGTGCGTTCTAGTCGGTTCGAATCCGACATAACCTCCTCCTCCGGTGCCGGCGGGGGAAGTATCCGTAGGGATTTTTCGCACGATAAAAAAAAAAAGTACCTGGGATCTGTACTTCACGTGACTGGTCACATCAACCGCGACGTCAAGGCACGAATTACCGCCATGTGGGCCAAGGGGCGGGAAATGATTGGCGTCACATTTGAACCTAAAATGCCAGTCTGGTTGACGGGGTAGGTCTATAAAACGATCATTAGGCCTGCCTTTTTACACGGCTGCAAGGCGTGGCCACTGCTGGAGCGACATAAGCAGGAGCTACGTGTCACGGGGATGAAATAAAGATCGCATAAGGAACTCTCAGATCCGCGGCAGCCTTCATGTCCGCGACATCACACATAAAATGCAAGAGAGCCGCCTTCACTGGTGTGGCCACGTCTTGCAGCAACCGCCAGGCTACGTGGGTAACAAATGGCTGGCAGTAGCACAGCCACCGGGACCAGGTAGAAAGGATAAGCCCAAGAAGTCTTGGCTTGAAGTCATGAAGGGTGACATGCGTGCAAATGTTCTCATCTCACCACCATGGACGCTCAACGTCGTGCGAAGTGGAGGAGGAAGTGACGGAAGGCGGCCCCTGAGCTCCGAGGTCACCTCAGATTCGGAAGCAATCAGGAAAATACGTACGATAATCATGAAAGGGGGAGGCGCGCATCGCGCCGCCAACGCGGCCTGCTTCTTCTAGAGTGTCAGGCGGTTCTAATGGCCCGTGCTAATGGGGACCGATATGGAGATATTGATACGATAATGGAGATGTTGAGTGACCTACGTCGCCCGAGTCCTTCGCGCATTGTGTAGTATGCGGAATGGGAAACAACTGAATCTTCTCCAGACCCGTTCCCCCGCATCCTTCTCGAGCATTACTTGCTCTCAGATGGAGGCGGTGGCAGCCGTGAGCTTACGGTTTTACGCCATCACTGTAAGCAAGCGAGAGAGTGCTGAGCGAGAGAACTCCCATCCCGAGGGCCACCACAAGGACCGCTTCGGGGTTTCCCATTCCGGGTATTCGGTCCGCGTATGCAGCCCCGTGTCCTCGCTTGCATCACAGTGATGACACCCGGGCGTTGGCACCTTCTGAATTCGCCGCAGCTAACTTCCGAAACATCCATATCCGGTGATCATGTGCGTCAACCGCTACGAGAGTTCCCCATTGAAGCCTTTCTAGCCAGTTCTCCATGATGGGTGATAGTTAGCTGCGGCTAGCTAGTTCACCGTGATAGTGGTGGTAAGAAATACCACCACTATCACGGCGTGCCCTGCGCTTGGTTGTCCAAGTCGTAGTTTCAACTCCACCATGTCCCGATAAAGCTGGGACTTCGTAGCCTCGATTTCTCGCCTTTTGATACGGATTTAGTACCGAAGGTGCTCTGACATCTTTTTTCGCCATAAAGTCTCCTGCAGGAGTCCTCCAGCCCCCTCAAGCCAGAGTACCAGCTGCGTCCTTCAACTTGGGGGCCAGCAGCTTAACCGGGTTCTGGATCGTATTTAACAACAGTCGTTCAAGGTATCTTACTTTTCTCCTCTCACCTCATTCCTCCTCCATTATTTCGTCATGAATTTCTTACACATTTATTTTCATTGTATTGTTCAATGACATTTTATTGGGAGACTAGACAACCCCCCCCCCCCCCCCCCCCCCCCGAAACTATGTCTCGGCTACACCATGACCCCCCCCTGAATTGAAAGCTGGATCCGCCCCTGCTTACTGGTGGTACAGCCATCAGTGCAGCTAACATAATTCGTTCAAAAATTTATTTGTTACGTTCATCCCGTGTTACTTTCATACCTGGTCTCCCCTACCTGTCATAAATACATAAAATTCAATAAGCGTTTTATACCCGTTATTAACCCCAAGAAATCACATTAGGTATAAGTAGTATAACTTAATAACTAACTACCAACAAAGTAACTTCAAGTAGAAATAACTACGTAATGGATAATATTCACAAAGTCAAGGGCATTCAAAAGGAGGCTCTTAAACTGAAAACATTGAGGCCATTAGTAATTTGGAAAAAGTTTTAAAAGTTATAAGTTCGGACCCGTTACCGGAAAGAGAGCAAAATGTTCAAAAAGAGGCAAACAGCAAGCCCCTGTTATATTTTCAGAGATATTCAAACACGCCGATAGTTGTAATAAAATTTTACTTTGAGAAATAAACTTTTAGTACCTAGGTAGGTACCTATTTCATTTTTTTTTAGCTTTTTGTGAGTAAGTAATCTCCTCAGAGTAAGAACCAGATAATTAACAATTAAGTAGGACATGAATTCGTGCATGAAAATACTTGGATTTGTCTTGGTAAGTATTAACGTGGAGTGCGTCAAACTTGTGTCAAACACCACCCGTTACACCACCGAAGTGACTCATACTTGTATCCGTACCTAATACATGCAATGCAATGTAATATAATAGTAGTTTCTTACATTCACATTTTTAAATCCGACATTAGTCAGCAAAAAACTACAAATCAGAAAAATCTAAATTTCATAAAGTAGACACATAGCGTCGCTTTATCCATTTTATATGTATAAAGTTTAGAAAAGCGCACCAAATCTCTTCAGCGGCTAAATCCACGGCAAAACCTATAAATAACTAACTCAATCCCGAAGTCGAAGTCAGACTTTATATAAAGTCTATAAGTCAAAGTTGCAGCTTAAGTTAAGCCCGCCAACACTAAGCCGTTTGCACTACACCACAACATTTTTAATGATCAACTCTGAAATTGTTTCTTGAACGCTTTCAAAGTGCCTACTTCGTTCGGTTATTTTATTTATAAAACTTGATGTGATGATGGTAAGGTCTTTACGTTTTGACAGGTAATAGCCTAGGTAGATAAAGTCGCCCTTGGAAGTGCGGAATCCGATTTCGCTCATCTTCTGACTGCCGCCTAACCGCCAATTCCAAGACTAAAGACTGGACTAAACTAAAGCCTCTTCCGTTAATCCGAATCCGCTCTAATCCACTGGTGTACTGGCTTGCACAGGTACTAATACTGTCAATGGATTTGTTTTAATCTTGCAAGTATTAGCTTATTAAAGACAGACTCTCAACTTTCACCAGGGAGATAATGTAGATACCATACCATTATCTACTTAAACTCATCATATCAAACTACAAATGAAATAGGTACGTTCTTAGGTGTAGATACTCATTACAATGCTAAAAGCACACTTTGTCGGATAACGGGTGTAGTTTTTGCCTCAGTCAATCTGCATTTCTAATCTCTTGCAACCTTAAGTGCTAATAAATTCAGCTGTGGAACATGGCAATCCCACCAAGATGTGTTGATTTATCATACATTCACTTTAGAGAACGGAAATAACGTTTGGCGCGAAATGGAGCTTGAATATTTATAAAAATGTACCATTTTTGCAGTTTGCTGCCCGGTACATACTTAGGTACTTACCTAGTTCTTTATTTGAAATTGTTTTATCATCATCATCGTTATCTCAGCGACTACACATTGAAGCCAGCAGCCCGGGATCCATCAGTTTTTCGGGACTGATCACCCAAGTTATTGGTTAAATTTCTTAAGGAATTTCCGAAGTCACCCCCCCCCCCCCCCTCTCCAAACTTCAAGATGCGACCGCGCCTGGAAAAAAGTAGTTGAGAAAAAGCAATCCGCTTTCGCCGGCGGCACTACGCGGTACGTTTGCCTAGGTAAATTAGTTGCTAGTGCTGTCTGTGAACAAGTTAAATTGCCTCCTTGCTAACGTACACAGCCTGCCACGCTTCTGTATTTTTATACTATAAGACCAGTGTTGTGCTCACGACTTGGTCTGTGCTAAGTACGGAACGGGCAAGATTAAAGAACCTTTAGTTAAGTACCTAAACGAATGGAGTATAGGTAGGTATGTAAGTATGTTTGCACCATTTGCACGTATCGATCCCACAATTCTAAGTTATTTCTATTTCATCGTTTTGTTTTCAATTACTTTTTATTCTGAGGAAGAAATCTTTTTTCGTGAGACTGATTCATGAACGCTGTGGTGAAGCCACCGAAGCTAGGACTTCGAAATTACCTAGTTTCCAGGTGCAATACCTAGCTTCCTTCTATCGCTTAGGAATAGTGATGCTGTTAAGAAAGGAATTTGAGAAATTCAACCTTTGGTTGACGACAAACCAACTTAACCGTATTCTTAATTAGGTAGGTAGGTACCTAAATACTTAGGTAGGTACTTAATGTAGGAACAGTTTTCATCTCACTAATGCTTTATTTTATCTATTTATGTTATGTTTTTTTTTAGTTATAGTTTTAAACAATAGATATTATGCCTTACCCCCTAATCTTAACGTTTCTCCATCGGGAACGTGACCCACCACAAGATTTACTAACCCTCCTAGTGCACACAGGTACTCGTAGGTAAAAAAAACGCAGTGTAATAGTCAGTAGAGCAAACGTTCGCGGTGGTAAAATTACCTAACACTTGATCATGCAAGGAATACCTGTGACTTAATACTTACTTACTAACAATAAACGATGTGTAGGCGCTAAAATGTAGATTGAACTAAAATTGTAAATGCCTTGTCCTTCTCTTCAAAATATTTTTTTGCAAGCTCACGGCCCACCTGGTGGAAAGTGGTATGCGTGGCCTATGATGGACGTGTGCAACATGGACTGGAGCCACACATTCGTTCTGCTAGTGCTGGCCCTATTGAACCTTCTTATGAAGAAGAAACTCTTACTTTGGTCCCTTAGAAAATACACAGCAGGGAGATCATTCCACAGTTTAAGCCTGCCTGGAATGAAACAATACCACTGCACGCACCATTTCCGATCGCAACGCGTGAAGATGTATTGAATTCTCTGCTGTGGCGAGCGGTGCGATGATAAAAATATAGCCGTGGGCATACTGTCGAACAATAAAATTTTGCCGAACGCACCTTTGTGCACTGAGCATTATTTATATGCCCAATTCATTTTACGATTCATTTTGATTTTTACTCGTTACGAGAGTGTTAAAAATGTTACAATAGATGTTAAAGTTTGCACATGGTCACATTACAGGAGGAATATTTAAAAAAAAAACGTAAAATGTCACTTTTTGACATCCGACAAAATTGACAAGTGAATGGAAACATCTGTGAGATTCCAATTAAAATAAATGTAAACATCTAAAGTCGTAGAAGTGACTATTATTGTATTAAAATAAATTAATACGTAACTATTGTGCCTAATTTTATCGGCCTTACTTGTTCAAAGTATAATTTCAGTGTTTTAAAAGTTAGGTTAAGTATTGTTGAGACCCAAGGTAAATTCGCCAGATGATTTGACTGTTTTCATGTAATAAGTGTGCCTTATATGGGGTGAGCAGATTTCCTACTTGAAACAGTTTGTGTAAAGTTTTCAAGATGAGCGAACGCGATGTACCGAGCGGTTCCGGGTCGCAAGGATCTGAGAAAAGTGACAATAGTACCAGGACTCCTTCACAGCCCATGCCTACTGGACCAAGGTTTGTTGCGTGACGTGCTTTAGCAGAACTTTATATTATATATTACGACCTGTAATCAGTGTAATCACCGTTAGTTTTCTAATAACAAAGAGAACACAAAGAATAATTACAGATTCTTCATTATTTCAACAAGTTTTAGAATTCATTCTAATTTGACTACGCACATAAATGCGCAGTACGCATTTAACTAATGTCAAGATATTTAAAAAAAAAGGTTGTAAGTTAGCACAATAACATGACATAACAAAGAATATTGTAGAAGTTAAGTGATTAAGTAATAAAAACAAAATTTAGTTTAGTGATATTATGACTCATTTGTTTGTCACAATCATAAATAGTGCTTACTCAGTTTGATGAAATGTTACATACATACGTACATAACAATCATGCCTTTATCCCTTGAGGGTTAGGCAGAGGTGAATTAACACCCACATTTCACCAATCATTGTATTCAGTCTCATATAATTTGTGATGAAACTTTAAAGCAATTAGTATGCTATTCTTTCCTATAGATACTGTTTATAAGACTAGTATATACTAGTAAGGGGTGATATTTTCCAATCTAAATCTATAGGAAGAGTTTATTTAGGTTTTCAAATACTTGAAACCATGACTTAGAAAAAATATAAATAAAGTTTATGATTAGTCTCTAATGGATTCAAACTAGATTATACATACACACTTTGAGTGCAGTATATAGTTTATAATCATACTGTATATTCACACACATACTGTTGTTTTCTCTTTCTTATTAAATGGATATACACCTATAATAGTTATTTGGTCTATTAGAATTTTATGCTTATAATAAATTCCATTCAGAGATTAAGTAGTCAGCTCTTAGTAAAATTGACAAAAAGATAAGTACACCTTGGCATATAAAGGACGGTATACAATAAAAAATACTTATTTCCTTTGCTGACTAAACATACATACCTACTTTGATTTAGAATCGCCATTTTTTTAAATCCACACAATAAATTCTATGGTAGGTAGCTAAATGTGTGTGGTTCATGAAAAATATTTTTTTCATGGAAAACTTACACCTAATATCAAAGATGAAATTCATTTTTCATTCATTTTATATAAGATCATTGCCTAATATGGATACAGATACAAATAGACACACAGACAGACAAACAAGCACATTGGAAGAGGAAAAAACATTTTATTTTTGATATTTTATTTTTTAGCAGCTACTATGCTAATGAACCAATACAATTCAGAGTCCGAGGTTCAACAATCACAGGAGCTTCGCCTCCTTTGTTCGTGACCTTAGAAGACATCATGAAGGCAGCCCATGGTATGCAGAACATGGCACTGGCTCATGAGATCGCTGTGGACCAAGACTTCAAGTTGGAACCTTTTGAGCCACCAGATAATAGGTAAGAATTAATTACACCGGAAGAGGGCCAGATCGAGAGATATGGCCCTGGGTTGGCCGGGGTGAGAGGGATATGACTACGATAATCATGACTGTGGCAACCGACGGCCCACAGTTGGCGTGCGTTTTAGTCAGTTCGAGTCCGACATAACCTCCTCACCGGCTCCGGCGGGGGAGGTATCCGTGAGGATTTTGTCGCACGATTTAAAAAAGGCATTATTAAATTAGTACTTAATATAAACTGCCCCTCTAGACTAACGTGGTAATCATCATCATTATCTTAATGGAGACATATTATTATGTTCATGTTTGCATCCGAGTCAAAGGTGACCTCGGATGCAATCAGGAAAATGTAGATACCCATATTCCCGCGATTATATATCAGAGCGGGCAACGAACCCGCGCCTTCTGCATAGCTGTCGCATTCACTATCTATCTTTCTATCACTACCACCACGCCACAGAGCCTGTGGCGTGGTGGTAGTGATACGAACTATTCTAAATAAACAAAAAGTATCTTTTATATAGGTAACTAAAATTATTTGTTTCAGTTATCAAAAGCTAGTGAAAGAAACTATGCACAAAGCATACTTCGATATACTGAGGGAGCAACTCAATTCTGACCCACCAGAATACAAGCAGGCTCTTGTGCTCTTAGAAGATGTAAAACAGGTAGGCAATAACTAAATATGTTATTTAATACTAGCTGATCCCGCGAACTTCGTACAGCCTAGCATTCGATTCTTTACTTTTATTTTTAACTAGCTTTCGCCCGCGGCTCCGCCCGCGTGGATGTCGGTTATCGCGACCAAACATAGCCTATGTCCTTTCTCAAGGTCTAATCTACCTCTGTACCAAATTTCATCAAAATCGGTTCAGTGGTTTAGGCGTGAAAGATAGACAGACAGACAGACAGACAGACAGAAAGACAGACAGAGTTACTTTCGCATTTATAATATTAGTAGGGATTTTTCTCTCCGAAGAACCATCCTTGTACTTCAAGGAATTTTCTAAAAAAGAATTTCACCAGTTTTACTCAACTCAACCAATTGTGATCAAACATGCAGCAGATTTAAAATCTTACCAAGACCTTTCTAATAAGAAAAGCTGGATCAAAATCCGTTCAGTAGTTTTTGATATCCCTGTCAAACCCACAGTGCGCACCGTTTTCGGCAGTATTACGTGTGAGGGTGGATTGAAGCTCAGAAGATGTAGATGCCAATGATGTGTACGATTATACAACCAGGAATAAAGCCGGCGAAAGATATTATTCAGAAGTTACCTAATAAGATAAAATAAAGAGCATTATCAAAACTGAATTCATAATAATATGAATAATATATGAATTATGTTGTAATAACTAACACAACAAGCAGTAACAATTTATGTAATACAATTGGTAAATATCCAGTGCGGAACGTTCGTAATTTTGAATTAGTATCTCTTTTGTTTACTTTAACGTTTCGTCATTAGGAGATTCAGTATTGGGTGCTTTGTCGGGTTCCTTCACACGGTACGCCCTGCGCATACTGTTGTCCAATTCGCTAAGGAAGCACAACGATGCGAGTCGCAAGGTTGTGCACGATAGAGATTGTCATTGGTCGATCTTCAGTGACGTGATACAATCCGACCAATGACAATCTGTATCGAGCACAACGCTGCGACTCGCATCGTGGTGCTCGCTTAGTGAATTGCAGTGCTGGTCGGAGACGGCGAGTGTCGCCCAAGGTGGCAGAAGCTGCCTCAGGCCGAGGCGGTTGCTTTCCACATGTCCCTCAAATTAGCAAATGGCACGTAGCCATCAGGCAAGAGAGCCTGATGGTGATAGGTGATGCCGGCTATCACCCCATCAGAAGAAAGCCGACGCAGTCCGTGACCCCCGGACCAACACTCGAGGGAGTATTCTCAAACTCATAGATGCCCAGGGTCAGCACACCCCGGTAATGGAGACTCGATAAGCCATGCTGTTTTAGTCGATTCGAATACGACATAACCAATCCCACTGGATCTCAGAGAGGGTGGATCAAAATCAATTGATCGACCTAGGGATATCAACAAATGTATGATTCACATTTCAAATCAAAACAAACGATATTTTTTTTTACTATGCTTACGCAAGTGAGTAGGTATTTATAGTATAGCTTATAGTCAAAACTCGCAGAAACGCTAATAGGCGTGTGTCACAACGTGGGCTTGTCCTCTGACTAATACAAACACAGGAGGTGCAGTGAAACACTCCAGTGATTCGAAGTTGATTGTGTATGGAAACATCGCGAAGAAACTCGCGTGCCTAAAAAAATTGTGTGCCTAATTTTTCTCGAACTTATGTGAAACTACGTGCAGTTTGCACTTGTAGTTCGTCTAGTCTCCTTGTTTCTTGCAATCATTCATTGGTTTCTTCGGTTCTGCGTTTCGAAGCAATTATCTAACACTAGCTGTTGTTCGCGGCTCTGCCCACGTGGAATTCTTATCCCGTTCATCACTGATAGTAGCGTGTATCGAGTATCCTATGTTGGTAGGTACCTGATAATGGTTGGTACCTTATTTATTCTGTTATATTTCACAATGCACCTACTTTGTTATTCTCTGCACCACCTATAAGGTTGACTAATGGCTGGTAGAGAATGCCTATGGCATTAAATCCGTCTGTGTACATGTGTGCATGAAGTTTTAAATAAAATAAAATAAAATAATGTAGCTTTGTAATGGCGAAAGAGTTTTTGAATTGGTCCAGTAGTTAAATCTTTCCTCTTTATAATATTAGTATAGATTAATAATAATTACCATTATTTCTGTATTCACCATAATTATAATTTGTTCAGGGTCTATTTTCAATCCTGCTCCCCCGCCATACTCGCATCCGTGAGATGATAGAGGAAGTCCTGGACGGTGAGTTCATCAAGCAGCAAGCTGAGAACAATAGCCTGGACTTCCCCAAGTACGCGAGCTTTGTGGTCGATCTGATGGCGAAGCTGGCTGCTCCAGTCAGGGACGAGATGATACAGGACATTTCAAAACTTACTGATACGGTAGGTATGAGTTCTTGAGTTAGTAACTAGGATGCGCGGGTTCGATCCCCTCTCAGTGCAAATATTTGTATGCATTTTATGGGTATTTGCATTCGTCTGGTCGTGCCTCGGAGAACACGTTAAGCCGTCGGTCCTGGTTGCCATATAACTGTCTATGATAGTCGTTACGGGTACGGGTAGTTGAAGCCCTAAAAAGTCCAACAACTGGTCTAGCTGCAGTGCTTTGGTATCGCCCAATTTGTACGGCTAAAGCGGACCCCAGACTCCGACGTGAAAGCTTCGGATGAGACTGAGGTTAACGCTAGGATGAAGAAGACGTCGAGTCTTGGTCATCCGACTGAACTATAATTATGCTTTCCAGGTAGAAATATTCCGTGCGATCTTAGAAGCTTTGGAGATACTGAAGCTGGATCTCGCCAACTCCCTGATAGCCATGATCAGACCGCACGTGCAGCAGGAGAGTGTTCAGTATGAGAGAGCTAAGTTTGACGAGCTGCTCAAGATCACTGAGGGTAAGTATTACGAATATACTCAAGTAAGTCGTACATATCACGAAATTTTTCAATTCTCTTTAGGGTGTGACCAAACATAGCGCGGCATGGCAGCCGCGCGCAAATATTATTATTGTTCGTTCGCCGGTGATTGTGTGTGGACGTATTTTATTAAATAAAATGCAAATGGAAGTAGAATGAATGGACGTTATAATGTTAGACGATCGTAATACAAAAAAGCAGGACTCATTACAATTTGTTGACAATTCAATTGTATTGTCTGTGACATCTGTGTTAAGTAATAGTATAGATTTGAATAAATGAATTCTTACAGATGGCCTGCAATACACTCGGGAATGGCTTCAACGCCACATAGACAAGGAAGGCCTCAGTATCCCGGTGACCGACAAGACGATCATCAGAAACGTCACTGCGCAAACGCTTGCCAAAGCATACCTTGAGCTGTTGGAGTGGACTGGCACCAAGCAGTATCCTGAGGTATGCCTCGAAAATGTTTAATGTACGCAAATTATTTTCGAAGAGCGAATAAAATTCTATTAAAATGCCTATCATTTTCATTTTCATTTCATCATCTTTGCGCATCCGAGGCTCCCACGTCTGTACTTCGATATTTGCCGTGAAGCGACTGCTATCTGACCTCCACAACCCACTAGCAATATGGAAGTATTGCAGTTAGCCAGTACTTTTTAGAACTCCAACTACGCGTAACGACTACTATAGTTTTCGTATGACACCCGGGACCGCCGCCGCCTTAACGTGCTTTTCGATTCGAGGCACGTAAATTCCCAGAGCAATGCAAATAGACATAGTCATGCATAGGTATAAATATTTGCACCGAATCCGCGCCCCTTATAGTCCGAGAGCTGATACGGTTTTTTGAGTACGTTCTTGAGGCAAGTGCGCCTCCTGCGCACAGTGGTTCGAAATTTGAGCTCCATTGACATAGAAACTTAAAGTGAGGAAATTAAAAAAAAAAAATTGTAATGGCTCTGGCATACCTCGCTATATGTCATATTAACGTATGAATGGTATAAGTAGCTCCACGCGTGAGAAAAAAAAGTTTTGTGTTTTTTTTTGTATGGGAGAAAACACTTAAAGTGCTTTTTCTTTCAACTGAATGGAACTGAAGGGCTGGTGCTCACACCAGCTATTGTACCACACACGGCGATCAAGATGACATCAAATTCACGCACCTTTACGCACCACTCCGCACGTAGTAACATTTTGAAATATTGAATTTTCGATATGTGATTTTTCAAATCGTTGACGTCGTTAAATGTAGTTGCCGGTCCATTTACATAAAATGTCATTAGTTTTTAGCCTATTAGTAACTTTTAGGATGACAGTAATTAAAAATAATATTGATTATACGCATAAGTTTTTTATAAAATTGCATTCCGAGAGCTAAGTAGCTCATTTTTTAATCACCGTGATTATGGTTGTTTATGGTTAAATATGATTGACGTGAGATTAACCAATTAGGTTCTGGCATATCTCGCTTTATGTCATATTAACGTATGAATGGTATAAATAGCCCCACGCGTGAGAAAAAAAAGTTTTTTGTTTTTTTTTTTGTATGGGAGAAAACACTTAAAGTGCTTTTTCTTTCAACTGAATGGAACTGAAGGGCTGGTGCTCACACCAGCTATTGTACCACACACGGCGATCAAGATGACATCAAATTCACGCACCTTTACGCGCCACTCCGCACGCAGAAAAATTTTGAAATGTTGAATTTCTGATATGTGATTTTTAAAATCTTTGACGTAGTTAAATGTAGTTGCCGATCCAATTACTTATAATGTCAATAGTTTTTAGCCTATTAGTGACTTTTATGATGATAATAATTAGAAATAATATTGATTATATGCATAAGTTTTTTACAAAATTGCATTCCGATAGCTAAGTAGCTCATTTGTTCATCACCGTGACTATGGTTGTTTATGATTAAATATGATTGACGTGAGATTAACCAATTAGGCTCTGGCATATCTCGCTTATTAGACGTACATTCATTAAAAAGTATGAGACATGGCTGCAAGAGGATATAAAATGACCTGAGGTCGTGAGGGGAAAAATGAACTCCTCTTCAGTGTCAGTAGAGGAGCAACCATGTACCAGTTTTGACTCTAGTTTAAATGAGGGTGCATCCACATCCTCTTGACCGGAGACATGCAATGTTGGTACGTCAACATTAGTTGTGAGTCCAAGAAAACCTTTCATGGAGCTAAGTGCGCGACTAAAGAGAAGGAGAGTGGAAGAGCTCCTAACGCATAGCACTGAAAGGACCTATTTGGCTCCGCTAGAGCCTAATTGGTTAATATCATGTCAATAATATTTAATCATAAACAACCATAATCACGGTGATTAACAAATGAGCTACTTAGCTCTCGGAATGCAATTTTGTAAAAAACTTATGCATATAATCAATATTATTTTTAATTATTGTCATCATAAAAGTCACTAATAGGCTAAAAACTATTGACATTATAAGTAATTGGATCGGCAACTACATTTAACTACGTCAAAGCTTTTAAAAATCACATATCAGAAATTCAACATTTCAAAATTTTATTACGTGCGGAGTGGCGCGTAAAGGTGCGTGAATTTGATGTCATCTTGATCGCCGTGTGTGGTACAATAGCTGGTGTGAGCACCAGCCCTTCAGTTCCATTCAGTTGAAAGAAAAAGCACTTTAAGTGTTAACTCCCATAAAAAAAAAACACAAATCTTTTTTTCTCACGCGTGGGGTTACTTATACCATTCATACGTTAATATGACATAAAGCGAGATATGCCAGAGCCTAATTGGTTAATCTCACGTCAATCATATTTAATCATAAACAACCATAATCACGGTGATTAACAAATGTGCTACTTAGCTCTCGGAATGCAATTTTGTAAAAAACTTATGCATATAATCAATATTATTTCTAATTATTGTCATCATAAAAGTCACTAATAGGCTAAAAACTATTGACATTATAAGTAATTGGATCGGCAACTACATTTAACTACGTCAAAGATTTTAAAAATCACATATCAAAAATTCAACATTTCAAAATTTTACTACGTGCGGAGTGGCGCGTAAAGGTGCGTGAATTTGATGTCATCTTGATCGCCGTGTGTGGTACAATAGCTGGTGTGAGCACCAGCCCTTCAGTTCCATTCAGTTGAAAGAAAAAGCACTTTAAAGTGTTTACTCCCATACAAAAAAGAAACAAATCTTTTTTTTCTCACGCGTGGGGCTACTTATACCATTCATACGTTAATATGACATAAAGCGAGATATGCCAGAGCCTAATTGGTTAATCTCACGTCAATCATATTTAATCATAAACAACCATAATCACGGTGATTAACAAATGAGCTACTTAGCTCTCGGAATGCAATTTTGTAAAAAACTTATGCGTATAATCAATATTATTTTTAATTATTGTCATCCTAAAAGTCACTAATAGGCTAAGAACTAATGACATTATAAGTAAATGGACCGGCAACTACATTTAACTACGTCAAAGATTTGAAAAGTCACATATCGAAAATTCAATATTTCAAAATGTTACTACGTGCGGAGTGGTGCGTAAAGGTGCGTGAATTTGATGCCATCTTGATCGCCGTGTGTGGTACAATAGCTGGTGTGAGCACCAGCCCTTCAGTTCCATTCAGTTGAAAGAAAAAGCACTTTAAGTGTTTTCTCCCATACAAAAAAAACACAAAACTTTTTTTTCTCACGCGTGGAGCTACTTATACCATTCATACGTTAATATGACATATAGCGAGGTATGCCAGAGCCATTACAATTTTTTTTTTTTAATTTCCTCACTTTTGGTTTCTATGTCAATGGAGCTCAAATTTCGAACCACTGTGCTGCGTGGCGGAAGTGAACACGGCCGCTACGCAGGAGGCGCGGTTTCGATCCTCGCTCACTGCAAATATTTGTTTTTGTTGTTTTTTTTTTATTTGTAAATTACCTTTGGACCCGCCTGGCAATGGTAAAGCCCCACCAAATCGCCTGTCTTTTTTTATGTTTTCCTGAAACATTAAACTACATTATAAAAATTGCATATTGCCTTCAAACATGTATTTTTGGATTTTTTTTTAATATGTTTAAAAATTTGGGGTTGATTTAGCCCCCGTTCGTAACCTTCGTGTTGAGGTATAACAGGAGAGTTGTCTGACAAGTTTTCAGCTTGCCTCAAGAACGTACTCAAAAAATCGTATCAGCTCTCGGATTATTAACGTCGTAGTCACGCCACGGAGACTAAATGCGTATTCCGTATATATAATTTTTCGCTTTATAATATAGTAGCTCTTCTTCAAGTGTAGATATACTACAATATATTATTTTTAAAAAAAGATTCTAAAACGTCATTGGATTACCGATTGTATTACAGACGGTAGCCATAGACGCTCCTCGCTTCGCCGAGCTAAGTACGCAGGTGTACCGCCTCATCATCACCGCGTCACTCATGCTGGCGAGTCCGTCCTGCGCCAGCGATCCAAACATGGCCGCGCAACACAAGCAAACCCTGAAGGAGAAGATACTGATCATCATTGATAACACTACTAATGATATGTGAGTATGTAGATCAAACCAGTCAAAAACCTCTTTTCATCATCCTAGCGTTTATCCCAGTCGCATCTGAAGCTTTCAACTCGGAGTTTGGGAGGCGTTTTTTCCAGTCTCATCATCTCATCATCATCATCATCTGCATGTAGACGTATTATCCGATTGCATCCGTGGCCAAGATTCCTTCGGAGCTCAGGGTCCGCCTTCCGGCTCTTCCTCCTCCGCTTTTTTCCAGTCTAACTGCGGATTTGTCTGAACTTCGATATTTACCGTGTAGCCAGTGTCATCTGACCTCCACAACCCAATAAATATATTGGGCAATATCGAAGCATCGAACTAGACCAGTTGCTGGACATTTTAGCGCTCTAACTACCCGTGACGACTGCCATAGATGTTCGTATGACAACCAGGATCGACGCGAAGGTTTAACGTGCTCTCCGAGGTACGGAAATACCCAGACCAGTGCTCATTTGCTCGCAGACCAGCGTAATTGGGAGAATCGAACCCATTCCCCCGCGTAGTAGTTGCGTTCACTACGGCCAAGCCATAGAGACATCATATATGTGATACTAGCTTTTGCCCGCGGCTCCGTCGGTTATCGCGACCAAACATAGCCTATGTCCTTCCTCAAGGTCTAATCTACCCCTATATCAAAATTCATCAAAATTGGTTCAGTGGTTTAGGCGTGGAAGCGTAACAGACAGACAGACTTACTTTCGCATTAATAATATTAGTATGGATATGGATTATATTGTGCATATCATAATATCTGATATTATTTTCGCAGAGAACTGAAATCTGTACTACCATCAGTCGCCGAGGAAGTGATCCTGGTAACGGAACAACTCCTCGAGAACCTGAATCAACCACCACTGGTTGCTGAAACGAAGGACCTCATCAGAACCCAGATCACCTCGCTTGGGGACCCCGACCACAGAGTACGGGAGATAGTTCGTAAGTTAACATTATTTATATTTTATTTTATGGCAACTTTAGCTCGTGCCCGCGGGTCCGCCCGTTTCTGATCCTGTCGCCGTACCCCTTAAGAAACAATTTCAGAGATAAAAAGTAATTCTATCCGTGTACCGAATTTCAGCCAGATCCGTTCAACCGTTGAGCGTGATTGAGTCACAATCAACCGCACTTTTTAAGCATTTTTTGTAAATAGATAAAAAAAAAGCCCACTGAGTTTCTTGCCGGAGTCTTCTCAGGTCGGGGCCGCGTTTCGAACCGGTGGTCCATTTGCTAAGCTAGTCTTTAGTACTATATATATTTTTGACGTTTTGTAGGTGCCGTTTTGATGGTATATACAGAATAAATGATTTTTGACTTTGACTTTGACTACTTCACAAATTTTTATATACTTGTGTTTGTCACCTAACTCCTAATCAGCTGGGTCAATTTGAGCGAAACTTTTGTGGATATATTTCAATGGGTTCCTGAATAGTTTGAAAGTACTATTGGACCCGATAGGTGGCGCTATCGATATGTGGACTACTTTTCGGGGCACGACAACGCTGCGGCTAGGTTATAAGTACTCGTAATATTTTTAGAATTATACTCGTCATCCTGTTACACATCTTATTTTAATATGATAAGTTTTATCTCTTCTCTTTCTTTAAACAGGTCAACGTGTTCTCGAGTTCCTTAAAACTATTCTCGTATGTAGTGGAGGCTCAAGACAAATCCCCGTCGGTCTGTCGGCTCTAACTCGAGAATTAACGTCAGTTTCGGGAACGCTGCTGCGGTACGTCATGCACAACAAAGCTGTATTCACATCACATTACATGGATATCGTGACAGAAGAACTCAATAAGAACTAAACTCTTTTCGTATTGGCAATCTCTAAAATTTGGGCAGATGTTGCCATGATAAATATTTTTTGAGTATGTATAATTATTATTTTGTGTTGTAATCGAGTGTAGGAATAATTTTATTTAAAAGTATAGTAAAAATATAAGAGATTTTTTATGAAGTAAAATAGGAAAACAAAGCAATATTTTCATTGTTTACAATTTACATAAATAATGACAGATCTGAGGATGGAAATTTATTACTCTATTGAATATACCCCCTATTTATCAACGCAAATAAACCATAATGTAAACGGCATAGCCACATTACATTATTAAATAGTGGCAATAATCTGCTCGAAATTTTTTAAACTGGCAACAAATGTTACCTATATAATCTTTTCACTTTATCGATCTTGTCATTTTAATATAATCAACTAAAACACTAGAGCTATTAATAATTTATGTACCTTCTGTTAACAGTATTTTTATACCAATTGCTAGTTTAATTTTTGGAATTGGAATAAGTGAAACGACTCAGACGGGACTTGTACCCGTGACCAGTCCCTTACAGGGGGAATGCTCTGACACTGAGCTACCGAGTTATGTGACCGTCCTACCGTCTTATGTGTTCCAAATTTTCCTATACAACCATCTTGGGGCGACGGTGGGAGCCATCTACCAATTGTACAATCGGAAATAATGAATGATGTTACATTCATTTTAAAACATTTTTTACACGTGTTTAAACATTTCAATTTTAATCGATTTGAATATCTAGCATATTAATTGCATTTAAAAATTTCATTAATTCCACTTGAATTTGAACAATTGTGTACTTTTAGATGAGTGAGTACATTTAGAGTGAGTACATTTAGAGTGAGTACATTTAGAATGAGTACATTTAGAGTGAGTACATTTAGAATGAGTACATTTAGAGTGAGTAAATTAATTATTACTTAAATACGAATAACACTTTTTGTCCAACTTTACTCTACCGTCTAAGGTTTTCGTGGAATATAATATTATACTGAACATTCTAGATGTTTGGCTTGTTGAATACATAGGGAATATCAATTAAGATATTGGCTATAATGTAACGAACTTTGATTGTATCAATCAATCAATCAATCAATTGGCCTATTGCAGTCCACTGCTGGACATAGGCCTCTCCGAATATGCGCCACGTTTGCCGATCCTCCACCTTCCGCATCCAGTCCGTCCCAGTCACCTTTCGCAGGTCGTCAGTCCACCTGGCTAGGAGGTGTCCCACCTTCCGTTTTCCTTCTCGCTTCATTGTATAATAATATGAAACTGTTATTCCCTTTATTAATAACAATAAGTTATTAACGAACTAATGTTATTAGGCTGTGCAAAAACATGATGCCCGAATAAGGCATTTATTTATTAACCTGTATACAGTACGTCGAGAATGAGATCGACTTGCTTCGGTTCCGTAGAGCGTTCTCTCTTTCGCACATCGGACTGACAGTTTGATACCTATAGAGTAGTTAAAGTGGTCGCCCATCCTAAGAGCGACCTGGCGAGCAACATTAGCCAGGCCGATCTTGGGTGACCAATCTTAAGAAATTGAGTGAGGGAGCCTTGGAAAGCTCGTTATGCCGTCGGTCCCGGTTGCCATACGAACATCTCTGGCAGTCGTCACGGGGGCCGACAACTGGTCTAACTGCAGAGCTTGGATATCGCCAATGGGGAGGTCATATGGCAGTCGCTTTACGGAAAATATCGTAGACTGGAAAAAGTGAACCCCGGGCTCCGAGGTGAAGACCTCACGAGATGTGCCCGGGAACAACTAACATAAATAATGAAGAGTAGTAATACTGTTTGTATTTACTTATAAAATATTAAATCTATAAGTTGGGTTTTAACTACTCTAAGAAGATATCAAGCTGTAGCCACGCGGTGTGCGATAGAGAGAACGCTATACAAAACCGAAGCAAGCCGATTTTAGCCGAACTCTCCCTCTTCTTACCGAAGTGCCAATTCAAATATCGATGAATATTTAACAAATTAAACGATGTCCTTATCCAAATCATATGAGATTATAAAAACATAATTATAGTTATATTTAAAATTATATGTTTTTTGTATGTTTGAGTGAGATTTTGGAACTTAGGTTTATTCCTATATTTACATAATAGTAACATTGGTGATACAACTATAAGCAATAAATAATGTTAAACTGTTCTAAATACCAGAAAGATATTGTTTACATATCTTCATAATATGCACATGAAATGTGGCTTTAATAGACATACTTCAGGTACATATGAAGAATAGGCTTAAATCGCTTTTACTCACCCATTTACTAAATATAAAAGGACATATTTGTCAATGCTTGTTTTAAAAAGCGTGATTGTTTTACAGTGGCGAGAGGTCCCTATAAACCAATTCCTGCCGGCTTGCTCTGCTAGAGGAAGCCATGGTAGAGATGTTTTAATTTATATTATGGTTGTGCTCTATAAGAGTTATGACTTTTTACACCGGCTTCCCTTTCGTAAATTTAACCCTTCGCCACTGTTGTTTTATGATATAACTCAAATAGCTTTCCATAGCATATCGAACATTTTGAACACATTGTAATGGCGTTAACTTTTAAATAATTAGAAACGTTACATTGAATGAAATATAACGGGAACAAATTAGCATTTGTCTTATGCCAGCGTGCACAGTTGCGGGCGCCTGTTTCGTGCAAAAAATACATAAGATTTGCACGAAAAAGTACGCAGTGCGGGTCACACCACGCATAATGCATCAAGCGCTGTTAGAGTCGATTCATGCTAGCGCAAAGTCGACGCTCATATTGTCGAGGAGATATGAACCTTACTTTGTTGAGATAAGAATGAATTTGAAACTTTTAGATTAACGTTTCCCTGCGTTTGGACTGCGCTAACATGAATGGACCCTGCACATGATATTTATTTATTTAGGTAGGTTATAATACAATCAATGGAAAATAATGCACTACTAATAATAAAGATATTGACATACTGAACTAGATTTATTGTTTTATTTGAAACTAGCTGATGTCCGCGAATTCACCCGCGTTCCCTTGACCCAAGGAAACTTCAAAATACTTTTGATCATAGAAAAAAAGAATTAGCCGACACCCATTTTCATTGCGTAGAGTACCGCACTAAAGCGGTATCTAATATATAAAATTCTTCTGTCACGGGGTGCGTAATCGAACTCCTCCGAAACGGCTTGACCGATTTTGATGAAATTTTTTGTGCTTATCCGGTATCTATGAGAATCGGCCAACATCTATTTTTCATCCCCATAAGTGATAAGGGTGCAGCGGGAACGGGATTTGAATACCACGCGGGCCGAAAATATGGCGGTACGGAGTTCGCCAGGGCAGCTAGTTTAAGTATATTTAGGTATATACTGATGGTGATTGAATCGCTTTGTATCCTTCTTAGACCTCTACTGTAGGATTACCCCCCCCCCCCCCCCCCCTCAAGACTTGAAAGCTGGATCCGCTACTGGGTCAGATTGGGTAGTAGTCCCATGAAAGCCAAAACAAACAAAATTATGGAAAAGCTCGAAAGTCTAAAGTTTCAGATGCAACCGGAATTGTAGCTAAAACAGTAAGTAGATAAAGTAAAAACGGCTTTATTGTACACCATAGATAACATACGAGATCGAATTTATGTGGTAAGTACAGATGGCGGCCTTATCGCTCTGCGGCAATTTCTTACAGGCAACCATAGGATCTATAGGTAAGTTAAATAATAACAAGGAGGTACTTCCTTACATTTTATTTAAATACTTTACATTCGCAGTACAGTTTACAATCACTGCTGCTCCATTCCTACAAAAGGTATTATTTAATGATTGACGTAATGTGACTTTAAAAATATTTCCTTGACCGCATCAGTAGGGTCAAATGGGGGAAAGTGTAACAAGGGACACAGTCACACAGTGTAACATAAGGAATACATATCTTTGTCAATTTCTTATTTAGGGTGGTATTACACTTATCAAATATCTTTGTCCAAATGTCAATTTTCAATTTCAATTGATTCAAATTGATGTACAATTTTTGTCAATTTCTTTGATCAATGTACATTGGACAAAGATATTTGATAAGTGTAATACCACCCTTAGCTATGGTCTGTCTTGACGTGTTTCATTCGTTCCATACGCCGCCATCGTAAACATTGGCCGCTTGCCTACTGTGAACCTGTGTGTGTAAATCCTGTCAATGCAATGCAGTGTAACGAGGTACAGTGTTACGGGGTACAGTGTAACATGTAATAGTAGGTCATTTGATTTTTTTTTATTCGAAGTGTTTTTTTTTTATTGAATAAAACAGTATCCTTGAGAAAAGCAACTCAGAGAAAAAATAAGGATTACGGCACTTTATATCGTTAAGTTAATAAAAGAAAAAGGCCTATTCAGCCGAGGAGAGTAAAGATTTACGATATTTTATAATGCTCAAGAAACAGCATCATAGTGTGCCCCATGCCTCGTTATACTGTACCCGTATGACTGTCAAACTGTACCCGTATAACAAATGTAGAAACGTATTATCTCACGAAACAAAAATAGCAATTTTTAAAGAATCTTTATTACTTCAAGTCGAATAAGAAAATTAATGATTGCTGATTTTATAATAAATGATAAGAGGATAAACGGTTTTTGTATTTTAATAATAAAAATGACTTTTTTATTACACTGTGCCCCACTTGACCCTTGGTACCCTCAAACGAGAATTTCCCTCGAGGATGAGAGGTCATACGGCAGTCGCTGCTAAAGTCAAAACAAACCAAGGAGCAGGAGATCTCCTGCAGAGATACTGTCGAAGACTGCGGTCGTGTCACAATATAATAACTTATATTAGGGATCAGCTGGTTTGCAGTTAGAAACACATTGTCATACAGAATCAACGATAAGTCCGTTGAGGAGTGAACACACAGAGAGTAGTCCTGTGAGATTAATCAGAGTCGCTGCGACGTGTAGACGCGCTAGATGCTGACCCACTGCGCGAACCCTAGAACGGTAAAAACAAAATTGTTAAATCCATGTATGTTCTAATCGATTAAGGGCCGATTTTTCAATGCTCAGTTAAACAACCAGATAGGATTAATTCTACAGTTAACAAGATTCTCAATTTTTCAACCATTGGATAAGCTTTAACTGATTGATAAACTCAGTAACTGACTGATAATTTATCTGGTCGTTCGGACCCCAGTTAGCGGCTATCTGTGGAGTTATTTGACGTTTCAATGTCAGAAACGTCAAATAACTGCACAGATCAGATAGCCGCTTGTAGGTTATATTTTGTTGGGCTATTTTGCTGGACATGCGCCCAGTTTGTAGGTTATATTGTTATATTTTGTTTGTGCTTGTGCGAAGTTGTAGTTAAAATAGGAAGCATGCATTTTTTTGATGCAATTGACCATTTAATGATCGAAGAAGACTATACAGCTTCGCCATTCTTTTGTTCGTCTCTTTTTTAATGAATTCATATTTTAATTTTAGGGTCTTAGAAGTTCGCGGGGTAAAGTCTGTGGCATTAAACACCGAAACTATTTTGTTCCAGGCCGCTTCCTAGTCTTTTTTAGTAACAGCGTCGATCTTTTTATTTTCAATGGTTGCGAGATATTTTGTTAGTAATTCGGTAAACAACCTCACTTCGCTTTGACTGAAGTTAGTTGACCGTTCCCGTTTCTTTGTATTTGCTATATTTAAGACCAAAATCACAAAATACCGCACAAGAGAAAATAAACAACACTTTTTATCGACATATTAACGAACAAGTTAAGGTTATGGTTAACTGTCAATTTGTGATACCTGCTGTCACTGCGGCGAAAGTTGTCTGTCTCTTTCTAAAATCTAGAAATGTACATAAGTGCGTCCTGCTCTCGCAGTTTAGTGTGAATATAGTAACAAAAATCAGTAGGTTAGTTATCTGACCGCTATCTGTGGATTGAAAAATTGAAATGTTTTATTCGATTGTTAAAATCTCAGTTAAACTTATCGATTAGGTTAGTATCTGACGTTTTATCTGGCTATTGAAAAACCGGCCCTAAGATAGATTGAATGAAATTTTGAAGCATTTATTATGCTGATTTACAAAGGGAAAAGAGAATCGACTTCGGGCGGGATTCGAACCTGCAACCTTTCCCTTACAGGGGGAAAGCTCTAACCGCTAAGCCACCGAAGCCCGCACGATGCCGATCCATTTGGATCGAAAAGTATATAGGAATTTTCCTATATACTTTTCGTCTTTAGGGCGATTAAGATAGAGAAAAGAGAATCGACCTCGGGCGGGACTCGAACATGCGATCTTTCCCTTACAGGGGGAATGGGGAGACGGATGTATAGAAGAATTTAGAAAGCCTCGGGCGGGTGCCGGGTGGCTGTGGTCAGAACATTCTATAGATTCTCTTTTCTCTATCTTAATCGATTTTCATAGTTAGCATAAAAAATTCTTTGAAATTTCATTTAAACGTGCAAACAGTACAACAAAGTACTCAAAATGACCTTAATGCCTTGTTATTGCCCCTTCATGTTGTCTGATTGTTCTCAAATATTTGGTAAACACCTTTATTTCGGACAATTTATAAAATTTAAATCAATAAAACAGTTTGATTTGCTCTTAATAAGGTATTAAGATCATTTTGAGACTATGCAGTCAAGATAGTTCTGATGCTGACTGAAGTTAGTTAATTATTTAAGGTTTTAAAAACACTACTTACTCGTCTAGAACCACTGCGAGATCGACTCCTCGACCTGTCAGAACCGCTACCAGAACGCCTTTTAGAACTGGCTCTGGAAGACGCTTTAGAGCCAGAAGCTTTCGATGAAGCGCGAGACGCACGAGAAGACGCTCGGGATGAGCGCTTGCTTCCGCGGGAAGAGCGCTTGCTCGCGCGGGACGAGGCGCGGGAACTCGCACGGGAACTTGCGCGGGAACCCTGGGTAAGTAATCGTAGATGATTAGACTATAAATGCAATATCTATAGACACATTTCGGTACAATTTTGACATATACTATACAGACTATAGCATGCATATGTTGAAAGTTTAGAAACAATATTGACATTAGTATGTAGTATTACTATTTACTAGCTGTTTCCCGCGTTTTCACTCGCGTGGATGTCCGCTATGTTCTTTATCAAGGTCTAATCTACCCCTATACCAAATTTCATCAAATTTGGTTCAGTGGTTTAGGCGTGAAAGCGTAACAGACAGACAGAGTTACTTTCAAATGCGAAAGTCATTAGTATGGATTTTGCAATTTTATTTACTTACACATAACGTGTATTTCGCGATGTATTTTGTTAGTTGTATGCCACCCAAGTGGTATGTTTATATAAAAAAGTTGAACGGTCTTACCTTGTTGCTGCCTTTTGAACTAGCCCTGGAACCGCGACTGGCTGAACTGGCACGAGACCCTTTGCCGCTTTTGGAAGTTGCACGAGATGACGCGCGAGAAGACGCTCGCGAGCCTGACTTGGATCGAGACCGAGAGCGAGACCTAGACCGGGACTTAGACCGGGACCGGGACCGTGAACGGGAACGAGATCGTCCAGAACCAGATCTGTAAATAAATATTTTGTTATAAGCAACACGTCATAGAAAACAGTGACTAAATGTTAAAATCGGTAACCAACCGTATTATGATAAAAGTTGTAACTAGCTTTACCCGCGACTTCGTCTACATGGACGAATACTTACGGGTTTTAATTTTTTGCGCAAAGCTCTGAACGTAGTTGGGCCCTATGATATCAGTTATCTGTTAGTGAAAATTCAGTCAAAATCGGCCCAGCCACATCGTAAATTAGCAGGAACAGTTTTTTTTTTTTAAATTGTTATTTGACATCAGTATCGAGTATACGATATGGATACGACATATGTGCAAATACTGAAACCGCGAAGCATCCTGGTCCGTAGGAATAGAACCAAATTAAATTTAAACTTCAATTCCCTGATTTATAAAATCCGAAATTTTCTAACAAAATAATTATTAAAATAAATGTAGAAAATGCAACCACTTGTATAAGTCATTAAATAGTTTCATCCATTGCTTTAAAGTCATTGACTGTAAGTCATTAATAAATACGCACACACCTTCACACACACACACAACAACTTTACACACACACACAACAATAGGCATAGTAGGTAACTTACTTGAACAGCTAAGCGGCAACATGCGATTCTACAGAGTGCTCAAAGTTGTTCAAATTCTATAAAATTAATACTCTAGTTTCTGCCCTTAATACTGGACCAATTTTGTTCAAACTTTTCCTGCTTGAAGCTTAGGGGGTACCAAGTATATGGTTTCAATTATTGCCTATATGTCGTATCCAAATTTATGCCTTCATTAAAAATTAAGCTTACCTAGCTGAACCAGATTGTGCAGATCCGGACCGAGACCTAGACTTCCTCGATCCAGAGCCGGAACGTGAGCGACTTCGTGATTTCGACTTTGATTTGGATCTGGATCGGTCTCGAGATCCAGACCTAGACCTGTTCGAATGTGGTGTTTTGGATCGAGACCTCGATCTGCAAAATTGACATCATAATTTTAGTATTACATTTTTTATGGAAGTTATAAGTAATATAATAATTATTATTGCGAAAATGAGTTTATTTGCATGTTATTCAATTGAGACATGCTTTATTAGGTGACCTTCCTCTAGAGAGGGAAAGGGGAAGCAAGGAAAACCATTTAGACGCTGGAAGGAGGAAATGGTTGGGACAGCCAGAAAAACCTTGACCAGTCTAGCACAGAGACACGACTGGAAAGTGTTAGGGGAGGCCTTTGCCAAAGGGCCCCCTAATATTGCAATTCCATGTACAAACTTTAAAGTAACAATTAATAACATCATACATACATACATATACTCACGCCTGTAAATCCTCGAAGGGGTAGGCAGAGGTGTGTTAACACCCACATTTCGTCAACTAAGAGTTTCGGTCCCACTTAATATGGACGTAATTTCTAACAAGATTGTAACTATTCTGGTTAAAGGTTATAAATAAATAAATGAATATTGGGTAACCTGACACCCCGGTAATAGACCTGAGGCGTGCAGTTTTCGTCAGTTCAAGTCCGATATATACAATCGAGAATAGGCCGACGGGGGTGGTATAAGTGGAATTTTCCACACGAAAAAAAGATACTTTGGCAAAATTAAGCAAAAAAAAATACCTCTCTTTCTCTCCACTCTGAGTTTGTTTGTCTTCTTCCTCTTCTTCATCATCATCTTCTTCTTCTTCCTCCTCATCTTCCTCCTAAAAAAGAATAGCAATCATCAATTTACACAACAAGTTTTCTTTTTAGACCCGTATTTTAGAACGACATTCAGTTCTGAGTCTCAATTTATCTGAGGAAAGATTGTATAGACCGATTGACAGATTTGACAGCTGTCTATACAAAATATCCTCAGATAAATCGAGATTCAGAACTGATTACCATTCTAGAATATGGGCCTTAGTCATATCTCGGTTTCTACTGAAGCATTACAATCAAAATAATAACTCTGACCAAGAACTTTTCCGTTTCAAATACGTTAGTCACGAACAAAAAGACAAGAATTCCAAAAAAATAATCTAACAAAACCCAAGAATTTTTTCAATATCTCCAATGCACACACACAACTACTTCACAAGTATATAACAATATAAGTATAGACACAAAATATCTCACCTGTGGAGGCTCCAGTTGCTTCTCCCTGAGCCTCAGCATGCGATGTTCCGCCGCACTGAGCGGCCGGTGCGTCACCACCAGCCTGGTAAGAGCCTGGGCTGCAGCGCCCGCACGAGCTCGACGTTTGGACAACCGCACCCGAGTCTCGAGCTCGTTGTAGTATACGCAATGATTGCGAACAACCTGAAAGGAATATAGGATTAGTTTTTCAGAGCTCACTTGAGAGGTTTTGTGTTGTCAGTGGGAATACATAGGTCTGTCCTGCTTGTCTTCTGTGCTGATAGCAGAGTGTGACTCCCCTGCATTCACTATCACACAACTGAGGCTATGCTGAGGTTCAGGAGACCTGTTTTTAGTGAATGCCTTCTAAAATAGGACTTCTAAGGTCTATATTTAGCAAACAAACAAGTATTTAAAAGGTCATATCTCTTGAAATTGTACTGTCATCTAAGGTTGTGTTGCCAATAATATACTTTTTTTTCAGCCCTTATTTGACGCCTTTTTTCGCGATAAAAGTTAACCTATGTCCTTTCCCAAGCTCTCTTTGCTCTGGTCTATCTCTGTACCAAAGACAACAGATAGAGTTACTTTCATATTTATAATATTATGTACATAATTATGTAGTTAATATGGATTTTAAAACTTACCAAGAAATAATTTTCCTCATAGCCCTTAGAAGCTTTACTCTTGACATTCCAGTTGTACTCTCTCGCCATCTTGTACTCGTATGTGTCGTCGTCTAAGTATATCATGTTCTCGTGGACGTCACGACGGCGTTTCAGCAGAGTATCTTCAGTGGGTAAGCAGTATGCCACAAATTGTTCTCCACTTTCGTCCATCACACCTCTGCATGAAAAAAATTAGATCAATCACATATAAAAGGTTTCAGTTTTAAGAATTTTATTCTCAAAAAGACGTACAAAGTCACTTTCATGTAAACATAACAAAAAATAAGTACTTAAATGTCACCAAAAATTCTGAGAGGAATACTCATTTGGTGGTTTCCATCTCAAAGGTGTTTTTTACTGATGATGTATGTAGTCTGTTAGCGTTTTGTGTATTTTGTATGTAAAAGACATCATCATCCTTATAGTAATTTGATTTCTCAGTTATATCCAAAATGATCCCAAATGAATGATTAATTATTATCATTTTTGAGTGGTTTCCATGTTTCCATGAAGCAAACATCTGACCTCCAATTCTGAAGAAAGCCCATACCATAGCCCAACCTCCATCCATTAATCAGCAGGTTGAGGCTAGCTTGGTCCTCTAAAGTCTTCATGGCCCCCATATATAAAAGTGTCAATTATGTATGAAAAGATTTAAAAAAAGAACAAATACATACCGAATCATAGCTTGTGACATGGCTTCCATTTGTCCAGCGACACTCTTATCAACAGGTGCGGGATCTGAATCGAATATGACTTGGGCGCACGGGTATTTCCACATATCAAAATCAGGGAATACTGGCATGACTTCCACAGGAGTGACATTGGGTTTGCTGTAATGCTTCTCCAAAACTTTTTTATTGTCCTCAAATGTCTTTTCAATTGCCTTAATTTGACTTTCACGGTCCATGTAAAGCGTTTCCTCACTGAATATCTTTTTGACGTTGTATCCGACTTTAGCTTCAACCTGAAATATAATAAAATTGAATTTGGAGTTATAAAACGATTTTATAACAAAATATATAGTGTGTCAGTAGTGTTCCTTTTTGCTTTTTCTCATTTATTTTAATCAATTAATCAAGCAACAATGGAGTTTTCATTTTTTAAAGTGATTGATATGACTACTGCTCCATTAAGCAATGTAAAAAAAGCACTTTGTTTTAAGGAATAGGTTCTAAATGTGAGCTGGTTTCCACAAGTTGCTTTTTGTAAACACTATTCTATTTGAATTCCATTTTTAATTATAAAGTAACTAGCTGTCCCGGCGAACTTCGTACCGCCATATTTTTTTCAACCCGCCTGAATTTTTGATCACGTTCCCGCTGCATCTATTTTCTACCTTCCCTAGACATCCACGAATATTTCAAGACTAAAATTAGCTAAATCGGTTCAGCCGTTCTTGAGTTATAAACTAACAACGAAAAGTGGCATTGATTTTTATATATATATAGAATAGAAAATAAATAACCAACCTTCTCCATGGACTGAGGTTGAAACCTAGTCTGTTCAGTAGAAATGTACTCAGATCGACGCAACCAGGACACGTTTTTGGCATGATGGCGAGATCTTTTAGAATCTTGAGGTGTGAGAACATCATCTTCGAGAAGCTTTTCATCTGCCGGGTCTAAATATGCATTACCATCCCCCTGATATATGTCGCGGTTTATAAGATCTATATGGACGCCTAAATCATGCTCCGTCAGAACTTCATACCGATAACTCTTCTCCAAAGAGGTCGGATTGTATTGTATGAATCGCGTCGATGGAAAAGGATATGTAATAAACTTTAAATCGAATGGTATGTCTGGCAATGTATTGCAATATTTTACACGTGTCACCAATTCAGACCTAAAAAAATAATATCGTAATTAGTTTGCACGATTTATAGGTAATATAATATAAAAACTAACAACCAGAACTAACCTTCTTTCACCCGTCCGTTGCGGACGTTTCTCCCGATCAGGTTCATTTGTCTGCACCGTAGGAGGCATCTTTAGAACTCTTTTACATTACAATAATAATCACTAATAACGATCACTTTTCAGCGAAGTTATAAACACTTTTAATCCATCCATAGAAGAACAAACTGAAACTTAAAAGTAAAGCAACCAACAACCAACAACCAACTAATTTTTTTTGTCGAAGAACCACGCACAATGACAGTTTTGACAATTGACAACAATTATGAACAATTGACAATGACATCTTTGACAGTTTGATATCATTATAATTTTGATGTAATTTTGAGATTGAGAATGAATGAATTACATAATCTGTGGTTCTCATTTTCTCTTGAACAAAAAAAAAAACAGAAAAAAAAAACAGTTCAGTTTGTAGTCAAAGTCAAGCAGGGCAAGCTTGGCATTGATTTATATTTTATATTGTTAGGTACTAAGTAAAGAAACTTGGTATAAATTATTCTTTATACCACTTTAGTCGCAAACAAGCACACAGCCTACCTGATGGAAAGTGGTTACTGCGGCATATGGATGAGTGCAACACCAGGGGAGTCACACTCTCACACTCCTGCTGACGTGCTGCCTATCCTACAAGAACAGAGAGATTCTGTGCAGTCAGCGAAGAAGACAACAGGACAAGCCTTTGGTCTTTTCACTTACAGCACAAAACCTTTCTAGTGACCTCTTCCTGGCTGTATAAGTCTTTAACTGGCCACCCTACTCACCGCCGGAAACACAAGACGTTATTTTATAATTTATATTCCTTTATATGAGTTTGGCGTCTAAAAAAAGATTACCTATGTATCTAAGTTCATTACTGTAATGCTGGTAATGCATAAGATGCGTGAAAATTCTGGCGTACACCAAACTGCACTATATTATGCGGGCCGCAAAAAAGTCCAAATTAAAACATTAAATTTGTTTCAACGTGCGCAGACGGTGCATACTTTATATTTCTATATCACGTACCCGTACGTTTTTGCGCGTTGTAGACTCGATCACATAAAAAGTGTGACATCTGCACTGCACCTTCTTTATTGTCTAAAATCTCAGCCTTTGATCAGCGCTGAGTCCCTCGGGATTGCATCGAGCATCGAGGCACTTTCCAACTTCCTTTACTTTGTTCCTTTACGCCGCATGGTATTAGTAGTCCGCACTGTCTGCAGTAAAATCATTGGTGTATTCAATCGTTATCTTTGAAGTAGCACTTCTTATGTTTAGTACATCTATTTAACTATTTAGCCTATCCGGACCCATTCGAAAAGTACAAAACTACACTGACTCGCCTTTAGAGTGCATAAATAAATTAAACAATGAGTTAAACTCCACTACATATTTATATCATGCTCTGCTTCTGCTGGCCATCAGAGGCCGGAAATCGTGCCATGGAGGTATCATATCTGGGGCGGTAGAAGGTGGTGGACCTTTTTGAATATTAAAGGATTATTAAGCAGACGAATTTTTTAATCGCATATCATACGGCAATAAAGACACGGTATTATACGAAATCTTTTGATTAAAAATATATAAATCCGGAAATGTTATTTATTGCATTTTTATGATTGCATTCAACCTCTTTACTTCACTCATTCACAAACTTTTCATTCGCTCATTCATTTTAACTTCAAGTCGCGGTTCGCCTTCATTCGCCGTATTTCATCCATTCGTCGCCATCTTTCTTTTCTCAACTTTTGTCGGCAGTGAGGTACGTTGTTATATTCGAATATTTCGGCAATTTTAACTATATAGTGTTACAATTAGCATAGCGTATTCGTTAACTTAGTTTCCTGATAATTTTAAACTCAGTAAGTGGCATTAATTTTGTAGCAAAATGTAGAACAAAGTCGGCCATGTGGTCAGCCTAAATGGGCTTTTCAATGTACTACGCATTATGTTTTACGTAGTAAATCGCGAAGCACGCTGATTGTAAATGTGAAATAAGTCATTTTTGGTCGTTTGCTGTGACTTTGACGTATTTGGACATTGATTGATGAAGTATTTGTCAGATGCCGGTATGGTATCCAACGTGGCGCGAACGCCGCTGATCTGAGTCTGACATGCTGTTCTTGTTTTAGGTCTAAATATGAGTACCGTAGAACGCGCTGGCGATGACCATACCTCCGAGGTAGACTCTGGAGAAGAGGAGGAAATGGTTGCAGGCGGCGAGCTGGCGCAACACATCATGAAAAGGTTAGTCCTTGTAGGTTAGCCTTCTTCGATAACGACAGTTGCTAACTGCTAAGTGATGTCAATAAAACTAGTTAATTTCCAGAGGAACCAGAGGAAATTAAATACAAACTCGTACATGTTAAAAATAATACGCAATTACGCACACGTGAATTACGCCGTATTTCCCCTGAACGGTATATATTTTTTTATTTATGTTTCCAGTGCTTTTTAACTCATTTACAGTGATTTTTGAAGATGATGATGGTGGTGATTTTAAAGCCATTTTATTGGAATTTTAATCCTTACTCACAAGATGTTTAATTAAAAAATGTGATGTTTTTGTTAGCATGTTACAATAATTGTAATTAGTACTTAATTCAATGCCTACATCTTAGTATGTATAAGTAAGTACCCACATCACAAATTCTTCAGTGATGAGTAATGATTCATCACATCCTGGTTATCGTGCATGTGTAACATGTTGAATTAGTCTGGAAATAAATGTAATCCTCTTTAAAACAATGTGGGCTAACAAAGACTTTAAAATTATTCCATACAAAAAGTTACTATTTATCTCATATTTCAACTGTCTGTAATGGCGATAGGTGTGTAGATACCATTATCTTATGCAACTTTTGTCATTATTTTGCCAAAAATTTTATTATAGCCATCAACTCGTTGAACAAGATTTCATAGTGTAAATATATGAAAGTCTATATAGTAAAAACATTACACATTACCAGTAGAACCTAATTGGAACTCATTTTTGAGGATTTGTGAAAACTGCTTCTGTTATTATCCTTTTTATAGGTGGTGTGTAAGTATCACTCAATTTGTTAAAACAATAAGTTAATTACAATTTTATTATCTGAATGAATCACACAACATGAAATAAAATGGCAATAAGTTTTAATTACATACCAATTGACATCAAAATCACATACAATGTCAAATTATAATTTTATTATAGCTTGCATGCATGTTTCAACTCTTGATAATGTTGACAATTAAAAAGAGGTTTATTAAATTACATTTATTAAAAGCTATGAATGTTTTCTGCAAAAATTATAAATTATAATAAATAAATAATTTCTTTATTCAAGCAACATAAGGTCATAAATCTAGGTTTAGTCACAATGTATTCTTAATTTAGCTATGTTAGTTAAGTAGGTACAATAAATTATATTAAATTATTAAACATTTTTTTTATAAAATAATCTGTACACATACTTCAGTTGGTCAGTGTTCCTGAAAAAGGTTATTATAAAGTCAACCAATATCTTAAATGATAAAAATGCTTGGTCATCCTAATCTCTTGCTTGCTCGCACAATATAAATTATTTAAAAAAAAAACATAAAAAAAAAGAGTTTCTTGCTGGTATCTTCTCAGTAGAACCAACTTAACAAACCAGGAAATGAATCATTTTCAAATGGTTTACTTATTTTATTTAATATTTTTACTTGACATATAAAGTTGTATTTGACATTCACATTGTGTTCTTTATATGCCTAAAATAACCGAAATAGATTATTTGGCTGGACACACTCTAATCACATCCTAGGTTAACTTTTCAGAATTAAGTTTATAGTTTTCATTGTTATTTATTTACTAAGCATTCCATCATCACCTAGGTACCTATATACATTCAGAATAAATAAATAAATTACAATTACTAACCTATTAAATATCATTTACGTTTATCTTAAATTCTTAAGTGATCTTACTGATCACTCATCATCTACAATTGACTAGTCATTTAATTAAAACTACTAGGATATTCTCGTCTAGCTAACTAATAAGAACATGCACAAAAAGGCGCGAGATTACGGGTCATTGAACTAATGACTCATTTCACGCTCTAATTGTTCAATAAGTGCTTGGTCTAACTCACGGAATGTTATAAGCATCTCTCGCGGATGTTAGTTAGCGAAGCATAAACCGTCATGTAAGAAAAAGTTGCAGACACTGGCATGGAGGAAATGTAGATAGATTCATCAAATCTAGGTATAATCTTCGTTGGTGTTGTACCCATGTTGTACCTATAACAGAATGAGGCATTTTCTGTCAGTCAACATATTGCAATCCCGTACAATGTTTTATACGCTTTTTAATTTAAAAAAAACCTTCAGATCTTCAAGAAGCCAACATTAAATGCCTAACAAATCTTGCATAGTTAGGTATTATTTTGTTCAAAACTTACCCTAGCTTGAGCTTAACCTATGAACGTCAAAATCAATGCTTCAGAGTTTACAATCTGATTCGTAAAGCAAAATCGGTAAAGCCTGATAGAAAATAACTTGACAGTAAAAACTCTTCACCTAGTTTTTCGGAAAGAATATAAAATTTTCTGGAACGTACAAGCTTCTATTTTAAAAATGTTGATTCATGAAAAAACGTCAGCTGTTTTTATTCGATCAACACTCTCCAAAGGTGTTTATTGGGTTGGGTCTGTGTGTAATTATGATGGTATTGTACCTACTTGTATGGTTTCCTTTTGGATGTTCGCGCTTTGCAAGCCATTCTTATAATCTACAAAGAAATTCGAACTCTTTTGTAAAATGCAACAAAACATTTTTTTTTGCCTACACATCGTCTTTATTTTTCTTATACGTTTGATGGATACAAGACTATGACAAGGAGGTCGGAATATAGGTTGATTTTTAAAGTTTACATTCAATCCTGGCGTCAATCATCCAATCCAATCCTGGTTGCATCCTAAGCCTGCATCATTGAGACTAAACTTTCGCTCTTTCTATTTATCCCTTCGTTGATATTGAATTTCAGAACCAGAGCCTCGTCCGTGAGGTCATTTGTAGTCGGAAGATCTTAGTGGAGGCTTCCAAAACCTCAAAATAAATAAAATAAATGCAAAATATTCATCCTCGCATCGTTTTGGCAGTGCTTTGGTGAAATTTCACACGACTAACACTTATCTTTGACAGCAGAACACAGTTTCAGGGTCAACAAATGCCATAATCCATAGTATTTGCCGATTGTCCGGTGCTCTAATTATTAACTCGATTTGCCGTTCTGTATCAGCATTAAGGCCACGTGTGTATGGGAATTTATTTATTACAGTACAGCAGTGATATGTGCTAAACATGTAAAATAACAGCGTCAGGATGCTGTCGCAGAGAGGACTGTGGCGATTGAACTTGTGTATAACACGGAATTTTGAGTATAGGTAAATTTAAGCCGCGGCAACGGCAACCTGTATCCTTACCTTTTTTTGCTCCTAAGTGTATCGAATTTATCAGAAACACATGTTCGCAGAAAACGACTCGTACGCACCGAATACATTACAAGCCGGTTCTTGTAGAATTGGAGCCATTATTCTGCGGCATTGTATGAAGTTCTGAGTAAACACAAACTAACTGCTCAAAGCAATCGTGCGAAACTTTTTGAATCTTGAGTCACGATCTAGGTATCTTCAAAAAATCAAGTTCATTCTCGAAGGGGTTAGCAGAGGTGCTTCACTGGATTTATTTACTGTACGTAATATAGGGTGAGCCCGTTGTCATCTACGGGCAAGATCCCAAATTCTACTGCTACGTAGAAATTCTTACCAAAATCCGGTGACTGTTCTCACAAAACCCGCTCAAATTCTCTTAATTTTTTCAAAGCTTCTAAACATTTTCTTCAAATTTCAGATTATAAAATTTGTAGAATCTCTCATTCAAACTATCAAACGTTCATGTGTGCGTATGCACTCCATCCAAGGACTTCTTTAAGGATGATTTAATATAAACGATTGACTCAGGCGAGAGTTCACAATCTAAAATAATAATTTGTAATCTCACGGCAACTACTGTGTGAAGTTTGCACTAAGAGTATTTATTTACAGGTCATTACTCCTTAGAGGGAGGATATCTCTATAAATCAATTTTGGTCTTAATGAGAGTAATTTCCGACTCACCGTATATTATTCTCGGATAAAAAGACGCTACAAAAAATAAATAGCCTCTATCCTGCTGTCTGCGTACGCGGCGTGGCGCTCCAAGGCTTCAATAAAAAGTCATTGGTCTTGAGAACCATTTTAATCTGTTCGTCTCATCGACATTTTGTATTGTAATAATAAGAATACGTACTGGACTACCATGTATATATTTACTAAGCTGTTCAAACCTATCGATTAACCGACGACGCTCCTAGTCACTGCTCCTGTAAAAGCAAAAAATAAATCATACAAGAAAAGAAGGAATAAGAGGGATCTGCTCTCTTATTCCTCCCCCTTTTTATAGCATTTAAGTGGCAGAAAAGCACACGGTCCACCTGATGTAAAGTGGTAACCGTAGCCTTGGAGTTGGACATGTCCAACACCAGGCGAGTCACACTCGTGCTGCCGACCCTTTAAGAAAATATAGTTTCGATGCTGTCACTGCAGAAGACAAAGCAAGCCTTTGGTCTTCCCACTAAAAGCACAAAAACTCTCCAGTGAGCTCTGGTATCTACTCACCACCGGGAACACAATACGAGGTTATTGTGACCGCGGTATTCTGTAGGGCGGAGGTACTTCTCTAAGTCGGACTGCTTAATTGGGACGGTAATACCATCGTGTCCTACCTCCTTGTTTGGATGCAGCCGGTATTTGACACTCGGACGGTGGATAATGTTTGACATTACGCCGCTAGTGGGTACAGTTAACAGCCAAAGTAGCTGACTGAAAATAGGTCCAAACTCCTGAATCATATTTTGTGGCAAATGTCGGTTGTGCTACAATATTCATAAAGTAGGTGATTGAGCAACTGTCGTCAAGAGTTGATGATCTAAAACTCCTGTCAAAAGTATCTGATAGATAACCTTCGAAAATGGAAGTTTTCAGTCAGCTACTTTTGCTGTGGACTGTACGCACACTTAAACAAATCGTCAGTACCAAGGTAGAACGTTAAAGCTATTTTTACTCTTGTATACAGTTTATTTCGTTGTGCAACGTACACATGTAGCTATTTCAGGGAAATCGGGCGTACTGTAAATATGGTACATGTATGTACGCACATTGCATACAGGTGTCTGGTGGTTTTTATTAAACTAGGTTATTTTACTTTAATGATTGATCTTGTTAAATATACCAACTTTGGAGAATCGCTAATTGGGATATTTCTCCTCGTTTTAGGCGTATTAAAGTTGAAATAAGTGTCGCTTTCAGTTAATAAAAATATTATGCAGGTTATTTGTAGGTATATTTTTTAAAGAACATCTGTAAGGCAACTGTCATATTTTACTCTCCAACTAAACTAAATTGCTAGTGTTAGTAGTTTGTTCAAATCAGTAGTGCAATGGTCGGTGATCGAACCCGCGACCATTCTACCGCAAAAAGGCTACAACCACTTCATGTTTCTGTCTTAGCAATACATCCGAATGACCCCCAAGATTTATAATAAAGATGATTCGACTGTAGTTCCAATATGGTATTAAAATTTCTCTGACATGAGTGACATGATGTGATAGAACACACAGAAGAACATATTTAAACGAAATAACTTGTAGCCTTTGAGGGCCACTCACCAAAGCAACATTTGCTGCAGACCCTGGTACCCTATGGGAAGTTGACATTTTGGTACCAGGGGACATTTTGGGAAGTTGACGTTCCACCCACGTTAAATAAGTCCGAGTCGGGGTGGGCAGTGTCCATTTTTGGGAAACATTTTGGTACCAGGGGACATTTTGGGAAGTTGACATTCTGAGCCACAACCTCATCAAAATGTCAAGGAAAATGCTACTTGACAAGATGTCTAGATGAGCATTTGCTGCATAAATTGTGCTTTGGTGTGTGGCCCCCCTAAAATGCTAAAACTCTAACACCCGTATTCACAAACAATACTTCGCTATGCGTACTACAAAAACTGTGCAAAGAGCGACAAATTCTCAGTGCGTTCGTTTTGGCAAGCCTTTTTATTCATAGACAACATTTAAGTAATACTTCGTTGAGGGAACGCACTGCGTTAGATACTGCTCCGTGATGTTTGTGAATTAATTTTACCAGCCCTATGCGCTCGAGCACACTATGCGACCTCACAGTGTTGTTTGTGAATACGGGTGTAAGTTAACTCTAACGTGAACTAATAGGTTTTTCTTAACCGAAGATGTCTTGTCAACAGTGGTATAACCCGCAACGAGATGCTAGCCGCGATCACCAACCGCATCCACGTAGAAGCGATGGCGTCCCTGCCTCCGAACGTGCGCAAACGCATCCGCGCACTCCGCACGCTTCAGAAAGAGTTCGTCGACATCGAGGCCAAGTTCTACAGCGAAGTTCACACTCTCGAGTGCAAATACGAGAAATTGTATAAGCCGCTCTTTGAAAAGGTTAGTTGAATCACCATCACCAATCACGTGATTAAATTTGAAACTAAAAATAAAAAAAATTGGGGGGTAGTCTTTGTGGACTGATTTTCGAGTGTGAACCATGTATAAACTAAAATTAATTTAAGTAAGCACTAGCCTTCCGCCCGCGGCTCCGCCCGCGTGCCTCTCGGTTAACGCGACCTTTGCTCATATCTTCGGTTCTACTCAACCGATTCCGATCAAACAAACGTAAGATTTTAAGTCTGAGCAAGCCCTTTCTAACAAAAAAAACCGCATCAAAATCCGTCCAGTAGTTTTTGCGTCCATCGCGGACAAACAGACAAACAGATAAACAGACAGGAAATTCAAAAAATATATTTTCGTGTTCAGTATCGTTAACATAACATAACGCAAGTATTTTTTTTTAAATATCTCCAATGTACAGACACGACCACTTTACAATTATATAATAGTATAGATGTATGAGTATTATCGCGACTTCCATGATTTTGGTTCACTCAAAATTTTCTACAAAAACTGCCCAATGCAAGTTTTCACTTCAAAAATGGAATATAATGTACATGATGTTTTACTTTACCACCAAGAACTGAATGCCATGATAGATATTTATTCTAAAGTACTGATGCAACTAATGAAATCATTTATCTTTACTTAACAACACAAACAGAAATTCTAACATAAGCATACTTTTCCCAGCGTGCTCAAATTGTGAACGGCGGTTATGAACCAAATGATGAAGAATGTCTGAACCCGTGGCGCGATGAGACTGAGGAAGAGGAATTGGCACGCGCTGTGCAGAGCACCGCTATCGTTGAGGGCGCTGAGGAAAAGAAACCAGAGGAAAAGCCCGCGGAGTGAGTATACCTTGAACATAGGTAGATAGAAATAAGTGATAAATAATCCCATTAAAAGATTATATAATGGCTCAAACTTTTTGAAAATGCCAGATCAAATTATCTGTACGTATATGGCGACCATAAGAACTACTGGCTTGACATTGTAAGGACTGACATGTATGCCAATGGTTTCACTGTCAGCGATGCTGAACAGGAAATCTGGAATAATGTATAAAGCTGGAAGCTTCAGAAACAAGAAAACATCCGCTAAGAGGATGCTGATGATTTTTAAGAGTCCGAAACTCATTCTTACTATTTATAACCACTGTACAAGTCTACAAGGTCTACTTTAACTATTTTTTGTTGTCTGCTACTCAGGGTCCCTTAGAAGTGAAAAAATAAACTGCATTATTATGAAGGTCAGGATAGAAATGACAAAATTATAATGATGACATTCAACACCAATTTCTGAAACAATCTATGATTGATTTGTTTAACATGCATCACCAACTGAGGCATTTTCTAACCAAAAACCAATTTATACCCACTGTGCAACAACAACTAAAGTTATTTTGTCCTATTTCAGACCTCCAATGGACCCCAATGTAAAGGGCATCCCAGACTTCTGGTACACCATATTTAAAAATGTTTCAATGCTCTGTGAAATGATGCAGGAAAATGATGAGCCTATCCTTAAGTGCTTGCAAGATATCAAAGGTAATTATATCCTTTTTTTCTCTTAAACTTATAGTCAGAATTGACGAAATTGTATAGATATTAAGTTTTCATATAAGTAATGAAAGCTATACATTTTTATTATAAGTTTCAATGTCATTGAGCAACTTGACAAACTCTAGGGTAACATCCTCTTATCAGAAAATTGCCTGAAAAATCGTCAAAATCAGTCCAGCTATTTTGGGAAACACCCTACACATACATACGAATATCAATATTCAAATGATGAATAACCACACCACTCAACTGAAAAATCAATGATTGATTTGTTTAACATGCATCACCAACTGAGGCCTTATAAAACTTGTATATCACCCCAATACCTCCCTACAAAGTGTCTAACAACTTTTTTACTCTACAGTGCAAATGTACGAAGACCCTATCGGCTTCTCACTGGAGTTCCACTTCGCGCCTAACGACTACTTCACAAATACAGTCCTCACTAAAGAATACTCCATGAAATGCAAACCAGATGATGATAGCCCGCTCGAGTTTGAAGGACCAGAGATTTATTCTTGCAAGGTGAGCTTGAGTGAAATATAAGATTATAATATTGCAGATATATTAATTCTGTGTTTCTCAAACCTAGTTTCAAAAAGGCAACATCGTTGCGCGCTATGTTGTGCAAGAAAGTTGCACAGGAAATATATGCAACGTAATTACACAACATAGTCGCTCAATAAAGACGCGCAACATGTCGCACAACAAACACGCGCAACATGTCGAACAACAAATACGCGAAAATCGCGAATTAATGTTGTCTGACCACAAATGATTAATCTTCGAACAAACAACAAATCGCACGTCATGTTGCGCGTTAACGTTACCGAACTTATTGAGCAACATAATTATGTTGCGCGTTCAATATTGCCTAGTGCGTAAAAGACTTAAAAAAAAAAGAAATTTAAATTACAAAAATATTCAGTAGAAACATTTGTTGGATTGATGTCTAGTTTAGTACAAAATCAAATGACATATTAACAGGGATGCGAGATCAACTGGAAAAAAGGCAAAAACGTGACAGTGAAGACGATAAAGAAGAAGCAGAAACACAAGTCGCGCGGCTCGGTGCGCACCGTCACCAAGTCGGTGCAGGCGGACTCGTTCTTCAACTTCTTCTCGCCGCCCACCATGCCCGACGACCCCAACTCCACGCTCGCCTCCGACATTCAGGTACACATTACTTTATTTCTTACTAGCTTTTGTCTGCGGCTCCACCCGCGTGGATGTCGGTTATCGCGACCAAACATAGCCTATGTCATTTCTCAAGGCCTAATCTACCCCTATACCAAATTTCATCAAAATCAGTTCAGTGGTTTAGGCGTGAAAGCGTAACAGACAGACAGACAGAGTTACTTTCGCATTTATAATATTAGTAGGGATAAGTACAGGCGACAAAGGAGATTGTCACACTGTACATACCATTTCTATGAAAAAGTGCAACCGTATCTTCTTTGGTGAATGTACATTAGTATTTATTTAGCTCATCATTATATTATGATATCAATATCTTCATTGAACCCTATTTCTCCATGAGTATAAGTAAAAATACACATATTTTTCCGTAACTTAGTTTTTATGGACACTATGGACAGTTATCACAACCTCTGAAGAGGAGGTGAGCTAAAAACGGCCTATCTATTTAGAGAAATAACACAACACCAAGGAAAGATGTACCATCCACATTTGGACAATATACATGCAGCCATGCCTCTTTCCCAGTGGGTTAGGCATTTGGACAAACCTACCAAAGTCTGTAATGGTGAACATTTAAATGGAAATCATAAAATATTAATATTTCAGCCAGTTATTGAGTCAAAATTGTAATCATTAGTCCTTTCGGCCGCCATGGTAATCGAGGTTTGGTAATCAGTTACCTATGAAGAAATTTTGGTCTTTCCTGGTAATCCTGTTACAAACGAAGAATTTAACATAATGAAACTTGTTCTTTTTTGAAGTGGTACTCCACTAGCAGATCAGTTACCTATGAAGAATTTTTGCTTTTTCCTGGTAATCCAATTACAAACGAAGACTTTTTAACATAATGAAACTTGTTCTTTTTTGAAGTGGTACTCCACTAGCAGTAAATCAGATTAAATTCTCTTTACTGAATGACAATTAGTACTTCATAGATAGTCTTTCTTTTTATGAATATTACCACTTGTCATTGAATTGATACTGACATTTAATATATTCTGATTTCATTTGCGTTTAAATTTCTTTTGATTGTGTAAAAATAATTAAATTAAATAATTAAAAAATAATTTTAAAATAATAAAATAGGTAGTTGTTCAAAATCGTCGTATTTCTATAATGAGCCCACATCCAGTTAAGTTCATCTCATCACGTAGAGGTGGCGTGTTGTTGTTGTATAATGGCCGACGATTTCATAGGAGGAGGATATACCGTGATGGTAGCTCTTTTTGGCTATGCAGCAAAATCGATTGTAAAGGAAGTTTAAAGCTAAGCATTAAGAATGAAATAGTAAAAGAAGCGGAACATCATAATTATTGCTGCGAAGACGTGGGTGAAAATATTTTTCGGGAAAGATTGGATAAACTGAAACAAAAAACGAGTTGCAACTTCGAGCCTATTGAAAAACAATACAACAGAATGGTTTGTGATATGAAAGATGAAGGGGTCGCCTTACTACACAAAGTACCAAGCTTCAAAAACATAAAAACCGGTCTGTACAATGAACGCAATAAGGTAATTGGTGCCCCTAAATTGCGCTATCATCCCTCTGAATGCTGTAAAGTGGTTGTACCAAAAAAATTCAATAACTTTCTCCTCGCAGATTACCAGAATCCGAATGATGATAAAACACGGATCCTTGTATTTTGCAACGAAGAAGTCAGAAATAATTTGGGTAATTATAATCATGTCTTAGCAGATGGAACTTTTCGATCATGCCCATCCAGCTTTAAACAACTCTATACTATACATGGATTTAATGAAGAGACCGGCAGAGTTGATCCACTAATATTCGCTCTACTTCCTGATAAGAAAATGGAGACATATATAATTTTATACCGATTAATATTTGCTACAGTTGGTGAACATTTTAAACCTGAAAAAATCACATTAGATTATGAAACCGCCGCAATAAAAGCGGTTAAAGAAGTGTTTCCGAAAATTATCACAAAAGGTTGCTACTATCATTTTAACCAATGTCTATTCCGTAAAGCTAAGAAAATAAAAACTAAAGTAAAGCAGAGGCATGTTGCACGGTGCGTCGGATTAGCTCGTTTGCCTGAAGAAAATATAGAAATAGGATATGAATATGTGATGAAGAAAAGTCCAAAAGGTCAAGATATTGAACAGTTCAATAGATATTTTAATAAAACATGGTACAATAAAGGGGCTTCTGTTTTTGCAAAAAAATGTGGTTGTGAAAAAGAAAGCATAAGAACTACAAATCACCTCGAAGGGTGGCATAATAAATTAAATAGATTCATTGGGACAAAAAATCCGAATTTGGGCTTGATATTGGAAATATTGGAGATGGAAACAAAATTATGTTATATTAACAAAAGATTCAAAAGTAACAGGAGAAATAAAAATTATGCAGAGATTGACGAAGAAATTAATGCAACTATTAATGAACTTAAGGCAGATAAAATTTCAACAGGACACTGCTTAGAAATTATTTGCCCCTTTACATTTATTTAGAGACCTAAAGCATAATTAGCTAAACATAAATGTCATATAAGAAGTTGATCTTCAGTTTTATTAATAGTGGACAGGTTATTATTTTAAGTTTAAGGAAATTAATTATTTTTAGTGCATGCCTGTTTTTAAAATTGGTTTATTTTATAATAAATTTAAATTAAAAAAAATATAGTTGTTTTTTTTAAGGTTCCGTACCTACTTCAAAACGTAAAAAAATACTCTTATAGGATCACTTCTCTCTGTCTATGAGAAAAATGGTTTGCCACTTGCAAATAATAATTTCTTCGTGGTTACGAGGGAAGAGGGCAATTTCTTCTTTGGTAATGAGCAGTTTTCCAGTAGGTATAATAATCAGTTGGTTTTTAATTCATCAAGAGATGGCGCTAGCATAACTTTTGGTAATTTTAATGTAATCTGTGGTTTGTTGTTGTTCTTTTCGCGTCGGTCTGTAATTTAAAATAATTTCATCAGAAAACATGTCAAAACATCTATGTAAAGTAAATCAATACAAAACCGAAGATCATTTTTTCCATAAATTTGTTACCAAAAGTGCCGGCTGCGCCATCTAGCTTGTCTTTAGGAACCCTATAAATACCTACTGGAAACTGCTCATTGGTTACAGGGGAAGAGGACAAATTTTTCTTTGGTAACTGGTTACGAAAAAATTACGAAAGCAGGCGCAAAAATCTTCATTTGTAACAGGATTACCAGGAAAGAGCAAAATTTCTTCATAGGTAACTGATTACCAAACCTCGGTTACCATGGCGGCCGAAAGGTCATTAGTATTTCAGAGTTGATAATATACTGATAATGGTACTGAATGTTACTGGCATGTTTCTGTGTTGAAATTTGTTTATGTAATAAAAGTACTTTGTTTATATTTTCGTTCTGGAATGTTGCTTGTTTATTTTGATGAACATTAATTATGCATGATGTAAGCATGCATTGATTCTCATATCACAGCTCTTGAGTCCAAGCTAAAAATTAACAACAGCTTTTTATTTTGCTGATGGTGGCTGGCAGCTCAGCATTGATGATTTGAACATCTGTTTAGACAAATCAGTCTAATGATAAGTTATATCAGACATGCCAATACCAAGTAATGGAGAAGTCAGAACCCAGACCCCAGGTTTTGGATGCAATTGGGTTTGGGGCACAAATGACTATGAACACTAAAGCCGCCTTTCCACGGAGCGCGATTTCACGAATGGGTGCGCGTCAGCACGGACTGGGACCGCGTAATGGGGCTCGTATGTGATAGTGTACACATTAGTCATAGTACAGTCAGCATCAGATGCATCTTGACTAGCAAATTACTCAAAATGATCTGCGTCTTGGACCTAAAATGTGCTCTATACTTACGCGCAGTACACGTTTCTTGGGTGTCTTTTGAAGATAGCACGGGGTGCTATGGCGGTGGACGAGCTCAAGTTCACTAATCATAGATTTATTACAAAACAATCCACGCGCGCCAGGACCTCGTTTGTCTCACGATTTACGCGAGACAGAAGAGACGTAAGACGTGTGTCGCGTCGCTTCTATACATTTTGTATAAAAGCGATGCGCAAGGGACGCAGTAGAACAAAGGTCTGCGTCCCGTCTGCGTCTTACGCCTCTTCTGTCTGGCCCGCGCATTAGGTTCAAGATACGTGTCTCGAGCATCTGTGTCTGTGTCCGCGTCTGTGAAACCTATCAACAGTTTGTTATATTATCGCTTGCAGGCGCTGCTAACAGCTGACTTTGAGATCGGCCACTACATCCGCGAGCGCGTCGTCTCCCGCGCCGTTCTCCTGTACACCGGGGAGGGGCTCGACGACGATGATGATGATGATTACGAGGAAGAGGTCAGTAGCATGTCTCGTACACTACCTACTTGTATATACAGCATTTGTTTTGGTGTACCACAAACTAAACTTACAAATCTGTAATCATTTTTGAAATCCTGCCGACTAAAGACAGTTTCTAGTCCCTGCTAACATGTGAAACAGAATATTGTTGTAATATGATATGAGCCTTTGTAAAATAAATCTAACATTAGTTTACGTATTGCAAATTTAAAAACATGCACCCGTAAGACATTTTAGCTTTATATTAAACATAGAGGAACTCATTGTTGCTTGAAAATATCAGTTTCGTGTTGTATGTTTTAAATGTATTGATAGTGGAGTTAACAATATAGATACAGAATTGCTGTAACTTATTGACAAACTACTAACTTTTTAATGAAATTTTAAAGCAATTAGTATGTTAGTTATTCGAATCTTCACAATTTAAATCGAAACTACTAACTTGTTAGTTAAAAAAGTTAAAACTTTCAATCTTAGCAATAACTACTATTCTGTTTCTGCGGGATTCAAAAATTGTAATATACACCACAATACTTGCTACATAATAAAATATTAGACGATATAGTACCACTATTTTACAAAGAGCTTGTCTGCATAACTTCAAGAAAAGTGAATTCTACAGCCATCTAGCAGTTCTTTGAGGTGTCAGATTGAACCTTGCATGGTAGAACTTTTCTATTTGCTTGCTTAGCTAGTTATAGTACTGGGTGTGCTAAACCTGTTGATTTTGCATCCCCCCACTCCTCCCAGACGAAGGTACAGTATTCTAAACCCTGCTCCTTTTATAATTATTTACGTAAATCTAGTTACATAGCGTTTCGTTTGCGTGGCACGTTCGTTAGTTATAGGGGTGAGGAGTATACGGTATCTACGTCTGGTGGGTGAGCGATGACCACAAACAAAAGCGGTCTATTTGGTTTCAGGAGGATTCGTACTTTGACGAAGACTCTGGGACGGAGGAAGTGTCCGACGCGGAGGATTGATGCAAGACAGTTTCCGACTGCCCCCTAGCGTTATTATATATAGCATCACACCAACCTGGCAGGGCCCGCCGTGGGCCCAGCAGATCGTGCTAACCACACGAGACCTGCGCGCTTAGTATATCGCGACAATATCAACCCATATCTTTTTTAAAATTGTACCAAAAACTAAACGAATTCGCCTAGCGAAACGTTTTAACGAAATACTCTAAAGACTCATCAGATGTCCTAAAAATCCTAGTATTTGTATGATAGAATATACAGGGACTTCTTGCAGTATTACCTCGCTCTATGCATGGTTTATCTGCGGCCAGATAAATATGTTTTAGAGTGGGTGTTGTGCTCCGCCCCGAGGGTGGACCGAGCGAGAAGTGTGAGGTGCCTTCATTATCGATGTATAATGCATGTTACTTGTTAGATGTGTGCGACAACTATTTTGCATTTCTAGTTTAGTTATACAATAACTCGTTTTTATTTATTATTATACAGTAATTATAGTGTGTATTTTTGTTTACGAATTTTACATGTTCGTTTGAGTACTTTGAAATTTCATGTGATATTAATATTCTCTAAGGCTATATTTAATTATTTTCTATTGAATGAAATTGAAGTACTGTCATTCCATTGAGACGCTAGTTGATCCCCTCGCTACAGCCGCGGTTGTCGGCCCAGGAATTGAATTCGTTGAATCTCTTTATTAGTGCCAAAATGCGTTTTTTACATCGTCACTCAACATCGCCAACTGATCTATCCGATATGTATTTTAATAATAATTGACAATAGTTAGGTCAGATGTTAGATGTATATTTTTTATTTATGTAACCTTCTATTGAAGATAGCATAATAATGTCAATGTATAGCAGCTCGTCAGGTAGTTTTTTATATATCGGTAATGGCTTTGTTTTTGGCATGATGTCGTTATGATGACATTAAAATTGTATGCTTTTTACCCGAGTGTTTTATTTTATCCTTATTTGCATGCGAGTTTGTCGAGAATGCAGATGGTTGCAGAATTCACGTTCAATGTTGTGTAAGGTATGGCGATATGATCATCACTTATATTTGCGGCACGCTATAATATCCGTTTTGAGACGACTGGTTTTGCTCGTTTTCTCCTTTTTGAAGTTTATTTGCTTCTGTGCCAGTCTCGCCATATTTTTCTTTAGCTATTCGTCTAACAGTTAGTTGTACGCAAAAAAGAGAAAACCAGCAAAACCAGTCGTGTCAAAAGGGTCATTATAACGTGCCTATAGTTGTAAAGTAACGTAATGTTGGCGTTGTCAGGAGGAGGAAGAATGCTCGACGGAAGAGAGCGAGGACGAGGAGCCGGTGGTGAGGAGACGAGGCAAGCGCGCGGGCAAGGGCGCGCAGGACAACCCCGCCGAGTGCAAGCAGCAGTAACGTCTCTAGCGCAGTCACTCAGAGGTCTGTTACCGTCGCTACGCTACGTTGGTGCTGCATAACACCCAGCCATCACTATATATCCCGATTTATAATGACCGCACTTGTGTAGAATCTCTATTTTTTTTAATTAACTGTTCTATACAATACAACCGATTGTTTGCGTTACGGGATTTGTAGTGAGCGGCTATGTTCCTTAATCAGGTCTATTAAATCAACTTACTGTGTACGTATCTGGATTTGGAAATTGCGTTCAGACTCGCTAGTAAATGAAATTCAATTGAGTTGTCAAGAGAATTAGTAAATTAATTTATTGTTTGCGATTTTCTAATGGTTTTCTTTAGTGTATCTATAGTTAGTAGGTGATAAATAGCCCAGGGGACAGCGAATAGTGGAATGATTGTTTAGTAATACAAAACTGCAAATTCGCAGTAACAATTATGAGTAATATTAATTTGAACCTGCATACAGTTCAGTCTGCGTCTTTTGTAAGTAGCGTTTGTTGAAAATATTACATGTGGTTCTATCAACCAGGTCTACTTTGCCAATACATATCAATTTATATTTGGCACCAACAATTACTGGTTGAGTAGTAGCAAGGTGAATATGATTTTTCTTTTCTATTAGCCATGCGATACGAATTAATGGTAGAGTACGTATGGAGGTATACTCCTGTATTACGCAAGGCAGTCTGATGAACAAATTACCATAATGTTAGCAGCGATTGAAATCCAGAAACATAAAAATTTCAATCGGAAAGATAGGTTTAATTAACTGAAATATGAAAACCAGTGATAAAAAACCACGCTACCTCGCTTTTCTGCGCATTCGGATACACATTGGATGGTTTGCTTAGAGAATAGGAACACTATGACTGTGGTATGTGGCGGTACATGGCGGCAGCTGAAGCAACTTGTAGAATTTTGTACATAATAAGTACTAACCTAATCATTCCACGTATTCGTTGTCCCTAAGATCCGCTAGGTATAGATACAATTTTCACCAGACTAGGTTATCCTAGACTTATTTTAAACTGGTGTGTTCCCAACAAACTGGATCGACGCCATTATAATATGCACTACCAAAACTCAGTGACTGAAAAATCTAGCATAGGATGCTTATTGAAAATAAGCGTTGGGCTGAGGAATCCTGCACGAACTCGCGTAACGTCGACTTTCCTTCACATTCCTTACTCAAAACACATCGAAACTAAAGGAATGAATAGGCGACTTCGAACCGGTGACGATACATGTCTCATTTAGCTGTCCTGTTGAGATAACTTGGTATTGATGTCCTGAAGTGCTTTAAAATTTGCATGTCCACAGTCGCCTCCGCTTCGAAGCAGTCAGAAGTATAATTCCGCCTTTATGTTCACTGTTTATTTTTAATTATCCATTGTTATTTTATTATCGATTTGGTGCTTAGGCATAGCTAGGATAGTACGACTTGTGATGTTACACTGCCAGTCTGTTACAGCTATTGGAATTAATGGTCTTTAAGACGGTGGTCAAATGTTGAAATATTATTTGTTTAATGTGCCGATTGTACGGCATCAGCCTATGATTGTCTGCTGGCGACGACTTGGTAATGCAAAATTAATATTTGATAAGTTTAAGTGTTATGTTGGTACAGTGAGCATCAGTGAGATCGTGAAGGCTGTAGTTGTTCTGTTAATGTTAAAACTGTATAATAGTGTAATGCTCGCATCGCGTACACCTGCTATAGGGTATTTGTACATGTACACATAACATTTTTAAATAAATTTAATAATGAAAAATGATTTTTATTATTACAGCTACCTACATGTTACCTTTCTTCCTCTGAGGCAAGAACATCTGCTATCTGCTTCTACCTCGCTACCTTACCCACTCTACGAGCTCTCTCTCTAGTCTCTACTGTCATTAAATTGATCTACTGATTTCGATATTATGATATTTGTGCAAAAATGCCATATAGCAATCGGATATTATATAAAAAGAAATACTCCATAATTTAATAATATCAATTTATTAACTTTCAATGATTGTAACAATTTATTTATCACGATTTGTCTTTACAATGCAATCAGATCTTGGGTCTAAAAATATTACGTGAAATAATCAGGTATATTTTATAGCATGTTTAGATTGTACACTAGGCACGATAGGTGGTCTGCCGAAACTGAAAAATTACAGCTCAGCCCCCCTAAGTGGCAATTCGTTGCTCGGCGTATCATGAAAAGCATGATGAATGTATAGGATTTGACATTCGTTGACGCCTGTCATATATGTCAAATCCCATACATTTGGCATTCTATTCTACAAAACGCCGGCCGACGAATCACCACTTATCAGGGGCAGCATATCTGTCTGCTGTAATTACTTCAAGAAGTTGAGGCTAATTATATGATAACATAAGACTTGTTTCAAAGACTGGGTGTAGTCGGCATACATCGAAACGCTCCGCTCGATACAACAGTGGAGATCCCTTTAATCCGTTCCTGCCGGCCAATGGGTCGCATGGTGCATGACAAACTAGATCGAGTTAGGTAAGTTTTTTTTTCCCCAAAGGCTTATCTTTTGAAAACCTTCGCCACTGCCATACGGTATACCTTTTTGTAAGTGGTATAAACAAACAATTTTCATCAATGGGTATAACCCATTGATGAAAATAAATCATAATATCCAATCACGGCCAGTCCTATAGTTAGTTACTACTACAATGCCTCTACTATAAAATATACCTGACGTAGGTATGTTACTTACTAAAAATATCCAAATTTCATGCTAATAAAAATTGACAACAGCATGGCTTTCTCGCCATCACTTGATATAGATTTTTGTACTCAACCTGCATTATATTATTTTTTAAGTACAGTATCGATCTGTCGATATCAATGTAGGCATTTTACATTCTTATCTGGGATATCTCACTAATTCCATTTGAACTATGATACTGATTTGTTGACTTTACATAGGCGTAAATGACACATCAAAATAAACTTTTATTATTGGTACGGAACTAAATCGGTAATAGGCCACATTTTATGCCAACGTCAATATTATGACGGGCTCACAACGTTACGTCACAATTTAGTAAAAAAAATCATAGAACAGACTAAAAATTCATGCTAATTTGAGCCATGCGCGGTGTTCAGTCTGAAAACGTTCATTTAGCACCATGTTGCCTTACAAATAATTCTACACATACAGCTAAGGGTCAATAATATCGCTATCATCTACGCGAACAAGGGAATGATGCGACACGGTAAACTCCTGTTAATCGTATACCTCGGGACACGTATCTTGGACCTAAATCGCGAGACAAACGAGCGCGCGGTGAATTTGAGCTCTTTCACCGCAGTAGCACCCCGTGCTATCCTCAAAAGACACCCAAGGAACGTGTACTGCGCGTATAGAACACGTTTTAAATCCAAGATATATATCCCGAGCAATAACTTAACTGCATTAATTACACTAGCAACTGATTTACTATGCTGCGTTCCAGAAAATATCGACTATTATGGCAACTAAGTTGTCATCACTAGTTATTTTAACGATCAATACTCATTAGCCGTTATCGAGAATCTTATAGTAAAACCAACAATTCCGTTAACTGAGGGAGGCTGCCAACGTTCCTTCAATCTTCTTCCTCAACTGGACTTCGATATTTTACGTGAAGCGACTGCCATCCGACCACCACAACCCAATAGCGATATCAAAGCATTGCAGCTAGAGCAGTAGTTGAACTTTTTAGGACTCCCAACTGCCCGTAACGACTGCCATAGATGTTCATATGGCAACCGGGACCGACGGCTTAACGTGCTCTCAGAGGCACGACTAGACCGACGCAAATACCCATATTCATGCATACAAATATTTGCACTGAGTGGGGACCGAACCCGCGCCTCCTGCGTAATCACCGCGTTCACTACCGCTACGCCACGGGGGCTTCTTCTTCCTCTTAGCGTTAATTCCCAGTCGCATCCGAAGCTTTCAGCTCGGAGTCTGGGGTCCGCTTTTGCCAGTCTTAACTACGGATTTGGCTAGACCTCGATATTTTCTGTGAAGCGATTGCCATCTGACCTCCACATCACAATGGTAACATTAGGCTTTGCAGCTAGACTGTTGTTTTTGGATTTTTGAGGGCTCCAACTACCCGTAACGACTGCCATAGATGTTCTTATGGCAACCGGGACCGACGGCTTAACGTGCTCTCCGAGGCACGACCAGACCAATACAAATACCTATATTTCATGAACACAAATATTTGCACTGAGCGGGGATCGAACCCACGCCTCCTGCGCAGCGGCCGCGTTCACTACCGCTACGCCACGGAGGCTGTCCCGTGTAAAAAATAATTATAATGTTTATAAAATTAGTAATGGCGAGACGCCAATGTCAAGTTAATTGGACAACCTTTGATTTGCAATAAAACAGTACGCTTTTGACAGTGACAACCGTGGTCCGATTTTAGCTACTTCATAGAAGCGTTGGTTTTACTATACATACATTATATAAATATAACTTATTATTGAGAATAGGAACACTGGACATTTCCTGAAACGCCTACTAATCTACTATAATCACAACATTAAATGAGCGCTCATTTGTCTATTATAGTTAAAACAAATATTAAGTGGATGATACATATTTATATAACACAATCTGTGACAATACTGTGGAATTGCAAGCAGGTGAGGACATTACAAAGATATTGGAACACTATAATATTTAATGTATTCAAAAATTCATGTAGTTACATTATTATCCAACAGATGAATAGAGGCAGTAGGCAGAATTATTATGATATACACAACAATATATTTTAGTTTTACGGTAGATGAAATATTGAATCAGATATAGTATAGCACAACTTTAAGCTTCGCTCCATGATATACAGTAATTATGTTTACGAGAATTAACACTGATATATCGCGATTTATTTTGCCTTATTTTATTATTTCTACTGTTCTCGACGTCTTGGTTTCTCCTAACAACTATGCGGAACAGTTTAAATAATACCATAAATACGTTAAAAATAGTTTTATTTAAAAAATTAAGGCTACTATGCTTGAATACATACCTTCGAATTTATCAAACAGATTGCAGGTTGGTAAAATAATTAATTTCGTAAACATAATAATATATCATCATACAATTAATTGTTTATCTGGATACACAACCAAGACCTAAAAGTCAAAATAAAAAGGTCACATCTGGAAGATCGGAAAAGGACATTTGATTGCACAAAACAACATTCCAAAAACGGTCAAAATACTTAAAAATGACAATAACACTATAAAAATATTTTTAAATAAATAGTTACTATAAAAAAAATTGTTTATACAAGCTATGCTCATTAGCTAAATATACAAATGAATGTCTTTAATTCTCTTGTATAATGTATTCAAATCTCTAATAGCAAATACAAAAATGCTTTGCAACAAAATTCTAAAAATTCATGAAGTTGACTTGGCACTTGAATTTTATTTTACCAAGTGAAATTGCACAACACACTTGTCAGACACTACCATTTCTATATGATGGACTCTTCCACGCCGTTTTTTTTGTGTATCTGCTATTTATAGACGAAAAATAATGGTTACTAAATAATTAGAATAATGCCACACCCTTATACATTTACGTACTGTACGGTAACATAGATCATATTCAGACCGTATTATGTAAGCCGCCAAGTATAAATAAAAAAAAAAAAGTTTAAAAAGTTGCTCCAATTCAGCCCCCCTAGACAAGTGTACAGAATAGAATGATGAATGTATGAGATTTGACGTATATGTCATTCGTCAACATTATGTCATAAACGTCAAAATCGTGTCACTAGCCACTTGTCTCGAGGGACAGGAGAGTCCTACGATCGGAGATCGATCTGCGTAGATCACAAAACAACATTTTAACTGTCACAAAATTTTAAGCTTAAACTCTTAAGCCATTCATTGTGACGTGGTCTCGGAAGTCAATTCTGTTATAAATTAAGTACATTAACAGTATGCGGAAGTTCTTGAATATCCATCTACAACTAATCGTGTAGTCAAACATAACAAACGTGCAAAAAACATGTTTGGGGACAATATAACGTAAGGTACCTACATTCATGACGCTTAGTCAACAATACAAACGAGATTTTCACCTAAACAGCTTTGATAAGGACGAAGCGTTTCCAAACGATTACACACTATTAGGCTAGAGTTGGAATTGCCCACTAGGCAAACGGAATCTTACCAATGTGCTAAAATTACAAAATGTAAAAATATAACTTTTATGCACAAGGTAGATCCAATTATTACAAGTTACTTATTGCTGTCAGTTATTTTTCTAACTTATATTACATATAATAAATAAGTATATACCAAATAGGATCAGCTATAAAATTAGTAACAGCCTACATGGCCTTTTTTGGCTTTAAAATTGACTTCATACCTATTAAACAAAAGTATTAGTTGATTATGATATAAATTTTGATTAAGGTAACTGTACCAATGCTCGACACTGTACCAATGCTAGACACTTTCGAACAAAACCCAGTATTTTGAGAAAATTATCCATTTGTTTTATAAGACTATTGACTTAAAAGATGCCTTATGGTATCTATAAGATATGTTCAAATATTCGCAACACCATCCGAAGTAAATTTAGAAAGACTGTTGACAGCAAATAATGTGACTCCGTGAACACGGTCGTGTTATTTCTTAAGATTTTTGCCAAGGGTACTGATTTTTATAGGTGTGATTTTTTTGTTTATAAGTTATGATTATTACTAATTTTAGTATAAACGTTATAAATATTGAAGTTATTGACATACTTGGACCATTGGGACAATGATGTCTAGCATTGGTGTTTTCGACCAAGTGCATAATAATTTAATTTAAAGTAAAAGTATGATAGATTTTAAAGATTTTATGGGCAAAAGTTAATGTCTAATTGTTGCTGTAACAGTTAAAAAAGAATGTAACGACCATGCTGTAATTAATTTGTTAAATTTTTTAGATTGAAATTTTATTTTTCCTTAAAGTGTCGAGCATTGGTACAGTTACCTTAGTCGATTTTATACGTTACATCACTATTGAAGATTCACATATATTTAAAATAAAATAGTTGGCAACACAGTTGACATTAAGAAGTTCCTTTACTTCCCGCCAAAATTATTGAACGCTCTGAACACTCAGCGAGATGATGGCAATATTATGTAATAGGCACTTTCCATTTATTACTTTATGTTTATAAATTACAATAATTACATTACAAACTTAAATTTTTGTACCAACTTTATGATAGTGAGAAATTATATAGTAAAAAATCAAACCGCGAATCAAAAGTTCTTGGCGGTCATCAAGTTTGGCGCGATCTCTACATATTTAAGTACAGTACAAACAAAACATAAGTATTGTCTTTTTATTCTGTCGGTCTTTTGTTTTATGATTTATAACAATCATCTGACCTAACAGTAGATGAATACCAGTCAACTGCCCATAACAATTATATCAAAAGTCATTTAAGTGAACCAAATGAAAACTTTTATACCCACATTTTTTTCAGGATGATACAAAAATATGTGATGTTTTTGTGAATTTAATTCTTGTAAAACCGTGACACTAATATTTTGAATAATTTTATGATCTAAGTACATTTTGTACATCCATACTATTATAAATTTGTCTTAAAATTACAGGCCATATTCTTTAGTCCCGGCATCTCGAGTTGAAAATAGGTGTAAGTACAGATTTTATCCCAGAACTAAACTTGAATGGAGATTATATGAATGTAAATCATCTAAGCTTTCATTAAATCCCCACTTAAGTTTACTTCTTGAATACAATCTGTACTTAAAAAAAAATCAATTCAAGGTTCATAACTAAGTATAGTTCTTAAATACGGGCCATAGATTTAAAACATTCTACCGACCTTTCAAAATTCCGCTTCGTCCTACCGAGCTGTAATTAATTTATTGCTGTATTATACAGGGTGTAGTGATGTGTCACGCCGGCGTTTTGGTTTTCTTGCCGAAAGGCAGGTGGAGGCGGCGCTTGCGAGGCTTAGGGATGCTTTCGTCGTCCCTTAACGAGGAATCTGTCGATTCTTCCTCGGGAGGTGTGTTGCTTGACGGTGTTGGTACATCTGAAATACGTAATTTATTGTAGGTAATCTGAATACTAAAGAAAGCAGCATTCGCTGCGCACATAGGAAATGATGCTTCGGAAATTTACGCTGCAACTGCTTCTTGACTTTTCTTGTCAATAAGCATTTTTTTTGACAATTTGTTGTGTGTGTTGTGTGCGCAGCAAATGCTGCTTTAGTATGTGGCCCTTCTTAATCGATAGGTTAATTTTTGTTCAACTTTAAGTGCAATGAAAACTAATAAAAAGGAAACCCAACGTTAACTAGCGATTATTAGTTTTAATGAAAAAATAAACGTAAAACACAAATAGCACGACAAATAAAGTTATTTTGCTGAGCATCCAATTATTATGTATGTAGTATTACTATGTACTTATGATATTGCTATGATTTTAATGTATCACAATACTCATTCTGAGGATTTTACTTAGCAATGTTGCCATAACAAAAAAAAAACGCCCAAATGTCCGTTTTGCTGACATTCATTGGCCAGATAAAATTAAAGACGCAAGTACTATAATTTATGGTGAATCGTCATCGGCCAGAGCTAAATGTTGAGCAAGTCTATTCCGGCCATTAAGAGCATCGCTGGGCGATATGCCACGTTCGAGTACGCCAAATGTGGTCCTCACTGAAGAAGAAGTTGCCACAGTTAAAAATATTATTAGAGCCCAATGTGCGTTTAGTTAATATTTATCTATTCATAGGGTAATCTTTGTCGGTTAACAAGTTTCAGGTAAGTGCAGTTTAGTCAATATTACACAGAAATGCATAGACGTGGATTTTAACACAAGTAATTTAGGGGGATAAGGGTTTTTTTGATTGATATTGAATTTATTTCCATGGGCGCGGGTTCGATCCCCGCTCAGTGCAAATATTTGTGTGCATTAAATATGGGTATTTGCATTGGTCTGGTCGTGCCTCGGAGAGCACGTTAAGCCGTCGGTCCCGTTACGGGTAGTTGGTGCCCTAAAAAGTCCAAAAACAACGGTCTAGCTGCAAAGCTTCGATATCGCCTAATGTTAACATTGGGTCGTGGAGGTCAGATGGCAATCGCTTCACGGAAAAATATCGAGGTCTAGCCAAATCTGTAGCTATGACTGGTAAAAAGCGGACCCCAGACTCCGAGCTGAAAGCTTCGGATGCGACTGGGAATTAACGCTAGTAGGGAGGAAGATTGAATTTATTTCCAGAGTGGGTAACGCGTAAGTAACTACAGAGCCCGTAGACAAAACTGTTAAAAAGTAAACTTACTGAAATAAAACCAGTTTATAACGGATTCTACCGCGATTTATTTAAGTATGAAACGTCGGGCTAAAAGTAAATAATAATGAATGAATCGAATCGCGATAAAAAGTGGTTTTATTTCATTGAGTGATATTCGCGTGGATTTCAAAAAATATCGAGTAAACTTACCTTCAGAAAGTGGTTTCTGCCTAGTGAAAGGTATCCTAGGTGGCGGTCGCGGGTCGTCCTGCGCGAGCGCCACGCCATCTGTGCTGCGCGAGCGCATCATGGGCGCGGACACGACGCTCGTGCCGCTGAGGGGCGGGGCGCCGGCGCGGCGCGGCGGGGGCAGCGGCGCGCCGCGCAGGGACGCGCGCAGGGTCGGTTGGGACGCGGAATGAATCGCACGGGTCAACTCGGGTTCACCTGTCCAGTTGGCACTGGAATCGTTACAGAATTATTTAAGCTATAAGTAGTTTATGAAACTTACATAATAATAATAATAAGGGATCTTAAAACACGAGTGTGAGTTAAAAAAACGAGCCGTAGGCGAATTTTTTTATAGTATCACACGTGTTTAAGCTCAAAAGTTATGTTCATACACAAAGTGATTAACTTGTTCTACGATAGATGGCGCTGTGCCTTTTTCTAGATCACGGTATGGTTTCGTTCACATGCAAACTATATAAGCTTACGAAAACTTAAAATAAATGTCGATTGTAGATCAGATTACAGTTGTTGTTTTATTTCTAATAAACACTTCTAGTAATTCACACTTACGGGAACAATCGTCCACGTTATCGCGCGTGTGTTTGTGTACCGCGTTAACAACACGAGTATTTTAAGACCACATTATGTGTGTGTCCAACTACTTAATTATAAACGACAGCAAAGTAATACAATTTTCCGCTGTAAATTTTCACAATTCGATTGAATTCTGATTATATTTTTAATACGAGAATTTACCCTCTGTTACTGAGTATCTAAACTTACTTGTCGCCGCCTAACACGAACTGCACTTGCTCCCTATTCTGTTCGACGGCAGGACTCTTGCGCAGGTCGTTGTAGGACGCCCGAAACTTCTTCTCCTCCAGTGCCGCTCGTTTTTCGAGTCGGTCCAGTTTTTCGAGCTTCTCTTCCTGCCATCTTTGGCGGGCTTCTTGGGCGAGGCGCTCTTCTAATTGTAACCTGATATATTAATTTTTATTGATTTATTATGTATTGTACGCTACTTACAACATTCATGATACACAAATTAAGAAGACAAGGCAGCCTTATCGCTTTACGCAATTTCTTCAATTCTTTCATCAACCTACATAACGATTCTTCTAAATAATAAAAAACAGTTGATAAAAATGAAAATGAAAGATAACTAATCAGATCACAAATGACAGAGAAATTGAGGAACCTCCGCCTTTTTGAAGTCAGTTAAAAATAATACACATATGTACATAACATATAAATAAAGATTAAGATCGCAAAAATGAAATCAACATCCAGAGCATCTACCTAAATTCCTACGAACTAACGGAAACAATGAATGATGTTAGTTCGTAAGAATTCCGATAGACACCGCCAGTGTCGCCCCAAGACGTGTTTATAGAAGAATTTCAAATATGGAATTCCAGGACGTGTCAGAGTACTGCCAGTCCCTTTCTAAGGGAAGTGGCTGGTCGCGGGTACAAGTCCCGTCCTGTATGTTAACGTATTTCGATCTAAATGTATAACAAAAGTTTTATACCAAGACTAAACTATGAGAAAATGGCCTTGTGATGTTCTTACCTAGCTTCAGCAAGTCTCAGATCCAAGGGATAGTGTGGTGAATCAGCATCACTTCCAGACGAATCGTCGCGCCAAAAGAAATTGTCCGCATTCACTATAATACAATACATTCCAAAACCATTTAAAACAAGATATTCCCCAAATTATGGTCTTAAAGTGAGTATATTGATGAAAAAGCGCGTTCAACCTTACAAGCATGTATGAAATAATACAATGTAAGAATATTACTACAATAAAAAGCACTACAAAAATTATTAATTTATTTATGACAATCTCTTACCTGCATTGGTGTAGCGTAAAAATGTTGCTAGATAAACACTGAATAAGCATAACTAATACAATCTAGTAGTACTAGTATCGGAAATTCCTTGCAACTCAGACGGAAGCCGGGAGTGGGAGGTGGCGGCAAAATAAAACAAATTCACAATCGTTCAAAAGCTTTCAAACGTGCATAGTTTAAAATCGACTAAATAATCTACTAAACAATCAAGCTCTAATGTCAAGGTCTAATAGAAGCAATGATATACAGAACGGTCTTATTTATAAGCAGATTATTTGTCACCTATTATATGTTAGCTATTTTATATACAAGAGTTTTTTAATTGGATAAGTTTGTGCAGTACTCTGTTTAACGTTAACCCCTGAAGCAGAGGATTTCTTTTTAATATTAGTTAACAACATGCATAGGGAAAGGAGAATAAAAGAAAACCCACACCGGTAAGAGATTATGTACAAAGATGAAAATTGTATTATTTCATACATGCTTTCCTATTCTGAATGAGTTTTGATTAATAATTTAAAAAATAATATCAAATACCTTCATTAATATGCCTGAAAGCTTCATACCGATTGTGATGAGACATATTTTTCAAAATACGCTTTATTAAATAAAACACATGCATAAAACTGATACTTAAAACTATTAATAATGTAACAATATTTAAGACTTATTATTAATGTCACTCAGTGATAAAATTAAGATCTACATCAGGAACTCGACTAAATATACGACTGTCTTACTGATAATCGATAAGAAGAAATCGATGTGTAAATATGGATTGAACTAACCAGCGACTGTTTGTGATATAAGCAAAATAAACACTGCGTTGGGGAATAAAAAAGTAAGTTACTTTTTAAATTAAATACCTATGTCTAATAATAATAGTACATTATGGTACAAGTGAGCAACGTTGGTGATTACCGCCGAGGCGCCATTGAGACCCGAGCCGCCAGGCGAGGGTCTTAAGACAGCCGAGGACGGTAATCATCATGCTCACACGTGCCATACGACGTTTTACAACACACTTGCGAATAAAATAATACTACAAATACTAAATAAACAATACTACAAATTAATTCGTTTTCCTATGCGCGCGCATTTAACAATGGCGGTCGACCATATTTAAAAAAAAATGAGGTTTGAACTTAACTTTTTTTACTCTGTTTTTTTTCTTTACTTAGAGAAAAAAAAAAGTTAAATTTGAGCGAAAATTTTGTTTATTACACAAGTATTACAAGTTGAAATTATTTATTTAAATACGAAAATGCATCAAATGACCATACAATAGCCGTATTAATTTATTCGTACTATTAAACACGTTATTTTTTGTATCAAAACTTTTTTAAGAACATAGACAATTGTAGACACTTTCTATAAAATTTTAAAAAGAATCTATAACTCACTTTTGTGAATAATAGCAATGAAAAAGTCACAGTTTTATAATAGGTGTCATTCCGTGCTTAATTGCGGTAAAATAATATCACTGTTATGAGCAGGTGTGTTGTAAAAGTTAATTATTTGTATGTAATTCGATTATTAATCGACTAAAATAAATATACCGATACAATAATCGATTAAGTACAGATACTAAGAATTTTCGATTAATTGATATAAACTTTGAGCACTGTTGAAACGATTTTAGGTACTTCGTTAGACCACTTAAATAGTTAATATTTTGTTAAATCAAGCTTTGTTACTTAATCAATACTTAAGTTAAATATTATCACATATTTCAAACATTAATTATATAAAGATCTTCATAAAGAATATAATAAATAAAATATCAAGAATTAATAGTTTAGAGTGTGTTGAACACGATTTATGCTAATAAAATTGTTATAAAAAGAGTAAAATAAATTTTATCAGATTTTCTATTACTATAAATATATTTCTTACTATTTTTTAAATATAGTTTAACATGGTTGGGAAATTATGGCTTAAATTTTATTGTCTTTTATTTAACTTAAAAGAAAAGAAGCTAAAATAATGGTACAAAATGGCTGCCGCTGTCAAGATGGCTCAGTATTGTTATACCTTCTTATTAAATCGACCTATGCATAGAATAGTTTTCTTTTCGGATGGAAATGATTTATTTTGAAACATGGAATAAAAGTGAACGTGTAATTAAATATGATTATAAACTGTGTAACTTGTTTGTCGTTAATATTACCAATACATAATGCTTTAAATGCTTATGTGAAAGAATTATTTCTAGAATATAAAGACAAGATACGTGAAAAAATGGTGAAGCAAGTTTTGTGTAAGATACAGTTCAAATCACTGTAAAGTAGAGATTATGCAGAAGTATCTCTATTCGATGAATAGGTCGAAATAGGAATGTATTGAAAATAATATAAATCTCGCTGTGAGGTGCAATATTTTTGTATAAAACAAACTTTGTTATTGAGATTCAATTTAATTCAATAGTTTATTCTCATTTTACGTTTATAATATGCGCTTCACAGCAAGGTTAACACTTTTACTAAAACTAAATGCAAATAAAAAAGTCAATCGAAAATGACGTTCGTCAATGCTTTCTAAAAGTACAGTTGTGATGAAACATGAGCGTTTATAGTGTTGCGACTCAATGAATATAAAATCGACTAAAATAACTACGACTAAATATAATTTTACCCATCACTATTTTATAAGAACTAATTTGAACGGGCTTTTTTAAGAGGTCCGACTACTATAGATTTCATAAATGCCATAAAAAGTTAATAATAACCTTTATATTTAGACTGGTAAAGTGGACACCAGACTCCCGAGGTGAATACTTCGGATGCGAATGGGAATTAACGCTAGGATGAAGAAGAAGCCTTTATATACGACTGGAGTGGGTCTTGCTCATGGTCTTTCACCATGTGCATAGATAGTTAAGGAGTCTTTTTTACTGGGCTGTGTTAGTTTCTGGTAACTGACATCTTCCTTCGCGTGGTAGTGAAAAGTCATCTTTAGACGCGTGTGATCAATCGTAAATAGTTTAACAGTACTAATAATCAAATTGACGGCTGAAAAGCGAAAGGGTGCAAGCGACATCGAGTTTTAAAAGAGAAATGCTCCTAAATGACAACATTTATACTTTACATCAAATATTGGATTAAAATAAAACTATTTTCAACAGACCTACACCAGCGGACCAACCAATATTTTGACTAACCACAGATACTCGCTAAAGGACATTGATTTCTAGGACGATCCATGAAGCTATTGAAATTTAAAACATCTTAATTTTAATAGAGAAGATGGTTGGATTGTTCCACCAGCTAAGGGTTCAGACATTCAATTTATTAAGCCTAAAGGGTCCTCTACACGTAGACAGATTCATCTGCGGATGTAAGCAGCGGACGCGTCCACCGACGTGTAGATGGAGTGATTTGCCCGTCTGTAGTAAGTACATAGACGAGCAAGTCGCCCCGTCTGCGGTGACATCTGCGGATGAACCTGTCTACGTGTAGAGCAGCCATAAGAAAAAGCAAAATGCAACAAGGCTTCATGACACTGTGAGCTCATTCTGCGTAAATAGTAACACCAAAAATACAACATAGTTCGGGTTCATTGAGGTAACTTACACTTCAAACTATGAAACAACCATCATCTTTAGTAGTTTAGTCTCCTTGTGACCTTGGCCGCCGAAAAGAAATCGATACGTCGGGATCTGTGTAAATAATAAAACTTTACAGCACAGTGATTTTTCTGTCAAATGTCATGTCGCTTGCATCCTTTTGCCTCTCAATCGCAAACCAATCTATACGCTCTATATTTTTTTTTGAAGGAGAGAGTCCGATATTTTTTGAGTTTGCTTACTGGGGTAATTGGAACCACTGTACTTATTAAAAATATATTTCACCATTCAAAAGGTAATTATCGTCGACGGACATATCTATATAATCATCACGCTACTACTCAAGGGAGTCGAGCAGTACTCATAAATGCCAACAAGTGCAGCATAATTAACTTGAAAAAAAAAATTGCTGGCATTTATATGGGTGGTGCAATGGGGGTTCGGAGTACGTCACTGGCTATCACGCTACTACCTAAGGGAGCGGAGCAGTAATCATAAATGTGAACAACTGGTAGATTTCCATGTATGAAAACTATTAAAGGGCATATAATATGGGTTAAAATCATGCAATGAGGGTTCGTAGTACATCACTGGTGAGAAAAAAAACATGTCCGAGTTACTACTGAGAGAGATTGTTCACTATAAACGCCCATACTCCATTGAATTATAATATATCAGTAAGTCCTACTCGATGTGATCGTGGAAGACGGACTGCTCGTCGTTGTTCTTACCTGATCCGCACAAAGATGTGTCGTCACCAATGCTAAGGTCATCCTGTGAACTGCTCATGCGGCCTGGGAAATAAAGAAATGGATTTAAACAAAAGAAACAGAATCAGAAACCTGTTAATACACTTTTGCCTACGCTTTCGTGGATTTACAGACGTGAATATTATGTATGCTAAATTTTATATACAGACTGTACGGGTAATTTAGGAAAATGTCATTATGGGAACGGATGTTTTGGGAACGGGTGTATTGGGAAACGGATGGCATGTTCCGAAAGGTATCGGAACATGCCATCCGTTTCCCAATACACCCGTTCCCAAAACATCCGTTCTATTAGAGACGTTTCTCATAGTATCCTTATACCAAGAAAAACGTTTCCCAGAACATCCGTATGCTAAAATAACCGTTTCTTAAAATACCCTTATAGCAAGAAAAACGTTTCCCAGAACATCCGAATTCACTTCGAGATATATCCAGCTAGCAACGTTAAAAAACAAATGAACATCGCGAAACAAATGAACGTCGATAAAACAAAATGAATGTTGAAAAAACGAAAGCAAGTGATATGATAATTGCAAGCAATTTTCGACCTAATCGACTTTGCACAGTTTCCTGATTTTTTCACATATTCGTGATCAGTGTCATCCATATTATCCGAAAAAATGGTTTTTAAGTTTTGTCCATAAGGTCGAAAATTGCTTGCACCCATTTTTTATAAGAAAAAAAATAATAAACATTTTACAAACAACCATTATATTTTGTACCTCACTGCTGTACCTTACTACGTCTATACTTAAACGCTTAAAAAACTTCTCAAGACAAAAAGAAACAAAAAAAAGTGAACCTATTTTATACATTATCATTCCTGATTAGTGTATAATGCTTTCTGAGACGTGTTACTTTAGATAGAAACGACAACGAATCAATATCGCCACATTGTAACTGAAGTAACAGTTTGTTGTACTCTAAATCGAATACGATGTCACTCTTCCTCCTGTTTTTTTTTAAAGCCATGAAGAGGCTATTTTTTAATTTTGTATCCATACATTTGGCCTCTTTTCGGAGTCTGTTGACAAACAAGAGAAAATTTGGTTTACGAGGGATCCTGCTGTTCAGGCGTCTATGCCATCCCTCGACACAATTTGTGGTTCGATGTCTCTCAAATGCGACGCTCAACGTATTAGCAGATAATTTCGGAAACCATTGACACTCCATATAAGTTTTAAATGTATTCATTATCTCGCTAGCACAACACCACGTGGGAACCGTGTTTTTGGGAGACTGATCTGAAAAAACGGATCTTTTGGAAAACGTATACTTTGAGAAACGGGTAATTTTGGAAACGTATATTTTGAGAAACGGGTAATTTAGGAAACGCATATTTTAAGAAACGGGTAATTTAGGAAAATGTCATTATGGGAACGGATGTTTTGGGAACGGGTGTATTGGGAAACGGATGGCATGTTCCGAAAGGTTATGAAATCGTATAACTCTGAGACATTACATAATTATGCCATCTAGCGAAAACCACTTGAATTACTTTGAAATAATTGATCCTGGATGGTAATTGGTCTAGATAGCGTTGTGTAGAATGTTATAAAAAAAAAAAAAAAAAAAAAAATATAAAATCCGTGCCGATGACGTCCGTTTGGTGGGGTTGGACCTTAAGGCGTGATTTTTTTATTCTTTTTATTACAATATGATGATTAGTATTGATGATAGTTTATAGTCACAGGAAGGTTGTACACCTTTCTATGTTGCACACAATGTACACCTTGCAAATCTTCCTGTCTACCTTATGTAAGAAGCAGTTAATGTAGAGAAATTCTAGGAGAGCAAGAGATTCTTATTCCCTCTTGTACCTAAAAATTTAAAAAAGTTCTCTGGGTCCCGAGATCCGTATTCTCGCGGGCGGCACGGCACCGCGTGCAAAGGTTAATATAACATAACAATGGTACCTCGTGTGATGGGCCGTCCGTTAGCGTTCCTGTAGAGTGAGGTCTCCAGAGACTGCAAGCCGTTATTGTTAACGATGGTGAAGCCACATAGTCGCTCGATTTGCTTCCACCTGTATATACGTTCCTGTAAAAAAGTAGTATTTTTTATAGTACATATAGATATAATAATCAGTTTCTGTTGGTTTTTATTGTATAAAAGGGCCAGATTCGAATCCTACTAATATTATAAATGTGAAAGTTAGTTAAGTACTAAAGTATACCCAAATCTAGCATAGATATTTGTTACTCAATGATACTCAAACAGCTGAACTGATATGGCTGGAATTTGCTTCTTGGATAGATTTTAATCTAGAATAACACATAATTATGCCTCTTTTATCCCTGGCATAGGTTCTAATGGGGTGCGAGAATACAGCTAGAAAACTTAGTCAAATAAATTAGAAATCCATTTGGCAAAGGACTATTGGTAGTATTTATTATCACTTTAAAATTAATTTAAAAAGTAAAAAAAAACCCTCACCTAATAAAATTGAATATCTACACGAACATAGTACAAGACAACTTGTGACATTCATTAGAATGTTTTAAATTACGAAACATACTTTTATATTATATTTATGTTATTTATCATAGCTCAGCTAATATGATATGCTTCTAAAAATTAGATATACATTGAACTTTGTATCGATGTTGACAATATGACATAGCTATGTCATATTGTCAATATCGGTACAAAGGTTGACATAACAATGTTAAGCTGTTAGTATAGATTAGAGTCCGCGCCTCGAAAGGAGTCCCACAGAGGCAGCGTGGCTATCGCATCATGTAATGATGCCAACATCACCTTTTTATTTCACCAAAGCTTTTAGCTCCCTTTTTGTGAAAAAGAGGGAAAATTTCAGTCAAAATGTATCAAGACTAGTCAAGAGACAGACTTGAATCGTGTTGGGAAATCTCTCAGCAATACACTTTTTAATATGATTGGTGGACTTGAGCACCTCCACCGTCGTAGCAACTCGTGCTGTCCTCAAAAGATACCCAAAGATACAGTGAAGATATGTCGGGAACTATAATTCCTACTAGTACAACATAAAAAAAAGCGCTGGCAACTCTAAACCATACCTGTCATGGTCCCAACCAACCAATAAACGGCGGCAATGTCATTTATAGTTCGGAGTTTTGCCACAGGACTTCTTTGGTGGTGAGGACTGTACCTTTTAATTTTTTTTTCAGATTACTAGGTAAATAGAGCTCCCTGCATTCGCCATGAGTAACCGAACGGATGACCTTGAAAATTTATTAGTATATTCTACTAACTCACCTGTAGCTCGTGAGTGACTTCGTTGAGCGCGGTACGCGCCTCCACGATAGACCGGTCGACGTCATCGATCGATTTGCCGTGCGTAGACACGAATGCGCCCACCAAACTCGACCGCTTCTTGCGTAGCTTCTCGCACTGCAATCACAAGAGATTTGCTTGAGGGAATACGTTGCAATTTTCGGATATAATCTTACTGACACTCTACTCTATAGACATAGTAACTGGCACTGCAACTCGGTGTAAAAAAGATGTACTACTTTGGTACAAGTTGATACATACATACACCATAACATGCACTGCACACATTGACAGTTTAAAGAACAATATTGATAAGCTTGGACGGCAGGTTAGACGCTTCCATAAAAATCGTATAAATCAAACCAAAAGTAGAAGAAAGACTAAGCAGACCACAAGCTACTACACAACTAAGGTAAAAGCTTATTTTTCAGTTATTTGGCATACCAGCACACGGCCCACCTGATGGAAGGTGGCCTATAAACGTGTGCAATACCAGGGGCGTCACACCCTTCTAATGCCCTTCATAAAGAACCTGTAGATGAAACCGAGAATAATGCTAAGAGGTTGGTGGAGCGTCTATTTATACTTACAGCTTCTCTCGCTTGCTGCAGCTGCAGATCAGCTTGCTGCTTCTTCCTCAGGTACGATCTGTTCTCCACTTCGTGCGTGAGCTGCAGCCACTGTTGTAGTCCAGGTGGAGGCGCCCAGCATCTGTCTTCTAGTTCGCCTTCTGCGCGACGCAATTCTGCTCTTAGCATCTGAGAATGAGATAAAAGAAATAGAATATATTACCATATCATGACTCTTTGTGCCATTTGTTAGGTCAGCCTAGGCTTCAAAATCCTCTCTCAATGTATCGACTTCTATCCTTTAGCCATACAGTGGTGACATTAGATTTTATGGACATGACAGTAACAATAATTTCCATTAATTCTACAATTTGATTGTACTAAGTTTTCTGGATTATCTTCCACTGTAGAAAAAAATAAGATCAAATGGAAACGTCGTTTCATTATGTTGAAATAATAATAAAAAAACCAGCGAAGTTATTCGACTGTCATCATAATAATTATAGAAAACGACGCAGTAATTTTATGTTTGCTTTGTAAATTGTGTTCAGATGATTAGTGTAAGAAAATTGCGCTATAAGCATTTATTTCCTAGTAAAGATCTAATGGATTGCCTTTGTGTAAAATGTGAGATAAAGGACTGGACAGCAACTACGATTAACATCGTAGTTTGTTCTGAATAAGAGAAAAATGTTTACCTCTATTTCTGCTTTTAGCTGTGTGACCTCTAAATCTGAAGAGGCCGAGTTCAACATTGGAGTGTCACCTGCTTCTCTTAGCTTCTTTTCCAAGTCCTTTTTTTCTGTCGTTACACTTTCCTAAAAATAAAAAAAGTTTCAAATTTTGTCAACAGAGAAAATTATACTTACGTAATACCTTTTTGGTTTGGTGATCACAAATTTTTCGGTTTGAATTAGGCCTTATTTTCTGATTTTTTTAAGCAGCGCTTCTCTATACTTTATTGAGACACGTAATAGCCGCCAAACGGCCACATTTCCTCGGAAAATTGCTTAACAGAAATATCATCCGGGAATCGAACCACGAGACCTCAAGCATAACACTCATTACCGTCACTAAAGCATTTGCTTTTTTCAATCATGTTAAATATTTTCGTCACGGTAACAGCTAGCTGAACCAATAGTGGTTTTATCATGATAAGTTCACGGACCTGTTCTAAACGCGCCTTCTCCAGTTCCACCTGCATATCGTTGAGCGCCATCTCCGCCTTCCGCAGCTGTTCCATGTCGCGCAACATCCTCTGGACCTGGGAGCGGCTGGCGCGTCCAGCGCGCAACGCTGCCCAGCCTCCGACGACAGCACCCAGCAGCAGGGACGCGAGGAGCCAGTCCTTCCATCTGCTGCCTTCTGTCAAATGGTTGGTGTTCAAATGTTGCAGGTTAAAGGTTATTAGTGATGGAGTAAGCTGATTAGAGGATATTAACGGAAAGGTTCTTAAATTATGGCATCAGTGTCAATGGAATGTTCTGGAAATTGGTTGCTGTACTGAGATGAAGAGTAACAGTTTAGCGGTTAAAAATAATAGAAGCAATAAGTAAAATGCCTGCTTGATGGCAAGAGGCACGGAATTAATCTACAGGAGGGTACAAACTACGAATATAATATGTACAACATAGTATGCACAAAAAGGTTTCTATACGCGAATCTCAGAATACAGAACAAACAAACAAACAAACAGAACAAAAAAACAAAGGTTTGTTCTGTATTCGGAGACGCGAATTGTACCAATAGCGAATTGTATCAATCCCGAATTGGTCGAATTGTGCTCAAACGTGGGTTTTGCAGTGCAGTGCAGTGGTGAAGGGTCCCTATAACCCGATTCCTGCCAGCTTCCCTCTGCAGAGATTGTAGAAATGTTTTTTAACAAATTAGTTCAATAAGAACTTTTTTCCACCGCCTTCCCTTTCGAAAATTTTCGCCCTTCGGCACTGTTAGGTATTTAGTTTGTTTGGAAGTCAAGATCGCTCTTGTGAAGCCAAGGGCCAGAGGTTTAGAAGTACATACGTTTGTCAACATATCCAGTAACCTGAGATATTGATTAAGCTGCCCGGTAATTGAGTTAACACTCATTAACCGTAATTTGCTGTTAAACGTCGAGTAATTACATGATATTTTTCTGGTCTAGATATATTTGGAGTCATTCACCATCTCGCGATCGTCAAATTCGCGAGCGCGCGCGAGTTGGCAATTTTTGATTTGGAATTATTTTTTCGTCATCATCTCGCGCGCATGTTAAAGTACAGTCAGATAAAAAAGGATCAAATAAACATGAAAAGGAAACTAATGTATACACGCGTCTTTACTTGCATTGGTTGATGCGCTGCGAATGTTTTTTTTTTCATCTTAGATTTCGATATAGACTTGCGAAGTGTGACTACGCCACTAGGGGGACACGGCCGATATTATCATATCTGTTATGAGTAGGTAGCTATGTCATCTTAATATGCGTCGTATGAAATTAGATTTTTTTTTTTTGCTTATCTTTTACTTTAGGCTGTATTTAAGATAAATTTCATAATGTTTCACATAAATTACATATAACATAACATAAACTCACGCCTATATCCCCTAAGGGGTAGGCAGAGGTGCTAGCACCCACATTTCGCCGTTTATGTTTAGGTCCCAATGTAATAGGTGGCGAGCCTATTGCCATTAACCGGGCACTTATAAACCTGCGATAAATACACACATAACTTCCACATATTAAACTAGTTAAAATATTTACAAGAATAAAAAAAAGTATTTATTGCAATTTTTATTTCATTACATATATTTTTTATGATATTTGTAATTCATTTTAAATTAGTATAGTTTTTTTTTTTCTAACCTAAAAATTTACGTCGATGGGGAGGAATTTTTTGACGCCTAAACCTGCAGCTTTGTATATAGGTATACAGATATTGTTTTTATACTAGTAATTAATTTATGTAAATAATTGTACTAAATTTAAATTTAAATAAAACAAATTTATTAGTATAGTGTTTTAATGTATATATTTATTATAGAAATATTAAATAAAGCTATTATTTTTGTTGGAATAAAAAATGGATAAATAGTTGGGGTAAGTAGTTCGGGTATTGAATAATTCCTCCTCATCGATTTTTACTGGTAAAGTGCCCAAAAGACGGGCGGCATTACGCCGTCGGATGGTAAGTTTTTTTTTATGCCAAACTAATTTCGTATCTTTTTCAAGGATCGTATATTTTCCACAACCTTTTTTTTATTAGACAGTTTTTATTATTATTTAAGCATCGTGTTGTAAAATATAATTCAAGAATAAAATATACCTAATCGATTACTATAAAAAACGATTATTTATTTCCCACGTTTCCCCGAAAGCGATTTCAGAATTATTTTTACTGTGAATCCCTTAAAGCAGGTATATATGTTACGGGCAACTTGAGAAATCTGGTCCCTATGAATAGTGACCGGCCTGTATACATAATGCCCTTCTCAGATGGGCAATTTGATAAAATTTCATTTCTAATTACTTTTCCCGGTCAGTATGAATCCTCAATATTATGCCTTTGCCTTGGGCAAAATGATAAAAAAATTAAATGAAGCGTTTTTGTTTATTAGCGTTAAAAAAATACCTAACCTAACCTGGGGTGTGGGATATATACCAGTACAGCGCAGTAAAATTTTTAAATAGTTTAAATAGTTTTTTTTTTAATTTTGTGATCTGTCTACGGATTGTTGGCTACGGATAGTCTCCAAAGTGGCTGAACCGATTCTGGAAGGACGTCTCGTAATATAATTATCTCGTAGTTTTTATAACATTTATATATACATTTCTTTATAACATACAAAATAATAGCTTCTTCCACGTCCATTTTCTAAGCTCTGCCGAAACAAACTGACAAACTCTCGCAAAACGCGGTAGCGCTTTTACCTCGGGATCGGGACCCGTATCTTAGACCTGAATCACGAGACTAACGAGGTCCTGGCTCCCGCCGTAGCACCACATGCTATCCTCAAAAGACACATTTTAGGTGCAAGATATAATGTTCCGAGTAATCACTGACCTCCGTTAACGCGCGTTACATGTGAAGCTAGCCTAAAATATCCTGTACATTTAAAATAGGTACCTAATTTAATCTATTACAACGTTTTTGTAGCTGACTATACACAAATACGTCATATTTTCACAAACGCGCGAGTTGATGACACAAAAATAATTAAAAATCGAAACTTGCCAACTCGCGCGCGCTCGCGAATTTGACGATCGCGAGATGGTAAATGACTCTATATTTGTACTAGCTCTTAGGATGACATGTGGGAGGCTCTCTGGCTACTCCTTGAGGGATTCACAGGCGTGAATATGTATGTATGTAGATATACCCATAGGCTGGACAATACAAATGATGATTTTTTAAATATTTAGTTCGTCAATTGACTGGACCTCTTTAAATGGTAAAAAGCTGAAGTTCAGATCAGAAATACGGACAATTACTGTCATGTCAACTTGTTTTGGACTTTCGTAGGTACTGTATTTCATAATAAAATAGTTTTATTAGAAGTAACTACATCGATTACGTTTACAAATGGACTCTGAATCACCTTGACGAGTGATGCCGGCGACATGCTATAAATTAAAACTTAGTGCCCTCAAGATTCGTGATAAATGTGATAATTCATTAAATTACTGACACTAAATGTTACAAGGGTACCTAAGCATTGTAAAACTTTAACATACATTCAAAGACTTAAAAATGGAGCTCCAATCCTAGTGCGAAATAGGTCACAAAATAAAAAATAAATTTAGTTCTTTAGCTATCCGGTGATGTAATTGAATTTTTTAATGATGATGATAGACATATAAAGGTGGATAACGCCTGTAGCACATCTCCGCCGCGAAACCGCGTATAGCGGAACCGCGGTTGTTTCGCCATGTTCTGTCAGTTGTACGAGGAGCGAAACTCTAGCGAAACGGCATGTTTTAATGCATAGATTTACCTATCTTCTATCTCTTTCGCCGCGCAGTTTCGCTTATGCCGTTCACACCTCCGCGCTTCGTCCGCTATTTTGTCAGTGTTGTCACGTGACAATTTTACGTAACACGTAAATTGCAGGGCCGCATTAGGGGTCTTTTAAATTCCAAATGAATCAAGATCAGTAAAAAAGTTTTACTTTGATTATTTTTTCGCCGTCTACAGTTTTTTGTACAGGATGGTATTACCTACATCTAGGTACACTAATATTCTAAAGAGGAAAGTCCTTTTTTTGTTTGTTGTTGACTGATTTCAATAATGGGAGTAACATAGGCTAGCAAATAAAGACCCGCGACGGCATGCGTTTTTAGTGGTTTAGAGTTCAGTTCAGTTCGACAATCACTCCTGACCATATCTTATGAGTTTCTAAATAAATAAATAAATATCCGAGGGAACTTTAGCACGAAAAAAAAGTGGGAACGGAATCCGAATTCCACGCGGGAGGAGCCGCGGGTAACTGCTAGTATTATACATAGCTGCTGCCCACGGCTCCACACACGTCGAATTCTGATCATGCTCCTACTTTTTTTCGGTAGTCCCTTCAAATACCACTCCGGTCGGCCATCGCACCTACTCAAAACCGCACGCCTCCTATTACGCACTCCCCGACTGATTCTAGGCCATAATTTAAGAGCCCTCAGGTGTGAAAAGCCCGGTGTCCCCATTGTACTCCGAAAAGGAAGGATATGAATGTCACACCACTTCACCAGCGGGGTGAAGCGGTGACAGGTGGCTGAATCTGAACCCGCGCGTAACTACGTTTTTTTTAAATGATGGACGTGGAATATACCGAAAAGCTTCTCATAGAGATCAGAAATAGACCCGTTATTTATTTAATAAGCCATCCACATTATAAAAATAACGTGAAAAAATTGCAAGCATGGCCAGAAATTCAGAGAGAATTAAATGTGGAAGGTAGGTACGTTTTTATTATAATAATAGACTTTTAATTGTATTAATATTATATTTATCTAAATGTAATGTTAACGTATAATGGTACCAAATATAAAACTAATTTATATATATTATATTTGTGCAAATTAGTGTCCCCATTGTCCATACAAAAAGTGAACATCTCCTTTCCCTATCACTCACCATAAACTAACTAATAATTTAACTAGACAGCCAATTACCCAATTTCGGCCCTGTTGATTTTGAAAGTTCTTGACGCACGGTATCAAGTTCGCGCATGCGAAAAAGACGTTATCATGTTGAACGGAGCAATCAGAAGTCAGGTAGTTGGCGCATGCGTTCTACACGGACCAGTTAGATTCGGGTACGCGCTCCATATTAGATAACAAGTGTCAAGTTTCGCTCATGTTCCGCTGCTCCAGCTACACTTGAACACAGCGAAACTCAACTAGCAGTTCCGCTGTCCGCCGCGAAACGGCGGAGATGTGCTACGGGCGTAAAAGGAGGATAGAAAGAAGGAAGGTTGGTCTAACTAAACGAACATAGAGCTAGTAGAGCTATCAGAATAAGAGCTTTCTTTTTAATATTTTAGTGTAAATTTAAATTTAAATTTTTAAAATTTTAGTGTATTTTCAATAAGGTTTCATTTACACTACCACCACGAACTAACGTTTTGTCACTGTGTTTTTCACCGGTTCATGAAATTCCGCACCGGTGCAAACCTCTAGTTACGAGCAAAATTTTAAACTTGCTAGATCGCCAGCGAACTTACTCGGCGGTTTTAAAGTACGCGAACTTATGGTGACAGACGTGCGAGTAAGGTCGCCGAGCCATAAGTCCGCGTACTTACTCGCACGTCTGTCACCCACTTTAGTGTTAACAGTGACAGAACATTCGTTCGTTGTTCTTTCCTATGTAAACGCTGAAAATAAGGTTTCATTTACACTAAACTATTAAGAAAGAATGCTCTTAGAAGGTTCTCTATTTTTATTCCTACAATTTTATGTCATAATTTAACATTGCATAATGTTACTTGTCCTATCATTATTTACTCATTTGCCATAACTTTTTAATCATAATTTTTTTAATCCTATTTACTATAAGCATAATATTTTATAAGCATACTGTCCCAAAGCATAAGTTTACTTATGCATAACGACGCGTAACCATAACTTTGAGTTAACATACTAAAGTTTGAAATTATAATTTTTTAATTCAGAATGTTCATTTGACTAAATAAAGTTCTACATGGTTATAAAAAAAAATTACCACGAAGGCCTAATGCGGGAGCTTCGCTCCGCTCCGCTCCCGCATTAGCCTTCTAACCTAATCTATCCAAGTCGGAATCAGGGGCTTTCTCAATAAATCTATCACTGTTTGTTAAGAAATTATTATTTATTGGAATGATTATGAGCTTCGACCATTAATATCTATCAATCCTATCATTAACAATAGACCTAACCTAAATAACAATATGCTTTACAACTTTATGCATATCAAAGTTATGAATAAAAACATTAGGATATACAATATTTATGCTTAATAACATAGTATGCTAAAAACCAATTATGGCACACTATTATTATGACAAAGAAAATTATGCCTAACTTGTTATGACAATTTAAATTAGGACAAAAACCATTATGAGAAAAAATGGGATCCCTCTTAGAATGCTCTTATTCTAGCTCTAGCTCTATGTTCGTTTGGTCTAAAATAAATCCACCTTTAAAAACACAATTTTGAAGAAAGAACATTGATATCGTGATCGTTTTTAACATTAGATCAAGGCTTCATTTTGAAAAATTTATATTACTAGAATTGGCTCTATTTTCATTAAAATCATGGTGGTTTTTGACATTCAGGAGTTTGATATTTATTCGAGACTGGATTTTGAATAACTTTTTATTAGAAGTTGGCCTTCTGATAATTTAAATTTCAACCCTTGAAGGCCTCAACCCAATATAATGTACTCGTACAGTAGCGTTTCAAGTTGTCATGTTTCCATTGCGAATGAAAATGATTTAAACACGTAATTATGATGCTACAGACAAGTACAATAACATCAAAATGGTGGAAAATTACTTTGAAATCATATTTACTAAGCTCGCCACGTCTTTATTATGAATTTAATATAATAGTTAAGTAAGTATATAACATCGGTATGAAAGGTCAATATTTTGAGCAGGGAATGCAAATAAAGTAAGGCTAATAGATCTGTAACTATCATTAGCGAGAGGTCCCTATAACTCGATTCCTGACGGCTTTCCAATGGACGCATGACAAACTAGATAGGGGTAAGTTCGTTTTCCACCGGCTATTTTGAAAATTTTCACTCCTCGCAAGTAGTTGTGTCTACATTGGAGATATTCAAAAAATACTTGGCTTATTTTAAACTAGCCGACCCACCCCGGTTTCGCCGGTGGCATACTTTCAGCCTTATAGCCGCAATTTATTAATTTTTAAATAACACATGAAAATCTGCAGGATTTGTTGACATTTGTGATTACTTACGTCAAACGGACTATTCAACACTATAATAATTTTCAATGCAGACCAGCAGGTCTACACTTTATTGGAATTGTATTAGGATATTTTGTCATGCGGCGTTATTCATACGAAATTAGATTAGTAAATTAATTGTTGTGATTCTGCTCATACCTACTTATAAGGGACCATCATCATTCTCCTACCCTTATCCCAAGTTTAACTGGGGTCGGCGCAACATGTGTGCTTTTTCCATTCATATCTATTTGCAGTCATCTCAACATTCACTCCTTTTTTAACCATATCATCTTTCACACAGTCCATCCACCTCCTTTTAGGTCATTCTCTCCCCTTGTAGCCATCCACTTCCATAGTTAATGCCTTCCTTACGATATTCCTTTCATCCCTACGCATTACATGTCCGAACTCTGAACCAAGACAAACGATTTCCTCGAAGCTTTTCCGTGATCGTGCTACTTTCAAACTTCCTCTAATATATTCTCCTAATCTTATCCTTTCTTGTCACACCACACATCCATCTCAACATTCGCATCTCTGCTACATGCAATCGTCTTTCATCCGTCGCTTTTACGGGCCAGTTTTCCGATCCATACAGGACAGCAGGCCGGATCATGCTCTTATAGATTTTCCCCTTAAGTCTAAGAGGCATTCGCGAGTCACACGTAGTTGCCGTGACCTGCCGCCATTTCATCCAACCAACGTTAATTCGGTGCTTTACGGCTCGTAATCCTCCATCGCTTTGCAGTAGGGAACCGAGATACCTAAAATCGGAGCAGGTTGATATAGGAGCGCCATCAAGCGCTATGACCGTGGGACTAGAGAGACCGCCGAAATCGCAAAACATGTATTCGGTTTTGGTTCTGCTAATTTTCAGGCCTAGTTATAAGGGACCATTTTACGAAATTTATAGGAATCTATGAGATCTACTGGAAATTCATAAAGTTACTTGTTTTTACCGGAATCGCAGTAATTCCTGAGATTCGAACGTATAACTAAACAACCATAAAAACGATATGTGGGATTTTTTCGAATGTCTGACAATTGTCACGATTGTATTTCTTATGATGTCTACTTAGAAGAGTGGCCGTGAGTTTTTATTGACACGTTACTCAATGTATGTATTACTTACTTTGATATTTATAAGTGTTACTTAGTATACGAATGAAGATTTAATAAATTATCGATTCACAGTGTTTGTCTGCATACTCCTCGGAAACGGCTTGATTGTTATAATTTTTTTAATGCATATTTGGTAGATCTAAGAATCGGTCTACCATAGTGGCTGGTGGCCTAACCCAATTAAAAAAAAATTCTACAACTTACTACACAGCACAGCCTCTATCAAGGCCCAAGCTCGTAAGTCGTAATATGGTTTCAAGAATGCGGATAAATATACTTAGCTACATTTTATTCTTCACATAACTTCATATATATTATACATAGACACCCAGATCAATGCAAATAGATATCATGACTAATCATGAGTTATATTTGCATCGATATAGATATTTCCATTGAAAGTAAAACAAATTAACCTGCGACTTCGTGGTAGCAATCGAATGCTCTGCCGCCACTCCACAAAGGTATAATAAGGTATCTAACACCTGTGCCTCGTGGCTTCATCTACCTACATCAAGGTTATAGTTCCGCTCCTATGGGTCCTAAGTGCCCTATTAGGTACAATCACCCACAGAAGTTGTTGAGCACAAACAGATTTTAAAACTATTTTTTCATTGAAATAAATTAATAAATAATATAATTGATATCATGACTTTTTTGTAATCTTCAGAGGACAATTTTATATTTTGTCTATACGATAAGTTGGAATTTGATAAGTTACTTCTAAGGACGATTGTACATATTGTGACTCATACAACTAAACAAGCCGACCGACCCGGCTTAGCCCGTGGCATACTACGAAACCTCGTATCACCCCTTTTAGTCCCTATAATCCGATTCCTGCTGGCTTGCTCTGTAAAGGGAAGTCGTGAAGATGTTAAATATCTGAAATCAGAACGCCCAGAAATCCATACAATATTGCTATGGTCGCTCTATAACAGTTAAGATTTTTTCCACCGGCTTCCCTTTTGAAAATGTTCACCCTTCGCCACTATCTTGCAATTTATTAATTTTCAAACAACGTATGGGAATCTGCCGGATTTGTTGACATTTTTGATTACTGCTCCGCTCCCTAATACTTAGTACTTAGTGTAATGATGTGAGCTTTCCTTAATACACGGATTATTCAACACAAAAAGAAGTTTTCAATTCGGACCAGTAGTTCCTGAGATTACCGCCGTTCAAACGAACAAACTCTTCAGCTTTATAATATTAGTATAGAGATAATATATATATATTATATCTATTATCTCCTTAAACTTCGACTAAGTATAAATTTTCCAACTAATTATAATCTTCAATCTAACACCATTGTGTAGCTGAGACAAGTCTGGGAACTGATTCTATAACCCTCAGAGTCTCGGTAACATAACCGACAACGTAAGTAGGTAGAGTAATTTGCACTCTATAACGTAAACACTAAGATCTAAATTCATAATGATCAGAAAATCCGACCACATGTGTCACTTATGTAAACTTGCGAAAACTTATTGTCTAAAACTAATATTTACATGTATTTAAATAAACTTAGAAGGTCAAGTGCAGTAAGTACTCATATACCTACCAAAATTACATCATCAATTCATCATATTCACCGGCTAATGTTATGATAAGGTGGGCATACGAGTATGTTACATACATACATACAAATACTCCTGTAAATCCCCGAAGAGTGAGCAAGGGCAGACGTGTATATTATCAATTATCATCACCCACATTTCGCCATTTATGATTTTCCGGTCCCGCGTAAAATGTCAGAATTTAACTGGAGATTGATGGATGTAGATCCCGTAGGTAACACCGAGACCAAACCAACCCCTTCTTTTTTTTTGATACCCCGCACCATAGCCACTGCGATGTCAGACTCAAACTGACTAAAACTCACACTGTTTTGGTTCATTAGTTGCCGAGAGTGAGGTCTGAGGTCTCACGCCCCAGCTGATCCAGGGCTATCAAGACGACCCCCTCGGGAAACCAACCTCTCAAAGAAGCCGGTGTATCTTCTGATTATTGTACGGGGCCTTGGAACAAGCCTTCCTTCCGAAATCTGATGTCAAACGAGAATATTCGGAATCAAACTAACAGGAAAATTTAAGGATAATAATAAACGCCAATTTGTATTTACCATCATCCGTCAACTCCACATACCGACCACTGAAAAATAAATACACACAATATGACGCACACACTGCGATCCAGGTATCGAACATTTAGCACTGTCCATAATAGTAAACACATTGACAGCACTTTTCTAAACAACAGTACCCCAAAAAAGTACGTCAAAAATGTCCTAGTTTTATTCGAAAAGTTGAATCACTATGTTCTTTTTTTAAAACACTTCAGCTGATACGTACTATGAATTTTGCATACATTTTTTTTGTTTTGCAGAAGCAATGTTATAAGTTGCCATCGTCAGGCTAACTCACTATTGAATGAAGTTTAAATGGTTCTTGTAAATCGTGACGTAACATTATTGACACCACGATTAAGTTGAACGCGGGACATTGCCTGTTTTCCAACTGATGACTTAGTGCGACTATGTGAATATGAATTATACAATTGTGCGATGTCTTGTAAAGTGTAACGAATCGATACACACTAGTCGATATGACGTTCACAAGTGCGGTGATGTCATTTGCAATTGGATGTTTGGAATTGTGAAATTAGAAAAAGTCTGCAATGGTGTCTAATTTGCTGATGAATTTTGTTTCTTTTTTTTTTTATATAGGACACGTCAATTTGACTTCGCCTCGCCTGATGGTAAGCTGAAGGCAAAGTCTCTGAAAAGAGGGCCACCATTACAACACGTAACACGTTCTTAGTAAGGCACGGACGTTTTTCGTGTTAGTCAGGATGACAACGAAATGAAATGACAATGAAGAGTTCAGTGTTCTGAAAATACTTGAAAATAGCCCAAATACATGACAATTTTATTGGTTACACAGAGCGACACGCGGGAGTCGCCATGCTATGCCACTGTGTGACCCCAAGCACCTCTTCGCGATTGAGGATTGTGCATTTTATTGCTGGTATCAGTACTTTGCTTATCATATTTATAATGATGAACTAGATTTATTGTTTGCTGAATATTATGAATATGAAATTTAATATTATATTCTGTTTGCCAATGCTCTCACTGTAGGGGTTGCTAAATATTGGGCGTAGTGGAGAAGAAAAAAAAAAAATGACCTGACTGATGTGGGTGGCAATCAAGGGGTTTGACGCATTTGGTGCACATGTCAACTTGTACACCATGCTCAAATAGTGAACTTAGCAACTGGTGCACTTCTCATATGGCACACTTCGCAACTTGTGCACTTCTCAATCGGTGCACTTCGCAAAAGGAGCACTAAAAGGAGCACTTTTTAAGATGAGTGGAGATTATAATAAAGTTAAGAGTCAATAATGAAAAATATTACCTGACAATGACAACATACTATGTCAGTGATATTAGTTAAACGACTTGTCATACATGTGGGTGGCAATCAAAATATCGGAGGCCAAAGCTCAACGCACGACCGGCACGACATACCGTGATTGATTTAAACAAGTTTCTCAAAGAGAGTAGGTATTATTCTATTTATACTTTTTGCACGCAGGTATGTCTACATCAAAGCAATTTTTTTATTCGATTGTCTCGCGCAGCTGGTGGCAGATGGCGACTCTACTGAATGTGATTTAATCACATGTTACAAGTAGTAATAACTTGTGGGTAACGACTACATTGATAGAGGAATCTAAAAATATCCGGTTAACTAACCGGTTAATAGTCACTAGGCTCTGGATTGCACTCGCCTGGAAACCTGTTGAAACCCGTGGTTGTTCAACAGGTTTAGAGGCTAGTCCGGTGCCGCGTTAGTGAAATCCTTTGTAAGTTGCTGCAGTTTTTGGAGCTGATACGATATATAATCAGTTCTTTTTATTTTATTTTGGCAATAGGCTCGCCACCTTTTACATTGGGACCTAAACATAAACGGCGAAATGTGGGTGCTAGCACCTCTGCCTACCCCTTCGGGGATATAGGCGTGAGTTTATGTTATGTTTTATTTTTATGCTTCGTTGAATTTTTTAAATTTTAATTTAGTATTGGTTTCGTTTTACTGTTTTTGATTGATTAAAACCATTAATACATAAGCAAATAAAAAAATATGTCAACAAGAAGAACAAATATTAACCGGGTATCCGGAAGCCGGATAGCAAGTACAAAGCGAGAGCGATCTTGCCAAAGATAGTGTACGGGAGGTCCCTTTTCATGAAGGCACATGCTTCGGCCAGGGTTAAGTTACCGTGACACATACAAGTTACTGTATCTTATGTGGATACGAGATATATTTTTAATAAATCAGAATGATATTTGAATTGTTTGAATTTATTTGTACGATTTTATAATTCGTCACCTTTTCAAAAAGTATATTATATAAACTTTAGCCGGATATCCGGATATCAAGCCTATAATGGCAAAATCGTCAAGATTTTTTCTGATAAAATTAACTCTATTGAAAACATATATTTTTACTATAGCTAACATCTGATTAAAACATAGTTAAATATTTTATGTCGCTACGAGTATTGTTCTGGAATCCTAGAATTCAGTCTTAATTTACTCATTTTATAGGTACGAGCATATGATTTATTTTATGATAACCATAATAATGCAATAAGGTCTGAAATGCACTAGTGACTAGACGTACTAAATAAACTACAAGCGTGCTACAGGGAAACTTTATGCTTCTTTAGAGTAGACGGCTGATTGATGAACGAGGTAGAGATTCAAGAGTCAAGACGATGGGAAATTACTTTTAGCTTGAGTCCCAAGTAATATAGAGCTGATGTTAAAAGATTTTCTTTTTTAATCTTTTTTCTTGCCTGAAGATTCGTCTGCATTGCACTGTTTATTGATTTATACATACACAATGTAATTGTAAATTATGATGTAGATGAAAAAAAAAAGAAGTACAAAAACGTACATGCCATTAAAACGTTAGCGTAGCCTTGGGTGGAAAGCGAGCAGTGAATAAATCACCTAAAATAAACATAGCCTCGTCTCACTTAAGGATAAAAATGAGGAAAACATACTTAGATTTAGTTTGAATTGGGTCACGGAACTCACGGAGTAACGTAACGTAATCGACATTACCTAATTAAAAGTATAAATAAAGCTACAAATATAAATGTAATGTAGTGCTTTATTTTATCTCATAGACTTTATAACTTCAGAATTCATGGATGTCCCTTTATTTAATTTACCATGTTTGTTAGAGATATTTTGATTTATAAGGATTGACCTTATCGATTGATGCAAAAATACAGGAGTTTTATTTTCAGATTTCAGTCACTTTGATTACCAGGTGTGGTAAGCGATTTCTTTTTGCATTGAATGCAGTTTCTTTTCTTTAAAAAAAATAAGGGAATGTTTTTTCTTTTTTTTTTCCTTTGATTGAAATTCGCTATCTCCAGTATTTAGAGTACTTCCCCTCTAGGTAAGGTAAAAACACCCTAACCATTGCCAATGGACATATTCATGCAAAAACATTTAGGTACAGCACGCAGGAATCGAATTCGCGATTTCTGAAGTTACAGTCGAATGTTCTAACGTCACGCGACAGAGGTAGTCCATGATAGCATAAAACCCGCAATCACACAGCTGTTTGTCGATTGTACTATCAAACTACTTATAGTTGGCTAACGTTGATATCATGGTGCCACTAAAACAAAAGAGTTAGTAACGTTTTCACACACGTGGTATTTAGCATTGCATTCGGCATGGCAGTCGGGGCAATAAGCATTAACATCGATTTAGATTACAAAAAGTGAATGCTCAGATGGGACTTGAATTCGTGTCGTTTTGGGAAGTGGGCGATTTGGGAATAGTCGTTTTGGGAAGTTGGCGATTTGGGAATGGTCGTTTTGGGAAGTGGGCGATTTGGGAATAGTCGTTTTGGGAAGTGGGCGATTTGGGAATGGTCGTTTTGGGAAGTGGGCGATTTGGGAATGGTCGTTTTGGGAAGTGGGCAATTTGGGAATTGTCCTTTTGGGAAGTGGTCCTTATGAGTCAAAAGGGACCAGTCCCTTACAAGGTAGATGGTTCCATCTAACTAATTGCTTTAAAATGTCATTAAAAGCATTGGCATATTGCCCCGAAATAAGATATTTCATGTTTTAGGCGAAATGATATGGTATCACTGCAGGCTTATTTGTAACTAATTTACTGATTGCGTAGGGCTTCATGTAACATGAGCCCCAATGGCTTCCTTTCGAACCGTGATTCAAGTTATACATATACGATGTTACTTATGATTTTAAGATTGGGGCCTATGTCCAGCAGTGGAGTGCAACAGGCTACTTGATATGATTACAACAGATTTTACATGTTTTATGGAGGTAAGAAATTGAGGCTTCGAAAAGAATGGGTCATTTAAAAAGGGTTAGGGGTTTTACAGGATTGTCAATGCATGAGGTAAATGGTAGTAAGTAAAATCATACAGACTTTTTTCAGTAGCAATGAGATATAATATCAGTATCGTTTTAAGATAGAAAAAGCGAATACAGCTTAGGCGAGACTCAAACCCGCGATCTAAGAGCCCTATAATTTGCTTTTCTGTTTTTTTTTTCATACATAAATATACTCACGCCTGTAAATTCTCAAAGGGGTAGGCAGAGGTGATTTAACACCCACATTTCGCCAACTATAATTTTCGGTCCCACGTCACTTTGTCATGGGCTGTATATTTACTGTCGGATGGAGAACAGCCCTATCCCTTAGTCGCCTTTTACGACACCCACAGAAAGAGATGGGGTAGCCCTATTCTACTCCACCGGGAACGAACACGGCAAAATCTGAAGCAGCCAGGAGCATGCCCCGCTCAATACAATATTATATCATTGTCAATACACACATTTAATTAATTTAATCAATTATAAGATGCGTAAAATTCAATCAGATTGCTTAACGACTGTTCCGCTGTCGTCACGTATGAACCCATCCTTATACGTTTCTAGTAACAATGGATTGGATGGCTATTGTGCGACAGAATGAAGCATTATTTTTTCAGTTTATTGATGGTTCTAATGACATTGTGTCGTTCAATGTCACAGAATGGTTTTGTGGTTTAAAGTTAATTTATATTGTGTGAGGTAAATGTTATTTTACTATTTGTATTTTTTTTTCTTATGCAAAAGGTATTTGTAGAAGATTGTTTAAAACTTTGACTTTCATTATTTCTGTTTATTATTCATCGTTGCGAGCTAAAAAAAAATAGTAGTTAATTAACTAAATATTTATTTTCATTATATTATTCAAGCAATTAACATCAGACAGATATATACAGCCCAGGGTCAGCCTGAGATGCGTAGTTCGAGTCAACTATAGTACCCTGATAACGGCAATAGGCTCACTTACTATTATTTGGGACCTAATACAATGATTGGTTATATGTGGGTGTTAATAAATATCCGGGGATAAAGGCGTGATTATATGTAGGTATGTATTCAAGCAATAGTAAGAAATTTTTAGTAGCCGCCCATTTGATCGCAATATCCTCACTTGCTGTTACGTTAGTAGTAGCTGAGTAGTTAGTTTTACTATTAACATAGTTTGGATATAGTTGACCAAATATTGTTTTCACCTGTCTACCCCTGTCTACCCCTTCATGGATAAACAGGCTTCAGCATATCGAAAATATAACGTTATAAGCCGTGGTTTGTATTTTTCGTCAACATTATCATCATTAATTGCAATTCAGTTGTGTGTGTGCGCCTACAACCATGACAATGCCATTATACCTACTTCAATTTTTTTTCGACAAAAAATAAATTGCTGTGAATATGATTGTCTAAACATCTAACGCGATGTTTTTGTACAAAAGTACTTACACGGGGAACACCCGCGACATTGAGTAGTTAATTGAGTTTTAATGTATTTTGCAGCCTTTTGCTTTTTATTATGGTTGCGTTTGAGTATTTCTGAAATTATAATTTAAGCAGCAGAATCATTACCTACTGTGTGCAGTTTAATGTCATCTATGGCCAGCTGACTTAAAAATGCAAACGTGGTATTGATCTATTCCAATCAAATACCACTTTTCAAATACACAAAAATCAATAGAAACTACAAAAAAAGATTCACTTAAATCTATGCTCAAAATCTTTCTAAATGGCACCTCGCTAGTGTTAGAAAAACGATTTCAAACGATTTAGGTACATATACAGATTGTTATAAAATACATAGTTCTCACACGTATATCATAACAACATAAATTTGTTCTATACACGGTGTACCGATGCCACACATATTCTGTGGATCGCCATCTAGTGGAATTAACTTGAACTTCTAGATCTCGCGTTAGATAATACAACTCCGTTCACAGCCGTTCTTGTTTTTTTTTTAACTTATGAACGCAAAGTATGTTGTTAAAAATTCGTTAAGGAACGGACTCGCGACAAGATTCAGGCAATGGTGGCTCGATGGCTGGTAGATACGTGTGGCACACGCGGTGGCGCATCGTGGTGCGCGCACGATTATAGCATCTTGGCAATGGCATATGAGACTGTGATTTACATGTGGAAACCTGATAAAATAGACGAATTCTGATAGTATAAAATTCATTTAATTTTTAGACTTTAATATAGACTTAAAGTACAAAATTTAATTAAAAAGAGTTCTTTACATTTTTTATCCGGCAGTGCCCCCGCCAAGTCGAGCAAAAAAGAGCGGCACGGCCGTAACACTATTTTCTCGAAGCACTTCAGGCCATTTTCGACCCCCTAGAACTTCATTGTGGATAAACCTAGAAGCCTGAATCTTCGGTTACCAAGTAGGCACTGTAAAAACACTTTATATTTCAAATTTCATTCAATTTGAACCAGTAGTTTAAGAATTAAAACTAGTCAAAGTTTGCAAATTTTGTCACTCACTGACTGACCGATCACCAAAACTCTAAGGCACTTCTAGCAGACGTAGAAGCCTCAAATTTAGAAGATTACTTATCTTCTATGAAATAGCAAACTAATTCTATGAAAACACAATGTATAGCACATCACAATAATTACATTAAATAAGATTGTTTAGTGCAATTGCCAAGTCAATTTATTATATTCAAAACATAAAAACTTATTACGTAATAACTTAGGACAGAAGGTATCTGAAGTAGGGACTGAATAAGTTAACCGACTTGGTATTACATGGATCTCACAACTTTTTGCGGTAGAAGAACCGAGGGCGGCGAGGCTTGGCGTTTTTTTACAAGTATTGTTTTTGATGGTATTAATTCTACAAGATGTCATTTAATTTTAGACCTCAACAGCCATAAAATATAGTCTCAAAGTAAATAGCCTTTTTTGCAGTGTTAGTAGTATGACTGTGATTTGACGACATTAAATTAGCAGAATTGGAGCCCTAGTGGTTTAAGTTTTTTCTTATATCACTTAGGCGGGAAAAAAGCGCTCGGCCCACCCGATGGAAAGTGGCTACCGTTGCCTATGGACGTGTGCAACACCAGGGGAGTCACACTCGTGCTGCCGACCCTGTAAGCACAGAGAGTTTCTGGGCCGTCAGTGGTGGCTCGCGACTTCGTACGCATATAGTTAATTTTACACCCGTAGGATTGAAGTTTCGTAAAATTAGTTCTTAGCGGATGTCTGCACCCTATAAGGAAACCTACTTGCCAAATTCCAAGTTTATAGGTGTTATAGTTTCGGAGAATTCGTGATTAATCAGTGAGTGGAATTTGGTTTTTATATAATAGGTACCTGGTACATATTATTGTACAAATTTTGCACCATACTTATATAACCTGTTCTAAAATTCGATATTTCTATCTTTTATTAATATGGAATATTTTTGTGGTCAAGGCACAGATTAATAAATAGTTACTAGTCAAGGTTAGAACGTTGACCGTCTGTTTATTTGCATACTTTATAATGACCGCATATACCATTATACATGCATACAATATACATACAATCACGCCTTTATCCCCGGAGGGTTAGGCAGAGGTGAATTAACACCCACATTTCACCAATCATTGTATTAGTTCCCACGTAATAGGGGGTGAGCCTATTACCGTTTTCCGGGCACTATTGTTGGCTCGAGCCATGTATAGGCTGAGTCGTGGCTGTATATATCTGTCTGATGTTAAACAGCCCTATCCCTTAGTCGCCTTGTACGACACCACATGGGAGGAGATGGGGTGGCCCAAATTCTACTTTGCCGGGAACCACATCATTATACATATCAGAAGAAGTTGAAAATTTCGGATGCAACGGGGATTAACGCTAGCATGAAGTAGGAGACTATCAGTAGCAGGCACATGCTGTAAGAAAACAAAACCACTACAATACTACTGTGTTAATACGTACACTGCAAAAAATGCCATTTAATTTTGGACTTTAAATTAATGCGCTTAATGTTTACAATTAAATAGCATTTTGTAGAGTGAATGAAAGAGTGTAATGAAAGCTTTTTACTTAATTTTGGACTTTGAACCTATTTAAATAAAGTCTAAAATTTAATATCCTTTTTTGCAGTGTCTGTGGTATGACATGTGGTATGACAATGATTTTGCTTTAGCAGAATCGAGGCCCAGGTGACGTGAGCACAAGCGACAGTGATGTATGTCTATGTGCTCGACAACGTGACGTCACCAAATTTACAGCACGCGAAATTGAAATCTCAACGCGGATTCAGCTGTCGAGTTCGTTCGAACGTTTGAAATGTTTTTACAGCATGTGCCTACAGAAGTGGGCAAAAATGTCACTATCGCATGCAATCATCCTACTAATATTATAAATGTGAAAGTTTGTGAGAATGGATGTGTGGATGTGTGGATGTTTGTTACTCTTTCACGCATAAACGGCTGGACCGATTTGGTTGAAATTTGCTATGTATATAGGTTATACCCTGGATTAACATATAGGCTATATATCAGCGATGAACGGGATCAGAATTCCACGCGGGCGGAGCCGCGGGCAACAGCTAGTCTTCAATATTGCGCGTATTCAATTCAATATACAGCGTTGTCGGTTGCGTCTCAGGCTTTCACCTCGAAGCCCGGGGTCCGCTTAACCTTCTCCTCATTTTGGTTTGGTTTATATGGCTTTTATGACACGATTGCCATAACACCACCTAACCCCTAGAGCTTCATCTGTCAACTAGCAGGCTGTATACCTGCGCGCTATGCATGCAACCATAATCGTCAATGTAGTGCATGTCAATATAACATCATATCGCCTGATGGCAAGCGAAGCTCGTCTGTCAATCAGCAGGTATAGGTACCGGCTTGCAGGTGTGATAGACCGAAAAATATCAATTAATAGGCTTAAGTAGTTAGCTTGGGTCAGCTGGAGTGCAAGGGATTTGTTTTAGGCAATCTTACATCCTGGCATCTGGAGGCCCGACGGCGTGCGGTTTTAGCCGGTTCAATTCCTACATAACCTCCCCCACCAGGAGGGGAGGGAGGGGGGAGGAGGGGGGGGACGGACGGTGTATCCGAGGAGATTTCCGGCTCTAAAAGAAAAAAGAAAAAAGGACGAGGATAGCGGGCCACGGGTTCTAAGTGCAAGCTTTGGATGTAAGCGGGACTAACACTGATAATGATGATGCATTTCTTCAAAAAAAGTGATATAGATTAATCAATACGTTAAAAAAAACGAAAAACGTACAGATGCCCGTAGACGTTTTTTACGTTACATATTTTTTTTAAAACATGCAAGTAAAGAATCGGTAGTTGAGTAGGTGATCAAGATCATAAAAAACACTGCACTATCTACTTGAAGTAAAGCACCCTTACAGGGTACCCATCCAGTTGTTCTTGATTCAAATCCGAAAAAAAAAGGTGTGTACGAAATATTAGATCCATCAGTTAACAGGGTATAAAATTTCAATTGCTATATTTAATATACGTTTTTTTTTATACTACTTGGGTGGCAGACAAGTACATGGCCCACCTGATGGGAAGTGGTTACCGTGGCCTATGGACGTTACTAATTAGGTTAATATAGTGTATATGGGTCCGCACCAAGACCTTCCAAGTTTAGGCCCCAGGCCCAAGCCAACTTTTATCTGCAATGCAATACATTTGCTGAAAGACGGATAAGTATTTGGCGCAGGGGTTTCTCATGAGGCAGGTTGGAACTTGGGAGGTTAGACAGTAGTCGTTCCCATAAAAGCCGAAACAAACCAAAGCGGACCCCGGGCTCCCAAGCTTTAGATCCGACTGGGATTGATACTCGGATTTAATACAGACAAAAATATTATTTTTAGAACTCCATACCTCAATAGAAAAAAAAAACGAAATTCTTATACTCGTACATATTTCAATTTTAACTAGAAAAGTTAACAACTGGATGCCAATGATAGGATGCTTTACACTAATAAGATAGATAGAATTTTACACGACGGGGTTACCTTTAGGGGGTCCGAAGAGCACCACGTCCATAGCTTTCAGGACCAGTTTTTGCTTGTGTTTGGGGTCCTTGATACCAAGTACACTGCTTAAATACTGCATGTTGTTTACCGCCAACCTACAGTGAAAAAAAAAAAAAAATAAACTGCATCAAAATCGGGCTATCTATTTGGGAGTTATGGTGCCACAGATGATGATGAATTAAATGAAATTTTAAAGCATTTAGTATGCTAACTATTCTAATCAATTAAGATAGAAAGATGCGAATCCACCTCAGGCGGGACTGGAACCCGCGATCTTTCTCTTACAGGGAGAATGCTGTGACTACTGAACCACCGAGGTTCGCCTGAAGTTGATCCAAATTTTTCTATCCATCCGTATTAGGGCGACGGTGATTCCTGCCCGCCTGAGGTGAATCGCTTTGTCTATCTTAATCGATAAAGATGAATTTGAGCTTAACGGAGTGAGGGCATGTTATGGTGTTGCTTTTTTATGCCTCTCCTCCATACAAAATATTATATTTTTCATACTAGCCTAGCATACCACCAGATAGGATCTTAGTTATCGCGAGATTTGTTTAATTCTTCGGTTCTACTCAACCGAACTTAAAATCTTCCGTAAGTGTGATCATAATGATCAAACTTACGGAAGATTTTAAGTTTGACCAAGATCTTTCTAACAAAGTACACGCCTCAAAATCTGTTCAGTACTTTTGTATCCATCTCTGTTTTGTCATGTACATTTTTCCCATTTTTTTTCTTAAGCATACGGAACTGAAAATGGCGGGTTTATGCCATTTTCAGTAACCAGAGATATAACCATCATTATCGTACCCGTGGCAATCCGGGTTGCTTGCTTGCACTGAGGAGCCCAGATTATGCTGTTTTGCTGTTACTTTCCTTATGGATAGACTATTGAGTTTTACGAGAGCGAATACCATCAGATTCCCTAACCCTCTGAATCTTAATACCCAATTATGTACAAAGATGGAGTATAAAGCTTTACCTCGGCAGAGTAGCACCGGCGACTTTGTGTTGCAAGAACAGCGTTTTGTACTGCGGAAGGTCCACTGATTGTGACAGCCATTCCACTGTCTGCTCCACCGTCCAGTTGCGGACCTGCAATTCAAAAGGTAATGTATCAATATTACAGACATTACAGTGTAATACTCTACTATGGGGGAGCATAGTCGAGCACGAACGCTCGAGGCGACTTTTTAAGGCTCATAACTCGGCCCACACCTCACGAATTAAAGCCCGGTACAAAGTTATCCTGAATAACAATCCAGCGAATCAAATCAGTCCAGCACTGGACTGGACCAGGTGATGCAGTTCAGTGCTGGACTGAATTGATTTTTAGCGTAGCGGTAGTGAACGCGGCTGCTACGAAGGAGGCGCGGGTTCGATCCCCGCTCAGTGCCAATATTTGTATGCATGAATATAAATATTTGCATTGGTCTGGGTGTTTCTATGTATAATATGTATGTATTTACAAAAAAAAAAGTATCTTAAGTATGTATATCCGCATTCTAGATTCCATAACACAAGCTAATTAAGCTTACCATGGGTCTAGATAGCGTTGTGTAGAATGTTGTAGAATATTTATGTATTATTATTATTTATTATTTATTAATTTCATCAGTCTGCCCAAGGACACAAGAATGGACTTGGGTTAAATCAGTCTGACCAAGGACACAAAAGAGTGGACGTGGTTAGACTGATCTAACAATACTATCTGAGATCTGACCATGGATACAGAAGGAATAAAATAATATCCAGAAAAAAGAACGCATTTTCACTAGCAAACTTTTTGGCAACAGCGCTGGTATCAAAAGTAGACCGTCAATCCAGTCACTGGACATAATTTACTCACTGGAAGGTAAAAATTTCAGTGTCGGTTCACATTATTCCAGTACTGGATTGCTACTGGCATGAATGAAAACCGGGCCTAAGAGGGGCTATACGCATGCAAACTTCTTCCTCTACAGTAAGGCAGGATATTATAAAGGGAAGTATCATCGAGGAAATTGAATGTTTAGCAGTTCAATCGTCTTCGTAATTCATTCGTATTATAATGTCTACGCCGTCATGACATTTTATATCCGTGGCTTTATTTTAAGCAAGTGTTACTTGACCAATTTCAATATTATGTCAAACTGCTAATCATTCAAATTCGTCAAGTGTACTTCAAATATACAATCAAAGACATACCTCTGATCTCAGCCAGGCCTCCCACAGCTCCTTGACTGATATGTGCATGTCATCGTTGTGGTGGAACGCACGCTGTCGCTTTTCATAGCCGCTGTCGTATTGCAACTCCTCACGAAGAAACTAGAACATACATCGAACCGTAAGTACAGTGGTTTATATAAATCGCACTTAACACATATCGCACTTAACACAGATTACTCTATAAAACTAGCATAGCAACATATTTCTTTCTTCTTCTTTACGACGTGAATTTTATATTTTGGGATTGAACTGTCCGAGTAGCTTCATTAATGTGCAATGAGTGTCCAAGAAGTTCAGTTAATCAGAGTATTCCTCCTGTTCGTTTAGGCAACTATGAAAAATACTCTTGACACTACTGGTAGTGTCAAGGGCAATCACTTTTTACTCTTGACACTACCGGTAGTGACATGGGGAAAGAAGTTTACCATTGACATTACCAGCAGTGCCACGGGGCAGTCACCTCTTTGCCGATCTAAATCCAAACGCAGTAAGTACGTGTTTAGAACACTATCGACTATAAACGTTATGTTCATCGACTAATAGATATATGCAATCGATCCATTCAATCAGCCAGATATCAATATTAGTCATCATTATTAATCAATCGGAAGGTAGCATAAATAGTATCTATTTGGTTCAGAGCACATTAAAAGGCAAATAAGAGAATAATATAGTTAGAAAAGACCGATACTGAATGAAAGGGTTTTAGGACTGTTATATGGAGGTTAAGAAAAGAAAGAAAGGTCTAACAGAAATGTATGGAAGGTGACACGTCACGCCAACCCCAAAATTGTAGGGACAAGGTCAGGTAAATGATGTTGTAGAACTTGTAGACAGAAGTATAACTGGCGTTACTTATTAATTATGGCAATTAGTAACTAACTAACAATTCAAACAATACTCCATTTTAATTACACTTACGCTACTCTAACGCCTCTATAACTAAGAGCTCTAATTGCCGAAGTATTAGGAGGCCTTATTTTTGTCTTTCCAGACATTCAAACCGATCGGCAAGGTCTTCAACGCTAATTATGGTACATATTTTTTATTTACCACCAAATATTTGTTCCGAAATTAAAAGTCGCGATTAAAAGTAAGCTATGCTTGGAGTTTCTTTGAAGGATAAAATAAGCAATGAGGTCATCCGACAAAGAACTAAAGTTACCGACAGAGCTCACAGAATAAGCAAACTGAAGTGGCAATGGGCTGGCCACATCCGTCGAAGGACCGATGGCCGTTGTATCAAACGATTCCTAGAATGGAGATCACAATAAGGTAAACGGAAGGTGGGACGCCCCTGACTGACGTCCGGAAAAAGGTGACTGGGGTGGGCTGAATGTGGAAGGCGAAGCTTCAATGCATATTGGAAGAGCCCTATGTCTAGCAGTGGACTGCGATGGGCTAATCGATTGATTTGATTTGACACATCGCGGGGCCGAGAAGAGTGAAAATACTACTGGTTTGCTCTGGGTTGCCAAGTTTATCGTGTTTTGGTCAGTTTGTGACAGTATTGGAAGGTAAAGGACATACCTTCCTTAGTTCCTTAGTTAGTGCAAGTGCCTCCAACATCACAATACTGCAAAGAGTACAGAACGCTATATTAAGAACAATAGCACACGTCCCATGGTTTGTAACCAATTCTGAAATCCACGCCAATTTGAAAATGAATACTGTGAGAGAAGAAATTCAGGCCTCCAGACTGAAATATCAGAGAAGGCTGGAAAACCATCCGAATGAACTAGCGGCGACTCTTGTTACGCGTAACTACAATAAGCGTCTTAAAAGAAAAGACATTATCTAGTCAGAGAAATCTAACTAGATTGTAACGAGTAGCTGTCCTCTTTGGAGGATGCACTCGACCCGACAATCTCATACAACCAATCTGCTTATAGTTGTTTACTGATTGCAGATAAAAACAGAAAGAAAAAAAAAAAAAAAAAAAGTTCCTCTCACATTTATTTGCATATGGCGGATAGCAGAGAAGCCAATAAAGGCGATTTGCTTTAAAAGTAAACTACTCATCCATACTAATCCATACTATTATTATAAATGCGAAAGTAATGTCTGTCTGTTACGCTTTTACGCCTAAACCACTGAACCGATTTTGATGAAATTTGGTACAGAGATAGATTGGACCTTGGGAAAGGAAATAGGCTATGTTTGCTCGCGATAACCGACATCCACACGGGCGGAGCCGCGGGCAAAAACTAATAACTTATAAATAGCCCCATCTTTGTCTATCTTAGGTAAAAAAGGACCGACATATGTTTGGCTCGTCAAACTAGTTTCGTTGAGTTTTTGTACAACAGAATTGGCACTGATTAGCACTCAACATTGTTATTTCCAAACAAATCAAGTCTCGTCGGTGTTCCTATTGAAGTATAAAAACATGTATATTAAGAACTTAATACGTGGTTTTATCAAAATAAATCAAATAACTGAGTAATAAAATAACGGAAAGGAAGTTCATTAGTATCTATCTTCCTTATCAGTATGTATGCATTGTACTTGACATTGTGCTTCAGGCAAATTACAGTTTAAGCCATGATATCATAATATTTTTACAATAATAATATCAACACGTGAAACCAGTTTAATTTAGCAATTATGACTTTGTTTTGTTATGATTATGTTGGGTTTGGGTACCAAAAGACATATCTTTTGAACCGCCAGTTCGTTCAGTAAAATCTTAAAACCAGTGCGGTCGTACAATAGCTAGGTAGATAGGTTATAGGTAGGTAGATACCTATCTAACTATTCATAACCTTATGGGTCGGTAGCTAGGTTATAGGTAGGTAAATAGGTTATTTATAGGATCTAATTAATATTTTTCATTTTATTATTAACAATAGCGTTTTCGTTGACCTCTATCTCAGCCACTGTGATGATGTGGTGGATGTGATAATTAACTTTAGCTTCAGAATAAGTACTACTTTACATTATAAAAAAAATACTAAGTACCACTTAAATGGTACCTAATTTGTTTTGTTTGTACTTATGTAAAATAAATGTACACACTTATAATATTTCTAAGTAATTAATTTTGTGAGACTTCCTTTGTTCCTCAAGTCAACAGTTCACATCAGAGTGGGATTTCATTTTAAACTCGCCAATTTTTTACTGTTTAGCGTATTAATATGTTTAACATTTTATTTTTACTCCAGTAAGGTGTTAGTTCGTAGCCGACCGCATACAGCAGCAGCAGACGACGTGTCGCTACGACACTACAGGTTGTACAATTTTCTAAGTATTCAGTAATCACTGTAATCAGAAATACATAGCCAGTCCGACCAATGACAATATCTGTCAAGCTCCCCGGACAAGTGGTAGTTCGTTGGTCGGCGTATTGTAGGATAGAATGATGAATGTATGGGATTTGACGTATATGACAGTCGTCAACGTATGTCATAAACGTCAAATCGCATACATTTTTCATTCTATTCTACAATACGCCGGCCAACGAATTGCCAAGCTTGACAGGTATTGTCATTGGTCGGCTGGCTTTGTATTTTCATGAACTACCTTCCTTTGCTAGTGATACGTCGCGTCGTCGGCTCGTATTTCATAGCAATACATCAGTCTCGCAACAACGACAACACGCCGTCTGCTGCTACTATATGCGGTCGGCTACGAATTCGTACCTTATAGGTGCAAAGATGGTAGAAGGGGTAGGCCCAAGAAGTCCTGGCTTGACGTTGTGGAGGGTGCCATGCGTGCCAATGGTCTCACTACCATGGACGCCCAAGATCGTGCGAAGTGGAGGAGGAAGAGCCGGAAGGCGGACCCTGAGCTCCAAGGTCATGTTGGCCACGGATGCAATCAGGAAATTGCGTCTACATGAAGATGATGAGGTGCAAAGATGTTCTTAAGTACCAACGTTAACGTGTTCAGACTGAACTATATGTACCTATACTCACATCATCACTTTCGCTGAGATCAACATTGCCGTTGGCGTCATCGTCCAGTTGCCTGTGCAGCTGGGTAATAGCCTCGAGACCGGCACGGTCCTGGAGGCACGACGGCTCATTGTGGCACACCTCAAATAGAACTGAAAAAAAAAACGAAGAATATAAAATAAAAATTGTCTGTCACACTAACTTGTATTTGGAACCTCACTAACATCTTCTGAGTCAAGCCTACTCTGAAAAAACTCTGGTGCTGGATTTCCTCTCGGGGTTTGGAAATTAGTAGTCGGTAGTCACTCAGTTGCTTTCATAAAAGAACTAGGTACCTATAAGCCAAATTAAAATTACGAACAAGAGTTAACGAACCATGGGCTCCAAGGTGAAAGCCATGAATAAAAGCAGGAACAAAGCTAAGATCATGATGATGAAGTCCCGCTACATAGCTCCTTCATGATCAGATTACTTATACCTCGAGACGAGACACGTACCTTAGACCTAAATGGCGATACAAACGAAGCAGAGGCGCGCGCGTATTTTTTTTGATAATACTATGCTTGGTGAATTTGAGCTCGTCCACCCAGCAAACACCCAAAAGACACCCAAGAAACGTATACTGCGCGTATAGAGCACATTATAAGCACATTTTTGGTTCAAGATACATGTGCCGAGCAATAAAATAAATAACTAAATATTGTAGGACATTCTACACAACGCTATCTAAGCCCAAAGTAACTCTAATGATATGTTTTAGAGGGGAACTGGGCAGATGCTAGAGCTAAGTAAGAAAGAAAGAAAGAAGAAAGAAAAAAGTTTTATTTGAGTTATCTGCACAATGTGAAATAATACAGCAATACAATAATATTACTAATAATACAGCAACATTCAAGGGCCCCATCTCAGCATGAATGCTGCGTATACGCAGCGCTGGTTTTCAGATGGAGCCGCTAGTTAGCACTGTCGCCCCGCCTGCACATGATCATCACTACGATTCTCGCTCACTGCAGTGATCCATAGAGTAAGTAAGATGTTCGTATGTGCAAAATGTAAATAATAAAAGTGCCAAATAAATCGCGATAGGATAGAATCCGCTAAAAGTGGTCATAATGTCAACTTCTTTTAATGATTACAAACTGACATTTGAACCTTATCTACTTAAATATTAGTACCTATATCAAAAGGCTGCTGTTGTTTATTCTCAAAACATATTTTAATGTGTTGTTTATAATATTGGACGATTAAGCCGATAATAAATAATTTGGGTAGAATTAACCTATATTTTTATCGTTTTAATCACCGAAATATTTACAGTTAAACAATGTACAAAATTTTCCAAATATTCTAATGTTTGTGTTAAAAATGAAGAGATAATGTTGATATCTCATATTAAATTAATTTATTGAATACTTAGGTACGACCGCGACATTGGCATAACTAGCCTTGTCTCAGTACGATTCTGACACGCGCATCTATTGAATGACCTATAGATTGACTGGTGTTAGGTCACTTGCTTATGTGGCTGGATACTTTTAATTGTAATCAATCAATCAATCAATTAGCCTACTGCAGTCCACTGCTGGACATAGGCCTCTCCCAATACACGCCACGTTTGCCGATCCTCCGCCTTCCGCATCCAGTCCGTCCTAGCCACCTTTCGCAGGTCATCAGTCCACCTAGCTAGGGGGTGTCCCACCTTCCGTTTACCTTCGCGCGGTCTCCACTCTAGGGCTCGTTTGCTCCAACGACCATCAGTCCTTCGGTATATGTGGCCAGCCCACTGGCACTTCAGCTTGCTTATTCTGCGAGCTATGGCGGTAGAGACTCCAAGCATAGCTCGCTCCATAGCCCGCTGCGCGACTTTTAGGTCACGGACTAACCCCACCGTCAGTGGCCACGTTTCGGCACCGTAGGTCATAACAGGCAGGACGCACTGGTCGAAAACCTTTGTTTTGAGGCATTTTAATTGTAACTGAAGTCTATATGCCAGTGTCAGTTGGCCGTGCCGTAATGGTTCCCGATGGAGTAGAATAGGGCCACCCCATCTCTTCCTGTGGGTGTCGTAGAAGGCGACTTAGGGTTAGGGCTGTTCTCGATCCAATAGTTAACATATAGCCCTAGAGTAAGCGCCCGCTTGACGGCAATAGGCCCTCTATTATGTGGGACCGAAAATCATAGTTGGCGAAATGTGGGTGATATGATAATACACCTCTATCTACCCCTTCGGGGATTTGCAGGCGTGACTATTGAAATTTTGAGCGTGTAAGCACCAGTGCTTTATGGAGTAATTTCCACGATATTGAAACTTGTACGTTTAAACTGTTTAAAGTACCTACACCGTGAAAATGGACCGTAAAGAATAGAAGCAGTCACAGAGTACTTTATATATATGGAAGCAGTCTAATGGAAATGCGGCCTTATAGTACTCATAAATCATGTTGTGAAGGAGAATAAATACAGTATGATTTTAGCTGTTGTTTATAACAATATCAACAATGTCATAAATGCCAACTTGTTTATACTACACTTATGCTCTTATCAGTCAAAGCAGAGGTTGGATATTATCAGTTTATATAAACTGTCTGTTTACTTTATATTTATATACACAGAATGTTTCTTCGTGCATTTATTAGCTATCCAAGCTACCGTGTCAGTTCTGAAGACATTTCTAAAACTACTAAAATAGTCATCATCATCATCATCATCATCATCATCATCATCATCATCATCATCATCATCATCATCGTCTTGGAACCATATTTTTTTGATTGCATCCGAAGCCAAGGTGACCTCTGAGCTCAGAGTCCGCCTTCCAGCTCTTCCTCCTCCACTTCACACGATCTTGGGTGTCCATGGTAGTGAGACCATTTGCACGCATATCCCCCTCCACGACGTCAAGCCAGGACTTCTTGGGTCTACCCCTTCTACCTGGCGCCATTACAGGCATTTATTACCCACGTGGCCTGGCGGTTGCTGCAAGACGTGGCCGCACCAGCGAAGGCGGCTCTCTTGCATTTTGTCTGCAATATTACGGACATGAAGGCTACCGCGGATGCGAGTTCCTCGTGCGATCATTACGCGTGACCCCGCCAGTCGCATTTTTATCTCCGTGACACGCGCCTCCTGCTTGTGTCGCTCTAGCAGCGGCCATGCTTCACAACCGTGTAAAAAGGACTTTCATTCAATATTTTTTATACGGACTGTTTATGAGTTCAATAGGCAGGAGCAATTTCCGCAGCAAACTCCCGTGTAGTGCGCAAGGACTGTGGAAACGGGACTAGTGTTTCATGCAGGTAGAGCCGAAGGCAACAAATATTTTGATATAAAAATTGTTTATTAGGTCGAATATTTACTGAATAATACATCGTTCGGTTATCGTTACTACGCACTGTGAAATAGCGATAGAGCACGGATATAATAATGCACTTGTTACTTGATTTCGTAATATTCATTATGAAATGAACGCAGTTATACGATAGTGGATGTATTTGGTTTAGAATATAATACATATAATGCCGCCCTTTAGTGGTAAAACGCTCTTGCGGGTAGTCGCTAGTCGCATTGCAGGTACCCATGTGTGTTGGCTAATTTTAATTTGCTTGGCTGGAAAGACGGCATTCCGCGCGGCTCCCGCATGCGGTTCTTTTTCATACAAAAGTAAGCATGCGGGCAGCCGCACAGTGGTACCACCATAATGCGGGTGCCCTCAACCCTTTGGTCTTCCCACTGGCAGCACAAAAATTCTACGAGCTCTGACTACCCTACTCACAGCCGGGAACACAACACGAGGTTATTATGACCACTGCAGTATTCTGTAGGGCGGAAGTACTTCCCCAGTCGGACTGCTCAATTGGTTCGGAAATACCGTCGTGTCCTACCTATGATATATTATGTATGAGATAGAAACTTACCCGCTTATTTGCCACGCTAAGAGTAATTGATATTTATACTCGTACTGAGGTATTTACAAATGGCGCAAGTGTTCGTGCGATTTTCCGAGGATATCCCTCTATTGATATAAATGAGGTTTGTATAGAAACACGAACAGCAATTAACATTATTGTTGTAACAGCTAACTACAACTACTTAATGCATTTACATACACATTATGCATAATACGTCTATAAATAAATTCATGTCTGAATCTGTCGAAAGCACAAATTTAATGTCAAGGTTAATGGATTTTATGTATTGACCTCTCTGTCGTACTACTAGACTAGACAGACTGACCAAAACACAACAAAAAAATTTACGTATCGCAAAAGACTACCAATGGCCCATCAATAAAGGTATGATTTCGAAGCCGACCGCATACGACAACGACAGACGCATGCAGCAGATACAGCGTACCTACCCATTACTTGTCAAACTCCGATAAGGATAAAGGGGACCATTCTTCTTCATCCTAGCGTTAATTCCCAGTCACATCTGAAGCTTTTTCAACTCGGAGTGTGGGGTCTGCTTTACCAATCTTTACTACGGATTTGGCTAGACTTCGATATTTTCCGTGAAGCCATTGCCATCTGACCTCCACTCCACAACCCAATGGTAAAATTTGGCGATATCGAAGCTTTGCAGCTGCTGCAGCTAGACCGTTATTTTTGGACTTTTTAGGGCTCCAGCTACCCGTAACGACTGCCATAAGATGTTCTTATGGCAACCGGGACCGACGGCTTTACGTGCTCTCCGAGGCACGTGCAGACCAATGCAAATACTCATATTTCATGCACACAAATATTTGCACTGAGCGGGGATAAAACCCGCGCCTCCTGCGTAGCGGCCGCGTTCACTACCGCTACGCCACGGAGCGGAGGCTGTCAGGAGACCATTGAGAACAGCAATTACGCGTATGTGCTGCGTGCGTCGGCATTTGTCGTATGCGGTCGGCTATGTAATCATATCTTAATGTGTCACTTTTTTTTTCTCTGTTATGTATACAAATGTAAAAGCGTGTTATGACCGTAAATATAAGTGTCAAATTTTCTAACTCATTTATCTAGTTTGCGTTCCGCACCAAATTACAAAAGTTCTCTCATCTCAGTAGCCGTGCCAGCTAGCCTAGTTCTATAGAATTCGGGGACTGCTCTCCTACTCCCTTTATTTATGGATTCGGTAATCTTGAGTCTCACGGTTGGCCCGTGAGACTCAAGATAACGTAACCTAACCCCCAACTCTGTCAATCAGCTTCGGATAGCTTCTAAATCTTGAAATCTTGATGGGGCCCAATACGCTCAATAATATCTCCTATTTCTCTTATCGCGGTTGACAGGGACTACATCTTTTCACCACCGACGAAACTGTTATACGCCTTTCGGCTTCTTGTATTTATTAAATTTTTATTCTTTCATGATAGTTTTCAAAAATGCACGCCGGATCGCGGGTACTCCTGACCTCGCCTCAAATTAACGTAAGTAAAAATATGCATCCCAAGAAAAGGTCAACATCTATCTTAAACAATTACACATAAATCCTTGAATGTAATAAGGCTTCCGTTTTAGGTTAAACACGAAAGGTTGTAATTGAATTTGAATTCTCATCACGGAGCATCAGAAGGAAAATGCCAAAATAATATTCATTGCCAAACGACAATGTTAAAAACACACAAAAACATTTCGACATCAAGGAAACACAAAAACATACTCGCACTCATTCTAGTTTTAAAATAATGTCACTGAACCTGAATAAGAATACACGACACCTTTCACACTGGAGAATTGAACTCAATAGTTAATTTTATGGACCTAAATCACGAGACAAACGAGGACCTGGCTCCCGCGCATTGCAATAATCTATGCTAGGTAAATTTGAGCTTGTTCAAAGCTGTAACACCCTGTGCTACTATCAAAAGACGCCCAAGAAACGTGTACTGCGCGTATAGAGCACATAATATTTTGAGCACATTTTAAGTCCAAGATTATATCCCGAGCAGTACCTACATATGCTCACGCCTATTTCCCTGCTGGCTGAGCTTCCTATACTGTCATTAAAGCTTTCATATAATTTGCGCAATTTAGCTACACGCTCTTGTTATAATTATGTAAATTCCTACTAAAAATGGCGGTTCGGGCTGCGACAGAGACCGGAGACAGAAGACCGAGACAAATGTCTCCTTTAAAAACCCAAGTAGAAGACCGATTTGTTAATCTGTCGAATCACAACACATGACTCCAACGACGTCTACTCGATAGGTATATAATTTAAAATGTATCTACTTAATCGATTTCGTTCGGCATTACAGCACGGTGTTTGTCTAAGCTGAAGATGAATTGAATTTCAAATAATAAAAAAAGAACTAATCATTTACGATGCAAAACCTGTTGAGCATAGCGACATTTTCGGGTATTCCCTCGACTCAGTACAAATTCCATACTTGACATAATGTCAACATCAGCATCGTCAGTTTTTTGACCAGATTATTTGGATTCACGGGCCTCATCTACAGAGGCGTCGACCACCGGGAGCCTAAGCCACGAACCCGTCTAGATAGGTACGGTGTGTCCAATAAATAATATGGAAACAGAAGGTGTAATTTTCGCTACTGCCGATGACATTACAGTAAAGAGAATCGTTTCAATTGCACCACATCAGTTGGCATTTTTATAATGACTATCGATCAACAAGGTTGAAAATATACTAAACTAGCCGACCCGCCCCGGCTTCGCCTGCGGCACATTTCCGAATCCCGTTACCTCCCGTTACCCCCCTTTCAGTCATCTACTCGTATAGGCTCGCAAAGTATGAAAATCTGCCGGATTTGTTGCCATTTATGGTTACTGCTCCGCTCCCTTATGTAGTAGCGAATTTTTTCTCTGCGTAAGAACCATCCTTGTATTTCAAAGTATATTCTAAAAAAAGAAATAGTGAAATCGGTCCAGCCGTTCACGCGTGATGACGTGACAAAGGGAAATAGGGATTCATTTATATATATATAGATTAGGAGCTCAGAAAATCACGATAAGTAGCTGTTACGTACAGCCCATCAACCTCGAGAGGTAAACCTACGCCAGAGCCTCAATCGCCAATCAGCTGGTGTACCCGGCATACAGGTGAGGTTGGCTTTACCCCCTACTGCCAATAAAAAACTGAAAACTGTATTCCTACCTTTACTTGTTTTCCTCAAATATTCTTATCTAACACTACTTCTAGGAATGCGTCCCACATAACATTAATTAAACCTCGGCCACACCAACGCACAATCTAGATATGTCCAGGCTATCTTTTACAAATAACGAACACGATACTTGAATGACACAATCAGGCTATCTATTAGCTACAGTGAAGCCACACAGAGTTATTTAACTCCCCTTCTATTAAGATCAATTGGTGTTGTTTGACGCAAACAATTCTCACAATCATTCAATTGTAAACAGTGGCGAAAGATTTAAACGTGAAGTCACGATGTGGAAAACCCCGGTTAGTTGTAACGCAGGGCAATTTTTATAACAATGAAGTTTATCTAAAAAAGTAGGTGTGTTGGGATTGTATGATACCAAAAATGGCTGTGTTCGGAACGTGTGTGAGACGATGATATGTTTGCTTTTATGGTAATGTCAAATATGTCTGTGAATGGAGACGAAGTAAGATTTTCCGGAACCAAATCAAGCTCACCATCAAGCCGGTATATCAGTTAATTGACGGTCGAGGAGTTGAACTCCACGAGCGTCAATCAGTGGAATTCGTCATTAATATAAATGGTAATAAGATGGAAATACGTTTTTTTGTATAAATAAAAAAGTCTCGATACTCTCGATGAGTTAATACTTAAAGAAAAATGATAATATGTAAATCTATATTATGCAGATTTAATATTCCATTATTAATTCAAATAATACTATGATAAAAAAGATATTTCTGAAGAATACAATTTCTGCGAAACTGCAGCGCTATAAAGGTTAAAATCTCTCATAAGAAAATAATTATGAGGCAGACATTGAAAATTAAACAAGGTGTGGCGTCATACTGCAGGACAGCCTTAATAGGAAACTAGGTTGCATCTGTAGCAGTTAGGGTTGCCACGCTACAAAATAATACTGCGAAATAAAAATAAATGAAAAAATGATTTAAATACACAGAATGAATCTCTTTCTTTTTGTTTTTAATACACCTTGTGTCTAGTTTATTTGCTAGTTACACCATAACCTTTGTTTTTATCACATTACTGTCCACCCCAAGGTTGCCTGGATGAAACCGTTTCCAGCGATAAGGCCGCCCATTGTACATTAAAACTGTATACACATGCTACCTACTAGTCTACTAGTCCTACTGTAAATATTAAATTAGTGTACAATAAAGAATTATCTATCTATGGGGTGCCTCGATCATTATATTTAAGAGGAAATAATTATTATTATAGCACAAGCGAATACTGAACAGTCGGGTATGTTATTTTATTACCTAATATTTATACTTACGACCTACGTTACCGACTTACCGTCAATTCTAATAGTTATTATGAAGATCTATTAAAATTGGCGGTACGGCGGCGCCGCCGTGATACAGTGATGTGATGATCGAATCTTATTAGTTACGTACTTTACATTTGATTACCGATATAATTATTTATTACGAGTTTATGAGCAAGTTATGAGTTTATGACCCATCTGTTATTCATCGATGTTGTATCTAATCTTGAATATTTAAAATGTAATAATTACATATTACTACTTTATACTCATTCATTTTATCAGCGTTGTGGAATTTTAATACCGTGCTAATCCTATTTTGGACACTCGCAATACTAACATGAACAGTAGTTTCTGCCAAAGGCTGGTCCTAATCGTACCCTGTTCTTTACGAGTATTAGCGTGATCAACTCCTAGAATAGAATGTATGAGATATGATATTTCCTGAAGTTTACGCGAACATCACTCATCGAAATATGTAAAACTTTTTAACGGATTCTATCCCTCGGGTGTCCCCGCGATCTCCTCGACAATGGCTGCTGAAAGATAGTCGAAACGTCGGGCTAAAAGTAAATAATAACAAATAAATCGTGATAGAATCCGTTAAAAATTGCTTTTATTGTGATGTATGGGATAATACGTATTTTGAAGTTTATGACATTCCCCAACGTATGTCAATCATATCATATTGATCAATCTATTCTTTTAAAAAAGCGTAATGCCACTTTCTTGTCTATAGGGTCATCTTACTTAGGCACTTGTCCCACCGCCGGCGAGAAAACGAGTAACTATCGACTATTTTCTCGCTCTAGAAACGTACAATAGATATACATTCCGTGTAAACAAAAGAGATGCATATACAAATAGTTGATCGCTGACTGTTCACACTGCCGGCGAGTACTCGCTTTACTAGTTTGTCGCTGAGCGACAAGAGCTATGAAAAATAACACTCGCTCAGCGATACTCGCTAAGCGATTAGCGAATATTGCTAATTTCGGTGTCAACTCATGGTAAAGCTAGGAACAGTCCTAGCTAGCCAAGCGTACAGGCTTGGCTGCTCGAAGTGTTGCGAGTAATCGCTCACCTCACTCGCACACTCGCTTATAGCCGAGCTACAGAACTATCGGAAATACGCACTCGCTCCTCGCTGCTCGCCAACTCGTTTGTAGCTCTAGCTTTACTCGTTACTCGTTCATCGTTCCCAATGAGACAACTGCCTTATTCAACTTGACCAACTATGTATAACGTAACTATGCGCGTTCGTTCACCGGACCACCTTGAAAGTTGGCACGTGTGTGTTTCATGGAGAAGTTTCATGTTCATTTTAAACCGAAAAACAAACGCACTAGTATTATACAAATGTAGGTACGTTTATGACATCATGAATTCGAATCGTCTCAAAATAATAATAGCACTAAAAGAATGAAGACTGAATAGCAGGTTTATCGTCTCCTTTTGAGAAAACATTTATAATGAACTTTGTTATTCAAGTAGTTTTATGTTCTAGGTCAAGTATTAAAATGTAAAGTTCTTATAAGGTTAAAATACTATTATCTATGCGATTTTTGCTAATGATTCTAGACAAAATAATCTTTAATGCATGGTGATGTATGTCGTCTGTGTGGACTTTAGACTGGGGGTACAAAAAGAAAAATAATGTGTTGCGGTTGTTGCGTGATTGTGTTAGAAACATATAGGTACAATTACACTGTTTCAAATGTATAATAATAGGTAGAATGATTTTCTGTAAATCATTTTTCCTATATGCATTGACGTATGTACGCATCTTTCAATTGTATACCTATCTGGGGAGGTTTTTTTCATCATAATTTTCAGGTGTCCTGTCCAGATATGAAAAAAGGTAAGGTGTAGAATGTTATGCACCGTGTCAGAAATTATCAAAACTTTTTACCGACAGTGACAATAAAAAGTTTTAACCTAATTTTTTTCTTCAAATAAGGTCTTGGAACGTCGGATGTTCATATTGAAAGTTCAGGTATCCTCTCAGTTAAATATTATACCGACAACCCTATCCATATTTTACTGTAAAGGGCGTTTAAGACAACGTATGACTCAATACGTACTTAGTAAGGCAAAGGTATTGCATATTGTACACACAGCTTATTAAACATAACTAAATATACCTCGGGACACGTATCTTGGACCTAAATCGCGAGGCAAACGAAACCCTGGCGGATTGTCTTGTAATAATCTATGTTTGGTGAATTTGAGCTCGTCTACCGCCGTAGCACCCCGTGCTATCCTTAAAAGGCACCCAAGAAACGTGTACTGCGCGTATTTTGAGCACATTTTATGTCCAAGATATATGTCCCGAGCAATAATTGCACATTCAAATTGATATTAACAGGCTAGCTGCTAATAAAACGGTGGACGTATTTGTTGAAAATTGGCTATTGTTTTTGTTGTTTCTTTATGCGGAAAATGTTCCGATAGGTACTAGACATGCTTGTAGACACATTAAATTATATTATAACGACATACAGTACTTACAATTGTGTGGTAAAATAGCACATGAGACTCAAAGTCTGCATAAATCTGTTTTAAATGCAATTATGTTTTTGATTTACTTCAACTTTAGGATGGTAACCTCTTGCATTAGGATTGCCGTAATCTCTCGTTCTAACTTAGGTCAGACTTCACCAGTGAAACGATTGCGTTCAAGTTAAACTAAATTTTACTCAATGAAATTCAATAAAAAATATGAGAAGGATCTCAATTTAGTTTGCATTAATCCCCGTCTCTATCATTAATCGAATTATATATGGTTATAATAATTAAATATGTGAAGCATATATAAATTTTGAGTTTTATGTGTCTTTAGCGGTGTTTTTAAAACCAAACACCTACTAATAATAATAGGAGCTTTACCTGCAGCCCTGTAGTAGATTTATATGTTTTTGAAATTGTGAGATATTTTCGTAGTTTGTCAGCGGACCCCGGAATCTGAGGTGAAGGTCACAGATACAATCGGGTATAACCCAAGAATAATAATGATTCGTGGTTTATCGAGTTAACTACTTCGCGTTCAGACGCGAGGTTCATCAGTTCGTTCATTCATCAGCGAGTTCTATCAGTAGAAAGTGATGTTCAAAATCAAAGTCCACAATTCCATATTATGCAAACAATGGCAAAAATAGTGGGCTTTAGTAAACGGTCTCTAGAATTACCTTATCACGTTTTGCTTATTGAATCCGGGATTATAGGAGAACGGAAACGCGTTTTAGTAAACAATTCTCCGGCTAAACGATACTGTAAAGATAAGAAGTACTAAACCGTTTATTTGGACGTAAATGTTTGCACTGCTCAGTTGTTTTAATAGGTTTTAAATTGGGTGTATGTGGCCTCACTAAGAACTTCAACCCAACTTCACCTCAAAGCCGGTACATCTGCAGATTGGCACAGTCTTTCTTTTCTATATTCGTCCCGCCAGTTGACGACACCCTGCTGGATGGTAAAAAGCAAGGGTGAAGTCCAGATGCTGAGATGCCCAAAATAATGCCCTAACTTGACGGCCCTGACAGATGCTTTTTCACGCTCCGCTTGAAGAACCCAGGATTGTAAGAAAAGAGAAATATGTAGGTGTAATCGGACCCCGGGCTTAGAGGTAACAATGCTAAGATGATGCTGAGTAGAGCTTTAGGCTGCCTTCCAAAGTCAAAGTCAAAGTCAAAAATCATTTTATTCTGTATAGACCATCAAAACGGCACTTACAAAACGTCAATAATATACATATATGTACTAAAGACTAGCTTAGCAAATGGACCACCGGTTCGAAACGCGGCCCCGGCCTGAGAAGACTCCGGCAAGAAACTCAGCGGGCTTTTTTTTTTTTGGTCTATTTACAAAAAATGCTTAGTCTACTTAGTCTAAATACAATCATTTGTTTGAGAAGCATGCATGAGTGAACAGCTCAATTCCAAGCAAGTTTACCAAAGATGTGCTATGCAGTTATGGTATGAGTATGTAAAAGTTAAACTATGAAACTATGTGACCGTTTCCATTGTGCTATGCTATGTAGCTTAGCCTATATCCAGCAGTAGACTGCAATAGGCTAATTGATTGATTGATGTAGCTTAGCGAGTAAGATGTGCTATGACGATGTGCAGCTCGAGCTATGGGATGTATCAATCACTTAACCGTACAGAATGAAAATATCCTACTTCCTACAATGTTCAATAGCTCGCATCCATAGCTCACATCCATAGCTCGCATCTTTCTATATAAAAAAACTTCGCTTAGCTGAACCCCTTTCCACCAGGTGCTATGTTATGTGGACCAATGAATTTGATTGGTGAATATCAAACGCAGCGGGAAGGCAGTCATGCTATGGTAACCGGTAGTCAGCTGTTTAAATCATCTCTTACGATTTCTATAAGCGGTGACAGCCGGTCTATTCCTAGACCAGAGAACATAAGAAACGGCAAACATCCAATTACGTGTGTTTATATAATAATACAGAGTATTAATCTTGTTCGTTGCACACATTGAATACATATCACTTGGCTCCGATTCTAGATGCTGTACAGCCGTACAACAAATATAATAAACATGATATTTCAAATGTGCGAAGAACCCGAGTTCAACAAACTTTCCTCAATAAATATTTTATACTGGAAGTTTCAATAAAGTGCTTTTCTCTTCTAAATTTAATATGGAATCGCACTACATTGAGTGAATGACCTGCGCTTGTGTGGATCATCATACCATTACTGGCCGGTGATTAGTGTGTGACGCATGATAATCACGAGTGTCACGGCATCGAAAGCGCATCTTGTATTTGCCCTGACATGACATAACGAATCATAACCGATTGAGGTAGACATTCATGGATGACAATTCAATCAGACACTCGGTTCTCCCTCGATACAGCAAATCAGTGAAGGAATCTTCTTCTTTTTTCATTAAGAATCGAGAAACAAATCAAATATTGCACCGAGCGAAGATTTTGAATTAACTATGTAAGAGAAATGTATTATGATCTGCTGAGCCGAGTCCTAGCTGTAGTAGTTAAGGTAGTAGGATAAACTTAATTCCCTAGTGACAAGTGTCTTAGTGCAGGTGTTTTTTCGAATTAGGTGTTACTTAGACACGTGTTTCCTTCTTCCAATAGTCCTGCGTCCTTTAAGCGGGGTGTGAAAAAGAATCTGATTAAGCTGTCAAGCTGATGGCCACCATTGTAAGATTGCAGGTATCTGTAATGGTGATCCTCTTTCCTGAGACCTTGCCTTTAGCAACCATATTGACTTTTTCATAATAATAATAATAATAAAAAAAAAAAACATTTATTTCGGACAACATAAAAATCCATATCTTGTTAGTAACAGTAGGTATATACTTATAAATATGTTAGTACAAATTGGCATTGAGTCTTTGTTAGCATTTATCATTCTATTATCAAAAGTCAAAATATACAATCAAATGTCAAAATGTCAAAATATTAATAGTATAAATAAAAGTAACTGATATTGTCCAATTTAATTAAAAGAATTATGTATGTATTAATTTTCATATTTCAAATATTTAGGTATTTTGCATTTGAATAGGTAGGCACAATTATCAAGATTAAAAATTTCACGCCCAGCTTGAAGGACCCGAGACTGTAGGAAGACGTGTCCTATATAAAAATATTTGCACCAGTAGGATGGTGAGGATTTCTTGCCATATTTGACATCGAAACTTAGTCCTCCTCTTGCGATTACCAGTAAGGTCTTCCACGTCCAAATTGCAGGTCATACCCATCGGAACTTAAATAGTGAATGTTTTTAAAACGAGTTTCAGCATCCAAATGAAAAAAGTCTCACAGTTAATCACAATCATTTGATGTCTCTGGATGCGATAGTGACATAAGGATGATTGATTTTCAAGAGAACGGATGTATAATGTGTCTGTAATAAATAAGATATGAGATAAGATTTCCATATCAGTGGCAGTTACGAGATTACTCAGGGACTACAACTATCACAGTCGTTTTATCTCTTTGGCGGTGTTAGTAATAGAAATCAATAGTTTATCATGTGCAGGTTAAAGCATATTCGCATGACGACAACCATCATTATAATTATATGTATAATTTATTATCACTATGTTATAATTATCTATATACATAATATAAAAATCAATTGCTGTTCGTTAGTCTCGCTAAAACTCGAGAACAGCTGAACGGATTTATCTTATCTTGGTCTTGAAATGTTCGTGGATGTCCAGGGAAGGTTTAAACGGTGAGAAAATAGGTGCAGCGGGAACGGGAAAAATATGGCGGTACGAAGTTCGCCGGGACAGCTAGTTAGAAATATAAATCTATGTATATTTAAATAAAAATAGATTGCTGCAAAATATTCCGCTCGTTTAAAAAGTATGCATTAAGAACAAAGAAAACCAGTTGTTTGTGTGTGTGTAAGTGTGTTGCAGTGTTACAACATTAAAAAATACATAAAACAAGGAGTAATAACCAAAGACCATTCGTAAATTAAATAGCGAAGTAATTATAAGTTATTTGTGAATTTTTATTCACGAAACGTAGGGATGTCACGTCAGTCGTTTGATATCAAATAAAATATGGCCGGGTACTGAACTTTTCCTATAGATTTAGATCGGCAACTACCGGAACGGACTATTGAAACGATAGTTCGTAAGAATATCAGTAGAGCCATTTACATCCACATCTCAAGTTGAGTCGAGTCGAGCCAAGTCGAAAAATAAGAAGTTGGTCGAAGCACTGTCTCCATAAGGGACTGGTCGCTTGGGTTCAAGTCCCGCTTTAGGTATTTATTTTTTTCGATATAATACATAATTAATCATCACCTCAATTTCCTAAGATAAGTCCTTAATATCAAAAGGTAAATTTTTATACCACTTAGGTCGCAGACAAGCACACGGTCCACCTGATGGAAAGTGGTTACCGTGGCATATGGATGAGTGCAACATCAGAGGATTCACACTCGTGCTGCCGACCCTGTAAGAACAAAGAGATTCTGAGCCGTCAGCGCAGAAGACAAGCAGGACAATCTTTTGATCTTTCCACTGACAGCACAAAACCTGTGAGCTCTGGCTACCCTACAAGTAAAATAGTTACAAGTATCATTTCACAGTTTGAAGCGTCGGTAGGTAGCTTAGTGGTTAAGGGGTCGGCCTTAGATCGAGAGGTCCCGGGTTCGAATCCTGGCCATTACACTACAGACGTGAACCCACTCCTACCACAAGCAATTTAGCTAAGCTGGAGGGGTTAACGGGAATATTAGTAATTTTGGTTGCTAATATTCCTTAAAAAAAGTTTAAAAAATCTACGAAGATTTATGTGACCTAGAGACTAGTCAAAGAGACAGCCCTGATGTCAGAAAGATTTTTATGATGACGGCCAAGGTTAAAGATCACCGGAGAACAAAAAATAAACAGAATACCTACTAAACGTCTAATTTGAAGTGTGGAAGAGTTAAAACTCGATCTCCGGCGGTGACGTCATGTAGCTAGGAATGATGAACGGTTATTGTTCCAACAAGTAGTAATATTATAGAGAAATATAACCTGCAAGCACTTATAGCTACAGCAGGTTATGAATGTATTATTAAATAATGAATGCTGGTCTGATTTTTCAATGATTTTCAAATATTTGACGGGAAATGTTATTACGCGAAATCCAATAACCCCGAAGAGTGTCAAAATCACAGTAAAAACCCCATTAATACACTGCTTCCTGCACTGCCCCGGTTGCATCTAAAGCTGGAGCTCGGGGTCCGCTCTCCTACTCTACTTCTCATTTGATTTATTTGGCTCTTGAGGGATTTTGTTCGGGAGGAAAACTTGCGCCAGAGCAAATGAAGATGGCTTAAGATCCGGAGATCATGGTGAACCCCCAACAAATCTTCAATATTCATTTAATCAGATTTTTTACTATCCAGATCCGGGTCAATCAAGTCTCTACTACACATACATACACATATTCACGCTTGTAAATCCCCGAACAGGTGTATTTCCTCAATTATGATTTTCGGTAGGGGGAAAAGCCTATTGCCGTCTCCACTGCACATGACTTTATTATCATCACCCGTGACAAATTCAATGCATTGTTTTAGCTCACGATTTCTGTATTTCTGTATCACATACACACACACACACACACACACACACATATACCCCCTCCTTTTTGCATGCAGTGAAATTTTTGTTAATGTCTATTGCTATTGACTTGGAACAATCCACCTTCTTATCAGGGTAGTGGCGTTGATGGCTGCGCTTCAGTGTATACTTTTGCAGTCATCATCGACTCAATTTTGTCTATGATCTTGTATTACCTTTGTTCCTAATAAAGATTTAAAAAAAAAAAATCATTAGGATTGCTCGATTGTATGACTAATTTACTCCCTTATCAGTTTTTATGCGTCGAACAGCACTGGTATTTAATTATAACCTATCTATAGACCTTCAGTGAAGGTCAGGATCACGTTTGTTAATGCGCATAGAACCTGTTGTAAATGGCGCTTCATCGTGACATGACTTTTTCTTCTACGTGTACTAGATACGTAGAGTAAGTACCTATCTAGTATACGGCTACACCTCGGAACTAGGAGGTAGGACACGACGGTATTTCCGGTCCAATCGAGCAGGCCGAATGCGGAAGTAGGTACCTACCTCCGCCCTACAGAATACCGCGGCTATAATTACCTCGTGTTGTGTTCCCGGCGGTGAGTAGGGTAGCCAGAGAGCGTACCGGAGAGATTTTGTGCTGTCAGTGGGAAGACCAACCTTGTCTTCTGCGCTGACGGCACAAAATGTCTTTGTTCTTACAGGGTCAGCAGCACAAGTGTGACTCCCCTGGTGTTGCGCTCGTCCATAGGCTACGGTACCCACTTTCCAGCAGGTGGGCCGTGTGCTTCTCTGCGACCCTAAGTGGTATAAAAAATTTAACGGTGAGGTGGATATGTCGAAATAGGTCGAAATTGAACCGGCTATACACGTACCTACGGTATCTCTCGCGACAGTCAAGTGGTACTGGAGACTAGGTGTAACATAGAAAGGAAATTTCAGAGACCTATCGTTGTTGGTACCCGTTGTTCGTAACCCCGACACGTCACGTGGTACTATTACTTATTCTGTGCCCCGACTCCCTGACTCCTAGAGAAAGGTGTGCTAGAAACGATGCCGCCACCCTGGGCCTGTTTCTGCTAAGGTGAAGGCGGAAATAGGTACTGTCACCACCAGGCCTGCGCTCACGAACGACGGAGATCGTTTTCATCGTGATAGGTCTCGCGTAACCAAAACGGCTGGATGGATTCGGTTGAAATTCTGCCCACCAGAGAACGAATCTGAAAGGTGACCGGGAATAGGGGCGTGTGTCCCTTGACACGCGATCAGTAGTCCATTATGGGCAGCGTGGGTTTTGATTAAAGACTAGTGATTGAAGTCATAAAGCGAAAGCATTCTCATATTATGATTCATCTCACATTTTTCAAGCGACAGATAATAAAACTAAACGATAGTTGAAAAAAGAATTATTAGGTATGATAGGTATGAAGTTTTTGAAAGAATTAGGTATAATATGTGTTGTTTATGACTTCGTGGAATTTACCTGTATTCAACGTAAATACGAGTAGGATTACAATAGAGTATTAGGTACCTATTCTGAGCATATAATACCGACTTGAGAAATTTACATCTGAGTAATAAAAGTTGCAAAGGTTGAATAACATCCGGCTTTCAACCCACAAAATAAGCACACATCTTATGGCTCTTCTACACGTAGACAGATTCATCCGAAAACGTGTAGAGAACCCTTTACGTGAATATTGTGCTTTGCATACTTCGAAGTTACTTTTAGTAACTAATGGAACACTTAACTAAGCTAAAACTTTAAACAGTAAATGAGGAGTAAATGCAATTGCTGCACAAAAGCAAGAGTAATTTATCTACTGACAATGCATCTTCTTACTGGCGAAGGTAGACTTATTAACGGCAAGATTTAAGTGAGGACAGCCATCCCGTTTCGTGTTGTTTTGACTTTTAAATTTAAAATACATACAATATTCTTGTTAAGGAAAGGACAAACTCGGGACATGACTCGATAATGTTTCGAGTTATGCACTGAAATTTGGCTTTGGGCTTTCATTCCTTAGGATACTCTGTCCAACTTACACTGGGTTTCTTTCCACGGTGCAAGGTTTCACGGACGCGGAGACATTTACTATGACAAGCGTGTCTGCACAATCACAGACGAGCCCCATTCTAAGATGAGTAACCCGCGAAATCGTGCATGGTTCCATAAAATCGCGGGCCGTGGAGAGGCTTGAGGTACCTGAGTCCTATCCTAGTTTACGGGACGTATTTCTATAGGTACTAAAACGTATCCATATCGTCGCATATGCCGCAAGTAATGGCAATACTGTGACTGATTTAGCCATGGAATTAATCAACTGATCAGCCGTCGCGTGCCAACACATCTGTTTACGTTCTTACGATATGTGGATGTCCTTAAACAACATGCATTTTCGCCAATACTTCCTAATTAATGTTCATTTTTCAACTTCATTTGCAAGCCAGTGTACCTGTTGAGTAACGGACGAGGCTCTGGCACAGATTTTTCCTCTCGGAGAAATGTTGTTCATACAAAACCCTTTTAAACCAAATCAAAAAGAGGATTCAAGCGAGAACTTAATAATTAGATGTACTTATCACCTTTGTGCCGCAGATCCGAGACGGCGGCGTGCGGTTTTAGTTGGTTGGAGTGCACGCCAGCTGGATGAATCCGTGGGTTTTCTGCAGGAATAGCGTACTAAGTTAGCACTTTCACCTCCAGTACCCTAGGTGAAAAGTGTAATTCTAATTTTTTAAATTAACCTGTACTGTATAATGCAATACAATAATAGCAATATAATAATATAATGCATACTGTATAGTGTAATTGAGTAACAGCATCTAGTATATGAACTTTCACACACTTCCGGAATTTTAAATTTGTTTGCTTTGTTTGCGATAATAATTCTCCATCTGGTATTAAGTTTGTTTATAAAAGATTGAGTTATTTATTTATTTAATAAATTTTTCGTACATCACGCATTTTTCCTTTCTATTCTCTAGCCACATGAAACGCTAACAGCAATAATGTCACCTGAAGAGTTTCGACTGTGGTCTCCGCACACCTCCAGGGTAGAAAAATGAGAGTATAAACATGCATTTTGTACCTATGTTACTTATATGTGTTATTGACATGACTATGACAATGCATGATTTGAGTTAACCTATGAGCTCATAAAATACTTATTAAACAAATCCAATTTAGTTTAGTCGATTTACCTATCTATCTGGATATCATACGACATACGACGAACATTATTTAAAAATAGAACACTAATAAACGATTCAAAAATCGAATCACATGAGTGTTGGCCTGAAATCACCTACGGCCAGATACATCGTTCGGTGTCATAGCTTCTTACTGGCTCACAGGTACAAGTGTACAATTGATGCCACGTCGACACCGTGTAACCAGTTCTAAAATAAGATGAAAATACGTAACGTGCGCTCGCCAGTCTGCCATTGATATCCGAGTACTTTGATGAGTCATGTTACCGTCTGCTGCCGAAGACCGTCTGGTAATACACATGCGATAGAACTTACGAGAGGACTGTCAAATTGTTAAGCAGTATGAAAAAAATTCTATACAAAAATAAGCTGTGGTTTTTGTCTTGTAAGATGGACAGATACACAGATAGAATGGTGGCGTCATTCGCCGGGTACGTGGAAATCGTATTTTTCGATACCCACTAATCCGCATGTAGTCTATTGTGTACAATAGGTATGTACACGATGTGTATTTAAATACCTACTCGCTTGTCTATTAGAATGAACTAATTTATCAAAATGTTCATCAAGCAGCCAAATATTACAATCGTTCTTACTGAATCACGCCAGAATGCCTGAATGGATCTGAATGAAATTTGGCAGAGATAAAATTTATATTACTGAGAATAGGTCGGGGCACCGGGATCAGTATATCACGCGGGCGGAATCGCAGGCAACAGCTAGTTATAAAAAATATCAATCAATCAATCAATCAATTAGCCTACTGCAGTCCACTGCTGGACACTTTTTATTGGGAGAGGCCAATAAAAAATTTAATGAAGAATATTTACTTTCATCATTCTTGGGAGATTTATACATCACTAACTGTTGCCAAAAAGTTTAATTAGAATCCATTCAGTAGTTTTTACGTGAAAGAGTAACAAACATCCTCAAATACATACATCTTCACATACTTAGTTTCAAGGAGTAACGCGACGACATACGATACGGTCATACGGTCCGAGTTGTGGTGTCATTATTAACAACTACCGTGCTTATGTATGTCATTTGCGGCGCCTATTATTTACCAGAAAACCCCGAAAGCACAATCCTAAAACATCAGCGGGTAATTACTAGAACTGTCCATTAGTTCAGCAAGCCGCAAGTTTTTCCGTTAAACGTATGAAAAATAAACAATGATGCGTGCCACACGTTCACTGTTCACAGTACATAAAGGTATGATGCCGTAGCCGACCACATACGACAACGACAGATGCATGCAGCAGATACAGCGTACCCATTACTTGCTAAACTCCTATACGGATGAAAGAGACCATTGAGAAGCTGCAATGAATTACGGGCAACTGCTGCGTGCGTCGGCAGTTGTCGTATGCAGTCGGCTTCGGAAGCATACCTTAAACCTTCAGAATATGTTAACCTAAAAACAAAATCATTAAGTAAATACATGACTAGGTACTCTAGACAGACAGGGAGAACCAGTTTGTAAAGATATTGCTTAAGATAACAAAAATGTACCATCCAAACATTTTCTTTTTATCTGAAGTTCGCAGCGGCTTAGCACACATTATTGTATTTGAATTGCGCCCGTATCAGATAAGTAAACAATATGCTAGCATACAGAACATTACACATATGATTACATTGATTATATAGACTGTACTAGATCCGCTTGCGAGAATTTGTCCCGCAGAAACAAATTCTTTTCCGTAGTAAAAATTACTCATGGGAACTCGTGGCAAATGGTAACTAAGTAGTTTAAAAAATTGCAAGGTTAAGCAATATTAGGCAGGCCACTCTTAGATTGGGAGACCGTTCTGACTAGAGGTCGCACTGTCTTTTGTGCCTTGGAGAGAAGGTTGGACACTTGAACTGATGGGAGAGGTTGTCAAACGAACATCTATGGCATTCGTTACGAATAATTTGGAAGCCCTAAAAATCCGATAACCGCCTTAACTACAGAACTTCTAATTCATCAGTGGATTCTAGAGGTCAGATGGCAATCGCCTCATTAAAGTATCGAAGTCCGGCTCGAAGGACGACGACCTATGCAGAAAATCCTGTAAATCATATTATTTTCAATTTAGGTATTCTAACCTTGTTTTAAGTAATAAGGACGAACAAATATATTTAAAATTACCGTTAAAAACAGATAATGAACGAGTGAAACAGATATCTATCATTGTCTAACAGCTACTTAACTTTTAGACAATGATTCATTGTTCCGTCTAGTCTGTGTACACACACATTTGCACATATTTAAAATAATGAATCACAATTATTACTACTATAGCGCCATTTCCATGGAGAGAGTTTTTTGCCTCGAAGATAAGATTATCGTCAGTAGAAAGAACATGCGGCGCAGTCTTTGGGGACTGCCGATAGACGTGAAATGTGAAAACCAAGTAACTTGTGAAATGTATCGTCGTGATCGTGAAGTCAGAATGGGTGGAACCTGCATTAGGTGAAGACTATCATCTTCAAGAGTTCCATGATTTCTGTTCAGCCAAAAGGTGCTTAACGCGCGTAAGAAGTTTTGCACTTAAAAAAATATGATCTCGTAATATAAATCGATATCGCATGTGGAAGGGCGATAATCGCTTATCATTACAATTTTACTATCCTTCCCTTTGCATCTCTCTTTATTATATTATACTAGCGGCCGCCCGCGACCTCGTACGCATGGAGTTGATTAACCACCGTTTTACCATCTTAGTAGTTTCGTAAAATCCGTTGTTAGCGGATGTCTACGCCCTATAAGGAACCTACCTGCCAAATTTTAAGTTTGTAGGTGTTAGGTATAGTTTCCGAGATGTCATGATTAATCAGTGAATGGTATTTGGATACAACTGGGACTAACACTAAAATAATGATGACTCAATACCATTTCCTATGAAAAATTTAAAGAATCATTTACTTAACTAATAAATTTCATTCGAATTGATGCCAGAAATATTGTAATGATGAACTCATTACATATGCGAAAGGTTGACGAACACGCGTTCATTTCTTAAATACGAACAGAAATGATAAGTGTTTGCAATTCTCTTTCTGATATATTTTTTCTCGAAATATTATCTACATAAGTCTGTAAGAAATTGAGAAATGTATTTTTTTTTTCAAATGGACGTAGGTATAATTTTCTGGAATCTGTGGCTATTGTAACAGCCATGTAACCTTTTAGAAGGTGTAAGGACTAAGAGTGACACTGACAGGCGACCATAGGGATATTCTGGCCACTAATGGCGAAAAATAGGGCACTTTTGAGGGTCGCGTTATGAACCCAACATGGTGGTGAATGCATGGAAAGCTAAGAAAGAGCTCTTCCCAATGTAAGATTCTATTAAAATGGTTTGTCAACTACAATAAATTCATTGTAGATCACAAAGGTAATGTTTGAATGCATGCCAAATTGTATTTTCACAATATACTATGTTACTGAGCTATTATTCTTGCAATATTTTTGAAGCACTATGATAGGATATAGGTATAATATGTTACACGATTTTAAAACCTGAAATACTAATGCAAGAATTTTGAAGTGTTTCATCCAACTATGAGCTTTGGAACTTGCAAACCATGAGACAGGCACAGCAAACTGTGCACTGCGAGAGAAGGAAAACTTGAAATAAAAACCTGTACTAACCCGTCCATTGATGGTTCCATGGACGCGTTAGTACAGGTTGTTGTCTGTTGTCAGCCAAAGCCTCCCAAAATTGAGAGGCCTATGTCCAGCAGTGGATTGTGATAGGCTAATAATTGATTGATAATGCAGCAATGCTAATTGAGGTTGAACAGACTATCAGCAAATGCTCCAGTAAAATTCAGGTAAACCAGAAGAGTAGGCAGAAACCTTATGCATCAAAGTGTAAGCTTTGAATGAAACTCAGAACTGTACTCGGATGCTGATGATGTATGCTGTTGCTTATGTAAGAATTTATGACTATTGTTTACATTGTTATGCGAGTTCCACATGAACAATGGGTAATTATGTATTTTTAAATCTGTTTATTAGGTATGCAGCTGAATTTGGATTGTGAAGGTGTTCTAGTGAGCCTTTGTGCTGTGGGCTCACCAATGGTATGAGTTATTTACATTCTAAATTCTATGGGAATCATCAAGAGTTTGTTCTATCAGGAGGAAATACTACCTGTCACAATTAACATAGGTATTAATGTTTGATCTCTTTACAAATATCAGATTTCAAAGTTTATGAGTGGCTTTACACATGGTGTATAGGAGTTTAGACAGCAAATAAGTCAAACTTGAAATGGAATGCCGACTCTGGTTAAAAAAATAAGTCTATCTCTCATTCTTTTCCTTTTATGACATAAAATTTCACTGCATAACAAAATTCTTACTGTTGAGATTCAGTATTTAGACTTCATTTCAGTAGTAAAAATAAAGAATTATTTTATGTTAATGTATAATATTCAATACTACTGTGTGACTTCCCTAGTGTTGCAATTGTCCATAGGCCATGATAACCACTTTCCATCAGGTGGGCCGTGTGCTTGACTGCGATCTGAGTAGCATTAAAAAAACTAACAAGCCATCTTCTAATCACATTAGAGCTTATTGTTCAATAACATTATCTTATTCTGTCTTTCTTTAATCTTCATTTATGAAGAATGAATGATTAATAAATTAATGAATGATGAAGTTTTAAATAAGGCTAATCATGACATTGTATATTTTGTAAGAGTTTCATTTCATAGATATGGTAAACAGCTATAGTAATAAATATTTTTCATAGACTAATCACAGTCCGGTAACAGAAATATGGTGGATACATACAGTGACTAGTCATTTTGAATATATCCTATTAGATATACATCTATTAAACATGTGGTCAAATATGCCAGTAAGTTTATACTAACTGACAAAAGCATTGTACCAATGTATAGATGGTATAATACATGAAACATCTGGTACTAAAACTTTGGTTTACAAGGGAATACCTACTCAAATTAAACCCTTATAAGGTCTATATTCTAAAATTCTAACTTGTTACTAAAGTATCTTACAAATTATGTAAACATAAAACAGTTTTCATATGTACCTATAATTTTATTTAAATTTTGAGATTATTTGTTTTACAAAATTTTATTCTGTTGATATTATCATGAGTGGTAAAATGATGAGATGATTTTATTTTCCAGTCTAATTTTAATTATCAAATATTGTTAACTTATAGTTGCAGAGAGTTTGATGGTAATTTAGCTACCTTATTGTTTAAAAAAAAAATTGAGTGGCTGGACTTTTTTCACTATGAAATATATTTCACCAGCTACAAAGAATAGTCTAGAATAGCCAAAAACGGTTTGTAAATGATAAAAATCTGTGCTGACGAAATTTTAAAATATTAATTGTTATGTTTTGTTACAAGAAATGTATGTAAATGAAATATTGGCATGTGTTCTTATAATTACAAATTGTTGCCGATATGACTTCAGTGAAGTACGTCAACAGGTGTCATGAGAAGTCAGAAAAAATGCTCGTATTCAGGGTCATGAGTACTTACTCTGCTCATTGGAGGCTGTTATAGCGGCATCGTTCAAAAACGACCCACTCCTCACCACGGGACCCCACTGCTGCCTCCTCCCATTGTCTTTAGACTCTGTCCTCTCTACATCTTCCGCTTTACACAGATGAAAAGCCAAAACGCACCAATATAACACTAAACCGATACGCATCGTGATCTCACAATGACACTATTCTATTACATTAAACCGCACGTAAAAATATAAAATCACCTTAGTAACACAACACTCTATATGTACACATTCTAAAGTACTAAGCAGACCAAATGTTTTATTGTTAAGGCCACATCACAAGTTCAATGAAAAAACATAAAAACTATCTACGATTTTTATCACAGAAAGAAAAAAATATCCAGCGAGGTCAAAAGATTTTGACGTTTAAATTTATTTATTGGCAACATAGGTTTCATACTAAACTATGACAGACGTTTCGATTCTAGTGATGTTCTAAATTAGTCGATAAAACTAAAGTAGTCAAATACAAAAGAATCTTCAAAATATGAACGCACCCGTATTATTTACCAAAATATGTCAAATGACCTTGCCAGTTTGTAAACAATATCTGGAAGACAAACTTTTGATAGAAATTATCTAATTTCCTTGTTATTAATTCATAAATCGTTGTATCTTATCATATGTATTGTGTTTGTATTGAATAAAACGTGTGAAACTGTGAAAATGAATATTGACTTCGAAGCCATGGCGGTTTTAGAAGAAGAATCACAGAACGTAAGTAATCATTATTTTCCTTTGTTACGCTTGTTTACTACGTTAACGAGTTCTATTTTGATCTCCGTCCATATTTTTTCAAGGCACTTATGATACTTTTGAAGGATCACGGCGTGATATTAGTGAATATATAATAAAAAGTCAACTTCCTTAAAAATTGATGTTATTTATAAAATGACATGGTTCCATTTTATTCTATTTTCTGATTGATTTTATTGCACAACAACATGTACAGTTTCATCACGAGTATGATAATTTGAATGACTTCATGCAGCTAATCCTTTTACCATCAAGAAAAACATATATTATGAATAACATACTGATTGAAAGACAATATTTTTATTATCAGCTGTGTTTACTAGGAAATAAAACATGTGGGTGGTGTGATTTATCGACACGTGAGTTTGACTTCCTGTTGTTTAAGGTCATATAAATTAGAACTGTAGACCTATAGATTCTTAGACCCGTATTCTAGAATGGTACTCAGTTCTGACTATCAATTTATCTGAGAACAGATTGTACAGACAATCTGTGAAATCTGTCACTGTCTATACAATTTGCCCGTAGATAACTCGAGATTCAGAATCGAGAACCATTCTTAAATATGGGCCTTAGTTTGATCAGTTTAATCTGGTATAAGGCTTTACCAGGGTTAACTTTTAACAGTGTCTGATCACCTTGGAAAACATAAATATAAAGATAATACAAACTATTGGAGACTGGTCATATTCGTAGATCCTCTGTACTGCGTAGCATAAAAAATTAAGATACAGATAGATGTAATATTTTTTTTGTTTATTTTCTGATACACATCTCTGTTTTTGCCTTTTAAATCTAAAAGTCGACATACAGAAACTATGTAGTATGATTTGTGAAATAAAAATAAATTCTGACCTATTTTTTAATAATATAAGTAGGGAAAATAGGCATGGCACTGAGTCTGGGAATTATAATTTTAGTAAAGATGTCAAAAAAATAAAACTAGTATAGCTTCATGGACTACCAAAAGGTCTTGATGCTTATTTGGAAGACATAGAAAAATAATATGATACTAAATTCTAGGATATAATTTTGAAATTTTCATCAAGTAGTTAGACTAAATTAGACAGAAAAATTTGAGGAGAAATAGTGTAAAATAAATAGACAATGGAACATTATACTTAATTATGTTCAAGTTTATTGATGTTACACTAAATTTTTTAATTTTCAGAGTTAGATATGTACCACTGATTTTGTTCTTGAAATCAACAGTCAACAGTCTATTCAACATTTTCTCAAGAAATGAATGTCATACTTGCATATTATTGCATTGATATAAGTATTAATATTTAGTTTTTAAACTGAAAATTAATTTTAGCAAGCTCAAAGACTTTTTATGATGTATTCCATTTATTCCATGTATTCCGTCTATAGTCGAACTTTTAATCAGCTGCAGTAAAATGACGTTTTGTGGGATACCACTTTTTGAAGAAAAATAAATAGGGATGTGGCTAAGTGAACAAGTGAATCATTCAATAAATGAATGATCTTTGATTTAGTTTTAAAGATTCAATATTAAGTTGTAATGTATTTTTTATTATTACATATGATAAAGAATTGATCTTTTTCAGTGAAAGTATAGGAATGTACATTCAAAACGAATCAAAAATGTCATAATAATGTTATATAGGTAATCAATATTTTTCGGAATCACTGTCGCTGTCGCTTTCGGTCACACTAATGACAAATCTGTCTGTCTATTCATCATCTAATATGATGGAGGTGGTACATATTGTGTTCCTCTTTTATAGTGTGAGAAACAAAAGTCACTCCACTTAGCCGGTGTCACAATATTGATTACTTCTTGGAAAAAAGTTTTCACTTCTAGCATTTCATACGTCTTATTAAATTATCTGCGACGTGCCCCTTTGCCTGAGACCAAAATTACTCATAGGTTTAATTCACATTGATAAGGGGACAGTCTTAGAAGTCTGATACCTTTACAGCCATCTCGAATGGCCTTCACCATATTTGGTTCAAATGCAATATTTTTAGTGGTCAGCCACTCTTGAATTCGTGCTTTCGTCCACGACAACTTCGGGATTGTTTCGCTGGAGAGTGATAGAGCGCGTTGATAATATAATTGAGCGTTGCGAATAATTAGATCATGTAAACTAAGTAAGCTGAATATTTATAGAAGTGTCTCAAACTGACCCGAAAAAATGTTGACCGCCGCCGTGGCACCCACACAAAACACAACTATTAAGTTTGAAACTTATTTGATACTAACACTTTTGAAATAGCTGTCATGTAAACGTTATTTTTCCATTACAAGAAGTGAAAAAAATCCTCGTGAAATAGACCGTTTTAGCCGTGTCAAAACCGACATGTACGGAAGATACCACTTATTACGTTTTTATTTGAGATTAAACTAACATACCTAAACAGCATAAGACTCGAATTAGAAACTTAGGACACTGCTAGGTGTCAAGGATATCTTTCAAATTGGACCTACAACTCATGCTAGCCTAGTACAAAAAAATTCAGTATCGCTTCTACATAATATTCAATAACTTGAGTCCACGCCAAAAACTGATGTTTCGGTGTATAAAAATCATCACAATTGAAATATTACGGCAAATAGGGTAAAATAATGAATGGATTCCACTACTTTAGAGTATGTTTATATTTTTAAAATATTAAAATCATTACCCAGATATATAATATGAATATCTTTTTTCTTATTGAAATTCAAACACAGGTGCTCAAAAGTGGAGGGTAGGTACACTTTTTTTTTGGAGAACGCTCAATTACGACTACTGCTACTGCATTCGGCATGAGTTTGGGTAGAATGCCGGCGAACCACACCTCGAAACACTCAAAAAGGAAATGTGTAAAAGGATCAACGTTTATACAGCCTTTTATTTATATGAATAATAAATAGAATTAAGTATGATCATTATGAGTAAGTTATGGAACGATTAGAATGATCTTCTGTGAACTGAATCACATCCCTATTGAGATTAGGCTGTAAACATTATTTTACGCAATGACATTTTGAAACGTCATTTTACTGCATCTAATTAAAAGTCGAAGTATAGTGTAAAATTTGAAGAATTCAGTGAATTAATTGTGTCGAATGATAACAATGATAGATCATAACATTTTAGTAAAGTACACGCCATCTAGTTATAAAAGCAGTAAAGTATTAGTCTCATGTGTGGTCAATTAATCAGTTGCTGATATAGTTCTACTGGAAAATCAGAGATGGCGCTATACTCAACATTTCAAAAATAAATCTTTGTTTTGTCCTTAGTACTATATTTTGTCTAATAAGTGGATTTGTTCATCTTCTATCTAATATATAAAATTCTCGTGTCAGTTTTCGTTGCCATACTCCTTCGAAACGGCTTGACCGATTTTGATGAAATTTTTTGTGCTTATCCGGTATCTATGAGAATCGGCCAACATCTATTTTTCATCCCCCTAAGTGATAAGGGTGCAGCGGGAACGGGATTTGAATACCACGTGGGCCGAAAATATGGCGGTACGAAGTTCGCCGGGGCAGCTAGTCCTACTATAAAATTGTGTGTAGGTATATATTAGAGATAAAAAAAAAACTTATAGTTAAATTAATGATACTATCTGAAGTATACGCGAATCTCACTCATTGAAATAAAACTACTTTAACAGATTCGATCGCGATATAATATTTGTTATTATTTACTTTTAGCCCGACGTTTCGGCTACTTTTCAGCAACCATGGTCGCGGTCGTCGCGGATCATGACTTAAGATAGTAGTTGTCACATAGTTACATAGAAACTATGAAGGAGGAGAAATCTGTTAAAAAGTACGAAACTATTCTTCAGCAATACGTGAAAAAAATATAGCTAAGAACCATCTCTCAAGTGGATTGTGGTCGTATCCAAATTTCAGCTCAATAAACTAAAATCAATAAGAAAACTCTTCAGAGTCCGCATTTTTGTAATTGGCAGCTACGGAACCCTATATTGCGCGTGGTTCGACACGCACTTAACCGGTTTTTAAAGTAGGCATGGATAGATAAGAAGTACCTGTCTACTTATTTATAAATAAAGTTATTGTGTACCTAAGTACTTCTATTTTTGCCGTGTTGCTTCCCGATGGAGTAGAATAGGGCCACCCCATCTCTTCCTGTCGTGTCGTAGAACTTAGAAGGCGACTAAGGGATAGGGCTGTTCTTCATCCGACAGTAAACATCAATCAATCAATTAGCCTACTGCAGTCCACTGCTGGACATAGGCCTCCCCCAATGTGCTCCACAGTAAACATACAGCCGATGAATAGTGCCCGTTTGAGGGCTATGGGCTCACCCCTTGTTAAGTGGGACCGAAATTCATAATAGTTGAAATGTGGGTGTTAATTCACTTCTGTCTACACCTTTGGGGATTTACAGGCGTGGGTATATTAAGTTCTGTTTTTACGTTTAACCACGGTAAAGGCACAGTAAAAATATACCTAATTTGCGTTACCTGCTGTCTCTACCCTAGTACCTATACATAAGTACTAAAATAGTACTACAATGACAGATAAGAATGTTTGGCGAGACAGATAAGTAGTAATATTTAGCATAAAGTCGGTATTGACATGAAGCGTATCTAAAAATAGGTTACTAACTGCGTAGGATATATTTTATGCATTTGATTATATTGTATTTAGAAAAATAGTAATTTAGTCTGTTGGTAACCACCATCATCGTCTTCCTAGCAATTTCCCACTTATTGCGGAGGCTCGCGACGGCGGCGTGCGGTTTTAGTCGGTTAAAGTCCGACATAACCGCCTCCACCAGGCGGCTGTTTGGATCCGAGGCGGTTCCCGCACGAAAAAATAAATAAAGAAGGGTTCACATATTATTTTCTGAACGGTTTTGTTGGCTTTTTGAGCGGCTCGGCTGTCAATTCAATTGCGTGGCAAGCTATGCCGATGTTGTCAACAAATTCTGCAAATAACAGACGTGCGAAGGAGTTGTGTCACTTTAAAGGCTAAAGCGACTGTGGTCTCATCTTCTATGTCTGCATCAGGACTTCTCTGGCGTAATTACCCTCATCTGTTGTCTAGCAGCTTCGGTATTTAGCCTACTTAGAAGGGTCGACGTCCAACGTCCATCATAGGTCCAAGCAACCCTCAACTGGAAGCCCGTACACCTGCTGAGTAACTGATGAGGCTCTGGCGTAGTGTTTCCTCTCGGAGTTAGTGGTACAGACGGCAGTCGATGTAGAGAGGGTAGTGTCTTCCCATTCATGGGTCCCGGTGAAAAAATGTGGTAAAGTCGTCTACCACATATTTTCGCACCGTGTGGATTGAGAAAACTGGGTAATCCTTTTTAAATCGGTTATATTTTTTGTATGGTCTGCTTGTTGACCAAGTAATTGAAATTTTACTCTCTTTCTGTTAGCTCAGTGATCTGATATTTAGTTACACAGTTTCAGTTCGGATGACAATTATTCAATCAATAAAACTGTTTAGTTTTTGCTAAAAAATATTTGCGGAAGTTGAATCCATAGCAGTTAGTTTTGTTAGAGTGAAAAATAAGTAATCTGCTAACAAAGCTACTTGGATAATTCCCTTAGACAAGTGGCACGTTTACGTTTATGAAAGTCGTAAACATAATGTCAATACATACCATAAATTGATTGTTCTATTCTACTAACGTTGTGCCCAGCCCCTCTAGGCAAATCCTACAGGGGCTGGGTAGCCGAAATTCTCTACTGTAGACTAATGTACTGAGCCTTTGTTCATATTGAGTGTTAGATTAGGTCTTTGGTTAGGGTTAGGTTTTAGGTTATGGTGGAGTCTATGGCAGCCCATGACCAAGATTGGAAAGAAGATTTTAAACCCACCTTATCCGACGTAGTTGCTCTATTGGTACTGCTAATCGAAAAGATAATAATCGTGTACATCTAATTGGAATGTCTTTTAAAAAAGTATTTTCTGAAGCAATTTCCGCACTTAAAAAAAAGTGACCCCCCTCAAAATTTCAGCCTCACCTGAAGATAAGCGAACCTTGTGCTCCGATGTAAAAGCCATTTATGTTGGCTCGGGCCCCGTAGCCCCCGAAGACAGGTGGGGCCCCAAAACACCCATAATTTTTATACTTAGTAGTATTAAAGTAATAAAATTACTTATTCCGTTGCGCTTCGCCCTTCATCGTTGACCTAGGTTAGTATCTGCGTAGTTACCGAGCGGTGCACAGCATGCGCTTACAGTACTACGCAGTACACAGTAATAAACCATGCTATACAGTTTGTATGCGCCCCGTGTTACGGGACTAGTGAGTTTATAGGATTTTGGCGAAACGTCTGAATTTCGACTTACATATTTTTTATTACAAGGTTTACAACTTGGTATGTAATTTGTTCTGGGCAAATCTTGCAACTCGATTTTGAAAAAGTAATTGATGAAACCGATTTTGAATGTAATTTTGCATATACGTTTAGTGCAATGCATTAATACGGTAATCATGGAGCTGGTCTGATGTCAGTAGGAAGGTGGCCATAGGAACTCCTGAATGAAATAAGATAAACATGTCGAGTTTGGGTTCGTTTGTTTTATCTTAGCAAACTCTCTGGTATTATATGGTCTTTAGGGTCAGATAACGGAGGCGGTTGGGATCATGGGAATCTCTGAACAAGATAGAGCAGTTGTATTTGGGTTCATTTGGCTGGTCTTGGTGAACTCGTGCTACATGAACTCGATATTATTAAAACTATAAAATGGAAAATAAAATTATTCATAAAAATACTTTAAAAAACTAGCTTTTCTTTAAAGACTGCTATACTAATACTAATGCGATAATATTAATTTTATCTAAGGGTTGTGCTAATTTACTAACTACACCATATCTTTTGTTTTTATCACATTACTGTCCATCCTAAGGTTGCCTGGAAGAAATCGCTTTTAGCGATAAGGCCGCCCATTGTACATTGAACCGTAATATGCTACCTACTTGTATTACTTTAAATCTATTGGTGTACAAATCGGTTGAGGATATTAAGTCCGCCTTTGTACATTTTATTTGTGCAATAAAGTTTAAAATAAATAAAAATAAAATAAATACAATAAAGAATTATCTATCTATCTATCTATCTAATTTGAAAAGTTTGTATCGTGAACAGAAAACAGAGAAAGAACTTGCTTTTCAAATCAGCCTAGATAAAATTATTTTTATTACAGATTCTTTAAAGCAAAGCTTGTTTCTAAAAAGTTTATTTTTTTATAAATAATTTTATTATTACAAGCTTTTATTTAACTTGTTTTGTAAGTGATTTGTTCGGGACAAATCTTGCAACTCGCTTTTGAAGCAGATATCCTCAACCGATTTTGAAATTTATTTAGATCGATCGATCGATCGATGTAACATGTGCGCTTTTTCCATTCATTGCTAGTTGCAGCAACATTAGGTAATCTGTGGTTGCAGTATTCTCAATATTTATTCTCGTCCTAACTGAACATCTTTCACACAGTCCATACATTTTCTAATAAGTTTTCCTTTTCTCTTTTTGCTGTGTAATCATTGCGTATTGTGTAAAGACATCTGAATGGTCAGCTAATTTCTCAAAAAGAAATAAAAACTTCACACACAAACTTCAGGAAGAGTTCGATGGCGGTGATTTCTTGGCGGATATAGTTATTTTAATGATACATACAGAAAGTACAATAAACAATCAAAGGCCATAACATAACTCAATATTTTTTCTGCGCATGTCTGATGCAAATGGGTCACTAATTTATTACACAGTTGAATCGTGTGTCGCATTATGTAACTAAACCCCACCCACAGTAATTCCATATGTGGTTAGCTACTATGAGAGAAAATAAACATATTATATTGTCTCTTCTTTTTTCAAATTATTTATTTTATGCATTGAAGGGTGTTTTGTTCATTGATGTTCCTGTTATACCGGGTGAATTTATAATCGTTTCGGAAAAAATATTTTGGATACAGTTTCGATAGCAAAATCGTCTGGAAGTATTATTTGGCGAAAAAAAAAAAATTACAACTCCCATACTTTATTCCTTTCATATGTACATTATTCCCATACATTAGAATTGCCAAATTTATACTTTCAGACTTTGCTATCTAAACTGTGTCCAAAATATTTTTATCCGAAACGGCTATAAAATCAGGGTGTATAATTAATACGCGTTTATGGAGTTCCTCCACATCCTTGCTGATAGACGAACGAGGTTCTGGTGCAGGCTTTCCAAACGGCATCAAGTCAGACGGTAGTCCAATTCGTGGACTACCGTGTGCTGTCTACAAAACCGATTTCTGGAAAGGATTTCCCGGATTCAAAGTTCGAAGTTCTTTATTTGTTTGTATTTGTGGATTGCTAGGAAGCCGCCTTGGAAGCACGGACGACAGAATATGTTGGAAGCAACCGGGTTTAGCACTTGGATAAAGACGGGGATTATAATATTAATATGTATTATACCAATTATTCTCTGGACTGTACCATGAACTTTCAACCGCGTTAAGGGTTAATGCCTAGTTTGATGGAGTCTTAGCGTGATATTTTGTAGCAATTTGCCATAGATTCAGCAAAAATGGTGTAATTCGAACTCGGATGGTTAAGTAGCTTAAAAACGCAACAATCTCAGACATGCGCACCAACGATTGATATATGTTCATAAAGTATAATTAAATTATGTGACACATTTCTGACCTGAAATATTTTCCATTCATGTAGCTGCTCTCTTCATGAGCAGACCAGTGAAAATTACAAAAAGAAAATTACCAGTGGGATTTTTGACAAAATATTAATCTCTATTAGTGTTGCAACATACAGTTTGTAGTGGTTACGTCTTTATTTTGCACTCACTGTTACTGAGTTGAGTGCAGCGAAACGATAAGGTCACTTTGTCCAAGGTGGGGAGGGCTACTGCAATACGAACTGTTGCAACACGGCTCATGTTCGCTGCCTACTCGCAGTCTGTCTGTCTGTGCGGATCCATTGCCGATTTAAAAAGTTGTTTTTAAAAATAAGAGGAGTGAACGCGCGCGGTCGTTCCCACTGCGCAACGCGACGCGGCGCAGCCAGTGTGCGTTGAGGCAGTCGCTAGGGCGGACACGACACTCCTTCAATCTCTATAAATCGTAAGTAGTTACACGTTTCTTATTAGATTCTTGTGAGAAAATGTCTGAAGAATACTATTTTTAGTCGACCGGTATGTTAAAATCGTGTGTATACAGAGTTTTATGTGGTTGTCACTGTGTATTTTAGGTTAGAAAATGACAGTTACTACGCCGCATAAATGTACATCGGTTGACGCGAACGTACGACGCAGTTCGCTCGGTATCTGCCGGCCTTTTGTTGCTAACCGAGTAACAAAACTAAGTGCGTATTTGTCTATTGCGTTATTGCAAATTACGTTGAACTCTTTATCGGGTTATCTTTAATTGCATTAATAAGTTGTTATAAGTGAGGTCATGGTTTCTAAAAAGAAGAAGAAAGTAAGTGACGAATGTTAGAAAGTCAACCCTTCAGTAGTAATGCGTAGTGAAAGCTTTTCCAATTTTCTATTTGTGCACTATTATTGACATACGCCTATTTGGTTTTTTTTAGCGTAGACGTAACATTACTAACATTGTTGTGTTATTGTACGATAAGTATCGTAAAAATACAAAAGTGCGCGTGTTATCTATAAACAGTACACAATGAGCGTTTACTTAGTTTTCGCTCTTGTTAACGTATTGCACAACAAGAGGATTATAAACCCCATGGTACTAAAAATAAGGTTTCGATTGCTTTCACTTGGGCGACCAAGTGCAGGGTACGCCATAATTGAGACGGTAAGACCATTTTTTGAGGATTGGCTGGAGAGGCGATATGGTGGTCTCTCCTACCGGTTGACGCGGTCGGTAACCGGGCACGGCTGCTTCGGGAAGTACCTGTGTCGTATAGATCGGGAGCCAATGTCCGTTTGCTATTAGTGCGGGAGCTGTCCCGTGGATACCCCAGCGTGGGTGAAGCAGCGCCACGACCTCGTGACAGCTATCGTTGCGGAAAGCCTCTCCTCCTTGAGACCATAATTTTTGCCATGGTAAGTACCGTGTGAAAATTCGTGGGATTCTGATGCCTCGTTTTGTGAAAAGGTGATGAACACAAAGGAAGCAACGAAAAGGGTACTGCGAACAGGGTACGGGCGAGGACTAGCATCCTTCCGTCCCCCAAAGAACGCACCGGGTGAAGGAGAGCGCTAAACGATCTCCGTTCTCCCTGAGCGTGCGCCAGAAGGCGTAGGGAAGTCAGGGAAGTCCTGCCCATCGCCCTTGCAGAAGCAAGCCCTATACTCCAGAGTGAGGCTGCCTGCACAATAGGCAGCCAAAGGCTGTTGAGGTCACTGAGAATTCGATTTCTAGAGTATACCTGGAGTATACCCAACCACCTCACCGTTAACCTTGTTGAGGTGGTGGGGTTTCCACAGGTAAAAAGAAGTAATACCATGTAAATAGTTAAAACCCATGGAAATGTTGGAGTAGTTAAATATCCATTCGGTCACATCACCATTAACATCTGCTTGCCCTACACCATACATTCTTTCACAAAATTCGTCCATTTTCTTTAAGGTTTTCCCCTCCCCTTGTTATGCACCTGTCTACTATCATACCTAAATGCCTCTTTTTCACTCGTTCACTATTTTTTTTTATTTTTTTTATATTTTTTTTTATATAGGACACGTCAATTTGACTTCGCCTTCGACTTCGTCTATCTTTACTTATCTTTTATATAAGAAACGTTGCCACAAATAGTGATAATACTGATGATGGAAACTTTCAGAACTTTTGTAAATATTATTTAAGATCAAAATAACAAACTTAGTAATTATCTATAATACCTAACTCAACCACATTTTATCTTGCACCACACCCAATAAAGACTATTTGTATTAAACAGACAAAACAACTACATAATCTTACTGATTAGAAATTATAACATCATCAAAATAAATATGCGAAACTTCTTTGTATGTGCGGTTGTTTCTGATTAACCGTTAAGAACTTCCTATTTACTTACTGCAGTAAGTATATGATAGTAAATAAAGACTGTCAATGGTGTTGTATTAGCATTCAGAAGATCATCATCATCATCAACATAAGAAACCGACTGGGTTGAGCTTACCTAAGCTTCGTTCACGCAGTCTTGAAGAAAGAAAACATTTGCTAAAATTGTTCAAAGTTCAGACCATCAGCAGCCCTAGACAAGTGGCTTAATTGTTAGTTAAATAGAATAATGATTGTAAGGAATTGACATATTATTACTTTTAAGACAGTCGTAAACATAATGTCAATCCCATAAGTTGATTATGCCATTCTACGTGATTCTACTAACGAATTGATACTTGCCTGTTTTATCTAATTGTACCCATAATTAGGCACGTCACCATACGGTTGTCGTTATTCTACATACAAAGCGTCGGTAGCTTACCTAGTGGTTAAGGAGTCGGCCTTACGATCGAGAGGTCCCGGGTTCGAATCCTGGCTATTACACTACAGACGTGAACCTACTCCTAGCACAAGCAATTTAGCTTAGTTGGAGGGGTTAATGGATATTCTTTTTAGAAAAAAAAAAGTTCTTAAATACATACATATAATCACGCCTTTATCCCCCGGAGGATTAGGCAGAAGTGAATAAACACCCACATTTCACCAATCATTGTACTATCGTAATTAAAAGTGCATTAGCACCGTAATGTTTATAATGACTTGTCCGTTTAAACGCGTATCTATGTGTATGTAATGTTTAACGCATACATTTATACGTCACACAGTATCGATATGAGAAAATATAAATGTGTGTGATGCGAAACAAAGAAAACGTTATGCTCGCCTTTTCATACTATTATGTTCGAAGCATGCATCTATATAAAGTAATGCAAAAATTCGTGATTCTACGTAAGGCAGTGCGTAGCCTGGTCGGTAACAAGGCTGGTACGGATAGTGTTGAAATCGAATGTTGTGGGTTCGGATCTTAGTTTTTCCACTTTTTGTTGTTTTGTTTTCATGAAATTTTAGGAACAAGTTAACAGAATTAGAAATAATTATTTACAAATAGAAAAATATTATACTTAATTTACAATAGATTATAAATAAAACAATAGTTTAAAAAAAAAAGTTTATTAAAAGAATTATCCAATGTTAATTTGTGGTTATAATAATTTCATCCATAAATATACTTTTATAATAAAATTAATATTGCATATTGAGGTTATAGCTTAATTATTCATTTTCTCGAAAGTTTTTTTTCGGAAAAGAGGATTGAAACTTAACCTCAACCATACAGTCTTATACTAATTACAGGCCAGCACGTCCCTTGATAGGCTCAGTAGTCTCAATAGGCTCAACTGAAATTAAATAACAAAAATATTTAAACAAGGGTTCAAATCAGGGGATCGTGCTGGCCAAGGAAATTCAGTGGCGAGGAGTACTCATAACACGATTCCTGCCGGCTTGCTCTGCAAAGGGAAGTCATGGTAGAGATGCTTAAGTTTAATGCATTATTACATGTATTACACCTAAAATTCAGTACCTATCTAAAATTTGAGAGAATTTCATACAAAATTGCCATGGTTGTTCTTTGGGATTTGCCACCGGCTTCCCTTTTGAACATTTTCACCCTTCGCTACAGCAAGGAATAAATTTACGTTCACTAAACCATTCGCGAAGTATGGTGGCTCGATGGATGGGAGAATTATCGTGCACAAAACTTATATCATTTTTTTATACCACTTTTTTATACCACTTAGGTGGGAGACAAGCACACGGCCCACCTGATAGAAAGTGATTACCGTGGCCTTTGGACGTATGCAACACCAGGGGCGTCACACTCATGCTGCCGACCCTGAAGAAACCTTCTAATGCCCTTAAACCTTCATTTATATCTGGATAGACATTTCGCACTGTAGGCAACATTATATCTTCTAACACTTTCACATAATTTGCACTATTTGCACGCGTAGATATTGGGTCTAATTCACCCGGCCCTAGCGCTCTAATCCACCCCCACATAATTTACACTTAGATTCAGTGTTCGGTACTGTTGTTTTCACACCACCGTGTTTTATCCTTAATGCCATAAATGTAATCTTCCTTTTTGAGATGATCTTAACGTTTTTTCATCAGAAAATATTGTTGATTCCCAGTTAAAGTAAATACTCTTCGTTATTCGTTTCATATTCTGCTACCATATAACGCCGCTTCAGCAGGTCTTCCATTTCTCCTCCAACTCTGCAACTCTTCTTCCTCAAATTGTTTCACGCAACGACTCCCAGTATTTCTCTAAAAAAACAACAACCATATTACACAATTGCAACCAATGAACAAAATTGCACTACAACAATATTAATTAATTAATTAACTTACAGATAAGCCCGTCTCATTAGAAATTTGAGATATATTCAGACCATTCGAATATGGCCACAATATTAGCTTTTGCTTCAATACTTATATTTGACATATTGATTTATTAAAAAAGAAATGTAATCGCTCGAACAGTAATTAACACAAACAGTCGTAACCATAGATGATATAATATATAAATAGGGTAGTCGTAACTGACTTCACCAACCAACAACTTCACTCATAGCCAATGAATCCATTTTATTTCAAATGCACCCTCAAATAATTATTTTCTCGCTAAGTTTAAAATTCTACCTAAGAAACATTTTTATATTCGTATCAACATTTATAATATCATAACTTTTAAATATAAAACACAAAAAGTTATATTAGTTCCGGTAGGTTCGAACCATCACCGACAGGTTTCATACTATTCGTCAAGCCGCACGTTAACTGACTCAGCTACGGGGCGGCTTACGTATGATATTGAAATTACCAATATCAATCAACGAGTGAACAATATTAATGTGTGTGTATGTGTGTGTGTGAATTATCTTCAAAGATTAAGGTCATAACTTCAAAAGTTTAGTAAGAGTACTGTACGACTAGTGCTGTGTATGTGTGTGTGAATTGTCTTCAAAGAATAAGGTCATAAGTACGATTAATGTTGACGCGCAATAGTTGCGTCAGATTGGTACTGCACTTATGATCGCGATAGTACATATTAGGTCCCACGTAGCAGGGGGTGAGCCTATTGTCGTATTCTGGGCGCTATTGTTGACTCGAGCCATACATCTGAAGCTGAGTCTGGGCTGTCGTCTGATATTAAACATCCCTTTGTTTTATGTTTAAATATGACAGCTTTTGTACCTATTACTTTAACCTGTAACAAACAATAAATAAATTGATTGATTGGCCATACGACGGCCATCAACCATTAATTCATGTTCAACATTGAGCAAGACAGATTAATGAGGTTTTTACTACTATAAATACTTTAACTACCAATAACTTCTAAGAGTTGAACGTTACTTTTTGATTCTTCTTCCTCTTAACGTTAATTCCCAGTCGCATCCGAAGCTTTCAGCTCGGAGTCTGGGGTCTGCTTTTGCCAGTCGTAACTACGGATTTGGCTAGACCTCGATATTTTCTGTGAAGCGATTGCCATCTGACCTCCACATCCCAATGGTAACATTAGGCGATATCGAAGCTTTGCAGCTAGACTGTTGTTTTTGGATTTTTGAGGGCTCCAACTACCCGTAACGACTGCCATAGATGTTCTTATGGCAACCGGGACCGACGGCTTAACGTGCTCTCCGAGGCACGACCAGACCAATGCAAATACCCATATTTCATGAACACAAATATTTGCACTGAGCGGGGATCGAACCCACGCCTCCTGCGTAGCGGCCGCGTTCACTACCGCTACGCCACGGAGGCTGTCCGTTCGTGTGTCTGTTTTTGATTATCTGCAATAAATTCATTTATGTTATTCATCTTGTGAACGTCGAGGCTACTATCTAGTTCTTTGAACCACGGACATTGTAATAATCAAAGTGTTAGTCCTGGTTTATCCGAGGCCTTCAGCCTGCACCCCTAGGTCCGCTTTTTCCAGTCTAACTGGGTCACAGCTGAAACTTCACAGACCCAGTATGAAGACTAAAAAGAACTGAGCCTTTTGAGTTATTTTAGTAAAGTTAGGGTAACGTAGTGCAGTGAGTGCTACACTGAGAATACAAGTACAAAGTGCCTTTCTATAAATAGAGATCATTGGAAAAGGGACAATGGATACATTCTTAAGTTTTTAGCAAATTACCTATGTCGTAGGTAATTGTTATGGGTAACCGTTTCATTAAGAATACGTACATCATAATGAAAAAAAATAATATTACTCAGTTTTGTTGTAACTGCAGTACTTGCTTACCGATTATAAGTACAATTATGCTAATGTATTATACAGCAAGAAAAGAAACATTATATTTCATCATATAGCCTGAAGTTTTTCTAACTTTACGAAGCTGCCATTGGTTAAAATATTCGAGAATAATCTACTGCGCAGTTTTCCGCTGAAACGTATTCCGGCTATTCGTGCGTTCTAATTCTTTGCGGACACGTAACATCTGCTGGCGTTAAGTTGTGTGATCACATCGATCTTTAATACGCAGTATGCCATGCTTACCTAGTTAGTATCGTGATAACTCAGGATATTTTCGGTGATATAATAAACGATTGAAAAAGTTAAAACTGAAACGGTTAGAAAAGAGAAAACATACGCTTCGATAACGGTGAAACTTTAAATTCTAATGAAGATTACACCCACATGTATTTGTATACCCATATGTGAACATAACTACAACATAAAACACAATGTTTACATTAACAAAACAGAATAATAGTTCAAGATATCAGTCAATTAAAATAGTCTATTGCAGTTCACTGTTGAAATTCAAATGATGTATTTTGTGTTACGTTTTTTTTTTTTGCTTTTATAATTTTTTAAAATTTAAAATTGTATTTGAATAAGAATTTGAACAGTGAACTGCAACAGACTGTTCGCCGTAGACTGCGCCGTAGTACTCAGTTCTCAGCCTTTGGCATCCACTCTATCCTAGCTACCATTCAGTGGTGAAGTGTGAAAATTTTCAAAAGGGAAGGCGGTGGAAAATGAAACTTCCCTCGACCTAGTATGTCATACACTATGCTTCCCATTGGGAAGCCGGAATCAAGTCATAGGGAGCCTTCGCCACTGCTACCTCTAATTGTTTAATAATGAATTTTGACTTTGACCCGACTGCTTATAAGTTATTCCTTTTTTTTCCCCGGAGGGTCCCCTTCGCAACTGCTACCTTTAGATGATAGGATAATGAATTTTGACCCGACTTCTTATAAGTTATTCATTTTTTTCTGGACAAAAGGTACCTATCCTATGCTATTTTCTGCAGTACCCCTGGCAATGTGTATGTAAATTTCATCTGATTCTTTTTTAAATTTGGGTAAACAGAAAGCAATACACTACAATATTTACTTAAAATAGTATACAGAGCTTATAAGTAATGATGATGATCATGATCTGTCGAGTAGTTACAAACAAACAAACTAGCTTTCGCATTTATATTAGTTAGGATGTTAAGATGGTAACGCTGATATTTAAGGTGGGTTAGTCACAATATGAGTGGATCAATACATTAGTTTCATTCACCTCACATCTCGCGTCAATTACTAAAGAGTAATGAAATGGAAATATGGTTATATCGGCTGCTTCTGTGTGAATCTGATCTGACTAGAGTCTAACTTTCGTGCATGTCATATTTTGAAACCCTGTACCACCCTTTGAGCCCGTAATTTTTTAATCTTCACATAATGTATGGAAATCTGCTGGATTTGTTGACATTTATGAGCACTGCTTCGCTCCCTTTAGTAGTAGCGTGATAATTTATAGCCTAATATAATAGTATAGACTATTTCGAGTCACAAAGACTCAAAATAATAAATAGGTAACACATTTATTTATCAGAATACTAGCTGACCCGGCGAACTTCATACCGCCATATTTTCCGCCCGCGCGGTATTTAGATCCCGTTCCCGCTGTACTTTCTATTCAAATTTCCATGTTAGATTCTGATCCTGTTCCCGCCGCACCTTCCATTTAATTTTCCTTTAAGAAAAAAAAAGCTGCCCCATCAATTTTAAGCCAAATCAGTTCAGCCGTTCTTGAGTTATAGTGTAACTAACACGACTTTCTTTTATAGGTATATAGATTGTATAAAAGTTATTCAGAAGGCATTGGAATAGTTAGTTCTCATTTCTATCATTTCGTCCTGTGTCATCCATCATTATCCTGTCAACTAAGAAGACTTCCTAAACATAATAAGTAACCATAATGTCTTGTAGGCAATTAGCGAAAACCTTTGATGTGAAAGCATAAAAGAAACAGGAAAGCTTACAAACATGAAATCATCCAATCAAAATGGCTATTACTCACCGGTATTACTTTGTATGAAGAGGGGTGATGTACAAATTAATCCTGTACCCACTAACAAAGTGAAATGAACCTTATGCTGAATACCTTCTGGTCGAATTTACCTTGCACGTTCACCGACTCACTTTCTTGCTTATGTACAAGTGTACAACTGTAACTGTGTATGTCTGTCTGCAATCGCATCGCGAGCGTCTACCTATGAGATATGTACACGTATATGCGACGAGACAGTATTGATTTTCTATTTTCAACCCTGGTTATTCTCTTAGTCCACTCTACATTTTGAATGGGTGGGGGGGTTCCTCGCCACAGACAGACGTCTAATTACCATACCCTCCTTCGACCTCCCTCCCTGAATATATTGATACTTTTTTGCCGAGACTTTGCTTTCAGCTTACCATCAGGCGAGGCGAAGTCAAATTAACGTGTCCTATATAAAAAAAAGATTGAAAGTCTGAATATTTTTCGTATCGTTCACAAAAAAAAAAATCATGTATAATGTCTACCTTTATCTGTTCTGTACCTTAAGTAAAAAAAGTTAAACTACTTTTTAACGGATTCTATCGCGATATATTAGTTATTATTTCCTTTTGCCCGACGTTACGGCTACTTTTCAGCAGAAGTTAGATTCGCGTAAACAGTAACAAAAAAAGTTAATTTTACTATCGCGATATCGGTGTGAACCAAAGATGAAGCTAGGAGGAAGCTAGGAAGCAAAGGAGGAGCTAGCTTCTGGTGTGTTCTGTCCTTTGTACTCACAATTTTCTTGTTCCCGATGTACCTACCTTATAGCTTTAGTATTATGTTATCTGTGCTCATAGGAGGAAGCGTAATAAATAATGTATTTCCGTATACCAGGCCAGACGCTTTTATCAGGCTCTTTTGTATTACTGAGAATTTGTTGCCTAACACAATTCCTATTGCTATTGCTGTCAGCGGTGCATTACATGAACTGTAGGCTGTACTGTAGGTGCCTATCGATGTATTTAATGGGATGACTATACAACTTCACAGGGAATCACGCATAGCTCAGTCATTTTAGACAAAAAATCATTGAAACCTAGGACTAATTCCGGCGGAAGGTTTCTTTGTTTTAAAATGTTCCTTAGGTCCCCCTGAACATATATGGAAAGTTCCCCATAGATCCCATGTACGCTCCCCCCTCCCCCCCCCTCAAACGTCTCCCTAAATCCAGTTTTTTCTATTTTTCTCAGAAACGATGAAAGCTACAAGAAAGTTGTCCAGGTATCATATAATTGCTATAAAATTACCTACCAAACGACAGTTCATTCATTTCAATGTGAGCTATAGTCTCTGAAATATACCAACAGAAATTTCACCAAAAAAAAAAATTTGGCGTAAAATTATTCTTTGTACTAAATTTGACGAAAAATTACAGGAGTTGTGGCAAAATGATGTAGGCACAAGTAAATCTTCATACATTTAGGAATAAAATGACGTATAATTCATTGTAATAGCAGCATTGGTTCTCGAGTTACAGCGAATAGTGTCAAACACCACAATATAATTTTCTGGTGTGAAGAAAGTAGGAACTTAGAAAATGATGATGCCTAAGGGTCAAATTATGGTTCAATCAATCAATGAGGATCATTCACGTTTTTAGCTGAGTATGCAGATTTATAATGATTAAAAAAACAATAAACACTGTGAAAAAATTATTTCAATCCGATCAAAAATGACGAAGATACAGCAATTTTAATGCAGTAATCTCAAAAACGCTCGCCGCCGCGCCAAAATACTGTGTGACGTCATCTGTTATGACAGCGCGCGCCGCCGCTATGGAGAGTATGAAGACTTAGGGCTCTTTTGGGTTAAGACTCCATAGCTGTTTTATTTCGTAACGTATAATTTTGTACGGATTTTAAGTAATTTACAAAGCTTCTAATAATATAGTTTTTGTGCTATTTACTTTAATATTTTTTTTAATAAAAATAACTATATCTATACCTACTTATAATATTATGAAACTGAAGAGTTTGTTTGTTTGAACGCGCTAATCTCAGGAACCACCGGTTCGAATTGAAAAGCTCTTTTTCTGTTGAATAGTCCATTTATCGATGAAGGTTATAGGCTATATAACATCACGCTACTACAAAAGGGAGCGGAGCAGTGTTCATAAATGTCAACAAATCCGGCAGACTTCCATACATCTATGTTAACATAGAATAAAGAGGGAAGATTTGTATTTTTGTATTCGATTAAACTCAAAAACTACTAGACCGATTTCGAAAATTCTTTTACCATTAGAAAGCTGCATTATCACTGACTAACATAGACTTTATTTTATTTTCAAACAAATTAGGAATCCTTACTAAAACTTCAATAATGAAATCCAAGATGTAAAAAAATTACTTAAAATATTTCTTACATCGCGTGCGCTGCGAAAACTATTGATGATAGAATAAGATAATGTACTGCGGAAATATATAACTTAAAAAGGTCTACATAGAAGTCCGCGATAGCATATGTCTATCACCTAAGAAAAACCCACAGCAATCATTTTTATCTTTTAAAAATTACAAAATAATAATGTGTCATTATCGAAGCTATTTTTAACAATACAGTATCATTCCTTATCCAATTAAATACGTTCAATATATTGTGCATTTAATGTAGATTAAAATTGCTATTCAAACTATTTGATTACAATGAAGAACTTCAGCGTTAGGTAAGCGTAAGAGCGGGAAACGTGCGGTGTGGTGTGATGCGAGCGCTCAGAGCGGAAACACACGATGCGTTGCGGCGGCGGCGCGACGCCGCCGGAGCGGTGTCGCTGCGTCGTTTTACATAGAAATATCTGTAGCATGTCACACGATGCGCTGCGTCGCCGCACCGGACTTGCAACCACCGAGACGAGGCGGGGAGGGGTGAATGCGTTGCGACGCCGGAGCGGCACCGCTCCGGCGCGCGCCGCACCGCCGCCGCGTAGTTATTTATGATTTATAGACCGAGCGCTAGAGGTATGAGTATGCAAAATGTGAGTACCGAATTTCGCCAACGGATTTAAGTGAAAAAAAGGTCCAAGAATGATAATGTGGATCTTGCCGGTCTATTTTCTGGTCCATTTTTTTACCCCCTCTTGTCTTATTCGTAAAGGAAATGTATTGAGTAGGTACATGATATAAAATCATTTTAATGAATATTTCCGTTATAATTTATAGTTTGTTCTAATGGTTAAAGTGAGGATGGTAAAAAAAAAAAGTTATTCGAACAACCAGCGAATTCAAGCATAAATTTTCTTAAAGTAGGTAAAAAATACTTATTTTTAATTTTGACATTTGTTATTGATGCATAATGAAATACAAACCAATTCAGATTTATTGCAATTACAAGACCTTGTGCGACAATTTACAGTTCATTTACATGGGGGGAATTAATAACTCTGGTAAAGACGACTTGTAGGTATAGTCATTTTGTCGTGGATGTAAGTCACTGTTGAGCTTTTCGTAAAAGTGTACTTTTATATATGCCTAGGTAGGTACCTACCTATATTTTGTAGCATTAATGATACTAATGTTGAGATAATTTTAAAGCAATTAGTTTGCTAAACTAAACAAATTATAATAAATTGGATAAATCCCCCTGTAAGGGAAAGATCGCGGGTTCGAGTCCCGCCCGAGAATTGATGATACTAATGTTGTCAGCAAAATGTTATTATAATATTTAATCATCGATATATATTATATTAGCTTTTGCCCGTGGCTCCGCCCGCGTGGATGTCGGTTATCGCGACCAAACATAGCCTATGTCCTTTCTCAAGGTCTAATCTACCCCTATACTAAATTTCATCAAAATCGGTTCAGTGGTTAAGGCGTGAAAGCGTGACTGACAGACAGATAGTTACTTTCGCATTTATAATATTAGTATGGAAATATGGATTCAGGGTTGGCAGTCGGCAGCACGAGTGTGATGCCCCTGGTGTTGCATACGTCCATAGGCCACGGTGACCACTTCCCATCAGATGGGCCGTGTGCTTGTTTGCCACCTAAGTAGTATAAAATAAAAATGGATACAAAAACACGACTTAATAAAGCAGCTTCTTTACGTCAATAGATGTAGAAACTTTAAGAACTAGTAGAACTTTAAGGGCGCAGAGGGGATGTGAAGGGAGCGGGAAGGGACCATCACACCCGGTGGCAAGATTTCTTTGTCATTATTTAGAGGATCAGGTATAAGAATCCGGTCATAGTTGCCGTCACTCGGATTTTGCATACTCAACTACCTCTAGCGCTTGCACTATTATTAACAGACATTACAACGCAGCTGGGGTGCCCGCGGCGCCGCTGCGTTATAACAACGCAGCGGCGTCGCACCGCTCGTGTGCCCGCTACTGCGGCGAAATTTCTGCGGTGCGTCGCCGCAACGCATCGTGTGTTTCCGCTCTCAGGCGGGCGTTCGGCCTCTAGTCATATATTATAGTCATATAGTCTCTAGTATATTATATATTAATCTATGCGTTCGGCAGCCCTCTGCCAGTTTGTGTCGTCGACGACTCACCGAGCGGTAGGTGTATAGCGCGCGGCCTTGAGCGAGTGACGGAGGCCTGACGCAACGCAGTCCACTGTAGTGTATAGACTGGAACGTTTGTTATTGTTTCGGTGGTAATAATGCCCCCATACAAATATTCAGGGTCGGCAGCACGAGTGTAACGCCCCTGGTGTTGCATACGTCCATAGGCCACGGTAACCACTTTCCATCAGGTGGGCCGTGTGCTTGTCTGCCACCTAAGTGGTATAAAAATAAAAAATTGTACTGTGCCAAAATGCAAGAATACAAGTGTTAAGTACTACGCCTAATAAACTGTTTTTTTATGTTCCGAGAAATACTAAGATAAGAAAAAAATGGGTTAAAGTAATGAGAAGAGATGATAAACTCCTCTTTCAAGCGAAAGTGTTTTTTGTATTTGACGTAAGTAGGTATTGTGTACCTATTACTATTAGAACTATCGAGATATTTACCATGTATTGTTTGGAGCTTCCAATAATGTAATGTGAAAGGCCATGAAAGTTTAAATACCTATATTGCGTACCTACCTATGTCTATACATGATAACAAAATTCAGTCTAGAGATTATCCTGCAGGCGTATACTATATAAGTACCTACCTATTCTATCATTTTTAAAAGTTACAGACTTGCACCACTACGAATAAGTCTCCTAAATACTTTTGAAGTGGTCATGACGGCAATACCTACTTAGGTACTTCATTTCATTATAAAACTTAATACCTTTTCCTTTTCTGAACCTGTATTATACTAGCTTCAGTTATTTCACGTCATTTCTAACGTGGTTTATTACTCGCTTGACAACACAGTGGGTACAACTTTCGACAGAACATCATAAGGTAGGTAAATAAGTACAAGCGTTAGGACGAACTACATATATTATAAAGTATTTTAAAAACAAACTGTATTTGAATAATCACCAAAGAACTTAAAACACAAATAAAGTACTAAGAAAAACCAATAAAACGCAAGCTACTAGTCGATCCACGAAAGAATTTGTACTGACTGACTGGCGACTGCGCTAGTCGGGACGCGTTCATAACAGATGACGTCATCGTCTAAATCGCAGTGTAAGCGGGCGTTTTTAAGTACTCGTTAAGAAATCCCTAATAGCTTCGTCATTTCTTGACGGATTTTGATTATTTAAAAAATAGGATACTCAGAAAAGTATAGCGCTCCTGGTATACTGATTAAAAACACAATATTCCATTATGTGATTCATCCTCATTAGCCTATTGCAGTCCACTGCTGGACATAGATTAACATAACATAACATAAACTCACGCCTTTGTCCCCGAGGGGGTAGGCAAAGGTGCTAGCACCCACATTTCGCCGTTTATGTTTAGGTCCCAATGTAATAGGTGGCGAGCCTATTGCCATTAACCGGGCACTTATAAACCTGCGATAAACACACACATAACTTCGAAAATCATCGAAAAGTCATTGGTGTGTGCCATGGTAAACCTGGGATCGAACCCGTGACCTCGTCTCAGCAGTCCATTACCCATACCATTAGGCTACCGCGGTACTTACATAGGCCTGGACATAGGCCTCCCCCAATACGCGCCACGTTTGCCGATCCTCCGCCTTCCGCATCCAGGGTGTCCCTGCCACCCTACGTAGGTCGTCAGTCCACCTTATGGTTATAAAATTTAAATAAACGGACCACGGATATGCCACATTAAGAATAAGGCCATTGAGCGCTAGGGGTCTCCCTCGACATCTCAGAGGCCTTTGACAGGGTCTAGCACGATAACTTATTCAACAAACTTCCTTCCTTCGGCTGTCTTGTATGCCTGGATTGCAATCTTTCTGGGAACTCGGTCATTCCGTATCATTGACGGTAGTTCGTTGGACCATTTGCAAATAAACGCTGGGGTCCCTTAGGGGTCGGTACTTTCTGTCACACTTTTCCATATCAACGATCTGCTCAAGCCCGGAACCATTGAGTGCGCAGACGACATAACAATGGTAGAGAGTTACGAGACGACCGTACGCTGGCATTGTTGAGATACGGTCTCTTAAGGAAACCATGGTTGAGCGGTTGAACTTTCCTTTGCAGGCATCCTCCGATTGGGGAGATGCCAACTTGGTCAACTTCAACGCAACCAAAACCCAGTCAGGCGTGTCTCTTCTCTGCGAAGCTGCTAAAAAGCTGAGAATGCTATCAAAAGTAAGATTAGTACTTCACACTGGAACAACTTCTCATTCTCTACCAAGCGCAAGTTCGATCGTGCATAAAATACTGCTCGCACCTTTGTGACGGTTTAGCCAAATACCAGCTTGAATCCCTTGAGTCAATTAGGAATGGGTCGTTGACGCTTTTTTAGTAAACGAAACTAGACCGATTATCGTCGACAATAAACTAGTGCATAAAACGATTTTTTTTTCGACTAGTTTACTGCGACTTCATGACATTGAATTGATGACTATAGAATAAACTGCTGAATTTTCGACCAATTTCCTTGAACTAGTTTCGATGAACTTGATTGAATTGATGACTACGTGCTAATCGAACAACGACTATTATTTAAAATGAACTTTCCTTCATACTTTTTCCAGGCTAAGGACTGGCAGGCTAACTAATAAATAATAATAACTATAAATGATTACATAAATACATGAATTTTGGAAACTTTTTTCTTTTTGAGATAATTTTAATGCATTTAGTATGCTAATAAACTAAACAAATTATTTTAAATTGGAAAAAGCGAAATCAATACTCGGGCAGGAGCCTCGAACCCGCGATCTTTCCCTTTTTTCTTTTTGCTTTTTTTTTTTGTTGATTTGAAATAATTGAAATTGTACAATCATGTATTATGCAATGAAGATTGTCCTTTTTCTTAGCACGTGCCGATCGGAAGAGAGAGATAGGTAGTCATAAAATCTATCAAGTGTGACAAGAACGAAGTATTACGAAGTAGGTACGCCTCGAACTATGCATTCACAGATTGTCTGTGTCCTCGGTACTACGTACTTCGTAATCCTTCGGGTTAGTTCGTGTTAACTCGGAAGGCGCGCTTATCGTCGCTTTGCGCTTCGCGTCAACCGGTCTCGTTCGCACTCACAGTGCACAAAATGAATGTCGTTCATGAGTAAACCAGTTTATCTGTATACTGTAAACTAGTTTACCGTTTATGAGAAATAAACAGTCTAAATAAACTGTTCGTTCATTCAACGCCTATCCCTAGAGTCAATAGAGAAACAAGCCTCTTGGAGGCTCATCAATAACGACGCTCTAGTTGAAAATAGGCTTTAGAGCCTAGAACATCAGCTAAGAGTTGCATGACTCTCGATTTTTTATCGGATGCACTTCATGGAGTGTGCACAAGATTTGCACAACTTAATGCCGCCAAACCCTTTCCACCATCGAACGACTATACGCACGGTGACCCGCCACTGATACACCATGGACTTTCCACTTATACGCACCAAACGGCCTTGCCCGAAGCTGTGTTGCCGGATAGCTATAACTTGGGTGTATTTAAGACTAGAGTGAATAGGTTAGTTAATTCGTTTTTCAGGAACAGCTTATCAGTTTCATAAGCTTGTCAGAAGCGGGGAAGGCTTCCATGGGGACTAGTTATTATTCATTTTTTTAATAAACAGATAGTTTGATATAGTTAAAGCTTTTATTTTTTTTATAATAAAACATGACAAGAAGTAGGTATTATTTGACACCTCATATATTAAAATCGGAGTAACCGTTTTGCATATTTTTTCCCCCATTATATTTATAATGTGGCGCTACATCGTTACTGAAAGGATAAATCGTTTAGTATTTCAGGGGAAATGATTTTATTAAGTCCGTTTATTTAAACTTAATTGCGGCGTGGTTCCCGGCAGAGAAGAATTTGGGCCACTCCATCTTCTGCCATGCGGTGTCGTACAAGGTGACTAAAGAATAGAGATGTTTAACATCAGAGAGATATAAACAGCCCAGGCTCAGCCACAGATACATGGCTGGAGTCAACAATAGTGCCCGAAAAACGGCAATAGGCTATTACTTATTGCCTGAGACCTTATACCATGATTGGTGAAATATGTGGGTGTTAATTCACCTCTGCCTAACCCTCCAGGGATAGAGGCGTGATCATATGTATGGATATTTAATTGCCATAATTTAAACCTTAGGCATCATCATCTTCAAAGTTTCTACTGTCTTCGTACTATAAAATTATATTTTGTTGTTTTTTGGCACTATTCGCTGTAACTCGAGAACCAATGCTGCCATAACAATGAATCATACATCATTTTATTCCTTAATGTATGAAGATTTACTTGTGCCTACATCATTTTGCAACAACTCCAGTAATTTTTCTTCAAATTTAGTACAAAGAATAATTTTGGGCCAATTTTTTTTTTGGTGATATTTCTGTAGGTATATTTCAGAGACTATAGCTCACATTGAAATGAATGAACTGTCGTTTGGTAGGTAATTTTATAGCAATTATACCTACCTGTACAACTTTCTTATAGCTTTCACCGTTTCTGAGAAAAATAGAAAAAACTGGATTTAGGGAGACGTTTGAGGGGGGGGAGGGGGGAGCGTACATGGGATCTATGGGGAACTTTCCAGATATGTTCAGGGGAACCCAAGGAACATTTTAAAACAAAGAAACCTTCCGCCGGAATTAGTCCGACCTTTTTGCTTAAAATGACTGGCGTAGCAGCTTGCTTCAAGGGCTTTAATAACTTATCTAAGACTTCTCTATAATGTTTTCAAAGGTTTGTGAAGTCCTCAAATGAGAATGATTGTGGGCTATTTTATATAAAACCGGCCAACCATAACCTCTTGTAGTGCAACAATATTATTTTATCTTCGAATCTGAAAGGGACAAAGCTATACAATTTGTATAGTGTTGTCATGAATGTGACTCCTAATTATGGCTAAATTATAGACGGCTATACAGCAGGGACTCTGTTATGCATGCATGCATATGTAGGTAGAAGTTTTAATTGCGGGTAACGTTACTACGCAGTCTATATTTTAAAGTTATGACGTCACTATTAGTGATGGCGGCCTGCGACACTTAAAATTTGTATTATAAACTACGCTGTTCAAAATACCGGTGAGTCTATTAACGAAACTATTGAAATCCTAATTTATATCTTTGTTTTTCCAGTGAGAGGGACATTGACTTTAGGCAATTTGCTTCATAGGCATCGTGCAATTTAGGTAATTCGCTCAAAAGGGAACAGATTTACATAGCTGTTCTTTTTATTACACCGAATCTATTTTAAAATTTGAAAATCGAATTATTCGAGAGTGCCAGTCCAGTAGTACGTAATCCCACAGAATAAATAACGTGCTTGGTATAGTGAGGTGGCTTAAATCGGAACTACGGTTGTCACTGTCAAATCAAAGACAATTTTGCACGACTTGACAATATTGAAGGGACGGTGGCGGCATCCTGCAGTTCACGAAACTTACTTTAAGGTATTTCCTATGTTCTATGGCTTAGACTATATACAAACTCTACCTACTCTATATACCTAGACGCAGGAAGTGTCATTTGCGCGGCGTAAAATTGGCTACTGCTTCGGTACAAGTTGACATATAGTACATACATCCCATGACAACACATATTGACAGTTTAAAGAACAATATTGACATTAGCTTACTCACACGCAACGCGTTTTTCACGCTGTTTTTTTGCATTTTGTTAGCAAAGATGTGTCTACACGGTATATGGTCTAACTTCTATGGATTACCACAGAGTTAAAAAATTCCAACGTTTGGTTAAATGTTTTCTTTTTTTTTCATTCCTTTATCTTTTTTGCCCTAGGTACTTAGTTTTTCATTATCAGATACGGTTAACGTGTAACAAAAGCTATCAAGATAATTAGTATTAAGTACACAATGGAGCGACACGATAGTGCCTTTGATAAAAATAAAACGTATTTTTTAATTGTTCGTAAGTCAAGGAATATTGAAAATGACTGTCGTTATTTAAACACTTGATTTCAAGCCTAATTTTGATAAGATTTATTCTAGACTAGCTGACCCGGCGAACTTCGTACCGCCATAATTTCTGATCCCGTTCTCGCTGCATATCTCTAAATTTATCAGTGTTTCTCTACAATATTATGCATGTATTATACATATAAACCTTCCTCTTGAATCACTCTATCTATTGAAAAAAAAACCACTTCAAAATCCGTTGCGTAGTTTTGAAGATTTAAGCATACATAGGGACGGACAGACAGCGACAGCGACTTTGTTTTATAATATGTAGTGATGATAGTGATAGTGATGTGATACAGCTTCTTCAGTAGCTTAGTGGTTAATGAGTCGGCCTTAAGATCGAGAGGTCCCGAGTTTGATTCCTGGCCATTACACAGCCGACGTGAACCTATTTCGAAGACAAGCAATTTAGTTTAGCTAAAGGGGTTAACTAGAATAATCAGTAATACATACATACATACGCTCACGCCTATTTCTCTCCGGGGTAGGCAGAGCCCGCCATTTGACTCTATCCTTACATACTTCACGAGCTTCCTCTACTCTCATTAATCCTTTCATGCAAGCCCGCCGGTTTCGAGTACTTCTGACCTTTCCTTTTTTTAAAAATGTATTCTTTTTTTGAACTTTTTTTATTTTTTTGAATATTTTTTATTCAGTAGTATTTTCGTTAACTAACATTTCTTAAAACCCCCCCTCCGGACACTAGGATCCCACGACGCGACGCCGCTCCCATGGGACCACAGATAACTTTTACGCCTTTTTACTCGCATGAGATCCTCAGATAATTTTGTATTCCTCTTGGCTCCCTGGGATCCTTACCTACTTCAATTTATTCTCAATAAAAAAGATTTAATACTTTGAGTAACAATCAACAATCTGCCTATAAATAATGCTATCAAACAATGAACATACAGGCTTATTAATAAAACTTCCTTTGTTTCCGCGTGAACACATCTCACGAGTAAGCGGTTATATCGGAGTTTAAACATGAACGTGTCTGCAACCTCAGACCTGTCAGGAGATATTCGATTAGTCAATTAGCCTACCGCAGTCCACTGCTGGACATAGACGGCTTTGTCTTTCTGTTTTCACGCTGGCCAGACGGGTTGGTCGGGTATAGGGTTTTATTTCGAGTTTTCCTTCTCTTCTTCTCATACACAGACGATGTCACTTATCATCTGCGTATTTTTCGTTATCGCCTCTTACTACACCCTCCGGATGAGATGGGGTAGTGATACTTGTATTCTTTCGCCCTCACCACACGGTATACCTACTTGAATCGTGAACTAATTAGCCCACAGTAGTAGATCTAGGCTATCGTTGCTGGTGATTCAGTCTTAGAGAATAGCCATAGCCATAAATCGTATAGGTACTGCAGGTTCATTGATTCAGAGATATGGTTCTAAGAGATACGATCACGTTTAGCACACCACCTGCCAACGACCTCAATACAACTCAATTCTAAATCCGAACAATACAATTTATTTCAAAATGTTCTTTGACGAAACTCGAAAGGAAACTTAGTCGAAACAACTTGTTCCGAATCACGTTGTCGGACTGTCTGTGTCTGCTTAATTTGTAATTATTATTGACGTAGGCTGTACTTATTTTGTTTATCAGAATACCATGCACATTTCAAAAGGTCTAGAGTTGTAAAATAAGCGCACAAAAACATAGACAACCGCGTTTTCATCAACACTTTGTTTCAACCAGATTGGACCTCGAAAATTTAAAAATATCTACCTATAGTTTCAAAGGGTAATAAATATTGCAACGTCTGGCTACCGCTACATTTGTCCGGGTAGTTTGTATAGACAGAACCGGTCTGCGCAGGACGTCTAGTTACCCCCCTCACTGCCAGACAGGCATCCAGCCCCTCCGTTCGAGCTCACCCAGTGTTAGTTCCCAATGTTCCCATGCGCCAGACGCAGATTGAAAATGTAGTCGTCAGGTCGAACTTGTTCTTTGTCTTTTTTTTTAAACTCAGTGTTCGATTTTCAAATTAGATTTTTATTCATAACTGGCAGTTTGTCTATGCTAAATTTAAGCTTCTTGTTAAAAAGTTTTAGAGGTATATTTTAATCGAAATTATTGTGTTCGTACGTGTTCATGCGGTTTAAGGTGAGTTTTGTTCCTAAATTAACATTAAAATATATAGCTGATATTGTAATACATAAATAATTGCCTTCCATTGTTTGTACATGCCGCCATGTTTTTTCATATTTTCAATATGGCGCACAGGGATTCATAAGCACTTTATGCTTCATCCAGGTGGAAAACCTAGGTGAAGAAGCAAGGGTCATGTCCGTTTTGAAAATAATATAGGTACGAGTATTAGCGTAACGTTTACTTTTCAGTTATTTTTGGATTCGGACAAAAGACTAGGTTTATCGTTCCAAAACAATGAAAAGTTTTGACTTTATAGTTGACGTTTTGAAATAAGAGTTTATGTTTAGTACTTATAATGTATTCAAAATTTTATAAATAAACATTGGGTCGTGGGAAGGAGAGAGATGTGGGATGTGGTGGACTCAAAAGAGAATAATTCCATTATGCTATCTCTCTCTATACGATCATTATCTGCTTTACCTAGGAAACAAATCAAAATTCCATTTGCTGGTACAATTTTCTGGCTTCCCGCTTCCCGCCCACGTTTCTGTCCGCCTACAGGATATCGATTTGTCTCGTTTCCTTGGCAATACTGTTATCTGGAATCTTCTATTTGCATTGTCTAATTGTTTTCGAATGGTGCAAATAATTTTAACACCTCCAATTAAGCTAAATCACTTGTCACGTTACTGGATGGGGTCCGAACATTTAGAACCTTCAACCTTTGAATTGCCAGTTCATTGCCTCAGGTATTGCTGCTCTGCTGGATTAGTTAGATACCTAATTGGAAATCTTGTTTTGTAACAGCCTGGACTTAAATCGTTTTTATTCATGGATACTTGTAGCTTATTTTTTTAAGTTCTAGTATTACAAAGGACATTAGGATCCATTTCTCGAGGTAAGCCCTCAGTAGCAATATTTATTTTTTACAATCTTCATGTCTCATGAAGTTTTAGCTATATCCTAAAACAGAAAAGAAACTTCTTCCGAAATTTTCTAACGCTTTCCTGAAAAAAAAAAGGGTTTGGACTAGTGACAAATCTTTAAACGTACAGAGGGACAATTTTATAGCTCATCTATGGACCAGTGACTTACAATATTCCTTTACCGCTATCTAGATTAGCACGTTCACTGGACTGGGAGAACAAAGGATTTATGTATGCTCCAGAAATTAACAAACACGTTTTGAATTAATAACAAGGACAACCTTAACCTTGTTCGTTATTCATAAAGGTACACTTCTTGTGACCTTCAAAACGGTCAGAGACAACCCCTAACCCCGTATAAATTTGCATTGCTTAACCTTGATATTCTGTGAGACCGTTATGCCCTATACCTTTTATAGAAACATACATAAAAATGAATTCTTAGCAGTCGGAAGGCAGCTTTGAATTCAATACAGAAGGGATCCCTTATAATTTGTCAGCATCGTTACTAAGGGTCGTGATATTATTCACATTACCCGGCTCTATATTTAGTATCTCGAAAAGAGAGAGATAGAGTCCAGGGAAAGTTTACTTGCTTTGGTTTTGTGGAGTGTTGTCTTCATTGCATACAACTGACACTTTGTAGGGTACCTAAAACTGTTTCTGTTTACCAAACAACTAGCCTATTGCAATCGGAAACTAGGATATGACGACCTGAAAAAAGTATACCTCAGGACGTGTCTTGGACCTAAATCGCGAGACAAACAGGGTACTGGTGCGCGCAAATTGCTTTATAATAATCTATGCTTGGTGAATTTGAGCTCGTCCACCGCAGTAGCACGCCGTGCTATCCTCGAAAGACACCCAAGAAACGTGTAATAGCTGGGATAAACTAGATGCGGAAAATGGAGGATCGGGTGCCATCGATTTTAAAAGGCTGGTGGATAAACAGAAACACCTACGTAGGTAGGTACCTGCTCTATAAACTCGTACAATAGGGAGAATGCTTTATGAAACCAGAAGGTCGAACTTGCACACTACTCAGGTAGGTAGTATACACTATACAGTGCAGGCAAACTGAAATTGTGTATCAAAACTGTTTTCAAACAATCGTGTTTACTGCACCGCGTCTTCTTTCCACGCACTGGAAACATGCATCTTAAACAATTACCCCATTGAGTTCTGTCACGGTACTAAACAGAAAGGTTATTGTTCACACATGATCGCAGACAACTTTCGACCTTATGTTCTTAAACATACAGACTGCGACAAAGTAATAATTGAACCTATGTGTTTCCAATGAGGTTTTAGTGTCAACGATCGCCGTCCATTGTGGATAGAAGCTTGCCTTGGTTTTTTTTGTACGTGGTCGTTTCTTAATGCGATTTGGAGTTTACTACGCAGTTGCGTATCTTGTTTGTGTTGTGTTCTATATACATTGTTATGTCTTGCACGTTTTTCAAAGAAAACTTGTTGGGTACATTGTTTAATGTATAACGAAGTACCTAACTTTAGTGAGCGTAGTACCTACTAATGCACGGGTGCTTGTAGCTTATACAACTTTATTTACCTTACTTTACCTTCTTTGATAGATCTATCTAACTGCTTGATGGATAGAGTACCCTTTATGGATATCACCACGAACACTACCCTCGTCGGACTTCGGGGATGTTTATATCGAACTCGGACCGACTAAAATAGCACACCGTCGCCGTCGCGGGGTTCAATTACCGGGGTGTGAGGTTACCCAATATGGTATTTCCATCGCACCCCGGTTGACCTTAGGCCTTCTATGATTGGATAGCGAATACCTCGTCGACGTGTATATAATTACTTGTCCAGTCTGCCTATTGCTAAAGACCGCGGGTCTGCCTGGGCCAGGGAACAATGGAAAATTTCAAAGTTCAACACACACAACTTAATAGGTGCAGTAAAATGTTGGCAAGACGCCGATGCAATGCGTGAATGAGGCAAGTTTGAACAGATATCTCGATGCGTATCACAGCAGATAGTGATCTCATGTGACCAAGTACCAAATAAATCAACCGATTGGTTGTGTATACGCATGTGATGGTTTTGAAAGCGAATTAGGTTGATCAACTTTTTATTATACTCTCCGTTCTCAGGTTAATTATAACTATTGTTATATGTATTTAGTCAGATCCTTTTCATAGTGGTACTCTATGTATCTTAAATGATTAATGCCAACTTGATGATAAGCCGTGCCGCATTACCATTAATTGCGAAAATAAGTATTTATTAATTACTTTATATTGATATGATCTGAGTTCTATCGAAGACAAAGGACTGTCGTTTATTCTACAGCAAACTTACAGCCTCTGTAAAACGTGATTAACGGCACTGGACTCCTATTATATGAGATCTAAGAAAATAACCGGTGAAATATTAGTTTTTGAACACTTCTGCCTATCTTTTCTAGGATTTAAAGGTCATAATAAGTATGTCAATGACACGTCTGGTCTATCATCATCATGAGCAATCGCGTTGTGGCAGTTTGATAACGATAGCAGAGCTACAATGTCAGTTGATGCACTCAGGATTGCGCATACGCATTGTAGACTTTATAAATGTGTCCCGTTAAACATACATACATATATTCACGCCTGGAAATCCCCAAAGGGGTAGGCAGAGGTGTATTAATGCCACATTTCGTCACATATAATTTTATCGGTCCGGAGCCTGTTGCTGTTAAGCGGGCACTTTGTCATGGGATATATATTTATTGTCAGATGGAGAAGCTTATCGCTTAGTCGCTTTTTACGACACCTATGGGAAAAGAAGGCCTTATTCTACTCTGACGGGAACCAATACGGCTTGTTCAAATAGATAGATAGATAGATACTCGTAATTCTTTATTATACACCAATAGATTTACAAAGATGACAAGTAGGTAGCATGTAGGTACATACAAAATATATTAGCCCTTAACAGGAATCGAAATTACGACCTCTCACTTAGCAGTAGAACGCTCTACCGCTATGCCACATATTGAGTAATGTTGATTTAACTAGTTGGATACGGTCCAACTCCAAGCTCATTAGATTCATTCATTCAAAAGTATTTCTGCGCTAATGGCCACTTCTCACTAAATCGATCGGTGTTTCCAGGAGTCGCTGGGTGGCTGGGTGTTCGACTCAGAGTGGGTTTCCTAAACAAATATAATCTTAAATTAAAGAAATGAAATGTAACTTGAATTTGTATTTCAAACTCAAAATGGATAAATGATTGCTCTACGACATACAATTTTTAATATCGCATTTTTAGAAATGCGAGTGAACCGAAATAAATTTGAAGAAACAGCATAGACAACAATAAATAATTGGTCTTTTCACGCTCTTTTTTTCTAGGATGATAGAACATTGAACTAAAGTATGAGACCAATCTGAAGTTCACCAACCGAAAGTATCACGCTGGCTAGATGGTAATTTTAAAAGTCCCCACACAAGGTAGCCAGAGTTCACTGGAGAGGTTTTGTGCTGTTAGTGGGAAGGGTTTGTCCTACTTATCTTCTGCGCTGACGGTACAGAACCTCTCTGTTCTTACAGGGTTGGCAGCACGAGTGTGACTCCCCTGGTGTTGCACACGTCCATAGGCCCCGGTAACCACTTTCCATTAGGTAGGCCGTGTGCTTGTCTGCGAGACTGCGACCTAAGTACATACCTAGTGTAAAAAAAATAAAATGTCCTATTTATTTTCCTATAAAATCGCGGCTCAAATTCAGTTTTGTTCAGGATTTACTGGAACAAATATAGAACTAATTGCCTGAACTATCCACGCATCTCTATGCCGCGGGGATCCCGCTGAGACACGTAATCCATATCCACACTAATATTAGAAATACGAAACTCTGTCTGTCTGTTACGCTTTCACGCATAAACCACTGAACCGATTTTGATGAAATATGGTACGGATATACTTTAGACCTTGAGAAAGGACATAGGCTATGTGTGGTCGCGATAACCGACATCCACGCGGGCCGAGCCGCGGGCAACAGCAAGTCAAACATATTTGTGCACTAATGGCCACTTCTCACTAAATTGATTGATATTTTCAGGAGTCGCTGGGTGGCGGGGTGTTCGGCTCGGTGGGGACGTCGGGCGCGGAGGGAGGGGAGCGCCGCGAGGGGGGCAAGCGCGGACGCCGGCCCGGCAGGAAGGCGCAGCTCGACAAACAGGACATGAAGGCCAAATTAGGTATGAATGCACTTTTATTTTTATAGTATCGAGCGATAATGGAAACGGTTTTGTTCTCTGTTGTATTAGCTCCTGTTTTTATGAGAATGTGGCTCTTTTAAAGGTGACGGCGTCCGTAGCTTAATGGTGAAGGAGTCGGCCTTACGATCCCAGGTTCAAATCCTACTGATATAAAGTCAAACGCAACACAAGTAATTTAGATTGACTGGAACGGTTAGGAGGAATATTAGTAGAGAGGTTAGGAGGAATATTATAGATTGACTGGAACGGTTAGGAGGAATATTAGTAGAGAGGTTAGGAGGAATATTAGTAGGTTAGGGGGAATATTAGTATGTTAGGAGGAATATTAGTAGGTTAGGGGGAATATTAGTAGGTTAGGGGGAATATTAGTAGGTTAGGGGGAATATTAGTAGGTTAGGGGGAATATTAGTAGGTTAGGGGGAATATTAGTAGGTTAGGGGGAATATTAGTAGGTTAGGGGGAATATTAGTAGGTTAGGGGGAATATTAGTAGGTTAGGGGAATATTAGTAGGTTAGGGGGAATATTAGTAGGATAGGGGGAATATTAGTAGGATAGGGGGAATATTAGTAGGATAGGGGGAATATTAGTAGAGGGGTTAGGGGGAATATTAGTAAGTTAGGGGGAATATTAGTATGTTAGGAGGAATATTAGTAGGTTAGGGGAATATTAGTAGGTTAGGGAGAATTTTAGTAGGTAGAGGGGATATTAGTAGGTTAGGGGGGATATTAGTAGGTTAGGAGGAATATTAGTAGGTTAGAGAAAATATTAGTAGGTTAGGGGGAATATTAGTAAGTTAGGGTGAATATTAGTAGGTTAGGGGGAATATTAGTAGATTAATTTTGGCTAAAAAAATCTATCCTCTTCTGTCCTCCATACTCCTCTTCGTAGAAGAATAGCTGTCCTTAGAAATGATAGCTCTTTATAAATCACGTCTTACACCACTGGTTTAATGAAACACTGTGACGAAACTCGTATAACTTGTGGATAAACGGGGTATAATGTTCCTCCAGCACACAGGAAGCATTATACAGGGTGGAAGATTTTAACCTTACCTGGAGGGCAAGTACTTTAAATACTGGAGATAGCTAATTTCACTCAAAGGAAACATTCCTTTATTTTTTTAAAGAAACAAAACAGCATTCATAGTTTTTTGAAAATTCCCTTGCCATGCCCGGTAATCGAACCGACTAAAATCCAAAAAAATAACATCCTGTATTTTTATAGCATCAATCGATAGTGTCAATCATGAGGATCGAAACTCTCTAATAAACATGGTAAATTAAATGAAAGGAAGTTCATAAAATCTTAACTTATAAATTCCATTCCAACAGATACAGTACTTTTGCTCAACGTGCCATCACATACCTTATCAACAATAACGCCATTTATTTAGTAAAATGAGTACTAAATGACTAAACTTTGATTCCGATTTAGAATGTAACGTTATTGTGTGACTGCATGAGGTAGTCAAGTCTCCCGATTTTTTTTTATAAAGAATATTAGTAACCGAAATTACTAATATTCCTGTTAACCCCCCCAAGTAAGCTAAATTGCTTGTACTAGGAGTGGGTTCACGTCTGTAGTGTAACCCGGGACCTCTCGATCGTAAGGCTGACTCCTTAACCACTAAGCTACCGACGCGCGACGGCGACGCTACTATTATGTCGATTTAGGTCCAAGATACGTGTCTCGACGTATACTTGGTTGGGCTTGGAAAGCACTTCGTGGTACACCGCATCGCACCCTGGGCAACGGAGATGGCGAGAGAATTGCCTTATTGGTTCGTCTTATTGAGACTTTTGAATTAACCTGAGACGGCATGCGGTTTTAGTCGGTTTGAATCGAGAGAGTAAATACCCCTGCTGGCCAGTGAGGGCCAGCCATGAAAAACAGGGACATTTAATTTAAATATGGAATTTTATTCTTAATATGATAGGTTATGGATCCTTGAGCTAAGTTCTCTATTTTGTTAAATCGAATTTGAAAATTGGATTTTCAGGGATTTCCTTTCATTTAATTAACCATGTTTGTTAGACAGATTTGATCCTTATGATTTATACTATTGATTGATGTCATAAAAAATACCGGATGTTATTTTTTCGGATTTTAGTTGGTTCGATTACCGGGTGTGGCAAGCGAATTTTCAAAAATCTATGAATGCAGTTTTATTTCTTTTTAAAAATAAAGGAATGTTTTCTTTGAGTGAAATTCGGTATCTCCAGTATTTAGAGAACTTTCCCTCCAGGTAAGGTTAAAATCTTCCACCCTGTATATTCCTCGAGCATACAAAGAAGCATATCTACATTTCTCAGACATCAGTCCAACGGATGAAAGTGAAGATGCTGTACGTATGATATACAACAGATTTACTGTAGGAAGAGTAGGTAGCATGTATATACAGTTTAACTTACAATGGGCGGCCATACCGAGCGATTTCTTACAGGCAACCTTAATACCACTGGTGTTGCAAACCTTCATAAAGAAGTTTAGAACACTGGCAGGATGATTGCACCAATGACTGCCATGCTGCTCTACGTGTACCCATCTCTTTCTTTCTCGCCATCAGATCATCGTTACATGCTTGCAGAGCGCAGCAGGCAGTCGGCGCGTGAGTGCCGTGCGCGCAAGAAACTCCGCTACCAATACTTGGAAGAGCTTGTCGCGGATCGGGAAAGATCGGTGCTGACGCTGAGGAAAGAACTTGATAAGGTAATTTTTTTGAATATTATTATTGACTGCCTCTGTGGCGTAGCGGTAGTGTACGCGGCCGCTACGCAGGAGGCGCAGGTTCGATCCCCGGTCAGTGCAAATATTTGTATGCATGAATATGAATATTTGCATTGGTCTGGGTGTTTCTATGTATGATATGTATTTACGAGAAAAAATGTATCTAAGTATGTTTATCCGCATTCTAGAACCCATAACACAAGCTAGTTAAGCTATGCTTACCTTGGGTCTAGATAGCGTTGTGTAGAATGTCCTACAGTTTTTATTATTTATTGAATAACAATAAAAAAGCTATTGGCCAGAAAATTCTATCTGTGTTAATCGAATTCGCATTTTAGACCGATTTTCAACGTTTCGTATTATTATTGTCCTAGCATGAAACTTAAAGTTACTTAAATAAACATATTTCTAAAATGTACAAAAAATATAAGGATTATAATCACGTGTCTATATGAGTCGTTTTATTGAATTTATTGTACGCTACTTCATTGAAAATTATATTATCGTTGTGGCTAATTTGAAATACTATTCAATTAATTAACTTAATCCTTTCTTATCCCATACCTAAAAAAATCGTATTTAATTTAAGAAAAAATACCGCTGTAGAAAATTATTTCTACAACCATATTTTTCTGTATTAACAGAGAACAAGTCTTTGTAACAAAAACTTCCTCTATATAAAAATGTCCAATGAGTACTTTTGTTTTTTATAGTATTACAAATGGAATCAAGAACTAGACCAAGGCAGAATGCCAGAAGGTCTAGAAGCGATGCTTCAGGAGATGGGCATTGTCAAACAGGAGGAGGTGAAACCTTTTTAAAATGTTAATTTTCAACGTTAAAGTGTACACCGCAGTAATATACAATACATAGTTTAACTGCAAAAGAGGATTCACACTAAGTGACGTTTACTATTTTTTTGGAATGACAACACTGGCTGTATACAAATTTCCCGCCATTCACAACGAGATTTTGACAGATAACTTTTTTTAAGAATGTAGAGTGCATATCTTACGGCGTATATAAATCCATCTAGAACCTATTTGTAAATCAGGGTAAAACGAACAGGGGACCAGCTATACGGTGATAAGTTGTTCAATTGTTTACGTGGGAATTTAATATTGACACAGTTGTATTGAGCTGTTATGATATGATACAATTTAATAACAAGTCCAAAATTCTAAAGATGGCGTCGCCTTTACTGTGGTAATTTCGCCGTTAAATGGTTTGGATAAGAGAATGAAATTTCATTCCATATTTGGTACAGTAGCATCTAGGTACAAACTTGATTATAGCTAAGTTTCATCCTCTTTTCCGTCCATTTAACGAGTTCTCTGATTAGCTCTTCTCAACTTTTGTCATTTTATTCCCATTTGTGATTAGTATATAACAACCTGCTACACTGCCTACTTCTTTCTGCTTAGCTTGTCCCGTATTCTGATGCAGAAACCTCCCCAGAGGTATGTACTCTACCAGTTAATATAAGAAAAATAAATCATTATATTGAATACCGATTTAATCATATGCAATAATTAAGCGTAATTAGTATCTAATTATGCATCTTTTTACTATAACCAACCATATTTAAAACAATAGTTTTCATAATAAAATGCAAATACATTCAATATTTTATATCCATCCAAAATCTGTACCTATATAATTTGAATGGCCGTTGAATAGTTATTCTTAATGATCTGAATATTAATTTCTGTACCCGAGGAGTAAGATTATATAAATATTTAAAATGAAAAATAATAGAATGTTAAAGCCACGTCAAAAAATATAATATATATTTTTTTGCTCTTATATATATTATTATACTCATTCACAATTATTTGTTGTGGATTGATCCTCAAGTACTACTGATAATTAAATCGTTGCAGTGTTTACATATTAAATAGTAAACGTATAGTGTGGCTCAGTATAAAATGTTTACATTTATTATATATATTTTTGCTTTACGTTAATTCACAACATACAAAATTTATGTTAAATTTCATGTTTTCATAACGCAATATCTATTTTATTACGTTGATTGTTACCAAAAAGTGTTTTCGAAACACCGTTTTTATTCATTGCAAAATTTATAATTTTTTAGGTCTTATTTTTTATCGAATTTAATGACATTAAATGTCAGTGTTGCCCGGTATGAGTTTATTAATTTCATGCTAATCGTTTTGAATATTGTATTTTATTGAAAAAAATAAGAATCGGTGTCTACTTTAAAGTACTAGATATATATTTACTTTTTTATTTTTTCTAAAAATATTAAGGGAACTATTTTTATATGGCTGTATCCTAAATATTAAATGTAAGAAAACCCTTTAAGGAGTTTGTATATAATTATTTGCAATGTCGGAATTGTTTAACGTTATTAGATGTACGTGTTTTCGTAATTCTATTTTTAATATGAGTTTGATTTACAACGATAAGTTCGTTTAAGTATAAAATACTGACATAATTTTGACGTATGTTTATAATTTTAATGCTTCGAATTTAAACGTTAATGTTCGATGTTTAGAATTTAGTATTGCGTATAATAAGTTAACCGATGGATTGAGGTATGGTCCTTGAAGACTCAAGTAGCGAAACATAGGCCACATAGAATGTAGGTTGAACATATAACATTATAATACACCTAATGACAAAGAGCGTAATGACCTAGGAAATAATTCATTAACCATTCACATTTATTAGTTTCTATTAAAAAAAATGCATCTATAACACTTTAAATACTATGTTGTAAAGACATTTCATTATTTTGCCCATTCACCGTCATACCATGCTAAATTATGTGGCGGTGAATGGGCACCTTAACATTATAAACAATAAATGAATGTTTTTATCACTTGGCAATTCAAGCTACATTATGTTAAACACCATAATATATAAGATATAATTATATCTTCTTTCTACGTCCATATTATCATCACTCATGTAGATTTTTTTTGCTTATCACTTATATGTTTTTTTAGTATGCCTACTTATATATTTTAAAATAAAATTAATTATAAATAATTAGTCATTTATGTGTATGTATCTGATACGAAATTGTTATTTTATACTTTTTCTTTGTAAGGGTGTCATATAGTCATTTATTTTATTGTATGTATGAATGTGATATGCTTTCAATACTTATTTTTCTTAGTGCACAGTTTTAATTATTGGGTTTTGAATGTTAATTGTTTGTAAGGATTTGCACCTTTTAGCGTGTATTTGGTTATGCGTAGCGTTTTTAATAGTTTGTCTGTAGAATAAGTTTCTTGATAATTTTATTTTAAGCATATCATAAAGTCGATACGGCTACTCGTCAATGGAGTGATAAAATCATAGATTTTTTCTTTTATTCGCCAATACATTATGGCGTATTATTATTACGTGTATTTAGTATTGACGAATATGTACATAATACGCAGTTATATTAGTAAGTAATGGAGAAATATTCAATTTCTTATCCCAATTAATAGATATACTTTCTTACAACACTGGCAAGGTTTATTTTCTAAAGTTAAACATATTTACTTCAAAGTGACAGTTAATATTTCTACAAATCCTAGTTTACTGATTAATTATTCTTAACTTTTATGACAATATAAATTATTATTAAACATAATTATTTGTATAAATCACCAACATAATTTATGGTAATAACACAGAACGCGAAACCGTAACCTTGCCCTTACACGCAGAATTAATTAATTTAGAATAATAATATAATAAAGCGATATTTTAGGTTCAGTTCTTATTAGTATAATTATTTTACTTGATTTAATTCCCTTACGTTCAATTATTAGTTTTATTAACTTCATTTCGACGTGGTTTCATAGTCTTATTATAGTACGTTATTATTATTACTTATTAGTTCTGTTTCCTCAGGGGTGAGCTCTTATTATTTGTATTCATGTAAATTATTTTATACAATACTTCAAATTGATATACTATTTCACTTTAATTGCTATATTAATTACTTATTCAAATAATATTATTATTTGAAATAGTGTCATTTATTTTACTTGTATTTAAATTGTATGTTGTTTGCTTTTTTTTTTGCTTTTTTGTAAGTATTATGGATGTTTTATTTTCGACTTTCTCATCCCTGCTTAGTAAATAGTGTATCAGACTAACGTATGTCGGCAATCCGCCTTAGGCTTATTATGTTAGTTTTTATAATATTTTAAATATTGTTTAATTCCTATGTCATTGACATCAAATCAATTCGAATATCATCGCCATTTGTTATATTTACATATTATATGAAGATAGTGTTATATCCTACTTATCTAGTTTCAGTTTTAAAAATTGTACTACATTTAAATTTATTTTCATTAAATTTTTAAAATAATTTAAAAAGCTATTTATTTAAAAAAATGTATGTGCACCCAGGTAGTTATTCCATTTTTTTCTTCATAGCGATAGTGTTAAGTGTCGTTTTATTGAAATGTTTGATTTTTTTAGTAAAAATCCTTTTTTTGTCTGACCCTATAATATATCTTATACAATACTAAAAAAAAAACAACAAAATACTTCATACAACCAAAAGGAAATCCACCTCAACTAGCTCATAAGTATCCCCATACACGAAATACCGTTGTATGCTTTGGTACCCAAAATCTATAAAAGTGCCCTCAAAGTAAACTATCTTTTCTACATAGTTTTACCACTTTAATTTCTATTAATTGATTTTAAAAAACCAACTACATATTTTAGCAGTTGACTACTTACCCCCTACCTATGTATTACTGTTACTACCTACGCCATTACTATCAATCTTAATCACTCAAAAAAAGAATTGAAATTCTATTTTGAGCGGTGTTAAAATAAAGTGTCAAGTTTTGACATTTCACAACTAATTATGAAAAGCCATGGTTAATCGACAGCGACGAGAAAATCATTATATGGAATAGCGTGAATATTAGCAGCGATCGCTTGTCGTCAGCCACATTATCGCTGTATAGATGTGTACACCTGTGCATGTGCGATTTAAAATGACGGACTTGTTAATATTTCCGATGTTCGAGAAAATCGAATATAAGTAACCACAGACACCGGTATACACATCTGCTACGGTACGGATACGAAGAAAGAAAGAAAGATCGCTATTATCTAGCTAAAAATAAAAGTCATAAATCGTTAGCCCGTCGCTGTCCATCAGGATCGCTGTGTGTTGATCGAGCTTTACATAACTACTTGTGAAATGTCAAACTTGACAATTCATTTTATACCAACTGTGACAAATTAAGAATGTAGGTTCTCGAGTGGAAATTAATACCTACTTAGCTGCTTGTTGTTTTTTTTTTTCAATATACGCACAATATCAGTAATAAATTGATGATCCGTACCTACCTATATCGTGTATGGGGATTAGATAACGTATTTACGTAATGACTGCCATACCCGTTCAAATGTTTAAATCTAACTGGCAGTTTTAAACTGTTTTATCAAATTCGCATGAGTGTGTGTGTGGCAAAATTTGAACAAATTGAATGAGTAATGAAATGGTTTGAAGAAATATAAAACTGTTTGAAACTGCTTGTTTCATAAAATTATGTGAACGTGTATGGCGGCCATAAGTTTATATTTAGTGTATGTACTTATATTTCTTATTAAATTTTCATTCTAAATTTAAAATTAAGGAACTTGAATTGAGGAACCAGCATACTAGCTGCTAGATCTCATTTCAAACGAAATATATGAATGCATATAAAAAATTCGTATTTGTAAATAGGTTTTGTATCAATATAACAAATTCCGGTAGGCTATTGCTATATTACTAATATACTTTATTCGTCGTACTTTTTGTATAAGAGTGGAATATTAACGGCTAAATGCAAAACCTACTAAATGCATATTTGAGAGTCTTCACTACTTTTGCCTTGTCTTTGGTACGTTTAGTAGTTCTTTTTAATAGAAGATGAGTAGGCTATTTGCTATATTACCTACTTAAGTACTTTATTCGTCATACTTTTTATATAAGAATGGAATATTTACGGCTAAACGCAAAACCTACTAAATGCATATTTGAAAGTCTTTTCACTACTTTGACCTTGCCTTTGGTACTTTTAGTACTTCTTTCTAATACAATATGTCATTTCTAAGAGCTCGTTCTAAAATGAATAGTGGTTTATTTAATAGTAATCAAATAACCCACTTGGTCTCTCATTCATTATCATCTACCAGTCTATCTTTTCCATAAACTCTCATGTCACCAGTTTTTGTATTACAATACTCAAACATCAATATCACCTATCTCACATTATTTGTTAAGAATTGTAATATCTCCTATATTCATGTTCACGCACATGTTCATACTCATGCTACTCATATATCATAATAATTATCTAATTTCGTTATCATTCATTATAACATTTTCTTAATTCACCATATAGTTATTAGATACTTATTTTATTATTACCACATAACCCATTATTTCAAAATATCATTATTATTTGAACATGACTCATTAGCTTACTATGTGTTACTCCGAACTATAATCTATCCCTGTACCAAAATTCAATCAGATCCGGTCAGCCGTTAAAGCGTGACAAACATCCAAACATCTTCACGTACTTTCAATAATATTAAATAGGATTGTATTATAGTGAGGGTTTGCGTTTAGTAAGTAGGTATCTAAGTATATTAATTTACTTACTTATTATAGCTCTTCGCTCTGCTTTGGTTTGCTTATAGAGTAGATTAGATGTATATAGAGCGATAATTAGCCGTAACTATGTAAATTGTACTCGTAATCAAATGAATGCCAAGTGCACATTACTACATGAATAAGATGTACATTATTCGACAAAATGACTAATAATTCCTATATATTTAGATGTATGTAGGTGTATTCGTACCGTTTTGTCTTTAGTAATTAGGTCTTTTGAATTTTGTATTCGATGGTAAATGACTTATTGATCTATAAATGTATAGTTGACAAACAGTATTATACCAGTTAACTCTGAAACAAATTAAAAAGTTTAATTACTGAAAGCATTATAACATGTAAATTTAAAAAAATGCCAATTATAAGCATAAGTCTTGTACTATAGTCATTCCAGCATTGAAATAGAGTAAACAGGTTACCAGTGTGAAAGGGATAGAGCTATACTAGCTAAATTAGCGTCATCCCGCTTCCTCTGGACCGCGGCCTAATACACACTCTTTTATAACATGACACGGTAAGCCCATTGGTACATAGCGTTACATGGGATCCTGCCGTTTGACAGAATATGTTTCGTTAAATTTCACTTCCTAAAAAACTTATCGCATATTTTCATTGCCCAAAAGAATCTTTAGCAAATTTACATTTGGCATTTTAATCACTTGGTCAAATATTCATTTGGCAAATATTTACTTGCTCAATTTTCATTAAGTCAAATATACGGCCGGAAATGAATTGTATGATAACAATATTATTATTACAGAATTAGAACTGCTAGAAAAGTGGATTAGGTTAGGTTAGAACTGTAACCCCAACAGAGGAAAAGATTTGTACAATAACAATATAATTATTATAGAAGTTCTTACTTGTACATTATTTGTCCAAAATGAAAGAAACATCCATGCAGCAGTGTATTCTAAAAATTGAATCTTAAAATTAAAAAATTTAATGCAGTGAATTTAGACTATTAAGTAAATCATATGCCAAACCATATTTGACTACCTAATAATTGGTAAAATTAAACTTTGCCATGTACCTAATTATTTGTCAAACAATAATTTGCCAAAAATAGTATTGCTAACTGTAAAATTGCGAAAAGTTGTTTTGCCAAACGTTTTTTTGCCAAATGAAAATTTGGGAAAATGTGACACTTTGGGGAACGTTTTTTGCCAAACATTAGTAAACCGCGTTACATACACTAATACATTAGTAGTAGTAGTACATCTAAATACCGATGCGTTTGAAATTTTTACGCCCAAAAATCACTATTATAACAAAAAATGTTTTAAAAATTCTCTAACAATTAAATCGACTTATATAACAATGAGTAATTTTCTTAATATTAAACAATAATTTATAGAAATAACACAATAAAAATATTATAATGATAAATCTAAGAATGCTATTCTGACAAAGATTTACCCTACGTTGACGACTTGCGTTGTCAACTTATGTCATAAACGTCAAATCCCATACATTCGTCTTTTTATTCAACAATACGCAGGCCAACGAATTGCTACTTCTCTAGGGGGCAGCATTCAAATGTCAATTGCAAAATAAATAAAAAGGAATACTAAACTAAAACTCTTGCCTAATGTTTACTAAAAAAATTGCCAGTTACTTCAAAATATTTGTAGACTTAAGTTATAGTGTAAGTATTCTTTTATTATTATTAAATACATTTAAATAAATATATATAATAATAATACATTAGACATATAAGTGTACATATAGAACTCTGACATGATGGAAACTGATGAATAACATTAAAAGTAGTTCTATATAAAATGTGTCTTTGTATAATGAAGTCGGTTAAAAATTAGGTAAGTTTTAGTATAATATACTTTGAAACAACTTCCAATGATACTTTTGTTTAATTTTAAAAAGCGCTGCTGTTTTATTTAAATATAAGTATAGCGTATAGTTTACGTACATTATAATATCTATTATAAAACTTGGCAACATTACATTAAGTTTTCCCATTATTTTTTTACTAAATTAATATGATTATGGTTAACAATGATAAAATAATTACCCAAGGGGACGTTCAAGTTTTACGTTATATTATTGTACTTATTAATGACAATAGAATCCCCCCCTCCACACACACACACACACACACACACACACACACACACACACACACACGCACGCACGCACACGCACAAATAATGAGATGATGGATATCTCCTGAATCAAATTAATCAGAAATCATATATTAAGAAATGTAAAAAGAATCTCGGTATACTGCAATAAGATAGGATTTAAAATCGTATTATTACTTTACCTCAACATTGATTCGTTTTGATACTTCCTAAAGTGTGTGTGTTAGGCGAATATAACTTCTTAACGGATAACATCGCGATTTATATGTTATTATTTACTGGCGTTTCGGCTACCCTTCAGCAGCCATGGTCGCGGGGTTCCAATTCGTTCATTTTTTTTATTATATTTTTTTCGTCTTACGTTTATTGACGCCTTGTTCACAAAGTACAAAAGAAGTAACCTCTCCCCTATACCAGATTACGTAATACTTGAGTGCCCCTTAACCTATAAGTTCAAAATCTCATAAAATTGTGATAAGTGCTTTAATATTTTTTTCCTTATCATTACACAAATATTCAGCTATTATATTATTCTGCACCTATTAAGTTACAAAAACATTTTTTTAAATAACACTTTTTTTCGAATTGCACCAGCAAATGAATACGTATTAACATTTAGAATAGAGTGTCGAAAATGTATTGTATTTTTTTGTTTATGCTAAGCATAGGTTTAGGTTAAGAACCTGTGAGGTTTATGATGTTTTGGGTGGAAATTGTCGTGAATAGATTTAATACACAGTAAAATTCTTCTTATACCACCTTTATATAGCCGTTTCTAAACCACTGGAATATTTAAGCGCTGGGTAGTTTTCAATTATTAATTTATCAAGGTTATTCATTATCACTCACTCACTCAGTCGCACATTCATTCAATCATTCATTCGTTCGTTCATCAAATAGATGAAGATGTTTGACAAATAAAACAGAAATTAAAATCTATGTAATAGTTGGGTACATTATTAGATTTTGCCCGCGGCTCCGCCCGCTTAGAAATCTGATCGCGTTTATCGCTGATATATAGCTTATGTGATATTCTTATGTATAAGCTATATTATTGTAAAGTTTTAATAAAATCCATTCAGTAGTGTTTACGTGAAAGAGTAACAAACATCCTCACATACATCCTCACATACTCACAAACTTTCACGTTTAGTATTAGTAGGATGATCATCATCAATCAATCATCTTCCGCATTCATCTTTTCATCATCCCTTTTGAAATGATCAATTGGTTATGAACAGCTTATTTTTTAAAGATAACTTTTATTAGTGCAACTGTTTCCAAGGTTTTTATTTAACTAACTGCAATTTTGACATCACCCATGAAAACCTATTCCGGGAATAAGAAGCACCCTATGCCTAGCCAGAAATACCAGACTAAATCTATATCTGTGTATCAAATTTCAGACAGACCCATTCAACCGTGAGAAGCGTGATTTAATAACATACATACAAACATCTCTACAAACATCCACTTTATAGTGTTAGTGTTAGTAGGATGAAATACGAAAACTGGTCGATAGCTACTAAGTGAAAAAGAAGAAAAAAATCTTTTCAAAAATAGAATCGGTTGAAGTATGCCATATAAAAATGAAAACAAAAAGGAAAATAAAGGTGGTATAAGTAGTCTTGATACTTATTTATAATTCCTAGTATTTAATAACCATAGTATTTAAATGTATATAAGTACATATTGTACACACCAAATAACCGTGGCAATTCGCAGTGTGAACTTAGTTTAAGGGTAGATGTACCAACTGAACGATGTTCTTGTCAGTTCAGTTAAACTATAGTGTAGTTTTTATCGTTTAAGATGACTAGGAGTAACTAGTTTGTAGTATATTATGCAAAATGTTAATATGGAAGAAGAATACGGCATCAAAAACGGTCCATCTCTTAGGGAGCTATGGTGCCACAGACATACACAAATAGACAACTACATAAATAGACCACAAGCACCATAATATGGAGACATAAAAAATAAGTTTTTGGCATGGCAATTTTGCTGAAATACGCTAGCTATAGCCCACGGTTCGATACCTTTCCAGCAACCCATGGGAAACTATTCCCGGGATAAAAAGTAGGCAACCTATGTGTTATTCCAGACTATAATGTACCCCTGTACCAAATTTAAATCAGATCCGTTTAGCCGTTAAAGCGTGATTGAATAACAAACATACGAACATCTTCACAACCTTCACATTTCAGGATTCATCGGATGGAGTTCTCATATTCATTCATTGAGCATCTACAGCTTTGGCCTCAAAATAACTAGCTCCTTACTGTTATAATCAAAATTGCTATCGAAACATCGGGACAGCTCTAACGCAACGCTGACTGATTGAATCAGTTAGCTTCCACGTGAACATCCAATTTATTACACGATGTTTGGTCGAAATTTTGATTAACAGAAATTTTTGGGCGGCCATTAATGAAAAAATCTGAGAACAGAAAAAAATGTTATGTTTGGGTTTTGAGAAAAATAATCAATCAATTAGCCTATCGCAGTCCACTGCTGGACATAGGTCTTTTCCATTGTTGGGAGACTTTGGCTTACTGTTTCCAAGCTGGCCAGACGGATTGGTACAGGGTTTTATTTCGAGTTTTTCTACTCTCACAGTGATATGGTCTGCGTATTTTTCCGTTAGTCGCCTCTTACGACACACTTCGGATGAGATGAAGTGGTGATACGTGTATTCTTTCTCCGTCACCACACGGGTAAATTGAGATTTTGTTTTATTTTTGATTTTCAGTTTCTCCTTCATGTCTTTAGCGAAATATTTACTGTAAACTGACATTTTTGAAAAATGGTGAATTGAAATAGGGCGTGTGAATGAATGTGTAAGATTCTATTTTTATTTTTTATTTTTTGGTACCAGTTACTTCTCTTGTATTAACATTTTGCAAAATAATAATAGTTTTTTGCAATAACTTAGTATAGTAACTGTACATTTGGGAGCTCAACGTCAATTGAATATGTAAATAACGTATTAGAATATACTAACTATCCTAATGATATCTATGATAATAAGAGCATAGAGCGTATTCTAACATAGTGATAGTAATAATACAATTAGATCTTTACCTATGAGATAGCTGTATAATTGAACCATTCAGAAATATAGCCTATGCCTATGCAGTAGAAGTTTATTTTGTTTGTGATAATCGTTGGCTGTCGATGGCTGCATAATACTTATCTCTCACAATAACATTAGAACTGTCATTTAGAATACAATCTGTCTTCAGATTTAGTTATAAATCGAGAATCAGTACTGGGTATCGTCCTGGAATACGGGCTTTAGTTCTGTATGTGCATGTACTGTATAGGTAGGTAGGTATGTATGACTCATCTCTTTTGTCAACTGTACCATAGGTAAAGATTTGATACATATAATTTTAATAATATTCACTCTCGGACTAGGTAATATTTTCTTACAATATTTATACAAGGTGAATTTAAATCTCAATATCTTGTTTTACCATTTACGAGCATATGTGCAAGGTACCTTAGACCAAAATTATGTGAGCATAGGGAATTATCTCAAATAGGTACAGTGCTACGGATATTTTTATAGTGGGTTTCGCCCTTGTGCAATTATATAGCAGCTTACCCGTGGATTATCTAAGAAAAATATTTAATATAAACCTCCATTGTCATTATCATCATCATCATCACCATCACCATCACCATCATAATCATAAAGTCATATTTTCCTGATTGCATCCGAGGCCTTAACCTCGGAGCGCAGGGTTCGCCTCATTTTCATATAAACCTAGTCTTAACACAAACCGGAAAACGAACACATAAAAATATAATATGGTGCAGTCATTTTGAAGTTATAAACGTTCATACATTCATGGTTCGTTTTTATTTATATAAATAGAACTAGCTAATAGAGTTAGTTACTTCTGAAACATAGGACTTTCATACAGACTTCCAACCGCCGTTTTACCCCCTTAGGAGTGGAATTTCGTAAAATCCGTTCTTGGACGTCTACACCCTTTAAAGAACTTGCCTGCCAAGTTTCAAGTTTGTAGGTGTTATCGTTTCTTAGATTTCTTGAGTGGTATTTTGCTTTTCTTCTGACTCGGTTTAAAAGTTTGCATTTAATTTCACCTTGTATTCATAGACCAGCCTTGTAGTGAATACTAATAAAAATAATCTAGTATATATTGTGTATATTTAAAATGTGGCACGTGTCGTCTAAACCAGTGATAGTTAAGGTCAAAAATTATGAAAGACTAGTATTTACATTATTCTTATAGTATTTTAGTTTTTAAAAAACCATCTAAAGCAATTTCAAAACTAAGTGAGGGATACCTAGAAAATGCAGGGCTTTGCCTTTTACAGATTTCTAGACCATAAAACATCAATTTACGTCGTACGAATATCTAAAATTGCCAAGAAATAAAACTCTTGTTATCTGAAAAACCCAGCAAGTATCAAGACGCAATGCGGTAAAACGTAAAAAAAACGATAATGAATAAATTTAATAACGACAATTTGTCTCGTGTCAGTCGTGTCCCTTTTGTTGATATTGCACAACCAAAATGTTATTAAACTGTATCTACTAAAATGTGACGGAAACTTTAGGTACCTACACTTTAGGAAACGATGAAAACTTGAAGCACCGATGTAACTACATGTAATAACAAAGCCTTTTTTATAATTTTATACTCTCACGATCGAAAAATGACTGCTGGGTGATTCGCAACATGGTGGTTCGGTGCCACGATCAAAACACAGAATTCCACGAACTAGGCATCGAAGGGTTGATTGAAAGAAAAAACCATTGGAATATTGCACGAATATAGAACCTATACGTAGGCCTATTCTAAAATAAATTTATGGTTACTATAGTAACTACTAAATATTTTTTGTCTATCTATTTAATAACATTCAGATTAATTAAATAACATATTTGTAAGTTAATTATGTTTCCAGATAACTCTATTAAATAAAGGTAGTTTGAAAACTGTACGTAAGGTTTCGAAAATTCTGAGCGTCAGGTATTGAAGATATCTATATCTCTAAACTGTATATATAGATTTCAGAGAGACCTAATAATTTTCATATTCTTTTAATACGAAATTAATATTAAGTTGTCATTTTGCATTTTTAATGATAAGTTGCGTGATTGTGTGAAACTGTCATTAATTCTGTCATCATCATTATCATTATCATCATCATCACCATTATCACCAATTATTGATATAATCCCATAGCGTGTTAGGGTTGCAGTAGATTTAAAAAAATACTATAGTACTTTACATAATGAGATATTTTAGGCGCACTGCTACTGGGTAGTCTTATAAAGCCTAATTGTTGCAAACGCACATATTAATATAAAATTACACATTAAGAAGCTAGTACTAGGTTGGCACTTAATGATTAAAAATAACACTATGATAACACTATATATTAACACCATATTTGCCTACTTCTACGAAAAAGAAGTATTATAGTATATAGTATTGTATGTTCGTACTATTGTTACATTAGATCTGCTGCTATAAGGACTATATCTTCGAATTTATTTATTCAGTCACAACTTACAATAAGTTTACATTATGTATGAATATGTAACACATATTACTTATACACTAGTTAAACAGCCCGTTCCTGACCGCTCCCGGCGGAAAGGTGCCTAGCTATATTCCATTATCATTTATATAATGTACAAATATTGCAAAAAAACATCGGCACTTCCAAATAACTTAGGTTACTAGGCACTTTATAACTTATCTATTAATAAATGTGTAAAATTCCAAGGCTACCTAAAGTCACCTTTCCAGAAAGATTCAACTTAAATTGTTTATTTAGATATACAAACAATATATTTGTTAGTGTAATTTACATGTAAAATACAATGCCAATTTTGAGAGCTTTTTGAAAACAAGTCAATCGGTACTACTTACCACAATCTGAAATTATGAAGTGTGATAGTGGCTTATGTAGAAATATGTAGTTACATATTCAGTGAAAATATTACATCTTATAAAACAGAATTGAACTAAGTAAATAGTACAGTAATTTTACCAAACAAGTTTCCGAGTAATTTTTAAAATGGGACTTTCTAACTATGTTGTCACATGTTCTGATGAAGTTTTTTCCATCCAAAGCGTTGATATTTTTTGTCAAAGAAGAAATTGATTTAGAAAATCAAATGAATGGCTAAAAATAATTGAATTTTTTATTCTGTCAATAATATGGCAGTCATTGCAACTTGCAGAGTCGTTTATTTGTATAAGTAATGAACCTATATTGGTGATGAAGCAGCAGTAAATGTTTTAGGGATGGTATTGTCTGATGAGAAACTATTTAGTATCTGTGTGTTTTGTGTGAAAATTTGTACTCTGTGTATTTCATATTTATTATATACATACATACAATTATAATAATGAATAATATATGTACATATAAAATTGTACAATACTGCACGTCTACCATTTCTCTATTTATATATCCTTAAATATAAATAATAATAATAATATTCGTATTTTCGCAATATATAGTTATAATATAAAATTAATAGTAGGTAGTATTTTTGTATTTTTCTGTATTTCGACGTAAGTAAATTTCTGATCTACGCACTTCCTCTTAGTAGGTAATTAAGTTTAGATTATTATTTTCGTAGGGAGTTATGATTCTATTATATATGACACTAGTGCCGATTCAGCTGTCATAAATCTCTTTTAACAAACATGATTATGCAAATGGCGCCAAGTCGAGCAAAAAAGCGGCACGGCCGTACCATCCATTTCTCGAAGCAGTTCAGGTTATTTAGTTTATCGACGGAAACGACCAAGTATCAATCAATCAATCAATCGATTAGCCTATTGCAGTCCACTGCTGGACCTATATTACATTTTATTTATTATTCACATTTTAGTTTATCTTTTTAAATATATACATACCCTCCGGGGCAGGCAGAGAAAACCGCTATTTGACTCTATCCTTACTTCACGAGTTTCCTCTACTGTCATTAACCTTTTCTTGTAAGACAGCCGGTTTCTAGTACTCCTGGGTATCTTATTAAAAAGTCTACAATTAATCCAATACCAAATAACATGAAATTTTGAGATTCAAATAAATATATTTTAGAGAAATATAAAATAGAATCGGCACCAGTGACTTGTGTAGTAATAATATTTGGTATTATTTATAAGTTCCAAACTTTCATGTCAACACCGAATACAATAAATATTTATGGTTAAAAAAAATTGTATATATAAATATATTTTATCGCAAGTAATGAATAAACTGAATGTTTTCCAATAAATTAAGCTAGAAATATGTTAGGTACTTATGATAAAATCACGAAAACATTAAGCTCTGAGCTACTAGATTGTAATTAGCGATTAGAAAAACTACTTCCCTATTAAATAGTCCCTATATATTTGTGTAGGTGTGTAATAATACTAATAATGAAATATAATATTTCATCATCATTATCATCATCATCATCATTATCATTATCATCATCATCACCACCATCACCATCATCATCAGTGCATTGGTCCCGGTTGCATCCAAAGCTTGTACTTAGAGCACTGGGGGATTATTTTGATAAAATACTAATTATCACTTTTTTATCTTTTTATTTTATCAGTACTTTTCACAGTGATAGCTTTGTGTATTAGGTACATATTACTTTTCTGAATGATGATCAATGCGCGACGTTGCAGGCTAGGGTTACCATCTTTAGCTCGACAGAACTGACCCGGGAGGATTTTGTTAAGACACCTTACCAACCCTAGCGCTAACGAATTAACCCTTGAAATCCGCGAACGAATTGTATTATGAAACGAATAAAAATTCAGAACGGGATAAGCGGGACGTATTTGAACGGGACGGTGGTACGGGAACATTTTATTAATTTTTAACTTACTTCAAAAAGAACGAGGTTCTCAATTCAATTGCTATTTTTTTATGTATGTACACGATTACTCTTAGCTTTATGATTTTGTATGGGAATACGCTACTGGGGGTGGTAAGCTGCCTTAATTGTACTATTTTTAAGTTTTTAATATACATAGGAAACGTCAATTTGACTTCACCTCGCCTGATGGTAAGCTGAAGCCAAGGTCTCGATTAAGATAAAAGGATTGGGCACATTATATGCGGGGTAGAAAATTAGTTCTAAGATTGTAAATTAAATTTCTGAAGGAAAGTACTGAAAGAAACATAGGTGTGTATAGCATTGTAATTCTAACCATGTCCAATGCAATTACTAATTAAGTAAATTGAAGCGTATTATGTGCACATTTGTAGGTTAATTAGGAGATATATAAATATAAACTTCACACTTCTCTTTAACACTGGTGTTAAATTTTGGGTTAGTTCGTATTAATCATCACACTGGTGTCACTGGTAATTTGAATACAACTCCAGTGTGAAGGGAAGGGAAGGAATTTAAGGTGCATCTAGACCTGCTCGATCGGCATGGCCAATTAGCCGAGACTATTTAGAATGGTAGCTTTTAATATGTTCGCCCGAATCGATCGATGGACAGATTTTACCGATCGAGGCCGACTGTACAGGTCTAGGGGCACCTTTATTTCTTAACAATGACACTTTGTGAAAGTGTTAGGGTTAATCTATCGTAAATTAATTATATGTGGGTAGATATAACTTTTATGTATCTATATACAAACTCTTTTTTTTGGAATCTACAACAATACACAAAATATAACTTTCTTCACTTCATCTTAACGTGCATACAGCAAATATAAAAATATATAACATTATTATTTTATACACTTCTGGTTATAAATATAAATTCAAAATATAATTATTAAATACTAGACACCGTAATTTCTGGATGAATATACCTAATAAAATATCTCAATCTGTCATATAATATTTTAATGTTAATTTAGTTTAAAAACCTGACAACTTCTTACAAGTTATCACAGCGGTATAATATTGATTTTATAGTCTGTAGAATTTATATAATATAATTATATAATGTTAGTATTAATGTGTCAATGTTTTAAACGTTTCCCTGTTTTAATTAGAATCCTAGGGTACCTTTATGTCTAGATTTAAGCCTGAATACTATTTTCAATTACTGATAATTCATTTTTAAATATTAGAATTGATAATTCTGTAAAAACTAATTTTTATTAAAAATCATTCACACATTTTTTTATAATTTTACTGTTAAAATGTATGTTGTTTTGTGCCATGTGTTTGAATGTGTTTCATTATATTTTGTGTTAGAGTTGTTAGTTATTATTTTGCAAAAATAAATTAATTTGAATAAATTCTTAGTTTTTTTCACATCTACCCTAAAATAAAAAATAGCAATATGATGAATGTCAATATGATGATAGTACTGAGACCAAAAAGTCCTCTTTACAATTGGGGCGATCCTAGTAGTACTATCCAGTTCTCTTTAAAATTGGGGAGATCCTAGTAGTTCCTTTATGAAACTACTGAAATTTTTCCTCCGAGAAGTTTCATGGAACTTGCTATATACCAGTAGTACCTACCATTATCTAGTTCCATTATGGAACTACTGGGATTTTTTCTTCGAGCAGTACCATGGAACTGGCTATATCAATTTAAACCAGCTCTTCATCAGCTACTCAACTGCCCCATAATATAAGATAGAGATTAAGATATCACATAATAAAATATAGACAGCCTCTGTGGCGTGGCGGTAGTGCAATGCAGGAGGCGCGGGTTCGATCCCCGCTCAGTGTAAATATTTGTACGCATGAATATGGGTATTTGCATTGGTCTGGTCGTGCCTCGGAGAGCACGTCAAGGTGTCGGTCGGTCCCGGTTGCAGTGCGTCCGCACTCGTTACGGGACGCATCTAGGTATGGCAGTCGTTACAGGTAGTTGGAGCCCTAAAATTTCCAACAGCTGGTTTAACTGCAATGTTTCTTTATCGCCTAATGTCACCACTGCGTTGTGGAGGTCAGATTACAGTCGCTTCACTGAAAATATCGAAGTTCAGCCAAATCCGCGGTCAGATTAGTTAAACAGACCTGACTCTGAAGTGAAAGCTTCGGATGCGACTAGGATTAACGCTAAGATGAAGAAGAAGAATAAACTATAGATAGGTAACTATTAGTAGGATTATTTGTAGCTAGGTCTATAAATATTGAGAAGAGCGTGTTGCTGACAGCAACACCGAAATTACTTTATTTTAATTTTTTAGTAATTTCCTTTATCTTGTGCAATGGCAACACCGGAATTAATTAATTTAATTTTTTTAGTATTTTCTTTCATCTTGTGCAATGGCAACACAATCGGCCCTTTTTCCCGGAACTTTGTAACGAACGGACGCATGTTACTCGCTCCAGTAAAATTATGTAAACCAGCTCCTTGTTTCATTCGAATTTACACCAATACAAGCATTACAAGCTATCGAAGCAGCAACAAATGGTCCTTCGAGCCGTTCATGGCATAGAATTCAAAACTATTCCCCCTTACTCTCCCCACTTCGGTGGACTATGGGAAGCAGCCGTTAAATCTGTAAAGCATCATTTACGTCGTATTCTTTCATTGACACATTTAACATATGAGGAGATGTCAACTTGTCTTATAGAGATAGAGGCTATTCTAAATTCAAGACCTTTAACGTTATCTCCTGATCCTTCAGACCTTTCATGCCTTACACCGTCCCACTTCCTAATCGGGCGCTCACTCGTATCTGTACCTTACCGCCAGCTGACTGAAGTCAACATCCATCGGCTGCAGCGATACGCGAGGATACAGAAGCTGAAACAACATTTCTGGCAACGATTCTCACATGAATACGTTAATCTTCTTCAACAGAAAGTCAAGTGGTCATCATCATCAGGCGACCTTAAACTGGACTCGCTAGTCCTTGTCCGAGACAGAAATCAACCACCTCTTCTATGGCTCCTGGGTCGAGTTGTTAAGCTTCATCCTGGGACAGACAACATTCATCGCGTGGCAGACATTCGCACCAAGAAGGGCATCATACAGCGGGCGTATAACAACATCTGCCCGCTGCCAGTCGAAGCCGAGTCCGACGATCAAGGTTGAAGTACTTCAACGCCGGGCAGCTTGTTGCTGACAGCAACACCGAAATTACTTTATTTTAATTTTTTAGTAATTTCCTTTATCTTGTGCAATGGCAACACCGGAATTAATTAATTTAAATTTTTTAGTATTTTCTTTCATCTTGTGCAATGGCAACACAATCGGCCCTTTTTCCCGGAACTTTGTAACGAACGGACGCATGTTACTCGCTCCAGTAAAATTATGTAAACCAGCTCCTTGTTTCATTCGAATTTACACCAATACAAGCATTACAAGCTATCGAAGCAGCAACAGAGCGAGAAAATCAATGATGCCGTCTAAAACAATGAAATTATTAATAGCACGATCACTTACCTATTAGATGAAAGTTTATTTATTTATTTGAAGTTTTAGTAATTCTAATAGGTAGGTATAATTTTAGTTAATCCTCCTATAATACAATTTAAATATGTACAAAATTAACAATAAAACTAAAAATATATACATAAAAGTACAAACTAAAGTTAAATTAATGCTATCGATAGCCCTTGATCCAGCTATAATGTAAATTGATAGCAGATTATCCTTCAAGTAATCAAACAAAGATGAACCAAATATTCGGTAAATGTAAATTGAAATACTTAAATGTAAATCTATATTTGATCATATAAAGTTGATGATATTGCTGACTAGTTAAGCCCCACGGTTTTAGCCTAATTTTATGTTTTCAGGATAGGTATATCTTCTAATATATAAAAATCAATGCCACTTTTCGTTGTTATTTTATAACTCAAGAACGGCTGAACCGATTTGGCTAATTTTAGTCTTGAAATATTCATGGGTGTCCAGGGAAGGTTTAAAGGATGAGAAAATAGGTGCAGCGGGTACGGGAAAAATATACGAAGTACGGTAATATTCGGTACGAAGTTCGTCGGGACAGCTAGTTAATTTATATATTGATAAGGTTGGTTTCCAGTCGAGTACCTAGAATAGGGCCACGCCATCTCTTCCTGTGAGTGTCGTAAAAGGCGACTAAGGGTTAGGGGCTGTTCTCCATCCGACAGTAAACATCTCATGACAAACTGCCCGCTAGACGGCAATAGGCTCGCCCCCTATTACGTGGGACTGAAAATCATAGTTGGCGAAATGTAGGTGTTAATACACCTCTGCCTACCCCTTCGGGTATTTACAGGTGTGATATTATGACATTATGTAGGTATGTAGGTACTAATGGTAAGGGTTTCCTTAGTAGGTATAGGCGTATCTACCTATATCAAGAGTACTTGCAACCGATGAGCATCTATGACGACAATATAAAACTAGAAGAAGCAAAAGGAATAGAAGCAAATCTGATGGACAGTGGTTACCGTGGCTTAAAGACGTGTGCGACACCCGCCCCTCTAGACAAGTGGCAATTCGTTGCTCGGCGTATGATGGAATAGAATGCCAAATATGGGATTTGACGTATATGACAGGCGTAAACGAATGTCAAAAACGTCAAATCTTACATATTTGTCATTCTATTCCATCATACGCCGAGCAACGAATAGCCACTTGTCTAGGGGGGCAGGGGAGTCACCACTCATGCTGCCGACCCTGTAAGAACAGAGAGTTTCTATGCCGTCAGTCCAGAAGACAAAGCAGGACACGCCTTTGGTCTTCCCACTGACACCACAAAAACTCTCCAGTGAGCTCTGGCTACCGTACTCACCGCCGGGAACATAACACGAGGTTATGATGGCCGCCGTTCTCTATAGGGGTACTACCCCAGTCCGACTGCTCAATGGGACGGAAATACCGCCGTGTTCTATCTCCGTTTAAAATATGTGATTGTATGCTTGATTATATGTCTTCTTCATCCTAGCGTTAATCCCAGTCGCATCCGAAGCTTTCAGCTCGGAGTCTGGGGTCCGCTTTACCAGTCTTAACTACGGATTTGGCTAGACCTCGATATTTTCCGTGAAGCTATTGCCATCTCACCTCCACAACCCAATGGTAACATTAGGCGATATCGAAGCTTTGCAACTAGACTGTTGTTTTTGGACTTTTTAGGGCTCCAACTACCCGTAACGACTGCCATAGATGTTCTTATGGCAACCGGGACCGACGGCTTAACGTACTCTCCGAGGCACGACCAGACCAATGCAAATACCCATACCTATTTCATGAACACAAATATTTGCATTAAGCGGGGATCGAACCCGCTTGATTATATATATGTATCGGTATATGTCGGTTATCGCGACCAAACATAGCCTATGTCTTTTCCCAAGATGTAATCTATCTCTGTAGGTACCAAATTTCATCAAAACGGTTCAGTGGTTTAAGCGTAAAAGCGTACCAGACAGACAGAGTTATTTTCGCATTTATAATGTCATGTCAAAGAAAAGGTACCTAATAATAATATACCTAATGATTGTATGAAACGAAATGTCTCTAACCTTTCAAACGAAATATAAAGTCGTTGAACTTCGACGAATCACAATATCAAATATAGGTATTTACATCTAACATTTATATTATCAACAGAATCGAATATCAGAAGTCTAGCTGTCTGTCTATTGCCTTCAATTTTATTATCCAACATACACCTGTCTATAGAATCCAATTGCCTACAGTCTGAGAATAGATTGTGTGTAGAAATAAACAAGTTCTTTTTTGTTACCTGCCATATAGCTTATGACAGGTACATTAAAGTGAGTGAAATGGGTTTGAAAGCGTTGTTTTTATATCTACAAAATGTCAATATAGGCTATGGACGGTTGCTTTACCGCGGTAAAAACCAGGCCCTCGATTCTGCTAAAGCACAACCACTGTCACACCACAGAGACTGCAAGAAATGGTATTAAATTTTAGACCTTATTTCTGTAGACTTACAGTCAAAAATTAAATGAAAAGAGTTTCATTACACTCTTTCATTCACTCTACAAAAAGCCATTTAATTTTAAACTTAAACTACAGTACTTTAAAGGCTAAAATTAAATTGAATTTTCTTGCAGTGACAGTGGCATGATACTGGTTTTGCTTTAGCAGAATCGAGGCCCAGAATGAAATTGCAATATTTTGGTGAGTATAACCCGCGCCACATATCTTGGACCTAAATCGTAAGATATACGAGGTTCTGGCGCCCGCGGATTGCTTTGTAATAGTTTATGCTTGGTGAATTTGAGGTCGTCTACCGCAGTAGCATCCCGTGCTATCCTCAAAAGACACCCAAGAAATGTGTACTGCGCATATAGACATAATATATTTTGAGCACATTTTAGGTCCAAGATACCTGGCGCGGGTTGTACCTACTGGATATTAATCTTTAAAGAGCTCTTAACTATTTTAAATCAGTTAACTGAGTGATTTTACTTTGACTCTGACTCCTCATTTATTTGGGGTGAACTATCGGTATAGTCATTTACTGGCTCGTCCAATTAACTGGCTTAACCAAGTTTGGCTATGTACAACGGCAAAATTGGCTTAACAAGTTTCAATTTATTGATCACCTTGGTTCTATTAAATAATAAACAATAATAAAAAATAATTCAATAAACCAAAAATGATATATACCTATCCCTACTAATATTATAAATGTGAAAGTAACTCTGTCTGTCTGTCTGTCTGTCTGTCACGCCCAAACCACTGTACCGATTTTGATGACATTTGGTATAGGGGTAGATTAGACCTCAAGAAAGGACATAGGCTATGTTTGGTCGTGATAACCGACATCCACGCGGGCGGAGCCGCGGGCAAAAGCTAGTAGGTACATATATGTATTAATACTAGCAGTATGCTCTGAAGATTATAAAATTACGTACCTACTATAGATAATATTAAAATCGATACCTTAATAATAAATTGGTTAAAAGACAACTATAGCTTCGATCTGATGCAAAACCTCTCAATGTAGAAGGTTTTAACCCCTCTTGACTCCAAAACAATCAAAAAGCAATTAGTTATTGGTATAGTTATTCTGATAACTCCTCTAAAAGGCCTTCAAAGACCTTTAAAGTTTCGTTGCTATTGAGCTCACGAATCTTATAGCGAAGTTTAAATGGCGGCTAATCACGTTGTAACAAATTTTGCTGTTCACTAAAATAGTGATTAACGCAGATTGTTATTGGGATTAGCAGACGACAGTTGCAGGCATAATAAGAATAATAGCAGATAGGGTATTTACTAGATGCTCTCGACATATTGCAGCGACGCGCGTTCCGCATAATTGGGAATCCTGAGGTCACCAACACCTTCTAGCCTTTGCAGATGCGTAGAGATGTTGCGTCCTTCGCAATATTTTACCGTCTTTAGGTACTATGGTGAATATTCTGATGTGTTCTTCCAATTAGTCCCATCATCTCCTTTCCAACACAAGAAAACACGTCCAGGACTTAGATATTCCATCACGAACCAAGCGGTTTGGCGACTGCTTCTTGTGCCGCACAATTAAAACCTGGAATTCCTTACCAGCTCACGTGTTTCTCTCTTCGTACAGTCCCTGGTCCTTTAAGCAGGGTGTGCAAAAAAACTGTAAGAGCCTTTGGAAGCCTTTATGAAAGAACCCCATATTATAGTCGTTTGGGAATATTCCTACATGTAAGTCTTACTAACCATTGAATCATGGTCACTATGATAAACCCATCTTATTATTATTATTATAGAAAGTAACCAAATACAAATAATACAATATTGTACCAATAAGTGGCACCCTTGTCAAGACGCATATAAGACTCAAGGGCTCCCAATAAAATATATATTATTTGGTTTCTTTCACGAGAATAGCTACTTGATATTATGAAACTATATAACTACAAAGAAATAAGACAGGGTCAGATCAATTCGAAATTGCCTTGTAAGATCCCGGATTTGTACAGAGCTTTGGTATACTAAAGGTTCTTTTTGGGAATTCAATAGGTATCGGATCAACGCAATGTACCTACCTATAACTCAGAATACGACAAGGCTAGGGCCTGAAATAAAGTCGTCGGTCGGTAGCTTAGTGGTTAAGGAGTCGGCCTTACGATCGAGAGGTCCCGGGTTCGAATCCTAGCCATTACACTACCGACGTGAACCCACTCCTAACACAAGCAATTTAGCTTAGCTGGAGGGGTTAACGGGAATATTAGTAATTTCGGTTGCTAATAGATATTCTTTAATAAAAAAAAAAAAAAAAAAAAAATTTGGAAAAGTGCAGTTTTAATGGTTTATACAGGTACACAGAATTCTAATAGTATTAATAATAATAATGATAGATATCTAATATAATCTTTTGAAGGAGACAATGTGAGTTGCGAAACATCCGTACCTACCTATAGGCTTATTACATAACATTTAAATCAATGCCTTAGGTATCAAATACAAAAGCTGTATTTCTGGCATTCGTGACAAATGTACAAAATATAACGAAAGTATAAAAGCAAAATTGAAGTTTTCACTCACGTATCCTTACCTATTTAGGGATACGGGAAACATTCTCGAATTTTAATTTCTTTGGTTTCCTGTTATTTCAATCACAAAACCTTAGCGAATTTTCCTCGTAATGTATTATAAAGTGATCTCAATTTTCGATAATAACGTAAGACATTGTAAGGTACGAAAACTTGGGGTTACTTGGATGTTTTTTTATATCACTTAAGTCGCAGACAAGCACACGGCCCACCTGATGAAAAGTGGCACTCGTACTGCCGACTCTGTAAGAACAAAGAGTTGGAAACAGGACAAGCCTTTTATCTTCCCACTGACAGTACTAAAATTCTCTACTAAGCTCTGGCTACCCTACTCACCACCGGGAATACAACACGAGGCTATTAAGGACGCGGTATTCTGTAGAGCAAAGGTACTTCCCCAGTGGAATTGCTCAATTGGGACGATAATACCGTCGTGACCTACCTCTATTACATACTACTTATTTATTAGTGAATCTCATTTATGAAACGAAGGTAAATGGGCCCGCTGAGGGACAACCTAGGCGTTTTATCTTGAATCTAAAATTTGCTCTGTACGCGCAGTACACGTTTCTTGGGTTCACCAAGCATAAATTATTACAAAGCAATCCGCGTGCGCCAGGGCCTCATTTGTCTCGTGGTTTAGGTCCAAGATACGTGACCCGAGGCGTGTAGTGCTCCGTGGCGTAGCGGTAGTGAACGCGGCCGCTACGCAGGAGGCGCGGGTTCGATCCCCGCTCAGTGCAAATATTTGTGTGCATTAAATATGGGTATTTGCATTGGTCTGGTCGTGCCTCGGAGAGCACGTTAAGCCGTCGGTCCCGGTTGCCATAAGAACATCTATGGCAGTCGTTACGGGTAGTTGGTGCCCTAAAAAGTCCAAAAACAACGGTCTAGCTGCAAAGATTCGATATCGCCTAATGTTAACATTGGGTCGTGGAGGGCAGATGGGAATCGCTTCACGGAAAATATCGAGGTTTAGCCAAATCTGTAGCTATGACTGGTAAAAAGCGGACCCCAGACTCCGAGCTGAAAGCTTCGGATGCGACTGGGAATTAACGCTAGGAGGAAGATACGTGACCCGAGGTAAAGGTATGTTAATCAGATCGATTAGAGAAGAAAGATTAGGCCAAGAATATCGATGTGCATGATGTATGAAAAAAATAAATAATAGAGATCCGATTCTCAACACTCCATGGATTCACCGTGCGGTCGCCGGGTATAATAGCGTGATACAGGGAGGAACACCGTGACGGCGACCGGGACCTGCGACCCAGATGTAGGTTTGGATAGGATGTAGGTAAATACAGGGTGTATTTTTGAAACGGGGCAGTAAGGGCAAGTACCTTAACCGTTGCAGTTACAGCAAAACGTTCTTAGAAGACCTTCCCTAACTTTTTGACATATTTTGAACTGCATTCACAGATTTTGTAAAAAACTTACAGTTGGCAAAAAAAATGCAAAAAGTCCAAAAATTTTTTTTTTATGCCAATCGATTCTATTTCATGTGGGAATCAAAAAACTCTATGAGACCATTTTAGCTTTCAGTACTAGGAAAGACAGAAATCGCCAAAAACGTTTCCCATACATTTCGGCAACAGAAACTTTCTACGATGGTCTAACTTTTTGTTATGGCCAGGAAGTGGGTAGAATTGACTGTAAAGTAAATAAAAAGAATTTTTACCCTCAAATTTCGAATTTGATTCGAAAATCTGTGTGTTATACCTACTTAGTTTCAGCTGAGAAACTTCGTATGAGTTATTAATTAAGGATTTTCGCTAAAATGTCTTCTAATCGTGAAAAAATTGACTTATTAGAAGCGTATTTTGTCAATAATCGAAATGCGGGAGCTGCATTAGTGTGGTACCGCAATAAGTATCCGTTGCGGCATGTGCCAACAAGAAAGGTTATTACAAATCTTTTGAAAAACCTGGAATTGCAGGGTTCTTTCAAAAGAAAGCGGCAGCCTCGTGTGGACATGGACACGGAGATTGCGGTTCTGACTTATGTCGAAGCATATCCAGAGGTATCGTCCAGGCAAGTCGCCCTTGAAGTAGGTGTATCCCACTCCCTTGTGACAAAGATATGGAAGAAATACGGCTACAAGTGCTATCGATATGGGCGAATGTTCATAGTTCAAGTGTTACATCCGGGTGATGATGTTCGAAGGCTTACTTTTTGCAGATGGCTAAGAGGAAAAATAAGCAGAGATCATGAATTTTTAAATTACATACTGTGGTCAGACGAAACGAATTTTTCCAATAACGGTATGTACAACAGAAAAAATCACCACTATTGGTCCAAAGAAAATCCACTAAGAGTTACGGCAAGTCATAATCAGGTTCGCTTCTCATTCAACTGTTGGTGTGGTATAATGTCCAATCGAGTCATAATGGTGGAATTTTATGAAGGGAAACTGAATTCTGCCATGTGTAATGAAGTCATTTTACACCTTCTTGAAAACGAGATGGACGAATGGCCCCTGTCGGAATTGCGAAAAGTTCATTTTCAACAAGATGGTGCTCCGCCACATGACAGTCACCTTTCACGTTCCAATTTGAGCCGCCTATTCGGTACACAGTGGATAGGTACACATTGGTCCAACACAGTGGCCACCTCGTAGCCCCGATCTAACACCACTTGATTTTTTTTTATGGGGCTTCGTGAAAAACTAGGTGTATAAGACGACGTACGCCAGTGTTCAAGAGCTCAAGGATGCATTAATGACCATTTTACGTAATATTCATCCCAGAACATTATTAGCCGCCATTCGTTCAGTGCAAAAAAGGATAAACTTATGTATTCGTGAAAATGGAAATCATTTTGAGCAATTTATTTCATAAACCAATTTCTTAAATGTATAAATGATTTTTTTTATTTAAAAAAGTTCAAAATTTTACCTGACCTATGAGTTTCGAGTTGATTGATCATATTTCCGTACGAAATGTATGGGAAACGTTTTTGGCGATTTCTGTCTTTTCTAGTACTGAAAGCTAAAATGGTCCCATAGAGTTTTTTGATCCCCACATGAAATATAGAATCGATTGGCATAAAAAAAAAAATTTGAACTGTTTGCATTTTTTAAGGTGAGTAGCCTTTTAAAAGCCTACTATTCCATCATGGCCATCAAAAAGAACTAATAGGCTTAATTTTAAGCCTAAAAGCCTATAGGCCCCGGGAACACTAAATAGAATCGATTGGCATAAAAAAAAAATTTGAACTTTTTGCATTTTTTTTGCTGTAAGTTTTTTACAAAATCTGTGAATGCAGTTCAAAATGTCCCAAAAAGTTAGGGAAGGTCTTTTAATAACGTTTTGCTGTAACTGCAACGGTTAAGGTACTTGCCCTTACTGCCCCGTTTCAAAAATACACCCTGTATATCGCGATAGAATCCGGTAAAAAGTAGTTTTACTTTAATGAGTGAGGTTGGCGTATTCAAACAGTATCATACCGTAAGTTATTATAGGTAACTAGCTGACCCCACGAACTTCGTACCGTCTAACAGTCGAATCTCTTTTAAGTTATTGCATAGCTTCTATCGCGGGCCTTGAGCGTAGAGACCGAATCCAGAAATTCCGTAACAAAAAAAACCTAACACCCCGAAGCTCGCACGAATCGAGCCGAGCTGCTCCGAAGTAGCTCCGCTTAACGTAAGTAATTATAATTGCATAAGTTGATAAAAAATGCTATGCAATAGCTTTACCGCGGCAGTCCCCGAGTGCCACACGTCTTTTTTTTAATTTTTCTCTCCGTAAGAACCATCCTCGTACTTCAAGGAATATTCTAAAAAAAGAATTAGCGAATTTGGTTAAGCCGTTCTCGAGATTTGCGCTTAGCAACACATTTAGGGATTCATTTTTATATTATAGATAGATAGTATTTATTACACATATGATACCACCACGCTACACTTAACGAAACTATGTATTTCAAATACTCTTGATTGACCTGACTTATATTTAGATCTCGTAACCGTCGGCTAAAATAGTTTCTTTAAAGAAAATATTATCTATAAAATATTTCACAGGAAATTTGTTCGTTCATCTCGGCCCGACCCAGTCACCCCGTTGATTTGTTATTGAAAATCTATCAACCGCACTGTAAATATATTTCTTCCAGATGGAGAACTATTCAACTGTATTAGGGGACAACGGGTAAAGAGTTACTTCTTACATTTTGTTAGCGATTAGGGAAGCGAGCCTATTGCCGTCAAGCGGGAACTTCCTCATGGGTTCTGTTGTCTGACTTTTCAGGGCTCCTACTACCAGTAACGAATGCCACAGATCTTAATTTACTTTAGAAACCGAGACCTATATGGCTTAACGTGCTCTGCGAGGCACGAAAGGTCTTAAGGTATGATTCCGTAGCCGACCGCATACGACAACCCATACGCGACACATGCAGCCCATACGCGTAATTCATTGCGGCTTCTCAATGATCCTCTTTATCCGTATCGGAGTTTAACAAGTAATGGGTACGGTATATCTGCTGCATGCGTATGAAGTTGTCGTATGTGGTCGGCTTCTGAATCATACCTTTACGGTGCTAAGAACAGTCACCCATCCAATTAATCCAGTTACTGACTTGTCTTGTATTCCCTAACCTTGCAGTGTCCCAACCTATGTAGGTTGGGACGTAGTAAGCGAAGGGGCTGGTAGTAACCACATGGTTACACCTCTAAAGCTCCTCTAATAAAAACATACATATAATTTCATGAACGGTTCCAAATAAAAACACAGTCTATTTTAATTAAGCGCTTTAAACTTTCATCTGATAAACCCGAAAAATTAATAATTCTAAAATATTCATACCTTCCACGTAATCCAGGTATTAATATACTAGCTTTATTAACTTTGTTTATTACAAAAAGCTTTTAAACCTCGATATTATTTCAGTTTCTATAATACAGGTTGTTCAAAATTTAAAAAGTTTGTGCCCATTTCATGATACCGCTTCGGCCGTCAAGGTAACCGGAGTTTCGTAACCGGTTTCCTTGAAGTCTTTATACAGACGTATAAAGTAATATGTAACGTACGTAAAATGTAACTGCCGTAACTGGTTTCTATGAAGGATTTTTCCATACTTCAAAAAAGGCCACGTATTCAAATTTGTTGAAGCCGTCAGTTCGTTTGCGACTAATGAATCCCTAACACCAGGCGCTCAATTTGGAAGAAAGAATCTGTAATAAGACTATAGCTATCAATATACAGGGCGTCCCACGGCGATGCCACATGGAGGGAAAGTACGCACGATAAAAAAAGAAAAGTAATTTAAATATGGAATTTTATTGTTATTATGGTATCAGATGGATGGATGAACTTTGAGTTAAAGTGTTTTATTTTGTCAAATTTAATTTATATTTTTAGGTTTCAAGGACTTCCTTTCATTTAATTTACCATGTTTCTTAGAGAGATTTGATCATTATGATTGACACTATCGATTGATGCCATAAAAATACAGGATGTTACTTTTTCGGATTTTAGTCGATTCGATTACCGGGTGTGGCAAGCCAATTTTAAAAAATCTTTGAATACAGTTTCGTTTCTTTTTAAAAATAAAATGATGTCTCCTTTAAGTAAAATGAGCTAACTTAAGGATTTAAGGTACTTTCCCTCCATGTGGCATCGCCGTGGGACGCCCTGTATATACCGACGTATTTTGTTTGCTATAACAAGAACTCTCGCCCCAATTGCCTCTATCCGGGCTGAGCAATCTAATCATGTTTTTTGTGGATAAGAAGCTCCTTGTGACACCCTAGTGTTGTGAAGGTATATCTACTTGCAACTGCTTAAGGTGCATTCCAAACGTGATGAAATGAGTGAAAATAAATTCTTTAAGCCCAAGATTTACCGAGTAGTTTTTTTAATCAACACCAAATTGAACATGTTGCACCGAGACTGAGTTGTTCAAACATACGTCTGCCTGGGGCAGGTTATCAGGCTCGGTAAAAACAACTTCGAGAAAGAAATAGCCAGAAGGATCGAACTGGGGTGGGTAGCATTTGGCAAATTACATCGGGTCTTCTAACCCCTACCGCAATGCCTCAAAACAAAGGTTTAGTATAATAATATGCTGAATATGCTGAATGCTGAATATGCTGAATATGCTGAATATGCTGAACGCTCGAAATGCGAACAATAACAAATTGTAAGTTACCATTTCATTGTTTTTATATTTGTATGTGTTGTATATACATACACCTATTTCTCATAGGGGTAGGCAGAGACAAGTGCCCGGCACTCGCTTCTATCCTTGTATGTGTTTTTCCAACTTTCACAAAGTTGGAAAAAGTGAACCTCCAAGACTTGAACCTACAAGCCGTCTCTACAGGAGGAATGCTCTGATTAACTGAGTCATTCGAACTTCTCCTACCCTTTTAGTTGTGAAATCTCCATAAAAATACATATTTACAGGATTATATTTTATTTACTCGGGATATTCTGAAATATATGTGTGTTTAGGTACCTCGTTTGTTTTATCCAAATGTATGTTAAAGACTAGACCGTAAATATAAAAGGGTATAATAAAAACATGACCATAGAGATTGTAGTAAGCTTTTTAACACACGATGGTTAATAAAATTCAAAGCAAATATAATTTTAACTAGCTATTGCCCGCAGTTTCCGTGGCGTAGCGGTAGTGAACGCGGCCGCTACGCAGGAGGCGCGGGTTCGATCCCCGCTCAGTGCAAATATTTGTGTTCATGAAATATGGGTATTTGCATTGGTCTGGTCGTGCCTCGGAGAGCACGTTAAGCCGTCGGTCCCGGTTGCCATAAGAACATCTATGGCAGTCATTACGGGTAGTTGGAGCCCTAAAAAATCCAAAAACAACGGTCTAGCTGCAAAGCTTCGATATCGCCTAATGTTATCATTGGGCTGTGGAGGTCAGATGGCAATCGCTTCACGAAAAAATATCGAGGTCTAGCCAAATCTGTAGTTAAGACGGTAAAGCGGACCCCAGACTCCGAGCTGAAAAGCTTCGGATGCGACTGGGAATTAACGCTAGGATGAGAGATTGCCCGCAGCTTCGCATAAATTTAACACTGAAATAGTCTTTATATTTTCTCTTTTTTTGTTAATGTTTCTGTGAAAGGAGATGATTTATTTTAGGCCCATCAATACAACGACTTTTAAGTTTTTGTTTCTTATGTAAAACATCAAAGAGAGAGTGAGAGAAGAGAGAGACAACAGAGAATAGGGCATGAACAGTCATTGTACAATATGCAAAATTTCGAATCCATTTATTATGATAATTGGACGAAGAATGTTTCAAAGTCTAACCGATTCACGATAACTTATTAAAGAGTGTTTTTTTTATTTATTGTATTTGTGAAAATTCTTAATATTTCACATGACAAGATGTTAGAATGTTTCCAGACATCTTCTTTGCCATTACCATAGACTCAAATCGATTAAGAATACTATTCGATAAAACTTCAGGCACATAGGTATAGGTTTTCTCTTCAAATCTTCAATCTTACAATATTCTCATTCCATATGACATTATCGAAAGTTTTTGCTAACAAAAGTATTTTGCTATAAACGAATCTTCATAGAATGCGTTGTAGATAGTTTTATTTCAATGTGTAATTGAAATAAAACTATCTACAACGCAGAATGCAGAAGATTCGTTTTCAGTTACTTCATTATATACCTACTGTCATCATCATATTATACTCATTTATCCCCGGAGGATTAGGCAGAGTGAATTAACATCCACATTTTACCAATCATTGTATTAGGTCCCACTTAATAGGCTGTAATAGAATCCGTTTAAATATTTTTATTTCAATGATGTTATAATACAACAGTCCATATTATTTACACTATGCCTGTCTAAAAGTAAACACTCTAAACTATAATACTCTCAGGTTATAGCTTTACGAATACAAAAATACAACGTTAGGTTGGGCATTGCACTCTTTACCTACTTGGTTGTCGTCATCATTATCTTGGCCTTATCTTGGAGTCCCGGGTGCACCTCTTCCAGTCATTTGACCTCCACAACCCGTTAATGGAGATTATTTTAATTAAAAACTGATGTTTTATTTTAATTTTAAAGTATCAATCGAGGAATCGATTCCATGTGGCAAAAATTGTAAGCGATTACGATTTCATTATTTCGAATGGCAATACAATCCCAAAAGTGCCAAAAATTGTTTGACAGTTATTTTGTGATTATTTTGAGTGATTGATTAGTGAATTTTCTTGTTGTTCAATGTTCATTGTAAAAAAATAGTATTATACTTATATAATACAGATGTTACACAGGCAGCTGCTATATAAATCAATGGCTAGTATTGAATAATATGGACGAGTGGAGTATTACAGTGTCTATAGTGATGTAGTCAATCAATTCTAATAAATATACCAGCCGTGCCGCCAACCATCTTATTTCAGATGCATTACTGCAAATCAGTAAACAAACAATTACTAACATAAACCAAGGTATTAGGAGAATGTGTGTTATTTACATTAATTGAGTTTTCTTTCTGCTCATTTACTATAATCACTATGATTTGTATGCTTATTTCCAAGAAACGTTTTATATACCTATGTAATAAAATAAATAAATATTAATATAATATGGTTTTGTTTGTTTTTATTTCATTGGATACCTACTTTCATTTCATGGTGTAAGTATGAATCATCATCTTAGGGATTGTAGTTGTAACCGAGGCTTTTACCGGCCGCTTGCTTCTTCTCTTTTATTCGGTTTGGAAATATGCCTTTTATGGCAGCGGCTGCCATCTGACCGCCCAACTAGTAAGCATAATCCTGCTTTTCTACATCCGAAAAACATATAGACTGTGAAAAACGGCTCATGCGGGTTTTGTCGGTTCGAGTCCGACATAACCACCTTCACTGGCTCCGGCGGATTTGAGTGGATTTCCACTTGTTAAAAAGAAGGTTATTGCCCTATCCATCTTCTATTTATTCAATACATTGCATAGGACACAATTTTAATGACCTCTATTATGTCATACTAAATAATCAATAAAATTATAATTTTCTGAGATTGGCGCCATGACAGTTTCACATTGATTTTAGTATCAGTTTTGATTTGGTTTATATCAATGTTCCGGTTAGACTAGCTAAGAAGCAATGTACCATTGTAATCCCGATAAAATTACAAATAAATCAATACTCGTTTCATTATTGTTCTCCAAAATTTGTAGGTGGCCGAAAGCTCTAACATAAAAAATCGTCTCCTTTGTTAATCCTTCTTTCCGCGGTAGCCTAGTGGTATGGGTAATGGACTGCCGAGACGAGGTCTCGGGTTCAATCCCATGGCACACACCAATGTCTTTTCGATGCTTTTCGAAGTTATGTGTGTATTTATCGCAGGTTTATAAGTGCCCGGTTAATGGCAATAGGCTCGCCACCTATTACATTGGGACCTAAACATAAACGGCGAAATGTGGATGCTAGCACCTCTGCCTACCCCTTCGGGGATATAGGCGTGAGTTTATGCTATGTTATATGTTCTTTCCGTATGTACCTTATAATGAAGTATTAGGAAGATAAAAAAAATCTGTAAAGTCATTTTTAAGTTATTACGTGGCAAAGAGAGCCAGGGATTTGGTTTTATACATGATTTTACATACAATAGCTATTACTCGCGGGTCCGTCCGCGTGACTATTGGTCTCCAAGCTTTAGTCACCTTTTAAACAAAAAAAAAAAACAAAATTCAAATCGTTTTATCAGACAGATTGACAGACACACACACACACAGAGACATGTCAGATTTATAAGACCCTGTAGTTTTTGCGTTATGGGTTAAAAATAGACAGATAAATAGACAGAATTACTTTCACATTTATACTAAGGTATTGATGAGCTATTTTAATTCAGGATATTCTGTGTTGCGTCACGGGATTACGTGATTACAAATACCTGTCTCTCACAAGCGTTGATATCTCAACACTTAAAACGTAAATTCTTCAAGTAATTGCTAAAGAATTTCAATGAGAATGCCCCGGAAAATTCCGGGTGCGATATTACAGGATTGAAGAGCAAATAAATTTGGTGATATAGATGTGTGATATGTCGCTTTACACGTTGGCGAACGTGTTGGCCAACATCTCAGATTAAAAGAATAACATTAACAATACCTCGAGCCTGTGCGTGCAAAGAGTGTTACTATAGTGTTACTTTATGCGGCTTCACTCGCTAACTGTATACGTTCCGTGTATTTTTTTATATCACTTGTCTTAGGCAGACAAGCATACGGCCCACCTGATGAGAAGTGGTTTCCATGATCATTGATTATTCTTTTAGTCTGTGTAGTTCAGCCGTTCACGCGTGATGGCGTGACCAAGGGAAATAGGGATTCATTTTTATATATACAGATGCATCCGTAGACAGCAATTGGGTACAAAGGCAGTATAACAATCAGGCCTTAGTCTAACAGAGACTGAGATAAAACAACTGGTCAAACTAAACAAATAATATGATGACCTTTTAAAATCCTATTTACTTGTTTTTGATCCTAAAAAGATTAGAGTTCATTTAATAAGCTCTTTGTAAATCCTTAGGATTCAGTCTACGGCACGATTGCTACGGCGTAGCAATTATCGTAGCCACCGTAGGTGCTACAGCTGGTTAAATATTATTGACTAGCCGACATACGCGGCTTCGCCTGCGTGGAATCCTGTTCCCATTACCGTTCAATTTTTCCATATTTTCTCACTTCTTCCTCCTAGCGTTAATTCCCAGTCGCATCCGAATCTTTCGCCTCGGAGTCTGGGGTCCGCTTTACCAGTCTAAACTTTGGATTTAGCTGAACATCGATATTTTCCGTGAAGCGATTGCCATCTGACCTCCACAACCCAATGGTGACATCAGGCGATATCGAAGCATTGCAGCTAGATCGTTGTTGTTGAACTTTTTAGGGCTCCAACTACCCGTAACGACTGCCATAGATGTTCGTATGGCAACCGGGACCGACGGCTTAACGTGCTCTCCGAGGCACGACCAGACCAATGCAAATACCCATATACATGCATACAAATATTTGCGCTGAGCGGGGATCGAACCCGCGCCTCTTGCGTAGCGGCCTCGTTCACTACCGCTACGCCACGGAAGCTGTCTATATTTTATCACTATAGGCATTTAAACTTTCATGGTCGTTCATATTAGTATTAGAGCTATTGGGTTTTTTTTACCATGTATTGTATTGAGTATCTGATATTTCGGCGCTGTTGCAAGCACCATGATCACGAAGGATACTATATACAAATATAATACATAGTAAATATCTCGATAGTAATATTTTCTGACTATTTCAACCTTCCCTACTAAGACAAACATGTCAAAACCAAAATCAGCTAAATCGGCCAAGTCATTCTCAAATTTCAGCGAGACAAACAAACAGAAATTTATTTTTATACATAGAGTAACCGACAGTTTCGAAGTATATGAATTACCATCATCATTCTTGTATCAGGCTCGGTCGCTTCCGAGGCCTTCTTACATACACATAATAACAGACCAATACAAAATATCATCATGCTAACAAATATTTGCACCGATCGGGAATCGAATCAGCAATCAAACACTACCGAGATACAGGTCGACATGTATGTTCTCTGCTTATAGTTCAAGGTAATTGAATTATGCATCAGATACGATTGATTGCGTCTACCGTTACAATATGGCGGACAGTGATTAACCTATTTCGCGTGATTGATGCCGAGGCCACGTACAACAAGGTAACTAAAGTTTCACGTATATCTTGTGCAGGAAATATATTCAGATCGTTGATTATTCTAGAATTATTAGGTCACTCTAGAATGGCCATGTTTTGTCCTGGTTCGGACATGTAATTTTTTTTTATACCACTTAGGTAGCAGATAAGCACACGGCCCACCTGATAGGAAGTGGTCACCGTGGCCTTTGGACGTATGCAACACCAGGGGCGTCACACTCACGCTGCCAACCCTGAAGAAACCTTCTAATGCCCTTCTTGAAGAACCCCATATTGTAGTCGCTTGGGAAAACCACCGCAGGGAATTCATTCCACAGCGTGAGTGTGCGTGGGATGAAGTTCCTTTCATACCGCACAGTGCGCACCGTTTCCGGACGCAATGTGTGAGGATGAATTCCCTGCCTGTGGTGAGAAGTGCGATGATAGAATGTAGCTGTAGGCATCATGTCAAACAGTTCTTCTGAGCACAAGCCATTGTATAGATATAGAAGGTAGAACACACATAAGTAATGCGTAGGAATGAAAGTGATGTCGTAAGGAAGGCATTAACTGTGGAAGTGGATGGCTACAAAGGAAGAGGATGTAATGTGGTGGTTTGTACAGTCTATGTATGGGAAGTTCTCCTAATAAAATAAAATAAAAAGTAAATATTTACCATAGAATTCGGGCGCCAAGGAGAATCCCTAAATAAAATAAATGCAACGGATAAACTAGCGGCTCTTGGAACCTTTAATCTGCAGGGGAGTGGCTAAATAAAATCCCAGAATGAGGTTTATTGGATTTAATTTTAGTCCCAGTGTGCATGCACGTACATTAAGGTCTTACAATGTACTAGATCTTAGGTATTAGTATAAATGTTTGTGTCACACATCACTTATGCATTCTTATGAAGTAAAATTTAAAATAGAAAGGTTATATTATGTAGTTAAATTTAAAAGGAACGCGCTCACGACATCCTTGGGCGTGGACAGGCATCCTCGCAGCCAAAATACATCACGAGGCTTCACTCGTTCATGAAAACCATGAGGTCCCCATGACCATCATCAAAATTTGAGTTAAAATGAATGAAATAAGGTAAGAAATAAGCTATAAAGAGCAAAATGAGGTAAAGAGATAAGATGAGGTAAAGAGGTAAAGAGGCGATCCAAAAGGAATCTGCAACAAATACAAACACGATTAATTCCCGGAACCTAGCCAGACGACGCGGAGTGCAATTTATAGGAAATATGTGCGACTTACCGCCTCATCAGTTAAAACAGTGATTGGTCCAGCAATTACACGTTCAAAATGTAAGAAATACTGTAACAAAACACAATCCGTAAGATTTTACGATCACGATGTCTGAGGGAAATCAATCACAGCGAATCGCGGCAAAAAATCAAGACTTACCAAAAATATGGGGTTAACCCCTCTTGAGATTACATGGGCTAGCTTAAGGAAGCTCCTCCATCAAAAATAATTAAGATCCCATTGGGATTTAGGAAGATGGCTATTACAAAGCCATTTATCGTGACGTATGCGCCGATCGTAGGAGGCAAAGTGAAGTGAAAGTTCTAAGTTTTTGACAGGTGACGAAGACGTCAAACAGAAATGTCACTAAAAATTCGTTCAGAAACAGTTGTAACGACGCTTTAAAATCGTGACGTTACATTACATTCCTTCCCAAAAAAAAAAGAAAAAGAAAGGAACTTTCTTTTCTTTTGTTCAAAAAAAAGAACAAAGACAAAATTCAAAAACCTCAAAAGAAAAATAAAGGTCTGGCAACCTTTTGCCATAAAAAAAAGCAAATAAAGCAAAACAAGTTGCAAGGAGAATTGCAGAAACAATTCAAAAAAAAATTAAAGAATGTGAAAACATTCTAAGAAAGGAATTAAGTTAGGAAAATAATTTCCTTACCAAAAGGTAATAAAGGATATTTTCCAACTTAATGGAATAACCAAAAAGAAAAACAAACTCTGAAAAGAGTGAAAATCAATCCAACACCAAAGTAGGGTGAAAATAAATTTTCAATAAAAAGAAACAAATCCAACTCAATCCTATACCAGATAACGATTAAGCAACCAACGCCATCGAATCTTATCCTTGATCTTAACCAGCCTTCAAGCATAAATACAAAAGTGCGGTTGAGCACCTACGCCACCGACTCTATACCAGCAAATCCTGAAATAAAAAAGAAACAAAGATATCGGTTAAGCACCAACGCTGCCGAATCTGAATCAAAAATTGGGTAAAACTATGAAGTTTTCCCATTATCGGTTAGGTTGAAAGCCGCCGACTTCAAATCAAAACTCCCAAATCTAAACGTCAAAATAAACCACAACAAAAGTGAGGTGAAAATATATTTATAAGCATTGTGATCGGCATAACACCACCAATTTTCCGGGCACAAGCAAAATATTAAGAAAATATGACAATTGTGACCAGTACAACACCACTGACTTTCTGAGCACAACCGCATAAAAAAGTATGACATTTGCGACCGGCTCAACACCACCGACATTCCGTGCGCAAAGCATAAAAAATGTAACTATGTGTATGGAAACACAAGTACAAAAAGAAAAACGACAATTGCGACCGGCACAACACCACCGACATTCCGTGCGCAATGCGTAAAAAGGGTGTGACTATGTGAATAGAAACACAATAGCACAAAAAGTTGTAAAGTCAAGGTAAATCCAAGTTTCCCAAAAATGGTACAGCAAGGTATAAGGTAAATGCATAAAAATATGCGTCAAATCCGAGAATCTTAATACTAAGAAAATAACTCAGAACTACACAAAAATAAGTTCAAGAAACTTAATTTCCATTCCCAGAGTGAGTGGAAATAAGTCAAGTGAATTTAAACAAAAAAGTGAATATTAAATTTCGCTCCAAAGAAAGAGTAGAAACTAAATTCTTAAATTTGTACAAAATATACAAGTGTAAACAATATTTACAGGACAATAATCCTATAATACAAAATAAAATATAAGATCTTTTGACGTGGAAAAATTTGTTAATATGGAGTAGAATGTGAGAATAAACAAGACCTAAAATGACCTAAGTTATTTTTAAAAGTATCCAAAATTGAAATTAATAAATTGTAGTGAAGTTCCTAACATACATCTCCTTTCAATGTCCCTAACCATTCAAACATCATCTCATAAGGGACTATACTTCAAACAAAGTACCAAAAACAAAAATAGATATTGGCAAAACCAATATGTATTAATTTTTAATATTTAATTATATCCTTAATGTGATAACGACCAGTGTAGTTTTTATGAAGGTCTTTTAAAACATAAACATTAGAGGAAACTTTATCTATTATTTCACACTTAACAAACTTAGGTGCTAACTTAGCCGAAAAGAATGCAGGAGCATTAGACTGCACAAAACTTCTTCTCCACACTATATCTCCCACTTCAAAAGAAATGACTTTCCTCCCTAAATTATAATAACGCGCATTACGCTTATAAGCTTTAAGTAAAGAAGCTTGAACTTTAATAAAAATATCACCAAGTGATTTAAGTGAAAAAGCAAAAGAAGACCTATCAACAACATCAAGTTGATCCAGGTTATCAAAAGAATTGCTAAAACGGTGCAATGAAGCATCAAAAATAAGTTCTCTACCGAACATGAGAAAATTAGGTGTGAAATCTGTGGCTAGATTCACACTATTATTCAAAGCTAATTGAACATGAGGCAAATATTTTGACCAAGTTCTATGATCATCTTTAACAAAACAAGAAATACATGTTTCGACTGTTTTGTTATATCTCTCTACAGGGTTATTTTGAGGGGTATATAAAGTATTATAAAATATTTTATTAATGTTATAACTTTTTAGAAAATCAACGAACTGCTTCGCTGTAAATTGGCTTCCGTTATCACAAACAAGAATTTTAGGCGTTCCAAACCTAAGGAAAATTTCTTTTTCAAGAATCCTACAAATTACTATAGTAGTAGCACTAGTCATGGGAAATATCCAACAATATTTAGTAAAAACATCTACAATTGAAAGTATATACTTATGGCCAGAATAAGCTTTTGGAAGAGTTCCAATAATATCAATAGAAAGCATTAACATTGGTTTATCAACTTTTTTAGGATTAACCATAATTCCATGAGGTGGATTAGTAGAAGATTTATAAGCTTTACAAGTATCACAAGAAGAAATGTATTTTTGCACATCAATAAACATACCTTTCCAAAAATAATGTACTTTTAATTTATTTAAAGTTTTATGAATTCCTAAATGTCCTGAATTAACATCATCATGATTAGATTTAATTGTGTCTATGATGTGTTCTTTAGGTATGACAATTTTCCAATTTAAACGATTATTAGGATTATATTTATCTTTACAAAATCTATATAAAGTATCCCTTTCAACTTTGAAATTTTTATATTTTCTAGGAAACTTTTGACAATTAACAAATATTTTTCTATACCAAGGATCAACGATATCCTCGTCTGGCAATACAATATTATTATTTAAAGGAACATTAATAGCAGAAATTTCTATTCTAGATAAACAATCTGGAACTAAATGTAAGGAACCTTTTTTATATTTAACATCAAAAGTAAATTGAGAAATTCTAGCAGCCCAACGAGCAAGACGACCACTAGGATTATTAAGTTTAAGAAGCCAAGTTAAACTAGCATGATCAGTGATAACTGTAAATTTCATTCCTTCAATATAAGGTCTGAAATGTTCAATGGAATCTAATATTGATAACAACTCTCTCTCAGTTGTGCTATAATTACGTTCACATTTATTTAATGATCTAGAATAATAAGCTACGGGATGTTGATCTCCATTATCATCATCTTGGCTCAGGACACTACCTATTCCAACAGAACTAGCATCACAATGTAAAAAGAATGGTTTTTCAAAATTTGGACAATGTAAAACGGGTGCAGAAATTAATGCAAGTTTTAAATTATGAAAAGCTACATCAGCTTCTTCATTCCAGGAAAGAGATTTTTTAGAATTCTTGCTTCCTGCCGTTAATTTTGTTAGTGGCGAAGCAATATCAGCAAATTTATCAATGAATCTACGGTAATAAGAACATAACCCAAGAAAACTTCTTAATTGTCTAACGCTTTCTGGGCGAGGAAAACTTTCAATAGACTCTAATTTAGCAGGGTCTGTATGTAAACCGCTACTATCAACAATATAACCAAGATAACGAAGTCTATCTTTACAAAAATTACACTTTTTTAAGTTAATAGTTAACCCGGCATCTTTAAGAATTTTATAAATTTTATTTAAATAATCTAGGTGATCAGAGAATGTAGAATTTACCAATATAAGATCATCTAAGTAACAGAAAGCTACATTATCAAATTCTGGCCCAAACAACTTATCTACAAGTCTTTGTAACTCAGCAGGTGCATTAGTCAAACCGTACACCATCCGGGTGAAATGAAATAAACCTTTCCCAGGAACAACGAAAGCAGTCTTCTCTCTAGAAGATTCTTCTAAAGCGATTTGCAAAAATGCTTTAGACAAGTCAATAGTAGTTATATAATTAGCACCCCGAAGGTTATCTAAAATTCTAGAAGGGTAAGGCAAAGGGTAAGAATCTTTAATAGTTACTGAATTTAATTTTCTAGAATCCAAACATAATCTGGTTCCACCATCGCGTTTTTCAACGGCTAACACTGGAGAACACCAGGGAGATTTAGAAGGTTCAATAATATTTTCTTTTAATAAAACTTCTACTTCATCATAAAGTTCCTTTTGTTTAGCAGGACTAAGTGGCCAATAACGTTGCTTAAAAGGTTCACCAGAAACATTAATTTTATGTTTAACTAAATGAGTAAGACCTAAGCCTCTCTTTTCATAAGAAATATCTTCAAAGAGTGAAATAATTTTATTTAAACTATGTTTCTCAGAAGGAGAAAGTTCAGAAACAGAAGTAACTGCATTAATACAAGTTTTGGGTTCATTTTCAAAAGTAATATTATCCCACAAATCTTTAGCAAGGTTAAATTTCAACCAAAAGTCGAATCCTAAAATAATTGAAGGTTTAAAAGAGGGAATTATCAAAAAATCTACATTTTTAGTTACATTATCACAAGTGATAGGTAAAACCATAGTTCCAATAACATTGTGTGGAGAACCATCAGCAGTAACAGCATTACCTTGAGAAGGTTTAAATTTAAATCCTAATTGCAAAAATGTTTGATGAATATTAGAACCAAGTACACAACTACAAGCTCCACTATCTAACAAACCTGAATAAATTTTATTTTTAATATTAAATTTTAAATAAGGTCTAGTGTCTTTATGTTTAACAAACAAAACAGGGGCAGCCCTGATATTACTAAAGAAAACTTTCAAATAACCTAACCAATCATTAAATTCTTTCTTACAAGTGGCTTCATCCGGAGGATTGCAAAATTTTTTCAACATCGAGTCACCAGAAGTTTTATCAAAAACTAGGGCTCGATGGGGCCTGATACGTTTTTTGACTGAACAGTATTTGCCTTACAAACGTCGCAATTCTTCGTAGTGACACCAACTTTGTGACACTTAAAACAAATTACACCAGGAAATTTAGGGCAATTTTTATAAGAATGTCCAGGGGACTTACATTTTAAACAAGTTAAGCTGTCTGTTTCAACAGCACTAATTTGAGCAGAATGTTTTTCTTTTTTAATGATTTTATTCTCACTCAAATTCTTTCTTGACACAAAATTTTCTAATTCTCTGCTGAGGTTAATAAACTGGTCAATAGAAGAAATAGTTCTACCAAACACAAAAGGTGTGTAAATATTTAACATATTATGTTTAATAATAGTTATAAGAGTAAATTCAGAGATAGGCATAGACAAACGGCTTGCCATATCCATTATTTCAGTAATAAAGTCTGGCAACGACTCACTAAACTTTTGTTTACGAGTACGGAGCTCATGTTCCAAATGATAATCAAATTCAATCCTATCAAAACGTTTCAACAACGCAGCCTTCAAATCCTGCCAAGAAGCAATACGAATACGCACACTACGAAACCATTTGAGGGCAGTGCCTGACAAAAGATCAGAAAATGAACTAACTAAAAAATGTTCATTAAAATTTTTAAACAAGAAATATTCTTCCACTTGAGTAATAAATTCCCTAACACAAGATTTACCATCATACAAAAGCTTACTTCGTTTTAAATCCGGTAACTTCGAAACAGAAGGCAAGTTCTTCTTCAGATTTTCATTCAACAAAACATTCATCATATTGAACGAAGATGCAGCTTGAGGACTATAATCACCAGCACCCCTGCTATTTGAAAACGGATCAGCAACTTCAGTTAAATCATTCATGACATGCGGCAACTCATGAGTAGAAGTACCAACTGGAACAACATTGTCAAACAAAGGCGGGACCTGTATTTCCTTATCCATGTTTGGTTTATAAAAGGATGTGAAATCTGATAAAAAGTTGTATAAAACACACTAACTGTCCTATGAAAGCAGCTATAAAAGTTTGAAAATATTTAAATTGTTAAAGAAATTTAATTGTTTTGAATGAAAATGTTCATTTCAAAAGTAGGTCAAAGTCATTAAATGGAATGTTATTATTGTAAAAGCTAAATAGGTCAAATACCTACAAAGAAAAAGAATGCATTTGTGATTTACAAAAGAAATTGTTTATGTTTACTTATGGTAAACAGCAAAGATTCAAATATTATTATGTTTTCACACAAAGTTCAAAGGTTATTAACCTATAATTACCTATTATTACTAAGTGGATAATCTTACTTGTAATTTGTAATAAACTAAGGTTATACAATATGAAACAATGTTAACAATAACAGTAAATGTTATACAAATTGAAATATTCACCTGTAAATGAGATATATCAACAATAGTACCAACCTGTAGTAGGATTAGTTTTGTAAAGTAAACAATAACAAATATTTACTGAAACACACAGTTATACAGTAATATACATGAAGAAAACTATGTTCCTAACATGTTAAAGTAAATAAACAATGCATAGGTGAAGGTGACAAGGTAAACCGTAGTTGCACACTGTCAGTCCCTGTTCGGGCGCCAAATTGTAATGTGGTGGTTTGTACAGTCTATGTATGGGAAGTTCTCCTAATAAAATAAAATAAAAAGTAAATATTTACCATAGAATTCGGGCGCCAAGGAGAATCCCTAAATAAAATAAATGCAACGGATAAACTAGCGGCTCTTGGAACCTTTAATCTGCAGGGGAGTGGCTAAATAAAATCCCAGAATGAGGTTTATTGGATTTAATTTTAGTCCCAGTGTGCATGCACGTACATTAAGGTCTTACAATGTACTAGATCTTAGGTATTAGTATAAATGTTTGTGTCACACATCACTTATGCATTCTTATGAAGTAAAATTTAAAATAGAAAGGTTATATTATGTAGTTAAATTTAAAAGGAACGCGCTCACGACATCCTTGGGCGTGGACAGGCATCCTCGCAGCCAAAATACATCACGAGGCTTCACTCGTTCATGAAAACCATGAGGTCCCCATGACCATCATCAAAATTTGAGTTAAAATGAATGAAATAAGGTAAGAAATAAGCTATAAAGAGCAAAATGAGGTAAAGAGATAAGATGAGGTAAAGAGGTAAAGAGGCGATCCAAAAGGAATCTGCAACAAATACAAACACGATTAATTCCCGGAACCTAGCCAGACGACGCGGAGTGCAATTTATAGGAAATATGTGCGACTTACCGCCTCATCAGTTAAAACAGTGATTGGTCCAGCAATTACACGTTCAAAATGTAAGAAATACTGTAACAAAACACAATCCGTAAGATTTTACGATCACGATGTCTGAGGGAAATCAATCACAGCGAATCGCGGCAAAAAATCAAGACTTACCAAAAATATGGGGTTAACCCCTCTTGAGATTACATGGGCTAGCTTAAGGAAGCTCCTCCATCAAAAATAATTAAGATCCCATTGGGATTTAGGAAGATGGCTATTACAAAGCCATTTATCGTGACGTATGCGCCGATCGTAGGAGGCAAAGTGAAGTGAAAGTTCTAAGTTTTTGACAGGTGACGAAGACGTCAAACAGAAATGTCACTAAAAATTCGTTCAGAAACAGTTGTAACGACGCTTTAAAATCGTGACGTTACAAGGAAGACCTTAAAGGAGGTGTATGGTCTGTCTGAATGATGATATGGTTAAGAAATGAGTAAATGTTGAGATGACTGCAAATAGAGAGGAATGGAAAAAGCACACATGTTGCACGCCGACTCCAAATAAACTTGGGATAAGGGTAGGAGGATGATGATGGAATGAAGTAGGTAATAAGGTTGATTTAATGGCCGTTGAGATTGAGGTCATTCTATTATTGAAGCTGTATTACACAATGAGGTAGGTTTTTTCAAGGTTGGCAGCATGAGTTTGATGCCCCAGGTATTCCACACGTTCATAGGTCATGGAAGTACTCCCGATCAGGTGGGCTTTGCTTGTTTGCCACCTAAGTGACATAAAAATAAAATGATAATGAGATAAGCACATGAATAGCTGTCGTCTCTGCCTACCTCGGGGTATCACCTTATGTGGTATGAATAGAAACTTTTGATTTTAGGAATAAATTATGAACACCAAAATTGTAGGCAATTTAATTCTTAACAACTTTGTAAGACTACTTTTCATATAAAATTAAAAATAAACGATTTATTCAGTTAACAAAAAAATAGCCTTAAATTCCAGATGTCTGATAACGGAACGAACCGAATACCACGTAAAACTAAATTTAGACTGTGACCTCCCTCAACGAATTCCGAAAGAAAAGTGCTACTTCGAATTATTTTTTTATCAAATCCAATTTTTAATGTAGTCTAAAAGAGCTATCAGGATATTTAATATTTAATATCGGGATTTGTGTGGAGTTTTTGATATTTTTTTATATTTTTTATTATTATTTATTATTGTATTGCTGTATTATTTCACATTGTGCAGATAACTCAAATAAAACTTTTTTCTTTCTTTCTTTCTTTCTTTCTTTCGGCGCTGTTGCAAGCACGATCATGGATCGCGGAAGAACTGTCGAAAACTTCAAACAATACATGGTAAATATTCCGATAGCTATAATAGTAAAGTACGTTCATATTTATGGACTATGATGTAAATGTCCCTTTTACTCAAGCTCGTGTATGAATACATTAGGCTCAGTGACGTCACATCATCTCATCTTCAATACAATGTTATATTATGAATACAATTTGACGTACGGTGGAAAAGGACTACTTTGTTCCTTTGTTCTTTATTCAAACATGTCAGAATGTTGTTCCAATTGGGTACTTGACTGTCAAATCAAATCAGTGTTTTTCTTAAACGTCAAAAAAGTAAGTTCTTCGGAAACTTGTATAAATAAAGAGATGTGACGTCACATTTCTCTTTATAGACAAATAGTGCTTACCAATAAATAAAGTTGACAACGAATGAACATTTATGATTTTTTCACAGCTTCTGTACAATAGTTATTAAATGTGCTTGGTAAATAATTTATCGTAACTAGTTATATAAAACTTGTGGCAGTCGGCTAGCCATAACCTGTTGAAGAACCGATGGTAGTTAAACCGAATGAGTCCAAGAGTGGAGACAACGAGAAGGGCAACGGAAGGTTGGACACTCACTAACCAGATGGACTGATGACTTGAAAAAGGCAGCTGGCACAGACTGGATACGGAGGGCGGAGGATCACGAGCAATGGCGTACATTGGGAGAGGCCTTTGTCCAGTAGTGGACTGCAGCATGCTAGTTGATTGATTGATATAAAACTTAATTATTAAACCTAAAAACATTTTTGTGGGTAGTCTTAGTCAATAGAAATTTTGCTTTGTAGCCGACCCGATCCCGATTGGATAAACCTTTGAGTATCTATCTTACTAATAGAGCAAGTCTAACACTATGGTCCATTGTGCCGACTGTAAGCAGTTTTTTATCTGTGGCATAGAGCGCCTATAGTGATGTTTCATTACTTAATACCAAAATTATCGATAGTTGGTTAGGTATGTTGTGAATTTAGTGTGACGCATGCACGGATGGATGGATAAAATTAAAACCAAGATACAAATATATTAGTATCATTTATTGAATTATAGAAATTAAAATTACGCACAGAGTATCAAAATAAATTTAAATATTATTATAATGTAATATTTCAATTTATTTTGATACTCAAAATAAATTTAAATATTACGTAACTGTGCGTAAAGACTGTAATCAAAGTTTTGTTTTGAATATTTTAATGTGTACATTTCAGTATGAGATTGGAAAAAATCAATAAATTAATCATTTAAAATCTCTCCAGCAAACAAAAATATTAGCCGTCTCTGGAACAAAATGCTTACATATATTAATTTGGGAATAGTTGTTGAATGGTGACTTAAGATTTATTAACTAAAAACATAACGATGTATCATTCATGTTAGAGGTATCGGGATAGTTACCATGTTCTATTGTTTCAAGTTTCCGATATTTCGACTTCAGTCCTCCCTCCTACAGTCTCGGACCGTCAAGCTGAGTGCCACCATTGTAACATGGTACGTATCTATAATGGTGACCCTCTTTTTCCAAGACTTTGCCTTCAGCTTACCATTAGGCGAGGCGAAGTCAAATTGACGTGTCCAATAAAAAAAAGTTCCTTCGTGATAATGGTGCTTGCAACAGTGCCGAAAGATCGAAAATTCGAATCAATAATCAATACAACATGGTAAATATCCCGATAATAGTAATGTGAGTGACCATGATAGTTTTAATACCTATATTATGTATTACTATCCCTTAAAAAGCGTTAATTTATTTAACTTTTGTCTTTTTGTTGTGCTAATATTACATTTGCGTATTAAATATTATATCTACATATTTTTGCACCACTGCACGTATCAAATGTACTAAATGATTGCTGGAAGGCGATTGCTGAAATATGTGCTCATGCAGTGTTGTAAAAATATCTTTACCCACAAACCACTTCATTGTTTCAATTAGTACGCTTATACCTGTTAAATTAACGTTTTTTTTAGGTGTTATAGTTTTCTTTATTATACTTTCAGTTTGCATGCAAATATATAACATCATTTGATGGATATATGAGACCACCCCTGTCTTTTAACAGAATGAACTGATGATATATGTTGTTATTTGTGGATACAAGTGCATTAAGACATTCCATACAAGTTAGTGTATTAAGTAAATGGCGGACCACGTAGCCAGCTATGTATGAAATTACTTGTTTGGATGCCTCGGTCAAAATAGTCTCAGGCAAGACACCAGTGATGACATCACAATCAGCTATGAATTGCGAGTCTGTCATTTGCAACGTTCCATCAGGTTGTGATCTATATCCTTTAGTTGTTAGATTTATGGTATCTGTAGATGATGAACAATGTAGTAATTGTATCGGGCCTCTTTATAGCTTTCACCCATGCATCTATTATTTGACGTCTTTTTGGAAACCTAACAAAAACAATAGTGCATAATATACAAAAGTATAATGAGCAGATTTATTTGTTTACGCATTAAATACTCTATACTACATAAAATAAACCTACAATGAAACTCTACTGCGAAAAGAAAATTATCGTAACCGAAAGTGCATGTGTTACATCACTATTCATTTTAAAGGAAAAATGGCCGAGTGCAGCCGTCAGCTGTAACCCGCCCCGCGTTTCTCGCAACCCCCTAGGAGACCCGTATAAATTTTATGAAAACAAATAAATTAGTCATTTACACTTCTCACCGGTGATATGAAATGTTATCATTCTTTTTAGTTTTCTTTCGGGAATCGTTTTGACAGCCTGGCACTGCACAGTTCACCATTATTACCACAAAATGAAATAAACTGTTATTTGCGAAATCACTTTGACGGATATTGTTTTGCTACTGATTGCAGTTGTCAAAAATCCTACGCCCTGTTCACACCTGTGATAGCAGTTCATACTTGCTAAGGCTTGCTCTATGGATAATAGATACTCTAAGGGATAAACCAATACCTAGTTTCACCCCTACCATCTATCTAAGTATAAGAACCTATTTAGAAATTAAACAATCAATTTTCCTTTGAAAACTTTTTCAATCACGATTCACTTATTTAAAGAGATTTAACCCCCTGAGACTGGCTCTCAATCACGTAACTTTCAGAACATCAGTATTTTATATAAAGTTTCAATCAAATTAAATAGTTCGCACTGCGTAACAACTCTTCCGAATTTGTATGAAAACATAATAGTTTTGTGAGGATCAAAGCGCTTATACCCCTGGCAGCGAAAGGGTTATACTTAGGTATGGAAAATTGTTTTGTTGTACCTACTCGTGGTAAAGTTAGTGTATTGTTGTGTGCGCTATCCGAAAACAGTTTTTAAAAAAACCATTTAGTTTTATTTAATTGTCTACCAAATCATCATCGTTTGAGCTTTTCCGAACTTCCAGTGAAATTACAAAACAGGCGAACTCTGTTGTTCGCCATGTTACCTTCACAACTCACTGTTGATATCGAAGTTCTGGGATAAACGCTCTAACGACTGCACGGTTCAGCCCCTCTAGAAAAGTGGCAATTCGGCGTACGATGGAATAGAATGCCAAATGTATGGGATTTGACATATATGACAGGCGTCAAATCCTATACATTTATCATTCTGTCACGCCGAGCAACGAATTGCCACTTGTCTTGGGGGGCTGGTTGAAGTTTGGTACAGGGATACTTACTTACTTACTTCCTTCCAGCTGGGGACGCCGTTGGCCGGACGGGTGATTCATCCTTTTTATTTATTTATTTATTTAAACTTTATTGGACAAATAAATGTACAAAGGTACACTTAACGCTATGGGAATTTTCTACGAGTCAACTTTCGGGTGATATAGAGAATTGCAAACCTACCTGTTTCCTTGCCAAAAGTTACGATCTGTCCCACCTTCAGATCGCCGAGGGCTTCTATTTCCAATTTGTCCGTTCCCATTATTTCCCATCTTTTTAGCGAGTACATAGGACATTCGGCCAGCAGGTGGAGGCTGGTTTCCTCGGCCTCCATACACTCCGGGCATTTGGGATCAGTCTTCAGCGGCGCGCATTGCGTGCCTCTCCATACCCGGGGGCGAGTTGGGGACTCAGTTGTCCCCACACCGGAAGAGGGCCAGATCGAGTGATATGGCCCTGGGTCGGCCGGGGTGCGAGGGATATGGCTACGACAATCTCACCTCCGGTAACCGACGTTCCACAGACGGCGTGCGTTTTGTCGGTTCGAGTCCGACATAACCTCCTCCTCCAGCTCCGGCGGGGGAGGTATCCCTAGGGATTTTTCGCACGATAAAAAAAAAGATCAGTCTTCACTCCTATTAGTGTCAGGTGCCTGTTCAGGCGGCAGTGCCCTGTGATCACTTCTATGGCAAGCCTCATGTTTCCCCTTGAAAGTGATGTCAGTTGGCTAGTCCTTTTTTTGTCCATGCTTTTTATGGAGATCTTCGATTGTCTCATGACAGACGAGGATTTCCATCTCCGGTTGGTCTCTGCCATGATGCTTCGACTGATGACATTATCTATTCTAGACTATTACAACATACTATTACAATAGTCTAGAACAAAATATACCTAGGTCATTATTTTATCCCATGGGATACGAGAACGGGATTAAAATAACACGCAGGTGGAGCCGTGGGCAACAGCTAGAAAATTGAATAAATTTTAAATAAATAGTACAATGAGTGTACAGTCAACAAAAAAAATACGGTTGCACCTTTACACCTTCTTTCTTCGACTGTACACCGCAATACCCATTAAATTACAGCATTGAACGTTTAATACTGAACACAAATGGTGTCTATATTATATCCAATAACTGGCATATTATATCATAAAGTGCGCAAGGAAGCTTTTATTACCTCTTTATGAGCGCTTAGCTCAGTAATTTTGACTCGCGGATGACGCCTAAAGGCAGCATTCCACGGTGTGTGATGCTATAGACTTCTTCTTCAGTTCTCTAGTATCTACAACCAACATCCACTAGTAGAGTAAACAGCACTATGGGGTTCACTGTGATCCACTTTCAATCTTGTAGATCTTATTATGACACTTGCAACTATTTTCATGCTTGCTTCCAACGTCTACTCCGCTGCTCCGTTGGTGAATCAAATAGTATTCAAGTAGTTTAGTAAGATCCACCACTAACCCTTGTAGAGCCGATGTTATTTTAATGTTTATACTAAGCACCTACTACAACGTGTACAGAATACAGCGCTGTTTGCTCCACTAGGGGATCATAGTGGACTGTGGTATCTTATCACGTGCGTTGACCACGATCAGTTACAATATCCCGCACCGCGCATTAATTGCTGTTTATGCTTTTACAGGTGGCACTCATTTCACGGTGTGTCGGTGTGGGCTGATCAGCGCTCACCCGGTTAATCACGCACCGTGTAAAGCCGTCTTAAGAGAGATTTAGAACAGCTGTGAGAACAGCGTAACATCATTGCTAATGTAATAACTGCAATATGGCGACTACAATATGGGGTTCTACTATGTACAAGAAGGGCGTTAGAAGGTTTCTTCAGGGTTGGCAGCACGAGTGTAACGCCCCTGGTGTTGCATACGTCCATAAGCCACGGTAACTACTTCCCATCTGGTGGGCCGTGTGCTTGTCTGCCACCAAAGTGGTATAAAAAAATGTGAATGTGTAGAAGTACAGTCGCCCACAGAAGTTGCTGAACACTAAAAAACACATTCTACAATATGGTTTATTTTGGACACCCCCGATTTCTGAACTCTGCGTTTGGGCCTCATCCATCAATCAGCAGGTGTGTGCAGTGGAGACTTGAGGCTTGGCAAAAAATTAAACAGTAGAGAAATTTTAACCATTTATTTAATAAATACATACATACACAAATTATATCTAAGTAAGAATATTACTTAAAAAGTTTAATATGTCAATAAATATGAACATACAATAAATATGACCGAGACTTACAATAGTTGTAGCGATGCCAACAATAAAACTAATTTCTTTATGTCTTTCTTTCTAAATTAATAAAATGGATAGTTATGACTAATATATGTATTGCAAATATAAAAAACAACGACGACGTCGGACGTCTAGACGTTTGGATCTATTTCAACTGAACATAATTTATGTAAAAATGGTCGGTCAGCTTTAAAAATGTCCAACACAAAATAATTTTAATCGACTGCAACAAAGGAGGAGATTATATCAATGGCTTATGTTTAACTGAGCATCAGATAGATAGAATATAACTTCAAAAAGTACTTTTTACTGCCAAAACTAGTTACTACATTTTGAAACTATAACTAGATTTTTTATATCTTGCATTCAATGCTATCCTTTTAAAGTACATAACTCCAAACTAGTCATTATTAACCCAAAAATCGTAAAATTACTGCTAAAATCTTAGTTTCCACTATCTGCTACACATGATGTCAGTCAGATGCGCCGGAAATACAAGAACAATGTGCGCTTGTGCGCCATCAAATAGATCAATTGATGTGAATTTCAATATAAAATGTGATGCAAATATTTAACTTCTCGTTAAACTCCCGAGACACGAATCTTGGACCTGAATCGCGAGATAAACGAGACCCTGGATTGTTTTGTAATAATCTATCTTCTTGGTGAATTTGAGCTCATACACCCGGTAGCATACCGTGCTATCCTCGAAAGACACCCAAGAAACGTGTACTGCGCGTATAGACCAAGATCCAAGATTTATGTCCTGAACTTAGTGAGATGTGACAACAGAGCCCCGCTCAGCGGGGCTCCTGATTCTTCGTGAATTATCACAAGTAACCTAACACAGAGTGTACGGCGGCAGCGAAACCTCCGCCAAACTCTGTAACCTATAGCTATCCACGACAGGTGAGACATTTTTATTTTATACTAGCCTTCCGCCCACGGCTCCGCCCGCGTGCATCTCGGATAAGGCGACCTTTGCTCATATCTTCGGTTCTACTCAACCGATTCCGATCAAACAAACTAAGATTTTAAGTCTGAGCAAACCCTTTCTAACAAAAAAAACCGCATCAAAATCCGTCCAGTAATTTTTGCGTCCATCGCGGACAAACAGACAAACAGACAGGAAATTAAAAAAAATATATTTTCGTGTTCAGTATCGTTAACATAAGAAAACCAAGTATTTTTTTTTTAAATATCTCCAATGTACAGACACGACCACTTTACAATTATATAATAGTATATAGATATAGATAGACTACGTAAGTAAGATAAACCTATGGTCCTCTTACTGTCAGCACAAAACCTCTCCACTGAGCTCTGGCTACCCTACTTACCGCCGGGAACACAACATGTTATTTAGCCGCGGTATTCTGTAATGCGGAGGTACTTCCCCAGTCGGAAATACCGTCGTGTCGTTATAATCTTATGAAGTTCATCTTTTAAAAAATACACTACACTTTGATAAGTAGTTTTTAACAAAAGATTAGAATGGATTTGGCCAACCAACCACACATATTCAGCCATATTACTAAAGTAAAAGGTTGCTATTCTCACAGATCATTGATCCATATACCTCTTGACCGTACACTTTTCACCCGCTATCTAGTTTTTACATCCAAAAGGAAAAAGACGTTTGGCTTCAATAGAATCAAAGTTGATACTCCTCTTTGAAAGGGGTGATGGATCCCCGCTCAGTGCAAATATTTGTGTGCATAAATATGAATATTTGCATCGGTCAGGGTGTTTCTATGTATAATATGTAGATATGTATTTACGAAGGAGAAAATGTATCTTAGTATGTTTATCCGCATTCTGGAACCCATAACACAAGCTAGTTAAGCTATGCTTACTTTGGGTCTAGATAGCGTTGTGTAGAATGTCCTACAATCATTATTTATTTATAAAGCAAGCAAGAACATAATATTTGGTGGAGTTACAAGATAGCTACCCAGTACTATACATTTTTTGTACAACTTAGGTGACAGATGAGCGCACGGCCCACCTGATGGAAAGTGGTTACCGTGGTCTATGGAAGTGTTCACTCGATTGATAACAAATTAGAATGTGAAGCGACTGATCTATGCTTCTCGTGACCATTTGCCATCACCTAGTTGAAAGCATTCTGGGTACGCCACCAGTAGACATCAATGGGAGGGGTAACTTGATGCCTAACTTACAGTTTCTCTTTTCATATAAAATTATGTATATACATAATAACTTATAATTGTATATTATATTATATTTTAATCACCTGTGAAATAAATAAAGTACGGCAAAAAAAAACATATTTTAGCAATTTTGTCTGAAAAAATATTGTAATTGCCGATCTCCAAGATAGGATATTGTTCACCACTAAACTATCAGGCATAATAGTGCTATAGCAAAATAAACTTAGTAAGAGTATTTCTACTAAAGATAAATTAAAACTTCGAGCCTAAGCTTATATTCTAGGTATTACTCAATGACTAATTAAACGTTGTAAGGAATTTTAAACTAATTAATTTAACCCGAGTTCATATTATCATATTTATTAATAAATCTTATAATAATATTTATTCTACTTATGATACGTGTAATAAATAGGTACATGTGTATGTGTAACGTATTTTATTATAATATTCTGGTGAGTACCTACCCATATAAAAAACATAAAGGAGTAGTTTATACCTATGAGTTTCGTATGAGAGTAGTTTTAAAGAAATGTTGCTGTTCTTATGAATTTCGAATTTTACATAAAATTGTAGAGTGGGTACTTGGAACACGACAAGTAATGTCAGTAAAGTCTTAATAATCCTTAGGACCATATAAAAAATATGCTGTATATGCTGTAGCTAAGGCGAGACTGAGGCAACGTAAAAAATGTACTACCTACTTATGGGACATTTCCATACTTTTCCTTAACTTCATCAATATACATATGTGTGTATGCGTGTGTTAGTGAGATGTGAGAAATTGAGAGAAAGAGATAGACTTATGAGGATATCCATAATTTGTTCCATAACGGCGAAAGAATGGCGAAAGAAGAAGAAGGATGGCGAAAAATTTACAGTATTCAACCGTAAATTTTTTGCCACTCCCTGCATTTTTTTTACATCCTGTACAGAAGTTTCCTTACACTAAATTTTAATAACGCATATTATTAAAATATTTGAATTAAACCTTACCTTCTAATTTCACAATTATTTAAGAATTTGTACATTATAAAAAATACATATATTGGTTCGCACGTAATAATCTATTACTCGCACGTATTATTTCTATTACAGTTGAAATGATTCAATATTATTACATTCCATGATTCCTACGTCACCGCAAAGCGTCTAGAAAGTTCAACGAACTAGAACACCCTTTTCTGCCCTTTATTTGAACAAATTTTAAAATAATCTACAACTGAGTACCTATCAAAGAGCAAAAGAGTGATTTCATTAAAATTCTGCCGACAGCGTCACTCATCACAATTCGCTGATATTTTTATGAAAAGGTACAAGGGGTTAGGAATTTCTTTTTACTGATTTGATTGTTTTTTTTTACAAGAATTTCATCTAATGATCACCTTTAGAATATAGCTTGATGTCAATTCATTATTTTTTTAACGAATGCTTACTAGTAACCGATATTACTAGTATTCTCGGTAACCTTTTAGCTACGTTAAATTGCTTTTGTGAGAACTGTGAGAAGTGGATTCATTCATTCGTTGGCTGTTTAGTAGCCAGGCTCGTTATTCTGAGTGACAAAACGTTTCGTAAATACGTGCTTTAATAAAAGCCGACACATTTAAGTTGATCTTGTTTTACGTCAGTTCTGTCTTCTATGTTAACCGATTGTAATCCACGGTCTTCTCAGGTTACGACTGCGATTGAAACTCGATGGCACTCAGAATAATGTCCCAGGTTACGAATCTGCGACCCAGGCGTCCAACATACGTACACCAGCTAGTCCTGCTCTTTAGCCACTAGCTAGGCTATCCCTTTCAACATATTCTAAGTCTAATCGAAATTCATAGTTATTCTCATTGAATACATTCAGCTTGAAGCTATCATATTTGTTTTTTAATCCTAATTTATAGTTATAATTAATAATTTCATCGAACCTTTGAAAATATAAATCTATAGATCTCGAATTATTTATTAATTACCTACTAATTATAATTATCTTACTTCAAGTTATTTGAGGTTTATAATCTTTTAAAAGTACCGAAATATACTTAATTATAGCCACGAGAATAAACCTATAGATATAATTGAATAAGTCTAAGTACACATTATTTTCTTTACCCAAACCTAAATAACTAATACAAAAACTTGCATGAAAATAGCCTAGTGGATAGTGGTCACTATAGTGTTAAAAATACTACATCAAGATTAATATTCAAAATTTGCCGCCAGCTCTTTGCCTAGAATTAATTTACCCCACCAACATCAAGTTTATCTAGAGTCATGACTCCACCAGCGGTAAGCGATTACCAGTGGTCACTCCATGTTATTGCCCATATCTCCTTCCCCATGTAGCTTTGACTACCTTAATTACTCACTATTAGAAACACATAAAGGTACAAGAACATTTCTAACGTTGAGGTAATTCCCCAGTTAGGCGTCCCCAATTCAGGTAATTACCCAGTTATGCGTCTTCAATTTAGGTAATTACTCAGTTAGGCGTCTCCAATTTAGGTAATTAGCCAGTTAGGCGTCTCCAATTTAGGTAATTACCCAGTTAGGCGTCTCCAATTTTAAACAGGAGATCCCGTTATTATAATTTTTTTAAAAGCCATCAGTTGTTTTATTGAAACACCCTGGTAGAGAAGTAGAGAATCTAAATTTAATTTATACAATCATTGATTTAAGTATTAGTAAAACTTTGGAATACAGGCTCTTCACAATTGTTCTGGCCTACGCATAATGGTACAGGATCTTTTACAAAATCGACTTTGCTAACGAACGATACTCTCGATTCTCGTTTTCCAATTGAAATACTTTGCATCGTGGTGACTTCTCGGCAGATGGTGTGATCGAGATTGATGAAGCGTGAGTCACGACGAGTCACGGCTTTCCTGCAGAGCAAGGTCTCTTGGAATGCGATGCGGTACCTGGAAATAAAATTACATAGTTTAATATTTGAAGTGACTATTCATACAATAATTATATCTGTGCCTCGAAAAGCACGTTAAGCCGTCGGCCTCGGTTGCCATAAGAACATCTTTCAGTCAATCCGATTAGTTAAAGTTCTAAAAAGTTCAACAAGTTATTTAACTGAACTTCAATATTCTTAGTAGGTTAGGTTGTGGAGTTCAGTCGTAATCGCTTCACGGAAAATACCGAAGTTAGGCGGTTTCATCATTAGATTGTCAATGTGGCTGGAGGGGCTAAAAAGCCGACTCCAACTGAGGTGGGAAACGGCTCGTAGAATGAATGAAGCAGACAGCTAATCATGATTAGCGAGGTAGAGGGGAAAATAGGCGTCGAAGAAAGTCGTGGTTATAGAATATCGGGAGTGGACTTGTGGAGGATAACGAAGACTTTGTAACAGTAGCAACGGGCCTCTATAAACCGATTCTTGCCGGCTTGCTCTGCAAAGGGAAGTCGTGGTCGAAATCTATCTGCATCTAAAACTCAGTATTTGAAATTCTGATTCTGGAATTCAATATCTGAAATCACATAACACCCAGAATGCCATTCAAAATTTGATATATTGTCTTTGTATTGATATATTTTTGCAAATTTTCACCCTTGCCACGGCTTTGTGATAAAGAACGTAAATGGCCAGGAGATAAAAAGTGAGTTTGCGCTGGTAATCGTCTGTGATTGAAGAGCTTTGGAAGTTTTAACTCAAAGAGGCGGGAACTGCCCTGGCAATTTAATAAAATTAATGCGCAACGGTTATTATGCAAGAAAATAAACCAATTCGAAGAAAATACATAATATTATCTTAATTAATTGTAATGGATGCCATAAATACTCTAACTGCCGTAAAAATAAAGATGGAACTTTTTATGTTTTTTCGAACGATCTTTTCCTGTTCCATTTACAGGCGAGGTTTATTAACAAAGCAAAATGATTTTAACGTACAAAAGAATAAAAGATATAAAAAGTGGCTATTTATGGAAAAATAAATAGGTAAAAGACATTTCATTTGACGAAGGACACGGGTTCTGTCATTGTTGATTCGTCATGACGGATGGACGTTTACATTGCATACGGAATCTTGTTTTATCACGATTCATCGAAACGAATGTGAATATCAATTCGGATATGATATTCACATTCGTTTCGTGAAATGAATGTACTGAATTATAGGTGCAGGAGGACGGGGGCGAGCGCGCAATCCGTTACAAAAAAATGTCTGCGTGTGAATGAGCACTAATGGCTCCTCTACACGTAGATAAATTCACTGTAGTCAGACCCTTTAGGTACCGTAATTCCATGTCGCGTTTACGGCGTCTACGTGTATCACCATGTTCACACGTAGAGTATGCTGAGTTAAATTTTCGCAAGATATGGTTCATGGATGGTTGAAGCAGTGACTTTATACCTAAATTTCATAGGGTATGATCGTTACCTCTTCAAACTTCGCAAATTCAAAACATTTAGACTGAGATTTTCGAACTAATTACAACTCCATACTCTGCGCAGTCACGTGTAAGTGAAATGGTAGAATACGAAAACTTGGAAATAATTACCGGATTGTTGTAATAACAAGCGTATAAATTCAGTTTCAAGCACATGCTCGTACCTACTCTCCTAATAGCGAAGTTACTTATTGAGCTAAGCGAAACTTCGAGAACTTTTTTCTGCTCTGTTTCTCGCCGATTTTCTATTCTTTTTGTAGTCATTAGCGAGTTTTAGTATAAACAATAAGAAAATGAAATAAATGAATCTTGCTTAACTTGTATTTGCCTCATTTTTTACGAATTTTTACGAATGAAAGCTGGTATTTGTCTCAATTTTTTCAGATTTTAGGATTTGTTTACTTTAGTCTATTATATAAAGAGGACCGCCCTTCTGCGAGTGACTGACTCATGAATCAGAGCTGGAATTACGTGAACTATATTTTTTTTTATTATTTATTTGTATATATGTATACCAATAGAAGAGTTTGTTTGTTTATTTTTGTATTAGCTAATTTAGGTTATCGGGTATGGAATATAACATCACGATAATAACCCTTAGGAGTCGATTGATAAAGCGGAGCCCAGTCTCCGAGGTGATAGCTTTGAATGCGACTGGGAATTAACTCTAGGATGAAGAAGATGTCGAGCATTAAAAAAAAGAGTTGAGAAAAGCCCGGGTAGACGTGCGTCAGGCCTGTGTGTGGCTAGATCCGGGCCTGGAGGGTGGAGTCGCTTGTCACCCTAGAAGAAGACTAGATCGCGGTGGCGGTGTGCGCCTCGCGCCTCCACATGCCCGGGAGCTAGATGGGGACCCCGTGGTACCTACAACCGAAGCCCTGGGTCAGCCGGAATGCGGGAGATATGTCTCAGCCAATCTTATCTTTGACAATCAACGACCCACATACGGCGTGCGTTTTAGGCAATTCCGAGTCTACATTTTGCGCACAATAAAAAAGGGTAGGTGAGCCGAAACCGCGAGGCCACAGCAATGTTGATTTAAATCAAGTCCCATTTAATATTATGATAACAAAAAATGTATTATAGCATACTGATATGATATATCATTTTCATAATATTAATAATGTATTGCTTACATTCTAGTCTTTTCTCATTTCCTCATTTTAATTGGATATGGAAAGGTCCCGGGTAATTCCCCGGAGAATAGATTTGGTTCTCAATTTATAAGCTGAAATAGGAGTTTACTTTCTGTAGTTAATTCCAGAGTTATTTGCCAGCTGTCGACTGACTGAATTTAATAAATTGCCATGTTCTCCATCATCGATATTTTTAATAAAACTGATTGTAGACGGATCACCACCCTATTGATATCTTAGATTAAAATTTCAATGCTAGATTTCATCTATAGCTACTAATATTCTAGAAAGAAAAAAATTGTTTTGTTTGTAATGGAAAATATTTGAAACTACTGGACCGATTACGAAAATTCTTTTACCATTGGGATCAGTAGGCACATGCTGTAAGAACATTTCGAACGATCGAACGAGCTCGATAGCTGAATCCGCGGTGATATTTCCATTCTGCATGCTGTAAATTTGGTGTCGTCACGTTGTCGAGCATGAGTGTGATGTATGTTTATGAGCTCGACAACGTGACTTCACCAAAACAGCACGCGATATTGAAATCTCACCGCGGATTCAGCTTTCGAGTATGTTCGATCGTTCGAAACTTTCTTACAGCATGTGCCTACTGGACTTAGGGTGGTATTACACTTATCAAATATCTTTGTGTAGGTACGCGAGGTAGCTACAAGGGTCGATTGACGACCTTCGTTCACTTCCTGGACTCACTTCAGGACAAAGAGTTGTCAAGTTGCGATGTTTCGGAACTACAGTTACGTATGGATAAGCTTGAGTCGGTGTATGAGCGATACGATGAGGTACAGTTGCGCCTAGAATGTCTTGTTGAGGATGTAAAATTCGGAAATGCGAACAAGACTTCTTTATCGTGCGAAAGCTCAAAAGTCATTAACATAAATTACAATAAATAATTAGAATCTACCGACAGGATGCAGCGCCTGACGTAATGCACATAGTGGTGTATACCGTGGCTCCACTCGTTGCTAGTATACTCTTTCGGGCGCTATAACGCTTGAACATGCCCCCGGGCGTTGAAACACCGGTTTCAACCAGACTCCGACGATATAGGCAATGGACAGATCCTCTTGAATACTCGCAACAACACTGTTTCAACACGTCTGTAGCGGGGTTTCCTGAACGCCATTTAGTCCGCACCTGCAATTCTGCAACATATTCGTTGCTCCATCTGTACCAAAATGTTCCCGGAGTTGTACATTCAGAAGAATTATCTCGGTAGTCAGGCAAGCTGCGGTAAAGAAGTAATGGGCGTCCAATGACGAAGTGAAACTGGCGTAAGTGGGCCAAGTGGGGTGATCTGCTAGATCCGAGGATAACGGCGTCAGTCAACGAGTCTAAATGGATTCGATCTTCGTCAGTGTGGTGTAAAGCTCTTCAAACGTAGTGTTACAATTTCCCAACACTCTTTGTAGGTGGTACTTTGTTGACTTTACACCTGCTTCCCAGTGACCACCAAAATGCGGGGTGTAAGTGGGTACAAAGTGAGACCGAATACCATCGCTCGCCGTACGTTCACTCAAGGACAAATTATTCGATATTAAAACTTATATCATTACAAACACCGATAATGAGGTATCGTTGCCCGAAAAAATCTCAACGGACTTGCTCTTCGAGATCGAAATCGATACAAAGTTAGCAAATAATTATTAGGTACTTGTTAAATCACCAACAAGCTCTAACTGGATAGCCTTGGTTGTAAACCAAACAAATTACGACATACACCTTTACTAGCCTGCATCCACGACCCTGACGTCGGGCACACGTAATAGGGCCTGCGTAACCAACGTCCGTAGTCTCAAAAGGATGACCGAGACGGAGACGCTCACGTGGTAAGTTGCCCATCAGTGGGCTACCACCTTACCCTTCAAACGATAGTACCTGACACATTTCTAATAGCAAGATTTGCTCAAAATTAAACAATTGGTTTGTATAATGATAATATGTGGACTGTAAATAAATAAATAAATAAATATTTAGTTGTAGAATTGTTTTTCTTACTTGAATTAATAAATCTAAAAAACATAAGCTAACAGAACGTATGACAACGGGTAACGTATCATTCATAATGACCGCTTTTAAAACTAGGTACATTAGTTCGAATCTCTGGTAGTGTCTCCGATCATAAACACTGAACGTCATTGAACGTTATCTCGCGTCGACGTTTACGTTTCCATTTAGGTACTAAATAATGTAAACAGTGTGCAGCCTTATGATTTACCCACTCATCATGATTATCGATAGAAACATTACATTTTAAATCATGCGAGGGTAGTGATGAATAGTTCTGCGTAACTGGGCCAGAAACTATCCATCCTAAACGGGTTTCACACAATACTGGCTTCCCAGTACCCAACTTTATTCTTTGGGATCCCAACAAATCCCAAAACAGATCAGCACCTATGAGAATATCAATATCTCCAGGCTTGTAAAACTTGGGATCAGCTAAAGTGATATTCGAGGGTAGTTCGAAATCACTAATATTTATTTCACGGCACGGTACGTTACTCGTAATATGTGGCAAAACAAAACAATCAAGTTTGAAATCAAAGTCGTCTTGTAAAGACGTCAGTTTAACTCGACATACCTTGCCTACGCGCGACGTGACATTGTTTATGCCAAGTATAGATTTACTTACCGGGCTAGTTATTAAATTTAGTCTTTTGCATAACCGATCTGTTATGAATGATGAAGTGCTCGCACTGTCCAAAACGGCGCGAATGAGATGGAAACCGTTATTATGGTCGCGCAGTTTGATCAAGGCAGTAGACAACAACACATCTCGCTGCTTAGGACCACGGAAAGACGCAATGTTAGCGGATAAAGCTACGTTAGTTGTGGTCGTATTGGCAGACGGAACAGATGGATGAAAGTTAGTAGTCGTATCAGGAGGAGAATCATCTATATGTGTATTCTTAGTAGTGCATGTATTATTATTTGTGTGAATAAGTGTGTGATGTCTACGTTTGCAGTGTTGACAACCCGGTTTTTTACACTTGTTAGCGTAGTGACCCGAGTGAAGACAATTGTAGCACACTTTATAGTTAGGTAGTAACTTGATACGAGCGTCAGTGTTTAATGCGAGAAACTGTTGACAATTGTTCAATGTGTGATCGAGACTATTGCATTTAGGACATACTTTCGGAACTGAATGAGTAGAAGAACTGCTAGAAGACTGCGTAGCTATCATAGACTTTAACTTAGGGTCTGATTTAGATGTTGTCTGTGAATAATTTTGACGTGAAGACTCTAAAGTTTCTATGAGATCGGCTCGACCACGCAAAAACTGTAAAAATACATTAAACGTAATCGGGCTGTCTTTGTCTAATCTACCTTTGTATTCCTCCCACTCACGAAAGGTTCTTTGATCAAGCTTCGGAGTGATAATACCAATCAAAAGTGTATCCCACTGGTTGACAGGTTCCCCTAACGATGATAAAGCTCGCAAGTTTTTATTTAATTTATCTATTAAAGTCTTTAATGCAATAGAAGACTCCATACGAATGGATTCAATGTTTAGCAAAGAATTTACGTGATTAGTTACTAAAAGTCTTGTGTTGTCAAAACGATCACACAATAAACTCCACGCTACGGCGTAATTACTGGAAGAGAACTCAATACTCTTTATAACTACAGCTGCAGTACCGTCAAGAGATGCTCTTAAGTAGTGGAATTTGCTAATTACATCAATGTCATCATTAGAGTGAATCAGGCCAGTATAGGTGTCACGAAATTCTAACCAATTATCATATGATCCGCTAAACTTAGGTAACTGAATGGTAGGTAATTTGACTCGTGTGTTCATACCAGTACGAGTGCTTTTACAACTCTGCATCGATTTATTCTCGGTATTAAAACTAACAAGCATACTTTGCGCTCTGGACAAGGACTTGTAATAAATAGACTCGAAGTCAGAACGTTCAGCATATTGCAATTTTACATCCTCAACAAGACATTCTAGGCGCAACTGTACCTCATCGTATCGCTCATACACCGACTCAAGCTTATCCATACGTAACTGTAGTTCCGAAACATCGCAACTTGACAACTCTTTGTCCTGAAGTGAGTCCAGGAAGTGAACGAAGGTCGTCAATCGACCCTTGTAGCTACCTCGCGTTTTAACTAACTCCTTTTCCTCGGCCATACTGGGAAGCAGGTGTCGTCAACCTAGAATTGATACAATGATACAATTAACAACTAATGCTTATATTACCGGAACCATAAAGTTTTCGATGAATACCTACACTTGACTAAAGCTTACAGAAAGTTACTTTTCTAGCAATATGATTCCTCTTATTTAATTGACAAGGGTATATGTAGGTACTTAGGACTTACAATATACCTATAGTACTACTTGTATTAATTTACTATAAAATTACACAATATTATAAAAGACTACCTATATTAAATTAATTTGTAGATCTTTTTACTTTCCAATAATACATTTATTACATATATATTTTAATGAATACAATAATAAATCCTGAACTAATAACTATATTAAATTGATTGAAAATGAATGACTTGCAATTATTAATATCGAACACTCGAATGTACCACCTGTGTCAAGATACCTAGCTACCTATTAACAATCACAGTTAATGATGTGAATTAGTTGCAGCGTTATATAAATTTAGACAAATATGTAGCAAATTAGCTAACTATACTATATTAAGTATGATTTATACTAAATATTAAATGCTGATGAAAAAAATACTAATTACAATGTAAGTAGGTACCTGATGATTTTACTCTAACACTGTACGTTTAATGGTAAGCTATAATTAGATAATATGTTACCTGAGTGTTGGGTGAAGATATTAAATTATAATAAATAATTGCTTTACACCACGAACTTCGTCTTTCTTGAACTTAATCCTCTGGTTCAGATCCTTAGCAATCCTTAATCCTTATATTTCTTATTCCTTATTTTGCTATATCCACTTCCGCTAATCTTCCAGAATATCCGGTTCGTTAGGACCATGTACGAAATTGGATTTAATTTCGGGATAAATAAAATTCGGAAATGCGAACAAGACTTCTTTATCGTGCGAAAGCTCAAAAGTCATTAACATAAATTACAATAAATAATTAGAATCTACCGACAGGATGCAGCGCCTGACGTAATGCACATAGTGGTGTATACCGTGGCTCCACTCGTTGCTAGTATACTCTTTCGGGCGCTATAACGCTTGAACAAATATCAATGTACATTTGATCAAAGAAATTGACAAAAATTGTACATCAATTGAATCAATTGAAATTGAAAATTGTCATTTGGACAAAGATCCTACTAATATTATAAATGTGAAAGTTTGTGAGAATGGATGTGTGGATATGTGGATGTTTGTTACTCTTTCACGCATAAACGGCTGGACCGATTTGGTTGAAATTTGGTATGTACATAGGTTATACCCTGGATTAACATATAGGCTATATATCAGCGATGAACGGGATCAGAATTCCACGCGGGCGGAGCCGCGGGCAACAGCTAGTATTTGATAAGTGTAATACCATCCTTAGACAGATGATACGGGATGATGCTAGTAAATAAATATAAACGAGTTTAATACGAATGAAACTTTGTCACTAGCACTATTTCCCCAATGAATACTCCCAGGTTATCGGTTATCAGAACCTATGGGAATCTATTCACTTGAAACTATGAGTGAATAGATTTGTTCTGGGCAAATGTGCTTCATCTTAGAACATATCATCGCTTACTATCACGTGTAAATGAGGTCAAAAGTGAACCTATAACTGTTTTTGATAGTTTATTTTGACTTCACTTCGCGTACGGAAAGTGAAAACATGTGGACTCCACCTACCACATTGGGAAACAGGCTTGTCTGTGTATGTATGTACTCATGCACAATTGTCGCACTGGGTACATACCGCAGTGTCAGCGAGACAATCTTCCGTATTTTATTCAGTAATCATGAAGTGACGGGAATTTATTATTCTAACCCTATCTTGTTTAATTTTCCCGGGCGGCGGGATAACATTGCTTGGATAAGATTTATTTTAAAGGCGAGAAAATACTTTTACAACGTTTCAAATGGTACGCTTTTAATCTTTTAATAGCCAGCAAAATTGAAATTGGAAGACAATCTTTTACCCATTAATATTTTGTTAACGGGTAAAAGATTGTCGTTTGACCTTACCCCGCGTTTACATACTGCCGCTCGTATTGCTCATCGTGTTGCCAGAAATATTCGCGCGATTAATGCCCTAGCATTCACACACTCCCATCATCGCGTTGGTCCGCATTACAGTATTCGCCCTGCAACGGAGACGGACGTAAACGTATGGAGGACAACGCTGTAGCAGTGTACGCAATAAGCTTTTACAGCATAGCGAATTAATTAAATAGATTATTAATAAAAACTATCAGTTTCAACTACTATACACTTTCCGTAGATCGATATAAATATTTTTAAAAGTAAATATTCGAGGAGCAATAACGAAAGTCGTGTTTACTGAGATTAGCGCCATCTAGCGGTCTCGTATAGTTCATCGCGCTAGTATTTGCGCAACATACGCGGCAGTACTCGCGGCATGACGAATATACCATTCACACCACGTCTCTGCCCACTTCTCTCGCCACTTCCCTCGCTCTGCCGCGAGTATGTAAACGTAGCATTAGGTAATTCTCTAAATTCAAGTCGAATTGAAATTTAAATTTCATTGGACTGATTCATGAATCGTTAGATTTCCAACTCAACAGATTCGTGGATTGTGTAGATTCTTGTACTTGACGGATTCAAAAGAAAAAAAGAAAAGAAAACACATTTATTACAACAAACACAACGCACATTACATATTTAAGTACACAATTTAGAATAGAAATAGAAAAAATAAAACAAAACACAAACACTCAAAAGCCGCATACCCGTTACACTATTTGTTATTTATCTATGGTCGCGTAATGTCACGTAATGTCATCCACGTCAGCCACCCTTATGTCCCACGGTGGTCCCAGTTTCCGAAGGCTGGGTGGGACTCCCAACTTTCCGATGTATTACTTTACTCTATGGTCCCACCCATTTGCTACACGGAAGAAGTCCAGGAGAAATCTCTTCCCACTTACAGCACAAAAACTCTCCAGTGAGCTCTGGCTACCCTGCTCACCACCGGGAACTCAATATGAGGTAAACTAAGGCAGGATTTCACTAGGTACTGAAAATTCACGTTCCGATTCAATTTACTGTATTACCCCGCGTTTACATACTGCCGCTCGCATTGCTCATCGTGTTGCCAGAAATATTCGCGCGATTAATGCCCTAGCATTCACACACTCCCATCATCGCGTTGGTCCGCATTACAGTATTCGCCCTGCAACGGAGACGGACGTAAACGTATGGAGGACAACGCTGTAGCAGTGTACACAATAAGCTTTTACAGCATAGCGAATTAATTAAATAGATTATTAATAAAAACTATCACTTTCAACTACTATACACTTTCCGTAGATCGATATAAATATTTTTAAAAGTAAATATTCGAGGAGCAATAACGAAAGTCGTGTTTTATTTAGCTTAGCGCCATCTAGCGGTCTCGTATAGTTCATCGCGCTAGTATTTGCGCAACATACGCGGCAGTACTCGCGGCATGACGAATATACCATTCACACCACGTCTCTGCCCACTTCTCTCGCCACTTCCCTCGCTCTGCCGCGAGTATGTAAACGTAGCATTAGGAGCAAGCGTTCATCGGTGAAATTCAACCTAAATCTATAATGGATCCAATCAAACCACAGGATGAAACTATTTAAAACTAAATCGGTAAGGTTTGGGCGTATTCTGTCGCTGTCAGCGAGGTAACCTCAGACAAATGTTCGCTAAAAATCCATTAAAATAGAATTACTTAGTAGTTGGACGAGGGATGTGGGAACGTACGCGATGGTTTAGTGTCCTACGCAGAATATCTTGGCTTCAAAGCTTACTTTTTAAGTTATTGAAGGCTCTATTATTATCCCTGAACTGATATGGAGCCAGAAATTTACTGTTATTTTCAGAGGTTCATGAGTCTATTATTTCTAAAAAAAAATATATTTGTCCTTTGATTCATATTCCACGATATTTTAAGTTTAGCAAGACTTGTATAACAATATTTAATTAAACCATTAATTAAAACAATCTTTGAAAATAATATATCTTCGCAAATGTTCTTTTTCTTTGCATAATCTGCTTTAAAAAAAACTGTTCACTTATGTAGATCAGGACTGGCTGGTTTGTGAAATTTATACGCGACACATTTATTTGGTTGTAACAATGAAGTCAATGACATGCTATTTATTTAAAGCAGACTATAATATACATGCATATTAATGTCAGTCTACTTTGTATATATGTTATAACGTGAGCTTAGATTTTATTTATATTTGTACATTATAAACTACATTACATTTCTGTCACAGGTTATTCTGGGTGAGTGGTTAGGAGTCGGTTCACGTCGTAACGTATGGCTGCCTCCTTAACCACTGAAGAAAAATTCAAAGTATAAAGTATCCAAGGTCAAAGAACTGGAAGCACATCTGCGTACGATTCCATTAGCTGAAGCACAATTTACCGTAAAATATATAACTTGAAAACACAATACCGAATTTCTTTTTTTACGCACCTGGGCCGTTATTCTGAGTGACAAACCGTTTCGTAAATACATCATCATCATCATCTTACAAACACGCCTCCATCCCCGAAGGGTTAGGCAGAATTGAATAAAACCCACATTTCACCAATCATTTTATTAGGTCCCAACATCCACGTATTGCCGTTTTCCGGGCACTATTGTTGACTTGAGCCATGTACGAGTAAAGGCTGAGTCTGGACTGTATAGGCTGACTATATTTGTCTGATGATCCCTTAGTCGCCTTGTACGACACCGCATGGGAGGAGATGGGGAGGCCCAAATTCTGCTCTGCCGTGATACTTCGTAAATACGCACGTTCTTAAAAGCCGACACATTTAAGTTGGTCGAATTTTACGCCAGTTCTCTTTTCAATGTTAAACAACTGTAATCCACTTCTCACGTTACTACTGCGTTTGAGACTCACACCCGTATTCACAAACAACACTGTGAGGTCTCATAGTGTGCTCGAGCGCATAGTGCTAGTAAAATTAATTCACAAACATCACGGAGCAGTATCTAACGCAGTGCGTTCCCTCAACAAAGTATTTCTTAAGTGTTATCAATGAATAAAAAGGCTTGCCAAAACGAACGCACCGAGAATTTGTCGTTCTTTGCACAGTTTTGGTAGTACGCATAGCGAAGTATTGTTTGTGAATAGTGTCACTCAGAATAATGCCCCAGAATGCCAAGGTTTATAGCCCTGTAACGTTCCGTTTTATAGTCGTTTATGTTTCAAATGATTTGAATACTAACTAATTTATTCGGCTGTTAAAGGAACTTTTTATTCTCCCACCGTTACTTACCGCGGTGTAGAAAAATGTGAAGCTGTATAGCAAATAATAAAATAGCAATTTATTGTAACAATATTACACTTGTATATGTTTGTTACGTTTTAGAACCTCACAAAGATTTTTTTATTTCTATGGATGGCAGACAAGCACATAGTCCATTTGATGGCAAGTGGTTACCGTAGCCTGTGAACTTGTGCAACACCAAAAGCGTCTCACTCGTGCTGCCGACCCACAATTGAACTCATAACTTATTGGTGTAGTAAGCCATTGATATTTTAAACTGCTGATCTCATGGCGTTGACATATTGATTGTTGATCTTATGAACTTTTGATCTCGCGTATGTATTCCCCCTCAAGGACCTTCTTAAAGAACCCCATATGATAGTCACTTGAGAAAGACCACTGCACATTACATACATATATTCATGCCTGTTAAATCCCTGAAGGGGTAGGTAGCGGTGCATTAACAATTAATTTATCGCACAGCACCAAGTTTCAGCCATTGAAGCGTGATTGAGTAACAAACAACCAAACGTCTTCAAAAACTTTCCCAATTATAATATTAAGAAGGTAACATTCGAGGGAACCCTACACGACTGAATAGAGTTTACTTAACTTATACCAATTTAAATAATACCCCATTTTGAAGGGTTTCGTTCCTAATTTGGAAATCTAATCTAATGGGTTCTAAGCTTAGAGTGTACATTCTAAGCCTGTTCTATCGAACATGGTTCTAATCTGTCGCCGTTACGGGGAATTACTTAATTAAGGCTTGGGAGTTAGTTGTCTTACATTTTTGGGACGAATCCTACCCATATCTTTTGTCGTGTCGATTGTATTACTTATCTACTAGTGAGGTGACGGATCGTTAAATGTATATTCGCGAATAAATATCCGCAGATATACTTGTTTGTTCTCTTTTTTCCAAATATTCTTCTTCAGATAAATATCTGGAAATATGTATTTGGAAAAGAGAACAAAAATTTGTTTATTCGCTTTCTTTCTTGTGTTTTTTACACATAAAGAAAAACTGTTTTTGAAAGGGTAAAGTGTCACACATTTTGAACAGGAATGTACTTCATCATGTGATCTGTCAAAAGTAAGGAGTGCGGATTTTTCTTCTCTCTCGGATATTCGCGGATACGGATAACCGCATATCACTATGACTTACCAAGTTCTATAGATATAAGTCTTGACCCCGAGGAAATTTTGGAAAAAAAGCCTATGTCACTTTTGAATGCAATAGCTTTCTAATGGTAAAAGACTATTTTATAATCGATTCGTCAGTTTCAGGGTTTATCGATTACAAATACATCTTTTTTTAGCGAAGAACTGAATGATTTCTCTGATTAAAAGATGTATCATCTACGACAGTGTAGAACGAGCAAGCAATTTACAGCTACGGCGTAGCAAGCCTCAGGGTGTTATTAATATTTTCCATATACGAGTGTAGCGATTATGTTTGTAATACAAAAGCATTATTGTCTACGCACCAGTATGTACATAACATACAGAGTAGTAATTTTTCGTAATAAGATTTCTGACTAAAATATGGTGATCTACGACAGTCTGCCATTTGTAGCTACGGCGTAGCAAGCTCGAGCTACGAAATATTTTGTGACGTGTGTAGTAATAATTGTGTTATACAATTTATAGGTATACCTCGGTACAAATATCCTGGACATAAAATGCTATATACGCGCAGTACACGTTTCTTGTGTGTCTTTTGGGGATAGCACAGGGTGCTAAGGCAGTGGACGAATTCAAATTCAACAAGCATTATTGCGAAACAATTCGCGTCCGGGTCTCATTTGTCTCGCGACTTAGGTCCAAGATATGTCTCCCGAGGTATACGGCTTTTAGTAATATAGAATGAAAGCCGATATCTAGACTAATTAATATAAATGGCATTGTTTTATATTATAATGGTTATCCATCGTTGTTGTGGCGGGTGCGTAGTCATTTGAAATTGATACTATAATTAAGAGGCCTTTTTGTGAAGCATTTGTACTGCAAATGATACAGAATTAATATCAAGTATGATACCTAGTGACTCAGCAAATTGAAACTAATAACATAGGAAAACCCTGAATTGTGTAAAGACATTTGAATAAGGTGATCAAATTATAAAATGATTGTGATAGTGGGATTATATTTCTATCTTGCATTTTACTCTTTTGTAAATTTTAAATGCACTAGCAGTACATTTGGAATTTATAAAAAACTCAAATTAATATTATACTGAAATTTAAACATTCACCTTTTTAATATTCATAAAAATCTGAAGAAACGAAGATATAATATACAGGGCGTCCCACGGCGATGCCACATGGAGGGCAAGTACCTTAAATCCTTAAGTTGGCGCATTTTACTTAAAGGAGACATCATTTTATTTTTAAAAAGAAACAAAACTGCATTCAAAGATTTTTAAAAATTCGCTTGCCACACCCGGTAATCGAACCGACTAAAATCCGAAAAAGTAACATCCTGTATTTTTATGGCATCAATAGATAGTGTCAATCAAAAGGATCAAATCTCTCTTAGAAACATGGTAAATTAAATGAAAGGAAGTCCTTGAAACCTAAACTTATAAATTCAATTTGGCAAAATAAAACACTTTAACTCAAAGTTCATCCATCCATCTGATACCATATTAACAATGAAATTCCATATTTAAATCACTTTTATTTTTTTATCGTGTGGAGGTGTGGAGACCGCTATCGAACTATCTATTCTAACCTAATCTATCCAAGTAAGATTGCGCAGCTTTTTAAATAGCTACTATTATTATTTTATTATTATATTGTAAAAAATGTTCAAACACAATGTAAAAATTGTTCATGAATAAAAAATACTGAAAAAAAACTACACCTTTGTGTCTTATTTCGGGATGGTGCCCTATCGTGCGAATGACCTAAGCAATAGTCAACCAGTTTGTTAAATCCCTACTAATATTATAAATGCGAAAGTGACTCTGTCTGTCTGTCTGTCTGCCTGTCTGTCTGTCTGTCTGTCTGTCTGTCTCGCTTTTACGACTAAACCGCTGAACCGATTTTGATGAAATTTGGTATAGGGGTAGATTAGACCTTGAGAAATGACATAGGCTATGTTTGGTCGCGATAACCGACATCCACGCGGGCGGAGCCGCGGGCAAAAGCTAGTGTTGTAATAAACGTTACGGCTGAATATAATTTAAGCCGTTAATTGTACGGCGCCGTTTAGTTACAGCCTAGGTAGCTGATTAAGCTAGTTGGCGGCGACATAATATATTTCCGTGAATATGTTCCTGTAGGTCACGGACAACAGTCATTTATAAATCTCTCATCCTAGCGTTAATTCCCAGTCGCATCCGAAGCTTTTCAGCTCGGAGTCTGGGGTCCGCTTTACCAGTCATATCTACAGATTTGGCTAGACCTCGATATTTTTTCGTGAAGCGATTGCCATCTGACCTCCACAGCCCAATGATAACATTAGGCGATATCGAAGCTTTGCAGCTAGACCGTTGTTTTTGGATTTTTTAGGGCTCCAACTACCCGTAACGACTGCCATAGATGTTCTTATGGCAACCGGGACCGACGGCTTAACGTGCTCTCCGAGGCACGACCAGACCAATGCAAATACTCATATTTCATGAACACAAATATTTGCACTGAGCGGGGATCGAACCCGCGCCTCCTGCGTAGCGGCCGCGTTCACTACCGCTACGCCCCAGAGAAATATCCACGGCTAACTTTATTTTTCCCGGGAATATGTTCCTGTAGGTCACGGTTAACAGCTATTAATAAGTATTCAGGACTAACTTCATTTTTCCTTATTCATTTAAAAAGTTTGTCAACTTTGTCTAAAGGGCACAATTAGGCACAAAGTCCTTTGAGCCATGGTTTTATTGAACAAACAAAGCGATGACGCTTTTCATTTGTGGAGCTTAATTTTTGAGATCCGTATCAAAATTAAATTCTTGTCTTCAGGCAAAAGGAAATGTCGAGTGTGATTACGTGACGCGATTGAAATACAAAAGATATATGAAATGTAATATACCTAATTGAAGCGTCAGATGTGAAATGAAAAGTTATGAAGGAATTTTAAAGCAATTAGTAATTAAAATTAACATTCAAATCCTGCTAGACAAACTAAAATTATTATAGAAAAATGCCTAAAACGTGGCTCAATAGCTCCAGTGATCAGACCATTCCTCCTGTACTGGACTGTTCGCGGACACGTACCATGTTACAATGGTGGCACTCAGCTTGACGGCCTCATCAGATGCTTTTTCACGCCCCGTTTCTTCCTTTATCTTTAAGCAAGACGCTTTTTCTCTTATTTTATCATAACTAACTTTAATATAACCTAGTGATAACCTTGCGGTAGGTTTCATCTTTATAAATTGTCACACTGTAATATAATTATGTCTCCTCACTTAATTTTATTTTGAAATGTTCAGGCCATTTCGTCCAGTAAAACTTAATGGAATCGTTTCACTAATATAATTTTACCTGCTTTCTTTCCTTATTTAATTTTGCTTTTAGTCCGGTACTTAATTTATAATTTGAATCTTATTAATTATGGTCCTAATATAGAGGAAATGGTGTCTCTAGCCCTAGTTTTATTTCGTGAGGGTATGGGAACCCACCAAGATTTCGGGGCCTAGTACACCTGTTGATAAATGGACGAGGCTCTCGTGCCAGCTCGGGGTGTGGTTATCCGACGGTAGTCGCTGAAAAGGAGGAAATGTAGTAAGCAGACCGGACTCTAAAGTGAAAGCCTCGGAAGCAACCGCTAAGATGATCTTCAAAATGATCTTAGGACAACTTTTTTTAGTGTCATTATCGGTAGATGACTCCCACTGTTGCCCCAAGATGGTTGTATAATAGAACTTCCAAATGCTCAAGATGTGACTCAGCAGCTCAGTGGTCAGATCATTCCCCCTGTAAGGCACTGTTGACGGGTTTAAGTCCCGTCTAAGGAAGCAACTAGCCATAATCGAATTTTTCCTATCTGTATCGATTTGAATAGTTGGCATACTGCTTTACAATTTCATCAAACTTTTTTTATTATTCGTGCTTCAAAACTCAAGACGTAATTACCAACTGTCCTAGTTTAAGTTTCCAATTTCCGGATACAATCTGGCGAACATTGTGAGGGGAAGCAGGAAATTCTCTCGCAATTCTCCATTATCTATACTTCTATACTAATATTATAAAGAGGAAAGATTTGTTTGTTTGTTTGTTTGTTTTTTTGTTTGTAACGAATAGGCTCCGAAACTACTGGACCGATTTCAATAATTCTTTCACCTATAGAAAGCTACACTATCTGGGAGTAACATAGGCTATATAACATCACGCTACTACTAAAGGGAGCGGAGCAGTGAGCATAAATGTCAATAAATCGGGCAGATTTCCATACATTCTTTACTAATATTAGATTTGTATTTTTGTATTCGAGTAAACTCAAAAACTACTGAACCGATTTCAGAAATTCTTTTACCATTAGAAAGCTGCACTATCACTGACTAACATAAGCTATAATTAATTTTCAAAAAAATAGGGATCCTGGATAAAACTTCAATAATGTAACCCAAGGTGTAAAAAAATGACCTAAAAAATTCCTTACATCGCGTACGCTGCGAAAACTATTGAAGATAGAACAAAATAATGTACTGTAGAAATGTATAACTTAAAAAGGTCTACATAAAAGTCCGCGACAGCATATGTCTATCTAATAAGGGTAGCTCACAATAACCATTTTTATCTTTTACAAATTATAAAAAAAATATGTGTCATTTTCGAAGCTATTTTTAACAATATACTGTTAAGCCTTATCTGACTAAATACGTTAGATACATTGTACATTTAATGTAGATCAAAATTGCCCTGTACACTGTATAATTATAATGAATATTTTAGAATCTATTGCAGTATGAAAGTAACGCGCGACGATATAAATTCAAGCCGAAATGCCGATCAAAGTCAGACCACGGAATCTATACCTTTATATTGATTCTTATCTAAATAAATCGTTTGGTATTTAAGATTGTTTCAATACCTGTTGATTACTTTTTGAATTATTGAAATCGGACGTTCTATTCAAAAGATATTACGAAATTATAATGTCAATAAATCTGGTAAATTACCATACATTATTTGAAAACTAATTATTATTACGGGCATGGGCTAAAAGGGTGCAACCACGGGTGTTCGAAGTATTTCACGAGCGAAGACAGGGAAGGTCAGCTGAACACAAGATGCAACGGTAACGGGATCCGAATGCGGGATTGGAACCTCCATGTGATGCATCCTGGGTAACGGAGGCATTAACGCCCCTCACCCAGGGGAGGCGCTACCGCCTACGGCAAATACATACAGCAACGGGAGCAGCTCTATAGAGGGCTGCTCAAAGGCTTCCCACATGTCCCTCTGACTACGAGGAGGCCCAGTAGAGAGCAGGAAAGGGAAGGGCTGGTCACCGAGCGTGGACGTGAGGATTATAGGTCCGGCCTCCTGTCATCCCTTCACGCCCGTCTCCTCCCTTTCCGGAATTCGATGGGACATCGTGCTTCCCACTTCTGAGAGGGCCATCTTAAAATTGTAGATGGCCCAGGGTCAGCCGGGGGGTGCGGAAAATGCCCTAGGCAATTTTACACTCCAGCAACTGAAGACCCGCGACGGCATGCTGTTTAGTGGGTCCGAATTCCACATGGCACTCCTGATGGCTGACGGGGATGGTATCCGAGGCAATTTTAGCACGAAAGAAAAGTTTGTACGGAATCCGAATTCCACGCGGGCGGAGCCGCGGGCAACAGCTAGTTAGATCTAAGTTCCGAACCTTTTAGTTCTTAACTTAAAGCATCTCGTGCCTAAAGCGTCCTTATCTAAAATAATGCTATACCTAACTATAAACTACCAGCTGGTGAAATTTTGTTCCGCCTGCTTGAAATATTGATCCCGTTCTTGCTATCCATGGAGTCCCGGGATTAAAAAGCTTGTCTTATTCTAAACTATAACCTATCACTGTACCAAATTTCAACCAAATCCGTTTAGCCGTTATTTCACGAAAATTATCAGCAATTTTACGAGATAAAAAGTTTCAACGCGGGTGATCCATGGGTCGGGGTCCCTATACCCATGGGACAAATTACGCTAGAGGGCCCTATACACCAATGGTACCCATATTACTATAGGGCCCATATATCCACGGGCCCCCAATATCTACAGGCCACATACGCCCACAGAGCTCCCATAGATTATATTATAGGTATCTAGAAAAAGTTCAATAAAAAAAAACCGAATCTACATCCATGCGGGTGAAGACGCGGCGCCTGGCGGGTATATCTAGTCTATAGTAATATTAATATATTAATAATATAATAATAATATTATAAAGAGGAAAGATTTATTTTTTCGTAAGTAACGAATAAACTCAAAAACTACTAGACCGATTTCAAAAAATCCTTTGCCATTAGAAAGCTACATTATCAGGTGCCAACATAGGCTATAATCATCATGCTACTATCAGCGATGAACGGAATTTCACGCACGCGGAACCGCGAGCAACAGCTAGTAAGAAATAAAACAGTGAATATATAAATAAAACTCTCAAATTTCATGAGAGGTCGCTTACCCGTGGAAAACTGCTACGTTTGTATCCAATTTAGGATCGTCGCTGGATCAGTGAGTCGAACGCAAAACGTAATCCGAAACTACAATCTTTCTTCCTACATTTCAATCTTTCCATATTTGTACACATATCTACCAAAAACTACGTAACTACGTTCGCAGAATACTTTTTCTTTTATGGTGAATAGTTGAACACTATTTCACCTGCCTTCCTAGACAAGAAGAAACTCGTGGACTGGCGTATTGCAGAATAAAATGATGAATGCCATACATTCGTCATTTATTTGACGTTTATGACATGCCTTGACGACTGTCATTTACGTCAAATTTAATACATTCGTCATTCTATTCTACGTAACGCCAGCCAACCAATTGTCACTTGTCTATGGGGGCTGTTGGTAAGTGACGATGTGGTCGACGGTGAAGCACGCTTGCCTAGAAGTAACCAGATCCACTCTAGTCTTGAAGACTACCAAGTTATGGCTATCCGGAAACATAGACTCGGGCAAGGCATTCCACTTCTTGGCAGGACGCATGAAGACCGTATCGCCGGATCGATTGGTACGTATAAGTGAAATGTCCACGAACGGGATCCTGCCTTTTCGCCGAAAATTGTTTGGCCGATTATCACTTGCCAACCAACGTTTCGCCTATTTTTCACTTTGACGACTAACGATTGTCAAATTTTTGTATGACAACGTTTCATTTGGTAGAGTTATTGTTAAGCTGATTATTGTAATGACAAAAAACGTTTGGGGCATTTATCTTTTGTCAAATTATTTATTAGGCCAGACAACTTTTAGACGAATCGAGTATAGCGCGCCCCAACTTGGATAGGTTAGGTTAGAAGGCTAACGCGGGAGCGGAGCGGAGCGGAGCTCCCGCTTTAGCCTTCGTGGTTATTTTTTTATAACCATCCATAAATAGTGACTCACTTAGTATTTTTGTACGCCCACATTCAGTAATTTTGACAACAACTACATGAATATTATGCTAACTAAAACATTCGCTACTTGAAAGTTGGCATTTTGAAAAGTGTCATTCTAAAATGAAGACCAAACGTAAAATTGGCAACTGTGAGGTTGGGTAATAAAAACAAAATTATATCACAAGTTGGCAAATGATTATTCTGCGAATTAAAATTCTGCGAAACGTTAGTTGGCAAGTGATAATCGGCCAAACAATTTTCGGCGAAAAGGCAGAGATCCGTCCACGAACACTTTTAATTCGAAGAAGAGTATTTTTTTATACTACTTAGGTCATAGACAAGCACACGGCCCACCTTATGGAAAGTGGTTACCGTGGCTTATGGACGAGTGCAACAATAGGGGAGTCACACTCGTGCTGCCGATTCTGCAAGAACAGCGAGATTCTGTGCCGTCAGCGCAGAAGATAAGTAGGACAAGCCTTTGGTTTTCCCACAGACAGTACAAAACCTCTCAAGTGAGCTCTAGGTACCCTACTCACCGCCGAGAACACAACACGAGGTTATTTAGCCGCGGTATTCTGTAGGGCGGAGGTACTTCCCCAGTCGGACTGCTTGATTGGGACGGAAATATTTTCGTGCCTACCTAATAAAATATGTCAAGTGGAAGCTACTAGATACAGGAAGTGTTCATATCTATGAGTGTGCATGATTCTATGTTGAATACATGATGAAAATGACATTACATCTCTATCTTTTATACCACATAGGACACAAAATTATCCAAAAACAAACCCAAAAAGAAATACATTTAAGCAGCGTCGTAATCTATTTTATCAAGCTAGTTGCTATCTTTCAGAAAATTTAAGATTTCTTTTTAAACTATAATATTAATTAAGCTTGAAATCTTGCAAAGAAAATTCATAAATTATAAGCAGAAGTTGTTTTAATTAAAGCTCTTTATAAACTAACAACGTTTTTGATAGACAGTCCGGGAGAAAATGTAGTCTCCCAGTAATAATAATTATTTTGTAATTATTATTAAGAATCTCTCCATTCCATCTCTTCTTATGCGGTGTCGTACAAGGCGACTAAGAGATGGGACTGTTTAACTTCAGACAGATATATACAGCCCAGACTCAGCCTCAGATCATGGCTCGAGTCAACAATAGTGCCCGGAATACGGCAATAGGCTCACTCAGAACTGTGGGTGTTAATCACCGCTGACTAACCCTCCGGGAATAAAACCGTGATTATATGTATATATGTAATATATGTTATTAAGAACAAAAATTACTTACAGATGTCCGTAATAATAAATCATGTTCCACAACTAAAACATAATGTCAGCATTCAGTATTTATTTTTAGATTACCTACAGTATTTGAAAGTTTTTATTAAGTATTTATATTCCTACAGAAACATTCAAACATTTAACCGGCGTTATTCATATCTTTCTTATCAATCTAAATTAGGCGGAAGCTTTAACCATCAAAGACTGTTCATACCAATTTTACCCGTTCTACCACTTGTGGTATAAACCAGGGGTACAGCGGAGCAAAACCCGTTCCGTCCCCCTTAGCCACCGTTTTGACCTTTATGACATACGTTGACGACTGTCACATACGTCAAATCAAATTCATCAGTCTATTCTACAATACGCCGGCCAATGAATTGTCACTTGTCTCCCTAATTCGTCGGCCGACAGGAAGCTCAAAAATCGATATAATATTCGACAGCATGGACTACCACGAGTCTATGTTCCATCCTGAGTTTGACTTTTCCAATTAAGTTTACAGAAAATTACAGAACGTGATGCCTAATGGTGGGGTCGAACTAATTGGAGTTGCGTAAGTAATTATCTCGAAGGGTTCTTAACCCTTTAGTGGCGGAATTGAAAGCTTAAATTATAGATAAATTGATTTAAGGTTACGTAAGCACGTTTGAAGGGTTGTTTGACATCTCTCGTGTCTTATTTGTGACTAGCCTTCCACCCGCGGCTCCGCCCGCGTGCATCTCGGGTAACGCGACCTTTGCTCTTCGGTTCTACTCAACCGATTGCGATCAAACAAACGTAAGATTTTAAGTCTGATCAAGCCCTTTCTAACAAAAAAAAAACCGCATTAAAATCCGTCCAGTAGTTTTTGCGTCCATCGCGAACAAACAGACAAACAGACAGACAGGAAATTAAAAAAAATATTTTCGTGTTCAGTATCGTTAACAGTATCGTTAACCCAAGTATTTTTTTTAAAATATCTCCAATGTACAGACATGACCACTTTACAATTAACTATATTTTTTTTTTTTAATTACAATTATAGTATAGATTAGACTCCGCATCGCGGGTATTATTTGTGCAATTAATTTAGGTATTGTCTACCATTGTACTGTAATATATATTTATTTGGTGAGGGCTCATGCCTAACTCGTAACTTATCAGGTTAGCGCTTTGTAAGGTTGAGCAATCTTAGCCCAGGCCAGTCTTATGATGGGTTACAATTTTTAACCCTCGACAAAAAAGAGTGGTGTTATAAGTTTGACGTGTGTATATGTGTGTGTGTGTGTCAGTCTGTCTGTGGCATCGTAGCTCCCAAACGGCTGAACCGATTTTAATTCTGTTTCTTTTGTTTGAAAGATGGTTTAGTCGAGAGTGTTCTTAGCTACGTTTCACAAAAAACGGTTTAGCCATTTGAAAAATATGAGGAGTGAAAGTGGCAATGCAAAAACTAATATCGTCAAATATACCCGTGTTGGGTATCAAATGAAAGGTCATAATCATAATTTATACATCACGATACAACAAGTTTTATGGAAATCGGTTTAACGGTTACCTATAAAATATAATAAATTAAATATAATAAATTAAATAAAAAATAAAAAAAAAACCCCGACCCGAAAAGAACCTATAAAAAGTAAAATAATAACTATTACATTATGACCTACCCTAAGTATTGACCCTTTTGTCATTTTTAACACAATAAGATGAGCCTCATTGTGTACCTTCTATCCGAAGCACATACTCATAATAATACCTACATAGGTACAACGAAACTTCAAGTCAATCCGAGGGCGACTTTTGGATTTAACAACGAATAAATATTTATATTTTCTTTATTTCAATAAACAGGCTGATATAGCGTGGTATAGACACAAATAATATAAAAAACAGTTAAGTAAGTAACATATTATATACTAGCTTTTGCCCGCGGCTCCGCCCGCGTGGATGTCGGTTATCGCGACCAAACATAGCCTATGTCCTTTCTCAAGGTCTAATCTACCTCTATACCAAATTTCATCAAAATCGGTTCAGCGGTTTAGTCGTAAAAGTGAGACAGACAGACAGACAGACGGACAGACAGAGTTACTTTCGCATTTATAATATTAATAGGGATAAATTAAAACAGTTAAACAAGTTAAAAATTTACATTGAATTAAACATTGTGCACGCTTCTCTGATTTATTGCTTGTATTCAGAAAGATTGTTCACAAGTATTTTTGATAATTAGACAAGTTTTAATTCGTGAAAATATCACAAAAATTAACTTTTATAAAAATTCTCAAACGGATTTCTCAAATATCACGTTAATGATCTTCCAACAAAGAAAAACACTGAAGTTTTTTTATTATTTTATTTACGATGTTTTTCGTTTGTCAAGTTTTCAAATTACAAAGAGCGGTGAAGAGGTTAATAAACTTTTCAAGCGACACCAATATAGCGTAAAACATCATCACAGATTTCAATTTAATTTATTTCCTCAATTCTTTCAGAGTTATTGGGAAAGTCTCTTAGGGTGCTTCACTGTTTCGCCCCACGCTCGTTTCATCACACACACGTTTTGCCCTTATAATGGGACGAATCAAAGAAAAGAATATATATTTTTCATTCAGAAATTAATTCATTGATATGTATTCTTCAGATACCTTTTCTTTTATAAGTTAATTTTGAAAACAAGGCTATTATTCGAACATCTGGCAGTATGAAGTATGTTTAGTGTGTTTGTATTCCGTGTAAGGTCCTTATATAAAGAAACAGGTTAGCGGTACCGACTAACAACCCCGACAAATTTTCATAGCAAAACACCACATATTATGGTAAAAAACAATTTCACCCGGGGGAGTTGGGGACACTTCGGTCCGCACACCGAAAGAGGGCCAGATCGATAGATATGGCCCTGGGTCGGCCGGGGTGCGAGGGATATGGCTACGACAATCTCACCTCCGGCAACCGACGGCCCACGGACGGCGTGCGTTTTAGTCGGTTAAAGTCCGACATAACCTCCTCCTCCGGCTCCGGCGGGGGAGGTATCCGTGGGGATTTTTCGCACGTAAAAAAAAAGTAAAAAACAATCCCAACACATTCGCGCCCATGTGTTTAAAAACACAAGGGCGTGAATACTTTGTGATTTTTTTTGACAAACGACGAATTGACATTACGGTAACCGATAGCCAATACCGGTAGCCTGTGTCGCCTAAAATCCAACCACACGTCCTGATCGACCACCTGAATCTCATGGGGGGTGGACACACGGAAACAAAGTTACCTACTGCCGTAGCTAACGTGGCTTTGGTAGAAAACATCTTGAAAAACTTGACATTGGCGTTTTGCCATTAATAATTTTAAACAATTTACCTGACATTGGCAAATTGCGGCGATTTGCTGCAGAAGCCATTAAGAAGAAAAAGAAGAAGAAGACCGGTAACCTGTTTCTTTATATAAGCACCCTAAAGGCGGCCACCCACTAACAGTTTATCGAACGACTACCGGATGATATCGGTCTGTCAGTTCATCGCAATAGCCCACACACTTACAGTTTCGTATACGATTTTGGACTGACGGATAATATGTGTGTGGTCGCTTGACGATTCCGGTCAGCAAAGACAGTTAAAGGCCGGACAGTCTATGGTCATCGTAATAACATCAGACTAAAATAATAAAATAATGGTTATTATTTTAGTCTGAGGTAATAAAATTATGATGACATTGATGACATGAGGACTGCAGGCCGCCGGACAGACGAAAAACTGCAGGCGGACTGTAAGTGGGTGGCCGCCTTTAGACAAAATGTTATCGTCCAGGAATAAGGTCTGTGCCGTATACTATAATATATACTAGTAGATTGTGATATTTTCTCTCTTAAATATGAAATTTCAGACGTTTATGCTTCAGCTTTCGTAAACAGAAGTACCTCATTTCCTTCAGAGATTTTAACTTCAAAACAGCGAAAATCGTGATAGTCCGTATCCTTAACAGCAGCTAAGAGACAGCGGGAGCGATAGCGGGTGATTTTCTATTGAAAATTGATTCGCCATGGGATGATGGCGGATAAAATTGCTCACTCATTAGTGAAAAAAATTAATAGCAGAAAAAAATGGTGCTAGTTAACAAGCTCTTATACAGGTTATGCTCTCTTGGTACTCTAGATAAATATTTTTCTTGTTTCATATTACCGGTACTATGAGGTGAATAGGGATCAATTTTAGTGTAATTATGGATTAGTTCAATGTAATAATGAGCAGAGTTATCAATAATATCTGGTTAGAGAGGTACTTGGAATTCGGGAGAAAAGAGAAGATAATTAAAAAAATCTAACAACCATTTTATCCCTATTCACCCTTTGATCCCTATTCACCCCACATTACGTACCTAACAATTTCTCTTTATAAGGATATTCAACATTTTATTGAAATTAAAATCAGATATGAGATGAATATTATTTTCCAGATTTAAGCTCCATCAATGGAAATAATGTAGTTTTACTAAGTTCGAACAATTCTGGATATCTTTTTTTATACCACTTAGGTGGCAGACAAGCACACGGCCCACCTGATGGGAAGTGGTTGCCGTGGTCTTCAGTGACGAGGGGTCCCTTTAACCCGAGTCCTGCCGGCTTGCTTTGCAGCAAGCAAGCCGTGGTAGACATGTTTCAATTATACTCTCATTTCATGATGAATTATGAATGCATTATCTAAAACTGACCATAAAATTAACGCGATTTAAAAGAAAATTGTTAGTAAGTGGTAAGCTAGGAACTAGACTATATACTAACCTGCACTCTGTTCTACGCGCGTTGTTAGCTACAAGGGTGGAAGGGGTTACCGGGGTGCGAGGGAAATACCTTATAGGCCATCTGAAGGCCGGCTTTATCCAAGGGGATTTATTATCTGGGCGTTTACCAAAAAAAATGACCGTCGCGTTATGGAATTCCACCCAGGAGAAAAAAAATACATAGAGAAATCTAGTACATTACGTCGCGTGGTGGACGTGACGTTTGATGCCGGTACATAACCAAATCCAAAAAAAGTTGTTGTTTTAATACATATTTAATAAATAAGAGCATTGAATCGCTTTCTATAAAACAAATGCAATAAGTTTTATTAAACTGTTAGGCAAAGATATCCATACTTACCAATAAAAACAAGGTTCGTAGTGGAACATAAAAGTAGCCCAGCGTGACGCACAACCAGTCACTACATGACTTTCCATAGACTTTCTGAAGCTATGCCGCTAAAAAAATTAAAATGGCGCGTGTTTTATAGTGTTAAATGTTGCCATTCATAAAAATTGACAAGGTTAGTAGAAATTTGTCGTAAAAACTCATTTTATAGTCGTAGCGTTCCGGAATTTTTCCACAGACATCATTTTTCGACCCACGTCAAAACACGTATTTTTTTATAGTTTGATCTCTAAATCTATGCCAACAAGCTATAAAATGACATTTGGTTGATATAATCTTTCTGAAAAACACAATAGTTCATAACCTAGAGACAGTTAACTTATAAAAATCACGTACCGAAGTTTGGAAAAGTATGGTGGGACACTATAAAAATCACTACTTTTTCATTTTATTTTATCAAAATTTATGTGAAATTATTATATTTTTTGGTTTTTACTTATGTAAATTATTAGCTTTGAATGCGTTTTATAATGTACAATGTTAAAGGAACTAGCTTTTCATATCAATAGTTCACAAAATTTAGTTACAAGTCGTAGGACATGCCATTATTCGAGTGGTCATTTTTTTTGGTAAACGCCCATCTACTAGCTGACCCGGCGAACTTCGTGCCAACATATTTTCTGATCCCGTTCCCGCTACATATCTCTAAATTTATGTGTTTCTCTACAATATTATGCATGTATTATACATTATAAATCTGCTTCTTTAATCACTCTATCTATTAAAAAAAAAACCGCTTCAAAATCCGTTGCGTAGTTTTGAAGATTTAAGCATACATAGGGACGGACAGACAGCGACAGCGACTTCTTTTTATAATATGTAGTGAATCTGTAGCACTACTCTTTACACACCGCTAGGTCTCCTCAAACCACAGCCTTAAGATTTCACGACGGTGCGCTTCACAGCTTTAAACGAGATCGACTGAAACAACAGTATCTTGATAGTACCTTGTTTTGATGTTTGGGTGAAAGAACAGAATGCATTATTTTTAAAAGTTCATTCTCGAGTTGCCCCATTGCGGAAGTACCTCCCTTCATTTTAATGAATATCGCAGTCAAAAGGTTTCTAGAGCTACTCAATGTGGTGCTGTATTTTTCGTCTATAGTCTATTGATCGTACAGTTCTACGCGATATTTTTTTCTGATAATTTACTGGTGCGTTTTCAATAAGGTTACTCGTTCTTCACTTGAGCGCCAATCCCGTTAGTATCCAAATTTTTCATTTTGAGACCGAGACCAGACCTGTTTTCCGACTCATCCCATCCACAGCGTTTTTATTCAATGAGAGCGAACCTTCCCCCCCCCCCCCAAACCAATATTACAATAACCATTAAACAATGATAAGGAAACCACAGCAGAGCCTCGTCCGTCAATTATTTTTTTTATATAGGACACGTCAATTTGAGTTCGCCTCGCCTGATGGTAAGCTGAAGGCAAAGTCTCCGAGACTTTGCCTTCAGCTGGAGAGGGTCACAATTATAGACACGTACCAAGTGCCATTAGCAGATGTACAAGCTTACAAGTGAGGTTGCTTTAGGCCAGAATATAATGTTCTGTTTGATGGGCATTAGGGCACTCACACGCAAATGAATTCAATATACGGTAGATTGGTACACTCATAAAACTTTTTCACCATTAACGGCCTGTACTTCAGTTCCTCCATGATCAAGCTTGCTACAGTGACAAACTTGCTACAGTATCGAAATATAGGAAACTCCAAACCATAGATACATATTGAATACCCTTTTTTTATACCACTTAGGTGGCAGACAAGCACACGGCCCACCTGATGGAAAGTGGTTACCGTGGCCTATGGACGTATGCAACACCAGGGGCGTCACACTCGCGCTGCCGACCCTGAAGAAACCTTCTAATGCCTTTCTCGAAGAACCCCATATTGTATTGATGAGATATTAGAGATGTCTCCGTGGCGTAGCGGTAGTGAACGCGGCCGCTACGTAGGAGGCGCGGGTTCGATCCCCGCTCAGTGCAAATATTTGTGTTCATGAAATATGAGTATTTGCATTGGTCTGGTCGTGCCTAGCAGAGCACGTTAAGCCGTCGGTCCCGGTTGCCATAAGAACATCTATGGCAGTCGTTACGGGTAGTTGGAGCCCTAAAAAATCCAAAAAACAACGGTCTAGCTGCAAAGCTTCGATATCGCCTAATGTTATCATTGGGCTGTGGAGGTCAGATGGCAAAAAAACTTCACGAAAAAAGTTATCGAGGCCTAGGCAAATCTGTAGTTAAGACGGTAAAGCGGACCCCAGACTCCGAGCTGAAAAGCTTTGGATGCGACTGGGAATTAACGCTGGGATGAGAGATTAGAGATGTTATAGTTGAACGTGGGACTACTGACCTGCCACTCATAACATTGTAGAGAATCGGGTTGACAGTCGCAGATACGTAGTAGAGTGCTCCAGCCACGTTGAAGAGGTATTCGTTGATGACCTGGAATTTCGGGTGGTCGGTCCCGTAGATGTAGAATAGACGCTGCATGTGGAAAGGGGCCCAGCACACGAAGAAGGCTACTACCACAGCCGCTGTGAACAAAAAACTAAAAATGAGTACTTACATCTATACTATTATAAAATTGTAAAGTGGTCGTGTCTGTACATTGGAGATATTAAAAAAAAAATACTTGGGTGATGTTATATTAACGATACTGAACACGAAAATATTTTTTTTTCATTTCCTGTCTGTTTGTCCGCGATGGACGCAAAAACTACTGAACGGATTTTAATGCGGTTTTTTTTATTAGAAAGGGCTTGGTCAGACTTAAAATCTTACGTTTGTTTGATCGGAATCGGTTGAGTAGAACCGAAGATATGAGCAATGGTCGCGTTAACCGAGATGCACGCGGGCGAAGCCGCGGGCGGAAGGCTAGTGAAGATATAAGTTTCAACTTAATTTTTTTTTTACTTATTACATACATAAGTACATACATACTATCACGCCTTTATCCCCGAAGGGTTAGGTAAAGGTGAATTAACACCCACATTTCACCAATCATTGTATTAGGTCCCACGTATCTGAGGCTTTACCTGGACTGTATGTATATATCTGTCTCATGTTAAAAAGCCCTATCCCTTAGTCGTCTTGTACGTCACTGCAAGGGAGGAGATGGGGTGGCCCAAATTCTACTCTGCCGGGAACCATACTTATTAATACGTTAGTTATCACATCACAAACGTTAATGCTAAAAGGTTTAAATCCATACTTAATATTATAAATGCGAAAGTAACTCTATCTGTCTGTCTGTCTCTCTGTCTTTTACGCTTTCACGCCTAAAACGCCTAAACCAACCCGATTTTAATGTTTGGACATAGGCTATGTTTGGTCGCGATAATGGTGATATCATATTTAAATGGATTGACATGTCGACTTCTATAGCACCTATTGTATGAATATGTATAATTTCGTACTAATTAACATAAATCGATTAGCCTTAATAGTCTGTAAATACTTTACGTAAGTAAGTTGTTAACGGTAAGTCCTATCTACTAATCCAAGTCCATTTATTTTGTTTAGTATTGACATTTAGTGAGATTTAGACTAAGTCCCTATTGGATTGGAGCTTGGAACTGTAGTTGTAATTTTTGTATGGAACTGTTCCAAATTGGCTTCATGTGTTCCTTTGTTTTCTATTAATATCCAGAATAGCAATGTGTCCAAATATTTTTTTATCTTTCTTATAATACAACCAGTTAGGGTACATTATTATAAATCTATTTACTTAAATGATATTAATATACTTTTTAGTTTTCTACCGATTTCGCAATTTTTGTTTCGCCTATTTTGTTATTTTTCCTTCGTTTTCAGTGGTAGGTCATATATAGTAAATTAGCTGTCACCCCCAGCTTCGCTCTTGTGGAATTTTGATCATTCTTAAAACCTATTCCCGGGATACATTGCTTATGTTTTAGTCCATACTGTAATCTATCCCCTGTACCAAATTTCATATCGATCCGATCAGCCCTTAGAGCGTTATTGAAAAACAAACATCAAAATATCTTTACAAATTTTCAGATCTTCTATAACTAATATTAAAATGAACAGCTGAACCGATTTCGCTAATTCTTTTTTTAGAATATTCCTTGAAGTACGAGGATGGTTCTTACGTAGAGAAAAAATTATAAAAATGTCTAAAAACAACACTTTTCTATACTCCCATACAAACGATTCATAATAATATTATATTATACTTAAAAGTCAATTTGAACTTTAATACCATACCATAAAGTTTAAGTGTTAGTGGAGAGGTTCCAGGAAGGCAAAACAATTGAGTGACGTTAGTATCGCATGATTATTGACATAGTCAAGTTAGGTGGTACGAGTACGAAGTTCGCGGGGTCAGCTAGTTTATTATATTAATGGGAAGTAGGACAGTAGGATTTCTTTTTGAAGTTTTTCAATATTGATAGAGATTATCGACTTACTTAGCGAGATATCTTATCCAAAAGGATCGCTTTCATTAGTTCTGTTGAGTAGTAACCGAGAAGAATTAAACATTGCAATTTGCAATACTAGCCAGGTCTAGTCTCAGGTCACCTTAACTCATTAGGAATTTGTTGGTTCTGGAACATCTGTGTCATCCGTTACGGGTGATTGAAGCCCTTATAAGTCCTACAACTTAGTCTAACTACAGAATTTGATTTCGCCAATGCTCATGTGGAAGTTGGATGGTCGCTTTACATAAAATATTGAAGTTCGATAGTTCGTAGTTACATTGACTTTCGTCCCTACTTAGGAATAGAATAGGCTCACGCTCAGACGATGAGAATAAATTCAAATGAATTTATTCAAGAAAATTGATATAGTCCTTAAATACTTCGGACGCAAGTCGATCCAAGTAATGCAAGTAACGAGGTGGACCTAAGGTATGAATGCGGAGCTACGCCGCAGACTATGACCCACCTGCCCCCCTAGACAAGAGGCAATTCGTTGCTCGGAGTATGATGGAATAGAATGACAAATGTATAGGATTTGACGTTTTTGACATTCGTTGACGCCCTGCTAACGTGTGCTGTCTGCCCAAGTACGTATACTCCGGAGGAAATCATGTATCTGAGAACGCTATCGGAGTGGCTAGATTTATGATACTGCATACAAGTAACAATTGCTGATAAAAATCCGATATCTCAACAAAAGGTCTATTCTTAATCAAATGTATCGTAGGCCTAAGTTTTGGCAGTCGCATATGCCGACAGTATCTATCAGAGGCAAAGTTTATTGCTCCTTGTAACAAAGAAGCGACATTAGCGATACATGATATTCTTGTTTTCTTAAAGGAGGGATATCTTTGGACGCAATTTACTTTTGGCAACTGACGAAACATTGATTTACGAGAACTTGAATGGTACAGTCAGCAGATCGATCTAAGTACTCAAAATTATCTTAATAGTTAATTAAACTGTCTTATTGATTTAAATTGTATTATACTCCCTTTAACTATGTTTTCCTTTTAAGTGTTATTCCTCCGTCCTGTAGACTGATTGTTCTGTTATTTGGACACACCTTTAGTTTGGATGATAATACGGAAGATACCAAGGGCGGAGCTGCGGGCACCAGCTAGTTAATAATAACAACAGTACAATGACAGTAATGTAACGGAAAATTGGAACAAAATTTCCTTTTAATTTACACTAAAGTACGATGACCTTTTAAAAAAGGAATACATTCCGAATTCCGCTCTGCTGCCGAATTTAAGGAATTTATCGTACCAAAATAATACTGGCTGTTGTTTTAGTCCTCGATTGTTTAATATAAATCACTACACTTGAATTAACAGAAGTTCGAAGCGTACAAAAGGTCATAGAACTCTTTACAGTATACAAAGGTTACAACGGATAACCACTTACAACTCTATGCTATGCAGACTGGATAGGATAATTAACTTTTACCAACAGTTTGTTTACTTTTATTTTGGGATATTATCTTATCGCTCTGAGGTACAGTTAGCACCAGATCGATCTTGCCTAGCAAAGTATTCAAAATGATCTTAATACCTACTGATGATGTTAATAATATTATCTGATGCTGACTGTACCAATGTTGTCGATTATACAGGGTGAATTTGAAGCGTTCGTGCTTTTATTTCAATATAAATATTCTAGGTTTTCCTAGAATATTAGGAGGATTACCTTTTTCTATTTCTATAATTTCCGCGGGGACTTTTCGCACGATAAAAAGGGGTCTATTCTAGGCATAAAAAGTTGCTTATGATTATTCTAAACTATAATATATGCCTGTACTAAATTGTAACGCAGCTTGAAAATTAAAATAACGTACGTAAATACCTTCAGAAGATACATTCTGAAATTTTCAATTAGATAATAATATGCACGATTTTAGAGGGGAAGAGGTCACAAGGGACCACAAGGGACCTTCAGTACACCACTGTGGGTAATTTGTCCTACTCCTCAAACAATTTTACATCCAGGCCACAAACAAAAAAAAATATCATTAGTAAAACATTTTACCAGAGGTCGAATCTTATCGACATCGTTCAGCTGAACATTTGCGAGCTTTATACTTTTCCGCTCGTAGTGTAGTGCCATTATGCGATGTGCCATCTGGCCTGCGAGCATTACACATACCTGTAATTTTGCGTTATGGTGTTTCGCCACAGTAGCTACGGATTTACGAGCCCTTATCAACACAATACTGCTCCGCAGCGAGGTGTTGGTAATACAATTCGGGAGTAATGGTCTCATATTATGAGTAATTGTGACCCTGAGTTGAATATAGGAGTTGAGTATTACATACGTCCATAGGCCACCAGTGGCGATGAGTGAAAAGTTTCAAAAGGGAAGCCGGTGGAAAAAAATTGGCTATAGCTATTTTTTTATGGAATTCTCTCAATTTTAGATACTGAATCAGATATATTCAGTTTTAAATGATGCATTATGTATGTCATTTATAAGAGTATTTAAACATATCTACCATGGCTTCCCTGTGCAGGGCAAGCCGGCAGAAATCGGGTTACAGGGACCCCTCGTCACTGAAGACCACGGTACCTATTTTCCATCAGGTGGGCTATTGTCTGCCATCTAAGTGGTATACAAAGGGGAGTAAAAAATTTAAGTGTTTGAATGTTGACAAGTTGAATGTATGGAACTTGGCACCCCTCTAACAATTTTTAGGTTTTTCCACGCACTTTTTTTATTTTATTTTTTTATACCACTTAGTTGGCAGACAAGCACACGGCCCACCTGATGGGCACCGGTCACCGTATATATAGATAGCGGCCTATGGACGTATGCATCTATTTATCGATGCAGTTTAAACGGTATCCGCACACAGGGAGAGGGCCTCAGAAAGTCAGAAGAGAGATAGCGAGATATGGCCCTGAGTCGACTAGGGTGTGTGATATCTAAGATAATCCCACCTCCTACAACTAACGGCCCACAGAGGGGTGCGTTTTAGTCGGTTCGAATCCGACATAACCTCCCCTGCCGGAGCCGGAGCCCAGGCCAGATCGAGAGATATGGTCCTGAGTCGGCCGGGATGTGTGATGTCTACGGCGTGCGTTTTAGTCGGTTCGGGTCCGACATAACCTCCCCCGCCGGAGCCGATGGGGAGGTATTATCCGTAGAGATTTTTCGTACGATAAAAAAAGGCAACGATCGTAGCATATGTAAACCAAAGCAAACCAAAAGGTTCTAACGAACCGATGAACGCGTTGGCTGGAGCTTCAACGTCAATTTTACAAATAGACATATCCATAACCACCATAACGAAACGCTTCTCGTTTCCACAAAACCCACAGTTAAGATATCAAACATCGAGTCAATTTTATATGTAAAGTAGATTCTTGTGCGTAAAATATATTCAGAATAGCGCGCTCGACTGATGAACCAATATCCCCACCCTTAAACATGTTTGGTACACACTATGCATACGTTATACAGCTCATGGGTAAGCCGTAACATCTCCCTGATAAATTCGGAAGCCAGTCTTCCGGTTGTGCCCAGGTTCTTTGATAGAAATTAGGAGACTTGAAATTATTTGCCCAAATACGTGTTTCCGTACTACCAATTCCTTGAAATTCTGAGTTCTTTAAACGAGACGTGACAAACGGATTTTCACGTCACGCCACGTGCGCTTAGCGACATCTAGCGACAGCGAGCTGAATTACTTCGATATTTCTTAAAAACTACCGATCCTGCATCGCGAAAGTGAAGTGCTTTGAAAATTACGAATATAGAATGAGATGTTTCGATGGATAATTGGCACGATAAGATCTTGGGATATTTTCTAATTACCTACTTCAATAGTTCCACAAGACACAATAATGTTCTTCTGATCATGAAAGTACATACAGTGAATAGAATGGTGAATGAATTTAAAATGGTATCACAAAACAAAAATGTTCAGAGTGATATCTCTTGTCTGTAAATTCAATTGGTATCTAATCCAATTTTGGGTATCGATCATAAAATACGGTATGTATCTGTACTATTATATATTCATAAAATCGTCATCAATGTAAAGCATTGCAGATATTTTAAAAACCTCAAGTTACGTTAGGTTCATAAATTCTGAACATAAAACTGTTTTTTTTTTTAAGTTCTTGTCTGTTTGTCCGCGATGGACGCGAAAACTACTGAACGGATTTTTATGCCTTTTTTGAGTAGGTAGGTCTTGGTCAGACTTAAAATCTTAGTAAGTTTGATTGTAATCATTTCGGTTGAGTAGAACCGGAGATATAACCAAAAGTTGTGATAACAGACATCCACGCAGACGGAATCGTGGGCATAGGCCAGTGTTTTATATACATACCGTTACGATTACATTACGACATTACCCACACACTGGATAGTTCCCACACCCAAAAAAAAAAAAACAAAAATCCGTCCTTTATGTTTGCTAGCTGACGTACCTACCTAACGTTTCGTAATTTGTATTTACGAGTTTCGTACCTTTTTCTGTGAGGAAACGTGCCTAATTACAGCCGTTGGTGGTGACTGGTGGATAACAAAGCCACGTTAAGTGCACGATGAACGTGTGATCAAACATGTTTACAACACGTTTGGCTATAGTAAAACAAGGCCTAGTACGTTTTATATTCTGGGATTTTTTTATACTACCTACTTAGGCAGACAAGCACACGGCCCTCCTGATGGTAAGTGGTTACCGTGGCCTATGGGCAAGTGCAACACCAAGGGAGTCACACTCGTGCTACCGACCCTGTAAGAACAGAGAGATTCTCTATAGAGAGAGAGAGAGAGAGAGAGGGAGAGAGAGAGAGAGAGAGAGAGAGAGAGGGAGAGAGAGAGAGAGAGAGAGAGAGAGAGAGAGATCTCTATAGTGAGAACCCTGGTGACCTGTAATTCAGGTTCTTGTTACCTACCATAGGCACCAGCGACCCACAAACAGAATTTTACTGAATAAAGTAGCAATTTATAATAAAAAAATCTAATCAGTATTTTATTCTGGGTTGTGGTGAGGAAATAAACATATTTTTTGTTTAATATTTATTATTTATTATATGTACATACCAATTTGTCAAATAAATCTGCGTCCGAGAATATGATGTGAAAAGTGTAGGTATAAAATTTACACTTGTATGAGAAAGTCTTGGGTTCGATTCACAAGTCGAGAACGTGTTTCTGTTAGAAAATTTTCAGTTGTGGGACGGAGTCAGTATTTTACTGACTCCGTCGTGGAATAGAAAATTTCCAGCTGACAGCAATAGGATCGTCCTTAATGGAAAATTATTCAGTGAAGCTGAAAGCAAAGTCTCTGAAAAGAGGGTCACCATTACAGACATGTACCATGTTACAATGGTGGCACTCAGCTTGACGGCCTCATCAGATGCTTTTTCACGCCCCGCTTAAAGGACCCGGGACTGTAGGAGGAGGGAAACACGTGAACTGGTAAGGAATTCCAAGTCTTAATAGTGCGGCAGAGGAAGGAGTCGCCGAACCGCTTGGTTCTTGATGGAATATTCTGCACCGTATGCGGGTGGCATCTAAGCCCTGCACGTGTTGTCCTATATAGGAAAGTAGAGGGTGGGATTAGTTGGAAGAGCTCATCAGAACATTCACCATGGTAGAGACGGTAAAATACCGCCAAAGATGCCACATCTCTACGCAACTGCAAGGGCTCGAGGGTGTTGGTGACCTCAGGATTCCCAATAATGCGTTATTCTCATACAATTCAAGTATATCCATCCATCTTACTTAGTATTCAATGGAGAACTGTATTCTGTGTATTAGATATAGTAGCCCTCTTTATGTTCAGCCCATGTCCTTACTGTCCTTGAGAATTGACATTGGACATGCTTTAACTTTTATTTACATAAAGCTCATATAATATGACGTAAAAATATACCAGACTGCAACATTTTATTAATATACCTACTTTAATTTTGGAAACTTTGAGTAGCTGGAGCTCCACAAAGATCTTTAGGACCCAAATCAACTATACTCGCGAGATACTTCTGCTGATGGATGAACGAGACTTTTGAACCCGTTCCCGCTACCCATAGTAACCTGATACCGGGATCAGAAGTAGGCTAAGTGTTATTCTAGACTATAATAAATCCCTGTATCAATTCCAGCCTGAAATGTTTAAACAGAGCAAATTTTATAATAGTAGATATATAGTAGAAGTAGAATACACACATCATTTCGTGTAGGTCCCCACACCGAAAGAGGGCCAGATCGTGAGATATGGCCCTGGGTCGGCCGGGGTGCGAGGTATATGTCTACGATAATCTCACCTCCGGCAACCGACGGCGTGTGTTTGTAGCGTGATGATATTAAATCTAGCCTAGATAAACGGCCTATTCAAAACAAAAATAATTTTTCAATTCAAATCAGTAGTTCCTGAGATTAGTGCGTTCAACCAAACAAACAAACTTTTCAGCTTTATAATACTAGTAGGTATAGGTGTGAATTTTTAGTGGAAGTACTAAACAAGCCTCTATAAAATCTAGTGAGGTAGCAGTAAAACCTTTTTAAGGTCTGCTAAAAGTGTATAAATCAAGAGTTCAAGGTACCCTCTAAATAAGTTTAACTACCCGAAAATGGTTCATTTCGTATTCTAATCGCTCCGCAAAATTAATAGGATCATTGTGAATGGCTAAATTTTAGTCAATTAACTAAATTAATAAATCTCTGTAGCTACACTGCTAAAGATAAACTTGTAAATTGCCAAAATCCACCGATTGAAACACGATTTTGATTAGCCGTTTAATGAATGGATTGTTGTGCTTCCAACACTTCGAATTTAACTGAGTTCAACAACAGTTCATCTTTTATTTACAAGTGAACGTGAAACAACTTTTTAGGGTTTTGTAGCCAAATGGCAAAAAGCGGAACCCTTACAGCGGGGGCACACGATGCGTTGCGTCACCGCACCGCAGAAATTTCGGCCAATCGGCGGCCACATAGATTCGTCATGTCTGTCCGTCCGTCTGTCTGTTTATCCGTCCGTATGTCACAGCCACTTTTCTCAGCTATAAGGTTAATGCTGTTGAAACTTGGTAAGTAGATGTATTCTGTGAACCGCATTAAAAATTGCACACAAAAATAGAAAAAAAGCAATTTTTTTTACATCAAACCCATACGTGTGGGGTATCTATAGATAGGTCTTTAAAAATGCTATTGAAGTTTCTAACATAATTTTTTCCTAAACTGAATAGTTTGCGCGAGAGACATTTCCAAAGTGGAAATATGTGTGTCCCCCCCTCTAACTTCTAAAATAAGAGAATGATAAACCTAAAAAAAAAATATGATGTACATTGCTATGCAAACTTCCACCGAAAATTGGTTTGAACGAGATCTAGTAAGTAGATTTTTTTAATACGTCATAAACCGCAATTTTCGCCTTTGCTGCTACGGAACCCTTCATGGGCGAGTCCGACTCGCACTTGTCCGGTTTATTTATACCACTTATGTGGCCGACAAGCACACGGCACGGCCCATCTAAAAGTGGTTACCGTGGCCTATGGATGTGTGCTACACTATAAATTACACTCGTGCTGTAAGAACAGAGAGTAGGTATCTGTGCCGTTACTGCAGAAAATAAAGCAGGAGAAGCCTTTGGTCCCCCCACTGACAGTACAAAAACTCTCCAGTGAGCTCTGGCTACCCTACTAACAGCCGGGTTATGATGATGTTTTAAGTTTATAAAGTTATCGTAACTTTATAAACTTAACTTTTTCCCTCTTCTTACAATCGCAGGTTTTTCAAGCGGTGCGTGAAAAATATTTCTCCCCATCTGAAATGGCGTCCTAGCTTATTACCATCCAGCAGAGTATAGTAAATTGACGGTCTGTATAGAAAAAAACTTACCATATGTTACACATATTGATAACACACTTGTATTTTTGCACGATATTTATCATTGTGTACCTGATCGGTTTCGCCTTATGCCATTCTCAAAGATAACGTGAAACACAATAATAAACATCGTGGAAAAGTACAAGTGTGCTATCAATGTGTAACAATAAGTTCCACCACTTGCCATCAAAGTATAAAATAGCCTACCGTTTCTCGTTAACTTTATTAATAAAGTCTGACGTCATAATTTAACCCTACTATCGCCATTACTTAACTGTGAGGTCGCTCGTTACTAAAACCTGCGGCGTGACTAATATCCTAGAGCCTAGATTTTGCTCTAGAGCCGACTATGATTTATGCTAGGTAACCTATCTTTGAGCGCAGGTATATTATAATATTCATTTCTGGACATAAAATGTTGGATTGAAAATATTAAATGTTTTTAAAATGCACAAGTGTAACTGTTTGGAATTTCCTATGGGGATTCCCGAACTTTAGCTCGTTCTTTATCATAGCGACAATCCCGGTTTTTATTAACCGCTTGCATTTTAGAGCTTGGGGTGCGTGCTCATATTCCTACTTTTCATAATTTAAGGAATGATTCGGTTCCGAAGGTGATCACATACGATAACTGAAGACACACGCAGCAGATTTTTTTTTTTTTTTTTTTATTTATTTATAACACGTAACAGATTACAACCAATAAGAAATACAATAATAACACGAAGCAATAGGATCAGAGTCAGGGTTGCATTCCACAAGAACGCGTGTACAAATGAGTTAGAGCGGAAACACACGATGCGTTGCGGCGGCGGCGCGACGCCGGAGCGGTGTCGCTGCGTCGTTTTACATAGAAATATCTGTAGCATGTCACACGATGCGCTGCGTCGCCGCGCCGGACTTGCAACCACCGAGACGAGGCGGGGAGGGGTGAATGCGTTGCGACGCCGGAGCGACACCGCTCCGGCGCGCCGCACCGCCGCCTCGTAGTTGTTTATGATTTATAGACCGGGCGCTAGAGGTATGAGTATGCAAAATGTGAGTATCGAATTTCGCCAACGGATTTAAGTGAAGAAAAGGTCCAAGAATGATAATGTGGATCTTGCCAGTCTATTTTCTGGTCCAATTTTTTTACCCCCTCTTGTCTTATTCGTAAAGGAAATGTATTGAGTAGGTACATGATATAAAATCATTTTAATGAATATTTCCGTTATAATTTATAGTTTGTTCTAATGGTAAAAGTGAGGATGGATTCTTAAATAGGTACTTAATAAAAAAAAAACGAAAATAAAAGTAATATTTAAAAAAAAAAAGTTATTCGAACAACCAGCGAATTCAAGCATAAATTTTCTTAAAGTAGGTAAAAAATACTTATTTTTAATTTTGACATTTGTTATTGATGCATTTACATAATGAAATACAAACCAATTCAGATTTATTGCAATTACAAGACCTTGTGCGACAATTTACAGTTCATTTACATGGGGGGAATTAATAACTCTGGTAAAGACGGCTTGTATAGTCATTTTGTCGTGGACGTAAGTCACTGTTGAGCTTTTCGTAAAATTGTTCTTTTATATATGCCTAGGTAGGTACCTACCTACCTATATTTTGTAGCATTAATGATACTAATGTTGTCAGCAAAATGTTATTATATTTAATCATCGATATATATTATATTAGCTTTTGCCCGCGGCTCCGCCCTCGGTTATCGCGACCAAACATAGCCTATGTCCTTTCTCAAGGTCTAATCTACCCCTATACTAAATTTCATCAAAATCGGTTCAGTGGTTAAGGCGTGAATGGATTCAGGGTTGGCAGTCGGCAGCACGAGTGTGATGCCCCTGGTGTTGCATACGTCCATAGGCCACGGTGACCACTTCCCATCAGGTGGGCCGTGTGCTTGTTTGCCACCTAAGTAGTATAAAATAAAAATGGATACAAAAACACGACTTAATAAAGCAACTTCTTTACGTCAATAGATGTAGAAGTAGAAACACACTAAACGCATACGCGCGCTATGCTTACTTTAAGGGCGCAGAGGGGATGTGAAGGGAGCGGGAAGGGACCATCACACCCGGCGGCAAGATTTCTTTGTCATTATTTAGTTAGAGGATCAGGTATAAGAATCCGGTCATAGTTGCCGTCACTCGGATTTTGCATACTCAACTACCTCTAGCGCTTGCACTATTATTAACAGACATTACAACGCAGCTGGGGCGCACGCGGCGCCGCTGCGTCATAACAACGCAGCGGCGTCGCACCGCTCGTGTGCCCGCTACTGCGGCGAAATTTCTGCGGTGCGTCGCCGCAACGCATCGTGTGTTTCCGCTCTTAAGATGAAGGGCAGATACGCGTCATTCATTGCGGCGTCTCAATGGTCCTCTATATCTGTATTGGAGTTTAACAAGCAATGGGTACGCTGTATGTGCTGCATACGTCGGCAGTTGTCTTTTGCAGTCGGCTTCGGAATCATACCTTAGATATTCCTACTTTTCATAATTTAGTTTGAAAGACCTAACGGTAACACTCGGATAAAAACCAAAACAAAGTAACACAGAGGACAGAATATGATTAAGTAATTTCCTTCTCCATGCAAAGTAATAAAAAGTAGGAGAGCAGTATTAAAGATGGAATTGGATGGACGGTTTGAATGAAATAGTTAAGATAAATTAGCAATTTGGCTAAACGTTTTGTTAGCCGCTCGTAGCTCATCCATTAATTGAATCATATTTATGTAAGTTTTTAGTCAAAGTCCATTTCAAGTTTGGAGATATCTGTTTTGTTGTTTTGGTGCTTAAAATGTTGGAAATACTCAAATAGAAGAAGATATAATAGTCAGTATTTTTTTTCTTGAATTTAAAGAGAAATTAATTTGGGATATTTTAGGGCAATGGAGACATTCTTTATTTAAATAAAAAAAATTGAAGTGCCTGTTTGTGACTTCAAATAAAAGTAGTTTATGACAACGGCTATATGCATTAAACTCTAGTTTAAATCAGACGATTTAAACTAGAGTTTAGGGTTTAATGCATAATAGCCTAGCCTCTTTGGCGTTTCCAAAGCCTGTTTGGACATAAAGACAAATAATTTTGCTATCAATCATTACGCTTACAATAATTTTACAAACAGTCAATTTTATTATTTATTAGTCCTTTACTGATAGAGAATATCTATAGACGATAGAATAAGATTATCATAGCACCTACATAGTTTCTGCAAACAGCTGTCGCCACATTTCCAAAGCACACAACATCAGTTCGGATTTATCGCTAGCTATTAGTGTAATAATCCATCCGACATCGCAAATAAGGAAACAAGAATAAATAGCTAATATGAGTAGGTAATATATCGCAGGGATGGTGATATTTTATTTACTGACGAACATCCATTAGATTAAATGAGGTTAGGAAATAAGCTATCAAGGAAAGATACTATCGTGAAAGAAATCTGAAGGCCTACCATGAAACCATCCGAAACTTCGGGCCCGCATGATACACGAACAATTAACGCAGCATTTAGCTACTTCGAATTTCTTCTTGGCAGAGTCTAACAGAATAATGACTTCTACGAGACTGGCTATGCGAAACAAAACATTTGGTATTGCGAAAGACCACAATTCGATCACTATTTTCTAGGGTTCCGTAGCTGAAAATCAGGTTACTCTACTCTTGTTTTAGCTCTAGCTCTATTTTCATTTGGTCTAAATCCACCTTTATAGGTATGTGTTTTTATACCGATTACCAGAAAGTTCAAATGGGCGCGTCATGGCAAACCAAGGTTATAGGTTATTTTAACATTTATTTCCGCAATATAATGCGAACTGGCTGGAAGCCGCAGTCCGAGTTATAAATTAAAATGTAAATGAATTTAATTCAAAACGGTTCATTTGTTTTATTACATACAAATCGGGAGCCGACCGCAGTAATTCGGGGAGCGAAACGATAATTCTGCAATTTTCCGGTCGTAAACCGTTTTCTGAATTTTTGGATGGTATTTAACGCATGGAGTGCACAGTTTTTTTTATTAATAAGTGTACTGAGAACCTAAATTACCAGCATTATCTTTAACCATAGCTTTTGTTAGTAGCTAGTTATTCATAATATTTAGAAATTAAGTAGTAAAAATCGAACACAGAAATATAGCAGGATAGAACGGCCATAAGCAGTGTGGTAACTGTGCTGTTAATGCAGGTAACTGCATGTCGCGCGTGACGACTTCATCATTGTAAATATATGTAAAATACTCACGAGAAATAAGAAATGCGTCTAAGTATTTTTCAAATTTACTTCTCCATTTTTATTCTAGATACGGTTGGAAATAGCACAACATAATATATTGAGTGTAATATTCGTAAAAATGTGGGGGCGCCATTGCGAGGCATTTGTTGTAGTTTTTGTGTTGCTGAAATGTGCATATCTTATGTATGCTAGGTTTGAATAAAAATATTTTCTTTCTTTCTTTCTTTCTTTCTTTGTTGGCAAGAAATCCAAGGATGTCCAAATTCCAGTGCTAAAACGTATACAGAATCCAAGATTCATTTGTAAATAATCATGCAGTAGACGAAAGTATTGATAACAAATATTACAGACGATATTTCCTATCCAAGCATTGAAATTGTAAATCCAACAGAAAATGTCTCAAGTTAATTGGCAGTTAAGGACCGTCGATTCCGAATATATTGTTTTCCTTAAACAGAGCGTTCTCAAATGACATGGAAGAAGACGTTGACGAAGGAAAATAACCTGCCCCTTTAAGATTGATTTACATGAGATGAGCGAATGCTTATTATACCCCTTCTACGTCAAATTCTATTAGTGTAAACAGTGACAGAACATTCGTTCGTTGTTCTTTCTTATCTAAACGCTGAAAATAAGGTATCGTTTATACTAAAATATTAAGAAAGAATGCTCTTGTTCTAGCTCTAGCTTTAGATATGTTCGCTTGGTCTAACTAAATCCACCTTCAGACAACTGGAGCAGACAACAATACGTTTGTAGAACAGAATAGATTCATCAATGCATTTTTTTTTGTTCCATGGCGATCCCAATAATTCCGCCAACACTTCGGTTTTTATACTGATCAAAATAACGTGTGAAAGTACAAGTGTAAAATTATCCATACAAACAGTTAATTTGGAAAAGCGGCCAAAAGGTTTATAAGATGTTGAAGTACCAGCAAACATTATGTGGTAGAGCAAACGAACACAGTTTTACAAGTTAATATTCTTAAGATCTATAAAGTGACATAACATATAAATTAGTGGGGAGTTGACCATCAATGTATTACTATTGACGACTGTTATAAACGTCCAAAAACGTGTCATATACGTAAAATCTCATACAATCATCATTCTACGTATGTAGGTACGAGTACTTGCTTATAAATAACTAGCAACCGCCCGCGACTTCGTACGTGAGGAGTTCGTTTTACCCCCCTAGGGATATACTCGTAGTTTCTCTTAGCGGATGTCTACATAATATTATATAAAAATAAAGTTACTGGTTTTAGCGGAATCGCTTAATGTAGCCTTTTTAGACCCACTGTTCCTGTGATATTTACTGTTCCTATAGTATAGAATATAGCTAGTAGGGTATATTCGATTTCAGGATCCCCTGAATGATAATGATCACCAGGTATTCTATTAAGCTCTTGGGTCTGTGAAAATACGTAAGTAGGTAGGTACCTATGTGCCTACCTAACTTTATACATAACTAGCTGCCCCGGCGAACTTCGTATCGCCATATTCTTTCAACCCGCGTGAATTTTTGATCCCGTTCCCGCTGCACCTCGCAATCCCGCTCCACGAATATTTCAAGACTAAAATTAGCCAAATCGGTTCAGCCGTTCTTGAGTTATAAACTAACAACGAAAAGTGGCATTGATTTTTATACATATACAGATTATGTCAAAATGACAAAATTGAATAAACAGCATGACTAATACAGGCCTGAAAACGATTAATATCTCTTTTGACGTATTTGGTATGCTGTTATTACGGATTTATATATTCTATCGATATAGTCAGAATTCCGGGAACAATCACGAGTAATTAAAATTACCCATGGACCCGGTAATGGGTCGACCCACCGGTCCAGGACCGCGGGTAAATACACTGTTCTATTCCACAATACGCTGACCAAGGAATTGCTACTTATAGCTCTAGATAGCGTTGTGTAGAATGTCCTACAATATTTATTTATTTTATTTTTTTTACTTATCTAGGGGCTGCGTACTAAAACTAGTTTACGCAAATAAATTATTATTTTCCTATTACAAACAGCCTTTATAATTATAATTTGGATGGAAATTTATGCTGATATGTACTGAATAATGTGTAATAATGAAGTTGTCAAGGTAATTCTGTCAAATTAATATTCACTTACATGTTTTCTCATAGTAGATGTTTACATCTTATTTTCTTTGTTATGATTTTTCTAACTTGCCATATCTCAAATTGATATTGTGTTGTGCTATCTAGAATATAGATAACTTTTTACGAATAATTTTAGTTTGTAAACATCAATAAAACTCTATACTTTGGTACTAAAGATTGATAGTCTATAAAATTTCTAAACTTTTACAGATAACTTCAATACACTAACTTTTTTGCATAAAAATCACTATGAATAAGGTAGGGCTGGCAGGGGTCCGATGCAGTAACATCGGTTACAGTCCGATGCAAAACGTGTGATTTTAATTCTATTAGAATACAAAAGGAGGTTAAGGAGGTTATTTTCTTATACCACTTAGGTCGGAGACATTCACACGGTCCACCTTTATTATTTTATTTATTTATTTATTTTATTATTTATGGTTATTTAACCTTCAGTCAAAATCATTAATAGTTTGATTTCGTTTTCAATTAAGTACCCAGGGCCCAGGTATTCGAGAACGATACTCAGTCAATTCTGACTCTCGATTTATAACTAAATCTGAGAAGTGAGAACAGATTGTGTTTTAGATGCCAGTTCTAATGTCATAATGAGTGTTAATTCACAAATTGAGCGTTGTTATTAGGCCGTAGATTATGAAATTTTAATTTGATTCTAATTGAAGTTTTACGAATATCACTCATTGAAATAAAACCACTTTTTAACGGATTCTATCGCGATTTATGTGTTATTATTTACTTTTAGCCCGAAATTTCGGCTACTTTTTTAACTTAGGTATAAAGTTTCCGTAAGTTTTGAAATCACACGTTTTGTAAACGTAATCTTACAGAATTGTACGATATCGATAAAGTCCAACTTCGTTTGACCGATCATGAAAGGCACGTCGTAGTATTTTTTATTGAGAAAGTTTTGTTAGCTACTTAAGTACCTACTTGTGATTCCGAAAACACAGATTATTATTAGTAATAGTATTAGAATAATAATACTATTAGTTAGTACCATTATCAAGACATTTGAATAAGCATAATGTTTATTGTTTAAAATAATGAGACTTAGTTATAACGTGTGTTGTTTCAGCCCATCTTTACGATTGAATAAAACTATTGGCACTTATAATACACTATACACTATACATACTCACGCCTGTAAATCCCTGAAGGGGTAGGCAGAGATCAATCAATCAATTAGCCTATTTAATAGGCCTCTCCCAATATGCGCCACGTTTGTTATTTGCTTTATTTTCGTTTATTTTTAAGTTTATTTTCATATTCAAAGTTAAGAATATATCTTAATTTTCATACCTTTTGACTGTGATTATAACCGTTATAATGAAAACTGAAAATATTGACGAGTTTTTACTTTTTTACGGTCTATTAACCAAAGTGTTTTCATCTAAAAGCAAAATGGCTCTCAAATGCAAAATGTTTCTCAAAAATGAGGTTTTTAAAATCATGTTATTACGTTCGTTTTTAAAGCGCTGTCCCCAATATAGTTAACTAGCTCTTGCCCGCGGCTTCGCCCGCGTGGATGTCGGTTATCGCGACCAAACATGCCAATCATAGCCTATGTCCTTTGCCAAGGTCTAATGTATTTCTGTACCAAATTTAATCAAAATCGGCTCAGTGGTTTAGGCGTGAAAGCATAACAGACAGAAGCACAGACAGACAGATGAGAGTTACTTTCGCATTCACAATATTAGTATGGATTTATTCCCATTTAGGACATTTTTAAAATCAAAAATATTTTGGAAAACTTTTGTCATCTCGAAATGCCAATATTATCATCATCATGGCGTTGATCCAGAGTCACGGTTTAGAGAGCACTGGTAAAACCCTCTAACTCGAATTCATATTATAAGAAACGCCATTTAATTTTATCTTTGGGATACATACGCGGGATCAAAAGTTTTTCCTCAAGATTTTGAATTTTATTAATTTCAGTTGTCAGCCAACCGAAAAGCCTTCACACATGCCTTCAGACATTCTTCACATATTAAAATATACTCATATAATTATATACTGTTCTTTGCTTATAAAGGGTAAGAGTAACGAACTGATATTATATGCAAAGACGTGCCAAAGTATCATAAATCCTTTGTATTATGTAATTAAATCATATACAAAGATAACGACAGTTGAGAAGCAAAAGGGTGTTAACGACATCGTATTTCAAAGGAAAAAGGTACTTAACTACATCATGAGCACCTTACAGCACATTTTTTTTCTCTAAATAAATGTTCAGTTCTTTCACTAATAGACTACTGGCCCGTGTAGAAAAATGATGGGTCATCTGAACCACCAGGTGACCTTTATAGAACGATATAAGAGCATAAAATAATAAGATTCAGCACTATGCCGTCACTTGTAAGCTGTCCAACTGAGTGCAGGTGAAGAAGAGGGGGTTGTAACCCTCGATTATTTCCCCTTGGATCATGATTTTTGTACGGCGTTGCGGAATAATGGATTAGAAGCAGTATTGAAATATTATGAAACTGATGCCGTACAAAATCAAATGACCAAATTTACCCTGGTAATGTCGGAAAATAAAATAAAAATTCCGACTTTGTGGCTCACCATTTTTTGTACAGCACTACGCGTTTGCTTGTTATTTTTCATGGATCTATCGATGGTAAGAATGCCGTACAAAAATATATGACCAAAATGTACTCACTCTACCTGTACTTTGTACCTGTACTCACCTGCACTCAGTTGGACAGCTTACAAGTGACGGCATAGTGCTGAATCTTATTATTTTATGTTCTTATATCGTTCTATATAGGTCACCTGGTGGTTCAAATGACCCATCATTTTTGTACACGGGCCAGTAGTCTATAAGGGGTCCTAGTGAAAAGAAATCCCGGTCGCATCTGACACCCGTATTCACAAACAACACTGTGAGGTCTCATAGTGTGCTCGAGCGCATAGGGCTGGTAAAATTTATTCACAAACATCACGGAGCAGTATCTAACGCAGTGCGTTCCCTCAACGAAGTATTACATAAGTGTTGTCTATGAATAAAAAGGCTTGCCAAAACGAACGCACTGAGAATTTGTCGTTCTTTGCCCAGTTTTGGTGGTACGCATAGCGAAGAATTGTTTGTGAATACGGGTGTGAAACATTCACCTCGGAATTTGGGGTCCGCCTTTTCCAGTCTAACTGCGGGTTTGACTGAACGTCGACATTTTACGTGAAGCGGCTGTCATCTGACCTCCACAACCCATTAGCTATAGCGAAGTATTGCAGTTAGACCAGTAGTTGGACTTTTTGAGGGCTTCAACTACCCGCAACGACTGCCATAGATGTTTATACGGCAACCGGGACCGACAACGTGCTACCCGAGGCACGACCAGACCAATGCAAATATCCATATTCATACATACAAATATTTGCACTGAGCGGGAATCGAACCTCCACAGCTGTCCTAGGGATGCTGGTGAAAATTCCACGTAGATCCCCAGGGGGTTCGAAGTTTAACACGTTCAGGACGGGGCCCGATTATGGTTACCTATCGTTGAGCCGGCATAGGGTTTACAAGACCTCTTGGTGAACTTCAGTCATAGCCGGCATCAGGTGGAAAGGACCTGTTACACCTTTTGACATTAAAGTCAAATATGTCATCCAGTTGAAGACTTATTTAAATATTTTTTCCTGAAATGCATTGTTATTGAATCACTGTATAACAACATTAAACCCGTTTTTGAAAAATAATAATTAAAGGAGATTAAATTAGTAGTAAAATTATAGGATCTTATACACCTGATCCCGGCACTAGTTTATATGATTGCTAAGTGATGTCAAATGAAACGAATATAGGTATAATTAAAAAAAATCAATTTATTTTCACCTCAAAAACAGTATGCGATTCATTATAACAATCATGACAATATGTTTTTGTACATTGGACACAATGAGTCATCACTTTTTTAACTTTTTTGGCAGCCTCTTTGCAACTAAGTGTTCTTCTTAGTTTATTGTAGCACCCAAAACAATTCCTTTTTGTTTGGACCTTTTATCAAGGAATGCTTATTGGCTTGATCTTTATCCTCACTTGCATTATTATTGGTAGCCCAAACTATTAACTCATCGGTCAAAAGCAGTCTGTAAAACTCGTCGGGGTTCTTAACAATTCATTTCATTTTGCACTTGCACTTTAATTACAGGGCTAATTAGGAAAGAACGCAAATAGAATATCGCAGCGTCTAATTACTATGCACATCACTAATTAACTGACCTGTCACCAAGGGCCGGCTATCGGGTTATCAGGCATCGGGTCTTTTAGATCCGATATCCGTCCTGCAAGGACAAACTTTCTTTGCAGGCCGTATCAGGTCTTCAAGATCCGATACAATATTTTTCCTTTTATTGGTACTATTTGGCGGCAGAATACCAGTCAATATATCTGTCACACTCTCACTACAAAAAATCCTAAAGAAAACTACCCAGGCCCATGCGATAGCAATAGAAATCTCTCTCCGGCCCGCGCAAATAGTTCACTTCAGATGTTTTCGACCCGATGCCGTCCTGAACGTGTTAACATGATGCCTACAGCTATATTCTATCATCGCACTTCTCTCCATAGGTAGCGAATTCATTCTCACACATTGCGACCGGAAACTGAAAGGAACTTCACCCCTCGCACACTCAAGCTGTGGAATTAACTCCCTGCGGTGGTTTTCCCAAGCGACTACAATATGGGGTTCTTCAAGAAGGGCATTAGGTTTCTTCGGGGTCGGGATCTTGTATTGCACACACACCTATTAACCCTTGCAACAGTAATATTTCCATTATCGCTGTTATATTGTGTCACGTTTATAATTGTGATATCGAGATATTAATTATCAATTAATCTTACCCATTATCCTTCAACCGCTGGCTGAGCAAGGGACAAAAACGCTTCAGAATATTTGTATCTAACCCTTACCACGTCATGTCCAATCAGTATCTTTTTATGACCACATCACTATTAATTCTGTAGAAATATTATTTTTGTGCTGAGCACTATCAAAGTAATTAACAAAAAAAGACTCAGCTACTAAGCTAAGCCCTTTTTTTTGTTAATTGACGTGTATCCAGTATCAAAGGATTGAGCAGGTATATCATTTTACGGATCCTTTTAGTTAAGTGTACACGCCCTCTATGTTATGTCAAAGGGGGCAAAAGCTCATACCAAAGGCAGAATATAAAGTGATAAGCATAATATCCCAGTGCATTGTTTTGCACTATATTGCACAACAAAAATTCTCAGCAACACGAAACATTGTTGTCTGTCCACACATGATCAATCGTCGAAAAGATAAGTCACGCGTCATGTTGCGCGTCACTTGGTAGAATTGCGCATGTTGCGCAATATTGCCGGACATGTTGCATGTCAAATCTTAGCTAGTTGATAGGAGGCTTTAGTGTAATCATCTTTGAAGCTTGTGTTTTTGTGTTTCACCATATTTTCATCTCAATATAGTTAGGGTCGTCCGGGTCGTCTATATTTATATTCCGCTATAGTTAGATTCCGTGGATCGTGAAATATTCACGGTCGGTCTCTAATTACATTGTAAATTGGTTGAATGTATATTACATTGTGACGTATGTAGGTAAGTGCTGTACACAAAAATGGGACACAGCCTTGAAATCCAACGACACGCGCAATAAGTAATGTATCTTCATTATAGTTGACAACCAAGTCGAAAATGGTTCTCTCCTTGCATGGAAGCTGCCAAATTAATCTTGACGAAAGTAAATTGCGCTGGCGTATATGTTTATCATTATTATGATGAAAGGATTGCGCAGGCTTATTGAAAGTAGATTAAATCACGAACTACCCTTAAAGTAGTAATGTACCTAGTCTGTATCTTCATATTAATTCATTCATATTCTTTGTTGTACACATACATTTCTAAAATACAATACGAGTATAAAAGGAAATATAGATACAAATGCGAGCTTAACTCTAGGTTGAGTTCTCAGTAAAGCTTATAGCGATGGGAAAATAAAATAAAGAAAGAACCAAGTGTAAAACAGAGTAGATACGACAGACTACTAGAGAAAACCCACTACTAATATAAGTACAAATATTTCAATATATGGATGGATGAATCCGAATGAAAATGGTACAGAAAAGGATGGTAGCATAAAATTGTAATTTCCCTATTTGTCTTCTGCTTGCTAAGGAAGTTTTTAAGGAAGCATTTATGATATTTTTAACTACTTCAGACTGACTGACAGACTGAATGGTCATGGAATGACCATTTTCAATTTCTCTGGAACTACTGAACAACGACTATATTTATATTAAGGTAGGTACAGTCGGCAAAAGAGATATCTACGTATACCTGCACTTTTTCACATACCTATAAATAAAGTTGTATGTAAAGATGCCTTCGATTTCATGGATCAACAGAAAAGATTATAGTGTATAGTGCACAGGATTTATTTATAGTAATGGGAGAGTGTTAAAAAAGCTATTTTTATCCAGGAAATAGGATTCTATGGGTCGCGGAACGGGCTCAGTATTGCCCGTACTATTATTTATTCTATACCGTGGGCAGAATGACGTGGGCGGTTGACAACAGCAACTATAAGTATACACCTACGCCTAAAGTTCGGACGGACCCAAAGATATCAAATTATGGAAAATAATACTATCTTTTACTTTTAGAGTTATCATCCCGAATCAGGAAAGTTCGATTTCATTTGAGGTTAGGTCACTTCACTAGCCGTGGCCTTCGCTTCGTTGCTATTTTTATATTTACCTCGAATTGGGACCTTTGGAGTATTAGATTAGCTTAGTTTTATATCGTTTTTTTTATTTTAATATTTCCACGCGTAGAAACACACGTAGGTTCTGTCTGGAAGATTCTACAAGTCTAATATCACCATCTTATGAGAAAATTGATTAATAATATGTATCCTGTGCTAATAATATTAGCGAATAAAATAACGAAAAATACCATCTACTCGCGAACATATTATGTTCGCGAGTAGATGGTATCTGAGAGTAGGTATCTAATTTACGTACGTAAATGGCATAAGATTTATATTTTACACACGTGACATTCTAAAAAGTACTTTAAAGTTTAAGGGATTAAGTTGAGTTTCGCGTATTAGTCCTGTTCATCTGTAATATTCCAGGGAAAGAATAACGGCAAACAACAGGACTGTATTTATCTTTGCAATAATCCCGGTCGCATTTGACGCTATTCTCTTGGAATCTGGGATCCGCTTTCCAACTCTCACTCCACCAGCTCGCACCATACCTTTGGTATGCTATCTTCTACGACGTGAAGCCAGCGCTTCTTGGGTCTAGCCGTCCTGCCGTCAAAGCGAAGGTGGCATAGCTAGACATTTTGTCACGGAGGCGAATTTCAATTCTATAATATATCTGCGATGTATATCCAATGACGTATTATTAATAGACACGTACATGTAGGAACATCGCTGCTTGCAAAAATAGCGCAAACATGAATTATTTTATTATTTATATATCATGGCTACTACAAATTTATGACCTTTTTTGCTCAGTGTACAGTCGCATCTCTGATTGGTGCGTAAAATCAGGACAATCGTCGTCATTTTTTGTTACCATTTTAGAATTCGGAGAGAGAGAGATAGTCATTTTGTATATTCCCAAAAATACACATATGACCAAATCTCCATACAGGTAGAGTGGAAGGCATAGCCTAGTATTGCTATAAATCTGCTAGCAGTTCCCCCAAACCATAAATATAATTGTTACATGCCCAAACGACTTAAAGGTTCACAGAAAGCCGAGATGGAAAAACGTGCAGCGAATGTATAATTAGGCCTTTTTAAGAAGAGTTTTTGAAACAATTAAGAATTCGTAACACGCCTAGAGCTTAATAATTATTACATGACTACTCTCATTTGGATTGTGTGTACAGGGTCCTAGCAACACCTTTGAGGCCTAAGTCAACAGCATCTGATAAGTACTCGATGCTCCTGCTAAATAACAAGGGGTATTTTCTTTCTAAAGTGAAAACTATTGAAGTGAAAACTTGTTTAGGCGCGTTGGGCAGTTTTCGTAACAAAATGGACGAGAAAAAAATCATCAGTATCCGAATCCCTTCCAGTGCCCCGAGCAAGAGAAACATTTAAATTCGTAACGTAAACATATCGAGAGAACGGAGCATTGCGATTGGCAGGTTTCAGACACATACAAGTTCACAGTAGGCAGGCGGCCAATTGGAATGCTCCGTTCTCTCGATACGTTTAAATTACGAATATGAATATTTTTCGTGCTCAGCTCCTCTAGACGAAGTGGCAATTCGTTGCTCGGCGTATGATGGAATAGAATGCCAAATGTATGGGATTTGACGTATATGACAGGCGTCAACGAATGTCAATAACGTCAAATCCTATACATTTGTCATTCTAGTCCATCATACGCCGAGCAACGAATTGCCACTTGTCTAGGGGGGCAGGGCACAGTTCCAGTGTGCCGCACGTTACGACGATGATACAAAAATATAGATTTTAAATTACCTATTAGATAAATTGTGACCATTCGCCGATTATGATATATGGCACCTCTTTGAGTGAAATCTACTACAAACAAAGCAGGAGAAGCCTTTGGTCTTCCTACTGGCAGTACAAAAAATATCCAGTGAGCTCTGGCTAAGTCAGTCACTGCCGGGAACACCACATGATAATTTTCAAATATGAAATTTCTCGTTTAATATTAATGAGCACATATGTATTACATTAACATTGTCCTTGAATAATCACAAAAATGCTTAAATATTCATTATCATATTCTCATCTGTGCTCTGTTTTGTTTTAATTAGTCTATTGTTATAGCTAGTCCCTAGTGGTACCTAGCAGAGGAGGTCTACAAAGGCCATATTTTATGTTTCATATTCTACTTTCATATTTGTAAATAATTTTCTTTAAGGTATGATTCAGCAGGTCCATACTAGATTTGACTGGGCAAGGAATTTATTTGCCAAGTGATTTTATGCTGCTACACGACGTATATTTCGTTGGGCAATCGCGTTTATACACTGATTGTAAAATTATATGCAACGTGTAAATTATGGAGTCAAGAAAAATGTACGTACTCGTAAAGAGTACGAGAGAGACAAGAATAAATAGCTGGGACTGTTCTTTTTTGTCTTATCCCAAACGGAAAGCCTATGCCAGACCCTCGTCCGTCAATCAGTAAGTCTACCGACCTGCAGGCGAAGTTGGCTTGGTGTGCGAAGACCTTAATAGTCTCATACATATAGCCGTACCTACATACCTCAACCAGACCAATACATCCGCATACTAAAAATTTAATCCCTCAACCACCCACCCCGTGCCCGTCTAGTGCTTAAAAAGATTACCCCAAGCCCATATTTGTTTCTCCGGAAGGGATGCTTAGGATAAACACTTAATTTCCTTATTTATTTCATACGCATGACCGTGTATAAGTGGATTTAAAGGATTTAGCTAGCAATCCAGTTTAGGCCGGGTTGTAGTAGTTTTTAACATTTTTAAACGTGTGGATATCAAATTATATAGCAAATTGCGTCAAATAAAAAGCATATTCATAAAATAGACTAAACCCTCAAGTTTATTACAAAAATAGAAACACGATTCATGATAATTGGCTCGATAGAAATTAGCGTCAAACATGGGTCTAAAACGCTCCAAATCTCTATTTCAAAGACGTTTCTCACTAAGACACCATTATCAAATCATGCCGAAGTTTGTATTAAGAAATAGAGCATAAAAATATCTAGCGAATGATAAAATTATATTTTATCAAGCAGGTATTATTTTTTTCTATAAACCGCAAAAATCATCAAAATTGCTGTATTCGAGCTGTCGCGGCCATCAATCAGTCGCCGCTGAGGCGCGTTCGAGGTTGGACGTTTGCTGGTTTTTTCGGCGAACCCCCCTCGCGCCGCACCCCGCACGTCATTACGTATACATACAATATCGATCATAGTATAAAAAATAGAAGTAGGTTAACTTCGGCCGGTATTCTATACAATGCCTAGACAATGTATGAAATGTTGTCAAAAAACATAAATAGTTGATACAAAAAAACTGGAAACCTTAGAAACGACTCAACGAGTAGACGACGAAGCATGAAAGAACGTAAAAATTCTAAACTAATAATTTATTTATCCCGTAAACTTAAACTTAATAATATATTTATCCCTTTCACAAGTTTCACACTAGTCGCGAGTTTCACGAATGATGTCCCAGTTTGACATAAATGGTTTGATAATATTAATATTTCAGAGAAAAATTCAGTGTGGCATACCTACCACATAAAATTTCCCCTATACGATAATGAATAATAAATTACATCTGAAATACATAATCTATCACGATTAATTCTTTTTCTGATAAAATAAAAACCTAGATGTAAAAAAGAAAATGAAGCTATCCACATAATGTGAATAAGAATAAAAAATAAATTACAATTTGAACTTAAATTACTTAGACAAACGAATTGTGACGGATTTTACTATTATTTCTATTTTTATGTAAATATTACATATTATAACTAATAAATATTATAACTAGACATTGGCCATGGCTCCACTATAATGAAATAATAGAGATCCTGTTCCCGCTACCCCAAGAATCTATTTCGGGATACCTAAATTAATGTACTATTTCAAACTAAGAGGGCGTTACATACATCCATAGGCCTCGGTAACCACTTCCCATCGTATGGACCATGTGCTCGTCTACCAATTAAAAGGGTCCTTTTACTAGTTTTTATAATTATTATCGCAAAGAGATTAATAAAACCGAATGCAAGCAGCTACTTCCGATCTTAACGACATTTCTTAAAAAATATGTTTTTTAACAACTATAGATGCCGCTGATCACGAATATGAAAAAAAAAGTTGGGTACTAGTTGCCGTCGATAAGGTCGAAAATGGCTTGCGCCTATTTTTTACATTGACCATAACCCAGAGCCTCCAAAAATATGTGCAAGCCCTTTTAGACCTTATTGACGGCAACTAGAATCCAGTTTTTTTTTCATATTGTTGATCAGCGTCATTTATAGATGTTAAGAAACGTATTTATTAAGCAATGCCATTAAGGTCGAAAGTAGCTTGCCATCGGTCCTTTTAATCCCTATGCGATAATCATTATAAAAACTAGCTAGAGGAACCTATACAGGGATAAAATGTAGCCTATATTTCATCCAAAGTATAAATCTGTTCTTTCTTTATCGTGCAGGAATCCTTGCGGATACCCATGAATGGACATAAACCTACCGCTTATATTACTCGAACTGATTAAAAGTGCACGCCACTGCGCGTCTTGGATATTCAGATACCGAAAATAAATAGTATTATTTAAATTATTTTTGGACCTATAATAGATATTTACAGCCAGTATTTTAGGACTCACTGTCTTTTCCAGATTTCAAACTATTTATGCACAATTAATTAGCGTTTTATAAAATTTGAAATTATATTATATTAACTACGTCGGGTTTTCTCCGCACCCCTACCGCAATGCCTCGAAACAAAGGTTTTCGACCAGTGCATCCTACCTGTTATTATATGACTTACAGTGCCGAAATGTAGCCACTGAAGGTGAGGTTAGTCCACGACCTGAAGGTTGCGCAGCGGGCTATGGAGCGAGTTAAGCTTGGAGTTTCTTTGAAGGATAAAATTCGCAACGAGATCATCCGACATAGAACTAAGGTTACCGACATAGCTCGCGGAATCAGCAGGCTTAAATGGCAGTAGGCTGGCCACATCTGTCGAAGGACTGATGGCCGCTGGAGCAGACGGGTCCTAGAGTGGAGTGGAGAAGGAAAGCGAAAGGTGGGACACCTCCAGGCCAGGTGGACTGACGATCTGCGAAGGGTGGCTGGGACGGACTAGATGCGGAAGGCGGAGGATCGGCAGACGTGGCGCATGATGGGAGAGGCCTATGTACAGCAGTGGACTGCAATAGGCTAATTGATATATTAACTACACAAATTTAAAATTGTCAACCAGCTAACAGAACCATTGTTAGCCTAATAACCCGCCCGGGTCGTATCTGGTGTAAAGGAGCCCAGAACACTGGCCGCGCCAGAACACTGGCCGCGTTTCCACGCTGGATCGCAATAGTCAACCTTTGCACCAGATACGAGCCAGAGCGAGAGTCACCAGTTTTCTCCCTAATTCTTCGGCCTTTATCTACAACAATTTTTTTGGCTTCTATGCCCCAACTGCCCATGGTCTCGACCGCGACTGGTACCACAATATATTGCGGTTCCAAGGCTGCATACTTCTGGTGCTTTTTGCTAGCTGCATCTTCAGCCGCAGCCGCAGGGGAAAGAGCCGTGCGGCCCAGGTGACTCGCAGCCACAGTACTGACGCAGGTCGCGTCCCAAACCAAGCATTTACCCCCCTCCACGGCACGAGAGTTAAGCCGTCCGGCCTCTTGCCATTCGATCTGGACAGGCCCGTTATTTAAATTATACATATTGTTATTGTCTAAAGTATATCCCATATATTTGTTTAAATTTAGTAAAGAAGTTCTCCTCATTAATTTAAATCTCCCACATGCATGGGAATAACAATATTTATTTGTATGTTTGGACAATGCCAGTTTTTGTATGAAACCTGATCCTACCTTCAATAGCTATGTGTGTCACATCGCTGGATAGGTATTTTTGAGCTGAATATAAGTTACTAGTATGGCGCCTAGTCCGAATCTTAGTCCGTTCCGAATTATTCTTTATTAAACACAGTAGTTTTACAAGATTCAAAAGCAATGTTATGAACATGATACTTTTATATTCGTGGGCTGCAGCCTGCAGTATACGAGACAAAATAACCGAACCCGAATTAATGTTCAATCAGTGTTCAGACCTTTCATTGCGCGTTCAATGGGAGCGAGAGTGAAAGACACCACATGCCAAAATTGAACCGATCCAATTCAACACGGTTAGATCTTGTCATTTGTTAGGTAGTTCAATCGGCATTTATCGTTACTTTGATAATGACTTAATGAGATATGTAATTTTGAGTGAAAACGAAAAATGAAAAAAAAAAATACATAGTTTGTAATTTTTATAATACGTTTTTGAATCTTATTTTAAGAATGTATCTACTGATTTTTCTATACATTGGCGTGACATGTTGCGTCGATTGCGCATGTGCTGCAGGGTTTGAAGTGACGTAAAATACCTACTCGTCTCACTACAACCTCGCCTTAATATAATAAAGGGGGGAAAAGAATGACGCGTGGTTCCCGGCAGAGTAGAATTTGATATTGAACGGATCGGGCTGAAATAGACAGGTAGGATATAGATTTTAGTCTGGACTAGTCTGGACATAGGGTACTTTTTATCCCTCGAATAGATTCCCATGAGTTGCGAGAGCGGAGCCAAAATTCCCTGGCACCGCGGGCATATTATATACGTATTTTTTTTTAAACCTTTGAGAATTCCGTAAGGCGAAACCGGTAAGGTTCAAAATAATAAATAATTGTGGAAAAGTACAAGTGCTCAAAAAAAATAAAAAGACATTTTAAGGTAGGAAGTCGTTTTGCGTATTGGATATTTTAAAGGTAGGTATAGAACCTATATTACCATAGTCATTAAACTTATCCTATATCTACCAAAATTCCCTCTTGAGTGTCAATTCACCTCTGCCTACCCCTCCTGGGATGAAGGCGTGGTTATCAAACAAATACGTAAGGTACGGAAGGCATAAATTGAAAACTATTCTACCAATGTTTCCTTAACCTTTTTGAAGACTATTAGTGACGCCATCATTCTCATTGAACCCTCCAATTATATGTAATAGTATGTGGTGTAGTGGGTTCACGTCAGTGGTATTCTGAGTGCGGTTCGAACCCCCGACCCGTTAATAGCAAATCCTACGCTTAAGTCATTAAGTACACCACCGATGTTCCATCATTATTTCTTCATTGAAATTTAAGGATACTCCATTTTTTTTTCTTTTTAAGAATATTAGCAACCGAAATTATTAATATTCCCGTTAACCCCTAATTGCTTGTGTTAGGAGTGGGTTCACGACGGTAGTGTAATGGCCAGGATTTGAACCCGGGACCTCTCGATCGTAAGGCCGACTCCTAAACTACTAAGCTACCGTAATCAATCGCGTTTAAACTGTGTTTCCTTACAAAGTCAAAATTACAGAAAACAATCATTATTCTCTAAGCAATTTCCCAACTGTGACGTGGCTGAAGTTCGATATTTTCGCGAGATTACTGCCATCTGACCTTCACATTTAATTCAATTGGCGATATCAAAGTTCTGCAGTTAGACTAGTCGGACTTTTGTGGGCAACTACCCGTAACGACTGCTATAGATGTTCGTAGTTTAAGATGGAGCAGTACGAATCTGACAACCGGAGTCCACGGCTTCACATGATACAATATACTTATAAACATTATAGTTACAAGAAATAAAGACACTGCAGTAGTATATAAAATACGATGTTTAGAATTTTTTACAATTCAATTTATCAGACACAGATACACAATATCACAGATATACGCAATATGATAAGTATGTTACATATTTTAGATTCGTTTGAATTGTATAGTTTCGTGTTAAAATAAACTAAGTAGGTACCTAAATAATAAGTTAGATTTGCCAATTTCTTATTATTTTAAATTGGAAAAAGTTTAGCATACTAAATGCTTTAAAATTATTTCAATTGCTAATTTCTGTCACAAATCTCTTAGGTTCAATACTGAATATATATCTCAAACCAGTTTGCGAAAATACTCAAGAAAGAGGCAGCAAATTCGCCTCTTATCAAACACAAACTGGAGAAGAAAATGATCTAAAGTAAAATAAAAACTCACTTTGTTGAGACCTTTTAGATAAGTTTGACTTAATGTGAGTGAGAAAGCGCTAACAGATGCGACATTTTTGAGGAAAAGATGTTATATTATATGATAAGATATTCTAAAAGCTATTTCTATCTAAATTCAAGTTCGAATTGTGTTTGGAAAATAACACTTTTGTATGCAGAACAATTCTTCAGTGCTCTGCGACAGGAATTTGAATTTAAAACATGTAAAAGTGTGCTAGACTTTAGCTAAACTAAGAAAAAGAATCCGGGACTATATGAAGAAGGAAATACCTATGTGTTCTGGTAAACAATACCAAGACTCTATGGTGCGGTAAGAAAAAGATTCACCAACTTAAGGGTCATATAGACAAGGAGAGTTTCTCGCACTTTTCGGTTCGAAAAATCGTACGCGACTATCACTAGCAAATAATCGCCATACCACGGCCATACCATTATATCGTATCGAAGTGTTTACAGAGAGACAGACACTAAATTCTCGCCTACGATTAAATCATACGAGATTCTCAAGTGACATATCGCCTTATGTCAAAATACGATTATTGCTTTAAAATTCTGTTTAGACGGACACTATTAATAGGTACTCGTACAGTCCAAAAGAAATGCATTGCAAGATATATCACAATTGTCTGACAAAACAGCGTCGCAAAAGTGTTTGGTACATGAATATTTTCATAATGCAAAAAAAACTATCCACCAAAAGTAAAGCAGTATCAGAAATTTTCAAAAGTATTACATACAATGGTTCTATAAAAAGTTTCAAAAGTACCTGAAATAAGAATAAAACTTTCGTCGAACATAAACCTTTTTAGAATGCTGATTTTTATTTTTATTTAAATATTGTGTTCTGCCTTTTGTTTTATGTGTCAAGAGAATTTTGTAGTGGCTACTTACATAGTTTCTATTACTGATTATTTCTAACTAGCTGTTGCCCGCGGCTTCGCCCGCGTGGAATCCGTATTCCGTTCCAACTTTTTTTTCGTGATAAAGTTCACTGGTACACTACTCCCATCCATCAGGCGGACTCGAATCCATTAAAATCGCTTGCCGTCGCGGGTCTTCAGTTGTAAGATTGGGCATATTCCGCGTTTTTCGACTGACTATATATTGTTATTCCTCATCCAATTAAATACTTTAGATACGTTGTACATTTAATGTAGATCAAAATTGCCATTCACACTATATAATTATAATGAATACTTTGGGAGCTATCGCAATATGAAAGTAACGCATGGCAAAATAAATTCAAGCAGAAATCCCGATTAACATTAGAAACCTCTAAATTTAGCAGTGTTTCTCTACAATATTATGCAGGTATTATATAAACCTTCCTCTTGAATCACTCTATCTACTAAAAAATAACCGCTTCAAAATCCGTTGCGTAGTTTTAAAGATTTAAGCATACATAGGGACGGACAGACAGCGACAGCGACTTTGTTTTATAATATGTAGTGATGATGATACAGCCCGGTGCAGATAGCGTCAAAAATAAGGGAATTGGGAAATAATTGATAACAGCATGAGACCGGTTCTAAATGAAAAGAAATATGGTAAGAACAATAGGATCCCATCAAAAACAATACTTGTAAAAAGATACCAAGTCTCGCCGCCCTCGCTTCTTTTACCGCAAAAAGTTATGAGATCCATGTAATACCAAGTCGGTTAATTTATTCAGTCCCTACTTCAGGGACCTTCTGTCCTAAGTTATTACGTAATAAGCTTTTAAGTTTTAAATATAATAAATTGACTTGGCCATCGCATGGAAACACAATCTATCGCACATTAAATAAGATGGTTGGATGATTGGTATTACATGGATCTCATAACTTTTTGCGGTAGAAGAAGCGAGGGCGGCGAGACTTGGTATCTTTTTACAAGTATTGTTTTTGAAGGGATTTCAGTTCTTTTTGTAGATTAGCACGCCCACTCCCACTCCTACTCCCATTTCCACTCCCACTCCTACTCCCACTCCCACACCCACACCCACTCACACTCACACTCCCACTTGTACTTCTTCACTTTTCGTTATCAAGTTTATTCAGTTAGTAGTTTAGGCGTGAAAGCGAAAATAACTAATAACAGTAATAACACTAATAACTGACGGACGCTCAGATAGTTACTTTCGCATTTTATAATACTTCGTTAGACTGATATTAGTATAGTGGATGGATTCACGTACACTGAAGCGTTCAAAGCAAATGTAACTTTGTAATCCTATATATTTATATGAGATTACAAAGTTATTTATGCAGTTGGTGAAATTGCTGAAATTGAAGAATGTTTTAATTTTCCCTTGGGTTGTACACTAAACACTACTTATGTTCTAAATTTGAGGCTTCTACGTCTGCTAGAAGTGCCTTAGACTTTTGATGATCGGTCAGTCAGTGAGTGACAAAATTTGCAAACTTTGACTAGTTATAATTCTTAAACTACTGGTTCAAATTGAATGAAATTTGAAATACACAGTGTTAATACAGAGCCCACTTGGTAACCGAAGATTCAGGCTTCTAGGTTTATCCATAACGAAGTTCTAGGGGGTCGAAAACGGCCTGAGTTGCTTCGAGAAAATAGTGTTACGGCCGTGCCGCTCTGTTTTCTCGACTTGGCGGGGGCACTGCACAGATAAATAAATTAAACTCGCTATGAAGTACTTACGGGGTGAAATGGCGTGCATTTTAAGCGTGAAAAATTATTATCCTCGTTTTGCCAAAGTCAAAAGTCAAAGTCAAAAAGTTATAGATAATAACAAGGTCTTGTATGAATTGTTTTTCACATTACCTTACCGTTTTTTGAGAAAAATTTGAAAAATCTTATATTTTTGGTTTTTTGTTCTTATCTGCTACAAAAAATACTTTTTTTTAAACAGAATATTAGTGAAATTGTACCTCTTTATGTTTCAAACACGATCAAATACCTTTTTATTCAATATATTTATATTTACATACTTTGATGCTTAAACAAAAAAGCGACCTCATTTTCAAATAAAAATGCCCAAGTCTAAAAATGAGATGATTGAATAGTCTTTTTTTTAACATGTGTGGGGATTGATGGTGCAAAACTAGCTTATGGTTTTTTTTTAATATAGCATCGGTTGCTATTGTAGTTAAAATTAATTGCTTTTTAAAATTCCCAAATAATATGTGATTAATCCATTAAGGGCCCGTGGTCCTACTACTTTAACCATCAGTGCTATTCTCTAACTTTCACTCGTCGACAAGCACAGCGCTGCTGGCTCCCCGTAGAGCCATCGACCAATCCCATCATAGAATCGTCGGCGAGCACAACCTTGTTCTTTAATATGATTGATCGATTGCTGCGGGCTCGTCGAAAAGTAAAAGTTAGAGAATAGTACTTTTTTTATACCACTTAAGTGGCAGTCAAGCGCACGGCCCACCTAATGGGAAGTGGTTACCGTGGCCTATAGAAATGTGCAACACCAGGGGCGTCACACTTTTTTTTTATCGTGCGCAAAATCGCCACGGAGACCTCCCCCGCCGGAGCCGGAGGAGGAGGCTATGTCGGACTCGAACCGACTAAAACGCGCGCCGTCTGTGGGCCGTCGGTTGCCGGAGGTGAGATTGTCGTAGCCATATACATACCTCGCACCCCAACCGACCCAGGTCCATATCTCTGGATCTGGCCCTCTTCCGGTGTGGGGACCACGGAGTCCCCAACTCGCCCCCGGGTATGGGGAGGCACACAATGCGCGCCGCCTCGCGGCTTGCTTCTGCTAGGGTGACAGGCGGCTCCATCCGGTACCCCCAGGCCCGCGACCTGCGGGGACGGAGGTCGTTCTGCGACCTCCGACGCCTAAGTTGCCGCCGCTCGTCGCGGGCTACACGGTACGCGATTCTCCTCTGCTCCTCGCGAACCGCAAGGTCTGCGATTCTCCTTCGCTCGAGCTGCCGATCCTGCTGCTGCACGCACTAGTAATAATTGAATAATACCACTTCTCTTTTTGTCTGACTATTTTGATTCAGTTAAATATCAGTCACTTTAAAAACACAATATAGTTAAGAGTATTGAAATAAAAACGAATCAGCTTATTTTGAAAATCGTTAGTTTTGATTATTTTGAAACCTTAACGCAAGTGATTAATATTAAACAGAAGTAAGTCAGGTTATTAAAAAAAATTATAGAGTCAATACTTTTGGAACTCAGTTTTTGATCAGCTACTATTGACGCTGACTGTACCTATTCAATTGTGCGGCAATTCTCGCTAGAGTGGTCGAGCAAGCGGCAATTGTTTTTGAGAATGTTTAGACGAAGTAACTTTTTTTAAACACACTTGCTCTTAATAGTAACTCTAATTTCACCGCAATTAGGCACGTAATGACATCTATTATTCACAAGTGAGGTATAATAGATAATTTCAACTTATAGTACATGTTTACTAATCAAAACTTTCACTCAAGTTAAATTCAAACTTCATTATTTTGAGTATCTATGCGCGCGCATAGGAAAACTAATTAATTTTCAGTATTTTTAGTACTATTTTATTCACAAGTGTATAGAAAAACATCGTATGATACACGTGTCTATGATGATTACCGTCCTCGGCTCTCTTAAGACCCTCGCCTAATGGCTCGGGGTCTCAATGGCGCCTCAACGTTAATCACCAACTTTACACACTTGTGCCTTATTGTATCTATTATCCTTTCGATAATCCTATCAGGCGAGGACCTCTACCCTTCTAAATGGGCCTTTAAACATTTTAATAGAACACTTAGTACCTAGTATTAGTAGAATGTAAATAAGACGCATTCAAGTGTTTCATTATAAAGTTCAACGACATTTATTGATATTTGTTCTACAGGAATACTATTACCGGAGTTGTGTAATCTGTGTTAGTTGTTCCACAAGTTAGTTTTACGCTCCTATCGTTAAAGACGGTATCAACTTCTTGTTTAGAATATGTTATTAATCTGATACGAATAGGTACTTGTTAAGCTGTTCATAATATTGCTCGAGATATATCGATAGGTCCTACGTATATGGGCCAAAATGCAAAATGACAACTTTACAGGAGAGGCTTCCAAAGTTTCAATTTGCTATAATTTTTGATCTATACAACCGAAGTTTTCGAAAATTGCTTGTTGGCTAAGACATTACAGTGTTTAATAATATATATACTTGTATCAGGGTCCTTTTACTGTACATTGGCCCTTGTACGTTACTTTTTAAAAAAACACCGTAAAAGGGCCAATGTGTCACATTGGCCATTATACATCGACGGTGGAAAAGCAAATTAAAGTAAGCGCCATTTTTCAAACTTTACAGCAGACCCAAAAAACTTTGTAATTTGAGGTAAAATGACCATAAAAAAAAAAATATTACTTCTAAAAGAATATCAAAAATAGCAGTTGTTTTATTTTTTAAAAGTCCATAATTTCAATCTACTAATGAAAGAAAGCCTAAAAGATTTATAAAAATAGGTGGCGCTCAATGTTTTTTGCCGATATAATAGTTTACGGCAAAACACATTAAGGCAATCCGAGCTACGATAAATGATCACGGGAAAATACTTTAACCGCCACTATTTTGGTTTATAAAATACAAGCAATAGAATTTAACAACATTAATTTATATTAATATTGTATGGGCAAAACAAATTAAGTGTCGCAATGTCTGTATGGTTAACTTAGGGTAAACCATTTAAGTGCTTGAGAAATTAGAATGTAAAACCAACGAAATAATTTAAGCTCCTAATATTTTTTTATTAAGGCAGTGAAAATAAACAAATTTCAGAATTCACTCTTTTTATTAAGAAAACTTACGTTTCGCTTACTAACTAACCAGGAACATTCATGGTAATTTTTTGTTTTAGGATATCAACACACATAACATATTATTTTTTTTAAACTTAACACTATTATCTCTTCTATAACTTAACTCTAGTTTTTTTTTTTATGCCACTTAGGTGGCAGACAAGCACACGGCCCACCTGATGGAAAGTGTTTACCGTGGCATATGGACGTATGCAACACCAGGGGCGTCACACTCGTGCTGCCGACCCTGAAGAAACCTTCTAATGCCCTTCTTGAAGAACCCCATATTGTAGTCGCTTGGGAAAACCATCGCGGGGAGTTCATTCCACAGCTTGAGTGTGCGAGGGATGAAGTTCCTTTCATACCGCACAGTGTGCACCGTTTCCGGTCGCAATGTGTGAGGATGAACTCCCCGCCTATGACGAGAGGTGCGATATCATATCAGTCATCTACTCTATTTTAGGTAGGCACAGGCACTAAGGAGTTCCTCATTTTTAGAAACTAAAATGCACTACTACTGATAATTTATCAATACAATCATTGCATGTCCAATAATGCGTTATTATACAATGCACGGACCTATTAACTTCAACCCCCGACCAATAGTGTTTTCCAAGTACGTCATATTGCTTTTTCGGCTCCTGGGATATGTCAGACATTTCATCTTCGCTCCAACACTCGCACCATTCAGGAGGCAATTGAGCGTAATAGAGGGTCGAAAGTGTTCGCTCAGCAGTTGGGGAGGCCCCATCTGACGAAACTTAAAACTGGGGATGGCAAAACGATTACCTCGAAGTTCGAGATACTCGAAGAGATCGAGAACTTCTATGGACAGCTATATGCATCATGGACGAGTAAACCGACGGAACACAGCGATGAGGACCACAGAGCCCCTCACGCGCCATTACACCGAGGATTTGCCAGATGTTGAACAGTGCGAGGTAGAGGCGGCTCTCAGGCAACTGAAGAACAACAGGTGTCCTGGTGATGACGGAATTACTACTGAGCTGCTGAAAGCAGGTAGCGCTCCAATTCTGAAAGAGCTAGCAAGCCTCTTTAATTCCGTCATCCAGCAAGGGCTAACACCTAGGGCATGGAGTGGGAGTGCGGTGGTACTGTTTTCAAAAAAGGCCCATCTCACTCCTGAGTCATGTCTACAAGTTGTTCTCGAGAGTTGTCACAAATCGCCTCGCGGGTAAGCTCGACGAGTTCCAGCTACCTGAGCAAACCGGGTTTTGAAAAGGCTATAGTACCGTGGACCACATCCATACTGTTCGGCAGATTATAGAAAAGACGCAGGAGTACAACCAGCCGCTGTGTATGGCGTTTGTGGACTACGAAAAAGCCTTCGACTCTATCGAAACCTGGGCTGTGCTGGATACCCTGCAGCGGTGCCGTGTTGATTGGCGATACATCGAGGCGCTGAGATGCCTGTTTGATACTGCCACAATGTCCGTCCAGCTCCAAGACCAGAAGACGAAACCCATTAGCCTCCAACGTGGAGTGAGACAGAAAGATGTTATATCTCCCAAACTATTCACCAACGCATTGGAGGACGTCTTCAAGACTCTGGATTGGACTGGGCATCAACATCAACGGTGGGCTGGCCACATCTGCCGAAGGACTGATGGCCGTTGGAGCAAACGAGTCCTAGAGTGGAGACCGCGCGAAGGTAAACGGAAGGTGGGACACCCCCTAGCTAGGTGGACTGATGACCTGCGAAAGGTGGCTGGGACGGACTGGAGGCGGAAGGCGGAGGATCGGCAAACGTGGCGTGTATTGGGAGAGGCCTATGTCCAGCAGTGGAGTACTGCAGCAGTAGCCTACTGCAGAGTAGGCTAATTGATTGATTAATTCATTTTCGAATGTTATTTTACGTCGGCATGATTTTTTCATAACTGACTGTGATTCAGTCATTTCGAATATTTTTCGTTTAAAGTAAGTTTTACGATCCATTTTAAAACTGTAACATACAATTTAAACAAAATGAATAAGCATCAAATTTATTATTAACTACACAGTTATCATACTCGTATTAATCATACTATTTAATTACCCAGTTACCCAACAATTTAAAACTAGGTTTAACAAAATAATAAGAAAATATCTTACGCTCGGTCTATTCATGAAAGCGCGTGTCGTCAATGAATGAAGCGCCATTTGTTTGTCTCTTCTATTTATACATTCGAAATGGTTCAAATTATAAATTAAGCGACATTTTATTTGAAAAAAGTACTGTCGGTTAATTTTAAAATATTCGTGTTCTTTTTAACATAGGTAAATTAAGCGACACTTGTGTATTATTAGATGACTGCCAAAACCAATTAAATCTCATGACAATTGTATCGAGATATTAGCAAAACACATTATATCCATACTGTGAATATAATGTTTAACGGGAAAACAATTTATACGACAAATCGACAGACTAGGCAACCATAGAAAAACGCATTAAGTGGTCATGTAGGGGCATTTTAGGGTACGCAAAAACAAATTAAGTACTTGTTATAAGTTGAACTAAGAAAGCTTAAATAACCTAAATGCCAAACATACATTTTGTATATTAAATCAAGGAAAATAACATCAAAATAGATAAAATTTTGAGTCGGTTCAATCATAGCAAAAAAAAAATGCCATACCAAATTGCAATACATTAAGCGACATCAAAGTGTTCAGATCGTTATGAAACTAAGACCAATCGACGCAGAATTTAATGTGGATTCCAGTTATGTATTTAAGTCATTTTCGACCAAAGTGTCGCTTGAAGTGTTCTGCCTTTCCACCGTCGCATGTATTATGCTACAGTTTGCAAAACGCGCAGGAAACTCACCGTGTATAAGTCTCAAACTATACATTGGACCTTGTACGTTAAAATTCATGTCACATAAGCCGTTACAATTCAATAAAAAATTGTGTTTCCATGCAGAAATGTTCTGTTTTGATAGCTCACATGATTAATTTATGTCAATAGGATGCGTTTAACATAACATAAAAAAGTCAAAATGGCCAAATTGTTAGTTTGGCCCTTAAACGTAGGACCCATCGATATAATATCTTGGACCTGAAATGTGCTCTGTACGCGAAGTACACGTTTCTCGAGGGTCTTTTGAGGTAAGCAGAGAATGCTACGTCGGTGGACGAGTTCAAACTCACCAAGCATAGGTTATTTAAACAATCCGCGCGCACCTGAACCTCGTTTTTCTCGCGATTTAGCTCCAAGATAATGTGTCCCGAGCAGTGTTGGCGAACTATCGATAGTTTGACTATCGATAGTTGACCTCGAAAATCATCTATAATATCGATAGGCCTATCGATAGTATCGATATTACTATCGATAGTCTAACAATAGTCGACTATCGATAGTCAACACTAGTCCTGAGGAATAACATACAAGCTAATGTTAGCTTAATTTGAACTTGGTAAACATTGCCGAAGGGTAGATACGAGTAATTTGATGTGTAGGCTTCGGGAGCTAATCTGTGCTTTGGGTTTGTAATAGAGGAGGATTATTCTTGTTCCTGACTTCCTTGAAGCTTATTCCTTGTTTCTGTACAGTTCGTTGATCTTCAATTAGTTTTTAGGGTTCCGTACAGGGTAAATCAGGACCCTATCACTAAGACTCCGCTATCCGTCCGTCTGTTTGTCACCAGTAATCACATGAACCGTGTTATCTAGACAGATTAAATGTTCACAGGTGTAAAAAGAGAAAAATAAACGTAATGGTACGGTATCCTTTAGGAAGAAAAACAGATGTGAAAATCGATAAGTATGTTTGTACATGACATTGTTGAAAGGTTACGCGAATATTAGGTACACATGGAGGGCAGGAGGAGAGATTCCTGTGAAGATTAATGTCTTCCTGTGTTTGCACAATTTGCTACTCCTTTTTGTAGTATCTATGGTTGTTAAAAAGTAACGGAAGCGTCAGGTATAGGTAGTGTATATTTTATATACAGGTGGAAATTTAACCTTACTTGGAGGTGAAGTATGTTTGTTAGAGAGATTTGATCCTTATGATTGACACTTTCAATTTATGCTATAAAATTATAGAAAGTAATTTTTTCGGTATTTAGCCTGTTGGGCGGTGTGGCAAGCAAGCTTACAAAAATCTTTGAATGCAGTTTTGTTTATATTTAAAAATAAGGGAATGATTCCTTTGAGTGAAATGTGCTATGTCTAGTATTTAGAATACTTTCCCTTCAGGTAAGGTAAAAATCTGCCAGCCTGTATATGGAAATTCCCTTTTAATAATATTCTAATATTGATAAACCTCACCTAGCAGGATACCTGCTGGTTCACACGCAGATTTTCTTATTTTTGTACGAATAAGACTAGATAATTAAGCTAGTAGTGGGTAGGTATAGTGCTGTGGAGAAACTCCTATAATTTTTTATAACAATCACGCTGTGCAAACTCCAAACAAAGGATTCTTGATTATCCAAAGAACTTTACCGAAGTGTTTATTAGTTTAGTTCTACTGAAGTTTCACCCCTTTTATTTATCTTACGATTTCAACTGCATAGTTTCCAATTCAATCTGAGCTTATACTGAACGAAACCTAATATTGAAAGAGTTACTGCTGAGTGCTGCTTCATCCGCCTGACAAACTTTAGCATTCACTAGTGATGAGCATTCTTATATTTCAGACAATAAACGAGAGCGTTTTAGCTAGCATTCTATGGAGCATTCTGACGAGCATTCTAGCAAAAGGACAGAAGTAAAATCTTCGTAGCAATGTTTGGTTCTTGTTCGGTTAAAGGTGCTGATAAACTAGGGCATTCACTTGTAATGAACATTCTTACGAATGTTACACTACAGAAAAATAAACGAGAGCATTTTAGTGAGCTTTCTATCAAGCGTTCTGGCGAGCATTCTGCCGAGCATGCTTGCAAAACGACCGTAAATTTGCTTCCACTAGAGCGTTCGCTAGAAAGATCATGTAAATGTGTGTAGCATTATTTGGCTCTACACTTGGTTCGGTTCGACAAATTCAAAAACGGCGAATGCTCGATGCTCTGTTACAAGTGAATGCCAAGTCTATCAGCAACTTAAGGCTCATTTACATAAGACGAGCGAATGCTCAATCTATCCCTTCTACGAGTGTAAACAGTGACATAACGTTAGTTGTTCTTTCTTATGTAAACGCTGAAAATAAGGTTTCGTTTACGCTAAAATATTAAGAAAGAATGCTCTTGTTCTAGCTCTATGTTCGTATGGTCGAGATAAACGAGAGCGTTTTAGCAAGCATTCTATCGAGCGTTCTGGCGAGCATTCTCGCGAAATAACAGTAAATTGGCATCGATTAGTCACTAGAGCGTTCGCTAGAATGATCATGAAATTCGTAGCGATGTATGGCTCTATGCTTGGCTCGGTTCGTTGTACGGTTCGACAAATTTAAAAAAGATGAAAGCTCAAGTTCTGTTACAAGGAAATGCTGAGGTCTGTCAGCACATTTAATGTGCAAATAGCAATTTTATCTGTGATTAGGTATATGTTTGAGCTGCTTGGCGTTGAGAGGTTAGGGCTTAGGGCTCGTCCATCTACAATGAATTGGCAAATCGTATGATCAAAGCTTCCAATCTCCAGAGAGCTAGATTGTTACTTACTTTGGAAAAAATAGGCATTGTCATTAAGCGTGGCAATACTGTGTGTATTAGGTACACCGGTAACAACCTTTTTTCTTTGTAGCAGACAAAGAATTATTTGATGTAGGTATGTATACAAATTGTGAATAATCTGTTGTTAAGTTAGGCAATATCCTTTAGGGTAACTTGCTTTAGAGACAAAATTCAATTTATGAATGCTTAAGTACCGCTGGAGATGATCACGCTAAAATTATATTATTAAATGCAGAAATAAATCACTTGTAGGTATATTATTATAATAAACTAGCTGACCCCGCGAACTTCGTACCGCCTAGCAGTCGATTCCTTTTTCTCTCCGAAAGAATCATCCTCGTACTTCAAGAAATATTCTAAAAAAGAATTAACAAAATCGGTTCAGCCGTTCTCGAGATTTGTGCTTACCAACACATTTAGGGATTCATTTTTATGTTATAGATAATGAAAATGATTGAAAATTGGATCGGATTATTGAAAATCTATATCTAATCTATTTGGTTACATAAATATATATGCTCACGCCTATTTTAATTCTTGCGGGTAGCCAGAGACAACAACCGCCATTTGCTTCTTTCAAATAAGTACATAAATATTGTATGATCTTTGTTCTTCCTTTCTTTCTATTCTTATATACTGCCTGCCAAATAATGAGTGAACCAAATAATGGTTTAATTAATAAACCATTATTTGGTTATGCGTTTTCTGAATAATCTGAACATTCTATTTCTGTATAATCTTACCTAGCATCCTTATGATGGCTTTCCTAGATTTCGCCTGGCGAGTCTCACCATGCACGTGGCCATTCAGCAAACCAATCTTCGTCCTTTCGACGACGCGGGTTGATCTGTGAAAAAAAATTCACAGTTATATTCAATTTATTCTTAAGATATTTGATGATGAGCAGATTAGAGACCAAAAGTTTTTAACGTGCGGAAGTCCCCACAGATACCTCTCCCTCCCCCAGAACCAGCGGGGGTGGTTTTGTCGAACTCGATCCGACCAAAACCGCACGGCCGTCTCGAGTCATCAGTTGCCGAGGGTGGCGTAGCCTCTGACAAATCCCTCGCACAGCCCAGGTGACCCAGAGCCTTCAAAGGCCCTCTCAGATGTGGGACTATGGAGTCCGCATCTATCCCTAGGAATAGGGGGGCGAATATCGCGCCGCCATCTCGATCTGCTTCTGTTAGGGTGACAGCCGAATCCACCTGTAACCCCCAGAACGCGCTCATGGAACATGGAGGTCGGTCTACGATTTCCATCCTCCATCACGATGAAAATGATATTTAGATAACAATATATATAAATTGGAAAAAGTCACCATCCAGAACCGAACATGAACCCAGTCCTTTTCAGGGAGAAAAGCTAAGTGTTTGCGCCTTAAAATTAACCAAAACAGACGCAGACTGAAGTTAATTAATTCTAATTCTTCTAATTTTAATTAATAAAATAAAAGTAGACGAATGAAGAATAAAAATGCTGACTACAAAGAAAATTCGTAATAAGTAGCAGCATTACGTCCGAAGTATCCTGGTTGTTGACAGAAATGTTTTACGTTTGCAGAATTTTGAACAAAGCCTTGCTCTGTGCCTATTCCCAAAAAAGAAAAAGAAGTCTAAGTTTGTAAGCTACATTTCTCTTGGGGAATAAAGTTAGGTATAATGCTAACTAAATTATTTAGTTTCTTTTTATGTTGTACAGTTGTACTTCTGAAGTTTAGTTTTATTTACAAGACAGATGGTAGTCAATTGAATTAACCGCATTGTTTATCTTGCCATATGTTAGTCTCTAGTGATACCTCTCCTATGTTGTACAATCGACAAAGGAGATATGGTTGCACCTTTACAAATAACGTTATGTGAAAAAGTGCAACCGTATCTTTTTTATCGACTGTACATTAACATGTTGAAAATTGTTACCAAAGGAATTAAACCTTAATATTCAGTCACACGAATTTGTTGACCCTGTTTAAAACTTTCCATACTTTGATGTTCTAGTAGACAAAATGTGCTAAGTGCAAAATATTGCGCGTTCAGATATGAACACTATATTGATGGTATAAAAGACAATGCTAAGCCATCGATTTAAGTACAAAGTGCATAATTATAGGTAAGTAGTCACCCTAGCCCTAGCAGCAATTGGTCGGAGGTAAATATCGTTATCATTATTAGAGGTCTGTGCCCCGAATACTAAAATATTCGTAACGTAAACGTATCGAGAGAACGGAGCCTTGCGATTGGCCGCCTGCCTACTGTAAACGTGTGTGTGTGTCCGAAGCCCACCAATCGCAACGCTCCGTTCTCTCGATATGTTTACGTTACGAACTCGAATATTTTTCGTGCTCGGGGCACTGCTCCGACTTCACGCAGAGATAAAAGTTGCATAGGCCAAACCAGTCAGTAGCTCGGGGAAGGAAGATTCATTTTTAGGGTTCTGTACCCAAAGGGTAAAAACGGAACCCTATTACTAGGACTCCACTCCGTCTCTCTGTCTGTCTGTCGCCAGGCCGTACCTCTTGACTCGTGATAGCTAGAAAGTTTTCCCAGATACTTAATGTACTTCGGTTAAATAACAAATACTAAAAACAGAATAAAATAAGCATTAGGGGGGTTAAAGGTTTACAGGTAATGGTAGGGAAGCCTTTCTACGCAAGTCTGAGTCATAGTTGACCGGTTTTTATTTATCGCGAGGCTCTTAAACCATAAAAAACTTTTAACTAACGTCATCAATATCATTTTGGCCATTCACCAAGTATTCCAGCTCCATAACAAAATGGAAACATGAACTTTCCACGTGCCTATAAAATAAACTGAACCCGCGTCATTAATCTACCGTGATTGGCATCTCGTGATTGATGATGGCAAGTCATTGCAAGGTTTCCGATCGTATAAGGATTTAATTTGCCATTTATTTGGACCATTTGGGAGGATTTTCGAAAAGATAGTGGAAATGAGGACTGAATGAGGGTATGGGACGCACTAAGAGCATCTATTAAGGGTATATGCCCAAACATTTATGTAGAAAAATTGTGGTATTCCTGGAATATCGTCAGAAATAAAAACAGTCTGTATAAAAAAACCTTCACATATAGGGCTCAATGTAGGTACCCTGATAAGTTTTCACTTCAAAGAGGCGTCACTGGCACATACAGAATTTAAAAAAAAACTAAGTAACTTATGAATAAAAATGCGGGATGCATGACGTGCGGGACGTTGACGATGATACGAGTTCCATTAAACAGAACCATTCATTAAAAAAAAAAGACTTCCATTAATTCAAATCACACAACAATGTACATACGTTCATATTTTAGTCTTAAGAAACCACATTTAATGAACTGACGTCCTAAAAATGCCCCAGTGTAGTTTGTTTCGCCGTTTCTTCTTCATTAGCGCCTAGGAAGCGGTGGTAAACTTAGTTTTAAGTATAATTTTACGTCAAAAAGCTGTAACAGTGTTGCACTATTTTGAAAATAACGAATTGAATTGAATTGAATTGACAAAAACAAAAGATGAAACCTGTCAGTTTTCACTTCAAAAACCTATCGAGAATGTCCTACTTTTTAAAAGCCGTTAAAAATGAATACTTTTTCTTTAATATTTTCCAACTGGAAGACCCTCGTAATTTAATTATATCCAGCCAGTTCTGAGGAGCTACTTGGCCTATTTACCTATATTTTATTCCACAACACAATTATTCTTAAACCACCGATTCAGAAATTACCGCCAAAAAATTTAAGGATTATCTATTTTATTATTATGTCTGCCTTAGTCGAACCGGAAAATTGAATGATTCCGGTTATTAGAATTACTTTATTCACAAAAAGATCACTACCGACTGACAGTCTCTGTGGCGTGGCGGTAGTGAACGCGGCCGCTACGCAGGAGGCGCGGGTTCGATCCTCGCTTAGTGCAAATATTTGTGTGCATTAATATGGGATTTTCCCTAACGTAGCACAAATAGCAGTCGACTACCGATTGTCCACGGAGACCGTCAACATAACCGTGAAAAGGGTACTATACTACTAAACATATCAACCACTCATCTATAACGCGCCTAAGATTATAATTAGGTGTACTTATGGACAATATAATATATTTTGAAATGTGCTCTATATGCGTAGTACACGTGTCTTCGGTATATTTTCAAAATAGCACGGGGTGCTACTGCGGTGGACGAGCTGAAATTCAGCAAACATAGAAACAAAACAATCTGCGCGCGCCACGACCTCGCTTGTCTCAGAACTTTGGACCAAGATATGTGTCTCAAGGCATACCTCACTCTGTGCCTCAAATATTTTAAGTCACTGAGCCGTGAAGTTAATATATAATTATTCTTATGAAGCTTTATCTACTTATCATGCATACATATAATCACGCTTTTATACCTGGAGGGTTAGGCAGAGGTGAATGAACTGAACACCCACATTTCACCAATCATAATATTCGGTACCACGTAATTGGGGGTGAGCCAATTACCGTTTTCCGGGCGCTATTGTTGACTCGAACATACCTACGTCTGAGGCTGAGTCTAGGCCGTATGCATCTGTGTGATGTTAAACAGCCCTATCCCTTAGTCGCCTTGTATGACACCGCATAGGAAGAGATGGGGTGACCCAAATTCTACTCTGCCGGGAATACTTCATAAATGCGTAAAGTCACCCTCAGTACCTACCCACAAACTCACGACCCCAACGACGATGCCGTGCCCTGAGCACGAAATCCGTTTGAATCCGTAACGTAAAAGTATCGAGAGAAAGGAGCATTGCGATTGGCCGGCTTCACACATACACAGGTTCACAGTAGGCAGGCGGCCAATCGCAATGCTCCGTTCTCCCCATACGTTACGAATTTGATGTTTCTTTTTCGTGCTTGGGGCACTAACTTGACTTACTTTAATACTGACTTGGATTTTGGATGGATGGATGACTCACGCTTGACGGGTTTTCTCTAATTAATAGTTAATAATACTCACTAGCAGAACGGAATTAACAAAAATAAATAAGTAGATAGGTACCTACTTTAGTTTAACCTCGATATTGTAAGGATTCCTTTAGAAAATTAGAAAAGTATTTTGTAGAAAATTTCAATATTTAATTTCGAGAACTTCTGTAGGTAGTCCGAAACTTCTGTCGGCATCTTCGGTTCGTATGTTTGTCTACCAAATTTAAATCAGGGCATGTGTTCAAATTTCCCTCGTAACTAGGTTGGTACAGTCAGCATCAGACCGATTTTGATAGCAAAATACTCAAAAAGATCTTACCTCAAGAAGCAAGGTAGGTATATAATATAACATACATCGCCATCGTACATCTCGGTTAACGCGACCTTTGCTCATATTTTCGGTTCTACTCAACCGATTGCGCAAACGCAAAGCAAACGTAAGATTTTAAGTCTGGCCAAGCCCTTTCTAACAAAAAAAACCGCATCAAAATCTGTTCAGTAGTTTTTGCGTACATCGTGGACAAACAGACAAACAGACAGGAAGACACATAAAATCTTCCAATGTAATGTTTACCGTAATTTTGCTGCGTGTAAAATTTGTGTTCAGTGCTTCAATATTTTAAACAAAGACAGAAAACCTGTGCAGTTTGCATGATGTGACTAAATATACCTACGCGTAGGTTAAGAATTCTAAGTCTTTGCCGCGCGGTACAGACTTAAACAGAGTACCTACTCGTGCAGTAGGCACATGCTGTAACTTGCATCTCGAATGATCGAAGTGAGCTCGATAGCTGAATCCGCGGTGATTGGTCAATTTCGCGAAATTGACCAATCACCGCGGATTCAGCTATCGAGCTCACTTCGATCATTCGAGATGTTTGTTACAGCATGTGCCTGCTGATGTGAAAAAATACTGTCAATGAGCTAATCTCTACGCATCTACAAAGACACAAAATGATGCCGGTAGCTCATATTTAATAACACATAATTTTCTCCAGACTGGCAGAATTTCGACCAGTGACAACCCTAATCCTGTAGCACTAAACTGAATTAAGTACCCACACATAAACTGTATTTAGAAACATATGAATAGACATTAGTACCTCCAATGAATGGCGAACATATAAATAACACATAAAGACAGCCTACTCATCGTCATCGAAGCCTATTTACGAGTATATCGAAGAAAAACACTTTACTCCGTGGTTTATGACACCAGGGTAAGCGAATATCGGTTATGTTCCTTTCAAAATCAGATCGCTCGCACTTTATATATGGGCGATAACGTGCTCAGTAAAAGCATGTTTGGAAGCTTTTATTGCAGGCTCTTATTTTTTTGTGCTTAGAATAATCTTTATTTGCAGTAAAGTGTTGTAAGTATAATATATAGTTGTTTAACTCATAGTATAGATTTTGATCTCTTAATGGTATCGATTCTACTGTTACAATGCTCTATAAACTCCTTGCAAGATCTTACTTAGATCCATACTTCCAGCGGTGCCGTCGACCTGGCCCTCAATTCTATTAAAGCAAAACTACTGTCACACCACAGATACTGCAAAATATTGCATTAAATTTTAGACTTTATCGCTATAGACTTAAAGTCCAAAATTAAATGAAAAAATTAATTATTAAAAAATAAAAAAAACCCGACTGCTGTCTAAAAGATTGAAACAAGCTTGATAGCAGGCGGTACCCATTTGCCAATCATAAACCGAAAGAAATTTAATGGGTACCGCCTGCTATCAAGCTTGTTTCAATCTTTTAGACAGCAGTCGGGTTTTTTTATTTTTTAATAATTAATTTTATTTTAACCTTTTTAGTTAGGATATGACATCTATATATTTTTGTAATCTCCTTTTAATTCTCTTCATTTTGATACCCTACTCGATAAATTTGAATGTAAAAAAATTTTTGCCAACACATATTTTAGCATCAAAAATCTACCGTATACTTAGTTTTTGTTGGAATTTTATGTACCCTATGACACTCGGGAGATGAATACCTTTCATTTGAGACCCTATTCATCAAAATCCGTCCAGGCGTTAGGCCTGTAGAGGGGAACACAGAAAACTACATACATACATAGACACATACATACATACATACGCGCGAAACACATTACCCTCTCGCTGTCGCGCAGTCGGGTAAAAAGTTTAATTACACTCTTTCAATCAATCTACAATAAGCCATTTAATTTTAGACTAATATCATTGCTTTAAAGACTAAAATTAAATGGATACTTTTACAGTGTTCGTGGTATGACGTAACTTTTTATTAATCTGTGGTATGACAGTGGTTTTGGTCTAGCAGAATCGAGGCCCTGGTGGGTGATCTGCCCTTCTGTGTGGGCCATTTCACCTATGTAACTATGAGACTGCCAGACTCACGGCACTCCTTCAGCGGCCTTACCATAAACCTATACCAATAGCCTACTACATATTTTTGGAGGTGGCGATTCGCACACTAATAAATAAGCTTCGTGCGAATCGCCTACAGAAATAAAATAAAAAATTAAAGGAGTCGATTCGCACGTTTCGTGCGAGTTCAATTCGTGCGAATCGTCCAATAACCCTTATAAGAACAGGTCAATAATTGAACTGCTGTCATTCTACCAACTGCAAATGTCACTTTGTACTGTCATATAAATATATAGGATTACAAAGGGATTCCAAAGTGACATTTGCAGTTGGTAGAATGACAGCAGTTCAATTATTGACCTGTTTTAAGAGTTCATGGTATGGGCCCTGAGATGTCACCTTTGGCGGTTCTAATTTTTGCTTATTATGTTTTTGATTGGTATGCCGGATCTCCCGGGAGCAACTACAAGAGCCGTCTGACCTCCAAACCATAAATAAGAGGTAATCGTCTAGCTAGAGAGAAAGTTTGGGTCTCAAAGATATTGGCAGACTCCTGACTTGGAAAGTAAATTCTAACATTGGTCTTACACAAGTCTTGTAAATTCAGTATCATGTCAGGTAAGTGTTAGGATAACAAAAGCCTTTATCAAACAAAACAATATTGCATTACATTCACTGTATCATACTGGGTATTAAAACAAATTTAAAATAAGTAGAAACTATCTCCCAATAAGAACAAAAGACTTGTATAATTTCTGGGCACGTTTCTGTGTTCACAGGTATAAAGTACAAACTACTACAAACAACGTCGCAGTCACAGTAGGATGGAGTTTTATTACTTCGGGCAAGCCTCAATTACGAATGGCACTTAAGGTGCGGCTTCAGCTCAAGTTTTTCGCAACATTTTTTTAGAGAAATAATACTTTCTTTAAGGTGCCAAACATTTAACAACAAAACACCATAAACCATAGAGATGTAAATCTCTCCATATGGTGTTGCGTGTTTTGTAAAAAAAATTGCGAAAAACATGAGCTCTAGACGCACCTTTACTTATTTATAACCTTGTTTAACAAATCCATATCTATATGAATCCTATCCTTCCTACCTTTATAGATGTGTTTTTTTTTTGCGTCGTTGGTGTTTTTTTTTCTTAGCTATCTATGTGCATATTTTCATCCATATCTGTTCAACAGTTTTCGCGTGATTGAGTAATAAAAATGGCACCCATTTTCCTGCGACTTTATCTTGAGCTTCCCATCAGGGGTGGCGAAGTCATATAAAGTCTCCTATACAAAAAAGTCATCTTCACAAAATTTCACATTTACAATATTATTAGGATAGCAGAAGGAAAATATTTTTTTTATTTATCTCTCTATATTGTGTAGAAAGATAGGTTTATTTCAATTTCTATGATAATGTGAAATAATATGGTTAAGAACTTAGATCAGTAATTGCCAATAAAGTCTCCTTACTGTAATAAAAAGGTAGAATGAATTTCCTCGAACTTTATTGAGAGGACATTATCTTCGCACGAGTAATTTTTCTAATTTTTTTTGTATATACCACTTAGGTGGTAGACAAGCATACGGCCTGATGGAAAGTGGTTACCATGAGCTATGGACGAGTGCAACACCAAGGGAGTCACACTCGTGCTGCCGACTTTTTAAAAACTGAGAGATTCTGTGCCGTCAGCGAACAAGACAAGCAGGACAATGCATGGCTCGAGTTAACAATAGTGCCCGGAATACGGCAATAGGCCGTATTACCGAATACAATGATTGGTGAAATATGGGTGTAAGTCACCGCTACCTAACCCTCCGGGGATAAAGTCGTGATTATAATTATGTAAGTAGGTAAAATCATTTTGAAAATATCTGCCTCGGTGTATGACGAAAATAAATTACGGCAACATATTAGAAATAAGAAATTCATGTCTTAAATCATTGGTTTACTGAGATCTGTTAGTAAATTGGATGTGACCTTGTATAATTGACCCGAGGCTTGTACGTGTGTACATAATCCAAGAAAATCTATTGACAGACCTAATTGCCTCAGAGTTGTTTCAGTCGTAGGATTATTTACTGCCCCTATTTTCAGGAGCTTAAAAATAAAAATCGATTAAAATCCCTTTCTTCCTGAATGATGACTTCATTCATCACAATCATGAACTTTTTATCTTACTTTATTCTACTATAGTCACAAAAACTTCGACATAAAAGATAAGAGACAATTATGTATAAGCCTTATTTTAGCAGTGAGAGTAAATCCTGACCTTGACCTTGAGTTCAACACCTGACCTTGACCTTGAGTTTCAACACGCGTGGACCAGTCTCTCGTGTCCAATTAATAAAGAACCCTGAATAAACGCACAAAAACCGCATAAACGGATATTTGATTAATATCTCGCTCCTTTTTAAAATAAACTCGTAGGTATATGCTAATTTTGTTGTACCAAAAAAGTATTCTAAAGTACATACCTACATAAATTTTACTTAAATAGGCGCTTCTGTTTCTAAGTTTAAGCGAATGCCGTTATAAAGCTTAAACGGGCTTACATTTTTAGCAGATTTACTGAGGCGTGGGCTATAAAGTACATTCTACACGCCGAAAGACTGAATGTGGTTAAGGAAAGAGAATTAGATACATGTCTGCGTCTGCTACTGGCTAACTCAGTATTTCCTAGGGCCGCGGATGCTTTGAGTAGCACCAGAGTCGGAGAGACTAGAGTTTACGCAGTAACTATAATCTAATCTATAATCAGAGCCTAATTATTTTTTTTAATTTTTAGGACACCTCAATTTGACTTCACCTCGCCTGATAGTAAGCTGAAGGCAAAGCCTCAGGAAAGACATCATTACAGACACGTACCATGTTACAATGGTGGCACTCAGCTTGACGATCTCATCAGATGCTTTTTCACGCCCGCTGCGCACAGAATGTTGTCTCAAAAAGCACACGAATTACCCAGATGACAAGAGATTACGTTTTCGGTACCAGAGGGACTCGTTTATTATTGTTATTTTTACACTATTGTGATGTTAACTCATGGTTTTTATAATGTCCGAAACGTCGTCGGCAAAATAAGATTCATAATAAAATTGTGATAAATAGTTACCGAAACGTTATAACAAAAATAGTTTATTACAGTCTGCAGAGACTGACGGGAGTGTAAACGAGTAGGTAAAACAAGTGAAATAAAAAAGGAAGAACGGAGAATGGTCACTGGTGCTTGAAGAAATTGTATGAAATCGAGTATAATTCTATTTGAAGTCGACTTTTATATGAAAAGTTGATACTTCCCTATTGAGAATACCCATTTGTACAAGAAAAGCATTGTTCTAAATCTACTTAGCACAATATCTGGTGAACATTTCACAAAAGAAACTTTTCTATCTAAAATAATGTTAAAACAAACAACTGACCTCGTCGTGGATACTTTTCTACAAGGCTAACAAGGCGCTCATTTTTATGGGAAATTAAAAATGTCTCTTCATTTTCAAATCAAGGATCTCATTAAAAGATGAAATGATTTCGTTTCACGGAAATGAAATTCGTTATAATTGTGAACTCGAGTAAATTAATTATTTAAAATCTTTTACTGTCCTCTAATTAGAAGATCTCTCGACAAAATTCCTGAATTCTTAAAAGTAAACAAAAGTGTACGATTATGTACACTTTTTTGCTCGCAGAAACCCCTATTAAAATGGGACTGAATGCGTAAAGTGAAGGACCAAGAGCTATATCGCACATTGTGCGAGGCAGTGGGCTACGAAAGTCTATTAGATTCATTTATAGGCGCTTATGCAATATCGAAAGCGCTCCTAGTGCCTACACTTCTATGAAGCAGTCCCTGATTGGTGTTGTAAGGTCGTCGGCTACATCATAATGTGTGCCCGCAAGTGCCTGTTTTGCAGGATTTGTAAAAAGATGTGCTAATCTTTTTTCATGAATTTTATATTAGATTAGATTATCATGAGTTTTAGAACCTTAGCATTATTCTTATTCCAAGGTTCTAAAAATGTTGATTAAAAAAACTGCGATCGAAAAAAATATCTGCCAATTTTTTAAACTCGTCAGTAATATCGCCTGTTCTGGTTATGGGTACATTTTCCTAACACCCCGTATGATTAACACACTTAAAGACAGACGTATCTGTACCTACCTACCTACCTGCTACTCGACTGCCACCCTTACCGCCCCGACCAGGAATAAGCCTCAGTATCGTGCGTATTAGTAGTGTACTATATTTACTGTAGGTACATATTAAGTGCTATTAAGTAATCTGATGTGTACAAGAGGAAAACTCGGGATCTTAAGGAAAACCCGTAATGGCTATAATACGTTATACGTGAGGAAAGTTCATTAGATTGTTTTTGAAGGTTTTAGTGAGTAAACACGTAAGTGAAATAAAAAACAACTGGGTAAAGTAACGAAACGGTCCGATACGATAATGTACCTGTTCGTAGTTGCTTATATTGTTTAAAAGTTTCTTGTTTTGAGTTAGGTACCAATAAATAAGAAAATGAATTCACTGATTTACTAAATAAATACACTTTTATTCATCAGTCGTCATTCGAGTGCTATTTTTAATTTAACGTAGTAATTGCTAAACTACTTATATTCTAACCTCTCCATCTAAATTGTTTGTGTTGAAAGTGGGTTCACGTAGGTAGTGTACTTACACTAAGTGTAATGTTTTTTAACCACTAGGTAGTTAAACAGCATTCATCGCGGGCCGCACGGTTTGAGATTCTCCTCCGTTCCTCGCGGGCTGCAAGATCTGCGATTCTCCTTCGATCCCGCTCCGCCGCGCCGCCTCCTTCACGAGCATTACTTGCTCGAAGAAGTAGGCGCCGGTGGCCCACGCATCCGCGCAGCGATCCATCGCTGCGAGTAAAGTGGCGAGCATGAGAACTCTCACTCCCAGGGTCGCTACCAGCTCCCGTCTCGGCCTCTCCCACGCCGGAAACTCGGTGAGCGTGTGCAGCGCCGAGTCCTCGCTCGCGTCGCAGTGATGGCACTCGGACGTTGTCTTTCTTCGCGGTCCGATGCAAATACCGCCCGAAGCATCCATGCTCGGTCATAATATTATGCGTCAGCCAGAACGAGAGGTCGCCGTGTGACCTCTATAGCCACTCCCCCATGATGGGAATGCAACATTACCACAAAACACTTGACAACAAATGCACTTTACCCCGAAACACTTGACCACGAGTGCACTCTAACGTACTAACGAAATCTTGAAAAATCATTGTAAACTCTTTATCCATTTAACAATCCAGCAAATCTAAACCTCATAATCCACAGTTCTCATGAGAGACCTCTTCTCATACTAAAGCCAAATATAATTCACCAATTCAACATGAAAGGCGTGCTTATAGCATTAGCTTCGCAGAATCATGTATTTCTATTAGGTTTAACATTTAGATCAAAAATTATGTCCCTTGAAGAATCGTCCATCTAGACTGACATCACAATCCGTAACGACCGACGGTTTTGAAGGACGACAGTGAAATATGGCGCCTACATCACAAGTAATGGTACTCGCATATAAATCTTTCGTACACATGTAATAAAGTTTTATGACACTGAAATGTTTTCTGATTATATTGTGTAAGTAAATTGTGTTAGGTAGTAAGCTGGTGAATGCGAAAGAGCGTTACGAAAAGTTTGACCGAGTGAGGCGAACGGAAGTTGAGAGGGAGATAAGTTAGTGAAGATGGAAAGAGAGACAGAGTTACGTTTCGTATATCACTGTAGGGTTAAGAGAGAGCGAGCACACATTTTCTTGTTCTTCTTCTTCATCCTATCGTTAATTCCAGTCGCTTCCGAAGCTTTCACCTCAAAGTTTGTGGTTCGCTTTTTCCAGTTTAACTGCGGGTTTGCCTATTTCATCCAGCTTTCACCCTTCAAACCTTTTTGTTTCCTTACAGAACTTGTAATGTGATCTGAGGGCCTACCATGAACTCTTGAAAAAGGTCAATAATTGAACGGCTGTCATACTGCCAAAATTCAAATGTAACTTTTTAAACCATTTAATGGGATTACTTTTTTTATAGAGTATAGGACACATCAATTTGACTTCGCCTAGGTGGTAAGCTGACGGCAAATTCTCGAAAAAGAAGAAGGTCAACGTTCAGATCCTTTAGTTTCCTCTGTGTCGACATGTACCCACATTCACAGATGGATCACAATCCATCTGATCAGCGAATAAATCAGGACACTCGGCCAGCAGGTGGTGGGCGGTTGACCCCACACGGGGTGTATACCGTATCATTAAGGTATAATAAGTAGGAAGAATTCGATCATCCCACGAACCACTACTGAGGAATGGTCAATGACCTCCTAATCTCGTTTGTTTCCCTAACACGTAGGTAGTTATTAAGTCAATATTGTGAAAGTAGAACACGAAGCTATTAATAACAATGTAGGGTCGAATGCCTCGTCATAGTTACATGGAAAATGTCTTGGGAGTTGGGTTTTCGGTGATTTGCATAATTGTCTACAATACAGACCCGTTGGTTTAGAGTAGGTTAATAAGTAAGGGTAGGCGTGTAATTTTTTTTTTTTTTTTTTTTTTTTTTTTTTTTTTTTTTTTTTTTTTTATATAGGACACGTCAATTTGACTTCGCCTCGCCTGATGGTAAGCTGAAGGCAAAGTCTCTGAAAAGAGGGCCACCATTACAACACGTACCATGTTACAATGGTGGCACTCAGCTTGACGGCCTCATCAGATGCTTTTTCACGCCCCGCTTAAAGGACCCGGGACTATAGGAGGAAGGAAACACGTGAGCTGGCAAGGAATTCCAAGTCTTAATAGTGCGGCAGAGGAAGGAGTCGCCGAATCGCTTGGTTCTTGATGGAATATTCTGCACCGTATGCGGGTGGCATCTAAGTCCTGCACGTGTTGTCCTATATAGGAAAGGAGAGGGTGGGATTACTTGGAAGAGCTCATCAGAACATTCACCATGGTAGAGACGGTAAAAAACCGCCAAAGATGCCACATCTCTACGCAACTGCAAAGGCTCGAGGGTGTTAGTGACCTCAGGATTCCCAATAATGCGGACCGCACGTCGCTGCAACCTGTCGAGAGCATCTAGTAAGTACTTTGCGGAGCCATCCCAGAGATGCGAGCAGTATTCCACGCAAGAGCGAATTTGTGTCTTGTAGAGAAGACACCGCTGCTCCGGCGTGAAAAAACGTCTCACTTTGTTCAGGACTCCGAGTTTACGTGAGGCTGTTTTGATGATACTCTCGATGTAGTTTTTGTTGTTCAGTTTGCAGCGAACATCCATACCCAGGATATTGAGATTGTCCTGTAGTGGCAGTGGCGTGCTCTGAAGAGTTGGAAGGGGAAGGAAAGAAGATACCTTTGCTGTAAACGCGCATGCCTGCGTCTTCTTGGCATTGAACTCAACCAGGTTTTCAGAGCCCCATTGTGAAACGAGGCTCAGGATCCGGTCAAGTTCACTGACGAGAAGCTGCCTCCTTTCCGCGATATCAGACTGCTTGGCCGCAGGATGTCCGTGATAACTCCCGTGTAAGGTGCTATCGTCTGCATAGCAATGAATGCTGCCAGTGGACAGCATGTCGTTGATATGCAGAAGAAAGAGAGTGGGTGATAAGACGGACCCCTGCGGCACGCCAGCATTTACCTGCAGGAACTCCGAAGTTCGACCATCACAGAGGACGCGAATACGGCGCCCCTGCAGGAAGCTAGCCACCCAGTCGCACAGTCCGGAAGGCAGACCAAAGGCTGGTAACTTGGAAAGAAGCGACTTGTGCCAGACTCTGTCGAAAGCTTTGGCGATGTCAAGACTAATTGCCAGTGACTCGCCATGCTTGTCCATAGCCTCACCCCAAAGATGGGTAATGTACGCCAGAAGATCACCCGTTGACCGCTTCGGTCTGAATCCGTATTGCCGGTCATTGATTAAGGAATGATCCTCTAGGTGACGCATGAGCTGTTTGTTAATTATGTGCTCTAGCACTTTGCACAGCACTGAGGTGACGGCTATGGGCCGATAGTTGCCTGGGTCCGAGCGATCCCCCTTCTTGGGGATCGGCTGCACATTCGCCTCCTTCCAAGCCGATGGCACTGTACCCGAGATGTATGACATCCGGTACAACCGCGTCAGCACTGGAGACAACTCCGCTGCACATTTTTGAAGAACCACCGCTGGAATACCGTCCGGTCCGCTGGCTTTCCGGACATCGAGTGACTGCAGCACAGTACGGACATCGCGCTGCCTGATACGGATCTCAGGCATTGCGTGGTCACAGGTGGGCATTGTCAGTGGCTGCTTACCGCAATCATCGATTCGGGAGTTGGCCGCAAAGAGATTGACCAGCAAATTTGCTTTCTCTTGCGGCTCATGGGCCAGGGATCCATCAGGGTTGCGCAACGGGGGCAGCGAAGGCTGGCAGAAGTTGGCTTGCACGGCTTTGGCCAGTCGCCAGTAGCCACGGCTGCCCGTGGGATGCGCCACTAGCTCTTGACCAAGCCGCGCTATGCGCTGGGCATCCGCCCTGACGTAAGCCCTCCTGCAGACCTTTGTGGCTTTATTGTACGCCGCCTTGAAGTGGCCCACGTTGGGATCGCGCGTGGCGCGCGCCCTTACCCAGGCGCGGTACGCAGACTGTTTTTGATCAACAGCCTCCGCGCACTCGCGGCCGAACCAAGGGCGCGCTCCGCGGACACCGGTGACATCAGTGTATGGTATATAATATTCCATACCTAGACTGATCTCACCGGCGACAGCACTAGCACTATCCGAGGGGTTCTTACTTTCAAAGCAGCGTGCAACCCACGGGATGGACGCATAATACTCACGCATCCCATCCCAGTCCGCTGACGAGTAGTGCCAGAGACGCCGCTTCCCCTGCTCGGGTCGTGGGGGCGCTATGATTGGCACCTTGGAACAGACCAGGCAATGGTCGGAGTTACATTAAAATAGTAGGATTTTTTCGTCACTGCCAAAGATGCTATAAAAATTTAGCATTTCGTAGTTTGTCATAAGTATAATTCTATTATGAGCTTGCAGGAAAAAATCATGATTCAATTAATTATTAAAAAATAAAAAAACCCGACTGCTGTCTAAAAGATCGAAACAAGCTTGATAGCAGGCGGTACCCATTTGCCAATCATAAACCGAAAGAAATTTAATGGGTACCGCCTGCTATCAAGCTTGTTTCGATCTTTTAGACAGCAGTCGGGTTTTTTTATTTTTTAATAATTAATTTTATTTTAACCTTTTTAGTTAAGATATGACATCTACATATTTTTGTATTCTCCTTTTAATTCTCTTCATTTTGATACCCTACTCGATAAATTCGAATGAAAAATCTACCGTATAGTTTTTGTTGGAATTTTATGTACCCTATGACACTCGGGAGATGAATACCTTTCATTTAAGACCCCATTCATCGAAATCCGTCTAGGGGTTAGGCCTGTAGAGGGGAACAAAGAAAACTACATACATACATAGACACATACATACATACATACGCGCGAAACACATTACCCTCTCGCTGGTGCAGTCGGGTAAAAAGGTAGTGACACACCATGAGTACCGACAGGAGTGAAAAGTCAACTCTCGTGTCCACGGAACCTGTGTAAGTATTGTATAATAATGTAGATTACATGTATCTAGATACTATAGACATATAGACATATAAAGATGTCGGCAGCGGTAACGGTAACAGTATCGCGAGTTCAATGGTTTTTTCATAACCCAAAATGAAAATGTTATGTCAATATCAGAATGCGCCTAGAGAAGATTTTACTTTAAAAACTCACAGGTAACAGTGTCAAAGGGATGATGATTCGCAAGGGATTCGCGCAATATTGAATGGGAAAGTAACTTTGAACTCAACACTTACTTTTGGAACTTGTCGCCATACTTAGTTTTGGCGTTCAGTAGAATCACTTACTTTTGACACTGAATACGACCATCAACTTTTGACCCTGACTGTAGGTACCCTTTTTTTAGAAAATAATTGGTGAATTTTAGTGCCTATTGAACATTTTAATTGCGATACGTACATAACATACCTTATGTGATATCCCATTCTGGCATAGAGGCAGAGGATAAGCACTCCTGGCACGAAGAAGAAGAAGATGCTGCTCAGCTCCAGCAGTGGAGAAGGAGAATCAAGGGTGCAGAATGCCGACTCCAAGGATATGTTACTGGAATCTAGAGGACAAAAAATGAAAATCAATATCTTCTACTCGTAACTTAAAAATTAACGACTCTATATTTGATTTTATTTTATGCTCGCCGAGGCATGGTTCAATGTCTTGCTCCTTATTTCCATAAATATCCCTACTTTTACGGGAATGACGGCCGTATGGTCCCCAACGGGGGCTGGGGACCAGACCGGCAATCACTGCCTTCTCGCCTTCGAGGAAAAAAAAATTTGCAACCCCCATACATTATTCCTTTCACCTGAACATTAATCCCATATTTTTTGGAATTCTTGTCTGTTTATCTGTTTGTAATGAAAGTACTGGAATGATTTCGTTGCAGTTTTTTTTTTGTTTGACAGACTTAAAATCTTACGACTCTTTGACCGATTAAACTGTCTGGAGTAGTAACTGACTTGAGTAGAACCGGAGACATAATCAAAAGTCGCGATATCCACACGGGCGGAGCCGCGGGCAAAGGCAATGCGAAGGCAAGCTATTATATAATACACACTAGTCACGATAGTTCACAATAGTCAAATAATAATAATAATAATTCAAATAGTTGCGTTTTATGATATTTAAAGGGAATTGAGTCCAACTAACTCTGTAAAAATAAAATCAGTATCGAAGTTCATCTGACACTTTTTATTACAAAACAAATAATGAATTTCCATTGCAAAGACATAAAAACCAAGTGTTACAGCGTCCCTAGGAATGAGATAAAATAGAACGATTTCACTGAATATATTGACGTCCAATAAGTTACTAAATAAAGACTGAATTTGTAAAGACCTCTCCGAATCAAACGAGGGTTTGACTTCAGAATGTGGACAGTTATTAGATTCACATTTGAAATACAAAATACGTTGTATACAAAACGTATCGTAAATTATTATTGATTCATATTTATACTGTTAACACACACGCGTACACACAATACAAGTTGTTTCGAACACGACGGTATTTTCGTCCCAATCAAGCAGTTCGAATGGGGAAGTAGGTCGCCTTACAGAGTAGCGCGGCAACCTCGTGTTGTGTACCCGGCTGTAAGTAGGGTAGCCACAGCTCACTGGAGAGTTTTTGCGCTGTCAGTGGGAAGACCGAAGGCTTGTCCTGCTTTGTCTTCTGCACCGACGGCACAAAAACTCTCTGTTCTTACGTTCGGCAGTATAACCCGCGCCACGTATCTTGGACCTAAAATGTGCTCAAAATGTGCCCTATACGCGCAGTACACATTTCTTTGGTGTCTTTTGAGGATAGCACGGGCTGCTATTGCGGTATACGAACTCAAATTCACCAAGCAAAGACTATGACAAAGCGATCCGCCGCGGGCGCCAGAGCCTCGTATGTCTTACGATTTAGGTCCAAGATACGTGGCGCACGTTATACGAGTGTTACTCCCCTGGTGTTGCACACGTTCATATGCCACGGTAACCACTATCAGGTGGTCCGTGTGCTAAGTGGTATAAAAACACTGTTTTTCAAAATTGGGATGGGATGCAGAAACTAGATAAATGAATAAGCTATAAGTACTCGTACCTAACCTATGAATAGAAGCTACTGACTATTGAATGTAATGTAATGTTAACGACATTAAATTAAGGGGGGAATCGGTTCGACAGAAGAGTAAGAAGGGGAGCTGCAGAAAAGACAGAATGTTACATCTAATATATAAAATTCTCGTGTCACAGTTTTCGTTGCCATACTCCTCCGAAACGGCTTGACAGATTTTGATGAAATTTTTTGTGCTTATCCGGTATCTATGAGAATCGGCTAACATCTATTTTTCATCCCCCTAAGTGATAAGGGTGCAGCGGGAACGGGATTTGAATACCACGTGGGCCGAAAATATGGCGGTAAGAAGTTTGCCGGGGCAGCTAGTCTAATATATAAAATTCTTCTGTCACGGGGTGCGTAATCGAACTCCTCCGAAACGGCTCGACCGATTTTGATGAAATTTTTTGTGCTTATCCGGTATCTATGAGAATCGGCCAACATCTATTTTTCATCCCCCTAAGTGATAAGGGGGCAGCGGAAACGGGATTTGAATACCACGCGGGCCGAAAATATGGCGGTACGAAGTTCGCCGGGGCAGCTAGTAATGTATAAAAGAGTGATCAAAAAAGTTAAGATCATGTATAACTAGCTTTTGCCCGCGGCTCCGCCCGCGTGGATGTCGGTTATCGCGACCAAACATAGCCTATGTCCTTTCTCAAGGTCTAATCTACCCCTATACCAAATTTCATCAAAATCGGTTCAGCGGTTTAGGCGTGAAAGCGAACAGACAGACAGACAGAGTTACTTTCGCATTTATAATATTAGTATGGATATGGAAGTATGGATATGGATACATACACACAATCACGCCTTCATCCCCGGCGGGTTATTCAGAGGTGAATTAGCACTCACATTTCACCCATCATTTGGTCCCACATAATAGGGGATGAGCCTATTACCGTATTCCGGGCACTATTGTTGACTCGAGCCATACATCTGGGCTGTATATATATCTGTCTGATGTTATACAGCCCTATCCCTTAGCCGCCTTGTACGACACCACCACAGCTGCAGATTACTAAATAGTTACTACGTACCACAGTAAAATATGCAAGCAGATTCAAAAGACCTTATTTTTATTATCTTATTTTCTTTTCAATTCTAACTTCTTTTTATCATGTCAGACATTTATAACAAGATGAATAAGTTATTATAATGATGATGTGATTTGAGTAAAATGATAAATTTTAACTTAAATGAAGGTGTGAAAGTTGAGGCACAGAATAACAAAATATCTTTTACTAAGTTAAGACTTTGTAAAGTTTGCTAATCTCGGTCCCAAGTCCCAAGGAACCTAACTTCAGAGCTTTATTAAAGTTTTTGGGAGGTCAAGATTCAAAATTTATTATCATTTTTTTAAATTAATAATTGTAATTACTGATATTCCCTCTAATATTTATTTATATTAACATGAAGCTTATGGAAACCGGTTTTTCAACGAACTTGGCAGACAAAAAATTAGTTTTTATTTGTACTTCTATATACATATATATGAATATATACTAATATATTCAGGGCCCTAGCAGGGTTTTCCTGCTTCTCCCCTAGGGGAAAGGAGGCAGACGGCCGTCATTCCCGTACAAGTCATAAATGCATGAGCATAACTACTGTAAGTGGGACCCCATATGCCCACGCATTTATGACTTGTGATAACTTAAACAGGACTTAAAAAATGTTACAACCAGAACTAGCTGGACGCAGGTAACGTACCTAATAATTGTTATGATTTTAAGGCACTTTAAACTGTAGTGGGCAATGATGTATTATATTCATAGATACGTCATACAAGAAGATGGCGGCTTTCAAAAATGGCGCATACACTAAGTATAAAAACAGTTTAGTTACTTATTAAAAATATGTCAATGTTATTAATTTATATGAATTATATTTATGTATCTACATTAATAATATTATATTATTACGAATTTATTATTATAATTGTTTTTTTTGGTCGCGATTCTGATTGGTGCATAAAATGATGACCAAAAGTCATCATTTTTTTGTCGCCATTTTAGAGTGCGGACAACATATCTATAGTTTATAATATATCATTGGTAGTGGGTATTAATACACCTCGGCCTACGCCTTCGGGGAATGATAGGCGTGAATATAAGTATTTATGTAAACTATAGTAAGCTACATAATATGTACCTACTGAAAATCCACACATTAAATTTAGTTGGGATGACACATATTCAAAGGTAGGTAGGAGCCCAAATACCTCCTTTATCGTTAGTGAAAATCAAATCGTGATGAACAAACAATTCGATTCCTCCTCGGTGTAGATGTTTGAATGAATGAATAGTATGTTGGTTTATATTACTTAATTGTAAATCCAGAAGTGGTAGGTAGAGGCGTACCTGCAACCACGCTTTACGAACTAAGTATGATTCTCGGACTCACGTAATAGGGAGCGAGCGTATTGCCGTCAAGTGGATACATTGTCATGGGCTGTATGTTTACTGTCGGTAGGAAAACAGCCCTATCCCTAAGATAAACAGAGAGACAAATATAAATGTATATTCATCTTCTTCTCCATCTTCTTCCTATCTTCATCCTAGCGTTAATCCCAGCCGTATTCGCAGCTTTCACCTCGGAATCTGGAGTCCGCTTTTTCCAGTCTAACTGCGGATTTGTCTGAACTTCGATATTTCTTTGTCTGTTTAAGCCATGGAGGAGATCCGATTCTCAGCACTCCATGGATTCACCGTGCGGTCGCCGGGTCCATAGCGTGATACAGAGAGGTACACCGTGACGGCGACTGGGACTTGCGACCCAGATGTAGGTTTAGGGTGGCCACCTTGTGATGCATCAGCGCTCACCTCCACCGTCAGTAGTGTTCCCCCCTCTACCTATCCAAATTTGGTAAGATCCTATCAATGCCGCTTTTGATATTCGATTTAGTAAAGAGCTTACTGAAGCTCTTGGCAATCCGAGGTCTTTAAGTAAGTTGTACAGGGATTTAGCTGGAATTCCCCTTGCTCCTACTTCTACGGCGTAGAGTTTAACCACGTAGCCGTTCTTGGTTAACTCGTTAGTCAAATCAAAGTATTTGTTTGTCTTTATAGCGTGGTCTTTAGGTATATTAGTTTCCCACGGTACTGTGAGTTCTACAAGCCCTGCACGCCTATGCGATCGTGAAAAAAGGAATATGTCGGGTCTGGATGATGAGGCACAGATATCCTCCGGTATTTTATAGTGCTTCTCATACGTGTCTACGAGTATTGTCCAGTCAACGGCAGCTATCAAAATTGAATATGGCTTTTGAGGTGATTTCTTTGAGCAGCCTTCCTTTACAAACACAATGTCATTTCTTTGGTTTGTGGTTAATCCTTTTTTCGCTCTAGCTACCGCCAAACTTACAGCCTCACGTATGATTTCTAATACCTTATCATGTCGGCGCGAGTAATGACCCCGGTCTAATAGCGTCCTGCAACCCACTAGCAGGTGCCTAGCCGTTCCAGTTGCTTCACCACATGAGTTACATGTTTTATCTGTGGCTTTTCCCCACCTGACTAGATTGCTTTGGTCGGGGAGGGTCAACTGGAATGCATTTAGGTAAAATTTAAGTAAGGCCGGTGACCAGTCGTATATTATGGTACGCCATTTTAAGGCTATGGGAATACAAAATTCACCTAGGGTCAACCATTCGTTTTGCATTTCTAGGTTCATTGCGTGCACCTTATAGGTGTTGTTTTCGTCTGTTTGAAGAAAAGATTTTGTTATTTCTTTATCTGTTTGTTTCTGAATATTCCCTAGACCTACTCTACCAGTCTGCGAGCCTATCATGAATTTTTTATGGAACTGGAGGCGTGATTCGAGCTCCGATGCATTTTTATCTTTTGGAAGGACTTTTACTATTTCGTCTTTAGATTTCGATAAGACGTGCATTTTAGTTAGGTACTCTTAAGTCCTTCCTTCCTTCTCCATGGTTTAATCTATGTATATGTTAATATACAGGGTGTCCCAAAATTCAAGGATAAGCCGGCAACAGAGGGTGGCCCTACTTATGGCTGCTCTGGAAAAAATAAGAAAAAAAAATATATCTCAATTTTTTTTTTAATTATTTAAACTTTTTTTAAATCCTTCGAAATTCGGTACCCCTAATGATATTTTCAACTACCAGGCCCACAATTTTGCAAATATTTTTGAACTCTATTCTGTATTAGCAAGCTAAGAAGCATGACTATCCATCACCACCCTGAGTTATTTTACAAAAATGAGTCAAAATATTTTTTTGTCGTCAAATTTTCATACTTTTTTACTTTCGACCCACTTTATCTTATCTCGGTGAAAAAAAAAAGTACGGACTCGACTATGGCATCCCTTTTCAAAAATTGGCGCAACTATCCAAGATTTCAAAATGGTATGATTTGGGTACGATACTATAATGAAATACTAAAAAAAAATTTTTTTGTAAATAAGAATCATATTTCGTACGTGGCTTTTATTGAAAATCACCAGATTTACTTTGTACACAATGCATTCATCCTCAATAAAAAATCTTTGACGGGACTTTTGACTAAGTGGTAACTGAGTAGGTTATCACATTACGAGGTTAAGCAACACAAGCCAGAGTGGTTTTCGGATGGATGACCATTCTTAAGACATTGAGGCACCTCCGTTCCACAGAGAGTACGTTAGGCCGTCGATCCCGGTGGCCATATGAGTATCTATGACAGTTGTTACGGGTAGTTGGAGCCCTTAAAGGCCAACAACTGGACGCACTACATAACTTTGATATCGCCAATGGGTTGTGGAGGTCAGATGGCAGTCGCTTCACGGAAAATTTCGCGGTTCTGCTGTTTCACAGTTAATCATAAAATCCGACTCTGTATTTTGTGAAGGCTCAGAGGATGATGAGTGTTGAACATCCATACTGTTAAAAATTTAAACAAACATAATGGTATCTATAATTTTATAATTATTGCATTATTGTTAATTTTTTTTTTATTTTACATGTTTTAATTGCTTGCCTCTGGCATTAATACATTATTTTTCGTGCATATCTTTTGCCAGAAATATAATCCGCAACCGCATTGATAGTCCAGCGTTGCAATTGTTTTCGGAGACCTATTATTCTTAAGACAATTCCAATAAAACTCTGAGCCTCTGATTTCCCGGCTAACTGTGAAACAGCAGAAATGTGAAATTTGGCGTGAAGCGAATGCCACCTGACCTCCACAACCCACTGGGATATCAAAGTTATGTAGTAAGTCCAGTTTTTCGCCTTTAAGCGCTCCGACTACCCGTAACAACTGTCATAGATACTCATATGGCCACCGGGATCGACGGCCTAACGTACTCTCTGAGGAACGGAGGTGCCTCAATGTCTTAAGAATGGTCATCCATCCGAAAACCACCCTGGCTTGTGTTGCTTAACCTCGTAATGTGATAACCTACTCGGTTACCACTTAGTCAAAAGTCCCGTCATTGTTTTTTATTGAGGATGAATGCATTGTGTACAAAGTAAATCTGGTGATTTTCAATAAAAGCAATGTATGAAATATGATTCTTATTTACAAAAAAAATTTTTTTTAGTATTTCATTATAGTATCATACCCAAATCATACCATTTTGAAATCTTGGATAGTTGCGCCAATTTTTGAAAAAGGATGCCATAGTCGTGTCCATACTTTTTTTTTCACCGAGATAAGATAAAGTGGGTCGAAAGTAAAAATGTATGAAAATTTGACGACAAAAAAATATTTTGACTCATTTTTGTAAAATAACTACAAATATTCTATAATTTTTCAGGGTGGTGATGGATAGTCATGCTTCTTAGCTTGCTAATACAGAATAGAGTTCAAAAATGTTTGCAAAATTGTGGGCCTGGTAGTTGAAAATATCACTAGGGGTACCGAATTTCGAAGGATTTAAAAAAAGTTTAATTATTAAAAAAAAATAGAGATATATTTTTTTTCTTATTTTTTACAGAGCAGCCATAAGTAGGGCCACCCTCTGTTGCCGGCTTATCCTTGAATTTTGGGACACCCTGTATATCGTCAGGGATGGTATATTGTCCCAATTTCGTCATTACCTGTACTAATATTATAAAGAGGAAAGATTTGTATTTTTGTATGTTACGAATAAATTCTAAAACTACTGGACCAATTTCTAAAATTCATTCGTCATTAGAAAAATTTGTAGGTAGCACATAGGCCATAGCCACATAGGCTATTTATCGCTGATATCAGCAGCTATCAGCGATAATTAAATCAGAATTCTATTCGAGTAGAGCCGCGAGCAAAGCTAGTCATTCCTAAGTTTAATATGGCTTTTTCAGAAAGATTTATTTGGAAATTGATAAAAGAATCTATACAATTTTCACAAAGAAGTTTGTTACATGATATCAATAGACTATTAAAATATCGAATATAGCTCATTAGACAATACAGTTTTATTCTTCTACTACGAAAACTACCCATAACGGGGTTTCGGCACATTCTTGGAATTTTATATCATATTCCATAAGTAAATTGTCGTTTCTTTGTCATTTTGATCTATTATTCGATTTATACCTAATAAAAAAAGTTTCCTGGAAATTCATACGTACATACACGCCACTCCAATGGTGTTGAAAACGTGCGTGTATTGATTTAGGCCCCTGCCTTTTTTCAATACGTATAATACCATTTTGATCATTGAATGTTCTACGAGGTCGATCCCTCCTTCCCTACCCACGAACATTCAGCATCAGATCGATGTTGACTAACGAAGTCCTCAAAATGATCATAATGCCTTGGTTTTCCCCCCTTCCTGTGAACTGATTGTTCTGATATTTGGTACACACCGTAAGTTCGAACGATAGTACAATTGAAATTAATAAAACAGTTTGGTATTAGAATCATTAGTAGGTAATAACATCATTTTGAGTTGAGTACTTTGTTAGTCAAGATCGATCTGATAGGTACCGAACTATACGTACACGTGCCTGACATGTTAATTAAAATCTAGCTGTTAAAAAACATTTTCTGTTTGTTTCCTGTAAAACGATTAACATCTAATTCCTAATTATATTGGTAAGGTTTCAACAGCCTAATTAATTAATTAAAGGGAATCAGTTACTTTGAACACTTCAAGGGGTATCATTTTCTGTATCAACATTTGAGTCTTCAGATTCTGTTTACGTAGACATTGAATTTAAGTATCTTCGATCCTCAAAATTCGCTTAGCTGAACCTCTTTAATTGGATCTAGTAAAATATTCCAATTTACTTTAGAAATTGTAGCCAGTTCTAACGTGAACAAAGGTCAAGACAGCTCTCCTAGACAAGTTGCAATTCGTTGGCCAGTGTATTGTAGAATAGATCTTTTTTTATACTACTTAGGTCGCAGACAAGCACATGGCCCTCCTGATGGTAAGTGGTTACCGTGGCGTAGGGCGAGTGCAACACCAGGGGAGTCCATGGCGCACTTGGTATCGTGTTCCTTAAGTCCTACCTCCTGAACTAAAGGCGATCTAAACAAAGCCACTGACAGCGCGATCGAGATGGTAGAATATTCTCGAATAATGTAAAACATTAAAGCATTTAAAGCATTTTTACGGTAATAATGGGGTGTTCGTAAAAATAATGCCTATTATAGGTACTTTCGTGTTGGTGACCTCTGCCATTTTAGACAAGTGCTAATACGTTTGTAGAATAAAATAGATTGATCAATGTATTGTACATTGACGACTGTCATACACGTCATAACCGTCAATATACGTGTCAATCACATACATTATCACTCTATTCTACAAAACGCCAGCCAACAAATAGCCACTTATCTAGAGATCTGAATTGTTACGTTTGTGAGGGGTGCTGGGTTTAAAAACAATGCCAAAAGCGTTCACAGAAGACCGCAAGTTCAAGTTCGAAGTTCAGGCGCATCACAGGTAGACTGGAATGCCTCAACTAAGTTGGGAAAAGCTCAGAGGATGATGATAATAGCTCACAGCTCAAATACAATACAACGGAATTCACGAGTAAGTTCTTCTTTACGAGATATTCGCGTAAATCGCAGTCAAAGGGCTTTTATTCTAGACTCGTCTTGAACTTTTTGTGTAATAAAATTTACATCTTGAAAAAACATGCGAAACTCAACTTAATATCTAAAATCTTAAAGACTATTTTACAATATAACACGCATGTTTTAAAGTTTTTAGGTATTAATTACTTACGCAGATTAATCAGATTAGGTACTAAGTATTCACAAACATAAATATTTATTAGATTATTGTAAAACAGATGGTAATTGGTAACTACATACGTGTATTCCTACACATGGAACAATAGGTCCTACAAGATAGATAGGTAAATAGGTAGATACTCTTTTATTGTACACCAAACAAAATAGAGAGACCCCATAGCACTCTTTTGAGCCCGTTTTTTTTAGTCTTGAAGTGATGTATAGATGAAGGAAGTTCCTTTCATATCTGACCGTACTGTTTCCAGTCACAACGTGTGAGGATGGATTCCCTGTTTATGGCGAGAGGCGCTATGATAGAAGGTAGCCGTGGGCATCATGTCGAACAATTCATCTGCACACACACCATTGTACAGGCGGTAATACACGCACACCGTAGCAAAGTATCTCCTAAAGCTGTGCGGTTTCACACCGCCAGTGAGTGTGAGAGTGGTCTGCGAATATCTACGAGAATACGAATACCATACAGTGCCCCGAGCATGAAAAAACTATCGTAATCGTAACGTAAACGTATCGACAGAACGGAGCATTGCGATTGGCCACCTGCCTACTGTGAACCTGTGTATGTGTGAAGCCTGCCAATCGCAAAGCTCCGTTCTTTCGATACGTTAAAATTATGATTACGATAGCTTTTCGTGCTAGGGGCACAGAGGCGAGAGAATGACACGACAGTATATTCTGCTATAGTAAAACCACTCTCATCATTACATAGACACTACAAAATATGGCATTGAATTTAAGACTATATTGCTATAGAAGTAAAGTCCAAAATTTAGTAAAAAGGCTTTCATTACACTCTTTCATTCACTCTACAAAAAGCCATTTAATTTTAGACTTTAAAGACAATGCTTTAAAGTCTACAATAAATGAATTGCTTTGCAGTGGTCGTGGTGTGATAGTAGTTTTACTTTAGCAGAATTGAGGCCCTGAACACAGGACCATTACTTTCCTTTAAATAAAGAGTTATCTGTCTCTTCAAGGTCCATTATTCTGTCGTGAAGATCTAAAGATTGATGGGCAGTTAAGGCGTAGACGGCGTGAAACAATATCTGTTTTATGTCTAAATAAATATGAGTATTTATATAATAAATTGTATCGCTACAACTAATGATATGATAATAAAATCTTAGATATTTTCTCTTAACGAGGCGTACATTGCATTTTCGAATTTCTCCGATGCTAATGGGTAAATTATATACTTACCTAAATGTATTATTTTTGGGAAATATGTATAATGGCCGAGCTATCGCGAAATATACTAGATAATATATTATCATCCGCAGAATGCAAAACTGCGTAATGGGCATCCGACATAGCTAGATAGCTCAGACTAAAAGAATAACATCTTTTATAATCAGGCTGCCTTGTCAAAAATGAAATATCCATGAAAATATTTTATATAAAAAAAGAATACATTTAGTTTAGTCTGAGGCTAGATATAAGTTATTATAAGAGATTGCGTGACCTCCGTCAATCTTTGTGTTAGGTTAGGTACTTGTGTAATGCACGAAAACAGGCTCATAGGGCTTGGGAGAAAAATAGTAAATTTGATGCCTGATTAAAATAAAGTCACTTTTTAACGGAATCTATCGGGATTAACGCCCGTTCCCTACAACGTATCTACTGCCAGTTTAGACATTCTAAAGAACAAAAACGTCATCAATCTCTATGGGATAGCCAGATAGACAGATCTACATCTAACTGTAGGTTAGTTATTAGGAACGGCCGATAGACAGTATTTGACGCCCAGTTATCTTGGCGACAGCTTAAATCACACCCATTAAATCAATCACTAGACATTTAAAATTTTATTTGGAACAATAATATTGAAAGTAACTATGCACGTGTTGTATCTTCGCGTTTAGCATAGAACTACAATAGACATCCTAGACACATATTGCTCACACATAGTGACGTCGGAGATAAATGGATTTGTGAGTAAAGGGTTACAGAGTGACTCGTCACGCCTTTTAGATTTATTATATTTATGCACGAGAGCGGCGAAGGGTTATATAGACCCTAAATACGTCACAAAGAACGCAATCTTTGTGTGTCTTTTGAGGATACATGAAGTACTAGGATGGTGAAAGAGCTTAAATCCACCAATCATAGATCACTTATATCAAACTAACTTGTTCGAGGAGGTAGGACACGACGCGACGGTAGTTATATCCGTCCCAATCGAGCAGTCCGACTGGGGAAGCACCTCCGCCCTTCAGAAGACCGCGGCTTAATAACCTCGTGTTGTGTTTCCGACGGTGAGTAGGGTAGCCAGAGCTAACTGGAGAGATTTTGTGCTGTCAATGGGAAAAGCAAAGGCTTTGTGCTACTTATCTTTTGCGTTGACGGCACAGAATCTTTCTGTTCTTACAGGGTCGACAGTGACTTCCCTGGTGTTGCACTCGCCCATAGGCCACGGTAACCTCTTACCATCAGGAGGGCCGTGTGCTTGTTTGCAACCTAAGTAGTATAAAAAAATCACGTGTGTCAAAGCCTCGTTTCTCTCGTGACTTGGGGTGAAGATATACTGCCGGGAACTATACCGTATACCTACTACTACATACCTATTAGGACGGCACTTAGTAATATACTTACTTGAACTACTTTGTAGGTATCCTCCAGAATAAACTACACGTAAAATAGTAGGATATATGAAATATTTAACCAACAAAATGTACATTACAACTTTTACAACTAACTTTGGTGATATGAACTAAAGCATTCCTCATGGGAAAGTCTACCACGTCCCGAATAGACGCACTTTACATGTATGAATTTTGTAATTGTATAACTTTTTAAATAAGGCCTAAGACTAATTAGGTCCAAATTAGGTACATGTTTTACACACGAGAGGCATAATACACCGAATCACACACAAGAGGCATAAGTCGAAGTAGTTCCTGAAGTCCGTTAAAAAAGTTCTATTTAAAAAAAAAACCTCTACACGTGTTCCGCCTTTACACGAGGCATCTCCACGACTGCGTGTCAGCGAATACATTATCTCTGTGTAATCACGTGTAACAAAAAATCGATTAAGTGTGAATAAGACTTGCACAAGAAGGTTTCCGCACAATCCCACAAGAAGTAACTACTATTGAATACTTTCTATGGAGATTCCACACTTCTCATATTTTTTTAAACTGCAGCACGAGTATGACCCATCTGGCATTGCACACATCCATAGGCCACGGTACCCACTTCCCTTCACATGGGCCGTGTGCTTGTCTGTGCTGTTTTGATTTAAAAAAAAAGGTTTGGTCAGAATTATAAAACTCCCAATATCTGTATGGGGTTCTTCAAGAAGGACATTAAAAGGTCTTACGGGGTCGGCAACGCGAGTGTGACGCCCCTGATGTTGCACACGTCCATAGGCCACGGTACCCATTACCCTTCGATTACAGAACCCTAAAAAGTATAATAGTGCTTTCCATTTTTACTCTAATTTTTCAGACGATGAAAGCCTTTTTATTACGAATATGATGGCAAACGTGCATATAGCCTGATTTTTATCCCCCGAAGCTAAGTGAACTTTATTGTAATATCATTGTGGATTTCTTTGCAGTTCTAAGAGCTTACTTTATATATAACCGCTTATTGAGTAGGGTAGGTTCTACTAAAATATGTCGGTCACGTGCTCCACTGTCTCATAAATATGAACGTTTAATAGTGTGAAACATTTATATTTTCTATTATGAAACTAACCTCTTTAAGGCTCATTTAGACGGGGAGATTTTCTCGCCTGTAATTGTAACGCATTTTGTTATTTCTATTTTTATGTAAATATACTAAAGATAGCCCGACAGCCTCCGTGGCGTAGCGGTAGTGAACGCGGCCGCTACGCAGGAGGCGCGGGTTCGATCCCCGCTCAGTGCAAATATTTGTGTGCATGAAATATGAGTATTTGCATTGGTCTGGTCGTGCCTCGGAGAGCACGTTAAGCTGTCGGTCCTGGTTGCCATAAGAACATCTATGGCAGTCGTTACGGGTTGTTGGAGCCCTAAAAAATCCAAACATAAAACAACGGTCTAGCTGCAAAGCTTCGATATCGCCTAATGTTAACATTGGGTTGTGGAGGTCAGGTGACAATCGCTTCACGGAAAATATCTAAGTCTAGCCAAATCCGTAGTTAAGACTGGTAAAGCGGACCCCAGACTCCGAGCTGAAAGCTTCGGATGCGACTGGGAATTAACGCTAAGAGATGATAATTATGTAGATGTTGGTGCCGCTCGCATGAAATAACAGAGATCTTATTTCAGCAGCAGCTACCCCCATGAATCTAATTTCGGGATGCCTAAAATATATTTTACAACACACCTGCTCATAAAAGTGCTATTATTTCACCGCAAATAGGCACGTAATGACACCTATTATCAAACTGTGACTTTTTCATTGCTATTATTCACAAGTGAGTTATATATTCTTTTTTAAATTTTATAGGTTAAGTTTCTATGTTCTTAAAAAAGTTTCGATACAAAAAAGAACGTGTTTAATAGTACGAATAAATTAATATGCCTATTGTTTGTTCATTTGATGCATTTTCGTATTTAAATAAATAATTTCAACTTGTAATACTAGTTTAATAAACAAAATTTTCACTCAAATTTAACTTTTTTTTTTCTCTAAATTACAGAAAAAAAACAGTAAAAAAAGTTAAATGCAAACCTCATTTTTTTTTAAAATATGGCTGACCGCCATTGTTGGATGCGCGCACATAGGAAAACGAATTAATTTGTAGAATTGTTTATTTAGTATTCGTAGTATTATTTTATTCGCAAGTGTGTTGTAAAACGTCGTATGGCACGCGTGAGTATAATGATTACCGTCCTCGACTCTCTTAAGACCCTCGCCTACTTTGCTCACTTGTACCATAATGTACTATTAAATTTAGATTGATCTTCCTACCGGGGTTATGTCCTTTTTTATGGGTATCCGAGGGGATTTCCGTACGACAAAATAGGACAGATTTATAGTATCGAATAACAATATATTGGCTACATTTTATCCCTGTACAGGTTCCTCTAGCTAGTTTTTAGGGTTCCGTAGCCAAATGGCAAAAAACGGAACCCTTATAGATTCGTCATGTCTGTCCGTCTGTCTGTCTGTCTGTCTGTCTGTCTGTCCGTCCGTATGTCACAGCCACTTTTCTCCGAAACTATAAGGCCTATGCTGTTGAAACTTGGTACGTAGATGTATTCTGTGAACGGCATTAAGAATTTCTTACAAAAATAAAAAAAAAGCATTAAATTTTGGGGGTCCCCATACTTTGAACTGAAACTCAAAATTTTTTTTTTCATCCAATCCATACGTGTGGGATATCTATAGATAGGTCTTTAAAAATGCTATTGAGGTTTCTAACATATTTTTTTTCTAAACTGAATAGTTTGCGCGAGAGACACTTCCAAAGTGGAAAGATGTGTCCCCCCCCCCCCCCCCTCTAACTTCTAAAATAAGAGAATGATAAATCTAAAAAAAATATATGATGTACATTGCCATGTAAACTTCCACTGAAAATTGGTTCGAACGAGATCCAGTCAGTAGTTTTTTTTTAAAACGTCATAAACCGCAATTTTCGCCTTTGCTACTACGGAACCCTACATGAGCGAGTCCGACTCGCACTTGGCCGATTTTATTTATAGTTACTATCACATAGCGATTAATGAATGCAAGTTACTTTGGACTTTGACATTTCTTTTAAAAAAACTTTTTGCTGATGATGAGCTGATGACGAATGTCAAAAAAACTGATATTAGTTGCCGTCGAAAAGGTGAAACTTTAGTAGCTGAAATTCAGTATTTAAAATCAGGACGCCCAGAATTCCATACAACATTGCTAAGGTCCATAAGTGGTGCGATTTTCATTCCACCGGTTTTCCTTTTGTAAAATTTAACCCTTCACCACTGATAGCTTGTCAGAAAAATCGTTCAGAATATTAATCACTTTTCTAGACTGAATCTGCTCTATAATGAATATAAATTAGGTACAACTTCAAAACAATGAACTTGGTACTCAGTTTCTTCATGCGACGACACTTTCTCGTACAATGATAGGTACTTATTATCTCGAGAATAATTAAGATTCGAGTCGAGTCTTGTCGAACTAAAAGCAACGAACTAAAAGCTTAATTTTAGAGTGTGGCTAGCTAATTTTCCTTGTACGTGGTTGTGGCGGTCTAATGGCAAATCTATTTAGGGAACGTATCCATACTACCTATCCCTCCCCTCGTAGTAGTCATAGTATATGCCAAGACCTCCCCACCCCCTTCCTCCCTTAAAGTTTCTATGCAGTAATGACAAGTATAATGTGATTAAACTGTGAATTTAAGAAGCACTAAAGTCTGCGCGCGCGCCATATTCAATAATAGGATGAAAAAGTGTAAAATTTATTTTGGTGAAATCGACTACGTAACAAAATTCGAAGCCACCACCCCCCTCTTCTTGAGACTGAGCACAGTCAAAGTGTAAATCCCCCCCCTCCCCCCCCCCCCCCTCCCCTCCCTTAACGGGTCACGTAGTATGGGTACGTTCCCACATGCGTTGTGACTCTTATTCTCAACGTGCAACGCGTTGTGATGCCCAACCAAAATCCGATAATCTTAGAACTTAAGTTTATATATTCCGTGCTTAGTACAGTCAGCATCAGATCGATTTAGACCAGCAAAGTATTCATTTTTGAGCGTTTGAGAACTCTGCCAGTCAAGATAGATTGATGCTAACTGTACGTACTGTAATCCATCCTATTCAACAAATAGGAAATAATAAATTGCCATGTCATAAGGAATTCAGGAGGCTATTGTTAGCTCAAAGCGAAGCCTGGGACGGATACTTGCTATTGTTGTGAGTGTTATACTATGCCCAAACACCATATTGTCATAAATTATATAATTTTTCAGTAAGTATGTGAAAATTTTGAAACAATTTTCCTTTGTAGGTTTCGACAACACAATATAAAACCGATTTTTATATATTAGGTAAGTACTTGTTTTTCCGTTAGTCGCCTCATACGATACCCTTCGGAGGAGATGGGCTGATGATACTTGTATTTTTTCTCCGTTACCACACAGAAATATATGGAGACGGTCTCACTGCGAAAAGGATAACTCGAAATAAAACCCTGTACCAACTCACCGAGGAAACAGTAGGCCAAAGCCTCCCAACATTGGCAGTAGACTGCGATAGGCTAATCGAATTGGTACTTGATTATCATGAGAGTACAGTTGAAATAATTTGATACCTAGGTGCATTATGACCATTACGACAGATGCCCTAAGTCGTCATGGCAGTTTAAATTGCTACAAGACAAGCAACAAAATAAATAAAATGAAACGCACATTTAGCTCTCAGTGAACAGTTAAATATGCAAAGTGTGATTGTGGCAAAATCCAGGGACTGGCACAAAGCCATCAAATCGCCTCTCAAGATGGGAACTTACTATCTTGGAAGGGATCCAAGGTAGTATCAAGTTTCCATCTTAAGAGTTATTGTCACGAAAGACGCTGGAGGCTATTCTGTGAGAAAACATTTAAATAAATATCTGTTCTTAAATCTTTACTAGGTACTTATTGTAAAGAAAATTCTCAGTACGAATTTCAAACTATAGTTTGAAATACAGATTGCATTCTAGAACCAAAACTTGCTGAACCAGATCCCATTCGGCTCGAGATACCTAACTATCATTGTTTAGATTATAGAAGTTTTCTCTCGGCCGAACGAATTCTATTCTATTTATAATAAGGCGAGCGATATCGATATCGATAATTCGTGATGAGAGATTCGTGTGATAAAATCAGTAATAATAAGTAATTATTGTCAACTTGATTCTGTTGGACTCATTGTGAATCTTGTTGGTGTTAGATAAGTACACTGAAACAAATACAACATGAACAATCACATAGTGGATGGACATCACACAACATTAGTAGATAAACAAATATATAGATAAGTTAAGAGAATATCATATCAGTTTTCAGAGCTTGATATTCTTGCGACGGGCCACATCAAGGTTACAAGCACTTCTTTGCGGGGAAGGAAAAGTTAAAAGAGTGGCAAAATTTATAGGAAGCGGAATTTCATCTTCGACAGCTGGCTGTACAGGTCAGGGTCCGGGGGTAGGCTGAATGAATTATTTGTTTCTTACTAACTGAGTGCAAAAAAAGCAAAATAAGGAAGTGTAGGTATGTGGTGTATATTTAAAAAATTGCCACAGTATACTCAGGTGGTCTTTATAGGTGAACGATGGGATGTAGTCGACGCGACGGTGGGAGAGTTCCAGATTTTAAGAACGTAAATCGCCTGAGAAAATCTCCACTCAAGTTCAGTTCTCTCTTTTCTACAACATAAACATTAATAACTAAACTCAATACCATTCATATCGATTCTGATACGTCTATAAATATTAAACAAACTACAAAAGAAATAGGTTCTCAGTTCTCACTCATAAAAGTCAAATCGTAGTCGCATCTGTAGGTATGTTGGAAATAAAAAAGTAATGATTCTGAATTTCTTGTTTGTTTTTTACGCATAATTATTAAACGAATTTTGATGCTGGTTTTTTTTGAAAGGCCTTGATCAGACCTAAAATTTTACGTTTGTTTCAATGCAATTGATTGAATAGAACTGGAGAATTGATCTAAAGTTACGACAAGCGACAACTACGCAGCGGAAGTTACGAGCATCGGCTAGTTCTGCTCGGGACATAATTATATCTTGGACCTAAAATGTGCTTAAAATGTGCTCTTAAAATACATTTCACAAACAATATGTGAGCCACTGAATTATAACCAAGGCAATAGATATAATGGCAAACTACTTGCAAGTTGTAACTCAATACGAAACTTCAAAAGTTGTGTTCTAGACAGGTGTATCCTCACTAGACGTTAGGGCAAACTATGAGTAACGGGATTACAAAAAGTTTTATTTATTTATGGCATGTATTTAAACGAGCGAAAATAAATTCAATTTATGGGTGTCAATATTACTGAATGTGGCGTAACAAAATACTTAGTGAGCGAAAAACGACACACTTTAAACACTCAGTATTTTTTCGCCCACTCAGTATTTTTTTTCGCCCAGTTTAATATTTTAATTCTGTCACTTGGAATTTTAGTTGCTAACTTAGATTAACTATTTCACACTATTAGGGCGGCTTGCGTAACGTATCTTAATTTGATTTAAGTAGAACTAAACACATTTTTAAGGCTTAAATAAAATTAACGTCTTGCACAACCAAAATTTAATTCATAAATACGTTTAGCGAGCTGTCAAAAGATAAATGGCCAAAAAGGGGCATTTAGCGCCGCTAAACGCATTTAGGGACTGTCATTCATCTAACATTTGTGGTTAGGTACTAGGTTGCATAGCGATATTGTTGTTATCTTACTACAATAGGATTGTAATGGATTTATTTTATTTATATTCTGATGATGATGAAGAAATTCTAAGTTACATAAATAGGCCAATAGTAGGTAGGTACCGCAAGTTTTCTCGTGAATAGATTTATTTAACACCCTCTCTGAAAAAATGTTAGAAGACGATTTCGTTAGAGCAATTCAACAAATTTAATCTTATAACAACAAATAGAACCAAGATTAAAATACGACGTGGACAGGTAAGAAACCAGTATAGGTAAAATAATTAAAAAGAAAGTTGGTAGTGATAGTGTATTAAGTGTATCAAGTAAATACTATACTTAGGTATAACAATAACAATAAAAAACAATAAAAACTTAATAATACTACGAGTTTAACAAACACAATAGTACCACGAGTCTAGCTAGCAAACAAAACAAAATATGTAACGGTGATTGAAACACAGATGCATCACAGATGAATATTGTCATGACAACAATGAAAAAATGTTCATTTTACGCAAGTTCTACGCTCGTTCTTCGCATAATTTTAAACGAATCTCCGTTTTATCATGAAATGGAACGCAAAAGCGCCTCTATGGTCTCGCTAAATATGATTAGCTAAATCGACAGTAAAACAACCTCGTGCAAGAGAAACTTAAATGCGTTTATGATAAACATGTTTAAGGGGTTAAACATATTTAAGTAATTTCATTTAGCAGCTATTTAAATCGTATGTTACGCAAGCCACCCTTAGTACCTAGCCCATTTTAATTTTTTTTAATTATTCACGATTATCGCTAGTTTAGTAAATGTTTCGCAAAAATAATTTAACGCTGCTTGGTTTAGTATTAAAGTAAGTCATTATCAGTCATCCATTTATTATTTATTGGCACGGTTTATTATACATAGTTATCCCTTTATTTATTACCCAACTGTCAAGAAGATTATTTATTTTATTTATTCATTTATTTATTCCACATACTGCCATCGTAACCTAATAGTACCTAACTTAGTACTTACCCAGTAGTAGACCACAATAACTAGAATACAAATAGAATATGTAAAACACTTATACTTTCCACAGTATTTTATTTTTTAACCTGGCCAGTTTCACCTTACGTTATTCTCAAAGGCGAAAAAATAAAATACCTACTGTTACAATTACAATTACTCAAATATATAACAATAATACAATCAAATAAAAACCAAAAATTTAAATTATCAAAATTAGAATAAAATAATCAAAATCACAGTTGCTATTCATTTATTGTAAAAATTCACAATAATCGAAGGTCAAATTAATGAAATTACAATTTAATACAATTTAAATCTTTATAGTGCATTTCAAATGGTGAAGATAGAAATTCCATTGCCCGAATTTCTATCTTCCAATAATGTATACTTAGTGATCGCCATTGCTAACGTGATTTCAATTAATTTTGTTTATTATCGCATGCACGTGTGCAACATATTACAAAAAAAATACAAAGTTTTTTCTTCACGTATTAATTCGTGGGTAGAAAACCGTGGGTTGAATATAAAAAATCATATTGTATTGATTCATACCATAAAAGGAATTAAAAAAAACACGAACTATATTTTCTCAATATCAACCGGCCTCACCAGACTCAATGCCAAGACCAATTTCATTGCTCGATTTTTTCCTCAATTTCCTTCCCTATCACTACATAGAGGTATTTCATTATGTGTTGATTGAGTACCTACTGAGTAGAGACCAGATGGCCAAATATAGCCCGATCTATCCGGAATAATATAATATTATGTATCTCTTAATAAAGATATTTGTTTTAAATAGGTTACGTGGTTCCAGAAATTACCTTTTTATTATATACTAGCTGACCCGACGAACTTCGTACCGCCATATTTTCTGATCCCGTTCCCGCTGCATATCTCTAAATTTATCAATGTTTCTCTACAATATTATGCATGTATTATACATATAAACCTTCCTCTTTAATCACTCTATCTATTAAAAAAACCGCTTTAAAATCCGTTGCGTAGTTTTGAAGATTTTTGCGTAGTTTGGAGCGACTTTGTTTTATAATATGTAGTGATGATAGTGATAGTGAAGTGGTAGTGAAGATACGTCAATATGACTTCCCCTCGCCTGATGTAAACTGAAGGTAAAGCCTCAGGAAAGTGGGTGCGGCGCAATTACACGCTTCCCTTTACCCGGAAGTTAGATGAGGACTCCGTGTCCCCCACACTCGAAGAGGGCCAGCTGTAAAGAGAATGGCCCAGGGTCGATCGACGAGAGATTTCACCTTTTCAATCATACTATCAACACCATACTAAATAGACAAAGCTTAAAACAGTAAATAACAACGCACTACTGTAAATATTCAATGTTGCATACTATTTTCATTATCATGCTCGAGCATTTTGTCGCTTCATTTGTACTAACACTAATAAAACCCTCTACAGAGCAATTCTGAGCAAATATACAAGAATATTATGACCAATAAAGTGTATCGACCGTGGCCAGACCTGACGAGGTAAGGGTGTCGTTTGATGATAGTGTTATAGTTGTAATAAAATAAATGATGGGGTCCGTCTACGCAAACGTGTTTCATCGTAAACTACATCATACTTACCCGCAGATGAGATAGAGGTCAAATATTATCATATATATTTTATCAATGATAAAAAAGCCTTTCAAGGGCGTGTCGAACTCGCGCACCACACATTCCTGAGAAAAAAGTCTCGCTAGACAGACGGACAAGGAAGTAATCCTATAAGGCTTCCGTTTATTTCCTTTAAGGTACGGAACCCTAATAATAATGCCTGTTTCATTTTACTGATTCTAGTTCTCCAAATGAGAATGAGAAAAACCTGACAGATGAGTAGGTATTGTGTATCTTTCGATGACATTGACCTGAGTATTTGGTATAAATTTCAACTGAATAAGTTTACGTTCTCAAAAAAAAGGGCTTGAAAGACGGACAGATGAAGTGAATACATTTTTAGACATGTTGAGTACTTTGTGGGTGAACCAAAAATATGGAACTCCCATCATCGTTACCGAACGCTTGGGTCGTCACCGAAGACATTCAAATTAAGTACTTATTTTTCGCTTCTATTGGAAGTACCTAAAGACTACCCTGCAAGTGTTTTCCCATTTCCCATCGTCCCTGTGGCATACCAGGCACTCACCTCGGAGCCAGGGTTCGGAACCCTAAAAATAACGTTAAACTTAATCTATGCCTAACAAACCCTAGTGTGGACGAATGTACCAGGAATTTAAACGGGTAATTTTCCCCACCAGAATAAATTTAGTGGGGAAAAGTGGAAAGGATACATTTTTTTAATATTCCACTTTGCCCCACCAATACCTACCACAAGCGATAGACAACTAAACTGATTAGATTGAAAAAAAAATGTGGTCACAGCTGTTAATAAAATTGTGAAAAAGGATCTTTCTAAATGCTATAATTATCCTAATTTTCAGACCGATATCATCGTTATGGCCATGTTTAATTTAAGGATCGGGTTTCTCTTTTGTTATTATCAGAAACCTACTAAAAAGCCTTCATACAAAGGCCAGACATCTGGTGATATCGATCTTATTAATTCAAAAATTCATCCAATTTCCTAAGAGCCTTGATGAGTTCTATTTATTACGAGTTTGATTGGTTCCTTAGAGATTAATTTGATTTTTTTTCCAAAAAATCTATTGTAAGTTCAGTCGGGTCAAAATCATGGGTATACTCGTATATTGACCACTTTATGATCTTTCGAGCCCAAACTAACCTTAACTGATTTACAGACAAGACTCTGGTGCAGGCTTTCCTCTCAGGGTTGACAGTCGCTCTTATAAAAGCCTGAACAAATCAATAGAAGGAGGCGCCCAAGTCGAGGTGCGCGCAACAGGTACAGCTTTAGATGTGGTGGACTTTATGCACGAATGAAGAAGAGTTGGGACAAAATCAGTCCATTTTAGTTTAAATAACCTCATTTTGTAATGTTGCAATTGAATGTTATCTTATAGATGTTTGATACTCATTCACGCTGAAACTGCTGTACAAATCGAGCTGAAATTTGGTACAAGGATAGATTATAGTCTGGGATAACACATATGGCAGTTTTTATCCCGTGGGTAACGGTAACGAGATCAGAATTCCACGCGGGCGGAGCTCCGAGCGACAGCCTAGTGAAGAACTTTTGAATAATAAAACGAAAATGTTTGCTAGTGGATGAATTCAAATTAATTTAAGTTAAAAATATAATTAAATTTATTGAGTTTCAATTAAGTTAAAGTTAAAAAGTTATTGAGTTATCTGAAGGTTCCAAATTTTATTTATGAAAATTATTACCCAAAAAGGTAACTTCAAAGTAACCCAAGTAAACCTTTTTGTTTCAATGAGATAAATTATTTCACAAAGTTCAACTAAACATTCAACTTTCTCCCAATAAATTCTATCATATGCTTTGTTTAAATATATTAAAGCTCAAATACCAAATAGATTGGCTGTCATGTTTCCAAAACATTAAACCTAATAATATCGTCTCCGTAGTCTCGAAATATCTCAAACTTCGAATAGGTATTCGAGTTATTTTCATCGGGGGTATGATTGAAGGCTTTGTCTCAGTATTTTATCAAATATTTGATATTCATTGGAAGTTCTAAATAATATATTTACCTAAATTTATTACATTTTGATGGCAGTTGGTAATTTCAAGATAAATGACATATTTATACGAACACAGATTTGTGTGATAATGAAGTTTTTCTAGTCTGTTTCTTTGTTACAATTTTAATTTCATAATGTTTCAAGTTGTTTTTTTTTTTTGTATAATTGTGTATTATGGTATATTTTTATTGGCTGTATTGTTTTGGGAATAAATTTTTGTTACAATTAACTATACAATTTAAAATATTAAATAACACAATTTACATGAGCACCTCTGCCTACCCCTTCGGGGATAAAGGCGTGAGTTTATGTTATGTTATGTTATGTTACATGAGTTCAAAATAAGTGAACCTCATCGCTAAAAGCAATATCTTACATGCAACCTTAGGATGGATATATATGGATCCTAGAGCGACTAAAATTTAAGATTTCTCTATTATGGATGGCTCAAAAAATGGCACAAATTCTTGTTAAAGTTGGTAATTACTTATGTTCTCCAATGTACGGACATTAGAGATATTTAAAAGAATACTTACTTAAGTCGTCAGAATCGTTACTTTAAGTAACGATTCTGAATACAAAAATTTGATGTCTGTTTATTATGATGTAAAAACTACTAAACAGATTATGATGCGGTATTTTACTAATGGGTATTGGTTAGATCTAAAATCTATTGGCATCAGTTTGAACGCAATTGGTTTAGTATAACCAGGGTTGTAACCAAAAGTCGCGACAATGATACCCACTGTGCCCACGCAGGTGGATCCCCGAGTTATTATTATTACCCAAATAAAACCCGTACCAAATTGAATCATTTTACCCACACTGCCTACTCGTCTCAATTGTGCGTTTCAGCCTGTTAGCACCTTCGAATGTGGATTCATTAAATATTCTATATTCTGTTTGTGCTCCCAATTGTATTTTATGTATTAATCATAAAAAAAAACTTTTTATAACAATCAGCATGAACGTGCTTTTCTTCTGTTTGAGTTTACCCTCGATATTGAAGCTCCTTACGCATATGAAGTGTGAGTTACACAGAAAATGTAAGAAGCATGAGGCAAAATTACCTTAGTTTGTTCTGAAAAAATATGATTTGCAAAAGGGGATATGACCTAACTAAAGTGAAACTATTTTTAATTTACGAAATTAATATATAATAAATACACAGTCATATTAAATCCAAATTTAGACCGTTTTAGATTGCTCATTAAATTTCAAATTACTTTTATTACGAACTATACACGTGTAAATGCAACATACACCGAGATGAATGCGATAATCTCTTGCTCTCAACTATGCGCAACTGGTGAATGACGTCACTCGCAAATACAGTTTTGTCGTTTTCGGGTGGCTCCAGAAGTTGAATTTTCAAAATTAAATATCTTTAAAACTATTTGTCGTAAGAATATTTCACTTTAACAGTTCACTATATTATTATACAGTGTTCATTTTTAGAGTAAAAAAAAATTACATAATATAGCCTAGCACACCTAAGCTCCCTCTAACCTGTATAGCAACTAAGATTTCATTAGCCCTAAAATAAGCCTCCACATTTTGATAAAATTCAAAGGAATGCCTTTATCGCATAGATGATGACTTGATGAGAAACTAGACTGAAAGTGAGAAACTTTCAGTCTGTAACTACTGTAACCGCTACAAACTACATTATATTAATTAAACAGGAAACAGACTTCAGTTCCACTAGAAACTCATGTTTACTGATGTCACATATCAAACAGTTACAAATAGATGCCTTGTTTCCCTATTGAACCAATGTTTGTCAAATGAATTGGCTATAAATTATTAGCCCCCGCCAATATTGGCTGCCTTCTTGCATGCGACGTGCAGCGGATACGAGATAGTTCTCTCAATCGAAATAGGGTCAATAAAATATCGGCCAACAATTGTTGCTCGAAACATATATCTTGGACCTGAAATGTGCTCAAAATGTGCTCTATATGCGCAGTACACGTTACTTCGGCGTCTTTTGAGGATACCACGGGGTGCTACTGCGGTGGACGAGTTCAAATTCACCAAGCATATATTATTACAAAACAATGCGCACGCGCCAGTTTGTCCCACCCTGTTTGTATCACCTTTTAGGTCCAAGATACGTGTCCCGGGGTATACCATCCTTAGTAATGAGTTACAGCTACTAACAGTATATTGAAGCAGATCAACCATCTGAGACCCAACTAAAAGATTTCACTATTAGTTTTTGAATTAACAATGTCATCAGATCAGAGGTTAGCAAAAAAAACATACAAGAAATTAAATCGCTGAACATAGAACAATTTTTAAATCACTTAGGTGGCGGGCCTGGACAAGCACCAAACACAGACACAGTGTTTACCGTGGCTTGGTCTATTGGACATGTACCTACAACAGTCCAGGCCCTCGATTCTGCTAAAGCACAACCACTGTCACACCACAGAGACTGCAAAAAATGGCATTAAATTTTAGACCTTATTTCTATAGACTTACAGTCAAAAAATAATTGAAAAGAGTTTCATTACACTCTTTCATTCACTCTACAAAAAACCATTTAATTAACCATTTAATTTATAAATGGAATTTTCTTGCAGTGACAGTGGCATGATACTGGTTTTGCTTTAGCAGAATCGAGGCCCAAGGGCGTGATACTCGACCGATGCCGACCCTGCAGGAACCTTCTAATCTAGTTTCTGCATTTAGTTTTAAATTCGTAATTGTGGGTTAGTCGTGATCCCCCGTTCTCAATTCCTCCTATTTTTGTAATGTAATAGCGCGATAATACTCGAAACTAAGGGACTAACTTTTCGAGGGGAATCGAGAAAACACAAGGCGTACTATACTAGGTAGTAGGTGAGTTTTTTCTTGGACCCCATAGGTTTTGATACAGCCCTACTATATCCTGACTCATTTGATGAAACCACATAATGAAATACGCCTTTGTTGTTCTTAATCAATTTTCTAGAATTATTTGTTGTATTTACCTCCCTAATATGAACGTAGGCGGATATGGGTTTGGGATGGATAAACATGGACCGCCTATTTATTTGCATAACAAACATTGTTTGTTTGTTTTGTAAGCAAAATTGTTCTCATCACTCTGATAATAGATGCTTAGGAGTTGTAGAGAATATGTGGTCTGTTTACTGGCCCCTTATTCTGAGTGACAAACTGTTTCATTACTTCGCGCTTTCGTAAAGTTGGTCTAGTTTTACGTAATTTTCTACTTCTATGTTAACCAATTGTAATCTACCGTCTTCTTATGTTACGACTGCATTTAAAACTCGATGTCACGCAGAATAATACCCCTGGTTAATGGCGTGACTATTTAAAGTATAAATAAAAAGAGATTAGGCAGAACTAAATATTATAGCAAATAATATTGTCGCCAAATATATCGATTATTGCCCGCGTAATATGACATTTGGGACATTGTGAGGGTATTTACCTAATATATGTGTTCACAATCGTTTCAGTTAAATTGCCACCCGATATCTGTCATAGTAGTTTGACCTCAAAGGTCTTCGTGGGGTTATATTGTCTGGTTTCATCATCATCATCATCATTTCAGCCATAGGAAGTCCACTGCTGGACATAGGCCTCCCCTATAGATCTCCAATAGGACCGGTTGGAAGCGGCTCGCATCCAGCGCGTTCCCGCGGCCTTAATGAGGTCGTCTGTCCACCTTGTGGGTGGACGTCCTACGCTGCGCTTGCCGATACGTGGCCTCCACTCGAGAACTTTTCGACCCCATCGACCATTGTCTGGTTTACCTTTACATAACTAACTTAATTGTTAAACATTATAACTGATGACAAATAATTACTTTGGCTGAGTCTGTATCTAAAGTTCCAGTCCTACAGGCCAACAGCCGAAGTAATTACGTTTATGTTTTAACTTCATTCCGAGTTCCCTAGATAGTTACAAAACTACGTAAGTAACAAAGTACTTATTCATGTTAAGGGTACACGTAGACAGATTCATCTGCAGATGTCGTGGGTGGTAGGTATTTAACGTTAAATATCTACACAGACGAGCAAATCGCTCCGACACGTCGGCCGACACTTCCGCCGATGACATCTACGGATGAATCTGTCTACGTGTAGACGAATCGTCAGATGAGTTTATACCTGTATCTGTAGGCACATGCTGTAAGAAAGTTTCGAACGATCGAACATATTCGAAAGCTGAATCCGCGGTGAGATTTCAATATCGCATGCTGTTTTGGTGAAGTCAAGTTGTCGAGCACATAAAAATACATCACACTCATCGACAACGTGACGACACCAAATTTACAGCATGCAGAATGAAAATATCACCACGGATTCAGCTATCGAGTTCGTTCGATCGTTCGAAATGTCTTAAGCTGGGTTCACATTTGTATCATTTGCCCGATCCGATCACCGTATCCGTATCGGCGACGCGTATCATGATCACAATGTATATAATATATCAGTGATACGCGTATCATCACCCGTCCACAATGCGATTATGATACGCGTCGCCGATACGGATACGGTGATCGGATCGGGCAAATGATACAAATTTAATGTGGACCCAGCTTTACAGCATGTACCAACTGGTTTCGAACTTAGTAAGCTCTAAAAGTGTTGTTAATCTTTCCACTGCAGCGTTCAAGGTCGATCCCAAAAATATTAAGGTTATACTGGCTGAAAATTTCCTCATTAATATGTGATTAATCATGGATATTATGGCAGTTTTGGTCATTACTCACCTATGTTTAGCCTGTAACGGTTTCCGGTTTGTAAATTAAACTGCCACGAAAGTATTATGTTCTTAAACTTTTAAAACAATTAACAGTAATTATTTTCATATGCCTTGAGCTCGTTAAGTCGTCGGTCCTGGTTGCCATACGAACATCCCTATCAGTCGTTACGCGTAGTTGGAACCCTCAAATGTCCGACTAGTCTGACCCCAGTTCAGTAGTATACTACTCTAGTAGCAGACTACTGAATACCTGCGATAATAATGCGCCAATTAGTTGTTATGGTCAGATGGCAGTCGCTTCACCTAAAATATCGAAGTTCAGCCCCATGACAGTTAGACTGGAAAACTGAGCTGAACCCACTGAGTTGGGAAAAGGCTCAGAGAATGTTGGCAACATTATTTAATTTAGAAAAAACCTTTACAAAAGAAGTCAGTCGCTCCCAAATTAGCCAATCAAAGCCACTGAAAGCGACGCGAAGATATATTGGCAGTAGAGTAGCAGAGGTAGCTCATAAAGTTATAAGGGGAGGGGATTTTTTTAAATGCGGAAATGCTGGTTACTCTCCTGCAGGAGCCAGCGGGGAAGGTTATATCGGAGTCGAAGCGACCAAAACCGCACGGCCGTCTCCGACAGGGTATGAGTTCACCCAAAACTAAGTACATATTATGTAGGTATATAGATTTTTTTAAATGATCCAACTTCAAATTGGTTTTATAGGCCTTAAATTAATATTATCTCTCATAATCTCATAAATTCCATCATCATCAATTCTAGCCAAATCCGCAGTTAAAACTGGTAAAGCGGACCCCAGACTCCGAGGTGAAATTAAATAATGTTGCCAACATTATTTAATTTAGAAAAAACCTTTACAAAAGAAGTCAGTCGCTCCCAAATTAGCCAATCAAAGCCATTGAAAGCGACGCGAAGATATATTGGCAGTAGAGTAGCAGAGGCAGTGGCGGATCCAGGGGGGGGGTCGTGGGGGTCATGACCCCCCCCTGGGCGGGTCACCTACTAAAAAATATCCCAATGTCACTGATAAATTTTAAAAAATACCACGCATAAGAAGACTGTCTCTTTGTACCTAATAGTATCTATTATAATTTTATGAGGCACCAAACATCATCAGTATGAATATTATTCGCACGATTGGAAATTTCAATTTATCGTGCAGCGCAGCCGATCAACCGATGGACTCGAATAGTTTTCGGACCTGACACCCTGTCCGCTATGTTAAAGAAATAAGCGCGAATGACTAACCAGGCCGGCAGTCGAAGGTCTGGAGCTGACAGCCATGAGGTCCTTTTTCGATTCGGGCAACAATTTGACTTGGGCTTAGCTTCAAAGGTCCCGTATTTATGTTACTATTTGCTTACAAAAACTTTTTGTGAACTTGGAAGAAGCCTTTCTGGATCCGACGTAGGTAGTCACCAAAGCGCCCGTGCCCGGTAATAACCTGCGTCAGCCGGTACGAGAGGCAGCCATGTGGCCTCTCTAGCCACTCCCCCATAGGATGGGATGGGCCTTACTTACCGCGGGCCCAGCGGTTGTGGCCAGTGGCCATCTTTTGCTGCGGATGACGCAGCTGGCTCATACGGGGAGGCACGCAATGCGCGCCGCCGCGGCCTGCTTCTGCTAGGGTGACAGGCGGCTCCACCCAGGTCCGCGCTCATGGGGGATGGAGGTCATTCTGCGACCTCCGACGCCCGAGTTGCCGCCGCTCGTCGCGGGCCGCGCGTGAGCATCGGCAACATGGGCGCGGCGGCGACGCGCATTGCGTGCCTCCCCATACCCGGGGGCGAGTTGGGGACTCTATGGTCCCCACACCGGAAGAGGGCCAGATCGAGAGATATGGCTCTGGGTCGGCCGGGGTGCTAGGGATATGGCTACGACAATCTCACCTCCGGTAACTGACGGCCCACAGACGGCGTGCGTTTTAGTCGGTTCGAGTCCGACATAACCTCCTCCTCCGGCTCCGGCGGGGGAGGTATCCGTGGGGATTTTTCGCACGATAAAAAAAAAAGTACCTGGGATCTGTACTTCACGTGACTGGTCACATCAATCGCGACGTCAAGGCACGAATTGCCGCCATGTGGGCCAAGGGGCGGGATATGATTGGCGTCACATTTGAACCCAAAATGCCAGTCTGGTTGACGGGGTAGGTCTATAAAACGATCATTAGGCCTGTCTTTTTACACGGCTGTAAGGCGTGGCCGCTGCTGGAGCGACATAAGCAGGAGCTACGTGTCACGGAGATGAAAATGCTGCGGTGGATGTGCGGCGTCACACGTAAAGATCGCATGAGGAACTCTCAGATCCGCGGCCGCCTTCATGTCCGCGACATCACACATAAAATGCAAGAAAGCCGCCTTCGCTGGTGTGGCCACGTCTTGCAGCAACCGCCAGGCTACGTGGGTAACAAATGGCTGGCAGTAGCACAGCGACCGGGACCAGGTGGAAAGGATAGGCCCAAGAAGTCTTGGCTTGAAGTCGTGAAGGGTGACATGCGTGCAAATGGTCTCATCTCACCACCATGGACGCCCAACGTCGTGCGAAGTGGAGGAGGAAGTGACGGAAGGCGGCCCCTGAGCTCCGAGGTCACCTCGGATTCGGAAGCAATCAGGAAAATATGTACGATAATCATGAAAGGGGGAGGCGCGCATCGCGCCGCCAACGCGGCCTGCTTCTTCTAGAGTGTCAGGCGGTTCCCCCTGTCATTTCCCGGCACGTGCTAATGGGGACCGATATGGAGATATTGATACGATAATGGAGATGTTGAGTGACCTACGTCGCCCGAGTCCTTCGCGAATTGTGTATTATGCGGAATGGGAAACAACTGAATCTTCTCCAGACCCGTTCCCCCGCCTCCTTCTCGAGCATTACTTGCTCTCAGATGGAGGCGGTGGCAGCCGCGAGCTTACGGTTTTACGCCATCACTGTAAGCAAGCGAGAGAACTCCCATCCCGAGGGCCGCCACAAGGACCCGCTTCGGCGTTTCCCATGCCGGGTATTCGGTCCGCGTATGCAACCCCATGTCCTCGCTTGCATCACAGTGATGACACCCGGGCGTTGGCTCCTTCTGAATTCGCCGCAGCTAACTTCCGAAACATCCATATCCGGTGATCATCTGCGTCAACCGCTACGAGAGTTCCCCATTGAAGCCTTTCTAGCCAGTTCTCCATGATGGGTGATAGTTAGCTGCAGCTAAGAAGTAAGAAATACCACCACTATCACGGCGTGCCCTGCGCTTGGTTGTCCAAGTCGTAGTTTCAACTCCACCATGTCCCGATAAAGCTGGGACTTCGTAGCCTCGATTTCTCGCCTTTTGATACGGATTTAGTACCGAAGGTGCTCTGACATCTTTTTTCGCCATAGAGTCTCCTGCAGGAGTCCTCCAGCCCCCTCAAGCCAGAGTGCCAGCTGCGTCCTTCAACTTGGGGGCCAGCAGCTTAACCGGGCTCTGGATCGTATTTAACAACAGTCGTTCAAGGTATCTTACTTTTTTCCTCTCACCTCATTCCTCCTCCATTATTTCGTAATGAATTTCATACACATTTATTTTCATTGTATTGTTCAATGACATTTTATTGGGAGACTAGACAACCTCCCCCCCCCCCCCCCGAAACTATGTCTCGGCTACACCATGACCCCCCCCTGAATTGAAAGCTGGATCCGCCCCTGAGCAGAGGTAGCTCATAAAGTTTGTTGAAATGGCGACGAACCCACTGATCTCCTAGAATATGTAACTGCGAAATTAAATTTGTAATTGTTCGTCCCCTATATAGGTGCCCATTGATCCCCTGGTGTGAAACTAACAGGAGAAGATGGTAAGCTATGCCTCTCCCTATCCCGAAAGGTGTAAGGTGTAAGTATATGCATACTGCTGCTGCTACGAGTATATACTGCTATACTAAAGCATTCCAACATTTTCAAGAAATTGTAATGAAAATTTCATCACATTTGATTGAAGCTGAGGAAAATGTGTACTCAGGGCACAGAATACATATTTGTATAACGGATTCAAGGTAAATATTAATATTTCTGTAGATACAGTACAGTCTGACACAATAGCACATGACAATAGCTTAACCTATTCGAATTTCAATATCACCAATATAAATTAACTAATTTTCATTTCAACCGGTGTGCGAGTGAAATGCCTTACGGGGAGTAAGGCATTCGAGACCCGGGAAGGCGTGCAGTTTTAGTCGGTTCGAGTTCCACATAACCACCCAGCTGACCGTACGAAAAAAATGTAGTTACCGAGCACCTTAGTTCTAAAACCTTTCCTAAAATAATAAATTATTTTTAACTTGTCCTCTAAACATTTCAAAAATACTTACATATCAATAGTTTTATGACTTATTTCAATGTCATATTCAATTAAATCAAGTATAAAATTGTTTGAAAGTTTATTAGCGTTCAGCTACTTTTGTGGGCGTCCGTACGAACGTAAAATTCATTACTATTGAAAAAAGTGGCTCGTACTTCTATCAAAATTATTTCAATGCCTTGTATTGTCTGCAAAATATAATATTAAAAATAGCTAGTTTGGCATGGCGTGGCGTGGTATGGCATATCATAGCATAGATATGGCTAAAAGAAGGAGTGACGGAGGAGATGACATCTGTCAGGAATGTATGAAGGTGAATGACATGTTGCACCGACGATAAATAATCGGAACAATGGCAGGTAAGTGATGATGAGCTATTTTTTCTATATAACAACAACTTGCAACAATACTGCAGACCCACGTTTGACTCATTTGCTTACCCAAAATTTGATTGCCAACCCAAAAGTCCCCGATGATTACCTATATCAAAGTATCAATTAGCCCAAAACTATTATCATTAATCGTTTCATCGTTTTAAAATCATTTGAGAATATTGGTGCTGTCATTCTACGACCACAACCCACACACCAAACCTCAAGGGAGGTACCAACCACTTGTACCCTGGTAAACCCGCCTCGGAATCAATTCATTTTTTTATTCATTCCTAAACAAAATTAAAAAAATCTGTTCAGTAATGTATGAGGTTCTTCTTCATCCTAGCGTTAATTCCCAGTCGTATCCGAAGCTTTCACCTCGGAGTGTGGGGTCCGCTTTACCAGTCTTAACTGCGGATTTGGCTAGAATTGATGATGATGGAATTTATGAGATTATGAGAGATAATATTAATTTAAGGCCTATAAAACCAATGTGAAGATGGATCATTTAAAAAATCTATATACCTACATAATATGTACTTAGTTTTGGGTGAACTCATACCCTGTCGGAGACGGCCGTGCGGTTTTTGTTCGCTTCGATTCCGATATAACCTCCCCCACTGGCTCTTGCAAGGGAGTAACCGAGAGCATTTCCTCATTTAAAAAACCCCTTAAGCCTACAAATCAGTAAAACTTAGAATTCTTTGAGTAGAACCAATCTAACAAAACAATAAACAGGAGATATACGAAATCACCACACTTCATATTATCCGTTAAATATTAAATGTGGGGTGCCTGCTACCAGAGTTTTCCATAACCCTTGTTAAATAAACAGTCAATACTATGTAGTGAGTTCATGAAACTGTACCCGCTAACTTTACTAAAACGTAAATTCTTTGGGGAAGCACAACTCTTTCACTTTGTCGATATTTGCTAATAGCTAGCCTAAGGCCATACACTGCCTAAATGCGTGTAAAGCTTGCGGGTACCCGCACTGCGTACTGTTTTATACAAATGGTATGTATTTTTGCATGAAATTTTCCACAATCTTTTTCTACAAAATTGAGACAGTGAGTTCTCTTCATGTAACTAGCATAATTTTCATTCTTAAAAATTGGCTGTCGTACTAAAGCCTTTTACACGAAGACAGACAGCTATCTGTAAATAAATTATGAGCAATTGTCATGAAAAGCTGCACGAGTACCTACAGTACACAAAAAAATGTTTCTTACACAACATGTTATAAAAACAATCCAGAGGGAACCAAACTCTGTTACCATAAAGCAATAAAAACACAACTGTTACCTAGTTTCTGTTTCTGAAACACGTAATAAATACAAACGACAAGAAAGTGAGGCAATAACGAACTCAGGTTTGTATAGATAGAGCTAACAAACTGTAACAATATTGTTATATAGGGCTTATATAATACTAGCTGATGCCCGCGGTTTTGTCAACGAGGTTTTTATCCCGGGAAACTATTCCCGTGTTGAAATGTAGCATATGTGTTATTCCAGGCTAAGATCTATCCTTGAAGGTACCAAATTTCAGAGATCCGTTCAGCTGTTAGAGCATGATTTTTTTTTAATATGTGGTCGGTCATTTGACTGCACCCCGCTAGATGGTAAAAAGCTGAGGTGCAGTCCAGAAGGTACGGACCACCTTTTCTGATGCTAATAGCCTTAAAATGGTGGTCCCTAACTTGAATAACAAACATCCAAATATCTTCAAAACCTTTCTCATTTATAATATTTAATCTAAATAAGGGCTAAACTTGGACCATCAAAGGGGCTCGTTGTTATGAGGTTAACTAATGCTATCATTTAGCCTATGTCAGTCCACTCCTGGCTATAGTCCTGTCCCAATGTTGGGAGGCTTTGGCCTACTGTTTCCACGCTAGCCAGGTGGTTTGGTACAGGGTTTTATTTCGAGTTTTCCTTCTCTCGCACTGATATCGTTGGTGTATTTTTCCGTTAGTCGTCTCTTACACCCTTCAGATAAGATGGGATGGTAATACTTGTATTATTTGTTCATCACTACACGGATAGCTAGCCAGAGGCCATTATTTGCAAAGTGAGACACCTCCGTGCCCAGGAGGATCGGTGGAATTCGTCACGGGTAGTTGGAGACCTAATTTAAAAGTCCGACAATTAATTTAGTCTATTCGCCAGTGTGTTGTGGGGTTCATATGGCAGACGCATGACACAGAACATGTATTTTTTTAATTGTCGGCTTGTCTACATGGGACTTATTCCCATGATAAAAATGCCTGTGTTATTCCAAACTCTAACCTATTCCTGCCCCTGAGACAAGTGGCAATTCGTTAGTAGGAATAGGAATAGAATGAAAAATTGACGTATATGACAGTCATCAACATATTATGTCATAAATGCAAAATATGTCACATACGTCAAATCTCATACATTCGTCGTATGTCCGTAGGTACATCATACATACATTTAAGTACCAATAATGTACAGTCACGTGTAATGAAATGTATACACGGACAGAATTTTGAATTAATATTCACTCTGAAAATTTCAGAAATAAATAGTCACATTATCAATATATTCTTTATAATTATCGGGATTTCTCGCAATAATGTAAATTTTTGTCATTTTGCATTTTTTTTGCAGTTTTTGCATTTTGCAAATTTATCACTGTATACATTTATCAGTGCACGTGACTGTACATGCTCGTGGTGTTTTTCCCTAAAGAGTTAAACTTCAATATTGGATTATTTTTATACAACCTGCACTCTTACTTATTTAAGATGTTACTCGTAGTACTGATTGACATGAATCTAATTCTGATTTGTTTATATAAACGTGTATAAAAGTATCTCAGAAAGGTTTTCTAATGGAATTTTCAAATGAAATTCGTTACAGTAATCCAATAGGCATAAACCATTTCTATGAGAAAGATCAAATATGTTTTTTCATTCAATTTCATTCGCTCGAAGAGAACGATAATTTAGATCACTTTTTACTTTAAGTATAGGGATTTCTACGAATATTTCGGGCAATTTTACCAATCTACATATAAATTATGCCCTTATGAAATGATTTTTCAACCTTTCAATATCGGATGAATTCATTAACTTAACACGGAAATACGGATATGGATATATGGATTAGCGGACGAATCTAAGTGCGATGTAAATTTTGATTTCTGCATACCAACAGACAAACAAGATAACGTAAAATAAAAATCAATCACCTAACACAAAAAATGATAGATTTAAAAAAAAAATTGAAATTGAAAATTCGTTATGACCCACGGACTGTGACAAATTTTAGATTTTAAACAACTTTTAGTAGAGATTTCGGTCTAGATAGCGTGTGTAGAATGTCCTACAATATTTATTTATTTATTTATTTATTTATTTTAGTAGAAGTCATTGAGGCATGCATGGCTTTTTTTAAAACGGCTATAAACATAATTCGAGTATAGCCTGTACAAGAAAAAGAACGTGTCAGCTGTAAAAAAAAAGTACCGCAGTATTTTTCTTTTTAAATTGTAAAACATTACTCCTTCAGATATTTGATTAGAAATTTATGACCCAAAACTCAATAGTAGTAAGTAGACATCGTAGGACCTCACTGAATTACTTTAGCTATATAAAATTTAATCTTCAAAGTAGGTATTGAATCTCTATATCTTCTAGCAGTGCGTAACAAGATGGACTGGAAAAATAACTACTAACTACATCTGTTGTACTTTTACCCAACTGCGCCAGTGAAAAAAAGAAAATGGATCATTCACTCGCAAGGAGAGCAAGTTTCAGCATCGCATCGATATTCATCCAGCTGTTAAGCTTATAAAGGGGATCAAAGAAAACTCATGATGAAAAGTCGTGAAACAGACGAGGCCTTGGTGCGCACGGATTGGTTAGATATGATCTATGATGGGTTGATTTGAGCTCCTCCGCCGCCGTAACATGCCGTGCTATCCTCTAAATATACCCAAAGAAGATTTATAGAGGGCATTTTCTGACGTGACTGGGGTCAAATTATAAAATATCCCGGAAACTGTATGTACTTTTCTTTGATGCCCTCTATAGACCTAACAGCTAAGCCTCGATTATGCTAAAATAAAACCACTGTCATACCACGGTCACTGCAAAAGAATTCCGTTTCATTTTAAACAATTAATTAATGCCATTAAAGTCCAAAATTAATAATGACTTTTTATAGAGTGAATGAAAAAGTGTAATGAAACTCTTTTCATTTAATTTTTGACTTTAAGTATATAGCAAGAAAGTCTGAAATTTAGTGCCTTTTTTTGCAGTATCTGTGTTATGACTATGACTATGATCATGGTTTTGCTTAATCAAGGACCTGGATGAATTTCGATTGATGAGTTCCAGAAATGGAAAACTTAGAAACACTTCACTCACAGTCACACCCATCATTGATTTATCTTTCCATTAACTTCAATTCTCTTGCTCCAGATGTTTTATACATATAGATCTGCATAGATAGGGACTTAGTACAGTCCCATCGTACCCTAAATAAATACATTAGTATAAGGCGTTAGGTACTTAATGACTTTGAACAGACATCGTTACCATTCGATTTGAATAAATACAATGGTAGATAGGTTCCTACCTACATTAGTAATGTTCAGACTTAAGGACGTTTACATAGAGAAATAATTTACCGGTACGGGCGGGCCGGTAAGAGTAAACATACGCAAAGGATTTCCGCCCATATGTTTAAGAAAATATGGGCGCGAATCCGTTGCACTTGTTTTTTGACATATTTAGTGTTAGAACGTAAACAAAGAACTATCATCATTTTTGTTACTATGGAAACTTGTAGGGGCAGGTAGTCGGTACCGGTAACCTGTTTCTACAACACCGACCTGACCGACCGCAAGATCGACTTGGGTGCTGGGACGCAAAATATCTTAACAGTATAATGCTTTTTTATGAGTATTTTAAGGTGTTGTATCGCAACAAGATGGCAACTAAGCATCGCATTGCAGCTAAACGAGTTGCTTGACTTTTTTTAGGGCTCTAACCACTCGTTAACAGCAGGGGCACACGATGCGTTGCGGCGCCGCAACGCACCGTGTGCCCCCGCACTAAACGACTGCCATGGATGTTCATATGGCAGCCGGGACTCTTCAAGGCACGACCAGACCAATGCAAATACCCATATTCATACATACAAATATTTGCACTGAGCGGGGATCGAACCCACGCCTCCTGCGTAGCGGGCGCGGTCACTACCGCGGACCGCCACGCCACAGACTAGGCTGTCGCCACGCCACAAAGGCTGTCTCCTCGCCTCTTCTCGCCTCGGAACGATTAAAGTCATATACTTAATCGTTCCGCGCCTTATCCGTGCCGTATCGTTTCTATAATTATAATTCATGCCATATTTATGACATCAAGTTGAACATACTGGAGTAGAGGACTTAGGGGTCTCAGGACTTTAAGTAAGTAAATTATCTCATTCCCAGAGCCATTGATTAATGCCAACTGACATACAATAATGTTCATGGGAATAAACGCGTTCATGGTATAGGTATACCTTTAGATTGGCTAACATTCGAGGATTAGGAGAGGATTTATTCTGATCCACTAGGTACCATTTTTCTAATACCACGTGGTAATTCTTTTTTATCACATTTATATTATTTTCCGAACGAATGTAAATGTTATATACCCTCCTGCTAATTCCTATACCTAAACATATTGTTAGTTTACTTTCCAAGTTTGTTTTACTAAGCCCTTATTTACTGATAGTTAATATTGGTCTTTTACCTGTAGTTATATACCTTCAAAACTTGAAGATATTCTCAACAATTAATAGCCGCACTATCTTACAATAGTTCAAAGTGAAATAAACAACATAGTAGACTAAAGTGCTTAGCAATAGGGTGAATTTCCCAAATGGCTTTTTTTTTTGTCTTCGGTGAAATTAGTATTTGAAAAAAGGAATATTGTTCTGAATTATTTTTTTTAGTGTTCAATAGGTTGTTAATGAGTTGTGGCAAAAATATATTTAGGCTAGGACTATATATAAAGGTAGAAATAAATACATAAACCTCTATTTTCTTCAAATCGGTGCTGTCCCTCTACTTTTTTTACAAACAAAAAAGCTTATACACTAATAAAAATAAGTAAATTAACTATAATAAATTATTCTATTTCATAGAATATTAGTTTTATTATTAATTTAAGTCATATTTTATTATATAATTAACGAATATTATTACTGAGAGGCACAAACGTACTTGTCCTGTGAAATGTTCTCAAATCGGTGACCAAAAGTAATTTACACATAACTTTATATCGACGAGTCCGACAGTGTCCCCACCTCAATTTTATTTCTCTCGTTAGTGCCTGCTAGTGCGCAGTCAGGACGGACGAATGTTAAATCACTGCATATTCCCGCCAATAATATAAGTACGCCATTTTAGTTGCTCCCGGACAATTATTTTATACTATCGGTGGTGGCATCTTTCTAGTGTAGTAAGCAGTTTTATTATTGTTTTTTAGTTCTAATAGAGGTAGAAAGTGAATTAGCTTCATTGATTGTTATTGAATTTAACCTAGATATTATGCATTTTTTCTAATATTCTAAAAAGTGTGAAATTTCTCACGTCGGTGTTCGCAGATCGGTGTAATCGGTGGTCTTTATTACCACGGATATGATAATTTACACCGAAAATGATAAGAAAAGACGAATCGGTGTCTTACACCTAATATCGGTGTTTTGATTCAAGATCAATGCACAGTTTTGTCACATCGGTGGATTGCTTTATCATATCGGTAGATATTTTTTCATCTCGGTGAGTCGTTTTATCATATCGGTTGATCCCGTGCGATTTCGTTAAATATACAAAGGAAAAATGGAACATACAAGAACATACATATAAACACATACATACATAGGGGGGACTTCAATGCCAAAGTGGGAATACAAGAACGCAACGAGAAGAAAATCGGATCATAAGGAGTGGTATGCAGAAATCGCAGGGGGCAAATGCTAGTCAGCTTCCTCGAGTCACAGGCATCTCTTCTTAATGAATAGTTTCTTTAAGAAAATACCCCACAAGCAGTGGACTATAATAAGGAACGATATAGACTTTTTTCATAATGGTACCTAAGCATCCTACCTAAGATACCTACATTCAGACACGATTGTAAAAAATTGTTAATGAATAAATGAAATGAAATGAAAAAATCAGAGATCAACAAGTGTGATCAACAAGTTTAATACTGGAAGCGATTACCGACTTATCTGAGGCTCTCTAAATATCAAGATTCCGAATGATAAGGTCAGCCCTCCCACCTACGCCGTTCCAAGTAGCTCTAGGGTCGCAATACTGGAAACCTCTAGGGAGGCATTGACGGGAAGGCCGACTAGTGGTCAAACCATTGCATTGTGGGGCTCCAATCCTGAAAGAGCTAGCAACCCTCTTTAATTCCGTCATCCCGCAAGGGCTAACACCTAGGGCATGGAGCGGGAGTGCGGTGGTACTGTTCTTCAAAAAAGGTGACAAGACCTTGCTGAAGAACGCAGGCCATCTCACTCCTGAGTCATGTCTACAAGTTGTTCTCGAGAGTCGTCCCAAATCGCCTCGCAGGTAATCTCGACGAGTTCCAGCCACCTGAGCAAGTCAGGTTTTGAAAAGACCATAGTACCGTGGACCACATCCATATACTGTTTGGCAGATTGTAGAAAAGACTCAGGAGTACAACCAGCCGCTGTGTATGGCGTTTGTGGACTACGGAAAAGCTTTCGACTCTATCGAAATCTGGGCAGTGCTGAATGCGCTGCAGCGGTGCCGCCTCGATTGCACATCGAGGTGCTGAGATGCTTGTATTACACTGTCGAAGAAGAAGACAAAACCCATTAGCCTCCAACGTGGAGTGAGACTGGGAGATGTTATATCTCCCAAACTATTTACCAACGCATTGGAGGACGTCTTTAAGACTCTGGGCTGGACTGGGCGGGGTATCAACATTAACGGTGAGTACATCTCGCACCCTTGGTTCGCCGACGACATCATAATAGTTGCGGAGTCGCTGGAACAACTGGGCAAAATGATGCACAGCTTGTATGGAGCTTCTCGACAAGTCGGCCTCAGTGTAAACTTGGATAAAACCAAGATACATAATCTTGGTTTTATCCAAAACGAACATGTTGTACCGAGAGCAATTGCCATCGAAGGAACGACACTCGAAGTTGTTCAAAAATAGGTATATCTATCTGGGGCAGGTTATTCAGCTCGGTAAAAACAACTTCGAGAAAGAAGAAGCCAGAACAATCCATCTGGGGTGGGCAGCATTTGGCAAATTACGTCGGGTCTTCTCCTCCCCCTTGCCGCAATGCCTTAAAAAAAAGGTTTTCCGACCAGTGCGTTCTGCCTGTTATGACTTACGGTGCCGAAACGTGACCACTGAAGGTGGGGTTAGTCCGTGACCTAAAAATCGCACAGCGGGCTATGGGAGCAAGCTATGCTTGGAGTTTCTTTGATGGATAGAATTAGAAACGAGGTCATCCGACATTACAACCAAAGTTACCGACATAGCTCGCAGAATAAGTAAGCTGAAGTGGCAGTGGGCTGGCCACATCTGCCGATGGACTGATTGCCGTTGGAACAGACGAGTCCTAGAGTGGAGACTGCGAGGAGTAAAACGGAAGGTGGGACACCCCCTGGCCAGGTGGACTGACGACCTACGAAAGGTGGCTGGGAAGGACTGGATGCCGAAGGCGGAGGATCAGCAAACGTGGCGCATATTGGGAGAGGCCTATGACCAGCAGTGGACTGCAATAGGCTAATTGATTGATTTGTGTTACCAGCTTATAAACGTTCTTTTTTAAATTAATTATATATTATAAAAAAAGAATAGAAGAAAGTAAATATAATAAAATAGGTACCTATATAATTTCAAAAAATATAATATTTTCATTGGATCTTCAAGAACTCTATTCTCGTCGGATATGATCTTCTTCAGGTCAGGCATTCAGTTTTAAGTCACTCTTGTAAAAATAAGGCACCTACTATTTCCTTTTTGATGTTCAAAGGTGGATAGATTATCATTTCGGTGGATATTTTATCATAATGGTGGATATGTATATAATTTCGGTGGATAAACTTATCAAATCGGTGTACAGAAAAAATAATCGGTGCGGGTTTGTCATGTCGGTGGAAACCAAAATTAAAACTGAATTTTCTCCATAATCTTAAATGATACGATGATGATATTAAATTTGGGGATACATGATTATCACAAAGATTACATAAAACCTTAAAAATATACAAAAAACATATAAATGAAAAAGTTCACCGATATGATAAAAAAAATGGCATTTGTTGAAATTCACCCAATAATCTTATTCAAAATCCCTAGATTTGTGGTTAGTACTCGATACAAGTTTAACTCACAATATGCATACCTCGACGTGTGCTGTAGGGCATACAAATCCCTCAGCTAGATTTAGAAACAATTTTCTTAAATTCAAACAGATGTGTGGTCATTGTTCTTTACTTATGAAAATACTATTTCATAATCCTCGTAAAAGGCTGACATCGAGCAAATAAATCAAAGTTAAAATAATACTTTTCAGAAAAAATATGATCTTTTATCATATTAGTATAATGTGTAGAGTTTATTTCAAGTTACATTGACTGTTGACCTCTGTAGGCATTATGTATTCCAATATAACAACCTCAAAGATTCCATTGATAATCCTAGCTGCTGCCAGGAATGGGTGCCTATGGGAACTCATTCCAGGCATAAAAGTAACCTACGTGTTATTTGTTTCTGTTTTTATCTAGTCTCTGCGTTCTGTCGTATTACTTTTATTTAATCTGTGGTTCCGTTCTAAATTCATTTCGAATTTTAACTTGTTCAGTAGTTTTTTGGTGTTCTCGTGTCCATTTGGTGAAGACCCCTTACGATCTTTACGATCCATGTCCATGTCCATGTCTTCAGTGTCGGCAGCACGAGTGCTACGCCTCTGGATTTTCCATCAGGTGATGGTGCTTGTCTGCCACATAAGTGGTATAAAAAAATACCAGATTTGATAAAAAAAATTACAATCCCTAAATTTCGCTGTGTTTCTCTCTATAGATATAACAGGTAAATGCTATACCTAGGTACCTCTTAGGTATAATTCAAGGACTCCACCCGTCATTAGCGAAAAGCCGACAAGCTGCCGAGACAAAGGGCAAAGGAACGTAAATAAGATGGGATGACGAGAACGTCCAATCGGAAGCCGATTGTGAAGTCATAGATCACAAGCTTCTATTGTACATTTTAATCTGTATTAAAATTAATGAAACAAGGTCTTTTGAACAAAAGAAACGTCAGAAAATTAATATTGCATGAAAAGTGATGATTCTTCATTTTTGATATAGGGACAAAATCCAATAGGCTCGGCAAATATAATTTTGGTATTCAATTAATATTTATGTATACCTATCTTGGAACCTATAATTTCACTGTGTACCAAATTTCATCAAATTTCATACAAACTTTCATCCCTTATTTGAACCCTTCAACCCTCTTTTTCATAATAAAAGTTAGACGATATCCTTTCCTGAGGTTTAATTCATCTTTGTACCAAATTTCATCAAGCATCTGATGAGGCCATCAGCTGAGTGCCACCATTGTATAATGGTACATGTCTATAATGGTGTTCCTCTTTTCCGAGACTTTGCCTTCAACTTACGATTAGGCGAGGTGAAGTAAAATTGACGTGTCGTATATAAAAAAAAGATCTATAATATGTAGTTTACGCTTGAAAGACAGACAGCCCGTTACCTTCGCATTTACAATCTTCTTCATCCTAGCGTTAATTTCCAGTCGCATCCGAAGCTTTCACCTCGGAGTCTGGGGTCCGCTTTACCAGTCTGGGGCTGTCCATTAATCACGTGAGGCTCAAACGGGGGGGAGAGGGGGGGGGTTCGGAAAAAATCACGAAATATCACCAGGGGGGAGGGAGGGGTATATTGAGATATCACGTGTATTTATTTTTTCTTATAACTCGAGATTTTTGTCACGATTCTCAGTTTTTAAGCATTCATTAAAGAATAAAAAAATACACGTGATTTTGGCTAGGGGGGGGGGGTAGTCCAAAACCTCACCACGTATCACCATGGGGGAGGGGGGGTTAAAAAATTGCTAAAAAAACATCACGTGATTAATGGGCAGCCCTTAACTACGGATTTGGCTAGACCTCGATTTTTTCAGTGAAGCGATTGCCATCTGACTGTGTATGAATTTATGTAACCACTTACTTGGAGGATATTTCCTGTAGCTGATATCAGTGTAGACAGCCAATGGTGACGCACACACTATCGAGATGACCCACAGCACTAGTATGATCCTGGAGGCTCTGGTGAGTCCCGCCATGGTGTACAGGTGCAGCGGGTGGCAGATCGCCAGGTAACGCTCCAGGGAGAACGCTGCTATTGTCAGCACGGAGACGTAGGTAGCCCTGGAAAGACAATAGGTATTAACTGACTGGTAAATGGTTAGCCATTAATAAATATTGTAGGACAGTCTACACAACGCTATCTAGACCCAAAGTAAGCATAGCTTAACTGGCTTGTGTTATGGGTTCTAGAATGCGGATTACCATACTTAGATATTTTTTTAAATACATACATATACATGGAAACACCCAGACCAATGCAAATATTCATATTCATGCATACAAATGTTTGCACTGAGCAGGGATTGAACCCGCGTCTCCTGCGTAGCGGCCGCGTTCACTACTGCTACGCTACGCTACGTTTTAAGCCCGTACCAGACGCTCCAATTCGGTCGGGTCCAACCATCCGACAGCTTCCGCAAGCCGACAAGTGTTGCCGTTTCGGGAAAAATAAAAAAGTCAGTGTTGCCGTTTCGGGAAAAATAAACTTTACCAAAATGTCACTAGATTGTAAGGAATAAAATAAAAAATTAATTATTTATTATTATTATATTTTAATTATTTTATTTTATATTATTATAAAATAAAAAATTAATTATTTATTATTATTATATTTTAATTATTTTATTCCTTACAATCTAGTGACATTTAGGTAAAGTTTATTTTTCCCGAAACGGCAACACTGACTTTTTATTTTTCCCGAAACGGCAACACTTGTCGGCTTGCGGAAGCTGTCGGATGGTTGGACCCGACCGAATTGGAGCGTCTGGTACGGGCTTTAGTTTAGGACTTAAATGTCACTACTGAGAGTTCTAACAGAAAACCTTAACAATGCTTTGCCTGTTCTGAGTGCCTAGTATGAGCATTTTCACTTTTTTTTTTTACCACTTAGGTGGCAGACAAGCACACGGCCCACCTGATGGGAAGAGGTTACCGTGGTCTATGGACATATGCGAACAGTAGGATAGCAGTCAAATATTTTTGTGCCACTCACACTAGGCGCTCTGGCAATTGAATCCAAGACCTTATGCACAGCTACCATACTTGCTACCAATGATTATGTGCTTTTGAGGCAATCTAAACTCGTTAAACTGTACTATTAAAACTATCGGGATATTTACCAAGGTATTGTTTGGAGTTACCCGATACATGCCGATACTTCGGCGCAAAAGAACTCGAAAGAGGGTAGATCGATATATTTACTCCTATAAACTTTTTCACCGTTTACCGCCAGTACTACAGTTCCTCCGTGATCATGGTGCTTGCAACAGCGCCGAAATATCGGCAACTCCAAACAAAACATGGTAAATATCCCGATAGTTCTAATATGTAGTAATGTGAACGACCATGAAAGTTTAAATACCTAACTCTATCGTTGAACTGTAAATAAAATACAACACAAAAGATAGTTTTGTTACTTCTATTGTTATCTGTCACAATGTCACTCACAGCTGTTAGCTCAAGACATATTGTTGGAGAACTCCCAAACGAACGGTATCGGCGTAACCTAATAGATCGTCTGTCTAGAATTTCTAGCAATAATATTTCATTTCGCTCACATCCATTGATAATGAAGAAGTTACGTGATCATAGACTAATGTTTACTTGCACAGAATTTTTAGTAGATACCTACCTAACTGACAACACATCAACTATTTGCGTCTTAAAGAAAATCGTAAGGAGAAAAAACTGTAGGTATAAAATATTTCTGCTAAAAATATTGTGAAACTTATGCCGAAAATGTGTTTTACAACACACCTGCTCATAACAGTGTTATTATTTCACCGCAAATAGGCACGGAATGACACCTATTATCAAACTGTGACTTTTTCATTACTATTATTCACAAGTGAGTTATAGATTCTTTTTTAATTTAATAGGTTAAGTTTCTATGTTCTTAAAAAAGTTTCGATACAAAAAAGAACGTGTTTAATAGTACTAATAAATTTAATATGCTTATTGTATGTTCATTTGATGCGTTTTCGTATTTAAATAAATAATTTCAACTTGTGATATTTGTTTAATAAACAAAATTTTCACTCAAATTTAACTTTTTTTTCTTTAAGTACAGAAAAAAAAACAGTAAAAAAAAAGTTGAATTCAAACCTCATTTTTTTTTTAAATATGGCCGACCGCCATTGTTAGATGCGCGCACATTGGAAAACGAATTAATTTGTGGCATTGTTTATTTAGTATTTGTAGTGTTATGTTATTCGCAAGTGTGTTGTAAAACGTCGTATGGCACGCGTGAGCATGATGATTACCGTCCTCAGCTCTCTTAAGACCCTCGCCTGCCGGCTCGGGCCTCAATAACGCCTCGGCGGTAATCACCAACATAGCTCACTTGTACCATAATGTACTATTATAGAATTTGTTTGTTTGTAGGCTGGATATAAGTTCAAGGATCACTTTAAAACCGCTGAACAGATTTATATAATAATATCATGGCATTATAAAATTAAAAAATAAAATCCTTTGTTTTGCCTTCCCCAGTTGAAATCAACAAAATAAAAAACTTTTACAACACACCTGCTCATAAAAGTGATATTATTTTACCGCAATAGGCTATTTGACTAATTTTCAAAAACCATTTCAAATGATTGCTTATTACAGTATAAACATATCACATTAATATTTCTGTAAAAAAGCAATGCATTATGTTAAAAAATCAATGCTAAAGTTTAAATTTTCAAAAGTGCGCGAAAAACGCTAGGATATTTAAACATGGCGATGCGTGTGATTTGTGACGTCACTCTATTGTAGGTAAGTTGCTGTTATCATCGGCTCGCACAAAATTTGTATCCATTTTGAACTTAATCACAAAATATGTCCATAAAACTCGCGATAATCAAGGAAAAAGCAAATAATAACACCGAAACAAACAATAATAGCTCATACAACTGGAGATATTTTGGGAGCAACGACGTCACCCAGAGCTCTAACCAATCACGAGCGTTTTTGTCATAGACAATAAATCAACAAAATATAACATTTTTATATTTGAAATTCTCATAAAATACACATATTTGAGAGTATATTGTAGTCTCGTAGGTCTTTTAACGTTATTTTCTAATAGGATGGCCACAATTTGTAGTATATTTTTAATGTTGTCAAATAGCCTATTAAGCACGGAATGACACCTATTATAAAACTGTGACTTTTTCATTGCTATTATTCACAAAAGTGAGTTAAAGATTCTTTTTTAAATATTATAGGAAGTGTCTATAATTGTCTATGTTCTTAAAAAAGTTTTGATACAAAAAATAACGTGTTTAATAGCACGAATAAATTAATACGCCTATTGTATGGTCATTTGATGCATTTTCGTATTTAAATAAATAATTTCAACTTGTAATACTTGTGAAATAAACAAAATTTTCACTCAAATTTAACTTTTTTTTTCTCTAAGTACAGAAAAAAAAACAGAGTAAAAAAAAGTTAAGTTCAAACCTCATTTTTTTTTAAATACGGTCGACCGCCATTGTTAAATGCGCGCGCATAGGAAAACGAATTAATTTGTAGTATTGTTTATTTAGTATTTGTAGTATTATTTTATTCGCAAGTGTGTTGTAAAACGTTGTATGGCACGTGTAAGCATGATGACTCACTTGTACCATAATGTACTATTAAAAAGTTATACCTTGTCAAAGAGCCGCACTATTCTACCATTATTAAAACATTTGAAAATATATCACGATAACAAGGCACTATAAAAATACACAAGGAAAATAAAAATAAAAGTACATTGTTTCATATTACAGGACAATAAAAAGAAATTGATGAGGGTGTAGCGCTATCGGGAGCGCCATCTTGTTAACAACCATTACAATGTAAGCAATATTGCTCAAACACGAAGACATAAACAATTCGACTATATTCCAAATCCCACGCCTCCCACGGTAAAAGCCTCCCTTAAGCTAGGCTTTTTTTTATACCACTTAGGTGGCAGACAAGCACACGGCCCACCTGATGGAAAGTGGTTACCGTCGCCTATGGACGTGTGCAACAACAGGGGCGTCACGCGTAATTATTAAAAAAAATACAGTTTTATCCAATTTTATATATTTGCCCATATATTGGCATAGGTAAACCAAACTATCGGCATACATCAGACCATTGCCATTTGAAAAGGAAAAGTCTTTACTTAATGCAGATAAAGTTGATGATTGTGAGTTCTTGTTTTTTTACATAAAACGTAGCTGTGCCAATAATTGGAGGAGTGCCAAGATTAGGTATGTTTCACCTAGATATAAATTACCTATTGATAGGTATCTAAATTCAGCCTAGTACCTAGACAAGTGGCAATTCTTAGGCCGGCGTATTGTGTGTACGTATATACCGACCACTTTTATAAAAATACCGCGGGCATGTGAATTCTATAACTACATCGATTTGGTTGCGGAATTAATTGTTACAGCTTCATTTATTTACTATAATATGTCACAGAATCTGGTTGGAATAGCGCGGTGATATTAGGTTGGATTAGGTATACCTCGGGACGTTGTATCTTAAACCTAAATCATGAGACAAACGAGGACCTGGCGCGCGCGGATTGTTTTGTAATAATCTACTTATGCTTGGTGAATCTGAGCTCGTCCACCCCGTGCTGTTCTCAAAAGACACCTAAGAAACGCACACTGCGCGTATAGAGCACATTTTGAACACATTTTAGGTCCAAGATTTATGTCCCGTGAAACACTATAATATGTCAAAGAATCTTGTTGGAAAAGCGCGGTGAGATTAGGTACGCAGTGCGGGCTTGACCTGACGAGGACCCAGAGTACCTATTCATATTTCTTATTTAAGACAGAACCTACGTCACAGGCGTTGACAAAACCACAGAATAAATAATGTACTTCATAGCACTTCTAAATAAAATAAATGTAGTTTCACCTTTTAAATAAAATATACTAAAGATAAAGGTTGAAAAAGGTAGCGCAGACGATAAACTCAATAATATTGGTTGAGACGTGACGTGAAGTTATTTCTGTTCTATCACAAAAATGGAGTTATAATATTTGAAAGAAAGTCGGTCTGCTGGTGGTAGAAGTGGGCTGTTAGATTGCATGAGATTCGCACCCACAACTTTACGTTCACCAGTCAAAATCACGTTGATCAGAACCTCGGTTCTGCTAAAGCAAAACCACTGTCATACCATACCATGGACAGTGTTGTTGAACCTTTTAGGGCTCCAACTACCCGTAACGACTCTTATATAGATGTTCATATAGCAACTGAAACCGACGACGGCTTAAAGTGCTCTCTGAGGCACGGAGGGGTCTCAATCCGAAATCCGACATGATACGTTATACAAGATATAAATAAAATGGGATAGGATGCTGACAAATGTAATTTCATCCCTAATCTACCTTCCTTTTGAATTTGAAACTTGTGATATAATACCTTAATTTCTCGAATACTTTTTCGATCTTACTTACCTTCTGCCCTCCGTAATTTAAAGACAAAAATAATGTCACTACTTAAGTTTTATGGCTTTCTCCGAGAGCTTTAGCACCTTCGCTTGTAAATGAGAGATGAAGAAACGAATAATATGGTTCCTGCCAAGTTCTCTTTTTAACGTTTATTCATTAGTAAAAAATAATGAACTATAATAAATATAAAAATGAATTTCGTGTTTGATGTTTTATTTCGGTCCAATATTTTCATAATCAGCGACGGCTTCCGTGGCGTAGCCGTAGTGAACGCGGCCGCTACGCAGGAGGCGCGGGTTCGATCCCCGCTCACGCAAATATTTGTATGCATGAATATGGGTATTTGCATTGGTCAGGTTGTGCCTCGGGGAGCACGTTAAGCAGTCGGTCCCGGTTGCCATACGAACATCTATGGCAGTCGTTACGGGTATTTGGAGCCCTACGATCGAACCTGGGAGACGGAAGGAAAAAGTTCAACAACAACGGTCTAGCTGCAATGCTTCGATATCGCCTAATGTCACCGTTGGGTTGTGGAGGTCAGATGGCAGTCGCTTCACGGAAGATATCGAGGTCCAGCGAAATCCGCAGTTAAGACGAGCTTCGGATGCGACTGGGAATTAACGCTAGGATGAAGAAGAAGTTTCATAATCCATCCATGCATCGTCTTTTTCATCTCATAATTTATGTACATACATAATTAATAACTTATTGCATTACTACCGTTTTATCAGCTGGTTTCCATAGAAGCCGTACCGGTACGAAAAAAAACAAAGAAAGGTACATCAACTATTCACACAGGGTACTCCCCGTATAAGTTCGTTCGTCCATAATTCTGATAAAATATCAAAGTATCCGACGCCGACGTTAGATTTTGGGAAGAGGTCCCGCGAGAGATATTATCGAAGCGTTGAGAAAATATTATCTTCTAAGTTTTTAAAAAGCTCAAAGTGCTCACACCCATTGCAACTTAGCAATGGGTGTGAGCACTTTGAGTTTTCTAAAAACTTAAACCTGCACCATTATTTTGATACAAGCAAAATTTATTTGGCAAACAAATCTGAACTAAAAACTGGTTTCCTTGTCCCCTTTAAGGCACATTGGAGACAGATAAAGCGGCCAACTTTAAAAATAGTCTAGCAACGTTCCTGTTGGCAACTTTCGACAGAACCAGCCCTGTGGACTTTCATAATTGGTTTGTTTCGTTATTTGTTTAATTTCATTGTTGGCTTGATTATGTAGGTGTTCAAAAGTCAAAAAAAATATAGAAAGGTTTAACATGAACAATCTAAATATTACAGAAACAAGGCACATGCAGAACGTTTAAGTTTTTAAATATTGTAATCTAAACAACACCTTCCGGCAACACTCGAGTATCGCGTTTCTTCCTGAAAACTGAGAATAGACAATAGAAAGACAATCGTACCAAATCGTCAGCGTCACTAAAATTACATATTTAATTAGTCCAAGAGTCAACAAAGCCATGCTACGGAAAAAAATGCAACGAATGTTCAATAACACCTTTCAAAAAGATAAAAGCTAAATACCTCAAACACGTTTGAATTGAAAATGTATTTCAATTCAAACGTCTTTGCAGACCACTCGAAGATAACCGCATCTATTTGTGAGCACATTATATGCGGTTGAAGAGGTTTGCATCTTATACCTTTGTTCGCTTCACTTGACTTGACTTCACTAGACATTTAATCGGTTGAGAATAAATCAAAGAAAGTCTCAACAGTATTAAACAAATAACAGTTCATTGACTCGTTTCCAGTTACTGAGTAAATATAATTTTAAAAGTAAAAAAGTACTTCAGACAAATAATTTATAAACTGAAACCTTTGAGTAAGTGCATGTTTCGAACATTTTTTTGCAATCGCTGAGCCGCGGTCAACAGCAAGTTCAATAGGTAATTATTTTGCAGTATTCCCAGTTATTTTGATTATGATTTATTTTATCACAATTGACATGCCTATTTGATTTTATTTGATAATATACTATTGAAAGTCTAATTTTATGACTATTGACATTATGTACGTATTTCAATTAATTGTAATGAAGTTGTAGTATGCATGTCTAGTAATTGTTTATATGCCTCTAATTTGCATGCCGCAAGGCCAAATGTAGTGATACATTTGTAACAAACATGTACCAACTCTTAACCTACATTTGCAAATAAATGAATATTATTATTATTATTATTATTATTTAATTTCAGTCTAACACAACACAACTGACTCATAACCATAACTTTTGTAGTTGCATCAACTATGGTAATCTGGTAAGAAAAAACAGAATTCATTGGTATTAAGTAAGGAGCCAACTGGAAATCATAAATAATACGATATTACGGTTATAACTCCGGGCAAGAGTGGGTGTGCTAAAATGGAACGGAATTAAAACAATTAGATATACACTAACTTTTAAACTCTCGCGTTCCATGATATACAATAATGTTAACGGGAATTAACGCGATCATGGTATAGGTACATACATACCTTTGATTTGCCTGACGTTTCGACCAGGTTACACCGGCCGTGGCCGTTACAGTCAGCCTGTGACCACGGCCGGTGTAACCTGGTCGAAACGTCAGGCAAATCAAAGGTATGTATGTACCTATACCATGATCGCGTTAATTCCCGTTAACATTATTGTATAATTAGATATACAGTTAGATAAATAATAGTATTAGGTGCTTAACGGTCTTGTGCAAGTGCTAGATAATCTAAATAACCCAGGATGGGAATCGAATCTACAACCAGTCCCTTTCTAGGCCAATACTCTGACCTACTGAACAACATTTTTGGCATTATAGATGCGATAGGATTTGATTTGACAGATGGTTTTGATATGTAAAGGGAACGGGAAAGGGGTAACTTCAAATACAAACATAATACAATAATCATTCAAAGAGTATTTCTGAAATATGTACAATAAAACAAAAACTTAGAACTAGAAACTATTATTACTAAAACATTAAGAAATTAGTATGCTAACTATTCGATTCCCGCCCGGGTTCGAGTCCCGCCCGAGGTCTATTCTCTTTTCTATACCATAATCAATTTGAGTAGTTAGCACAATAAATTCTTTAAAATTTCATTCAATATGTAATTAAATAAAATTGTTTATTTAATGCGTCATATGACACGCGAAAAAGTAACTAATCCGTCATCACCAGTTACAACCTCCTTTTGGTCTCCCAATCCGTCTGATCTCCCAACCTCGCACCAGAGCCTGGTCTGTCAATTAGGAGATTACCGACAGCAGGTAAGGTTGGCTTTGCCCCGTAGGCTTCTTTCGTAACTGGTTATGACAGTTGGTTATGAAAACGACAATTTAATTCTATTTTCGTAACTGGTTATGAAAGCAAGAAAAAAATTCCACGTTTGTAGCTGGTTATGACCATGACAGTTACGAAAATGGACGAAGCCGGTTTTAGTGGGGTCACCCCAAGGAGTGACTAAACAGTGTCAATCCTATTATCTATCCCAGGTCAGTGTGTATTTTGGACACCTTAGTTATCACTAGTTGTATTAAGTGCTGTAAAATGGAAATGAGAGGCCAAAAGCGGTCCTTGTGTAACTTCGAGAAACAATTTAGGAGGCGTACGAAACCGCGGAGACCTCAAATATTTATGCGCATTTCGTAAAAGTTTGCGTATTCAAGATGTTACAGAAGCCTACTCCATTGGGAGAGAGGTGTGACTGTGTAGGTAATGTGTGTAACGTGAGTACCTCTTTTTTTATACCACTTAGGTGGCAGACAAGCACACGGCCCACCTGAGGGAAAGTAGTTACCGTGGCCTATGGACGCGTGTAACACCAGGGACGTCACACTCGTGCTGCAGACCCTGAAGAAACCTTCTAATGCCCTACTTGAAGTGCCTCATAATGTAGTCGCTTGGGAAAACTAAGTACCTAGACAATCGTTGTACTGCAAAGATACTTTGATATTGGTGGGAGTAAAATGTAGTACTTTGCCCGAGGGACGGTAAGAGGCTACCTCTCTCTAATGAGGGACTGAAAGCAGCTGGCTTTTAGCCTTTTTAGGATTCCGTACCTGAATAGGAAAAAAACGGAACCCTTATAGGATCACTTTGTTGTTCGTCTATCTGTCAAGACTTTTTTCTCAGAATGCGTAAAGATATCAAGTTGAAATTTATACTATATGTTTGAGTCTGCTACGCCTTGAAGCTGTAGAAAAATCTAACTTCTAAGTCAATGCGATCAAAAGATATAGCCATTTATGTAACTACTAGCTTTTGCCCGCGGCTCCACCCGCGTGGATGTCGGTTATCGCGACCAAACATAGCCTATGTCCTTTCTCAAGGTCTAATCTACCCCTATACCAAATTTCATCAAAATCGGTTCAGTGGTTGAGGCGTGAAAGCGCAACAGACAGACAGAGAGACAGACAGACAGAGTTACTTTCGCATTTATAATATTAGTATGGAGTATGGATATGGATGGATAAAAATGTTGTATAAAATTTTAAGGGTCCGGACCCGTGCTTCACCTAAAGCATTTCGTAACGCCCTAAAGGTGCGTACAAATTATATAGCATAACATGTTATAAAACAATGTTATATAACATGTTTCAGTAATGTAGACACTGAAGTTAGTACAATGTTGCAAAGTTATAAAACAATGTTAGATAATGTGGACGTGTTATATAACACAAGTTATACAACATGTTACATAATCTGTACGCACCTTTGGACGGATGTATAAAAAAATTTGGATCGGTTTCGGACGGGCCTCTGTGGCTTAGTGGTCCCCCTGTTGGGAAAAGATCGCGGGTTCGAGTCCCGCCCGAGGTCGATTCTCTTTTCTATATCTATATTATCTATTCTAGTTTCAAAACCGGGCGCCACCCTCAATCCAGTTTTGTACGGAATCCTCTGCGTTCGAGCCCGACTCGCACTTGACCGATTTTTTTAGTAAAGGAGTATCTACTGCAGGAACATAATAATTTATGCCGAACGCGTAACAATCACTTTATATAACCACTCGTCAGCCACAGCTGTGTCCTCCTAAAGTTATTCTTAAGGACTGTTTCAACCAACACTGAAAACTTAGGAGAATATAGAGAGTCCTTCATAAATTTTAGCTTCAGCACAAGCATTTTATTTAGGTACAACATCGCGTGATTGAGTAACAAACATCTAAATATCAGACTAAAAGAATAATATAGATGGAACGTATAGAACCAGCGTGTGTGTGAAGCCACATAAAGTGATACTAAAGTAGCACCATCTCACTCGCACTTTTTGTGTGCATGCACGAGTGCAACTGAAATGGTGCTACTTTAGTATCACTTTATGTGGCTTCACACGCTGGTACTATACGTTCCGTCTATATTATTCTTTTAGTCTGAGATCTAAATAAGTATATTACAAACTTTCACATTTATAAATAAATTAATAGAATATGTAGGTCAATCTATCAATTAGCCTATTATTGCAGTGCACATAGGCCTCTCATGTGCACCATATCTCCCGATCCTCCACCTTCAGGTCGTCAGATCATCTGGCTAGAGGGCGTCCCACCTACCGTTTGCCTTCTCGCGATCTCCACTCAAGCACTTGTTTGCTCCAATGGCCGTCGACAGATCTAGGTTTCATATTATGGTGTGAAACATTTTTGGCAAGTCTTGGCTGTTAAAACTATTTATTGCATAAATATTTAAACCGACTGTCGACATGAATGCTATGCTTGCCAAGCCCAACCACAGAATAAGTAATAGTCCGGCGCAACTCTGTGAGTCTCCTCCTACTCAGATCTGCGATTTTCAGTTGACTTATATAAGTACTTTTTATTTTTTTAATTAGGAATATTATTTGCTAAACTATCTACATATTTTATAATTTCCTTCTAGTTCGAGATGCATCGTAACTTTTTCTGTTGCTTTTTCTCATCAAAAGTTTGTAAAGTTCCTTTCCTATTGTATTGTTGTGTGTTCATAGGTAGGTATACCCCGGGACACGTATCTTGGACCTAAATTGCAAGATAAACGAGGTCCTGGCGTCCTTGGATTGCTTTGTAATAATCTATGCTTAGTGAATTTTGACTCGTCCACCGCCGAAGCACTCCGTGCTATCATCAAAAGACACACAAGAAACATGTACTGCGCGTATAGAACACATTTTGAGCACATTTTAGGTCCAAGATTTGTCCCGAGCAATATCTACAATATACTTATGACAGAAGTGGGCGGAACATCAATCGTATCGATCAAATTATTTTCGCGATTCACAAAAGATATTGAAAGCACTTACGACTCGAGTCGCTATGATATGAAATATTTATCGCGCTCGCTTTTGACCCTGCGTCACACGTATTAACCCTCTTGCACCCACATCACATAGTGAGACACAAATAGTCACGGATTGGTCTGTCAGACCGAAAGATGCTGTTGATGGAGATGGCTACCCATTGAAATGACAGTCATATCTAACACATGTAATTTAGTTTAGTTAGATGGGTTAAATGACAATTTAGTTTTATTGATTTTAGCCTTGCAGCATAGCCATTTTGTGTTCTCCAATTAAAGACGCGTCTAATGATATACATATCATCAAGGAATCTGATCAGATTTGAATTAGTGTCATCGGTTAATACAAAATAGCAATCTACAGAATATACTATCATTGCCAAAAAGCGAAAGATGCTGTTGATAGAGATGGCTACCCATTGAAATCACAGTCATATCTAGCACATGTAATTTAGCTTAGTTAGATGGGTTAAATGTCAATTTTTTTATTGATTTTAACCTTGCAGCATAGCCATTTCGCGTTCTCCAATTAAAGACGCGTCTAATGATATATCATCCGGTAATCTGATCAGACTTGAGTTAGTGTTATCGGATCGGATACTATCATTGCCAAAAATATCTGTTAATAAGTACAGAATAAAACATTTCATTTTTCAATCTAAGACAATTGATCTGAAACAGAATTGGGAGGCACTTCCAAAGTATAATAATGTTACGACTTAAGTGTAGCATAAATATATCCAACTGATACTTGAACAATTCGACGAAAGCCGTCGTAAAACAGAACCAGATTGGAAATTCGGTATTATCATAAAATACTTCCATTATTATGAGGATAATTCTCTTTAGGGGCGTGGAAATGGCACTTGGGTTCACACCACCTACATCGTAAGATAATGTTCTAAAACATTTAATTGTAACTCGCGAGTAATTTTCGTCGCAATGGAAACTTTGTACTTTGTGCCAATTACTTGGCAGTGATAAATGGAGCTGTGTGAAGCCGAGAATGATTAACGGAGTTTGAGGCAATTTAAATAATCACAAGTTATTTGGTTACATGCATTACTTGACATTGTGTGAGGTGCCTATTATGGTTCCGAAATCGGAAATTCTGGTCCTAAGTATACCTACTGATAATACTGTGTTCTTGTGGAACGAGATTTTTAAATTGATCCTCAATTCAATTCTTAAGATGCTTTCGGGAATTCTTCTTCTATGTCGAGTATCTAATATTCTAGTTTTTTGTTTTTATCGTGCGAAAAATCCCTACGGATACTATTCCACTGCGTTTTCCGTTGACTTCGTCCAGGGCCTCGATTCTGCTAAAACACAACCACTGTCGCACCATAGAGACTGCGAGAAAATTCCATTTCATTTTAGCCTTTATATTAATGCAGCTGAAGTTTAAAATTAAATGCCTTTTTGTAGTGTAGAGCGAATGAAAGAGTGTTATGAAACTCTTTTTATTTAATTTTTTGACCGTAAGTGTATAGGAATAAGGTCTAAAATTTAATGGCATTTTTTGCAGTCTCTGTGGTGTGACAGTGGTTGTGCTTTAGCAGAATTAAGCGCCAGGTCCTCGGTAGTAGGCATAAGTGGAGGGTAATATCGGACTGGCCGGGTGCGATTCGGACTCACGTAGTAGGTACCTACCGTACAGTATTAACATTTACTTGAGGTTGCTGTTGAAATACCTAGATAAGCTTTTTTATAACGTAACTAGCTGTTGTCCGTTCCCGCAACCCACGGGAATTTATTCCCGGGATATAAAATCTAAATTCTAATGCCCTTCTTGAAGAACCCCATATTGTAGACGCTTGCCAAATAAACTACATATTTCATTTTATGTCTGCATTGACTTAGAAGTTTTTTGTTTTCATATATTTCAGACCTTATTAACTATAAATGGCTCCGTGGCGTAGCGGTAGTGAACGCGGCCGCTACACAGGAGGCGCGGGTTCGATCTCCGCTCAGTGCAAATATTGGTGTGCATGAAATATGAGTATTTGCATTGATCTATTCGTGCCTCGAAGAGCACGCTAAGTCGTCGGTCCCGGTTGCCATACTAATCTATGGCAGTCGTTACGTGTTTGGAGCCCTAATAAGTCTTAGAACTGGTCTAGCTGCAATGCTTCGATATCTGCCAATATCGTTATTGGGTTGTGGAGGTCGGATGGCAGTTGCTTCACGAAAAACATCGAAGTCCAACGAAGTCCATAGTTAGACTAGTAAAGCGGACCCCAGACTCCGAGATGACAGCTTTGGATGCGACTGGGATTAACGCTAGGATGAAGTAGAATCAGGTAGGATACCGAAAATCCTGTTTAGTACGAAATTCCTAAGTGGTCAAACAGTCGGTAAGCAACTTTTCCTGGCTCTTAACCGGAACCACTCGGGATCCCGTGCACAGTACTAACAGTACTTAGACACAATACAGCTTAATAAGCAAATATAACACTTACGCTTCAGATATTAGAGCTCTCAATTTGCAGAACCCAATGCCCCAGCTGTATGGGTACTGATGCCAGTAGACGGATAGATCGTTGGGTAGACCTGAAACAAGAAAATTTTGTTGAAAAGATTTTTTACGTTATTATTGGAGCGAGCCTATTGCCGTCAAACGGGGACCGGTTTACCGTCGGATAGACAACAGCCTTATCCTTTGCTCGCCTTCTACGAAACCCATGCGAACTATGGGAAGAGATAGGGCAGTCAGCCTATTTTTCTACGAACGCTGGTCAGTCAACTGCAAAGCTTTAACCGAAGAACCCGAAAGTTCTATTTTTTCAACCTTATATTGATACAAACTAAATCTTGCAATATATAAAAATCAATGCCACTTTTCGTTGTTAGTTTATAACTCAAGAACGGCTGAACCGATTTGGCTAATTTTAGTCTTCAAATATTCGTGGGTGTCCAGGGAAGGTTTAAAGGATGAGAAAATAGGTGCAGCGGGAACGGGAAAAATATGGCGGTACGAAGTTCGCCGGGACAGCTAGTACAATATAATAAAAGCTTTTCTTGGTTCAAAACACCGATGTAGGTGCGTATAACGTATGCTTGCAATTTTTTCTAACCACGAAAGTAAGTACTACTCGGGACATATATCTTGGACCTAAAATGTGCTCAAAATGCACGCGCAGTACACGTTTCTTGGGTGTCTTTTGAGGATAGCACGGGGTGCTACTGCGGTGGAGGAGATCAAATTCACCAAGCATAGATTATTACGAAACAACTGACTGCCTCTGTGATGTAGCGGTAGTGAACGCGGCTGCTACGCAGGAGGCGCGGGTTCGATCCCCGCTCAGTTCCAATATTTGTATGCATAAATATATTATAAATATTTGCATTGGTCTGGGTGTTTCTATGTATAATATGTAGGTATGTATTTACAAAAAAAAAGTATCTAAGTAGGTATGTATATCCGCATTCTAAATTCCATAACACAAGCTAATTAAGCTTACCATGGGTGTAGAAAGCGTTGTGTAGAATGTTGTGGAATATGTATTATTAGGGTCCATATTGGCTTACATAAACTTTTAAATCCTATTCTTTGTCTTACTACCGATTTGTGCTCATAATAATCACTCTTCATAATTTTTAGGAAGAATGATCATTATGACTTTAAATGGTATGAGAAAATTTTTCGGAAATCCGATGATAGGAGTTGAAAAGTTATGTAAGAAAATGCGCACCCGTATTATTATTATTATTTACAATCGACGCGCGGCTGGGCCTCATTTGTCTCACGATTTAGATTCAAGATACGTGTTCCGAGGTATAACAGGTATATAAAAGTAACCGTAAAAAGTCCTAGTATCGATATCAATAACATGCTGGACTTTTTTACCTAATAATATATTTCTATTTCCTTTTTATACAAGACTAGCTGACCCGACGAACTTCGTACCGCCATATTTTCCGCCCGCGTGGTATTTTCTCTAAATTTATCAGTATTTCTCTACAATATTATGCATGTATTATACATATAAACCTTCCTCTTGAATCACTCTATCTATTAAAAAAACCGCTTCAAAATCCGTTGCGTAGTTTCGAAGATTTTTAGCATACATAGGGACGGACAGACAGCGACAGCGTCTTTGTTTTATAATATGTAGTGATGATAATAGTGAAATACAAACGGAGTAAAATACACAATAGCATTAAGCCTTCAACCTTCAATAAGGTATCTAAATAACCTGAATTGTATTACTAGAATCAGTCGTATAACCTCGCCTATTGACCCTTGTTTCCTTGTCACTGAATTGGCAAAGTCAAGTTATTTTAATTAAATTATTAAGTGGATCTAGATTGAATTGGTGTCTTGTTTCATTCAATTGTTCTAATAATTGGAACTGGTAAAGTGCTATTTAGAATTCGAATAATTCCAAAGACCACTTTACCAGTATTTTGTTAAGGACAGTGAAATATAAATGTCGTAAGGGAATGGGAAGTGTCTATAGGTTTTAGCTTTTGGAGTTGTTAGGGTTCGCTGATCTTGTCACTTGTCACTTACGTAGTAACTTGTCACTTACTTGTCACTTACGTAGTAACTATTAATTAACCTGTAGTTATATTGCGAGTAGATATTGCTCGGGACTTATTTCTTGGACCTCAAAAGTGCTCAAATTGTGCTCTATACGCGCAGTACACATTTCTTAGGTGTCTTTCGAGCACGGGGTGCTACTGGGATGGACAAGCTCAAATTCACCGAGCATAGATTATTATAAAACAATCCCAGGAAGGAACAGTGCTCCGGGCACAAAAAATATTAGAATACGTGTGTATCGAGAGACCGGAACATTGCGATTGGCCACCTGCCTACTTAGTTCGAGAGCTGGTACCATTTTTTGAGTACATTTTTGAGGCAAGCTGAAAACTTGTCACTGTCACAAGTTTTCAGCTTGCTTCGAACATGTACTCAAAAAATGGTAACAGCTGTCGGATTAACTTTAAACTTGTGTGTGTGTGAAGACTGCCAATCAAAAAGCTCCGCTCTCTCGATACGTTTTCTTTACGAATTCGAATGTTTTTCGAACTCGGAGTAACTATTAGGTAATCTGTGCTCGGGGCGCTGAAGTAGTTCCTATTGGAATAACTTTACTCATAACAATAAACTTTGTGTGGACTCTCAAATTAATACAATAATAACAAAGTTTACACTGTGTCAAGGCTCAAGGCTCAAGTTCCCGGAAGTCGTAAAAAATACTCATTACAGATTTTGTACATATTTAAATTGTATTTAGTAGGATAACTGAGATGTAATTACATAAGTATATATTGTCAGTAAAAATAATAAAATTAAAAATCCTTTATGAAAAAAAAAAAAAAAAGGTTATCAAACAAAATATACAATACAATATTGTACAGATAAATACCATAAAATACTGTTTCTCAAAGTTATAAAAAAGTTATGATTGATAAATAAATACACTTTCAATCAGTAGCAGATTGTCCCGTACGTTTTTTATTGCACATTATCCTGTATAATGTGCAATAAAAAACGAAATGATGAAGAATGGGCAATGTGTATGGGGAAGGATGAAAGTATCAGAGAAAAGGTTGTTAGTTGAGGAAGTGGACACTTTCGGGGGCGTAAAGAATAGATTATGATGTTTTATCTTTTGAATGTACTTAATCATACTTATATTTTTCTTAGACAATATTCAGATTGACTTAGCAGATGGCGAGTTAATTATTTCTGTGTATGTGAATCCCCAGAGGAATTAAGGAAAATAATTTCAAAATTTTCAAGAATTTGTGCCTAATATAATACCAGACACAAATACCTACAGTCTTGTAGTCTGCGATAGTAGACTCCAAAATTAGTAATTCTTTCCAGGGAAACTGTATGACGCTTTTTTAACAAGCTCCATAATGAAATTAGGGATTTACCTGTAAATAAATTAGAGAATATAGTAAAGAGGAAACTGTGCCAAAATGCAAGAATATTTGATGATATTAATTATTACTATTGTATTTAGACTAAGTAGACTAAAGTAATTGTTTGTAAATAGACCAAAAAAACACCCGCTGAGTTTCTTGCCGGAGTCTTCTCAGGGTGGGCCGCGTTTCGAACCGGTCGGTAGTCCATTTGCTAAACTAATATCACATATTTTTTTGTTAATTTTGACTGTAAATAGTTACCATTTTAATGGTCTATACAGAATAAATGATTTTTTACTTGGACTTTGATATTTGGTCTTATCTTTGGGAGTCTTGGTATAAATGGTTACATTCTGCCCCTTTCGAGTCTATCTTCAGAATTTCTGTTGAATACTCAGGTCTGTAGAACTATTTTCTTACAGACAACTTTCGCAATGGATATAATTCCTAGATCGACCTAAACTATAGACATATCTACGTACAATCACGCCACGGAAACATTGGCCTTTGGTAGACAGAAGTCACGTGTTCCCACTTGCTACGACCCTGGCATACACCATTCATTTCTACTCTCATATTTATTTCCGAATCGTTATTAATCTAACGGGAAGGAGAAATTCAGATTGCTTCTTAAATATCTTGCGGTATAACAATAATCTTATTGTGTTCTCCGTTTCGTTTCAGTGAGATTTTAAATTTTGTGATGTCTGTGTTTACCCTTCACTGAGCTCCTCAGTGGTGAAGTTTCTACTAAATAGCATTATTCGGTACAGTGCACAAAGGAGATACGGTTTCACTTCTACATGTACAACTTTATATGAAAAACTGCAACCGTATCTGTTTTGTCGACTGTACAAAGCAGATTGTCTTCATCTATGCCTCGTTAGACCAACTGGCGTAGTTTTTTTACAGTTCATGAAGTATGATAGACTCTTAACCAATGTGTAGGATAGGTATCTGCAGCCAATAGCTAGGTAGCTATTGGCTGCAGCTCTACTCGCTTGGAATTCCGATCCCGTCTCCGCAACCTATGGTACCTCATTCCAAAACTAAAAAGTCTATGTATTATTCCAAACTATAACCCCTTCCATCCATCCATCACCACCACCATCAATCCAAACTATTCTTTAAGATGCTCACAGCTACATTCTACCATCGCACCTCTCGCCATAGGCGGGGAATTCATCCTCACACATTGCAACCGGAAACGGCGCGCACTGTGCGGTATGAAAGGAACTTCATCCCTCGCACACTCAAGCTGTGGAATGAACTCCCTGCGGTGGTTTTCCTAAGCGACTACAATATGGGTTTCTTCAAGAAGGGCATTAGAAGGTTTCTTCAGGGTCGACAGCACGAGTGTGACGCCCCTGGTGCTGCATACGTCCATGGGCCACGCTAACCACTTTCCATCGGGTGGGCTGTGTGCTTGTCTGCCGCTTAAGTGGTATAAAAAAAAACTATCCTTGTACCAAAGTTCAGCCGTTTGAACGTGATTGAGTAACAAATATCCAATGGACGTTTTTTCTTTATATGATTTTTATTAACCTTTCAAATCCCCATGACGGCCTTTCACTATATTATATTATTATACGACTCAATTTTGATATTCATTGTCCAAATCTATGAACTTTTGCATTTATCAAAGGATTGGATACTTTACAAAGGGCCGGTGACCTTTTTCGTTACGAGTATAAAATATATAATGTAGTTAAAGTGAAAGATAGAAAAGAAATATATTTTATTGTACGTACCTAGTTCAAAAGAATTGTACTACTAAAACCTTTACATTTTTTGTAGAGTGGAAACCGAATGGTAAAAGTATTTTTGGACATTTCAGCATTATAGAGATAAAAGAAAGATTAGACAAAAGATTAAAGATTTTTTTTATGAAACCCACCATTTACAAAGTATGTAGCACGTACAGTCAGCGTCAGACGATCTTGACTGCAAAGTCTCAAAGAGCTAATCAAACTATTTTATTGACTTAAATTGTATTATTATCCGAACTAAAGGTGTGTACAGTACGATTAAAATCAGTTGAAGATTCGGCCAATCTCGGTAATTGTCGTGAATCCCTCGTCTCTCACATAGAGTTATCAATTTACAGATATGACGTTTAAATAAATTACCTGTTGTCTTATTGAATACAATACAAGCACGACATGAGCAACAAAACCTCCTTTGTAGCTCAAAACTAACACAAAAATATTATTTTGACGATTATTATGATACATTTATGCTTATGAACGCTAATTTCATTCGTGAAAATATTCGATTCTATCAAATTTTATCAAAATTACCTTACAGTAGTTATGTATCATGGCTTCAATAAATTTAAAGCGTGGTTAAATAATTGTTGCTCAATCTCGTGAAATTGTAAATAATGTATATAACTATTTAAAAAAGAAGATAATTTATTTAAAAAAGAAGAAAATTTACTTTCTTCTTTTTTGTTGATAAATTATTATCAACAAAAATCGGCAGAATTACGGCAAATTACCTATTATCAATTAATAATCCGATGTAAGTAACAGTACGATCAAACAGTAAAATATTGACTTATATCGATGTATTTTTTTATTTAATGTATACAAGTATAGCTTCAATAAATAATGAATTTTCAAATTCATGTCGCTTCTGCATAATTTTCTTAGGTCTACGGTTAGTAATGTCATCTTGGCAGATGCTATACATTGCGTTTATGATATTTCAAATTAAAAGCTACATAAAAGAAATCGCGGTATTGTATGTCGTGTCATTTCCGTCTCCGGATTTAGGCGATGATACCCGAAAAAAATCGAATGTTCAACTGATTTTAATTGTACTGTACCAAATACCAGAAAAATTAGTCAACAGGAGGGAGGAAAACCAAAGAATTAAGATCTTTTTAAATTTTTTGATCGTCAAGATCTATCTGAAGCTGCCTGTACTTTCATATATGTACTTGGTAAAATAAATGTAGGTATACTTTATACGCATAATAGGTGTTTTGAACTATGTTGAAAGCTTTTATTATGTATATCGTATTTAGTTTATATAATATAAGTTTGAAAAGATAGAATTGTCGTGTTGATTCCCGGTAGGGCAGAATAGGGCCACCCCATCTCTTCAGGCGCGGTCCGAGGGTGGGGGGGGGGGTCACAGAGGACATGACCCCCCCAAAACTATGCACGTCATATTGAAAAGTCCCAGTACGAGGGGAGGGGGGGTTAAATTTCTTAAGGAATTTCCGAAGTGACCCCCCCCCCCCCCCCAAACTTCAAGCTGCGACCGTACCTGCATCTCTTTCCGTGATTGTCGTAGATAGCGACAAAGGGAGAGGGCTGTTCTCTATCCAAAAGTAAACATTACAAGCCCGTGTAACGGCAATGATGTGAACACAAAGACGACATTGATACAGTTACCGGCATAAAACCGACCCCCAATTGTGCTCAAAATGCGCTCTATATGCACAGTAAGCGATTTTGGATGTGTTTTTGTGTGCTACGGCGGTGGAGGAACTCAAGTCCAATACGCACGCAGCACGCATCAGTTTACGTTTCTTTCGAAAAAAAAAATAGACTTATTTTTTCTATGTATTGATCGTGCATCTCTGTACATAATAAAAAAAACTTTTCTTTCTTTTCTTTCTTTCTTTCTTTCTGCCGCGATTTGAGGTCAAGATATAAAGTTGAAGTGCACAAAATAAAATATAAAAGGTTGGTGTCAACTGATCCTTCTCCATTTGTGTGTAGGTGGAACTTTGCACGATCATGTGATAACTTATATCCGCCCGTATATATCATCTGAGTTTGCGGAAAATCTTGTGATCTGCACATCTGTACAGGAAGGGTCGAAAGGGATAGTAACTGTAAACTTTCTTATGAAGTTTTGAAGAGTAATATATATTTATTTTTATTCATTTATTCGGAGGACCAACAGCCGTAACAAAGGTATAGTGATTGAAATTAGTTACACACAGTCAATTACAGGTCTTCGCTAATACAATTCAGACTATTTTCTAAATAGTGGACTAAAGATTATTATCGACTAAAGCCTACGCCAGAGCCTCAACATTGCAGGTAAAACAACGCCGTACCTGCTCATAAATTTTAATATGATCGTAATCACGATCTAAAATGGATAAAACCTATAGCTGTTAATGTTGCTTCAGTTGGCTTTTAAGCTTAATTGATCCACTTAGTTACAGTAGAGTGGAACTCTATCGGAGAATTTCAGCTAGGGTTGCATGGAATGGGTAGTGAAATATAAAGTTATTAGCGGCCGCCTGCGACTTCGTACGCGGGGAGTACCTATTAAGTAACAATTTAACAATGATGAGTGGTATTTCGATTAATATATACCTACCCGGCGAACTTCGTACCTACCGCCATATTTTCCGCCCGCGTGGTATTCAGATCCCGTTCCCGCTGTACCTTCTATTCAAATTTCCATGTTAGATTCTGATCCCGTTTCCGGCGCACCTTCCATTTAATTTTCTTAGTCTTTAAACCCAAGGATTAGACGCAGATGGCGAGGTACCTATTGCCTTTACCTGCCCCTAAGGGAAATAAGTGTGAGCACATGTATGTATACCTCGGGGCACATATCTTGGCCCTTAGCACATAGCGTTAAACTCCACAGATCCCACACCCGTCCGCATAGGCGATGATTTGGTCGAGCGCACGGACCAGGTTAAGTACCTAGGATCTGTACTTCATGTGACCGGTGAGATCGACCACGACGTCAAGGCACGCATTGCTGCCGCGTGGGCCAAGTGGCGAGAAATGACTGGCGTGACCTGTGATCCTAAAATGCCAGTCAGGTTGAAGGGGCAGGTCTATAAGACGATCATTAGGCCTGTTCTCTTGTATGGTTGTGAGGCGTGGCCGCTGCTCGAGCGACACAAGCAAGAGCTGCGTGTCACGGAGATGAAAATGTTGCGGTGGATGTGCGGCGTTACGCGTAAAGATCGCGTACGGAACTCTCGCATCCGCGGCAGCCTCCATGTCCGTGACATCGCGGATAAAATGCAAGAGAGCCGCCTTCGCTGGTGCGGCCACGTCTTGCGGCAACCGCCAGGCTACGTGGGGAACAAATGCCTGGCAATGGTACCCCCGCCGGGTCCAGGTAAAAGGGGTAGGCCAAAGAAGTCCTGGCTTGACGTCGTGGAGGGTGATATGCGTGCAAATGGTCTCACTACCATGGACGCCCAAGATCGTGCGAAGTGGAGAAGGAGGAGCCGGAAGGCGGACCCTGAGCTCCGGGGTCATCTTGGCCACGGATGCAATCGGGAGAATACGTCTATATGCAGATGATGATGATGATATCTTGGCCCTGGCGCACGCGGGTTGTTTTACAAGCTAACCTATGCTTGGTGAAGTTTTTTTGAAGAAGTCCACTGCCGCCGTAGCATCCCATGCTATCCTCAAAAGTTACCAAGAAACATGTATTGCGCGTTTTGAGCACATTTATGTCCAAAACATATGCCCGAGAGGTTAATATCACTACATATTATAAAACAAAGTCGCTGTCGCTGTCTGTCCGTCCTTATATATGCTTGAAACTTCAAAACTACGCAACGGATTTTGAAGAGGTTTTTTTTAATAGATAGAGTGATTCAAGAGGAAGGTTTATATGTATAATACATGCATAATATTGTAGAGAAACGCTGATAAATTTAGAGATATGCAGCGGGAACGGGGTCAGAAAACATGGCAGAACGAAGTTCGCCGGGTCGGCTAGTATCTAATAAAGTACCCAAAAATATCCAGTTACTCACCAAATAAGAGTAAAAGAAGATCGCTAACGGCCAAACTGAACAAGTAATAATTCGTAGCTGTATGCAAACCAGGGTGCCTCACAATCACCACACACACACACGCATTGCCCACCACACCAGTCAGGAATATCACCACTAGGACAATGGTAAGAGGCACTATTTCTTGCAGCGGCAATCGCCTGGCACCCATAAACCACCAAAGCATTTCTTCTTCGCTACAATCGAATTGCGACACAACAAGTGTAGTACAACGGTTGAAAAATCCATCTTTAGATTCGTTCACACGCAAAAATGTATTAATTGTTTCCATTGTTTTTTTTTTAATACCACCACTCGTTCAAAAACACTTGATTGTCACAACAGTTTGAATTCTCCACAGTTCACGCATTAATATCTATAATCCAATGAAATATTCTCGAAATAATAAATACCGAAGTAACTAAATAAAATACACATTGTCCAAAATTTTCTCTGGGCTAGGTGCAAAAGAAAGGTTGAAAATAACTCTTTAAGTAATTGTTTATAACAATTAAAATGAAAGTTGTTTTCGTAATGGTATCGTTACGTGAAGTTACCGCCAAAAGCGCTGAAAGCATGACCGGCCACGACGGTTTCGCGCGCACACTGAATTTCACCCGCTGAATCTTACAGCCTTACAGGATTCAGTTTGGCTCCATGCTTGCATGCGCTATCAGTGAGATACAGATGTCCGACATGCTTGAAGAGTGGAGACGATATGTTTATGATGCCCTAAAATTTTATTTTCAAGTCTAATCAATAGGTATAATAAATAAAATGGAAGTGACAAAGAAAGAAAGAGTATTTTACCGACGCGACGGCGACATCTTAAACGCAATCTGCATTCGAATTTTCTTCTTCATCATCACAGTGTTAATCACTGTCGCATCCGAAGGTTACACCTCGAAGTCTGGGGTCCTCTTTACCAGACTTACTGCGATATTTGCCGTGAAGCGACTGCGACCAGTTGTTGGCTCCGGCCAACAATTGGTCTGGGCTTGGTAGGGCTCCAACTACCCTTAATGACTGCTATATAATATAATGTTCGTATGGCAACCGGGGCTGACGGCTTAACGTGCTTTCCGAGGCACGACCAGACCAATGCAAATACCCGGCCATATTCATGCATACAAATATTTGCACTGAGTAGGGATCGAACCTGCGCCTCCTGCTTATCGGCCGCGTTCACTACCGCCACACCACCACAGAGGTTGTCATCAATGATCAATCTGCATTCGAATGTCTAATATATACGACTAGTACCTAGAATAAGCATCAGTTCAATCTAGACTAGCAAAGTAGGTACTCAAAATGATACCTACTTATGGTGATAATGATAATAATACCAAATAATTATATTGATTATTTTTTTTTAAATTATTATTTATTGTCAAAAATTGTAACAGTCCATAATATACTGGGTACAGTTGTCCTGTACTAATCAAATAATCCGCCCCTGATCGCTCCCGGTGCAAAAGTGCCCATCACACTTGCTGCGTTGCCACGTTGGATGGCGATGGCCAGCCTTTGCACCAGGAACGATCCGGAACGAAAGTCACCGGTCGCCTCGATGAGCCTCTGTCCGATCTCCTTAATAAGGCCTTTAGCCACCTTGCCCCAGCTCCCCTTGATATAAATTGTAGATATTATTATCGTCCGAGCCGAGCTCGACAGCCTCCGTGGCGCAGCGGTAGTGAAAGCGTGCAGGAGGCGCGGGTTCGATCCCCGCTCTGTGCAAATTTTTGTGTGCATGAAATATGGGTATTTGCATTGGTCTGGTCGTGCCTTGGAGAGCACTTTACGCCGTCGGTCCCGTTTGCCATAAGAACATCTATGGCAGTCGTTACGGGTAGTTGGAGCCCTAAAAAGTCCAAAAACAACGGTCTAGCTGCAAAGCTTCGCTATCGCCTAATGTTAACATTAGGTTGTGGTGGTCGGATGGCAATCGCTTCACGGAAAATATCGAGGTCTAGCCAAATCCGTAGTTAAGACTGGTAAAGCGGACCCCAGACTCCGAGGTGAAAGCTTCAGATGCGACTGGGAATTAACGCTAGGATTAAGAAGAAGATTATCGTCCGAGCTAATGGTGTGTACCAAATATCAGAATAATCAGTCATCAGTAAGGGGGAAATACCAAAGTATTAAGATCATTTTGATTACTTTGTTAGTCAAGATCGATCTGATGCTGACTGTAAGTACTTACTTACAATCCGTAAAGATGTTTACTGTAAAAGTATTGTTCAGGCATTTTGTAAAATGTGAAACATTTTTAACCGTAAGTTCCTTCCAACCCTTACTGGTGTCATTTTTCAGGAAAACTCAAAGCATTTTTAAAGAAGAAGGATAAAATTTGGGTTAAACCACAGAGCAAATAAGTAGATAGGTAGATATGTGTGAAATGAAATGCATTCACACTTGCATATTGCTCGGGACATACCTATATCTTGGACCTAAAATATGCTCAAAGTGTGCTCTATACGCGCAGAATACGTTTCTTGGGTGTCTGTTGAGGATAGCACCAGCACGGGGGGCTACGGCGGTGGACGAGCTCACAAAACAATCCGCGGGCGGTAGGGCCTCGTTTGTCTCGCGACTTACGTCCAAGATAAATGTCCCGAGGCATAGCACCGTAATCAGCGTGGTTCCCTGTTGCACCCTAGTATTTCACCTCGCAGCACGGGGTTCATACTCTATGGGTTCGCTTACTCGCCATAACTTACCACTTCTCATTTATACGCGTGTACTTACTTACCTACATATATATTCTGTGATGAAATATCAAGCGCGCAAAGATGAAAATTTAAAATAATTTGTTTTAAATGGGAATTGTGACTCTGGGACTCGAATTATTGAGTCATAACTGTATTTTGGATACCTAAATTGTACACAATTCTAGTGTAAATACATATGTACTTAGGTACGTAGGTACCTAGGTATAATGGAAACTCAACGCTCTGGCTGGCTTCTAGTGTTTACGACTGTAAAGGGTCCTTCTACATGTCTGTGCTGTCAGTGGGAAAACCAAAGGCTTGTCCTATTTATCTTTTGCACTGACGGCACAGAATCTCTCTGTTCTTACAGCGTCGGCTGTACGAGTGTAACTCCCCTGATGTTGCACTCGCCCATAAGCCACGTAAACCACTTACCATCCGGTGGGCCGTGTGCTTGTCTGTGACATAAGTAGTATAAAAAAAACACGTAGCTGAGTACGTGATTTTTTTTTTCAATTAACTATAATGATGAATCTGTATTCATCTGCGGATGTTAGCAGCGCACGCGTCCGCCGATGTGCACCCTGTCCACACCTCGGTGGACGCGTCCGCGCATATCATCTGCAGATGAATCTGTCTACGTGTAGAGGAGCCATAAGAAGAAAATAATTACAACACAAGATTTTAACAAACATCGTCACATATTTCAACAAATTTACACTAAATCTAATTATTTAGATAAGCCCGTGTTGGTTCCCGGTGGAGTAGAATAGATAGAGCCACTCCATCTCGTCCTGTGGTTTGTGCTGGATGCCTAGACAAAGTGACATTTTATTGATGTAATCGCTTTGAAGCGAACCGTTTTAAAATTTTAACAGTGATTTACGTGATATTGCAGTGATTATAGTAATAATGATAATTGTGAAATAATGTATTTCGAGTTACAAAGTCTCAAATTTCATAAAAAAATATACCTAGCTATATTAATGATTTATGTTAATTTCATTCTACAATTAGCGATTCCACTGGCGTTTTCGCCAACAGAATGTCACGCAGTTCTCCATTCGAGAGTAAACGTACAACCCATTATAGTGCCCGCTAGACGGCAATAGGCTCACCCCCTATTACGTGAGACCGAAAATCATAGTTCGCGAAATGTGGGTGTTGAATGTTAATGCATCTCTGCCTACTTCCTTTGGGATTTTACAGGCGTGAGATATCGGTCCTACATAGGCAGCCTCTATGGCGTGGCGGTAGTGAACGCGACCGCTACGAAGGAGGCGCGGGTTCTATACTCGCTCAGTGCAAATATTTGTGTGAATGAAATATGAGTATTTGCATTGGTCTAGTCGTGCCTCGGAGAGCAAGGTAAGCCGTCGGTCCCGGTTGCCATAAGAACATCTATGGCAGTCGTTACGGGTAGTTACTGTTGGAGCCCTAAAAAAATCCAAAAAGCAACGGTCTAACTGCAAAGCTTCGATATCGCCTAATGTTAACATTGGGTTGTGGAGGTCAGATGACAATCGCTTCACGGAAAATATCGAGGTCTAGCCAAAATCCGTAGTTATGACCAGTCTGGCGTCTGGGGTCCGCTTTACCAGTAAAGCGGACCCCAGACGCCGAGCTGAATGCTTCGGATGCGACTGGGAATTAACGATATGAGGAAGAAAAAGATGTGGCCCCGAGCGGAAGCGAACCAAACCAAGAACGGAGTTGAGTACTTAGGTGTAGTGCCGAGTGGAGGGTAGTGGGACCGGGCGATTCGGCTAGTAGGGTAAACTACTCGGGGCCACATGTTTATATATTTAACTAGCTGTTGCCCGCGGCTCCACCCGCGTGGCATTCTGATCCCGTTCATCGCTGATATATAGCCTATATGTTAATCCAGGGTATAACCTATATACATACCAAATTTCAACCAAATCGGTCCAGCCGTTTATGCGTGAAAGAGTAATAAACATCCACACATCCATTCTCACAAACTTTCACATTTATAATATTAGTAGGATATTAGTAGGATTTGAAACCTAATTTACTCAGCTACGCTCCACTCTACTGTTTTGTGAGGCAAAGTGTACCTTGTTAAGTAGACTTTTCGTGCTCTATATTGACTGGTCAATTCATGGTCCGCTCCTCTCCAACACCACCCAGCGCCGCGTCATGTCAGTGGAAATCCACCGTAAGGCATTCCATAGGTTAAAGACGAAAATGCTTATTTAACTCCATCATCTTCAAGATACATTATAGCAGCCTACATCCTACATTTTATCCTCCAGCTTTGTAACACTGGAAGTACCCATTTCCTCATAGAAATAAAAACAAATAAAATAAGTAGAATGTTGCAGTCCGTGTGTCTGGTTCTAAGGTGGCAAATATTTAACGACAATCACTTTCTCTAAAGTGCCAAACAAAATAAAAAATATTGTGAAAAACCAGGAACTCTAGACGCACCTTTAGTGAAAAATGTTGCCAAAAACATGAACTGTAAACGCACCTTTAAACAGTATACAGATAATAAAAATAGTAAAATCCGTAGACAAAATTAAATAATGAGCTATTTAATCTGTGATACAAATGCAAAACGCAAAACAAAATGTCAGTCAAATGTCAGATCTGTGATAAAAACGTTTCGATATGGATAAATTATTTGCAACAAAATAGATATTGTTAAAATTGGGTACTTGAAAGTTCTCATGGTTTCGCGCAGATAAGTGTTTTATTAGTGAATATCGATGCGGAGCCGATTCTAAATAACTTTTACCATGGCATCTCAAATAGCGGACGAAATCACAGACATGGCAATGACATGCACGGAAGCGGACTCGTCACAAACACACGGACACGAAGGTAAATAAACAATAACAAATAATCACTTATTTATTTATTGTGAATATTTAAAAAATCGTAAATCTGTAAATGAGATGGGATACAAGGGCTGTAACTCTTATTTTACTTGTAAAGATGTTAACTGTAATAATTTCTATATTATTCCAATTGTTTCAATGTAAAGATGGTTTTCTTTGCAATTTTCACGCCATATATTAGCAGAATATGATGTTACATGATATGTTTTAAAGAGATGCTATATTGATATACTATATTGAATTATTTTCGGGTTAATAAAACAATGTTTTTAATCTATACTGTTGTTATTAGTGCCTACAACCAGTGCGAGTGCCGATGATGCCTCTTCAAGCAATGCTACGACCCCAGCTGGCAGTGAAGGTCAGGCATCTAGGCAGTCAAACCTTCAGCGAATCCAGCAGAGAAAGCAGCAGGTGTACAACTGGCCACACAACAAGAAGCTACTTAAGTTGGCTATATATTCTTCTTGTCAGGTAATTACACTTAGATTATTTATATAAAGTCTGTAATTGCAATATAGAATGTATGGCACTCCACACAAACCCCAGTGGTTTATGGTTTGCTATGATTGTTATCTTATTGTATAATATTATTGTAAAATGAGTAAAAAGAAAAAACTTGCGGTGACTCTTGTATGTGGAAATACCATAAGTGTCTTAAAAGAAAAGATCTTTACTCCATTTGGTTAGGTACCAAGGTATTTAACAAATGTAAACAATCTTGATGTGTCTTTTTATTATGTTTTAATTTAAAAATTCAGTTTAACTCATTTTAAATACTAAAACTGTAATTGAACCACTATTTAGTCTATTAGTTAGCTTAGCTTATTTGTTTCATAATATGTGTTTTTATAAAACTCTATTCAGTTAGGTACTTTACTGAAGGTAAACAATCTTGTAGCAACGGTTTATAAAAAAAAATATTAGCGCCTCCTGCGTAGCCGTTGCATAATGTGACTACAATAGGCCAAACTGGAAATATTCTGTATTTCAGCTGACAATTTATTTACTTACAGACACCAGATTGTGCTTGCAATGGGTGGAAGTCACCAATCGTAACACTAGCCAACAGACCCAATCCACGAGCTGACAACCAGGCTCTCGCCACATTCAATGATCCATGTAGGAACTGTAATCATGTACTAGGTTAGTAATATAATGTATAAGGCTATCATCATATAAGTTCTAACACCATACAGTTCAAAATATGACCCTTTGGGCGAGTGCAAAATCTGCATTGTTTAGACTTGGAATGGAAGGGGACTCTTTGCCTCCTTGTTAGGCCATTGTGCGTATTGCTTAGACTTAAGACATTGTGTAGAATGTTGTAGAATATTTATTTATTTTTATTTTTGTTAATTTGTGTAAATACCAGAAGTATGAATGGGACAAAACACTATTTTTCAGGAGAGCCAATAACCAAATTATCCATATCCATACTTCCATATCCATACTTTCCATACTAATATTATAAATGCGAAAGTAACTCTGTCTGTCTGTCTGTCTGTCTGTTACGCTTTCACGCCTAAATCACTGGACCGATTTTGATGAAATTTGGTATATGGGTAGATTTTTTTTTTTAAAAAGGACATAGGCTATGTTTGCTCGCGATAACCGACATCCACGCGAGCGGAGCCGCGGGCAAAAGCTAGTTTTATATAAATTCCTCTGTAAGTTTTTGTTACCTATTCTGATCTAAATGGTCTCAATGACGAAGTTTCTTAGAATTTCGTCCCCTTTAAAGCTACATACTAAAAAAAAATACTTTTCAAAAATATGTCCCTTACCTTAAATTAAAAAATATAATTGTCCTTTACGGTACAGAATTATTGAGTAGAAAAATGGTTTGTACTTTATAGTACTAGATTTTCCTATTTGGTAAGTACTAAGTACCAAGAAAAAAGAGAAAACTACAAATATCCCTTTTATTTATTTATTTTATAAAAAAATGCAAACTACATACACGTTTTTAATGATAGAGAAATTTGAAGTATACCAAACGATAGAGTGCGAAATTCCAAATATGTATAAATAATATACCTCATCTTCGCGAAAATGTCCTTTACATTAATTCATACTTCTGGTGTCGGTATAGGATCTTATTATTATAGAACCAATAGACTTAAGTAAAAAATTGTATTACAGAAAAACATGTGACACAACTGCAAGGTCTGCCCGTTGCCGAAGTGAATCGGTTACTTGGAGCCGTGGTGGATGTAGAGAATATATTTATGTCCATGCATAGAGAAGATGATCACGACACTAAACGGGTTTATTACTATCTATTCAAGGTTAGTACGAAACAAGTCTTACGCTACCAAGTTTAGAAATGAATTTATTATTGTATCATTTTACACTCAATAATCGAGCAGTACCTTCCCCAGTACGATTGTTACTTCTACTGAATACTCTAAAACTATAAGATTTTGATCCGATTGCAATTGATAGGCTGCTTTGGGTTATGAGAATACCCAAGGCAACGTATTCCAGGGAGTAAAATGAGTACAAAATCAGCCCCAATCCATTCACTTTTCACTTTTTTGTTTTTTTTTTTTTGCTAAATACAGTGGGTACTTTTCAATAATTATACCTAATATTTCAATTGATATGCCAATGTATGGAAGACAAACAAATACACAAACATAAACTTTTTTTACCCATTTCAAATATGACGCTACATTTCCGAAAAACGTTTCAATATAACAATTTGTTCAACAGATTCTTCGCAAATGCATCTTAACACGCTCCCACCCACGTATAGAGGGGCCTTTAGGACAACCACCATTTGAACGGCCCTCCATAGCAAAAGCTATTACCAACTTCGTACTATTCAAGTTTAATACACTTCCACAACGAGAATGGCAGACCATGTACGACTTGGCTAAAATGTTCCTGCACTGCTTCAACCATTGGAACTTCGAAACGCCCAGTGTTCGGAAGCTGGTAAGAGATCTTCATATTCTGAATGGTATGAATTAAATCTTGAAATGTTATTAATGAATGAACAATCCAGACATTTTGGTTCTTTTTTACCAGTAAATAGAAAATATTTTCAATTTTTTTATAACTGCTGGACAGTTTTTTTTTAAGTTAAGTATTCCGTCATGCATCGAAAATAACCGATTGATACATTGTTTTCTTTTGCAGCAAATATCAAATGCAGAAGACATATCGGCATACCAGATTAATTATACAAGGTAAGACCAGTGCTTAGTTTAGTTGCTACTGCAGTTACTACTAACATACAATTAAAATCTAACAACCAAAGATAATACAGCAAAACGACATTAAAATTAAAAAATGAAAACGCAACTGTTTTACGAGGTCTTGCAGAAATAAAGAATCATCTCATAGTTTAAATTAATTACTTCTAGTAATTTACACTTACTGAAATTTGTCACACTATATTTTTTAAACATACTATTATAAGTATTTACAAATTATTTAACTAAAATTAATATAGTTTTATGTTTCACTCCAATCGTGCCCAGTTACCTTCTATGACTTAGGCCATCTACCAAAATGAATGTATTAAATTATTTCAACTGTAATTATATAGTGTGTGTTTGCTTACATAAATAATATCTGCTCGCAGCGTATGCACTCTGTATATAGCACACACCGGCACATATGACAATCCATTGTTAGGGAGAGCACGTCGCTCTAGACGACAAATAATAGTAGATTACCCAACAAGTGAAAAAAAGGTGAATTCTTTTCGAGGCACCAAGTTGTATCCCGAGAGGAGTGAAGGTTTCTCCGGTAGAATCCCGAGCGTAGCGAGGGGTTCTAGAGAGAAACCTGAGTGGATCGAGGGATACAAGAGCCGAGATGAATTCTTTTTTCACGTGTTAGGTACTCAACTTTTCACCATTGACTACGAGAAAACGATTACTCTGTGATTATGAATTACATTTTGTTATGGATAGTACACAAAAGAAGCAGCAAATTATCAGTAATAGCTACCGCTTTAGCGCGAAAAGACTCAGGAGTCTTTTCGCGTTCGAGAATATGAGTTTCATTTTCATCACTAGATGAAGTCATTTTATGATTATGAGATAAACAAACTTATACAAAGAAAATTACACAGAAAATGGCGGCATTTTTTTTTTCTTAATTTAAACTGAGCCACATTCCATCCAGCCAGTGATTACATTTAGGTGGCTTTTAGTACGTTTTTATAGTGAGAGTGTGCAACCTCTTTGTATGTTTCACTAGAATCCGTACATTCGCGCATGTTCCAAATTCAAATTTTTTTATTCACTCGGTGAAACAAAGAGCGTTTTATTCACTGTTTTTGATGAATCACGGGCCCTTTTTCGAGTGTCAATGGTGAAATAGTAGATTACCCAACAAGTGAAAAAAAGGTGAATTCTTTTCGAGGCACCAAGTTGTATCCCGAGAGGAGCGAAGGTTTCTCCGGTAGAATCCCGAGCGTAGCGAGGGGTTCTAGATAGAAACCTGAGTGGATCGAGGGATACAAGAGCCGAGATGAATTCTTTTTTCACGTGTTAGGTACTCAACTTTTCACCATTGACTACGAGAAAACGATTACTCTGTGATTATGAATTACATTTTGTTATGGATAGTACACAAAAGAAGCAGCAAATTATCAGTAATAGCTACCGCTTTAGCGCGAAAAGACTCAGGAGACTTTTCGCGTTTGAGAATATGAGTTTCATTTTCATCACTAGATGAAGTCATTTTATGATTATGAGACAAACATAAACTTTTACAAGGAAAATTACACAGAAAATGGCGGTATTTTTTTTTTCTTAATTTAAACTGAGCCACATTCCATCCAGCCAGTGATTACATTTAGGTGGCTTTTAGTACGTTTTTATAGTGAGAGTGTGCAACCTCTTTGTATGTTTCACTAGAATCCGTACATTCGCGCATGTTCCAAATTCAAATTTTTTTATTCACTCGGTGAAACAAAGAGCGTTTTATTCACTGTTTTTGATGAATCACGGGCCCTTTTTCGAGTGTCAATGGTGAAAACAAATTTTATCCCCAAAAAGCCGCTAGGGGCCGCTGCTCTTTCAGTGGAATTGGCCTTCTTCATCCTAGCGTTAATTCCCAGTCGTATCCGAAGGTTTCAGCTCGGAGTCTGGGGTCCAAAGTCAACAGTCATAACTACGGATTTGGCTAGACCTCGATATTTTCCGTGAAGCGATTGCCATCCGACCTCCACAACCCAATGGTAACATTAGCTATATCGAAACTTTGCAGCTAGACCGTTGTTTTTGGACTTTTTAGGACTCCAACTACCCGTAACGACTGCCATAGATGTTCTTATGGCAACCGGGACCGACGGCTTAACTGCACGACCAGATCAATGCAAAAATCCATATTTCATGCACACAAATATTTGCACTGAGCGGGGATCGAACCCGCGCCTTCTGCGTAGCGGCCGCGTTCACTACCGCTACGCCACGGAGGCTGTCAGGCCCTAATGCTAAGCACTGGTCCAGATGGCTGGTGTTCTGCCACGTGCCCGCGTTCTGCGACTCGCTGCCGCACTACGACACGTCGCTGGTGTTCGGGCGCACGCTGCTCCGCGCGGTGTTCAAGTCGGTGTGCCGCCAGCTCATGGACAAGTGCCACTCCGAGAGGGACCGCATGCCGCCCGAGAAGAGGGTAAGGACTGCCCACTTTCTTCATCTTTTTACTATAGATTTAAGGTCCAACCCCACCAAACGGACCGCACCGGCCCGCATCGGAACGTATTTTACAATCTTTAAACAAAATTAAATCTTATTATCACAGTGTTTAAAGTTTATATTACGGACGGAGCCGATCGTGTGTCGCGGCATGTCGCCGGCTCCGTTCACCCGACGACGTACGTCAAGCTGTCGTGCGTGACTTGGTAATATAAACTTTAAACACTGTGATAAAAAGATTTAATTTTGTTTGAAGATTGTAAAATCCGTTCCGATGCGGGCCGGTGCGGTGCGTTTGATGGGGTTGGACCTTTAGGGTCGGCGCAATATGTATTTATTTTTCTATGCATCTGCTTGAGTTGATGAAAAAGAGAAATGTAAGAGTAATTACCAAGCAATCAATCTGAGGTTTCGGTTGAAGTTAAGAACATTTTGTGAGGAAGAAGAAGCGAATAGGAATATAAAATAGTGGAATAAATTTGGTTGGAAATTCAATTCTATATTTATAAGTAGGTAAGCATTTCTTTCAATTTAAGGAGGCGGTAATGTCAATAATGTTTGAGGAACTTCCGCATTACGAGGAAGTGAAAATGGAATCCTCGTCAATTCGTCAATACTAATCTCTGTTAAACTGTTTGATGTGCCTTTTTTCCAAGTCAGTTAGAGTTGACTTTTCAGTCTAACTGTACTGCGACTGAACTTCTATATTTTCCGTGAACGACTGTCATCTGACCTCCATAACCAATTAGCGATATCAAAGTTCTGTAGTTATACTAGTCGGACTTCTAAGGGCTCCAACTACCCATAGCGACTGAAGACTGCCATAGATGTTCGTATGGCAACCAGGATCGACGGCTTAACCCGGTGCAGTAGCAGTCCGAAATTTTCTCTTCAAGTACCTACTATAATAGGCGTTTTATTAATATAAATTTTATATCTCAGGTACTAGTCCTCACACACTTCCCTCGCTTCCTGGCACTGCTCGAGGAGGAGATATTCAGTGCGAACTCGCCGATATGGGACCCCGAATACAAGCAGATACCGCCCAACCATTTACAGGCCATACTAGATAATAAAAACCGTAAGTCGCTTTAATATCCTACATTCTACTGTAATATTTTTATAAGTTTGTTATGGTGCTTTCTCGGGGCTTTCAGAAACCAATGCAATGTAACAACTTTCACACTGTTTTATGCCAATAAAGACTTCTATTCTATGGGAAAAATAATCTTTGTCAGCAAAGTTTATATTTTGTGTTCTAAAATTAATACTCAAAATAGTAAATCTGTCGCTGTGTAGTAGATCAACCTCCAAATATATAGACTATTGTCCGCAAAATGCGGTTACTTTCGTGGTAATAGGGGCCCCGGGCACGAAGATATAGGGGCCCCGGGCACGAAGATATAGGGGCCCCGTCGACGTCGCTCCAGGCTACATTGTGGCTGCAATTCTAAATAAATAAATATTTTTATGGTATATACATAAAAATATTTATAATATACCTACATAATTATTGTACATTCCTTTTTTTCTCTCGACAGCGTCGGCCGGTGGAAGACGCGGCGAGTTCGAACGCGTGACCCCGACAGGCGATAGCAAAGATGGCTTTACTACAGTCACGCTGTCCTCAGGTATTACTTCTAATTTTTTTTAGTTTTAATAACGGTAACGTACACACAGACACAGTTAATAATACAATATATTATCATTTGAAGGTTCAATAAAGTCGGAAAGCGGTAAGCGTTCTGCGGACGGTCCGACGGCAGGCGCGGCCAAGCGGCGGCGGCTCAACGACGACCCGCCTGATGACGTCAGCGAGCGAACCGTGGCCGACATCGTGGCCACCATCACCGACCCCAACTATATGTGCGGGCCCGACGTACGTATACGAGGAAACTTATTGTTAAATCTGCTAAAAGAAAGAGGGTCACCATTAAGACACGTACCATGTTAAATGGTGGCACTCACCTTGATGGCCTCATTAGATGCTTTTTAAACCTCCGCTTAATGGACCCGGGAGTGTAGGAAGAAGGAAACACGTGAGATTTTACTATTTTGTAACAAGCCCTACATAGTGTCGAGCGACGCAAAACCACTATCTTCATGTATTATCATATGCAAGGAACCATAGTCTCGGATCTAAATATTCATTCTAGGGGTAATCCTGGGGCCATCTACCGATATTCTTACTAACTATCGGAAACAATGAACAATTGACTGGTTGAAGGCCCTTCTTGAATTTTGAGTTTTTTCAATCTCCGATTCTGATCCGAATCGATAACAGTATTTTAAATCTTTAGACACTCTTTTACAAGACAAAACATGATTTATGTGAAATATTATTACAAGATGAGACATATTACGTGATTTATCTAAGGCCCGTATTCTAAAACGACACTCAGTCCCGAAATTCGATTTATCTAAGGACAAATTGTATAGACTGTCTATCTACATTACATTTATCCTCAGATAAATCGACATTTAGAACTGAGTACTATTCGAGAATACGAGCTTAAATCTCAAATGAACTATACTGGTTTATCTTCTTCCTCCTAGCGTTAATTCCCAGTCGCATCCGAAGCTTTCAGCTCGGAGTCTGGGGTGCGCTTTACCAGTCTCAACTACGGATTTGGCTAGAAACTTTTTTGGCTTGAACTATACTGGTTTATATCGAATGATTACTTCCCCCAGGCACTGTTCCAAATGCAAGCGCCGCGTGACGAGGCGGCCAAGCTCGAGGAACAACGCAAGATGATCGAGTTCCACGTCATCGGCAACTCGCTCACCGGGCCCGTCAACAAGCAGACCATGCTGTGGCTTATCGGTAATGGTCTACTCTTGATATTATTTTACGTTTTACACCTCTAATGCCCATCGTAAGATAACTACAGTAACTCTAAAAAGCCTTTAGGCCTCAGGCCGTTTCTCTTCAGAATCTATATTATGTAGTTTATAGACGTTCAAGTAAGTGCACATTCAGTGACGTAGACGATCTGGGAAGTGGACGTCCAGGGAATGGGCTTTCAGGGAAATGGACATTCAGTGAAGTGGACCTTCGGGGAATGGGACTTTCCGGGAAAGAGACCTAATGAACCGACTGGACATTCCGGTAAAAGGAACTAACGTTCCGGAAGGCCCTCTACACCTAGACAGATGCATCTGCAGACGTCAGCAGATGAATCCGTAGATGTCTGTCAGACGTGTGGACACTCCACACTCTCTCGCATCGAATCCCTTTGATCCGTGCCACAATAACTGACAAACCGACAACAAACGGATTAGTGCCAGGTGCATCTGCAGATGTTTAATACCTACGACGGACGAGCAAATCACCCACACGTCAGCGTATGCGTCTGCGAAAGTCATCGGTCGATGCATCTGTCTATGTGTAGAGGGGGCATAAGATACACACGGCCAAAGATTATAATCTTTTTTTATACCATTTAGGTGGCAGACAAGCACACGGCCCACAAAGTGATTACCGTGGCCTTTCTTTATCCTATCCTGCTAATATTATAAATGTGAAAGTTTGTGAAGATTTTTGTATGTTTGGATGTTTGTTATTTAATCGCGCTCTAACGGCTTAAATTTCGTACAGGGATAAATTATTGCCTGAAATAACACCGACTACTTTTTATCGGTTGTGGCTCAGAATGTCAACTTCCCAAAATGTCCCCTGGTACCAAAATGTCAACTTCCCATGATGTCCCTTTCCCAAAAATGGACACTGCCCACTCCGACTCGGATACGTTAGGTTAGTGGTTATTTTTTTTTTACGTAAATAAACATGATTTAACGAGGCCACAACGTTTTTATCGCGGCATTGGATTCCCATGGGTAGCGGGAACGGGGTATTTTCAAAGGGAACAGCTAGTTCTTCATAAATTTGACATAGTTGATACAGTTTCTTTGGGAGACCAGGAGACTTTTAAATAGCAGAAAGATACTTGTGCCAGAAGACCTTGCTCTTTCATAGTTACAATAAATTCCGCCTTTACATACACCCTCGTGAAATCTCCGTATTGGAATCTAAGATATGCCAAATAATAATGTATATTTTGTGTGTATCAGGACTCCACAACGTGTTCTCCCACCAGTTACCTGAAATGACAAAGGAGTACATATCTCAACTGGTTTTCGATCCGTGAGTATCATTCTATTAATTTATTTTTTAACTTTATTCACGTGTGTACTGAATTTGTACATCTATAAAATATCGCTCATTTGCAAGAAGCACGACATAACTAAAAAACGACAACTTTTGGGAAACACGGTTTTAAAATTTGATCTCCATTTTTACAATAACTATTAATGAAAAGATCACTAAACTGCATTTTATTGTGTCAAGCGTCTATTCATCTTTATTTTATGAGTTTTACAAATCAGTTTAATGTGAGGAATACGTTATAATTGACATTTTTATGGCATCTGGGATCACTTGTGACATTATTTCTAATAAAATAGTATACCATTATTTCATACTCTTCAGATTGTGTCATTATTAATAATAAATATTTTCTAAAATGTTTAATTAGAGGGTATGTAAATAAAAAAATATCATTTTAGAAAAATTAAAAGTTTAATAATTTTTTGTTATGACAATACTATTACTAATCAGTCATTTTGCTTAAACAATACTTACCCACCCCAAGAATACAATCAGCCGCTGTGTATGGCGTTTGTGGACTATGAAAAAGCCTTCGACTCTATCGAAACCTGGGCAGTGCTGGATGCCCTGCAGCGGTGCCGTGTCGATTGGCGATACATCGAGGTGCTGAGATGCTTGTATGACACTGCCACAATGTCTGTCCAGCTCCAAGACCAAAAGACGAAACCCATTAGCCTCCAGCGTGGAGTGAGACAGGGAGATGTTATATCTCCCAAACAATTCACCAACGCATTGGAGGACGTCTTTAAGACTCTGGATTGGACTGGGCGGGGCATCAACATCAACGGCGAGTTTATCTCGCACCTCCGGTTCGCCGACGACATCGTCATATTTGTGGAGTCGCTGGAACAATTGGGCGAAATGCTGCACAGCCTGAATGGAGCTTCTCGACGAGTCGGCCTTGGTGCAAACTTGGAGAAAACCAAGATTATGTTCAACGAACATGTTACACCAGGACCGATTGCCATCGAAGGGGCTACACTCGAAGTTGTTCAAAAATATGTCTACCTTGGGCAGGTTATCCAGCTTGGTAAAAACAACTTCGAGAAAGAAATAGCCAGAAGGATCCAACTGGGTTGGGCAGCATTCGCCAAATTACGTCGGGTTTTCTCGGCGCCCCTACCGCAATGCCTCCAAACAAAGGTTTTCGACCAGTGCATCTTACCTGTTATGACTTACGGTGACAAAACCTGGCCATTGAAGGTGGGGTTACTCCACGACCTGAAAGTTGCGCAGCGGGCTATGGAGCGAGCTATGCTTGGAGTTTCTTTGAAGGATAAAATTCGCAACGAGATCATCCGACATAGAACTAAGGTTACCGACATAGCTCGCAGAATCAGCAGGCTGAAATGGCGGTGGGCTGGCCACATCTGTCGAAGGACTGATGGCCGCTGGAACAGACGGGTCCTAGAGTGGAGACCGCGAGAAGGAAAGCGCAAGGTGGGACATCCCCAGGCCAGGTGGACTGACGATCTGCGAAGGGTGGCTGGGACGGACTGGATGCGGAAGGCGGAGGATCGACAAACGTGGCGCGTGTTCGGAGAGGCCTATGTCCAGCAGTGGACTGCAATAGGCTAATTGATTTGATTTGATTAGCAAATACATAGGATAAAACTAATTACTATAGTATTAAACACTAAAACCACTAACCAGAATGCCTGGGTTAAAATTTCGAATTTAGGTAATTAAAAAACTACCTTCTTTAAATTAAATATGATGAAGAACCTGTTTAACAGTCAGAAGAGCTTGAAGAACTTGTACTGCTTGTACGGGAACGTTGTATAGTATCATCTAAAAATAAATAAGTAGGTATAATAATATAAAATGTAAAAAAGCATTGAAGAAAAATACTGATTTAGTGAATAGTGTGTACTGTTTTTATCCAATGAAGTACTCGTAGTTGGTGCTTCGTTGTCACTGGGGGTGACTAAGGCCAATATTTGCCTTCCTCTGGAGTTCATCGTAGATAAACCGTATCCTAAATGAAAATTTTTGTTATTAATAACGACATAAAATTAATTAAAGAAAAAAACAATTACAAAGGTAAACATAATTTTCCAACAAAAACAGCTAATAAAGTAATGTGTCATTTTGTGAAATGGTGTATATAAAATTAATTATTGTCTATAACGTACTAAGCAATAATAGTTATTTGCAAGTCTTTCTTTTTATTAAGAATAACGACACAACGCGAAATATGACTACTATTACTGAACCATATTGTTACTGAAACGTCGTCACAAAACGTCATGTGTCGTTCTAACATTTAAATTATCAAAATAAGCTTTACTTACTTTTTGAGAAGATCATCATAAAACAAAATGTGTCGTCTACGTTGAAAACTTGTACGTGCACTCGTTGCAACAAACTTGTAGTAACTGAAATGAGCCGGTGTCGAATAAAAGAGCGCAGTCGAACGAGACTGAGACAGAGTGACACAACCTTTCTCAGTCACTCATATTTAAGCGCAGAGTTATGTCGTTTTTACAGAAAATAAAGCATTTTTTTCTAATTGTTTGTGTATAAATAACTCAATTTCACAATTTTTTCAGTTATGACGTCCTTCTTGCAAATGAGCGATATATTCATTTCTTTTCTATTTATCAACTATTTGTTTTTACAGTAAACACAAGACGCTAGCGCTGATCAAGGAAGGAAGACCTATTGGAGGGATTTGTTTTAGAACTTTTCATTCACAGGTAACATATTTCATTTATCTTAAAGTCAAGACTCATTAAATTGATGGCCAGCCGTCGCCGTATGCCGTTGCCATAATATTGTATAGAGCCAAGAATTATTATTGTATATTACTGTAGGTGCAAAAGAGAGCTGTGAGCGCCCACTTTCTTTCTCTGTCTCTCTCATAGTCAGTTACGTTTCGTATCATCACCACTACATATTATAGAACAAAGTCACTGTCTGTCCGTCCCTATGTATGCTTAAATCTTCAAAACTACGCAACGGATTTTGAAGCGGTTTTTTTAATAGATAGAGTGATTCAAGAGAAAGGTTTATATTTATAATACATGCATAATATTGTAGAGAAACACTGATAAAGGGGATTGGGTAATCTAGTATGGACAGTGGCGTTCTTAATTTTTTCAGCGGCCATAATTAATTTTGATACCACTTCATTGTACTGTGTTAAACACACGTACAAATGTCATTATTTTCATTGTAAGTAATATCGGAGCTGCGATATACAGGGTGGAACATTTCGACTTTACCTTGAAGGAAAGTACCCTCATACTAAAGATAGCGAATTTTACTTAAAGGAAACTTTACCTTATTTTTTAAAAGAAACAAAACTGCATTCAAAGACTTTTGAAAATGCCACACCCGGTAGTCGAACCGACTAATATTTTACAAAACCTTCTTTTTCATAGACTTCCTTTTATTTAATTTACCAAGTTTGTTAGAGAGATTTGATCCCTATGATCGACCCTATCGATTGATGTAATAAAAATACAGGGTGTTATTTTTTCGAATTGTAGTCGGTTCGATTATAAGGCGTGGCAAACGATTTTTCAGCATTCCTTAAATGCAGTGCTGTTTCTTTTTTAAAAACACACTAAACTGTATTCAAAGTTTTCTGAAAATGCCACACACGGTAGTCGAACCGGGTACGAGTACCTACTCTTACTACCGGAGATAGTTAATTTCATTCAAAGGAAACACTCTCTTATTTAAAAAAGAATACAAAGCTGCATTTAAGGAATTTCGAAAGATCGCTTGCCACGCCCTGTAATCGAACCGACTAAAATTCTAAAAAATAACACCCTATATTTTTATTGCATCAATCGATAGGGTTGATCATAAGGATCTAATCTCTCTAACAAACTTGGTAAATTAAATGAAAGGAAATCCATGAAATAGAAGATTTAGAAAGATTTTATTCGGTTCGACTACTAGGTGTGGCATTTTCAGAAAACTTTGAATACAGTTTAGTGTGTTTTTGAAAAAAAAACAGCCCTGCATTGAAGGAATGCTGAAAAATCATTTGCCACGCCTCATAATCGAACCGACTACAATTTGAAAAAAATAACACCCTGTATTTTTATTGCATCAATCGATAGGGTCAATTATAAGGATCAAATCTCTTTAACAAACTTGGTAAATTAAATAAAAGGAAATCCATGAAATAGAAGATTTAGAAAGATTTTAGTCGGTTCGACTATCGGGTGTGGCATTTTCGGAAAACTTTGAATACAGTTTAGTATGTTTTTAAAAAAGAAATAGAACTGCATTTAAGGAATGCTGAAAAATCGTTTGCCTCGCCCTATAATCGAACAATTCGAAAAAATAACACCCTATATTTTTATTGCATCAATCGATAGGGTCGATCATAAGGATCAAATCTCTCTAACAAACTTGGTAAATTAAATAAAAGGAAATCCATGAAATAGAAGATTTAAGAAGATTTAGGAAGATTTTAGTCGGTTCGACTACCGGGTGTGGCATTTTCAGAAAACTTTGCATACAGTTTAATATGTTTTTAAAAAAGAAACAGAACTGCATTTAAGGAATGCTGAAAACTCGTTTACCACGCCTTATAATCGAACCGACTACAATTCGAAAAAATAACACCCTGTATTTTTATTACATCAATCTATAGGGTCGATCATAAGGTTCAAATCTCTCTTACAAACTTGGTAAATTAAGTAAAAGGAAATCTTTGAAATAGAAGGTTATAGGAAGATTTTAGTCGGTTCGACTACCGGGTGTGGCATTTTCAGAAAACTATGAATGCAGTTTTGATTCTTTTTAAAAATAAGGGAATGTTTCTTTTCAGTGGAATTCGCTACCTTCAGTATTTAGAGTACTTCCATCTAAGTAAAGTTGAAAAATACCACCCTGTATAGCTAAGTCCCGATATAGTTTAGAGAAGTTTGTCCATAGTAACTTTTGATCACTTTATACTGTACTTTCATATTATACCAATTTCATTGATGGCCGCTCAATTCCGACACGACGCCAACATTACCCAACCCCCTTTAGAGATAATACCACGCGGGCGGAAAATATGGCGGTACGAAGTTCGCCGGGTCAGCTAGTATCAGATAAGATACAGTGCAGGCCCATTAAGTTTAGTTTAGCTTTAGCATCCTCGTTTTTTTTGTAGGGTTTCAGCGAGATAGTGTTCTGCGCGGTGACGTCGAACGAGCAGGTGAAGGGCTACGGCACGCACCTCATGAACCACCTCAAGGACTACCACATCAGGAACAACATCCTGCACTTCCTCACCTTCGCCGACGAGTTCGCTATCGGTCGGTATACTCCTGTTTATGCTACTAAGGTAACAAATAAGTACACGGTCCACTTGTTGGTTTATGAATACTAAATAGCTAAAGGTAGATTTTAATAATTTAATAAAAACAAAACTAGGTGATGAACGAGACTCGGGGTAGGGTCTCTCGGGTCTGGGGAGCTGTAGCTGCTCCCGTTAATATAAGAATAAAACAATTCCTAATAAAAGGTGAACCAGGAAAATGGACCTGCTAGCTGCAATTTCGGATCGTAACTACTTTCAATGATAAAATCCACCCTTAATCTACCTACTGCTTACACATAATCTCACAACTATATCTGTCCTACCAGGCTACTTCAAGAAGCAGGGCTTCAGCAAGGACATCAAGCTGCCTCGCGCGATGTACCAGGGCTACATCAAAGACTACGAAGGTGCCACCCTCATGCACTGCGAACTGAATCCTCGGATCGTGTACACGCAGTTCACCTGCGTCATACGGAGGCAAAAAGAGGTATAAAACACTTGTAAAGGAAATGTTTTGAATGCTCGTTTGACTGTGAGGAAAGCCGTCGAAGATCTCCGGTGTTTTAGCGGATATCTACACCCTATAACTTAGCTGCTTAACTTTTTATTTAAAAAGTAGTAAAAAATATTTAGAAATTATGTGCAATAACATCCGTATGGCATAATCACGTTCCGACGTATAATTTTCGTGACGAAATTCTCATTGAATGTAGCAGAGCTAGGTTTTTTCTTTAAAAAGTGATTTTTATTTCAATAAGTCTTTTCTCGTTGAAATAAAATCACTTTATAACGTATCTGGTATATTTCATGTACTTTTTAACCTCATTAATTTTAAATTATTTTCTCATCTCTTGCCTTGAGTAGATTTTGGAACCTATAACTATGAATAAAGATATTGATGCAATTGTTACAGATAGTGAAAAAACTGATCGACATGCGGCAGAAAGATGTCAGAAAGATACATCCTGGGCTCACATTATTTAAGGAAGGCGTAAGTTCTATAAACATTATACTTTTACTTAGGCACAGCTAGTAAAAGTTGGTTTTGGGAATAAATCAAAGATTAATTCTTATTCATTTGTTTAAGTCAAAAACTTGAATTATTTTCACATTTACATGACCTAGCTGTCAGTGGTAAAACCTAGCATGTACTAAATTCTAGTAGTAAAAGTCCGAAAAAATTTCCCATTTTTATAAATCCTTACATTTACCAACTCATGTCGGTAAATCCTAAGACTTACTATTTAATCTCAGGATTTACCGTATTTCGAGCTTTTACAGTAACGTATAAAGCCAAACGTAAAAATATTACCTTTTCATACTGACTTCAAATGGTACTTTACTTTACCAACTTAAAGTATATTGAATGAAATTTTGAAGCATTTATTATGCTGATTCAAATCGATTTACAAAGAGAAAAGAGAATTGACTTCGGGCGGGAATAAATTCATTCATTGGTTCCATAGCACTCGTATGAGTATCGGTAGATGGCTCCACCATCGCCCCAAAGACGGAAAGTATAGCGGAATTTGGATTGGCTTCGTGCGGGCTTCGATGGCTTAGCGGTTAGAGCATTCCCCCTGTAAGGGAAAGATTGCGAGTTCGAATCCCGCCCGCAGTCAATTCTCTTTTCTCTGTAAATCGCTTTAAAGAATATAATTTAGATCAAAAAGTAAGTGCCCTTGCGGTTGCCAGGTCCGCAACATACCGATAGAGTGCATCCCGGGGCTGCGCGAGACGGGCTTCCGCGGGGCGGCGGGGGCGCGCGCGCTCGACCACGAGCCCGAGCCCGACGTCGCCGCGCTCAGGAACGTGCTACACGCGGTCAGTACCCACATTTACCTTAGCTCTTCTTCATCCTAGCGTCCTAGCCTAACAAACTGGCCCTCGATTCTGCTAATGTAAAGCCATTATCGTAGTCTCTGCAAAAATTGGCATAAAATGTTAGACTTTATTGCTATAGAATTAAAGTCCAAAATTAAGGCGCGGGTTCGATCCCCGCTCAGTGCAAATATTTGTGTGGGCCATTCGCACGATAGGGCACCACCAATAACACACAAAGTTAGTCTTCTTCTTCTTCTATCGTGTCGACGGCGATAAGTGATAGTCCAGGGATGTATGGTCTGCTCTGACGAGCATCTCTGTGAGTTTCCCGCACGCACAGGATATCACAGCGGGTGTTCTGGAAGAGACTAGAAAGTATCTGCCTTGTCCCGAGAGAAGCTGTTTATGGAGATGATGCGCAGAGCTGACTTTGGGTATGGACTACCAGAGTGGTGGGATTGGTTTTTAGTTGCCATCGTGGTATAGTAATTGGTTTCGCGGCGCTACTCACGGACAGGGCCCGAACACAGGTATCGCTCTTCGGGAAGGCTTACTACGTCCCCTCAAAGTTAGTGATAGGTTTTTCAGTATTTTCAGTATATTTTATTCTTGTACAATTTTTACATTGTGTTTGAACATTTTTCAATATACAAGCCCACGGGCTGAGTAGACCCATAGCCGTAGCAAGTGGTTAACTGAGCCCGCAGGTTAAGTTGGGTGGTTAGTGGGCTGAGTCACTACCAAAAAAAACGAAGTGGTCAACTGAGCCCGCGGGCTCAATGGGATGTGGGCTCAGTTGACCATGAAGGGATAAAATAATAATAGTAGCTTTATTGAGAAAGCTGCGCAATCCGACTTGGATAGATTAGGTTTGAAGGCTAATGCGATAGCGGAGCTCCCGCTTTAGCCTTCGTGGTTATTTTTATTGCCATGCAGAAACAAGTCATTTGCCTAGCCAGTTTGTTAAATATTGTGCATTTAGTTAAGAGCCTAGGCAGTTAATTGAACGGCTAATTAAGCTAGTTGACTGCAACATCTACACTGAACAATTCCAGCTGTAAAATTGATTACTTCTTCATGCTGAAGTTATCATAACCATCTTAGGGTTGATCCCGGTTGCATCCGACTCCGAGATTTTTACCCCTAACCTCATTCGTATAATCCCGTGTCCTTTCAGCGGAGATGTGAAAATGCATCTGATAAAACATCAACCTGAAAGGCCACCATTTTGGCTTTATTGGTATAATAGGCATATGGTATAGAGACTTTACTTTTAGCTTACGATCATGTAAAATGAGAATATATTGACAACAACTTTTTTTTATTCATACATTATTATATTTTAACGCCTTCCAGGTTAAAAACCACGCAGCTGCTTGGCCATTCCACAAGCCAGTTGATAAGACCGAGGTGCCTGACTATTACGATCACATCAAATATCCTATGGGTAAGTATAATGAAGCATTTTTAAACATGAGAATATCTTGAATTTCGCTAACATAGTGGGAGGCAAACTTGATGACAACAAAATCGGGTGACAACATTTGAGAATCGACACCCAGTACCTACTCCTGGAAAAGGCAACTAGAACAAATTATGGAAGAAATGAATAGAGCGACCCCTGGGCTCCAAAGATCTCCAAAGAAGCTTGTAATGCAATCGGAATTTTAGCTCGGATAAAGATAGACATTATCGTTATAAAAAGTTAATCATAATGATAATCTCTATTGTGATAAGGGCGTTACAAAATATGTCTTATGACTAAGTGCATTTTCTGCATAAATTGGGCATGCAAAAATGTATGTCTTTGTCTCCCTTTGTCGCAGATCTGCGAACAGTGGGCGAGCGTATCAAAGCCCGGTACTACGTGTCGAAGCGTCTCTTCATAGCCGACATGACGAGGATATTCACAAACTGCCGGCTGTATAACTCGCCGGACACAGATTATTACAGGTATGGTTTTATACTATGCCTACCGTACCGTAATAGCACTCGCTTCTTATATGTGTACTGTGTCGGGGAAAAGACGATGGGTGGATGCTGAGAAACATACAAAAAAATATTATCTTATTTCTCGAAAACAAAAATTGGAATTCGTAACGTAAAGGTGTCGATAGAAAGGAGCATTGCGATTGGCCGCCTGCCTATAACTGTAAACCTGTGTGTGTGCGAAGTCTACCAATCGCAATGCTCCGTTAGCTCGATACGTTTAAATTACGAATTGGAATATTTATCGTACCCTGGGGCTGACATTAAAAGTTATGAAAACTTTCTGAGAGACGAAAATGTAGGTACATTTTATTTTGTCAGCCTTACAGTTAGGCATACTGAAAACTATTTTTTTTTTACGTTTTTCTTGTAACCGAAATGACACGTTTTGTACACGTGGCGTCATTGAATTTGGGCATCCGATAACATTCTAAAATATATCCTATTAATATTTTCATGCCTTTTTAAATTCCGCAGGTGCGCAAACACGCTAGAAAAGTACTTCCACACAAAGATGAAAGAGGCTGGCCTATGGGACAAATGATTGGAGTTCAACTTCGACGCGTTTTTCATCACTCAGCTGACGAATGCTCAAGCACCACCTCTGTCCACCACCAACACCGACAATGAATCAACATAGACATACATCTTATAATAAACATTACCCTCCTTTCTTTGGTAGTCGGGTAAAAACCATACTAGCTGAACATAGATTTAGTATTTGAATGTAAGAAGTAGAAGTACACTACATGCATTCGTCTCTTTTATTTTCACTGGATGTTTTTTGTACTTTGAAATATAGTGTATGTCCATTACTAATTGAGGGAATTCTCAAAATTACTGATAAATTTCACAGCTTATCTCTAGTTTGTCAATAATAATCTTTTCACATTTAAGACTTTTCACGCTGCAACACTTCATAAAAGTGTACTGTTTAAAAGTTGTACATAAGAATTATGCATGACCAATGCAAACTATTATTTGATGCGTTTATTTAGCGTTCTCGATACCTTCAGTCGCGAATAGATGTCTAGATAAATGCATCGAACGTGGGGTTTGTCCTAAGATCCTCTACACGTAGACAGAGTCATCTGCGGACGTTAGCGGCGGATGCGTCCGCCGATGACATCTGCGGATGGATCTGCCTACGTGTAGAGGAGCCATTAGACTGTCTCGGTAATTACTACCGATCATTGACATAGAAAATCCGTAAATATACTTAGGTTTTTTTTACGGAGTTGTGTTGTTTTCTCTTAAACTGTCAGGAGGATCGTCACAGTATCTCTTAGTAACGCGTACACAGAAACCACTAATAAGTTATACATGTTTGTTTTGTGTACTTGATGTTACACACTTTAGTTAAGGTTTAGTCAAAATCCTGTATATAATAAGACTGACAAAATTAATATTTTATTCATAGATAGCGTTTTGACTCTCTTGAAAAGTAAAAACTCGATTAGTACGAAAAGTACTTGAATTATTAGATTTTTATACTAATAAAAGCTTCAACAATATTATGGATTATGTTCATGTACCCGGCTTGGAACTTGCACGTTGAAAAGAAAAAAAAAATCGAGATCAGCTTTTTTCGATTTGGTCGAGTGTTCCGTACTCACAGTTTGGCACCTTAATAGAGTTGTTAAAACCGTTTATATTTGTACAATATTGAAACTATAACTTTGGTGTTTTAACTACTCCAAAAAGATATCAAGCTTCAGAAACAGGTAATCATCATCAAAGATTAAGGAAACCGAATTTAAGCAAACTCTTAGGGGGCCATTACACGCTCATGCAAGCGTCATGCATCATGCGTCACGCTAGCTTTTGCCATGGTTAAACCATGGCAAAAGCTAGCGTGTAATGGACCCCTTACTTTTCTTTCTTACGTGTGGAATGAAAAGCTGGATAGGTACTCTAGTATTATAATATTTTTTTCAATATAACAATGCTTATGCTATTGTTAAAAATTATCAGTAAGGCCAGCATGAAATTTTTGGTCACTGGCGGAAATTCGTAGCGAAAATACATTTTTTGGAAGACTTCAATTAGACGTGCACGATTTGGTAGGGGAGGTCCTGATAGTTCGGACCGCGCAAGTAGTAAGGCCTGCAGGTGTGTTTTTGTTTTCCAGGATGGGTTATAATTATTAAATTTGTAAATATGTACTGCACCATTCATTATTTCTAATGTCTCAGTGGCGGGTTGCCAAACATTTCTATTTTTTTATGTAGATATGTGTATTGCGCTGCTTTTTAATGTTTTTAAAAATACCCGCACACGCATACATTCCTCGGTTACTCGTTTTTTGTATACAGTGTTAAGTATTTTCAGACTGTGTTCATATGCCAGTTCTATGAGCTTTCCTCCATTCCTTGTCCTTTTTCCTGTACAGTGTGGACCCAATATTATCTCCTCTCCCTCTCCTCTGCTCCCTGTTCTGGCATTGAAGTCGCCCATCACTATTAGGTTTTTGTATGTATGGTCTTTTATTGCCTTGGATAGTTTGGAGTAGAAGGCGTCAATATCAGCATTACTAGACTGTTCTGTCGGAGAGTAGATTTGTACGATTGACCACATATCATTGCTGGGTGGTAATTTTAGGTTCAGTATTATAATTCTTTCTGAAATACCAATGAATTCGTCAATATGGGATCTTAGTTCTCGTTTTATAAGAAATCCTGTTCCATATTGACCTGGCGTTTCACCTTTATGGTATAGGATGAAGTCGCCATGGTCCTCAATGTTTTCTCCAAGACGTCGCACTTCACTCAATCCTATTATCGACCAGTTTATATTTTCTAATGCAAGAGTCAGTTCCGCCAGACTTTCATTGGTTCTTAGAGTGCGTGTGTTAAATGTTGCTATGTGCATTATGTGATTTGGAGGTGCACATGTTTGATGGTGGAGTAAATCAGTTGGAGGGTAGTGGTCTTCTTCCCCCACGGTGACCGGCCGGCTTGGGGTGATTTCTCTAAAAGTTGGTGTGGGTGATGTTGAAATGCTTGCTTTACTCTGGTTCCAGGTATCGGTAATCGTTACTAGTTTTTTTGAAGATCCGATATTGATGCTGACCGTTTACGATCTATATAGTTCAGTATACTTGGTTTCACGGTTGTTTTGGAAGAAGAGGAGGCTGACAACTCCATGAGTGAAAGTGGTGGTTCTGCATTGTTAGATGTCTGGGTTTTTTTCTTCTGCGTTGATATATTAGGAGAGCTTGACCCTTTCCGTTTCCTATTTTCCCTGTTGTCCTCTTTTGGTTTTTTTACCACTAATTTGTCTTGTACTAAGAATGCTATGTTTCCCTTTCTTCTCTCCTCTTCAACTTGCACCTGTAGTTGCTTCCGTTTTTCCAGTACTTCTTTGGAATAGTCTTCTTTGATGTAAACACCTGGTGGAAGTTTAGATTTATTCTCGAGTATGATGTGTTTTTTCCACAAAGTAGTGATGGTAACAACCACCGGGCGGTTTTTGTTGGAGGTCCATTTACCAATTCTGTATACCTTGCTAATTTCGTGACTGTCGAAATAGACTCCCAAATCTGTTATAATATCTTTAATGTAATCCACAAGCTCTCCTTCTTTTTTTCCCATTTCTTTTAATCCAAAAAATGTGTCATTAGTGTTTTTTAACTAAACATAATTTTACTTAGAACTCTTATCATAGTATTATGTAGAAAATGTTATAAAAAAATATTTGCTCTTTAGGTGTTACCATTGCTCGTAACAAAAATTGGTGATATTTTTTATTGTTAATAAAAATCTATGTAGTACCTACTTCATTATAAATCACGTCACGCTTGATTTCACTTTTTTTAATATACAAATCACAGTAACAGTATCATCTCTACGTACGAACTTAGTTTTTTTTTTTCAAATTCATACCCATTGGCCATTACCCAATGATTAGCACACACAATCACGACTCTTCCTTAACTGTTCATACAATCTAGTTGTCACACTGTATATTCTTTTTTATTTTTTATTTCGTATGGCCGCATATGGGAACATATGCGGCAGTGGCCTAATAGATTAGCGTTACGGGTTTGAATCCATCACATTATGCTTAAGTAAGCTGGTAAGTTACCTTTCTTATGTTAGGAGTGGATTCACGCAATAATGTATTTTGACGGATTCAACCGTTATTCGACGGATTTATGAGCGTATGGTTGGGCCATACGCTTATAAATCCGCCGAATAATTTACTATTTTTAGGTACATAAATAATAAATTATTATAAGTAAATTTCTTATTTGAAAATACCATTGTATAGAAGGATAGTTTGTGAATTGTACATTGATTTATTATAATGAAGTTAATTATGTTACTGTGGAGGATAATTGAATTTTGAAAGATAAATAAATTGATTGTGATTATTGTGGGTACTTTGGGTGTACTTTTAGTTATTCAAAGATCTTATTTTGTACTACATAATAATTATCTTGTTTTTACCTTGTATTTGGGCTTTCTGTCTTTTAAAAAGTATGTGTCAATAAAGTATTTTTTTGTAACTGTCTTTTTTTTTTATATATACGTAGTTGGTCCATGAGGAAAACCTGGTTCTATCTTTGTTAACAAAGGCCCATCATTTGAAGCGAGGTGATAATCACAACATCTCGATGCGTTTCATCTACGATCATTTCTAGAAGAGACTGGTCCCAAATTCGACGTACGCCGCCTAAAGGATTTGGTCGACATGCCTTCAATTTTGAGGCCAAAATCTCTAAAAATATTGGCTGTTTTCTCGTGGACCCACGAATTTGTTCCATTTTCCCCTTTTGCCTGTAAATCTGCCATATAATCTTTGGCATAGCACTCGTTTTGTTGGGAACGGTCCTATTCCCAGCCAAACTTCTTAATAGCAATGACCATCAGTCACTTGAACAAACTGTCCGCTGAAAGCGTGCTGAAAGTTAGATAGACTTTATGATAGCCTCCCGTTTTAATAGAAAATTCACTAACTTGGCAACACTAAAGAGTGAAAATACAATGTATTGTGTTGTGTATTTGTAGCAATTTATAAAGATTCGAGTGTATTTTAGTACAAATTGAAATATAATCTACTCCAGCACCGCTCGGTCAAGAGTTCCTAGTAAGCAGGATGATTAGGCAATATAATTTTATTATGTCATAAAATTAATTACAGCTATATCCAATTTGAAAGAATATAAATAAATTCTGGGATTTGACCATGATTAAGTTGGTTGCGGTCTCAGGGTCTACTTTTTAGGCCGTATCGTAGGTATCGTATTTGGCTCCCAAATCCCTGGGATCCTGGGAACACTCAACTACTCACCTCTAAGCTCCAGTGAGGTGAAGATCGACTGGAAATTCCGCACGTAAAAAATAATTAACTTGGATATATTTTATTCCTCCGTTACACGGCTATACTTAGTATGAAATGTCAAAATGTGTGTCCTTTTAAATGGGCTAGTCTAAAACATAATTATTTGGAGGATGTTTTTATGTGGACAAAATTCTAAAATTTGATCTAGCAACCCTAACCACTTTGTTTCGCAACGCAGTAGGGATGGCGATTCTTTACGAAAAAGATCGATTTTTGAATCGATTCGAATCGTGACCTGATGAATCGATCCACAAAAAAATCGAGGTCTAAAAGATCGATTTCCAGAAAATCGATCTTTTTTAACCTACTACAAAAAAGGAGGTTCTTAATTCGTACACTATTTTTTTTGTATGTTTGTTACGCGATTGTGAAGCCAATTCTAGACGGATTTTGAAAACTCTTTTTCTGTTCTTAAGTAGATTATTCCGAAATAGTCCCATTTAAATTTCGTAAAGATCTGATGATGGGTTTCCGAGATTAGACCAAGGAACTCTTCAAAAAGTACCAGGAAATCAGCCGTGATTGCTGCAATCGCATATTATTGCAATGTTTCTGCCATTACACATCATAACATCACTCCTGAGTCCTTTGAAGGGGTACGCAGAAGTGTTCAAAATATTCAGCTATATTTCCGGTTTACCATATCAAAGTATCAGATCTGGTAGAATACAAGACATTTATTTCCAAAATGTATAGCAAATAGATAGTTAATTTAGCTTATAATTCTCTATGCATATCTAAACTTTTAAAAAACAGTCTGTGAAGTCTACTGGGATCTAAGCGGTTCCGCTCATCACTTACGATGCGTTCGGCAAATTGAAAAAAGGCGCTCACAATGAACAGATGATCCCACGCTACTTATATGATACGCATGGCTATTGAGTGAACGTGGTGATAAATAGAGTTTTTTTTGTTGTTACCAGTAAAGTATAGGATCATACTTTAGGTGCACAACGACCTGCGCTTAATAATGTTTGGATTCTTCATTTAAGCCTTGACTTTCCTGTGCAAGTGCATTTTACATAGAAAGTTGCTTTTTCACTAGCAACTTATGAAATTTCCAAACAGACACACAAAAAGTCAAAGATTATAAACGTAACTTTTTTTTTATTGAAGAGTAGTAACGCGAAGTAGACTAAACTCACAGCCATCTCGCGAGTTTTTGAGTAATTAACCGGCAGCACTCTTGGAATGCGAGCACCTTCAACTAATTTATACTTATACCAAAACAGAAAAAATCGAATGTTGATTTTAAAGGATGATGTATCGATCCACTGAATCGATTCAGTACTACGTATCGATCTAAAAAATCTATTTTTTTGACTCGAATAATTGATGTTTCGATTAATCGATCTCAGATCGCCATCCCTACAACGCAGTGCCTGGAAAATTGACATTTGAATTTTGTAACATTACTGGAAGCAGCGAAGTTGTGCTGTATTTATTAAAATTATAGATGTAATATAAGTAAATTTCAAGACTTTTCGAGGTGTTCATGATTACGCCAGCTTAATGTTGATTTTTTAAAAATTATGTGGCACTGATTTTCGTCACCATGGCATCCCAATATGCGAACGAAACCTCAGAAACACACACAGAAGGTAAATTCATAATAACAATAAATAATTACATAATAGTGACCCTTTGGAATTCAATTTCGAATGTGTAATGGGAATTTTAAGCCTCACGTTGTCTGTATGTATCCTAATAAGCATTACTAGATCGATTTCAACACAAATATTACAAGTATGTTGTAATTCCACAGGTGTGATTTGAAAAATTAATGTTCTTGTAAACTATTGTTATTTATAGCTACATCCAGTGTGAATTCTAATGATGAGTCCTTAAGCAATGATACTGCGTTAGGCGAGGGTGGCGGCCAAGCCTCCAGAGGTGATAAATATGCTTGCATAATATGTTATGGCTGATCTGACCTAGTATTGATTTTTCGCATTTTATTTAGATATAAATTATTTATCGCAGTTCTTCTGTAGAAATTACTTGGCAAGATATAATTACTAGAGAATTAATAAATATAAGGTCTTTATAAATTTTTCCATTTGCTATCAGTCATTTTAGCTATTAGCAGCAATGACTTCTGAAGTATGTAAAGATAGAGTCAAATGGCAGGCTTTTGTCTCTGCCTACTCCAGAGGGAAATAGGCGTGAGGGTATGTATGTATTTTATTTACCAATGACTTCTGAAAAATTTACAAAAAAGAGTGCTATGCCTGTAAAAATTGGTACCCAAGTTCACCATCTTCTTTATCAAGTCTGTATTGCAATAACAAATTTGAAATTTACAATTTGTTTTCACACAAAGAACCATGACACTATTTTTGTTGTAAACAGCTACTTTAGTAATATACAGGTGTATTTTTGAGATGGGCCTAGGTCGTTATGGTTTCAGCACAACATTCCTTAGATAGCTTTAAGATTTTGTAAAAATTTGACATAAAAACATTTTTTGGCAATCACTCGCAGGGATCAAGTTCTAAAGTTCTAAAAATCATAGAAATTGCAAAATATATTTCTTATACACATATTGAGGAAAAACAAAAAATCAACTCTATTATTTATATCAAAAGCGGAATTGATAGGATCTTACCAAATTTGGATAGGTAGGGAGGGGGGAACACTACTGACAGTGGAGGTGAGCGCTGATGCATCACAAGGTGGCCACCTACACCTGGGTCCCAAGTCCCAGTCGCCGTCACGGTGTTCCTCTCTGTATCACGCTATGGACCCGGCGACCGCACGGTGAATCCATGGAGTGCTGAGAATTGGATCCCTTATTGCTCTGTGTCAAAATACATCCTGTATATAGAACTCATTGATTTTCTTGTTAGTTGGCGTAGTAGTTTCTTTGCGTCCTATGACTCATCACATTACAATCTATGAACTCTTATTAGCTGGCATTGTTACTGCTGCTCTTTGCCCCCTATTCAGTTTTTTTGTAGAGTTTTTGCCATCTGCATGTGTCACGGTATAGTTGGTTTGATATTATATTTTTAGATTTATGATGGATTTTTGATTAGATTAGTTTAAATATTAAAAAATTGATGTTTCACAAAATTTTCATAACAGATACAATGGCATCTCAAAATGCTAATGGAATCTCAGAAACACAAGCAAGAGAAGGTAAATGAACAAAAGAAAAATATTTATTTGTAATGAATTTTAAGCTGTGCGTAGATGTTTTTCTTTTTTAATTGCCAACCTAGTATTTTAATCTATCAGCATTATCATCCCATTGTTAATATTAGTTGCATCTAAAACCTTGTAATGTGAAGCTTGTGTGGTCTACTTCTCTATGCTACCTTTTCCTGATGTGGCTTGTCTTTATGTTGTACGTATACTACATATTACATTTATAAAAAAATAATTTTTATGCTATTGTTTATAGCTACATCCAGTACAAGCGCTAACAATGCCTCACCATTCAATGCTATCATAGTTGAGCATGACGTGCAAGCCCGCAGGCAGTTAATCCTTCAGAAAATTCCACAAAGAAAAAACCATGTTTATAATTGGTCGCACAACAAGAAGCTATGCAAGCTCGCTATATACTCTGCTTGTCAGGTATCATAAATTATGTTATATAGTATTGTTGCCAAACCTTGCTAGGTGCTCACTTACTAGTAATTTAAGCCGGGTACTCATTAGCGAGCTGTAACCGTAATCGTTGCATGCACTGTAACCAAAAAGCATAGTGTGTACGTGGTTCGCTAACTTGCTGCGAGCGGTACGCGTGCGGTTTGCAGTGAGCCGACGTTTACAACGTACTAATTTCTGAACCCGTAACGTTGCACGTAACTGTAACCGTTACTGTTACCAAAAACATAGTGTGTACGTGGTTTGCGAGCCTGCAACGAAAGCTACACGAGCGACTCGCAGTGAGCCGATGATTGTCGGTTTTTGCCGCGAATCAAAGGGCGCTCGCAGTGCGCTCGTGGACGTCAAGAGGACCGACAGGACAGTTTGCTAGCCGCTGTGATCATCGAGTAAGACATTTATAAGTATGCATGCTGCACAAGTGGGCTGCGCCGATCCAGCTTGTCAGTGGCTTCCTCGTACACATTAGAACCTCGTTACTGTATCTGTTTGGTTACAGTTACAGCTCTCAAAATGAGTACGCTCGGTGAAAGCGTTCCGGCGACGTCGTGAGCCTAAACTGTAGAGCCTAAACTACAAGCGTACACATTAGAACCCTACGCTGTATCACAGAAGTTACGGTTACGGCTCGCTAATGAGTACCCGGCTTTACATTACTACTTATTTACTTTTACTTCATATTACTATTTGAAAATCATTACATTTAAGGTTAGTGGGTATTAAAATAACAATGCCCATGGGCGTACCTACCCAGCTTTCTTTAATGGGGCAAAAGTCAAATCGGTTCCAGGAGGTGGGGGTTTATTTGTCGTGAGTTTTAAATTTTTTAACTTTGAGCAGAGCAGGGTAGGGCAAACGCCCCACTTCCCCTACCCCTCTGGGTACGCCCATGACAATACCGATAAGAAAACTGCTGGCCTGAGCAACTGAAAACTGTACACTCATGCCTGTAATTTAGCGTAAATTATGCCTTCTATGACACTCACAAGAGGACTTGCGACTTTTTCTCCTCTGCTTCGCATAGGGCTGGGTAACCTTGGCAGTGAGAAACTTATCCAGTATCCCGATATTACCCATAAGACTATCCCACCGTTTCCCTATAGTGTTAAAAATTCTGAATAATGTCAGGGGTCTTGCGCACCCTCTTCTTTATAGAAGCCCATTATAAATCATGTAAACAAAAGAGTATTTAAATAAAATATGGTTGAATTTGATTAAATATATCAATATTTACAGGTACCTCAATGCCCCTGTACCGCGTGGAAGCTCCCTGCACCAGCAGTTTTTATACCATCACACAACTCCCATCGTGTAGTGGCCAGGGAGCCATGTGCCAACTTCTCCGATCCATGCCGCACTTGTAACCATCAACTAGGTTGGTGGCAAAATATATTGTATGCCGTGTGATGCCGGTGGAATAGAATAGCATCCCCCCATATCTTCCCGTGGGTGTCGTAAAAGGCGACTAAGGGAATGTGGTAAGGTACTGACCCCTTGTTACTTTCACACATGCATTGGTGGGTGGGTGATTCAATCAGTTACTCGATAACTGCCTACTGCGATGAATCACTACGGGGACTGCCATGAATATATCCCCTCCTTCAACCTGCCACACACCAATAGACTAGGGACGTTCCTGACTCTTACCAATTGTAGCGGTCCCCCGTTCCATTGGAAACATAGAGGCAGGGATAAGAGTGCACCTGTGTTTGCGCAGACACTGTCGTTTCTTCTTTAACGTTCGTGCACTATAATATATCCTGCGTAACTGACTTGGCTTCTGACAAACGGACTCCGGCTTGGTGTGTCTCACGGCGATGGGCAGAGGTAGAGAGGTCTGGTTGTGATGCCAACAGGACTTTGTCTGATGCCTGCACGTGAGCGGCTCAAGGTAGATGGTCGCTTTGCACTGCAATGGGTTAACGGTGTGATTCGGCAGCTCCTTGGGTGACGAAGCAGCTCTATTTAGAGGGGCCCTGCTTCCCTCAAATTGGGGAGGGGACTGGAAAAGGTGTCCTAAAAAAGGCTTAACCCATTACATTCCGAGTCAGTAACCACGGCTGACTCTGCATCAACATTAACGTGGTCAAATACTTAGAAATAGACGATACAATGTGAACCGTACTTTAAAGTCCCGGAATATGACTTTCGCAACGTGGAATGTTCGCACTCTCCTTGATCGTGAGGCCAACTTAGGTCCTCCTCGAAAAACTGCCCTCGTTTCCCGGGAACTCCGTCGCTACGATGTGGATATTGCTGCTCTCAGTGAGACACATTTGGCTGACGAGGGGGAAAGGGTTGAGCGTGGAGGTGGGTATACCTTCTTCTGGAAGGGCACGCCAAATACGGAGCCTAGGAGATCTGGTGTTGGTTTCGCCGTCAAAAACCACATCGCAGCAACAATGGAGAATTGTCCGGTACACATCTCGGACCGCGTCACCACGTTGCGCCTACATATAGATGTCGGCAATTACCTGAATGTCATCAGCACATATGCACCGACGATGGATAAGGATGATGACATCAAGGCCAAGTTTTATGAAGAAGTCACGCAAGCCCTATCTAAGATACCTCCAAAGGAGCATGTACTTTTAATGGGTGATTTTAACGCGAGAGTAGGGCGTGATTTTGAAGCCTGGCCTCGGGTCTTGGGAAGACATGGTGTTGGAAATATGAACAGTAATGGGCAACTTCTTTTGTCCTTATGCGCTCAATTTCAACTGGCAATCACTAACACCATGTTCAGACTCCCGGCAAAATATAAGACTACATGGATGCATCCGAGATCAAAGCATTGGCATCTGATCGACTACGTAATTGTCCGGCAAAGAGACATTTCCCAAGTGCACATTACTCGCGTGATGCGAGATGCTAACTCGGTCTGCTCCTCAGATCACCGGCTTGTCATCACTAAGCTGAGGCTCCACTTGTACTTACCCCGCAGATCTCATGGATTAAAGCCTGAACGTATGGACATTGAGAAATTACAGAATCCTGATATTCGAAAGACCTACGTTCAGGAAGTAAGTGGTGCACTCCATGCGATGGATGTTGAGAATGGTGATGCTATGACTAACTGGCGAACGCTCTCAACCAACATTGTCACTGCCGCCTCACAGACACTGGGTATCAAACCCAGTAAACATGAGGATTGGTTTGATGACAATGATGAAATTTTGACTAGGGTCATACGGAGACACCGTTTTCTTTTACGCCGACATCGTGATGACCACCAGGTGGAGGAAGTTAGGTGTAGTGGAGCGGAACTGCGAAGGTATGTGCGTGAAATTAAAGACAAGTGGTGGCGCGACAAAGCCGTACGCATGCAGTGGTTAGCTGATACCAAGCAGCTGGGTGCTTTTTATGACGAAGTCCGTAAACTTGTTGGTACTGCATATCGTGCTAGAGTGCCTGTGGCAACGCACGATGGTGCACAATGGCTTACCAACAGAGCAGAAGTACTCAGCAGATGGGCAGAGCATTTCAACACCTTGCTCAATATTGATCGGGCTGCGGACATCTCGCACATTAACTCGATGACATCATACCCCACGGACAATAAACTGGATGAACCATTGACATTGCGCGAGGTCGTTGTCGCTATTCAACAACAGCAGAATAAGAAAGCGGTCGGCATTGACAATATATCTGGAGAATTACTCAAGTACGGAGGTGATGAATTGCATGGAACTGTCTGGAAGCTATTCGTTCAAATGTGGGATCAGGGGCGAGTACCTGATGACTTTCGAGTTTCACGTATTTGCTCCTTGTACAAGAACAAAGGCGACAGATCCGACTGCAATTCCTACAGAGGCATCTCCTTACTGACATCTCCGGGGAAAGTCTTTGCTCGCATACTTTTAAACCGTTTGCAGCACTTATCTGAAGACATACTGCCGGAAACCCAATTTGGCTTTAGGCCGAATCGAGGCACATGTGAGGCTATTTTCTCTATTCGCCAGCTGCAAGAGAAGAGCCGAGAGCAGAATCAACCACTATACGCATCTTTTGTTGACCTTGAGAAAGCCTTCGATAGCGTGCCTCGAGAAGCCTTATGGGTGGTGCTGGCGAAACTGGGATGCACAGACAAATTTATTCGACTGATCCGACTCCTGCACGATGACATGCGATGTTGTGTCAATGTGCAGGGTGAAGACTCTGAGTTCTTCACAGTGAGCTGTGGTGTGAAACAAGGCTGCGTGCTCGCTCCAACTCTATTCGCCCTGTACTTTGCAGTTGTAGTTAGGGAGGCTTTGCGATGTCTGTCTGACGGTATTCGAATTCGCTTCCGTACCGATGGCAGTGGTGTCTTCAACCTGTCGAGACTAAAAGCTCGCACCAAGGTGACTCTCGCGACTATTACAGAGATGATGTATGCGGATGATTTGTGTTTTGTGGCGGACTCCCCAGAGGGTCTACAAACGCTTATGTTGAAACTTGATGAGTCGTGTCGCAGATTTGGCCTCAAAATCAACGTCAAAAAAAACCGAAGTGATGGCCCAAACGTTGAATAGTCCCCCAGCTGACATAAAACTCGGTGACGTCTCACTTAAGCAGGTAGACCAATTTAGGTATCTGGGAAGCACCGTAGCATCGAGATGCCTCCTTGATAGTGAGATCAACAGCAGAATTGGAGCAGCTGCTGCAGCCTTTGGGAGACTTCGTGCAAAGGTGTTCCGCTCACATGACATAAGGCTCTCTACAAAAGTAGCCGTGTACATGGCGATTGTTCTGCCGAATCTCTTATACGCGTCCGAGACGTGGTGCCTGTACCGGAAGCATATCCGTACATTGGATCGATTCCACCTCAAATGCCTCCGCGATATACTGAAAATAAATTGGTCGGACCGTGTTCGAAACACGGAAGTTTTACGACGGGCAAATGTTGGTGGAATCGAGGCATATTTAATGAGACGGCAGCTTCAGTGGTGCGGTCATGTCTCCCGAATGTCAGACGACAGAGTGGCGAAGCGTATCTTTTACTGCGAATTACAGGATGGCAAGCGCAAACAAGGTGGCCAATTCCTGCGGTACAAAGATGTACTTAAGAGACACATGAAGCGATGTGAGCTCGATCCGTCACGGTGGGAGGCAATGGCGGCAGACCGAACATGGTGGAGGAATACCGTCCACACCAAGGTGTTCGAGTTTGAGAGTAGGAGGAGAGAGGAGCTCGATGCAAGACGAGACGAGCTCAAGGCCCGCCCACCTGCGGCCATACAATACAATTACGTCGGGGGGGTGCTGACTTGTGGCGTGTGTGGTCGTACATGCGCTTCAAAGATAGGCTATGTCAGTCACCTGAGAGCTCACCAACGAAGCTCTCATTAGCCAGATGCCAGTCGCTGTGGCCGAACACGGTCAGGAGAGATAGAGATAGATAGAGATATTGTATGAAACTGGAAACTTTGTGTGGGTGACATGTCATTCTTTTGGTTATTACTGTCCCTGCGTTATCCTGGAATTTATTGTGTGCAAATCCTTCAGAATATGCCTCTTTAGAAGAAATTTCAATTTGACGTGCACGATTTGGGGGGGGGGGGCATGTCCCCTGTGACCCCTCCCCCTTTCGGACCGCGCTTGTATAGAGATCGGAATGTGCTTCGATATTTGTTTTCAGAAAAACATGTGACACAACTCCTAGGGGAGTCTGATTATGAAATAAACCGTTTACTTGGAGCTGTGGTTGACATAGAGAACTTGTACTTATCCATGCGCTTAGAGGACGACGTTGTACTTAAGAGGGTCTTCTATTATCTATTTAAGGTTGGTACTAAACCAAGTCATAGACTATTAATATTTTTTAAAGGGAATATGCAAATATTACTATACAGGGTGCCCACGGCGATGCCACATGGAGGGAAAGTACCTTAAATCCTTAAGTTAGCCCATTTTACTACGATTACCGGGCGTGGCAAGCGAATTTTTAAAAATCTTTGAATGCAGTTTTCGTTCTTTTTAAAAATAAAACGATGTCTCCTTTAAGTAAAATGAGCTAACTTAAAGGGCATCGCCGTGGGACGCCCTGTATACTATTCCAACACAACTTACTTTTTACCCGACTACGGCGAAGCCAAAGGAGGGTTATGATTTTGACAGGCTATGTTTGTATGTATGTTCGTTTGTTCCCTCATAGCTGCTCAACTACTTATTAGAACTGGACATATAGCATATCGTTAGAATCGTCTTGATCGTCCGATGGTTATAGGCTATATGACGTGTCACTAAATCTAATGTGGCGCCCTCTAGCGGCCATAAAGTACTGTGTTGAAAAAATAATTTGAGATAAATATGCCGTGTATGTTATCAAATTAAAGAGCTCAATTAGCACATTTCAAATATGCATAAATTATAGTTGTTGGGTGCCCCAAAATAAAATAAATAAAAAAATAAGTTTAAAACTAAAACTCGACTACTTAAAAATCACGCTCTGAAAAGTATTATTAGTATGCCACTTACTATAATAAAACGATACATACATGCTATTCTAAGGAAAAGTGGCATACGACCACGGCTATCCTAGATATTTTCTTGTTTAATACTTTTCAGAGCATGATTTTTAAGTAGTCGGGTTTTAGTTTTATTCCTATAATTCAGCTGCATCAATAAAGTACTAAATATCTGTCTTCACTTAATAAGTAACCATATAGTTTGTGAAGTACTGGGTATATGTAAACTACTGACTGACCGAGGATCCAGGGCGACGTAACGTGGCGAAGGCACCATACCTATGTATTCGGCCTGTCTCGCGGTGTCTCATCGAGCGTCTGTGTCCCTTTGAATACACGCATATGCATGGCTCACGCATTTATTCAAGTCTGCATAATATGTGTACCACTGTGTACAGTTAACATGCTCAAACATTTTACATGCTCAGACATTTTCCATGTACAGACATTTTACATGCTCAGACATTTTCCATGCACAGATATTTTACATGCTCATGACAAAAACAAATAGTATGATAGTTGAATGATGATATTAATCTCGATTGGCGTTATTTGATGGCACGTTGATGCGTGTAAAGGTCCGCCTCCTGATTTCGATCATTAATATGTCCCTTTTGTGTCCAACAGTGTCTGTACAAGTGCATCACAACCCGTACCTCCAAGCGTCCGCCAGAGTCCCTAGGCCCAACGGGCGTGGAAAGGCCCTCGATAGCGAAGGCGGTGTCCAACTTTATGCTGTACAAGCTCCACGAGCTCGACGACGCGGAATGGGAGATCATGTATGAGTTGGCAGAAATGTTCCTAAAATGTATAGATGAATTGGATCTGCAGGTGCCCAGTGAAAGGGAGGCGGTAAGCTTTATAATATTTTTAAATGTTTTTCTTCTTCTTTTTTTTTTCATAACATATTCAGGCGCGGTTCGACGGTGGGGTCAGACAGGTCACAATGGACATGACACCTTCCTTTCCCAACATCATCATTTCAGCCATAGAAAGTCCACCGCTGGACATAGGCCTCCCCTATAGAACTCCAATAAGACAGGTTGGAAGCGGCTCGCATCCAGCGCGTTCCTAAGGCCTGCGCTTGCCGATACGTGGCCTCCACTCGAGAACTTTTCGACCCCATCGGTCATCAGTCCTCCGTGCTATGTGCCCTACCCACTGCCAACATCGTGCACGTCTAAATAAAAAGTCTTCTTAAAAGGCATTTTGGAAAGAACTCCCGCACGTGACCTCCTTTCAGGCTGCGGCCGCACCTGAACACATTCCATGTATTTGTTGATAAATGTTAAGATGTGATTGTTTCAGGAGTTGAGAGCTAAGAGTCCCACAATAACTATAGATGTAAGATACGAGAGGAATTACTCGAGGTGAGATTTTATTTATTTATAATGTTTTTATGATGGTATATGGCAGAGATGTTTCTCTAGAGAGCTTCCAGGGAAAGCAATAGCCGAAGGGGGAGGGAGTCATGACCCCTTGTGAGTGTTAAGAGTTATGAAGCTTTCACCTCGGAGTGCTGGGTCCGCTTTTTCTAGACCAGTGGTGGGCAAACTTCCATGGAGGGCCAGAAAGTTTAAGAAATTCCAGAGGAGGGCCAGAATTATAGGAAAAATGCATAGCGATGAAGACCACAGTACACTAATAATGCGCGAATATATCGAGGATATACCTGATGTCGACCAGTGTGAGGTAAAGGCGGCTCTCAAGAAGTAACTGTGACCAGAATCTACTATACACACTGATTGTATAGCCGTTTCGGATAAAAAAAATTTGGACACAGTTTCGGATAGCAAATACTAAAAGTATTGATGGATCTATTATGACGAAAAAAATTTTTTTTTTTAATAATGTAGGTAACTGGGTTTTTGGGTCCAACTGCGATATTTTACGTGAAGCAACTGCCATCTGACCTCCACAACCCATTGGCGATATCGAAGCGTTGCAGTTGTGTCTATATAATACGTCGTACCTAATAAGTTTCGGGATAATACCTTGGACCTAAAATGTGGTCAAAATGTGGTCTATACGCGTAGTACACGTTTCTTGGGTGTTTTTTGAGGATAGCACGGGGTGCTACTACTGGACGAGCACCAATTCACCAAACATAGGTTATTACAAAACATGCCGCGCGCGCCAGGGCCTCATTTGGCCTCTCTCTCTCTCAATTCGTCGCTTGTCAAAAAATAATCACAAAGTATTCACGCCCTTGTGTTCTTAAACATATGGGCGAGAATGCGTTGCACTTGTTTTTTTACTAAATGTAGTGTTAGAACTTAAACGACTAACTTTCACAATTTTTGTTGCTATGGTAACTTATCGGGGTAGGTAGCCTATACCGGTAACCTGTTTCTTTATACACTCTCACTTTTTAATTACCAGAGAATTTTTGGCGAAGTGATAGGTATTCGATACTAAACCCATCCATGCTATAAAAAAAGAATAAAGTATGTATGTCAATTTTTTCCCTTAAACCACCTAATTTTTGTTCACGACGTACAAAATTACGATTTTGAGATTTTGATTAGTGTTTGACCTTAAATCGCTCGAGCCGTCTTATCTGTCGTAGGTACATTGTCAGTTGTTCTCGGCACTAATCGGCTTTTTTACGATGAAAGTTAATACCTACCTATTTACTATCCACATAGGGGCTGTCCATTATTCACGTGATGTTTTTTTAGCTGTTTTCTAACCCTCCCCCCCTCCCCCATGGTGATGCGTGGTGAGATTTTAGACACTTTATTTATTATTTAATGCTAAAAAACTAAAAAACGTGACAAAAATCACCAGTTATATGAAAAAATAAATACACGTGATATCCCAATATACCCCTCCCTCCCCCCTGGTGATATAACGTGATGTTTTCCGACCCCTCCCCCCCCCCCCCCCTGTTGAGCCCTACATGATTAATGGACAGCCCCATATCGTACGTAAAATAAAATGGTGTCTTTGCGTGTATGCACGTATTTTGAGATTTTAAAAGCGTTAATAACTTTGTTTTTTTTTGTATGGTTGACTATTTGTATTATTCCATATATGTTGAATTATATACGTTCCCTATCAGCCGCTGCAGTGTCTCTGGTAATAAAAAAATGAAGGGTGTATAAGCACGTTTACGTCCAAGATACGTGTCCCGAGGTATATGACTCGCAGGTGGCTCATGGCGTGCTTCATCCCGCGCTACTGCGACTCGCTGCCGGCGTACGCGCCGACGGCGGTGTTCGGGCCGTGCTACCTGCGCTTCGTGTTCCGGACCGCGGCCCTCAGGCTCGCGCACAGGAGCCAGGCGCCCGACGTGCCGCCGCACAAGAGGGTGAGCCCCGTAGGCTGCGCGTACGAAATCCGCGACCTGTGATCTGCGACCGCGCATGAAACAAGTGACGGGCGGAGCGAGGGTCACAGAGTAATATGAGCATAGAGACATCAGCTAATTTAGTATCTACTATCGCCTTGTTTTTATTATTTTGAGTTTTCTCTCTCAAGAGAAGATTGAGAATTTTATACCGGTAATACAGAATTCACCAGTATAAAATACTCAAGTTTCTTTCTCAATTCTCATAATTAAGAATTTAATAGAGGCCTCGAGGGTGTATATATGACTGAATATATAGTTATAAATTAAATAATGGTACAAAATTCTCAATCTTCTCTTGAGAGAGAAAATTCAAAAAGGAAACCAAAGCGATAGTAGATACTAAATTAGCCGATGTCTCTATGCTCATATTACTCTGTGACCCCTCGCTCCGCCCGTCACTTGTTTCATACGCGGTCGCATTTCGTACGCGCGTTTAAATTATATATAGAGCGCGCGTATCACGCAGGTCCGTTGTGCCGAGCGCAGGCACTGGTATGAACAGCACCGAGGCAGATGCTTAGCGATGGTATAAGCCCACCTATAGGGACGTTTTATGCTTTACCGACAATATCAATAGGACTTATGAATTTAGTGTAATGTCATAAAAAAAATTGTCCGATTTTCTATGGATGGATAAAATTAAAACCAAGATAAAAAAATAATGGTATCGTTTTATGTATTACTAAAACTAAATACTACATTATATACGATGTAATTTAAAATGCTAATATAAAATATCGAATTAAATATTATTGACTAAGTCACTTTGACGCGCCTTGTTTTGCTACCGATTGTGTATGTGATAGTCGCCTCAATGAGTACATAAAATAAAGCTTGTTAATAATTGAATGATTTTTTAAATCATCATTATCAGTATGCTTAGCTATTCAAATCAATTAAGATAGAAAAAAGCGAATACAGCTCAGGCAGCACCGTATCCCCAAGACGGATGTATAGAGCTATAGGCTAAACGTAAACAAAAATAAATATATTGCGATAGAATCCATTACAAGTAGTATTCGGATTAATATTTGTTCTCTCGCAGGAACTATACTGGAGGCAAGGGCCCGAATTCCTGGCACTATTGGAGTTGGAAACATTCAGTAATACCTCTCCGATATGGAACCCGCAGTTCCATCGGCTAATTGATTATGAAAACGGTGAGTCACATTTAGAATTAAAAAAATCATGCTTGTTGTATCGGAGTTCTGTTTTTAGTATTCATTGTTATAGCAGCAACAGAAATACATCATCTGTGAAAATTTCAGATGTCTAGCTATCATGGTTCATGAGATACAGCCTGGTGACAGACAGATGGCAATAAAATCAAGTTTGTTGCATGGGAGCCCCCCTTAAATATTAACTTATTTCTATTTTTAGTATTTGTTGTTATAGCGGGAACAGTAATACATTATTATATACAAAATTGCAGCTGTCTAGTTACAGTCACGGTTTATGAAATACAGCCAAGTGACAAACGGACGGACAGTTCATCATCATTTCAGCCATACGAAGTCCACTGCTGGACATAGGCCTCCCCTATAGATCTCCAATAAGACCGGTTGGAAGCGGCTCTCATCCAGCGCGTTCCCGCGGCCTTAGTGAGGTCGTCTGTCCACCTTGTGGGTGGACGTCCTACACTGCGGCGGACAGTTAAGTCCCAACCAGGGATCCCTAAAAACGAGCCATCTAGCCGCTCCAGTTTCAGAAGGAGTTGGCCATAGGCGGTAGCGTTTCCCCCACCTTGGAAGCGAGGCGCTGCCGTCTCCGCTGCTCAGTGTGCACCGTGTGGACATACCCGACCAAGCTCTCCATAGATATCATAGCATACAATAATATGCATTTCCATCTGCGTAACCTCGATACCATACATCCTATGGTATTGAGTTTTTTGGTCATATCTCCTGTTCTACTCAACCGATTGCGGTAAAAATATGTAAGATTTGAAGTCTGACCGCAAAAACCGCATCAAAATCCGCTTTTGTGTCCATCACGGAAACACATACAAACAAAAGCTGTTAACTTTACAAATAGACATTCTTTCAGACATGATCGAAGAACTGTACCGTCTGATACCGCCGCGTTAACTCCGCTCTCGATCAACTCCGCGGAGTCGGGCACGCCGGCCGACGACAGTCCTCTCGTCGTCCACAGGTGGACGGCGAGCGGTCACCACCACCGAATTATATTTATATTTAAGCTAGCTTTCGATGTGTATATGTTGTAACTAAAGTAGTAAAACTGACTACTTCATAACATTCGATTACTGTAACATTCGAATTGTATTGCCTCGATTCTGCCATAGCAAAACCACTGTCATACTACGGACACTTCAGAAATATTCCATTCCATTAATATAGAAGCGTCGCCGTCGGTGGCATAATGGTTAAGGGTTCCGGGTTAGTATCCTGGCCATAACACTACCGATGTGAACCCACTCCTAATACAAGCAATTTGGCTTAGCTAGAGGGGTTAGATATTAGTAATTTCGGTTAAAAAAATATTAAGTTTCCAAATATGTTTCCAATCGAAGCTTAAGACCTATATAATAAGCACTTGACTGTGTATATTATATGTACACCTGTTTTTGCAAATAAATATTATCTTATCTTATCTTAAAGCAATGCTGTGAAAGTCTAAAATTAAATGGATTCTTTAAGAGTGAATGAAAAAGTGTAATGAAACTCTTTTCATTTAATCTTGGACTCAGCAATAAAGTCTAAAACTGTATGCCATTTTTGCAGTCTGCGGTATGACAGATTCTTTTAGCAGAATCGGGGGCCTGTGTGATTTTCTTCACTCATTCCAACCCATTCCAAATTTAAAATAAAACAACTAAACCCAGTAGTTCAAATAAACTAAGTCATTTTTTTATAATGTAGTGGTCCTGACTGAACTAAAACCTAATGAGTGAACCACAAATTTGGTTGTGCGTTTACAGTAGATTTTGTATCTTTGAGATAAGGCTTAAATTCCCTTTAATTGAACATTTTCCTAACTTGTTTGCATAAAGTGGTTCTTATAAATTTTTAGGCATGTGTAATTGTAATTATTGATAGACTTCTTCTTCGAACGCTAACCAATGGAACTAAACAAGTCTAGTCCAAAATTATGCGAACCAATATCCATTTGAGTTAGTCCTGCCCAAAATTATGCGAACCAATATTCATTGGACTAGTCCAGCCCAAAATTATGCGAACCAATATCCCTCTGTACTAGTCCAACCCAAAATTCGAGTTAGGAACAGATTTAGAAGAGTTAATTCTGAACAAAGTACATTATCTACTAATTTGAAGCTGACTATATGTTACCTATTTAATATATGTACCCATTTATATTAATTATAAGTACGTAAATCAAAATATATCTTAAATTATATAATCAGTGTCTAAAATAACTTATTAAAAAGTATAATTATGTGTGTAATATTAGGATAATTTTGATGCAAAAGTTCAACAACTGGTCTAACTGCAATGCTTTGATATCGCCAATGAGTTGTGGAGGTGAGATGGCAGTCGTTTCGAAGTACAGACAAATCCGCAGTTAGACTGACTAAAGCCGACAACAAACGGACCCCGGACTCCGAGGTGAAAGCTTCGGATGCGACCGGTATTAACGCTAAAATGAAGAAGATTAGGATAATTTAGATGTCATTTAGATACCTTAGGTATCGATGTGTGGCAAGTAGGCGCCGGAAATAAGGGTCAGCCGAACGTGATCGTATATATGTCAGTACTAAGTATGTAACTTTTGTTATTTCAATATGATTGATAGAAATTTGATAGCGATGAATCTCATTTTGTTATGAACAAATCAATGATTTTTATTTAGCAATAAAATTGTTTGCGAAATGCCATAACGGTTATCACTTTCCATCATGTGGGCCGTGTGCTTGTCTGCCACCTAAGTGGTAGAAAACAATTGATAGTTTATAAACGATATGTATTGTAATGTACGTAAATTGATGTTTTAAATGGCCAAAAAAATGATCTTATTTTATAGCAATGGATGTTCTATTTATTAAGATAAAGTAAGAATATTTGTGTTTTGGTGTATACTGTGTTATCTGTGTTATATGTCTATGTAATATGATATATTATATTGTTATATGCATATTGATCTCAATAAATATATGTGGATAAGTTCATCTTTTTCTTTTTTTTATACTTTTTTATTTTCCTCTTACAATGGCCTCCGTCGCGTGGCGGTTAAGAACGCCACCGCTACCCAACTATTAGGTAATCTGTGCCGCTACGCTGGGGGCGCGGGGTCGATCCCTGCTCAGAGCAAATATTATATTTGTATGCATAAATATGACTATTTGTCTGGTCTGGTCGTGCCTCGGATAGTACGTTAAGCCGTCGATGCCGGTGCGGTGAGGCGCTGGCGCAAGATCCTCTCGAAATTTGTCGATCCGGTATAAACCAAGATAAACATAAGGAATAGGAAGATGCAAGCTGACAATTTAATTATGTATAGGTTAGATGTTATTCAAGGGTAATTCAATGAAAGTCAAATGACAATACTGTATTGGTTTTTATTTCAACACTTCATGCTGACACGCGGTGTACAGTAGAACACTCGAAACAGAATGGGAATGTAAATCTTTACACAGTAACTGTAACTAAAAAGTACATACCAGTCTCCTTGTTTATATAAAATCCGATGGATTTAAGTACCTCCTGTCTATGTTAGTACATAATAACTTAAATGCTCACTTAAAATTAAACTTAGAACTAAAATATGTTAATTTTTATTAAGGGACAGTTTGAATGAAATCGCTTTTAAATACAATAATGAACACAATATCTTTGATATTAATATATTATCGCGATTTAGCGCGTTCCACAGCGTCAATGTAATTTGTTAGTATCAAACTAAGAATTAGTAACAGAGAATTGAATTTAAAAGCGACCTATCTTCAGACTAGATTATGTTAACTACGTTTTTCGGAGTCAAGAAACTAGTGACGTCATCACTTGCACGTTGCACCATTTGTTAGATATTCAGTATTAATTTGTTCCTCGCACCAAATATTGTAGGTACAATCATTATAATCTGCGCCAAACAAATTTAAACAGCTTTTTATTATATAGAATGGTAATTTTTTCCTGCTAGTATCGTAAGTGGGGTAATTTTAAGACAATTTTTATGGAGTTCGCGTGTTTCTTTCGGGGAAAATGTGGACTTTGATAATAAGATTTATTTCATTATGTTTACGATAACTGAAACACTGCAAATAAGTACAGGTATTTTTTTTTCCTCCGTTAGTAAAAAATAGTGTAAAAATAGAGCATTCTATAATAATATGGACCGAAAAAGCCGCCGACATTCAATTATTGAAAGGGAAAGATAATTCTTATATCTTGTTGGTATATTGAAGTCATCTAAGACTAAGACGTCACTAATAGACTTTATAATTTTTTAGAAAATATTTTTCTAAAAATCTCCAAATTATAAATAACATCCAGCAGGGTGTAGCCAATTGACGGAGTGTATATAACTAAAAAAAAAAACACTCAGTACTTATATTAAAGATTCGGCCTTAAAAAACGTTAACTGATTTCATTAAAGAAAAAACAATTTTCGCATTATTTATACATATAGTGAAAACTTTTTGTCTTTGTTTATTTTTCACTTTTTGTGTGACACAACTGAAACACTATCAAGACAAGAAAAGTTTACAAAAACTGATTTTGTTCAAAACAAAACATTTGATGAAACTTTTTTTTTCTTCATCTGTTTTTTATTTATTGTGACACAAGAAGTAAAAAACTAATAACAACAAGAAAATAAAATTGATTTCATATCAAAATTTAAATACCTACATATATCAATAAAACAATGTATTAATGCAGTTTACGAAGTGACCGTCTCTTTAAAAAAATATTTTTAAATTTATTTGGAACAGACTTTGGCATGTTATGTTTGGCATGTTCATACATAATTCCTTGCAATATGGCCCCATTATATAAATGTTTCTCAGTTAACAATTGTTCACACAGATGGAAGTAAAATTATTCTTATCACTAAACAGAAACTAACTTACAAACTGATACCAATATGATATTAGTACAAAAGGACACTAGGTTTATTTTTTACTTATAAATTCGGACACCTCACATACTGTTATTTACTATTTAAATTACCATGGATGCGTGGGTCGTGGGTTACCATAATATATTAATATTGAATATATTATGCATATTAAAAATCCATTTCGGTTTTGTTTGTTGGATCCATTTGATATTTTTACTTACATATGGTCTAAATAAAATTCTTTACCCAAGTTGGAATGGTTAGACAGGCATAGAATATCTAATGGTTAATTTTTTTATCTTGAGGATTTATTTATAGCCATTTGGATTTATTATGATGGTAACCGACCCTTTTGTGTTAGTGTAGTAGCTTTTGTTAGAAAAAAAAAGAAATATCTAAAGGAAAGTGAATATCATAAATAACTAAAAGCTTAAACTCAGTTAATTTACTAGAAAAATCTAATCGCTTTCGCTCCATGGTAATTAGTGTACATGATAATTTGGTACAAGAATCTTCTTGAACGGTTGTGCAGTCTGTGAAGTGCCTCTATGGCTTGATCGATAAAATGTTAATATCAGGCAATAACAACAGAAATATTATTGTATTTTAGTTATTATCATATGGACGGACACCCTTAATAAAACTTCAAGAATTAGAATTCAGCCGAGAGTCCACTCACGCGTACGCTACTCACACCGCTATTGTCTTCGGCAAACTTCGCCACACATCGGGCAACTTCGGCAAACTTTGCCACACATCGGGCAATTTCGACAAACTTCGCCACACATCAGGCAACTTCGACCGAAACAATGGTGGCGTAACTATCGACTGTATAAGTAAACATAGGCCTATCACAACAACCATTTTAAGTCACATTTGAATCCCTGAACAAAATATTAACTTATGAGATCATGAACCAATCAAAACTTATTAAAATAAAGTATTATTGATTGATTTCGTGGTCGCTTTTAACTATCGGGCCGTAAGTGAAGCATTAGGAAGAACTAAGTTCGTTGACTAGGCGGATTTGCTGTGAAATATTCATTATTCTAAGTCCTTATTTTACAAAAAATATCACTTGTCATCCACCAAAGTAACGAGCGTCACTATCACTGGAGGTCGATTGTTTTTTTTTTATTATTTTGAGTATTTATATCGATATGAACACATCACTGATTCACTGTCGGAAACCGCTTCATAACAGGATTGTTCAGCCCTATTACTATTTAGACAGGAATTTCTCCACGCCATCACTGTATTGGCTTCTATCACCAATAACTCCGTAGACAGGAACTTTTCAGTGGTATCACAACGTAAGTGGCTATCACAGCTGACATAGGAATGCACCGTGACGTCACTATGTCGGTGTGTACAGTTCAATTTGTTCACTTTATACATTTGGCACTTGCGACCTATTGGTCATTGGAGGATCCGCCGGCGGTGGCGTCTTGGCGCGACCCGGCTGCCAGTGGGGAGTCCGTTGGCGATGAGGAGCAGGACCTGGAAATTAAAAATAAAACATTGGAATGATTTTTTTAAAGCGTTTGGTATGCTAACTTTTACTACAGCATTTAGTAATATTACTAGCAGTTAGTATGACAGAAAAAAGCGAATACCGCTCAAAATGGATGTTAAGAAAAATTTGGATCAGTTTCGGTGGCTCAGTGATTTCTCCCCCGCATTCCCCCTGTAAAGAAAAGATTGCGGGTTCGAGTCACGCCTGAGCTGTATTCGTCTTTTTTCTTTTCGGATTTTTTTTTAATAATCCAAATAGGTTGAAGAAATATCTGCTTGATATTTTATGTTTATCGTCATTGATGGTACCTAAATACTAAGAAATTATATCGCGGCTGGTTTCTATTGACCAGCACAAAAAATATTTGAAATCGTAACGTAAACGTATCAAGAAAGCATTGCAATTTGTAGGTTTCGCACACAAACAGGTTCATAGTAGGCAGGCGGCCAATCGTATTGTTCTGTTCTGTCGATACCTTTACATTACGAAGTCAAAATGTTTTTCGTGATTGGGACACTGGTAGGCCTACCATGAAACATCCACAGTTGCGGATCCAAGTTACAGGCAATCAGTTTCATGAAACATTATGTCATTTAGTACTCCATGAATCCGAAGAAGGTACGTGACACTTCGGTTCGGCTTAAATTCATGGAGACCGAAGTGACTTTATAGTATCTATATGGCTAAACGCTACCTCTATCGTTCGTGTTTCCTGCGGGCACGGAATTTCCGTTTTTTTATGGTAAGCCTACTGTTCCATAAGTAAGGTAGAATAATAAGCAATTACTTCTAATAAGGGTACCTGTTGTTATGTGCGAGCGAGGGCACGAGTTCGTCAGGCGAGGACGCGCGACTGCTGCGCTCGCTGCCCGCCTCCTCGTACGAGTTGTCGCTCGTCAGCTGAGGGGGTAAGCAGGACTTGAGTACACACACACTGAGTAGGTACAATGGTACAGTTAGTGACAAAAGCAGATTATTGAATAGATTTTTGAACTTGTTAATGTCATCATCATCTTCCAAGCGGTTTTTACGGTTGCGTCCGGAAGTTTTAAGATCGACTGCCGTCTAACCTTCAAAGTGAAAAGTCTCCCAACCACGAGAGGACAGTCTACACCAAAATCTCGTCCGTCATTCAGCAGGTCAGTGGGATGACCAAAGGCTTGTCCTACTTATCTTCTGCGCTGACGGCACAGAATCTCTCTGTTCTTAAAGGGTTGGCAGCACGAGTGTGACTCCCCTGGTGTTGCACTCGCCCATAGGCCACGATAACCACTTTTCATTAGAGATGAAACGGATAGTGGTTTGGCCGGATGCCGGGTATTCGGCCAGACTTGGAAAGGTTTGCTAGAATTTATCTTTCAGCACCTGGCGGTAACAGTTACTGTGGAAGGCTATTATCAGAAGCTGGTCTGGTATACGAAGCCTAGGATTCGAAATTAGTCATTCTGTATAGTTAGTATTCCACATGTCAAGCCCTTTGATTTGATACCCATATTGAGGGAGTTGTGAAATAATATGTAATCCGTTATTTTTGTGGTGGCAGCCATCTTGAACCCATTTTCCAACTGAGCTAAGAACACTCCCCGACTAATTCACCTTTCAAACAAAAAGCTAAATCAAATTGGTTCGTCCGTTTGGAAGCTACGATGCCACAGAGAGAGACACACACAGGATAAGATGAATTCTTTTAAAATCTTACTATCCGGTATCCGGCCGGATACTGGACTACAATCCGGTAATGAAAACAAGACCGGATACCGGATAGTTACCGAATATCCGTTTCATCTCTCCTTTTCAACATGCCGTGTGCTTATCTGCGGCCTATCTAGTATCAAACAGGTGAGATTGTCTTGGGACCTGGGACCCTATAGTAACAAAAAGAGGTCGTACCAGTGTGAGCGGATGCCTGTTCCTGGCGGGACTGAGCGCGCGACTCCGCGCCTCCTCCACCTCCAACTGCAGGATGCTCTCCTGGCTCCCGGTGAACTGTGGGGGACAAACATACCATTCATAAGTCTGCAAACATTCCATGTATTAAAGTATGATTCCGAAGTGAACCGCATACGACAACAGCCGACGCATGCAGCAGATACAGTACATACCCTGTATACAGTACATACCATACGCATCGTTATTTTAATATCACAAAGTTCACAAACAGACATTTAAATTGTATAGATTGATTTTTGACCAATCCATGGTTCTTCCCAGTTTTTTTTTTGTTTCCAACAAGCTTTGATCAATAAACAGAATGAAGATGTACGTGTAGCTATATCAGATACTGACCACGAAGCCGTAATACTTGAGGATGTCCATCTTGCACATGGGACACGTGCGGTGCTCTAGCAGCCACGGATCGATGCAGTTCTTGTGGAACTCATGTCTGAAACGTAACAATTAATACGATTATTATGATAGGCATGTGATATGATATGTATGAAGTGTTTCAGATTAGAGCTCAGTAGTTTCCAAATGAAGGAACTGTCATCTGACCTCCACAATCCATTCGCGATAGTATTGAAGTTAGACCAGTTATCTGACTTTTTTGAGCTCCAAATAACGACTGCCATAGATGTTCGTATGACAACTGGGACGTGCTCTCCAAGGTATGAAAATACTACCAATGCAAATAGACATATTACATTCATACATACAAATATTTGTACTAAGAGGGAATCGAACCCGCGCTCCCTGTGTAGCAGTCGAATACATTAGCGCTTCGCCACAGAAACTGTCAGGAAGTACTAAGCTTTTTTATAGAAATAAAAAAGCTTGCCCGCTTGACGGCAATAGGTTCGCCCCTCATAGTTAGCGAAATGTGGGTGATAATACACCTCTGCCTACCCCTTTGGGGATTTCAGCAGTGAGTATATATAGGTATGTATGTATGTAAAAGAATATTGAGTAGTTAGTACCATTACTTACCTACAAGGAAGAGATCTGAGTGTTTCTGATACTTTGTAAGGCTCTATACAAATAGCACAGCATTCGCCGTCGCCTTGCACTTCCTGCGAACATACAATAATACAATAATAATGGTATATACCGATGTCAATCCATCAATCAGCCTATCGTAGTCCACTGCTGGACAATGCCTCTCCCAATGTTGGGAGGTTTTGGACTACTGTTTCCACGCTCGCCAGACGTGTTGGTACAGCGTTTTATTTCGAGTTTTCCTTCTCTCGCAGTGATATCGTCTGCGAATTTGTCCGTTAGTCGCCTCCTTCGACACCCTTCGGATGATATGGGGTGGTGATACTTGCATTCTTTCACCGTCACCACACGGATACCGTTGTACCTACGTATGTGTTCCTGCCCCTCTAGACAAGTTGGTAATTCGTTGCTCGGCGTATGATGGAATAGAATGCCAAATGTATGGGATTTGACGTATATGATAGGCGCCAACAAATGTCAAAAACATCAAATCCTATACATTTGTCATTCTATTCCATCATACGCAGAGCAACGAATTGCCACTTGTCTAGGGGGGCTGGGAAAAGTGTGACTGCAATATGGGCTCGACCGGAAAAGTACAAAAAGTTTATACCTACTTTAAAGTACTGTATTTCATTCTATTAGCGTGCAAGCCTTATCACGGTACGATTCCTTTTACCTTATCCCTACCCACATTCTATCATACCCATAAGAGGGGAAGTTTTTTTATACCACTTAGGTGGTAAACAAGGACACGGCGCAGAAGGGAAGTGGTGGTGGGACGTGAGCAACACCAGGGGCGTCACACTCGTGCATAGGTTTTGTAAAATATCTAACATTGAATGATTACTTACTCTATCTTCAGTCTTTAAACTCTTTACAGGTATTTTGGATAGCGCTTTCTTTGCGGCACAGCAAAGACGTTTCTGAAATAAATAAACAATTGGATGAATGTTAAATTGTATCAATGTCTTAGATCTCTACTTAAATCTCAGTTAGTGACGAAAGTCACATCTATACTGTAAAACTAAAAGTGGGTTCATTAGTAGGTACCTACTGAATGAGCTTCGACCCTCGACCCTCGACGACGAAGGCCATGCGTATGATGGGGTACCACTCAGAAATAAGATAGAAAGTTAGTGATAGGCTTATTAAGAAAAGCAGCGCATTCCGATTTGGATAGGTAAGGTTAGAAGGCTTAATGCGAGCGGAGCGGAGCTCCCGCTTTAGCCTTAGTGATTACTTTTTTTTTATAACCATGCAGAAACTCTTGTTTTTTTATAATTTATTTTCTGATTATTTAATCAAACAAGCTTGATTTGGCTAGCTGTTTAATTAAATGGCTGAATATCACTCAGGCCGTTAATTGAACCGCATCGTTTAGTTAAGAGCCTAGGCAGTTAATTGAACGGCTGATTAAGCTAGTTGGCTGCGACATATCATCATCATCATCATTTCAGCCATAGGAAGTCCACTGCTGGACATAGGCCTCCCCTATAGATCTCCAATAAGACCGGTTGGAAGCGGCTCGCATCCAGCGCGTTCCCGCGGCTGCGACATATACATATAGGTATGTAATTGTGAATATGTAAAGCGGTACTAACAGAGAGTCTGTCCTTGGCGTGTATATACCGGAAGCGCTGTATGTAGTAGAAAACGAGCCACGCCAGCGAGATCACCATCAGCACGATGAAGGAAATAGACACGAACAGCACCGACGTCCTGCAACACAACCACACAGCTTGGTCAACATTTGTTGATAGTACAGTTGAATTGACCCTAGTAATATCATCTATTACTCCATATTTATTGAAAAGTGGTCGTGGTACTGATATTTAAAAGAAACTTAATAATAATAATAATAATCTTTATTGATAACAATTCACTTTACATGTAAATATTTGCTAGTACGTACATTTTCTAGTGTGTACAAAATATTGAGTGCTATCCACCAAACTAGGCATAGCCTGTATTTTGGGGGATAGTATCGGCCGTGAGTTGAAGAGTACAATAATTAATTAAGCTAAAGTGAACGTAAATCACTGGTACATGACTACGGGATCCTTGAGTAGTAATTAAATTAAAATTAAATTTACACAAAAAAAAAAAAGAAAGAAACTTAGGCACGACTTATGTTATACTAACGATACTGAACACATTTTTTTCCCTTACAGGGGGAATGCTCTGACCACTAAGCCATCGAGACCGCACGAAGTCAATCCAAATTCCTCTATACTTCCGTCTTTGGGGCGACGGTATAGTTAGCATAATAAATGCTGCAAAATTTCATTCTTGTCTATTTGTCTGTTTGTCAGTTGGTTCGCAATGGGGCAAACGGCGCATCGAATGGATTTCGATGCGGTTTTTTTTGTTTGAAAGGTTTGGGCAGACTCAAAAGCAATATTGGTTGAGTAGAACCGGAGATATGCACAAAAGTCGTGATACCCACAAACAGGTGCGCGAATCCGCGGGTATCGGTTAGTTTTTTTTTTTAAAGAATGTTGTTACCTACTCTTAACTACGATAAAAAGTGACGTAGACGCACAACATTTTTTGTTATTGCACAACAATACATATTTACGAGCACTATTTATGCATAGTAGGTGTCGTTTCGCTCAATTAAGATGGAATCCAACAACAGCTCATTATTCCTATATAATGAGCTATTATTCGGTGAAAAAAGTTCATATAATAGACGCGAGGTACATTTCTAGATTTCATTGTCATGCTCCTTGTTTTTTCCTCTTTTTTTATACCACTTAGGTCGCAGATAAGCACACGACCAACCTGATGGAAAGTGGTTACCGTGGCCTATGGACGAGTGCAACACCAGGGGAGTCCAACTTGTGCTGTCGACCCTTTAAGAACAGACAGATTCTGTGCCTTAAACACCAAGCTACCAACGCTATTGATAGTTTCCTGACAGAAAAATCCTTTAGTCAAGTCGAGAATCGACCCCGGGCCTTCTGCACAGGAGTCGCACTCACTACCGAGGCAGTACTCAGTGCTCATTGTTCAACAAACAATAAAAATTACATGTGTTATCAATTATTATCAAGTTCCATGACAGGTTCTGTACCTACCGGTTTAGCGAGTAGAATACTAATCATGAACTGTGTTCTACTACATAATACAAAGGACGCCTGACAAAGGCCTAGAGCATATATCACAATAGCATATGTGTAATAAAATGTATTTGTTACACATATGACAGTAGTAAAGCGCGGGCGCATATAAAGCCGTTTGTTTGTGTGTGTATATAGTTGTGTACTGACTGTATAATAATCACATAGGTACATAATGTAATGGGCCCTTACACTAACGGCCGTTCCAAATAACTTACCTGTAGTTAAAGGTAGATCTATCTATCGCTATCCCATAGAGATCGATGACGTTTTTGTTCTTTAGTATGTCAAAACTGGCAGTTGATAGGTTATAGGGAACGGCCGTAAAAGAAATTGATACGATTAAACTTATCGACATCGTAGCGTGTGTGATAAAAACTGTACAATTTTTAGATTTTTCATGCACCCTCTCATCGATTTATCGACACAGTTTGAAAACAGCACCCATTATATTCAGATAGCGAATATAGCTACATATACAAGTGGCTCTTTGCAGTCGTTGCTCACATTGTTTCCCCCTACGGTACTGACCCTACTGAGTGCACGCTTTGTAACATGTTACATTATGCGCTGTATGTAACACCGCAAATGAATGAATGAATTTGACAAACGTATCTGAAATATACCCCGGGACACCGTATCTTGAACGTAAATCGCGAAACAAAGTAGACCCTGGCGCACGCGGATTGTTTTGTAATAATGCGAATAGTGAATTTGAGCTTGTCCACCGCAATAGCAGCCCATGCTATCCTCAAAAGACACCCAAGAAAAGTGAACTGCGCGTATACAGCACATTTTAAGTCTAAGATATATGTGTTTTGTGTCTGATTTACTCTTTGGCAATTGCAGTTTTGTGTCAATTAATTATAAAAGTAACTCGTGCCAAATGGCTCAGCATTCACAGTACTTACACATTAGTTATTTAAAGCTATTGATTCTCAGCTGTAGTCTACGTGTGTCATTATTTTAATTTAAATAGTACTTATTTACGAGCCATCAATTAGATAACACTGACAACTGAGAGATGTGTCATCGGTGACTAAATAATAGAAGACGTCCATAATATTGTCGCCGCTTTGTGATTGCTTAGTCACTGTCACTACACCTAAGTAAAAAAAAGCATTGTTATGTATGTTTTGTAATTTTACAGCACTATAGCTCGGTACATATGTACCGTAGTATCTTGGGCCTAAAATGTGCTCAAATTTTTCTCTAAACACGCAGTACTCGTTCCTTGGGCGTCTTTTGAGGATATCACGTGCTCAAATTCACCAAGCATAGATTCATCATCATCATTTCAGCCATAGGAAGTCCACTGCTGGACATAGGCCTCCCCTATAGATCTCCAATAGGACCGGTTGGAAGCGGCTCGCATCCAGCGCGTTCCCGCGGCCTTAAACAATTCGCGTGCGTCAGGGTCTCGTTTGTTTCGCGATTTAGGTCCAAGATACGTGTCCCGAGGTATACCAGCACTACCTATTTAGGTAAATAGGCCCACATCAGTGGGTAGATCACCCGTCCCCTGCTGGCAGTAAGTAAGCATTATCTTCTACTTCACGTGTTGTTTTATTTCCCGGTGGAGTAGAACAGAGTCACTCAATCTCTTGCTGTGTAGATATTGTAAAGACGACTAAGGGATAGGCTGTTCTCCATCTCACAGCAAACATACAGCCCACCCCTTCGGGGATTTATTGGCGTGAATGTAAAGCCCCACAAGCCGGTGCGCCAGCTAACGCTGTCATCCACCTCCTGGCCTAAAACACCTTTGTCTAATCTTTGAGATATAGATAAAGGCTAGACAAGCGTATCCGGATATTCAAAATGATAGCATTAAAAAAAACAATTTGCCTTTCTTGAAGACAACTGCATACTTAGACAAGGTATTCCATTTCCATCATGTAAAAAAACTTAAACGGGGTAGCGTTTAAGTTTTTTTACCTGATGGAAAGTGGTTACCGTGGCCTATGGACGAGTGCAACACTAAGGGAGCTACACTCGTGCAGCCGACCCTGCAAGAACAGAGGGATTCTGTGCTGTCAGCGCAGAAGGCAAGCAAGCCTTTTGATCTTTCAACTGGTAGCACAAAATCTCTCCAGTGAGCTCTGGCTACCTTGCTCACCGCGGGGAACACAACACGAGATTATTATAGCCGCGGTATTCTGTAGGGCGGAGGTACTTCCCCAGTCGTACTGCTTGATTGGGACGGTAATACCGTCGTGTTCTTCTTCTACCTCCTCCAGTGTTTATGATTGAGTGTGTGCATCATGCCTATGTGTGTTATAGTTTAACGCAGCTGAACCTTTATAGATTTATGAGTGCGCTTTTGATGGGTTTCACGGAAACCGGGAGCTGCTAGTAACAGAGTAGGTATTGCCAAGTCCATAATTATTTATATGTGCTCAGCAATTACACACGTTACAATAACAAATAAGTGTTCACGAGTCAGTTAATTTGTTTGAGAGTTCTATTCGTGATGCAATTAAAATGTGCCGGAAGTTTTACCAACGGGATGAACTAAAGTTAATATAGTTAGATAGTGATCATTTAAAAGTGAATAAATTACTTGTTAATATTGTTGCTGACGTGAGCGAAGGTCCTCCCTTTGATGATGCCGACCATGACCCTGGTACCATTCTCCACTAGCCTCGCGATCTCTTCACCTTTCCACTTGTATGTGAACACCGCACTTATGTTACCTGTTGACAAAAATATTCACATTAATAATTTCTTCGTCTCCAATTTTCAAGTCTGTCCGTCTCCAATATTTTTGATATCTTAGGCGTGAATATTACAGAAAAGACAAGGGGTAAGTACACATAATGCGTAAAACATAAGTAAAGAAAAACGTAAGTATCGACGCAATTCTGCTCTACGATCGCGTTGATACGTACGATTTTTCCTTTAATCATGTCGTTGAATAATTGCAGCATTATTACTTTGTTTAATAAGTTCGACAGGATATATTATGTATAACAGTGTCCATTAAGGGACTGCCCCGCTGGTCTTATGCCATGATTTTGCTCTAATAATTGCGTGCGAATGCCATCCTTGTTACGATAAATATAGTATAACCGATTTAGCTTAATTAAGGGGCAAACCTAGAAATAATTCCTAGTAGCAATTTTCTTTCTGAATTCGTTGAGGGAGGTCCCTGGTAGTCTAAGTTTCGATTTGCGTGGTATTCGGTTCGTTGCGTTCTCCGTGATCTTGAATTTAAGGATACATTTTTGTTTACTGAATAAATAGTTTAGTTCTAATTTTAAACAAAAAGTTGTTACTACAAAGTTGTTTAGAATTAAATTTTCTACAGTCTAACTCTTCTAAATTTTTTTCTAAGATCCATATTTTTTGATTTATACACCAAAAAGTGGTAAATCTTTGTTTGACTTTTTTGACTTATGAAAAATGCCTAGTAGCAATTTTCTTTTGGAAATCATTAAGGAAGGTCCCTAGCAGTCTACATTTGGTTTTGCGTGGTATTCGGATTGTTGCGTTATCGGCCATCTTGAATTTAAGGGTAAATTTTTGTTTACCGAATAAGTCGTTTAGTTTTATTTTTACACGAAAAATTATTTACTACAAAGTTGTTAAGAATTAAATTTCCTACCTTTTAGTATTCGTAATTTACCGCTAGAATCAATATTTTTCGATGTATACCCCAATAAGGTGGTGAAATTGTATTCGATTTTTTGACAAAGGAAAAACTCCTAGTAGTAATTTTCTTTGGAAATTAGTTGAAGCAGGTCACTGGCAGTCTAAATTTCGATTTGCGTGGTATTCGGTTCATTGCATTCTTCACCATTTTGAATTGAAGGGCGAAATTTTAGTTACTGAATAAATCGTCTATTTTTAGTTTTACACGAATAATGGAGATAAAACATCTTTTTTTCTTTTTGAAATTTAATTCTAAACAAATTTTAAATTACCATTTTTAGTGTAAAATTAAAAATAGACGACTTATTCAGTAACTATAATTTCACCCTTAAATTCAAAATGGTGAAGAATGCAATGAACCGAATACCACGCAAATCGAAATTTAGACTGTCAGTGACCTGCTTTAACGAATTTCCAAAGAAAATAACTACTAGGAGTTTTTCCTGTGTCAAATCCTAATTTTCTCGTACTAATGTTTATTGCTATAATAGATTTTTCCGCCAGGAAACTCGCGATATCAGTGGAGATTCACCCGCTATTACAAAAAAAAAAAAAATATTCGTAGTTAAACTTCAGGTGTCAATACCATTATCACCTTTGCCACTTATCAGACTTCAGGTCTCAGGTCATCATAATCTCAGGCTTTCATCTCAGAACCTACGGTCTGCTTACCGGCTTTTACAGGAGTAATATGCCGTGAAAAAGCCAAAAACTGTAAGAAGTGGACGACCACTACGCACAGTTTTTGGCATTCCTAGCCTCACCAGGAACCATGGCACGACATTAAATTTCCATGTAGAATATAACACTAGGAAATTTTCCAGTAAAACCATGTTTTATCAAATGATAACACAACCGCCATGTCTTAATGCAATAAGACGTGCTTGCATATTAATGATGTAACTCTAATATCTTAATCTTATCTCACACAGCGATGTCATTATGAGAGACCGTTCCTTATTACAGTTCCTGTGAAACGCTGTCATCATACTTAGATAACAGTCAAATTTCATAACCTCCGAGACTATGACATCCTGGAGAGCACGTTAAGCCGTCTGTCCCGGTTGTCATACGAAGATCTATGACAGTCGTTACGGGTAGTTTGAGCCCTAAAAAGTTCAACTGGTCTAACAACTGAACTTCGATAGCGCATAATTATGGAGTATTTTAGTTATTTGTCTTTTGCGGGAACAACTGCGGTCTGATCCCCTAATTCCTAGAGGATCGCCTGCGCCCAGGTGTAACGTGAGAGTGGATTGTACCCTGAAGATCTTAATGAGGCAACACCCTGTTATGGCTGTTATGTTCTGTTATCGTGAACGAAACTCATAATCGTCCCAAAATGAGTCATATTTGTTTTGTAACTGACGTTATCAAGTTTTACCTACTTTCATATTAACAATTAGAGATCCTTTTATATAATTGAATATAAAGTAATAAGGAAAGTCGGTTAAGGACATAGGTAATGCGATATTTTGCTGATATGACTCAAATACGTCTGATTTTTATTGGATGTCACAGAATGTCATTGCTTTTGTTATGGATAAAGATGGACGGACTACCTGAAAAAGGTGGCTGGGATGGACTGGTTGCGCGAGACAGAGAATTAGGTGCTATGGCGCACATTAGAAGGCCTATGTCCAGCCTGCAGCAGTGGACTGCAATAGGCCAAATGATTGATCGATTATACTTATGAAGATGGATTTCAACGGCAGGTGAGCATATTATCCCGCAGTCCACACAGATGATGCACTACCATGGCAACAGAATCGTTTTGGAAGTGCAGACAAATCCGTAGCGTCGAATTTGTGACTGCGAAACAGACCAACATGGACCGTGGGAACAAATAGGTGCGTGGTTGTCCTTGGTTGTCTGCCATGCGGCTGTGCGTGATAAGAATCTGCAGAATCACGTACCGTGGGAAACCGCCCTAAGATCGTGATCGATAATATAATAGAAGTCAAAATTTCCTGTTACCTTTTAAACAGCTAAGTATGATAGCGATACTTATATTATACGGATTCGATTACAAATGATTTAGACATAACTTAGTACACTAATATTAGTAGGATAATGATGAATTGAAACAATTGTGAACATATTAAAGGCTTCTAACCCGTATGACGCATTCCAATATCCATATTATGCTGAAGTGAAGCTTAGACGACATGTGTGGAAGCTAATGTGATCAGCTAGTCAGGTTTCAGTCAAGGCGAACTTCGCATGCCTGCTAATGCCTCTTGCTATAAATATGTACTAAATAGACTTAATAGTGCAACAAACTGATCATCCTCTATTTGAAGGACCTATGGCAGTCTTTAAGAGTAGTTGAATCCCTAAAAAGTCCGACTAGTCTAAGTACAGAATTTCGATATTGCCAATTGGTTGTGGAGGTCAGATGGCAGCGTTTCACGGAAAATATCGAAGTTCAACCGCATCTTAAGAGTTAGACTAGAAAGTCGACTCCAAACTCCAACCAAGTTGGGAGGAGGCTTAGAGAATTTAAAGGATAGGTATAAATAATGTAGTAGCCATAATATATATTTATCTCCAACTAGCTGACCCCGCGAACTTCGTACCGACTTTTTTTTAATTTTTCTCGCCGTACGAACCATCCTCGTACTTTAACGAATATTCTAAAAAAAGAATCAGCGAAATCGGTTCAGCCGTTCTCGAGATTTGCGCTTAGCAACACATTTAAGGATTAATTTTTATATTATAGAGATAGATATGGTGCAAGATAACTTGACCTAAGTAAAATGCGTGTTAGAGTGTGATTGTTATTCAATAATCAGCAGTTTACGAGCATACCGATAATTATTCAACAATTCACTTCACGAGCGTAACGAAATAGGACAAGTTAGGGTTAATGACTTATTGATACTATGCACTATTGGGTTGTGGAGGTCAGATTGCAGTCGCTTCACGTAAAATATCAAAGTTCAGCCAAATCCGCAGTTAGACTGCTAAAGCGGACCGCAGGCTTCGAAGTGAAAGCTTCGGATGCGACTGGGATTTACGCTAGGATAAAGAAGTATTTGAAAAAAATGCCAAGTAAGTTATTGCGCGTTTAAAAATATCTTTGTTTTTTTTTGTTGGGTTTACAGAATACAAAGGGAAACAAAACACAGGTATGTTATATATCTTTTATAAACAAGGTGTTTAATGTCTTTGGAAAAATTTGAACATAGTTATATTAAGCCATTAAGATCATAAACTGAACAACCTTAGTAATAAGCGCAAAGTAAATGTTTATTAATTAGTTTTTTGTTATCTCCTGTTTAATTTGATGTCACCAGTCGGAGAAATAATCAAATTACGGTTATTTAATTAGGTAATCATAGTTACGTAACATTTTAGTTAGATTACTTGTTATTTTTCTTACTAAGTTTATCTACAGTAACATTCCGGGTGAGATTCTGGGTAGAAGAAGCGTCTCATATAAATGTCAAGTCGAAGTTAAATTTTACAAAATGTCATCGATAAAAATTAGACTAACTAATGTTCAATAAAATAACAACAAAATGGTATCTAAGGTTAAGCAACTTGCTTGCTCTTATCCCAAGTTTATTTGGGTCGGCGGAACATGTGTGTTTTTTCTATTTATCTCGGGTTGCAGTCATCTCAACATTCTCTCCCTTCCTAACCATATCATCTTTCACACAGTCCATCCATCTCCTTTTAGGTCTTCCTCTCCCCTTGGAGCCATCTAGTTGCACGTAGTTGCCGTAACGTGCCGCCATTTCATCCAACCATCCAACAATCAGTAGATATTCTTATCTATTATATTTATGGGAGAGAAAGAAGGTGGGTGACGTTTGGCTATCTGCTCCAACTTCTCCTTTGGGGTGATGAAATATCTTTGTCTCGATGTTGCAACTCTCTCTACGTTTTAATCTACAGTCCACACTCCAAAAGCTAGCCAGAGTCACACATACACCAGAGACCAACCTTTTACATAGTAAAAAAATAGTTAAGAATGATATCATAACCCTTCTTTTTGTTTCGCCGTAGTCGGATAAAAAATACCTTTTTTTATAAAATATTTACCGATCATAAACAAAATTATATACTTAAACAATATATACATTTAATGTAAATAATGCATGGTCCATAATAATTGAACTATTTTCAATAGCGTTACATAAGTAGGTTATGTTATAAAATTGATTACGTGCCTTCCGTTATAAATCTATAATAATCGATTTAGTATCGGATATGTATCGATACGAACCGCTTCGATTAGGTACTGTATACATTATATGTTTATATATTATATAAGATTAGTCTGCACGATTTTTTGGCTACAATACCATGGTATCTAGCCGCACCTTATTCTTGTTTAGAAATATTGAAAAAAAATTTTAATTTAAAATACCGACCCAAAAAGAAATATAAAAAGTAAAATAATAACTATTACATTATGACCTACCCTAAGTATTGACCATTTTGTTATTTGTCTCTTCGGGGGACCGCTAAGTACCTTGGTATACCCTATTCCCCCCGACGCGGCGACGGTCAGACGCCTTTTACGATACCCATAGGAAGAGATAGGGTGGACCTACTCTACTCCACTGGGAAACAACATTATAAAATAGTTATTACATACTTGGAATATGGTTACAATTTATATGTTGAAATAACTGTGCAATGAAAAGTATAGGCAGTTCTTATTTAAAAACATATCTAATAATTATTATCAGCTGTTTTCAATTGATAGCTTTATCACTTTTATATCAAATACCTAACATATTTTTGCTTATTTTATCAATGACTCCATGTGAATTCGATAAATGTCTGTGGGAATTATCTTATAACATATTTTATAACTTTATCATCATAATATCAGTCAGTCTGGTATGTTCTAGAACACCTTTTAAAAAAGGAAAATATTGCCAAGTCAATTTATTACATTTAAAACATAAAAACTTATTACGTAATACTTGACTTGATATTACATGGATCTCACAACTTTTTGCGGTAGAAGAACCGAGGTCGGCGAGGCTTGGCATTTTTTTACAAGTATTGTTTTTGATGGGATCGAATTTTCTGAACTCATTCTTCTACAAAAACGACTGAAAGCTATTTTATTCATTTATCTATTTAAATTCATATAACTACAAAAACAACTAGCGATAATAATAAAACACAATATCGTATAAATTATATCTACTGTTTTGCACAGATTGGTACTGACCAAATATGTAAATATTTTGAATGTAAATAAATATGACGGACGTTTGTTTACATTCTTTATCTCGACTCGATACTCGATATCCTTGCTCGATACTCGACTCGATAGCTCGTAAGCAAACGGGATTGGAAGCCACTTACTGTAACTGTCAACTTTAAATTAAGAATACCCTTGCTGTGTTGGTCCTGGTGGAGTACAATAGGGCTACCCCATCTCTTCCTGTGGGTGTCGTAGAAGGCGACTAAGGATAGGGCTATTCTCCATCCGACAGTAAACATACAGCTCATGACTAACACCCGTATTCACAAACGATACTGTGAGGTCTCATAGTGTGCTCGGGCGCATAGGGCTGGTAAAATTAATTCACAAACATCACGGAGCAGTATCTAACGCAGTGCGTTCCCTCAACGAAGTATTACTTAAGTGTTATCAATGAATAAAAAGGCTTGCCAAAACGAACGCACTGAGAATTTGTCGTTCTTTGCACAGTTTTGGTGGTACGCATAGCGAAGTATTGTTTGTGAATACGGGTGTAAGTGCCCGCTTGACAGTAATAGGCTCGCCTCCTATTACGTGGGACCGAAAATCAGTAAGCGAAATGTGGGTGTTTATACACCTCTGGTTACCCCTTCTGGGATTTAAAGGCGTGAGAATATGTATGTATGCTATACCCACATCCACTTTTGTCAATCGTTTAATTAAATGAAACAAAAGTTTTATCAATTTTATTCAACGAACAAAGATAAGTTATCGACGTAGGTTATCTACAACTGTGTTAATTACCAAAAAAAAACATTGAAATATTATCAACGGGAAGTGTTACAAATGTCAATATACTCTGTTATAATGTGTTGCCATTTCGAATATTTTGCCTAAAACTTGGACTATCCAGACAGTCCATTAAAAAAATAAAAACAACGAATTACACATTAGCTTTATCACTGTGGGGATGATGTAAGGTAGTAATTTTAGCAGTCCCCATACATCAACATCTGTTTCGGTCAAAAATATATGAAAACACAATCCTTGGTGGACGTTTAAATGTTGCATTTCGAGTGGCTTATAAAATCGGTTCACAAAAAAATATAATTAAAGAAATGTGACTGTCCTACTAAATTTCAAAGTTCAAAAAAATAGCGATGAACGGTAATCCTAAAGTACGGAAATGCGTCTCACTTTACTGCGAAAGTGCGCCATATCAATGCACATATTACAAAACTACAAATTAAAAACTTTCTCGTGTTTTGAAATCTGTTAAAAACAGGCGTAATCTTTTTAATATCGCATTTAGCATTCGCTTGGCCTTTATCGTGCTCAGCAATTGAAAAAAAAAAACTGAAAATAACGTAAACATTTTTGTCGAAAAAAATTAATTAAGCTGGGTACAGAAATTATACACCAAATGAAAACGAGCCAGATTCATCGATCATTAGGTGTAACGCATGCTGTAAAGCTTGATACCTCTTTAGAGTAGTTTGTTGACGTATTCACTAAATATTGCTGGGTTTTTCCCATGGTTAAAGCCACTACTTTAACAATTTGTAAACTTTTCGAAAAAGAAATATTTCTTAAGTTTGGTTGTCCTAAAATTTTAGTTTGTGACAATGGTACTCAATTTGCCTCTAGACAAAACCGAAGCTACACTTATAATATTTTATAATTACAAACGGTTTTCACTCCAATATAAACTGTTAGTCTGATGTACGATAGAGAGGCGAAGCCGATCTCTGTCTTTTCTAAGCGGCAATACAAAATTCGGATACTGTACTTAGGGCCCTCACAATCCTGTATGTAATTCGTAGGTGGAGGCACTAATATTAAATTACGAGTATTATTGGCATTAATTGGCACGTATTGAGAATCGAATACGAAAGGCAGCGTCGAACAATGGCGCAGCCTGACCGGGCGGCCTTGTTGGGCAGCAGTCATTCCATAAATATTGTACTTGCGTGCGATACCCACTCGCTTTGTTTAAATTGTAAATAATCACACGTAGGTCTGGATTACACATCGAGAATTATTCTATGCAGTCGAATAATGTGAGAAAATCTTTGAATGCACATAATATTATTATATAACTTGATTAAAGAAATATTTTCTTTAAGCAAAATTTACTATATCCAGTATTTAGAGCACCCTGCATTATTATAAAAATCACTATTTCCCCTGGTATTGCGGTTCACGCCAAAATTTGAAAAGAGTCTACCGACACCATTGATCTTTTATTTCTTAAGTCTTTAATACTTTGTAGAAGATTCTTGGAAAAAGAAATATTAATCAGAAAGTTGAAAAAATTCAGAGAACTTTACGACGATGTCAATATTGTACGCGGGTAGCGCTGCGGGCAATAGCCGGCTCTTGTTTACTTTTACGACCAAATTGCTGTTTGTTAAGTATAATGTCAATCAATTTAGAGTTGAATTTCGAATTCCATTGAACAAACAAACATAGGAAACAATTGATCTGGCATACTTATAATATAATTCTACGATATAATCACGAAGTACGGAACTATTTCCGCACTCCGTGGATAAACCACACATCACTATCAAGACCGTAAAGTGTCTAAAGTATTCATAAGTAGCTAGAATGCGGATAAACATACTTTGACATTTTCTTCTGCAAATATACATAGGGACATGCGTATACGCATGCATTTTAATTTCCAACGCTAGACTTAGGTATTCGTTATATGGTGGCCTTGTTAGTAAAGTTTATTATTACCTGCGGGCCGCGTGGGAATCAGTACAATACACATTGTGAAAGTGTTGTCAACTCTGTCCTTGAAAATGTACTTAAATTAACACAGAATGTGTGCATTCCCCTTTAATAGTATGGTTTGAATTACTCAAACAGTACTAATTAACCATTGTATAGTCATGGAAAGGATACGAATGGCCTACATTATACGTACAAAAATACAACTAAGGCACTCTAGTGTGAATGATATAAATAGACAATAGTACGATTTTATGAAGCCTTTACGATACCTTACGCGCCTTATGTTCTTACCTTTCTTTTCTGGGATAATTCACGCTTAGCACAGCGATAATATTTATCATGAGTGGAATGTCATACACACTACAAGAAGTCATTACGATAGCACTATATCTGTAGGTAATACGATGCAATCGTGACAATTTCTCGTATTGCTCCGGGCATAGTATGTATATCTTGGATCTAAAATGTACTCTATACCCGCAGTAAACGTTTCTTGGGTGTCTTTTGAGAACAGCACGGGGTGCGGTAAAACGAGCTCAAATTCACCAAGCACAGATTATTACAAAACAATCCGCGTGAGCCAGGGCCTGGTTTTTATTGAGATTTAGGTCCAAGATACGTGTTCCGAGGTATGGTTTCTGTGTCACCTATATCCAACCAATAAATGTAAGACTTACGGCCATTGTCGCTCGACAGCTTCATCTTCTCCAGCAGTGTGGTGTCCCTATCGTTGTAAATGAGCACCGCGGACGCGTTCGCGCGCCATGCGTTTTGCACCTGAAATGTTACAGCAAAATTAGTAAATAAAACCGAACTGTCGATAGTTAGTTAATTATCAATTACGCGAACATCACTAACTAGGTACCTACAACTAACACCATAAACTATGTGACAATTACCATGTTTAGTCACCCGCGACCATGGCTGCCGAAAGCCGAAACGAGCTTAAAGTAAGTACAAATAAATCGCGATGATAGAATCCGTCAAACCGTGGTTTTATTTCATAAAAAACGAATCACTGGCTGAAAAATATTTTGGGAACTCTCAAAACATACAACAGAATCGTGCGGCCGTATATGAATCATACATCATTGACATTCACGACGATCTCTAAAAACAATCAGAGTGAACGAGACAGGTACTACAAAGAGTTTGATGACTGATGGTAACGGCAGTACTATAGACAGATAAGTACAACACACTATTCAGCCCCCCTAGACAATAATTGGCAATTCGTTGACGACTTTCATATTATGTACGTCAAATCCCATTCTATTTCACTCGTCACTTATGTACAGTATAAGAATTATACTGTGTATATTCTTATACTGTGTTATCTAGGGGGGAGTTTGTTCAATACAGAACATAATAGTTTTAATGTTAAATATGTAACAATTTACATTTTTTATGTATGGCCACATTTTGTTTTGTAAGGTAATTTTTTTATGTGTGTGGCAACACTTTTTTCTTCTTCCCTTCCACAGAGTACTTTATCACAGAGTACTTTATGTTCCCCATAGATGAAATATATAAATAGGGTATAGATAAGTCACTCTACAATAGAGTGAGAGACAAATAGTCATATTTTGTTACTGCTGCCCACCAGGTGGCGTATATAGTTACTATAGTGGCGCACTAGATGGCGGCTTAATAGAGTTTTACCTATGTATATATATTAATATATTATTTATTTGTTAAGTATAATAAAATATTATGATTGAAAAATAAAACTACCAAAATATAATCGATGTGTACATTTTTTATTTTTTCTATAATCGTTTCATATAATATGAAAAAATAAGAACACACACACACACTTCACAATAACAACGCTTAACAGATGCATTTTCCATTATAAGCACAAATTACAAAGTCCAAGTAAATGCCAGGTCACAAGAACGTAGAAGACACAAATCCAATAAAGAAAAGCCGGGTCAAACGAAAGTAGAAATCACAAGTCCAATAGAGAAAAGCCGGGGTCAAACGTAAATAGAAGGTATCAACAAGTTCAATGCAATCCACAGTCGCCGAGATATCGAAAATCAAAATAATTAGCAGCACAAAGTTTTAAAATGAAAAATCCGTCGAATCCATCAAAAATTTCATCAACTGTCATTAGTCATGTCAAAGTGTCAAAGAGAATACATAATTACTTTTTTTTTTTAATATTCTTTCCTTTCGGAACAGGCTAAGGTTCTATGACCATGCTGCCTTGTCATCAGTTATTTTTATATAATATATTTTGGATGAGGATGAGGATGATGATGATAATGGTGAGTTGATGATGATGATGATGATGATGATGATGACGATGATGATGATTGCTGCCTCAGTAAAGTGGTGGAAACTTTACTAAAGGCTTATTATGGAGATTTGAAACCAACACGAGAAGTCACAATCCACTGTAATATTTCACTTTCCTACTCTGGTGCGCGTTTTCCAAGACGTTATGTCTAAAATTCCACCATATTTACACATAAAAACTAAAAAAAGAAAAATATATTTATTTTGACCCGCACGCAGCACACAATACAGTCAAAGCCAGTATCACATTATACACACATTAGGGTGGCCGCACATGTACGGTTTCCGGAGACGGTTTCCGTCCACGGTTTCCTGATTTGGAATTCCGTGTGCCGAGCGCACACGTCAGGTTTTTTGCATTAGGTTTTTTTATTATTAGTTCGAAGCGAGCAGTGTTGCCAGTGCTAAATTATCAAATGTAACACAAGCTGGCTTAAAAGTTGCATTTTCGGGGGAAAAGTTACGTATTCTTGTTTTTTATATAGTGTTTCTTGTTTTTTACAAATCCTCTCGGTTTATCTCGGGTATCCGCCCAATTTAGGAGCCGGCCTTCCGAGATGCTCCTTGAAATCCCACCGGCCATTGATTACGAGCCCCAGCTATTTCATCTGGGACTTAATGCAGCTGAGAGCGTCTACCACTATGGGGCTGGGTCGTAAGAGAGTCAAAAGTTACGCAAAATGTAACAAAAGTTATAATACAATCTGGCAACCCCGGAAGCGAGACACAATCAGTGTTGCCAATTACTGATGATCTGAATTCCCCACAAACCCAACAGAAAGGCCCCAATATTAGACATTGATAACTACATTACTTCTCTTGAAGTTTCCCGCTATATTCACCACTTGCGATGTTTATTGCGGCTCGTGTACATATTATATTGCCAATAAAGAGTTAAATAGTACCTTAATGTCGGATATTTTGCTTTAATAATTTATCAATATGTATAATACTTGCCACTTATTAAGGAGGATCGATTTCAAGGAGCATCTCGGAAGGCCGGCTCCTAAATTGGGCGGATACCCGAGATAAACCGAGAGGATTTGTAAAAAACAAGAAACACTATATAAAAAAACAAGAATACGTAACTTTTCCCCCGAAAATGCAACTTTTAAGCCAGCTTGTGTTACATTTGACAATTTGGCACTGGCAACACTGCTCGCTTCGAACTAATAATAAAAAAACCTAATGCAAAAAACCGAACGTGTGCGCTCGGCACACGGAATTCCAAATCAGGAAACCGTCTCCGGAAACCGTACATGTGCGGCCACCCTGAAAATGGAGCATTCGGTTTTTTGAATCTGACTTTTTGATCAGGAAACCGTGGACGGAAACCGTACGTTTGCGCGGAGCCATGCCATAGTTCTTACAGTTTATGAGGTCTATGGTCATTTTGTCCATGGTCATTTTGTGATGTAATCTGTATAATATAATCTATGCTATGATATAATCTTATCTATAATGCATCAGTGCCATCTGTTTCATATAATAAGCATTAAAGGGCTTGTAAATGATGTGCTGCACGCTAGGTGACGCTAGTAGTAATGTAAAACACTGTTATAAGAGAGCTTCATTCCCCTGGTGTTCCCTTCCATTTCAAGCTTCCAAAGTGTGTGCGTTTTAGGATTCAATAAATCCATTTAAATTGATACAAACGCATTTTTACTTACTTATTCTACATAAAAAGTGGTCCTTCGAAGATTTGAACCAGTCGATATTGTCGGTTCGCCGTTCCAGTTCAATAACTGCATTTTTTCGCGAATTGCTAATTCGCCATCTTCAAGTTGCCACGTGCGGCGGGTGGTAGGTACGCACAATTTTGTTTACATTCGCAAGATTGCGATTGCTGGGCGTCTGTTTACCCTACCATGGTGGATAGCGATGCTAAACTTAAGCGTCTGCGGACTCAGCGGGGCCAGTGTAAGGCCACGATCACGCGGATTGAAACATATATTAACGACCCGTCTAACGCGGCGTTGTCAACCGTTGATACGCTCGAGGCGCGGAGGGAGAAGCTGAAGAGCACCCTCAAAGACTATGAGAAGGTTCACCTAGACATTCTCAGCCTAGACAGCAGCGATACTGAGGATCCTGGCAAGACAGAAGAGCATTACTTCAGAGTGCTAGGCAGAATGAATGCAGTCATACGTGAGTTAACGACACAAGTCTCTACTTCTTCTTGTAGATTACCAGATATTGAACTTTCATTCTATGATGGAAAAGATTTTACTAAGTTTAAGCCGTTCATGGATTTATTCAGTGCAGTAATAGATAAAAATTTAACCCTTTCTAATGTACAAAAATTATTTTACCTAAGGAAATACTTGACCAGCGATGCACTGTCTGTTATTATAAATTTGCCACTTGTTAACGAGTCATATACCGAAGCGATTAACTTATTAAATAAGCGCTTCAATAACCAATCTAGACTAGTATCCAACCATATAAATATTCTTATGGATCTTCCTCAGATGCAGAAGGGCACAGCATCATGTATCAGGTCTTTTATTCAGGAGGTGCGACAACAATTACATGCACTTAAAAATCTTAAACAGCCCATACATCAATGGGACATGTTACTTATAGCAGTATTAACTAGAAAACTTGATAACTACACCAATCGATCTTACCATTTAGATAGGTCATCTGATAATTTACCAACTATAAGTGAGTTTTTGGAATTTTTAGAAAAAAGAGCCATCGCTCTGGAGGACAGTTTTTCTCATAACAACGCCTCCCATGAAGGTAAGAGTAAAAACTTAAATAAGGTTTCCAATGTTGCTACCAATTCTAATAATTCCAATAACAACTGTTTATTTTGTAAGAATAATCATCTCCTCTATGCATGCCCTAAATTCAAAATGGCACCAACTTCTCAAAGAATTAAATTTGTAACTGATAATAAGTTATGTAAAACTTGCCTTAGGAACCATAATAGTAAATGCAAATATTCTTTCAAGTGTAAAGTTTGTAAAGCTTCTCACAACACTCTTCTGCATGAGGAAGATCCAAAGGAAGATCAAGTAGTAACTTTGCATTCAAATTTAACTTCAAATCATACTAATATATTATTGCCTTCAATGAAAGTAAAACTTATTGACAAATATGGTCAAGAAGTCTATGTAAAAGCTTTGCTTGACTGTGGCAGTCAGGTATGTATTATTAAACGCTCACTCATTAACCGTCTCAAGTTGACCCCTATGGCTCAAAATTCCAATATTATTGGTTTGAGTAATACTCATAACAAGGTTAATGAGTGTGTTACCATACTGGTGGAAACACCTATGTACCATTTAAAATATTCTGTGAAGTGTCATGTCTTGGATTCAGTAACATCACACTTACCACAAAATTATATTGACATTTCAAATTGCAATTTACCTAAAAATATTCAGTTAGCTGATGATGAGTTTAATAAACCATCTGAAATATCTTTGCTATTAGGAGTATGCTTCTATTCCAAAATAATAATTGATGGTATTATCAAATTAGATAATGGCCTTGTATTACAAAACACTTTGTTTGGTCCTACTATTCAAACCCAAACTCCTATACACAGTTCTAACGTTACTCTGGTTTCAAATCTTGTTGTTCAGGATGAGACCCAAAATAATCTTGAAAATATAATGAATCAATTCTGGTTATCAGAAAAGATACCAGAACAGTTAAAAAATGATAACATTGAGTTTCAAAAGGCTGAAGAATGTTTTAAAAATTCTGTTAAATTAGAAAACAACCATTTTTCAGTTGACTATCCATTGAAATTCTCATTAGAGGAACTAAATATTGGTGACTCATTTTCATATGCTTTGCAAAGATTTCACATCCTGGAAAGGAAATTTGATAAAAAGCCAGAGTACTTTCAAAAATACAAAAAGTTTATTGATGAGTTTGTACAGCTGGGACATGCCAGGGAAGTTGACATTGGTCAATATGACATATGTAATGACCCCGTATATTTTCTTGCACATCATGCAGTTTTAAACAATAGTAGCAAAACAACAAAGTTGCGGGTTGTGTTTGGTGGTAATATGAAATCTAAAAATGGTCTTTCTGTCAATGATGTTATGTTGAATGGACCTATAGTTCAAAATGACCTATTTAGCATACTTACACTCTTTCGTACCTACCAGTATACACTCATGTGCGACATAGAAAAAATGTTTAGAATGTGTTCTATCAATGATAATTTCAAGCCATTGCAAAATATATTATGGAGAGATCACCCCAGCAAACCAATTGTTTGCCTACAATTACAGACAATTACTTATGGTCTGAAGCCCTCCACATTTTTAAGCACTAGATGTCTCATAGAGCTCGCTAATTTGTATCAAAACAAGTATCCCTTGGCTGCAGATGCACTTAGATCAAATACCTACATAGATGATGTAATCTGTGGTGCTGACAGTTTGGAACAGCTACAGGAATTAAAAAACCAATTGATAGGGATAATGAGCTTAGGTAGTTTCAACCTGCATAAGTGGTGCTCTAACTCTCCTGAGGCTTTAAAAGATATACCTAATGAAGTCAAATATTTTGAACAAATTGATCTCAATAAAGATCACATTATTAAAACTTTAGGTTTAAAGTATGATATACTTTCAGATAATTTTCTATTTTCATGTCCTATGACTAATGATTCTCACAAAACTAAAAGAGAAATACTTAGTTTTATTGGTAAAATTTTTGATCCCCTAGGTCTACTTGGTCCAGTTGTAGTTAAAGCCAAGTTGTTAATGCAGGAGATATGGAAATCTAAGGTTGACTGGGATTCACCTTTACCTAGTGATTTACTCCAGCAATGGAGTACATTGTTGAACAACTTATATGATATGGGTACTATTAAAATATCTAGAGCCATTTCTAATATGGACAATGTTGAGTCAGTAGAACTTGTAGGTTACTGTGATGCATCTCTTCATGCTGTAGGTTGTTGTCTCTACCTTAGAGTTTTGTCTAGTGATGATCGGGTTAAAGTTAGCTTATTATGCTCCAAGTCCCGTGTCACTCCCCTGCAGAGAAAGCCTACCATTCCAAATCTAGAACTCAGTGGTGCTCTCTTATTGTCAAAACTTTCTTCAAGTGTCTATACCACTTTAAAGATTAGGTATCCTAATTTAAAAGTTTTCTTATACACAGATTCCCAAGTAGTTTTAGCCTGGCTAAATTCTGTAAATATAAAAGGTGTCTCTGTTTCAAAAAATATCAAAGAAATCAAAAATTTAACTAAAGTCTTTCAATGGGCTCATGTCAGAGGTACCGATAATCCTGCTGATATCCTATCCAGAAGCTGCATTCCAAGCAAACTTCAGGACAATCACATGTGGTGGTCTGGTCCAGCTGTGTTATCCAAGATAGAATTTCAGCATAATACATCTGCTATAAAGCCAGAAAAAATTGAATCCATCATAAAAAATCCTGATTGTGTGTGTAACTTCCAACAAAACACTTGTAACATTTCAGATAGCATTTTCAATAAATATTCTGATTATAACAAGCTCCAGAGAATAATTGCTCTAATATTACGCTTTAAATATAATTGTATGCATCCTAATAACAAAATAATTGAACCATTTTGTCCTCAAGAGCTAGAATCTTCTAATTTAATCATCATCAGACATATTCAGCATGAGGCATTTTCAGAAGAAATAAAATCTTTAAAGAATGATATTCGTATAAAATCTAATTTGAGTGGCTTGCACCCTTTCTTAGATAGCAATTCCATTCTAAGAGTAGGAGGTCGTCTTTCCAATGCTATTCATTTGTCCTATGACAAAAAGCATCCTATCATTATTCCAAAACATAATAATATAACACACATGATTATAATGAAAGAACATTTAAGACTATTACATGCTGGAGCCAAACAAGTTTTAAGCTCTCTTTCTCAAAAATATTGGCTTATCAATGGTATAAGAGAAGTAAAGAGAATAGTACACAAATGTATGAAATGTTTTCGCGTTAAAGCAGTGGCTGCCAAACAGTTGATGGGTTCATTGCCCTCACAAAGAATTTCCATGGCTAGGCCATTTCAAATCACAGGTGTGGATTTCTGTGGTCCATTTGACATAAAAGTGGCACGCATTAGAAAACCTATGGTACACAAGAGCTATGTAGCATTATTTGTTTGTTTTGCTACTAAAGCAATACATGTAGAGTTGGTCAGTAATTTGACTACTGCAGCTTTCTTGGCATGTCTTCAGCGTTTCATGGGCAGGAGAGGTTTACCATCCCAAATATATTGTGATAATGCTCAGACTTTCAAGGGAGCCTCTAATAAATTACAAAAATTGTATGAATTGCATTCCTCAGAATCTCATATCAGTGAGGTCCACAATTTTTGCTCCACAAACCAAATTAAATTTAAATACATACCTGGTTATTCACCAGAATTTGGTGGTCTCTGGGAAGCTGGAGTAAAAAGTGTGAAGTACCATATTAAAAGAGTAATGGGAAATGTATGTCTTACCTTTGAAGAATTTAACACAGTTCTTGTACAAATAGAGTCTATATTAAATTCCAGACCTCTCTTACCAATGAGTAGTGACATTTCTGATATTAATTACTTAACTCCCGGACACTTTCTTATAGGTGCTCCTTTAACTTGTTATCCTGACATGGATTTGATCAATACAAACATCAATAGACTTAAGTTTTGGGATTTGTGTTCTAGATTAAAACAGGAGTTTTGGCAACTCTGGTCCAAAGATTATTTAACTTCCCTTCAAAATAGACCTAAGTGGAAATATGAAAATGATAATATGAAAGAGGGTGATTTAGTCATTGTAAAACAAAAGGATATTTCACCTCTAAGTTGGCCAATGGGTCGTATTATAAAAACATTTCCTGGACCAGATGGTAAAGTCAGGGTGGCAGAGGTTAAAATGGGACCCAAAGGTAACACTTATGTACGTTCTTATACTAAGTTGTGCCCCCTACCATTAAAAGAGTGATTTTACTGTTTCCAAGCGATGAAGGTGACTATTGTCTTAAACTGTGTATTGCTATAAACGTGTACTAATGTTTTAACTTGTGTATTGATATGACTATTGTCTTAAACTGTGTATTGCTATAAACGTGTACTAATGTTTTAACTTGTGTATTGATATGACTATTGTCTTAAACTGTGTATTGCTATAAACGTGTACTAATGTTTTAACTTGTGTATTGATATGACTATTGTCTTAAACTGTGTATTGCTATAAACGTGTACTAATGTTTTAACTTGTGTATTGATATGATACTACTGTGTAATTTACTGTTTGCATTTAAAAGTGTACTAATGTTTTAAATTGTGTATTGATATGACACTACGGTGTAATTTGGTTGTGTATCGCTATATTACTGCTGTGTAATTTTACTGTTTTCATGCCATAAACTCAACTGTATTGAATTGTGTGCTATCCTATAAAAAAAGTACTAGAACAAGATTTTGATATTGTTGCTCTGAATTGTGTAATGTTATAATACTGCTGTGTAGTTTTACTGTGGATTGTTATAAAGGTGTACTTGGATAGTAGAACTTGAAATTGTTCTTTTGAAAATTGTGCATTGTTAAGAGAGTAGGATTTTCCAATTGCTTTCATAAAGTGTGTGCGTTTTAGGATTTCAATGAATCCATTTAAATTGGTATAAACGCATTTTTACTTAATTATTCTACACTAGCATAATGATTGAAGAATTGAAGTTTCAGGTTATATCTTTAAATAGGTAAACAGTAAATGAAAAAATGTAACTTGATAGCTATATCTTAATGTATGCTTCAGTCTATTTCTCAAATTTGATAATTTCATGTACCTAACAAGTAAACCATGTTCATTTGTGCTTAATATTCTTGTGTTAAAAATATTGTTATTTCAATAACTTGTTGTTTAATGAAAAGACAGTCACATGGTTCATTGTTTATGATGTTTATACATTTAACTTGTTTGTAGTTGGTGGACTTCCCTCCCCCCAACTTATGTTCAATACAGAACATAATAGTTTTAATGTTAAATATGTAACAATTTACATTTTTTATGTATGGCCACATTTTGTTTTGTAAGGTAATTTTTTTATGTGTGTGGCAACACTTTTTTCTTCTTCCCTTCCATTTCAAGCTTCCAAAGTGTGTGCGTTTTAGGATTCAATAAATCCATTTAAATTGATACAAACGCATTTTTACTTACTTATTCTACAGAGTTCATAAACCGTATAACTACCTATATTTATTGTACTAGCCTTCCGCCCGCGGCTCCGCCCGCGTGCATCTCGGTTAACGCGACCTTTGCTAATATCTTCGGTTCTACTTAACCGATTCGGATCAAACATTTCTTCAAAAAAATTTCTTTCTTTCTTTCTTTTCTTTAAGATTTTAAGTCTGAGCAAGCCTTTTCTAACAAAAAAAAACCGCATCAAAATCCGTCCAGTAGTTTTTGCGTCCATCGCGGACAAACAGACAAACAGATAAACAGACAAACAGACAAGAAATGAAAAAAATATATTTTCGTGTTCAGTATAGTTAATATAACATAACCCAAGTATTTTTTTTTAAATATCTCCAATGTACAGACACGACCACTTTACAATTATATAATAGTATAGATAGATAGATTGTATTGTATATTGTATTGGGCTCGGCTACGCTAGAGGGGCGAACCCCTATTACACGGGACCGTAAATGCACCTTTACCTACCCCTACGGGGAATACAGGCATGAATATATGAATGTATGTATTTTGGGGCTTAAATATAATATTATCTAGAATATCATTTCCGCGCACGTTTTACATTAAAATATAGCTCATACATTACGCAAGATGCACCAACTTCCCAATTCTGAAGACATTCGTGAATTGAATATGAATTATAGATACTGATATCAAAACAAAGCTAGAATCTACATTAGGTACCTAATAAGATTCAAATGATATTGAAATAAGATACGCGGCAAAATTGATTCAATCCGAATCGAATGAACCCAAAATCATGATCGCTGGCATCATAATAAATAAACAATGTTACGGGACCAGTGAAGCGATGGAAAAGAACCCTATATTTTAGTTGACATTGATATTATAGCGGATATTATTTTATTAAACTATTAGGTACCTATAAATCTATCTATCTATACTATTATATAATTGTAAAGTGGTCGTGTCTGTACATTGGAGATATTAAAAAAAAAATACTTGGGTTATGTTATGTTAACGATACTGAACACGAAAATATTTTTTTTTAATTTCCTGTCTATTTGTCTGTTTGTCCGCGATGGACGCAAAAACTACTGGACGGATTTTGATGCGGTTTTTTTTGTTAGAAAGGGCTTGCTCAGACTTAAAATCTTACGTTTGTTTGATCGGAATCGGTTGAGTAGAACTGAAGATATGAGCAAAGATCGCGTTAACCGAGATGCACGCGGGCGGAGCCGCGGTCGGAAGGCTAGTAAGTAATATTATCGTATAGTTATGGCCCGATTGATAGGATGGGCATGCAGAAGAAAGCGTGGATTCGACCAGTTGATGAAATCCAACGTGAAAGTTTTTCCTGCAGAAATTCCCACGGATACTCCAGTTATGTCGGACTCGACCCAATTAAAACCGCACCGTGTTAAGCGGCCCATACGGCATTTCCCTGGCACTCCGGGGGTATCGCGAAGCGCTAAAGTTCTAGGAAGGCAGGTGCCTTATGTGTGTGTCTGCTTGTGTTAAAGACGGAATTCCTTATGAGCGCTAAAGGTTTGCCCTTTATCACGACACGACCTGTCTATTATTATGAATAATAATTCAATTTTAATTACAGTTTATTATAATTAGCAATACACATTTATCACAGGAGTTAACCTCAATGGAATGCAATCCCTACTAATCCCTACTAATATTATAAATGCGAAAGTAACTCTGTCTGTCTGTCTGTCTGTCTGTCTCACTTTTACTTTTACGACTAAACCGCTGAACCGATTTTGATGAAATTTAGTATAGAGGTAGGTTAGACCTTGAGAAAGGACATAGGCTATGTTTGGTTGCGATAACCGACATCCACGCGGGCGGAGCCGCGGGCAAAAGCTAAATAGTGTAATAAGTGTAATAAAATGCTTTAAATAAATATTTCTAGATCAACTGTATAGCGGATGTGGAATATGTGGATAGACAGTTTTATCATGTAGGTTTTTTATGCCATGTAAGTGGCAGACAAGCACACGGCCCACCTGATGGAAAGTGGTTACCGTGGCCTATGGACGTGTGCAACACCAGGGGAGTCACACTCGTGCTGCCGACCCTGTAAGAACAAAGTTTCTGTGTCGTCAGTGCAGAAGACAAAGCAGGACTAGCCTTTGGTTTTCCCACTGATAGCAAGAAAGGTTGTTCCCAGACGGATAATATATCGGCCAGTGCGTTGGTATCTTGGTATTCGCTACAAATTAGAGGTATTATCACGATTCCACTGACCACTGGGAGGTTCGGGGTTCTTCGAATCCTGGACACACTACCGATGATAACCCACTTCTAACACAATCAATTTAGCTTAGTTGGATGGGTTAACGGCAACACTAGTGATTTGCAATTTTGTTTTAACCCTCCCCTGATGAGCGCTTTCCGAAAATTATTCAATCAGATTGTGGTTACCGGTATTGACATTTGTGTGTTGGACCGGGATTTTCTTGTAATTTTTTTAGGAAAAGCGCAAAATTTGTTCAGTAGACGTCAATAACTTAGCCGCACGTCGGGTCAAAAAAAGCAATAAATCATAATATACGAGCCTTTGTTCACGATTGCAAAGCGTAACGGAAACTTGTTTAGTAAACACGTTCGTTTTATATGCGCTTATTTGAACTTTTTGTTAACTGTTAAGGCAAACTGCGTTACGTAACGTTACGTTGACCGATACAAATCTACAGTAAGTACTATACGGTATGAATGTCACGTTTGTTCAAAAATAAGTAAAAAAGCATCAGATGAGGCTGTCAAGCTAAAGGCCACCATTGTTGCATTGGTTTGGTATCTATAATCCTGAGACTTTAAATTAATGGCCCACATTAAATTAATGGTTGTCTATTGTTTAACCGAAGATTATATGCCATAATCATCATATTCCCGAATTTCATTTACCCGAATTTCATTTGCCCGAATGTTTTGTTTGACCTAAAAGACATATGACATACTTTTAATTGCCCGAAACTTAGATACCATAACTTACTTAAACTTAAATACTATTCATATTGATCCATACTTTATTTGAAAATGAATAAATTGCGGACTAGATAACTGAAAGGGGTGAAAGGGGTGATAAGGTTTCGAAATGTGCCACGGGCAAAGCCGGGGTATTACATATTACAAAACACTGAACTATTATCATAAGAAAATGTTTTCACATCGTTCAACTGAAATTAGTTTTCCGACATAATCCAATCCCAGGGTGCCTAAATCGGGTTTTTGAATGACTGATTAGATTAGGTTTATATTGTGCTACACAGTGAAACGAAGTTCCGTTTTACTTATGATTATTTTATACTCACTGACGGGTTTTCCCTTCCGTTTAGATAAGACTAAGGGCATTGTACTTCATGCATGACATGTTATAAGTTCTAAGAATTATGCTCGTCGATTAGACAAAGGAAAGGAAGGGTGGACACTGGAGGTATCCGTGAATCACATACACACAGGAGTCACATAGTTGGAATTGTGTATTCGATAAAATCAAATATTTTATCAGACGAACTTCGGAGTGTGTGCAGGAATTGCACAGCCTAATTCCTCCAAGCCGCTTCCATCATCGAACGATCAGACGCACGGCAACCCGCCATCAATACACCGTGGACATTCCACTTTTCGTACCTTTTTTTTTTTTTTTTTTTTTTTTTTATCATGCGCAAAATCCCCACGGATACCTCCCCCACCGTAGCTGGAGGAGGAGGTTATGTCGGACTCGAACCGACTAAAACGCACGCCGTCTGTGGGCCGTCAGTTGCCGGAGGTGAGATTGTCGTAGCCATATCCCTCGCACCCCGGCCGCCACTTTTCGTACCAAACAATTCAGTGATACGTTTATCATGCGTACCGCCAAGAAGTGGAATGCCTTGTCCGAATCTGTGTTTAGGGATAGCTATAACTTGGGTGTCTTCAAGACTAGAGTGAATAGATTTATTACTAGGCAAGCGTGCTTCACCGTCGGCCATATCGTCACTTACTAACAGGTGAGATAGTAGTCAAACGCGAGCCTATCAATAATAAAAAATGCGAACCTGCCACTTCTCAATAACAAGTTTTACGCCTTAACCTAGTGGCTATGGCCCAGTAACTCCTGTGACTCGTTGGGATTTTTTTTTCCCAACCAGTAACAATACTCGTTTGGTTGTTACTGGATGCGTGAGCATATACTGCTACCGGCAGTGTAGAATCGCAAAACAGAAAATAATTACCCACCTTAATTTCAAAATTGCAGTTCCCTCTCCTGATGACGGCTACCCATGGTTCACTGGGCAACGGGTCATTGGGCGCCGCGACCGACACCAGAGGCCAGGTGCAGCCCGTATGGTCCCTCTCACCCCCTGCGCCCTTGGCCCGCACGTGGACCGCCAAGCCACGCGACGAGCCGACATAACCCTCTCCGTATTTACCGGACTGTGGACAAAAGAGAAACCTGTTAGAGATTATAAACAAATATGTACAGTACAATTAAGGCCTTACTTTGTTAACTTAACCTGTACGTAACTGTGCTATCACGTTCTCGACCTTGTATAGGTCCCGGCTCTTCTTGAGCAAACGTCAGACAGTTCACGCATGTCCACTACTCTACTCAGGACTGATCTGCCCCCTAGAAAAATGGTAATTCGTTGGCCGGCGTATTGTAGAATATAATGATGAATGTATGATTTGACGTATGTGACACGTATTTTGACTTTTAAGACATACGTTGACGACTGTCATACACTCGCACGTCAAATCCCACTTCCAACCAAAAGAAATTGAATATTTTTTAAAGTATAATTTTATAAAAGGACAGATGGCCGTTGGGGAAAACGAGACCTAGGATTCGGCAAACGGTAATTGGATCCTCCCAGTTACTAACAACCTGATGTAGCTGGGATGGAGTTAATGCGCAAGGCGGAGGGCTGGATGCTTTGGCACGCATCGAGAGAGACCTATATCCAACCACTGTTACTGTACTACCCACGAGTTCAATCAATCAATAAAATTAGCCTTCATTGATTGCTTGCATTTGTGGGTGTAAGATTACTGAAACAATCTTAAAAGAACGACATAATTTTCTAGACAAATTGAAACGTGTGATTATTATAGAAATTGAAAGTCTTGGAATTTAAAAAATACTTCGGTACTTGACCTTATTACTTATTAGCTGTTAGCAGAGTAAGGTGTATTGTAATGCCACCATTGATAAACTGATAACAGGAATATTTTGTATAATATCGTTATGAATAAGGCATGCTGTTTAAAATGCAGTGATAAGGCAAGAATGGCGAGTAGGTACATATTTAAAACCGCTCAAGAACAAGTATTTCGTAGGTAATTAAAATATTTTGTAGGTATGCTTTTTTATTTCTGTTGATATAGTTATCTATTATGACGTGGAACAAAAACTTTAATACACCTTTTTACGAAAATCGCGTAAATGGAGGAGTATGATACATATTACGTATACACATGGGGATCTAGAGCTGGTACGATTTAAAAGGCGGTACGATTTAATCAACTTTACCCTATATGGAGGAGTGCAGGAAGTCAATATTGTAAAGAATATGCATTGAAATGCAAATGAAATAATTAATTTGCTAGATTGCAGGCAAACATGGTGTGAATATCTTGTAGTTACAATGGTTCATTTACATCGTACCATTATGGTGTGTAAATATTTAAGTCATTTGAATTATACTACTAAAATCTTTCAGCATGCATGTACCAAAAAATTATTTATTAAAATTAAAAAAAAAGAATATTATTTAGACCGTACCACTATTTGACACAGGCAGGGTACGATCTAGGGGCCAAGTGGCTTCGCTACTCTACTATACAAATCGCATACCAATGCCGAATGTCAAATCAAAGTTATTCATTTTATATAGTCAAAAAGCATGTTCTCTTTTTTATTTAATTGTATATACTGCGAAAGTGACAGACTACTGGCGCCCGCATCTCAACGTTTGTCGCTAACGTATATGAACCAATTCAAACAGGTTATTCAGATAGTCTAAAATATTCTACATGCGCCCACAAATAATTGTACAAAATCCCTACAGCTCTAGATCAAGTGTAGGTACTTGATCTAGAGCTCTAGCGATCAATCGTACGTGTGCCCAAATAACATTATCTAATCCGATGATTATTACCTTTCCATAACATAAAATACCGTTATTTACATATTAGCTAACATAATTGTAACTAGGTACCCACTGAAAAGATAATAGTAAGTACAGATGTACCTGAAATCAAGATAAGTCTGGTGAGAATAATTGTAGGTATCCTATTGTATTTTTGACTAGCTGTGACCGCGACTTCGTCTGCGTCTGTTACTTAGGTTTAATTATTTTGGCGTGGAGCCGTAATCATTTTTGAGCTGCTTTCACTGCAAAAAGACAGTCTTGTCTGTTTGTTTACGATGGACGTCAAAACTACTACATGGATTTTGGTATCAAAATCCATGTAGTAGTTTCTTTTTATTTATTAGAAAGTTCTTTGTCAGAAAAAGTCTGTTTGCTTGGAATTGATTGACTAGAATCAGATATATGACAAAAAAAAATAGAATAATCAAAGTTGAATTTGAACCGACATCAACGCGTTCTTAGCCGCGGCCGCGCATCAGCTACAATCTTCCTAAATGTGTTGCTAAGCGCAAATCTCGAGAACGGCTGAACCGATTTCGCTAATTCTTTTTTTAGAATATTGCTTAAAGTACGAGGATGGTCCTTACGGCGAGAAAATTTAAAAAAAAAGGCGGTACGAAGTTCGCGGGGTCAGCTAGTATACAATAAACCTAAGGCGCAGATTTATATACCTACTTAAATAAACAGTTTCCATAAATATGACGATGTGTATTAGTAATGTTCCGAATCTTATCTTATCTTACAAGCTTAGAGGTACCTACATCAATCAAGCACTTCAGTCTGAGTCGTGACGTCACTAAGATATCTACAATGATGTGGAGATAAAACAGTCTCGGCTTAGATAATAAGTACCTACTCTAGTATTTGTTTTACAATCTGAAAAATAATAAAATGACTTTCAGTAATTTCTACGTTTAAATTACCTACTGATTTTTTTAATTTTTCAATCATCATCATCCTAAAGGTGTGAAAAAGCATCTGATAAGGATCAAGCTGAGGGTCACCATTGTAACATTGATGGTGTCTGTATTGGTGAATGGTGACTTGGTGACACTCTTTCCTGAGAACTTTTAGCTTCCGTTTACGTAAATATATAATACTAGCTTTTGCCCGCGGCTGCGCCCGCGTTGATGTCGGTTATCACGACCAAACATAGCCTATGTCCTTTCTCAAGGTCTAAACTACCCCTACCCTATACCAAATTTCATCAAAATCGGTTCAGTGGTTTAGGTGTGAAAGCGTAACAGACAGACAGACAGACAGACAGAGTTACTTTCGCATTTATAATATTAGTATGGATATGGATGCACACACGTATACACACGTGTACATACCATGGACAAGTATACAACATACATCTTTTCGTGATCTAGATCTAGTAGTAGTTTAGGTAGTTTCATGATCTCTTTTTTAAGAAAGGTTAGGGCCACAGTTATCATTAAATTAGAATTTGTTAAGCTACTTTTCTTATTGACTGTACATAGTGTACATGCGTATATTTAAAAAAAATGTTAAATATTTTATTTCGCACATACCGAAACCAGAAAAATAGTTTAGAATTAATGACCTACAAACGAGTATATAGGTAACCTGCTGATTCTGAACAATCGCGGTTCACAGTAAATATATTATTTACATACAGTCCTTACATACAGTCTCGTATGTAAGGAGCTGTTTTGTCCTTATGATTCAATAATATAATGACTGACAACTTATTGTTAAACAGTCTGACACATCATTAAAGTGTTTACAGCCCTGTCTATTGAAAATTTACCTACATTTTGGATTGCAAAAGTCAGAGAACGCAATTTTATTTCTTGGTTGTCAAGAAGAAGTCACTGTAAGGTTAAATTCAAGTTAGTGGGGTAGCAAGTAACCCTAGTCCTATGGCCGCCATCTTACGCTGAGTTATAATGGTATGAGGTTTCAATTCATGGACGTGGACTTAGGCACGGACGCCTTTACTATGACAAACGTGTTTGCAGTATCACCAACGAGCCTCTTTCCACGGTGCGTGGTACGCGAAATCGCTCACGCATCTTTGAAATCGCAGATTGTGAAAAGGGGCCGCTTTTAGAGGCACGAGGAAGTATGATTCTGAAGGTGACTGCATACGACAACTGCAGACGCACGCAGCATATACGCGTAATTCATAGCGACTTCTCAATGGTCCCCTTTATCCGTATTGGAGTTTAACAAGTAATGGGTATGCTGTATTTGCTGCATGCATCGGCAGTTGTTGTATGGGGTCAGCTTCGGAAGCCGCGGTGCAGCATACAACAGTATACATGCGGTTTGTTACGGCTGCCGGCTATGGTACAGTCACGTGCACTGATATGTATACAGTGATAAATTAGCAAAATGCAATAAATCCAAAAAAAAAATGCAAAATGACAAATATTTACATTATTGCGAGAAATCCCGATGATTAATATATTGATAATGTGACTATTTATTTCTGAAATTTTCAGAGTGAACATTTATTCAAAATTCTGTCCGTGTATACATTTCATTGCACGTGACTGTACCTACCTGTAAGTGCGTTGTGGGTCTATAATTGTATAAAGGGGTGTGAATGGTTTATATGTAATATGCATACTACGAGTATGTTGGGCAAACTATTTGTCACACTAATATTGCAACTCGCAAAGTCATATTGTAAACGTAGCAGTACTCAACCAGTCATTGTTATGATGGTATCATTCAGATATTTAGTTGTAAACTTATTTATACAATGTACTCATACCAGGTAAACTTAATTAGGTACGAGACAATCGCTCATACAACAAACAATGACGCTAAATCGCAAATATGTAAGTAAATACATATTTGTGAAGCCTTTGATAATTTTAATCTTTTTTTTGTTAAGATTTGAATCAAATTTTAAGGAGTCTCTTCAGACAAAATTATTAACTACACGGTTTCTCTCTTTTATAAGTAAACTCAATAGTCAATAGACTTGTAACTTATTTTAGAAATAATTGATGAATGAACTGTCGAGTATTGAACTTTTATGTTACCTTTGCTCAAAAGTTTTCTTTTTCGATATTTCTCGGATTTACTTAATATCACTTTCACAGAGTTTACGGTGTTTTGAGACTGTCCAGCACAAGTTTGAATGACGATTAGACATTAGTTTCTACATAAATCGCGAACTTTGAAGTAATATTTTAATGTACAAATAATTTTATAACAGACGTCCGGACACTGTAGCGGTTGTTTAAACATTTTGCTATCGACTGTACTTCTATGCCAGTGCCGAGTTGACCAATGAAAAATAAATTAAAATAATTCGGGGCAACTCGCCACCGAGTGGCGGGTTTTCAAGTGGCGAGCTGACCAATAAGTCGATATTTGTGGTAAGTTTAGAATATTGTATTGTTTTATGGGTTTACGCCAATTCACTCCCATGAATCAGCTTTGATTCTGAGTAATTAATTTAGTTGTGTTAAAGTTGCCATTGTTTTAATTTTATGGAATCACAGTCGACCTAAATTCTTATACCTACGAAAATCTGGAACATTTCATGGTTAATAACTTCCCAATATGCAATAAATTGTTGGGACCAACCATTATGAAAAATTTTCTACACGCAGTAAATTTGCTTCTTTTCACCACAATTCCGATAGCGTCACGATCGGTCGTGATTATTTCTTCACATTGTGTTGTTCTTGTTACTTATGTAATTAATACCCCTCATAAATTATATTTATTAATACCAACTATAGTCAACATTCTCGTAGCGATGTGCCATTGAGTAAAAAAAACAATAACCCGAGCCCAGGTTCCGAAGGTTGCGGAGCTACGCCGCAGGTTATGACGCCTGCTAACGTGTGCTGCCTGCCCAAATACTTGTACGCCGGAGGAACTCATGAGTAGTCATGAGTGCCTCTTAGAACGCTATCGCTACATACTGGGCAAACAAAATAATAGGTACACGATATGCCGTCGTCTCGACAGAAGTAGGTTCCGAAGGGTAAAGTTCCGTTCCATAGCCGGTTCCGTCACAGAAAAGCCGACATACATTGGTATGCCGGCTTTTCTGGGAGTGTTTGCCCTGCGTCTCCGATTGCCGTCTGACCTCTCAACCCCAGGGTCACATATACCTGTACGTTACCATGTTTGCATTACCAGCACTATACACTATACAGTACATGTCAAATAGTGAGAGTCGTTATTTATCTAAATGCTTTTCTGAGTGCGCCTGCTCTTTTTATTTATTCTATACTCCAAGATCCTCCTTTATTTTCCGCCCAGAATAATAAAAGGGTCATAAAATAAAATAAAAATTGCCCCAGGCCCCAGACGGCCGTACTTTATACAATTTAGATCCATAAATGTCGTACGTTTGGTACACCACACTTCACATTTTTGTATTGCTCAAATAAAGTATGCACATGTTTTGTGAGTTGACATATCAATATTTCGACCCGTGCCTACATATTTGCATGGAGCCTTATGACCATGTACAGTCCGAATCAGATTGATATTTTCCACAAAAGTACTGAAAATGATCTTAATACCTTGGTATTCACCCCTTCCTGTTGACTGATTGTTATACACACCTTTAGTTCGGACGATAATACAATTTAAACCAATAAAACAGTTTGACTTAATTTTAATACCATGGAACTAAGATCAAGTTAAACACTTTGCTACTCAACATAGATCTGATGCTGACTGTACAACATACACTTACGTGTCTCCCCAGACGAGATAAGACAGATACAACTGTCTACCATTTACTCATGACCTTACACTTCCTAACGAGCTTCCTCTACAGTCATTGAACCTTTTATACTTATATCAGGTGCAAAGATTCCACTGTCTGTCTGTCACCAGGTAGCTAGACAGTTGGAATTTTCACAGATGACGCACAGCATAACCGGAGAGCCTGAACAAGAACAAACGAGAAGAAAGAAAGGCAACAGTACTTATTGAGATAATATCATAATCTAATCTACAACATTTTAATACAATACGTAATACGGATGTGACGTCTTATCTTACCAAAAAAAATATTGTAATCAAGTTGAATTGTGTGGATCCATTGAACTGCGATTAGATATTGCGAGTTCTTTAAAGTTGATAATATAATATTTGAAAAATTGCAACTCAGTTGCGATATCTTTAGCAAGTTACTATGTGTAAAACATTGCGAGACGATATCCTATCAACACACAAAATGGCGTAACGAACAGGTATCGGCCTCGGAATTCTATATGTTGCAGCACACTACTATTTCCAGCATAAACAAAAATTTTGGACAAAAGTTGGAAAATTTGCGCATGTGCAACCAAAAAACAATACAAGGACTGATCAACCAATACGAAAACCACAAGACATTGAGCTCGTGATTGGATTTTTTATTTTAATTAAATATATTTTGATGGAGATTGTCATTGGTCGATCTCCAGTGACGTCACCCCGCTTCACCAATGACAATCTCTATCAAGTTTGGGCTGGTCAACACGGCGCGTTGCGTTGCTTAGAGAATTGCACTGTAGGAGTGCTTAACATTCACTAGTTGCAAGAAATTAGCATTTTCTTTGGTGAGATTTTCAGATAATGTATGTTCACTCAATACATACAAATGTTTCAGGCTTCAGGAACGCGCGCGCAAACATTCAATGACAACTTAACTTGTATTATAATTTTAAATTCGGTTCAACTGTTGTCCTTATTGAATAAACATCGATTTCCAAGGTCTCCTCTGTTCAATATATGTACTAAAATAACACTGTATTGTTTATTTTTCTTTGTCATCAGAGCAGGGTTGCCAGAATCAAAATTAAAACAACTGATGAGAGCGATGAGATTGGATACATTTGATATTAGGGCCAATGCCCTATTATGAAATGTATCTTTAATGTATATATTTCAGGGAAATTGCTTGTCGGATTTCTATGGATTATTTCAGTCTAACACCACATTTCACATTCCAGTCAACCACTCCTGTACCCCTAGTACGAAAATCTATAAGAGAGCGATTTTCCATTTGATGTTGATTTTTGAGTTTTTCCTTTGCACAGAATGATTTAGCCGCAATAAAAAAAAATCTGATGAAAATTTCGTACACAGATAGATTGGAGAAGGGATAGGCTATGTTTGGTGGCGATAACCGACATCCACGCGAGCGAAGCCGCGGGCAACATCTAGTAACCTATATAAAAACCGACATAAGATATTAACCAAATGAGATGTACGAGCTAATTAAGTATAACGCGTACCCAATACTCGTATAATAATTTAGTGAATGAATAATCTCATGTTACTAGCATTAGTTACGAAATTAATTAATCTAGTATTAATTGGATAGGTATAATTTTAAAAAGGTTTCATCAATCTAGTATTAATTAGATATAATTTTATTAGCGCTTCATTTGGCTTCATAAACCTATTAATTACTGTATAATTGGAAGGATCAGATGAACTACGGAATTTAAAAAAAATAGGCTTGTTTGCTTTTGTGAAATTATAATCACGTAGTTAATGCCGCGGCTCCGCCCGCATGGAATTCTGGCTCTCGCAACCTACTATGTACTACTATTATTATTATGGAAGACCGCCTCTGAACCTAGGTATAGACCTATGATCAGTGCCCCTAGCATGAAAAGAAAGTATTCGTATTCGTAACGTAAACGTATCGACAGAACGGAGCATTGTGATTGGCCGCCTGCCTATTGTGAGCCTGTGTGTATGCGAAGCGGCCAATCGCAATGTTCCGTTCTCTCAATACATTTTCGTTACGAATTCGAATATTTTTCATGCTCGGGGGCACTGTTTTACTACGAGTAACTGAAAAGGACCGCTGGGTTATTTTTTATCCATACAACACTACTACAACCAGTCTAGCAATATTGTACATAATTATATACGAGTAAGTTATAGTTGCGACTGTTTAACTATAATCTTATCTAATCCACAGACTGAGTACAGAATCGTACATTGATAACGAGTTTAGACAATATATTAGACTAGCAAAATAGACATGTACCAGTTTGGTATAATTGATACCGATAAGGTACAATGTAAAGGTAAACATTATGTTATCGGATCAATGTGTGGAAACCAAAACAATGAAAAAAAAAAATGAAGGCCAGTGGCGATTGTATTCTGTATGATGTATCCAAACAAATAAACGAAAGCTTATCAGGTACCTTCTTCTTTTTTATTCGGACATTTTTCGTAGTATGTATATTATATGTATATGACTGCCTCTGTGGCGTAGCGGTAGTGAACGCGGCTGCTACGCACGAGGCGCGGGTTCGATCCCCGCTCAGTGCCAATATTTGTATGCATGAATATGAATATTTGCATTGGTCTGGGTGTTTCTATGTATAATATGTATGTATTTACAAAAAAAAAAAAAAAAAAGTATCTAAGTATTTATATCCGCATTCTAGATTCCATAACACAAGCTAATTAAGCTTACCATGGGTCTAGATAGCGTTGTGTAGAATGTTGTAGAATATTTATTTATTATTATTTATTTATTTATATGGAAACATCTATGGCAGTCGTTACGTGTAGTTGCAGCCCTAAAAAGTCCAAAAACAACAGTCTAGCTGCAATGCTTCGATATCGCCTAATGCCGCCATTGCGTTGAGAAGGTCAGATAGCAGTCGCTTCACGGTAAATATCGAGGTCTAGCCAAATCCGCAGTTAAGACTGGTAAAGCGGACCCCAGACTCCCGAGGTGAAAGCTTCGGATGCGACTGGGAATTAAACGCTAAGGTGAAGAAGAAGATGGAATCTTAAGTCACTCCACTGAGGAGGGAGAGGGGAAGGGACTAGACGGTAAGACGCCTCTATAAAGGTCAAGATAAACCAAGTCAAGATAAAGAGCAAAACAGTGGGCCCCGGTTGCCAAATAGTAAAAAAGAAAAAATGGGAAAAGTCGTTGCCCTCGCGATACCGTTACCGACCTCTTGTGTTACCGTTACCTCTTGTGACAGATTGTGACAACTCTGTAATAAGTATTATATTTATTGGCTAAGTTTTCACTTCTGTCAACACTCCCAGAATACCACTGTTCTTTTTTCTCTACCTATGGGTAAAAAAGAATCAAAAGATCATCTATTTTGAAACCAAACTAAAACAACAATTATAACATTTAATTAATAAACAAGTCGACCTGGTCTCATCTATTTCTAAACCACAGATTATTAATTATGGAATATTTTGTTGTATTCAAACCTGTTGGCGCGTAAAATTATGTAAGAGGTTCAATTAAAACTAATGTGAATTACAATGTGGTTAATTGAATAAAGATAACAATAAGGAAACAACTTGATAACAAAGCTAATAAAATAGCGTTGAATTAAGGGATTTTGACTAATGGATTGGATGGTTTGCTTGAACGCGGGTACTACTGATTCTAGTCTATACTATTTTTTTATACTATACCTTTCATTTAAATAATATTAATTAAAAAAAAACCTTTGTAGGAGCGTATTTTGATTTTGGAACATTACGACACTTCAGCAATATTGTATGAAACGGCGGCGTGCTGAAGTTATTAAATAATGTTCAAAATTTTATTAAAAATTCTACCTATCACCTTACCTAGAACTGGACTATGTTTCGTCTCAGCTATTACTTACCTGCGAAAAGCCCATCGAAATCGAGGCAGCCACTTTGGATAACAATCGGCAAAAATGACATGAAATCGACAGACAAAAATGTTACAATTAGTTTATTCTTCGTTGATCAACGTGTGGCGTTTAATTTTACGTACCATACGGGTAAACAAGAAAATGCTAATCATTTTGTATTCATATATTTTCCTCCACAGAAGGAAGCTATAAGGAACCGCAAAAAGTCCTTCCTCCCTAGCTTCATTCTGTATTGTGGTGAGCTAGTTTTATGCGCAGTTAGACCTAATACAATCTAATTAAAAACTAGGCAGGTACAATCTACTACAGTCCACTACTGAACATAGGCCTCATCCAAAGTGCGCCATAGCCCTTTGAAAGAGGCCCGGAACGGAAGGTGGAATGCGAGATGTCTCTCTGGCAGAGGGACAAACAACCTGGAAAAGGTAGCTGGGATAGGCTGGAGAGGCATGACGGATGGCCGGATGGTATCCTACTATTCTACTAATATTATAAAATGTGAAATTTTCTGAAGATATTTTGTATGTTTGCTATTCAATCACGCTCTAACTGCTGATCGGAGCTGGCTGAAATTTAGGGTTCGTGGCTAAGTCGGTGGTCGACGCCCCCGTGGCTGAGGCCCCCGAATCCAGGGCGAGATTTTAATCTTACCCTATACCAAATTTCAGTCAGCTCCGTATAGCCAGTGGATAAAAAGTATGTACCTACCCTAAATATTATTCTGCCATGTATTGCGGGCACAGGATCAAAATTCCACGCGTGCTAAGCCGCGGGCAGTAGCTAGTATGTACAACTGGTACATTAATTTAACAAATATTTAAATATGAGTAGCAAGCAAAACCGTGGATTTAGACATTGAAATTCTCATGTTTATATAGTAGTATATAGTATAGCAGAGAATTTAAAAAGTTAAATGAGTTTAATCTGTTAAGAGGCTTGTTAAACCGTTTTACTTCAATTTAATCTAAATATACAATATCAAAGGACGACAGCAGAATTTCGTTTAAATTCTTTTAGAAATTAATTGCTTTTACTGATTAAAAACTTGACGAAATTGAGAGTCTGAATTCAAAAACTTGTCGAAATTGCGAGTCAGAATGTTTGTAGCTACAAGGGAAACGAAGTATACGAATTATTTGAAGATCCATTACGGAAAGGTTACAACTTAGGATCAGGAATGATATGACTGCGCATCAAGTGTAAATCAATGAGTAACAAATACTTACCGAGAAAAAAAAGTACGGTACGTGCATACAACTGTCATGTAGCTATTTAATAAAGGCGACATAACAGGCGATAAACACAATAAGTGACAACCTCTGACAGTTACATCGACTTGTTGCGGTCATTTTGTCGATTTTTTTCAATAAAAAAAATATTCTGACAGATGACAAGTGACATTCTGTTGAAAAATAAGTATCTTAATAGCTTTATTGAACAGTAAACCGTTATGACAAATAGACATATTTGAAGAATCGTCGTAATTTCAACTGGCAACCTGCTCCAATGTCATAGCCCTTTGTCGATTTACATGACAAATGACAAGTATGTTGACTTATTTGTCTTATTCTGAGCGTTGTCGAGTTTATTAAATTTAATTTGTTTGTTGTTTTTTCGATTCACGGATTATGGATTTCATTTTGATGACCATAGATGATAAAAAAATGGTGTAACATTCAGCAGGACATTGAACCTCAATAACAAAAACAGTTAAACACCTGGCTGACATTAGTCAATTGCGTAATGTCAAAACCAAAATATTAAAAACACTTTATTTCATCATTCTTGCGTTGTTGAGTTCGAGTATGAAAACTGTAGGAGTACTTATCTATCTACAATTTTATTTTCACAACAATCGTTTCATAAAAAGGAAATTTCTAAAAAAAACAAGCAGTTTAAAGAAACGCTCGGCCACGCGTGAAGTTTAATCTTCTCGAAAGTACAGTTTAATTGTTCAAACAAAACAATGAGGTTTCCGTACAATTGGCCGTGCGGGGTTAATCGCGTCTGACTCACAAAGACCGATATCGCGGACAACTGTGCAAACACCCTGAAATACCATCACGCACCAAACTCATCCTTAATATAAGACAAATATGAGCCGTTATTGAATCCAGCTGTCATATGTTATGATTGTACGCCGTAACAGGCACATAGGTAATGATCGTATATTGTAAATGAAAACATTACAACTATATGCATATTAAAATACTGGTTGCGCAAAGCAAAACAACTTGGTAACCTTGTGTTTCGACTGTGCGTAAAATCTTCAAAGCCTCAAGCAATCTCAACGCTGCGTATGAGCGTCTGCGGTGACTGAACTAGCTCCAAAAAAAGTGTCACGGTCTCTTTGACAAAAAAATCTATCTGGGGAGCTCTAGCGAACCTTTACACTGATTAGAATCACTTTGTTTAGCGACTCGATAGTACGTCTAGAAATTGTAGCTAGAAATGTCGAAATGCTATGGAGAAACTGTCTCCAGAATCATAATATATCACGGCTGAAATTAAGGATGAGATATGAATGAATCATACACTTACATGGTATGACAGCTGGTAGCTGTAACGAATCTTGAACAGAAATATCTTATTCGTGAACACTTATTCGCAGAAGTTATTGTATTATGCAATATTTTTACTTCAATTTTGTCTTCAAGTCAAAATGTTGATCTACGCCAATAAACTTAAAAAGCAATAAGTTACCAAGTCCCTTGACATCTACCAAATATTTTGAAAGGAGAGTAGCATTCGCCTTCGCGTCTATTGAACACATTACCTACTTCAAAAAAAAACTGTATCTTATGGAAAGTAAGACATTGTCGAGATATCCTCTTTATAATATGTATTATAATAACGTGGATAGTAAAACGTCTATTGTGGCATTTGTGGCTATAAATGAAAGTTGACCTCATGCTCATTAATATCAAATCTTACTCATGCGAATTCTATGAGAGTTATTTACGTTTTTTCTTCCTTTCCCTTATTGTTTCTTTCCTGATAATAATCATAGTGAAAAAAGAGGTACTTAACTATTTATATGTAGTAACGTGATGTGGCCGTGTTGGTTCCTGGTGGAGTAATATAGGGCCATCTCTTCCTGTGGGTGTCGTAGAAGGGATAGGGCTGTTCTCCATCCGACAGCAAACATACAGCCCATGAATAAGTGCCTGCTTGGCGGCCATAGGCTCGCTCCCTTATTGCGTGGGACCGAAAATCAAATTTGGCGAAATTTAGGTGATGATGAACCTCTTCCTTTTTGAGTATAATTGTACCTATGTATAAGTAACGTAACGTAAACGTTTTTTCTCCTCGATTCTGTATCGTGATCGTGACGCAAGTGTTACTTGTGGTACATCATATAAAAACTAGTCGACAACGATTTCACCGACTTCCAGTTGTAATCTGACCCGTGGCCTCGTGTCAATGTTATGTTATGTTATGTAACACCAACACAAACCTGTTCTATAAATATTTATGTTAGCTAATTGATGTATTCTTAACTCTATTTTTATCCCACGTACATTTTTCAATACTGTTATCTTATAACTCGTACTTGTACTATACTAGATTGCTACAGTCGACATCAGTTTAAGTTACACCTTAGCTCTAAAACTTCTATACCTACTATTAATGTAATTGCAAAATAGTCATATCAGTACATTGGAGATATAAAAAAAATGATATTTTCGACACTAAAACCGAAAATATTTTTTTTTGGAATTCTTCTCTGTTTGTTCGAGATGGACATAAAACTACTGAACGTATTTTGATGCGATTTTATTGTTAGAAAGGTCTTGGTCAGACTTAAAATCTTACGTTTGTCTGATCGTAACGGTTGAGTAGAACCGAAGATATGACTAAAACTCGTGAAAACCGATAACCGTAAACCGAGCCGCGGGCATAAGGTACTCTCTAATAAACAAAAATGATGTACACATTGCACGTGCATTTTACTCGTTCACTTCGCACTATTTTCCGGCATCCCTGGCAATGAATATCATTTCTTGGAGTTTAGCCTCCTACCGTGGATAATACTGTTCTGATGTAACTGTCCTTCGCACGTGGAATTCTCTATCCACTTCCTATGAACTAGGTATTTTCTAGTTCCACGCGCCAAAACAGTTAGAAGCAAGAAATGTTTACTTAGTTACGGCTCTCATTACCGTCGACGTATTTCCATAGACGGCTCCAAATTTGTACGAGAATTTCCGTTATGCCTTATCTAACTAGCTTTGTGAGTTCGTGAGCTACATGAATAGAATAATATTGGTTTAAGCAATTATGGTTATGAGAGTTATTGAGATCATAGTAGATATAGGAGATATAAAATAGGCACCCAAAAAGTTGTTTTCTTAGTAGCTTTTTCTTAAAATTTCTAGATACGATACGATCTACGATGCCACATACTCCAACATACGAGTAAAGAGCTGGTATTCCATTCATACACACAAGAGTCTCTCTCGTAATACGATACAGCCATAACAAAAACTTTATTAACAAAACAGTATTCTATTACGCATTGCATTATGCAAAGTGCTGTCTTGTATAAAGAGGATGAATGAAAATGAATTATACGGGTGCGTATTTTATGCGAATAAATATTAATGGTCTGCTGGAGAGAAAATTTGCATTCAGAAATCCTGTACTGTTTTGTTTATCGTAAACAACACTATGCCTATGCAAAGTCTATAAGTGGGGACCGGAATTGCAACCCTGCGAAAACCTTGAGAAGGTTCAAATAGCTGATGATGCTATGAGGTACGAGTAGTACGTGGGTGATCTTTCTATAAAATAAAATTATTTATAATTTTTTATATGTATAATACTTTGTATTGAAAATATAATTTGTGGTTCAATTAAATGGTAACTAACCGCAAATATCATTTTATAAAGGGTTACGATTTGCTATTTCCACATTTTGTAATTGAAAATTGCAACTAGCTAACTAGAACTCTTCAGACTTGATACATTGTGGGATATATGTAATTATATTCTATTAATGATGTCCAGCATCTATTCACAGCTATGAATTGCGTTTGCATATCATAATATTCGACTACTTATATTTCATGGAGTGAATATCCAGAAAAGGTAAAACATAAAATGAAAATGGGTCTTCTTCATCTTCATCCAAGCGGTAATTCCAAGTCACATCCGAAGCTTTCACCTCGCATAAAATAAAAATGGGTAACCTCTGTAATAAATCGTATTATACGACATAAATTTATATTCTTGCTCATTAGACAGTATATTATGTATTATACATTTCACTTCTCAGTTCTTTGTCTGATAAAGTGGGGTCGTGATATGTCACCATAGTCACGAAGGAATGTCTAGAGGACGAACATACAAAGTAACATTAATTTTATTACAGGTATAAATAAAAGTGATAGTACTCTATTATTCATATTCGATCAAAAAAAGTAGCACATCCTAAGAGGCATAGGGACCTGTATTGATTTTATAATAAAAATAGACGGCCCAGTATTACCTGAAATAGCTTTGGCCTGGTGTTTCCTTATTTAAAGCTTCCATTAGACCCTTACTAATTAAATTTCATGCTTTACTTACGCTCGTTGTCGACATAGGAAACACAAATATAAAGTTTGAGTTTTAGTGAAAAAACGCCCGTAGTATGCGTGTTGGATTCGTGCATTGAAGGTTCTGTACATTGAATTATATATTTGCCAACCCACTTGATGACAATAGGCACGTCCAGCGCTCCGTATTACGTGACTTTTTAAGACCCTTACCCGGTATTACTGTCGAAATGTGAGTATGTTTCCAGGAATATATAATACGGACTGGTTGATATGTCTTCTATGGGTCTTTTTCAGTTTCTAGATAACTACACATTAACATGAGCTGACTAAACCTAATTCTTTTGTCAAGAAAACCATTATCTCTTAAAATTCCATAGGTATCATACAATGAGTTTGATTTTGACGAATGTGACATAATTACTTTTATAATTTTGTATCAATATCCGTTTCTTTACCGCGGTACCAGGAAACAGTACCACGATAGTAAAAAAAACCTTAGTATCATTAACGGTACCATGGCAAATAAATTAATAAATGTATATTGTTAAACTAATATTTTTAAATAAGGTTTATCATGGAGAAGTATACCTAAGCTTGTCACCTTCAATCGTGGTATAAAGGTACTATAAATGGAGTTGAAGATAAAATATGAGACTTCAAAAAATACTTTTAAACTAGGTATTACGTAACAAACAACTTTGCTACACGGATATGAGTCGACCGTTCTTTTTTAAATCCAGTTATTTATGGAAATGTGTGTAGGTCTGTAGTAAGGAGCTTGTTACGAGTTTTAACCATAATAATGTCCAGCAAGCAACTGACATATATCTTAACTCCAGAACTCCAGTGACATCACAAAATGTATTTGAGCAGTACGCATTTATGGCCCCTAATCAGGTCAGCATCGAAAAATCGGTATTTTCGAAACAGTTTTTCTTATTAATTATAAAACCTAACAGATCGGAAATTCACATGTCTGCATACTACATGATATACAGAGTAAATTCTCCATTTCATAAATTAAATAAAAAAGGAGGGAATAGTAGAAAAAAGGCTCTGAACATCACTCTACCTACTGAGGATAGTGCTACGGCAGCGGAGGAGCTCAAATCCATCACTCATAGATTTGAGGCCGGAATATATACCGGGAACTATGTATATTGTAATGAAACTATTTTAACTAATTTCAATTTATTACTACTTTGTTAATTTGTATTTAACGTATTCTTTTCGCCTTGTGATTGCCAAAAAGTATTCAGAACGTCGAGCACAGTGTAAATACAAAATTATCATGTAATAAATCACGATGTAATCCGATAAAAGTATTTACATAGCAATGTGTAATATTCGCGTAAACTTCCGCAAGTTTTACATGATAATCTTACACCAAATAAATCGCAATGGAATCCGTTAAAAATACTATTATTACAACGATAGAATTTTTAAATTAAAAACAACGTTGAAACGCTACTGCTGATTAGGTATGACTAAAATTCGTGTGTTTAAATAGATTTTTAGATGATTCAGACTGCCTATTAGATACCTATTTGAATACGGCTCCATCGTTTTGGATAATACCTTTTTTATTGTGTTCGTGCATCAAACCCAGGTTTATACATACATACGCTCACGCCTTCTTCCCTTCGGGGTAGGTAGAGACAACAGCCCGCCACTGGACTCTATCCTTACCAGTTTTATATGAACGAAAATTTGGGCAAATCCAGAGGGAAAATCAGCATGACCCCAGACACCATTAGTTAGTTTAAAATATCCTACTAATACCCGTACAGCCTCCGTGGCGTAGCGGTAGTGAACGCGGCCGCTACGCAGGAGGCGCGGGTTCGATCCCCGCTCAGTGCAAATATTTGTGTGAATGAAATATGAGTATTTGCATTGGTCTGGTCGTGCCTCGGAGAGCACGTTAAGCCGTCGGTCCCGGTTGCCATGAGAACATCTATGGCAGTCGTTACGGGTAGTTGGAGCCCTCAAAAATCCAAAAAAAACAACGGTCTAACTGCAAAGCTTCGATATCGCCTAATGTTAACATTGGGTTGTGGAGGTCAGATGACAATCGCTTCACGGAAAATATCGAGGTCTAACCAAATCCGTGGTTAAGACTGGTAAAAGCGGACCCCAGACTCCGAGCTGAAAGCTTCGGATGCGACTGGGAATTAACGCTAAGAGGAAGAGGAGATCCTACTAATATTATAAACGCGAAAGTGTGTAAGTATGGATGGATGTAGTGAGGCTGTTTGTTACTTTTTCACATTGATTTAAATGGTTACTTAATAATGCGAAAGTAACTCTGTCTGTATGTCTGCCTGTTACGCTTTCACGCCTAAACCACTGAACCGATTTTGATGAAATTTGGTACAGAGATAGATTAGACCTTGGGAAAGAACATAGGCTATGTTTGGTCGCGATAACCGACATCCACGTAGACGGAGCCGCGGGCAAAACCTAGTAGGCTATAAATATCAGCGATGAACGGGATCACAATTTCACGCGGGCGGAGCCGCGGGCAACAGCTACCATACATAATTAGGTGCCAAGTAACGCAAATGTTATAAAATGTTTAAATAAACATACTATGTATACCTACATATCCTAGGTACAATTGTTCGTGTTCGCGTTGACATAATTCTCTTATAAGTGGCTGATCTACTTCTCAGTTTGATGAACTCTTGTTTTTAGTGATCCGTATCATAATAATTGACGAAACGTAACACTTTTAGAGTCGTTACGGTGTCAATCCGTTGAGAGATTTTTTTAAGAATACTACTACTACTCGTATAAAAAGTAGATTCGCAATCGCTTTGGCAATGATTTCAGCTCATTTATTTGGAATAGTAGTTGCTGAGACGTTGAAATTCAATCGTAATTCATTAATTTTATAATCTTACTATTAGTCCAGTCATTTGGTATTTTTACCTGGAAAGTTTTCCGGGAGTTTTGAAAATTGGCAATTTTATAGATTTTGATATGCTCTTTCCAAATTTGAACTTTGCCTCCTCGTATGTTTGCCGCTCGCGCCGCCATTTTGAAAAAATGGCGCCTAAAAGCAGTTTTTTGATAATTACTCCTTTCCGACGCATTTTACAGGAAAAACATATTTAACAAAATAAAAGTAGAGGAAATTTCCTACAATTTGTGATAATTTTTTTTTCCCCTAAAATTAATAGTTTTTCAAAACTCCCGGAAAACTTTCTAGGTAATGTTCTAGGTTTTCGCCCAAATGACTGGACTATATCTGCAGAACTTAAATAATTATGGAAAAGGAGTGCGGGCAAAAGGAAAGGCTTTCGATATTTAATAGTTAATACTACCATCGAAAGCCTTTCCTTTCCTTCCTTCCTCAGCTGCCTATAAAGATATTCAAGATTTTTTTGATTAAATAAATATTACTAGTAATTGAAACTACTAATATTCCTGTTAACCCCTCAGCTAAGCTAAATTGTTTGTGTTAGGAGTGGGTAGTGTAATGACTAGGATTCATTTAAGTAATTCTACTACTTTCTATTATAGTATCCCTGGTTCGTTGGTTGAAATTCGATTACGATTTAGGTTTTCATTGAGAAAGTTTTGTCTTAGCACAAAAATTACAAGAAAAACCTTTCTCAATCGTTTTTACAGAAAACATCGTTTTTACAGAAAACATCTTCAATAACTAACTTGCTTAAGGGACACCCTCTTAAGCAAGTTAGTTATTGAAGATGTTTGATGACGTTTTCTTAAGAACTACTGAACCACAAAAAAGAACCTAAATCGGTTCACAAACAGAAGATAAAGTAAGTACTGAAATATTTTATTTTTTCCTACTTATTACAAGCAGCGAAATTGTAGGGAAATGGAAAAAATTTACACGAAATCCATCCTGATTTATTTTACAATAGTGAACGAATTTTGCAAATTGACGCCATTTCGGATACATACAAACCTATCTTCCACACTAATTTCCTTCCGCATATATTCAAACTTACAATATCCTAACTCTCTCTTCCTAATATTATTGTAGATAATGTCTTGCGTTAGAAAATCCGACAGGAAATCTCAAATATGCCGTTATTACATCATTGTTTATTCATCCGAGATATCTGTAAAAGCATCAATAAGTGCATTCCTAGTAAATTTTCGTTACTTTCAGCTCGCAATTCAACAATACTAGTTGAGAATCATGTGATGTAATGTTTCAGAGGTGGAGTGTACAAACAAACGGACATAACAATAGCGAACCGTGGCAACAATACGTTGCGACATCGCTCAGTAGCTACAAATTGTGTAGCGTGTATAAATTACACATACCAATACGATAGTATCAATATTTTTTTTAAAATTATATATTACTAGCTTTTGCCCGCGACTCCGCCCGCGTGTATGTCGGTTATCGCGACCAAACATAGCCTATGTCCTTTCTCAAGGTCTAATCTACCCCTATACCAAATTTCATCAAAATCGGTTCAGCGGTTTAGTCGTAAAAGCGAGACAGACAGACAGACAGACAGACAGAGTTACTTTCGCATTTATAATATTAGTAGGGATATACTAGCTGTTGCCCGCGGTTCTGCCCGCGTGGATGTCGGTTATCGCGACCAAACATAGCCTATGTCCTTTCTCAAGGTCTAATTTCATTAAAATTGGCTTTTACGGGACCGAGTGCTTCCTGTACAGAAGCCACGAAAGGAAAGCCTGTGCCAGAGTCTAGCCCGTCAATCAGTGGGTGTCCTTGCAGGTAAGGTTGTCTTGGTCCAGATTCCATTATTGAAAAACTTTACCAGACTCCACGATTCCATTGAAAATTTTGTGCCATAATTGCTACCCGTTATACTCACGGAGGACAGAATAATATGATTATCATTTCCTTCTCCATGGTTATACTAATTTGTTCAAATGTCAATAACCTTTCACATCTGACAGTTTCACAAAATAAAATTGGAATACATATTATTCTTTTGTTTTAAAAATGAAAACATGCTATTTTTAGGTATTATTAATGAAGCCGATGTCAAAGTTCGGACTAACTTCCGCCGCAAATGCGCTGTACTTATTTATGAGTTCATGAGGTAGTTGACTTATAAACTTAAACATTGATAACTTAATCTAATTATAACTCAATGCATTATTATTAAAGTGTCCCGTCTATGTTATTCTTTTAGTCTGAGGGATAGGGTGTATGGGTCCCACCATGATCTTCAGATCATGGTGGGACCCAGACCCTGAAGGGTCTACATGAAACATACCTCTTGGGGTCAGACGGCTGCCGCTCCCGTAAAAAATATAAGCCAAACAAAAAGGAGAGAGCCTCAGATATATACCTCAGACTAAAAGAATAACAGACGTCTGTCTGTCTGTAACGCTTTCACGCTTAAACCACTGAACAGATTTTGATGAAATTTGGTATAGGGGTAGATGAGACCTTGAGAAAGGACATAGGCTATGTTTGGTCGCGATAACCGAAATCCACGCAGGCGGGGCCGCGGCCAAAAGATAGTATTCTATAAATAGCATCGACTTTTGTTTTCAGAAATATCTTGATCTAATGCTACTATTCGATGCAAACCGACAAACAGATCAATAGTAAACAGAGAAATAAATCATTGTGACTCAGTACGTTTTATTATCGTAATACATAATACGTATGTCTAATTGTTCGTTAGATAAATAACTTTTATATAATCTCGAGCCAACACGTAACCATGTTAATATCAGGTTATATGAGATTTATCATTAAGTATAATTTCATGTGTATTAAATGCTCGTTATATTTAATTACTTTGGTCATTACCTGGTGCCACTAGAGGACAAAGACTTATCACCAGTCTCTGGCACAAGTATCTTTAAGGCATGATTCCGAAGCCGACCACATACGACAACTGCCTGCCGCATGCAGCAGATACAGCGTGTCCATTACTTTTTAAACTCCGATACGGATACATAGGCCCATTGAGAAGTCGCAATGAATTACGTGCATCTTGTTGCGTGCGTGTGTAGTTGTCGTATGCGGTCGACTACGGAATCAGTCCCCTAAAACGAGTAACTTTATGAATTCCCAGTAGATCTCTATAGATTCCTATAAAATTCGTATAATGGTCACTCATACGAGCAGAATAACAATAATTCTAACCTAAGATCCAATTTCGTGTAAATATCACCGCATGACAAAATATTATCCTAATACGATTCTAAAAAAGTGACTTTTTTAGTCCTGCTTTTTTATACTACTTAGGTCGCAAACAAGCACACGGCCCACCTGATGATAAGTGGTTACCGTGGCCTATGGGCGAGTGCAACACCAGGGGAGACACACTCGTGCTGCTCTGTCTACTCAAAAAAGGCACACAAGAGCAGCAAAGGCCGCTCGCATAGGTACGCGAGCGGCCTTCGGTGCCCTTTTATGAACAATATGAACATACTGTATCTCTACTATCTCGTATACAGCTCACTGTGGTTATAAAATTTGTATATCCTTTTAATGGTGACGTTATCGGACAGAAAGTGCGACTGTCGCGACGATATATACTTTATGACGACATCAAGTTTTATTTTCGCAGAGGATTTCTTATAAGCCAATATAATCCACACGTGCTAAGTAATACTTTACGAATACTTAATAATAAAAACTGTAGGTGACTCTTTACAGTGAATTTGATGGCTATATAATGAAGGTCACGGGTAAAATTCTATGTTATTCAGGGATAATGTAGAATTTTAATAGTGAAAGATTTTTTGTAACAGCCTATGTTGGTACCTAATAATGTAGCTTTCTAATCGCAAAAGAATTTTTGAAATCGTTCTAGTAGTTTTTGGGTTTATTCGTTAGATACATACAAAAATACAAATCTTTCCTTTTTATATTATTAGTATGGAATTCAAGGGTGCCCAACCTTTTTAGCTGACGGGCCAAACTTACGATTTGGACATTTTTGGCGGGCCAGTGCATCTTTTTACCACATACACCCCCCCCCCTCCCCCCTCTAGGTTTCGGAAGATGAAGTTGGCTGATCTCCCGCCCATCTCCTTCGAGCTGGCTCTCTTCGGGTATGGGGACGGCCATGTCCCCAGCTAGCCCCTGGGAAACTTCCGACACCTGCGTCCCCTACGCTCGTCACGGGCTGTGCGGGCTGCGAATCTCCTCCATTCCTACCCGTCATCTCCTTTTGGAGTATTACTTGCTGACAGAAGGAGGGGCGGCAGTCCACGCACTTGCACAGCGTACCATCGCCGTGAGCAAGGTGGCAAGCGAGAGAACTCTCACTCCTAGGGTGATGGCGTCTCCCGCGTCATAACGATGGCATTCGGAGGTTGCCTCTTACCGGATCCGACGTAGAAAATCCCCGAAGTATCCGTGCCCGGTGATAACCTGCAGGACGGAGGAGTGGCGAGAGAGGCTACATGGCGGCCTCTCTAGCTTTCCCCCATCATGGGTCTTATCGCCGCTACTACGGTGTGCCTTCACGGATCGGGTTCGTGTCCCCGTTCCCTCGCCTTTTTTCGGTAACGATCTTCTTCCTCCTAGCGTTAATTCCCAGTCGCATCCGAAGCTTTCAGCTCAGAGTCTGGGGTCCGCTTTACCAGTCATAGCTACATATTTGGCTAGACCTCGATATTTTCCGTGAAGCGATTGCCATCTGACCTCCACGACCCAATGTTAACATTAGGCGATATCGAAGCTCTGCAGCTAGACTGTTGTTTTTGGACTTTTTAGGGCACCAACTACCCGTAACGACTGCCATAGATGTTCTTATGGCAACCGGGACCGACGGCTTAACGTGCTCTCCGAGGCACGACCAGACCAATGCAAATACCCATATTTAATGCACACAAATATTTGCACTGAGCGGGGATCGAACCCGTGCCTCCTGCGTAGCGGCCGCGTTCACTACCGCTACGCCACGGAGGCTGTTTTTTCGGTAACGATATGGGACCGAAAGAACTTTTTTTATATATATGGGAGTGGGACACGTCATTTTGACTTCACCTTGCCTGAAGGTAAGCTGAAGGCTGTCTCGGAAAAGAGGGTCACCATTATAGATACGTAGGTATCATGTTACGATGGTGGTACTCAGCTTGTCGGCCTTTTCAGATGCTTTATCGCGGCCCGCTTAAAGGATCCGGGACTGTAGGAAGAGGGAATCTGGTAAGGAATTCCAGGAGTTAATGGTACGGCAGAGGAAGGAGTCCCGAAAATTTTGCACCGTATGCGGGTGACATTTATGTCCTGTACACGTTGTTCGGTGTAGGAAAGGATAGGGTGGGATTAATTGGAAAAGCTCATCAGAACATTCACCATAGCAGAGACGGTAAAATACTGCCAAGGATGCACAACTCTACGCATCTGCAGAGACTCGAGGGTGTTCGTGATCTCAGGATTCCCAATAATGCGGACCGCATGACACTGGAACCTGTCGAGTGTATCAAGTAAGTACTAAGCCATCCCAGAGATGCGAGCAGTATTCCACGCAGGAGACAGAAGACACCGCTGCTCCGGCGTGTTAAAACATCTCACTTTGTTCAGGACTCCGAGTTTACGCGAAGCTGTTTTGATGATACTCTCAATATAATTTTTGTTGTTAAGTAGGCAGCGAACATCCATACCGAGAATACTGAGATTGTCCCGCAGTGGCAGTGGCGTGGGAGAGCGAAGGAAAAAAGATACCTTTGCTGTTAATGCACATGCCTGCGTCTTGTTGGCATTGAACTCGACCAGGTTCTCAGACCCTATTGGGAAATATGATTCAGGATCCGGTCGAGCTCAGTAACAAGAAGCTGCTTTTTTCCCGCGATATCAGACTGCTCGGCCGCAGTATGCCCGTGATAACTCCCGTGTAAGATGCTATCGTCTGCATAGCAATGAATGCTGCCGGTGGTCAGAATATCGTAGATATGTAGAAGAAAGAGAATGGGTGAATAAGACAGACCACTGCGGCACGCCAGCATTTACCTGCAAGAACTACGAAGTTCGTCCATCACAAAGGACGCGAATATGGCGCTACTGCAGGAAGCTAACCACCCAGTCGCACAGTCTGAGAGGCAGACTGAAGGCTGGTAGCTTGGAAAGAAGTGATTTGTGGCAGACTCTATAAAAGCTTGGCGATGTCAAAATTAATTGCCGGTGACTCGCCATGTTTATCCATAGCCTCGCTCTCCGAGATCCGGCAAGAAAACTCGCCGCGTCATAGGATATCATGCGGTAACCCCTGATGGCCTTGATGGCCAACGTCTGTTGCGGTGCACGCGATAGGTGCAAGTGCCTAGACTTCAGGGCATCCACTCACACGGGACACCCGTATAGGGCAATGGAGCGTACGATTCCACCAGCCATCTGCCTCCTGCTCTGCTCTGGCTCCCTCATGTTGGACAGCAGCCACACCAGAGCGTTAGCTGTGCCTCTTAATTTGGGAGCCTGACTTCGGAGACACTCCCCGATATCTGGGCCGTCGAACACTAGCCCCAGATATGTCATTTGGGGCCTGATGCCGATGAGAGTGTCTCCCACTGTGAGGCTGGATTCCTTCGCTGGTGCACGCCGAGGCCTATGAGAGAACATGGCCTCGGTTTTGTACAGAGCCACCTCAGACCCAGCCGCCGAATCCGTTCCACGCCAGTGACAGCTCCTATTTTACTACATTTTTACGCGTATAAATGAAAACTAAATGATATGGAATATAAATACAAAAATTATTATAATAACAAAGTGCACTAGTACAATATTAGGTGTATTATAATACCAAACTATCAATACAATCAAAATCATAAAAATAAATTAAAATAAATTTTATTTTAAGCTTTTTAATTATGATATGAAGAGATATCATTTTGATGAATACTCGATAGATTTGAGTGAAAAGAAAAAATAGTATAGCATTTGCGACTGCGACTAATGCAATTGCTTTTGTACAAGCTTTATTTTTTTTTGCTCCTCGCAGTGGCTTGCGCGTGCCAGCCGAAATTCGCCCGCGGGCCACTTGGTGGCCCGCGGGCCTGGGGTTGGGCACCCTTATGGATAGTATAGCTTAGAATATAAAAACGTACTTTTTAGGTTACCATCGTTCTATGGTAGCAATTTTATTGCAGTTTGTAATTCTAGAATAGAATAGAATAGAATAGAAATAAACTTTATTGTACACCAAACAAAAAGAAAAGTATACATAAAATAAATGGCAAACATAATTAGGTAATTTACAAATGGCGGCCTTATCGCTAAAAGCAATATCTTACAGGCAACCTTCTATTACCTTCTATTACGTGTATAGATTATGTCTTTATTTAGACAGGTTGGTACCCTTTCGGTCTCTTAGGTCCAGTTAGGACTTGGTGCTAATAATGCTAAGTGACTTTCACTGAGTACAAGTGACAAATAAAACATTGCTCACTTGTCAGCCAGTATTTCTACGCGAGTATTTTCATATAACCAGCATTATATGTAAATACTCGCGTAGATACCTGAAGGGGTAGCTGGGGTAGCCAAAAGTGCATATGAACTGATATTTCGTCAACTATATATTTCTTTCACGTAATATGCAGTTAGAGGATCTTATTCACTATGTAATTGAGAACAGTCGTATCCTGTCGTCTTGTACGACATCGACAGTTACGAAACCCATGTTGGCACTTGTACTCTACTCGCCTGACGAGGTTGGACCTGGTGAATTTTTTGGCATAAATCTTCCTCTGCACCTCCCTATTACTTGGGACCAAACTATATGAACTTGGTCCCACGTAATTAGGAGCAAGCCGAGCCATTCATTTATTCCACACAGTGTGCTGCTATTTATTATTAGCACTGGACATTGTTATGTCCCGTCCCTGCTATTTATTCTGGTGTACATGAGTCATAGTACTAATAGTAGGGGTAGGTTTAATCCAAAAAAAAGCTTATTCCAAATGCAACTTACCACAATTGCAATAAAACTCGATATTATATGAGAGGAAACTTCTGATCGAGCCGACCCCTACGGGCTATGAAAGGACGTATATCTCTTCTCCAACTCAGCCTCTTTATGACACTCTTGAAATTCGCAATAGTAACTTATTTTAAGGTCACTCCGCATAGGTACATTAAACTACACTAAGCAGTAAGATGTTATCGTAAATCGTCGCCATTTGCAATAAAAATATGTGGGTTAGTGTTTTGCTTTATCTCAAACTGCCTACAACACAGTTGCTGGTTTTAATCACAAAGCTTTTGAGTTATCAGTAAAAAAATAATAAAGTTTTGTATAAAGATTGAAAAGCCAAGTATGGGCCAAAAAAAAAATATGCTACTCAGGCGGCAGACAAGCACACGGCACGGCCCACTCGATAGAAAGTGGCCGTGGCCTATGGCTGTGTGCAACATCAGGGGAGACACATTGGTGCTGCCGACCCTGTGAAAACGGAGAGTTTTTGAGCTGGCAGTGCAGAAGACAAAGCTGGAAAAGGTCTTCCCACTGACAGCACAAAATCTCTCCAGTGAGCTCTGGCTACCCTACTCACGATACTTCCCCAGTCGGACTCCTCGATTTTGTATTTTGTAAAACAGCTAAATTCAATTTATTTATGCATTTGCATGTAATATGTTGTGATGATAGAAAATGTTCCAAGAAGCCGTAATTAATATGACGTGATGAATATTATTCCTATTACAAATGAAAAAATAAACGCGCAAAACCTATATATATAGTGCCTGAAAGACATTAGATACTCAACCCGCTGATGTGATGAGCGGTTTAATGTTCGAAACGTTACCAAAACCGTTATTGAATCGTTTTGACAACGAAACAGGAACCAGTTTCCAATTACGAACTAAAGTCTGAAATCAGTTTGTGGGAATCTCCCATGTAACAATACATATAAAAATAAATGTAAACACCTATTATAATACCGATAGTGTTGAGATACGAAAGTTGATCGATGTTGAAATTTTATTTATTTTATATACAAATACACTGAGAGCGTACATGTCTTCGGAAGTAGACTACAAAGGAGATAAAGGAACAAACACTTCGTTCAGTAATGCGTTTTGTTCATAGTCTTTATAGGTAGTTATTATGAATACCGTTTCGTTATCTAAATGGAGTAAACGACTTAAAAAAATATTACTAACTCGCTTGCTAGAATTGTTATTCTAGGGATAAAAAGTAGCATTATGTTTTACTCCGTCTATAAACCTTTCCCTGTACTAAATTCCACCTAGATCAGGTCAGCCGTTTGTTCTATGGTATATTAGTTTAATTTATTTTACACAAAATTCGACAGTTATTATTTTTGTATTCCACCTTATACTTAGGGTGCAAATTATCGAGTACCTTTTGCTGAAAATTTTAGAGTAGAAAAATGAAACAAAATATTTATTTATATTATACCATTGCGGAGGCTAGTTTAGTCATTGCGCATAAATTTACAAGTTCAATACTCACAAATCTAAACGACCTATGTGACATATGCCTATCACTTTGCATGAAATTACACATAGATATAGCTACTTTACTTAATTTACTTAAAAATACAATGGTTCTCTTTCCAATGATTATTCATGACTCATGAACATGAATGAGTCATTTCTTAGTTGTTTTCACAAAATAATGATAAAATTGCATAATTTTTCACGTATACTTACGTAAAACCTTTTTATACAACTATCTATATTTAGCAGGTCTGCTAGGTAAAAAGGGTAAATAAAGTAAGTAATTGTAATTTGGTATCAAAATTATGTATTAATAATACAAAAATAACTAAAAAGAAACAGCGGCATAAAACCTACAATATTAAAAATAATTTGCGAGCGAGTGTGCGTTATAATGGTAATATAGACAAATAAACTTCAATATGTTAATATTTGATATACTTATTATAAGAGAGCGGAAATAGACGAAAAATCAATTCATATTAAAAAAAGACGTGTGGCACTCGGGACTGCCGCGGTAAAGCTATTGCATAGCATTTTTTATCACCTTATGCAATTATCCCCCCACTCCGAGCTCGCACGAATCGAGCCGAGCTGCTCGGCTTGATTCGTGCGAGCTCGGACTGCTCGGAGTGTCAACTTAGGTTTTTTCGTTACGGAATTTCTGGATTCAATTTCCACGCTCAAGGCCCGCGATAGAAGCTATGCAATAGCTTAAAATTAAATAAGACCCTTCTGCTGGGACAATATTATTGACGATTTTTTGGCACGAGATTCTAAATATAAAAATAAATAAAAACCAGCGTTTAGGCATGGAACATAAAACGTAGTACTGAGTGCACGTAAGGGCTGACTGCTAAGTATACAAGCCAATGATCCGTCTGTGTATATTAAACAATGAGAATTTAAATACGAGTTACACATTTTAGAGTTTCATTGTTACACATGGCCTAAAAAGGAATGTATGTTTTCAGGGTTAATATACCTATTTTTGTATACATATGAGTTTATTCCACTATAACTTTAAAATGTCTTTAAAATGACACTGGCTGCTTCAAGGTATAATTCCGTATCCGACCGCATACGACAACAACCGACGCGCGTAGCAGTTGCGCGTAATTCATTGCGGCTTGTCAGTGGTCCCCTTTATCTGTATCGGAGTTTAACAAGTAATGGATACGCTGTATCTGCTGCATGCGTCTGTCGTTCTCGTATGCGGTCGGCTTCGGAATCATACCTTTAGGGCAGGGCAGTCGTTATTTTTTATGACAACAGTTGTCACACACACAGGGCAACGTTGCACTCGTCGCCAAACAACATATTGATTCAGTTGTAGTGTTCTTTACTTCAAAGGGTTGTACCGTTTACAAGAATCAACTTTACGCTTCATACCTTCTGGACATCATAATGGATTACTGAATTTGCTCCGTGTATAATTTGTAAACTTACGTCAATAAATAATGACGCAGGTAAAACTGTGTCGAATTTCACGTTAACATAGGTAAAATAGTAGGTAATGTAGGAATGTAGGTATTTCTCAAATGCAAAAATCACATTCTTGGGCGCTACTGTTAATTAGGTAATTAAAATTAGTATCAGAATATTGCAATATTTTTCTAAAGGTAATCACTAATTACGGAATATTATTTCTGTAGTTAAAATTTATACGCGAATTATAATTTCTTATCTATCGAATGAGGTTTCTGATAAAATTATATTTATTATTTAATCAACACCTAGTCCCTAAAAGTGTATGTAGGCATGGTCTTCTCCTTCAAATACACTTACATAGTTTATAGGTACTTATTTTTCCAAAATCAGTGAATGTAGTTCAAAATACATATCTTAAAAGTTAGGGCTAGTCTCCTAGGGATATTTTGCTTGCTTGCTTTAACAATAACGGTTAAAGTACCCTTACTGCCTTCTTAAAAATACACCTTTTGTACATAATACATAGAGGATTGAAAGCACTGTAAATTATAAATAGAAGTTATAAGGGTTATAATGTGGAGGTTGTTATCTATTCAACTATACCACTTGGTGTTTTAATTTAAAAAAAAAATATCTTAGTTGTTCTATGGATTCCCCGTGTGAGATAAGTACATAATAACGTTAGAACGTTACGATAACGTTACCTTGAGTTAGAAATAAACCATTATATCAAACTTATTAAAAACCAAAATAGTTAATCTTTCGGACATTTAAAAGCGTTCGGGAATTTTACCACCATGTTTTTGAGAGGGACCCAGCCGGCGTAGTTATTTACGCCAGTTATCGGGTCGCGTGCGGTCACCGACATTGTGTTTAGTAAACATAATACACATCTACATAATTATGTATTGTAATTTTAAGAGACCTTCCATATTTATTTCGGCGTTTATGTATATGTTGCCGCTATTTCAATAAATTAACGCCCAGGTCGTTTATTAAATGTTGGCATCCAAAAACTTGATCTTACGTTAATTCTATTACAGAGAAAAACTTTTTTGTTTGTATTTCATTGTGCATTTTTTTTTGTTGTTGTGCAAACCGTATACAACCAGTTTACATCCAATTAACAAGATTATAATACAGTAGACATATTATAATAAAATAATGTGCCCATAAAACAACATAATTAGCTAGATCTCCACAAAATTTGAATTCATTTTTAAATTAAGAAATTACACGAAATTCAAAAATACCACGTGTCTTAGTAACTTTTTTTAACCTTTTTTTACTGTCTATAATCCAATAAACTAGTTGAAAATTAAATGCCACTCACCTCAGATGTTTCCGTATATTCTTCTCCATGCTCATCTCTATAAGTAATGTTGATATTGGCCATCGTGTAAGTGTCGCTGAGGAACCGCTCCTCAGAGGGCCCATACCGCACCGACTCCAGTTCACTTCCAGACGTATGACACCCCACGAGTGTCACCATCCACCCCAACGCAGCCATCCGAGACCACAAACCCACACTCATTTTTAATTGCTTATGCACATTCGATATCAATTAAAAAAAAAGTTACACTACACAAAGTAGCTGCAATAAATCGACTAACGGTCGATATGTTTTTAAACATTGGCGAGCGAAACGATATTACAAGTACACAGCCACCGCACTAATCAGAACACTACACTATATTCACGTCTGCGTAGATCAGCGGCCGTCTGCCGTGTGCCGCTAAATGAAAACTCGCTTGAACCCGGCACACACTTTATCAACCTGCTATCGGTTAACGAAAACAGACGCAATAGTGAAGAAAGCGATAACGATACGTTATCATTCAGCTTTAAAACTGCACAGGCACAACACTAGCTTCCTTCTGGAACTCCAGTGTTCCAAATTTGAAATAATAGCACGTGCGTTCCACTTTCAAAAGTCGACGATTTTTTTAAATTTCTGCAAAGGTACACGCGTGTGTATACCTGATTCACTTCTGTATTCTATGCGTTTATTGAAGTCAACTGCTGCCCCATAACCGGCAAGGAACTTCACAGCATCGGGTAACTGAAACAATAGAATAGTGACGTCAGTGATTGCTACTGATTATGTTTGTGGTCACGTAAGCGAATAAGTAATTACTTTAGTTAATATATATGATAATATGAAGTGAGAATGTTAGAATTGCTGTGGAATGTGTAAATTCGCAAAAGAATAAACAAAAGATTCACATGGAATCAGAAATTATGAGGTAATTTTAGCATGACGTGACTGTACAGACTCAATGTACAGAAACAGATACAGAATCATGCAATGTCACCTATTATTTCTGACTCCGTGTGATTGTCTAGACATCATGGAATTCACACAGTTCTTCATGGAATGATAACGTTGATGTCAGAATGTATCTAAAGATTACTGCCCCCTAAACAAGTGATAATTCCTTATTATAGGTTAGAAAGATAAGGTGGGAGCGTAGCTCTCGCATTACCCTTCATGATTATTTTTTAAAACCACCATTTATGTTTTTTGATAATATTTCACAAATTACCTACTGCACACTAGATATTCTTTACATTGCTTAGGCATTCTATAGAATACCGGATTATACATAGCGCCGGTAACATATATAATATAACCACACTATCCTTTATTCTGTTTTTTTACATGTTAAGCACAAAGACATTGAAAGAAACGTTAGCAGCCCTTTTTGGAATATACGCAGGTAACTTTTTTTAAATTGCTGCCCTAAAATTTACCCTTATGTTATCATTCCAATAATAAAGTAAATTGGCTGTAACAGTCGGAGGGACAGACAAATAGACCTTCATAGGATCACTTCGTTGCCTGTCTGTCAAGACCTTTTTCTCAGGTAATGTTGTAATGTATACCAAATACTCAGATCTGCAATGCCAAATAAGACCACGTGTATCTTATTGCTACAATCCTTTTTGCACTGCTATGTAGTACAAGGGCAAACCCTATCTATCTATCTACTACTATGTCTACAACAGCTGAGGCACAGATACCAGTGAGCATACTTCACCATTTAACGGATCCTAAGTTGGTAATCGAAGTACATAAGTGACTAACAAGCGCCATAGATTTAGAATAGGGTAGATAGGTCGGAGAGCTGAGTATCTCCGCGTATTGCGTGCCTCTCTATACCCGGGGGCGAGTTGGGGACTCTGAGGTCCCCACACCGGCAGAGGGCCGGATCAAAAGATATGGCTCTGGGTCGGTCGGGGTGCGAGGGATATGTCTACGACTACCTTACCTCCGGCAACCGACGGCCCACAGTTGGCGTGCGTTGATATAACCTCCTCCACCGGCTCCGGCGGAGGGGTATCACTCATATCAGTGGGTATTTTTCGCATAATAAAAAAAACAGTATCTCCTTGCATCGGAGAGCACGTTAAACGTCGCGTCGCTCGGTCCCGCAGGCTTATTAGCTAACTCGCGATAGCAAAATTTGCGCGGTAATCGTGCAAAAATGGCAAATTGGTATTACGTATCACATTTGACAGCAAGCGATCAGCGAAAAAGGCGCGATAAGAAATGTCAGATCGCGATCACCCAAAGGTCCTTTTTTAATGGCCGCCATTGTGAAAATAATAAATACAGAAATTTTCATTTTAAAAAACCAGTGGTAAATTAAGAAACACATATTAATTAGTCTTAGAAACAAAACTATCGCTATTTTTCAGTTCCGCAGCATATCAGTGTTAAGGCGATCTGATCGCAAAGCCTTACGTAATACCAATTTTTTTGACGTATCGCGATCCATCGCGCAGTGATCTCGTTCTTACTGCTCATCGCTCGCTCGCTGGTCGCGAAAAGTTAGCTAATAAGCCTGCCGGACTCCCGGTTGTCATACGAACATCTATGGCAGTCGCTACGGGTAATTGGAAAGTACAACAACTGATCTACTGCAATACTTCGATATCGCCAATGGTTTGTGGAGGTCAGATAGCAGTCGCTTTACGGAAAATATAGCCAAACACGCAGCTAGACTAGGAAAAGCGGACCTCAGACTCCGAACTAAAAGCTTTGGATGCGACCGGAATTAACGCTAGGATGAAGAAGGTTGGAGAGCATCGGTCGACTCTCCCTAACGACTGCTGTACTCTCCGAGGCACGGTGGGGTGTCATTGGCTTTATATTTATGAACGAGCTCATGTCTCAATAGTGTATTAAGGTTCGAGGTTCGAAGCAATCGCTTAAATTATAGTCCGAATTCCATTGTGCGTATGATATGATATTATGACGTACATTGTGATTGATGACTGTAAAATATGGATCTGTTATTGACTGTGCCTGACAAATTAAACGTATGTAGGGGAGAGCGGGGTTGGTAGTAACGGAGGTAAGTATTAACAAGCTTATTCCTGCCAAACGTGAAGTCTTAAAAATATGAGACTCGGTTTACAATATCTCTAAACACAGCCGAACATAACCTGACTTGTCAGTTATCGACCGGCCGTCGGTAGTGATAGTTGTGCGCAGTGCCCTCGGATTGACAGGTAAACCAACATTTCGTACTTCGTGATAAATTGATTTAAGACTTATTTTTTCGCTAAAACGAATCAAAATTTATCCTAAGTGAAAATGTATTTTATTGACCTTAAAACCAATATACTTGTTTGAGATTATTTTGACTATATTTTTTTCTGTGATTGATAAAGTATAAAAAGTGGCCTTGGGGCTAAAAGTAACAAATTGAGTGGGGTAAGTATTAACATGTTAATACTCACTCAATTTGTTATGCAGGTATTTGCTATTAAGTTATGTCTATTAAGTTTGGCATTAATTGTTTTTTGCAATAAGTATGTTTTTTTTTTATAGAATGAGAACTTACAAAAGAAAGAGCACAAGGGGGTGTACGTCTCAAGAAGTGTATGAGCTGGCTGCTACAGAAGTTTTAGTGAACAACAGGAAATATAGAGATGTTGCTGCGGAATACGGTATACGAGATTTTAAGACTGTTGATACTAAAAAGTTTATTTGTTTAATAACTACCTAATTATTAAGTTATACAGATAAATGTATAAGTTGTAGGTTAAAAAGGCTTTACTTCTTGATAATGGTTGTTCATTAGTGCAGATTTATAAGTAATTACTATTTTTTCTTACGTAAAACTATGTAAGCTGTACCAATGTTCGTTATTAAGAATAGATTTGAAAGAATTTCGTATAATTTTTCAGTTCCTATGATAAAAATGACTGATTTGTTTGTAATTAAACACAATAAAACTTTTTCATCAGTAAAAGTGACTTTTTATTCAAGTATTTGATAAAATTCTAATCTCTGTTAATAATTGCCCCTTACGTTAATACTTGCCCCAGCTCTGTTAATATTTGCCCCACTTGCGGGGTATGTATTAACAAATGACTTTTTTTGTTTTCTAGGCTCTCTTTCGGAAAACACTTACTTATTTGATAGTTTTTGTTACTAATATTATAGCTGAATAACCAAAGCATGTTTACAATATAAAATAAAACCAAAAAGTTCACTTTCTACGAAGATATAAATCATAATACAAAATTTGTTAGTACCAACCCCGCCCTCCCTACCTATATTTTATCCTATCCGGACATCGAACCCGGACTTAATTACAATATATCAAATTATATAATAACGAACCAATATACCTAATAAACCTCCGGAATTGGTTTCAATTTAAGTTGTTTTCGAGCTTAGAGTAGGGTTGCCATACGTCCCCGTACGCCGGGACATGTCCCCGTTTGAAGCCTAGTGTCCCGGCGTCCCGGCCGATAAGCAAATTGTCCCGGTTTAAAAAATATAGTTATATATTTGAGGGCTGGACTTGGTAAACAATCAATCAATTAGCCACCGTCGCAGGTCGACAGTCCGCCTGGCTAGGGGGTGTCTCCCTTTCCGTTTTCCTTCTCGCGCTCTCCACTCTAGGACTCGTCTGCTCCAACGGTCATCAGTCCTTTGACAGATGTGGCCAGCCCACTGCTACTTCAGCTTGATTATTTTGCGAGCTATGTCGGTAGCTTTGGTTCTGTCGGATGACCTCGTTACGAATTCTATCCTTCAAAGAAAGCTCGCTCCATAGCCCGTTGCGCAACTTTTAGGTCGTGGACTAACCCTACCTTCAATGGCCACGTTTCGGCACCGTAAGCCAAAACAGCCAGGACGTACTGGCGAAAAATTTGTTTTGAGGCATTGCGGTAAAGGCAAGAAGAAGACCCGACGTTACACCGAGGCCGACTTGTTGAGAAGCTCCATTCAGGCTGTGCAGCATTTCGCTCATTTGCTCCAGTGACTCCGCAACTATGAAAATGTCGTCGGCGAACCGAAGATGCGAGATGTACTCACCATTGATGTTGATAATTCTGGTCTATCCAATCCAGAGTCTTGAAGACGTCCTCCAACGCGTATAGTATGCGCACTCCACGCTGGAGGCTAATGGGTTTCGTTTTCTGGTCTTGGAGCTGGACAGACATTGTGGCAGTGTCATACAAGCATTTCTGCACTTCGATCCAATCGACACGACATCGCTGCAGAGCATCCAACACTGCCCAGGTATCGATAGAGTCGAAGGATTTTTCGTAGTCCACAAATGCCATACACAGCGGCTGCTTGTAATCTGGCGTCTTTTCTACAATCTGCCGAACAGTATGGATGTGGTCCACGGTGCTATAGCCTTTTCGAAATCCGGCTTGCTCAGGTAGCTGAAACTCGTCGAGCTTACCCGCGAGGCGATTTGTGACGACTCTCAAGAATGGCTTGTAGACATGGCTCAGCACTGCAATTCACTAAGCGAGCATAGCGATGCGAGTCGCAACGATGTGCTCGATAGAGATTGTCATTGGTCGGATTTGGTCCCTTCACTGGAGATCGGCCAATGACAATCTCTATCGATCACAACGTTGCGACTCGCATCGTTGTGATCGATAGAGATTGTCATTGGTCGGATTTGGTCCCTTCACTGGAGATCGACCAATGACAATCTCTATCGATCACAACGTTGCGACTCGCATCGTTGTACTTGCTTAGTGAATGGCACAGCAGGAGTGAGATGGGACTGTAGTTCTTCAGTAAAGTCTTATCACCCTTTTTGAAGAACAGTACCATCGCACTCCCACTCCATGCCCTAAGTGTTGGTCCTTGCTGGATGATGGAATTAAACTCGCTTTCAGAATTGGAGCGCCAAATGCTTTCCTGAAAGCAGGTGGCGCTCAGTCGTAATTTCGTCATCACCAGAGCACCTGTTGTTCTTCAGTTGCCTGAGAGCCGCCTCTTCCTCGTACTGTTAGACATCTGGTATCTTCTCGGTGTAATAGCGCGTGAGTGGGGCTCTGTGGTCTTCATGGCTGTGTCCCGTCGGTTTACTCATCCGTGATGCATACAGCAGCTGTCCATAGAATTTCTCGATCTCTTCGAGTATCTCGTTCTTTGAGACAATCGTTTTGCCTTCCTCAATTTGAGTTTCGTCAGATGGGGCCTCCCTAACTGCTGAGCGAACACTTTCGACCCCCTATTGCGCTCGATTGTCTCCTGGATGGTGCGGGCGTTGAAGCGTTGGAGGTCGTGTCGTATCAGGTCGTATTGGTAAACAGTAATATAACTACAATAAACGCAACTAACTAGCTAGGCTATTCATACGTGGATAGAACGACATTTTTCCGTACAAGTATAAGTTAATGTTGATTTCGTCAAAATATTTTGTAAAATTATCAGAATTAACTTTTCGCCTTCGTAGCGAAAAGCCCCAACGAAAGCAAGCCCGACTGGCGGGTCGCTGGCGTCGCTGCCCGCTGGCATTGAATAGCAGTGTTTAAAAAAGTTGTTTTAAACCTTTAAAGTTACCCAATCCCTACTAATATTATAAATGCGAAAGTAACTCTGTCTGTCTGTCTGTCTGTCTGTCTGTCTGTCTGTCTCACTTTTACGACTAAACCGCTGAACCGATTTTGATGAAATTTGGTATAGAGGTAGATTAGACCTTGAGAAAGGACATAGGCTATGTTTGGTCGCGATAACCGACATCCACGCGGGCGGAGCCGCGGGCAAAAGCTAGTGTTGTAATAAAAGTGCCTATTTTTCTACCTTCACTAGTTTTTCTTCAAATGTCCCGGTCTGCGTCCCCACACTTATGGCAACCCTAGCTTAGAGTAACACATGCACACCAATTTATATCAAATCACATACTATACATTCAACGACCTGTTATGCTATACCTGTTTTGTATATAAATAGCCGGGAAATGAATTAATTAATATGATATATCTTTATCTATATGAGAAAATCTAAGTGGGTGGAAATTGTGTAGATACTGCCGCTAATTTAAATTCACGAATTCGATGATTTTCAGCGCTCACTTTCACGGCCCATGACGTCATTACGATAGATTGAGGTGGGTCAAATACATTATACGATTTTCGAAAATTTTATTTTTTATTATACGATTTAAATCAACATGTCATCATCATTACTCGTCTAATTTCGAAACCCCAAGAGAACGCGCCATGTCTCGTCCGTTATTTTTAAAATTTAGTACCTTTTTGTTTTATGTACTTAGCTTTTTCATGTTCTGCTCAGGACCACGAAGGATCATTGATAAAGATCCATGAAGGCAAAAGGAACAGTTCTTTTAACTGTGTCTACTGCTTCAACAGCAGAACAAAGATTGTATTTTTTTGTGTAATGCCCGCTCTATACGTTGACGAACACAGTGGTAAACGCATTTGCTGATCTGTTGGCGAACGTGTGGAGCGGGAGTTTGTGCCATTCTTGATGTGTGGCGAGGAGTCGAGAGGGTGTGTTGGCCAACGCGTTCGCCAACGTGTCGAGTGAACATAACATTATAATTATTTCTGGAATGCCCACCAAACTAAACATTTCTTCCTTAGACGTACCCTTACATTTTTAAATCGCGCCCGTCTGGCATTGGTAAATTGTCGAAATCGCCAATTATTCAAACAGTTTATTGGGAAAGTTTTTGTAAAACAATGTATTTGCGTATAATTTTATAATTAATTGGGTCGATGACACGGGGTCGGCGACCCGAGGATTGCGTTAAAAGTATTGACAATATGAATCAGTGTTGGTTTATTTTTAAATAATATGTATTTTTAGGTAGGTAGGCATTATTTAAAAATGTACAAAAACAAAAATTTAAATAAAGAATAAATAATGCATATTTATTATCTAGCCTATTTGTGTCTGAATAAATAAGTTAGAATGACCAACGGTACAAATACACGTAGATATTTATAAATAGGTACGAGTAGGTATATAATATACCTGTTCCGTTACTTATAATGGATTCTATGTATACTTATATGATTGATTAGCTCCTAAAATAAAGGACATCATTCAGATTGGGCTAATTTTTATTTTGCCGGCCAAAGAAAAAAAATACGATATTCGGTTAGAGCTTGTTCTTACTAACATTTTTTATTAGTGCGTCAAAGTTGAGGGACCACTTCCAACGGTTTTATTAGAGTTCAAAAATCTTAAAAATATACACTTTTTATGATACGAACTATTGAAAATAAATGAAAAATATTGTTATACATTGGAAGAATAGTTAATAAAAGCAATAAAAAATAAACCCCATACTGCATATTGTTGTTTTTCGTCCATTTATTTACGGCTAAAATTAAAAGTGTCGATTAAAGAAAATAAAATCCGCTAGAATTTTTCCTTATCAGCATTTTTTACCACTTCCCTCGGTTTTATTTATATTCAAAAATCTTGAAAACGTACATTTTTTATGATACGAACTATTGAAAATGAATTAAAAATATTGTTCTATATTGGAAGAGTAGTTCATATAAGTAATAAAAAATAAACCGCATATTACATATCGTTGTTTTTCATCCATTTATCTAGGTTAAAAATTGAAAGTGCCAGTCAAAGAAAACAAATGTGATATTCCGCTAGAGCTTGTACGCGTTTGCATTTTTATTATGGTGTCAAAGCTGAAGGACAACTTCCCTTGGTTTTTTTTTTGAGTTCAAAAATCTTGGATATATACATTTTTTATACGTATTATTGAAAATGAACGAGAAATATTGATTTATATTGGTTAAAGTAAAGGTGCATTTTCAATTGAACTTAGTAAATGAGTTAATCATATTCCACAGTTACAAGGCATTAATGGCAATGCCTTATGGATGATTTGTGCAATCGTGCCCCTAGTATCAGTAGTCCGATTATTAAATGTTAGTAAGAACAAGCTTTTGATAGAACACAACATTGTAAGCATTTTTTATTACTACACCAAAGTTCTAAATCGATTCCTTGAGATTTTATTTAGGGTTCAATATTTAGTATAAAGTGTGACTATTTAATTACTTAGTTCAAAAATTGAAAGTGCCGGTCAAAGAAAACAAATAGATATGATATTCCGCTAGAGCTTGTCCTCATTAGCATTTTTTTATGGTGTCAAAGCTGAAGGATAACTTCCCTCGGTTTTATTTGAGTTCAAAAATCTTGGATATATACATTTTTTTTACGAATTATTGAAAATGAATGAGAAATATTGATTTATATTGGTTAAAAGTGCTTTTCCAATTGAACTTAGTAAATGAGTTCATCATATTCCACAGTTACAAGGCACTAATGGCAATGCCTTATGGATGATTCGTGGACGATAGCAGTCACGTCATGTCCAGGTTCGTCAACATTATACATACATTATCATAGATAAAACAAGAAGGGTGAAGTGCAATGAAACAGTATTATTGCTCGTGTATTTTATTTTTATATGCTTATGCCAATAAGGACAAGCGCTAACGGAATATCATTTTTTTTTGGCCGGCACTTTCAATTTTAGACCTAAATAAACTAACGAAAAACAGCGATATGCAGTATGGGGTTTATTTGTTATTGCGTTTAATAACTATTCTTCCAATATAGAACAATATTTTTCATTCATTTTCAATATATCGTATCATAAAAATTATATGTTTCTAAGATTTTTGAACGCCAATAAAACCGAGGGCAGTGGTCTCTCAGCTTTGACGACGTAATAAAAAGTGCTGATGAGGACAAGCTCTAGCGGAATATCATATTTGTTTTCTTTGACCGGCACTTTCAATTTTGGATCTAAATGAATGGACGAAAAACAACAATATGCAGTATAGGGTTTATTTTATATTGCTTTTATTAACTATTCTTCCAATGTAGAACAATATTTTTCATTTATTTTTAATAGTTCGTATCTTAAAAAGTGTATATTTTTAAGATTTTTAAACTCAAATAAAACCGTTGGAAGTGATCTCTCAACTTTGACGCAGTATAAAAAAATGCTAGTAAGAACAAGCTCTAACAGAATATCGTATTTTTTTTCTTTGGCCGGCACTTTCAAAATTAGCCCAGATATGTATGGAGAGTGAATGTTCTCCTTTGTATTGATGGCTTCTTCGCCCTAGAGTGGAGACCGCGAGATAGCATAGTACGGAAGGTGTGACGCCCGCCTGCCATTGACTGTATCATCGCCGGAGTAACTCAACAATCGGGCAAATAATGTTAGAACAAAAATCCTAGTGGATGAGTAACTTCTAGGACAATAACAAAACGTACTACGCAAGGATAAATGAGATGTGATAAAAATAACTACAACAATGGAACGGGACATTATTATAATACTTATGGGTACTGTTTTGATTGTATGTGTATTGAAGTAATTTCAAGTTTATTTGTACAACATGAGAAGACATATTGCGGGACTAATTAAAACTATTAATATCCTCCTCATATTTACCACTAAACAATTGTCAATTATTCTCAGTTCAATTGTGTTCAGTAAGTATAACTATATGAAAATTGAAATAATTTACCATAAGTTATATTGTCATCTTCTTCCTTTTAGCGTTATTTCCCAGTCGCATCCGAAGCTTTCAGCTCGAAGTCTGGGGTCCGCTTTTACCAGTCTTAACCACGTATTTGACTAGACCTCGATATTTTCCGTGAAGCGATTGTCATCTGACCTCCACAACCCAATGTTAACATTAGGCGATATCGAAGTTTTGCAGTTAGACCGTTGTTTTTTTTTTTTTTTTGGATTTTTGAGGGCTCCAACTACCCGTAACGACTACCATAGATGTTCTCATGGCAACCGGGACCGACGGCTTAACGTGCTCTCCGAGGCACGACCAGACCAATGCAAATACTCATATTTCATTCACACAAATATTTGCACTGAGCGGGGATCGAACCCGCGCCTCCTGCGTAGCGGCCGCGTTCACTACCGCTACGCCACGGAGGCTGTCTATAAGTTATATTGTCATATTAGTATGTAAATTTAAATGTCTAATATTCAAAATAATTAAATGGCTCGAATTAAAATTTTCTTACTTCTTAGACATATTCTTTCTGTTGGTGTGTGCTAGAAAGACATTAATAAAACTACTTTTTTGTACCAATTAGGTGACAAACAATCACACGGTTCACCTGATAGAAACTGGTTACCTTGGCCGATGAACGTGTGCACCAGGGGCGTCCACCACGCTCGTGCCGCGACCTTATAAGAACCTTCTTAAAGAACCCCATTATTGTAGTCGCTTGGGAAAATGTATTTTGACAGTTTTCTTCTTAGACATATCGTCGTGTCTCGGGACAACGATAAAGCCGGCGTCATGTCTATAGTGTTATACAAATATTTGTATGGAACTAAACCATGTGTATTTAGTAAACGAGAACACGCGGTTGCCTAGCAAATATTTAACAAATGTAAAAGTATTTATGTCATATTGCCTCGTGCCGGCTCTACGGTTTTATAACTCTACCAATTTTCAAGATTTTGTGGATTTCGATCTGAAGTAAGTTTGGCTATTTTATAAGAATAATCTTATGGATACAAACTTAACAGAATTTAGTAAAATATAATACATAATTATGTATGTAGGCTGCTTAGTAAAATTTTCGTGTTGACTCCAGGTGGAGTAGAATAAGACCACTCCATTTCTACTCGTGGATATCGTAGAAGCGGGATATGGGATAGCACTGCTCTCCATCCGACAGTAAACATACATTCCATTAAAAGGTGCCCGCTTGACGTCAATAGCCTCGCCCCTATTACGTGGGACCGAAATTTGCGAATAAATGTGGGTGTTAACACACCTCTACCTACCTACTGTGTGAATATATTATATTTAAAAAACCACCGCCTGGTAAATAGAAAGAAGACGTCACATTATTATCAGCTCGTAATGTGCAAGTGACAAGTAATTAAACAAAAAACAAGTCGAGAAAAATATACCTAGATAGAGTAATTAGTTTTTACACACGTATATCGCAATATACGAGATATATCGCAATGATTTGTCTGTGCACATCGGTTTGGGCAATTGTACCTACAAATAAGTACCCAAACCGATTCTTCTTCTTTTTTTTTTAATTTTTTTTTAATATAGGACACGTCAATTTGACTTCGCCTCGCCTGATGGTAAGCTGAAAGCAAAGTCTCTGAAAAGAGGGTCACCATTACAGACATGTACCATGTTACAATGGTGGCACTCAGCTTGACGGCCTCATGAGATGCTTTTTCACGCCCCGCTTAAAGAACCCGGGACTGTAGGACTTCATCCTTCTTCTTCCTAGTCGCATCCGAAGCTTTCACCTCAGAGTCCGGGGCTTGTTGGCTGCGACTGCCATCTAACTTCCACAACCCATTGGCAACATCGGCATCGGAGCATTGCAATTGAACCAGTTGTTGAAATTTTTAGGGTGCCAATTACCCGTAACGACGAATAGATGTTCGTATGGCAACCGGGATCGACTGCTCTCAGAGGCACGACCAGACCAACGCAAATACCCATATGCCAAATAACATTATGCACACAAATATTTGCACTGAGCGGGAATCGATTGTTACTTTCGATTTGAACTTTTAGGTGTTGCCTTGTTTATTTATTTTGTGCCTATGCGACATACCTATCTTTTGAAAGTTGGCTTAAATTTCGTAAGATCGCATTCGCCTATGGGTTGCGGAGTAGGTATAGTGTATGAATTAATGTAACACCCACAATTCTAATGTTTTCAACAAAAAAATTTATTCATTCTCACAATTACAAATACTGAAGCAACAAATAAACAAACAGCAGTCAAAAAACTCAATAGAACTTTAAAGTCAGTAGCGGTAGCGATAGTCACCACGTGACGTCATCAGACGGATGGTAAGCAGTTAACTTAAACAATAGACTAGCCGAATAAGGTAAACAAGTACAATGCACACATCGTAAGCCGATACTAGTGCAAAGAGGCACTTGGTATGCCGGAGGAGTCATTAGGGCGTTGTCCATCCCGTTTTCTACTACCCGCCCTAACGCCGGGTCTCGCTAAAGGGTTTACAAAAGAAGTGCTAAGTTGACTCAAGAAGTAAGAAGAAGGAAGTGGTGCCAATGGTCTCATTATCATGCATGCCTAAGACCGTGTGAAGTGGAGAATTAAAAGCCCGAATGCGGACCCAGGACTCCGACTCCCTGGACCCATGACATCTGTGGTTGAAATTATCTATGTGTAGAGGAGCCATTAGTTGCCGATAGTCTCAATCGCTGGCGACTACAATGGCTCTAAGGTCTAAGGTAAAGAGTTCATGCAACATGGTTCCACGCTTCCTCCACAGTTCGCAATACTCGCGAAAGCGTTCAACAATATCGTTAACAATATTTTATTTGTTCTGTTAATCTTTTAGCACATCAATCATAAAAGTAATTACTGATAATAATTTATAACAAAATAATTCCTGATAAGCTGTACAATAAACAAAGGATGGACAGTTGACCTTTTAAAAATAGATACTTTTACTGATACAACGCTGATTGAATATTTATATCTGTTGATAGCCCAGATTTCTAGTGCGTACCTATAGATAGATAGATAGATAAAATATATATTTAGGCTATGTAGCTGGTACTTAGCCTAAAAAGGATAAAAGGTGCATGGCCGGTGTTATAGTTAGTGAAAAAATGCCTAAGAGCAGGCTTGCATAGAGGAAGCTCGTGAAGTATGTAAGGAGTAAGGATAGAGTCTAATGGCGGGCTGTTGTCTCTCGCGCCGGAGGGAAATAGTGTATGTATGTATACTATGTACGAAAGATACAAAATACATTTTCAATTAAATACAAACACATATTTAAATCGCTGGTTTTACCAACAGCAAATATACAAAACGTAGCTGGGAAACATTATTTCTGGTTATTAACTAATAATACGCGAACAATGTCATACAAAAAACTTCCTGAAAAAACTGTAACCGAAAATCTAACCGGTTATATAAGATATTATAATAGTTTATCATTGTTATTTACACAAGATTATGAGCGAATGTAACAGTATTACCTACGAAAATGTACATGACGTCGAGTATCACATATTTGTTTAACAGTGATATGTCGTATTTATTTTGTTTTTGATGAACGTTACCGCATTGCTGAGAATCTTTGGATAGACTTTGGATCCAGTAAGACCCTCGGGGCTATGCCAGCCCCACTTGCAAACCGGTACACCAGCTCATTGATGGACGAGGCTTTGGTACAGGCTTTCATCTCGGGGTTGGGAGGCCAAATGGCAGTGGCACTATTAGATAATTTTAAAGGAGGCGAAAAAGAGAAGTAAGGTAAAGGAACCTTTGCTCCGTGGTGAACGCCTCGAATACAACCGAGAATAACGCCAAAATGATGATGACAAAACAAAACCATAACCAACCTTTTAGTTCACCGTGGTCGAGTAAAAACAAAAACATGCTCTATATCTGTAAGATTTCTTGCATTGCAAAAGAAACAGCTCTTAATACAGTCTCAGTATGTTCTGTGATCCTTCTGCCTTTTCCTCTTTATAATATTATAATAATAATATAGAAACGTGGATAGTGGTATGTTTGATACATTTTATCATACGATACAGTTGAACGACAGTACACGGTAGGAATGAACTCTCATGACGGCCGAGTAGGCCGGTTATCAACAATACAACGTATATGAATGCAAACTAACCGTTGCCATGTGTAGTCTAGTCACACAATCATACACTAGGTAGGTATCTGTAGGTATATATTTGTAGATAAGTAATTCAGAATTCACGTGGTACAGTCCGCGTCAGAACAACTTGACTGTAGTGTCTCAAAATGATGTTATTACTAAGATATTAAGAGAAAATCAAACTGTTTTATTGATTGTGTTACTGTCCGAAATAAAGGTGTGTACCAAATATCAGAACAATCAGTCAACAGGAAGGGGGAAAACCAAGGCATTAAGATCATTTTGAGTACTTTGTTCGTCAATTTCGATCTGTGGGGTGAGCATGAACAACTATCGTAATCGTATCGTGAACGTAACGAGAGAACGGAGCATTGCGATTGGCCGCCTGCCTGAAGCCTGACTGCACTCGCAACCTGAATGGAAAAAAAATGTTGAGAACGTTGGGTGTATGGGGCTCCCCGGGGAAGAGACGTGTTCGCTTGCCGGGGTCAACATGGAGACACCCGAGGGGGGCATTTTGGAACCGGAGATGGCTATAGGGCTGCCGGGGTGCGAGGGAAATGCTGTAAGGGTAACCTTACATCTGAAGACCCGAGACGGCGCGGCGTGCGGTTTCAGTCGGTTCGAATTTGATATAACTACCCCCACCGGAGAACAGAGCGCAGGGTGCAGGGTGGCATCGAAGGGGATCTCCCCCTGAGAAAAGGGTGTATGAGGCTCCACCAAGATCTTTGGGATCCAAGTCAATCTTAAATGCAAGCCAGTACACCCGGTTCACTAACAAGTCCTAGTGTTGGATGAGGCTCTTTCCTTATGGGTGTTATGGGGTCAGACGATAGTCGCCCCCTTAAAAGCCAAGATAATTTATTTCTACACTAAAATAATTCTCTCAAAAGGATTTATTTTAAGAAAATGATCAACGAACCCGAATATCTTTATTGGTATTTATCATCAACCTACCGAACCTACCGAAAAAAAATCTTGATATTTTAATTGAATTGAATGAATGAAATTACAAAGAAAACAAACTGTTATTAGAAAACTTCGGCCTTACGAGTAGAAAGCATGTTTATAATACATTTAGGAGGGGGGAAATACTCCGAAATACTACTGAAGGCTGAACACTGTAATTTTATTAGGGCTGCCGCTGCCACCCGCACTTTATATTTCATGAATGTTCATTTTGGGCGAGTACTTCATTACTTATCTATTGGAAGATGACCTTAGTGCCGTCGCGGTAGTATTAAAATGGAGGATATTCGTAGTGGAAAGAAAGAAAGAAATTTATTTGTATTCGCATATTAATTTAGATATTTCGGTGTGCTACACGTAGCTAGATAGATATTTACAAAAAAAAAAGTATTCAAACTTTCTAGAACTCATATTACAAGTTTTACTTAGTTTAGTTAGTGGGTGTAATGTATTGTACTTTCATGCTATGCACTATTTTAATTTTAATTCTTTTTTAGTTCCATTGCAAATGTTATTCCATTCTAATTTAGAATACCTAGTATTCTTATAATTGGTATACGGTTGAGCCACTCGCCGTACCGGTTGAACTACTTAACGTACCAGCACAGTCTTAGCACAAGAGGTTGAAAATCTTAGATAACCTTTTATAAATGAACACGCCTGACGGGTTTTCGGTGTTATAATAATAATAACATTTTAAATATATACTAATTGCATTTACATTAAAATAATACTTAATTAGGATACAATATTAATACAGTAAAAAAAAATGTTCATAAAGATTTAAAAACTGGGTCACCTTGGCAGGGTACCTAGAATACAAGGAGCATTCGTCACCCGTATTGAATTGCTATGGAAAGTTTTTTGACCAGAAAACTGCTTGAGCATCGTCACTTTTTCCCTCACTGTTGCTGCTGTTTTACAAAGAATCCGTACCCGCCTGAAACCCAAGACCACAGTCCAAAAGTCACGACACCAAACGAAACGAATTAGTATTGGGCGCCAACTATACTAAAGTCAGCAAGTATGTAAATTAGGTATCATCAGATGCTTCCAACTCTATCATTGGTCCAGTGAGACAGTTTCAATAGAAATCTGCATTAGGTACTGAAACATTCAAAAAGCTCCAGTGCCGTGGTAATAAAGTTTCACTGAAACACGCTAGGCGTGTCGATGGCAGTGAACATGTTAGAAGGTTATGGATTAACTACCTGAGCTAATGTGTGGGTAGCAGCCCTAACAGTATGACACTGCAAGGTTACATTGCGGCCGTGAATGCCACCATGCCCCCATGAAGGCCTGTGCAGGAATGATTTGAGTGTCGTGCTAGCTATGGGGTTGTTTAACTATCGATGTTTGGCGTTTGGGTATAGTAATAGCATGGCATGTCTTCACGACATAACAAAATAGTCATGGATGGATTCAGTAAGTGGCCCGCGTAGTAGAATTAATGGACCTACTACCCGCTTGTTCCATCTTAAGTTGGAACAGGAAACCAATAAGATTTTCCTTATACGTTAGAAGCATCATTTATTTCTGTCATTTACTGTAATCATCAAGCCAGCTTCAGTTCTCTCTTGTCCTCTTATGGGAAGTGTAACAAAAGTAATTAATCGCGATGTTTTAAGTAAAAGATTTCCTCAGTTCTACCAAAATTGCAGGATTTGAGTTAAGTACTTGTTTTTTTTTTCCAAGTTACTAAACATAACAATATACGATACATCGGTGACACTTGCATTGCCATCTAGCGACAATATGATGCACTTATCCGTTTAGTATAAGAAATGGGTTAACAAAACTGTAATAATAGGGTTAGTCGCGATTCCCCCCATTCTCAATTCCTTCCAAAAAAGTTTGATATAGAATAATAAAACGCTATTTAAAAACCGAATAAATATCGGGGGGTCGTGACGTGTGACTAACCCGAATATGCATGCATATCCGGTTTAGTCAAGTAAGTAATTTTCAATTAAAGTTTTGGAAATATATTTAATTTAACGTATTATCCAAATAACTCAGTGTTACAAACCTAAAAATAAAATAATTGTGCATGCAATGGCCCTCGCTCTAAAGGGTCGTACATCGCGTGACCACCTACTTCGATAGTGAACTTCAGTCAAGCGAAGGCTGCCCTGAACTTGGTCTAATGGTTGACATTGAGTTCCCCATGACATCGGCTCCCCTCGGCCTTCGTCGACTGCCTTCGGCCATGGGCGCCTTGATCGTTTTGTTACCTTAATGGTTGATTTTATAGTGTTATGGTGTTTTGAAGGCTATGTTTGGAAGTTTCAGATACAGTGAACGATAAATTATTAAGAAAGGTGCGTTTTATCAAGTTTTCTTTGTTCGTGAACAGTCGATTAACCTTGTTTATTACGAACGTTACAATGCTACGTTTTTTTTTTAAAGTTTGTCTATATTCTTCAGTGACAATAGATAGGGCTGTTTTTTACAAAAATAAGTATAATTCGTTGTAACATAACATAACTACTAGATTTTTGTTGTAAATTTTTCATTGTCAACATAATAACATAACATAACATAAACTCACGCCTAAATCCCCGAAGGGTTAGGCAGAGGTGCTAGCACCCACATTTCGCCGTTTATGTTTAGTAGGTCCCAATGTACCTAATAGGTGGCGAGCCTATTGCCATTAACCGGGCACTTATAAACCTGCCATAAATACACACATAACTTCGAAAAGCATCGAAAAGTCATTGGTGTGTGCCATGGTAAAACCAACATAATCACTTTTTAAAATATTTCAGGAAGGTTCTTCTCGTATCCATAAGTACTTACCCTTACATTTTGGTAAACTGACTGAACATAGCATTATCTACTTACTGTTCTGAAACTGAATGAAAGTTTTTTATTATTATTATTAGTAGTTATTTTAGATAGCTACATTTTGTTATCACTTTTTAACGTAAGTGACTCAGATGGACGAATCTAGCAAGGTCTTCTAAAACATTATAGTTAACTCCATATAGGTATGAATGCACACAAATACCATAGCACTTACATGTAGGCACTATAGTGCCAAATGACCTAATTACACGAATGTAGTTATAAATAAACATGTAGGTGCATTCGTTGCGTTGTAATTATAAGGGCATGTGCCAGATTAGCAGCTGTTACACGACTTTAAAAAACTCGATTATTCGGTTTTAAAATAGCGTTTTATCACGCTACCTATTACAACTTACTTAAAGACCTCGGATTGCCAAGAGCTTTAGTAAGCTCTTTACTAAATCGAATATCAAAAGCGGCATTGATAGGATCTTACCAAATTTGGATAGGTAGGGGGGAGGGGGCACTACTGACGGTGGAGCCTCCACCGTGGAGGTGAGCGCTGATGCATCACAAGGTGGCCACCCTAAACCTACACCTGGATCGCAAGTCCCAGTCGCCGTCACGGTGTTCCTCTCTGTATCACGCTATGGACCCGGCGACCGCACGGTGAATCCATATGGAGTGCTGAGATACGGATCTCTTATGAAACAAAAAATTCGAAGGAATAGCGGCTAACCCCTAGTTAATATTATAAGTACACAGTGATGATCGAGAGTGACGGAGCCCCATTCGGAACTACTAGATGAAAACTAGATGGAACTTGAAAATCAAAACATCTTCATCTTAGCGTTAATCCCAGTAGCATCCGAAGCTTTCACCTCGGAGTTTGGGGTCCGCTTTACCAGTTCAACGGTGGATACCATATGAAAATCTATGGCAGCCGTTACGGGTAGTTGGAATGGAACCCTAAAAGTTCAACAACAGGTCTAGCTGCAATGCTTCAATATCGCCCAATATCGCCATTGGGTTGTGGAGGTCATATGGCAGTCGCTTCACGGAAAATATTGAAGGTCAGCTGCATCACAGTTAGGCTGAAAAGCCGACCCCAACTTATTTGGGAAAAGGCTCGGAAAATGAAATGAAGTCGCCTAAATAAGCACAATGAATACGCCTAACGCCATCTATGTAACACAGGCTGAACTAATGGAACACAACCGTTACAGCCTAGAAGGAAATCTTGTTTATACAGCTGAGTATTATTTATGTTACTGCAAACAACTAATATAGTTAGACTAGCCAGACGCGAATATCTTGGATGGACGAATGGATGTGTGTTTGTTTATCACTCTTAAAACGCAAAAATGGCTCATCCGAATGCCTGGAGCCAGAGGTTAGCTCTCCATCCACTCTCACCAAATGATTTATTTGCTCTTTACGGAAGCGACTATCGTCTGACCCCCTAACCCCGAGCGGAAAAATGTGACAGAGGGTCGAGCAAGTAAGCTATCAACCAGCAGGTGTAGTGGTTTACTGAATTTTTATACCATTTAGATGGTAGTCAAACACACGGCCCTCCTGATAGGAAGTAGTTACCGTGGCCTATCGACGTATGCAACACCAGGGGCGTCACACTCGTGATGCCAACCCTGTAAGAGCTTTCTGATGCCCTTCTTGAAGAACGTCATATTGTAGTCGCTTGGGAAAAAACTTGAGGAAGATATTGCTGGACCCCATACACTCTGTCTGCTTCTTCCGTATCAACACTTAATTCCAACTTTCCATCATTTTCACTATCGATCAGAAGGCCACTTCCTAAAAAGTTTTTACAGCCAGTCATCACGCTGAGAAATTAAGAGAAACGGACATTAAACGAATCTAATTGAATCAGTTTTTACAACCTCTTCCAAGAGTTCCGTATTGAAAAACCTGTCAACATCATCTACTGTAGTTTTTGTATTGAAGAACCGTGTTGAGAGCTATTGCTGTTGTGAAAAACTGAAGTTAGGTGGACGGAACAAAGACATACCTAATTAAAAAGCATACATATACTCACGCCTATTTCCCTCTGGCGTGTGCAGAGACGACACCCGCTACTTGCTTATATCCTTATACTAGCTGACCCGGCGAACTTCGTACCGCCATATTTTCTGATCCCGTTCCCGCTGCATATCTCTAAATTTATCAGTGTTTCTCTACAACTTTATGCATGTATTATACATATAAACCTTCCTCTTGTATCACTCTATCTATTGAAAAAAACCGCTTTAAAATCAGTTGCGTAGTTTTGAAGATTTAAGCATACATAGGGACGGACAGACAGCGACAGCGACTTTGTTTTATAATATGTAGTGATGATGTAGTGATACTTCACGAGCTTCCTCTATTGTTGTTTAAATCTTTCATGCAAGACCGCCGGTTTCGAGTGCTTTTGACCGTTTTGACATTTACAATTCGAAAAAATGTTTTTTGGATATATTATGTATATTTACACGTATAAATCGTTGTAAAGGTGGACCGAGCTCAAACTCAATGTCACACGCGCAAACAGTATACCGCCTGTCTATACCATCCGATTTTATTTTGATTAATGCCTCTTGTCTTTTCCGTAAAATTCACGTCTAACGAGGCCACCAACGACGATTTCAATATCGGAATAATCAAAAAGAATTCTAATTAGGAATTCAATTTGACAAAATGAATATGTAAAGAATTAAAAAAAAAATAAGACAACGCATCCGCAAAATAAATTCGTTGACAATCAGACACATTTACTTTTCAAAATATCTTCAGGTTTTTTTTTTTATTCAAAGTTTCTAATTATTGCTTTAAAAAATATAATTGGTCTTTATTATGTCCTCGAGTGTTCTCTGGCGCAGGCTTTTCTCTTTGGGTTGGGTCATAAGGACGTTGCTCCCATAAAAACCAATGCAAACCATAATAAGGAAGAGAGGGGCGGGAGAGCGGTCCCTGGAAGATGGATGCAACCGGGGTTAGCAGTCGAATGAAGAAAAGTAATAGCCAGAGCCTAATTATACCCATATAAATAATAAATGATGGTTAAAGTAAGTGTCTGTCTGTTACGCCTTCACGCCTAAACTACTGAACTTGATGTTGATAAAATTTGGTACTTGGTACCTACACAGACCGACCAGAGCTTGAGAAAAGCCATAGGCTATGTTTAGTCGCGATAACTGACATCCTAGGTGGAGCCGCAGGTAACAGCTAGTTAGAAATATATATAAGCAAGTAACGGCCTCGTCGGATAGTTTATAATCTTTGAGGGGTCAGGGCAGTCGCTCCTTTAGCTCATGGCCGCCGTCCGTGATCGACTTTTCATAATTATGCCATTGTTTGAATGATTAAGATAATAAATACCAAACTGGTTTTAGAGTACCAGTACACGGTAGACTGCAGATGTTTTTATTTTTTTGAAACTACATGTTACATAGGTCATCGAAGTAACGAAAACCGGATCAGGTACGGTCTTTCGGACGAGGTGGACCCACGGTGTGAATGTGGAGTTACGTCGCAGACTATGACACCTGCTAACGTGTGCTGCCTGACCAAGCACGTGTACTCCGGAGGAACTCATGAGTGCCTCTGAGAACGCTATCAGAGTGGCTGCACACTAGGTAAACAAAATAAGACACGATATGCCGTCGACTCGACAGAAGAACTTAAGTCATTAAGCTACTGTCGCTCTGCTAAGAACATTCGCGAAACCTTAGAATTCTTTACCATCACACACAATTTACATCACAAATAAGAAGAAGGAACCACGTTCCTTCTTCCTTTAAGCGGGGCATGTAAAAGCATCTGATGAAGCTTTTAGATTTCCTCTCTCTACTCTCTCTACAGAATTTCCCTATCTATAGAAACAAACTTGTCCATTCTACACCCAACACAGGTATTAATTTTTACCCGACTGCGCTAGAAGGAGGGTTATATTTCTTTTTTTCTATATAAATTGCCAATAAAAAGTAAATAATTATTCATTACTTTCACTTAATTACAATAATCTTAAAGTACCTCTGCTTAATTCCCAGAAAGTGAACGTGTGCAATGTATGTTTTCTAAACGTGTTTGATCAGTGTTAATACATTATCTTAATTTTTAGAGAGAATTTTAAAAAGATTGTAACTACATATTTCTTAAGTACTTTTTAGGTGACTAGGCATTTCATACCACAACTGAGTTGTACTGTACGGTTGAACTCGCCCATTATTTTTTTTGCAATGAGTGTTTCGAAACGTGGTATATATCGCCCCATAATATGCGATGGAAAATTCAAACGGCTATGCCCCAGTGCCCCAAGTACAAAATTATTGGAGTGTTTCATTTCATACCGTGATTATATCTCGGAACACGTATATTATTGTGATTGTTTTTAGGGTTCCGTAGCCAAATGGCAAAAAACGGAACCCTTATAGATTCGTCATCCGTCCGTATGTCACAGCCACTTTTCTCCGAAACCAAAATCCCGCGCTTTGTCACGCTGTGCTGCGACGACAATCACCTCTTCTTCACGCCCTCTCCTTTCCGTTCTCATTATGGCAGCGCAGAACAAAGAGCATAGACTCACAGCGGCTCTTCAATTTCCCGTAAGCTCGCTTTTTGAGGTGGAGTCCACTAACATCTGTGGGCTCCATACAAACCTCAACACCGTCCACCAACACCTCGAGACGGCGAATCCAGCTATGCTTTTTCTGACGGAGACGCAAATACGCCGCCCTGACGACACGTCTTACTTGCTCTACCCCGGCTACGTTATGGAGGAAAATTTCCGTGCAAAGGCCGGGGTGTGTGTGTTTGTTAGGGCGGATGTTTGTTGTCGCCGTCTGCGCTGCCTAGAGGACCCATCCTTTTCAACCCTTTGGGTACACGTAGACCATGGCTCAACGAGTCAGATCTATGTGTGCCTCTACCGTTCCCATACAGGAGATACCGAGACAACTCGACTCTTCGAATATTTGAGTCAGGCAGCAGATGATGCGCAGGAGCGGTTTCCGAACGCTGAATTGGTTTTTTTGGGGGATTTTAACGCCCACCACGAGATCTGGTTGGGCTCCGCCAAAACAGACCATGCGGGAAGAGCCGCCCATGCATTTGCTCTGGCGCACGGCCTGACCCAACTGGTACACGAGGTCACCAGGATACCAAGAAGGTCGGGCCTAGCACCCTCTCTGCTGGACCTTCTGCTGACGAGTCAACCAGACCAGTACAGTGTTTCGGTGCGAGCCGCCTTAGGCAACTCCGACCATTGTCTGGTTTGTTCCAAGGTGCCAACTATAGCGCCCCCACGACCCGAACAGGGAAAGCGGCGTCTCTGGCACTACTCGTCAGCGGACTGGGATGGGATGCGTGAGTATTTTGCATCCATCCCGTGGGTTGCACGTTGCTTTGAAGGTAAGAACCCCTCGGATAGTGCTACTGCTGTCGCCGGTGAGATCAGCTTGGGTATGGAATACTATATCCCCTACACTGATGTCACCGGTGCCCGCAGAGCGCGCCCTTGGTTCGGCCGCGAGTGCGCGGAGGCTGTTAATCAAAAGCAGTCTGCGTACCGCGCCTGGGTAAGGGCGCGCGCCACGCGCGATCCTAACGAGGGTCACTTCAAGGCAGCGTACAACAAAGCCACAAAGGTCTGCAAGAGGGCTTGCGTTAGAGCGGATGCCCAGCGCATAGCGCGGCTTGGCCAAGAGCTTGCGGCGCATCCCACGGGTAGCCGTGGCTACTGGCGATTGGCCAAAGCCGTGCAAGCCAACTTTTGCCAGCCTTCGCTGCCCCCGTTGCGCAAACTTGATGGATCCCTGGCCCATGAGCCGCGAGAGAAAGCTAATTTGTTGGTTAATCTCTTTGCGGCCAACTCCCGGATCGATGATTGCGGTATGCAGCCACCGACACTGCCCTTTTGTGGCCATGCGATGCCTGATATCCGTATCAGGCAACGCGATGTCCGTGCTGTATTGCGGTCACTCGATGTCCGGAAAGCCAGCGGACCGGATGGTATTCCAGCGGTGGTTCTTCAAAAATGTGCAGCGGAGTTGTCTCCAATGCTGGCGCGGTTGTACCGGATGTCGTACATCTCGGGTACAGTGCCTTCGGCTTGGAGGGAGGCGAATGTACAGCCGATCCCCAAGAAGGGTGATCGCTCGGACCCTACCAACTATAGGCCCATAGCCGTCACCTCAGTACTGTGCAAAGTACTTGAGCACATTATCAACAAACAGCTCATGCGTTACCTAGAGGATCACTCCTTAATCAACGACCGGCAATATGGTTTTAGACCGAAGCGGTCAACGGGTGATCTTCTAGCGTACGTTACCCATCTTTGGGGTGAGGCTATGGACAAGCATGGCGAGTCGCTGGCTATAAGTCTTGACATCGCCAAAGCGTTTGATAGGGTCTGGCACAAATCGCTTCTTTCCAAGTTACCAGCCTATGGTCTGCCTCCTAGACTGTGCGACTGGGTGGCTAGCTTCCTGCAGGGGCGCCGTATTCGCGTCCTCTGTGATGGTCGAACTTCGGAGTTCTTGCAGGTAAATGCTGGCGTGCCGCAGGGGTCCGTCTTATCACCCACTCTCTTTCTTCTGCATATCAACGACATGCTGTCCACTGGCAGCATTCACTGCTATGCAGACGATAGCACCTTACACGGGAGTTATCACGGACATCCTGCGGCCAAGCAGTCTGATATCGCGGAAAGGAGGCAGCTTCTTGTCAGTGAACTTGACCAGACCCTGAACCTCGTTTCTCAATGGGGTTCTGAAAACCTGGTTGAGTTCAATGCCAAGAAGACGCAGGCATGCGCGTTTACAGCAAAGGTATCTTCTTTCCTTCCCCTTCCAACTCTTCAGAGCACGCCACTGCCACTGCAGGACAATTTCAATATCTTAGGTATGGATGTTCGCTGCAAACTGAACAACAAAAACTACATCGAGAGTATCATCAAAACAGCATCGCGTAAACTCGGAGTCCTGAACAAAGTGAGACGTTTTTTCACGCCGGAGCAGCGGTGTCTTCTCTACAAGACACAAATTCGCTCTTGCGTGGAATACTGCTCGCATCTCTGGGATGGCTCCGCAAAGTACTTACTAGATGCTCTCGACAGGTTGCAGCGACGTGCGGTCCGCATTATTGGGAATCCTGAGATCACTTACACCCTTGAGCCTTTGCAGTTGCGTAGAGATGTGGCATCTTTGGCGGTATTTTACCGTCTCTACCATGGTGAATGTTCTGATGAGCTCTTCCAAGTAATCCCACCCTCTCCTTTCCTATATAGGACAACACGTGCAGGACTCAGATGCCACCCGCATACGGTGCAAAATATTCCATCAAGAACCAAGCGATTCGGCGACTCCTTCTTCTGCCGCACTATTAAGACTTGGAATTCCTTACCAGCTCACGTGTTTCCCTCCTCCTATAGTCCCGGGTCCTTTAAGCGGGGCGTGAAAAAGCATCTGATGAGGCCGTCAAGCTGAGTGCCACCATTGTAACATGGTACATGTCTGTAATGGTGACCCTCTTTTCAGAGACTTTGCCTTCAGCTTACCATCAGGCGAGGCAAAGTCAAATTGACGTGTCCTATATATATATAAAAAAAAAAAAAAAAAAAAAAAAAAAAAAAAAAAAAAAAAAAAAAAAAAAACTATAAGGCCTATGCTGTTGAAACTTGGTAAGAAGATGTATTCTGTGAACCGCATTAAGAATTTAACACAAAATTAAAAAAAAATAATTAAATTTTGGGGGTCCCCATACTTAGAACTTAAACTCAATTTTTTTTTTATCAAACCCATACGTGTGGGTATCTATAGATAGGTCTTTAAAAATGCTTTTGAGGTTTCTAACATCATTTTTTTCTAAACTGAATAGTTTGCGCGAGAGACACTTCCAAAGTGTGTTCCAAAATGTGTCCCCCCCCCCCCCCCCCCCCCCTCTAACTTCTAAAATAAGAGAATGATAAATGTAAAAAAAATATATGATGTAAATTGCCATGCAAACTGCCACTAAAAATTGGTTCGAATGAGATCCAGTCAGTAGTTTTTTTTTAATACGTCATAAGCCGCAATATTCGCCTTTGCTACTACGGAACCCTTCATGAGCGAGTCCGACTCGCACTTGGCCGATTTTATTTAATAAATCTGTGCTTAGTGAATTTGAGCTTGTCCACCGACGTAACACCCCGTCATATAAAAGACACCCATGAAACGTGTACTGCGAGAATAGAGCACATTTTAGGTCCAAGATATATGTCCCGAGCAATACGAAATGCCGAAGGATTTTTTCAACTTTCGGTCAATGATGTCATTATGCCATTGACTTGCTTGCAACATATCTGTACACAGGTGTCATGGTTGAACATAGTTATTGTATTAGACGCAGCGATTGCGCCTGCGCAGCGGTTATACGGATCGGCATTGCATGGTTATATTGCAATATCCACTTACGAAATTACAGTACCTTCGCTATGCTTTAAAAATGGAGACGGCAATTTTGTTTTCATGTGTCATAAATGATTTACTGACCACTCAGAAATTCCTAGAAGTTTTAGTGGGAAATAGCTACATCTATAAATTACGACCTTAAAACATCAACCAGTAAAAATGCCACCAAAATCGGTTCAGGCATTTAGAAGATTGGCTGTAACAAATAGTAAAATAAGCCTCGGATGCGATCGCGCCGGGACCAACGCAAGATGATGGTGATGAAATCGACAATAAGACAGATAAAAATAAGTTCAAATTATTGTTTTTTGTATTAGTATCGCACCTACTTGTGTACGTATATGCATTTATTTAGCTGTTATTTACACATTACAAACAAAAGTAAATTAAAACTGATAAGAACAGTAAATTATGGATGGATTTCAAAAACCTAAATATTACACGTGGACGTTTCCGTACTTCAAAACATCTGAACTAAAATTTATAAAAATATTAAATAATGGATATATGAATAAAACCCACCCACCACCTAGTAAAAAAACCCAGAAATGTCCACGTGTAATTCGTGGACATTTCCTTGTTCCAAAAGCGCTACATTAAACTGATAAAAATATTACATAATGGATTTAAGAAAAAAAAACCCTAAATATTATACGTGGAGATTTCCGTATTTCAAAAATGCGAAATTAAAACTGATAAAAATACTAAATTGCTTACCACCATGGCAGGTTTATTAGCATGGTTATATTAGGAAGTAATTTATAGTAAAATGGTATTCAGAAGTTTGAGAATTGAACCCGGAACTAATACATCTAAAGCTCAGGATCTGTCTCTTGGACCGTTGCCCAAAAGACAGGTAGTACCGGTTTATTACATAGTTTATTAAAAAAACAAATGTAATTTTAATGAATCAGCTGTTGGATTCTAAAACGAGACAGGTTATAAAAGTGGAATATTCGAGATAATAAATTCGCTTTTTGTTTGAACATACAAAGCCGCGTGGATCCCGACAGAGTAGAATTTGGCTACCCCATTGACTTAAGGATAGGGCTGTTTAACATCAGATAGATATATACAATTATACAGCCCAGACTCAGCTTCAGATGTATGGCTCGAGTCAACAATAGTGCCCAGAATCCGGTAATAGGCTCACCCCCTATTGCGTGGGACGTAGTACAATGATGGGTGAAATGTGGGCGTTAATTCACCTCTGCCTAACCCTCCGGGGAGAAAGGCGTGATTGTATGGGTTATCATTCTGAACTTGACGTCATATCATAGAAAATCTCAACAAATTCAGTATTCGGTAAAAAAAACTTAAAACGTAAATAATTTATTAATTAATTTCGAAATTATGATCGTATATTTTAATCTTCCTCCTGCCATCTTGTTTATGCATTAAAAATAAAATATTATATTGATAGCAATCGTAGGTAGGTACCTACCTAACTTGAATTTCAAAAATATTGCATTCAGGAAGGTTACCTCAAACGAGCATGGCTGAAAAAATGCTTAAAAAGTGAATATTTTTATTATCCCTACTAATATTATAAATGCGAAAGTAACTCTGTCTGTCTGTCTGTCTGTCTCGCTTTTACGACTAAACCGCTGAACCGATTTTGATGAAATTTGGTATGGGGGTAGATTAAACCTTAAGAAAGGAATAGGCTATGTTTGGTCGCGATAACCGACATCCACGCGGGCGGAGCCGCGGGCAAAAGCTAGTATTATAATAAAGCAATGTCAAAGAACTATTTTTAAATATATTTACTATTTTTATATTATTTCTTGAGGGCTGGTTTATTCCTTGCACAAAGGATTGGTATTGCCATTCAACGTGGCAATGCCGCCAGCCTTCTGGCCACCCGCCCAGTTGACGTCGATGGGGAGGAATTATTTGACGACTGAACCTGGTGCTTTGTATACAGGTCCATTATGTATTGTTTTTATATTTTTATTTATATAATTGTATAAATAACCAAAAAATTCGATTCAGTAAAACTAATAGAACAAAAATTTACAACCTTGTATATTGGGAGTAGGTACCTACACACAATAGAAAAAATAGTCAACCTTCAAATGTCTAGAAAGTCTAAATCTCTGTATTTCTAGTTTTTAAATTCTGCAGAAAAAACTGTGAAGAAAATATTTTATTTTCTCATCACAAGCAGTTACCTATTATTTACTCATATAATTACACTGGGTACCCAGTTAATTAGGAAGGTGACTTTAATTATATTTTATATTTAGATACTACATAATATACTGAATAGTAATTTATGTACATACGTAATAAATAATAAATTACTATTAGGTATATTATTTAATATTGCTGTACTTCTAACATAACAACATCGTGACGAAACCTGCTTCATCTGAGATCCTCTTAACGTTTTGATCTTTGCGTGAAGTCTTCTTTTTAAAGTCTGCTAAGCTTTATAGACTTAGAGCCCGTGAACGCCAGACTTTCGTCATTTTATAAAAGCTGAAACAAACAGAACGGAGAAAAAAGAAAAATAAAATTTATATATTAAAAAAAAAATAAGAGATAGATAATATCACATCTGCCAACGCCCAAACTTCAAAGTGGCTATCGTTCTTAGCTGTGTTGGGAGCATGCGCTGACAAACTTTCAGCTTTTATAAAATGACGAAGGTCTAGGGTTCACGAGCTCTTCGTGCAATAGTTTGGATTGTCTACGAAACGGGGCGAGCCGAACAAACATACGTAATATGTAATATTTTAGAACATTCTACACAGCGCTATCTAGACTAGCCCTAGCTTGTAATATGCTATTAACACGAGACTACATACAGCTATTCTATGCAACGGCCGAGCGACGTGACTATGTATCGGTGTGTCATACACTCATCATACTACACAGCCTGATAATCCAACAATCAAAACAGGCGGTCACTTCTTCAAAAGCCAAGATTAGGCAAATCTAGAGAAAGAGTAGGACAGCGGACCCCGGGTTCCAACATACAAGCTTTGTCCGCGACCGGGGCTAACAGTGTGATGATGATAAATGAAACTAGAATTGGTATTTTCGATCGCTATCGTTATTATTATCACTGGTCGTGACTCGCTAACTACTAAAAGATCTAGTATTACGGCTTCCTATGTACCGACCACCTTGAGATTCTAACGCTGATTTAATTATAACTCTGCGACTGTCTAATACAAACAAAAACATTTTTTGTTCGCCTTCATATTATTTTGGGTTACAGTAGCAGTCATGAAACTGACATTTTATTTTATCACTTCACAAATTGCGGATTTGTAAAAAAAAATAAGATTAAAAAAAACGGTCAAGTGCGAGTCGGACTCGCGCACTGAGGGATCCGTACAAAAATGAATTGAAACCTCATAATATAATACTATAAAGAGGCAAAATTTGTATTTTTGTATGTAACAATTTCAAAATTCTTTCGTCATTATTCGGGATGGAATGATGAGTCTTAGGATGAATGACCATTCTTAAGACATTGACACTCCTCCGTACCTCGGAGAGCACTTTAAGCCAGCGTTCCAGTTGCCATACGAATTTCTATAGCAGTTGTAACGGATAGTTGGGGCCTTAAAAAAATCCGCCAACTGGTCTAGCCACTAGCGACTTCAAGGCCCAGCGTATGATAATGAATGACATAGAATGTCATACATTTAATACATTTTTGTGTTTTTAATTAAGTTTTGTGTAAAACTATGACAGCTGCCAGGGCTGCCACTGTTGTTGACAGCTGCAACAATGTTCTGTTTTTAATTCTCCAACAGATTAATTTTCATCACAAAGCACCGACTGAATTTTACAGCTATACTCGAATGTCGAATGACAGTTACAAGTGTGAGTTAACATGTGTTTTTTGTTTTAATTTACAGTAATAAATTATTTTGACATCATATTATAGACAACTGTTTAGAATAAATAACACGGTTTTCAATTAATGTAGGTATTACAAAAAAATGAATGTAAATGTGCCAAATTAAAAATTTCAATAACATCTTTTTTATAGATACCATATAGGTATTTGAGAAATAAATACTTTTTTACCTATAGTATTATTATTAGGTACAGGTATATCTTGACCCCAACTCGCGAGAGAACCCTAACCTTGATTTAAGTTCTTCCGTCGCCGTAGCAGTGTAGCCTGTGTATGCACCCCGTGCTATACTCAAAAGAGGGTATACCGCCGTTTGCCCGAATTTTATTTACCCTAATATCATTTACCATAATAGTCAACAGCCATAATATTACATGACATAATATTCATTTGCCCTACTCTTATTTGCTATATGTATTAGTCACGTGCTAGAAACTTTGTTTCGCATAAAGTCACTTACCATAACATCATTTGTCATAATCATTGTAAGCCCTAATTATCACATGCCATAATTATCACATGCCATAATTATCATATGCCATAACATCATCTGTCATCGACATTGGGTGTGTAACGGTTGTTATATCAGGAGAAACTGGATGCAATCGGGACTTTAGGGCACCCCGACTCGGATAGGTTAGGTTAGAAGGTAAAGACGGGATCGTTTGAGCGAGCGAAGCGAGCGAATAGACCCCGCTATCCCCTTCGTGGTTATTTTTTTATAAACCACCCAGAAGTAGTTTGGTTAGGTGCCATTTGAGTTAGGTTAGGGCTGTAACCATTAAACTTTAAATATTATGTCTTATAATCATTATGCCGTTTAAATATTATGCCTAATAATCATTATGGCGTTTAAATATTATGTCTAATAATTATTATGGCAAATAAAAATATGAAAAACAATACGTATGGCACTCGTATGGTATCTAAGTTTCGGGCAATTAAAAGTATGTCATAATTATGTCTTTTAGGGCAAACAAAACATTCGGGCAAATGAAATTCAGGTAAATGAAATTCGGGAATATGATGATTATGGCATATAAACCTCATACATAAGATATAAGCCGGTAACTATTTTAAAATAAGGCAGCCTATTTATCAGAAATAATGTATTACAATGGTTTCCACGGCATAACGTCTATTAAATAGTACGTAGGGTACTATTTAATAGACGTTATGCCATAACTCATACATAATAAGTCTTGCAGATAATCTATAGTCTTGTAGGTTATCCACGGCATCGTATTCGTATGTTTACGATCACCTTCAATACATCTTGTTTGCATTCAACCGCAACATTATATGATACAATATATTAGCATAAATTATTTACAAATGTGTGTATTTGCATAAATAATGGACTGTTTAAAGTTTTAAGCGTATCGCTGGCATCTAGCAAGTGTGTTGAACCTGTATTCTATGTAATACCTGTCCATGCATTACAAAACTGAGCAGTAGCTCTGTACTTCTTCACACATTACAAAATCGCCTCTGGTATACGTCACATATTTCAGCAATTTAGCTTACGATTCATTATCGCCTCTGAAATACAGCAGCTTGACTATAACTACCCATAGGCAACACAAAAAAGTAGGTAATATTTATGTTTGCTGTTGGATGAAGAACAGCCCTATCTCTTATTCTCGTAATAAAAATCTGTTTTCAAAATCTTTTTTGACATTAGCGAGATTGAGATTAGATCGAGACTCAATTTCGAATAGCTTTTTATTTTAATGAGATTTTAAAGTAATTAGTATGCTAACTTTTCCTCGCGAGCTGCTGGGCCGCAGGCGCTGGTTTGTCTTGAACGTGATGTTGTCTAGATATCCTTGAAAAAAAGAACATACCGAGTATAATGCCGAACGTTATCGTTGTCCTTGTCATACCCTATTTAAAAGTAAAAAATATTGTTTGAATTTAGAATACACTTCATTGTTAAAAAAGTAAAAAATATTGCCGAGGTCTTTTGATCATTATTTCTGTGAATAACTATTGAGTATCAAATTAAATTGAGAGCTTCTCAAGTTCACGTCTTCTCAGGTACTCTTATTGGAGTAAGAGCACAGAGTAATTCGTTATCGTTATTTTTAAATGGTTTTCAGTTTCAACATTGCTGTAACACGATGTTCTAATCATAGTGCTGACCTTCTGTCTCGAGACTCGTTTCCAATATAAATCGTCGTACAAGTTAGTTCTAAATGAAGCGATATTACATCCACAAGGTTTTTTTAACAGCTGCTTATTAGTATACGGTGCGGTCCACCTGATGGTTGACGCTGGCCGTGACCTATGCTTGCAACACCAGTGGTGTAAATCGCGCGTTTTATATTAAAATTCTATTTAAACACCAGTAGTGTTTAAATTTTGTCTTGTGGCAACTAAAAAGTTTAGTACAGTCAACATGTTACGTAAAAATACGAAAATGAATGTAAATATAACGTCCTTTATTTTCATCAATTGCAACCTATGTCAAAATTATGCAGCACAGCTTGCTGTTGGAGCTTGGAGCCCGAGGTCTAGTTATTTTTTTTGATCGGTATGTTGGCTTTTCCGGAAGCGACGTCTGGCCACGGACCTGATCTCACTTTAGCAGGTATCAACTTACAGGTGAAGATGGCTTGGGCCACAAGGATGATTATAGAGCACTGTACTGTACACCCAAGAAGGTCAAGAGCTACTTGCCTATTAATGTAAATTAACCTTAATTTTAGCTAAGGTGACAGCACGGGACAGCAGCAGCAGGCGACGTGTCGCCACAACACTACCGGTTTCTGTATTTCTATGAAATACCTTTCGTAGACGACACGTAGTTGACCTGTATTTCACAGAAGTACATAGAAATCAGTGTCCCGTGCACGAAAAATTATCGTAATAGTAACGTAAAGGTATCGAAACAACGGCAAAGGTGCTTTGCGATTGGCCGCCTGCCTGCTGTAAACCTGCGAAACCTGCCAATTGCAATGATCCGTTCTCTCAACACCTTTACGTTATGCTACGTTTACATACTCGCGGCAGAGCGAGGGAAGTGGCGAGAGAAGTGGGCAGAGACGTGGTGTGAATGGTATATTCGTCATGCCGCGAGTACTGCCGCGTATGTTGCGCAAATACTAGCGCGATGAACTATACGAGACCGCTAGATGGCGTTAAGCTAAATAAAACACGACTTTTGTTATTGCTCCTCGAATATTTACTTTTAAAAATATTTATATCGATCTACGGAAAGTGTATAGTAGTTGAAAGTGATAGTTTTTATTAATAATCTATTTAATTAATTCGCTATGCTGTAAAAGCTTATTGCGTACACTGCTACAGCGTTGTCCTCCATACGATTACGTCCGTCTCCGTTGCAGGGCGAATACTGTAATGCGGACCAACGCGATGATGGGAGTGTGTGAATGCTAGGGCATTAATCGCGCGAAATTTCTGGCAACACGATGAGCAATGCGAGCGGCAGTATGTAAACGCGGGGTTAGGATTACGATAGATTTACGTGCTAGGTGTACTAACAGTAGGGTCGCGATACGTCTGCTGCTTCTGTCTGCTACGAGCTCGTACCATAATAATGCAACTTTCACAAACTATTCGATTGCTGAGGCGTGGTTCAACAGGCCCCGGGTATAACATGATTACTGTAGCCCCAACTTAAACATAATTACTAAACAAATATCAAATATCTTTCCTATTTGAAATGCTGATAGCACGTCGTTAATAAAACGCCACTATCAAAACACTAATTTACACGACACGGATATTTAACAATTAGTGTAGGTACTTAATTTAATGAGATTAAAAGGTATTAAGTAATTAACCTCTTTATTCTGCAGTTAAAAGATGTATCACAGAGTAGATAGAAGAGTAAATTATCTTATCTGCTAAAACAACAGCAGAGAATGCAGTTTACATAAAGAGAATTACATTTACATATGGATAATGCTGTTCATATCATATGCATAGAAGACCTGACTGGCGCCTCAGAGCAATCAGAGATCACGGATTCGATTCTCGCTCAATACAAATATTTGTATGCATGAAAAAGTCTATTTTAGTCGTTATGTTCGCTGTGTGTTTGATGCATGGCTCGAGTCAACAATAGTGCCCTGAATATGGCAATAGTCTCACCCCCTAAACGTGGTACCTAATACAATGATTGGTGAAATATGAGTGTTAATACATCTCTGCCTAACCCTCCGGGGATAAAGACATGATTATATAATGTATGTATGTATGTGTTCATGTATAACAATAATAAATTCCATTGTTTCCTCGTAGATACACATTAAATAAAAAATCAAGCACCCTTTGGAAAATCAAGTAGGTAATCGTTATTAGATATACTTTTGAGTACACACATACACACGTAAAAAAGTTTTACATTCCAAAAAATTAAAACACATCAACGCGCCTGGCAACAGCATATAGCTGCTGAGGTACAAACAAGAATGAAAGATATAACTATCACGAAAGCTCCGTAACTCAATATGCTATTGTCTCCCATCACAATTTCTCCTGACCCTTTGAATCAGCACAATGCATGAAACAGTATATCTTACTTTCTAAGCAAAATATTAATACCGCACATCCAGATAATAGTATTGTGGTTATAATGCTCTCGAACAGAGACATCGTGAACTCAGAATGGACAAAATGTCAAGCCCCAACGCTACGGTCCGTGGTTATTATTTAGAACCTAAATACATGGACTTTTATTCTGTTATTTTGTGTAGTTCAGCCTCTATAGCGTAGCGGTAAAGAACATGGACGCTACGCAGGCAGGAGGCACGGGAACGATACAATCCCCGCTCAGTGTAAATATTTGTATACATGAATATGGATATTTGCATTGGTCCGGTCCGGTCGTACCTCGGAGATCACGTTAAGCCGTTGGTCTCGGTTGCCATAGTGACATCTATGGTAGTCGTTACGGTTAGTTGGAGCCCTAAAAAGTCTAACAACTGGCCTAGTTTTAATGCTTAGATATTGCCCAATATCGCTATTGGGTTGTGGAGGACAGATAGCAGTCGCTTCACGAAAAATATCGAAGTCCAACCAAATCTGCAGTTAGACTAGTAAAGCGGACCCCAGACTCCGAGGTGAAAGCTTTGGATGCGACTGGGATTAACGCTAGGATGAAGAAGAAGAAAGTTGTGTATGTAGTTACAGAATTGGAAAATCAAGTTCGAAATATAATTATGAATAATACTTCAGTTGGCCAGGCACGCGTTGCGTTTAGCGGAGTGTTCATATTATCGAAAAAAACTTTTGAGATTGCAAAGTACAATGTAAGTTACTTATGGATTAACTTAGAAGTAGGCTTTTCTTTTTTAAACATATGATATAATAACACTCTGTATATTAACCTGGCGCAATAGCCTAATTAAAATCATCCTCTTCCCCCGGCATTCAGGTAAAAATTAAGCGGCCATAAAATCGTGCGGATGCTTTTCTCATAGACTTGATAAACAGCCTGAGCGATTAGCAAGACCTATAATTGCTTGCAATAACAGGCAGTAGGTATTACTTCCAGGGAACATTTCATCGCAAGTCTTATTTAAAAGTATACGAATGAAATCTAGAGACAAACTGTCCTAGTTAAAAAGATAACGATAGTCTAATATTAGCCTAGTGGTAAGTAGGTACTCCGCTTATCGTCAGTTTAAAAGGTATATTACACTATATTTAATCTAGTCGTTCTAGTTTCAGATCAGAATCAGAATAAAAAGAGAAATCAAGAGAGGGAGAGAAAGGCGATAAGAGGTAAGCTTAATACTGAAAAAAAAAAAAGAAAATGGCGATTACTTCTTCGACAAGAATGGAGCTATTAAACAAGAGAAGTAGTAAGAAAGGAAGAGATGTTATATTGGTATTAAATATTATAAGGTTATGTAGAAACTACTCCCTTGTATCAGTGTCACATCACATCGATCCACAGTCCAAGTGCATTGAACTTAGTCAATAGCGAGATTGACCTCAATACAGTTTGATGCCTACCATAAAATTAGCATTGCTGTATCCCTGGACTTAGACATGGAATGGAAGAAATTGCATTGATCCATAACTGCCCCCCCCCCCCCCTCTCCTCCCTTTCCGGGGACACCGTGATCCCCACGGCCAGTCTCACACATTCTGGATCCAGCCGTGTACGATGGATATTTCTTAGGCAATTTTACACCCCGGAATCTGACGGCGCGGGCGGTTTAAATCGGTTCGTGTCCGACATAACCGCTCAAGTCTCAACCCTGTTGTATAGGATTTGACGTTTATGACATACGTTGACAACTGTCATATACGTCAAATCTAATACATTCGTGATTCTATTCCACACTACGTAGGCCAACTACTTAATTGCTGACAGTTCTTTAATAGTCCAATCCCTGCTATTAGCAAGTAATTCCTGAATTTAACTTAAATGGAACAATTTCGTTATTAGAACCAAAGTTAATAAAGTCTTGACGACGATAGGGATCGATGTCCGTCGTACAATAAGTCCGATTGTTTATGCATCCCACTCACCTTTGTTCCAGTCCCCCCACAGCATTAACTATCCAAAACTTAGCATTTTACTTTCAAGTTGCTTTGAATTGCAGGACTTAGCAACAAGTATTCAGAGTAGGTGCATTCATTATCATACGGGAGCAAAGGCCTTTCAATGCAGCTTTGCAAACGATTTTATCTCACCTTGCAGTTTATCACTGTGGAATAAATAAATTAGCATTTATGACGATATATTTATGAGCTACCGTTTCAGGCGATTGACAATGCATTTTTTTTATAGTTACTACTTAGGTCGCTGACAAGCATACGGCCCTCCTGATGGTAAGAGGTTACCGTGGCCTATGGGCGAGTGCAACACCAGGGGAGTCACACTCATGTTGCCGACCCTGTAAGAACAGAGAGATTCTGTGCCGTCAGCGTCAGCCTTTGATTTTCCAACTGACAGAACAAAACCTCTCCATTTCTTCAATTACGAATACAGCAATGAGCACCAAAGACAGTCCTAACAGTTTGGAAAACTCTTTATGTAGGTACATGAGCGATCAATATTCACAAGGCTATGAAATGCGTAGCGATCCTTTTGGTATTTTTGTGATCAGAATTTGGCATTTCGATAAATCATCTGTTCTACATCTGCCACCTGTGTCCATTCTGCTTAGTATACTTCCGGACTTATATCTTGGACCTGAAATGTACTCTTCACACGCAGTACACGTTTCTTGGGAGTCTTTTGAGGATAGCACAGGGTGTTACGGTGGTGGATGAGCTCAAATTCATCAAGTATAGATTATTATAAAATCATCCGCGCTCTCCAGGGTTGGTAGTTGCTACATAGTTTTTTTTTTTTTATACCACTTAGGTGGCAGACAAGCAAACGGCCCACCTGGTGGAAAGTGGTTACCGTGGCCTATGGACGCGTGCAACACCAGGGACGTCACACTCGTGCTGCCGACCCTGAAGAAACCTTCTAATGCCCTTCTTGAAGTGCCCCATATTGTAGTCGCTTGCTCAAAATATCCGAATCGTGATGAATGTTGGTGTTATTACATATTTACGCAGAATGAGCTCACCGTGTCGTTAAGTCTTGGTATATTTTGCTGTTTGCTGGGTTTGATTAAGTGGTTAACTGGGTCCCAGGCTGGTGGTACGCTTTAACCATCTTCTCTATTAAAATTTTTAATCCGTTAAAAAGTAGTTTATTTCAATGAGTAGGTACATAAACTTCAAAATTTATCTACTTTAATTTATACTCACCAAACAACCTGTATTGTTAATTGTTTACAAAAATTATAATGTAAATTCAGTCTATTAATAGTAAAATTATTCATATTACATACATATAATCACGCCTTTATCCCCGGAGGGTTAGGCAGAGGTGAATTAACACCCACATTTCACCAATCATTGTATTCGGTCCCAAGTCCCACGTAACAGGGGGTGGAGTCAATTGCCGTTTTCCGGGCACTATTTTTTATTTATATCGAGAAGACTTATTAAGGTAAATATATAATATTTGTGCCATTTTACTAACATATCAGTACTTTACAACAATTTATCATAATGATAAATAACTATATCAATACTTATCAATAGTAAATACACCCAAAACATGTCAAGGCTGTCGATGTATATAATTTCTAGACGGGATTCCCAGTTCGTTGGACTAACACATGTCGTGGTGCCAGATAGTCTACCGATCGTCAATTGGTGATACTTTAAGTATTGCTCGGGACCTTAGAGTATACATTATAAATATGTATAGAGCGCGCCTATCACTTAGGGTCTTAGGTCTTTGGCGCCGAGTGTTAGCAGATTCTTTACGATGGTATAGCGCACCTATAGTGACGTTTCATGCATTACCGAAAATATCAGTAGATGCACTTATTAATGTAGTTTGTTGTTATTAAGTTTTTTGTTCGATTTGATATGCATGGATAAAATTAAAGCCAAAATACAAAAAAATGGCGTCATTTTGCGGTATTTTTGCGCCATTATTACTACAAATATAGGTACGATGTTGTATAAAATTTTGATTTAACATATCGCATTAAATATTACTTGGGAAGTCATTTTGATGGGTATTGTTTTGCTACTGATTGAGGTAGAGCCAGGAGCCTCGGTACTGTTCATACCCGTGATAGCAGTTCATACTTGTAAGGCGCGCTCTATAGCAATATATACTCTAAGCTCGGGACATATATCTTGAACCTAAAATGGGCTATACTTCCAACTAAGTATTAGGTAATCTGTGTCATCACGCGCAGTACACGTTTCTTGGGTGTCTTTTGAGGATAGCACAGAGTGTTACTGCGGTGGACGAGCTCAAATTCACCAAGCGTTGATTATTACAAAAGGAACTAGACCTCTGGTAAAAATAGCATAGGTACCTACTACATATTATTATAGCATAGAGTAGACTCAGTCGAGTAGACCCCATAAATTTTGGGAAAAGCATGTGTGCATGTATCTGATCTGTGTTTGTACTTAATTTTAATTACATATACTTAAATTATAATGGTGTTCAGAATTTTAACTACTATTAAATAATATAATCAAAACACATTATATCTTATATTTATATAGTGTTAGCTAAGACCAGGATATAAAATGAACTCTAGCATTAATAAATTTGAATATAATTACCCATTGAGGATAATAACCTTTAAACGTATTAACATTAAAGTTCATTTTGTATATTGCTGGCTCGTAATCTGTTGTTCATTTTAGATCGAATATTTTGAAGGAAATGTCATAGAATTTGAAATTTGAGTGAGTGAGTAAATGAGAGTTGAGAATCGGAATCATGAGGGTTCGTAGGGGTTCGTGATGACCGGCAATTTCGTGTTTTTTAGGTATACATCATGTAATCATTAATGCTCTATTTACTCCAATACTTATGCGTAAGGAGGATTTCACTAGTTGTAGTTAAAACTATTTCCAGTACCAAGTTTTATATTGTACCTTTTTTTTCACGCACAATGGTCCAAAAAGAGGCTAAGTGCGGACAAAAGAGTCCTCTTTCCAATGTACCTTTTGCGAAGTCCTCATTTTGCGATTCGGGCCATTATGAGAAATGCTCATCTTGAGAAGTAGACATTATAAGGAGTGCACCAAATAGTATTAGTGCAATACACATCTTGCGCCGGAGCCGGAAAAAGGAACACACTTGTTTATTTCATTGACTACCGTCTCTTTGTTAATTCATTGAAATAAACAATGATAATGGTTAATGAAAAAACAGCTAGCAACGTCGCTCCACTGCCAAACCAATTTGCATCGATTAACAAAACATTAGCATATGTTTAGCTTTTGTAACAAAACATTGTGTATGACTCAACTGAAACTACTAGGCTTAATCCACATCGAGTGGCGTGATGCAGCATTTTGACTTGTGTCTTTAATTTTTATTCTTTCATTTTTCTTTCCTTTATTTATTCTTCCGTCTTCTTTAATATTGCCCTATCCTCCTGCGTCACTTATCTCAATTAAGTTAGAGTCAGCTTTTAGTCTAACTACGGTACGGTAAAAATTCGATATTTTACGTGAACTGACTGCCATCAGACCTCCACAAGAAATGTCGATATTGATGTTTTTTACTTAGGATTCTTTAGATGTCTAATTACTCGTACCGAAAGCACAGATGCTCGTAAGGTAAACAGGACCGACGAAGGCCTAACGTACTCTCCGAGGTACGAAAGAGTCTCAATTTGGGGTGTAAATTAAATCTTTCGTATAGATATATCTTTTTAGTAGTTTTTAGAATTTCAGTACTTTCTCCGTGTACAATAACTTGGTAAACACAGTTCCGTTTCATTTTTATTCAAACAAACGCGCCAAGTTTCACAATACGAAAGTAACGCAGTACAATTTGGCACGATATACATATTAAATTATGGTTAGGAGGGATAGGACTGTCTTGGATGCCCGAATCCGAATTTATAGAGAGGTGTCTAGAATATATTGACGCTGTTGGACTTTTTATTAGATAGATAGATAGATAATTCTTTATTGTACACCAATAGATTTACAGTAGTACTAGTAGGTAGCATGTTACAGTTCAATGTACAATGGGCGGCCTTATCGCTGGAAGCGATCTCTTCCAGGCAACCTTTTTATTCATATTGGTATTGGCACAGGTATAGGTCATCCAAGTATACATTGTGTTTCCCTCTTCCTACAGTCAGGGTCTTTTAAGCGTGGTGCGAAAAGCATCTGATGAGATGAGACCGTCAACCTGAGTGTCACCATCGTAACATGGTATGTCTATAATGGGGACCCTCTTTTCCGAGATTTTACCAATGTATTCTGTGATTTTACCTTCAGCTTACCCTCAGGCGAGATGAAGTCAAAATAGTGGGCAATTAAAATAATTTCTATTTTTAAATCTAGGTAAGTAAGTACCTATTGTTCTAAGTGTGTGATGCTCTTATGACGAGAAAATAATATAAGAACGTTTACTTAAAGAAAATAAAACCCCTTTTTGGTCATTAGGAAAAACCCAATATAAAATGGTGCAGTTAATAATAGCAAAATTTAAAAATGAACATTCAAAGCTGTCTATTTATGTATCAAAGTAACCATTTTCCTGCTCAAGTCAAAATAATTTCTGGCTTTTCAAAATGGCTGTCTCTGTCAAAAGTATTCAGTGTATCCCTTTTCACATTTATATCTCACCTTGGCAACAATAAAGCCTCACAAAAGGAAAGTACGATAAATAATGTTATTTAGAACTAAGCTCGGGACGCGTTCTAAATTGCCCTTGTGTAGCGGCCATGTTGTGAATTTGCTACAATAGCCCGGTCAATCTTAATATAAATCTTTCATCCGCTGAAAATTCTCCTGAAAATGTCAAAGCTAATCACTAAATCCTGAGTTTGATGTTATGAAAGTTTATGAGTAAGCATAGTTTATGAGTGTATTGCAGCAAAAGAAATGTAAGTAGATACATACGTCATCGTCACATCGCCATCTTCTGAAAATCGGTCTCAATCGGGTTAGCAGCGAATGAGCCCAGTGCCCATCTGTCAGCATAATGCAGCACAAAGTAAAATTTCGCATCCCGTGTCTATGCGAGAATTTCTTTTCGTCGAAGTTATCATGCCTGGTCTTAGTAAATCATGCCTCGTCATTTGGCATTCGTAATAGCCAAACGTCACCTGCGAACTACGACAAACTCAGCAAGGATGCCACAAATTCGTTCTTAGAGCTCTGAGTACTTTTGACATATTTTAGTTTATATAGTGGCAGACGAGCACACGGCCCACCTGATGGAAAGTGGTTACCGTGGCCTATGGACGTATGCAACACCAGAGGCGTCACTCTCGCGCTGCCGACCCTGAAGAAAAACTTTAATTTTAAAAGATTTTTTAAGGATTGAAATGCTGTTAATGAAAATGCGTATACTTTCTAATACATTTAGGTTTAAGTTAAACTTGATATAAGTACACTGTACACATCAAGTTAAAGTAACCGGCTAGTAAATTGTTTTCATATTATTTGAATCGAATATTTGAATAATTCCAAGGCTCCAGTCCAGTGTCATTGTCGCTAGTCGTCCGACGTTCCTACGCACGTAAAATATATAATGAATAACCTACGCTTAATTTATGCTCTACAGAGCTAACTAGTGAAGCAAAACCTATTTTTAAAAGGTACGCCAAAGGCTTTAGAAAAAGAGACACCGAATCTTTATACCACAGGAAGGGGGAATATCAAGGTATTCAGATCATTTTTAGTACTTTGCTAGTCAAAATCGATCTGATGCTGACTGATATATTCGAACAGCATATAACGACGCGATAGAAAATGCAGCTACACAAGATGCCATTTCATATTCAACCTCATTCTCTGGGCCTTTTATCAACTCAGTTGTGGTCGATTTTCCAGTACTTATTATTATGGTCGATATTTTCCGTGAAGCGACTCCCCATCTAATTTCATATTGAACTTTATTACAGTTAAGATTGACCATTCTTTCAGCAAGCTCCATTCCACGTATACCTACTAAACGATTCGGTGATACGTTCATCATGAGTAATGCCTAGGAGTGGAATGCCTTGCTCGAATCTGTATTTCTGAATAGCTATAACTTGGGTGTCTTCAAGACTAGAGTGAATAGCTTACTTCAAGGCAAGCGTGCTCCACGGTCGGCCACATCGTTACTTAAAAACAAGTGAGATACTTACACCCGTATTCACAAACAACACTGTGAGGTCTCATAGTGTGCTCGAGCGCATAGGGCTGGTAAAATTAATTCACAAACATCACGGAGCAGTATCTAACGCAGTGCGTTCCCTCAATGAAGTATTACCTAAGTGTTGTCTATGAATAAAAAGGCTTGACAAAACGAACGCACTGAGAATTTGTCGTTCTTTGCACAGTTTTGGTAGTACGCATAGCGAAGTATTGTTTGTGAATACGGGTGTTAGTGGTCAAACGCGAGCCTATCAACTATTAAAAAAAAGATAATGTTGAAGCTATGTTATAAAACGTTGTGTATTACCATACCTGCATCTGCTTAGTAACTTGTAGTAAGAAAATTATTTAATATATGTTCAATATACACCAAGAATCTAGTAGGTACCCATTCATAGAATGAATCTTCTCACAGGCTAATCAATGAAATGATTATACTAACATGGTATGACATAAACGTGTACATACTCATTGTCTATAAACCGATTGAAATTTTCATTCTCGTACGGAAGAGACATGGAAACTAATACAATCAATAATAATTATGTAGGTATAATAACCACTCCTTGAGTCCACTTACGTCTTTTACCGGTATACAATTGAAATGAGGAAGATCCTTGCAAATAAGGAACTACTGCAAGTAAGTGGTTTCGATATGTCGACACATTGTGCATAAAGTATGTAGTATGCATCTGATATACAGTATTGTAAAGTGGACTTTAAGCACCAGAGATAAAGTCTAAATTACAGCTGTACAAGTTTCATAGAAGGGTAAGGGTTGTCAGGGACGCTGTTTATCGAACATTTTTTTAAAGCAATTTTCCTTTTTTTTTACAGCCTATAAAATCTGACAGATTTATTTATTTTATTGTTAGGGTTCAACAATATGTTACCGGCTGAATTAAATGTATAAATAGATGTAATAAATCATTGTGAATAAATAAAATATGTGCTTTTTTAGATCACAGAGATGTAACTGATGTAAGTATACTTAAGTTAATTCTGTTTGGTTGTGTACCTATTTATACTGCTAAGATGGTAAGCGGTAATCCTACCATCTATATTCTATCTAAATGAAATAAACAGTTGGGTATAAGAGATTGTGCAGTGTGATAAAGACAAAAATTGTATACACTAGCATAATTATTTACAATTTTACCTAGTGTGCAATAAAGCGGACCCCGGACTCCGAGGTGATGACCCTGGACTCGGAGCTGAAGAAGGCCCGGGATGCGACCGAGACTAACAGAAGGATGCTGATGACCTATCACTATCACTATCACTACATAATTATTATAAAACAAAGTCACTGTCGCTGTCTGTCCGTCCCTATGTATGCTTAAATCGAGTCATTCACCATCTCGCGATCGTCAAATTCGCGAGCGCGCGCGAGTTGGCAAGTTTCGATTTTGAATTATTTTTGTGTCATCAACTCGCGCGTTTGTGAAAATATGACGTATTTGTGTACAGTCAGCTACAAAAACGTTGTAATAGATTAAATTAGGTACCTATTTTAAATGTACAGGATATTTTAGGCTAGCTTCACATGTAACGCGCGTTAACGGAGGTCAGTGGTTACTCGGAACATTATATCTTGCACCTAAAATGTGTCTTTTGAGGATAGCATGAGGTACTACGGCGGGAGCTAGGACCTCGTTAGTCTCGTGATTCAGGTCTAAGATACGGGTCCCGATCCCGAGGTATAAGCGCTACCGCGTTTTGCGAGAGTTTGTCAGTTTGTTTCGGCAGAGCTTAGAAAATGGACGTGGAAGAAGCTATTATTTTGTATGTTATAAAGAAATGTATATATATATATTATGTTATAAATACTACGAGATAATATATTACGAGACGTCCTTCCAGAATCGGTTCAGCCACTTTGAAGACTATCCGTAGCCAACACTCCGTAGCCAGATCACAAAATTTTAAAAAAAAAAACTATTTTGCTATAGGTAGGTATCTCGTATACATACTAATAACATAAATGCGAAAGTAACTCTGTCTATCCATCTTTTTGTGTGTTACAATTTCAGTTAAAAAGCTGTTATTTTAAAGTTACAGACATTCAATTTTCTTTAGTTGTATAGCTTTTATACCTAAGCTAAATGTAAAACTTACCTCCACAATACATAAAAAACACAAAAGGCTGCCACATTTTTACTAAACGGCAATCTTAACTTAAATGCATAAAATTTTACTGCACTGTACTGGTATATATCCCACACCCCAGGTTAGGTTAGGTATTTTTTTAACGTTAATAAACAAAAACGCTTCATTTAATTTTTTTATCATTTTGCCCAAGGCAAGGGCATAATATTGAGGATTCATACTGACCGGGAAAAGTAATTAGAAATGAAATTTTATCAAATTGGCCATGTGAGAAGGGCATTATGTATACAGGCCGGTCACTATTCATAGGGACCACATTTCTCAAGTTGCCCGTAACATATATACCTACTTTAAGGGATTCACAGTAAAAATACTCCTGAAATCGCTTTTGGGGAAGCGTGGGAAATAAATAATCGTTTTTCACAGTAATCGATTAGGTATATTTTATTCTTGAATTATATTTTACAACACGATGCTTAAATAATAATAAAAACTGTCTAATAAAAAAAAGTGTTGTGGAAAATATACGATCCTTGAAAAAGATACGAAATTAGTTTGCCATAAAAAAAAGCTTACCATCCGATGGTAAAGTGCCCAAAAGACGGCCGCAATGCCGCCCGTCTTTTGGGCACTTTACCAGTAAAAATCGATGAGGAGGAATTATTCGATACCCGAACTACTTACCCCAACTATTTATCCATTTTTTATTCCAACAAAGATAATAGCTTTATTTAATATTTTTATAATAAACATATACATTAAAACACTATACTAATTTAAAATGAATTACAAATATCATAAAAAATATATGTAATGAAATAAAAATTGCAATAAATACTTTTTTTTATTCTTGTAAAATAAAATAAAATTTGAAAGTGGGATCAAAAAGGAATACACATTTGGGGTCAATTAAGAATGGGATCAATCGTTGTGGGATCAATACGGAACAACCCAATATTTTAACCAGATATGTGAAACATTATGAAATTTATCTTAAATACAGCCTATAGTAAAAGATAAGCAAAAAAAAAAATCTAATTTCATACGACGCATATTAAGATGACATAGCTACTCATAACAGATATCATAATATCGGCCGTGTCCCCCTAGTGGCGTAGTCTCACTTCGCAAGTCTATATCGAAATCTAAGATGAAAAAAAAACATTCGCAGCGCATCAACCAATGCAGGTAAAGACGCGAGTATACATTAGTTTCCTTTTCATGTTTTCTTTGATCCTTTTTTATCTGACTGTACTTTAGCATGCGCGCGAGATGATGACGAAAAAATAATTCGAAATCCAAAATTGCCAACTCGCGCGCGCTCGCGAATTTGACGATCGCGAGATGGTGAATGACTCCTTAAATCTTTAAAACTACGCAACGGATTTTGAAGCGGTTTTTTTTAATAGATAGAGTGATTCAAGAGGAAGGTTTATATGCATAATATTGTAGAGACACACTGATTAATTTAGAGATAATACCAAGCGGGCAGAAAATATGGCGGTACGAAGTTCGCCGGGTCAGCTAGTTGTACAATAAAGCGATATACCGCTATTACTACATAGTTACTACACGTAGCCAAACTACCACGAGAAAGTACTGGTGAGCCGTGTGCTTGTCTGCCACGTAAGTGAATTGCAGTAAAGCTTCAAACCTGCTTACAACGTAATGAAACATCATGTTCCATCTAATCTTCAATTTGAGATGGCGTAACATGATTACAAACATTACCGAGTAAAACGGGGTGAATAGAGATAAAATGGTCGCTAGATTTTTTTTAAATAAATCCTTCTACAAAATTTCAAGTATTTACCCAGATATTGCACGCTGTGTAGATAAAATTAAGCATTAAAAAACTCATACTGTCAAAAACAACTCAAATCTCATTTTCTAAATCCACTTATTTAATGTTATTTAACACCTTCAGCCTTATTACAAAACACGGACTAACTCTAAACCCAGGTCTAAATCGTCTTTGGACCATGGTCTAAAGAAAATGTTATTACAAAAAGCGTTTTAGTACTAAACCTAGGACTATCTCTGGTCTAAAGATAAACCTGCGTGACCCCTAGTTTAACGTTGGTCTAAAGTATAAATCACAATAATAATACATCAGACTTGACATACGTCATATTTTGGCAAAGGTACTTTTTTTTCGGAAGTCCAATTTTCGGCTCTCTTTTTCTTTTCTCGTTCCAACTCGTAAAATAACTTGCAATAGGTATACTAAGTATACTAAACTAAATTTAAAAGTGGGTATAAAAATTGGAAAAATTTTAGAACAGAACGCGCGAACTCTGGCAAACCACGTTTCGTTCCATTTAACGTTTTATAACAATGATAACAATATTATAACAATGATTGCTAAATAATAGCATAATAATGATATTATATTATAAAATAAAGTATAACTATTATTCATGCAATTGAATTTAATGAAAATATTTATGATTAAATATTTTTTTCAGCATTTTTAGTAAATATTATTTATTAGTGATTTCAGAAATTTTAGAAACGAAACGTTGCGACCGAATGATATCATAATGAACGAACAATAGTTGGAGTTATCTGTGGTTGTTATTTAGGCCAAGGTCTAAACCAGGTACTAAGTAGTCTCCGGATTATTCAGTTTTTGTAATAAGGCGAGGTGTAAACCATGGTCTTGAGATTAAGCCTGGACTCTGTAGTTCGGGTCTAAACCAGACTTTGTTCTGTTTTTTGTAATAAGACTACTTAGGTTAGGCTTTTGATTATAAACCGCATAGGTTTTCTGTAAATGCTTATTCTGTATTTTTTTACTCTATTGTTTAAAATGATAAAAAATAAAAAAAATCTGTTCAATATTACATTGAAGTTGTCTATAAATTTCACTTCAAAGAAAATAACTACAACATTTAACGGCCTATTTTTGTTCCTATTCACCCCTTTGATCCATATTCACCTCGTTTTACGATATGAAGATGCTGTTTTGGAGTGAAATCCATGATAGTGCATGGTGTAACCTCCAATTATGAGCCTCGTGTTTGGCTCGATTATAGGATTTCGATATTATACGCCTATAAGGTAACCTTCGACGCGTCAATTTGTCAACATGCTGTATGTTTGGATAGCGAAGTAACCACTTAGGTAGTGTACAAACGTACACAACTATAACAATAGTTGTGTGTGTGTTTGTTTACTTGCGTATAGGTTTAGTTATCGAAAGAACGATTGAAGTTGTGGACTCCGTGCTGTTGTTTTCCCAAGCGACTACAATATGGGGTTCTTCAAGAAGAGCATTAGATGAATTTTCAGGGTCGTCGGTCCATAGGCCACAGTAACCACTTTCCATCAGGTGGGCCGTGTCTTGTCTGTCACAGCTACATAAGTGGTATAAAAATAAATTTGGACATGTATTGCTGAATTCTGAGCATTTTCAAATCGAAATACCTACTCTGAAACTACCAAGTGTACGTTTTTTATAGATGTTATGTTTTTTAAAGAAAATATAATTTAAAAACCATTTTTTCCTAAAATGCTTAAATAATTAAATTAAATAAAGAAATATTCTACGACATTCTGAATAGCATAGCGCTGTTTTTTCTAGAATTCATAACACAAGTGTGTCTATTGTACTTGTATTCTCTAGAATCTAGAATAAGTAACCTTGTACTGTTATTATATTCGAATAAAATATTCTTCTTATAGGTTTATTCAAAGAATTTCATTTAATTTCTCGTAACCTTTTGCTAACATGTTTAGGAGTCAATATATGTACGTATTGAGTCGAATATTTTTCTCATAATGTTAAGAGGATTATGTAATAACATCATCATTTTCCTGCCTTTGTCCCACAGTTTTTGGTAATGGTATTTGGTCAAGTAATATTAACAATAATGCTCAACAAACAGAAGATATTATTTACTAGCTTTTACCCGCGGCTCCGCCCGCGTGGACATCGGTTATTGCGACCAAACAGCCTATGTCCATTCTCAAGGTCTAATCTACCCCTATACCAAATTTCGTCAATATCGGTTCAGTGGTTTAGGCGTGTAAGCGTAACAGACAGACAGACAGAGTTACTTTCGCATTTATAATATTAGTATGGATAAGATACGAGGTCTAGCCCGCAGTACCGCTGGCTTATTCCCGTGCGCTCCAAATCTATTGTTCTCTAAAATTCATATTTCATACATTGATTACCAGGAGCTCCAAGGATGTTTGTATTAAAATAATAAACAAAGCCACATTTACCACTTTCATTCCCTAGAGCTCCAAAATATTGTCTAGGTACTTTGAGATATTATTCCCAGCAGCTCCAAGAAAAAGCCAATTCTTCAATATAAAAATCGTTCCCAAAGCTGCTCATTCCGACTTGGATAGATTAGGTTAGAAGGCTAATGCCGCATTAGCCTTCGTGGTTTTTTTTTTATAAAACCATGTTTACCGTATCTAATAAAAAGGTAATATTATAGTATTAATTGTTTTAATTCTGCTAACCGTATACTTTGTTTTAGAGCTGTTGGGAACACAGTGTAGGTATTATATGAGTCTTTTTTAATTTTAGTAGTATAATTTGGAGTTCCTGGGAATTGATGTATAGAGATAAGAAGTTATGAAAGAAAAAGCTTTCATAAGTTTTTGGAGCTCTTGGGAACGATTTAATAAAATAACAATAATATTTAATTTTAGTCTTGGAGCGCTTGGGAGCAAAATCGTGGAGCGGACGGGAATAAGCCGTTCCGCGGCTTCACGTGGAATACTGAAATAATCGTTGAATTTTCTGGCAAGGAACTGGCTAGAAGAATGATGAATGTATAGGATTTGACGTATATGAAGGTCGTCAACGCATGTCATATACGTCAAATCCCATACATTCGTCATTCTATTCTACAATACGCCGACCAATGAAATGCCCTTGTCCAGGGGTCGGCCGGGGTGCGAGGGATATGGCTACGACAGTCTCACCTCCGGCAACTGACGGCCCACAGACTGCGTGCGTTTTAGTCCTCCTCCTCCTCCGGCTCCGGCGGGGGAGGTATCCGTGGGGATTTTACGCACGTAAAAAAAAGCCCCCCCCCTCCCCCTTTTTTTGTGGGCTGAAATTCTTAACTTAACTTGTAAACGAACAAAAATGTAAGTAGAAGTTTGTAAGGTGAGGAAGGACAGTACAAAATTGCGAGCTATGGTCTCTGCTCATCCTCTATAAGCCTGAATGTAGGTATTTGTGATAAACGTTTGTTCTTTGCTCCGTCTTATAAAAAAAGCAAGTAGAAAAAATTTAATTGAATGACAGATTGCAAAAAAATGTATAATCACGTAATACCTATCTAGACACCATTGTTCTCATGTACTGATGTAATCATGGCAATTGTTTATAATAGATAATTAAGATACAATTTTTATTCCACTCTATAACGTCGTAACAGATGGTATGCATGCATATGGTCTCACTACCCTTGCTACGCGTAACCACACGGGTGCTAAAGACCAAGCGAAGTCGGGTGGAAAAACTAGAGAACCGGACCACGGTAGAGTGGTAACCGAGCTAAGGTCTTCTCTAATCAGGCACCTTTTTCTCATTGGGCAACTTTAGTAGCCTAAGGCTCCGTGAGTCGTAATATTTCGGGCCTCCTAGTCCCTGCCAGATCATCAACCGATAACTAACATTACCATCATCATCGAATAAAGCCCTTGTACTTTTCCACAATTATTTTATTTTTTGTTGCCTGAATGGTTTTTTATTGAAACCAGTGTGAACCTTTGAGAATGCCGTAAACCGGTTAGGCAACAAAAAATAGAATAATTGTGGAAAAGTACAAGTGCTTTATTAAATATGTGTAGTAAGTTCCACCAAGCGCCATCAATCACCAGTATAAACACCATCATCATCATTTTCGTGTTAGTCCCGGTCGCCCTCACTTTGGAGTCCGACATTCGCTTTCCAACTTTTACTTCTTCACTTCGCACAGTCTTCACTTTGGCACGCATTGTCTACAACGCCAAGCACCGCACTTTTTAGATCTACCCCTCCTAACATTATGTACTGAAAAACTTAAAAAAAATGACCATGAAAATATAAATGCCTCAATTATCCATATCCATACTTCCATATCCATACTAATATTATTATTATAAATGCGAAAGTAACTCTGTCTGTCTGTTACGCTTTCACGCCTAAACCACTGAACCGATTTGGATGAAATTTGGAATAGGGGTAGATTAGATCTTGAGAAAGGACATAGGCTATGTTTGGTCGCGATAACCGACATCCACGCGGGCGGAGCCGCGGGCAAAAGCTAGTATAAAATAAGGCCAAATTATACTGGTAAAACGGTAAAAATGGTTGCCTGGAAGAAATCGCTTTCAGTGATAAGGCCGCTCGCTCATTGTACATTAAACTATATAACTTCCTACCTACTTGACATACTGTAAATCTATTGGTGTACAATAAAGAATTATCTATCTATCGATCTATCTAAAACAAAATAGTCCTCTGTAGCACTGCAGTAGTCGTAGGGACCCAATTATCCTAAAATATTCGTTTAAAGACGGTCCTGGGCCTGATACGAGTCGCAAGTCTGCAGTTGTCATCACCCTCTGAGCCTTCTCCTAACTCAGTTGGGGTCGCGGCTTTTTGGTCTAACTGTGATACGGCTTAACTTGGATTTTTTCGTGAAGCGATTGCCATCTGACCTCCATAACCAATTAGCAATACCAAAATTCTGTAGTTGTAATAAAATCCGTTACAATTAGCTTCATCTCAAAAACTATACAATTACATATTATATTACATACAATCTATAAATATTTTATTTATCTAAATTTAATTACAGTTTAGTTAACAATAAGAAGGAAATGTATGCTAACACAACGTTATTGTGTGTTAATATTAGTTCATGAGAACTACATACAATAAAATTATGTATCTGACAATAAAAATATGAGATCTGTGTCACGATATCTTTGCTAATTGTGCACCGATTTCATTATTCTTTTTTGCTGAGTAGGCTTATCTTGAAGTTTCTATTTATGTTAAAACTTGGTACACACCAAGCGAACGAAGTCAGTCGTCATTCGTCAACAGGTACCGCATCACGCATCATAAGATCATTAAGCATTCATCATTCAATCGTGTACCACCGTCGCGTTTGGTCGTTTGATTAGTAATTTAAAAGAAAAATCGACTGCTTTTTACCCGACTGTCAAGGAAGGGTTGGTTTTCTTGAAGAAACCCCCTTTCCAGAAAAAGATAAAATTACATGTCATGTGTTTTTCGAAAATTGAAACATACCATTATGGACTTAGAGCCCGTGAACGCCAGTCCTTCGTCATTTCACAAAAACTGAAAGTTTGTCAGCGCATGCTCCCAACACAATACAGGAAAGAACGATGGCAAATTATGAAGTTTGGGTCATAGTAGAACATACTGGTTCGAATTGAAAAATCCCTTTTGTGTTGTATAGCTCGTTTATCGAGGAAGGTTATAGGTCATATAACATCACGCTACTACCCAAGGGAGCGGAGCAGTAATCATAAATATCAACAAATCCGGCAGATTCCCATACAATAAATTGCGGGCTTATGTTTACTTGCTATGAAGTATGCCACGAGCAAAGCCGATGGCCACGGCTTGTTTTCTATATACACAAGAAGTCATTGGGGCGTTGGCCTGGGCTGGGCTAGCGTGTTAACTGCCAATAACACGAACGAGAGCGCTATCAAAGAAAATCTAGAACAGGAATCTAGTCTCATTCCGTTACCAAAACGAACGTGTTCTGTTCACCTGCGGGCGCGCAAAACTATTTTATGTTCTGTGTTATTTTAACATACATACGTATAATCATGACTTTATCCCCAGAGGGTTAGGCAGAGGTGAATTAATACCCACATTTAACCAATTATTGTGTACGTCCCACGTAATAGGGGGTGAGCCTATTGCCGTATTCCGAGCACTCATTGCGTCTGCGTCTGTGCTGTATACAGGGTGGAAAATAAGTCGGGGTCTGAAGGAAAACTACCTTAAATCCTTAACTTGGCTCAGAACCCGAATAATTTTTCCACCCTGTATATCTGTCTGATGCTAAACAGCCCTATCCCTTAGTCGCATTGTACGACACCGCATGGGAGGAGATGGGGTGGCCCAACAACTGAGCGGGGATTGAACCCGCGCCTCCTGCATAGCGGCCGCGTTCACAACCGCTACGTCACCAGGCTTCCGTCACTCGCTCAAGGCCACGCGATAAACACCTACAGCTTGGCGTACAGTCGACTGTACAAACTGGCAGAGGGCTGCCGAACGCGCGCCTGAGCGCTCGCATCACACTGCATCGCACGTTTCCCGCGCTTACGCTTCGAAATGCCGAAACCACGTAATTAATGTGCAGTGGATGGGTATATACCTAAGTCTATTTCTTTGAACATAAGTACTAAGTACCTAAGTAATAAGTATGTAAATCGTAAATGAAGACGTTTTTGGAGTCAGGTATTATATAAGTGTTGTTTTATAGGTAATTCTAATACTGAAGTTACCTAGTACTTACGTAATAGAATAGTAAGTAGGTAATGTCCGTTATTTTTAGGGTAGGAATAAGCGCCTATAAGCTATACCTACTGTAAATTATTTCGTAATTTTATACCAATGGTTGAACAAAATGATTAATCTAAATGCATTAAAATTGGAAAAAATGTTATGAGAAAACTATAAATACAGTAGGTATACCTTACTGTATACCTAACTATAGGTAAGGCCTATAAAGTAGCACCGTATTACAAATGTTATAAACCGTTGATTTATATTATTTATTAAAATTATTTACGCGATTTAAGATATTTTCGACTAGGTATAAAATGTAATAAATTCCGAGAAGAGAAAAAAAATATAAATCATATAAAACTAAAACGTATTGGATTGACTATAATAAACAATAAATATGGTTAATTCGTTTTATTACAATAATCATCATAGATATAACCCTAGCCCATTCTTACGATGACGTCACCCGCACGGCGGGCAACACAGTCTCGACTCTATGAGTGCGGTTTTAAGGTACAATTCTTCTCGTTCTAAGCAGCAGGTATTATTATTAAAATTTTGTAGGTGAATATAGTGTAAGTATTGTCACTTTTGTATGGGAGTGATGTATCTGTTACGTAGTAACTATTTATTAATCTGTGACGTCACGGAGTTCTGAATGTCCAATTCCCAAAAAGTCCAGAAGGTGCAAAATTATAATCATTATTCTAGCTAAGTGATGCCCACGGTTCTGCCTGCGTCGATTATCATGACTTCTGGCTATATTTTCGGTTCTACTCAACAAATTGCGATAAAAAATATATAAAAATTAAGGCAGATTTTAAATTTAACCAAGATCTTTCTATGTTCCTAGCCTTGTAAGTTGTACATACTGAAGCATCGGTAGCTTAGTGGTTAAGGAGTAGGCCTTACGAGAGGTACCGGGTTCGAATCCTTACCATTACATTAACGACGTGAACCCACTCCTAGCACAAGCAATTTAGCTTAGCTGGAAGGGTTAACGGGAATATTAGTAATTACGGTTCCTAATATTTAAAAAAAAAGTCTAATAGCTCTCTTTCCGTCCTCCATCAACAATTTTCCATATATTGATTACTAGACTTCTAACGTGAACTCATGGAGATAACCCTACCAATGCTCAATGTTACGCAAACCGACAGTAGGAAGTTGCGTAACGGCTGCAGTCCACAACCTGTAGTAATTATGTAACAAACAATGTAATTGATTTACAATATCAAGATATAACTGCTCGTACCGCTACGATTATTAGCAAGTGTGGAAAATTTAACACGACATCCTATTTTCCTATGATTAATATTTACTATTGCTACTACTGTAATAGTAAAGAATATTTATAAACTATTGACCTACCCCGGGTTTACATGGATGCAATTTCATTTCCGTTCTGAGCAAAGTTAATAATATAATTTACATTGGGCATTGAACCTGTCAGCTGTCAACATTATAGTCAATTAGCCGGTTACTGTGTGACTAATCACACAATCTAATGTCTAATGACGATTATTTTTTTATTAAATAAGGACTCATTATTATCTGCATCCTTCTTGGATTTAGACTATTTTCCAATTCCTTTAAAATTCGGCAACCATTTTGTGGAATAAATTAGAAAAAATATTTAATTTTAAAAGTAAAGTCCGCTTAAACGGTTAAACCGCCAACTGCGTTTTAGTGATGTTAAATTAAACAACAAAAATAAACTAAAGCAAATTCAAGAGAGTTTGTCACGCCTGTCAATGTCATTTGACATGAAGCAACGGAAGCATTATTATTACAAGTGAAGTTATACAACGCCATCTAGCGGTCACTATCAGAACTGAGCGTATTTTTTTATCAATAAGATCCAGTCAGCGGCGAAGGGTTTCTAAATACTATTACCATCGTTTTTTTCTTTAGAAACCGTAACTAGAGGTAACACTGTAGTTACTCAACTACAGTATTATTTCTAAATACGGTTCCTAAAGTTTTTTCCCCTTACAAAGCGTAAACAAAATTATTATAAGAATCCATACTAATATTATAAATGCGAAAGTATTTATCTACCTGTGTGTCTACGCTTTCACGCCTATACCACTGAACCAATTTTGATGAAATTTGATACAGAGATAAATTAGACCTTGGGAAAAGACATAGGCTCTGTTTGGTCGCGATATCCGACTTCCACGCGGGCGGAGCCGCGGGTAACAGCTGGTGTAGAATAAAGTAGCCACACACGGATATAAACAGCGGATCTAATTGCCTGTCATTATATAGTTTAAAATTGAACAAGAAATGCAAGCTGTCGCATTGCGGCCTCCCTAGACAAGTGGCAATTCGTTGCTCGGCGTATCATGGAATAGAATGACGAATAGATTTGACGTTTTTGACATTAAGTTGACGCCTGTCATATACGTCAAATCCAGTCTATGGTCAAATCCCATACATTTGGCATTCTATTCCACAAAACGCTAGCCGACGAATTGTCACTTGTCTAGAGGGGCTGAAGCGTTGCCTGAATTTTATGACTTTCTCCTGCATATCTATTTGTTTCAGAATGTCTTCATATTATGACATAGTTACATAGTTACTGATATGAACTGCATTTCCGTACATTGTCGTTGTACTGTTAGTACTAAATAACTACCAAATAATGATAATTAAGAAAGCGTTCAAGCATCATCATCATCAGTTGACACAATTAATTTATAGAAACATCTGCTGGTGACTGCTTGACCTCACAATCATTAGCTTAACGAAGTAATAACAAACTGACCCCGCTGTAACGTAACTCATATCATCAGGCATCCTGGGTGACCCAGCGTCATATCCAGGTTTCGTGATGGCCCCCTAACTAGATAAGTACCTATCTATATTTTATAAACGTACTTATATACTTACTCATAATGTATCTACTTAATAATAGAAATCACACCAACTTACAAATCGTTGAAATACAATAGTCAAACTTGAGAATCACCTCTATCACCTGTACACATAGTCACGCGTTTTCAGTGATTTTACTCACGTGAAAAATTAGTACCTATCCAGCATGCTGAACGGTAAACAAAAGAACTTGCGAATAACTGTCATTTGTTTTCTTTACTTCATAATCGGTTCGGTACCCTTGTGTTATTCAAAAAACCATCTTTGTTTGCCGAAGTCGTGAAATGATGTTTCAATGTGAGTATATCACGTTTTGGATGAATATTTAAAAGAATCTGTCTCGTGTTTGTATTAGAATAGGCTTATTTTGTATATTTTTAGGCTTAAGGCACGAGTTCGTAGCTGACCGCATAGAGCAGCAGCAGCAGCTAACGACGACGTCACTTCGACGTGTCGTCGCGATAACATTTTAATTCTGTACTGTGATTTTAATTTATGAAATTATATCTATGATATATGATGAGATGAGAGAAATAAATTTATGAAATTAAAATGTATGTCTACTCGGTTACTAGTACTCTTTTGAAATTAAAAGAAAATATGGGCCGTCGACGACCACGAGGTCCACGAGTCGTTAGCTACGGAAGGTAGGTTCATGAAATACATAGAAACCAGTATAAATCTGCATGAGAACATTCTCTCCAAGAAATAGTAACTTACTGGAATGATTTGAGTCGATCATTGTAATACCGGAGGTACCGGAGTACTTACCTGAAAAGAAATACAAATATTATTAAAAAAAACAACAATGTCGGTTATCGCGACCAAACATAGCCTATGTCGTTTTTCTATCTTTGCACCAAATCAAAAATTACGAACTATCATAACTTTTCATCCCCTATTTGAACCACTTTTTCGCGCTAAAAGTTAATCTATGTCCTTTCCCAAGTTTTAGCCATTTCCGTACCAAATTTTATTCAGGTCGGTTCAATGGTTTAGACGTGAAAGCGTAACAGACAGAGTTACATTTGAATTTATAATAAGCAGCACCCGAATTGCGCCCGCGTGGATGTCGGTTATCGGGACCAAACATAGCCTAAGTCTTTCCTCAAGCTCTAATCTACGCCTATACCGAATTTCATTAAAATCGGTTCATAATTTTAGGTGCGAAAGCGTAACAAACAGACAGATAGATAGATAGACAGACAGACAGACAGAGTTACTCGCATTTATAATAACAAGTATGGAAGTATGATATAGAACTATAAAATACAATGAGTACCAGAGGCAACTGCACCAAATACGTAAGTACCTGGCACTCGAACTGAAGTCCTTGAACCAACGACGCATAATGTGTACATGCACCAGTTATACGACGTGTGTGTGATGTAATTCATATCTGATAGTTCATTTTAGATAGATCTAATCTCAAATAAACCCTAACGACTTTAAATTAAGGTTGTAATTTACTTGGCAGCCGTGCTGTTCAGGGCTTGTGGCATGCATTACAGATTAGAATGGCTTGGGATTTGGTTTTTGTAGCTGCATATTAATGCTCTTCTAGATATAATTATACACTCATATTTGTAAATCTCAGAAGGGGTACGCACATTACGTCAATTACGAATTTTGGTCGCGAGCCTATTGATTGCTGTCAGGCAGGCACTTTGTCATGGACTGTATGTTTACTCTCGGACGGAGAACAACTCGGAACTGTTCTGGATAAAGCCTAGTTCGGACTAGGCTAGTAATTTAGTAGAGTAGCGAGTAATTTAGTGGCTAAATGTGTGCGAACCACAAAAAAATTATTAAAGGCTTAGCGAGCGTGATTAGTCTGCGCATAAATAATGTTAAAATCATCATCATCATCTGCATTTTAAGCCTAGCTTTCACCCCTTACTCTTACATTACAGATATCAATATAAAACCCAATTTAACGTTAGAAACTGCCGTCTGACCCTTCTCTTCCCCCAACCCTGAGCCTATGTCAGAGCCTGAGTTATACCGACTTGCAAGTTGCAGGTAAGGTTTACATAGGTCTCGATTTTGTTGGAAACCCGTACATAAAGAAGAATATGATTTTTATTTATAGTTTTAAATATTAGAATTTATGTATTTGCATTACCCAGTTAATTACTGCACTATCTATCAGTACCACGTTATCAAGTGTGATGTGATTGTAAATGAGTGCATTGAAATGATACAATGTAGGTATTAAATGTAATGAATATTAATGTAGGTTCTATATAAATATAAAGACTATTTGTTGCTCGCGGCTCCGCTCGCGTGGAATTCTGATCCCGTTCATCGCGAATTGTAGCGTGATGATAATGTAGCTTTTAATGGCGAAATAAATTTTGAAATTGGTCCAGTAGATTTTGAGTTTATTCATTATATACAAAATTACAGATCTTTCCTCTTTACAATTTTATTATTAGTAGGATAGATTAGGACATTTGACTCTTAATACGTTTTCAAACTGAGAACATAACATACGGGTTCAACTGTCACTGTGTCTACGTTTTTGATTTGAGAGAGATTAAAGAAAATTAGTAAGTATAATGTATAAGTATGTGTTCAAAACGTGTACAATCAAAAAAAAACATTGACACATAAAAATTGATAACGGTTCATATTTTTGACCTCAGAACTCCTCATTAGTCTCTATAATTTCGGGTGTAAGTATTGGATTTCATTTGAAAAATCTAATTTTTTTTAGGTAACTGGCAAGTCTATATCTATCTAGTCTAACCTAGTGTAGGTATTCTTGCTTGCTTGGATTTTGCTAGTACCTACCTGTATGCTTGCATTCAATATGGGTTTATTTTAACCCATTTAATCACATCATCAATAACCTGAAAACATGGCGGATATCCTTCTGCGCTGACAATGCTGACATATCCTTATAGCTCCACACGTGATTAGGATTTTAATACTGACAGCGTATTTATTATGCATTTGGGATCGTAACCCACTTAGCTGCGCGTGTCCACGTCAGCCGAAATTTGAATAATGACTGACAGATTGCGATACGATGCCGATACCTATATGGATACGACATATAGGCAATAATTGAAACCATATACTTGGTACCCCCTAAGCTTCAAGCAGGAAAAGTTTGAACAAAATTGGTCCAGTATTAAGGGCAGAAACTAGAGTTTTAATTTTATAGAATTTGAACAACTTTGAGCACTCTGTAGAATCGCATGTTGCCGCTTAGCTGTTCAAGTAAGTTACCTACTATGCCTATTGTGTGTGTGTGTGAAGTTCTTGTGTGTGTGTGTGTGTGAAGGTGTGTGCGTATTTATTAATGACTTATGACACAGTCAATGACTTTAAAGCAATGGATGAAACTATTTAATGACTTATACAAGTTGTTGCATTTTCTACATTTATTTTAATAATTATATTGTTAGAAAATTTCGGATTTTATAAATCAGGGAATTTAAGTTTAAATTTAATTTGGTTCTATTCCTACGAACCAGGATGCTTCGCGGTTTCAGTATTTGCACATATGTCGTATCCATATCGTATGATTTGTATACTTCAGGACACATATCTTCGACCTAAGTCGCGAGACAAACGAGGGCCTAGCGCGCGTAGATCTTTTTGTAATAATCTATGCTTGGTGAATTTGAGCTCGTCCACCGCCATAGTATCCTGTGCTCTCCTAAAAAAACACCAAAGAAACGTGAACTGCGCGTATAGAGCATATTTTTTGTTTTTTTTTTTTGTTTTTTTTGTTAGAGCATATTTTTTGTTTAAGTTTTGAGGATAGTAGGTACGGGGTGCTTCGGCGTTGGGTTATAAATAATTACAAAACAATCCGCGCGCACTAGAGCCACAGATTAATAAATAGTTACTACGTCTAGAGCCTCGTTTTTCTCTCGCCTTACGTCCAAGATAATATTATATGTGGTAGTGAACGCGGCCGCTACGCAGGAGGCGCGGGTTCGATCCCCGTGCAGTGCAAATATTTGTGTGTATGAATATGAATATTTGCATTGGTCTGGGTTTTCTATGTATAATATGTATGTATTTACGAAAAAAAAAAGGTATATAAGTATGTATTATCCGTATTCTGGATTCCATAACATAAGCTAGTTAAGCTATGCTTACTTTGGGTTTGAATAGCGTTGTGTAGAATGTCCTACAATATTTCTTTATTTTTTTATTGTACATATAAAAACCTTATTTATAAGTTCCCCTGCCGTTCTTTGGTATGCTATAGGAAGCCGGGGACCACTCTATAAAAGGTAATGAGAGAATATAGCCGTCTACGCCGACTCGCAACGTTGTCTGAACGTAAATCGAATATGTAAATTGGTTTTTAACTTCTTGTTTTGGGACCGTGAACTTTTCCAATTTCATGCTGTGACGTTCGCTACTGGACGAACTACAGTGCAACCTCAGTATAACGAATCGGAAGGGAAAAGGGTAATATTCGTTATATCAAGTACTTTGATAATCTGAGGTTTGTTATATTAAGGTTCGGTAGGTCTAAAATTCGTTATATAGAGGTAAAAAAGTAGGTAGCTGTAACAACTTTTTTCCCTTAGGTTAAATATCAAAATTAAATGCAGTAAAATCCATAAAAGTAGGTATCTAGGTGGATGCATTCCTGTTTTACGAAAAAAATGGGTCGAAACCAGTCGTGACATGAACCACATACAATGAAATTCAAGAGTCATGTATTGATGCGTACGTTATATAAAGGTTTTGGGTGACAAAATTCGTTACCTAGAGGCATTTAAATTTTTTTGGCTAGTTGACAATTCGTTATAATGAGGCAGTGCGCAAAAAATGTTCGCAATGTAGAGGTATATTTTACATTGACTCTTATGGACAATTCAAGGGGATTCAGAAAAATTCGTTAAATCGAGAAATTTGCTATATCGAGCGAGGGTCGTTATATCAAGGTTGCACTGTATATTGAATACTTAAAAACTATTCGTTCAGTCGGTAAAAAATATACTAGAATGGGCAGGTATATCTCAAGATACGTTTTTCTTGGATATCCTAAATAGCGAGACAAACAAAGTTTTGGCGCTCACGGATTGTTTTGTACTAATTTATAATTGGCAAGTTTGAGATCATCCACCGCAGTAGCACTCTTTGCTATCCTCAAAAGACACCTAAGATACGTGTACTGCTCGTATAGAGCACATTTTGAGCACATCTTAGGTCCAAGATATATATCTGGAACAATACCACTGGCTTCTTCACAGAGGTCCACGATTAAATTTTTTCCAAATTAGGATGCACGTGTTTTAATGTGCCCAAGACATAAAAATTCACCACTTCTAATAAAGGCGTTAGCAAAATTTTACATAAAAGGGCTCACTGCATATGCATACTGTACTTATTTATTATACTAGTTATTTCTTTGGTAATTAATGTACGGTCCATTGTTTATACAATACTTAACAACACAAACAAAAACATGTACAGTCAGCGGCAAAAGTATCTTAACACATTCCAATTTACAAATCACCTTAAAACTTTCAATAAATTATTAACCAAATAACTAATGATTTTTTGACAAACACTAAGTTTACGAAGCTTATTAAATAATATTTCAATGATGTATGTATTTTTACTAAAAGGTTAGCTGTTGCCCGCAGTTCCATCTGCGTGGAATACAGCTGATATAATCGTTTTCTGAAATTTTGCAATTTTCAGTGCATTTTTTTTAATATTTGTTTCCATAAAAATCTTTTACATAGTATCAAAAAGTAAAATAGGTAAGTTGTTCTCCAGTTATGGCGTGACTAAGAGAAATGAGTATTAGATTTTATATTTGCGAAGTGCACATTATGCGTCTAACCCTATAAAAGGTCTCAACAAAATAACTGCTCCAATCATAAAATATTCGGAATTGACTATGAAGATCGTTTGTAAGTTAGTGTCGAGCAACTTTTGTCACTGGCTGTACTGTATAATATTTACATAATCTTATACAAATATTATTTACTTTCATATGTATATTTTTGAACAAACAACCGCAGTCATTATATAGATGCTTATAAGTACACATAAAGTACATTATTTCTACAAACATTTTCATATAAGGATAACGTAAATTTACTTAAATCATAAACTATGTTATTGATACATGTACAGTCGGCAAAGAAGATAAGTATACTACTTTTCATATAAAGTGCTATGTAAAGTAACTTATCTCCTTTGTTTGACGACTGTACTTATAGGTCAAGATTTTTTTTCCAATAAGTCATTGAAAATGTTTGCATTATGAGTAAAATTTGCTGCTGTTTATGATGAAATGAAATGCAAACCTTGCATAGTCAATCAGAAAGTTACACAATTAAAAACTAATAAAAACAAACACTGCATAGTAAAACGATGCTAATTGTAGAATGAGGTCCAGCAGCACTTGAACTAAATTATCTAATACAATGTCGTGCCAAATGCTAATTACGTACCTACGGTACGGTAACCACGCATCCTACTTGGGTAACTAGGTACGAGAGTATGATAAGAACTTACGCTGTCTGTTACGCTTTCACGCCTAAACCACTGAACCAACTTTGATGAAATTTATAGGGGTAGATTTAGATTAGACCATGAGAAAGGACATAGGCTACCTATGTTTGGTCGCGATAACCGACATCCACGCGGGCGAAGCCGCGGGCAACAAACAGCTAGTAGTCAATATTATGCAATAGTTACTTAGTTGTATTTTGATCCGCTTCCCGCAAACCGTATTCCATGGATGAAGGAGTTAAGGTAACCTATGTATTATTCCAGACTATATTCTACCCTGTACCAAATTTCAGGCAGATCCGTTCAGCCGTTAGAGCGTGATTGAATAACAAACATCCAAATATCTTCACCAACTTTCACATAATAATATTAGTAGGAGTAGGATTTTGGATAAGTTGTATGTATGTTATGTAGAACCAGTAGAACGCTGCAGGATTCTTTGAAGTAACCTGAGTTAACCCTGAAGTAACCCTTCGTAATTCTCAACAGTCCACCCAATCATTTTATTCCTACACGAACGCAATCCTGTATATGAACTGAACACTGAGCACCCTTGGTAATTCCATTCGAAAGTAATCGGAGTTATATTGCATATTATATTACTTTGGGGGTAGGAGCTGAACGATAAATGTATTCCCCCTGCATGAAATCCTGTATCCACACCTGCATCTAGCGGAGCCAAACCAATTTCGCCTTTACTTTGGAAAGAACCGACAGAAATTTGGACACGTTAGTCATGTGATGAGCAGAGTCCCTCCCTTGAGGGAGCAAACAAACATGATCACATTTCGAACAAAAATAGAATGCATAATACAAAACCGTAAATTAGATTGTAATATGGTGCTCCTAAGTACATTCGATGTAAACATATGGTTACTAAATGTGTAAGACACGCCCGGTTTATTATTGTCCCAGTGGGAGTGTGACAAGCTGAAAAAATACCACATGCTGTGTATGGAATTATCGCCTGTCCTACTTGTTATAATGTGGTTAAGTTTATGGACTAGCCTACTTTACCCCACAGTAGATACTTGTAGTAGAATAAGTTAGACGCGCTTGTAACGTCATCCACACGACGACAAAATGTTAGGGTTTATTCTAATTTAGGCCTGTTAGTAGTTCGATGCTCTAGCTGTTAGGACGAAAATATCCAATTAGTACAGTCTAGACTAGACGACCGTTGAATTTGTTGACAGGTCGGATTAAAATCTAATTATGTGAATAATTAGTGAGGAAATCGAATTATGGCTTCGATATTTGGATATACGAATCGCATTTTGAATTTGTGATGCTATTTGCTGTGCTGTTTCGCCGGTCTTAACGAGTACAATAATTCTTGTTGATTCTCTTCTCAGAGTGTTCTAGCAAAGTGAGGTAAATAAAAAATAACCACACTGTATTTATGAAAAAGTAACAACAAACAAAAAGTGTTTTATTTGCTTGATATATTGTTACCTTTTTGTTCTGCAATTTTAACTTAAGTATTAATGCGAAAATGACAAAGACAAAAGAGGCTTAGACTTAGAACTAAGGTTAGAGATAAGACTGATTATACCTATATCTGAGGCCTGCGTCATTTCAATGTCGTCAAAGCCGTAACTTATAAAAAAAAGTAAATACCGTCCGTCCTCATTCAACGAATATCGTAACAGTATTGAAATTCTCGGGCCCTGAAGTCGACCCGCTGATTGCCAATAGGTCACGCTACACAACTTTCAATATTGACATCAATTGGATTCTTTATTCTTGTTGGCGTCAATCTAGCCTATAAAGGTACCTTTACCTAGTAAATTGGTTATTGGAAGGTAAAAATAACTTTCTTGTTAAAGGAGTTGATCTAAATATGTTTTTATTGACGATAGAAATGATTTCACTCTCATTTCAACCTTTAACCAATTTACTGAGATGAAAGAGAAAAGATTGGCATATAAAAATGTAAACTCGCTCGTAAAAGATTGCGTAAACCCTTTTAGTCCTTTTTCAATAAAAGAAAGTGGTCCCCATTAAACTTATGGTGTACTTAATTATTGAAGGACGGCTGCAAATGAATCAGTATGTGTTAAAATCGCTTTCATTCCCATGGTGGTGGTGTCATCATCATCAGCTTCAGTGTTGTTACAGATGTTCCATAATTTTTCTAGCGCTAGACATATTAAATTTTGTTTCATTGTAGAAAATAAAGTTATCATTGATTATTATTTATTAATTGGCTACATTTAACAAACGTAGGCTAAGTTTATATTTCTTGGTACCTAACTTATACTGCTGAATGCTCCACGCCAATGGATGTCGTTAGTCTTATACAATACTAAGCGGTTTCACTTTTCTAAACGTTTTCAACATAAATAAATCAACATAAAATTCTACCAATTATTTCTGTGCCAATCGCCAAACATCAATTTACGATAGATCGTGCTAATTTTGGATCGCTGACCTACTAATAATATTCGGCTTTCGATACTGTTTTCAATGATAACAATGTTTTGGATAAAAGTGATAAAATTGTCGGGCGTACGTACAATATATTTTCACTTTTGAAATAAATGTCAGAAGGCCAAAAGCCAAAAAAACCAAATCCCTCCTCACGTATATATATCTAAAGTCAAAACTCCAAAGCTAAACAACATTTGTCAAGCCTTTAGTTTCGGCTGGTGATCCGGGTGGCATGAGATCCTTGGAGGAGAGAAAATAAGTTCGTTATGCGACATTCATGAGTTTCACGCGAGGTTGTGTAAGGTATAAACAAGTGAATTGGAAACATAGGAAACTCATTTCCTATCACTGGATTTTTTTTATATAGGACACGTCAATTTGCCTTCATCTCGCTTGACGGTAAGCCGAAGGAAAAGTCTCGGAAATGAGGGACACCATTATAGACACGTACCATGCTACAATGGTGGCACTCAGCTTGACGGCCTTATCAGATGCTTTTTCACGCTTCGCTTAAAGGACCCGCGACTGTAGGAAGAGGAAAACACGTGTACTGGGGTAAGGAATGCCAGGGGTGAGGCAAAAGAAGAAGTCGACGAACCGCATGGTTTTTGATGGAATATTCTGCACCGTATGCGAGTGGTATCTAAGTCCTGGACATTTTTTAGTATGTAGGAAGTAAGAAAGAAGAGTACTTCCTCCTTCACTACATGTAGATATAGTAATAAATCTCTATAGCTCTAAGCATGTGCCGTTTTTATGACGCAAATAACTGAATATTGAAATATGACGATATCGTCCATTTACGTTAATAGTAAAATATCATTATTAGTTTATCAGTGTACAACTTAGTTGTACTGATTAAATTGTCAGCTAGCTATTAGAGATAATGGCGTGCTTCCCACACGTCCGATGACCTGTATTCAGTAGATGCAACTATCATCTATTTCTGCCATGAATATATATTTAAATCGTACAACATAATAATGATTATTGAGAAATTTGAGGTACAGTTCGTTTGAACTTCCTATTTCGCAACCCTCATGAAACATCTGAAAACTCAAAAGTTTCAGAACCTTTTCCAGGTTGTACAAAAGGTGTTCTCGAAATTTCAAAAGTCAAATCAACGTATTTCGTCGTACGGGCATTATGCGTTTAAAATGTCACTTGCGTCAGTAATGGTGGAAACCGTAGAAATAATTAATTTCATCATCGTCCTCTGAACCTTTTTCCAACTCAGTTCGGTCCGGCTTCCCAGTCTAACGGTCACGTGGCTGAACTTCGATATTTTTCGTGAAGCGACTGCGATGCAAATTGACGATATCGAAGTTCTGGATAGACTAGTCCGACTTTTTAGGGCGCTAACCACCCGTAACGACTGCCATAGATGTTCGTATGGCAACCGGAACCGACAGCTTAACGTGCTCTCCGAGACTACAAACAAATGCAAATAGACATATTCATGCATACAAATATTCGCATTTAAAAGGCAATCGAACCCGCACCCCCTATGTAGTAGGTAGTCAAATGCACTACTCCCACATTATAAGACCTATTTTAAATACTACGCACAAAAACCTGGATAGCTTAGTAAGACAAGAAGTAGTATTGAAATTATTTTATAATGTTTAACAGACAAATAAAAGGACTTTTTGTTCGTAATAAATGCGTGCATCAATATTCAATTGTCATACTCGTCTCCAAGGTCGGGGTGTTTCCGGTCAGCCATTTTTGTTTATTTATAGGTCTTCGCAGGAAGTTTCATCAAATACAGTTTCTTAACATTATTCCATGGGCGACCAAACGGAACTACCAGTAGCTACTTCCTTCCTTTATTGTTAAATGGTCAATTGACATGCGCCATTTGTTTAAGACAATCATTCAAGTATTATGCTGCTAAGATGTGCAGCTCACGATTGCTTGTAAATGTGTTTAATTAACTACAGTTTTAGCTAGAATCTAAGCCGATCTAGTACTACACCCCCCCTCCTTACTGGGGGAAGGGGAGGGGGTTTATCCGTATTCCGTAGGGACACAAAAAGTACCACATTTCTAATACCTACCAGTGTACAGCACATTTTGAATAGATTTCACCAACTTTACCGGCCGGACCAGCTTCATAATAGGGACAGACACCGCGAATAGCACCTGCCAAAAAATTAGATAGGTGACCTTCGTGGACAAGGCTAGGTGCTACTCAGCTGGGTGTTGAATAGTACCTTACCTAGTTTTCTTTTTTTGTTTTTATATTTTACTCTCTCTAGGACCATTAGTGTGAATAGATATATTTATAAAGAGTAGAATTTAACTAGAAAACACGTGCGCTAAAGTAAATACAAAATGGATGGAAGACGCAGGTCAAAGGAGGTGGGGCCGTGTGCGATCGGTTCAATGGACAGACACACCCGCAAGTCCACTCTGTAGGACGATTCCGTTAGAAAACGTGTCGAGTCACAATGTTTAGTTCTATAGATGTTATTGGTCAACTTCCTAGAAGAACTAGCGCATGTCTCAACCAAGGACATAAGCCTACTTGACAATGAGTTTTAATCACAGTCGTAACGTGAGTAGACAGTGGATTTCAATTGGCTAACATAGAGGAAAGATCTGGCATAAAAATAAACCAACTTAAATGTGTCGGTTAATATTAACGTGTGTAGTTACGTTACGGTTGATCAATCTGGATAAGGGCTCAGTGCAGGCTAATACAAACGTGCTTAATGAAACGCACTCACATTATTGTCATTCACACACACAGCATTCGCTCCACAGTCTGCATCTGCAGCAATACTCTACTTGGCTCACTAGTCACTACTTCCTCGGCGCTCACTAGCTACGCTTCAATGGAAGCTAAGTCTAAAGCACACAAAGTGTTATAAGACCTATTGTAACACATATCGTAACGCTGTATAGTGAAAATCTATGTCTGTCGGTTTGGGCCCTTACTGACTTTACGACTGTTCACTTTGTAACAAGGCTGATTTACATCAGACGATCGAACCTCAATCTACGTCAAATTCTATTAATATAAACAGTGACAGAACACGCACGCGAGCACGCACTTTTAGAAGCAAACATGCAAATCTAAGGCTCGAAAGTCGACACCAAAATGACGAAATTCCACCAATCGCAATGTAAATTACAGAGCCAAAAGCATAATTATGTGATTTTATGCAAGCTAATTAATTATTAAAACACGCAAACAGGTACTACATCTACGAGTACATTATATAAGCTAAACAGGATGTAGGTATTGTAAGGCTACGAATGATATAAATATATCAACAATTTACATTTATAAGTTAATCAAATTTATTTAAAATTCGCGTGGTTCCTGGCAGAATAGAATTTGGGCCATCCCATCTCTTCCCATGCGGTGTCGTACAAGGCGATTAAAGGATAGGGCTGTTTAACATTAGACAGATATCATATACAGCCCAGACTCAGCCTCAGATGCATGGCTCGAGTCAAGAGTACTGCCCGGAATACTACAATAGGCTTACCCGGTACCCCCTATTACGTGGGACCGAATACAATGATTAGTGAAATCTTGGTGTTAATTATCCTCTGCTTAACCCCCCGGAACGGCGTGATTATATGTATGTAATAACGATGTTATTAACACAAATATAGTGTAGATGTGGTGTGCATATTTCAGTGAAACAAATTTAGATCACTGCGGTGTCATTCACCTCGATTGGATACAGTGAAACCATTGACCTGTATGAGATAAAGGTCTTAAACTGCGCGCGAGTCAGGTCTATTGCGACATTATAGACCGGGTACTGCAATACTAGAGTAAACTGTCGAGTAATAATACTAGTTTACTTACCAATATAAATGTATATCTGGCATTTATGCGAATATTAGAAGCTAATTATTTTTAAATGGCGAAGGAAAACAGTCTACATATCCGGCTTGCGGAATATAAGGAAACAGCTAACATTTCCACGTATACATCACACAGGCGAGACGCCTGTAAATTCACAAAAATACGCCTACGCCTAATTATAGACTAGTAGTATAATACGCCTAGAATGCCTAGATGTTGTTAGCTATATATTTTATAACCCACGTGAATCTTAATGAGAAAATTTGGAGTATTTTGAAAGGTAAAGTATTGAGTAAAGAGCTCACTGGAGTGTTTTTGTGCTGTTGTGGGAATTCCGAAGGCTTGTCCTGCATAGTCTTCTGCACAGATGGCACAAAAACTCTCTGTTCTTAGAGGGTCGGCAGCACGAGTGTGACTCCCCTGGTGTTGCACACACTATGGACGTGTGCAACACCAGAGGAGTCACTCGGTAACCGCTTTCTATCAGGTGGACCGCGTGCTTGTCTGCCACCTAAATGGTATTAAAAAAAAACTAGAATACGTTGCCGGCAGGGTAGGTGGAATTCTCTAGTTTACAATTGTATACTGTCAACTGGGTGTACTTTGTCGTCCGTGTACAACGTCACATTCGGTCGATAATTCGTAACATATCTTCGAAGGTGAAGGTTTATATGTATGTATGTATGTAACTATGTGAGTATAGTTACATGGACAGTTTCAACACCTGGGGAGCCTGTCGCCCATCGTGGAAACCTTTCAAAACCTCTTTGATGGATGAACCCTATAATATGGTGTCTTGCCAAAACCATGACAGAGTTGAAAATGAAATGAATGCATCTATGTTATCATTTCATTTTATTTCAAAGTTTATACAAAGATAAACAAAGAAAGAAGAACAAGCTTTTGGTTTCTCTCAATGGAATAATGAATTGGTTAATTTTTTAACATTATGTCTGGAGCATTGCCCTTTGGCATTTTAAGGAGCGCGGACAAGGGCTCTCAGGGCCAGCTGGTAAGTACAATATTTAAAATTAAGGATTGAATGTAATTTGTATAAAATAAAAGGCAAATTCAGGTCTAAAGAAATGTTGCTAAAATATTAAATCGCCGGCGGGTGTACTTACTTTTTGGATTAAATAAACAACGTAGTGAACTGGAACACTGAATAGATTACTTGATATACCTACTTTTAATATTCAAAATTCTGAACGCTACTGTTACAGTTTATAAAATAGCATTGTTGATTCAATCTTTTAATTTAACCCAATTCAATTCAAATAACAGTTTAGTTTCACTGTCCAACGGTTTACTCGATAGTGACGCTGACGGACATTCCATTTTTCTTTTTCCAATAGAAATGTATCGCGGTTTTAAACATGGACGCGAATGTCTTGCGATTGTTTTTTACCATTATGTGATTTTAGAAAGTAAACGATGAACTATCATAATTTTTGTTGCTATGGGAAGTTGTCGGGGTACGCCCCTTGTGATACAAATGAAACAAAAATATACTTACTATCGATAAAATCAAACTTTAAAAAGGTTCTTTCATAATATTCATGCATGTCCGACAGACTCTAAATGGCTTTGACGAATTAGAACTTAGAATCTTTTACAATGAAAAGAAATGACACCGATGCTCTTCATGGTATGAATTTCATAGTATGCAAGTACTTTAAGAAAAATACATTTGAATAATTTACTATTCAACGAATCTTAGAACACAAATACTTAGAAAATGGCATGCAAATGAACATTTCGTGCATGTAGATGACGACTGTCCATTAACTCAATGAGAAAATTGATTTTTTTCTGACAATTTTTAAAGTAGACGTTAGTCATATGACTCCATAACTTCATAAAGATATTTCAAGTAATCATTCTATCAGCTGTCTACGTAGGTACATAAGAGAATAGATAGACATATAACGGTAATCAAATCAGACCGCCAGGAATCCTCACCAGTGCAGAACTCACATGTCATACACACGATACAAATCTCATTACAATAATATATAAAAGCTTTTCACGCGAACACATTCCTGATGGTGAATCATGGATCATGGATAAAAATAATTGTGGTTTATGAGCACTTTTTAGGGCGCCATGATTTCGCCACTTATTGCCGCATGATTCGCAATTTGACTCATTTGTTGAAAGCATCAATTTAGAAATCACTTCCGTTTGAAAAAAGTTCTGGAGCTATTTTATGAAAGGAAGATATAGTTTCTTTTGTATTTATAATGTTAAGTATGGATAAATGAAAAAAATTTATGCAACACACGGTTTATTCAGACAATTCAAAATTGTAGGATTAATGCCATTGAAAAACGGAGCGATTCATAAATTATTCAGCTCTCATCAAGCGAATATGATCTCTGGGCCTTAGGCGTTTAAGAAGGTACCTAATCACTTGAATTTCACAAAATTAATATAAAAAAAAGCACCCAAGGCGACTGGCGAATGCCCTTTGTTCGTCAGGCAGGCCACTCCGAATTAATTAGGTAGGTACTTCTAAAACATACAAGACTAAAAATTTCACTAATGGTATAATTACAATTTGCAATAGAATACTTAGAGAGATAAAATACAGAGGCCTTCCCCTTTTCCCCTGGAAATTCACACGGATACCCCGATTTGCTGATTTTGTCGGACCTGAACCGACTAAACCCGCATGCCGTCTGAGATTTTGGATGCCGGGTGTAAGGTGGTCTAATAAGTCATTTCCCTCACACCCTGGCTGACCCCGGCCATCTCTGACTTCGAAATAGCCCCCTCGGATCGGCCTGCTTCTGCTAGTGTTATAAGCGATATCTGCCACCTTCAGGCCTGCCCTCATGGCAGCCCATCTACCTACATGAAATTAGTTCTAATCTTAGAAATCTTAGAACTAATTTCATGATTCATAAAAGACGGAAAAATATTCCACCAGGTGCTGCAGCTCTGATAGTATTTCTCATTACATCCTATCCGGTGTCCGATAGATGTCTAGAAGAAGCAAAGCGTGAAATACAACCACTATTATACGTGCAACATGGCGAATGCAACATGGCCGCTAAGTAAAGGGGATATAATTCTCCATATAAGATACAAGGTGTGTCGTATACGTGACGAGCCGCATGTTCAATTCTAGTCACGCTAAACCGTTAATATTTCTTCATCTGGACGCAGTGCATTCTAGAATATCTATTGCTATTTAAAATTGTATCAGATTTCGTGTAGGCGCTTCAACGCTTCCCGTGTAGGTATTAAGGCCGGGTTGCAGTAGTTTTTAACATTTTTAAACGTGTGGATATCAAGTAATATAGCAAATTGCGTCAAATAAAAAGCATATTCATAAAATAGATTAAACCCCCAAGTTTATTACAAAAATAGAAACACGATTCATGATAATTGGCTCGATAGAAATCAGCGTCAAACATGGGTCTAAAACGCTCCAAATCTCTATTTCAAAGACGTTTCTCACTAAGACACCATTATCAAATCATGCCGAAGTTTGTATTAAAAAATAGAGCATAAAAATATCTAGCGAATGATAAAATTATATTTTATCAAGCAGGTATTATTTTTTTCTATAAACCGCAAAAATCATCAAAATTGCTGTATTCGAGCTGTCGCGGCCATCAATCAGTCGCCGCTGAGGCGCGTTCGAGGTTGGACGTGTGCTGGTTTTTTCGGCGAACCCCCCTCGCGCCGCACCCCGCACGTCATTACGTATACATACAATATCGATCATAGTATAAAAAATAGAAGTAGGTTAACTTCGGCCGGTATTCTATACAATGCCTAGACAATGTATGAAATGTTATCAAAAAACATAAATAGTTGATACAAAAAAACTGGAAACCTTAGAAACGACTCAACGAGTAGACGACGAAGCATGAAAGAACGTAAAAATTCTAAACTAATAATTTATTTATCCCGTAAACTTAAACTTAATAATATATTTATCCCTTTCACAAGTTTCACACTAGTCGTGAGTTTCACGAATGATGTCCCAGTTTGACATAAATGGTTTGATAATATTAATATTTCAGAGAAAAATTCAGTGTGGCATACTTACCACATAAAATTTCCCCTATACGATAATGAATAATAAATTACATCTGAAATACATAATCTATCACGATTAATTCTTTTTCTGATAAAATAAAAACCTAGATGTAAAAAAGAAAATGAAGCTATACCACATAATGTGAATAAGAATAAAAAATAAATTACAATTTGAACTTAAATTACTTAGACAAACGAATTGTAACGGATTTTACTATTATTTCTATTTTTATGTAAATATTATATATTATAACTAATAAATATTATAACTAGACATTGGCCATGGCTCCACTATAATGAAATAATAGAGATCCTGTTCCCGCTACCCCAAGAATCTATTTCGGAATACCTAAATTAATGTACTATATCAAACTAAGAGGGCGTTACATACATCCATAGGCCTCGGTAACCACTTCCCATCGTATGGACCATGTGCTCGTCTACCAATTAAAAGGGTCCTTTTCTAGTTTTTATAATTATTATCGCAAAGAGATTAATAAAATCGAATGCAAGCTACTTCCGATCTTAACGACATTTCTTAAAAAATATGTTTTTTAACAACTATAGATGCCGCTGATCATGAATATGAAAAAAAAAGTTGGGCGCTAGTTGCCGTCGAAAATGGCTTGCGCCTATTTTTTACATTGACCATAACCTAGAGCCTCCAAAAATATGTGCAAGCCCTTTTCGATCTTATTGACGGCAACTAGAATCCAGTTTTTTTTTTCATACTGTTGATCAGCGTCATTTATAGATGTTAAAAAACGTATTTATTAAGCAATGCCATTAAGGTCGAAAGTAGCTTGCCATCGGTCTTTTTAATCCCTATGCGATAATCATTATAAAAACTAGTTAGAGGAACCTTTACAGGGATAAAATGTAGCCTATATTTCATCCAAAGTATAAATCTGTTCTTTCGTTCGTGCGGGAATCCTCGCGGATACCCATGAATGGACATAAACCTACCGCTTATATACTCGAACTGATTAAAAGTGCACGCCACTGCGCGTCTTGGATATTCAGATACCGAAAATAAATAGTATTATTTAAATTATTTTTGGACCTATAATAGATATTTACAGCCAGTATTTCAGGACTAACTGTCTTTTCCAGATTTCAAACTATTTATGCACAATTAATTAGCGAGCAGACGGGTCCTAGAGTGGAGTGGAGAAGGAAAGCGAAAGGTGGGATACCCCCAGGCCAGGTGGACTGACGATCTGCGAAGGGTGGCTGGGACGGACTAGATGCGGAAGGCGGAGGATCGGCAGACGTGGCGCATGTTGGGAGAGGCTTATGTACAGCAGTGGACTGCAATAGGCTAATTGATATATTAACTACACAAATTTAAAATTGTCAACCAGCTAACAGAACCATTGTTAGCCTAATAACCCGCCCGGGTCGTATCTGGTGTAAAGGAGCCCAGAACACTGGCCGCGTTTCCACGCTGGATCGCAATAGTCAACCTTTGCACCAGGTACGAGCCAGAGCGAGAGTCACCAGTTTTCTCCCTAATTCTTCGGCCTTTATCTACAACAATTTTTTTGGCTTCTATGCCCCAACTGCCCATGGTCTCGACCGCGACTGGTACCACAATATATTGCGGTTCTAAGGCTGCATACTTCTGGTGCTTTTTGCTAGCTGCATCTTCGGCCGCAGCCGCAGGGGAAAGAGCCGTGCGGCCCAGGTGACTCGCAGCCACAGTACTGACGCAGGTCGCGTCCCAAACCAAGCATTTACCCCCCTCCACGGCACGAGAGTTAAGCCGTCCGGCCTCTTGCCATCCGATCTGGACAGGCCCGTTATTTAAATTATACATATTGTTATTGTCTAAAGTATATCCCATATATTTGTTTAAATTTAGTAAAGAAGTTCTCCTCATTAATTTAAATCTCCCACATGCATGGGAATAACAATATTTATTTGTATGTTTGGACAATGCCAGTTTTTGTATGAAACCTGATCCTACCTTCAATAGCTATGTGTGTCACATCGCTGGATAGGTATTTTTGAGCTGAATATAAGTTACTAGTATGGCGCCTAGTCCGAATCTTAGTCCGTTCCGAATTATTCTTTATTAAACACAGTAGTTTTACAAGATTCAAAAGCAATGTTATGAACATGATACTTTTATATTCGTGGGCTGCAGCCTGCAGCATACGAGACAAAATAACCGAACCCGAATTAATGTTCAATCAGTGTTCAGACCTTTCACTGCGCGTTCAATGGGAGCGAGAGTGAAAGACACCGCATGCCAAAATTGAACCGATCCAATTCAACACGGTTAGATCTTGTCATTTGTTAGGTAGCTCAATCGGCATTTATCGTTACTTTGATAATGACTTAATGAGATATCGACGCCCCCAAGGAATAAACCTGTATTGTACTATTACTGAGTTATTACTGTTATTGCATTTTCGGTATCTATGGGTCGGAATACACCTATGCAATTTTTTTCAAATTTTTCCTGCGATAATATCCAACTATTTACCTTATGACACCTTTGTTCTTCGGAAAAATGTTAATTTTTATGTACGAGAAGAATATCATAATACATTATTACAGATTCATTTTTGTGGCTACATTTCAGTAAAGTAATATTACTGCAAAATATTTTCTATTCATTACTGGTTAAAGCGATTACAGGTTTATTCTCGTGATCTATGAAATAGACATTTTCGGTAATACTCTGTTACAGTAATAATTTGGGAGCGTGATACACGTATTGGCCTTAACTGCGTCGCACTCGAAGAATCAGGAACGCGTTTCTACATGTAATACATTTTACTTACACAGGTTTAAATACACGGCGCACGCAGTTATCAGTTATTGCGATTGTTTGTTTACGCGAATCACGAAAATAAGTAACTAACTTTCGTGGTCCACCATGAAATCGAAATCCACTACGAAATATGTAAGGAACTTCATCCCTCGCACACTCAAGCTGTGGAATGAGCTCCCCGCGGTGGTTTTTGCCAAGTGACTGCAATATGGGGCACTTCATTCTATGGGGCATTAGAAGGTTTCTTCAGGGTCGGCAGCACGATCGAGTGTGACGCCGGTGTTGCACGCGTCCGTAGGCCACGATAACCACTTTCCATAAGGTGGACCGTGTGCTTGTCTGCCACCTAAGTGGTAAAAAAAATGTATGTAATAATATGGTCTAAGACAATCAGTGGGTCCCACGTAAAGCTATATCTAGGCATACTAGGTTTCAGTCTAAACGCATCCTTTAGTAATCGTTTTATACGATCAGTACCAATATTATTTTTGCTAAAAAGTAAAGAACGGTGATTATTTAGGGTACCGGAGGAACAACCAGCAGAAAACTGAGCAGTTAAAAGCAATGAGCGACCATCAGGTCCAGCGCCCGTACCGGCGGAGGATCACCGCCGCCCGTAAAGCTTCGCGACACCCAGGGAAAGCTGCCTGTACAGTGGGTGACGTTGTCTTTCACTATTGGGAATGCTGCATCCACTGGCTGGTATTGCGCCTCCCAACATCCGCAGAGGCGTGGCGTCATCCGTGGAGTAAGCTGGAGTCGGACCAGCGACATCCCATGAACGGCCAACCTCGGACGCCACAAAGGCTGAAGAGCCGCAGAAGGGCATGCGTTTCTCCCATTGACGGCGACCCCTCCCAAGCCAGAGTAGCACACTGGAGAGCACAAGGCTCGCTGCCGACCCCCTTTGTCCCGCTTTCGGAGAATCTGCCGCCTGGACATGATCTGCCTTGGATCAGATGGAAGTCTCTGGACAGACTCCGGACACGGGTCGGCCGAAGCAAAGAATGCCGGGCTAGGTAGGGGTTCTCAGGTGGGGCAGACCTGAGATGTGAATGCGGAGTTACACTACAGACAATGGCCCACCTGCTGACGTGTGCTACATGCCCACACACATGTACACCGGAGGACCTCATGTGCACCTCCGAGAGCGCTATCCAGGTAGCAGCACACTGGAAGAACACCATTAGAGAGTATAGGCCCCCATCGTCACGATAGAAGAAGAAGTGTTGAAAAACAACATTTTAGAAACCGATAGCTTTTTAGTACAGGGTACCAGGGCTGTGATGGCCAATTGGGGAACACGAACAACCCCGTTGCTTGATCGTCGATAATTTTCCCCATGCATTTTAATAATAATGCGAATGGAGGAAATGCATAAAAATAATAGTCGTGCCAATTTATTGTAAATGCATCGACTGTCATTGCTTCCGGGTCTTGCCTCCAAGCAATGTATCGATCACATTTGGCATTAGTGCAAGACGCAAACTATCTATTTGAGGTTCACCAAAGGTACCTACGAATATTATTTTGAAACGTGTTATTACTGGGTTCCCATTCTATGTCGGGATTTATCCTCCGGGACTCTTCATCAGCTGTATGATGCAAACAACCAAAAGTTACGGGTCACGCACCATTGTCAAATCTGACGAGCCACACTGTTCATGTGTGGGTACTGGATACCACCCTGGCAATTGACATAGCTGATTGCTGTGGTATTATCGACCGTAGCAATATTGCACAGTTAGCATCGTCTTTTACAATACTTTTTATGCCAAAAAGTACAGCTATTAACTCAATCAGTTAATATCTCACTCCTGGGCAGGCAGTAAAAACAACTTCGAGAAAGAAATAGCCAGAAGGAACCAACTGGAATGGGCAGCATTTGCCAAATTACGTCGGGTTTTCTCCTCGCCCCTACCGCAATGCCTCAAAACAAAGGTTTTCGATCAGTGCGTCCTACCTGTTATGACTTACGATACCGAAACGTGGCCACTGAAGGTGGGGATAGTCCACGACCCTAAAAGTCGCGCAGCGGGCTATGGAGCGAGCTATGCTTGGAGTTTCTTTAAAGGATAAAATTCACAACGAGATCATCCGACATAGAACTAAAGTTACCGACATAGCTCGCAGAATAAGCAGGCTGAAGTGGCAGTGGGTTGGCCACATCTGTCGCAGGACTGATGGCCGGTGGAGCAGACGAGTCCTAGAGTGGAGACCGCGAGAAGGAAAACGCGGGCTGAGACACCGGACACCCCCAAGCCAGGTGGACTGACGACATACGAAGAGTGGCTGGGACGGAATGTATGCGGCAAGCGGACGTTCGGCAAACGTGGCGCGTATTGGGAGAGGCCTATGTCGAGCAGTGGACTGCAATAGGCTAATTGATGATGAATTGATGAAGTGTATAGAACATTTATATCAAACGAAACGACGCGGGCGAAAACCTAAGACAGTTTCGTTGTTTGAGGGTTGAGGCTGATATTGTATTGGAACGTGTGTATCATCAACCTCGTCCCATAACCAAGGCGTTGCATACTGATTTACTATTATTTTTATGTAATAGTGGACCAATTCCACAGTATTACCACCCATTTTGTTTCTTTAGTTTCTGTAGAAAATAGTGATCAAGATAATAATGATGATAACAATGAAAATAGTGCTTGAGTAAGGTTTTTATTTCTTTATATTTTTTATATTACAATTGTGGTCTCATTAAGGACTTTTTACCCATTAAAAACAATATTATGAAATTTTTTATGAATTTTCCTTAATTTTCCCTTAGAGATACCGATAGTAAATTTATTTACATAATCTGTTAAAACAATTACATTAAAATATGATTACCAGAAAGATCTATAATAATCCAGTTACTATACTTTACCATTATAAGGTTATGAAAATGTTTACCGTAATAAGTCGGTAACTGAACATTACATTTTTCTGCTAATGAAAGAATACATCGTTGGAGAACTCAGTAAAGTAGTGTTATGTCTATGATTTTTAAAGAAATTATTTTTAAATTACAAGAATAATTCGGTAAGTAGACGTTGCTGGAATATTATTGATTGTTCATGATGGTAATATATCAATACCCTAAAAACTGTTAGAAATTATTTTCGGTAATTTGAACTTTGGCGAATATCTAATTCTGTGTTTAATCAATAGTCACATGGCTAACTATGATCTGTTTGGGCAAAAATTAGCTTTCCCGTCGTATTAAAATGTTGTCTTAATTATCTTTTATAGAAAAGCTAGAACCGAAAAACACTAAATCTTTTCTCCTGTAAAATTTGATTTTTGCGATTACCGGTTTATTCCTCGGGGGCGTCGATATGTAATTTTGAGTGAAAACGAAAAATGAAAAAAAAATACATAGTTTGTAATTTTTATAATACGTTTTTGAATCTTATTTTAAGAATGTATCTACTGATTTTTCTATACATTGGCGTGACATGTTGCGTCGATTGCGCATGTGCTGCAGGGTTTGAAGTGACGTAAAATACCTACTCGTCTCACTACAACCTCGCCTTACTTGCCTTAAAGTTCTCGTGTAACTAACGTGTTTGCGACTGTCTATGTATGTTGCATAGTCGCATAAAAGGCATTATGCCGTTGACTTATAAGCATAACTTTTTCACATCTTCAAGATGGTGGCAGACTTGAGTATAGACATATCCCCAAAAACGGTCTTAACAGAGAGACAGGTGGCCAACAGAGTGGCCACGGATTTTTAAAATCATCACACGTACGCGTACAATCATAGGAACTGAGTAATGATAACAATTTGCACAAAGTTACAAAAGAATTTTAAAATTCGGTCAAACATGTCGAGATCAACGAACTATTACAATAAACAACATTCAAACGAACTTGTCGACTTTAAACGCAGAACTTTTAAAGAAATCCGGTGTATTCAACAAGCCGTTTATAAATGCGTGTGGTCGGAATATATTTATAACCTTAGTAGAAATATAATCGTATCCACTCTATTTTGATAAGGCCAATGTACTTTAGTACAAATACGTTCAACATTTGCATTTCAATAATAATTATGTTGATGTAACGGCAATTACCACTGAATTTGGTGACGTCAGATCAGACATCATTATGTGAAAAAAAAAACATTCGCTCAATATGTGTGGACTAAAATTGTCTAAATAAAAAAAAAAATAAAAAAAATACTTAATAGCGACTTGCAGTGTAGTAGCATCATATTTCGAATAGCACGTTGGAGAAGAAAACCTTGCCCTTTTCCCTCATCCTGTTATTTCCTACCTCTCTCTATGTCTACAGCCGGCTCTCGTTGTACGGCGACTTCATTGGTCGAATAGACCTCTAGAGACTCGAGTCTTCTCGACAATACGACAGATTACTTATATTTCTGGTGGTGCAACAGCCTTAGCACGGTAGAGAATAGTCATATCTCCCGCCTGAGCATCCTCGATCAGCGAAATCAGTCGTTTTAGGCACATGACAGATTTTTTGTGCTATTTACAAAAGTGCATAGTGCCGTGCTATGGGGGCAAATGTTTATAATAGTCCACTGTAAAAAAAACTACTTTTGCTAATCAAAAAAATACATTCGAATAAATAAGAAAATATTGTAAAATAGTAGGTAGAAAATCCCCTTCATCAGCCTCACTGAGGTCGAATATATTAACGGGGTTAAGATTGATCAATCTTTTATCACTTCCAATAAAATTTACACACGAATGTTAACCAATGTTGCCACATTGATTTCACAACACAGCAAGATACATTTATTTATAGAAGTTCATCCGCTGCAGTCATTTTTATAATTTTTGAACATGAACCGTTACTGTTCACTGGAATTCAGGAGCAGAACTAACTGAGTAACTGACTATCGACTGCGAATCGACATGGTTTAGCTTTCCTCTTTTGTTATAACCACACCTTAGTCGCAAGCCAGAGAAAGGAATTAAGACTCCAGCAAGATTCATGCAGACTTTTTTTTATACAACTTGGTGGCAGACAAGCACACGGCAAAATGATTACCGTGGCATATAGACGTATGCAACACCAGGAGAGTCACACTGGTGTTGCCGACCCTGAACAGAGAGTTTTTGTGCCGTCAGTTCAGAACACAGAACAGGACAAGCCTATGGTCTTCCCACTCACAACACAATAAATCTCCAGCTCTGGCCACCCTAATCAGATTCACCGTCGGGAACACAACACGGGGTTATTATGGCCGCAGTATTTTGTAGGGCGGAGACAGACTTACGGACAGGCATGACGCAAACAGAACAATCGTATCTTTTCTATACAAACAATTTCTTTTCTTTATGAAAGATCACTAAACGGACGCAAACTTCTGTAATGTGTCCGAGTCTTACGTCTGTTGAAACACAACAGGCTTTTCTATCTATTAGCTGTGAAAAGTAGCGAAAATTTAGCTTTTGTAATTGGTTGTATTGAATCCTCAAATTGGGTCGATACAATAAATCCCAGGGTGTAGGGAATCTGTAATTGAATGAGGATGAATCACATAATGGAATATTGTATTTTTAATCAGTATACCAGGTGCGCTATACCTTTCTGAGTATCCTATTTTTTAAATAATCAAAATCCGTCAAGAAATGACGAAGCTATTAGGGATTTCTTAACGAGTACTTAAAAACGTCCGCTTACACTGCGATTTAGACGATGACGTCATCTGTTATGAACGCGTCCCGACTAGCGCAGTCGCCAGTCAGTCAGTACAAATTCTTTCGTGGATCGACTAGTAGTGCTTGCGTTTTATTGGTTTTTCTTAGTACTTTATTTGTGTTTTAAGTTCTTTGGTGATTATTCAAATACAGTTTGTTTTTAAAATACTTTATAATATACGTAGTTCGTCCTAACGCTTGTACTTATTTACCTACCTTATGATGTTCTGTCGAAAGTTGTACCTACTGTGTAATCAAGCGAGTAATAAGCCACGTTAGAAATGACGTGAAATAACTGAAGCTAGTATAATACAGGTTCAGAAAAGGAAAAGGTATTAAGTTTTATATTAAAATGAAGTACCTACTTAAGTAGGTATTGCCGTCATGACCACTTCAAAAGTATTTAGGAGACTTATTCGTAGTGGTGCAAGTCTGTAACTTTTAAAAATGATAGAATAGGTAGGTAAGTATATAGTATACGCCTGCAGGATAATCTCTAGACTGAATTTTGTTATCATGTATAGACATAGGTAGATACGCAATATAGGTATTTAAACTTTCATGGCCTTTCACATTACTATTAAGGTCCAACCCCACCAAACGGACGGCATCGGAACGGATTTTACAATCTTTAAACAAAATAAATCTTATATCACAGCATTTAAAGTTTATATTACCAAGTCTCGCATGACAGCTTGACGTGCGTCATGCCGCCGCACGTCGCTGTCAAGCTGTTGTGCGTTACTTGGTAATATAAACTTCAAACACTGTGATAATAAGATTTAATTTTGTTTAAAGATTGTAAAATCCGGGCCGATGCCGTCCGTTTGGTGGGGTTGGACCTTTATTGGAAGCTCCAAACAATACATGGTAAATATCTCGATAGTTCTAATAGTAATAGGTACACAATACCTATTTACGTCAAAATGATCTTCGCAACAATGTAAAACACTTTTGCTTGAAAGAGGAGTTTTATCATCTCTTCTCATTACTTTAACCCATTTTTTTCTTATCTTTGCATCTCTCGGAACATAAAAAAAACAGTTTATTAGGCGTAGTAACACTTGTATTCTTGCATTTTGGCACAATACAATATTTGTATGGGGGCATTATTACCACCGAAACAATAACAAACGTTCCAGTCTATACACTACAGTGGACTGCGTTGCGTCCGAACGCCCGCCTGAGCGCTCGCATCACACCGCACCGCACGTTTCCCGCTCTTACGTATAACGCTGAAGTTCTTCATTGTAATCAAATAGTTTGAATAGCAATTTTAATCTACATTAAATGCACAATATATTGAACGTATTTAATTGGATAAGGAATGATACTGTATTGTTAAAAATAGCTTCGATAATGACACATTATTATTTTGTAATTTTTAAAAGATAAAAATGATTGCTATGGGTTTTTCTTAGGAGATAGACATATGCTATCGCGGACTTTTATGTAGACCTTTTTAAGTTATATATTTCCGCAGTACATTATCTTATTCTATCATCAATAGTTTTCGCAGCGCACGTCACGCGACGTAAGAAATATTTTAAGTAATTTTTTTACATTTTGGATTTCATTATTGAAGTTTTAGTAAGGATTCCTAATTTGTTTGAAAATAAAATAAAGTCTATGTTAGTCAGTGATAATGCAGCTTTCTAATGGTAAAAGAATTTTCGAAAACGGTCTAGTAGTTTTTGAGTTTAATCGAATACAAAAATACAAATCTTCCCTCTTTATTACTATGTTAACATAGATGTATGGAATTCTGCCGGATTTGTTGACATTTATGAACACTGCTCCGCTCCCTTTTGTAGTAGCGTGATGTTATATAGCCTATAACCTTCATCGATAAATGGACTATTCAACAGAAAAAGAGCTTTTTAATTCGAACCAGTGGTTCCTGAGATTAGCGCGTTCAAACAAACAAACTCTTCAGTTTCATAATATTATAAGTAGGTATAGATATAGTTATTTTTATTAAAAAAAAATATTGAAGTAAATAGCACAAAAACTATATTATTAGAAGCTTTATAAATTACTTAAAATCCGTACAAAATTTCAAAATTATACGTTACGAAATAAAACAGCTATGGAGTCTTAACCCAAAAGAGCCCTACGTCTTCATACTCTCCATAGCGGCGGCGCGCGCTGTCATAACAGATGACGTCACACAGTATTTTGGCGCGGCGGCGAGCGTTTTTGAGATTACTGCATTAAAATTGCTGTATCTTCGTCATTTTTGATCGGATTGAAATAATTTTTTCACAGTGTTTATTGTTTTTTTAATCATTATAAATCTGCGTACTCAGCTAAAAACGTGAATGATCCTCATTGAACCAATCCCGTATTTTTACTCAACTTTAGAAACAAGAATTATTGAATTGTTCTGCTGAGAAATTGTTAGTACCCAGCACGGATACTCAAAACGTGCCCAGTAAATTTGCCCTGATTACATCGATACAAGAATGTAAATGGCGAAAATATATACTTGCGGTGATATAATTTAAATGCGAAATACAAATACGGGCGTAGCACTTGTACAAGTAAATTGATACAAATAAGCTGGTTCACTTCACACCTCTTGACGACTATCATCAGAGTTTTCACCAAACAAAAACTACGAGTAATTACTGATGTTCTACTGACAGAACATCGGTTATAAAAAGTTAATTGAATAGAATCAGAAAAAGTGCGCGGAAGTGCTATAGAATGCTGAATGATAAATGGGTGCTAAGTAGACGTGGTGTTGTAAACAAAATAATGAATCAATCGTTATTACACACTTAGGAACGATTAGGCATTGTAACGGAGCTGATACAACGTTTTGGGTCATAGAAAATTTTATCATACATTTGCTTGAATGTAAGGAGATTCGGGTGCTTCGGCATTCACTACTTAGTAGATGTCACACGCCTGTATATTTTCTAAGGTCTTCACTCTTCTTCTTTGGGGATAGGTAATAGGTATACAAGCGCCGATAGGATGATTAGGAGATATTCATACATTTTATACTCATTCAGTCAGTGAAAAACATGTTTGAATGTAAGGAGAATCGGGTGCAATGAAATACATTAGGAGAGGCTATAATCATGCAGGCTGCGGAGTAGAGAATACGAGAAGTGGATTTTGTACAACCGGACCTCAACCGGGATCGGTGCCTGAATGAAGAAGATACGGTTTCAAAGCTCAGGCCGAGGGAATTTCGTGTGATATGAGTTTTCTGGCCTTCAGCTATGTTTATCGCATATTGCTGGTGAGTGGGTGTGCTTCGTTATTGCAAGCCAATATCGAAATGCAATAAAGAAGATAACGGGCATGCATGACATACAGTTCGCTATCATTATTCTTATTGATGATTACACCATTGTAAAACAATTTGCCGCAGATATTACACCATTTTTGTGGAGTCATAAAATAACAATATAAGACGGGCCTTTGATCATGTTAATCTATTTTTTATACCACTTAGGTGGCAGATAAGCTCACGGTCCACCTGATGGAAAGTGGTTACTGTGGCCTTTGGATATATGCAACACAACGGGCGTTACACTCGCGCTGCCGACCCCGTAAACACCTTCTAATGCCCTTCTTGAAGAACCCCATACTGTAGTCGCTTGGAAGAACCACGGCACTTCATTTGTTAAAGCATTATCGTCGGTAAATATTGATGATATAAAATAATCATCATTCCAGACTCAATCCAAGTAGTATCAAAAGCTGGTAGGTACTAGACCTGGATTCCGTTGTCCTACGTTTATAACCCCCGACAAAAAAGAGGGGTGTTATAAGTTAGTTTGACGTGTGTGTGTGTGTGTGTGTGTGTGTGTGTATGTGTGTGTGTGTGTGTGTGTGTGTGTGTGTGTGTGTGTGTGTGTGTGTGTGTGTGTGTGTCAGTCAGTCTGTCTGTGGCATCGTAGCTCCGAAACGGCTGAACCGATTTCGAGCTATGGAGAGGGCTATGCTCGGAGTCTCCCTGCGAGATCGAATCAGAAATGAGGAGATCCGTAGAAGAACCAAGGTTACCGACATAGCCCAGCGGATTAGCAAGTTGAAATGGCAGTGGGCAGGGCACATAGCACGGAGGACTGATGACCGATGGGGTCGAAAAGTCCTCGAGTGGTGGCCACGTATCGGCAAGCGCAGCGTAGGACGTCCACCCACAAGGTGGACAGACGACCTCATTAAGGCCGCGGGAACGCGCTGGATGCGAGCCGCTTCCAACCGGTCCTATTGGAGATCTATAGGGGAGGCCTATGTCCAGCAGTGGACTTGCTATGGCTGAAATGATGAAAATGATGACTATTACATTATTACCTACCCTAAGTATTGACCCTTTTGTCATTTGTCTCGTCGGGTGACCGCCGTCTGACCGTTAGGGGGGTATAGAGCATACCAAGGGTAGGTACTTAGGGTAGGTCATAATGTAATAGTTATTATTTTACGTTTTATAGGTTCTTTTTGGGTCGGGGGTTTTTTACATTTTTAATCTCTTCCTAATGTGGTATTTCTTTGCAGTAATGGTCTATGTCGCATTCACCTCGAATTTGCTCTCTTGTACTCTGTGTCCGCCCACCTACACTGGCGAGAATCTGTGTAACTGTAGGCTTTAGACGTAAACGCGATTGGCACTAAGATGAAGAAGAATATAAGATTAAACAGTTTACCTGGGATAAATTATATGTATTTTCTGAGAAAAATGCATCAAAATCCTTTGCCTATTTAGGTGGTGTTAGTGGAAATACCGACAACGAGACAGACAGGCGCTGAAAATAGATTTGTCTTATATTTGAATAAGAAAAATGTTAGCGCCGAAATGTACTGAATTGAAAATTTGAAAGATGATTGGATGAAGTCAAGGGCCCGCGGGTCAGTCTCTGGAGGTTAACAAAATTGGATTTCGTTGATGAATTTCACGTCTATTCTCATTTCTCTAGCTTTGTTATCCAAAGCTTGTTAGGAATGTTAGGTCGGCATAAAGTTAATAAAAAAATAATTAGTAATATGTATAGTAACTATGCAAAGTCACGATTTTTATGGCGAAACAGCATTCACCAATGAAATTAACATTGAATTTTCAATCGATAGAGAAAGAAGATCGACTGTAAGGTAACTCGCTCAAAAGGGGTAAAAACCTTTCGTCAATTAATGTAGGTTTCACAAAAGCATCTGTTTCCACGAAAATAGACTTCGTCGATAATTTGTTTTATGAAAACAAAATAGTATTCTAAGTTCGATCAAATGATTACCTGTGAAGGCAAACCCGTCACAGGTATTATTTGATCGAACTTAGATTACTTTTTCAAATCGACTAAAATTTTAGAATAAACATAACACTATTCAGTGATCTGTACTTACAGCGCTCGTTTAGGTAATGTGGTAACCTTGACAAGAATTGCATTTAAATTGAGTTTTTTTTGTTCTAACAGAGGTTGAGGCTAGGTACAATAATAATGAATGCTTTTAATCCGAGGAGCTTGCTGCACTTCGTACCTTCTGTTGATTTCTATAATGCCGTGAAAGGTCTTAAGAAAGCGTATAAAAACTTTTATTGCTTGTATCGCCACATACAATAAAGTATACGGTGGTTACTTGTCATGTTAGTATACAAGAAACGTGAGTAATGTGTGTGTAATAAATGAAATAATTAGATTTTTGTACCTGTAAAGTAAAGTACACTTATGTACAGTCAGCGATCGTGACTGCAAAGTCTCAAATGAGTTAGTACCATGCATAAGAGCAAATCAAACAGTTTTATTGATTGAAATTGTATTATTGTCCGAACTAAAGGTGGTGGTGTGTACCAAATATCAGAACAATCAGTCAATAATAAAGGGGAAAACTAAGGCATTAAGATTATTTTGAGTAGGTACCTACTTTGTTCATCAAGATCAGATTGATCTGATGCTGACTGTACTGGGTACACGCTAATAAACTAAGTTTATAGGTAGGTAGGTAACTTGTCAAATTAAAATCTTGAATTTAAAATGAAAATGTTGATGCCTCGGTAGCAAATAGGTACATTAGCTCCCGGGTTTGGTAATGGATCGCGCATTGTTATGTTTTTTTTTTTTAGTTAGACAATAATTCACAGTGCCAGCAGTTTTAGTAGAACTAAGAGTATTACGTGGGATCGAAATAAAATGTGAGTGTTACATTAACTCTTACTTCTTCGGAGAACGCCATAAATTCCTATTTAAGATTGTAAAATACATAAAAATATCCTAAAATTCAGTAAAATTAAACGATGGATCGGTAGGTGTGCCAATATTTTGTGAATGCGTGACTGTTTCCGTCGTGTCGCGGTAATATTTATAGCAAACCAGAGTCTAATGGAACTTCACGTTTAAATGAATATAAAAATAACTTCCTTTTTGTTTTGATTATTATGTCGTTTGTTTGTTTGTTTGAGCGTGATTATCTTGTTTATTTGGTTGAACGCGATTAGCTCAGAAACTCCTGGTTGGAATTGAAAAATCTTTGGTGTTTAAATAGTCCGTTTGTCTACGAAGATTTTAGGCTATATATCATCACGCTACTACACAAAGGGGCGGAGTAGTGATCATAGTAGTGACCGGCAGATTTCCATACATTTTTGGAGGTTAAAAAAATAGAAGTTTCAAAATATGCCACGGACGAAGCATAAGAAGCTACAAGCTTCAGATCTTTATTCAAAAACATTCTTCATGCCAAGAACAAAAGGAAATTCTTTTTGTCTGAAGCATAACGCATACCTGCACTTCCAGTAAGGTTAAAGATACACATAGGTAAAAGGACTAGATATTGTAGAATGTTACTTTGTTAGTGCGTGGCGACATAATTACTAAGACTAGTAAACTTCATAGACATGAAAAAACAGTGCAAAGGTTAGTTTCCACTAAATTGTATAGACGCAAACAGGTACATAATCCAATAAAAAATATGAGATCTTGAGTAATACCCTCCTACTTCGCTTCACGTGTACAACTTTCCTATCATTGTTTGATTTGCCTAGATACTCTGAAAGTCAAAACATACTCACAATATGGAGCATACTATGCACAGACAGCTGTTGAATTCTCTTCTCTTCGATATCGCCACAACGCCGAATGAAAACACAACACTGTTGTTTGTTAAGTCAATGTTAACAAGCCAAACTCCAATGTTATTAGCTTTGTAATACAGTTTAACAATTGCACGCACAGATAGCTATAATGACATCAAAACAATTGCATATAATGTGATTATTTATTTTCGTCGACTGTAAGAACTGCGAACGCACAGCTGTCGCGACAACGACGCGACATTCGTCTCGCCCGCTCTTGTTCCCAGAACGAACTGTTTGATTTTATTTCGAAATGAACGAATTAAACTTAACAAAGGAATGAGTGAGTTAAATTCTAAATGTGAATGAATGAACTAAAAAAACAATAAGAACGAACTAAATGAAAAATGTTACCAGCTTATGCATTGAGCAAAGAGTATAATATTGGGCTTCGTTGAAAAACTGAAAGTCTATGGTTTATGAGATCGTAAAGTACAGTTTTGCACAAACTTTAGTCTAGATTTACGGTTTTATATTTACGTAGTGTACTAATCACTAGTCAGATAGAATAAAAGTTTCAAATATGAACCAGTTAAAACGACCAATTTCTTATTAAGTTGTTGTTTATGATGTAAAATGTCCTAAAATCTTAGAGTATCTATCTTACTAGATACTCTAAGCCTAAAATGCTAACAGGGTTGTTGAATTAATTGGAATTTTATCCCCAATAAATATCACGTCGTCGGGGTCGCCTATAACGGGGACCAAGACCGGTCAGGGTATCTAGGATATCCTTTATAGGACACATGCACACGGACACACTACATCAGTTTCCTGGGCACAGAAACCGTTGTGGATATGACGAACAGTTCGGTTCAAGACCGACATACTCACCTCATCGCTAAGCGAAGCCTCGTCATACCTCGGGATGAGACACATATCTTAAACTTACGTCGCGAGACAAACGAGCACTGATTGTTTTGTAATAATCTATGCTTGGTGAATTTCAGCTTGTCCACCGCCGCACCGGCGCCGTAGCACTCCGTCCTATTTTCAAAAGAGAGACATGTGTACTGCGCGTATAGAGTACACTACAGGTCAACGTTTTATGAGGTATCCCGTATAAGTACCTATGTTCTATGCTTGGTCATGTTAAACGCCATTCACGCGCGTAGAACCATGGGCAACCACTAGTTACATAATAAAAAAAATGTTGTACCCTTATTCACATTCGCATTTCACTATCTCACACCAAGTTAAGGTAAGTGTACCAATAATAGACACTTTAAGGACAAATCAAATTTCAATCTAAAAAATTAAACATATTAATTTAAGCATGGTCGTTACATCCTTTTTTAACTGTTACAGCAACATTTAGACACACATTTGCGCATAAGATCTTTAAAATCTATCATTTTCTAATCTATCTTTAAATAAAAGTATTAGGCACTTGGTCGAAAACATCAATAATAGACATCATCGTCCCAATAATAGACACCTATTTGTACCAATAATAGACACTTTATTTTCTCTTTACAAAATTGAATATATGCATCAGAGAATGACCGTTACATATTTTTTAACTCCCGACGACGTATAACGTATAACGTATAACCCGCGCCACGTATCTTGGACCTAAAATGTGCTCAAAATGTGCCCTATACGCGCAGTATACATTGCTTGGGTGTCTTTTGAGGATAGCACGGAATGCTACTGCGGTAGACGAACTCAAATTCACCAAGCATAGACTATTACAAAGCAATCTGCAGGCGCCAGAGCCTCGTATGTCTTACGATTTAGGTCCAAGATACGTGGCGCGGGTTATAACAATTTTGGGGTGTTACAAGTTTGACGTGTCTGTGTGTGTGCGTGTGAGTCTGTGACGTCGTAGCTCCTGAACGGATGAAACGCATTTGAAAGTTTTTTTTTGTTTGAAAGGTGAATTAGTCGGGAGGGACCTTAGGTATGTTTGACAAAAAATTGGTCCAAGATGGCCACGGCCAGAAAATTGCGAATTACATTTCTTCTCATAACTACCTTAATATGCGTATCAAATGAAAGGGCTTGACTAGTAGATCAATATTTATAGAGTAAAAAATTGAAAAAAACCTTACACAATAATACCCTCAAAGAGTAAAAACATAAATCGTGTTGTTGTGATTCAATTGTTGTTAAGTCGGGGGATTCCTACCTAGTGAAGCACTTCGACATGGTATCGGACCGATTCAAGTGGGGTATAAGGGGGGAATGCTGGATAAAATTTTGATTAAAGATGTCCTTCTTGATGAAATGATTAGGAAGGACCACGAAGGAGTGCGGTAAATCAATCAATTAGCCTATTGTGGTCCACTGCTGGACATAGGCCTCCCCAATATGCACCACGATTGCCGATCCTCCACCTTCCACATCCAGTCTGTCCCAGCCACCTTTCGCAGGTCGTCAGTTCATCTGACTAGGGAGTGTCCCACCTTCTGTGTTCGAAAGTGTCTAATAATGGTACAGTGTCTATTATTGGTCACTTACCTTAACCTAACTAAAAATTATAGACTTTTGACAGTTAGAAATGTTTTTTTTTGTGTATAAATATTTCTGGCAACACCAATCTTCCTTCCGTCCATTTTCATTTCGCAAACTTAAAAAAACGACGACGAAAAAGAAAAAGGCATTTCTCTCTTTGTTAAATTATTTCTTGGTGTTGGATAATGTGAGCTGCCTATGGTTAATGTTGTTTAGTATTAATATATCTAGTTTTATCAAGGTGACTCAAAGGAAACAGCGATATAACTGTAAGTTTTATGACATTTGATTCGATTTGTTTGTAAAGTGAGAAAGTGACCGTTTGTCGGTCATTCTCAGTCGGCGCAGATGCGATCTAATTTCACATCTCAGTTTAAAACGACCAGACTAATAAATGAACCAGCTCGTAATAATTATTGGTTCCGCAATATTAACCAGGTAGCCATTATGATATTCGAAAGCAAGTGTCGTTGAATCACCGTTTCTTATGCATTTTATCACATTTGTGATTGGTATTAATTGATTGCTGCGGTTTCAAACGCACGCCTATAGATTAAGAAAGTTGGTACACAATTGTTCCATGTTATATCAGATACATAGTGCATGTTGTATGAGTCAGTTATTATTCATTGATATTCAAATTCCTTAGAATGCTTGTTGACCTGGGCTTTGTTTACCATAGTATTGTTTCTACGAATGTTGATAATTTAATAGGATAATTTACTAATAGGAAATCACTTTTTTTCCGTCTATTTTGATAATTGAAGAGTACTTTTTGATAACCTTGCAAGGGAAACTGCATTCTTATTTGAAAGGTCAACTGTAAAGTACACTTTGCATGTTATATTATGGCCAGTGTTGACCTCAGTCCTTTAAAGGAAGTAAGCGAATAATGCATGCTTACCCACATATGGATCATATCACTGTAATATAAGGACAAAAAGGCAGTTGTTAACAATTATAATTGCAAATATTGGCATTGAGACATCCTTATTTACAAATATTTTGTTAACCTTAGTAACTTGACTAAAAATAAAAAAGCAGGATCAAAATCATGTCTATCTTTTTTATTATCTATAAGTAATATTCTTTGTTGGTTGAATTATATTATATTATTAGTACCTTATCGGTTACAGCAATTTCAGTTTTAACCTTTTAATATTATTGTAATGAACAGTTATTATAAATTTCACAAGTGAAGAAAGATATCTTTGAAGTGAATTAAATGGTGACACTTCAGATTCTGATAAGTATAAGCAGTAACTAGGTTATACAAGTTTCTATCTTGAATAAATTGTATACAATACAAATAATAGGTCATACTGTTTGATGTCATTCAACCTTTCATTATTATCTATCCACACTCTTTTCATTCTTATCGAGATGCACTAAAATCTGGTAAGTCCAGCTGTGACAGAGAGGTTATCAGAAGCCTGTCAATTCCATGCCTGGACATGAGGCCTGGCCTCACATTTTCTGTGCCATTCTTCCATAATTTGAGTACACAACAAAGTCACTATTGGTATTGATGTACAATAATATAACCTGCCTACTAACTATAGTACATATATACAGATCATGTTTGGTGCTGGAAATTAAAAAAAATATATAGAGTAGAGTACTGTGAACCTATAAAAATTCCAGGATTTAGAATATGGCAAATCTATGGAAATATCAGGTTTAGAATCATATGACTGGTACCATCTGAATATTTTCTTTTTAAAGTTATCTTGCTAATGGAACTGTCTTTTAAAAAAATACTTATACTCAATGTTGAAAGCAATCTTACTGTGACAGAGAATACTCTCACACAGTAAGATTGCTTTCAACATTTACATTTTGTATAATATTTATTTAAATTCCAAAACTTGTTTTTTTACTTTTATCTTATAAGAAAGAATTCTTTACTATAATAAACAGTATTCAAAACACAAACATAATGTGTTACTATTTTTAGTTACAAAAAATTATTCAACTGCTACACAGACTATAAAAATATACACATAATATCTAGATTTCATTTCGTACTAGTTCTTACTTGCATTATGTTTCTTTTCCAATTATCAATTTCATTATTCTAATAAGTAACAAATAAGAATTTCTCTCCAGGGTCAAAATTGAACAGCCTCACATAATACAAAATGGAGGATGAAAGTGAATATAAAAAATTACCAACTGAAGAGAAATGCGTTCACAAGCTGTGGAAGGCCCGAGTGGCTGGATATGAAGAAGCCATCAAACTCTTCAATCAGATTGACGATGAAAAATCACCCGAGTGGAATAAATATTTAGGACTGATTAAGAAATTTGTAACTGACAGTAATGCGGTGGCCCAGGAGAAAGGTACGTGGTTTTATCTGATACCTATAGCTTTACTAAGCCATCAGCATCATTAACCTTTTGATGGGCAACATAATTATTTTATACCTACATGAGAAGCAAAATATCGTTGCGAAGTGGTTATACATCAGCCAACAAGTATGATAACAAGTCTATTAGCCTATTGTAATCGGTTCCTGAACATAAGCATTATGTGTGTCATAGCACCTGGTCGACTTTGAGTGGTATATTTGACTTTCTGGAAGTATCTGCAGTCTGACTTCCCAACCCTGAGTGGAAAGCTTGCTCCAGAGCCTCATTACTTGTTTACCAGATGCACCAACATCCAGGCCAACTTGGTTTGGGTCTCAATGATGTTAGTAGTGCTCTGTACACCCTGTCTGCTTTAAAGCCCAAGCTCTACTCCTAATCTTTCTCTTGATATGACTTACCTTGGCTTTGCAAGAGTGACTGCCATATTACCTTCCTACCCCAAGAGGATAGCTAGCACCAAAGCTTCTGAATGTCAGCACATGTTGGCTTGAGTCAGAAGGCCTGATAGAACCCCCTACAATTAAACCAGAACCAGAACCTTGTCTGTGCAGATAGACAAAGTATTATAACAATTAATGGGATATTTTTTTTGTTTTTTTGGGATTTATATAATTTTTATTTACTTTGTCGTGTTTCCGACATTTTGGCACTGTATGTGTAATGTTCCGAGTTGATTCAAAAACATTGAGCTAGTATTTTTTTTAGATTATTGTGCCATATCACCTTTAAAATTAATTACAATGTACGTAACTATAAAAATGATAAAAATACGTCTTTAATTAGACTGTTACCGGTCGGCAGGGGTCGACCTTGACCGACATGCGCTGACCAAATAGGCGTTGTTTTAACAAAATGCAGGTCACACATCCGCACAGGTACGGTTGGTGCGTATAATGTTTACTGACAGTAGGACATGCTCATGAGGTAGGTATGGATCTTCTGTCGAAACCTGAGAAGGCCCTGGTTCTACTAGCGTCCGAGGAAAATGCTTTATGGAGCCACTTGAGCAGTCCAACTGCGGCATTACCTACAGAATACCGCCGCTAGAATAATCTCGTATTGTGTTCCCAGCGGTGAGTAGGATGGCGAGAGCTCACTAGAAAGTTTTTGTGCTGTCAGTGGGAAGACCAAAGGCCTATTGTCCTACTTTGTCTTCTGCAATGACGGTACCGAAACTGTTCTAACAGGGTCGGCAGCATGAGTATGACTCCATTAAAGTTTACACGTCTATATAGACTACTGGCCCGTGTACAAAAATGATGGGTCATTTGAACCACCAGGTGACCTATATAGAACGATATAAGAACATAAAATAATAAGATTCAGCACTATGCCGTCACTTGTAAGCTGTCCAACTGAGTGCAGGTGAGTACAGGTACAAAGTACAGGTAGAGTGAGTACATTTTGGTCATATATTTTTGTACGGCATTCTTACCATCGATAGATCCATGAAAATTAACAAGCAAACGCGTAGTGCTGTACAAAAAATGGTGAGCCACAAAGTCGGAATTTTTATTTTATTTTCCGACATTACCAGGGTAAATTTGGTCATTTGATTTTGTACGGCATCAGTTTCATAATATTTCAATACTGCTTCTAATCCATTATTCCGCAACGCCGTACAAAAATCATGCGACATGGTGAAGTAATCGTGGGTTACAACCCCCTCTTCTTCACCTGCACTCAGTTGGACAGCTTACAAGTGACGGCATAGTGCTGAATCTTATTATTTTATGCTCTTATATAGTTCTATAAAGGTCACCTGGTGGTTCAGATGACCCATCATTTTTCTACACGGGCCAGTAGTCTATAGGCCACGGTAACCACTTTCCATCAGTGCTGTGTGCTTGTCTGCCACTTAAATGGTATAAAAAAACTACACCCCGCCATCTGAAGATCCGAGACGGCGTGCGGTTTCGGTCGGTTTGAGTCTAACCCCGCGTTTACATACTGCCGCTCGCATTGCTCATCGTGTTGCCGGCAATATTCGCACGATTAATGCCCTAGCGTTCAAACACGCGCATCATCGTGTTGGTCCGCATTACAGTATTCGCCCTGCAACGGAGACGGACGTAAACGTATGGAGGACAACGCTGTAGCAGTGTACGCATTATGCTTTTACAGCATAGCGAATTAATTAAATAGATTATTAATAAAAACTATCACTTTCAACTACTATACACTTTCCGTAGATCGATATAAATATTTTTTAAAGTAAATATTCGAGGAGCAATAACGAAAGCCGTGTTTACTGATTAGCGCCATCTAGCGGTCTCGTATAGTTCATCGCGCTAGTATTGCCGCTCCTTTGACTCGCGCCGCCAAGCCGACATTCGCAGCAACTTACGCGGCAGTACTCACGGCATGACGAATATACCATTCACACCACGTCTCTGCCCACTTCTCTTGCCACTTCCCTCGCTCTGCCGCGAGTATGTAAACGCAGCTTAACATAAAAATATATTTGCTATCGGTACCATTGAAAATTATCAGTGTGACAATACATTTAGCCGTGACCAATGCCGTTTGAAAGCAGTGGCTATATTGCATTCTTAAATTTTATCAAAATATTTATGAATTTTGTGTATAATATTACTTATTATGTGCAATGTTGAATCATTAAACTCATAGAGCGTTCTTTTCTGTTGCATTAGTTACATTTTGTGTTATAATTGATTTGTTTATGATCTCGTGATGCGTCTATTTGCGTCATTGTGCAGTTCTGAGTTCAAACTCCGAGCTGGACAATGTATTGGAGTTTTCTGTTTAGTTTCAGTCTAAAAACTTAGGTACGTACGGCGTACAGTGACGGCAATAGGATAACTTTTATCATTATCATCGTCCGAACGCCATATGGTTGGTAATTTGGGTGCCACTACTTGCTGTCAAACTTGTTTCCATCGTTTAGACAGCATGCCCACCTTCCATCGCATGGTCCTACCCGCCTTGCGGCCTAAATGGACCGAATCTTGAGAGACGCAGCCGGTACGTGCGACTGCTCTTTCCCGGCTACGCTTCTTGAGGGTCCCTACAAATTTCCTGACGCATCCCTGATCTCTTCCTGTCCCATATGCATCCAAAGCTCATTGGAGTTCGAGGTCAGCTCTCCTAGTCCTCCTTTCCTTGTGAATTGGTTTATTTTAGCTTTTACGGAAGCTACTGCCGTCTGATCCTGACGAGACTAACACCTGCGTCAACCAGCAGGTGTAGTGACTTGCAGATGAGGTCGGCCGAACAACCAAATTTATTTGTACACACAGGCCAGCTCAATTCATTCATTCATGTCCGACTCAAATATATCTGGCGTAATTCGGCTATTTTACCTGCCTACCCCCTTCAGATAAAGGTGTGAGTATATTAAAAACTCTGTAGTCATTGTGATTTATCACATTTCTATAATTTAACCCTCTATCATAGCTTTTTTTCTATAATCGCGAAACTAAACCGGTAATGCAACTGGGTCGTAGTGTAGTTCGAGTTCATTGGCCTTTGGAGATCCGTCTCGACGTCTTCAATTCTGTTAAATTGTTTCAATCTATCTTCGGCTAAGTGCTATACATTCACTACACTGGAATACACCCAAACATAAATATTTATAGACACATGCCAAAAATATTACGCCTACAAGTAGTTCTGAAAAGGAAAATCGAAAAACTTCAAATATGGAAAGTTCATTATTTTGCAGCATGAACGGCAGATCGAGGCAGCTTCCTCTCACCTTATTAGCATTCCCATACCCACGTCAATTAATGACATAGGTACACCTGCCTACCATAGTATGGATCTGTCAGACAGATGCTGAGTGCGGAGATGGCCAAGCATGGGTTCGAATACTTGGTCATCTAACACGAGCCACCTGGTGCCACGGAAGTGATCCCACATCTCTAATATGAGCAATTTAGCTTAGCTGGGGGATTCCCATAGTTGCTGCCAGCGGCTCCGCCCGCATGGATTTCTGAGATGCCCTTCCCGCAACCCATTTGAACTTATTCTAGGATTAAAAAGCCTATGCCGATTATAGCCTGGAATAATGCAAGCCTACTCTGTCTTTGTACTAAATACAGATCCGTTGAGCTGTTTGAGCATGATGGAGCGTCCAAACATCTTCATATACACATTTACTCGTATAAGTAGGATTTGGGTTACTGGTTTGAGATTGACCGCAAACTTCACAGCAGTAACTGTTAGCTACCGAGAAAAGTTTTCCATTAAAAACAACGTAAATTCGACATACCAATACTCGAGTATACGAAGGTTAATCGATGTACTTGCGACCGCGAGAGGTCGCGGAATAAACTCCGGCCATTACACTACTGACGTGAACCCACTAAATTGCTTGTGAATTTGTGACTAACACAAGTAATTTAGCTTAACTGGAGTCCTGATTACTCCCGATAACTTAGTTGTACTTGTGCCAGAATCCGAAATAATGCACGGGGATACTATGAAACGTAGGTAATACGGTATAATATGTGTTTAACTAAAGCTTTTTTTATATCTAAACTTTGAAGAAGGTAGAACACGACGGTATATCCGTTTCAAACGAGCAGTTCGACTGGAGAAGTACCTCCGCCCTACAGAATACCGCGGCTAAATAGCCTCGTCTTGTGTTCCCGGCGGTGAGTAGAGTACCCTGAGCTCAGTTGAGAGGTTTTGTGCTGACAGTGGGAAAACCAAAGGCTTGTCCTGCTTATCTTTTGCGCTGACGGCACAGAATCTGTCTATTCTTACAGGGTCGGCAGCACATATGTGACTCCCCTGCTGTTGCACTCGCCTATAGGCTTACAGTAACCGCTTATCATCAGGTGGGCCGTGTGCTTGTCTGCGACCTAAGTAGTATAAAATAAAGCTTTGGGGTCGTACGAAACACGAATGAAAAACATGGCATTTAACTACCATTATGTTAATTTTTCGGTGGATAGGATTGAACGAAATGTCACGTGCTCGTGTGCCCTCTTGGTCTGATGAACTAGAAATGTAGTGTAAATAAAATAAGGTATTGACCTGTTGATAAATCTACAATACATTATCCACTTACCTTCTTAAAACATTCACTAGCTAATGTCTAACACCCACCAAAACCTAATTCAGCTATTTTCATTATTGCACCTTCACCTTTAAGGCTTCCACGTTTTAACTCGACCCGTTCGACCTTGTTCGTGAAATGCTTAGAACACGCTAGGTACAAGTAAATACGGTTCGTGATGGATTGATATTGGGGTCACTTTCCACTTGATTTGTTTTTCACTAAGGCTGTGTTTATCGTGGTAATGTATTAATAGAGGCGATTAGTAAGTAATTTCTGATGGGAATTCCACATCGGGGTATATTGAATTTTTGAACTGTAACTGCGTAGTGAGCGTAGTCTATTCATAGTAGGGGGAAGTCCCCGAGTACCGGACACCTAAGGTTTTTTATGAATAAAATAAAAATTATTTTCTGGAATGTATATTTATTTATGACTTACAGAAGGTAACAAAGATATAAATCAAATAAAATAAAATAAAAACAACCTCAGCTCAAAACATAATTGATACCATTAATCAAACTTTGGTAACAAAAAATATAATTTTAATGTGTGGCACCTAGTACCGGACGGGTGTTTGTGCCGTACCCCTAGCACCAGATATTTCAGAAGAGTCTGCATCGATTGCATAAATGTAGCCATCTCCACACTCTGGAACGTCTGCACATGCTTCATGTGCCCACCCAAGACACGATGAGCATTGGATCCAGTCTTCGACATAGTCTTCTAAGCAAACTTGTTATGTCTGTGTTAGATGTTCGTTCTTGTAGTTCTACTTTCTTAGCTTTATCTCCATTTTTTCTTATATACTTCACGCCTTTAGCTTGTTTTCCTTTCTCTATGCTCTTTCCTTTGGTTTGTTTTACATTGCCTTCAACCGCTACTTTAAACTTAGATCTTATTTCCTTCTTTTTGTTTTTCGCGATATTTTCTTTTCGTTTTCTTTTTCTTCCACTACTTTTTTGTATGGTGATGACGTTAGAATTTCACTTCGTTCACATTACTTTTTTCGAGCTGCAGTTCGTTTCTTTGCACGTCAGGTAACCATTGTAACCATTGCGGCTTGTCTTACACTCATTTCCTTGGACAAAACCTTATCAATAGCTGTTTGCAAGCTCTGTGGCTCCCACGATCCTTTCTTTTTCTTGTCTTCCATTTCGTTTCTCTTCTTTTGTCTATACCTGAAAAGAAAATTGAATAAATTAATTAAATAACGTAAACTGTTACAAGAAATACAAAAAAAACACTGTCCGGTGCTAGGGGACGACTTAGTGTCCGGTACTAAGGGACATACACTATCGTACATTAGGTTGTACCTACCGAAATGGTTTCAAAAGTCAAATAAAATTCTATCGGTTTACCGATAACAATCAAATACTACTACAATTATCGATTACCATTAAAATATAAATGCATAAATGTGCCAGAACTACTTACGTAGATCTTACGAGACGCTGCGTGTTCCCGCCAAAAACAACAAACATCCTCTCCCGCTGCGGCTTGCGCGTCACTGGCGAGCTGCGGCGCGTGATCCTGTAACTATGTACTCCCCTCGCCTCTTTCACTAGTAGTTCGAATCGAACGGGTTCATTCTTGCTTGGATAGTACGACTGTCCGGCGGTAGGTGCCGTCCGGCGTTACGGGACTTCCCCCTATGGGTTATTCCCAGTTGCCACCACTGTCGACGCCACCACTGGTGACAAATTATATAGTAACATCTGAAATGGCCGTTCCCAATAACATATCTACAGATAAACGTAAAGGTACAGATAGTTCTTTTGTCAAATTCTATTGTTATTTTGCTACTTTGAATTGCGTTACCTACCATAGACATTGATGACGTTTTTATCCTTTCTAATGTCAAAACTGGCGATAGATAGGTTATTGGGAACGGCCGATAGTCAGCATCAGATCTATCTTGACTAGCAAAGTACTCAAAATGAGCTTAATACCTTTGTGTTAAGACCATTTTGAGTACTTATTGCGACTGGAAAGAGTACGTAGTCAGGTATGAAAAGAACTTAATCCTCAGCACGCACGTTTCTCCAAGCGACTACAGTATGGGCTCTTCAAAGGCATTAGAAAGTTCTTATGGGGTCGGCAGCACGAGTGTGACGTCCCTGGTGTTGCATAAGTCCATAGGCTACCACTTTCCATCAGGTGGGCTGCGTGCTTGTCTGCCACCTTAAGAAAAACTTACACAGTGCTAAGGCTAAGTTAAATAGCTTGTTGCTAAATCTCAATACACGTTACCACCGTGATTAGACACGTTTCGTGTATAATCCTTGATGTATGCCCCTTGTCACGTGAAAAAGTCACGGTCAAGATAGGTCGGTATCTAAAGTTTCACAGACAGTACTTAAGCTGCAGTATTATGACTCACAGTCTCGCCCAGCAGTCGTAATCCAATTCAGAGCTACGCACATTCGGATCATTTCGACTCAATTACATGCAAGGTTTCAGACACGTGTCACATCACATGCTCAGTATGATTTTTGTGTACGGTATCATCACGTGCTTTCCTAAGCACTAATACCTAATATTCATATAACGTATCTATCTTAATCCGGTTAAATTTGTCTGGGTATGGTCTATAATTTATGTCCATGAACTTAATAATTAGATATATGTGAATTCTATTTCGGCGGCCTCAATCAATGCCTTTTTTTTTTTTAATTATGCAAATCTTTGATATATTAACTTGATTGTCGTTGGTTTGGATCTTATACAGATATCCGTTTATACAAATTAACGGAGTCTTTTTTAAAAATAAGAAGAAATAAATTAAAGGTTTGTTAGAAAACTTATAAATATGGAGGTTTTAGGAGCAGACGTCCAAGAAAAGATGGAGTGGACTGACGCGATGACTAAAATAGGAATCTGAAGAACAAAATGGCTTGTAGCGCGGATCTCATATAATTGCTGCATGGACGGCAAATGCGGCATGGCGGCAAGATGATGATAATGATTTGTTTACATTACCGTACACTATCATTAGGTACAGAATAAATGTATCTAATACACTAAAGTAGGAATAAAAATTAAAAATAATAAAAACATATGTACCAGATTGTTTGTACCAGAATGTTTTGTATGTTTTGTAATTGTAAAGGAAAATTCTGAAACCGACTGCATACGACAACTGCCGATACTTGGCATACTGCGATACGGATTGGGAAGCCGCAATGAATTATGCGTATCTATTATATTACCTTCAGAATCATGGCTTAAATTATCGCAAGATCGTTTCTCTAGAGCGCTGTGGAATCGTATATCCATTGTTTCTTCATCAGTATTAATTTTCAAGCATAATTTTAAATCACACGTTCCCTATAAAAGACAAACCTAGTTAAAACTGAATAATTTGGTAAAAAACGCGAAAGTTTCGCACGGGTCAGCGCCATTAATCCCAAGAAGTACTGCGGACTGTCTGTAGCTAATGTTAACGCCTACCGACACACTATTTAAATACAAATGGGCAATAAGTGAAAGCATTTCAATTCCTATAAATGGCTATTCCGCTGCTACCGTTACTAGTAATTCTTAAAACATAACTTTCTTTTTTTTGGGTTCCGTGACTGCACTACGATGGGGGTCCTTATATATTTTACTAGTCTATAGACTCCGGGTTCACCCGTGGTAGGTATATTTTGAAAGTCCGTATCACCTTTTTTAGCCTTCCTCGATAAACGCACTATGCGACACATAAATAATTTCTAAATTCGAACCATTAGTTCCTGATATTAGCGCGTTTAACCAAACAAACAAGCACTTCAGCTTTATAATATCAGTATAGAGTATAGTTTTACATAACTGACGGTAAAGGAAACGTTCTCGGCAGAAGTCTGTAGACTGAATGTGTTTTTACTAGACTTGCTAAATATTTTATTTACTATCGCAACTCCAGTATAATGTAATAAAAATTATGCGCGTCTATCTATCCTTTTGGAGATATACAATCATGACTGGTAAAACGTGTTTATCACTTCTTAGAACCTAAACGAAATTATATAACTGCAATCGGCAATGATAATAATCTGCTGACGATTCAATCAATCAATCAATTAGTCTACTGCAGTCCCATATACTCTGCTGACGATTCAATCAATCAATCAATTAGCTCAGCGCGGTCCCCTGCTGGACATAGGCCAACCTTGTTCAGGTCGCCGTCCATCTTGTTGGGGGGCATCCTACTTTTCGTTTGACGATTGGCGGTCTCCACTCTAGGACTCAGTTGCTCCATCGGGCATTGGTCCTTCGACAGATGTGACCAGCTCACTGCCACGTCTTTATTAAAAATAAATATAAAATTGTTTACGATTCTTTCTGTAAATTGTTACTAATTCTCTCCTTAGAAATATGTCTACGGAGATATTTAAAGAAACTTATATTTTCTAGGTCTGGAAGCGGCTCTGGTATTCGTAGAGAACTGTGGGCATGCAGGTAAAACGACGGGCGAGGTAATGTCCGGTATTGTTGCAAAGTGCATCGCCGCGCCCAGAACTAAGACTAAGGACCTCGCTTTACAGGTGCGTTACCGTTATTTTCTTATAAGTTTTCATCAATAATACAGAATCCTAAGGTGTGATTAAAATAATACTAAATTAAATTAACACTACACACTATTATTACTAAAATAAACTAAATTAAATAAATAAAATATTTACATGCATAATGCGTCGTGAAATTCCTCCACATCGTCACCGACCGGTAACGTTCCCAGAAGGCTGGCAGCATTGCCACGTTGAATGGCAATGCTTATTCTCTGTGCAAGATAATAACCAGCCTTCTTCTGGTCACGCGTAGCGTCGATCAGCCGCTTTGTTAAATCTTGGTGTGATTTGATTATATTTATTTAAAATATAGTCCGTTAGTCTTCCTTATTTGGAGCAACCTTTTCTATATTCCAAGAATATTTCCAGACAATTGGTAACCACAATTCAATTAAAAATTACTACATATTGTCGTTTATATGACCCGGTTCGGTTCATCGCATTGCAATGACTAGACAATACTTCCATGAACTTGCTAGTGTCATTTCCCTGTCCTGAAATTAGCACAGCGCGGCGTTTTGATAGAATTAACTGCATAAATGTATAGAAAAACTACGTCACTTGTATTTTGATGGCGAAAACTTCAATATTTGGGTCTTCTTCTAGGTGGTTTTGTGGTTGTCAAGGTATTTGTCCTAAGACGACCGCATAAGACAACTGCCAACGCATGCAGCAGATACAGCGTACCCATTACTCGTAAAACTCCGATAAGCCGCAATGTATTACGCGTATCTGCTCAAGTGCGTCTGCAGTTGTATGCGGTCACCCTCGGAATCATACCTTTATATTCTTGCAATGTTAAGTTTCAAGAACAGCTAAACTCGTCATGATGGAGTAGGTATACGCACGAACCGCCTAACAATATGAGGAAAGAACATCAAGTATTATTTTGGTCATAAATTATTTATTTGTAATTATTTTCGTAATCCTCAGAAGACGAAATTAACATTTTCAAATGTTTCCTTATTATTTTATGTAAAATTTTAGAGCTATGTAGGGATATGTCAAGCTAACACCAATGGCGACTGCACTATCCAATAATGTTTGATTATTTCCAGGTAACATTGATGTACATAGAAATAGAAAAGCATGAAGTCGTTGAGGAGGAACTGCTCAAGGGTATGGAGCAGAAGAATCCCAAAGTGGTGGCGGCTTGCGTCACCGCGCTCAACACCTCCCTCAAACAGTTCGGCAACAAAGTGATCGCGATCAAACCTATGGTGAAGAAAATACCGATACTTTTAGCTGACCGGGACAAGGCTGTCAGGGACGAAATGAAGGCCTTAGTTATTGAGATGCACAGGTAATTATTGTATTACTTGTGGTAATAAAATTACCGCGACTTATAGGCCAGTCGATCGTAGCAAGGCAAAAATATTTGTGTAATATACCAAGGTACATACATAACCTTAGGGTTAACACCCATATTTCACCAATTATTGTATTAGGTCCCACGTAATAGGGGGCGAGCCTATACCAGGCACTATTGTTAATAACCAGAATTCATGGAATGACGTCTGCGCTTTTATAGAATTTGTACGATTTGTATTGATACAGTTGTGCGTATCGCAATCGTATAAATATTTTTACTGTGTTAAAAATCAATGTACTACAACAATAGCTAGGTAGTTATCGATATTTTCTGCGTTACTTCATCTATCTATCGGCTGATCATCGGTCGATCTATGTATGAGGTTCTGACGCATCGAAAGGCAACCTTTAACAATTATGGGAACCTATTCCAGGGATAAAAGAAGTCAAATGTGTCTCTATACCAAATTTCAGCCAAATCCGTTCAGTCGTTAGGGCCGTTAGGCCGTTCAAACATCCAAAAATCTTCACGAAACTTCAAATTAATATAAATAGGATTCAGACTATTCATAGTTCAGTACGCACAGTCAGGTATGAAAGGAACTTCATCCCCCGCACGCTTCAATTATGGAATGAACTCCCTGACGTGGTTTTACCAAGCTAGCTAGCTAGTATGGGGTTCTTTATGAAGGGCATATACAAGCTGATTTTGTAGTCGTTTCGGAGCGAAAGATTTTGGGCACAGTTTCGATAGCGAAAGCCTCTGGAAGTATTAATTTGGCGAAAAAAAAAACTTTTTTTTTCTTTAATGTATGGGAATAATGTACAGGTGGAAGGCAAAATGTATGACGGATGTAAAAAAAAAAGTTTTTTTTTCGCCAAAATGATACTTCCAGACGATTTTGCTAACGAAACTGTGCCCAAAATCTTTCGCTCCGAAACGACTATAAAATCACCCAGTATATTACGGGGTCGGCGAATGTGACGCCCTTAGTGTTACACACGTCCATAGGCCACGGTAGCCACTTTCCATCAAGTGGGCCGAATGATTATCGGCCAGCTAAATGGTAAAGAAAAAAAAACATTCAAGGGATAAAAAATAGTCTGTAGTCTATCTTTGTATCAAATTTCAGCAAGATCTATTCAGTCATTAGGGCCTTGAAATTAAATAACAAACATCTAAAAATCTTGACGAAACATTAAATTAATATAAGTAGGGTTTAGGTTATCCAAAGTTTAGTGGCTACTGTCACATATAATGTGATATCATATTCACCAACTACTATACATATCGATTTACAAAGAGAAAAGAGAATCGACTTCGGGCGGGACTCGAACCCGCGACCTTTCCCTTACAGGGCTTCCGATATAGCTCGTATGAATATCGGTAGATGGATCCACCGTCGTCCCAAAGACGGAAAGTATAGAGGAATTTAGATCGGCATCGTGCGGGCTTCGTGGTTAGAGCATTCCCCCTGTAAGGGAAAGGTTGCGGGTTCGAAGCCCGCCCCAAGTCGATTCTCTTTTCTCTTTGTAAATCGATTTGAACAATCAGCATAATAAATGCTTCAAAATTTCATTCAAATCACATATTCCCATTTTAGGTGGATAGGTGCAGCCATAGAGCCACACATAGCATCTCTCCAAGCGGTCGTGCAACAAGAGTTGCGGGAGTCGTTCGGTGGCAGTGGGGGCGCGCAACCCACGCGCTACTTGCGGTCGCAGCAGAACAGAGTACGAGATACGCCAGCTGCTGATTGTGCTGATGGTAATTCTTCTAGACTTGACTGAGTTTGCACTACGAGCGGAGAGGACTCCTTATAAGCTTTAATTACTCGCCATTGAATTCTTTTTTAGTTTAATAGCTGTTGTTGTCCGCGGCTCCACCCGCAAGGATGTCGGTTATTGCAACCAAACATAGCCTATGTCCTTTCCCAAGGTCTATTCTATCTCTGTACCAAATTTTATGAAAATCGACTCAGCGGTTTAGGCGTGAAAGCGTAACAGACAGACAGACAGAGTTACTTTCGCATTTATAACATTAGTATGGATATGGATATGGATCATTTTGATTTAAGCGACCAATAACATTTAAAACCGAGTCCGCAAGGAGTCCTTTCCGCTTATAGTGGGAACCAGGCTTAAATCTCTATTCTCACTTTGTTATCTGGGATTATCTGTGGTACACTCTACAAAAAAATTACACCTTCATAGGCGTGAGCTGTTAAATTTGTGCATTTGTTATATGCTGTAGTAGTTCCAAATAAGCATTTGAATGGAATGTGGAATATAGATGCAGCTCCGATGCGATCTTGTACAACACTTAAAACATGCCCTTTTCCAAGATACTCCTTTGTCATGATAAGGTGCTGGTGAAGACGACGACGCCGAAACAGGCGGTGGAGATTCAGCCGACATGGATCCATACGATCTTCTGGACCCAGTTGAGATTATATCGAAGCTACCTAAAGACTTCTATGAGAAACTCGAAGCCAAGAAATGGCAGGAACGGAAGGAAGCTCTCGATGCACTGGAAGCCCTTTTGAAGACTGCCCCTAGGCTTGAACCAGGCGATTATGCTGATTTAGTCAGAGCCTTGAAAAGAGTAAGCATTTATTATTATTTTGAAAGGTATTCATGGATTTATTAATTGGTTCAAAATAATTACGCATATTGGGAGAGGCCTATGTCCAGCAGTGGACTTATTGATTGATTGATTGATTGATTGAATTACGAACATTATATTGAAGAAAAAGGTAAGCTAAGACGGCTTGTGTTCGTAAAACGAATGAGTAGGTACTGACCGAATATCACTCTTGCACTCGGCAATTGTGAAAGAACATTAAATTATCGGATAGAAAACATCAGAAATACTTATTGGCGGCAAAGTAAGAGTTGACTGGAGGAAAACTTCTAATTGCTAATTTATCAAGTTAGACACAAAATATGTCGAAAAATGTTTCAGATTTGTTCCCGAAACTAGTATCATATTAATTGGGCAGATGATGAGTAAAAACTAAGTAGAACTTTTCAACTAAAGTTAATCTCTTCGTTAGTTCATCTTCCGTTTCGCCATCGGAACTTGAATCTGAGTCGTTCTGTAGTTTTTTTAAATGTCGTTACTCTTTCTACACATCACGGGATATCGTACGAGTCATCTTTGAATTGTAATCTCATGTACGTGTGACGTAGACTGTCCGGTACAAGCGGACTGACCAAATCTGACATTCGGTACTCCCCCTCGTCTGGCCGCGCACATTCCTAATGGTGGGCACACACGTTGCAGTATAATTGCGCAAGTCTACTGCAACGTGTGTGCTCACCATTAGGCACGGTACAGCGGTAACGGTCAGACTATAACAGATTTTCATATAACAGATAATAACAAAAGACACAAACGTGATGCTCGTGGCGCTGGGAGTTCGCCTCACGGGTATGATCGCGAGCGGCCTGCGCAACAAGTTCTCGCCGTACGCCACCGCCTGCGTGCAGGCCATACTCGAGAAGTTCAAGGAGAAGAAGACTAATGTGGTGGTCGCGTTGAGAGAGGCCATCGACGCGATATACCCTTGTGTAAGTATATAGCTTTTTTTTTATTTCTTACCTTTCTTCTTCCTACGTCCCTGGTCCTTTAAGCGGGGCGTGAGAGAGCATCGGATAAGGTCATCGAGCTAAGGGTCACCATTGCAACATGGTTGATCACTGCAAGTAACAGTGATCCTTTTTACATTAAGTTTACCATCACCTGTAAAAAATAAACTCTTCCCAGTAGGTATCTACTCTCAAATTTTCATGTTAGTTGAAAAGTGTAGTAGTATAAACCGCTACAAGTAATTTCGTTCCTTTTTTTTCGGGTACCACTTCACCAGGGCTTGTATACCATAAAATGGTCCATCATGAAAGCTTAAGCCTTAAACTGGGTACCCCACGTATACCTTACGAAGGAGGGGTTCGCTTTGACCACTAGTCTTAGACCCGTATTCTAGAATGCCACTCAGCTGAATCTCGATTTACCTGAGGCAAGATTGTGTGCAGTGCACTGATTCCACAGATTTGACAGGCTGTCAGACAGATTGTTTATATGTAGTTCTATACAATCTGTCCTCAGGTAAATCGAGTTTGAGTTGAGCGTCATTCTAGAATACGGGCCTTATAGCAGGTCGTCTCTCCTGGAATGGGGAGAAGCTTCAACCGTTAAACATCTATGTATGACACGTCATGTTGCCTTCTCTGAATTTTCATTTATATGATTTTTTTCTACTTCAGACAAACTTGGAAGCGATAATGGAAGACATGCTGGCCGCGTTCGAGAATAAGAATCCGTCAATAAAGGCAGAGAGCTCACTGTTCTTAGCCCGCGCCCTGTGCCACACGCAGCCTGCCGCCTTCAACAAGAAACTGGTCAAGGCCTACGTGGCGGGCTTGTTGAAACTCATTGAGAGTGCTGGTATGTAAACACTATTTCATATTAACACCATAGAACCAGTAAAAGGAAACAATGCATTCTTGTATAACTTTCTTATCTATCTGTACTGTTAAACACTGCTACAATGACATTTGAATGTGAATGCCATCCATTTCTTACTTCACATCAAATATAACTATCCTATGCCAATACTGTGGGTAAGGGTAACTTATAAACGTATGTCTGTCAAATAGATTCTGGATTCTAGAACATTCAAGAAAAGCAGCAAGAGGTGCATAAAATTACGGTATACTTCTATTCTATCCAAACTTCTTGAAAGCTCTGAATATCGCCTTGAGATTGGACTTCCGCATTTACAGTCGAAGAGGCAATGCCTATTATTATTATGTAAGAAGTTAAATGGTGTATTATTTTTCCTAAAATTGTTATAATCTCGACGTTTTTTCACTGTCCTGGCCGCTCGGTTAGGCTACTCTGCAGTTTACTAGGACCTAGAAATAAAACTTTCTGTTGTGTTTTACAGAGCCAGCGGTACGAGACGCGGCCGCCGAGGCATTGGGCACGGCTACTAAACTGGTGGGCGAGAAAAACATAGCGCCGCACATTGGCAAGCTCGATAACTTGAAGGAACAGAAGATTAAGGAGTTTGCTGATAAGGTATCACTTGCATGGGACTACTAACACTATGTTCATAAGCACTTTGTGGCTAAATGGTAACATATTGTAAGGTTATGCAATATCTATAAGCCAGTTCAGTCTTAGGAGGCGTGACCGTTCGTAACATCTCTCTGTGCCTCGGGGAGCACTTGAAGCCATCGGTCCCGGTGGCAACACAAACATCTGTGATTATTACGGGCACGGGTACGCCAATGGGTTGAGGCGATTGCCCGATTGGGCAATATGTTTCGGTTCTCGATTGGGCATAATGTTCATAGGGTTTAATTCTCGATTGGGCATAATGTTATTGGTTTTCTCAGTTAGACAAATTACATAGCCTAAAAATGTTATACACAAAAGAGTTCAAAGCTTGATATTTATTTTTAAATTATCATTATTTTCATTGTTATTTTAGGCTGTGATCCATGTGAAAGTAGCAGCTCCAAAGAAGGAAACCAAAGGGAAGCCCACTGCGTCGCCATCAGGTAAAGGGGATGCTAAATCAACAGCAGGCTCCTCTACAGCAAAACCTGTCAAACGACCAGCTTGTAAGTCTGATCATCCGTTTTTTTTTCTCTACCCACGGGATTTTATAATCTCAAAATTGTGAGTCCGCTATTATTATTATCGTAAATAGTAAATTGACTATGAAAACTATCGGTTTTAGGGCACCTTACTGTAGGGTATCAATTGAAACCCTGTGTTGTATGTATGTCTATCAAAAAGTTGTATTTGATAATATAGTTACCAGCATCATTTTGACCCCAAGTCGCAGGAAAAACTAGGCCTCGGATTGGTTTAATATCAGCGGCGAGAGGTCCCTGTTAACCGATTCCTGTCGGCTTGCTTTGTAAAGGAATGCCATTGTAGATCAGAACGCCCAGAATTTCATACATGATATGATCGTTCTATATGTGGTAAGCTTTTATTCCACCGGCTTCCGTTTTTAAATTTTCATAATATAATGTATGGCTTGAAAGACTACACTTTGTGATGTCACTGGGGTCAAAATATATCCCTCCGTATCAGAATGTCAAACTAGTAAAATGGTCATGAGGTATTAACGACATGAAAGTAAAACGACATAATGCCAGTAACTATACTCAGAAATGTATTTATTAAGTGCAATCAAGCCCAATTTGTCGCTAAAAATTGTCTACTACTAGTCAAAATTATAGCGAGTGAATCCTGTTTAACTAACTGTTGCCCGCGGCTCCGCCTGCCTGGATGTTGGTTATCGCGACCAAACGTAGCCTATATTTTATAGGCTATATTACTATAAAGTTTCATTAAAATCCATTCAGTAGTTTTCACCTGAAAGAGTAACAAACATCCATCCATACTTACAAACTTTCGCGTTTATAATATTAGTAGGGTAAAATCAATTTAACTGATACACGGTGTTGTATCCAGCCAAGTCGGGCGCGGCGAAGAAAGCTCCAGCGGCCCGAGCCCCGGCCGGCCCGCCGCGCGAGATGGAACTGTCGGCCGAGGAAGTAGACGCGAGGGCCGAGGGGTTACTACCCGCTGACGTCATTTCCGGTATGTACCTATTATTATCACCTTCTTAACGTTGTTAGAGGGGTTGTACGTAACCATCGAATTCGTTGCAAATGTAACTTACGATGGAGTGCTGTTCTACTATTTAATTGTGTTCCAACCGAGACAGCCTATAGCGTGGTGGTAGTGAACGTGACCGCTACGCAGGAGGCGCGTGTTCGATCCCCATCCCGTGCAAATATTTGTATGCATGAATATGGGTATTTGCATTTGTCTGGTCGTGCCTCGGAGAGCACGTTAAGCCGTCGCTCGGTTCCGGTGGCCATACGAACATCTATGGCAGTCGTTACGGGTAGTTGTAGTCCTCAAAAATCCAACAACAGGTCTAGTTGCAATGTTTCTATTCGCTATTGGATTATGGAGGCTAGATGACAGTCACTTCACGTAAAATATCGAAGTCCAGCCAAATCACAGTTAAACTGGTAAAGCGGACCCCATACTCTCATTCAACACATGTTCGGCATGATGAAGAAGACTGTTCTTCATCATCCTAGTGTTAATCCCAGTCGCATCTGAAGCTTTCGGAGTTTAGGGTCCGCTTTTTGCAGTGGTTCGGTACTGTTCGCCTTCTACAAAGTGTAGAGGCTCTAAAATCATCTTAAAGTCTATTGATGTATTATTTATTAATATTGTCTTCGCAGGTCTCGGCGACAGCAACTGGAAGAACCGTCTGTCGGCTGTTCAAAGCTTCCACTCGACCGTACAAGGTCTGTCGAGTGCAGACGCCGGCTCACAAGTGTTGTACCGCATACTGAACAAGAAGCCAGGTCTCAAAGACACCAACGTTCAAGTTCTAAAAGCGAGGCTAGAAGCGTGCAAGTATATAACAGAGAACTTCCCGGTTTCTACGTAAGTACCTTAAAATTATATATTTAATTTTTAATTGTTTTTGAGTTATGGAAGGTGCTTGGAGCGGGGTGGAACCATGAACCCATTGAATGGCCATGACTCATAAAGCTGAATGGTATGGACTGGAATTTTATGGACAGACTATTAAAAACGAGTGTACTTTATACCACAAGACAGAAAAAAAAGTTCCTTAGCTCCATCATAACTGGTTATGAGAGAAAGAAAATATGTACTTGAAACTCTCTCTCACAGTGCACAGTAATATACGTTACGTAACTCTCTTCTCTCTCTCTCTCCCTCTCTATCTCTCTCTCTCTCTCTCTCTCTCTCTCCCTCTCTATCTCTCTCTCTCTCTCTCTCTATCTCTCTCTCTCTCTCTCTCTCTCTTATACTTAACTTAACTTATATATCCCTCTCAACTTCCGTTCGCCTCGCCCGACCACACTTTTCGTAACGTTCTCGTCCCACATTCTCCAGCTTACTCCCCAAGTCAAACATGTTTAGAGAAGGTTTATTTCAAAAATAGTTGCCATAAATCTTGTTGAATCTTTTGACCAATCAAACTTTAAATACCTTCCATAATAAATGCATGTTTATTTCATACAGTACTGCATCAAACTTCGTTCTTCAAGACATAGTAACGAAACTGGGCGAGTCATCGTGTTCGTCGATATGTTCCGATTGCCTCACATCACTGGCCGAGGGTTGTGGACTCGAACATGTGCTGAATGAGAGTCTGTCGTACGCGATGGACTCGCAGAAGAATCCTAAAGTACAGTCAGAGTTGTTCAACTGGATGGCCAATGCGATCAAAGAGTTTGGTTTCAAGTAAGTATTTTATATTTAGAATGTTGATCACTTCGTTTTTAAGATGTTTCTTTAAAAGCATGCTGTGTTGGTTCCCGGTGGAGTAAAATAGGGCCACCCCATCTCTTTCCGTGTGTGTCGTAGAAGCGACCAAGGGATAGGACTGTTCTCCATCCGACAGTAAACATACAATCCATGACTAAGTGCCCGCTTGACGGCAATAGGGTCGCCCCCTATTTCGTGGGACCGAAAATCATAGTTCGCAAAATGTGAGTGATAATACACTTCTGCCTACGCCTTTATGAATTTACAGGCGTGAGTGTATTGGATGTATAAAGATTAATTTATGATTATAGAGCGAATATTCCACGGTTATAGAACTATTATGAAACATATTTTTTTGACTTTTCATTCCGACTTCTAACGGAAATTATTAGTAATCCCGCTAACCTTCCCAGTTGAACTAATTCCTTGTATCAAGAGTCACAAATTCACGACGAAAGTCCTATGATACGAACTTGCAACCTCTCGATCGTAAAGCCGAGTCCTTAGCTTTTTTTGACAGTTTAAGATTTACACAGGAGTATTATGTTTCACCGCGCTACTATATCAGAAGTGATAAAATATACCCTATAGCTTAGTGAAGCCACATACTAATATAATATTTTTCAATATAACTCTTCACAGCATGAACATAAAAGCTATAATCGCGCACTGCAAGAAATCCCTAGCCGCAACGAACCCCAATGTCCGCACGTCTACAGTCAACTTCCTTGGTATCCTCTCGCTGTACGTGGGACCGTCGCTGATCAACCACTTCGACAGCGAGAAGCCGGCCACCAGGCAGCTCATTAGCCTGGAGCTAGACAAGCATGCGAATAGTTCGCCTCCCACGCCGACTAGATCTGCTGGAAGCGTAAGCAAGGTAATTAAAGTAAGTGGAAATACTGCTTTTTGTAGATAGCAGTTTTTATTGTATACAGTTTTTTTTTTAATGGTGGTCTTCAAATTGACGGCTTGATGCTTCTTCATGCCCCGTTTAAAAGACTCTGGATTGTAGGAAGGAGGAAGGACGTCATGTGCATTGGTCTCTATGATGCAGTAAAGAAAGGAGGCGCTGAACCGTTCAATTAGATTTTGATTACATACTCGACTCATGTCCTAATATTGCTGTCGGATTTCATACTCATGTGGTAATACAGAAATTGCCGGTCTCCGGGACAAAAGCAATTCATTTCCAGGATACATATTTAGAAACAAGCCTATATGTCTACGAATCCGCCTGCATGGATTTCGGTTTTTGCTACTTTTGATCATAAATCCGGTTCTACTCAACCGATTTCGACAGATTTTGAGTCTGACCAAGACATTTCTGCGTGCTTCAAAATAATATACATCGGGACACGTATCTGGGACCTAAATCGCGAGACAAACTAAGCCCTAGCGCTCGCAGATTGTTTTGTGATAATCCATGCTTGGTAAATTTTGTAGTACCCCGTGCTATCCTCAAAAGACACCCAAGAAACGTATACTCCGCGTATAGAGCACATTTTGATACAATTATGTCGCGAGTAATATCTTACGCGTATGTTCTGTATTCCGCAGTCAGCGAGCAAGGCATCGGTGGGCGAGGAGCTAGAGGAAGCGTTCGAGGACGCGGCGGACGAGGAGCCGCCCGCCGCCGACGACAACCGGCCGCGCACTGACATCGCGCCGCTCATCACCGACACGCTCGTCGCGGAGATGAATGACAAGAACTGGAAGGTGAGCATAGCACTGGCGAAACATTCGTTTAACATGACTCATATTCATATTCATTTATTACTTGAAACATAGTCCGGTGTACATTTTATGGTCATAAATTAATCTTGTCTACAGGTTCGTAACGAAGCTTTAGACAAAGTGAAGGCTATAATCACAAACTCGGCCCCCATCAAGCAATCCCTAGGCGAGTTGCCGGCCGCGTTAGCCGCAAGACTGCTAGACTCAAACTCGAAGTTGGCCCAGAGCGCCCTACAGAACTGCGAAGCTATAGCCACGGCTATGGGGAGCAGGTGTAAAACTCATGTCAGGACATTCTTCCCACCATTCTTCCAAGGTATGTAATGTAGTACACAAGTGGCAAGTGCGCTCGCCCCACCTTTATTTCGTACTAGCTTTTGCCCGCGGCTCCGCCCGCGTGGATGTCGGTTATCGCGAACAAACATAGCCTATGACATAGGCTATGTTTGGACATAGGCCCTATGTCCTTTCCCAAGGTCTAATCTATGTCTGTACTAAATTCCATCAAGATCGGTTCAGTGGTTTAGGCGTGAACGCGTAACAGACAGAGTTACTTTCGCATTTTTATAATATTCATATGGAAGTATGGATTAGTATGGAAGTATGGATATGGATTTGATATGGCCAACCCCAAAAAAATAATTATCCCAAGATTATTTGGGGCTATTGCTGGAGGTATATTAAGTGCAGGAGGATGATGATAATATGGCATAGTCTACCTCTAATAATGCTTTCTGAAAAAAAAATCCGTTTCTAGCGCCTGGCATACCTTTGGCGCCCATGCCATAGCATAGCGCATCTAAATATTTATTTGGTGGTGTCGTGCCCAAAAAATTGTGCCGCGTGCCGTTAGTTTGCTATCCCTGTCACTAGACAAACCGTAGTAAGTGCTTAACCTTAAAATAATTGAAGTGTGATGTGTGTACAGCATTTGGTGACAGCAAGCAATGGATTCGCTCAGCAGCCGTAGCCTGTGTAGATACTTGGTGTCGGGAAGCCGGCCCGCAGGCGCCATTAGAAGGCGAGATGATATTCGACGCGCTGAAGACTGGCAGTCCGCTACTACGTGCGTCATTACTGCAGTGGTTAGCCGACCATCTCCCTAACGGTACGTGCTTATGTGCTTTATGTGCGAGTTTTAATGATATAAAGCCGCAATTAACATTAAACGTGGATCACTATTATTTTAACACCTTTCGGGGCTCAAGTCAACTTCCGTAAAACTTAATAAAGCTATCAAAAATAACAAACTGGCCCCAGACAGGCGGAACAGGATCAGGAAATCGCTATGTTGATGATATGGATAACCATAGGTTTCTACGGTATATAAAACCGAGAGAAAGTGCTCCTAAACCCCGTTAGTTTGAAGACCAATAACCTAGGTAAAATATTCATTGAAACCTTTCGCGGTAAGCGACACTCGTGTGGTGTGTAAGGGAAAGAATCAGTTGGAAAGAGGTTGTCCAAAGAAAGATTTATATCTTTAATTCTCTTATCCAAATCGTTCTAATATAATAATTCTCTTATCCAAACGTGAGAAAACAACGAACATACCATCCTTTCCGCTTACCTATCGTAGTAAAACAACACCCATAAGAAGCAAAATATCTTCTCCAATAATTTACGCCTTTATTTTTGTCTACAGTTCCACCAAAATCCTTCCAGCGCGATGAACTGTCGGTATGCGTGCCCATACTGTTCAGTTGCCTGGAGGACCGCGCCGTAGAAGTACGCAAGGTGGCCGCGGATTGCGTGCTGCCCTTCATGTTACACCTGGGATACGAACCGATGCATAAGCAGTTGGATAAATTGAAGGTGTGTTTGCATAGACTGTCGTCCAGTTTCTGAAAGGCTGATCAACCATTCTGATATCAAATAAAAATACTTTACGCTCATTGGTTAAATATAATCAATCATCCACGACAGGCTAACCTATAAGCATTCAGTAGTTGGTGGGTGTTTGATATGAATATGAGAAATTTACACACGAGAAAAGTGTTACATTTTTCTAATACTAATATGGGAATAGTAATTTCACTCTCTGTTTATATGATAATAATTGATGTAAAGATATAACAACAGCTTTTTCTTATATTGAATCAAATAGCTTACCAAAAATCCTTGAGACACGATCTTGATATACGGTTGCGCCATCTATATAAGACCAATCTCTAGTAAACATACATCACATAAAGGTGACTGTAAGAAATAGGTGTACAAATACTAATACTACTTGTTTTCCTCACAGCCTGGTTCCAAGACTGTGGTACTAGCAGCTCTAGACAAAGCCAGGCCCAATCTTCCAATACAACCGTTACCATCCAAGCCTAAGAAGGAAGAACAGCGCGGCGTCAAATCTGCTGGAGCTCTCAAAAAGGAAGCGGAGAAGAAAGGAGTTGCAGTTAAAGGAAAGGTAAGATTATGGTCCCTCTAATGAAGGAAACATAAAGATACATATTGTAGGATATTTTACATTAGCCTACTTGAAATTGACACTCTTGTCAGCAGCTTGCCGTCGTTGTAAGAATAATTTATTGGAATAATTTAATATTATACTCTTTAGTGGTTGACATTTTCTTGATATGGAATTGAATTGGTGGATGTTTGTGACTCAATCACATTTGAACTGTTAGAAGAATTAGAATTAATTTGGCTACAGAGGTAGGTTATAAACTGAAGGAGCACATATACTTTTTATCCCGGTAACAAGTTCTCGTAGAAAACTATATACGCGAACGAGATCAGTACTTGAAAAGGCGGAGCAACAACGAGCCTAAATATTATCAATCAATTAATTAGACTATTGCAGTCCACTGCTGGACATAGGCCTCTCCCAGTGTGCTCCACGTCTGCCGATCCTCCGTCTTCCGCATCCAGTCTTTTCCAGCCACCTTTATCAGATCGGCATCCGCCTAAGAGGCGTCCCACCTTCCGTTTTCCTTCTCGCGGTCTCCACTCTAGGACTCGTCTGCTCCAACGGCCATCAGTCCTTCGGCAGACATAGAAATATTAACCGATGTTCAATTTTAGGGCCCCGCCAAACCAGCTTCGGCCACAGCTCGTGGTAAGAAGGATGATGAAGACTGCTCGCCCCTACTACCAAACAATAACGCTAAGAACCAAAGGATTATCGATGACCAGAAACTAAAAGGTAAACTCATTATTATCATCTTTGCTATGTGGTTTCTATGAGAGTCATTGAAATTTCAATTTTATTGCGATAGTAATAACGTCTATTTCTATTATTGAAATAAAAAGCCTGATTCAAACCGATGCCAATAATGTGCGCTGGCCCTTATTATGCTGTATAGCAAAGAAATAAGTGTACTGAAAATATAAATTGTTTTAGTGTTAAAATGGAACTTCACAACACCACGCGAGGAGTTCTTTGAGCTGCTGAAAGAGCAGATGGCGACCGCTGGCCTTAACAAACAGCTTGTCGCCAATATGTTCCACAATGACTTCAGGTAATACCGTTTATTTGTTTACTACTTGGTTACTGTATATGTGGATAGCCGTTGCTAGCGGCCCCGCCCGCGTGGTATTCTGATCCCGTCCATGGTTGCTAGTGGCGTCACAGTCTAACGAATTTCATACAGTCTGTCGACGATGACATTTACACAGAGCAATCGTGTGGGGTAAGCGGAATGGTGACGGAGGGGGGGGGGGGGGGCATACCGAGTAGCATATATTTTATTCGGTACTACATACACGTACTCAGAATTCAGGGCTGACTCATATTTTGTAAAGACCATAGATATTAAAGGCGATGAACTACTGTATGACTCATTAAACTGTGGTGTTTTGTGTAGCATAATAAGGCGTATTCATTTCTTCGTTATCATTTCAGATACCACCTAAAAGCAATAGAAGCTCTATCTGAAGATCTACACGAGAACGGCCAAGCGCTTATGTCTAACCTTGACTTGGTGCTAAAATGGTTGACACTGCGGTTCTTCGACACCAACCCCTCTGTTATTCTCAAGGGGCTGGAGTATCTGTCCATTGTGTTCCATTACCTCATAGAGAGCGACTATACCATGCCTGAGTATGAGGCTAACTGCTTCATACCATATCTCGTGCTTAAGGTAAATATATTTTTGATTGTTACTTTTTTTTATATAGGACGCCCTCTTTTCCGAGGCTTTGCCTTCAGCTCACCATCAGGCGAGGTGAAGTCAACTTGACGTGTTTACCGTGTTGGTTTTCGGTGGAGTAGAATAGGGCCACCTTATCTCTTCCTATGAGTGTCGTAGAAGGTGACTAAAGCTCCGTACTCACATACGGTGTACTCGAAAACGAGTAAAAATCAATGTGTGGACCACACGTAAAACTCACAGCTCGAAGGCTCGCATCGAGCCGGCTCGATGGAATTAAATAAAAGTAAATTCCTTCGCACCTACTCGAAGCGAGCCGTCGAGCTTGACTCAAGCGTGTGTACGTAGCCGCGAGCGTCAGTCCGCCGATGTTGTTCGTCGTGAAAACACGTGTAGAATTAAAAAAATGATTTTACGAATTTATTTCAAAGGTGTTATAGAAGAATTTCATTCTTTTATAATTAAGAACTGCGAGACTGGCTAAATGCAGCCACCGTCTCCTTTGTTGAACAGACATGTTTTGGCTCGAACGGTTCGGTGAATACTGAATGGTGCGCGTCACTTGATAGAGTAATGCTGAATGTGTGGACGAAAGCCCATGCCATGGGTTTTACTCGACATGATAGCTCGATCGAGTGAAACCGTATGTGAGTACGGAGCTTAAGGGATAGGGCTGTTCTCAATCCGACAGTAAACATACAGCCCATGACTAAGTGCCCGCTTGACGGGCAATATGGGCGAAATATGGGTGTTAATACAGCTCTGTCTACCCCTTCCGGGATTTACAGGCGTGAGTATGTGTATATGTATGTAAAGATTTCTAAGAAATTATGGTGCGGTAAAGAGATTCTTGATAGTATATTCTGTGCTGTATGTGGGTGACATCTAAGCCATCACATACACTGATATCTGCTCACACCTACAAATTCTTGTAGATGTCGGCAGATATTAACATCTGCATATCTAATTTTGCAGAATATTATCAGTCCATTACTATCAGAACTATCGGGATATTTAACATGTATTGTTTGGAGGAAATATCCCGATAGTTCTAATGGGTCCGTAACTAAACTTCGAGAGTCATAAGTTCGATGTTCGTAATAGTAATGTGAACGACCATGAAAGTTTAAATACCTATATTATCAGTCCAAATTTAGTTACATAAGGAATTATACTACTGACGTAAAATTTAGCAATGCAAACAGAGATTTTGAACGTAATAAAACTAATAATAAGCTGATAATAGACAATATCAGTTCATAGAAAAATATGATATGAAGATAACATATTATGCGATATCATTTAATCGCTATCGTAGAATTTACTAAACGTCAGCTTGAGATAGAGAAAGAATTTATTTTCCTATTATAATATTTTTTAAGCTCTTTTTACCCGACTGCCAAGAAAAGTTATTATAAATAGTAGCATTGTATACAGGTAGGCGACCCGAAGGACACAGTTCGCAACGGTGTGAAGGCTTTATTCAAACAAATATGTGTGGTGTACTCAGTGACCAAGTTGTTCGGGTATTTGATGGAAGGTCTCAAGTCCAAAAACGCGAGACAGAGAGCTGGTAAGTACAGTGACCATTTTAAAGATTTCGAACTGATTTCCTCTAAAAATGTATATCAAATTACACATGTCTAGCACCACTACACTATGGCCTCTCCCAATGTGCTTTCTAGCCAGCTACCTTTTCAAGTCACCTGTCTATCTGGCTAGAAGGTTATACTATTTTTTTTTTATCCATTTCATCACTATAAATACACATATATGAACTTATTTATCAAGCTGCACTTACGTACGTCGAGGCGGTGGTCCTAGAGAAACTAAAGCGTACTATATAATTGTCAACGCTGCACAGCCACCATTGTAACACCCAAAAATAGCGAATGTCTACCAGGTCTCGCTCTTTACGACAGCGAGACATATCGTCATTTTAACTTCAGTAATGTTGCAATCACCTTAACTCGAGCATCCATACTATTATGAACTCAGGATTCTTGATACAGTTCTGGGTCTCGAGTCTGCTAAAGCACAACCACTATCGCACCACAGAGACTGCGAGAAAATTCCATTTGACTTTAGCCATTAAAGTAATGCATTTAAGTTTAGAATTAAATGGCTTTTTGTAGAGTGAATAAAAGTGTGTAAAGAAACTCTTTTCATTTAATTTTGTGACTGTACGTCTATAGAAATAAGGTCTAAAATGTAATGCCATTTTTTGCAGTCAATGCAGGTGGCAGGTGTGACAATGGTTGTGCTTTAGCAGAATCGAGGGCCTGGTTTTTTGAATGACTGAGGTAGCTTCTTATGTTTAAAAAGTTATTTCGTCAACTTTATTATCATATTTCCTTGTAGAATGTCTGGAGTGCATCGGCCACCTTCTTGAGACATACGGTTCGACGGTAATGGGTGGTAGTGGAGGCGGAACATTGAAGGAACTCGCGCGACACATCGGGGACAGAGACAACGCTGTACGATCGGCGGCACTCAACTGTGTGACTTCGGCATACTTCTTAGAGGGAGAGAAGATTTACAAAATGATTGGACAGGTGAGGGCGCCACGCAGCAGTTTTATGAGGTCTAGACTGCAAAGATTCATCTTCATTCTAGGGTGAATCCCAGTCGCATCCGAAGCTTTTACTTTGGAGTCTAGGGTCCGCCTTTTCCAGTCCAACTGCGGTTTTGACCTCCGCAACCCATTAGCGATATCGAAGTATTGCAGTTAGACTTTTAGGGCTTGGATTGGACCTTTGTTCAACTTTTTAGGGGTCCAACTACCCGTAACCACTGTCATAGATGTTCGTATGGCAACCGAGACCGATGGCTTAGCGTGCTCTCCAAGGCACGACCAGAGCAATGCAAATACCCATATTCATGCATACAAATATTTGCACTGAACGGGCAATGAACCTGCGCCTCCCGTGTAGCGGTCGCGTTCACTACCGCCACGCCACAGAAGCCGCATTCTGGGATAAAATAATTCAGAAAATCTTGTTTTCGTAGCAGCGGACCCTGAGCAATGAAGTACCAATTCACCTTATCTTTGGGGGTATTTTCTGCTTCTAACATGGAGATAAATTAGAACGCTAGGCACGTTCGTCTCATCTAGTTAAAACGAAACTATATCGAATATTTTTTTTCTCTCAGATATCAGACAAAGACTTGTCACTACTAGAAGAGCGCATCAAACGCGCGAGCAAGACCCGCAGCTTGGAGTCGCGTCGTTCCATGCTCGTGCCGCTGTCGGCGTCGGGTCGTCCCGTGGTCGTGGCGTCACACGACGAGCCGGAGCCGCGCCGCGTCATCTCCGTGGAGACGGGCCCGCCGGACTACGAGGAGGAGGAGGAGGAGGAGCAGCAGCTGCCACCGCCGCTACCCACCCCGTAAGCATATACTAGATAACTAGCGGCCGCTCTCGAATTCATACGCGTTTTCCCCCCTTAGGGGTGGAGATTTTTAAAATTTGTTTTTAGCGTATATACGTCTATACCCTATGAGGGTTTGTTCCCTTTAGATACACTTTCCTTTTTAGGATTCCGTAGCCAAATGGCAAAAAATGGAACCCTTATAGATTCGTCATGTCTGTCTGTCCGTCCGTATGTTACAGCCACTTTTCTCCGAAACTATAAGGCTTGTGCTGTTGAAACTTGGTAAGTAGATGTATTCTGTGAACCGTATTAAGAATTTCATACAAAAATAGAAAAAAAGCTGCAAATTTTTGGGGTCCATACTTAGAACTGAAACTCAAAATTTTTTTTTCATCAAACCCATACGTGTGGTAGGTCTTTAAAAATGCTATTGAGGTTTCTAACATAATTTTATTCTAAACTAAATAGTTTGCGCGAGAGACATTCCCAAAGTGGAAAAATGTGTCCCCCCCCCCCCAGACATATGCAGCGGGAACGGGATCAAAAAATATGGCGGTACGAAGTTCGCCGGGTCAGCTAGTTATGTATATAGATAGTTACTACGTAACAGATACGTAACAGATACATCAATTCCTTACAACAGCGTCAATAACTCTCTTAACAGTAATAGCTGCAAGCAAAAATATACCTTCCCCTACGTTCCGAGAGTTGAGGCCTACGCGACTGCGTCATCGACCCAACGCATTGATAGGGTTGAAGATAATACTTGACTAGTAAATAAAAGACGATGTTGACATTTTTATTTTATCTGTCATGAAGTGTGAGTTGCGTGCTATGTCCCAGGATAACTGCTAGCCGTAACGTATTTGCCGCGCGATTTCGAACGAGTCATCACTCGCTAGACTCTACCAGCAAATAAGCTTTTGTTTGCATTTAAAACAATGTTTTATTAACATGTACATTAAAAAACCCTGAACTCCGAGGTGAAGCCCTTGGATGCGACCGGAACAAAGGCAAAGATAATTAATGTTTTATTAACGTATTTCTATTTCCACAGCGCGCCACCAGAACCAAGAGTCGTGACAGGCCCATTCGGTCTCGACCCGGAATTGATAGCGCAGCTTGACGCGGCCGTGCCGGTGTTGCGACATCCGGACGTGGAGGAGATTGACTTGCGGTTCTTAGACGAGCCCATACCTACTGGCGGCGTCAGGCCTAATATATCACACGCACCACCGCCTATTAGATCCAGGTGAGCTGTAGAACTAGCATAATGTGTTTGCCGTGTTGGTTCCCGGTGAGGTAGAATAGGGTCACCCCATCTCTTCCTGTGGGTGTCGTAAAATGCGACTAAGAGATAGGGCTTTTCTCCATCCTACAGTGAACACACAGTCCATGACAAAGTGCCCGCTAGACGGCAATAGGCTCGACTCTTATTACGTGGGACCGGAAATCATAGTTGGCGAAATTTGGGTGCTATTACACCTCTGCCTACTCTTTTGGGGATTTACAGGCGTGAGTATATGTATGTGTGTATGTATGTATTATGGCGAGTATGTATCAATCCTACTAACATTATAAATATGAAAGTTTGTGAGAATGGATGTGTGGATGTGTGGATGTTTGTTACTCTTTCACGCATAAACGGCTGGACCGATTTGGTTGAAATTTGGTATGTATATAGGTTATACCCTGGATTAACATATAGGCTATATATCAGCGATGAACGGGATCAGAATTCCACGCGGGCGGAGCCGCGGGCAACAGCTAGTACGATCATGAAAGTATGAGAAGCGAAGTGTGTATGTTAGGTCCGCAGCAAGTGGTAATACATATTGTGGTCTCTGCCTCTGCCAATGGTAAAGAGTGATAAACTTCGAGGGTAGTATGTATGTATGTACTGTACATTGACGGGCTCTGATGCGACGACTTGAGCCATCATAGTTTATACGCTAACTTCACGAACCTTTTACGATAATTTGTGCAAAATACGAAGTAACGATTGGAAAAGACGATGTGACTGATGGCTATTATTCTGTTACAGTATGGTAGCCATGTCTCCTCCACGCCATCCGACGTCACATCCGCTGGTATCCACGCAAGCATCACTGGCTTCTCACGGTACACATGTTGACGACTCGCAACTTGCAGACACCATACATTCTATAGCCAGCCCTGACTTGAACGTGAGTATACATTGTCTTCGATCCGTGAAATGCTTATGATTATAATCTTTTTGATCCTACCGTTAATTCCCAGTCGCATCCGAAGCTTTCAGCTCGGAGTCTGGGGTCCGCTTTACCAGTCTTTGCTACGGATTTGGCTAGACCTTGATATTTTCCGTGAAGCGATTGCCATCTGACCTCCACAACCTAATGGTAACATTAGGCGATATCGAAGCTTTGCAGCTAGATCGTTGTTTTTTTTTGACATTTTAGGGCTCCAACTACCCGTAACGACTGCCATAGATGTTCTTATGGCAACCAGGACCGACGGCTTAATGTGCTCTCCGAGGCACGACGATACGATTATAATCCTTGAACCCAAATCCAATTTTACAGAAAAATAGATCTTCGTTAACAAAACTGTAAAGCAGCTAGTACACACAGAAGATAAAGAAAGAAAGAAAGAAATGCACTTATTTACAGTAATATATTGGTGGTTACCAGTGTATTACTTACTAGATAGCGTGTGGCGGCATTTCATACAATTTTAGTTTCCAATTATTCACGAACTGCTGCTGCCCTCTGTACATGGTATACGACTTGGTCATACACCATCGATTCGTCGTTGCGATCGGTCTGGAACGACGGATCATACCGTATATGGGGCCCTTTAGTTTACCAACTTGTAAGTCAATAGGAAGTACGTGATGTTTTGTAAAGTATTGTACAAAGTAACGTGCTCCCCACAGGCCGCTATCCGCGCGCTATCGCTGATCTCCGGAGCCCTAGTGTCGGGTCGAGGGGCTGCTCTAGCGGCTCATGAGGCTCGTCTAGTGGCCGCTGTAGCGGATCAGTTAAGACGACTGCGGGCGGCGCCGCCGGCGGAGGCACTGCCGGCCTACAAGTACCTGGCTAGTGCGCTAACCACCGTACGTATACGTTCATTATGTTGTTTTTTTTGCAGGGATCTCGTGTTAACTGCTTTACAATAATTTCTATGTATATTAGACAAGCTGTTTAGAACAAAAAATGTGTCACAGTCACTTGGTGAGGCGGTAATGAACATTGAATTTGAAAAGGAATATAAATCAGATAAATGAATGTTGAAAATAGCTAGAAAAGTTAGTGGTTAGTAAATGGTAGGTGGGACGCTCTAGCAAGATGTAAGAGTCTGAAATGATGAGATGTGATGAAATGAGACCTGAAACAAGTGGTCGGAATGGACTGGATGTGCAATGCGGAGGGTAAGACGCTATGGCGCACATTGAGGCCCATGTACAGCAAGGGAATAATTGATTTATCTATTGAGGTTTTAAATTATACTTTCATACTATTTCTCCCATGTCAGACTCTTGCCACCCTATATGTCATAAACCAGTCTTCCATCAAACTTCAATGGTAACAATAAAAAATACGATTATATTATTGTCATGTTACCTCACCAGTTCTACGAGACAGCGGGGTGCGGTTCGAACGTAGGCGAGCAAGCGCTATGCTCGCTAGTGGGCGAACTGTTACGAGTATTAGGCGCGGGCGGAGCGGGCGGGCCCGACGGCGAACGTCTCGTGCGCATACTGAACAACGTGTGTGTACGCGTGCTTGAACACTCGCCGAGGACGCCGCTCTTGTGGTAACTATCACTATCTTCTTAATTTTTCTCGTTTGGTCATTATCTCAGGTACCACCTCAATTAGGCTAATGTGTGATGTGGCTATCAGAGTACACAGTGGACAGCAGACAGGGCTTGGGTAAGTTCTCGGAACGCAGGATGGGGGTGACAGGTCAGGTCTTGGACTTAAAATGTGCTCAAAATGTGCTAAATACGCGCAGTACACGTTTCTTTTTTGTCTTTTGAGGATACCACCTCAACTGAGTTAATGGCGCTGGCTATCAGAGGACACAGTGGAGAACAGACAGGGCAACAAGTCTCTCCAAGCGCACGTATGGTGGTGACAAGTACTGGTGGCTACCTGTCACCCATTCACCCTAGTCTGCAGACTAGGCTAAAGTGGTGATAGGCGGCCGTACTTGTCACCTGCGACTCCAACTACACAAAAGGAGGTGCCTTTTCCGGGGTTATATAGGAATACCATATGGCACGTATATGGCCCAGGATCAGCCGTAGTACCCGATAGTTAAGAGCCGAGATTGCGTGCGGTTTTAGTCGTTTCTAGTCCGATATAACTACACCGCTGGCAGATGACAATTAAAAAATATTATGGCATTTCACAATGCGTAGCCTGGTCATTCTAGACATATACGTGTATGATTTAAAATTTTAACCAATCCCTTTTTTCACAGTGCAATAGTCTCCCTATTACATGAATCCATCGGCATGTCCGACCCAGCTTTCCCCCGCTACCAGGACCTGCTTCTGAAGTGCTTCTGGAAGACTCTCAAGATGATATCCTCGTGGGATGTGAACTCAATAGACTACGACGCGGTACTATACAGGATACACCTATTTTATAAGGCCTATCCGAATAGTTATTGGAAGAAGAATCCGGATATTAGTGATACTCCTTATAGGTAAGTCTATTTGAATATAGTCCGTTTTTTTTCAAGCCTGTATATCCCCGAAGTGCGATTCTATCTTTATTCTGTGCGACACCTACGGTTTAAAGTGGACCATCAAAACTCATGTGCCAACGTCGGGCACTAATCAATAGACAAAATGCTGAAAATATTATGTTTTTGTTACAGAACAGTAAAAACATTGGTGCATACTCTAGTCAAAATGAAGGGCGGTTCAATCACGAATCATCTCACTCAAATACCGGACGTCAACGAATCGGATCTGTATCCGTATCTACTGAAAGTACTGAAGGTAATAAATAAAACTTTCATATTAAGTTATAAACATCGTGTTAACTTTTGTATTCATTTCTGACTGTTCATCTATAAGAAAATTTATAAAAATGTAAAATTTAGATGATCAATCCTGGATGCATCCAAAGCTCGGACACTGGAGCCCAGAATGTCCTCTCCATTTATGTTTTTTTTTTTCATAATTGTTTTGGTTTTTACGAGAGTGACTACTGTTCAACCTCATAAAGATATGATTCCGATGGTGAACGCATACGACCACTGCAAATACATGCAGCTGATTGTGAAAAAATTGCCTTCGGAATCATACCTTTGCACCCATAAAAGAGCTATACCCGTCTTGCTATCATGCGGTTGGCTTGAGCCCTGCTTGGTGGGGTCCCATACACCCTGACAGACGACAGTTAAGTTTAAGTTCAGTGGAAAACTAAGCTGATCTAACGAAAATCTGTATAATATTTAGTAAAACATATACTTTTCTAGTTAATACATTGAATTTTAAACCCACCTTTTCCTCTAACAGCAACTAAAACTCGACGAGAAGAAGGAGAACTCGTCAGACGCACTGAACGGCGGTTCAGTGCTCGCGTCAGTGCCGCCCAACAACGCGGCGTTGGTCGCGGGCCGCCTGCCTCGCGCCGTGCACGAGGAACTCGCGCTCATACTCAAGAGGATCGGCACTAAGGAGCATAATAAACAGGCCTTGTCGCAACTCTATGACCTCAAGGTAAGAGCTATAGAGTCTATAAAGTCGCTTTCGCTGTCTGTCCGTCCCTATGTATGCTTAAATCTTCAAAACTACGCAACGGATATTGAAGCGGTTTCTTTTAATAGATAGGGTGATGCAAGAGGAAGGTTTATATGTATAATACATGCATAATATTGTAGAGAAACACTGATAAATCGAGATCAGAATACCATGCGGGCGGAAAATATGGCGGTACGAAGTTCGCCGGGTCAGCTAGTTACTAATAAACGTCTTAGAGATATTATCTAGATTCTAGAAGAATGGGTAAGCGAAATGCTATTCTTAAATTAGATAGTATAGTGATCGGCGGACAAAGTACTCAGGCTGCGCAAAGCGAGCGCGTCTTTAGATCAGTGCCTTGAGCGCGAAAAATATTCGAATTTGTAGCGTAAACGTATCGCGAGAGCGAAGCATTGCGATTGGCAGGCTTCACACGCACACAGGTTCACAGTAGGCAGGCGGCCAATCGCAACGGTCCTTTCACACGATACGTTTACATTACGAATTCTGATATTTTTCGTGCTCGCGGCACTGTTGAAAAGCGCGGGGTAGCAGCGACGAAGGCAGGGTTATCAACAATTCAATGTATTTATATTCAACATAATTAACTTATTGATGTTATTTTTATTCTACTTAACCTGTTACCACAAACCAATCATAGATTCATCATTATCATAAAGGAGCCTTTAGCCGCAACTAAGATTTCGGTTTTCATTATTTTTCATGGAACTCTAACACTTTTTCGAAGATAAATGTAGCCAAGTTACACCTTATAACATCAACTATCTACCTACAGTAAAAAACTCGTCAAAATTGGCCCCTACTGGTGATTACCCGTTACAGAGAACAGACATATAATATACAATTTTATACTGGCATAGATACCTACAGATTTTAGTATCTAAAACACTTGTATCCCACAGGAACGTCACCCAGAAGTGGACATATGGACGTTCATGCACGGCTCGTCATTCTACTTCCGCAACTACGTGGAGCGTGGCCTGCGCGAAGTGGCCGACCAGAGGAAGCTCTCGTCGATGCCCATCTACAAACACGACTTTAAGGCTGATAATATCGGTCAGTACACAAGTATGTACCCCCCACTTACTTTATTTGAACCTCTCGGATTAGGGTGAGGCTACATTTGTGCGTTTATGTTAAGTTTATAATAGACTAGCTGTTGCCTGCGGCTCCGTTCGCGATGATGACGGTTATCGTGTCCAAAAATAGCTTATGTCCTTTCCCAAGGTCTAATCTATCTCTATACTAAATTTCATCAAAATCAAAAGCGTAACTGACAGACAGACAGAGTTACTTTCGCCTTTATAATATTATGGATAAAAATTGTACCGATGAGACAAAATCTTGTATTGTACGGGACTTATAATTATCTTGATGTGCTCTATACGCGTAGTACGCATTTCTTGTATGTCTTTTGAGGATAGCACCACGGGGTGCTACTGCGGTGGACGAGCTCAAATTCACCAAGCATAGATTGTTACAAAACAATCTGCGAGCGCCAGGGCATCACTTGTCTCGCGATTTAGGTCCAAGATACGTGTCACGAGGTATAAACTTAGAATGCCTTCAATGAATGAATGTTGTGTGGACGTAACGTAAATGCACAAATGGAGTCTCGCCTTTACGGTGAGTGGTATGGTGGTGGGGAAATACTTCGGTTGGAATGGTAACTTTCGTTTCGCTAGCTTGAGTTTAGCTTTCTGCATATGGCATGGCATAATTAAGTTTATATGGAAGAGTTTGTTTGAACTTTGTACCCTTTTATTAACAGTGGTTTTGAGTTACGATTAGTATTACTATTTTTGTGCTAATATGTATGGCTGTATAAATTGATACCTATACCTGCACTATCCCCGATCTGAATGAGGCGACGGAGGATACGGTCAATGTCGCTGAGTTTTGGGCTGGACGCATCTAGATATTTTAAATTGTTGCCACTGACACGAGAAGTTACTTATGAATTGTAATGCGGTTGCGTCGTGCTTTGTAATGAAATATTTTTTCTTTTTTCCTACACTTCTTGCGCATGGAGGTGCCTCCACTTCACATAGTTTTTGAATATTAATCTATATAAAATCTTCTAAATTGGTTAATAATCCGGACCCAGTTTATGATTATGCTTGATGTGATGCGCATGAATAACTAGCGGTATTGTTTCTTCAACCTAGCAAGTAATTACTGAATTATTTTATACCTTAATTTGTTTCAGATATAAGCAACGAAAACGACGAGAAATCACATGTTATATTCTTGGAGAGACTTCGAGCTTTACAAGTACGTATTTATAATTTGTATTCATGCACTTCTGTTTTACCGTATAGGCGGAGAGATAGTCCGGCGAATATCAGCTTCCTTCGATTTTGTATAGCGTTCTCTCTGTCGCACATAGGATTCACAGTTTGATATCCTTATAGAGCAGTTAAAACTGTTTGTAATTAAAATATTGAACTAAAACTACGGTTTTAGCTACTCTAAACAGATATCAAGAGCTGTGCGATAGAGAGAACGCTTTGAGAAACTGCAACAAACCGATCTTATGGCTGACTTGCGGACTGAATTTCGACAGTACAAGCTCTTCTACACGTAGAGAGAGTCATCTGCAGATGTCATCGGCGGACGCGTCTGCCGACGTGCAGATGAGGCGACTTGGTCGTTTGTGGTAATTATTTAACGTCAAATACAGACAAGCAAATCACTCCGTCCACACGTCAGGGAACGCGGCCGTCACTAACATCCACAGAAGAATCTGTTTACGTGTATAGGATCCTTTGGCTTAACCCTCATTCTTCTTTCCGATGTAAGAAATCAAAAACCAGTTATTGTATTTCAATAGACGCTATATTTGAAATTATAATTATGTTCTTAGGCCAAAGCGGGATTAAAAACAGAAACGTCACCATCCCAGGCCCGCACACCAGTGGGCGACAACAGAACTCTCGCCGACTCCATCAATGAAAACACATTACCTCGTACACACAGCATTGACCCACAACTAGAGGTGAGTATTACTGATTGGGGAACAAATGGGTACACCCTGTACACGCCTGACCTTTGCCAAAAAATTGACCATGCATATGGAATCTGGCAAAACTTTCCGATTGACAGTAATGGGAATACATAATAATCACGCCTTTATCCCCGGAGGGTTAGGCAGAGGTGAATTAACACCCGCATTTCACCAATCAATGTATTAGGTCCCACGTAATAGGGGGTGAGCCTATTTCCGTATTCCTGGCACTATTGTTGACTTGAGCCATGCATCTAAAGCTACATAAGTCTGGGCTGTATATATCTGTCTAATGTTAAACAGCCCTATCCCTTAGTCGCCTTGTACGACACCGCATGGTATACATACGTGGTAAATACTTAAATATACGTAACGTTTTTTTTCTCCATCCTATGGTTGCCTGTAAGAAATTGCCGCAGACTGATAAGGCCGCTATCTGTACTTACCACATAACTTAGATCTCCATGTTATATTGTTATATCTATGGTATTACGTTTGTGTGACGTTTTACTTACTTACTTTACTTTTATTTACTTAGGTACTTTTTCTTTCAGTTGCACACACAATCAGTAGCACAAAGGAACGAAGCCGAAGTAGACGCTTTACGCCTTAAACTACAACAAATCAAGAGTTCCTCGAAGAGATAAAATTGCGCTAGCGCACGCTTTCACGGATCTGATAGCTCTCTCATTGTCACGACATATTATATACTTTAGTGTTGCACGTTCGAACACCCGCGATTACCCCAACCGTCGACTAGGTAGGTTGTACCACAAAGATGCGGGTTCGATAGGTGTCGAGTTAAAGCTAAATTAATGTCTTAATTATGCCTATAATCCTTTCTACTAATTTTAAATAAGTAGGGTATTTAACCGGCAATAAAAAAAAAACAATATGTTAATAACTTTTTCGTTGATAAAGTAGATGCTACATAAATGTATTAGTTAATGAATTGACATTTGTGCGAATTCCTTCTTATTTTAAATAAATTCCTGCAAAACTTGCTGCTTAGATGAAAAAAAAACATTAAACGGAAAATGAACTAGTCTCTCGCTTATTAAATTAATCAGCTTGCCTGAAATAACTCGAAATTTAAATCTCATTTGTTACCATTAGACAAAGATCATCTCATTTAGTATCGTAAGTAGTGTTTGGCCTACGGGTGAACCGAGTTAGCGTCCATGTTATGATGACCTTACTAAGAATTGACATGACAATATGAAAAAAACAGTATCGCCTTACACAGGGTATAAATCGCTTCATGAACATGTGAAATTGTGTCTTGGTAAGGCATCGTTTTGGTGGCACCCTAGTCTGAAAATACACATTTATACAGAGCATAGGGTGTCCATCTATTTAAAATTTGAGAGAGTTGTCTGTGTATACATAGAAATAATTGGATATAATTCAATCTTGGTCAGTAACAGCGGCAGATGTGATATTTTATTGTTAACGTTTTAGCTCCATCATCAAAGCTTCTTCTGAATTAGAAGTACATATTTGTCTGACTTTGTTGCTGGCCTTGTATATGCCCATGGGATATAATGTTTGTTGTAAAAAACCGTGATTTTGGATGTAGTGTCGTGTGTTAAGAGTAAGGTAACTCACTGTTTATATCCTAATTCCAAGCATGTTAAACAATATAACCGTTGTAAGCCGTTTAATCTTAAAGCGCTATGGTTTAACTCTTTTGTTCTTAAATAATGTGAAATTTATTGTTAGTTCATTCCCATCGGCCTGTGGTAATCGACAGTGGCGAATGCTATAGGTAAGCTGACAAGCAGTAAACGCAATCTCCGAAAGGTAAACTTATAGAAATCGCATAATATACCTATACTTTTGATAGTCGACCTCGAAATTTTACCAGTGCAATGTTGTTTGTAGTATATTTTGTATAGCAAATTCAAATAACAGTAGACTTTCAGGATAATATTGAAAATTATATGTGCGTGTGTTTGCACGATCTCATGTTATAGCACTTGGAAGTATTGTGAATTTAGTATCGTATGCAGTTGTGCCCCATCCAATCATAGAGGAACGCGCCTTTTTCTCTCTAGAAAGTTTTTGGAATTGCTTTGGTAGTTTGTTTTGTAGGTTGTGTGGTCAATTGGTCAATTTTCTTGCCGCGTACTCTACACGCCAGGCTATTAATTGTTTCTTTAGAATTATTCGCAGTAAAAAGAAAACAAAAATTAATCCAATAATTTGATAGATTTTTATTTAGGTAGGCGATGAAGTAAATAAAATAAATATTTTAATATCGGGGGACATTATCAATGTTTCTTTAATATTCTCGACATGTACATTTTAAGCCCAATAAAAAAAAGATTACAATTTTGTTTAATATTAAGGACTTGTGCTATTACCATAAAACGAATACTAAAAGAAATTGGGCTTAAATTATGTAGTTTAATTTCAATGGTATTGTTAATTTCAATTATACTAACCGATATTTTAAATATAACCCCGAATACTGCGCGTTTGGAATACTGGGAAAGCATAAAAGACTAGTACGAACAGTATAAACAAAGTATAAAATTGATCTGTGAGGACCCCCTCAGGCCCGGCTCTCTTTAAGTTCGATTGCCAATCAATCAATGTAATTTTCATTGATGTGAAAGTTATTATTGATGTGTTATATCCAATTAAACTATTAACATTTTATGTAAGTTAATTTTGTATGTATTTTATTAAAAACTGTGTTGGTTTATTGTACGTGTTCGAAGACTGTTTTGATTGCGACTTGGAAGTATACCTCGGGGCATGTTTCTTGAACCTAAATCAAGATACGAACGAGGCCCTGGCGCGCGCGTATTGGCGTAGCCTCAAACGTGTACTGCGCGTATAGAGCACATTTTAGGTCCAAGGCATATGTCCCGAGCAATAGTATAACCCGCGCCACGTATCTTGGACCTAAAATGTGCTCAAAACGTGCCCTATACGCGCAGTACACATTTCTTGGGTGTCTATTGAGGATAGCACGGAATGCTACTGCGGTAGACGAACTCAAATTCACCAAGCATAGACTATTGCAAAGCAATCCGCGGACGCCAGAGCCTCGTATGTCTTACGATTTAGGTCCAAGATACGTGGCGCGGGTTATAATACTCATTGGAGCATACACATGTCGAATTTCTAATTATATTTAGAAACAAATGTTATTATCTAGTAGTGCCTATCTTATTGACTAACGGCGTGATGTTTTGTCGACAATTGTGTGTTTTATTTATTCGTTTTTTTATTCTTTGATTGATGTTTGAAGCGATGTGTTCCGATTGTTAGTTGAAGATGCGTCAGTCGTCATCCAGTAGGTTTGTAAGAAAACTTTGTCAGCTGCGATGAGGCCATAGTACTAATAATTTATGTTACCCGCGCCTGCACATAACCTGCTAATATTATGTAAATTAAACATTCCTCTCAGTATTGGATTTGTATGTACAAATTTTTTCCATTCTCATCACACTATTTATCAGCCATTGTTTTCATATTTAGAACTCGATTTTTATAAAAACGCTCATAATCCCAATTTTATATAGAATCTGATAGAACTTATGCATTGACAGTTGAAAGCCAAAACTGCATATTTGACGTTGACTGTGCCAGAAAAATGAGTCTTATTTTGCAGCGTAGTGGCTTGTTTTTAATGGCCGATGTCGCTTAGGACCTAATAACCGTAAATAAAGTATAAAATATATGGTTTATATCCATTATGATCGTTCTGGTTTCGTATTTACTTTACCTTCTGATAATAAGGAGGCAAATTATTTAGTCAATTTAATGACAGGAATCATTTTATTAAATATTTCATTGTTTTTTACACTATACTACAATCTATTGGTAGTACGAGTACTATCGTCCGAATAGACTTGTCATAAATCTTGTTATTGTCTCGCTAGCTCTCATTGGCGTTTTTGACCGTCGTCTCAGGTGCTAACGGCCGTACTAAAGTAACTTTTACAATTTTTTATTGTGATTTTCAAATGTCATTGCATAGGGGAATTTAACTATGAATTTCATACCTTGACTATCCTATTAACTTAGTCTAAAGATATTTAAACATTGTTAGTTTTGTTATACTACGTTTGAATTTCATTTTATTCGATTCATATTCTGAATTCCATTTAATTCGTCAAATGTTAGGTTAGTTACTTTTATTATCTTTGGTATAAACATTCGCTTTTTAAACATGACTTGATATTGATTATTGTGAGCATTTATTTATTATATTATGTAAATTAATGTTTAAAAATCATGATGTAATATTAATGATAAATAAAGTTCATACAACACTGTACAAATGTTATTATTTTTATTACGTTTTTAGGGTTCCGTACCTCAAGAAGAAAATATGGAGCCTTTAGCGCCTTCGCTACGTTTAGCCGTGCGCCCGGTGCGGACGTCCGCTTCGCGTGCTTGTTTCATGTTATTTCAAGACCAGCGCTGCGTGAGGCTGTCACACGCGACGGACAGGCGGACGCACTGCGCGCGCACCCGCGACCCGCACCCGCTAAACGCAGCGAAGGCGCTTAGGGTCAATCTCTATTGAAAGCGCAGCGGCTAGACTTTTTGTACTAGAAATGATTACGAGAAGGTTCGTGCGGCCCTTTTTTCTTCTCTTCTTTCTCCCATAGATAAGATTCAAAATCTTATCTATGGGAGAAAGAAGATAAAATTTGCCTCAAAAAGCCGGCCCACTGCAAGAGAGCGGCCGGCAGCGGCTTTTTATTACGAACCATTTCGAATCATCTATGGGAGAAAAAGGTCATAGTTATTTGAAGGTAAAGGAGGGTTAGCGCGGCACCGCGATCTCTAGTTCCAAATTATGGCCGCGCTCGCCGCCTCCGGCTGCTGCCCCATCGCTGCTCTTTCGGTGGGGATTGACCCTTACTCCTACCCGCTAGATTATGACTTGACTGGTTAGGCGCAATTCCTTTTAAATGTTTATTAGGTGATAATGCCGTTATTCTTCCTCCCAGCGTTAATTCCCAGTCGCATCCGAAGCTTTTTTTTTTTTTTTTTTTTGCAGCTCGGAGTCTGGGGTCTGCTTTTACCAGTGTTAACTACAGATTTGGCTAGACCTCGATATTTTCTGTGAAGCGATTGCCATCTGACCTCCACAATCCAATGGTACCTAACATTAGGTATATCGAAGCTTTGCAGCTACACCGTTGTTTTTGGAATTTTTTAGGGCTCCAAGCTCTAACTACCCGTAACGACTGCCATAGATGTTTTTATGGCAACCGGGACCGACGGATTAACGTGCTCTCCGAGGCACGGCCAGACCAATGCAAATACCCAAATATTTGCACTGAGCGGGAATTGAACCCGCGCCTCCTGCGTAGGGGCCGCGTTCACTACCGCTACGCCACGGAGGCTGACCATTTTATGAGCCGTTATTATGAGCATGGTAAGTCCTGATGTGAGGTTTCCTGATGGCTGATACTAGAAATAAGGGCCGGCGACCAGTGCCGGCATGATACGGCCATGGCAGGTAGTGCTGTGGCGTGCCGTGGTATCCTGTGGCATACCGTGGTATCCCGCGGCCCGACGCGTTATTTCGTGCCATCGAATAAAGTAACATGAATTTTATACATTGAAATAAGATTCAAAATAACTTGATTTGTAAAAATACAACTCGGCGCCATCCCTAAGTGTTGCCACATGCACATGCACGCTGGGCACTTTGCCAGTAAGTGAGTAAAGTAACGTGTTCTCGGAATTCTCGGATCAACCCCGGCATGGTGGCTTCGCTCTCTAGCTCCCGCTCTAGCTTCGTATAATTACGAAGTTTATACCCATCGAAGCAATCATGTTCATTGTGCACCTGCGTTAAGCCGGTAGGAGAGAGAGAGACTACCTTGGACGGACGTTGGCACTTATTCATCTCCACGTGTACCTCTGATTGGCAGGCGATTCATTGCATGAAAGCGGCAAGTGCATTGAATAGGCAAGGGGACGGCTGGTTTTAAGATCAGCCGGTAGGCCGGGACGGTGAGCGTGAGACCCAAGACGTTGGCATGTGATTTTAGTCGGTTCGAGTCCAACATTATCACCATTACCGGAGAGGGGAGAGAGGGTATTTCGTAGATACAAAGTTCCTCGCAAGTTACGTGAGTGTAGTTGAAGGTGAATAGACACTTTTATGTATTAGGTGTGCACGATCGTATCGCACGATTCTGGCCAACAAACGATGAACAAGTATTTTTTTAAACGTTTCTATGGCCAATAACTTTTACCTGTCATAAAGTACGGACGCAGGTCGGTCGAAGTAACGAAAACCGGGTTAGGTGGGGTCTTTTAGACGAGTTGGACCCACGGTGTGAATTCAGAGCTACGCCACAGACTATGACTAACCTGTTAACTTGAGCTGCCTGCCCAAGCACGTGTACTCCGGAGGAACTCTGACTACAAACTAAGCAAACAAAATATGACACGATATTATGTCGTCGACTTTTCAGAAGAAGAAGAAGGTACGGCTGCTCCAGCTCATGTTTTTCACAACATTTTTACTAAAAAACGCAACAAAACATGTAGAGATTCATCTCTATGGTTTTAGAGAAAGAATACTTTTAGGCTCCGCGCAAACGTACGGTATCCGTCCACGGTTTCCTGATCAAAAAAAAAGTCAGATTCAAAAAACCGAATGCTCCATTTTCATACAAAATGTTCTACTAGCCGCACACGTCCTTACTTTTTGCAGAACGGAAAAAACCTGACGTTCGGTTCAGAATGGAAAAAACCTAATGACGTCATACCGAACGCTGCACTCGCATACATTTTGTACTAATCGCCGCACACGTCAGGAAATTTCCATCCGGAATCGCGCTTAAATTGTGTCCAGCGTTGTCAATTCCCAAGAGAGTGGGGACTTTCAAGCCGATTAGGGAATTTGTGGGGATTGTGCTTATGTGGGGCATTTAGACATTCACACTAGACCTAAACTCAGAAGTAATAAGTGGCAAGTATTATACATATTGATAAATTATTAGAGCAAAATATCCGACATTAAGGTACTATTTAACTCTTTATTGGCAATATATGTACACGAGCAGCTGCAATAAACATCGCATGTGGTGAATATAGCGGGAAACTTCAAGAGAAGTAATGTAGTTATCAATGTCTAATATTGGGGCCTTTCTGTTGGGTTTGTGGGGAATTCAGATCATCAGTAATTGGCAACACTGATTGTGTCTCACTTCCGGTGTTGCCAGATTGTATTGTAACTTTTGTTACATTTTGCGTAACTTTTGACTCTCTTACGACCCAGCCCCATAGTGGTAGACGCTCTCAGCTGCATTAAGTCCCAGATGAAATAGCTGGGGCTCGTACTCAATGGCCAGTGGGATTTCAAGGAGCATCTCGGAAGGCCGGCTCCTAAATTGGGCGGATACCCGAGATAAACCGAGAGGATTTGTAAAAAACAAGAAACACTATATAAAAAAACAAGAATACGTAACTTTTCCCCCGAAAATGCAACTTTTAAGCCAGCTTGTGTTACATTTGACAATTTGGCACTGGCAACACTGCTCGCTTCGAACCATAGACATAGATACTATAGACAGGGTATACCTACAGAATTGACGTGTATACCTATGTTCCATTTTTATGAATGAACGTTTGACGACGGTTACTATGCTAGGGATGCACCTTCCACTATCGTAATATTTGTCGATATCTATTTATTCTATAACCCACGCCACGTATCTTGGACCTAAAATGTGCTCTAAACGTGCCCTATACGCGCAGTACACATTTCTTGGGTGTCTATTGAGGATAGCACGGGATGCTACTGCGGTAGACGAACTCAAATTCACCCAGCATAGAATATTACAAAGCATTCCGCGGGCGCCAGCCAGAGCCTCGTATGTCATATGATTTAGGTTCAAGATACGTGGCGCAACTATAAAACTAAAACCCGACTACTGCAGAATCACGAATCCCTAGAATGTATTGTTTTGTTAGAGTAAATGGTATGCGACCACGGTTATTCTTGATATTTTCTTGCTTAATACTTCTTAGGGCGTGATTTGCAGTAGTCGGATTTTAGTTTTAGACTTGATTTTTATTTGTATTGTTTTGGTGCAAGCAACACCCAATAATGTATACATGTTTTTAATGTGCTAATAGAGCCCTTTAATTTCATACCAAACACGTTCTATATATCTCAAGTTTTATTCTATTATAGTCAGAGTTTCTGATAGTCATTCATACGTCATATTGCCTATAACCAGCGGATGATCAAGACGTTTCTAACAATGCCACAATTGCCCAGTTCTAATACGGAAAAACAGAAGACATTACAATTTTGTCTATTCGTATTTCTTCAAAAGAGTACATTTTTGTAAAGCAAGAATAGTTTCGTCGTCAAATCTTTTATTAGAGTACATCACTATTATGCTTGTAGTAGTATGTTCTAGAAAAATTCAACAATGGCTGTCGCAAATCATTCATAATGTTGGCGCAAATCATTCATAAATGTTGGCACCGTTGGCACGCTGTCAAATTCTCATACTCATTTTCCCAAGTGAGCAATAACTTAAATTTTTTGTCTCTTTTTAGCAGACACAACTGTATATTGGAAAAAAAGAGACAAAGTGATATATTCAAGGTTCAATTCATGTTTGCCTCATATTTGTATAACTAGAATTTCTATATGTTGAACGGGGCCCCCCTGTGCTTCGAACTAATAATAAAAAAACCTAATGCAAAAAACCGAACGTGTGCGCTCGGCACACGGAATTCCAAATCAGGAAACCGTGGACGGAAACCGTCTCCGGAAACCGTACATGTGCGGCCACCGTTTGGCTCCGCGCACACGTACGGTTTCCGTCCACGGTTTCCTGATCAAAAAGTCAGATTCAAACAGCGACTATACAACCAACTAGACACCGCATTACAGGCGACGCACTTCTGGCAATGGTTACGGCGAGAACAGCGTATAAAAATCTTGCGTTAGAAGCACAGAGTTAAGTAATCAACCAGTGTTGACCACATACGTGATCCGCGAACACTTCCGCGTTTGTGTCAAATATTTCAAAAATAAATATAAAAATGCCTTCTTGCTCAATAAAATTGTGTGGTATTAATACTCAGACATCAAACTTTCGCAGAGACGGGATTTCATTTCATCGGTAAGTTAAATAAATACATTATAAATTAACTACATTTAGTTCCGTAAAAGATTGACGGAGTTCATTTTATACTGGTTGGCGGTGAGTAGATGCAATGAATGGCAATATTCATATCTCTTTCTTACACACGTACATTTGAATTTATCTATTTCGTTCGGTCAATCGGTTCGGTTCGGTTCTACTATTTTACGATCGCGCGTTATCGGAATGACATTTGTAGACCAATCAAAAGCAGTTATTTGCCTCTCCCCGCGACTCCTACCTCAGCAAGCTGCCAGAATTTTTTGTTCGTAAAATATGAAAGAATAGGTGTCTATTGGTTGTATAGTCGCTGGATTCAAAAAACCGAATGCTCCATTTTCATACAAAATGTTCTACTAGGCGCACACGTCCTTACTTTTTGCAGAACGGAAAAAAAACCTGACGTTCGGTTCAGAACGGTAAAAACCTAATGACGTCATTCCGAACGCAGCACTCGCATACATTTTGTATAATCGCCGCACACGTCAGGAAATTTCCATCCGGAATCGCGCTTAAATTGTGTCCAGCGTTGTCAATTCTCAAGAGAGTAGGGACTTTCAAGCCGATTAGGGAATTTGTGGGGATTGTACTTATTTGGGGCATTTAGACATTCACACTAGACCTAAACTCAGAAGTAATAAGTGGCAAGTATTATACATATTGATAAACTATTAAAGCAAAATATCCGACATTAAGGTACTATTTAACTCTTTATTGGCAATATATGAACACGAGCCGCAATAAACATCGCAAGTGGTGAATATAGCGGGAAACTTCAAGAGAAGTAATATAGTTATCAATGTCTAATATTGGGGCCTTTCTGTTGGGTTTGTGGGGAATTCAGATCATCAGTAATTGGCAACACTGATTGTGTCTCGCTTCCGGGGTTGCCAGATTGTATTGCAACTTCTGTTACATTTTGCGTAACTTTTGACTCTCTTACGACCCAGCCCCATAGTGGTAGACGCTCTCAGCTGCATTAAGTCCCAGATGAAATAGCTGGGGCTCGTACTCAATGGCCGGTGGGATTTCAGGGAGCATCTCGGAAGGCCGGCTCCTAAATTGAAGGATACAGCTAGCGCTCTGGCGCGGGTGCTGCCCAACATGAGAGGGCCGGATGAGTTTTCTACGTAGGAATCGTGCGGTCCATGGTCCTGTATGGGTGCCCAATGTGGGCGGATACCCGAGATAAACCGAGAGGATTTGTCTCTACTATATAAAAAAACAAGAATAAGTAACTTTTCCCCCGAAAATGCAACTTTTAAGCTAGCTTGTGTTACATTTGACAATCTGGCACTGGCAACACTGCTCGCATCGAACTAATAATAAAAAAACCTAATGCAAAAAACCGAACGCGTGCGCTCGGCACACGGAATTCCAAATCAGGAAACCGTGGACGGAAACCGTCTCCGGAAACCGTACATGTGCGGCCACCCTTATATTATAAGGTGCTTATTGTTAAATGTTTGGCACCGTAGTAAAAGTGGAACTTTATTAATTTCACCAAATATGCAAACCTTTATAGTTAAATGAACATCATTAATTATTAATGAAAATTGAAATCAATAAAAAAGTGTCCAATAATAAATTCACTTTATGAAGTCTTGAAAATAGTGTCAAGACGTTTTCGAAAACTATAAAATACTAACTGAGAGGACAAAATTAAATGTATTTCCGTATAAAAATATTGCAAAGAATATTTAGTTCATCTTTCGTTGGCCAGCCAGACTCTAATGCAAAGAGTATATTACAAGAGTCTCTAACACTGTAATGATAAATCGTGTCGTGGACTCAAGGAACATAAAACCGCCCAATGTGAGTACGAGATTCAAATACGTAGTGCTATAATCACTCCTACTCAAATAAACTAAAATACTAGTCTTACTCTATGGTACAAAATAGACAAGTGATCAACCAATCAAACGGTGGGGCGGACGAAATGAAATGAAAGTCCGCCACATGTCCGCCATATCTACTACATCTTCTTTCTAATAGTGACGTTCATATTATTTTGTGTTAGATAGCGTTATTGTGTAGATATTCGTTGTATAATTTAATTATTTTTTTAGTTTATCTAATTCACGGTGAGTAAAGTGTAAATGTGGTTTTGACATATTGATAGTTTTTAATTTGGAACTTGTTTGTCCGCGCCGTGCTTTACGTATTGTCAAAATGGAAAAATCCTAGTTTTATAGTAACTACAGCCTTATTGTATGTGTTATTTATAAATCGAATCCACTGAATTACCATCGTGACATATTTTGTAGCGTTTTAATAGTGCATATTGAGCAAAACCTAAAAATTTGGTGTCGGCATTATAAGACTGTGTATCCAATATTTCACAGACCCTCGACGGCGGATTTCACCATGGAGTCACCAAGGAAATTCAACGACTGCTATTTTTACTATTACTCCACATGTACGAAGGTAAAGATATATTTACAAATGCTAAGACGTTAGGTATAAGGTTGCACCATAATGTCATATTGTTTTTATTCTATCTCATAAAAATTAGAAACTATGCTCCTGTCATGGTATTTTTCTTAGTATATTTGTACTGGTTGGAATCATCATAATATAGTTACAGTTATTACCCTTATTTATATGAAAGTATGTAGAAATAATTGAATTTTATTGACATTGTCAATTTACAGGTTAAGATTTGCTGTAATAATCTTTCAATTCACCAAAGTCAGTCAAGCTTACAGAATAGTTATTCAAACATGAAAAGTAACATTTGGTGTGCACAACACAATTTAATTAAATTTTCTGACATATTCCAAACAACTTGACTATGAAAGTATTATGGTTATAGCAATGCAGGCATTATTTTGATGTCTATTTATGAACCAAACATAAACCCAGTGTTGCATAATTCTATGAATATTATTGGAACTGACAAAGTATTCTTAATCGGCTTCCGATTTGAAACTAGTTACAATATTTTTAAATGAACATTGGATTAGTAAATAATTTATCAATGTGTGTTCAACAGGGTGACAACTGTGTATTCCGTCATGAACCATCAGCTCTGGGCTGCGAGACAATGTGCTCAGCCTGGCAGCAGGGCAAGTGCCTTGATAAACGCTGCAAGTTACGTCACATGGAATTGAGGGTATGTAAATATATTACTATTATTATATGATTACTAATTTATTAACTTGGTTATGAGAATTGCTGTTGAAATAATATCTATGCCTGTAGGCATACCATAAAATATCTGCAGTTGTGGATTGAATCTCCAGAAATGATTGGGAAGTTCAGTTCAGTTCCATGGAACACATGTATCCTGAAATTGGATACAATGGTATGTGATACTTTGGTTCAACTTAGGAAACCAAAGTGACATCATGATACTGACATGACCAAATGCTAAGGTTTTCATTCATGTTTTCATATAGGCCCAAAGTTTTAGAAATTTCATGGTAGCTTCCATATTATTTAGAAAGTAATTGATCTGTGTGTTGACAAAAAAGGAATACAAGTATCACCACCCCACCTCATCTGAAGGGAAGGAGAACTCGACATAAAACCCTGCGAGAGAAGGAGAACTCGACATAAAACCCTGTACCAACCTGTCATATGGAAACAGTAGGCCAAAACGGGCTGCGATAGGCTAAATCAGGGATGGCGAACCATTGGCACGCGGTACAAATTTTTGGGCACGCCACCAATGCCACCAGTGCCACCTGGGTTAGTAGGTGGGCATTCGGTAATCTGTGCCTATACCTGTTTTTTCAGGAAGCATGATATTCTTCCAGCCCCAAATAATCTTGGGATACATTTATTTGGGGCCAGTCAAATCAAATGTGAAATAAGGCGTGAAACCGCAGCAAACAGACAGAGCAACTTCAGCCAACGAAGTCCTAGACGTGCCCACGAGGGGGATGGGGGGGGAGGCCCATCCCCCTCGTGGGCACGTCTAGGACTTCATTAAACTTTCTTTTAGAAATATGGCACGTTGATGCATAAAGGTTCGCCACCCCTGGGCTAAATGATTGATTCTAGCCGAACAACTTTTCATCTATGAGAGTAATAATAAGTTGTAATTTTTTTCATCCATAGTGGTAAGACAAATCTATGTCTCTCTACAATTTCCTTCATGTTGGGTACTTGTGCTATATTATTCCATTAGCCTTCTAAGCAAATCTAATCAAGTTGGAATCTTATTCCACAGTATGTCAATAAAACTTCATTGAATTATGTTATCAACAAATAAACAAAATTGTTTGTCATGTCATTAGCTCCCTTAATTTTTAAGTATTCAAGCTATGTTGTTACCATAAGATAGATGAAAATTTCAACTATTCCAAACTGCTTAATTATGTTATTTACCAACTAGGTAAAATAATTTCTCTAACCAAGAACAGCTTTGGAATTAGTTTCTGTTGCAAGAATGAATATCAGCAATATCTTGAAACAATTTTTTTTGTGATGAATGGATGTGTTACTGGATATGTGAGAGTGCTCTAAAATCAAAACGATGCATTTTTGGCACCAAATGTATGAGTCCATTGAAAAGTTTTGTTACAGAAAGCAATTTTATTTTTGAAATATCAAGGGGGGTTTCAAGTCAGTTTAAAGTAAATCCAAGTGTGTGGAGTTGCAACTCTTAGCCGATGGTGAGTGAGGGAGGGGTTAAGATCCCCCTTTTTAGTATTTTTCTCGTATATTGTAAACATGGATGTCGTAAAAATACGCAGGCGACATCACTGCGAAAGGAGGGAAACTCGGAATAAAACGTCTGGCCAGTCTGGAACAGTAGGCCATAGCCTCCCAACATTGGGAGAGGCGTTGACTGATTGAAATTATTTATTACATTATTTATATTTCTTACGAAATAAATTGACGTCTTTTCTCTCGATAACAATAAAGTTATATGAGAAGTGACGCCACAACTGGCAAGTGTGACGTAAATCATGTTCCTTATTTCTTTTTTGTTGTTATATTTTCTCCGAAATACAGTGCGATAACGTGGTTCTGATGTGTATGTGTTTAATCGAAAAAGTAATTGTTAACGTGTATCTGCGAATGACCTACTGAGATTTCTAGTAACTATTTAATTTTGCTACCACATCGACAACGATAACCGATAGCTACATAGATTTTTTTATGTAGTATCGTAATGACATTTCCTCCTCCACTTCGCATGGTTTTCAATATTCGTGACAGTGAGAACATAAGCACGCATATTCTACGATATCAAGTCAGCACTTATTGTGTCTATTACTGCTGGGATCCGGCCGGGGCGTTTGAGTGAATTATCAACCTTGCATTAGTCCCTATCGCATCTGAGGCCTTCACCTCGAAGTCCAGGGTCCGCGTAATTTGTTTTTCTCGGCTATATTGGGAGCGACTGCCGTCTGACCTGCTATCTGAGTTAGTCGTAACCTAACTCAACTCATATTGTCTTGACTTGACTTCTTCGGCGCACGGAAGAGCTCAAATGAAATACCACCAAGCGGTCGCCCATCAGGAAGGTATCCGCGCCTAGATAGCTTAACCCACTGATATGGGATGAGCGTATTTGGCTACTACCGCTTCAGATTCGATTTGTGAATAACACAAATAATTATTGTCCCAAGTTGTTATCAACACTGCGCCTGGGCAGTTGGCAAAGCGCCATCCGTGCATCCGTATCAAAATAAAAAAACAATGTATATTTAAAAAAAAAGCGAGCTAAGTGCGAGTCGGGCTTGCGCACGAATGGTTCCGCACTATTATCTAGCCCTCCTTAAAATCACGTTTGTTGTATGGGAGCCCCTCCATTAAATATTTATTTTATTCTGTTTTTAGTATTTGTTGTTATAGCGGCAACAGAAATACATTATCTGCGAAATTTTCTACTGTCTAGCCAACAGACAGACGGACAGTGAAGTCTTAGTAACAGCGGCGTTCCGTTTTTATTACCCCTACGGAATTCTAAAAACATTTTTAATTCAGATGTTAAGTATGATACGATGAAGACATCATCTGAAAAAATAAACATGAGTTCAAACTTTCAAGTGAATTCTGCTTTCACAGAAATTAAAGTTTAAATATTATTAACATTATGAATTGTAATAAATGTTTATATGCAATTACGGTGTTTACTATAATTAGCTAATTACAAAACTGTTTACAATCACATTACAAACTCATTAGTTAAACTGTCTCGGTGGCCTATCGTACATAAGATTGGATTCCCCAGCTGGCTCATTATGAATGACTTTTTTTATCGTGCGTAATATCCCCACGGATACCTCCCCCGCTGGAGCCGGTGGGGGGTTATGTCGGACTCGAACCGACTAAACCGCACGCCGTCTGTGGGCCGTCGTCGGTTGCCGGATGTGAGATTATCGTGGACATATTCCTTGCATCCCAGCCGGCCTTATTATGAATAACAAACAGTAACACAGAGTAGATAACAGCAATATTTCGAAACAATTTTTTTTTCTGATAAATGAATTTGTTCTAAATCTGTGCATTTTTAGCGCCAAATGTATTAGTTCATTGAAAAGTTACATTTGTGGTTGCATTTTTGTTAGAGAATGCAATTTTACTGTAATTACTTAATTAGATAATTACAAAATTGTTTACAATCATATTAAAAAGTCATTAGTTGAACTGTCTTGATGGCCTGCCGTGCACAAGACTGAATTCCCCAGCTAGCTCCTTATTTTGAATGACAAACCGTTTCGTAACTACGCGCGTTCCAGGAGAATCGGGATGAGGGTTGTGAAAACAACATTTATACATAATATATACATACAATATATTCACGCCTGTAAATCCTCGAAGGGGTAGGCAGAAGTGTATTAACATTCCGACAACTATGATTTTTGGTCCTACGTAACAGGCGGCGAGCCAATTACCGTCAAGCGGGCAGTTTATCATGAGCTGAATGTTTTCTAACAGATGGAAAACAGCCCCTATCCCATAATTGCGGTCCCACGGACAAGGATGGGGTGGCCCTATTTACACCGGGAACAACAGGCTTATTAAATGTTCAACAAGGAAAAACATACAACAAACTGTCTGTGATAGCGTTTGAGGCAAATAAATCTACATGCGGACGGGGGACGCTCCCGAATTAAGCAATTTATTGATTTTGATTATCTTTATAACTTTTATCGTCTTGTGCCTTATCATTGTATAATTTTATACTGCTCAATGTTCCAAACTTTTATTGGTTAGAATATCGTACACCATGTGGAAAGATTTTAGAATAAGATACGGTAGCTATGCTATACCGGCGCATTATTACGTATTAATAAAATTCAATTATTAAAATCAATACATTTAGATCGGAAAACGGAAAATTCACAAGCTATTATTAATATGTACATAATAATATATGTATATGCTCACCTATTTCCCTCCAGGGAGGCAGAAACAACAGCCATATTGGCCATATGCTGGTTATGCAAGGATTGAAATTCTTGCATACTTCAAGAGTTTCCTCTACTACTGTCATTAAACTTATCTATTTATTGAGGGGGTGTGTGAAAAGAATTTAATTTTTTTTTCTAAAATCATTGTTTCGGCAGGTGGCTCCTATTATTATGGATATTTACCGATTCTGTAATCTTTGTCTATCTCTACCTTTTGACCTCAAATATACTTATAAGCCATAAGCGTAAAACCATAAATAAAAATTTCTACACTATTGCATTGGGTGTATGCGTGTAATGATAGCTGAAAGTTTTGATAAATCAATAAAAAAATCGCCGACATCTTGTCCAGGAAGGCAGTTTATCATCCGACATGACCCATCATTTATCATTACGATAATATTATTCTTTGTTACAGAAAAATCGCAAGCAAATCCCGTGTTACTGGGAGAACCAGCCAGGCGGATGTCGTAAGATTCACTGTCCGTTCATGCACAAGAACCCTGACGCGCGCACCGACGGCATCGCGCCCAGCCAGCCACAGTTGCCACAATCGGTCAGTACTCTTCTGCTAGCTCCATCAGAGAATAACCCCCCCCCCCCCCCCCCTGCTCCCCCCAAAAAATGTCTTGAATCTTGATCGCAAGTCGCAAGAGGAACGATGCCATGACGCGCGCAGATTCTTTTGGTATAAACTATGATTGTAGCTCTCCATGCTATTCTCAATAAAATTGTTTGTCAGTACTCAGTCGTGTAATGTTGTGATGCTACAGAATGCCTCAAAATACATAGAACAGTATAATAATGTTCGTGTGTTTGTGTCAGGGGGTGCCGACAAATGTTAACGTGCCGGAGCCAGTGCCGGAGCAGCCGCCCCTCAACAGCGGCGTGCCGCCCGTCGTGCCGCCGCCACAGCCAGTGCCCCTGCTGTGGCAGCAACAGCGCCAAGGTATGTCTCACCCACTATCCACCATTCACCATTCACCATCCACCATTCATCATTCATCATTCACCATCCACCATTCACCATCCACCTTCCACCTATCACCATCCACCATTCACCATTCACCATCCACCATTCACCATTTACCATCCACCAGCATAATTGTACACAAGCTTAGAAAACCTAAATACTTTTAACTTGTCTCAGATATAACTGTGGACACGAGTGATGGACCTAAATCGGCAAGTTCGCGCATGGTGCACTACCGGACAAAAAAATGGCTACTCTATTTTGTGTTTTAGCGTTTCTGACATTTATCGCCCGAACTATTAAAAATCTTCATTTTAAATTACCTATTTAAATTATTTAGGTATTATGTAGAAATTGTTACGTAATAATATTTAACAGTTAATCGACTTAATCCCCGTCAACATGATTGTAGGCGTATTATATCATGAAACGCTATAATTTAATGGTTAGAAATTAGAATATATTTAATTGTCAACGGTACAAAAAATGTATCTTATTCTGTCAATTTATTTATTTATTAACTATACCATTAGATAGGTACTAACCTACAGAATTAATAACCTCGTGTTGTGTTTCCGACGGTGAATAGGGTAGCCAGAGCTCACAGGAGAGGTTTTGTGCTGTCAGTGGGAAAACCAAAGGCTTTGTCCTACTATCTTTTCGGTTAATGGCACACAATCTCTCTGTCGGGTCGGCAGCACGAGTGTGGCTCCCCTGGTGTTGCACTCGCCTATAGGCCACGGTAACCACTTACCACCAGGAGGGCCGTGTGCTTGTCTGCGACCTAAGTAGTATAAAAAAATAGTAACCAAAATTACTAATATTCTCATTAACCCCTCACCCCTCCAGCTAAGCCAAATTGCATGTGTTAGGAGTTCACGTCAGCAGTCCCGTAGGATTTGAACTCGTCCCGAGTTTGATTCGAACACGGGACCTCTCGCTCGTAAGGCCGACTCCTTAACCGCTAAGCTCCCGATGATAAAAATAGTTTAATAATCACAAAGAGTATGTGCCTACGCTCGCGTTAAAAAAGCTAGTAGGTTTCCTAGGGTAAACAAAAACCGTATAAATCAAGATCAACATATAAATCGCAAAATAAAAAACTTATATGATTCTTAAAAAATTATATTGTGTATACTAATTCGAAGTAATTATTGTGGTGATAAATTCAAATTTATTTTTGCACGCAAGTGTACGGAGAAGGACGCGGGAGTTTAGCGCCCGCTGATTGGTTTAAAACGTTGGCACGCAGCTCTATGATTGGTGGATGCGTCGTATTTCCTCCGCCGTCGCACCCCCGTGCTTTCCTCAAAGGGGACCTAAAAATCGTCTACTGCGCAGGGTCCAAGACATATGTCTTCAGTTATACTATTGTATGTATCGATGTGATATGTATTCAGCGTAAAGACGCTGGACTATTTCGAAACTATCGATCTCCAAGAAACAGTCCTTGGTCACTACTACTCGTAAAACAAAAACTGCTTAGCAAAGTAGTTGATTTTTTACAATGATATTTTAGGTTGTCAGTGCTTTCTTTCAATCAAATTAGCCCCTGCTTCTCCCCCAATATGCACCATTGCTCCCTATTCTCTGCCTGTCGCATCTAGCCTATACCAACCATCTTTTTTAGGTTAGTAGTCCCTCTGACTAGAGAGCGTCCCACCTTCTGTTTGCCATCCCGCGGTCTCCACTGTAGTATTCTTTTGCTCCAACGGCCATGGGGACCTTCGACAGCCACATTAATCTGTCCGTATTGTTGCAGTGGTACTGGACTCGGCCATCCTAGGCGTTTTACCCGGCGGCGGCGAGCTCCTGGGTGCGCGGCGCGTAATGCCGCCGCACGAGGCCGCTCCCAGCCCGTACGCGCAGTTGCCCGTGGACCCGCTCGTCGTCAACTTCGAGGAAGGTATGCGCCTCTACTGAAACTACATGTACTAAGCCCGGCCCAGACGATTTGAGAACTCGCACACTTGCTGTCCGTGGCACCGCGCGCCTCGCTAGCTTCCCACTGTGTCTGTATGTCTGTCTGTAGCGTTAGGAAAGGTTTATGTGACGTCAGTGTGTGAAGGGGGTATCTGAAAATCTCGAAATATTGACTGAATTTAATTTAACGTTTTGTGACTGTTTGCACAATAGTTTGACACTATAATGTATAGTATAAACAGTCAAACGTGATAGTTATCTGTAAATGAAGTTAAGGCTTCGAAGTTCTCTATGTCAATATTTCGAGATTGTTAGATAACCCTTTCATACACTCACGTTTTCGATTTTTACCGACTACCCTCAAAATGTGTTGGTAAAAATTGTGTCATGTAAACTTTTCTGTTGTACAGTCGACAAAGGAGATACGGTTGTACCTAAAGTTGTATGTAAATGTGCAACCGTATCTGCTTTGTCGACTGTACCAGTACTCTGTCTAAGAGCAGTTGAAGGTTCATATGACACGATTTTTACTGACTACCCTCAAAACGTGTTGGTAAAATTTTTATCATATGAATTATTTTCTCGTTCCATCATCAGTGCTCTATCTTCTAACGGAACGTTCATACGACACGATTATTACTGGCTTCGCTCAAGATGTAAGTTAGTAGGATTTTGTCATATGAATCTTTCTCTTGTACGTATATGTTATCAGAATGATATGTATGACTGTAGATTGCAACTAATAGGTTATTCAAACCTTGTGTTGAATTTTAAAATGGTCTTATTTTACACTGTTGCGCATATAAATGTTGTATATAAATTTTAAAAATAAAAAAGCCAAACTTGATCATGAAATTCGGTTAACCTGTGATGTTGTTATTACAATTATAGCAGTATCTTTAAGATTGCAGCAAATAAATAAGTGTTTTAAGCCAGAATTTTGACTGACTTCAAATTTTATAATGTCACATCAAAACCAAGGCACCTATTGCTCTCCTTTAGTGATGACCCTTTAAGTTATTTAATTTTATTGCATGTACTATTGAGATTTCAAGTTATACAAGCCAATTTGATTCAAAATCCTACTGATAACATATATGTGATTAAAAGCTGGTGACCTTGAGCCACGAGACAGAGCGCTGTGACAGTACCGCCACAGCTGACTTGATTATGTATAACCGCTCGTAAATACGGTTACAACACAGAATATTCTAGACACTCCAGTCATTGTCTGGTATTGTTAAATTGTAAACCGACAATGACGGAGACTAGGCGCGTCAGCACATAAGAGATCTCAAATTGTTTGTATGGGGCTTAAGGCTCGATTTGCTGTAACAAATTTGAAAAACCATCAAAATGAGTATATGTTCGGCTTAAATTTGGAGCAGAGTTGTAAGGTAATCGTAAGGAAAAAGTGCGAAACGTACTAAACGACAAATCGTTAATGTTAATTGTGAAATGAACATTCTTTATAAGTATGTGGCATTGGTACTTTGCAGTTATATAAACGCACTCCGGACGAACATTTTCACTCTAGTGTTATGTGTATTTTATGTGATATAAAAAGCAATCGTATACAATTTTCATATACAAGTCGGAAAGTGAGTGTGTTATATGAACTATAATAGGAATTGGATCGATGTTGAGGAAGTTTTGATGGCTTTTACAAATGAAGTTATCAGCGAATCTAGAAGCCGTACGATAAATATAATATTATATACTAATGCACTCGAGTTTTCAATAGACATTAGCGATATTATGCTCGTAATATCTTGGCTCGCAGACATAAGGTCGCATGTTATAGAGCCAAACGCTTCTAAGGCGATGTGATTGTACACTTAGACTCTTTGTCCATTCAAGTGTAATAAAAATACTCGATGTAGAAATTTTTGATAAAACGAAGCTTAATGTAGCCGTACATTGCACTGCCTAATCACTTATTTGATAAGTATAGCTTGAATGCATTTGACCGACGATAAAGTTGTTTTACCGTTAACCATGTGCATGGAAGAGGTAGGTCAAACGAATCGCTTCAATGGACAACGAGCCTAAATCATTATTATAGTAATTGGTAGTTGAAAACTCAGCATTGTATGGGCGGTGTGCGTAGGGTTAAGCATTAACTATGTTATACAATTCAAACGCTCATATAATATATAGTTTTTGTTTCCTTAACACTATATTCTATATATTGTGGCACGGCAGACTCCACTCGAGTCAAATGTCGCATTTAAAGGGTTATATTGTTTTTGATGTCCGACCCTTTGTTGTGCCAATATTAATATATTTGTCAAAACGACCGAGATGTTAGATTTATTACTTTAAAAATATATATCTATATATATTTATTTTATTCACATGTTAATGTTTAAGTATTGTTCGCCTACGTTTATTGTCGCTGGCGAATTAGGAATTTATTTGTTTATACTTTTTTTTATTTGGCGGGTCGCAACCTGCCGGCTCTTTTTTACAAATTTGTAGAAAGAAAATACATTACTTTTGTTTTCCTAGTTCGCGACACGCCTGACGTAAAAACATGGAAGGTATTATTGTTTTTATTTCGCCAATAGTCAATTAATATAGTATTTATTGTATAGATATAGTTGGGTTCAGTTTCGGGGCTACTCGGTATCAAAGATGGGGAAAGGGGAATGGGGAGTGGGGAGTGGAGGTGTTTGGGCGTTAGGTACCGAGCTGAACTCAAATTAAACGAGATGCATTATTGTTTTTTTTATGTCGCTGGAAGAGGCGGCTTTTTGGTTGACTCTAACTTAGACAATGTTTAGCTGTTTTTTTATACCATAGACATTGATTAAATGAATTGTGGTTGTACTCGAAGATGTAATATACTTCATGGTAGTAGCCTCAACACGACGCGACTCGTAAATGATATATGGAGAAAAAGCGACGTTGGTATTTTTGTATGTGCAATAAATTAGAGAATATTATCTCTTTCATATCTTAGCTAATTAGATTCATTAATATCTCTCGCTTTTTCATTTACTGTATCGTTATAATAACAATTTATATCACATAGATAGACAAATTGCAGTCGTATTTTCGGAAAAATACTAGTTTTTTCTTCTAAAAATATTGCTGCAATACTTTTTTAAATAGATGTTGATATAATCTTTGTCTATGATAGAAAAGTACATAATAAATAGGTTTAATAACATATAAAATACAAATAAAAATATATATACACGATTATTGTAACTCATTAATATAGGTGAAAAAAAAATGAAAAAAAAAAAACAGCTTTATGCCTTTAAAATTGTTTGTATGTTAGTATGTAGGATGTTTTATGGGGCTTTGGCAGTTTATAAAGGTACCCACTGCTACCTGCCCCCTATACTTTATATTCGCACCGTGAGAGTTAAATATAGCTAATTAAAAAAAAATGTATCTAGGTATACACAGCGGGGTTGCCAGCTGTATAAACACATAAGTGACTATACAAAGCTGGGAGTCGCGTTTAAAAAAAAATCGTGCTTAAGATCGTATTACCAAGTTTAGACAGATATTAAAAGAGATAAGCTGACATGAAGAGCATTTGATTGCTTAGCGGTTTTGGTCAAGTCCGATACGCTTCAGATTTAGCGTATATCGACAACACTTCGTCACATCTATTGAACGCGAGTAGATAAAATTATGTGTAAAACGTTCTGGCGATACAAGGAATTCATTTTATTTTTGCACTGAAAGTAAAGTTCCTATATTTATTACAAAATCGCAAAATGTGAACAGGACATGATTTAATTTAAAAAAAAGAAGTAAACGATTCGCGTTATGGTCCATGGTACGCCTAGTCATTATTTATGTATAAAAACTATTTATCAATATTTAAATAACATAGTCTCGATTGGTGGGGATAGGATAATAAGGTCGGAGGAATCTTGTATAATTTAAAACATGCTCAGTTTTTTACACAATTACTTTCAAATTTTTCGAAGTGTTCGCTTAAAAAGGGAAAATAAATAATATAAGTTGAAAAAAAAATTAGCGGAAAAGTGTACTAAAAGTTAAGGGGTATAATTTTAGTATGATTAGTACAAAAAAGGTTGCTTTGATTAGAGGCAGCTGTTTGAAAAAAAAAAAGAAATTGGTTTCGCTGTAACTGTAGCAATACATTTTATATTTAGTATAATGTTGTAGTCTTGTCTCTTTTTATACTAATAAACTATTTATTTACCTTTAGAATAATTGTTGGAATGTTAATGTTTTACGTTAGACAGATAAATTTCTGTCACACACGCGCTAGCGTTGTTATGAAATATACGACGACACGACTGCGAGGCGGCTGCGACACGATGTTTGTACATCAGACAATATAGAATAATTTCGACTGATTATGAAGTTATTTTGATGCCATCCACTCTTGCCGTATGATGTTTCATAACTACACATAAGTGCACTTCTTTCAGTTTTAGGGAACGATTTTATTGAATGTGGAGACCTTTTTGCCTTTTACTTTTGTCGATAGGAACATTTTAAATGAAGCTTGTTTTGTATTTACCCATGAGAGTGATAAACGTTTGATCCACATTGAATGACATCGGTAATATTATAAACCCTACACTTTTCTATCGTTTGCATATTATAGGTGAGAAAGTGAGGTAAATGTGATGGAATCAGCAATGCAGCACTTTTGATACTTACACGTTGTGTTCCATGACATTTTGGTTTGACGGAGAAATGACAAGTGTCGGGAGCGACGCGTGCGCCACTGGCCGACGTCGCGCGAGTGCCTACTAGTAGTTCTTGTTTCAAATAATACGGGGTTGTTGTTATGTTAATCTTAGTCTTATTTTATAATAAGAATTTCAAAATATGTTTATTACCTTATTAGTAACGCGTGTCTAGTACCTTTCATTTAAGCTAATTAATATTCAAACTGATATAGGAACTCGTAACGGAACAGAATTATACTTTGGCTTTGTTTAATCAAATTGTGTTTAATATACCAACGAGTAAATAAAAATGTTTCGTAATATGATTTTTGTAATTATTTTTGACCGCCCTCCCTTCGAGAGACGCTTTCAGATAGACCGCGAGAACACACCGCGTATTGCCGGACGGGTCGTATCAAAATTAATTACGAAAATCATTCACAAAGTTTGGATTATCGCGTTCGACTAAGCGGTCCGTGTGTGTGTTCTTGCAGAGTCGGATAATGAAAGCGCTCCCTCCTCCACGCCCACTAAAATCATGTCGCCCGATGACGCGCAGAAAATCGCGCGCACTAAGTCTCAGGAGCTCTTGCTTCTAGAGAAAATACAGGCCGAGGCGGCCGCCTACTATAGCTACGACGGCCTGCCCTCCGAGCCCGATCCGCACCGCAAGATAGTCCGCACCAACCTCGCGGCCAAGTACGAGCGGGTCGCCACCGAGGACCCGGCAGGTAAGAAGCAGACTTCCACGGGCGAGAGACAAAGCTCCCTGGACTTCAAAATCTTGTCGCTGGACGAAATCCGAGCGAGGAAGAAAAGTGATACAATTATACAAAGTAAACCTATCACAATTAATTTAAGTAGAAAAAGAAAGCTATCGACCCAAGAAACGATAACAACTTCTGGTAATAAGATAATTAAAGTTGTAAGAAGCAATTCTATAGTTTATAAGAAGTTAGATACTAGCGCGCCTACAGCGTCTGGTCATGCCAAAGTTGATCACAAGCAAAATGATAACGCAGATAGAAAACGGACTTTATCAGAACAGAGCGACATTTATGAAATACAAGAAGATGAACTAGTAGACAATTGTTTTGAATTCAAAAGGATTAAGTTCTCTGAACATACTTCCAAACCTAAACTAATTAGAAACAGACTGTTAAGTTTAAATAAAAGTGGTGAGGAACACTCCGCAGATATGGAATGCAGTACAGCAGACAATGATTCGGATACAGAAGTACAAATTATCGGTGTAGAGCTAAATAATAAGGTAGTTGATATAGATAACATAGATAAAGTTGATATATCTGATAGTGAAATTATAGATTTAGATAGCAGTAGGTTAGGAGAGCCTATAGACGTAGTTGACCTTAGCGAAGACCAGGAAGAAAGTGATATTACCATTTCAGACCTCGATTTCGATTTAAGTAAAAATGTTCCCGACGTTGTGGCGAGCTGCCAGAAGCAGACGAACAAATTGGACAGCTCAGAGATTAATATTATCAACGATATCGACAGTTTATTAGATGATGATTTATTATGATAAGAAGTAGATTTTAAGTGATGATGCTGCCGTACAAGTTTACTTATCTGTTGACATAATCATTATAATGTTAGATTTATCGAGTATCTACCGAGTTAATGTGGGTTTATGGAGTGATCCTAAATTCGAGTGTTATGTATGATACAGATAATGGGAATAGAATGGGCTTCGATTCTGCTATTTTGTGTCATAACTGAACCACTGACATGCTACTATCAAACCACTATCATTCCACTGATACTGCAAAAAGACTTTATTATAGTGTTACAGTCCTAAATCAAAAGAAAGTTTATTACTTTTTCATTCGCTGTAAGCTTCCATTTTATTTTAGACATTAACTGCATATCAGTAAAGTCTAAAATTTTATTACATTTTTGGTGCCAGTGGAATGACAGTGACTTTACTATGATACAAAATAGCAGAATTGAGACCCTGGTTACTGGTGATGTTTGTGTAAAGGTGCGTACACAAGTAATGTAGACACTGAAGTTAGTACAATGTTGCAAAGTTATAAAACAATGTTAGATAATGTGGACGTGTTATATAACACAAGTTATACAACATGTTACATGATCTGTACTCACCTTTAGAAGTGCTATTGGACTTTTCTGTAGGTAATGCGGCACCGAGTTTAGACATTTTATAACACAGCTTATGGCAATAGACTCGCTCCTTATTGTTCGAGACGTGGGTGAAACTGTTGTGAGCGATTATGATATTTTTTTAAACCACTTAGGTGGCAGATATTTTCAAAAATCGGCTCGAATTATATTCTACTTAAATTGGCTTCCATAAGGTTTATATTACGTTGTATCTCGTGGAGTGATTAAACAATACAAATATGTAGAAACTTGACAGATAAAGTTTTTTTAGAATAGCCTATTTAGCCTATTGGTGCAATATTTGACCCTAGGTCTAATTAACCTGCGTCGTATTGATGATATCGATATAAAACTAATGCAGGAGTACCTACTTTTACGTGCGTATACAGCTTCTTGCTAAAAAGGGGTTTATATGAACCTAGTCACTTCACAAAATAACATCATCAAGTCGCATCGCTAGTCCATTTGCACAGGTGACTAAAATCGCACGCTCGCGCCTCGGTTATTTCTTCCCAAAATCTTGTGCAGAATTGATATTGTTCGTGTAAAGGTTGATTTACATCAGCACTGCAATCCACTAAGTAAGCACAACGATGCGAGCCGCAACGTTGTGCTCGATAGAGATTGTCACGTCAATCGAGCACAACGTTGCGACTCGCATCGTTGTGCTTGCTTAGTGAATGCTTAGCAGATGAGCGAATGCTCAATCTATCTTTTCTACGTCAAATTCTATTACACCCGTATTCACAAACGATACTGTGAGGTCTCATAGTGTGCTCGAGCGCACAGGGCTGGTAAAATTAATTCACAAACATCACGGAGCAGTATCTAACTCAGCGCGTTCCCTCAACGAAATATTACTTAAGTGTTTATCAATGAATAAAAATGCTTGCCAAAACGAACGCACTGAGAATTGGTCGTTCTTTGCACAGTTTTGGTAGTACGCATAGCGAAGTATTGTTTGTGAATATGGGTGTTAGTGTAAACAGTGAGAGAACATTCGTTCGTTGTTCTTTCTTATGTAAACGCTGATAATAAGGTTTCTTTTCCACTAACATATTATGAAATAATGCTCTTGTTCTAACTCTAGCTTTATGTTCGTTTGTTCTAAATCCACCTTCAGGAAATCGCCTGCAACAGATTGTCAGATTGTTTACAATAGATTTTAGACACCCATGCGGCCAAAGTCTGATGCTACTCAACTTTGGTACCTGCGGCTTTAGTCACTCACGGCCTAGCCGGATTGCCATTTGGATAGTCGATTTTCGCCGTGCGGTTTTAGTCGCTCGTGTAAACCCTGTATAAGTTAGCACAGGAGTTATGAAAGGCACGCTAGTTTTTAGACCGTCTGCTACCTCATTGATGTGCACGCTTACAGACGCCTATTTCGTGCTAAAATAGGTACCTACATATGATTTGCACGTAATAGTACGCAGTGCGAATGACCTCAGTGGTGAGTTATTGCATCAACATTCCTCGTCGCATCGACGTTAGTAAGAACTAAATGTTTAGTTCGTTCATTTTATCAACACTGTTATTAGTTTTGTTGTTTTTTTTTTGTAATTTTCTCGAGTAAACTACTTTATAAATTTTTAGTTATACTTAAGTTTTTCATTATATAAATTTTATTCAGTGTAATGTTTTAAAATGCGTAGTCAAAATGACGAAGGGTCGTAGTATCTAATACGAATGTGTAATGTAAGGTTAGGTTGTAGGTACAGTTTCACACAAAAGTGTTTCAATTTCTCCTTTTCTGGTACACTGTGTGCAATAAATTTGAACAATGTTATTGTTACTTAAAATTTTTTAACCAATACCCCAGCTTATGATGTGGCACATCGGGAGGAAGAGTTAGGCCTAGTGTCCTCGGAGGCGTAGCTTCATAGATGCTTCAAAATACGCTGTGCTGCTTGTACAGCGTACTGAGCACTGTCTACGAAGCGATTTGCCTACGAATACCAGTGGGTATTCGTAGGCAAAACGCTTCGTAGACAGTGCTCAGTGGGTCATCAGGCGCGGGCGCAGCCTGGGATTGGGAGGGGAGGTCACGTTTGTTTTGAGTGCGGAAGATCCTTCAGAAAATGCCTTTTTAGAAGACTTTTCTATTTAATGGCCATAATGGGGAGGAGGGGGGGAGGGGGTGAGGTTTCTTGTCTATGTGAACCCCGCCTCTGACCGCGCCTGCCGGTCACTAACTTCCAAAAGTCGGCTGCTTACTGCAACTCATGTCTTCACTTATCGATGTGGTACGGTTAGCATATAGTTAGTATAGATATTGATGTAAATTTTTGAAATCTATGCAACTAAATTTTAAAGAATTGAGTCAACCAATATTTATTTTTCCGATACCAAGTAATCTCACAAAATTGTGGGACCTACCTTATTTTGTTACACCTTATATAGCCGGACTCTTGCCGATGCGATGTGCTAAAAGCTGGGGTGCTGTGCTTGTCGCTGTACTGTTATTTTTAATTATTATTGTTAAAGAAAAAAAAATCTTAATCACCCTGGTGTTCATACTGTGCTTCAAAGGTATAGATAGACGTTAGGTTTACCTGTAGGTATATATTTGTCAATTTTTGTTGCATATATTGTGAGGATTACACTCGAACACATTACTATAAGTATAGAATAATAAAAGCTTTAATTGATTATAAAATAATTTTATATACATTGTTGTTTTATTACGGATTGGTCAATAATCTCTTTACATACTAGTCCCAATGCTGGACAAAGGTAGAGAAATTGAATTGTTACTCCTTGTATTAAAATTAATATTTACAATTTTATCTTTTAACTAAACTCATTGTGATAACCGGGTTCTTTTCTGCTTTTTTCTTTAAAAAAAATAGTAACCGAAATTACTAATATTCCCGCTAACCTCTCCAGCTAAGCTAAATTGCTTGGGTTAGGAGTGGGTTCACGTTGGTAGTGTAATGGCTAGAATTCGAATCGGGTACCTCTCGTTCTTAAGGCCGACCACTTAACCACTAAGCTGCCGACGCTTCTTTCTTTTTTATTATTTATTTTTGTAACGAGATTTTTACTGGTCAAATCCATTCTAAGCGTGCAGTTTTAGTAATAATTTGCAAGTACCGAAAGATATGCTTATTGTTGATCTTAAGGTACGGCTACAGCTCATGTTTTTACCAACATTTTCACTAGCTCAACACAACAAAACACGGGAATTTCTACATCTCTATGGTTTTTCAGAACATTTATTATGATGTTTGGCACTTTTGGAAAAGTATTCTTATATCTATAGTTAAGAAGGTGGCGGCGTACTTATAAAAGAAATAAAAAATCCAATTACTTTGATCCAAAAGTGTATTTATATAATGTTATTAAAACGTTTCATCGACATCACACAATTATTCACATTTTTTTATATATATAATAATGCATAATATACACATTAAAACTATAGTTATAAATTCGAAATTAACGCCTTGAAATCGGAATCAATCTAAGGTTTAGGTACTTACCTACTTTTTATATAATTATAATGTATATTAATTTTATGGAATTGTGAGCCAAATAAATTTTAAGAAATTGACAAGTTGTATGCTTATAATTTGACTTGGAAAAGAGAAATCTTTTATTATGCTCAGGGGAATTATAATATTGATGATGCATAGTCGTAGTCTTATACAGATACAGTGGCATAACTAAAGGTTGAAGAGGGCCCCTGACCGGAAAGGGCCCCTGACTGGAAAGGGCTCCTGACCAAAAAGGGCCTCTGCTTTGACCGTAAGTTTATTTTTTGTTTTTATGCTACTCACTGTGCGGATTGATCATTGATGTGCTATTGACTGCACATAAGTAGGTACTTCACATGGTATTCATTAAAAACAAAGCTAGAACATTGCTTCATTATTTTCGTTAAGTTATGGTCAAGGAACTTGCCACGGGCCTCAAGGGGAGGCTAGGTACTCGTACGACTTCAAAATTTGGAACCTCATCTATAAAGGAGTCTTAAAATGAGGTCATGCGGGTATTTTTGTGATAGGAGTCCAAATTAGGAAGGAGGTCTTAAGTAAGTGTAGCTATTCGTTACACCACTGCTCTTATTATTCAAGTTTTAAAGAGTTTTCAAAAACCCCGATTCTAATACAAGGCATGAACATCTTCCGCGATACATTTACAATGGGAAAATCACAATGAACGATACACGAAACAAACTATTTACAACTTTCACTTATAAGCTAACAAGCCCTGTTTTTCAATTAAAAAATCTACTGGTACCAACTTAGTTGATCTATTTCCACTGGTAAATAAAATAATTCTCATTCCTAGAATACTTCAGTTTGGCTGACAACAATCACAGCAGAAGTGGACACACATGATTGTGATTGTAGCAAATCGTTTGGACAGAAGAGACATTTGCGACGACAGAAGAAGCGAAAGTGGTAGTGATAAGAAAACCAAACTTAAAACCTAGACAGGGCCATCAGTACCTGTCAGAACTGTAGAAAAGGCTTTCTGACAGACTTGTGGAAACTAAAAATGATCAAGTTATTGAGTGAAAGGCATTGGGAAACAGTCGAAAAAGGAGATACGTTCCCAGTTTTACATACAGCTTTATAAGAAAAAGTGCAACCGTATTTCTTTTGTTGACTGTACAATCAAAAAACTAACCATCGTCACATCACAATCTTAGCGCGTGAGCTGTGAAACCACGGTTTGAATATGCACTCTATTTTGTAGAAATTATGGTCGCTATTTGTACAGTGCACACTATTTGTGCGCAATACTATTAGGAATGTCCTTGGTTTAAGCAAAACATGAAATTCTTTTAAATGTGTTACATTTCCATGACAGTTATAAACATTCAAATTAAATCTAAGTATTACACAAGTTTTGTTCATGAAACATTTACAACAATACCTATACACAAATGCTTATCCAATACTAGTCTTACCTACCTACATATTTTGATAATAAAATACTTTTTAACACTTATACCGAGATATTAAACTATTTCATTCAAAGTTAAAAGCTAAAGATACAGCATTAAATGTGTATCCTACAGGGAAGTATAAAAAAAAATTACTCATTTTACTGTTAAAGGTGCTTTTCATAAAATACGCCACGTAACTCCATATTCAAAGATAAAGGGGACCGTTGAGGTTGAGATGCCGCAAGGAGTTACGCGCATCTACTGCTAGCGTCGGCAGTTGTCGTATGCGGTCGGCTTCGGCGTTATACCTTTAGTAATAGTTCAGCTATCGGCCGCTAGATGGCGTTAGGAGTTCTATATAAAATTTGTAGTTGTTGGTCTTTTCTTCATGCACCAATCGCGGTTACACTTTTGCGGTTTTGAATGAAATATTTTAATGTTATATTATACAATTTGAGCCTATATTTTGTGCTCATAGTCCTGCTTTGTGGCAACTAATAGATATGTTAATTCTTTATACTATACGTATTTTGTTATACCTGTTGCTAAGGTTAAATCAAGTACAAAATAAACTGAATATCACCAAATATACATCTAACCTTCAACTAAATCCCTCCAGACAATGTTTGTTTGGATTACATTAACGTGCTAGACCTAATTTCCTCACATATTTGCGCATACAAAAAAAGAAAAATAATGCAGGCTAGAGACGAGTCTGACGGTTGAATAAAAATAAAACCAAAAAAATTATAAAAATAATATCACTGAATTTTTTTTACGTTTCTTGTTGAATAAGGTTAAGAGAACCGACTCAATATTTCCATCTGAGAAAATGTCTAAAATTTCTCTCTCTTCCCATCTGAGATCTCATCTGAGAAAAAAAAAACTACAGCAGTTTAATCCGAAGCGGACTGAATTAGATAGATGAAGTCTTAGAGCAACATGACGTAAATCCAACTGGTTCAAGTGCTTCCTTTTATAGCACTTTGCCAATCTCACGCTTTTTATTTGTAAGAAGGTACGGAGTACGGAGTCAGTTTTCTTTGGCCTTTGGCTTTATAGAATGACGATAAAACTACCTGTGAGAGGCTCATGATGTCGATTTAATTATTTATAGTTGATAAGTATCAATTTAATTTTATTTACGTCGAGAGAAACATCAGTTAAAATTAGTTCCTGGCACAATTATAAACTTTTGGGTAAGGTACTGGATTCAGAATCTATAGATACTTAACACAAAATTATACAAGATAATTAGCTTTAAAAGGTGGGCTCTTTAAAGGTACCTAAATTAAAACGAAAAGCTTCTAAGTTTAGATCCTAATTCTTGTAAACTTTTGCAACTTTAAAATTCTCGTGACAATTTATGGGGGTAGTCTGCTTTTATAATAAAATTTTGAGTTCAAGTTGATTCTTACTACACAAAATTATCCAACGAAAGATGTATTTGTAGGCAATTTTGTTGCTATTATAAAACCGAGGAGGTATACAGGAATCGATACAATCTAAAGTAAAAATTGTGCAGAAGGTAATGTATTAGTTGCACGGCTAGTTCCACCAGGGTCACTGGAGGCGAGACCAGTACTGCTGAGAGTCCTGGCCGGGCACCGCGAGCGGCACTGACACACCTGTTCCGAGAAGACCGCCCAATTCTAAAAGAAAGAAAGGTAGAAACAGTTTTAGTGAGGGTTGCTGCTGTACATGAGCTCACCGGTTCAGATCCGGTCAGTTTTCCTACGTGGTTGAAGGCAGGATGCGCCCAAAAAGAGCGAGTATTTACAAAAATATTTTCATACTTCTCGTATGTTTTTCGAACTCTCACTCAAGTAACACTAAATACTTATACCTACGCTCATTGGTTGAATATAATAATCGATGATAATTGTTAACCAATGAGTGTTCAGTCTTTGGTGTGTTATGTAAGGTATGAGTTTGACAAATGCGCGAGAAACCAGCAGCCTCAGAATGACTGGTAAGAGTTTTATTTTTCGAGTCTCTCGAAAGAGGAATATCTGTCACGTGATCAAAATTACTCATTTCATTGGTCAAAACGACTCGAGTGGTTCGAGTCTTTAGTACCGCGCAGTGGGGACACGGGATATCTAAGTAAAGCTGATGTAAGATGGTAGATTTATGTATTACCTGGTGGAGGCGAGGCCGGTTCGTGCTGATATCCGTGGTGGTTCACGTACGGATGGGGCGGCTGTCTGTAGCCCAGCTCGTAGCGCGGGTATCCCAGGAAACCACTCTTGCATAGCTCAGGGTCCGTGGTGTCGCATACTCCAGTCTCAGGGACCATGCCGCCTCCGTAGCCCATTGGGGTCAAAGGACTGGAAATGTTTACATTGAACTTTGATAAATACGACGCGGAATTTTAAAACTTGATTTGCCTCCTTAGACCGGTAGCGACGCGACTTGTCTTATTTTTGCGTCATTTCATCATAATTATAGAACTGTTCATAATGCTTGACCAGCTGGTGAAGCTTACATAGCGCGATTAAGTAATAGTTTAGCTATCGGCCGCTAGATGGCGTTAGGTGTTCAACAAGTTATTGTTGTTTGACTTTTCTTCATGCTAGTATCAGTCGCGGTTGCTTTTGTATTTACATTACACTATGAACTTGTCTGTTTCCCTACCTGCATACCCTTTCTATTTAGCATTCTGACCTTTCAATTTCGACAGGAAAGCCTTCTCCAGTCTTATCGTGAGGGTCTCAGAGTGAGATTGACCCTAGGCCCCGAATCCATTCGTTATTTTGCTTGCTATAGAGCACTAGGGGTGACGGGGTGGAGGCGCCTGTCACCCTAGCAGAAGCAGACCCGGGGATGTGTTGGCACATCGGAAGACGGCCAGATCGAGAGAGGCTCTGGGCCGGCCGGGGTGCAAGGGATATGTTTACGATAATCTCATCTGCGGCAACCGATGGCCCACAGACGCCATGCGTTTTAGTCGGTTCGAGTCCGACATAACCTCCTCCAACGGCTCCAGAGGGGGAGGTACCTATCCGTGGCGAATTTTCGTTTAAAAAAAGCTATAGAGCATTAACTAGCATCAGCACTGACCTGTAGGTGTCGACGTTGAGCGGCGGCTGGTAGGGCTGGTGCGGCGGGTGCGCGGGGTGCGCGGGGTGCGCGGGCGGCGGGTGGTGCGGCGCGGGCGCGGCGCCGTAGCCGCAGTCGGGGCTGCGCCGCTGCGAGCGGATCTTCTCCTCGCGCCGCCACTTCGCGCGCCGATTCGAGAACCACACCTTAACGTCGGGTTAGGTTAACAAAACGCGCGGTGGTTACGCGCTCAAATATGGAGGGAAGGTTGTAGAGGGACCCTCAGCTTCTACTACTAGGTACTCCTGGGATGGGTATTCGTAGAGAGATTTTTATAGGGATAGTGGTTTTAAGATGCTACAGTCACTGCTTTTGGAATAGGTATATAATTTATCATACATGCGGTTAGAGTTTGGGTAGTAGGTATGTAATATGATGTCCGTATTACCGATGCTGAGCCGCAATAAACTAATTTTGATTTCACCAGCGGAAATAACTACTATCAAATCTCAACTGCGTTAGGTATTAAAGTAATCGCAAAATAAGAAGCCCGCTTGGACAATTCAAGTCCATGAAGTTCTCAATTTTGAGAACGTAAATCAATGTCATTTTTTCAAACGTAATGACATTTTTCATTGATGGTTACCGCCCACTCCGCTCAGTGCTGCCATAACGATTTTTTTCATACTATCCATAGGTAAGAGAATAATTTCATAGCGGGCTTCTTATTTTGCGATTACTTTAATCAATGAATTTCTTTGAGTGAAGCCTCAATATTGTGTAGCAAAAAAAAAGAGTGGCAATAATCATTGTAAGAACTAATCAGCCAGTGGCTAACAGGCAAATTAGTTGAATATAATAAAATAACTTTAGTATGTTAATTCTACAACAATAATTGAATATACCTATAAAATACAAAACAGTAGATGCTCACCTGTATTCGGGCTTCAGGCAGTCCTATTTTAGCGGCCAGTCTTTCACGCGCGAAGACGTCCGGGTAGTGTGTTCTTTCGAATTCTGTGGGCAAAGATTTTGTTGAAACATCACGATACGCTAAGCACACAACATGGTGTTGAGTAAATACGAATCCAAGTCAAGATCACTTGGAGTTGAAATCGAAAATGGGAACATACTATCAAAGTATAGTTGGCAAAGGAGATACGGTAGCACCTTTACGTATAATGGTCGTAGCACACATATTTATTTATTTATTTATTCTTTATTGCACAAATAAGATGTACAAAGGCGGACATATCAACTCTTGCATTTCAGTATTCTTTGTATGAAACTCCCTACTGTAAAGCACACTTATCGGAATCGTAACGTAACCGCCTCGCCTCGAGACAAGCTCACGAACCGCTACACTTCACCTTTGAATACACTGACCCGTGCGGCAACCCGCCTAGCCGTCAACCAGCAGCGGCCGGCGAGCCGTAAGCGCGGCGTCGCGCGTCGCCTAGCCGTAGCCGAGTTGACTCGGAGCTACTGGTCGGTTGGTAACGCGCTTACGTTAGGTTGACGCTTGGTTGACGGTGACGATCCCTTTCCGAGTTGATATTGTGTGCTACGACCATAAAGTTGTATTAAAAAAACCTTATTTCGGAGTTTTCTAGAATTTTTATTTTATTTTTCTACCCTAATTTAGACCCCATTGATCGCAATTAAGTTAAAAAAAATATAGTTTTCGAAACAAAAATATCCTGCCAAGTAAAGGGTTAAAGGTGCAAACGTATCTTCTTTGTCGACTATACCTATTTTTTTCCTTGCAAACTCAGTGTCCCCGTTTCTGTCCTATTCATTCGTACCGTACTTTACCCTATTACGGCACGGATTTCATAACCGGTAAGTACGTGGAACTCACCTCTCTCCAAGCTGTCTATCTGCTCGTTGGTGAAGCTTGTCCGGTTCCTCTGCAGCTTGCGTTTCAGCCGCAGTCGCGCGGCATCGTCGTCTGCCCCACTGGAGCCCGCGTTGGAGTTGTCGCCGGACCCCGTCTCGTCCGAATGTAGTCCTTCCAGACCTTCTAAAGGCTCCTCACCTGGAGATTTAATCATTTGCGTTTAGATCTTCACATCAAAACTAAGAGTGAATGACTAAAAGAGAGTCGGGCAGAAGAGTGAGAGTGAGAAAATTAAGATCAGCTTCAGTTTTGTAGAGCGTTCTTTCTGTCGTACAAATGTCATAACCATTCTACTCTAGTAGGTAGTTAAAATAGAAGTTCTTGTTTTAATGTTTTATAAACACAAACGGTTTCAAATACTCGATAAAGGTACCAAACTGTCTGCACTGTGTCTGCGATAGCACAAAGTCTAACGAACGCTACGAAATCGAAGCAAGTTTAGCCGAACTTTCATTATTTTTGCCAATGTGGACTGTACTGTAAATTATCGAGAAAAAGTCTGCCTGTAAAGGTTTACAACATAAAATATTACCAAAGAAAGATATTACAACACGTTGACGTACCTATTAGCTAATACGACATAATAACAAGAAACAATCCTTTTACCTCCAGCCGCATTCCTAAACCCAAACGGCAGATCTTGAATCTCAAGAAGGAATTATAAGTTCCCAAGTTCTGCTCAGACTGTTTCAGCTATCGGCGAAGTTTGAACCGCGAAGTGAACACGATTACTTCGGGAAACAACACCGATATCATGGATTTATTCGACTTGTGATTTTAATCGGAGTCTGCTGCTCGGTGCTTAGTCGTAAATTCGCCTTATCAGCGGCTTAGGCGCGAGGGATTCAATTACAAAGGACCGATGAAAAGTTTCAGTTTGAATAATTGTTTGTTAGAGATTTGGAAACAAGATTTTTGGTGTTGCGGGGTAGTTTGTAAAGACCATCTACCTATCTAAGGAGTTTGCAGAGATATGTAAAAAGTATTAAGATATAACTCGGGTCTGCGCATACTTTATGATCGCATGAGAATTGACGCACTGCATTGTGCTGGTAAGTGCCGTTAATATTATCTATACTAATATTATAACCGTGAAAGTAATTCTGTCTGACGGTCAGTTATGCCTTCGCGCCTAAAGTACTGAACCAATTTTGATTAAATTTCGTTCAGAGATAGATTAGACTTTTGTGAAAGGACATAGGCTATGTTTGGTCGTGATAACCGACATCCACGCGGGCAGAGCTGCGGGCAACAGCTAGTGGTCTATATAAATGAAACAATTTTTTAACTTGACTTTAAAAAGATCCCAATTTTTTTATACCACTTAGGTGGCAGACAAACACACGGCCTACCTGATGGAATTCATTCCACAGCTTGGGTATGTGAGGGATGAAGCTCCTTTCATACCGCACAGTGCGCACCGTTTTCATATTCATATTCGCGAATAATGCAATATTTTCTACTTATTCAAAAGCAAAAACAATATTAATCAATAGATAATCAGACCGAAACCTACGTCTTATGGTCTGACCGCTTTGTAATACCCGAGAGACGCCTGCGACTTTCTACTTCGACTGACGCTAATTGACAAGCGAATAGAATATCTCTTTCATCTTTATCTTTCTTTCAAAATTATCTTGCGAGTTGGCATATCTTTTCGACAGAATCTTTCTTTTTTTACCTAGGCATCGGGAAGATTGACACCAAATGACCCGCCGCCGTATCATTACCGGGTCCTAAAGTTTTTCTATATAGAACATGCCATTATGATTTCACCTCGCCTGATGGTAAGCTGAATGAAGCTTATTTAGCGTTTTGTGTAAATGTGACGAAGTGAGGGTATCACTGTAAATAAATGCCTACGACCAGTGCATCCTTTCTGTTATGATACATGGATATAGCAGATAGTCGGGTTACGTAGTGGCCTGTACAGTTGTACAGCCCACTACGTAACCCGACTATCTAAAATTCGAAGTGAGGTAATCTGCTAAAGAATCTATGACCACAAATGAGGCCTAAAGTGGAGACCTCGAATCGGTAAATGAAAAGTCGAACTCCAGTTTGAAGATGGAGTGCTATGGCGCACATTGGCAGGGCCTAATTCCAGCACTAGAATGCAATGCAGTAGACTAAAAGGACAATGCCAGTATTTGTATGAAACCTGGTCCCACCTTCAATAGCTATGTGTGTCACATCGCTGGATAGGTATTTTTGAGCTGATTAAAAGTTACTATAGCGCCTAGCCCAAATCTTAGTCCGTTCTCTGTACCCGGTGGACCCTGAGCTCCGAGTTCACCTTGGCCTCGGAAGCAATCAGGAAAACACGTCTCCATGAGGATGATGATGAATCGGCTGTTCAGCCATAATCAAATGAGTTCCAGTATTCGGTGTTTTATAGGTATCTTTCCGCTAAATGATACGCTAATGTAAGTCCAGTATTTGACAACTTTTAATGCGTATTATATTTTCGTGACTGTTAAGCAGGTCCTTTGCCAGTTCGTTCCTGTGGTTCTCCTATAGCCAAAGTAAGTAAACTATGTCTTTGAAGGTAATTGAAACTGCAGTAAGTCAGTAAAGTCTATACTGAAAATATGGTGGTTAAAATTTAGCCCTGCAGGTGAAGCCTCGGGTATCAGCTAGCTTTTCATATTTTTTTCATAAAGGGCGCATTAACATCTTCAGGGGCCAAACCCATCTCACAGGTATACCTGCTGATTAATGGACGAGGCTTTGGCGTAGGCTTTCCTTTCGGGTTTCGGAGAATTATCGGCAGTTGCTCTCGTGAAAGACAAACGCAAACGTGAAGAGAACGACTGGGTTCGTTCTCCTCTAACAGCAGAATTGTTTCAAAATTTCAGTGTTGTTAACACTTTCATTAACAAATAAGATGTACTCGCAAAGTTAGCAGACTCCTAAATCCCACGCGATATCTCCAGTCTAGATAAACTATTTCATGATCGAATAAATTATGTTCAAGTGTCAAAACCTCGCAGTTGCCGTCTACCGGGATGGTAGGGGGCGAACGGGCGCTCTACGGGGATGGGGAGGGGTGAAAGGGGAGCCGTAACGGGCGCGTTCATGCAGAAACTGACGATAACGGGGCCCGGCCTACCACGTAACCCACCCGAGTGCGATAGTGTTATCGCGAGCTTAAAAATGTATGCTTAATAATGGCATGTCGGTGATGACAAGGTGCACTTTAGTTTGGCAAGGTTATAGGGTCACACCTGCCAAGATAAAGGTGAATAAATTTCAGAATTAAATCGCTTAATTCGGAGTAAAAGTCGTTGGACATTTTCGTTCAATTCTTATCACTAGAGACTGTTTGTTGAATTATTTGATTTGTGGAGTACCTATTCGAGTTTTGAAGTATAAATATTTAACTTTGGTTTTCGAACTGTAAAATTTCTTCATTTGTATTGCAAAAAAAGCGTAGAGCTTTCGTAGACCTCGTAGCAATATCGTAGTACTTTCTACGCCGTAGCATAAACATATTCAAACCATTATTACAGCAATTTTTTTACAATTCAAAATGAGATGTAATGAAACAATCTTAAAAAAAAATTGTAGTAGATAGGTACATGTATTTATTTATTTCCTTTCACGGTGTTTTTTTTGAAGTTTTCAGTCTCTCGCAATAAGAGGCAACCCTATCGCCATCAATGGCTACGTGCTGCTAAGAATATACTAATTCAGTAAAATTTTGGCACACACGAGAAGCCAACCCGATACCTCAGGCACGACACCACTACCTCACCACGCAAAACTTTTTAAAATGATGTTACGTATTTAATAAATAAAATAATTACAAATTATTTATTATTTTTGTAATATTTTTTTAAGTGAGTTCACGTAGTAAGGGATATTCTGTTCGAGTGTTTTTACAGCGCGTCCGGGAGTCCCCGACACGAGTATGTGTGTGTTGCATTTACATGCATATAGGTATGTATAACACGTCCATGGGAGAATATATTTTATATTTTTTTACGAGTTTTTCTTTACCTTTTAGCGATCAGTCACACAGATATATGTATACTGAAACCAAAACGATTTGACAGTTTATTTATACATTCATACATATAATCACGCCTTTACAGGGTTAGGCAGAGGTGAATTAACACCCACATTTTACCAATCATTGTATTCGGTCCCACGTATTAGGGTGAGTCTTTTGCCGTATTCCGGGCACTACTGTTACCTCGAGCCATGCATCAGAGGCTGAGTCTGGTCGCCTTGTATGACACCACACGGTGAGCGATGGGGTGCGTCACCACGCGGCAGTTTATTTATGACTAGTTGATTATAGTCAATTCAATTTTTCTTTCCTATACTGGTGTACTTTCATTAAATAGGCTTTTATTAGCGTGTATGTTTGTATGTTCTCCATCCGACAGTAAACATACAGTCCATGTCTAAGTGCCGCTTGACGGCAATAGGCTCGCTCCCTATTACGTGGAACCGAAAATCATAGTTGGTGAAATGTGGGTGATACTGATAATCTCTGCCTACCCCTTCGGGGATTTACAGGCGTGAGTATATGTATGTATGTATGTATGTATGTATGTATGTATGTATGTATGTATGTATGTATGTATGTATGTTTGTATGTAACGTAATCTTTGAAGCACTCAGAACATCGGATTGGTTTTAAAAGACAATAAAAGAAAATATAATAATTTAACCAAAAACTAAGAATATTATAATTTTAAAGTTAGTATAGAGAGTAAGGTGAAGGTCCACTGCGAGTGTGCATGCACGCGAGTACCTATTTAGTGCAAATATTGTTGAGTGAATTTCGTGCAAAAAATAACTACGCATTGCACGCATTGTGGGCATCCAGTTGCATGCGCACGCATTAAGAATTGGACGGGGTTAGAGTGTTGATTTGATAATAGTATAACAGAATGGATAATTACCAGTATGCAATTGTAATAAAGCTTTCGACTGCTAAAGCAGAGGTCGTGCGTTCAATTCTCGCTAAGTGCAATATGCATGATTATGTATATTTGCATTGGTCTGGGTGTTGCTGTGTAATACATATGTAACGTATGTATTTATAAAAAGTCAGCATGTTTATCCGCATTCTATTTGGCATTAGGGATTGGTCCCGGAATTCTGACTATATCGATAGAAAATGAAAACCATCAGTTACATACAATATGTATTATATATTATTTTATTATAAATCATTGGCTCAAAATAGGTCTCGAACCCATTATTTTGACGTAGCAATCAAACGATCTACCATCACGCCACGTAGATCGATAAACACGTGGAGAATCTCTACGTATTCGTCGTGCAGTTTTTGCTTCGCCAGTGACGTCATTGGACTAGTGTCTAGTGTAGGTGCATGTAGTGAAGCTGTGCGGTATTAGTAGTTAGTGAAGCGTGACAATGTGTTTAGTACGTTGAGTATAGTGCCACTGTGAGGAGCTTATCGGTAGACGCCCTCTGTGGCATAGCGGTTGAGCGTTCAACTGCTACGTAGGAGGCGCGGGTTTGCTTCCCGCTTAGTGCAAATATTTGTATGCATAAATATATATATTTGTATTGGTCTGGGTGTTGCTATATAAAATATGTATATATTTACAAAAAGAAGTATCTAAGTACGTTTATCCACATTCTAGATACCATAACACAAGTTAGTCAAGCTATGCTCGTTTTATGTAAGTAAGCTAATATATACCCTTGACACTACCAGTAGTGCCATTGGGTAGTGCCACGGGGCAGTCGCCATATGATTTATATGTCTATATGATTTATATGTCAACTTTACCAACGTGGTAGCAATTTTTTACACCGCGTTAAAATGACACTTGCTGTGTTTAGGTATAGAGTTTGTATATTTATAAAGTCTATTAATTTTCATTAATATCTTTCAGTTCGCAATGTCAAATATTCTTTGCAGTATGATACACTCACTAACAAACATTTTCATCTACTGCTCATTTCTGGCATCCCTTACCCCGCTACCAACATGACACCTCGAAATGTTACCAACTGCACAACACCAACTGCCAAAATTTCCAGCAATCTTAAGCTAAACGAATAAGGTTGAAAATCGTTCGGAAAATGTTTGTAAGGGTAAAATTAATGTGTATTGGGAAGCCATCTGTCAAGTTGGTAACATTAATGTTTCATGAAGCCCCTCTATGTGTAGATCGGTATCAGATAATAGACGAGACTGTATCTCTATTTACTGTCACTCAACGTCTGTGATGTAACGAGAATATCATCACTGAGATGTGATGTTTTTTGAAATAGTACAGGATGTGTTGAATTAGTATAGGTCGTAAGGTTTTCAGATTGTGTGATGTGCAGAATTATATGTAGAGATATCGTACTGTAATATTGCGATAACTTGATATATTATGTTAAATACAGGTGTTGCCATACCAGTAGCCCTTTAGTTAAGTTTGATAATGAAATATTAGCTATATTAGCGTCCGAGAACTGAACAGTCTTAGCGTTTATTTCATATTTTTATTGCTTACCTGCTGACCCCGCGAACTTCGTGCCGCATAACAATCGATACTTAATTTTTTTTTTTTTGACTTATTCAGGCAGTTTCTATTTTTTTCTCTGCTTAAGAACCATCCTAGTACTTCAAGAAATATAAAAATAATTAGAGAAATAGGTTCAGCTGTTCTTGAGATTTGCGATTAGCAACACATTCAGCGTTTTTTTTATATCATAGATTTATAAAATTGAAAATTATCATGCTATTTCCTTTCCTATTCGTGAAAATTATACTGTACTGTAAGCACAACAATCTACGGTTTCCAGTCAGTTTTGTACATTTATAGATGAAAAGCACATGTTGTTTTTCGGACTCTACTTATTTTACTGAAATAGCTTAAGAATTGAAAAGCAACATGGATACATTAGTTTTAATTAATTGGAATCTATTAAGGTACTTTGTTACTGTTTTATACTACTACTTTACTACTAGATACAATTCACCACACCTTTGTAGTTGACTGCACTATAAACTCATTTGTATAATCTTATTCATGTGCTATGAGTAGATTCAATCAATTAATTAGTAGCTTAGGCATCTCCCAATGTTAGGAGGCTTTAGTCTACTGTTTCCTGAAATACTAAATTTCTGAATATTAAGTACTATGGTAGATTCATTGATACTGGCTTCATTTCCATATTAAGAAACCAATCAACTGAAAGATATTACTCAAAATACGAAGAGTGTTTGGCTACCCTACTTCCCGTGATAGGCAAGATGGCGGTCCTAGCCATAAACAAAACGGGCGCGGCGTTGCTTATCGCAAAAATGTCGTTGTCTATGACGTGTATTTCATTCGCGATTCCCCCGGGACTTCCCGGGAGGTGTTTTGTCTTCTGCACACGATATCTAGATGCTATTGTGGTTGTGCATTCGCGTGATATTTGTTGCGTTTTGTTGTAATTTGATTTATACGTAGGTATCTTAATGGATTTTTTGTGTTAATGTAGGTTAGATTTTTTGCTTACTTTGTAGACACTATAGTTTGTGGGCTTTAGAAGTGAACTGAAATTATTTATAGTTCCGTTAACCCCGCCAGCTCAGCTAATTTACTTGTATTAGGAATATCGTTAGATAGTCGTAGATATTGTCGTAGACATCGTAGATAGCGTAATAGCCTATTCTTACTCGCTACGGGACATTCAGAGACAGCTGACCCCAGTGACCCCCATTTTCTTTCCACTCCTCGCGAGTTTAAACTTACTAAATCTACTTGACAGTAACATATTAATTCCATATTACGTGATACCGAAAACGTGTTGAATTCTTCAATGGAGTGTTGATGTCTCTATGTTAATACAACTACCCTACGTAGATATAAAACATACAAAATAAAATAAATTCAAAAGTTTCATCAAAAGGCGACAGAAATGAAAATATTCCATGTTTAAACTTCTCGCAATTAAATTTAAAAGCACATAATATTTACGGTGCATCATGAATGAGTAAGTACGTATCACGAGTCTAGTCACGCGTCGGCCATTTTGTGTGAAAACGGCGGGAAAGGGCCCGGCGACGCTCGAGCGCGCACAGGTGGGCACGTCGATATCTGCACGAATAAATTGTTTTAAATTAATGTCACGTTAATATCATTTTTGTGTGACAGACGTGGGGAGTCTGTTGTTGGTATATTATCTATAATCTATATTAATAAATCTATCTATCTATATAAATAAAAATGAGTTGAAATTCTGTTAGTCTCGCCACAGAAAACATAATAGGTACTAAGTCTCGCTAAAACTCGAGAACGGCTGAACCGATTTGGCTAATTTTAGTCTTGAAATATTCGTGGGTGTCTTTAAACGGTGAGAAAATGTGGAAAAAGGATCTGAATTCCACGTGGGCGGAAAAAAATTACGATAGTAGTTCGTGCTCACCCCACTGATGTCTATTTTGGTTGTTTGAAACAAAAGCGGGAAGCACGGTTTTGAATTTTGAATTACCTACTTATAGGCAGAGACCTTTGAGTATCTATCTTACTATAGAGCAAGTCTAACACTATGGTCCATTGTGCCGAGTGTAAGCAGTTTTTTATCTGTGGTATAAAGCGCCTATAGTGATGTTTCATGTACATATTACCAAAATTATCGATAGTTGGTTATGTTGTGAATTTAGTGTGACGCATGCGTGGATGAATGGATAAAATTAAACCAAGATACAAATATATTACTTAGTATCATTTCATGAATAATTATAGAAACTAAAATCCCACAAATCTAACATATTAACAGACAGAGTCGTATATAATATTAGTATGGATAAGCATATAAAGTTTTGACGCACTTTGGAAGAGGCCAGTGGTTAATCCAAACTAATATTATAAATGCGAAAGTAACTCTGTCTGTCTGTCTTTCTGTCTGTCTGTCTGTCTGTCTGTCTTTGCTTCACGCCTAAACTACTGAACCGATTTGTGTGAAATTTGGTACAGACATAGTCGTGAACATGAGAAAGGACATAAGATAGTTTTTATTACAAAAAATAAAATAAAAAATAAAATTTATTTCGGACATACAGCGCCATCTATTGGTCAAGAGTCGGCATCAATTCAGTACTGAGTATAAGGGTAGATTGAACCTCGAGAAAGGACATAGGCTATGTTTGGTCGCGATAACCGACATCCACGCGGGTGGAGCCGCGGGCAACAGCTAGTTGAAATATAAAGTTTTGCATAAGCATTTACCTACGTGGAGGTAAAGTCTGGTACTGCATCGTCATTCAGTTTGCAAAGCCCTTTCTTAGTTACTTATTTGAAATCAAGCTTAAAATAGATAGAACAGATGAAACTTCGAATATTCAAATTCAAATTCAAATTCAAATTATTTATTTGTGTAAACACGTGTTATACATACATGTGCATGCAAGATATTAAAATAATGTGTTAAGTCCAACGTGTTTAGCCGTATTTATTCGTACGTATTCGGCTCCCAATCAGGCCTCTTTATAGCTTTTAGCTTTCACTCATGCATCTATTATTATGCATCTTAATATTTTTGTAAACCTAACAAAAATAATAGTGCTTAGGTAATATATAAAAATAAAATGAGCAGATTTATTTGTTTACGCAGTAAATACTCTATACTATAAAAGAAAATAAACCTACAATGAAATTCTACTGCAAAAAGAAAATTATCGTAACCGTTGTGCATGTGCTACATCACTATTCATTTAAAAGCAAAAATGGCCGGTGACAGCCGTCAGCTGTAACCCGCCCCGCGTTTCTCGCATCCCCCTAGGAGACCCGTATAAATTTTATGAAAACAAATAAATTAGTCATATAATACTACTCACGGGTGATATGAAATGTTATCATTCTTTTTATTTTTCTTTCGGGAATCGTTTTGAGAGCCTGGCAATGCACAGTTCACCATTATTACCACAAAATGAAATAAACTGTTATTTGCGAAATCACTTTGGCAGATATTGTTTTGCTACTGATTGCAGTTGTCAAAAATTCTAGGCACTGTTCACACCCGTGATAGCAGTTCATACTTGCTAAGACGCGCTCTACAGGTGATAGATACTCTAAGGCAGAGACAGATAAATTAGTTAATGATTTTCGAGCCAAATTATGTAACGATTCTGCAACCAAAAATATTTTTTAAAATTTCGGGTCTATTTATCTGTTTGTTCACGATGGAAGATAACTTCTTAGTCAGACTTAAAAAATCTGCCGTAGTTATGTTTGATTGCAATTATATAAGACCAGAAACAGAAGCTTAATCTCTTGATCCAGGTCACAATAACTGACATCCACACGAGTAGAGTCGTGGACTTCAGCCAGTTTTAATATAAGCCCACTAAATAGAAGTCAATTACCTATTAGGAGGCAACTGTTCTACATTTATCAAACACAAATCTTGTGGATTCTGGTGCAAAAAAAGCCTCCAAGATGGCACTTGGTTAGCTTTTAGTGCGGCCATTTTCCTCAATAATCTTCAGTAAAAACAGAGACGTTTTAACCAAAATAAAATTATGGTTTTAGACGTTTCAAGTAGAAGGCTTTTGAAATTGTTATTGATTTTGTATGTACTTAGGTATGTAGATAATTGTTTGCCTGCCAATGTTATAAATGTAATAGTTTGTAAAGATGCCTGGATGTTTGTTATTCAATCACACTGAAAGGGCTGAACGAATCTGGATGAAAACACACAGGTACAGATATATTATAGCCTGGAATAACACATAGGCTACTATTTATCCCTGGAATAGGTTCTCATGGTGGGAACGGGATCAGAATCCCACACGGATACAGACCCGGACAACTTACAGCTAGTATTTTAATATTTCTCAATTTACTAGCTGTGTACAGTGCTTTTATAGAAGTGACGGCCGTCTGACCTCCCAGCCCCGAGAGGAAATCAGGACTTATCGGCCTGCAGGTCAGGTTGGCTTAGCACTGATTAGATCCCTAATACTTACTTATTAGGCTTTCTATTTCGTGATAACCTCAAACCTGCCTACAACACTGTTAACAATCAGACTAGTTATGGTAAATTCACCTTTGTTGACTCGTAGGTTTTTGTAACAATTCATGTAATAAAAAAATTATAATTTTTAACGGTCGCGATAGAATCCGTTAAAAAGTGGTTTTATTTCTATGAGTGATATTTGCGTAAAATTTCAATAGATACTATCGAAATTTTACGCAAATATCACTCATATTGTTTAATAAGTATGTGCAACAAAGCACTTGTTTCTTACCCTTTTGTTTCGCTTTTCCCTCCATCCCCCAAAGGTTTGCTGGGAGAAAACTCAATACTGAGTTAAGCTCGCCTTTGTACATCATAATGTGTTTGTTTGTCAATTTGTTAATTTCAGTGTACAATAAAGAATTGAATAAAAATAAAATAAAAAACAAAGATTATTTCTCATTTCTTCTTGAACATACACAATCCAAAACAACAATACCTACAGTAATCTTGTCTCTAGAAGATTTATGTGTCTTGTATGTGCGACGAGTACCTAGCACCTACACATGTATGTTGTATGTGTATGTTGAACCGCAGCGCGTCACAGTAGACGTAATAATTATATGTTGTTTGTGGGGGTGGGGGTGGGGCGTGGGGCGGGGACGCCTCGCCTCACGCGCCGCCCTCGAACGACCGTTATTTATTATTTTTTTCGGTTTCTCTATGGTTTGTTCGCTAACGAGGTTTGAATATTGAAGCGGTTTGTCTATGGTGCTGCAGTTTTTTTATAGAGAGTTTAGAAACGAGTTGTACTTTGTAGGTATACCGGTCTATGTTTTAAATATTAATTTCGTATGTTTTGTACGCTACTAAGATAAAAATAAGTAGATCGCTCGCCTGTTTATTATGGTTAGATTTTTTTATTAGGTTAGGATTAGATTTTTAGTCATCGATTATTACCAATTGATAACAATATGTACTTACTGGGTGATTTTATAGTCGTTTCGGAGCGAAAGATTTTAGGCACAGTTTCGTTAGCAAAATCGTCTGGAAGTATTATTTTGGCGAAAAACAACTTTTTCTTTTTACAACCCCCATACATATGGGGTTATTCCCAGTAGCCCCCACTGTCGACGCCACTGCCTTTCACCTGTACATTAGTCCCATACATTATAAAAAAAAGTTTTTTTTTTTTCGCCAAATTAATACTTCCAGACGCTTTCGCTATCGAAACTGTGCCCAAAATCATTCGCTCCGAAACTACTACAAAATCAACTTGTATTATGCTCAAGCCTCATAGAATGGGACACGTTAGGGTGTAGTTGAAGATTCGCATTTTATTCAAGATACTTAGGTTACTTAGTATTAGATAGATAATGTATTGAAAAAATGGCACGGACTAAATAGGTAAATAAATACCCAAGGAAATTCAGTTTAGAGTTCGAGCATAGCAGATGTAGGATTACCGTAATCATCTTAATTTTATCGAGAAAACTAGTAGTGTGCGATCCACGTTACTAGTCTTTTCAAGAAAATTTCAGTAGGTACAGAGAAATAGTTTTAGAATTGTGTGTGCAAAGAAAAAATTTTTTTTAGTGTAATGAGGAACTTAACGACTTGAGATTTCACAACCTACTTCATTTCATTCATAAATCGTGAAAGCAGCTGAAAGAAAGATAGTGGTTCGCATAAGTTGACCTCGCGAAAATTATGTCAACCCCTCTAGACAAGTGGAGTGGTAGAATAGAATAGAATAGATCTATCTATGTATGGGATTGACATACATTGTCATAAATACATACCATACACAGAACGAATTGTCACCTGTCTAGGGGGATCATTCTCACTAGTTCCACTAACAGTTAGTTCCACGGAACTAGTGAGAATTTTTTTTCGCAGTAGTTCCATGGGCTTTGATAATGGAACAAATGAAACAAAATTAAATGGAACTCGTCTCGATAGTTCCACCAACAGTTAGTTCCATTGAACTAGTGAGAATTTTTTTTTTCAGTAGTTCCATGGACTTTGATGATGGAACAAATGAAACAAAATTTAATGGAACTCGTCTCGATAGTCCCACCGTAGTTGTTCCATGGAACTAGTGACACCTATTTTTCTCAGTAGTTCCATGGGCATTGACAATGGAACAAAAAACATAATTAGGCAGCGAGCGAGTGAAATCTCGTTCTAAGTAGTAGTCCTTTTAACGGTGATGATATCTAACAGTGTTTTAGCTTTTGTTCTAGAAGTGACATTCGATCAGTTCAGGGGCGATTACTGTGTATGAGGTCCCGGATTCGAGCCCGAGTCAATTCCCGGAATCGAAGCTCAGCTCGGAGCTCTAGGATGTCTCGAATACAGAATATATTTTGTTACAAGAATTTTATAAGATACTATAATGCTACCATTCGCTTAGGTACGTAACTAAACGTAAACAAACTTGACGTGTTTTTTTAATATGTTTGATTTAAAAACTTAGTTTAGTAATATTTTTCTTTCTTTTTTTATACCACTTAGGTGGCAGACAAGCGCACGGCCCTCCTGATAGGAAGTGGTTACCGTGGCCTATGGACGTATGCAAAACCAGGGGCGTCACACTCGCGCTGCCGACCATAAAATTTTCTGTTTAGAAACTCATTTTAAAGATTAAAAACAGAAATTGAACCACTAGTTAGTCGGTTAGTTAGTCTAGTTTTATTGATAAATACGTGTTTTTATGAAAAGTCGGTACAAGATTGTTTACTTTAGTTAAATAGGTACCTAACCGAATGCAGTAGTTATAAATCTAAATATACTTCCTACAGTAGAACATCTCTCACAGCCTGACTGACCTACATAACTTAAATATCTGTACTCCAAATAGCAGCCTTCTGTACGTATTAGTAACAATGCATAAATTATTACATAAGCCCGTAGAAAGATACTCAGTTATGAATCTCAACTTGAAACTAGTTCAACTTGCACAAAATATTTCAACATCATCATCCTCCTACCCTTATCCCAAGTTTATTTGGGGTCGGTGTGTAACATGTGTGCTTTTCCATTCATCTCTATTTGCAGTCATCTCAGCATTCACTCCTTTCTTAACCATATCATCATTCACCTTCCACACAGTCCATCCACCTCCTTTTAGGTCTTCCTCTCTCCTTGTAGCCATACACTTCCATAGTTAATACCTTCCTTATGACATTACTTTCACCCCAAAAAAGAAAATAAGCACAAAATATTTATTTTTTCAAAAATTTTAAGTGCATTTTCGCACAAAATCCTGAGTTTCGAAGAACTTTGTACATGGTAAAGCCTGAATGTTTAACCGACCGCGACACCCTAAAGCCCTGAAAAACACAACACAACTTCTACCTACATACAAATATATTGCAAAGTGGGTAGACACACACATATTACAATGTGGGTAGTTGTAAATTAACATGTATAATTACACAGAGCTGTTGGGCGGCCCTTTACCGACGTTTTCATGTTTTATAATCCTGTTTCATGCGTTATTGGAGCCGTTGGTGGGTAGCAACCCTTTCTATGGGGTGTTCACGTGTTTAAAGTGCGTCGTTTCGTAATTAGTGATCAGGATTTGTAGAATTGAGGGCCCCTTTGTGGGGTTTAGTTTTTAAGTACTTACATGTGAGAACACACTTTGTAGGTTTTAGGTTTATTCGCTTTGTGCATAATAGGTTTGATGTTTTGTTAAAAGTTGGATGAAAGTGTTGGGTTATAGATAGTTAAAATTAAATGTTTGACACGTGTTTTTGGGTAATGAATGGTAAAAGAGCGGTAATTATTATGTCTGCTCTTGTTTTTATTACTTTTTTAAATAAAATATTAACGAGGCATGGTGTTATGCATCGCTATGTCATATCATACCTACCTAACAATTTTTATAGAACTTTTTACGTTTTGATGTTCAATGAAAAAGACACCCAATAAATTAACCTATTTTGACCTTGACTCATATTTTCTTCATCACCTTAAACGAGATACAACAAAAATTACATTTCCGAGCACTAGGCGAAAACTAGTTGATTTAAATCTGATTTCACATGTGAAAATCATTTTACATAAATCTGCGGTGTCACATTTTACTTACTGAATTTCATTGCACCACTTTTTTAGGCTTGCTCGCAATTCCTGTCATTGATGAAACAGTTCTCACAGTTCTTTAATTATTAGGTTTTAACGGCAGTCGTGAAACCGAGTTAATATTGCACCCTAATCACGTGTATGCGTTTTCGTATAGGGTTGGTAAATGAAGGCACATTTAATTGCTATTTTGTCAGAGCAGGGTATTCGAGGCTTTCATCCTGTTTCGGGATTCGGGACGCGCCGGGAGCGCGAGGCTCCCAGCGATGTGTTTGTTGTGCAATCTGTGGTTAATATTTGGCTCGATTAGGGTTTGGTAATCATTACCAATCGTAGTTCCCATCATCATCATTCTCCTATCGATTTCCTGATCAGGTTCAAAGTTTTTGCTTTCGAGTTAGAGGTCTGTTATTTATTAGTTTGTTGGTTCTTATGGAAGCTACTACCGTGTGACCTCCGAATCCCGGGTCTGGTATTTAGCAGGTGCACCGATTAGTGAGGTTGCCTCGGGCCTTAAGGTATTAGTTGGGCCCTGTATCCATAGTTTTACCAATTAAAATGTGTGGGAGGTGAATGTAGAATGTGTAAAAAGTGTATCAGGCTTGCCTACGGTCTAAAACGGCGAGCCTGTTATCGAGAGGCTACGTATTCGAACCTCGGTCACTACATTTTACGTTACCAACGTCTTAACCTTATCTGGAAGTGTTAAAACTAAATCGAAAATTAAAAAAAGACCTCAACTCCCATGCAATCATCATCATTATCATTATATCAGCGCGTCCCCGGTTTCCTTAGGCTTTCATCTCACAGTCCGGGGTTCGTTTACTTGTCTTCTAGTTTAAGCTTATTCGACTTTCATGGGATCGAATGCCTTTTGATATCTTACCCTCGAGAGGAAAACCTGCGCCAGTCAACAGGTGTACCCGCTTGAAGGAGAGATTGACTCGGGTCTTAAAGATCTTGGTGAGGACCCGAAAACACCCAATCAAACCCAGTGCAGTCTCAACTTCATATTAAAAAAAAACATCCAACACAAAACTCTACTTAATAGCTAACACCATATTTCGCCACACGTTCCTTTCCCATACACCAAGACTAATCCCTAAATATCAGTAAAATCGTATCAAAACAGAGCACATACATTATACACATACATACTCGTAGTATGTGAACTCATATGCGCCGGCGGTATGTCGGCATGTTCAAAGCGCGGCGGCGCGGCCTCCCAACCCTTTGATCTGTACCTACCGCCAACATATAACTTGTACCTATACGCCCTTCTATTTCGGTTCGTCTTAGGGTTAAAATATCTGTTGAGATCTGTGTTGGTATTCGGATTCATTTGGGTAGATGAAATTATGTAGTGAAGGGGTAGGTAGAGTAGGTATGGCGTGGAGATGTAAAGGTTGGTCGTGTGTCGTTTGTAAAGCGGGGTTTGTTATGTCTATGTACCTAAGATATTTCGGCTTAGGCCTGGCTCGCCCCGTGGATCTTGCCCCCGACTGGTTTTAAGATGTTAAATTTTATGTGATTTAAGAGTATGTTTATCGAAATGTTTATTAAATTAGAATGTTTGTTTATCATCAACTTCAGAAAACCAATCGCGGTTGCATTAGCATTAGCAAGTTTACATTTTGGAGTCTAGACTCTACCCTCCCATGCCTATTTTGGTTAATCTTGGATTTTCCCGTGGCCGTGGGTGTCGTAGAAGGCGACTAAGGGATAGGGCTGTTCTCCATCTGACAGTAAACATACAGCTCAAAATTATAGTTGGCGAAATGTGGGTGTTAATGTACCTCTGCCTAACCCCTTCGGGGTATATTAAGTACATATAATGCAGCGACTACCCGAGGAGAAACAGATATGACAGACAGGTGATACCCCTGTCCTGGTGTTGAAAAAAATCATTGCTATGCTATCCATAAAAGGGCGCTTTCAATTTATACGTTTCGTGTCGGACAGCTGTTGCACGTTTACCGTACCGCTGGTTAAAGCCCGCTGCCGTGCTGCTGCCGTACGGTAGCAGTCCGATACCAAACGCCTAAAATTGTAAGCATATCTGACTACCGTGCGTTTGTATGCTAGTGATGTTTTAAATGTATTTGGCAGCAGTTAAACCATGGACTCTGACGAAGAAACATTACTGTTAGTGCTCTTGTTGAAAAAGATCAAACAGAAACAAAACCGACGCCCCCGTAAAAGAGCATCACCAATGTTTTCGTTAACATGTAATTTTGGTGATTTTCATAATCTTTTCCCTAGGCTAAAACAAGATCCAAGCAATTTTTTTAATTACCTTAGAATGTCTAGAGAATGTTTCTACGAATTACTTGAATTAGTTGAAAGCAAAATTCAGCGGCAAGAAACTATATTCAGACATACTATATCAGCTGAAGAAAGACTAGTGATAAATTAGCTCTGAAGTCCAGTCACCGCACTATTCAACAGCGAAATGAACTCGTCATAACACGTGAAGCTTACTATGTTGCCGTCCGATCGTCGCGCGTTCGCGGTACGGCGCGCCGCACTGTTGCTGCACCGTTGCCGCTCCGTGCACTTTGTACTAAAACAAACGACCGTGCGTGCGTCGTACGAGAAACGCACAGTTTCGGCACTGCTGTGGTCCGACACGAAACGTCTAAATTGAAAGCGCCCTGGTCCAACCCCACCAAACGGACGGCATCGGAACGGATTTTACAATCTTTATACAAAATAAATCTTATACCACAGCATTTAAAGTTTATATTACCAAGTCACGCATGACAGCTTGACGTGCGTCATGCTGCCGCACGTCACTGTCAAGCTGTTGTGCGTGACTTGGTAATATAAACTTCAAACATTGTGATAATAAGATTTAATTTTGTTTAAAGATTGTAAAATCCGGGCCGATGCCGTCCGTTTGGTAGGGTTGGACGTGCCATCAAATGGACCGTATGCTTATTGACTACTTTCTCAACATAAAAAAGATTGTTTTAATAACACAAGCCAACCTAAAACGATAGGTACCAAGCCTCTAAGAGATATTTTTGCTATTGTTAAGCTCAGCAAAGGGGTAAATATGCAAGCACATGGAAAAATGCCGTTGCCAATCCTCCCTGCCCTCTCGCCGCCCTCTCGGCGAACAAACAACCCGATGTATGTAAATGTGATAGTATGTATTCTAAACTACCAGAGAGCGGTGCTTTCGGCACAGCTTTACCTGTGTAGGGTCTTCATTTCATTCTCTGAGCCTTTTCCCCCACTTAGTTGAAGTCGGTTTTCCAGGCTAACTGTGATTAACTTTAATATTTTCCGTGCAGCGACTGTCATCTGACTTCTACAACTAATTGGCGATATCGAAGTTCTGTAGTTAAACTTAGACTAGTCGGCAGTGGCGAAGAGTGAAATTTTTTAATAGAGAAGCCGGTGGAAAAGCCAAGTTACCTTGATGTTTGTCATGCATTATGCGACCCATTGCGGATCTGGCAGGAGTTGGGTTATAGGGACCTCTCACCACTGCTAGTTGGATTTTTGAGAGCTCTAACCACCCGTAACGACTGCAGTAGATGTTCGTATGGCAACCGGGACCGATGCTGCGATGGTGCTCTCCATGTGTAGAGTCATATAGTTCCGTAATTAACAATAATAAGCTGTTTGCCACGGCTTGTCCAGCATGGAATTTTAATCCCCTTCCCGCAACCCAAGTTAAAAAGTATTTTCTTCGTACCGCCATGTTTTGCCCGTTCCCGCTGCAACTATTTTGTCACCGTTTAAACCTTCTCTGAACATCCACGAACATTTCAAGACCAAGATAAGATAAATCCGTTCAGCCGTTCTCGAGTTTTAGCGAGATCAACGAACAGCAATTGATTTTTATATATATAGAAAGATTATAATCTATCTTTGTACCAAATTTCAAAAATTCTTTCAGCGAGATTTAGTATCAAACAAACAAACATTCAAATACCTTGGCAACTAACATTCCGAGGCCTTCAAGCGGGGCGTGAAAAAGCATCTAACAAGGCCGTCAAGTTACCAACCACCATTTTAAGGCCAATAGCATTAGAAATGGTGGTCCGTAACTTCTGGACGGCACCTAAGCTTTTTACCATCTAACGGGGTGCAGTCAATTGACGGACCATAATATAAAGAAAAAGAGTTCTGCCCCCCTAGACAAGTGGCGATTCGTTGCTCGGCGTATGATGGAATAGAATGACAAATGTATAGAATTTGACGTTTTTGACATTCGTTGACGCCTGTCATATACGTCAAATCCCATACATCTGGCATTCTATTCCATCATCCGCCAAGCAACGAATTGCTACTTGTCTAGAGGGGCTGAGATATTTCTTAAATTTATATTTATCCTAGCGTTGGTCCCAGTAACCTTGAAGTTGGAATCCGCTTTCCTATTACCACAAAGAATTTGGCAATTTCATTTTTGGTTTGCAATATGAGCTCACCTCAGTTTAGAGTTTCCTATCAGCTAAACTTCGGGACGATAGAGAAAGCGCAACCAAAGGCCATCATACTACTGAATAATAGTTCAGGAACCATTGAAAGGGTTAACGGTCCCAGCTGCCAAACAAATATCTATGGAAGTCGTTACGGGCAGTTGGAGCCCTAAAGCTTCGGATGCGACTGAGGTTAAAGCTAGGATGAAGAAGAAGATATTATAAACCTTTTTTGTATGTTGCAGCAGGCCTATAAAAACTTCAACAGATACATTTTTATTCTGCCTATTCGGAATCAGATTCACCACGGTGCCTAAATAACGTCCAATTCTCCCGAAATGTCCGCCACGACATCCAAGACAATAACTTACAACTCCAATAAATACATATTCAACACCGCGCCATACATCTCACTAATTTACAACTGCGGAACCCCATAATAACCATTTATCTACAGAACCCAAAGAATAAATATCTCGTGACATTTTTCTTCGCCTTATCTCAAGAGTCCAGACTGTCCACTATCCCTTTCTATCTTATAAGAACCTATATCTAGCTATCTCGTTTCGCCATCGTTTTATCACGAACCTCCTCCCTTTATTCTCCAAGTACGTTTTATTTAGTTTTCGCTCCCTTAATGGATTTATTCAACGACCAAGTCCTTTGACCTTGTCTGTTTGTCTCAGTTCGGTCCATGATCTTATTTGTGGCAGAAAAAATAGGCGATGTGTTGAATGTGAGTTGGTGAGAAACTAAAATGTCTTTATAAATGTTTTGGAGTTTGCGGGTAGGCTAACTTTGGGAGTTGTGAGACTTTGGAAAGAAAGAAGGTACGTCATACGTGTATATTGAATATATCTATTGATGTTTCATATTCCATTTTGGCTATGATGATCACCTTTAGTAGGGCGTTACACAATTTTCACCTACAGAAGGTGATCATCATTAACCACACGGTTATTGATGTTGATGCGTCCTCATATAACAGTCCTAGCGCAGTTGGAACATGTGAGGACGCCATTTTCTCAGTTATTTATTTATTTTTAGGGTTCCGTACCTAAAAGGAAAAAGCGGATCCCTTATAAGATCACTTCAAAAAATACTAAGACAACGCAATTAAAATATATTGCGGTTTATGTTTATGTTCGTCTCTGATTTCAATTTTGTACGGAATCCTCGGCGCGCGAGTCCGACTCGTACTTTTCCTGCAGATTTTCACAGGGTCCCATTTTTGTTTTATACAACTTAGGGGAGACAAGCACACGGCCCACCCGATGGAAAGTGTGCAACACTAGGGGCGTCACTCTCGCGCTGCCGACCCCGTGAGAACCTTCTAATGCCCATCTTGAAGAACCCCATACTGTAGTCGCTTACAAAAACCACGGCAGGGAGTTCATTCCACTATTTAAGCGTGCGTGGGATGAAGTTCCTTTCCTCTAGTCTCAGTAGTCCGGTTGCTAGTCCGGTTGACCGGACTACTGCAACTTTTCAGTAGCAGTAGTCCGGTTGTCAAACGGAATCGAACTTTCATACCTGACTGCATACTGTTTCCCGTACTTACATATTTAGAAGATAAAATATCAACGTAAACGAAATATACACAAACATGACATCACTACGATGGATGATAGGGTCATTATTACACCACACAGTGTCATGAATCAAGGCCCCTTGCCGCCAGGAGGGGAGGCGCAAATAAAATTAGTTACACTGCTTATCACCGATGCTTAACTGGGATTTATTGACGAGATACGGCCCATATTAATAGTTAATGTTACTAGATTAAATAAAGATGTTTCTTTTTATTCATAAACATTTAAGAGTGCTTTAGTTTCTAGTTAACTTTGGTAGTTAGTATTTAGTTTTAGACTTGCAATTACACTAAATGCGATATAGATAAAGATATGAGAAAGAGAAACGTCTCAGGCGGGACTTGAACCCGTGACTTGTCCCTTACAGGGGGAATGCTCTGACTATCTACTGAGCTACCAAGTCTTCAAATCGCCTTGAGTCCTCCAAATTCTCCTATGCAACGATCTTGGGGTGAAGGTGGTGATCGAATTGAATTTTTAGCATACCTAATAAGTAATTGCTTTAAAATTTAATTCAAATGCGATATTTTCAAGACTATAAGCTATCTCTACACTACTACTGATGATGATGATGATGACACTACACCGATTTTCAGCCAGATTCGTTCAGGCGTTTCACTGTGATTAGGGTACCTAGCAAGTATTTATGATATCAGTAGGAAAAATAACTAAATTTTACAGTCGGATGTTTACGAGAATATTTTTTTGATTGTATTATATAAATTAAATTAAATATTACTATGCTAGTCAAGACCTAACTGATGCTGACTGTACCAATAACAGAAATATGTAATACAACATAGGAATGTATAGCGTTAATCAATACCGAACGCGGACTGTCTACACACCGCAGATCCGGATACGGACCGTGAAAGTGGCGGTAAATCCGTAAGGTGAGCCGCGACGCCGCTGCGGTGCTCTAGGGTTACACCTCGCAAGTAAAGGTGTATTCAAATTGTCTATCTTCACTTCCACTGTGAATACAGCCTAACATTACTATTTTGATGTTTCCAGCTTTTCAGCAGTCATCTATCTAGTATCTTGTTCGTTCCCGGTAGAGTAGAATAGGGGTATCCCATCTATTCCCGTAGGTGTAGTAGAAGGCGATTAGAGGTATTTTCCATCCGACAGTATACATACAACCCATCCACGGGCACAAGAGTGTCCGCTTGATGGCAATAGAACCGAAAATTAGAGTTGACGCATCGTGGGTGTCGTGAATATATGAATGTATGTATCTAGTATCTACTATCAAATGGAGAACAGTGTTGACTCATAAAGCCTTGTACTCTTACGCCTACGCAATGAGATTGTTATTGTATTCTATATTTCTACTTCTTCGGGATGTCAGGTCATTGCCGGATTTTGCACGATCCCTGAATCTTACCTGCGTGCAGTGTAAGATTTTTGGGTCAGTAACCAGTAGGTTCAAAGTAGGCGAGTGAAACGGTTCTGATATATGACTGCAAACATACAGCTACAAAAAATTAACATAATAAAGTATAGAGATTTATATTTAATTAATAAATCTGAAACCGCTCTTCCTTTTTACACAAAAATGTTGTTAGCATGAAAAAAAAAGAAAATAGCTGTACATTGTAGCGCTATTTCTCTCTAGATACTATAAACCGTTTAAGACATTACAAAGTCTTTTATAATTGATTCTGGGGATTGAAATTAAAAATTCCATATCTACCAACGGCTGCAGCTATGTGGGTGTACCAGAAAAATTCTCAAAGCTACCTAATTGGATACAGAGTACAGACCACTACAAAGGGGGATGTTTCAGATAAAAATGAAAATTAAATCTTCCACGCGGATGGGCAGAGTAATGTTTTTGACGGTGCCGTAGGCGGGACGGCCCCCTCGCCCCTTGTTTCGCCCCTATCTCGTCTGAACTCGCCCCACACAGGGGGAGCCGCAAATCGACTATCAAAATGCTGGTGAAAAAGTTTTGTTGCGTTGTTGGCGCGCTGTGACCGGCCGCGCAGTTTCACTGATTTTATTTTTTCTGTTAATTCCCAGTTGCCCGAGGTGTGCCCACTGTGCATGTATACGATATGTGTGTAGTTAGGGATGTACTTCATTTAACTGTATCGATTTAATCGGAAAATTCGTTTTATGAGGCTTCTGTTTTATGTACTGATTGGGCAGCTTAGCGGTAGCGAGTAAGACTGATTTTCATGTTGTTACGGGTTCGATTCTTGGCAATACTCTATGGGTTTTTGTCGGGTAATTTTCAGTAGTAACACGAAGACTAGAGTAACTTTATTTACGGTACCAGGTTAGCCTGCTTAGCCCCTTATATGGGACTCAAAACAGGGCGTAATGTAGGTATTAACAAAGTGCATCCATTGCTATTTTAATCTTAACATGAAAGAATAATTTTTATAGTGTGTTTAGCGTAATTTCTGTACTCTTTTCTTTGGAATATAAATAAATAAATAAATAAATATAAATATTGTAGGACATTCTACACAGCGCTATCTAGACCCAAAGTAAGCATAGCTTAACTAGCTTGTGTTATGGGTTCTAGAATGCGGATAAACATACTTAGATACATTTTTTTTGTAAATACATACATATTATACATAGAAAACACCCAGACCAATGCAAATATTCATATTCATGCATACAAATATTTGCACTGAGCGGGGATCGAACCCGTGCCTCTTGGGAGCAGCCGCGTTCACTACCGCTACGCCACGGAGGCACTAGTAACTATCTAGCCAGTGGTTACAGGTTCAAACCGTTTCCTGTATTGGGACCGATGCTGCCCGACCCTGTACCGATGTGAACCATAAGCTGACAAATTATGCTTAGTCACTCTTGTTTGCATGTCTTTATTGTAAACGATTCAATGTTAGCACTAATCTGATTTAATTTCATATACATAATATGATTCATAGTTTCACGAGGTTACGAAAAGAAAGATTTTTTACTAATATTTCATTGGACGTACAATAATGTACCTACGTTATTAGATTTTTAAGTTTGAACTACATTAATGATTATACGATTCCGTGAAATGACGAAAATAGAAACTACGGAACGAAACTAAGTATTTGATATTCTTGAAAGGAAAGAGGTCTCCTTCAGTTTTCTATTTTCCAACTATTTTCACTGTATTCTATCAACGTCAAACACAAAATAATGACGTATTTGTGCACGCTCGCAGTTTTATAGGTAATAGAACAAAATTCAAAAATATTCTATTTTTGAAAACGTGATCGTCAGTTTTTTGTTTTGCTCTATTAGCCAGTAATAAATAATAAGTAAATCCTATTTGAATTTTGTTCTATCATATCAGCTACGCCGAGCGTGTACCTCTACGTCATTATGTGTTTGACGTTTGCATGTTGAATGTAATTGCGGAATGCTATTAGATTTCATTCATCTATTTAATTTTAGCTTTCTGCACTACTCATTGACTTCTGTGCGTGCAATATTCATAGACTGGGACCTCTATTTTCACGTATTAATATAATAATTCTAGAACCCGCAGTAGGTAGTTTCTGAGGGAGCCATCTCGAAACTGTAGGCACATGCTGTAAGAACATTTCGAACGATCGAACCTTCGATTAACTATATAGATATTCAAAGGATCGAACGAACTCGACAGCTCAATCCGCGGCGATATTTCCATTCTGCTTGCTGTAAATTTTATGTCGTCACGTTCTTGGGCATGAGGGTGATGTATGTTTACGTGTTCGACAACGTGACATCACCAAAACAGCATGCGATATTGAAATATCACTGCAGATTTAACTTTCGAGTTCGTTCGATCGTTCGAAATGTTCTTACAGCATGTGCCTACTGAAGACGGCCCAGGGACAGCTGGGTGCGTGGAAAATGCCATATTGGACCATCTTACACCCTGGCATTTGTGCGGTTTAAGTCTGACTAAACCGCCCCGCCGCTGGCAGGCGAGAAACGCGGGCAAAAACCGTTATAGCATACCTACTATTATCTGTTCTCTATTTATAGTCTACTTAGCACTGGTATATAATATCACTGAAATTCATGAATCACATAAATAAATGAATATTCACTAACCTTTCTTCATCGCATTCATATCTCCTCCATTACAGCTGATAGCTTGTGGTCCAGGCGAGAGGCTATGCAGCTGGTACGGCGGCGTCCTAGCGTCGATCTGCGCCGGCCACGGAGCCCTAGGCCAGCCGGGAGAAGAACCTGGCGCTCCGAGGAGTCGGAGACGCTCGTATACTGGAGTGGAACAGTCAGGGGAGGGCTGCTGGTTATTCGCTTTCTCCTTTTGGGCTGCTAGGTTTCGAAGTACCCTGTTGATTGAGGAGACCTGAAAGAAAGGGCTTCATATAATGGTGTCTAGTATCATTAATCGTCATTCCCAAAAAAAAAAAGAAAAAAAAATCATACAACATCTATGGCAGTTGTTACGGGTAGTTGGAGCCCTAAAAGTCCAACAACTGGTCTAATTGCAATACTTTGATATCTGCAATGAGTCGTGGAGGTCAGATGGTAGTCGTTTTATGGAAAACTAGCTGTTGCCCGCGGCTCCACCCGCGTGGAATTCTGATCCCGTTCATCGCTGATATATAGCCTATATGTTAATCCAGGGTATAACCTATATACATACCAAATTTCAACTAAATCGGTCCAGCCATTTATGCGTGAAAGAGTAACAAACATCCACACATCCACACATCCATTCTCACAAACTTTCACATTTATAATATTAGTAGGATGTCAAAGTTCAGCCAAATCCGCAGTTAGACTGGAAAAAGCGGACCCCAGACTCCGAGATGATAGCTTCGGATGGAACTGGGATTAACGCTAGGATGATGATGAAGAAGATTACTATTATAAAGGTAGATTATGATATTTTTTTTGATACCTAGGTATTTATTTGTAGGTAAGGACTTCACTCGTTTTTATTTTTAAAACCATTGCATATTATCAAATAAACAACATAAGATGCAGAACGTGACCCAGTTATCTAACTTTGATCGAATTCTCGAAAGCCTCATATTAAGTAATGAGAAAGGCGGGTTGATAACAAAATAAGGAAAAAAAAACTCATTGGCTGTATAATTGAGCGCCCTTGTCAGATATGATACTGTTGTTTTTGGTAAAAGGTTTGATGACACACGAGACAAAATACGTTATAAAAAAAAAATAAGTTATACTTAAGGATTTTCTTGTTAAGATTTTTTTATATATATAGGACATGTTAATATGACTTCACCTCGCCTGATGGTAAGCTGAAGGCGCAAGCATTACAGACACCAACAATGTTAAAATGGTGGCCCTAAAATTTATGGCTTCATTAGATTCGTTTTCACGCCTCGCTTAAAGGACCCGGGACTGTAGGAATAGGAAATTATTAAAAAATATCTTAGTTCTGTTGTGAAATGAAGCTTTATTCAGATTTTAATATTTGAATTGTACCTACAATTCAATGTCTAACCAGCACTATGGTGGAAGTAGGTACTCTCTATCTTAACCAGATCAGTTTCATTATCACATCCTTAATCAGATTACCTTCGTTCAGGGAAACTTAAAAAAATATCTTGATCATAACATTTTTATTTTTTACGAAATTTCGAGGCCACCCAAAGTACCGAAATATCGGCCAACTGTCACCACGGCATATGACGGCGACGCAGTAACTTAGACGTAGGGCAGGATGGCGAGTAAGTCGATAGATGGTAACATGAGACGCGGCCGCGGTGGTCCGCGCCCCGAAGTGACTGGCATCTGACGGAATGCCCGATGGACCGCGAAAGCGCGCCAGGTTTGAAAAACGAACGGTGTATTTTTTTTTACTTACTTTATTGTGGTTTTGTTTTTTCTATGATTCGGTTGTTGACAGTTGCTTGTAATTTTTATTTTGTATCTGTATTAGATGAGGTTTTAATAGTCATGTGGAGTCAGGTGTCGAGTCGAGACATACAGTATTATAGTTTAACATAGCACATTTTATTATACCTACCCTCCGGCCTCCGGCCACTTGGATCCTATGCTTATAATCGCATGGGATCCTATTATACTTAGTATAATTTTATGGCCTATAGAATGGGAACAAGTTAGTATAACTGGTAGTTCTTTTAATGTGATTGAAAACGAAAGAAAGTATAGACTTTCTATCGTTTTATTATTTTTTAAATTGTGTTTTTAAATAGATTTTTTTTTAATTTTTAAATAGATGCATCCATATTAATTACCATCTCTAAGGCGATAAGCCATGGCTGGGGAAGTCCCAACCCGCCTTTTCTACGAGTATCGATCTTAAGTAGCAACACCATGTATTAATTTATCTGCTCTTCCTTTCATTTTCCTCCTCCCCACCTCTTCCCTCCGTACGTCTAAGTTACTTAGGTTGCGGTACCCGTTTACCATCAGGAGCCCCGCATGTCTATCTACTATATGAGTTGGCTACCATGTTAGTTCTAAGTATCATTATTGCAACAAAGGTACAGTTCTTCCATAATAAAATCTATATTATTGACAGAGTTAACAGCAATAAACATGAAAAGACTTTTAATTCGAAGTTTAAATAATATCTCGTCCTCACAGAAGAAACAAACTTTGCGAAGAAATAATTCTTCAATCAGAAAATTATAACGAGAAACGTAATTATTAAAAGTCAAACGTTTGACGTCTGCAAAATTGAATAAGATATTTAAAAAAAATATAGAAAGGGTTGAACTTTTCTTACAAATGAAATGGAAATTTTTAACAAGCTTTGGAGATAGTCTGAAGTTGAGGAATCAATGAATCGAGCCAATTAAATATTCGTTCGTTTATTATTTATTTTGTTATCTAATAATTGTTTCTTCCAATTTAACTTGGCCATCAAACAGAGAAATTAATGATGCACTATTTTATCAAACAATACATTTTTGTTCAATATCAATTAAAAAAGAAAAGGTTTCGAATTTTATGAGATAAAAGGACATCATTCAGATTGGGCTAATTTTTATTTTGCCGGCCAAAGAAAAAAAATACGATATTCGGTTAGAGCTTGTTCTTACTAACATTTTTTATTAGTGCGTCAAAGTTGAGGGACCACTTCCAACGGTTTTATTAGAGTTCAAAAATCTTAAAAATATACACTTTTTATGATACGAACTATTGAAAATAAATGAAAAATATTGTTATACATTGGATGAATAGTTAATAAAAGCAATAAAAAATAAACCCCATACTGCATATTGTTGTTTTTCGTCCATTTATTTACGGCTAAAATTAAAAGTGTCGATTAAAGAAAATAAAATCCGCTAGAATTTTTCCTTATTAGCATTTTTTATTATGGCGTCAAAATTGAGGGACCACTTCCCTCGGTTTTATTTATATTCAAAAATCTTGAAAACGTACATTTTTCATGATACGAACTATTGAAAATGAATTAAAAATATTGTTCTATATTGGAAAAGTAGTTCATATAAGTAATAAAAAATAAACCGCATATTACATATCGTTGTTTTTCATCCATTTATCTAGGTTAAAAATTGAAAGTGCCAGTCAAAGAAAACAAATGTGATATTCCGCTAGAGCTTGTACGCGTTTGCATTTTTATTATGGTGTCAAAGCTGAAGGACAACTTCCCTTGGTTTTTTTTTTGAGTTCAAAAATCTTGGATATATACATTTTTTATACGTATTATTGAAAATGAACGAGAAATATTGATTTATATTGGTTAAAGTAAAGGTGCATTTTCAATTGAACTTAGTAAATGAGTTAATCATATTCCACAGTTACAAGGCATTAATGGCAATGCCTTATGGATGATTCGTGCAATCGTGCCCCTAGTATCAGTAGTCCGATTATTAAATGTTAGTAAGAACAAGCTTTTGATAGAACACAACATTGTAAGCATTTTTTATTACTACACCAAAGTTCTAAATCGATTCCTTGAGATTTTATTTAGGGTTCAATATTTAGTATAAAGTGTGACTATTTAATTACTTAGTTCAAAAATTGAAAGTGCCGGTCAAAGAAAACAAATAGATATGATATTCCGCTAGAGCTTGTCCTCATTAGCATTTTTTTATGGTGTCAAAGCTGAAGGATAACTTCCCTCGGTTTTATTTGAGTTCAAAAATCTTGGATATATACATTTTTTTTTACGAATTATTGAAAATGAATGAGAAATATTGATTTATATTGGTTAAAAGTGCATTTCCAATTGAACTTAGTAAATGAGTTCATCATATTCCACAGTTACAAGGCAGTAATGGCAATGCCTTATGGATGATTCGTGGACGATAGCAGTCACGTCATGTCCAGGTTCGTCAACATTATACATACATTATCATAGATAAAACAAGAAGGGTGAAGTGCAATGAAACAGTATTATTGCTCGTGTATTTTATTTTTATATGCTTATGCCAATAAGGACAAGCGCTAACGGAATATCATTTTTTTTTGGCCGGCACTTTCAATTTTAGACCTAAATAAACTAACGAAAAACAGCGATATGCAGTATGGGGTTTATTTGTTATTGCGTTTAATAACTATTCTTCCAATATAGAACAATATTTTTCATTCATTTTCAATATATCGTATCATAAAAATTATATGTTTCTAAGATTTTTGAACGCCAATAAAACCGAGGGCAGTGGTCTCTCAGCTTTGACGACGTAATAAAAAGTGCTGATGAGGACAAGCTCTAGCGGAATATCATATTTGTTTTCTTTGACCGGCACTTTCAATTTTGGATCTAAATGAATGGACGAAAAACAACAATATGCAGTATAGGGTTTATTTTATATTGCTTTTATTAACTATTCTTCCAATGTAGAACAATATTTTTCATTTATTTTTAATAGTTCGTATCTTAAAAAGTGTATATTTTTAAGATTTTTAAACTCAAATAAAACCGTTGGAAGTGATCTCTCAACTTTGACGCAATAATAAAAAATGCTAGTAAGAACAAGCTCTAACAGAATATCGTATTTTTTTTCTTTGGCCGGCACTTTCAAAATTAGCCCAGATATGTATGGAGAGTGAATGTGCTCCTTTACTGTCTATTGTAAAATAGAACTTATCTTTCGTACAATTTTTTTTTTAATTTTGTAGGACTAGCGTCTACTCTACTATTATTAAAAGAAGAATATTTATTTAAATAAACAAAATTGTAAATTTTACAAATATTAAATCCATAAACCTATAAGACACACATTAAAATTTAACAAATAATCAATAAGTAATTCGAAATTAAATATCTTTTATCTCCAAGTGCTCATACCTAAGCGGACGATATCTATCTCTATCTAATCTCTATCTAAAATATAAAAATCAATGCCACTTTTCGTTGTTATTTTATAACTCAAGAACGGCTGAACCGATTTGGCTAATTTTAGTCTTGAAATCTTCGTGGGTGTCCAGGGAAGGTTTAAAGGATGAGAAAATAGGTGCAGCGGGTACGAAGTTCGCCGGGACAGGTAGTTCATTATAATATTATGTAGGTACATTGTTTCGTTTAAGTGCGAATTACTTAAATTAATAATTCCTCTCGATCTTTACTGGAGCTACCGGTAAGGTGTATTGTGTAGGTAAGTCCGAGTCCTAAAACCGCACACATTCACATTTCACACTTATGAAATTTTTAGTGTTACGTAATAAGGAGTTATCCTGCCTGTTATTGTTGTTCATCGGACACGGTTTTAGACCTATGCTACTACTAGAAGTTTCTTACCTATCATAATATTACTTAGCTCAACTTTAGAATCACACTAGATAAGATATAGCAGCAACATTGGCATTACAATACACCCTAAGGCTGGCTGATACTAAGAATATCCATAAATTAATATAATAGATTTCAAAAGGTTTTTCTCAAAATAATGTCCGTTTAAAATTTTACACAGCATAGATGTGAGCGACCCAACGAAGTGTGGCCATGTGTGAAAATCGTCTGCGCTTTGTCCATTTATAAAAAAATAAACTCCACGCAAAGTACAAACGTGTAAACAGTCCTTTAATTCGAATTACACACACCAATTGACTTGCTTCCATGACTGTATTGATAATACAGCAATTAGTAAATAACCCTTTAGTAAATAATATTTATACCTACGTGTTTCTGTTTAGTCATATTAATTTTCTTTTCGCGTGCACTTAGACAAAGTCCGAACGACAATGCGTGCTTATTACATACGAATGACTTCAAATGCATTTTTGCGGTTTGAATGAACACGGTGAATTAGTTTAATTTATTGAATTGGTTCTCAATTACCAGTAGCTGGGAATTATTGGATTAAAATCCAATGACAAGATTACTTAACCCTTTTTTTAGATTAAACGTTTTTGTAACGATCTATGGGAAAGATGTTTTTTCTTTCGTGTTTTATTTTTTTGTCTGGTAAGCCTGGTAGATCTACTTCTTGTACCATAGACATCTATTATAAGTATGTTATGTAGGGACAGATTTTTTGTAATGCTCTTAAAAAATTCTGACGTGGATCCAGTGGATCGTATAATACAAGTAGGCTGATGGGACAGAATCTCTCTGTTCTTAAAGAGTCGGCAGCATGGCATGGCCACTGGCTACGGTAACCATTTTCCATCAGGTGAGCCGTGTGCTTGTCTGCGACCTAAGTGATATATAAAAAAAAGGAATACCTATTAGGGCATACTTTTAGCGACATGATAGAGTTGTCTCGACCGGTTATTTATCATTCTCACTTAATATCGATTGTATGAAGTTCTGTTCTGAGTTTTGGAAGCCTTGCCTCCCTCCCTTTCCTTTTTGTCATGTAAGTCTTCAGAGGCCAAGTTAACCACAACTATCAGATGGATCACTATTCGCTACTCACTCATTAGCTTTAGTTTAAAATGTTGCAAGCGTAAAAAAAGTACAAGTGTCATGTTTTCCATAAAAAAAGAAAACTCAAACCGCCAATCAAAGGCGTCGCTTCGCAGTAGCGATACAACGAGCGACGTATTTTGAATACTGAATAAATTACATTAGAACGTTCCGTACCGTGTTGGTACCTATCAAACGGCACAGTAAAAAGTATGAAAGGTACCCCCTAAATACCGAGTGAGGTGAAGCGCGAAAATTATCTTATATTTGCTCAGACGCCGTGAACGTAGGGCGAGAATACTTTTCAATAAGCTTAGAGAGCGTTTTTTTTTATTTAGCGAAGACCCATCTTGTAAAGCGTGGAGCGTTGTGTAAAACGGAACGCGCAAATAGAGGGTCTCCATATTGATCGATTCGATTTTTCCGATTGCTGTTTAAGTTTTTATTAACGGTGATATGATTTTTTATTAAGATCATATTGTATGGGGAGGAGAATTTAAAGAGTGTCGCTTTCTCTTATCCTGAATAGTATAATGATAAAGCATCAATATACTATCCAGAAAAAGAGACAGAAATTCTCGTAGCTGAAATAAATAATAAAATTCGAATGTGATTTTCTTTTCGGACAGTTTCTTATATTACAAGTTTTTTTTTAAGCTAGGGCTAGCTAGGCTTTCAACATAGCTAATAACCTAAAAGAAATTGCCATTATAATAATTATGTTCTGTTCTATTTATTTTTATTTATAATACAGCTCTCAAGAGTTCATTATAGTAGTAGTTTAGTAAATATAGTAGATAGTGAACTTGCAAAAGTTCGCACTCGACGATAACATGCATTTTGATTGCAAGCTCATTTACTTCAATCGCAATTTTAATGTTCCAAAAAAAAATAAAATGCAGTGTATTACTCTCTGGTATTGTTAAGTACAGAAGGGTCCCTTACAAAAGGCAACCTGCTGTGTCTATTGTGAGCCAAAGTCGGCACTTTGCGAGTCAATATTTTGGGTGAGTCAGTGACTCCTTGGTGAACGCTCCGTGCCTTGACTTTGAGCTTTCGCAGAGTAAGCGAACAAATGCGCACCTCTATTCGTTGCATTGATTATGCCCTTTTGTTTTTTGCACTTTTTGTGTATAGCAATCGACGTTTTTGAAATTGGAGTAGATGTTTGTTTTGTTCTTCGAATATTTTTTTCTATGAGACTATAGTATTGATGTTTAAGGTCACAGTAGGTGTTCAGCTTCATTTGAGTAAAAGTTTTTAGTCAGATTATAGATTTATAAGGCGAGGGTAGTTATGGAATAAAATATGAACACTACTTAATAAAAAAAATGGATTGGCCTCAAAATAAGTTTGAAGAGTAGATATATTAAGTTCATGGTTTGAAGAGAGTTTCTGAAATTCTGACAGTAAGTAGGTAGACAATTTTCAAACTACACATAAAGTTGTCGGTCTTGCTTGATAACACTTTGTGCAAGAAAAAACAAATAAAGTACTAAGCATTACGTACTTTTATAGAACAAATAATGAACAGGCAATAAAATCCATTCATTCTATTTATTAAATTAAAAATGGACAGTAGAACACAATAAATTTATGACCCAAGCAAAGATTAACAACACCGCCCTGTTGAAACCGCGTCACCGCCTCCCATTTCCTTAAAAAAAAAACTTTCCCGCCCATATGAGATGACAGCTAAAGTCAAAACCATTCTTAATTCGACCAATTCCCACGATTCGAAATTTAAATTTAATTGTCGTGCTATTAAGCTAAAGAAATAGGTCAATAACGTAAGGAGTTCATAAATGGCATTGTTTGATTGAGACTTATAGGCAGTTTGTCAATACGTCTGTGCTTTGTACCGCGCTAGGGGGCGTCTTGTTGGCACTCAATAACGCTCCTTATTAACTTAAGGCGATGTATTCCGAATTTCCGACCTACAATAGTGTATTCGGAATCATTTGAGAGTGAAATGATATGCAGAGATTTATTATAAAGTAGTTCACATAGGTGGGGTGTTTAGTATGCCTCTGTAAGCATTGTTTGCCAATAGAATTTATATTGACATTCTGTGTAAATGTTTTTGGGATTTATCGGTTCTTATTACGATTGAATGATTGTACGCACTTTAAGGATGTGGAACATGAGATGTAATTGTGGGCATTTTGATTCATTAATCTTGTTATATTTCTTACTAGCTGTTGCCCGCGGCTCCGCCCGCGTGGAATTCGGATTCCGTACAAACTTTTCTTTCGTGCTAAAATTGCCTCGGATACCATCCCCGTCAGCCATCTGGAGTGCCATGTGGAATTCGTATCCACTAAACAGCATGCCGTCGCGGGTCTTCAGTTGCTGGAGTGTAAAATTGCCTAGGGCATTTTCCGCACCCCCGGCTGACCCTGGGCCATCTACAATTTTAAGATGGCCCTCTCAGAAGTGGGAAGCACCATGTCCCATCGAATTCCGGAAAGGGAGGAGACGGGCATGAAGGGATGACAGGAGGCCGGACCTATAATCCTCACGTCCGCGCTCGGTGACCAGCCCTTCCCTTTCCTGCTCTCTACTGGGCCTCCTCGTAGTCAGAGGGACATGTGGGAAGCCTTTGAGCAGCCCTCAATAGAGCTGCTCCCGTTGCTGTATGTATTTGCCGTAGGCGGTAGCGCCTCCCCTGGGTGAGGGGCGTTAATGCCTCCGTTACCCAGGATGCATCACATGGAGGTTCCAATCCCGCATTCGGATCCCGTTAACGTTGCATCTTGTGTTCAGCTGACCTTCCCTGTCTTCGCTCGTGAAATACTTCGAACACCCGTGGTTGCACCCTTTTAGCCCATGCCCGTAATAATAATTAGTTTTCAAATAATGTATGGTAATTTACCGGATTTATTGACATTATAATTTCGTAATATCTTTTGAATAGAACGTCCGATTTCAATAATTCAAAAAGTAATCAACAGGTATTGAAACAATCTTAAATACCAAACGATTTATTTAGATAAGATTTATTAATATAAAGGTATAGATTCCGTGGTCTGACTTTGATCGGCATTTCGGCTTGAATTTATATCGTCGCGCGTTACTTTCATACTGCAATAGATTCTAAAATATTCATTATAATTATACAGTGTAAAGGGCAATTTTGATCTACATTAAATGTACAATGTATCTAACGTATTTAGTCAGATAAGGCTTAACACTATATTGATAAAAATAGCTTCGAAAATGACACATATTTTTTTTATAATTTGTAAAAGATAAAAATGGTTATTGTGAGCTACCCTTATTAGATAGACATATGCTGTCGCGGACTTTTATGTAGACCTTTTTAAGTTATACATTTCTACGGTACATTATTTTATTCTATCTTCAATAGTTTTCGCAGCGTACGCGATGTAAGGAATTTTTTAGGTCATTTTTTTTTACACCTTGGGTTACATTATTGAAGTTTTATCCAGGATCCCTATTTTTTTGAAAATTAATTATAGCCTATGTTAGTCAGTGATAGTGCAGCTTTCTAATGGTAAAAGAATTTTTGAAATCGGTTCAGTAGTTCTTGAGTTTACTCGAATACAAAAATACAAATCTAATATTAGTAAAGAAAGTATGGAAATCTGCCCGATTTATTGACATTTATGCTCACTGCTCCGCTCCCTTTAGTAGTAGCGTGATGTTATATAGCCTATGTTACTCCCAGATAGTGTAGCTTTCTATAGGTGAAAGAATTATTGAAATCGGTCCAGTAGTTTCGGAGCCTATTCGTTACAAACAAAAAAACAAACAAACAAACAAATCTTTCCTCTTTATAATATTAGTATAGATATAGATTACTCGTCCATTATTTATGAATTCAATAATTTTATAATAAAATTAAATTTAATGTAAGTAAACAAACTCTGATCAGAAACTGAGGGACGAATTTTAGAAGAAACTAGAGTAACATTTTTTTTAGCTATATTCATCATAGGCTTGTGAAAGGTGACGCGAGGAAGGCATCCCCGTCCCGTTTCTCTGCAGATGCGTAGAGATATGGCGTCCTTGGCGGTATTTTACCGTCTCTACTATGGTGAATGTTCTGAGGAGCTCTTCCAATTAATCCCACCCTCCCCTTTCCTATACAGGACAACACGTGCAGGACTTAGATACCACCCGCATACGGTGCAGAATATTCCATCAAGAACCAAGCGGTTCGGTGACTCCTTCTTGTGCCGCACAATTAAGACCTGGAATTCTTTACCAGCTCACGTGTTTCCCTCCTCCTACAGTCCCGGGTCCTTTAAGCGGGGCGTGAAAAAGCATCTGATGAGGCCGTCAAGCTGAGTGCCACTATTGTAGCTTGGTACGTGTCTATAATGGTGACCCTCTTTCCAAGACTTTGCCCTCAGCTTACCATCAGGCAAGGCGAAGTCAAATTGACGTGTCCTATATAAAAAAAATAATGGTCAAAGTACACATATGCCACTAGACAGGTGGATCCGGGAACAAAAAAATTGGTATCGCAAAAGACGATTATGTGACCACTAATAATAATGTGCAGCTTTTTCTATCATAAAGAAGACAAGGTCGCTAAAACCAGCGCTATGATGCTTATCCAGATAAGTTTAAAAAATCATTAATTCATTTATTGCTGCCTGCATCAATTTTCATTCCAGCTTTACACAGGAACACTGATACGTGAAAATTGTCTATGGCTATGAAGTCTAATTTTTTATTTGCGTGTGGAAGCAATTAAAAAAAAAATGAATCATTGTTATACTTATAAAACAAGTTTCATTTTTTCCTGTTTAACCTTAAAACAGTTGAAAAATACGTTATGAAGTGTTCTAACTCGAACTCCAAAGTAACAGAGCAACGGTTAGTGAACATCCATCGGAGCATACAAACTCCTTACTCTATACAACCGTAAATAACAAATAAGTGTGATTTTCCCGCGCTTGCCCTCATGGCGGCAGGACGCGATTTTCCACTAGATGTGTTGCCAGAATAATAAAATCCTGACAAAAATACTTCGGACCGTTCTCGTTGGCGTAAAATTGATTATTGATTTATGTTTATATTATATTTTGCGAAGATACGGGTGTCGTCTTGTCACGCGTGGCCGATACGACATAATAGGGAGTGGCGTGTGACGAAATAATTTTATGGTAATAAAATTGTGATAAAAGTTTACGAGTGGACGCTGAGAGGCTACTTGGGCCTTGCTATTTATGTCAAGTAAAAATAGGTACTTAGATGTTATTGAGATTTTATTTGTGTTATTGGCCGTATAACGTGGTAGGTACCTCCCTATGCTATAGTCTAAAGCTGCGTCTAGAGTTCATGTTTTTCGCAGCATTTTCACACAAAACACGTAAGGTAACTGTACCAATGGTAGACACTTTAAGGAAAAATAAAATTTCAATCTAAAAAATTTAACAAATTAATTACAGCATGGTCGTTACATTCTTTTTTAACTGTTACAGCAACAATTAGACATTAACTTTTGCCCATAAAATCTTTAAAATCTATCATACTTTTACTTTAAATTAAATTATTATGCACTTGGTCGAAAACACCAATGCTAGACATCATTGCCCCAATGGTCCAAGTATGTCAATAACTTCAATATTTATAACGTTTATACTAAAATTAGTAATAATCATAACTTATAAACAAAAAAATAACACCTATAAAAATCAGTACCCTTGGCAAAAATCTTAAGAAATAACACGACCGTGTTCACGGAGTCACATTATTTGCTGTCAACAGTCTTTCTAAATTTACTTCGGATGGTGTTGCGAATATTTGAACATATCTTATAGATACCATTAGGCATCTTTTAAGTCAATAGTCTTATAAAACAAATGGATAATTTTCTCAAAATACTGGGTTTTGTTCGAAAGTGTCTAGCATTGGTACAGTGTCGAGCATTGGTACAGTTACCTTATCCTAACCTAACCTAAACTAACACAATACATAATAATAATAATAACAAGATTTTTTTATTTTCTTTGACACTTTAGAGAAATAATACTTAAAAAAAAAAAATATTGGCTTCTTGCTTAGCATTTAGCCATTATCAAGTAGTTTATAATAATCTTATTTGGATGGGTGGATGGATGGATAGATAGATGATGATGATGATGGTGAGTTGATGATGATGACGATGATGATGATGGCTGTCTCATTAAAGTGGTGGAAACTTTACTAAAGACTTCTACGTTCTAAAAATCCACCGTTTTTATACATAAAAACTCGAACTCACACTAATTTTGGAGAATAAAATAACACCGCGACCGTTCGTTCTCGTTTTGGCGGCAAAACTCAGAAATAAACTTTCTCTAAGGTGCTTGTTGTTAAATGTTTGGCATTTTAGAGAAAGTATTATATCAACTATGGTTGTGAAAAACCATAGTTGGCACCAACCCTATTTGCGTCCGTTGGCATAAAAATCTAAGACTATTATTTTTATTTAAGGGTTACATCACACTTCACAGCGATTAGTCGTTCACCCATATTTTAGTTCAAGGGTGCCCAACCTTTTTAGCTGTCGGGCGAAACTTACGATTTGGACATTTTTGGCGGGCCAGTACATCTTTTTACTACATCCACACACACCCCCCCCCCCCCCCAGGTTTCGGAAAATGAAATTGGCTGATCTCTTGCCCATCTCCCTCGAGCCGGCTTTCTTCGGGTATTGGGACCATCGCATCCCCATCTAGCCCCTGGGAATGGGGAGGTGCAGGCGGCTCCACCCGTCACCACCCATGCCATGAGGGACAGAGGCCTGTTCTGCACCTCCGACGCCCGCGTCCCCTACGCTCGTCAAGGGCTGTGCGGGCTGCGAATCCCCTCCGTTCCTACCCCGTCGTCTCCTTTTGGAATATTACTTGCTCACAAAAGGAGGGGCGGCAGCCCACGCGCTCGCACAGCGTTCTATTGCCGTGAGCAAGATGGCAAGCGAGAGAACTCTCACTCCTACGGTGATGGCGTCTCCCGCGTTATAACGATGGCATTCGGTGGTTGGCTCTTACCGGATCCAACGCAGAAAAACCCCGAAGCATCCGTGCCCGGTGATAACCTGCAGGATGGAGGAGTGGCTAGAGAGGCTACATGGCGGCCTCTCTAGCTTTCCCCCATGATGGGTCTTATCGCCGCTACTACGGTGTGCCCTTCACGGCTCGGGTTCGTGTCCCCGTTCCCGCGCCTTTTTTCGGTAACGATATGGCACCGAAAGAACTTTTTTTATAACGTCAATTGGACTTCACCTCGCCTGCTGGTAAGCTGGATGCAGTCTCGGAAAAGAGGGTCACCATTATAGACACGTAAGTATCGTGTTACAATGGTGGCACTCAGCTTGTCGGCCTCATTAGATGCTTTTTCGCCCCGCTTAAAGGATCCGGGACTTGTAGGAAGAGGGAAACTGGTAAGGAATTCCAGGAGTTAATGGTACGGCAGAGGAAGGAGTCACCGAATATTTTGCACCATATGCGGGTGACATTTATGTCCTGCACGCGTTGTTCTGTGTAGGAAAGGATAGGGTGAGATTAATTGGAAAAGCTCAATAAAACATTCACCATAGCAGAGACGGTAAAATTAAAATACTGCCAAGTATGCACAACTCTACGCATCTGCAGAGGCTCGAGGGTGTTCGTGATCTCAGGATTCCCAATAATGCAGACCGCACGACACTGGAACCTGTCGAGTGTATCAAGTAAGTACTTTGCGAAGCCATCCCAGAGATGCGAGCAGTATTCCACGCAGGAGACAGAAGACACCGCTGCTCCGGCGTGTTAAAACATCTCACTTTGTTCAGGACTCCAAGTTTACGCGAGGCTGTTTTGATGATACTCTCAATATAATTTTTGTTGTTCAGTAGGCAGCGAGCATCCATACCGAGAATACTGAGATTGTCCCGCAGTGGCAGTGCCCACGCCACAGAGGGAAGGAAAAAAGATACCTTTGCTGTAAATGCACATGCCTGTGTCTTGTTGGCATTGAACTCGACCAGGTTCTTAGAGCCCTATTGGGAAATATGATTAAGGATCCGGTCGAGCTCAGTGACAAGAAGCTGCTTTTTTTCCCGCGCTCAAACTATATATCAGACTGCTCGGCCGCAGTATGCCTATGATAACTCCCGTGTAAGATGCTATCGTCTGCATAGCAATGAATGCTGCCGGGTGGTCAGAATATCGTTGATATGTAGAAGAGAGAAAATGGGTGATAAGACAGACCACTGCGGCACGCCAGCATTTACCTGCAAGAACTACGAAATTGGCGCTCCTGCAGGAAGCTAACCACCCAGTCACACTGTCTGAGAGGCAAACCAAAGGCTGGTAGCTTGGAAAGAAGCGATTTGTGGCAGACTCTATAAAAGCTTTGGCGATGTCAAGATTAATTGCCGGTGACTCGCCATGTTTGTCCATAGCCTCGCTCTCCGAGATCCGGTAAGAAAACTCGCCGCGCCATAGGATATCGTGCAGTAACCCCTGATGGCCTTGATGGCCATCGTCTCTTGCTGTACACGCGGTAGGTGCACGTGCCTAGACTTCAGGGCATCCGCTCACACGGGACACCCGTATAGGGCAATGGAACGTACGATTCCCGCAGTATCTGCCTCCTGCTCTGCTCTGGCTCCCTCATGTTGAACAGCAGCCACGCCAGAACGTTAGCTGTGCATCTTAATTTGGGAGCCAGACTTCGGAGACGCTTCCCGATATCTGGGCCGTCGAACACGAGCCCCAGATATGTCATCTGGGGCCTGATGCCGATGAGAGTGTCTCCCACTGTGAGGTTGGATTCCTCCGGTGGTGCACGCCGAGGCCTATGAGATAACATGGCCTCAGTTTTGTACAGAGTCACCTCAGGCCCAGCCGCCGGATCCGTTCCACGCCAGTGACAGCTCCTATTTTACTACATTTTTACGCGTAGAAATTATAACTCAATAATATATTATGGAATGTAACTACAAAAATTAGTAAGTATAATAACAAAGTGCACTAGTACAATATTAAGTTTATTATAATACCAAACTATCAATACAATCAAAATCATAAAAATAAAATAAAATAAAATAATTTTAAACTTTTTAGTTATGATATGAAGAGATAATATCATTTTGATGAATACTCGATAGATTTGAGTGAAAAGAAAAAATAGCATAGCATTTGCGACTGCGACTAATGCAATTGCTTTTGTACAAGCTTTTTTTTTGCTCCTCTCGCAGTGGCTTGCGCGTGCCACCCGAAATTTTGGGTTGGGCACCCTTGTTTTAGTTAATTTAAAACAAAGTTAACAAAGATGCTTTCATAAATTACAAAAAAAAAGTATGAAATATAGCAAAATAATGAAGAGAAAACACATTGGGGTCAATATAATTAAAAACCATCATCTTTGTGAATCAACCGAACGGCAAAAGTCAATTGTGTTTACTTCGCGAACCGGCCTGAGTCGATAATAATGATTTTAATGACAATAATAGTCGGTATTATTATTATTATAAAAATAATATAATAGTGTATTATTGCGTCGGCACGGGGATGAACGCTTCACTGATTCATAATGACAACTTTACAACGGTTTTTATTTTGGACACAGTTATAGATTTCTTTTTGTTTAGGTGTCGTTATTAAGGACGAGTTACTTTTGATACTTATTTAAGTCGGTTTCTATTTTTAACCGACTTAAAAAAGAGGAGGTATGTTTGAAGAAAATTTTGAACGTCCATCGACGATGTATGTCCATCGATTGATCCGTCATTTTTGTGGACCGATGTTAATGAACATTTTACACAAATGAGTGCCACCATTGTAACATGGTACGTGTTGTAATGGTGGCCCTCTTTTCAGAGACTTTGCCTTCAGCTTACCATCAGGCGAGGCGAAGTCAAATTGACGTGTCCTATATATAAAAAAAAAAAAAAGTAAATTGTAGATTTCAGTGGCATCTTTATGGATGAATGATGACATATTAATACGATAAGATTGAGAAAAAAGTCTCAAAAACTTTTAAAAACTAGATTGTTCAGAAGCTTTTCTCAACAGATTTTGAGGGAGACTGTATGTGAGTTTATTTATTTCACCATAACTTTTAAATTCCTGGAGAGATTTGGATGTATGGTGTATGGTTAGGTACAGCATCCTGAATGACATCAGAAGTATTTCTTTTAAATAAATTGTTTTTGATGTAGCAGTCGATTACTTGTAATGTAACTGAACTTACTGGTAGTTAAATGCGTTAATTAACATACATTGACTAAGTAGTTACTTGATTTTTTTAAGAACATTAATAATCCAAATTACTAGATAGTATTCCCCCAACACCTCCAGCTAAGCTAAAGTATCTACTGTTAGTGTAATGACTAGGATTTGAACCCGGGACCTTTCGATCGTAAAGCCGTAACCACTAAACTACCAACGACTACCGATTTAAACATACTTTACGCAAATAACTTTGAAACTAGGTATACACAATTATGTATATTTCTTCAACCATACAAAAGCGCAATACTTTCACATAATCCAATAAAATAAAATTACTGCAATAAAACCAATCGCAAACACCACAAACCCCATTGTAATCCGAAACTATACAAACTTTAATTACATACAACTGACACTGATCGTATCATAACCAAAAAAAAAACTTCATTACCATTCAAGAGACATACTCCATGATGTGATGATTACATTAATAACCCCCCTGACGACATGAGGACATCGTTTAGCGGCACAAAAGCGAGCGTGGACGACACGCATAAAATTATAATAAATAGTTGAATATCGAGGGATGTGACACCCCAATGGGAATGGAATGCCATGCTTTCTGCGATGAGTGTACATGTCCTGTTACAAGAAATTTTGATGTACACACAACCAAGGAGATAAGTGTACACCAGTTACATGTAAGACTTTACTTTGTCCTTGTTTAAATGATTGTTGATTCAAAGATTTCGGTGTTTATTCACCTAACATACATTGAATTATCTAGAACACATTACTTTCGAACCATTCGAATTGGTTCTCATTTCTCCAATTGATATGAGATCTGATTGAGCCTATATAATAATCAAGATATCCGATTTGAATCACGAAAGTGTGGTAACTCATCAAACCGCATTCGTAAATCGCTAAGGTGACAACACATTGACACGTTATTTAGAGACATACAGACAGAAACAGGGGCTATTAGAATGGGTCTACATGGGGTCCGGTCCATAATAACTCATAACCGATGTGTCCCATAGTAGGGTGATCACTATGAATTCTGATTTACATCGCGTCGTATTATTGTCGGTTGGGTGACGATTTCGCATCGTTGACATTTTTTTTTCTGTCTACAGTCTACAGGGGGATGACATTAACATCTGTGAAATTCTAAATTTTGTGTTGTTAATTTTGTTGATTTATTTATGGATGTTAGGAATGTTGTTTATGAGAAATTTAATGTGAGTATAATGGTAAAGTCCGTGGAAGGTGAAGTGGTTTTTAGTTCAGTTCATATAATTTTGTGACTTTCCTAATTTTTTTTTACTACTTAGGTCGCAGACAAGTAGGTACACGGCCCACCTAATGGAAAGTGGTTACCGTGGCCTATGGGCAAGTGCAACACGAGGGGAGTCACACTCGTACTGCCGACCCTGTAAGAACAGAGAGATTCTGTGCCGTCAGCGCAAAAGATAAGACATCCTTGACTGTGCTTACTGTTTTCACAAAAAAAAAAACTAACAAAACCTTAATCAATAAATTCGTATAGACGTATTACAACTCACAGACGTACCAACTATTTAAATACGTCATGAAGATATATGCAAATATATCAGACACAAATCACAAGAGCATTGTACCGTCACAGTATTTATGACATGGTAAATCCCTGCGCCAGCTCACCACACATACAGTACACAATGGAATTGAAACACTAACACAGATTGGCTAATGAATGGGATGCTTTACAAACGCGAGCTCAGACCGGCTACCCAATAAGTATCCCGCAATTATACTTGCTAAATGGGCCACTGATGTGCCCAATCGCCGCCAACGGCCGATATTGAACGCTTTGTGGTTGTACAAACTGCTTTTCGTGGTTATGATAGGTTTGACCAAAGGTTATAATTGGTATTTGTAAGGTTATGCATGGTTAGGTTTTGCTTTTGGAGTTGGACTAATGTACTTCGATTTATTGATCATTTTTTTCTACATAATTTTTAAAACAACAGGTTTTATTTTTAAAACAACTACTTACCTATCAAATTTGTCATCACGGAATAAATAATAAACCCTATTCCCAATTTATATAAAAGGGCCTATCAAAGAACTATAGCTATTAAAACAATTTAATATTCATACCTCTAACATGTAGTGGGATTAAAATGAAAAGTGCGTAAAACTCGGAGCATATGCGTCGACGTGCCGACTCGACCCGCGGCCCGGCTCACCCCACCGTGAACAAATAAGATTTAAGCTAAACGACTACACTTGTTCCTCTCCTCTTTTATAAACAAATTGAGCTGATTTGATAACGAAGGTTTTATTTAAAGTTATAAAAAAACTAAACATTTGACTGTTTGGACGTTACATTTGCCTCTCTATGAATTTTGTATCTGTGAAATTATTTTTGTTCATTTTGTGCTAAGTCAGTTTTAGAATTAGAATTGGGTTATTCTTCTCCTTCTATCGTGGCGATGGCACCTAGACTCTTAAATGATGTTCTCCCAGTGTGCTGCTACCTGGATGCCTCGGAGACACCAGTTTGGGCATGTAGCATACGTCAGCAGGTGGGCCGACAACAGATTTTTTTTTAAGAAATTGGGTTTAATATCATAAAAAAAAGACGACTAAAAATTACGTTCGCTCTTATATTTTTGCAGACCCCGATTGGCTAGAGTCAGCTCTCCCACCACAATGTGGTTCATTTTGGGTTTTTACGATTACGACTTTCCATTAATCCCACAATATCGAGAGGAAAGTCCACGCCAGAACCTCGTCCACCATTGATCAGTTATACCAGCTTGCAGGTGAGGTTTGTTTAGGCTCCGAAGAACTTTGATCGGGCCCATTATACGTACAAATCGGTTTCCCGATGTAACAGTACCTGCACTGCCAGCGCAGTAAACAGCAACATCCTATGGCGGCAAAGTTATATTTTTCGAAATAAAAAGTATCACAATATCTTCTTTATGTTACAAGCGATCTCTACGCAAAATTTAAAAAAAATTGGTCGAATGGTTTAGACTTGAAAAGGTAACAAACAAATAGGTTATTAAAGATTATTATCTTGTAATTACTTTCTACAGAACACCGCTACACTCCGCAATATTTACACAAAATACATTTGTTTACAATAATCAGTTATGAGGTTTTACTTCTAACATTGAATAATAACCTCCTTTGTACAGATATCAAGCTGGGGAACATCACAGGCTGAAGTTGTGCGACAAGTGAAAACAAATTAAATTCCGCTAAGACGCTAATGTTGGTTATCAAAGAAAGCCTAAACATCTGATTATGAGTGGCGCTCCCGTTTGATGTGCACCCAACCGAAAACGCTCAAGAATGCCTTGTGGATAGCTACTATTCCTGTCTTAAACTTACGATTTTATGTAAATTCATATACCTATTTAGATACGCTTGTGTAAAATGTCAGTTAGTTGATGTGCTTTTGTGTTAGTTACGTGGTTTTGACAGTGATATTTGGTTTTTAGTTTAATTTGAGTTGAAAGTTTAGACGCCTCAGGTGTTTGTTTAAAGAACAATATTTTGAGAAACTATGTTTTGTAAGTGTTTGTAATCCAAATAATTATAAGATGAGATATTTAAGTGGGAATAATTGGATTTTAGAGCTTGGAGCCCGATCTCTCACAGCTTCTTAATATTATTTGGTTTATTTTCGCTTTTACGGGAGCGAGTACCGTCTGACCCCCAAAACCCCAAAAGGAAAGCTAGCACCAGCACCAGGTGGGGAAGAGGCGAGCCTATTGCAATCAAGACCTTGGTTGGTTTAGTACCTTGTATGCCCTACCTTTAGTCTAAACTAAGTCCTTTTGACAGCCTCTGTGGCGAAGCAGTAGCGAACGTGGCCGCTACGCAGGAGGCGCGGGTTCGAACCCCGCTCAGTGCAAATATTTGTATGCATGAATATGAATATTTGCATTGGTCTGGGTGTTTCTATGATAATATGTATGCATTACAAAAAAAATGAATCTACCTAAGTATGTTTATCTGTATTCTAGAACCCAAAACACAAGCTAGTTAAGCTATACTTACTTTGGGTCTAGATAGTGTTGTGTAGAATGTCCTACAATATTTATTTATTTACCTTTTAACTTAATATTCATATTAGTTTATTTACTCGTGTATTTCGTCCACCCTCACCAAAACGGCTTTAATTGAACAAAATGCCCCAATATGTCGGAACAAGTTGTTGTAACGGTATCTTATCTAATATCTGTTGATGCTATCGCTATTTAATATTGCTACAGATCAAGGGAGGCCGGGTACCGTCAGCAGATTGCGGCAACAAACTGAGATAATGTTTAATTTATGATGTAGGAAAGAATTCATGTTACGTATGTACCATTTACAAAACATTACATATAAAGTAATTGAATGGTAATTGAGAATATTAAACTATAAAAAATGTCATGAGTTATTATCAGAAATTGAATAAAAATGCAATGGTATCTATGAATTAAGAATAAAAATAAATGAAAATCAGTATGAGTTAATAAATTTCAAAACGGTATGCGTGTATGTGTTATGAAGACTGAACAACCCATAATTATGATACAAGTACTATAAAAATTAAAATAAGCAAGTATATTGAAATGGGTTTAAATACTTGGGTTCTAGGGTGCCCTGCTATGATGATCTTGGTGAAGGCCTTTCATAGCAATTAAGCGCCTCAGTTATGGAAAACCTATGGGCACTTTGGGTGAGTAAACTACCTGTACTGTAGGTATGCGAATCACAAGTTTCTGGTAAATGGTTCCGTTCCGTATTAAGAGAAAACATTCTTCTATCGCAACTAGTTGCCATCAAAGGTAAAAAAAACTTCCATCTCCACTGGTTGCGAAACACAGTTGCGATGGCGGCCGAAGGTAGTAGGAAAGGTGAGTTAGTTGTAGACAACTGTGTCATACTCATGACACATATTAATCGGTATACCTAGTTATCTTCACTTCTTATATTTTCAAGAAACTAGGTAAACTTTGTTAGTTGGTTAAATGTAGTTTGTGATGCTGTCTGTACTTGGGACCATGGGATTAGTTGGGGATCGGCGTGATTTGGACCGGCCGAGCCGCAGCGGTGGGATTTTGAGTTAATGTACGCAATCTATTACAAGTATATACAACAATAAATATACCATGTATATTGTATTACAACTTCGATTTAATAACATCATTTAAGACATTTTGACCAAAAATGTATCGAGGTTCAAAAGAAAAACGTCTTACATTTGGATAATATTCTAAGAAATTGAATTCTTATTAAGTATATTAATAGAAATCTTTCTTCTCTTTTTTCAAATTTGTCATTCAATCACCCCCGAATGGCTGATCGGTTCTGGATGAAATTTAATACACTTAAATGCATATTTAGTATAGTAATAGGAAGTACATAGGGTACTTTTACTTCATGAGTTACTGTTGGTCTTTTGCCATTCTAAATGTGACTGCCTCCTAATAAAATAAATGTGTAAGTTAATCTGTATGGATGTTTGGTACTCAATCACGTATGGATGGGTTAGCGTTATATTGAATCTCTGCACACCTATTGTGGATACTATGGTGTTTAAAATTCAATACCTCCCTGGATGAACTAGCCTATATGTTTGAGGAAAAAGAAACGTGAAAGATGCATACTCATTAACATTATTTTGAAAACTACATCAATAAATCCCGTTCCGCACATTACACAAAACAGTACTAAATACAGTATCATCAAAAATGTAATAAAGCACTTGATAACACTTTCAAAATAATAATAAGAGGCGGATAATATAAAAATTGCATATCCCGGCTTAGCGTGCACGTGGCGAGCGAGCGAGGCGACGGCGATGCTTATCTCGCTTCGCTTGTCACCCTACAAACTCGCCCCGGCCCGCTTGCGCTAGTGTGGCGCTAGCCTATGAACCGTCAATGTTTTTATTTTGTTGACTGTACTTGTGAAAACTTTAATTTTAGTTTTTTTATGGTTTGTTAGTTTTTTTAATTCATATTTAGGTTGTCAAATTGATTACCTACAGTTTTCCACCATTACTGATGCTACCCCTAAAATAGTGGTGGACCCTTGTCGGCCTCGATGGATATTTTTCACACCTCTCTTAACGAACCCGGAACTATGGAAAGGAAGGAAGAAGGTGAAAGAAGAAGATGGAAGGAAGATTAGGGGCTGTCCATTAATCACGTGATGTTTTTTTTAGCAATTTTCTAACCCCCCCTCCCCCATGGTGATACGTGGTGAGGTTTTGGATCCCCCCCAGGTCAAAATCACGTGTAGGTATTTTATTTATTTATTATTTAAGGCTACAAAACTAAGAATCGTGTCAAAAATCGCGAGTTAAGAGAAAAAATAAATACACGTGATATCTCAATATACCTACCCCTCCCTCCTGGTGATATTTCGTGATTTTTTCCGAACCCAAGTTGAGCCTCACGTGATTAATGGATAACCCCTTAACGATTCTGAACAAAAAAATATACCTATTATTTGGAGTTCTTGTATGTTTAATCGTAAAAAGTACTGTTTATATAAAGCGGTTGTATTAGAAAGGTCTTGGTTAGTCTTAAAATCTTACGTTACGTTGGGTGTCTTTCGAGAAAAGCGTCTATGAAGGCCGTTAAGTTAGGGACCACCATTTTAACGCCAAGAGCATCAGAACTGGTGGTCCGTATCTTCTGAACTGCACCTTAGATTTTACCATCTAGCGGGTGCAGTCAATTGAAAAACCAAATATATACATATAAAATAAATTCGGCCAAGTGCGAGTCGGACTCGCCCATGAAGGGTTCCGTAGTAGCAAAGGCGGTTTATGACGTATTAAAAAAAAACTACTGACTGGATCTCGTTCGAACCAATTTTTAGTGGTAGTTTTCATGGCAATTTACATCATATATTTTTTTTTGATTTATCATTCTCTTATTTTAGAAGTTAGAGGGAGGGGGGGGGGGGGACACATTTTTCCACTTTGGAAGTGTCTCTCGCGCAAACTATTCAGTTTAGAAAAAAATTATGTTAGAAACCTCAATAGCATTTTTAAAGACCTATCTATAGATACTCCACACGTGTGGGTTTGATGAAAAAAAAAATTTTGAGTTTCAGTTCTAAGTATGGACCCCCAAAATTTAATGCTTTTTTTTATTTTTGTGTGAAATTCTTAATGCGGTTCACAGAATACATCTTCTTACCAAGTTTCAACAGCATAGGTCTTATAGTTTCGGAGAAAAGTGGCTGTGACATACGGACGGACAGACAGACAGACAGACAGACAGACAGACAGACAGACAGACGGACGGACAGACATGACGAATCTATAAGGGTTCCGTTTTTTGCCATTTGGCTACGGAACCCTAAAAATGGCACAGGATGCTACTGTGGGCTCAAATTCACCAAGCATTACAAAACAATCCGCAGTCTCGGGATTTAGGTCCAAGTAGTAGTTTATTTATTTATTTATTTATTTATACACTTTTGACATTGTTAATTCGAAGTTTTTTTTATTACTGTGACTCTAAATTTGAGATTAATTTTATACGTTTGACATTATCAAATATGATTTGTTATTTTTTTTATTATTTTATATTTGACAATATTTAATTTAAAATCATTTACTTTTAACACTATTAAATTTGAAATGAAATACTAATAAAATTGATTATGTGGACCTATTAATGTAATAATAATATTGGAATTATGTAACGTATTCTTTCTTTCTTTCTTTCTTTCTTTCTTTCTTTACGTGTCCCGAGCTATACGCCTAATCGACTACCGCTGTGTGAGTAGGTGTGGTACAAATATTTAATAAGCCCTTAATATCAGTCTACACGTGTTGCTCGTGGGGAGGGCACACCCTATTGACTACAACTCGTAATTAACTCGTTAAGGGCTGTATAAGGGATCGTATTAATATGATGTACTTGGCAGGTACAACTATGTGAGGTAGAAAATATGTGGAATGTTCTGCGGTAGATTATTAGGAATATAATTTAGTTAATATTTTTTACTATTTCATCGTCATCATCATCATTTCAGCCATAGGAATTCCACTGCTGGACATAGGCCTGCCCTATGTATGATACAACTATGTGAGGTAGAATATGTGTGGAATGTTCTGCGGTAGATTATTAGGAATATAATTTAGTTAACTATTTTTTACTATTTAGCTTCCAGTTTTTAGGGTACTGGTAAAGCGGACACCAGACTTCGAGGTGAAAGCTTCGGATGCGACTGGGATTAACGCTAGAAAGAAAAAGAAGGCTCAAAACCAAGACTCTACTGTCCGTCTGTCTGTCTACTGTCTGTTGCCTGTGACGGCTATATCTCATAAACCGTCATAGCAAAACAGTTGAAATTTTCCTAGAAGGTGTATTTCTGTTGCTGCTATAACAACACATGCTAAAAATAGAATAAAATAAGTGTTTGTACGGGTTCCCATACAACAAACGTGTTTTTTTGCCGTTTTTAGCTCTAATGACAGCAACAGGTAGATTCTTGAAATATGCATTGAATATTTAGTTCTATATTCACCTAAAATAATCTATTATATAAAAATGAATCCCTAAATGTGTTGCTAAGCGCAAATCTCGAGAACGGCTGAACCGATTTCGCTAATTCTTTTTTTAGAATATTCCCTGAAGTACGAGGATGGTTCTTACGGCAAGAAAAAAAAGAAAAGGCGGTACGAAGTTCGCGGGGTCAACTAGTTTAAAATAACATAAATTATAATATAATTTGGTTGTTAAATAAATAAATAAAACATTGTAATTTGTACGTAGCTATACTACAAAAAATCCATCCACTAAGTATTTTTCCAAAGTCTTCTGTGCCCTATGAATGTAAATAGGTATTATTCTGTTGGTAACGAGTTTTAATCACAGTTGTAACTTGAGTAGTCGGTGAATTTCGATTGGCTAACGTAGAAGAAAGAACTGGTGTAAAACTAAATCAACTTAAATGTGTTGGTTAATACGTACGCGCATTTTCACGTTATAAATAATAAATACATATTGTAGGAAAATCTACACAACGCTATCTAGACCCACAGTAAGCATAGCTTAACTAGCTTGTGTTATGGGTATGGGTTCTAGAATGTGGATAAACCAATGCAAATATTCATATTCATGCATACAAATATTTGCACTGAGCGGAGATCGAACCCGCGCCACCTTCGTAGCGGCCGCGTTCGCTACCGCTACGCCACAGAGGCAGTCAAGTTATGGTTGATCAATCGGAATAAGGGCTGACTAATAGGTAGGTTGTAGTGTGTAAGTGCCGTGAATATGACATCATAACGTTATTATAATATAAAAAAAATAGTATAAAATATCAGCTTTCAGCTAGTCAGTACATTCTGCGTTATGTTATACTAGCTGTCCCGGCGAACTTCGTATCGCTATATTTTTCCCGTTTCCGTTGCATCTATTTTCTCACCCTTTAAACCTTCTCTGGACATCTACGAATATTTCAAGACTAAAATTAGCCCAATCGGTTCAGCCGTTCTTGAGTTATAAAATAACAACGAAAAGTGGCATTGATTTTTATATATTAGAAGATTTTAGTCTTCCCACAAACCGTGAAAAAAAAAGAAAAAAAAGCCAACAACAAAATAAACTACGGAGCATACACCCTAAAGGCGTTTATGCAAGTGACAATATTATTAGTCATATGTAACAAACAGTCAGACAACCACTATCTATATTTATTTGCTCTTCCGATTACACACTCAACATCAATGTAAGCTTTAAATCCTTTGAATTGTAGTATTAATTTCCCTCCAACACTTCTTACTCTTAAGTAACTTTTATAAAAATAATTGCACACAATAATAGACCTTCATATCTACAAAGAAAAAACTGTTTTCGCTTCGCACTTATCATAGGTTAACTATATTTAAAATTACAAAGAAAATTGAACCATATCTCGAAAGAATAAAATTGATTTTTGAATGGTTGTTCTTATGTAGGGTAGCTCGCACTATCATCGGCCACATGCACATCACGTGCGAGGCACGCGCCATCTCCTATAATCTTCTTTGCCGGACTCCTTTGTTACAATTTGTTGTGCCGATATATTCCCAACCCCTGTGAGATCCAAATCTCAGATATGATCCGTAATGATATTTTAAATCAGTGTTTTGAACGAGCTATTTATTAGGTTGGTTATAATGTGAAAATATATCGTTTTTTGAATTCACTGTGACATGACTAAGGTTGAAATAAATAGCGACGTAATGGTTAAATCAGCTGAAAATAATATGGAGTGTAAGTAGAGGTGAAAATATGATAGTTTTATGATCAGAAAACTAATTTTACGATTACAAAAGATGTGGTAAATAAAGCGGACGACGATTTGAGAGAGAGAGAAATCGAGTCGACTCAAGTGAAAATTTTTTTTAGAAAAAAATAATTAGGTCGCAAAGATAGTGAATATTAATCACTATTTACCTTAAATATCAAAATCTACCTCAAATAAATATCAACATCTAGTACAGAAAATTCAACCCACGATAGAACTCCATCAAAAGAGAATACTCTAAACATCTGAGCTACAGTTAGATCTTGACTAGCAAAGTACTTAAAAATTATCTTAATACCTGCTAATGATGTTAATACCAAACTGTTTTATTGATTTAAATTGTAGTATCGTCCGAACTAAAGGTGTGTACCAAATATCAGAACAATCAGTCAACAGGGGGGAGGGGGGATATTAAGATCAATTTGAGTAGTTTGCTAGTCAAGATTGATCTGATGCTGACTGCAGCTAGGCACGTCCTGGCATATATTTTTATCATCGGGATTTTTATTAGCATTGAACTCACATTGAACCACTGAACGCCATTCAACATTTACTAGTCTTGTATAATACTATAGTCTTGGTGTTGTCAATTATACCACTGATATAAGAGACGGCTCGTGGGCGTAGTACAGTCGCCCTCAAAAGTTACTAAACACTAACAAATCTTCAACAATCTTTACATTTAAATAGATCAATGAATAAATTGATGTATCAGGAAACTGAAAGTGTTCAAGTTGCTCTCCGAAGATTGTGAGCTAAGGTGTTCGGTAACTTGAAATGTGATAAGCTAATAATGGGGGCGAGTGTACCGTACATAAAAAAGATTCAAATCGGTAGATTACACCAAGAAGTGACACGTTGAGAGCTAGCAGCTATCAGAATTTGGAAAATGCAGTGTGATACGCAAGATGTGATTGACTATCGATCTCTATACTTTGATATGCCTAAATGTCGTCTAATATTATAAATGTAAACATGGCTTCACATTAAATAATACAATTTATAAAGAACAAAATATCACTTATAAGATAACAGGAATACATCATAGAGAAACGTTCAATTGTACCATTAATTATGTCATCGATTCCAACACTGGTAATTTCCATGAAATATGACTCATTCAACCAAAAGTCGACATTAACAGCAAAAAATCACAATGCCCTCGTCACTGTTAAAAGTTAAAGTGACAAGAAAATATCGCGATACAATGAAATAAAGTTGTCATCCCCAGTAAAGGGTCGGGGAGCGTGCTAAATGCATTAATTTGGCCTGGATTTAGTGGTCCGGAAGTGATTTGCTACGGGAACGCATGTTCTACTGCGATATGACCCTGTGACGACAATTGACCCTCTCACCACATATTTTAAGTTATTAAATAAAAATGAACTTTAATGTGTGAAGAATAGATTTGAGATTGCAGTTGCGTTTTTTGAGTTTGCAGTTATGGAATAGTTAATAAGGTTTGGTTACATTTTTGTTGGGGGTCGTTAGTGTGAGGACTTGGCGACTGTTACGAAGCTTTTGTTTGACTAAGCTCTTATAATACGAGCATATTTTTTTACTCGATTACGGTGGAGATAAAAGAGGGTTAGTTTTGAAGTGTATGCGTTTATATTCATATTCTGTTCTCTCGTAGTCTCTGGGATATTCTATAATTAGTACTATAATAGTCATAGCATCAAAGACTAGACTGGAATGACACTTCTTCTTCATCAAGGCCATGGACTTGAAGAAGACGAGCCACATCATAAAAAAGGGAATTTCCCTTTCAAGATTCCGATTCCGATAGTTCGTACGAATATCGGTAGATGGCTCTCACCGTTGCCCCAAGATGGTAGCATATGAGAATTTGGAACGCCTCAAGCGGGATCCGGTAGTTCATTGTTCAGAGCATTCCCCGATTTGAATAATTAGCGTACTAATTGCTTTAAAATTTCATCGCCATAGAGGTACTAGAACTAAATTTTGACGTAAAATATGCCTATTCTTTATGTACAGTCGAGGTAAAAGGTTTCGTCTCTTTAAAGTCGATATGTCCTTGCACCAAGACAGTTATTCTGTCCTACCAACTTTTCATAAAATGAAATAGAAATATCGCATTGACATCTCATTTTCTTCATAAATAATAATTAATACTGACAATTTAAAGAACATATTTATTTAATCGAAACTCTTTACGAAGTTCTTTATTTTAGACTAGATAAAAAAGACTTCATGTTTACATGCTATCAACTATTTTGACATTTGTTATCATAAAATACTCTTGTCTAGTTAATATTTAAGTTTTAAAAGACTATCATTTCATAATGGAGGGAATTTATAAACTGACAAAGATTCTCATACCCCGATCGTACATACCTTCTTTGATTATCGATTAACCCCACCACACCCTGAAGTTTAAATTCTAAAATATTAATAAACCGTTCGCGTCTCAGGGTTAATAAAACACGACATATACCCACGCGCCCATCACTTGACGCTAATATATTCAAGGTAGTAAGCACCCTTTAAACAATTCACGTAAACCATACATAACCCAGTATTCGATAGGAACAAAATACATCAAAGCCCTCGCCAACGATGCCGACATTATGCCCATCTACCTGTCTATAACCACCCTTAACCATTCCCTCTGATAACTTAAAGACTTTATTTCGCTGTACTGGAATTTTTACGGCAACAAAAGCCTTCATATTTTCTTTATTCATGTCGTGTCAAAATCGCCCGTCTTCCCCCTGTAGACGGCAGAAAAAAGAGATAGACAGTTAACTCTTTCTTACTCATTAAAAACACGTATTTCTGTCTCATGATTTCCCCTTCTGTTTCGGTTTTTATGTTTTTCTCGATATTCTTCGGCGAGAGTACTTAATGTGCTTTCATTTTTTCTTAAAAACCGTCACCAACAGGATGATTGTGCGAATATCTTAATTAATTTATGTTAAGTATTCGAGAGGGTGACATTCGGTGATAAAGGGTGTTGTTTCGATCGTAAAGTGACGGAGTAATTTTTGTGAGATTCGCGTTGTTATTACTGTATCTTTTGAGCTCCGTTGGTTTTTATGGCACATTTATGTTTTTGTAGCTTTTTTATAACTACGAAAGAGTTAACTAAATAGCTGGTTAACATTCATGACTGTATTTAGCGTTTAATGTTCGCTTTATACTAGCTTTCATCTTGTTTATCATTATTCACATTTTTCGAAATATATTATAATACTAACTTTTAGACTCTCGCGTTCCATGATTTACAATACTCTAAAAAAACCTCTGAGCCAGTCAGCCTGTGAACACGGCCGGTTTTCCTGGCCTGGTCGAAAGCGAAACCTCAAGGTCGAAATGTCTAGCAAATCAAAGGTATGTATGTGTATGTGCCTATACCATGATCGCGTTAATTCCCATTAACATTATTGTATACATTATAATATCACAGAGGTGGCATAGCCGGGCGGAGCAAGCAACTGTTTCGTCCATGTCGCGGGTTCGATTATCGCCTCCCATTTTGTGGGATATGTAATTACAAAAAAAAACGTAGTTAACTTATTATGTAGATCTGCATTCAAGAACCCATAACATTTGATTGAAATATCATCAATCACTTGCATTTAGAATTTTATTTTCGAAATGTACATTATGTACAACTAAACTTACTTACTTATTTTTGACGCTGACTATACAATGCTATACGTCATCTGACAGCACAATTTCATAACAAAAATATCAGGTAATTTTATTTAAAAAAATACAAAACAAGAGGCTCAAAGAACATCCTATATAATAGAAGACGTATCGACGCTTAAAGGATGTCTCAGTAGGGAGCGGGGCCGTATTCAAAAACGGAAAAATGAAGAAAAAAGTTATAACGTCATATTGTTTTGCCGCCAAGTGGTGGGTACGAGGGGGGAGGTGCAAAGGGGAGCCCTGTATAGTGCTAGGGAAAGATAAGGCGTTATAGCACCCTGTAGGTAGTATAGTTAAGGATATGCTTCCCCCATTGTGTTTTACGACGGGCCCTTTCGTATTTTTCATACTTTTCAAAGGCGTTTCGGTAAATTGCAACTGTCTGATCTCGATATTTTGTATGAAATAAATACTTACGTAAGATATTGTAGCGTTATCGAAGATTTTTAGACGTTTGAATGTTCTTTAGGTGTAATAATTCTGTGCTGCCCTTGCTCGCGGATTCGTTCGAGTGGAATGAACAATGACCTTTTAATAATAAATGTGGTGTGTGTGTTTGCATATAAGTGAAGAAGTGCACAGTGAAAGACTTTTTCAGACAAAGTTATGAATTTAAATATTACGTCTTTATAGCTTTTGGTTCTCAACTCGGGGTTTTCCACTGGTTAGATTAGTGCTCAGACTAGTTTAATCAACAGGATTTATTTCCTACTGTTCAGATTGATTTGACACTTGCTATTTTATCAGTATTTTATAGAAAAAAAAAATACAATGATATGCAACATATTTTGCATACTTATTTGCATACGTATATTTTTTTAGTCTGTGAACTGTTTTTTTTTTTCAATTTGCTTAGTATATTTGCTAGCTAGTTTGTAATAAATCAACGCATGGATGGAGAAATATTTATCTGATGTTAAACAGCCCTTTACCTTAGTCGCCTTGTACGACATCGCGGTGGCTCAAATTCTACTCTGCCGGGAACCACGCAGCTGATGTAAAGTTGTACGAAAAGGTGTACACTAACATCCTTTTCGGCTGTACCTTCCTATAAACTGATAAATCTATAAAGCCTACTCACACTAGGAATGTTGTCCGACGTGCAGACTCCTTCACTCAGCAGACGGTCCCTGATCTCCCAAGCGAAGATGGAGGGACACTCGCGCTTGTACTGCGCGATCTTGCTAACCACCTCCGCGGTGGCTACCCGGGGCTTCGAGCCACCGATAGCCCGAGGTCGGATGGATCCAGTCTCATAGTACCTGTAGGAAAAATACTTATCAGAAGTATATACACAGGTACACAACACATATCTACGCATGGTATATCCCCAGTGGGGTAAGCGGATAGAAATTTTACATACATACATACGGTTACATATCAAAATCCCGAAGCTTACAATACCGAATTTCATAATACCGAAGTACGAAAGACAGAAATTGAACTTCGGTATATCGTACTTCTGTATTTCGTACATTCGGGATTTTGAAATTCGGGATTTTGAACTTTGAGATTTTGTCATTCGGGATTTTAATTTTCGGTATTTTAACCATACATATTGTAACCATACATACGCTCACGCCTATTTCTCTCCGATTAGGCAGAGACCCGCCATTTGACTCTATCCTTACATACTTCACGAGCTTCCTCTAAACTGTCTTTAATGCTTTCAAGCAAGCCCGCCGGTTTCGAGTTTTTTCAAAATGAATGAAATTTTAAACTACACTTTTTTATTTTTTTTATTTGTAGGACACGTCAATTTGACTTCGCCTCGCCTGATCTGTCGGTACTGCCGAACTGCCACTGTTACCTACATGTAAGTACATACATACAAACACCAAAACTAATGCGAATAAACATATAAGCATGTATACATATATTTGCGCTGAGCGGGAAGTGAACTCGCAACCTTCTACGTAGCACGACGCTCGCGCTTTACCGTCAGGTCACACATATCGTCAAATGATATCTATTTTAATTGAGACGTGAACTCGGTTCAATAGCGTCGATAGTTTAGTAGTTGTTATGATCGAGAGGTCCAGGGTTCGAATCCTGGCATTAATGGGTGTACCCAGATAACAGATAACAACACCCGCTTATCTTATCTGGAGAAGTTAAGAGGAATACTTTACAGTTACTATTTTTTTTTAAATACCAACTGTCAGCAACAGAAATATCATTGTACAGAGAAAGGGGTGGGCAGTGCGGCCGTTGTCAGTAGGTATCAAGTTGCCACCTCAAACGGTGTCAGGTTCGACACCAGGCATATGCACTTTTTGTTTCTCTACCTACCAGCTGTCGTCGCAAGTTTTATATTGAGGGAGAATTTTCTGTTTTTCTTGTTTAAAAGTTTCTGCTTTAAAAAACATATTTCTTGGTTGAAATACTACCTCAGAAACTATAAATCTATTCTATACTCTCTCTATACGAATATTATATTCTTATATTATTATATTATTATTCTTATATTATATTAGAATCTTACTTTATTTATCTGTCTGTCTGTTACGCTTTCACGCCAAAACCACTGAACCGATTCCGATCGATGTTCATGAAATTTTGTAAAGGGGTAGACTAGACCTTGAGATAGGAGATAGGCTATGTTTGGTCACGATAACCGACATTCACGCGGGCGGAGCCGCGGTCTAACAGCTAGTAAAAAATAAATTCGAGGGTTTTTTTGACGACCTCTGTGGCGTAGGCGTAGAGCGTTATACTGCTATGTCGAAGGTCACGGGTTCACTTTTTATATAGAACAGGTCAATATGACTTCACCTCGCCTGATGGTAAGCTGAAGACTAAATCTTATTCTTTCATGTCTTTCATTCTTCCGTTCATTCCCGCTTAATGCAAATATTTATATGAATAAATATGTCTGTTTGCTTTATTGTCATCATCCTTAAAACAATTTGTCAGTAGCATCCAAGTTTGGACTTTGAAGCCTGGTCCATTTATTGTTGTTAAGTCCGCTTTGCCGGGAGCGACTACCACCTGACTCCTTTTTTAAACTATCCAAAAGCCTAATGCGACATTAACCATAACTTTTGTACCCACATTTTTAATTCGTCATAGAACCTTTACTTCATCAACCTATCAAATGGTCAACCCTAATCCAAAAAAGATAAAGTTACACTAGTTTTTAAAAGTTACGGATACAGAATGAATTCAAATAAAGAATGCAGTGTTGATCAAGCTCTATTGACACCGTAACCACAGAGTCAGCAACCAAAAAACTAGTCTGACATATAGATAAACTAGAGTTCTCATGTTACAAACTTGTCAGTGTCAAGATGACAGCTTGTCGCCTTTCATGACACTGTGGTCGACTTGTGATAGTTGAACTACAGCCTTATGTCCCCTATACACGGTACTAGGAATGGCCTTCCTAGGTAACTGAATGGAATTGAGGATATTTTTTATTAATTAGTTTTTTGATTGAATGACAAAAAAATAAAAGAAATCTATTGTTAAATATAGCGTCTGTTGCTTTTAAGAAGGTAGGTGGGTTCAGTTCAGACTTTTCTGGTGTCCGTAGCTAGAGGGTAAAAATATATCCCTATTACTTAGACTTCGTTATCCGTCTGTCTATCTGTCTGTTATCAGGATGTATCTCATGAACCATGGTGACTAGACAGTTGAAATTCAGTCAGCGTCTGAATGACCTTGATTGGAAAGTCTCAAAATTTACCGAAACGCCTTTGAAAAGTCTTAATACCAAGGTATTATGAGCAAATCAAACTGTTTTATTGACTCAAATTGTATTATTGTTCGAATTAAAGGTGTGTATTAAATTTTCAGAACAATCAGTCAACAGGAAGGGTGGAAAGTCAAGTCATTAAGATAATTTTGAGCGCATTGTTCGTCAAGATCGCTCTGATGCTGACTGTACAATGACCACCTACGTAATGACAAGTGACAGCACATTAATTAGTTCCTGCTTTGTTAACTTAAAGAACATTAGCCACCAGTTTTGTTGAACACTCATCGGCTGCCTGTAGATCATCGATCATCTTGAACAATGAGCGTACAGGGCCCATACCATGAACTCATAAAACAGGTCAATAATTGAACTGCTGTCATTCTACCAACTGCAAATGTCACTTGGTAATGTCATATAAATATATAGGATTACAAAGTGACATTGCAGTTGGTAGAATGACAGCAGTTCAATTATTGACCTGTTATAAGAGTTTAATGGTAAGGCCGCAGTAGGTATTAAGTATGTTCAACTGACAAGAATTGTCAGCGGATTGCAATTAATTAACGTAGAAGAGTTATTTCTGTGCCTCGGAGCGCACGATAAGCCGTTGGTTGGTGTGGTACGGGTTGTTGGAGCCCTAAAAAGTTTAAAAACTGGCCTAACTGCAATACCTCGATATCGCCATTGCAAAGCTTCGAATGCGACTGGGATAACACAACGTTGAAGAGCTAACTGGAATAAAAGTAAACTAACTTATCAGCCCTCTAGACAAGTGCCAATTCGTTGGCCGGCGTATAGTAGAATATATTGATAAATGTATGGGTTTTGACGTAGATGACAGTTGACAACGTTTGTCAAATCCCATACATTGCCACTTGTCTAGGGGCAGTTAACACGAACACGCACTTTTACGTTACGTTTAGTTAAGGGGGCAGATCCTTCGAACTCTTGACGAGTCTATTAATACCTTTACCACTATGAACATTTCTTTTATAGATTCTAGAGTTCTTTCCGAACCGGTCTGTTGCGGTCTCTCCGAGGCTATAACCCTGCGGTCGCGACTAGTTACACGCGGTGTACCTTACCGCATAGCTGGCATTCCAACCGTTTGCTCGCCTGACCGCACGGTCACCTAGCTGGCCACTTTGTTTGAAATAGTGGGTAGTTTAGGTAGTTTTGATGAATCGTTTTGTTCAATCGTGTGGTTGAACTGTCAATTATATGGTTAGTTGGAATTTGGTTTTGGAAGTGTTTCTGTTGTTTTGATGCGGAATTACGATTAAACTATGCTATTAAGTATTGCCACAGAATAGATAAATAGTACAAAAAGTCCTACGTAATAGGAGGCGAACCTATTGCCGTCAAGCACTTAGTCATAGGCTGTATGCTTACTATGGTGTGGTATTGCGTATTATAAAAAATAAGTAGTTGACGAGTTATTTAGTTTTAAAATTGAAGCCGATGAGAAACCGACGGATCCCTTTTACTGAGACTCCGCAGTTTAGCAGTAGTGAGTTCTGCATACTATAATAATCATAAAACGCAATAGTTTATTAGACTGTTGAATTTTAATTTTCCTCTCTAGGTCGCAAATCCTTTGCTTTCCGCCTATTCTAGCTAATCCTAGCTTACTTAAATTAGGTTAAAATAATTTAATTAGGTTCTTGGTTTGGCGCGTTCTACTTTAGAATTTCTTCAACCAACCAATGACAAGCACTTAACATTTATTATTTTATCATCATCAGCTGACTGCCGTTCTGCCCTCAATTAGGCCCTTTTCACATGCACACGGTCACGGTACGGTCGCTGTGCCGTGTAAAGTAGAGATGTATGAGCTACATACGGCACGGTCAGCGTCCCGTGCCATGACCGTGTGCATGTACCTAGCTTTCTATGTACCTAGCTCATACATTTCTACTTTACACGGCACGGCGACCGTACCGTGACTGTGTAAAGTAAAAATGTGAAAAGGGCCTTACCCTCATACATGAAATAATACAGTACACGTACCTGCCGAGTATCTTGGAGACGCATCCGTTGGACACCTGCAGTATCCGGCTGATGTCGCAGGGCCTGGCTCCAGAATGCGCCAGCTCCACGATCTTCTGCCGCGTGGAGTCCGGCAGCGGCCTGCCTCCTACAAACACCCCGCCGAGCTGGTTAACACCGCTGTGACCTGCCGCACCATAGCACTGCTTACTCCAATTAATCACGCGTTTTAAAGAGCACGTGATGGTGACTATGGCGTCTACTCGGTATTTACGGTAACTTTTTTTTTCTAATCTAAAGATTTACTGTTGTAGTCTCATGTGTATATCAGGAAAGCCCTTAGTACATCACTACAAACTACGTGTATTAGCATTATCAGCTGGTATTGTCCTTTTTTGGTGCAGTCTGTCAATAGACTACACCCTCCTAGATGGTAGGGTGTAGTTCAGAGGAAAATGACCACCTTTCCATATGCATAGAAGTCCAAAACTACCCTACCTTAACGGCCTTGACAGATGCTTTTTCAGGCTCGACTTGAAGAACCCGACATCTAAGAAGAGGGAAAGACGTGTGCGGCAAATCACTTCAGATCGTTGCCGATCTAAGATAACCGTTTTTCGTTTCCAAATCTATTTAGATCATCCGTCATTTCGAAATGCCAAGTTATTTTGAAGTTAGGTAAATGCTGTTTACACTGAAATTGCATTTGAACAAAGTATTTTTTAACTCTTTCATCGTGACTACATAATTTGTATTTACGTCCAAAGTGGTAGGATGCTTTACTGCTTGTTTATGAGTATTTTTTGTGTCAAGAACTGAACTAATCGCGCTTTCTCGACATACACTCGTGACTACAACCATTTATCTTTAGTTATTTTAAATATCACTCACAATATCGAATTTTGGAATCTGAATGTGCGTTAATTTATCAACTTATTTTAATACCTGGCAATATCTTAATTTTTATTAGCTAATTTAGCGAAACAGGCGTAATTTACAACTAGAGCACGTTCTAGTTTGACTTTTTGATGTTCTGTTTTGAGCCAATAGAGGTTAAGTATATCTAATTGTTACTAAGTGCAATTTAAGTAAAGACTTAAAAAAGAAGGAAAAATGTCACTCTTACTTGTTTCTTCTAGCTAAGTTCGTAGAATACTAATACTTATCATTGAATAAATAATTGAGATCTAACCAGCCCCCCTAGACAAGTGGCAATTCGTTGCTCGGCGTATCATGGCATAGAATGACGAATGTTAAAGGATTTGACGTTTTTGACATTCGTTGACGCCTGTCATATACGTCAAATCTCATACATTTGGCATTGTATTCTACAGAATGCCCGCCGCTGCCGGCCGGCGAATCGCCACTTGTCTAGAGGGGCAGTAAATTTAACCAGAACCTAACACGCTTAAGGATCTATAAATAGAAAACAATGGCAGTCACCATTACCTTTACCTTTGTGTGCCAAGTCGTCCATCCTGTCCAGGAGGTTGGCATCAGGGGGCCAGGGGCTAATGGGCGCCAGTTGCTGCGCCGGCAGCATCGTGTACACCCCGTATTCTTCTATGTTGACGACCTGCTGACAAGATCATGTTTGGAGAGGTGTTCCAGGGAGGTTTTCAATTAATCGATCAATTAGCCTATCACACTGCTGGATATAGGTCTCTCCCAATGTTGGGAGGCTTTGGCCTACTGTTTCCACGCTAGTCAAACGGGTTGGTATAGAGTTTAATTTCCAGTTTTCCTTCTCTCGCAGTGATATCGTTTGCGTTTTTTTTTCCGGTAGTCACTTATGATACTTAACTGCTGCTGAATACTTCTTGTTCGTAAGGTTTACAACGAAATTGATACGACAAAATGTAAAGGAAAGACGTAGTATGTAGCCATGTAGGTACCAAGATGGTTTTCTTTCGGTAGTATTTATTGCGATTGTCCGAAACTTCGATCCGTAACTGCGGATGTTTCACCGACTACAGAGCTCTTTTTCGTATCTACCGACAGTTTGTTGACAATAATTGCGACCAGATATTAATTGAACTTCGTCCGTATTAGTTGTTACATGGCTCTACAAAATAAATTACAAGGTCGTAATTTACCTTTGTACCTTTCGTATAAGATTACCTGCTAATTGACGGATGTAGCTTTAGCACAGGCTTTTCTTTTGTCATTGAGGGGTCAAACAGCAGTATCTGTCTTAAAGCCAAGATAAGATAAATCACGAGACAAAGTAAGAGAGAAGACCTCGGTCTTCAAGAACTTTGTATGGAAACAAGCTCGGGTGAAGTCCAGATGATGTGGACCACCATGGCCTATTGACGATGACAGATGCTTTGCCACGTCCCACTTGAAGCATCCAGTATTGTAAGAAGAAGGAAACAAGTGTGCGGACAAAGTGTGACTGCCTTTCCATTAGAGATATGCTATGCAGCTATGCTACGAGGGTGTAAAAACTAAGCTATGAAATTGTGTGACATTAGAGTATACATTATAATATAGAGCGCGCGTATGACTCAGGTCTTTGGCGCCGAGTGTTAGCAGATACTTTGCGATGGTACAGCGCACCTATAGTGACGTTTCATGCATCACCGAAGTTTTTTGTTCGATTTGATATGCATGGATAAAATTAAAGCCAAAATACAAAAAAAATGGCGTAACTATTACAAAAACAATTATTACTGCAAATATACGATGTTATATAAAATTTTGATTTAACATATCGAATTAAATATTATTTGCGAAGTCATTTTGACGGGTATTGTTTTGCTACTGATTGAGGTTGAGCCAGGAGCCTCGGTACTGTTCGTACCCGTGATAGCAATTCGTACTTGTAAGGCGCGCTCTATAGCAATGTATACTCTAAGTATGTGACCGTTTCCACTTTGCTATGCTATGTAGCATAGCGATTAAGATGTGCTATGAAGATGCTCAGCTCGAGCTGTGGGATGTAACAATCACATGAAACAGAATGAAAGCTTCCTACAAATGTTCAAAATCGAATCACATCCACAGCACTCATCCGTAGCAGACATCCATAGCACATATCTCTATAGCACGCATTTTTCTATATAAAAACATAGCTTAGCTTATTTCCACTATGCTATGGTATGTGGACTAATGAATATGTTGGTGGATATCAAACGCATACCATACATAGCAACGTAAGAAAGCATATAAAGATATGCTATATTCCACCAAAGGGTGGAAATACATCCTAACGCTGTGATAATGATATTGTATCCTCGTGGCAACATAGTTCGATCGCACAGTTCGATCAATCGAACAAACAGTATTTTTATATCCTGATTGTTCGATTATTACCATGTAAACAATCGAGCTGGTGATTGATTTATTTAATGGGGTTGGAACTGGGTTGGTGGAGCTGCCAGTACACTGCTACTAGTACTAGCTAACTCTGTACGGAACACCGTATGATATTTGATATTGAAAGAGTTGAGTGATGGAGATTTATGATAATTGATATCATCATCATCCTTGTGTTGATCCTGGTTGCATCCGAGGCCTTCACCTCGGAGTCCGGGATCCGCTTAAATATCATGTAGCTTAGTTGTTTCGGCTATATTGAGAGTGACTGCCGTCTGACCTTCCAGCCTGAGTTATGGTTAGTGGTCAACCACTAGCAAAGTTATTCAGGTCGCCCATATAGGCCTCCGTCTTGGCCTTAAGCTGCGTTTACATACTCGCGGCAGAGCGAGGGAAGTGGCGAGAGAAGTGGGCAGAGACGTGGTGTGAATGGTATAATCGTCATGCCGCGAGTACTGCCGCGTATGTTGCTGCGAATGTCGGCTTGGCGGCGCGAGTCAAAGGAGCGGCAATACTAGCGCGATGAACTATACGAGACCGCTAGATGGCGCTAATCAGTAAACACGGCTTTCGTTATTGCTCCTCGAATATTTACTTTTAAAAATATTTATATCGATCTACGGAAAGTGTATAGTAGTTGAAAGTGATCGTTTTTATTAATAATCTATTTAATTAATTCGCTATGCTGTAAAAGCATAATGCGTACACTACTACAGCGTTCTCCTCCATACGTTTACGTCCGTCTCCATTGCAGGGCGAATACTGTAATGCGGACCAACGCGATGATGCGCGTGTGTGAATGCTAGGGCATTAATCGCGCGAATATTTCCGGCAACACGATGAGCAATGCGAGCGGCAGTATGTAAACGCGGGGTTAAGACTATTGGCAGCCGAGACTGACTTGTAACGTGCCCTCGTGAGCATGGAAGATCTCAGATGGATCTACTTAGCGGGCATCTATCCAAATGAGAACCTCATCTACGTAGGTCAAGGTCAAAACGGAGGCCCATATGGGCCTATAAGGTGATGATGATATCAATGCAATAAACTTTCATAAATTACAATGCCAGTATTTGTATGAAACCTGACAGATTAATAAAGAATAACTCTGAACGGACTAAGATTAGGAACTTGCCGCCATAGAAACTTTTATTCAGCTCAAAAATACCTATCCAGGGAACACACATAGCTATTGGAAGGTAGGACCAAAATTTGCATAGTCCTTTCTATCACTCAATTCTTTCAATATCAAATATCATACGGTGTTCCGTACAGAAGTAGCAAGTACTAGTAGCAGTATACTGGCAGCTCCATCATCCAAGTTGAATGTGATCTGATTGTATCAAATACATGATAGTTAATACATCATACATTTTGAGCACATGAAAGAAAATACTTTGCTAGCTATGCAATATTTTTATGTTATAATTTTATCACTAATTACTAATCAACGAAGCATTCAACCATGATTTATGTTTGATCAGAAATTTCATTTAACACTAAACTATCGGATAACACGGCCATTTTTATTATAATGATCGAAGTATTTTTATGTTTACTGTTAAAAATATTGGTACACATACATTTTTGTTCCGCAGAAAAGGATGTATCTAATGTAGGAGAGCACAAAGTGACTGAATTGTTTCCTGAGATTTATGATACATATTTACAGGCTGTTTCAAAAGGTAATACGTTATTTAGTCAAAATATTAACTAAAGCAGAAAGGTTTATGAGAGACCCCATTAAGATCTTCGGGGCCCACTCCACCCATCTTCTCCTCAAAGTCAAAGAAAAAATCATTTATTCTGTATAGTCCGATTGTGATCGACCTGTTTTAAGGAAAACGGCACTTACAAAACGTCCTAAAACTATACATTAATTATTCAAACCTTTTTTTAAGCATTGAATATTTACATATCAAAATACTTGGATTTTAATATTGATTGGAAGATCAATTGAAACTTTTACTCAATTTAAATTGAGTAGGATGGATTTCACCAGTGCAATAACACAATTTCATACAGTTCTTTTTCTTCTCATTTTATTTAAATGGCTCCTTGCATCGGTTATATAGACACCGGTGATTCTGCCAACCTCAAGGTTCTAAGTAAGGTCTCTAGGTATTTATGGGGTAGTAATCTAGTAAATTTGGGTTTATCCTCGTCGGTCACTGATTAGCTATTTATTGCGCTGAGTAAGTAATATACTACGTATGATTTAGTGTGAGGTTGGATGAATACAAAGCTTATTTTTTTTATTCATTCAACATTAACATTACTTATGTATTACAGTACAGCGGCCTTACCATAAACCTTAAAACAAGTCAATAATTAAACTGCTGTCATTTTACCAACTGCAAATGTCACTTTGTAATATCATTATAAATATATAGAATTACAAAGTGACATATGCAGTCTGTAGAATGACAGCAGTTCAATTATTGACCTGTTTTAAGAGTTCGTGGTATGGGCCCAGATGACCCAGTTCAACTATACTTCAACAACCCCCCCCCCCCCCCCTAATATATGGGATTTGACGTTTATGACATACGTTGACGACTGTCATATCAAATCATTTATTCATCAATCCCATACATTCATCATTCTATTCTACAATACGTCGGCCAACGAATTGCCAGTTGTCTAGGGGGGCAGGTTTGCGCATCGGAAACTGGGCACGTCTTAGGATGGGTAACCACACTGTCCACTCTTAATACATTGGGATATTATAACTGTAACCGGTTGCCATACTAACATCTATGACCCTACGGGCAGTTGGAGTCCTAAAAAGTCCAGTAACTGGTCTAACTACAGAAATCTGATGTTACCAGTGGGTGGAGGTGATAAAAGTTCGCTAATTGATCAAAATTCGGTCAATTGAGTTGGGAATAGGCTTAGAGAGGTGAAATACCTCTCGTATTTCACCTTGCCTGATAATTCGACTAAGTTGCACTTGGGCCGCACTTGCACTAGGCCTATGAGTGAACCTGGAGGCAATTTCTCCTAATAAAAATCTATTCATAATTCAGTATCGATTTGTCAAATGTCAAAAAAGGAAAGAAAATTTAAAAAAAAAAAATGTTATTACAGAATTGGTCCTCTTTGCATTGCCATCGTTATTGATAGTTTTTGACATATGGGAGTTTAAGATTAGATCGAGACCTAGATTTTGAATAATTTTTTATTTGGATAATTGGCCTTCCGGTCGAAACGTCGAAAAGGTCAAATTGTGTAACTTGTGTACAATATAGGTAACCAACTAGCTTAATCAGCCTTTCAAAGCCTTTTGTTATTAAGTACCCTAGGCGTTTTAAACATATTGAAAACATTTGGTTATAATTTTATTGATTTCAAAGATCAGTCAAAAATAAGTGTTTTAACCGCGAATGATTGCGCATGGCCAAGCGTGAGTATGTACAAGACTACAATGATAATTATTATTGTAAAATATTGTTGCTTTGCGAATTAACTTTATTTTTGAGAAAAGTGCTATCCTCGGGACCGATGTTCAGTCATTCATCTGTTACATGCACACACACAAACAAACAGGAAACTAAACATATCAAAACCAAAACGCCCCGCTTTGTTGTCAAAATTTCAAATGTGATTTAAATCAGAATATCATGGCCAAGGACGCGACTAAAATCTACGATAATTTTAGATACATTACACCCAATACATTGGTGACATCGAAGTATTGCAGTTAGATAACTAAGTAATTAATTTTCATTCCAGATGAAAATGTCATAACACGCAGATTATTTAAAAATAGTAACAAGTATACGCTTCACATTCAAAAGCTAAAAGAAGTAAATGGTGTAAAGACCCATAACATAGTAGTAACTAAATTTTTAAGATCAGATGAGCCTCTAGTTTACATCAACAATCCTGTAGAGTCTCGCACACCTAATGCCTTCTTAACCCAAGAACAATTCAAAAGACATCTAATGAACAATATAAGACAACAGCAACAAGAATTTGAAAACCAAAAAATTCAAAAGGTATTAAGTCGATTTAAAATGAAACCAAAGAAAAAAGTGAAACATGAGAAGAAACATGTACCAAAATATTCTGCATCTAATTTTAATGACGTATCAACAAAACGTACTGTCGATGAAGAACCTATCCTAACACGTATTCCTACCACACGAACCACTACGGACAATTCCAGAGATTTATTTATAGCAATGTTAAATGGAGAAACTTTACCTTCCAAAATAATATTTACCACTATTAGAAATAATAGGCAACTTACTGTACGTAGTGTTACAAAAGACCCAGTTGTACCTATAGATATTACCACTAAGCATCATGTGTTAATAAATACGACTATAGATACAGTTATTAATGATACTATTAGTTCTGAAGAAAATTCCAGTGAAACAACCACTGGCACGACTACAGATGTAACTTCCAGTGAAACAACCGCTAGTACAACTACAGATGTAAGTTCCAGTGAGAACATCACTACTACAACTACAGATTTAACAACCAGTGAAACAACCGCTAGTACGACTACAGATGTAACTGCCAGTGAGACAACCGCTAGTACGACTACAGATTTAACAACCAGTGAAACAACCACTAGCACGACTACAGATGCAACTTCCAGTGAAACAACCGCTGATATTCGCAGTGATTTAGTTGAAACTTCCAGTGAGACAACCGCTAGTACGACTACAGATGTAACTCCCAGTGAGACAACCACTACCACATCAGAAGCAACAACGCCAATAATTTCCACTGAATTGACTTCCACTGAATCGACTACGACTCGATCGACTCGCAGCACTAGGGGAGTAAGTATTAAAAAATCTACGTATTTTTTTTTGTTTTTAAGAAATCAACTAATGACTTTTTTTCAGGGTTAAAATTACGTTATCAGGGTGAAAAAAAAACATACCTTTTCCTACTCGTCTATTTCAAGTGTACAATACGTAACTACAAGTTGCGACATTACACCCATTACACACATTACGCCCACGAATTTTTTAAAATGAATATTACCGAAAGGAACCTGTGGATAGCCGAAATGCTTGTGTTAGGAGCACCATGTTGGTGGTGTTATGGCCAGGAATTGAAAGCGGGACCTCTCAAGCCGACTCCTTAAGCACTAAACTACTAATGCTCTATCTATATAACCAACCCAAGCGCCGGACCCTGTTGCATCCAAAGTGTGTACCTACTATGGCATCTGCTCTCGTACTGCTCCATTCTATCTTTGGTTTATCTTTATTTAAACGGGACAGAGGGCGAGCCTATTGCCGTCAAGCGGGTTTACTGTCGGATGGAGAACAGCCCTAACTCTTAGATACCTTACGTCACCCACAGAAAGAGATGGCGTGGCTCTATTCTACTCCACCGGGAACACACCCTATTACGTGGGACCGTGGTTACGAAATGTCATAGTTAGTGAAATGTGGGTGTTAATATACCTCTGCCTACCTTCTTGGGGCTGTACAGGCGTGTATGTTTATGGGAGACTAGCTTTTGCCCGCGGCTCCGCCCGCGTGGATGTCGGTTATCGCGACCAAACATTGCCTATGTCCTTTCTCAAGGTCTAAGCTACCTCTATACCAAATTTAATCAAAATCGGTTCAGTGGTTTAGGCGTCAAAGCGTAACAGACAGACAGACAGACAGAGTTACTTTCGCATTTATAATATTAAGTATGGATGTTCAACCAAATTCACAGTTAAACTGGTGAAACGGACCCTAGACTCTGAGGCGAAAGCTTCGGATGCGGCTGAGATTAACGCTTGGATGATGTAGAAGATGTATGTATAGAGGAGAAATTGATCGTCTGACCCCCTCAGCTGCTAAGCAAGGCCTGCACCAGAACTCCGTCTGTCGATCAGCAGGTATACCCGTATACTGGTTTGCTAATCCCACTAATATTATAAATGCGAAAGTAACTCTGTCTGTCTGTCTGTCTCACTTTTACGACTAAACCGCTGAACCGATTTTGATGAAATTTGGTATAGAGGTAGGTTAGACCTTGAGAAAGGACATAGGCTATGTTTGGTCGCGATAACCGACATCCACGCGGGCGGAGCCGCGGGCAAAAGCTAGTATTTAATATTGGCTTGGGCCTAGAAGACCTTGTAAGGTCCTCATATATCCCATTAATTTTACGTAGTTATATAAATAAATTAATCGTTCTTATATTCATCTTTTTAGAGGCCGTTCGTCTTCATGGGACTAGATTAAAATCATCGAGAAGCAGTGATATCGCAAGCTCATCCTGATTCATTAGTTTTGGATATTGTGACCATAATTGACTTTAAATAGTGTGTATTTATTTTGTATTAATTGACTTGTATTGGGGGTGATTGGGAGTTAATTTATTGTATCTATCATGAATTGCTAATTAGAATATTATAATCAATATCTGTTCCTTGCGTGTTACTATTCAAAATATTTAATATTTTATCCATTGGCCTATGAAGTGTCGAGGGTAATCTGAGTGATCAAGTAAGTAAGTATAATAAAAAAATAATAGATGGATAATTTTGGATCTTACCTTAACTTACTTCCTATAAAAAATCCAAGTTATTGCAATAGCAATAACTAAAACAATCTTCAACTAGCCGCTTCTAACATCACTAATTTTCTATTTAAAAAGTTCACAGTATAATATTGGCCGTATGCAGTGCTACCTTTGCACTTTCCCGTGACTGTCAACACACAATTTTATTTCCCGCCAAACGAAACGTCAAACTGTCAAACGCGCGGACATTGCGCCTCTACTCGTGAAAGGCGCCAATTCACTGATTACAAAATCTCACGTGGACCTCCACTGCTTGACTATACCTTTATAACTATGAAGGGCTATTTGAAATGACTCTATCGCTATAAGCCTGCGACAAAAAGAGACAGCAATACAAGAGAGTGTTAACACCCATTGTAAGCCGCTTACCGTTATTAGGACTGCTCATTTGTGAGAGAGGGACGTATAGATTTATATTGTGTAGGTTTAACGCGCGCCCCGCCCATTCCCCATTTAACCCCCCCAGTGGAGGGATGAACTTGGGCAGTTTTAAATTATCTATTATAATAAAATTATTTCATGAAATAAGGGGTTGGTTATGTTAATGATGTGTTTAATTTATGTCGATATCTTTAAATGTGAGCGGTGACAGTTATGATTTTCGTATTACAAGACAGCTTGCGGGCTTGCGGTAGGAGGATTATCGTGCTGATAGCTGATATGGGTAACTATTTTTATTCTTTTCATCATCCTCTAGACACAAACTTGCTAAAACTATGCATGTACATACTCGATATTATATTTGAAAATATAACTGGATGGATTTACCACCACTGAATCGAACATGGAGCATGAGAGTAAAATTTTGACATTGGTTCAGGCGTAACAGTTAAACTTAGAAAAAAAAAATTGATAAACCTTTGCACTTTTTTAAACATCGGCGCACTTTCTAAGTTAATACTAAAAGAGGTTGCAGTTTCTAACCTAACCTAACCTAAACCTAAGTCCTAAAGTATAAAATAAAGGCCTAAAAAAAATCTGTGCATATTTTCAGTCTCCTTTTATTTTAAGTACACGTATAACCCCTTTACTAGCTGCTCTCCCTCCTGCAACCGACAAAAAGGCTTTCGCATACAATTTTCCGTCTCTTTTCATCACACACTCGTCATTTTTGGTATAAATACGACTATGAGAAGAAATGCAACTGAAACTAAAGTCTAGATTAAATGCATAGGGTTCATTTTAGCTTGTAACGGTTCGTGGAGAGCCTGTCAACATTTGTGGTCGGGTTTCGGTTTATCTCCCCCGCACAAAATTGTTAGTCACACAAACATTATCTTTGACCAATGGTACGTAACCACGGACCATTTTCAGCCAATCAATGGGCTTAAAATGTTAGTTTTCGCGCGCTTCCCAATTTGAATTTTTGTTTTACACGATTTTTAAAATTGGAACGTTATAGTAACGGGTTGTGGTGAGCGTTGTTTCATTTTTTTAATAGTATGTGCACAGATTAAGACAATAAGACATTGGCGCAAGAATAACTTTCAATTAATAATTAAAATAACCATTTTATAATGTAAATTGGATACAAATATAATTAACTGTAGGTATAATAATTCATTCTTCGTTTTCGTTTAGGCAGATACCTAAGGAGCTGTCCATTAATCACGTGAGGCTCAACTAGGTCCGGGAAAAAATCACGAAAAATCACCAGGGGGGAGGTAGGGGTAGGTATATAGAGATATCACGTGTATTTATTTCTTCATTTCTTCTAATAAAGTGCGATTTTTTGTCACGGTGCCTCATTTTCTAGCTTCAAATAATAACTAAAATATACACGTGACTTTGGCTAGTTGTAGTCTAAATCCTCACCACGTATCACCATGGGGAGGCGGGTTAAAAATAATAATAATGGACAGTAAATAATAGTTAATGGACAGCCCCTAATATCTAGGGAAGTATCTAATTAAGAAAATTATTAACCTATGTAATAAATTACCTACCTTGGTTTAACAAGTTGTTTTTCTGAATAACATTAATTAGCGGCCTCTACGCAGGAGGCGCGGGTTCGATCCCCGCTCAGTGCAAACATTTGTGTGCATGAAATATGGGTATTTGCATTGGTCTGGTCGTGCCTCGGAGAGCACGTTAAGCCGTCGGTCCCGGTTGCCATAAGAACATTTATGGCAGTCGTCACGGATAGTTGGAGGCCAACGAAAGTCCAAAAACAACGGTCTAGCTGCAAAGCTTCGATATCGCCTAATGTTACCATTGGGTTGTGGAGGTCAGATGGCAATCGCTTCACGGAAAATATCGATATCTAGCCAAATCCGTAGTTAAGATTGGTAAAGCGGACCCCAGACTCCGAGCTGAAAGCTTCGGATGCGACTGGGAATTAACGGTAGGATGAAGAAGATTAATAAAATTAGCGTATCATAAAATGGTGCTTCATAAATAATAAATAAATAAATAAATATTCCACAACATTCTACACAACGCTATCTAGACCCATGGTAAGCTTAATTAGCTTGTGTTATGGAATCTAGAATGCGGATATACATACTTAGATACTTTTTTTTTTGTAAATACATACATATTATACATAGAAACACCCAGACCAATGCAAATATTTATATTCATGCATACAAATATTGGCACTGAGCGGGGATCGAACCCGCGCCTACTGCGTAGCAGCCGCGTTCACTACCGCTACGCCACAGAGGCAGCCTTTGTAATGAATTACCTACCTACCAATTGGTTTTACAAGTTGTTTTTCTGAATAACATTTATTAGCGTATCATAATGTTGCTTCATAAATACTTATATATGGTGTGAATTGGCGTGTGAAGGGAAACTTTTGATGACACTGGGTAAACAAAATAAGACATGATATGCCGATAACATGTCGGTCTTGTTCTTCTGTCAAAGACCGACATATTAACGTATCCAACACGCCTGTTCTCGATATCCTACAATCCCGGATTATTTGAGCGGACACGAAAAAGCATTAGAAGCCATCAAACTGTAGATCATAATTAGCATACATTCGTATACATATAGTCACGCTTGAAAATCCCTGAAGGGGTAGGCAGATGTGTATTAACACCCTCATTTCGCCAACTATGATTTTCGATCCCACGTAATAGGGGGGGTGACTGGGTGAGCCTATTGCCGTCTAGCGGGCACTTTGTCATGGGCTGTTTATGTTTACTGTCGGATGGAGAACAGTTCTATCCCTTAGTCGCCTTTTATGACACCCACAGAAAGAGACGGGGTGGCCCTATTCTACTTCACGGGGAACCAAACCAACTAACCAACCGGATAATTTAGCATAGCATAGCTCTCTCTACGCCGTAGAAGTAGGAGCAAGGGGAATTCCAGCTAAATCCCTGCCCCCCTAGACAAGTAGCAATTCGTTGCTCGGCGTCTGACGGAATAGAATGACAAATGGTTGACTGCCTCTGTGGCGTAGCGGTAGTGAACGGGGCTGCTACGCAGGAGGTGCGGGTTCGATCCCCGCTCAGTGCCAATATTTGTATGCATGAATATAAATATTTGCATTGGCCTGGTTGTTTCTATGTAGGTATAATATGTATGTATTTACAAAAAAAAAAGTATCTAAGTATGTATATCCGCATTCTAGATTCCATAACACAGGCTCATTAAGCTTACCATGGGTCTAGATAGCGTTGTGTAGAATGTTGTAGAATATTTATTTATATTTTTAAAATGTATAGGATTTGACGTTTTTGACATTCGTTGACGCCTGTCATATACGTCAAATCCCATACATTTGGCATTCTATTCCATCATACGCCGAGCAACGAATTGCTACTTATCTAGAGGGGCTGTACAACTTACTTAAAGACCTCGGATTGCTAAGAGCTTCAGTAAGCTCTTTACTAAATCGAATACAAAAGCGGCATAGATAGGATCTTACCAAATTTGGACAGGTAGGGGGAGGGGGGGGAACACTACTGACGGTGGAGGTGAGCGCTGATCATCACATCTGGGTCGCAAGTCCCAGTCGGCGTCACGGTGTTCCTCTCTGTATCACGCTATGGCCCCGGCGATCGCACGGTGAATCCATGGAGTGCTGAGAATCGGATCTCTTTACCCGACTACCAAAGGAAGAAGGGTAATGTTTTTAGCATAAGAATATGAACGTTAACATCTACATATAATGAGAGCGTTTTTTTAGTCTTTACTTACAAATTAATACTTATAAATAAAGAGTAGTAGAGTTGACAGCCTCTGTGGCGTAGCGGTAGTGATAGCGACTGCTACGCAGGGGGCGTTTGTTCGATTCCCGCTCAATTCCCGCTGGAATTTCCCAGACCAATACAAATAGATATTATTTACATTCTATCATCGCACTTCTCGCCATAGGCGGGGAATTCATCCTCACACATTGCGACCGGAAACGGTGCGCACTGTGCGGTATGAAAGGAACTTCATCCCTCGCACACTCGAGCTGTGGAATGAACTCCCCGTGATGGTTTTCCCAAGCGACTACAATATGGGGTTCTTCAAGAAGGGCATTAGGGCATTAGTAGGTATTTGACAAGAGGGTCGCGTTTAAACCTGCATGTGCAGAAGCACAGAACTGCAGCATTTCAGGGTAGTTTCAGATATCGGGCTAGTAAGATATGGAATGATATTCCTCCGCCTCTTAGAAGGCTAACAGGTGTACATGCCTTCCGTGTTAGGTACAGAAATATCGTACTTAATGCCCAGAAAACAAGTCCGTAATAGACCCTTTATTGCTCGTTATGAGTTTTTCGTTCTGCCTGACTAACTATTATTATTATTATTTTTTTTTTTTTTTTTTTTTTTTTTACCCCCGCATGTTGTTTATGTAACCGTAAAACTAAGAAACCTTTGCTGGATGCTGCGAAATATGTACATATTCATAGGAATATAATGACTAAATTCATAGGAATATAAAGACCAAATGAAATAATTTCACACGTATACACATCAAATTTCAAATTTTAAGGTAGGTATCGAGAAATTACTGATAATCATATAAATCACGTTTATACAATCTTGAAATTGTATAAACGTGCTAAGTATATGCATTTTACTGTTGTTATATGGTATGATCCAACATGATCTGAACTTATAGGTATGTATATCCGCGGGCATACCTATGTACCTTCTTCTTGTGTGCATAATGCCTACGTGAGTAATATAGTTGTTCAATGTAGATACAGCAAGTTACCTGGCTGGGCTAGGCTACGGTTGAAAACCAGCGCTGCAGATTGTACCAAATCTGTAGCATTTAGCTGAACTGTGGCCATTTGAACACACACTCCACACCGACATACTCATAATATCTATTGATGTAAATGTAGGGAAAGTTGTTTTAAATACTTGCTAAGGTTCATATAAAATCATGTGTGACGTCGCGGGGACCGCACGGTTGCTAACTTCTCGGCATTGGCATTTCCCTTCCTTGTTCATGCTGCCTGCGTGGAGCCGCGTCGCTGGGCACTCGGCGGTTTGTGGCCTAAAATAAAATTTGCACTTAGGTAAAATCTACTATTGACCGTATAAACGGAAAAGAAAACTTAATGGAAATGTCACTTACCTCTATGGAATGGCCATTAGACTTGCTGGTGGGACCGGCGGCGCCGCTGTTTCGCTTTTAGCGGTGGTGGCAGGGGTGGGAGATGCAGGTGCTACGTGCAAGTATTGTTGTGGGTGGGCCAGCGATTCCGTGAGCTTGGGAATGTTCCCCCCCGGGCGCCACTTCGAATTCGTGTATCTTGGTCAATACACGGGTCGTTGGCTCATCTATGCATAGGTAGGCACTATGGGTGCGCTGTGTCGGCGCTCTGTCTGCGTCCGCGATGGCTCGATTTGTGACTTGCGGCGCGGCGCGTGCGTGCATTGACGTGGAGCGGTCGACACTGATCATAGATTAATATATACTTACTGGAGATCACCCGTGCGCGCCGCGCGCTCGCATTACTAGCGATGAGTCATGCTACTTTATAGTATTATTATGTACTTAACTATGTTTCTGTGTATTTATTTTAGTGGGTGTTATTTTGTATTTTTTTTTTCTATTTGTATTTTTTTTATGTGTGTGTTTAATAAACGTCTTTTCTTTCTTTCTTTCTTTCTTTCTTCAGGGTCGGCAGCACGAGTGTGACGCCCCTGGTGTTGCATACATCCATAGGCCACGGTAACCACTTTCCATCAGGTGGGAAAAGGCTCAGAGGATGATGTTAAATAGTTAGCTTACTAATTGTTTCAAAATTTCACCGACAAACCGTCAGACTTATGTCGGTTCAGTGTACGAGTATGTACCTATAGTGAACTTAAAGGGTATTTGGTTTGTTTGTCACGGCTGATTTAGCGCCAAGCGCCCGCGACGGTGGGACTGTTTCATCTAAGTGGACACTTCAACTCCTCTTTAATGCTCAGCTTGGCGTTATCCGCAATTTGGAACGTAGGCTCTATAGAATGGAAATGGATTCCGTTTAGATTCGAGTAATCACACCTTTATCCCCGGAGGTTTAGGTAGAGGTGAATTAATACCCACATTTTACCAATCATTGTATTCGGTCCCACGTAATAGGGGGTGAGCCTATTGCCTAATTCCGGGCACTATTGTTGGCTCAAGCCATACATCTGAGGCTGAGTCTGGGTTGTAAATATGTCTGATTTTTTTTTTTTTTTTACTGACGTTAAACAGCCGTAGGTATCCCTTAGTTGCATTGTACGACACCGCATGGGAAGAGATGGGGTGGCCCAAATTCTAATCTGCCGGGAACCACGCGGCTGTCGAAATACAATATAAAGAATATTGTATTATATTCTATTTTGACCGTATAACTTCCCAACCTCGACAGGACAGCTTGCAGTCAATCAGGGCCTCGATTCCGCTAAAGCAAAACCACTGTCATACCACAGCCACTGCAAGAATATTCTATTTAATTTTAGCCTTTAATGTTATACCATTATTGTCTAAATTTAAATTACTTTTTGTTGAGTGAATGTAAAAGTGTAGGTAATGAACTTCTTTTCATTTAATTTTGGACTTTTCAGTCTACAGCAATTTATTCTGAAATGGCACTTTTTGGAATATCTGTGGTATTGACTTGGGCCCCGAAAAGCTTGATGGGGCCCGAAAAAGCCCTGTAATTTTCAAATATGTACCTAAATAATAAAAAATCCAACCAAAATCAAACAAAAAGCCAACCTCCTTAGAGTATACATTGCTATAGAGCGCGCCTTACAAGTATGAACTGCTATCACGGGTATGAATAGCACCGAGGCTCCTGGCTCAACCTCAATTAGTAGCAAAACAATACCCATCAAAATGACTTCGCAAATAATATTTAATTCGATATGTTAAATCAAAATTTTATACAACATCGTATTATATTTGTAGTAATAATGACGCAAAAATAACGCAAAATGACGCCATTTTTTTTTTGTATTTTGGCTTTAATTTTATCCATGCATATCAAATCGAACAAAAAACTTCATAACAACAAACTATATTAACAAGTGCATCTATTGATATTTTCGGTAATGCATGAAACGTCACTATAGGTGCGCTATACCATCGCAAAGTATCTGCTAACACTCGGCGCCGAAGACCTGAGTGATAGGCGCGCTCTATATATAATGTATACTCTAAGCCAACCTCACATGCAAGTGACTACAAAATGAGGTTCTTCAAGATAGGTATTGAAAGGTATCTTCAGGGTCTACAGCACGAGTGTAATGCCCCTGGTGTTGCATGCGTCCATGGGTCACGGTAACCACCTTCCAACAGGTGGGCCGTGTGCTTGAATGCCACCAAAGCGTTTTTAAAAAAGGCGGCACTGCTGCAACATTCCAACTGGTACAGATGCAGTACAACTTAATCTTGAAGTTAGGAGTAGGTTAAACGACTGCGTCAAAACAAAGAAAGCAAACGAATAGAAGAATGGACCCAGTCCAAGATTTTTTTTTTTTATATAGGACACGTCAATTTGACTTCGCCTCGCCCGATGGTAAGCTGAAGGCAAACTCTTTGAAAAGTTAAATTGAAAGCATCGGATGTAACCGTAATGTTGATGACATGATGGCAGCTTAATTATAATAGAAAAGGCGTAGTCTATGCCTACCCTAATGACGATATGCATGTACGCAAACTAATAATATTTTTTCTACAGCAAGTTTTTTGTTTGAAAGTCCCTCTCCATACAATATGCTATGGGTGTGTATCGCAGCGTGTGCGCAATTGCGTGCCCACATTGCGATGGGATACCAATCTTGCACTTGCTTTAATAGTGGTACAACATTTACACTCCTTCTGTGGGGTAGCCAGAGATATCCTCTGTTTGATTCTGCCTATCATAAGGCACGATTAGAAGTGAATTATCGCGAAAATTTTAATAATAATTATTGATGTGAAATTGTTAACATACGTTTTTTTACCACTTACATGGCAAACAAGTACATGGCCCACCTGATGGAAAGTAGTTACAGTACCCTATGAACACCAGGGGCTTTGCACTATGTGCTGCCGACCCTTCTTGAAGAACCCCATACTGTAGTCGCTTGGGAAAACCACAGCAGCTATACGTATATTGTTGGATCACGTTACTAGATTCCGATATTTATTGATCGTCAATTTCGCCTATCATCCAAACAGGCCCCTAGACAAGTGGCAATTCGTTGCTCGGCGTATGATGGAATAGAATGACAAATGTATAGGATTTGACGTTTTTGACATTCGTTGACGCCTGTCATATACGTCAAATCCCATACATTTGGCATTCTATTCCATCATACGCCGAGAAGCGAATTGCCACTTGTCTAGAGGGGCAGTTCCGGTTGCATCCAAAACTTAAGGCGGCCACCCACTTACAGTTTATCGAACGACAACCGGATGATATCGGTCTGTCAGTTCATCGCAATAGCCCACTGAAAGTTTCGTATACGATTTTGGACTGACGGATAATATGTGTGTGGCCGCTTGACGATTCCGGTCAGCAAAGACAGTTAAATGCCGGACAGTCTATGGCCGTCGGCATTTTATACGTAATAACATCAGACTAAAAGAATAAAATAATGTTATTATTTTAGTCTGATGTAATAAAATTATGATGACATTGATGACTTAAGGACTGCAGGCCGCCGCCGGACAGCCGAAAAACTGCAGGCGGACTGTTAGTGGGTGGCCGCCTTTATACTTTGGAGTCAGGGGTAAAAACTCCTATTCCTCCTTTCATGAGGATTGGAAGCATACCTACTACAGATTACACTAAATATTTTTATGGAAGCTGTCGTCTAACCCCCTGACTCGAGTAAAAAGTCTCTATCTCTCTATCTAAGTATCTAATCTTCAACATTATCCAGAATTTGGATTGAATGTTTATTTAATATCTTAATCCCTATCTGTTCATTGTCAATCAATATAAGTTAAAAACAGTCACACAATAATTAATATAAAAGTACAGTGGCGTGCTAACAAACTTCGGTCACAAAGTAAAAAGATACAGTAGGCCAACTTTAAACAACACGCGAAAACGCAGGCGTAGATCCAGACGCAAGACACAAACTCGTTAAAAAGACCTTTCTATAAAATTATCTCTCGAGCACAATCCTGCTTCTCACTATCTCATAATAGGTATAAGATCTATATAATCTAATATAATATAAGATTCTCGTGTCAAAGTTCACCTGCACACTCCTCCAAAAGGGCTTGATTTGGTAGGTCTGAGAATTGGCCCTTAAGTATTTTTTAAACTCCTAAGTTATAAGGGCCCCACGCGGGCGAAGTCATGTGCAACAGCTAGTACCTACCTAAAATTATAAATGTAACAGTTAGAATGTTTGGATGTTTGTTATTAAAGACGAATTTTCGCACATGAAATATCATTTTAAAAGGACTGAGGCGAGTTTACTACTATTTTTGACTAAGATGAATATTCACTGAAGCGATTTTACTACAACCCTATCTAACGCCTAATTTTATTTTACACTTTATGGTACGCTACTTAATATATTCGTCATAAAGAAATTAAGAAGACAAAAGCAGTACAAAGGGTGGCCTTATTGCTTTACGCAATTTCTTCTAGGCAACCTTCGGATGGAAATGTATGTTGGTTGGAGTATTTGGCAGTAAGTTGTTGGCGTGTAGTTAAAAGTTATACCTATTATTTACATTCTGCCCCTCTAGACAAGTGGCAATTCGTTGCTCGGCGTATGATGGAATAGAATGACAAATGTATAGGATTTGACGTTTTTGACATTCACGTCATATACGTCAAATCCCATACATTTGGCTTTCTATTCCAGCATACGCCGAGCAACGAATTGCCTCTTGTCTAGGGGGGCTGATATACCTAAATACATAACAAAATTGAACTATAAAATGTGTGTACCTATACTGTCATACATACTGTACAGGTACTAGAGATTCAACATAAAAATAAAACGTGACTATATGAATACATATTTAAAAATATAGATAATTATGTAAACATATAGGTACGTACTTACTTAAATAGATATGATGAAAAACATACATACCTAAATAGGTTCTTGGGCTGTGACAGCAAAAGAAAATTGGTGGAGGGATAGATTTATAGTTTGTATTCCGGGAATAGGCAAATCGTTACGATCGAACTGTGTAGTGTAAATTGCACCGATAAATATATGCATTTGTTCTCGAAAAGATTTCAAAACTGTACCAGACTACTTTTTAAACTGGCCTTCTGTAAGTATTTACACTGTGGTCGTGCATAGCATCCCTCGCAGCCAGTTAACCGTTATAATGTGGTTACATTCATTGTGGTTGTACCACACTCGCTCTCATTAGACTTGTGAAATACATAATCTCTTGCATGTGTTCGCTTCACGCTTAGCTAAATGTAGCGGGGTGGGCAGAGTAACACGTGCAGTTAGCAGTGCTTATACGGATTTGGATTTATGCATAAATGAGTGGTCAGTTGTATCTGTCTATGTTATTAAACGAGTGATTTTTATCTGAATCTGTACTACTTAATAATAAAGCTGTTTGTTTAATTGAAGCACTAATCTCAGAAACTAATGAATGAATGAATGAATTATTTATTTATTAAAACAACAGTGGTTCATTTGTGCTGTATGCATGTATGTGTGGTGGTGCATTTGAAAAAATAATTTTAGCATTTCCATAGAATATGTATCGTTAATATGTTTTGTAAATATTGTATTGACTGTAATCTCCATCTCTCTCTGACTCTTTTCTCCCTCCAATGGTTACTTAGAAGATATTGCCACAATGTGATAAGGCTGCCCTAAAAAGTCAGAATAGTCTAACTACAGAACTTCGATATCGCCAATTTGGTTGTGGAGGTCAGATGACAGTCGCTTTACGGCAAAATCGAAAATCAGCTGCATCACAGTTAGACTGGAAAACCAACCCCAACTGTGTTGGTGAACTTAGTTTTAAGCAGAATTGGACGTCAAAAAGCTGTAACAGTGTTGCACTATTTTGAAAAATAAAGAATTTGAATTTCTTCAAAGAATCTTTCAGACCCTATTAGTAGACTCAAGTACCTTTTTTTTATCGTGCGAAAAATTCCCACGGATACCTCCCCCGCCGGAACCAGAGGAGGAGGTTATGTCGGACTCGAACCGACTAAAACGCACGCCGTGTGTGGGCCGTCGGTTGCCGGAGGTGAGATTGTCCGTTGTCGTAGCCATATCCCTCGCACCCCGGCCGAATAGACTCAAGTACATATTAATCACTTTGTAATATCAGAGACTTGTAGGAAGCAAGCTTTACTGCATAGATAGCTATCTGTGAGAAATCCCTTACATATTATATTGTAACTAGATAACATGACAATGCATGGGTTTTATAACAGTGTGGGCATGAACAATAGCCGTGCATAGGTATAGGACGTGCACACCATTCTATTACAGGCGACGCCATGGGCTGCACTTCCTACACGCCTCGCAATTATTATGCAAATACCGACGTACGTATTACAGTTTACAATGAATATTTCAGTATGCAATGTTGTAACAAAATATGATAGCAAAAAGTCATCATTCTCTGAGCATTTTCTCAACTCACATCGAGTCGGATCATCGAATAATGAAGTGGCCAAAAAAAAAAATCAGTGAAGCGACTGCCATCTTTTTTTTCATCGTGCCCAAAATTCCCCATGCACCCTCTCCCTCATCGGAGCCAGCGGGGAAGGTTATGTCGGACTTGAACCGACTAAAACGCACGTCGTCTAGTGGCTCTGAAAGTGACTGGCGATATTATAGTTCTTTAGTTAGAGCAATAGACTTTAAGGCTCTAACGACATGTAACAAATGCTCAAAACACCTATTGAGTACACACTTGTATGAGTAGGTAGGTAGGTACTTAGTAGGAAAAACGTCATGTCGTTTCCCGCCCAGAAATTGAACCCAAGACTTTACAGACGGTATAAATCGAATAGTCATACTGAATTTCGAAGTTCAAAATAGCGATGAACTGTAGCCCTAAAGTACCGAAACGCGACACACGCTAGTGCGAAAGTGCGCCACATCGATACCCATAATTTCGAATGTTTTCCACCGCGAAACACGGTAGTGCGAAAGTATTCCACATCGATTCACACATTGTCGAACGTATTCCAGCGCGATGCACGTCAGTGCGAAAGTCTAGTAAATGCGAAGGCATGCCACATACTCACACATCCTATTTTCTGCTAACTCGAAAGCTACAATTATGAACTTCAGATCAATTTTTAGTTCATTTAGTACGTATATTAGAATGATTTCTAAAGAAATTAGGTACGTACACTAAGAATATAATAAAAAACTTTTTATTGTACCCCAATTACATTTTGTTGCATTTAATTATAAATAACCTAATCTAATTCGTAACTTTTACTTAAAATAATTCTGGAAAACAACAAAACTGCGCCTGGTATTTTTTTTTTTGGTAATTTAGTATACATTATACAACAAAGCCAGTTTTTTTTTTAATATATCGATGTTGTATCTTTTTGTTGGTTAATCATTAAATTTTATTCACCCTTATTTTTTTAATTATTCCGCTTTTGACACTTATATAAAAACTGACGTTGTTCTGATATTAATTCAAGTTCCAGAAAATCTATAACTTTAGACACTCACACAAAACATCGATTCGTCAATCATCGATTTACAGCAAACATTTCTGTGTAAAGCAAGAAGTAGCATGCCTTCGCATTTACTAGACTTTCGCACTGACGTGCATCGCGCTGGAATACATTCGACAATGTGTGAATCGATGTGGAATACTTTCGCACTACCGTGTTTCGCGGTGGAAAACATTCGAAATTATGAGTATCGATGTGGCGCGCTTTCGCACTAGCGTGAGTCGCATTTCGGTACTTTAGGACTACAGTTCATCGCTATTTTGAACTTCGAAATTCAGTATGACAGTCATAAATTATTGTTGGTGTGGAACTGAGTTCTTATCTTAACGTAATAATGTACCTACTGCCATCTGTGCAAATTTCAAAAATGTAAATTTCTTTCACCCCTCAATAGATGGCGTTACTATCAACTTTATGTAGCATTCAGTGTGGTAAATCAATTCACGTTCCCCCACAGAGATGTCGCTTTAACTAGCTTTCAATGAATCAGTAACCGCTGCCGCGCTGACTACTAACCGTGCTTAATAATACTACTACCCTCAAGAAGATGGCGCTGTTATACAAAAATACAAAAGGTTTTGAGCGATTTCGATTTTACTTTTTTATTAAGATTTTTTTATGCAATGCGTCTTCTCATCATCATCGCTAGCTCTAATCCCAGTTACATCCAAAGCTTGTACTTTTGGTAGGGATCCACCATTAGCTACTTATCTTGGCCTAGCGACGTCCGGATAACCCCCCAACCCTGAAACGATAACCTGGATTAGAGTCACATCCGTCAACCAGCAGGTGTACCGGCTAGTAGAAAAGGTTATTTTGACCCTCAAAGGGCTTGGTGGGGTCCAACTTCCAAGTTACATCCTTAAGCGCCCTCTATCTATAACACAATAATACTACTTGGTATGATTCGTTCCTGAGTTTACTGCGCTGCTACTGGTCGAAAGTCGCTTGCAAACGCTGTTTTCTTCGCAGTACATAAGTATGTTTTTCGTTTAAGCTATTCAAGGTGGCGCTCTTATATTTTTTAAATATGCGTAGAAATTGCCAGAATGTAGGTATGTATCCATTGAGCGGTTGCCCGTTGCCGCTAGAACAAAATTGTGCAAGAATCACCAAAATTACGTTTTTAAATCATCCGTGTGGTGACGGAGAAAGAATACAAGTATCTCCACCCCATCCCATCCGAAGGGTGTCGTAAGAGACGACTAACGGAAAAATAAGCAGACGATCACTGCGAGAGAAGGAAAACTCGAAAAAAAAAAACCCTGTGCCAACGTGGCCAGCGTGGAAACAGTAGGCCAGTCTCCCAACATGTGAGGCCTATGTCCAGCAGTGGACTGCAATAGGCTAATTGATTGATTGACGTTTTGAAAACGTATAATTTCAAAACGAATACTTATAAAATCAAACTAGAAGTGAAATTTCACAAAAACGTAGGTTTTTAACGTACAGAATAGGTGGGTACAAAAGGATATTTTACGTTTTTCTTTCTAATTGAATTGAAATCACGCGTTTAATATGGTGGCGTTACTGAGGAGTTACCGGCCCCAGGTTCATCTTAGACGAGACCGTTTCACGAATTATCGCGCTTGCTTGCCACTGCCACAATACTCAAAAGATATTCAATATAAATTTCGCATTCGACTACATAATGCAGACGGAGCGTGCAAAACGGGACGAATAAGATTGATCTTCTTTTACATATTCGCTGTACTCGACACGGGCCACCTTATCATATCATCTTCTTCTGGCATTGTTGCAGGCTGCCTGAGACTTTCACCTTGGAGTCTAGAAACTAGTGTTGCCGATCAATAGTCGACAATCGATTATTAATCGATATTCTATCGATAGTCAGGCTATCGTGGAACAATCGATAGACCTATCGTTAGTATCGATACTATCGATAGCTCAGAATGAGACAATACTATCGAATGAGGGCAATACTATCGGTACTATCGATAGTATTGTAGCTCACGAAGAATAAACAATCGATAGTATCGATAGTATCGATTGTATTGCAACTCACGATACTATCGATTGTTTTAGACTATCGATAATTTGCCAATTTACAATAGTATTTTCATCATTATAGACACTTACCATGTTAGATACAATTGGACTTCACCTCACCTGATGGTAAGCGGAAGGTAGTCTTCAGCTTACCATCAGGCGAGGTGAAGTCCAATTGTAAATTTGTAACATGGTAAGTGTCTATAATGGTGACCCTTTTTTCCGAGACTTTGCCTTCAGCTTACCATCAGGCGAGGTGAAGTCCAATTGTAACATGGTACGTGTCTATAATGATGACAATACTATTGTGAATTGGCAAATTATCGATAGTCTAAAACAATCGATAGTATCGTGATCTGCAATACTATCGATACTATCGATTGTTTATTCTTCGTGAGCTACAATACTATCGATAGTATCGACAGTATTGCCCTCATTCGATAGTATTGTCTCATTCTGAGCTATCGGTAGTATCGATCGATACTATCGATAATCGGTAGTATCGATCGATACTATCGATAGGTCTATCGATAGGTCTATCGATATGATGCCGTTATTCAGATGAAAACAATCGATAGTAAAACAATCGATTTTTCGGCAACACTACTAGAAACAGCTTTTTCCTTCTCCTCTTCTTGGCTTCTTTGAGATTGACTGCCGTTTGATCAGCCAGTTCTGAAAGTAAAGATTTCGCCAGACCCTTGTCTATCAGGCAGTGCAGGTGAGGTTGACTTGGCCCTGATGGTCCTAGTGTGGCCCCAAACATGGCCCACCTCAATGGGAACGAAGCCTAACATTCAAGATTAAAGATTCAAACAAGGCGCCAGTTCACCTTAACTAAGCTAGTAGAGTTAATAAGTTCACAGCACGCTGCTAATTAATTCAAACCATTAATTAGAACTTTATCGATATCAGATGTTATTAGAGCAAATATAGAAGCAATATGGGCTCATTTATACGCAAACTTAGTTACAATAAACTGCTACACCTCGGGACTTAAATCTTGGACCTAAGTTGCAAGACAAACGAGGTCATAGAGCGATTGTTTTGAAACAATCTAATTATTAGGGAATTTGCGCTCGTCCACCGCAGTAGCACCCCGTGCTGTCCTCAAAATATAACATACATAACATAACATAAACTCACGCCCATATCCCAGGCAGAGGTGCTAGCACCCACATTTCGCCGTTTATGTTTAGGTCTCAATGGTGGCGAGCCTATTGTCATTAACCGGGCACTTATAAACCTGCGATAAATACACACATAACTTCGTAAAGCATCGAAAAGTCATTGGTGTGTGCCATGGTAAAACCTGGGATCGAACCCGAGACTTCGTTTCAGCAGTCCATTACCCATACCACTAGGCTACCGCGGCGTCCTAAGAAACTTATACTGCGCGTGTAGAGTACGGTGTACCTACATTTTATGTCCAAGTTATATGTCTCGAGGTATACATACGTAACTTTAGAATGTGGGCTCCGCTGTGGGATGCAAAGATAATATCTGTCTTATTACTTTCTGTTACGCATAGTTGGCAAATGTGGGCGCTAATACCACGAATGTAACAAAATCATATCTACTATGGGATATTAAAATGAAGTGGCAGCGTGGTTCCCGGCAGAGTAGAATTTGGGCCACCCCGTCTCCTTCCTTGCGGTGTCGTATAAGGCGACTAAGGGTTAGGGCTGTTTAAGGTGATTACATACGCGAATGACTTTCACCATACAAATGCTCAAGGTCATATTTGAACCGTAAAGATCAGTAAAACTAATTTTAATAGATAACTTTATAGGCGACGTTTACTAACTAAGAAGATCACGTCATGCTAATTAATACACTTATTTAACATACATGTGTGAAATTTTAGATTATTTGGATACATATATATTGTAGAAAATATTTGGTTTCATAAGAAAGAGTAGAGTGATGTTCAGAGCCTCTTTTCAACTATTTCCTCCTTTTTTATTTAATTTATGAAAAGAAGAAGTTATTCTGTATATCTTGTAGTATGCAGGCATGTAAATTCCAGATCTGTAGGTTTTATAGTTATTAAGAAAAACGGTTTCGAAAATACCGAATTTCGATGCTGATTTGATTCGGGGAGATATAATACAGCCCAGGCTCAGCCTCAGATACATGGCTCGAGTCAACTATAGTAGTGCCCAGAATACGGCAATAGGCTCACCCCCCATTGCGTGGGACCTAATACAATGATTGGTAAAATGTGGGTGTTAATTCACCTCTGCCTAACCCTCCGGGGATAAAGGCGTGATTGTATTGACAAAAAAGGATGTTTTTGTGATAACGTCCAAACTAGGAAGTCGGAAGGCTCTGTATGTAGCCTCTATCACCATCTATGTATGAGGCTATTTAGATAACTGGTTATGAAAACCAGTTTAAACAATCAAAAATTGAATTCTGTAGCTAATTCATAGCTAGTTATGAAACGAGGAGTTAAAATGTGCTTTTTTCGATATTTTTTTTCAACGCTTTTTTCGAGAAAAGGATATTATAATATGCATCAAGTAGTCAATAAACCAATTTCCGCTCTAGCATGCAAGCAGTCTTTGATAAACTGAAGTTTAAATACATCAGACGATCCCAGGATATTCAATTAATAGTCGTCTCTACAGGCTTTTAACATAGGTCTAACTATGTTTTTCTACTGGGTAGGCTTACTACGACACAGCCGCATTTTCGGTTCGAAGTTTCGGAGAATCGGTTCCATGGAACACTTTAATAAGCTTAAATAAGTTTAAATCCTACCTGAAGAATTTTAAAGCTACTTCAGGGTACATTCAGCATCAGATCAATCTTGACTAGCAAAGTGCACAAAATGATCTTAACACCTACTAAAGGTTTTTATACCAAATTGTTGTGTAGTGAGTTGAGAATTGTGGTGAGTAACCGATATTTCAACGCTGTTTCAAGTGCTCGAGCAACTACACAAAAAGAATACAATATCATGTACTGTTATGTAATATATATATAATGTACTTATTAATGAACTAGCTGACCCCGCGAACTTCGTACCGCCTTTTTTTTAAATTGTTCTCGCCGTAAGAACTATCCTCGTACTTCAGGGAATATTCTAAAAAAGAATTAGCGAAATCGGTTCAGCCGTTCTCGAGATTTGCGCTTAAAAAAATAAATTCCTAAATGTGTTGCACATTTAGGAATTTATTTTTATATAATAGATTGGCAAAAGGCTCGCAGGATGACGATAATGATCAATATTCAAATCATGCTTACCCATAAAAATGTACCTTAGTTAAATACTGTGGTATTATGATTTGATTTAACCAAAGGTCCCGCTTGAAACTTTGAGAATTCGTGACCTGAATAACAAAGATTCTTTGCAACAGTATGTAACAATTGAATGAAACGTTCACCATCGAACGAATGAGCGTATACTTTTAAGCTATTGCATAGCTTTTATCGCGGGCCTTGAGCGTGGAGACCGAATCCAGAAATTCCGTAACGAAAAATGGTAACACCTCCGAGCTCGCACGAACAGAGCCGAGCTGCTCCGAAGTAGCTTCGCTTAACGTAAGTAATTATAATTGCATAAGTTGTTAGTTTTCAAATTCAAATTCAAATTCAAATTCAGACTCGGATTCGGACTCGGACTCGGACTCGGACTCGGACTCGAAGTCCGAAGTCCGAAGTCCGAGATCCGAGATCCGAGATCCGAGATCCGAGATCCGAGATCCGAGATCCGAGATCCGAGATCCGAGATCCGAGATCCGAGATCCGAGATCCGAAATCCGAAATCCGAAATCCGAAATCCGAAATCCGAAATCCGAAATCCAAAATTCAAATTCAAATTCAAATTCAATTATTTATTATAATTGCATAAGTTCATAAAAAATGCTATGCAATAGCTTTACCGCGGCAGTCCCCGAGTGTCACACGTCTTTTTTTTAATATTGCATCTTAAAAGTTCATCATCTTCTTCATCTTCATCCTAGCGTTAATTCCCAGTCGCATCCGAAGCTTTCGCCTCGGAGTCTGGGGTCCGCTTTACCAGTCTTAACTACAGATTTGGCTAGACCTCGATATTTTCCGTAAAGTTCATCATCATTACAGTGTTAGTCTCGGTTGCATCCATCTTTAACTATGAAGTCCGGAGTTCAGTCTTAAGAACTCAGGGTCTCCTTAGTGTCTCGGAGAGCACGTTAAGCCGTCGGACCTGGCTGCCATACGAACATTTATGACAGTCGTTACGTGTAGTTGGAGCCCTCAAAAGTCCGACTAGTCTAACTACAGAACTTTGATAATGCCAATGAGTTGTGGAGGTCAGATGACAGTCGCTTCACAGAAAATATTGAAGTTCAACCGCATCGCAGTTAGACTGGAAAGCCGGGTCTAACTGAGTGGGGATAAGGCGAGGATGATGATACCCCATAAAATTTTTTTAAAGCAATAGTACTACTTAGTACCTAAACGAAAATATTAGTATACCCGTTAGCTGTGCTAGGAGTGCTTTCTCATCGGTAGTGTAGTGGCCAGGATTCGAACCCGGGACTTCACGATCGTAAAGCCGGCTCCATAACCACTAAGCTACTGACGCTCAAAGAGCAAAGATAGCACAAATTAGGCTTAGTCTGGGTCTCAAAAGACGAATGTAAGTAATATAATATCCCAATGTAATGAAAAAAAAAAAAAAATTACTTAACTTTTTTATCAATTTACATGTGTAATGTTTATACTACGAAAAATTCTACTTGTATAATCCAGATACGAGCCTTTTGAGTGAGGGTAGAATGAATTATTTACATTGACGCTTAGCACGCTCACACAAATTGTGACTAAGTGCAGGATGTTGCACGTGATCATATTAACCTCAGATTTATAGCGCGAACAAACAGTCTTGATATTTTAGCTATTATTACACTTGAAATAATTTTCAAGCATTTAGTATGCTAAACTAAACAAATTATTACTTTATATAATATTTATTTTATTTTATATATATTTTATTTTATATAATATTACTTTCCAATCCTATCCTACTAATATTATAAATGTGAAAGTTTGTAAGAATGGATGTGTGGATGTGTGGATGTTTGTTACTCTTTCACGCATAAACGACTGGACCGATTTTGTTGAAATTTGGTATGTATATAGGTTATACCCTGGATTAACATATAGGCTATATATCAGCGATGAACGGGATCAGAATTCCACGCGGGCCGAGCCGCGGGCAACAGCTAGTTTAAAATAATAGTATTACACTGTTCTCCATCCGAGAGTAAACATACAGCCCATGACAAAGTGCCTGCTAGATGGTAATGGGCTCGCCTCCTATTACGTGGGACCGAAAATCATGGTTGGCGAAATGTGGGTGTTAACACGCCTCCGCCTACCCCTTCGGAGATTTACAGTCGTGAGTATGTATTGCACTACCAGTGGTCAATTGAACCAAATCATGCTTTAATTTTACTTAGGCAAGTTTAAGGCTCAATTGCGAAGCAGTTAGCAATGTCAATATAAATGCTCGCATATACAGAATCCCATTTCCCTCCAAGAATTTCACTAAGGAAATCTAGCAAGTCAACTCTCTATGACTAACAGAAATGTCATACCAATAACCCATAAAATGAGCGGGTCGTGATTGAGGATTTGATACATACAGGGTGGAAGATGTTAACCTTACCTACCGAGGGAAAGTACTCTAAATACTGGAGATTTTCTGATCTGGAATCTGGAGAATTTCACTCCAATGAAACATTCCATTATTTATATAAAGAATCAAACCGCATTACTTTTTTGCATTGCATTGCAAGAGTGCTTTTTCTACACCTTTGTTGCGGGTACTCTATCCTTTTCTTTAGCATAAATCTTCTTCCTCCTAGCGTTAATTCCCAGTCGCATCCGAAGCTTTCAGCTCGGAGTCTGGGGTCCGCTTTTACCAGTCATAGCTACAGATTTGGGTAGACCTCGATATTTTCCGTGAAGCGATTGCCATCTGACCTCCACGACCTAATGTTAACATTAGGCGATATCGAAGCTTTGCAGCTAGACCGTTGTTTTTTTTTTGAACTTTTTAGGGCACCAACTACCCGTAACGACTGCCATAGATGTTCTTATGGCAACCGGGACCGACAGCTTAACGTGCTCTCCGAGGCACGACCAGACCAATGCAAATACCCATATTTAATGCACACAAATATTTGCACTGAGCGGGGATCGAACCCGCGCCTCCTGCGTAGCGGCCGCGTTCACTATCGCTACGCCACGGAGACTGTCGCCACTTTTCTTTAGCATAAATACGTATCATAAATCGGTTTCGTAAATCTTCTAAATAATAAATGTTAATTGAAATTAAATAATGATTAAAAGATGGAGAAATTTTGTCAGCTACCATTTAATTTTAATCATCTCAAAATAAGTGAACTTTGGTTTACAACCAAGGAGCATGTATTGATTTGGGAATCAAAGTAATGATGCTTTCATATATTCACAAGAGGGTTTAATCAACAGCTTTAGACATATGACTGAAGATGTGACTATTAAATTTAATATGGGAGTGAAAATTAATAATTCATAGTAATTTCTTACCGCAGTCTCGTTGTTCTTGACCCACATCACATCACACTCAAAGGCAGGCTGCTTCACAGATCTGTATTGAATTTAGACTGTTTGATTTATAATTATTACATAATTTTAGTTATTTATATACGATTTTTATATAATATAATATGTGAATCAAATTTTAAGAGGATTAATAACTTACTTATCGTTCAAAAATATTGTCTATACTAAGCGTCAGACTTGCGAATTCCAGTCAAAAAGTACTTATGCACGAAAATATCTCGGACTTCTGTCGCGACCTTTCATAGAATTATAATAGTTGCTAGATAGTCCACTTAAAAAACTATGTAACGGTCTACTTAAATTATTAATATGATAAAATAGCAGCCGCGTTGCGTCATCATAGGGGGTTGAGAGATACGTGGGAAGTCTATCGGTGTTCGTTGAAGTAGTGGTCGTGATTGGCATAAATTTTTGACAATTTTGCCATAGGCTTTCCTCTCAAGATTCGGAGGTCTGAGGGCAATCGATCCCGTAGCCAAGATACCTGCCATAAGGAGGAGAAAGCGTAGATCATAGGACCCCTGGACTTCCAAATACATGCTTTGGATCCAACTTTAAAAATCGGATAATTTAATTTCATGAAAACAATTATGAAAGTAGAAGAAGCGAAAGACGTATGTCAGAATCGTAGCAAGTGGGAAACTGTGGTCTTTGCCTACCCCACTGGGAAAGAAGCGTGACTGTATGTATGTATGTAATTTTATTTTATTTACGAAATATCAAACATCACCAACTCACTTACTTCCTCTTAGCGTTAATTCCCAGTCGCATCCGAAGCTTTCAGCTCGGAGTCTGGGGTCCGCTTTTTACCAGTCTTAACCACGGATTTGACTAGACCTCGATATTTTCCGTGAAGCGATTGTCATCTGACCTCCACAAGCCAATGTTAACATTAGGCGATATCGAAGTTTAGCAGTTAGACCGTTGTTTTTGGATTTTTGAGGGCTCCAACTACCCGTAACGATTGCCATAGATGTTCTCATGGCAACCGGGACCGACGGCTTAACGTGCTCTCCGAGGCACGACCAGACCAATGCAAATACTCATATTTCATTCACACAAATATTTGCACTGAGCGGGGATCTAACCCGCGCCTCCTGCGTAGCGGCCGCGTTCACTACCGCTACGCCACGGAGGCTGTCATCACCAACTCACTATCATTTGATAAAGTTAGTAGTCGAGTATCAAGATTATAGCGTCTTCCTAACACACATTCGACAGCCATTTTGTTTAGTACGGTTTTGAATAAAAAATAAAGATTCATTATTATTAGATACTATATGTAAGTACTGTCGTTTCTCTTCTCCGCCTTGTGAGAAACACGTCGGTTTGATAGACATGGCGCCATTTCAAAATAATTACAATCAAGGAATACAAAATTAACAAACAGTACAACTCCGTGACCACAGGGAAATTCAGTCAGTAAGGGGTCGCCTCCCCTTCTCTCCTTGATATACTGATTCTTTTTTATTCTATACATACATTCACGTCGAAATTCACGAAGTGGTAGGCAGAGCTTCTGAACAACCTAGGTGAATGGGTCATCTTAGAAAAATCTAATCTATACTATAAAGAGGTAAAGTTTGAGGTTATAGGGAGAAATATAGATTTACTAATCCGATTTTGGAGTAGAATAAAACCACCCCATCTCTTCCCATAGTTGTCGTGGAAGGCGACTTACACCCGTATTCACAAACAATACTTCGCTATGCGTACTACCAAAACTGTGCAAAGAACGACAAATTCTCAGTGCGTTCGCTTTGGCAAGCCTTTTTATTCATTGATAACACTTAAGTAATACTTCGTTGAGGGAACGCACTGCGTTAGATACTGCTCCGTGATGTTTGGGAATTAATTTTACCAGTCCTATGCGCTCGAGCACACTATGAGACCTCACAGTGTTGTTTGTGAATACGGGTGTAAAATTCGACGATAAACATACAGTCTATGCCTGCTTGACGGTTATAAACTCACCCTCTATTACGTGGAACTGAAAATCATAGATGGCGAAATGTGGCTGTTAATAAACCTCTGCTTACCTCTTTGGGGATTTACAGGATATACATGCATGTATCTCCTGTCAAATATTTCACCACATTTTTTCAACTAGGTATACCTTGATTGTTAGATCAAAATATAGTCGTGTGAACGCCAGTTCAGTGATTTAATAGACCCTTGTAATTGCTTACCCCTAAACGAACTCAGGCGTGCTAATATGTTCAGAATAAAGGTACGATTTCGAATATGACCGCATACGACAACTGCAGACGCACGCAGCACATACGCGAAAGGTCTCTGCATACGTAACGGGTTTTTTCACGGACGGGACTTGACGTGAAGCAAAATGTATGCGGCCCGTCCCGTCCGTGGCCCCGTGACATATGCATTGCCGCATACATTTTGTATAAAACGATATTTCCAAAACTTCACGTCCCGTCCCGTCCGTGGAAAAAACCCGTTACGTATGCAGAGACCTTAATTCATTGCGGTTTCTCAATGGTCCCCTTTATCCGTATCGGAGTTTAACAAGTAATGGGTACACTGTATGTGCTGCATGCGTCGGTAGTTGTCGTATGCGGTGGGCTTCAGAATCATACCTATATCACAAATAAGTCTCGGTATTTACGTAAATTACCTGCACTTTACCAAAAGCACGTTTTCTATCCGCAATCTGTTCAAATATTGGGAAAAGTGTCATAAGCGCTCATAACTGCGCACATTTTTCATATTTATTTACACGTTTATCGAGAATATTGATAGAAGAGTTTATTTTTTTAATAAATCACGGGTATTTTCTGGTGATTAATATGTGTATTAACGCTTATGATTCATAGATATTTATATGTTTCAATTTGTTTTCGGTCTCAATTAATAGGGGATGAACTATCTATCTAACGCTTTATGTATTTTTTTTTATATAAGACACGTTAATTTGACTTCACCTCGCGTTATAAGCTGAAGGTAAAGTCTCAGAAAAGAGAATCGCCATTATAAGCACGTACCATGTTACAATGGTGGCATTCACTTTGATTGAGGCTCAGCCACGACGCACATAAACAAGAAAAAGCTGACTCCTGACTCCAAGGTGGAAGCTTCGGATGCAATCCGAACGGTGATGGAATCTGAAAAAAAGAACACCCAATTGACGTCAATAAGCCTGTCTACTATCTCGTTCAGATTTAGCTAGATTAATTTGCTAATCTCGCTCCTATTTTCTATAAGATAGCGAAAAATCGCTCTTACGATATTTTTTACAATATCATGATGACAACAATGTAGCTATAAAAAGTAAGTAAACACGTAGAAAATAGTTGTTAAAACGTCAGTGGGCGAACGTAAATGAATTATCTCAAACACAGCGGACGTGATTCCGCTACCATCTAAGGCAAAGGTTCTCAAAGTTTCGATTGGTTAAATTGGTAATACGTTTTATGGACAATGAGTGAAAACATCCCTACCCACGATTCTTTTTCTGAACCTTTTCCCAGTTCAGTTGGGATCGGTTTTCCAGTCTAACTGTGATGCGGCTGAACTTAGATATTTTCCATGGAGTGACTGCCATCTGACCTCCATAATTTTAAACATATGTCAGTCGAAGCGTCTAGAGGATGGATAATTTTTTACTATGGCCACATACTTCAAATCAATGGGGTTAGATTTTATAGCGTCTTGTAAGATAGATGTTGTTTACAATCGAGATAAAAACTTATAAGTATAAAATAATTTGATTTCTAGAAAACGCTAACATAGGCGTTATAAATAATATATGTCATTCTGTCTGAATTTCAAATATGTATGCTGCCCGTGGTCTTTTTGTAAACACTCCTAATTGTCAAGTGTTTTTTTAGCAAACACATTATTATGGAAATATACAAGTTTGAATTGAATTGAATTAATTAATTTTTACAGATAGCAGTTCAAATCATTTTCTACCTACTATTTAACGGATGATGCTGTGACGTGATTGGGAGGTCAAATGCCAGTCGCTTCCCCGTAAAAGTCACATCAGGAGGAGAAGCGCTAAGACCCCGTGTTCTGAAAAGGCGTTGGATGAAATCGGAACTACTGGTGGGATGACAATGAGGTACGCTGCTCAGAACTCTATTATTTTATTAGTAAATATTTTAGAGAGGAAGTATGTATTGGTTTGCTGTAGTTAATTTTGTAAGGGTTGGTCCTAGTGCTTAAACCCGTTCCGAAGATTTGAGGCAACTTTGCCGAATTTTTGAGAATTTTTGTCACACATTACTACTATTCTTGTTGAGCTGTCTTACTATGTTCAATTGTTTGGGTTACCTCAAACAATTGAATTGAGTGAACTATTGAGTGGGGTTGAAATTAATAATCAGCTACCTCATGGTAAGGTGAGGCTCGCCACTTTTGTATAATGATGACTGACTGAGGGAAAAGGTGATATTATTTTAGCGGGGCAGTAAAATCAGAGCAAAAAGAACAACAACCAAAAGGTCGATTATAAAATTTTAATTTTAGAATTGCTCTTAATTTAAGTAGGTAACAATTTATATCGATGCTATTAACTAAGTAATTTAACATCGATGTTTAAAACTTCTTGATTTTTTTTTATACCTTAGGTGGCAGACAAGCACACGGCCCACCTGATGGGAAGTGGTTATCGTGGCCTATGGATGTATACAACACCAGAGGCGACACACTCGCGCTGCCGACCCTAAAAAAGCTTTAAAAGCTCTCACAAAGTTATTTTCCCATCTCTGTAATCCGTGTGAAACTTTGAGCACCTTTGTCCGCTCCGGTGTCGGGCCCTATATAAACTGAGGCTACAGATCAGCGAGCACCATTCGGCGAGCAACAGGTAGACAAGGTAAGTGAAGCCTTCTAACACACTGTCGCTATTTTCGTATACTCCTGAAAATGTTTCTTATTAATGACATGATAACAGAAAGTGATTTTTTAGGGAATATTAAATAAATAGCACAGAATAGATAGTAGTACTGATAATAGTTTTTAGGGATACAAGAGTTTTTTTAAAAATGTTGGGCTATTTTGTGGTTCATTTGCAGTTTGTAAATTAATATAATCGAGGTATGAACTGTGTCCTCAAATTCCACCGTGTTAATATAATTTATAATATTATTTTTATTTAGTTATTTAAATGTATATTTTATTTTTAAACGCAGAATAGCACGTTTTCGCTTTGCGTTAGATAATAAATTACGGAATTGATGTAGGTAATAATTATAGTGATTTTTATATGATTTTTCAATTTGAATTTAATTTTATTGTACTGTAACTCTATTTAATCTTTGTTTATCTTTCAACTGAAAAAGCCTTTTATATATATATTTAAACTCATTATTAATGTGACGTAATTTAACATTTAGGTAACTACATTAAAACTATCGTAACCAGACGTAAATAATCCAATATTGGTGTAGTGTTTGATTGTTTTTTTTTTTTGTAAAACATTTCCATAAATTAATCTCTTACATATAAATGACATAATTTTGTCAGATTCTGCGGTGATTATGAAGAATATGAGCTCCCATGGCCATGTACCTATCTCTCAAAAGTAATATACATATTATTATTATGAGTTGATATATTCCATGCATATAGAATTCTTAATAGTGTTTCAAAACAGTAACCTACGAGTGCTACAAAATTTTCACAACTTTAGCCAAGAGTTTCAAAAGTTTTTGACGATGATCCACTAGCAGATTTCGGGTAAAATTTCACCTACCACATAAATATTAAGGAAAATTTAAGAAAAGCATGTGTGAAAGCGGGGACCTGTGTATTTAAAAGCCAACTCATAATATAGTTGAATTTATCTTTATAATAAAAATCATAATCCTCCTGACTTTACCGTGGTCGGGTAATAATGATTACGTACACTCAACAACATAAGTTAATTATCACTAAAATATATACAAATCTTTTTGAAATTGGAATCCACGTATCAATAATGTTTTATTTTTTTCATTATTTTATGAGATATTTATGGGCCATAGTGATCAATAAATTAGAATTAGTTAAGCTACTTCTGTTGTTGACTGTACGAGTCTTGTGAATTTTAAACAGGATAATTGTTGTAATGCTTTGAAACTGAGATAATTTTTGTGATTTACTTTGTGGCCCAAATAAATAAGGATAAATTTGAAATTGAAATTTTGAAACTCCAGCCAACCGTTGCCTGTATAAGGCAGTTTAAAATTCTAAACAAAGCTTTCAATATGATAATATAACGTCAGTAATATTCACTTCAACGTGCTCTTTACATATCGCCACTTTGTAGAGAGCGCGTTGCCGGTAATATCCTATTTTCTACCCAACGATGTAAGCTTGATGAGTACTAAAATATTTTTAAAAGGAGAAGAAGTGAAAAAGATATGCCGGGATCATAGTAACGTGTGGTTTCTAGCTACCCCATTGGGAACTGTAACTGTAAGTGTGTACGATGTAAGCTTTAATGGACAAAGTGATGAGCTATTATGGTATATAAGTACCGCTACGTGCTAAGTTTTGTAGAGGAGGTAGGATACGTCGGTATATTCGTCCTAATCGAGCAGTCCAACTGGGGAAGTACCTTCGCCCTACAGAAGACCGTGGCTTAATAACCTCGTGTTGTGTTTCCGACGGTGAGAGATTTTGTGCTGTCATGTCAGTGGGAAATCCAAAGGCTATGTCCTACTTATCTTTTGCGCTGACGGCACAGAATCTCTCTGTTCTTACAGGGTCGACAGCACGAGTATGACTCCCCTGGTGTTGCACTCGCCCATAGACGGTAACCTCTTACCATCAGGTGTGCTTGTCTGCGACCTAAATATTATATAAAAAAAAGTCAATATGTAGGTTAGTATGTCGATCTGACTTAGGTAGGTACAATTAGGCTGAATTCAAAACCATTTGAGTGAAAGAGCCCCGTTTAATACAAGTACCTAATATAATCGAGAGGTAGTGGGTCTATTGCTGTCAAGCCGGCACTTTGCCATGGGCTGTATGTTTACTATCAGATTGAGAACAGCCCTATCTCTTATTTGCTTTCTACGAGACCCACGAGACGATATGAGGTGGATCTATTCTAAAGTTTTAGCAATTTCTCCATAACAACACAGATTAATATACCTCTGCCTCTACTTAGTAGATATAAGCGTAATTATAGAAAAGAGAGCAACTTCCTTACTCTAATGATTACAAATTTGAACCTATAACACAATAATGGCCCACTATTCTCAGATTTTAAATAAAATCTTGCCAAGAAACGCTATTAGGCTAATTACTTCTACATTGAAACAAGCTTAACGTTCGCGTTATTGCATAAAAACACAGTATAAAAACCTTTTTCTATGAAAACGAAGAAATAATGTTGCTAGATATGAAAATCGTATTTCAAGATGGCTTTGAAATGTTGACGACTTAAGACGTTTAGGTAATTCCTGGTAATTCATGGATATGGATATAGCTATTTAAAATCCTACAGAAAGTGATGATGATATTCTGACTTCGTATTGTTTTTGTATCTTTCTTGGGCCGACCGTAAGCCGATTCACGTACTTTAACTGAAAAGGTTCTTTTTAAGGCTATCCCCTCAGGGTTGGGTTGGCAGGTCAAACGGCAGTCGCTACGAAATTCATAAGAAAGTATTACAAATACGGCGTCTACGCCGACTATGGTTATGTTTTTCTTAGTATGTTCAAACAATTCTTGTAATTAACCTCTATATTATAGAAGTTTGTGTAGGTATGCTAGGCATTATCTAGTAACTGGGGTATGTGGTTGTATGTCTGCCGTTTGAACTCTCAACACTGCGAGGAAAGACTGCACCTGAGTTTCATCCATTGCTTAGCAAGTGTTATAGGGTGTACATGACTAGGGTCAGAAAAAAATACAAATCTGACAGTTCATTTGTCAAATGATGTGACATTCGATATTCAAAAATATAATTTTAAACCGTCGCGATCCATGATACGATCGTTTAAAGGGTCTTTCCCCTTTGCCCTTTTGTGTGCTCGCAAGTGGCTAACAAGTTCAACCAAGTGTTCGAGAAAATGTGCAGAATATGTACTTCCGAATCGGGTTACTATCTCGATAATTTGTGATACAGCTGCATTTTATAGTACTAAGGAAGCTTACACAGGTTTTTGGACAACCACATTTTTTGCAGTAGCTGTATAACATACAGCTATTGCAAAAAATGTCATTGAATTTTAGACCTAACTGCTATGTTGTTAAAGTCTAAAATGAAATGGCATCTTGTAGAGTGGATGGAAAAAAATGTCATGAACTCTTTTTCATTTGATTTTGGACTTTGAGCGTATATCAATAAAGGTTATAATTTAATGAAATTGTTGCAGTGTCAGTTATATTAGTCAATTAGCAGAATCGAACTTCTGAGTCATAAACTTGAGTGAGGCTTTTGGTCGCTTGCAGCAACAGGTTTAGGCACAATTGAACGTTGCAAGTTGTACTTGAAGGGTTGGGAAAGGGAAAATCCAGGGGATAAAGAAAATACCTTCGGATCTGCTTACGTGGGTGAAATCACGGAGCTTAGAGTACTATGTTCCCGGTAAAACCCTTTTCTTTGTAAACAGGGAAACATTTTAGTATGATATTAAAATCGTATTTCAAGAAGGGCTATAGAACAGCTCTGTGGCTTAGCGGTAGTGAACGCGGCCGCTACGCAGGAGCCGCGGATTCGCTCCTCCCTCAGTTCAAATATTTGTATGTATGTATGAATATGGTTATTTGCATTCGTCTAGTCGTGTCTCGAAGAGAACGTTAAGCCGTCGTCGTCTCGGTTGCCATATGAAAATCTATGGCAGTCGTTACGGGTAGTTGGAACCCTAAAGAAGTTCAACAACTGGTCTAACTGGAATGCTCGATATCACCCAATGTCTCCATTGGGTTATGGAGGTCAGGTGGCAGTCGCTTCACGAAAAATATCGTAGTCCAGCCAAATCCACAGTTAGACTGGTGAAGCGGCATTTATTCATTCGACTAAAAGGTTGTTTTTTTAATATTTTTCTGGAACTTTACAATTTATTCTTTCGACTAAAGTTCCAGAAGAAATATATTAAAAAAACAGAACCTTCACCGGATTTGAATAAAAATCGTAATTTAAAGTTATCCCGAGCATAAGTTTTATTCTGAAAGAGTTGGAAAAACACTTTTTACCGCCTGTCGAGTTCCTCATTTTAAAGACAAGCTGGAATTTAAAACACTAGGTAATGCCAGTGACATGCGTTGACATTTTAATCAATCGAACTTCGTACCGCCATTTTTTTATTCAGCCCACGTGAATTTTTGATCCCGTTCCGTTTAAACCTTCCCTGGACATCCACGAATATTTCAAGACTAAAATTAGTTAAATCCTTAGAGTATACATTATAAATATAGAGCGCGCCTGTCACTCAGGTAATAATAATAATAATAATAAATATTCTACAACATTCTACACAACGCTATCTAGACCCATGGTAAGCTTAATTAGCTTGTGTTATGGAATCTAGAATGCGGATATACATACTTAAATACTTTTTTTTTGTAAATAGGTCTTTGGCGCCGAGTGTTAGCAGATACTTTGCTTATTTATTTGTTTATTTTATACACAAAAACAAAACAAGCTTACAGTAGAGTACACCAAATCGCTTATCATGCTATTCTATTTACTAACTAACTTAATCTACTGCATGCAAATAGTAGGCGATGGTATAGCGCACCTATAGGGACGTTTCATGCATTACCGAAAGTATCAATAGATGCACTCATTAATGTAGTTTATTGTTATGAAGTTTTTTGTACGATTTGATATACATGGATAAAATTAACCCTTTATATCTCAATAACGTATTTTTTTTTAAATAATAGGTTTAATGGTAGGTTTTGGTAAATGAATGAACACGTATTTTTTAGATTTCTTTAATTTCAATTTAAAAAGTAGAAAAATTTGAAAATGGGGAGTGTGACATAAATGTCACATTGCCTAAAGACATTCATCTAAGATGTATGGAACACCTTAAAACAATTATTTTGCTTATTGTAGCATAATGCTACTCCACACTTTTCACAAAGTGTCTGTGAAACTCCTGCACAGCTAGGGTACTTACAGCGAATTCTTTTCTCGGCCCATATGGGCCAATGTCCAACTTGGTCCTGTCGCACAGCTATCGGAGGGATGTATTGGGCTGGACCCTTACGTTTCTTCGCTTGTATCTGCGGTTCAATACTTCGCCTTGTACAAGTTGCTTTGGTCCCTAACTTACATAAGACCGTAGCAATCTCCTCGCGAAAATCGGCTGATGATAGCTGGGTGTCTTGGAGGTTTTTTGCTTTTCGTACTCTTTTGTATAAGAGCCAGGCATTGGACATTACGAGATCTAACAGGTGATAGAACATGCGTATTTGCCACCTCTTACTTCGTAGTCTTATTTTATACCTGCCCATTATGCTGTCAATTAAATCAACACCTCCCATATGGCGGTTATACTCCCCTACAATGTTAGGTCGCTCGACATTTATATATTTTTTATTTACTTTGTCGTACCTCGATACTTGGGTCTTCGGCAGCTCACCCACAAAACTTGACGCCAGGGTGACCACTTTGTTGTCCTTCCAGGCAACTGTTGATATATCAGTTTCGCCAACAGTACCCACATATTCAGCGGAGTGACCCCGTTCTTTTTTCGACATTTCTTTGTCTGTGGGTAGTTTACAGTCAGGTATTCGGTTTCGCCTTATAGTTCCTAGACTAATAATACCGTCTTTAGCTAAATAATCTAGGAGGGGCAGAGATGTGAAATAGTTGTCGAAGTATAACCTATATTTCTTGTTACGCGGTATTTCACGCGACAGTCTAACGACCACATTAGATGCGGCTCCCAAATCAGGTTCATTCGGTCCAACTACGTTTTCAGCTCCAGTTTCTGGTTCAAATTTATAAGCAAAACCACTAACACCACATAGAACGTAAATTTTATATCCCCATTTATTTGGCTTTTTAGGATTGTATCGTTTTAGATTGTGCCTGGCTTTAGTCGAGCATATTTGTTCATCTACACAAAGATACTTCTCAAAAGGCACATTCTGGAAATTTTCATTGAGCTTTTTGATGATTGGTCGGATCTTGAACAGTCTATCGTGGCCAGCATGATTGAGAGGAACACCTTTAGAGTTATCATTGAAGTGTATAAACCGTCTGAGCTTTTCAAATTTATTCACTGGCATTGTTTCCTTTACCAAGGGGGTCCCAATATTACTACTCCAATGTTTTGTTACTCTTGGAAGATGCACTAAGGACATGATATACACCAGCCCAATAAACTGTTGTATGTCTGTCTCAGTGACTCGAAATGTCATACTGGGGTCTTTCTGAACGATGTAAACATTAGTCTGGTCGGTAATATGTTGAATCAATTCATGAGGAAATAATTTTAGAAAAAACTGTATCGGCGTATCTAATTCTAAATACTCCAATGGCAAAGATTCGTCACCTAGAAATCGAAGTTGTTGTTCGTTTACCTCTAAGTTCCTTTTTCTCCAGCGTATACTCAATTTCGGTCTAGCTTGGCGGCGTACTGATGGTCCTGGCTGTGGAGATGTTGCATCAGGTTCTGCGCATTGGAAATCATCAATGTTATGCTCTAAATCTTCAATAATGTTATCAATATCTACTCCTAAAACCTCTTCAACAGCTTCACTCTCCAGTGGCTGCTCCAGATCAGGTATAAAATCGGGATCCGCAATGCTGTCATCATCATCTTCATACCCGTCTTCACTTTCCTCATAATCACAGAGATAATTTTCGATTTCATACTCATCTAGTCTTCTGGAAGACATTCTGAAGAAAATAAATGTAAAAGTCAATGTACTACACTCAAGGAACGTTATCACGCAATGTTACAGAAATGGTACAAACCATTATTTGACAATAATTCAATAAATTACTAAATATTGTTCATTCCTAACAATAAACAAGTAAATTCATACACTTACCTATAAGATTTATATCACCGTTAAGCAGTTTAAGTCGTTTTTATATTTTTTTCGATTTTCACAAAGTTCACCCGCGAATCAATGTCATAAATTGGCGCGAAGTGAATTTCGTGTAAAAACTTGTCACAACTAACGCCATCTAGATCGCGGTTATAGCACTAATATGCAAAAGAGGTTTGTTACCGTCATGTTACGCTGACTTAAAATGAAATAAAATGAATATTCACGAATTTGTTAGGAACTTTTTAGTTTGTTACAGTAATGTCACACGGTGATATAAAGGGTTAAAGCCAAAATACAAAAAAATGGCGTCATTTTACGGTATTTTTACGTCATTATTACTACAAATATACGATGTTGTATAAAATTTTGATTTAACATATCGAATTAAATATTATTTGCGAAGTCATTTTGATGGGTGTTGTTCTGCTACTGATTGAGGTTGAGCCAGGAGCCTCGGTACTGTTCATACCTGTGATAGCAGTTCATACTTGTAAAGCGCGCTCTATAGCAATGTATACTCTAAGGTTAAATCGGTTCAGCCGTTCTTGAGTTATAAATTACAACGAAAAGTGGCATTGAATTTATATATATTGATATAATAATCACGCCTTTATCCCCGGAGGGTTAGGCAGAGGTGAATTAACACCTACATTTTACCAATCATTGTATTAGGTCCCACCTAATAGGGGGTGAACCTATTGCCGTGTTCCGGGCACTGTTGTTGACTTGAGCCATGTATCTGAGGCTGAGTCAGGGCTGTATATATCTGTCTCATGTTAAACAGCCCTATCGCTTAGTCGCCTTGTACGACACCGCATGGGAAGAGATGGGGTGGCCCAAATTCTACTCAGCCGGGAACCACGCGCCTGTTTATTCAAACCTACAGTTGACTATATAGCCCATATTACATCCCATAACATTACCCGTGTCATAGCCCATAATATAGCAGTGGTGTAGGGTCCCTATAACCCGATTCCTGCTGGCTTACTCTGTAAAGGGGAGCTATGGTAGAGATATTTTAATTTAAACCTAGTAGGTAACTGAAATTCAGTATCTGAAATCAGAAGCCCCATGGTCTTAAAATTGCTATGGTCGTTCTAAAAGAGGTACGTACTTGTTTTCACCGGCTTCCTTTTTCAAAATTCTCACCCTTCGCCACTGTAATATAGCCTATGGGCACATTGTCACATCCCATATCATAACTGCGGCTCATAACCCACATCATAGCCCGTAGCCCTTATCACAGCCCATATCATGCTATTTCTTCTTTTTACATCACTACGTGGCAGAAAAGCACACGGTCCACCTGACCGAAAGTGGTTACCGTGGCATATGGACGTATGCAACACCAGGGACGTTAAAACGTGCTGCCAAAATCATTGTATCGTTAGTGTCTCACATAATCATATCACCAAAAACTAAGAGTAAAAGAAATCAACACTCTGAACTTGTAGATTATATAACAAAGATTCGAGAAGCTATTAAAGGTTAACATACATATTCCTAATAATCCAAGTTTTAAATTTCCTGCGCTGCGACTTATGCACAACAAAGACGAAAGTTATATGTTAAGATGGAAGATAAACCGTCAGATGAATGTTTAATACGTTAGATTAAGATCGTGGATAATCCGTATCGCTACCAACTTCAATGTTAAAAGCCATATTCTGGGAATTTTAAGGTTGCCGGCGATCCCGACTGTTTTGAATATAGAATTTGCAATGAGAGGGAAATCTTGAGGAAATCTATAAAAAACTCTAGAAAATCTAATGACACTTTGTCCAGCAATTCGCTTTTTGCGACCTTCAATCACTGCTCAGTCACTTTAGCCAGTGTTTAGAATCTACAGCAGTGCTTTTTTATATACAGAATTTGATGATGTTTCAGATAATCCTATTTTTTTTCTGGTAATTTATATATCAATTACCGATCTTTTTGAGTTATTTAAAATGTTTTTTTTTGGTATCACATCCAAGTTTTTAGCCTTGCAGCATAGACATTCCGTGTTCTCAAAATAAACACGCGTCTAATGATATAAATATCATCCGATAATCTGATCGAACTTAGGTTTAGTACCGTCCCCTTTTACTTACGCTAGTACTATAAGTACTATTATCTGTTCTGTGACTTGGGATGTGTGTGATCTTTGATCTAAAATGTGTTGAAAATATGCTCAAAATACGCGCAGTACCTACACGTTTCTTGGGTGTATTTTGAGGATAGCACGGGGTGCTACTGCGGTGGATGAACTCAAATTCACCAAGCATAGGTTATTACAAAGCAATAAACAGGCACCAGGGCCTCATCAGTCTCGCGATTTAGGTCCAAGATGTGCTTAAAACGTGCCCTATACGCGCAGTACACATTACTTGGGTGTCTTTTGAGGATAGTGCGGGATGCTACTGCGGTAGACGAACTCAAATTCACCAAGCATAAACTATTACAAAGAAATCCGCGGGCGCCAGAGCCTCGTATGTCTTACGATTTAGGTCCAAGATACGTGGCGCGGGTTATATACGCATATTAGTAGGTTACACATGCTGCGCTGTTTGCAAACAATGTTATGAGATTTCCAGGACAAGGTTACAAGACTGAGCTCGTCACAATCTTGTGCCTACAGGACCACTTGTTGATTGAATTTCTTGTCTAAATGGGTACATCTCAGGTAACGAAGGAGCTAAGTCGAACCACAAGGCCTCTTGAATATCTAGGTACCTTAATAGCAATGTTGTCTTTCGTTTAATAAAGAAATTTTATTATTTATAGACACTGGTTAAAAGAAATACTTACTTTCCTTGTGTTTTATTTTGATAATTGTTACAACTATAGGTATAATACTCCACTTGGTTAGGTCTTTATGTAAACCAATATTCATGTGTTTAATTAATACCTATGTTTTATTTAAAAAATCAGTTTTGTATATTTTTTTCTGTTTGTAACATAATTGTTAATACACGTTTCTCTTTTGTTCTCAAGGAAAAATGCAGTCCATTATGAAGATCTTAATCCCTCTGTTCCTGTTTTCGTCGGTGGTTGCCAGCACTTACTGTGAGTACCAACTTTACTAATTGTGCAGTACCCAGACAAGCTTACTGCGCCTTCCCACACTGGCATTACGATTTTATCTATTTACGTGCAACCGGTCGATAGTCAACTTATGTAAAAAAATCAACGGATTTTTAACGGACTCTATCGCGATATACCTACTTGTTCTTCTTCTTCATCCTAGCGTTAATTCCCAGTCGCATCCGAAGCTTTCAACTCCGAGTCTGGGGTCCGCTTTACCAGTCTTAACTACGGATTTGGCTAGACCTCGATATTTTCCGTGAAGCGATTGCCATCTGACCTCCACAACCCAATGGCAACATTAGGCGATATGGAAATTTTGCAGCTAGACCATTGTTTTTGGACTTTTTAGGGCTCTAACTACCCGTAACGACTGCCATAGATGTTCTTATGGCAACCGGGACCGACGACTTAACGTGTGGAGAACACAACCAGACCAATGCAAATACTCAAATTTCATTCACACAAATATTGGCACTGAGCGGGGATCGAACCCGCGCCTCCTGCGTAGCTGCTGCGTTCACTACCGCTACGCCACAGAGGCTGTCGGTGATATACTTGTTATTATTTATTTTTAGCCCGACGCGCGACGTTTCGGCTATATTTCAGCGGCCATGGTCGTCAATGCCATCGTCAACAAGCCCTCGATTCTGCTATAACAAAACCACGGACGCAGCAAAAAAATCATTTAATTTTAGACTTTAAAGCAAAGATAATGTCATTGCTTTAAAGTAATGCATTTAAAGTCCAAAATTAAATGGCTTTTTGTACAGGGAATGAAAGAGTGTAATGAAACTCTTTTTATTTATTTTTGGCTTTAAGTCTATGACAATAAAGTCAAAAATTTAATGCCATTTTTTGCAGTGTTTGTGTGACAATGGTTTAGAATCGAGGGCTTGTTTTATTTACCATATTATCTAAGGTCATATTATACTTCATGATATCTTCTCAAGTGGAAATGATGTACAGCCGTGTGTCTTGTATTTATGATCTCTGAGGCCCTTATGACTACCAAACAGATATCTAATAGTTTCATATACTTAGGTACTACAAAGTGAACTTTGTACTAATGTTCCACTACGAACAACATCTTAACATATTAACCTTGTTCCCACAGGGTTTTCATGTTTATAGTACTTACTAGCTTCTTGAGTGTTCCATATAAGACCAACCCCGTATCCCAGAACGTAACTCAGTCCTAAATTTCGAACTAGTACTGAGGAATATTAAAACACAAAAAGTGAAAATTAGCTTGACGGCCTCATCTACACTTTTTCACGCCCCGCTTAAAAACCCCGGCACTGCCACTGTATGGCTGTATTCTGAGTATGCGGGTAAAGAATACTAAAGGCTATGCATATATTTTAATCCTTCATAGATAGCTAATAATATAAAAGAGATTGTTAAAGACTTACTTATAACAAAATATACCTTATTTAATACCCTATCAGGATTTGTAATAAAAAATGATATTCTTCTACCTTTTTCACTTATACCTAATTGAATCACGCATTTACATATTAAGTATAAAAAAAAATTGGATTATGAATCGGATCTCAAAAAAAAAAACTTGGAACGAACCTAAAATTACATTTTTAAAGCAAAAAAATAAATATGTCATAAAAAATTGCTATAACTTAAAAATTGATTTTTCTTAAATTATAGCTACAAACACAAAATATTCCTATTAGAGCGGAAACACACGATGCGTTGCGGCGGCGGCGCGACGCCGGAGCGGTGTCGCTGCGTCGTTTTACATAGAAATATCTGTAGCATGTCACACGATGCGCTGCGTCGCCGCACCGGCCGCACAGGACTTGCAAACACCGAGACGAGGCGGGGAGGAGTGAATGCGTTGCGACGCCGCCGGAGCGGCACCGCTCCGGCGCGCGCCGCACCGCCGCCGCGTAGTTGTTTATGATTTATAGGCCGGGCGCTAGAGGTGTGAGTATGCAAAATGTGAGTACCGAATTTCGCCAACGGATTTAAGTGAAGAAAAGGTCCAAGAATGATAATGTGGATCTTGCCGGTCTATTTTCTGGTCCATTTTTTTTACCCCCTCTTGTCTTATTCGTAAAGGAAATGTATTGAGTACACTTGAAATTATTTAAAGGCCGCTTCCCACCGTCCGCGATTCTGCGGATCATCACGCACAGCCGACGATCGCGGACGGCAACGCACGCAGACAGGGCTCTTCCAACGGTGCGTGTTGGTCTGTGTAGATCTTTTGATAACTTCATTTAAAAATGCAAAGTGAAAGAGAAACGTGTCGTCGCTGCAGCCGCGGCTGTGGTATTAATTAACAATTACCAAATTATGCGATCTAGTAAAAGTAAAAAGAAACCACGTCGCTGGTGGATATCAGCATACAACAAAATGTCGTTTAACGTAAGTGTAGGTACATAGACATACCTATATCTAATTTTATTTATTTTTTGTTTTGTCACCCATAGCAGTGGAATCACGGTAGAAAATTACCGAATGACATAAAATACTCCTTGTCCTGTGATCCTACCGGTGCGCGGTGGGATTATGATTCGGAAAATGATCGCGCCGCACCGCACCTTTGAAGTTACCGCCTCGCGACGGATACCGGCGCACCGCCACGGACGTCCTCTGCTACCACGGACGAGACCCTTCCCACGGTGTGCCGTGCGAGCTGGTCCGCGTCCGTCCGCGATATCGCAGACCGTGGGAACCGGCTATAAGAGATACGATTTGACAGATCTCTGGATTCATGGAAGGTAACTAGGCACTATTGAAAGGATACATGAAACTGTTATAAATTAAGTTAAACCATTTCTAAATACGTAATAACTTATAATAGTAAGTATAAAAAATATGGTGTGACATATTTCACTTTAAATTACTACAAATATTTTTAGAATTGCTACAAATAATTTAAAATAAGACGTGATTCTTCATTTTTCGAAATCTCGTGTGACAGCTACGTCATATCGTTCTTATTTTTTCATTTGAGTGTTGCGGCTGTGTTCTCTATGGTTGTTACATTTTAATCGTATGGAGTTTATGTCAACTCGTTACGTTTATGGTCGGCGTTGCCAGAATGTAACTTTTGTAATATTTTGTATTTCTTTTTACCCTCTCATGTTTCTTCTAAGTAATACAAATCAAAATATTGTTTAGATTTTACTTTTGCCGTATCGCATACTAGAGACAACAATACCAGATTATATTAGATTGATTGTGAAAATGCACCTCTTAGATTATTTAGCCTATCAACATCATCATGCGCATGGAGATGTATTTTCCTAATTGCATCTGAAGGCAAGGCAAGGCAAATTGTTATGTTTCAATTTTTACTGAGCCGCGTGGTTCCCGGTAGGAGCCGCGTGGTTCCCGGCAATCCCGGCAGAGTAGAACTTGGGTCACCCCATTTCTTCCTATGCGGTGTCGTACCAGGCGACTAAGGGATAGGGCTGTTTAACACCAGACAGATATATACAGCCATGACTCAGCCTCAGATGCATAGCTCGAGTCAACAATAGTGCCAGGAATATGGCAATAGGCTCACTCCCTATTACGTGGGACCGAATAACTACAAGTACCTACCTATATAACTATTATTTTTTGTTATTACATTTTAATCGTATGGAACCTCCATTATGTACTCCTCTATTCGTTGCGTTTATGGTATAGTATAGTACTGGCTGGACACATGTCTTGAACCTAAACCGGCGTGGAGGGAAATGTTCGCGCATGTGCACTATCGCACAAAAAAGTGTAACCATAATATTCTGTATTTTCAGTTTCCAACATTTTTCGCACGAACCATTTAAAATTTTCATTTTAAATTGCCAGTTGCCAATAAAAAAGGTGGATTCGCTTTTCTATCATAATAGATTTGTACAATTTAAATTATTTAAGTTTTATTGTTACAAACTTCAATAGCGTATCGTATGTATTTTATAGCTGAATATTCTGAACAATTCTGCGAACCCCCTCAAAGGATTCAGGCGTGATGTTCAATTGCGGCTGATATCCTGGTATTTTTTTAAGAGTTCCTTGGTCTAATCTCGGAAACCCATCATCAGATCTTTACGAAATTTTGATGGGACCATTTCGGAGTACTGTACTGCCGAACAAAAAAATAATTTTGCAAATCCGTCCACGCAAGCCGGAGCTATGACCGTACAAACATAAAAAAAATATATTTAAACATCCGTATTGAGAACCTTGATGCAGAAGGCAGTATTCTTCGACACGGCACGCGTGGTCCCTGTACCCTATAGGTACCGGTGGGGCATTGTATTTTATATTTTTAAATTAATATAATTATGTTTTTTAATGTAAGTAGGTATATGAATTTAAAAATATAGTATCTTACTAGATTTTTCAAGAAATAAAGAGGTATAATAATGATACCCATGTTTTCATTAAGCCTAACACATAGAGGTACTAATCCTAATATCAATACTAGATATATTAAATGATTAATCAGTGTTGCCAGGGCCAGATAGTCTAATGTAAATGTAAATAAGATAGCTTAAAAAGTTACATAACGAGGAAAAGGTAAGGTTTTTTATGGTATGAAAATCCTGTCGGATAATTATATAGCGCGGTGGGGTAGTTATGAGTGTTATGACGAATAGTTTTATTTATTTACAAATTATAATGTTACAAAAGTTACATTCGGGCAACGTTGCGATTAATCTTTTGTTACCTGAATCGATTATTCTGACAATTGTTTTGAGACACTCCAACCCTAGACTTAAACGTCAAATCGTATTTCTTAAATATTTTTAACTTGTAGGTATAGGTGATATAAAATCATTTTAATGAATATTTCCATTATAATTTATAGTTTGTTCTAATGGTAAAAGTGAGGATGGATTCTTAAATAGGTACTTAATAAAAAAAAACGAAAATAAAAGTACTTAATATTTAAAAAAAAAAGTTATTCGAACAACCAGCGAATTCAAGCATAAATTTTCTTAAAGTAGGTAAAAAATACTTATTTTTAATTTTGACATTTGTTATTGATGCATTTACATAATGAAATACAAACCAATTCAGATTTATTGCAATTACAAGACCTTGTGCGACAATTTACAGTTCATTTACATGGGGGGAATTAATAAATCTGGTAAAGACGGCTTGTACTATAGTCATTTTGTCGTGGACGTAAGTCACTGTTGAGCGTATAAGTGTACTTTTATATATGCCATTTTGTAGCATTAATGATACTAATGTTGTCAGCAAAATGTTATTATATTTATCATCGATATATATTATATTAGCTTTTGCCTGCGGCTCCGCCCGCGTGGATGTCGGTTATCGCGACCAAACATAGCCTATGTCCTTTCTCAAGGTCTAATCTACCCCTATACTAAATTTCATCAAAATCGGTTCAGTGGTTAAGGCGTGAAAGCGTGACTGACAGACTGACAGTTACTTTCGCATTTATAATATTAGTATGGAAATATGGATTCAGGGTTGGCAGTCGGCAGCATGAGTGTGATGCCCCTGGTGTTGCATACGTCCATAGGCCACGGTGACCACTTCCCATCAGATGGGCCGTGTGCTTGTTTGCCACCTAAGTAGTATAAAATAAAAATGGATACAAAAACACGACTTAATAAAGCAACTTCTTTTCGTCAATAGATGTAGAAACACACTAAACGCATACGCGCGCTATGCTTACTTTAAGGGCGCAGAGGGGATGTGAAGGGAGCGGGAAGGGACCATCACACCCGGCGGCAAGATTTCTTTGTCATTATTTAGAGGATCAGGTATAAGAATCCGGTCATAGTTGCCGTCACTCGGATTTTGCATACTCAACTACCTCTAGCGCTTGCACTATTATTAACAGACATTACAACGCAGCTGGGGCGCACGCGGCGCCGCTGCGTCATAACAACGCAGCGGCGTCGCACCGCTCGTGTGCCCGCTACTGCGGTGAAATTTCTGCGGTGCGTCGCCGCAACGCATCGTGTGTTTCCGCTCTTACTGTTGACGCGTGTATATTGTTACTCTCAATGACCAAAACTTTATTTTTTATGGCAAAGAAAAGAGTCGCCGAAGAATCCGGTGCTTCCTCAAGTTCTTGATGGAATTGTTGGCATCTAGGTGCTGATAAACTTGAGCATGCACTTGTAATGAGCATTCTTACAAATTTGACATTACAGAAAAATAAACGAGAGCGTTTTAGTAAGCTTCCTATCAAGCGTTATGGCGAACATTCTGGCGAGCATGCTTGCAAAACAACTGTAAATTTGCTTCGAATAGAGCGTTCACTAGAAAGATCATGTAAATGTTCCTAGCATTATTTGTCTCTTCGCTTGGCTCGGTTCGTTGGTCGGTTCGACAAATTTAAAAACGGCGATTACTCGATGTTCTGTTACAAGTGAATGCTCAAGTTTATCAGCACCTTATGACGAAAAAATCATATATGCAGCTGTTTTCACATAAAGTATTATCAAAATCCCCTCCTTTGTTATCAGCTTGAGATAAAAGCTCTATCAAAGATGAACTCACCCATAACGTCTTAACAACAAAGCGTATACATAATTAATAATTCAGGTGAGACTTACGTCCCTTCCTTTGTACTTAAATAGTTACAAGAAATCTCTAGGGTGGAGAATCCTGAAGCATATTCCCTCAAAAATAAGAAAAGTCTCGTCAGGTTCCGTTGTTTTTTAATTTAATTATTGGATAATTAGCCGTGTTAGTCCCGATGGAGTAGAATAGAGCCACCCCCTATCTCTCAAGGATGATGATGATACCATAATACAAAATAAACTCTAATTAATATCGAAAAGAAAAGAAAAAACATCGATGACCAGCCAAATGCCGTTAGACTGGCAAAGCGGACTACAGACTCCGAGGTGCAAGCTTCGGATGCAACTGGGATTAACGCTAGGATGATGAAAAAGAAAATCTACTTGAAATTATTTGTCAACAGTTCAATCAATCAATTAGTCTATTGCAGTCCACTGCTGGACATAGGCCTCTCCCTTCCGCATCAAGTCTGTCTCAGTCATCTTTTTCAGGTCCTCAGCCTATCTGGGAAGGGAGCGTCCCACCTTCCGTTTTCCTTCTCGCAGTCTCCACTCTAAGACTCGTCTGGTCCAACAATATTTAATTTAAATTAATATCAAAGTTATGCGACTTCTAAAGACTTTGCCGATAGAGAAACTATTAGTAAACTATTAGTAAACAATAACAAATTAGTTTAATATTGTTACAATTAACCTTACTAAGTTATTACATAAAGTTCTCACCACATAGTTATTTAACTTAATTATTATATGATACTCTGAACTTTATTCATATAAACTTGCTTTTAACTAAATTAATTGTCAAATTACTGAATAGCAGAACATGTTTATTATATAGGATTAGTTAATTAATTGTAAGCTGTAGTGACTAGGTTTATTGGTGTGTTTTGAGTTTGATGGGAGCGACTGCCGTGTTACCTCCCAACCCCGAGTAGAAAGCCTGCACCGGAGTGTCGGCGGCTTGCAGATAGTTACAGTTTACTTGGTTCCCAATGATCTTGATGAATCCCATTGTTACCTTATTGTTAAATTTAACATACCATTGCAATACCTGAATTGCAAGTAAATAAATAAATATTATTAGGTGTTATGTATCATCATCTTCATTGCAAAGTCCTGGTTCTGCGTTTTTTATATAGGGCACGTCAATTTGACTTCACCTCGCCTGATGGTAAAGTCTCGGAAAAGAGGGTCACCATTACAATGGCGGCACTCAGTTTGATGGCCTCATCAGATGCTTTTTCACGCCCCGCTTAAGGTGATTACATACGCGAATGACTTTCACCATACAAATGCTCAAGGTCATTGGCTCATATTTGAACCGTAAAAATCAGTAAAACCAATTTTGATAGATAACTTTATAGGCAACGATTACAAACTAAGAAGGTGACGTCACGGCTAATACACTTGTTTAACATATATGTGAAATTTTAGATTATTTGGATACATATTGTAGATAATATTTGGTTACATAAGAAAGAGTAGAGTGATGTTCAGAGCCTCTTTTCAACTATTTCCTACTTTTTTATTTAATTTATGAAAAGGAGAAGTTACTCTGTATATCCTGTAGTATCCAGGTATGTTAATTCCGGATCTGCAGGTTTCATAGTTAATAAGAAAAACGGTTTCGAAAATACCAATTTTTCGATGCTGATCTGATTCGGGGCCTTAAAGGACCCGGGAGTGTAGGAAGAAGGAAACATGTGAGCTATTAAGGAATTCCAGGTCTTAATGGGGCGGGTGATGAAATAGTAATCTACTTCGACTACTGCGTCGGGGATTGTGCGTTCGATTCCTGCTCAGTGCAAATATTTATATAACCCGCGCCACGTATCTTGGACCAAAAATGTGCTCAAAATGCCGACGCGCAGTACACATTTCTTGGGTGTCTTTTGAGGATAGTACGGGGTGCTACTGCGGTGGACGAACTCAAATTCACCAAGCATACGCTATTACAATTACAATCCGCGGGTGGCAGAGCCTCGTATGTCTTACTATTTAAGTCCAAGATACATGGCGCGGGTTATATACACAAATATGTCTATTTGCATTCGTCTGTTTTATTTTTAAAAATCTTTATATTTCACCTTTTGTCTGCAGACAGCAGTGCAAAATTACGTCGGGACGGTATACTCAATCTCTACCCATTCCCGCGGGTGGGACGCGCTTCGAGAAACACCTGGCAGACACCACCCAATGATTTGTACTTAGGTATGTACCCCGAAGGGGTAGGCAGACGTGTATTAACACCCACGTTTCGACAACTATTATTTTCAACCTTACGTAATAGGAGGCGAGTCTATTGTCGTCAAGCGGACGACGCTTTGTCTTGGACTGTATGTTTACTGTCAGATGGATAACAGTCCTATGCCCTATAATAAATAAATAAATAAATAAATTCCTCTAAGTCCCTAATCCAATTATAAAGTAAGTATGGCAAGCAAGTCCCGGAAAAACTTTTAATACAGATTATTTTTTTTTTTTTAATATCTTTCTTTTTTTATTCCTGTCTCAATTTATCTATCTCTCTAGGTATTTCTATTTTAAAAATTATGTAAAATTTGAGTAAAATTTTGGCCACCCCATTTCTTCCCATGCGGTGTCGTGCAAGGCGACTAAGGGATAGGGCTGTTTAACATCAGACAGATATCAGACAGACTCAGCCTCAGTTGCATGGCTGGAGTAAATTATAGTGCCCAGAATACGGCAATAGGCTCACCCTCTATTACGTGAGACCTAATACAATGATCGATGAAATGTAGTTGTGTGTTAATTCCTCTGCTTTACCCTCCTCACGCCTTTAGCGTGATGTATGTATGTTAAAAATAAAGAAATGTTTCCTTTAAGTAGTATTCAGAATACTTTACCCCAGGTAGGGTTAAAAAATTCCAACTTGTTTAAGTATGGATGTCATTGATACTAAATAACTTTTACAACACACCTGCTCATAAAAGTGATATTATTTTACCGTAATTAAGCACGGAATGACACCTATTATAAAACTGTGACTTTTTCATTGCTATTATTCACAAAAGTGAGTTATAGATTCTTTTTTAAATTTTATAGGAAGTGTCTATAATTGTCTATGTTCTTAAAAAAGTTTTGATACAAAAAATAACGTGTTTAATAGTACGAATAAATTAATACGCCTATTGTATGGTCATTTGATGCATTTTCGTATTTAAATAAATAATTTCAACTTGTACTTAATACTTGTGTAATAAACAAAATTTTCACTCAAATTTTACTTTTTTTTTTCTCTAAGTACAGAAAAAAAAACAGAGTAAAAAAAGTTAAGTTCAAACCTCATTTTTTTTAAATATGGTCGAATGCCATTGTTAAATGCGCGCGCATAGGAAACGAATTAATTTGTAGTATTGTTTATTTAGTATTTGTAGTATTATTTTATTCGCAAGTGTGTTGTAAAACGTCGTATGGCACGTGTGAGCATGATGATTACCGTCCTCGGCTGTCTTAAGACCCTCGCCTGGCGGCTCGGGTCTCAATGGCGCCTCGGCGGTAATCACCAACGTTGCTCACTTGTACCATAATGTACTATTTCTCTATAGATTACGAGCCAGTAGAAAAACGTCAGCTGTATGCGTTCCCTCGAGTCGGAAGAAGTGGATTATCGTTAATGCGGGGCGAGTCTTCGCACGACTTCGCACCGATGCCGGTTCGCCGCACCGAGAACCCGGGCATGTGGTTCGGACCTAGGCTAGGCAGGTCTTACAAAGGCGATGACGATGGTAAGCATTTGTATTTATCTCGTAGGAACCTTTTCTTCTTCGTCAGATTGCATCCAAAAATTATACTTTGAAGTATTTCTCCTGCTTCTCCTTTTTTACAGGACTGCCGAGAAGAAAGCCTACAATTCCTGTAATAAAAATCTGTTAAAAATTTAGCCTCGATCTCCCAAATCTTTAAATTCTTCTAAAAGAACTTTTAGCATCGACCATTGATAGAGTGCTCGTTTTTGACATTTGGAAGATTTAGATTAAATTAAGACAGAATTTAATTAACAATACAGATTTTAATTAAGAGTATTGGCCTTCAGAGCTTTGTCTGTCAATCCCATCATTTCATTGATTTGGATCTCCTATCTGATAGTAAAATTATCATTATCTTACATTATACACTATTGACGTTAAACACTTAGAAGTGGGAGAGGTGATACCTGGCTGCAAACGTCGGTAGCTTAGTGCTTAAGAAGTCAACCTTACGGTCGTAAGGTCCCGGGTTCGAATCCTGACCATAACACTACCGACGTGAACCTACTCCTAGCACAAGCAATTTAGCTTAGCTGGAGGGGTTAGAGGAAATATCAGTAATTTCGGTTGCTATAATTCTTTAAAAAAAAAAAGCTACAAGCTTTGAAAGAAACCGGGATTCGGACACATCTAATTTGTTCTGCTAGTTACATCTAGACTATAATTTTACAGCAGACATCACTCTCCAGAATGAGACGAGCGAGCACAGTGACCCCGAGCAGACAGAGCCCGTCCACGTAGACCGTGAGAAGAGGCAAGCCAATTGAAATTATTGTTTAATTTGAGTAGCTGCCATCACAACTCATACGACGAACTTATAGAACCGGACAGACATACAGACCCAGCGCAAGTTGTCTACTTAAAAGGCTTTATTACACAAGTGATTCAGAAATAAATAGTAAAAAAATACGGTTAGTTTGTTAAAAATCAATCAGTTTCACTCGTAATATTATGATGTGAGAATTTTCAAGATGTTTCAAAGCTGTTCAGAAATTTAAAAGTTGTTGTGGAATATAGAGACTCACATACATGACAGAAACATTACACTCTTTTTTGTTGGTTGTGTAAAAATACAACATTGTGCCAATTTCATCAAGTACAAAAAAAATTGTTGTATTTTAAAATCTTAATATTTTTTTGATATTTGAGTTAAAAATTATTATGTAAAATGCAATTTACAAAGTCGACAATGTGCGCTGACATAGATTAAGAGATGAAAAACGTGTAGACACGACTTTTGTAGTTACACTCAAAATGCCTAAACCCTAAATTCTTTTAGTTTTAATGAGCCAAATCAGGTGTTTATATATTATATAAATGAAATGACGCCGTCAAAATTAGTATAAGTAGGTACCTTTAGGTTTAAGACTAATTTAAAGTGTTTATTATAAATAAATATTTATTGCCAAAATTATTTCTGGGCTGGGCGGGTTTCATTATTCCGTTATTATATAAATCCGTGAAATGATATTGGCAATTAATTCTCATGAATTGTTTCTATATGATATAATGTAATAATTTATTGAAATAAAGATCAATCTATTAACTCATATTTTATTGCCTTATAATTAATAGTTACCCAGTTTTATTGAACATCAAAAATATATACAATTAATTTATGTTATGTTCTATTCAGTTGCCACCTCTATTTATTATGAATCTATGGAATAGAACGATCGAAGTCTGAACATACCATAAAACTATGATCTACAGGAAACGTTATTGATATTGATAATGTATGGATAATAATGAAGGTACTAAAACACACAGTTAAAATTAATTGGGTTAACATGAAAGCACACACCCAACATTTTGTTAGGAGATCCTCACATCTCTGTCATTTAAGTAACTGAGACTACAACCTTAGATTGTAGCAAGCTCATTAAACGAATTTTGGTATTATGATCGATATTTCACACACATCATAATATACTATATCAAGCAGTATGTTTAAATGATAATTCCACATGTGTTTGACACAATTAACCGCATTCACAAGATTCAGTGAGCGTAATGTCATAGGTAGAATATATAGATTAAGTTAATTCCAAACACGTCTACACTAATACTCTTTGAAAATAATAAGTCCAAGTTTATTTGCTTACTCAATTGACAGAGGCAAAGTCCACGATATTTTAGTACAGTTTATTTCGTTTTTAATATTGTATTATTTAAAACAACGAGATAATGGAAGATTATCCTCCCTCGGGCACTGGCAGGTAAATTAAAAAATATAGATACAGTTATATGACAGTTGAAGGTTGTAATATTAATAAATGGCTAGTTTTTTCTAGGATTGGACTTGGGTGGTAAACTTGAGGATTTATCTTTCAATACGGGAATGGTTTTCGGCCGTTACGTCAAAACGGAGGTCTATATGGGTGACCTGAATAATTTTATCAGTAGTTGACCACTAACTACAACTCAGGCTGAGAGGTCAGATGGCAGTCGCTTCCAATATAGGCGAAAAAAAACAAAGCACATCATATTTAAGCGATGTGAAAGCTTTAAATGCGACGGGGATTAACAAAAGTATTATAAAGGCATGATTCCGATGCCGACCGCATTCGACAACAACAGATTATTAGATTACTTGTTATACTCCGATACGGATGAAGGGGAACATTGAGAAGCCGCAATGATTTGCGTGCTTCTGCTGCATGCGTCGGCAGTTGTCATATTTTGGAGTGGGCGCATAACATAACATAAACTCACGCCTTTATCCCCGAAGGGGTAGGCAGAGGTGCTAGCACCCACATTTCGCCGTTTATGTTTAGGTCCCAATGTAATAGGTGGCGAGCCTATTGCCATTAACCGGGCACTTATAAACCTGCGATAAATACACACATAACTTCGAAAAGCATCGAAAAGTCATTGGTGTGTGCCATGGTAAAACCTGGGATCGAACCCGAGACCTCGTCTCAGCAGTCCATTACCCATACCACTAGGCTACCACTAGGTACCGAGTGGGCGCACTATATAATAATATATTAATTATAAAATATTATTATTAGATATTGTTTAGAGATATTATTAAGGTGTTATTTACAATTAAATTAGCTTATTTTAAAAATATGAGAAAAAAAATACAATTATTTATAAAATATAACATGAAAAACTAAGCTACCTACTCTATATACAAAAAAAAGGAGATAGGGAATGACTATAACACTAGGCATCGAAGAATTCCTCCCCATCGATCTCTACTGGAGATATTATTAAGTAGAAAATATTAAGCTTTTTAGAGTATACATTTAATTAGCATAATGTATACTATAAGAATTAGCCCAATAATTTCAATCATAAACTTAAAATCATGTTCTGTGTTATTTCCCGGAGTGGAAGGGCCACCTCATCTCTTCCTGTGGGTGTCGTAGAAGGCGTCTAAGGAATAGGGCTTTTTTTATACTACTTAAGTCGCAGACAAGCACACGGCCTCCCGATGGTAAGAGGTTACCGCGGCCTATGGGCGAGTGCAACACCAGGGGAGTCACACTCGTGCTGTTCTCTCTCTCTCTTCTCTCGCTGAACGCTCACGTGAACGAACAGAACTAAAAAGGCTACTTTATTGGAATCGTATTAAGGTGCGTGCAGATCATGTAACATGTTGTATAACTTGTGTTACACGTCCACATTATCTAACATTGTTTTATAACTTTGCAACATTGTACTAACTTCAGTGTCTTCAGTGTTATTGTAATTTGTACGCACCTTTAGAATTATATTTTGTCATGCGACAATATTTTCACGAAATTAGAATCTGCTTAAAAATGAATTATTGTAATTAATCTGATCCAATAAAATTCGTATAATAATGGTACATTATACGAATTTTATAGGAATCTATTGAGATCTACTGGGAATTCTGATAATAAAATATATATTATACTAAATGGATGGTTCCTCTTGAGATATCGACCCTCCTTTACTGCCAAGCTAAGGCAGTAAATTTATATGAATATTACAACAGTATTAACCTATAGAAATGGAGGACAAAGGGCTCAACTCGACCACATGAATATTTAAAGAATACGTTATGGGAGATTATCTTAATATATTGAATCTGTAGTCAAGGCCGTTGCAGTATTACCCAACCTTCGAAAGGTAAAGGGTTTTGTACACCATTAATTTTTAACATCATGGTTTAATTTTGATTTTAACTTACATGGAGAGTTGTTCAGGCAGGGTATTGGTAATAATGGGGCATTAATAATAAGATGTGATAAAATAAAATTAGTAAAGTTTGTGTAAAGTTGTTGTTTTGTAATTAAAAGGAAACATATTTAAACATTATTTTCCCCGATTTTTGCCTCAATTTCTCAACAATAATTCTGGTTGAATTTCTTCCCATAGACGAACATTGGTCAATGAAGATACTTCAGAGTACTTTCCTGTAGTTAAATATTTATGGAATGGATAAATTATTTAACTGAGGATATTAAATAAAGACTGGTAAAAGTTGCGTCCATTCTATTTATGTCTTATTTTAATTTTTTACATTCACCTAACCTATAATAGTAAATTATTTGACAATCAAAAATTATGACGTCATAGTTATTTATTTCACACAAGTGTCCTTAAAACTTACCATTTTGACTTTTAGTAAAAAGTATACGAGGCGTGAGGAAGATAGGGTAAAACAAACCCACAGTATATTGTTGGGTTTATCTTAGTATCCAATTAGTGAACGATATATTGACTAAGATTTTTTGCATACCTAGGGCCACTCTGCCCCACTTTACTCTCCATTTACTACGAAGTAATTAACGAAATTTGTTTATTAATTTATATAACCTGTAAACTATATTATTATGTGAAACAATATGCCATAAAGCCAGCAATAATTGTGTAGTGTGGGTGTGTCTGTAGCGAGCCGGCAAGTGAGATAATACAAAGAATATTAGTAACAGAAATTACAACATATACACATATACTCACACCTGTGAATTCTCAAAAGGGTAGGCAGAGGTGTATTATCAATTATCACCCACATTTAGCCGACGGTTGTGTTGGTTCACGTAATAGAGAGTGAGCCTATTGACGTCATACGGGCACTTAGTTATGGTTTGTACGTTTACTATGGGATTGAAAACGGTTCACTATCTATTTGCATAAAAAAAAATAACCTTAACCAATTTTGGCATATGGTAATTTAGACTAATGATGTTTTGGCCTAATTTTTTTGGTATAATTACATAGTTAAATTATGCCAAGTATAATTATGCCAAAAAAATTATGCCAAAACCTTTTAGGACAAAACATTTTATGTTAACGAAAGGGATCCCATTGAGAACAGCCCTCTCTCTTTAATCGCATTCTACGACACCCACAGGAAGAGATGGGGTGGACCTATTCTACTCCACCGGGAACCAACTCTGTAAAATTACTAGTATTTCCCAAACCAAATTCTAAGTCAAACTATACTTGTGTTCACGTGTTCACGTCGAGTGGGTCAGGGTTCGACCCTGGGACCTTTCGATCGTATTACCAACTTCTTGACCTGCAGTAAGTTCATAGCCTCGTAGACTATTTTCCGTAGACCCACGTCGTAGCACTCGTAGCTGTTGTCTGCTACCTGCTACGACATCGCTACACATTCATTTTGCAGGTAAGAATATCCGCAGTATAGGACTGGCCAAGACGGGTGTGTAACGGTTGATATAATAACAAAAAATCTAACGTTCACTTGACATAATTTCACTTAATATAATAATTTTGTTTAATATAACGATCAGATACGATTTTAAACCCGCACCCAACTATTGTTACCAGGAGGACCCCGACTCGGATAGGTTAGGTTCTTGGTGGTATCTTTCGGTTAAAGGTAATAGTTGCAAAGCCGACCTCATACGACAACTGCAGACGCATGCAATATTTAGATACTGCGTACCCAATGAACGCAATGAATTCGCGTATCTGCTGCGTACTTATGCAGTTGTTGTATGCGGTTACCTTCGGAATTATACCTTAAGCTGACCGGTAACGAGTACATAAAATGTAAAAAAATATGTGCTGTCTTATTTACTTCAATTTTTAAAATAAGTTAGACAACACTCTCCTTCTTAGCGTTAATTCCCAGTCGCATCCGATGCTTTTCGCCTCGGAGTCTGGGGTCCGCTTTACCTGTCTTAACTGCAGATTTGGCTAGACCTCGATATTTTCCGTGAAGCGACTGCCATCTGACCTCCACAACCCAATGGTGACATTAGGCGATATCGAAGCATTGCAACTAGAGCATTGTTGTTGGAATTATTAGAGCTCCAACTACCCGTAACGACTGCCATAGATGTTCGTATGGCGACCGGGACCGACAGCTTAACGTGCTCTCCGAGGTACGACCAGACCAATGCAAATATCCATATTCATGCATACAAATATTTGCACTGAGCGGGGATCGAACCCGCGCCTCCTGCGTAGCGGCCACGTTCACTACCGCTACGCTACGGAGGCTGTCAAAATAAGTAAGACAACACATTAACGTTAAACACGCTTTTATAAAACCAAGTATGTATGTATGTATGTTTGTATGATAACAAGTAAATAGCAAACACCGTTCGTGTCCGATACCCACTGTCGGGGATTCAACGCGTTCGCTCCGCGGTTGTAATCCCCGGCTGTGTACACGTGGCATATTTACGTAATTTGCTCGACACGTGCCGCCTCTGCTAAGCATACAGTTGAGCTGAAATCTCATCAAAATATTCTTGTTTTAGTTAAGAGATTTCAAATATGCTAATTATATATTTTAAATTATTTTACTACTAGCTTTTGCCCGCGGTTCCGCCCGCTTGGATGTCGGTTATCGCGACCAAACATAGCCTATGTCCTTTCTCAAGGTCTAATCTACCCCTTTACCAAATTTCATCAAAATCGGTTCAGCGGTTTAGTCGTAAAAGCGAGACAGACAGACAGACAGACAGAGTTACTTTCGCATTTATAATATTAGTAGGGAACTAGTAGGGATGAAAAGGTTAAACCTGGCCCCCTAGACAAGTCAATTCGTTCGTTGTCGTCGAATTTATGGAATCTTTTTTTTTATTCAACTTAGGTGGCAGACACGTACATGGCCCACCTGATGGAAAGTGGTTATGGACGTATGCAACACCAGGGGCGTCACTCTCGTGCTGCGGATCGCCGTGGATTCCCACTGACTGCAAATATTTGTATGCATGAATATTTTGCAATCAGTATGTATATGTGTTTACCAAAGAGAACTTGTCTAAGTAGGTATGTACATAATATCTACATTTTAGAATTAATAAGACAAGCTAATAAGTTAGTATAATTAAGCTTACTTGGGTCTAGATAGCGTAGTGTAGAATGACTCAGAATTAAAAAAAAGAATCACCTTTCAATTGAAATAACGGGAGTCACACCACGACCATGGCTGCTAAAAAATAGTCGAAACGTCGGGCTAAAAGTAAATAATCTATACTAATATTATAAATGCGAAAGTAATCTGTCAGTTTATCTGTTACACTTTCGCGCCTAAATCACTGAACTGATTTTGATGAAATTTGGTACCTATAGGGTTAGATTAAACCTTGAGAAAGGAGATAGGCTATGTTCGGTCGCGATAACCGACATCCACGCGGGCAACAGCTAGTAACAAATATATCGCGATAGGATCCGTTAAAAGTAGTTTTATTTCAATGAATCAGCTATACATATAAAATCCTTCATGATGTCTACCTTCACTCTGTAAGTAGTGACGATTTAATATCTAATGTCTATATGAGCATCAAAAGGACTGAGATGAAATATTTTTGCGGGTCATGGGTCCCTCCGTATTGGAGTCTAGACTGTGGATAAGGTTCAATCACTTTTATAAATACTGTGGAACAATTAAATATCATTCATGCACAATATTTTTAGGGGATTAAAAATTAATCAAAATTGATCTCAAAAGTAGAAAAAAGTGTTTCCTTTGAAAACTGCAACATAAGAATATTTAAATTATTGTTTTATATATGTCCAACAAAATATTTATAGGTATAACTATACTAGCTGACCCGGCGAACTTCGTAACATATTTTCTGAACCCGTTCCCGCTTCTAAATTTATTAGTGTTTCTCTACAATATTATGCATGTATTATACATATAAACCTTCCTCTTGAATCACTCTATCAATTGAAAAAAACCGCTTCAAAATCCGTTGCGTAGTTTTAAAGATTTAAGCATACATAGGGACGGACAGACAGCGACAGCGACTTTGTTTTATAATATGTAGGTAGTGATTTCTCTTAATTTTAAAAGCATAGATACGTTTTAAAAACGTAATTTATTGAATTGAGTCCTATGCCTTGAAACTAAGGGGCGTATTCTAAATCTACACTCAGTCCTGAGCCTCGATTTGTCTTAGGACAGATTGTATAGACAGATTGACAGATTGGTCTAAACAATCTATCCTTAGATAAATGGAGAACTGAGTACCATTCTAGATAGTTTATTAAAGGTCGTAGGATATTTATTAATGTATACCCCAGATATAAAATGAAAGATGAGCCTGTCAATGGATGTAGTACCAAGTTATTTAATGTAAAGAAGAATTGCCTATAAGGAAGGTTCTCGAAAAATATAGGTGTTGTCGGTATGACAAATCTCAAATTGTGGCGTCATAATGGCCAATTCAATACCTGTCGTACATTTTTCAACCTGGGGCTGAGCACGATGTACCGACTTCTATGGGTTCGATTTTTCTTAAGTACGCATTTGTACCCATGAATATTATAATAAGTATACTAGCTACCTCCCGCGACTTCGTACGCGTGAAGTTAGTTACTTCCAAAACATAGAACTTTCATACAAACTTCCAACCCCCGTCTTACCCCCTTGGGGGTGAAGTTTCGTTAAATCCGTTCCTATCAGAGTCTACACCCAGGAACTAGGGCCATTAATAAAATTCAAAAGAAGGAGTATATTTTAGATTTGGAAACATTAATAGCTGTTAGTATATCAAAACTAATTTTTAATAGAACAAATATAAGCCAAGAGATATCACTACAGACAGAATCGTTACAGTCTTAGGTAAAATGGGTACAGCACTATTGCAGTAATCGCCAAAACATTGGCACACAGTCTCGAGGTGGTCGTGAGTGTAGGAACGGTAGCAGGGCTTCTCTTCGCGGATCCAGCCGCAGCCACGTGTTACTCTCACTTGGGACTCATGACCTGGAAGGTATACTGGAAAAAAGAAGTCAAATTTAAAATCTATGTTGGTTTAAATGTGTTTATGTCGGTGTAACTGCAATGCTTCGATATCGCCTAATGCCACCATTGGGTTGTGGAGGTCAGTGATGGCAGTCGTGGAAAATATCGAGGTTCAGCCAAATCCACAGTTAAGACTGGTAAAGTGGACCCCAGACTCTGAGGAGAGAGAAACAACATCGTCTGCACGCCCTTGTATCAATTATTTGGGATCGGCGCAACATTCTTCGGCAATCGGCAAGGGTCGGTAGCACGAGTGTAACGTGGAACGCCCCTGGTGTTGCATACATCCATAGGCCACGGTAACCGCTTGAAGAATGAACTCCCTGCTTTGGTTTTCCCAAGTGACTACAATATGGGGTTCTTCAAGGAGGGCATTAGAAGATTTCTTCAGATCAGCAGTACGAGTTTAACGCCCCTGGTGTTGCACTCGTCTATAGGCCACGGTAACCACCTTCCATTAGGTGGGCCGTGTGCTTGTCTAATACCTAAGTGGTATAAAAAAAAGAACCCTATAAGTCAAAGCAATGGAGAAGGTTCTAAGATGAAAGAATCAAATGCTACCAACAATGTTAAGAAGATGATGAACAATTTTATAATAGAGAGGTTTTGTGTTGTCAAAGCTTGTCCTGCTTGTCTTCTGCGCTGACGGCACAAAATCTCTCTGTTCTTTCAGGGTAAGCAGCACAAGTGTGACTCCCCTGGTGTTGCACTCGTCCATAGGCCACGGTAACCACTTTTCATCAGGCATTTTTCATACTCACTAGTTTGTGTTATCTTTCTGCAGAAGAAATTGAAGCTCTCGACGTTAAGGACTCGAGTGTCCTCGCATCTGATGATGGGGATGATACGAGCTCTTTCCGCGACGTCGTACATCAAGGGGTCTAAGCAGGCGGAGTTGTTTGCGCTGGAGCAGTAGAAGCATTGGATGGCCAAAGCTGAAAACACGAAAGTCATCATTATTTTTTATTCAATCGAAACGAATGTTCAAGGGAAAGCAGAGATGATTTTCTGTTCCGCATAATAAGGGGCGAGCCTATTGCGGTCAAGCGGACACTTATATACGTCATACGAATAGAAATTAGGAACCATTGAAAGTAGGAGTCAGTACATCGGCTGATTGACAGAAGAGGCTCCGGGGAAGCCTTTCATCCCGGAGTTAGGAGGTCAGATGGTAGTTGCTCCCTTAGAAGTCTAACCAAAAGGAGGAATAAACGGACCTTGGACTCGAGGTGTTTAAGTCTTTTTTTGTTAAAAAGTTCTTACTCAGACTTACAAAATTAAGTTTGTTTAATAACAATTGGTTGTTAGTAGTACTTAGTTACCATTACATCATCGCATCGTACCAAACACATTTTGGTTAAGAGTATCAACGTTTATTGACCTTTTTTAAATCATAATGTTTAGACTAAGAACGAAGATAAAAAAAAAGCAAAGTAATCTACGGGTGAATTTCAACAGGTCCATTAAAATCTTCATTCCGTGGATTTTTTTTACTTTAAGTTTTGTAGTTAAAACAAATCGCGTTTATTATAGGTTTTGATACTATATGTATTCTTGCTTAATATCTAGCAGATAAATAAAAAAGCTAACGGGATATACAAGATCAAAAATTACGCGCCACGGCGATGACACATGCGTGCGCGGCAATGAAACAAGCATCCACGGGTATGAAATTAATATACCAAGGGAATGAAAAAATCAACCATGGAAATGAAAATACATAATATAAAACATAATATTTTATGTACCTACTTACATGAGAAATTATACTTACATACAATAAAAATACAAAGGGGATTAGGCAATTGTGTATGGACATTGGCGTCATTTATTTTTTCAGTGGCACTGTGTTAAACACGCGTATGAGTGTCGTTATTTTTATTGTAAGTAATATCGGAGCTGCGATATACAGGGTGGAATATTTCGACTTTACCTGGAGGGAAAGTACCCTCATACTAGAGATAGCGAATTTTACTTAAATTAAACATAACCTTATTTTTAAAGGGAAACAAACCTGCATTCAAAGATTTCTAAAAATAACACACCTGATGATCAAAACGCCTAAAATCTTCCTATACCTTCTCTTTTATGGGTTTCCTTTTACTTATTTTACCAAGTTTGTTAGAGATATTTGATCCCTAAGATTGACCCTATCGATTGATGCAATTAAAATATAGCTTCATCCGGATTTTATTCGGTTCGATTACCGGGTGTGGCAAGCGATTTTTTTGGAAATCCTCAAACGCAGTGTATTTTTTAAGATTAAGAGAGTGTTTCCTTTGCCGCTGCCCAACCTAGATGGATCCTGGCTAGTTTTTTCTAGGAGTTGTTTTTACCAAGCTGGATAACTTATCCCAGGCAGATTTTTTCTTGAACAACTTCGAGTGTAACCCCATCGATGGCTGTCTGTCTGTCCCTGTGTATGCTTAAATCTTCAAAATTACGCAACGGATTTAGAATCGGTTTTTTTTTAATAAATAGAGTAATTCAAGAGGAAGATTTATATGCATAATACATGCATATAATAATGCATGCTTTTTTCGTCTACCCACACTTAAAAAGTGCACTTGTGTTCTCTCAGTGAAAATTTAAATTTTTAAGTTTTATTGTTTATTCGAGTTATTTATTGTTGGAAATAGTACTTTTGTGTTGATTACTAACTATTACAGTAGTGAAAGTGTTATTTCGTAAAACCTCCCGTGAAATACGACGATCTATCAATACTAAAACTGCAGTTCTACAAATCATATAAAAACCATTTCAAAATGCCTGTCTGTCTTAAATGTGATAAAGAAATACCTAAACTCGACGATAAAAATCCTAAAATACAGTGCCACGGTTGTAAAAGGCAAATATGCGTGAAATGTAGTGGTTTGCTGGCCACAGAGTTAAGAGTAATTATACTTCAATCTCCTACTTTGAAGTATTTGTGCCCTGAGTGTGAACTAGGAGTGCGCCAGTTACCGGCTTTAAGAAACACAGTGTCTCAATTGAAAAACGAAATTGAAGCCTTGAAAGCCAAACAAAGTCAATCTACATGCATGGAGTCCATTCTGGGGGAACTGGCAGAGAGAAAAAAGCGAAGTACAAATGTCATACTATTTGGGATTGACGAGTGTCAGCTACAAACAGGTGATGCTATAAGAGACAAAGAGGTGTGTATTGAACATGACAAGGTGCAGGTTCAACGAGCCATGGCTGCCATTCCGGAAGCAGAGCGTCCGGTTGCTATAATCCGCCTTGGCAAACCCAAACAATCCTCGCCACGCCCAATAAAGGTAATTTTTTCCAATAAAAAGACTGCTGTGGATGTACTGAAAAATAACAAGAAACTACCGTCCAATGTATCAGCCAAAAATGATCTTACACCCTATCAGCGTGAATATCTACAGAAGCTACGGGATGAACTTAAACAAAGGTTAGATAGTGGAGAAACGGACTTAACTATTAAATATATACACGGTACCCCAAAAATAATAAGCGGAAAAAAGCTATAAATGGTGACGTTGGGCTTTTGGAGATCACCTTTTTTTATACAAACCTGGCTTCGATTATGGCTAAACGAGATTTGCTCATCATGGACATCGATAGGATTAAACCAACTTTCGTCGTAATAACGGAAACACATTTAAAACCGTCTATAAGCAGTAGCTTGGTAGATATCAGAGGTTACACTTTATTCAGACATGACCGGGCTAAAGGGACAGGATGGGGGGGCGTGGCTATCTTTGTATTACAGAAACTATATGACATACCCATACAAGTGACCCCACATCCCACCTTTAACATTACACAGGTTGAGGCACTATGGCTGAACATAAAATACGGTAAATTCAAAATGCTTATTGCAGGTGTCTATCGACCAACCCATTATACCTTCGATGAATCAGATAAGCTACTATTTGAAACAATTAAACAGGCTTCGGAAACTAACAACACTTTGCTTATCATGGGAGATTTCAACCTTCCAGACTTGAAATGGCCGCTGTGCAATATTGATATAGACACATACAATTCGCTTCATGGACACTTTGTGGACATGTACATAAATAGTAACTTAAACCAACTTGTAACTAAGGTAACCAGAAAGAGAAATGATGAGGAATCACTACTTGATCTAATACTTTGTAATGAAGAAAACTTTTGTACTAAAGTAGAACACCATCCCAATATAGGGAAAAGCGACCATCAGGTCTTAGTAAGCACAGCACAAATCAGTTTACAATCATCTAGCACAATTGTCACACAACAACCACGTAGGAACTACTTCAAGGCTAATTATGACAATATTACCCAAATTCTAGCCCAACAAAGATTTATAGATACCAATGATACGGATGTTGAAGCTGCTTGGACAAACTTTGCAAGAGTAACACACAATATTATCGAAACTCAAGTGCCACTCAAGAGAGAAAGTAAGAATTACAATATTAACAAACCATGGATCAACCGTCATGTATTAAACTTAGCAAAACGTAAAAAACAATCATGGAGGCAGTATATCTTGAGCGGCTCAAACGAGTCATACAGAATATATAGAGAAGCAAACAATCAACTGATAAGCACCGTTAGACATCTACGAATGGAATTTGAAAGAGGAATTATTAAAAGTGGCCCCAAATCATTCTATTCCTACATGCGCCAACAGCTATCCTCAACGGTATCTATACCACCATCATTGAAGGATGAGAGTGGGAGCGTTATAAGTGATCAGAAAAAGATAGCTAATTTGTTTGCCCAGCAATTTAAGAAATCCTTTGTAATGGAACCGGCCACACATATCCCAGAGATACAACTTCCTCGAGTTGGAAATTCTATGCAGTCATTGATATTTACGCCTGAGAAAGTAACCAAAGCTTTGAAAACATTCAGCGACTCTACCTCGATGGGACCAGATGCTTTGCCTTCAATATTATTAAAACAATGCAGCAGTGTGCTTGCTCACCAACTTGCAAACATCATGAACCTATCACTAGCAACTGGGAAGCTCCCTCAAGAGTGGAAGGAAGCCTTTGTAACTCCTATATATAAAAAAGGTGACAAACATCTAGCTGCCAATTATCGACCTATCAGTCTCACAAGCATTATCTGTAGAACCATGGAGAAAATCATAGCAAGTGAACTGAGAGCTTTCATCAACGCAGAAAACATTATCATCGATGAACAGCACGGTTTTGTGCCTGGGAGGTCTACAGTCTCGAATCTCCTTGTATGCCTGGACAAATGGACAAGCCACTGGAATAGTCATCAACCCACAGATGTCATTTATTTAGACTACGAAAAAGCATTCGATCGGGTTCCTATTAAACGGCTTATAGCCAAACTGGAACATCTTGGAATACGTGGACAACTTCTTCAATGGCTAAATGATTTCTTAACTAACAGAAAATTCAAAGTAAGAGTAGGGGAAACACTCTCTGATTCCCATGATGTACACAGTGGTGTGACTCAAGGCTCAGTCCTGGGACCAATCCTGTTTGTGTTATATATCACGGACCTAAAACTTACCATTCGTTCAAACTTATCAATATTCGCAGATGATACCAAAATTATGGGGAACCCACTAGTCTCATACAACATTATCCAACAAGATCTGAATCGGATAGTGCAGTGGACAAAGGAATGGCTGATTTCACTGAACAAGAGCAAATGTACTGTTTTGCATATAGGTAATAATAATCCTAAACACGAATACACGCTTGAATCTGTGCCACTGCAAGCAGTGAACTCCCAAAGAGACCTTGGAGTCACTATAACTCATAATCTGAAGTGGGATGAGCACATCGCAGGGATAACCAAAAGGGCCAACTCCATGTTATACATGATTCGTAAAGCATTTTATGCCATAAACAAAGAATTGTTTCTCAACATGTACAAAACCTACATACGACCTTTGCTGGAATATGCCTTCCAAGTTTGGAGCCCATATTTTAAAAAGGACATTCTATTGTTGGAAGGGGTACAAAGGAGGGCAACCAAAATGGTCATTGGCCTGAAAAATATGTCATATGAGGAACGCCTCCTGGAATTGAACTTAACTACACTGGAGCAAAGAAGGAGGAGAGGAGACCTCATTGAGACATACAAGATGCTTAACGGACATTACAATGTGACAAAAATCGAGAGTATGTATACCAGGAACTCAAACAGACACTTAAGAGGCCACTCGATGAAACTTAGTAAACCTCAGTGTGCCGGCAACCCTAGATATCACTTTCTCCCAAACCGTGTGGTGCGGCCGTGGAACTCACTACCAGAGGCGGTGATAAGTGCTCCTAACGTGAACATATTTAAGAATAGACTGGACAATCATTTGAAACATAAAACACAAGTGCAGTGATGTACACGCATCAGCTCTAAGCTGCTAGTGTATCGAACAATAATAATAATAATAATATTGTAGAGAAATATTGATAAATTTAGAGATATGCAGCGGGAATGGGATCAGAAAATATGGCGGTAGGAAGTTCGCTGGGTCAGCTAGTATTAGATAAACGATACCGCGTTTGCATTGGAGATGTGGAGGGAAAGTACTCTAAATACTGGAGATAGCTAATTTCATTCAGAAGAAACATTTCCTCATTTTTAAAAAGAAAAAAAAACTTCGTTTAACGAATGCTGAAAAATCGCTTGCCACATCCTGTAATTGAACCGACTAAAATCGGAAAAAATAACAGCCAGTATTCTTATTGCTTTAATCGATAGGATTAATTATAAGATTTAATCGATAGGATTAATTATAAGACTCGAATCTCTCTAAGAAACCTGGTAAACTGCAGGTACTTTCATATTATACCATTTTCATTCATGGCTGCTCAATTCCAAAACGACGCCAATTCTTTTACACGAAAAAGAAATGGGAAATTAACAAATTAATATGATATACTTTTGTCAATATGCTATGGCGATGAGAACATAAGTTACGGAAATGAAACATCTGGTCATGGCAATGAGACTAAATTGTTTTACAAGGCATGGCAATGATTTTTTTTTCATTGCCGCGTTTTTTTCTTCATTACCATAGCAAATTTTGACCACGGAAACCATGGAAATGAAAGCACGGTGGTGAAAAACGAGCCAAAAATATAATATAAGAAAAAATCTATTAATTATTCGAAGTAATAAACACTTCACTAAAATAAACAAGATAAATCTCGTTCTATTGAATGTATAATCAAGAGGGTAAACTTATTGGAATAGACAGTTATACCTATCCACAGTAATGAAAGAAAAAATGTCCAGTAACATAAAAATGATATACTTTTATTTATGGTGCCAAAACGCAGGTACAGTCAGCGTCAAATTGATCTTGACTGGCAGAGTGCTCAAAAAGATCTTATTGACATGGTATTAAGATCTTTTTGAACACCCTGCCAGTCAAGATCAATTTGACGCTGACTGTACGTGTGTGCGTCCTTCCATGTCGAGCACTTAGGCGGCACCAATATGCAACGTTTAGCGGATATGAGGGAGGATACAAGTCGTTAGATAAAACGATATTCTAAAATATGTTTAGAACATGGCGATTAAAGGTAACTCTAGGACAAATGAACTTTTACTAACCATTCGTTGTATTGTCTAAATATTTGAATAAATGTATTTCGTAACAATACTTTAACTATTCACGTATCAAATAAAACTAGGTTTTAATTAAAAAAACCAATAGATTTTTATCAATGAGGTATCACAACACAATAGGTGATGTGTGGACAAACACGGCAATGAAAAATTTCGAGGTTTAAATTTTTTTTTTGGCGAATCTATAATCCTATTTAATAAAATATTTAGTGCTCCACATAGATCACTATATCGCCTAACCAGAAAAAAATGTTAGAGTATTGTAAAAATGATTTTTAGTACCGATTTCATCGATGCCACGCAATTTTTGGCCCCGGGAAATTCACCCCTACACTAAAACCCAAACTGAAACCTAAAACCCGACTTCTAAATCATTAACCTCCTTTGGCTTTGCATGGTAGGGAAAGAACAAATACATATATATTTAGTATAACATATTATATTTTAACTCACATTTACATACTAATGATAACAATATTGTTATTGAGAACAACCACTTGTACGATGCCATTATGTCATCTGAAAAAGATAAAAATGTTGGGTTTCATTAATTAATTATTAACTAAAAATGTGGACACAGATACAGAACTAATTAGGTATGATTCTTAACTCTGTAGCAAGCTGCAGTGCAGTGCAGCAGTGCTGTCACTGTTATAATTTGGAAGTCATTATTAAACACGTATATTTTTGCATAGAGCTCTGTCGCGTCTCTGATTGGTGCCATTTTAGAGTGCGTACAACGCATCTATAGTTTACTAGCTGACCCCGCGAAATTCGTACCGCATAACTAAAGAACCGCTCGACCGATTCTGTGCAAACTTCTCATAAACCATCTACTAAATAGTCCGAACAAAGCCTTAACATTTGGTTTGGATAGGTGAGCCCGTTCTTGAGTTATAAAATTACAACGAAAAGTGGCATTGATTTTTATATACGAACTAGCTGACCCCGCGAACTTCGTACCGCCTAAGAGCGGAAGCACACGATGCGTTGCGGCGCCGCACCGCAGAAATTTCGGCCAATCGGCGGCCATACGAGCGGCCGCGCATCACTTGTGTGGCCGCCGATTGGCCGAAATTTCTGCGGTGCGGCGACGCAACGCATCGTGTGCGTGTACTATAACAGTCAATTCTTTTTTTTTTTTAATTTTTCTCTCCGTAAGAACCATCCCCGTACTTTAAGGAATGTTCTAAAAAAAGAATTAGCGAAATCGGTCCAGCCGTTCACGCGTGATGGATGGCGTGACCAAGGGAAATAGGGATTCATTTTTATATATAGAGAAGTATATTGATAAAATACCATTGGGTAAAACTAATGGTCTAACGCAAAAATATTGTTCAAAGGTATACACTATACAGTCTACAGGTCATTAACCCTACACACGTTCCATATAGGTAGATACAAATACAAACCATAGCGACATCTAATTCAACGCGAACGCCATCTATTGAGCTTCGAGTCAACGAATGATCTTTCGTATTAAACAGGCTTTTATCGAAACCTTTAAATACGAATACCACCTCTTAAAATATAAATATTTGAATACCGATTTGTGCCACAATTAAAATGAATAATGCCTCTGCAACAAAGAAACACCTACAAGATTACACCCACCTTTTGTATGAATAATATAAAAACTTAGCTCGGATATTACAAGGCGTATTCGGTAATGCGTTTGCTAAGTATTCAGTTGTAATATAAAAGGCTAATTTACCCAGTCTATAAATACATCTGTGTACAATTTTACAATTTCTGTTTACAGAGATTTTTATTGTTATTTTTTTTTTTGTACCGCTTAGGTAGCAGACAAGCACACGGCCCACCTGATGGTAACTGGTTATCGTGGCCTATAGACGAGTTCAACACCAGGGGAGTCATACTAGTGCTGCCGACCCTGTATGAACAGAGAGATTCTATGCCATCAGCGCAGAAGATAAGTAGGACAAGCATTTAGTCGTCCCACTGACAACACGAGTGGTTCGTCAACTCGCTCGGATGGGTCTCGCTCGGTCGAGCGAGTTAGCACCTTCTGATTGTACCTACTTTTCTTGTCGTCAACTCGCTCGATCGTGATATTATGTCAGTTTAAGTACAGTTGGCTTCAAAAGTTTTAATACATTTATTTATTAAACCTTATTAAAATGTTTTGAACTCTTCACAGCCTATCCCATTGGCATAGATGTTTTATTATGCACCTTTGTGTGTTAAGATAAGTAAATATAGGTGGATAAAATAAAAGATAAGATAGATGTCTTCCTCTGATTATGTAATGTATACAAACACGTAAAAAATATAAACTGTATTTCCTGAAAATACTCGACTTAAAAAAAGTACGTACAAACGGTATTTTCTTATGAGATTCTTAAATATCTCTATTATCTTTCTAAAAATAAGCAACAATATCACAGTATTAAAGAGTTTGGTTTATTAATCATAAAGAATAGTATAAGTCGTAAAGAAGCAAACTTACCTTGGTATGGTAATAGATTCCAAATTCAATTGGGGTTGTCACATTGAACACGTGTGCAATAAATTAAGACAGTTCTTGGCAAATATCACTCTACTAAAAAATAGAATTCCATTCAAAATCAAAGTTATGCTTTACTATGCTTTAGCAGACTCGTACATTCAATATGGTTTAACTAGTTATGGACGGACCTATGAAAGCTATATTAATCAAATTTATAAACTACAATTAAAAATTCTAAAGAATATTGTTCCAACAAAAATTAAAGAGAATTATTATAATGATGAAATTGGCCTGTTCAAATATTGCAAAATTTTACCCATTCATATAAAATTTACACACACCATATTATGTGAACACTTTTTAACGACCATTTAAAAACCAAAATTGAGCATCCTGTGTACACTCGAGCGATGGCGCAAAACCGGTTATGCACGGTACATGCTATCAATATGTACGGTGAAAGAACATCCACCTACAGTATTCCTAGGTTAATTAATAAATTGCCGACAGATCTAATAAATGTATTGACCAAAAAGAATATTAAGCACAAGCTTGAATCCTTTTTGTTCCTAAATTATTTATAAACTGTATTTTTTTTTTCTCAACTAATAACAAAAGGTAGGTAGTCTAATCTTATACATGCTATTGTGTACATTATTTTGTGTAAGTAAACTAACCGAATATTTTAGTACTGTGCAAACCCTAGTGGTTTATAAGTGCTATGTGAATTAATCTGTATACTAATGTTTTTATGTGATAATAAAAAAAAAAAAAAAAAAAAAAATATTACTTATGTTATACTTAAAACATTTATTACCTTGGCTGATAATTTGATATCAGTATAAAAGAAAAATATACGATTCTTGTATTAGGTGATACATTATCACGGTTAAGGCTAACGTCATGAAAGTTACTCACTTGTACTCACTTTAAGTTCCATTACGTGCCGGCAATCCGCTGTATAAGCTATCATATAACATTAAATGTATCTTATATAGAGATAATGAACAATATCACAATGATTAACGAATTTGGTTTATTACCGATAAATTGTTTAAAAAGTTGATTATTACTGAGTAATAAAATGAATCAATCTTAGAAACTATAAAAAACATATAAAGAGGTGCAGCCACCAGACCTCCCTCCGAATGAAGGACTAGTGCCACTAATAACGCCTGCAGAAGTCCAGACTGCCATTCGCCACATAAAGAACTGGAAAGCAGTCGGACCCGACGAAGTCCACATAGAGGCTAGGAAGGCCATGGGTGCCCGTGGTGTGAACATTCTAGCTAACCTTTATAACCGCGTACTCTTCACCGGTGTGATCCCGAGCCAGTGGAGGCTGAGCATCATCACGCCAGTCTTCAAAGGCAAGGTATCGGTGCAGGAGTGTGGCAGTTACCGCGGTATTAAGATAATGTCCCGCACCATGAAGCTCTATGAGCGGATAATCGACTCCCGGATCTGACAGGAAAGTACACTCTCGAAGTGTCAGTACGTGTTTCATCCTAGACATGGGACCATGGACCCGGTGTTCGCCCTAAGGATTGTGGCGGGGAACTACAGGGCAAAGAACACGCCCCTGCACTGCCTATTCTTAGACATGCAGAAGGCCTTCGACTGTGTTCCTCGCGCGGTGATCTGATGGGCACTGCGGTCCAAGGGAGTTCCAGAGACATACATTGACACCATCCGAGACTTGAACTACGACTCCGGTTCCGTGGTTCGGACTGCTGTTGGTGACTTGAAAGCCTTCCCCATCACCGTCGGGGTACACCAAGGATCCGTCCTTAGTCCTTACATGGTATTAGACGTTTTGTCGGACAACATCAGAAACTCACATGAGCAGCCCCCGTGGTTGCGGTCTGAAGCTAAATGTAATGAAATGCTCGACCAAATCATAGACATGATTTGGTCGAGCGCACGGACCAGGTTAAGTACCTGGAATCTGTACTTCATGTGACCGGTGAAATCGACCACGACGTCAAGGCACGCATTGCTGCCACGTGGGCCTTAGCATTAAACTCCACAGATCCCACACCGGACGGGTGTGGAATCTGTGGAGTGCATAGACATGATTTGGTCGAGCGCACGGACCAGGTTAAGTACCTGGAATCTGTACCTCATGTGACCGGTGAAATCGACCACGATGTCAAGGCACGCATTGCTGCCACGTGGCCCAAATGACGAGAAATGACTGGCGTCACATGTGATCCCAAAATGCCAGTCAGGTTGATGGGGCAGGTCTATAAGACGATCATTAGACCTGTCCTCTTGCATGGTTGTGAGGCTTGGCCGCTGCTGGAGCGACACAAGCAAAAGCTGCATGTCACGAAGATGAAAATATTGCGGTGGATGTGCGGCGTTGCGTGTAAAGATCGCGTACGGAACTCTCGCATCCGCGGCAGCCTCTTTGTCCGTGACATCGCGGAAAAATGCAAAAGAGCCGCCTTCACTGGTGCGGCCACGGGTTGCGGCAACCGTCAGGCTACGTGGGGAACAAATGCCTGGGAATGGCGCCCCCACCGGGTCCAGGTAAAAGGGGTAGGCCAAAGAAGACTTGACGTCGTGGAGGGTGACATGCGTGCAAATGGTTTCACTACCATGGACGCCCAAGATCGTGCGAAGTGGAGGAGGAAGAGCCGGAAGGTGGACCCTGAGCTCCGAGGTCATCTTGGCTACGGATGCAATCTGCACTGCAATTCACTAAGCGAACACAACGATGCGACAAGGATGCGAGGCGCAACGTAGAATGTCATTGGTCGGATTGTATCACGTCATTGGAAATCGACCAATGACAGTGTCTATCGCGCACATCGTTGCGACTCGCATCGTTATCGCATCGTTGTGCTTGCTTAGTGAATTGCACAGCAGAAGAATACGTCTATATACAGATGATGATGATTCATACTTTGTTTCAGTTTAAAGCAAAATGTTAATGTTACTTTTATATTTTTACTAGCTGCCCCGGCGAACTTAGTACCGCCAAATTTTCGGCCCGCGTGGTATTCAAATCCCGTTTCCCCTGCACCCTTATCACTTAGGGGTTTGAAATATAGATAGTAGCCGATTCTTAGACCTACTGAATACGCATATAAAATTTGGTAAAATTGGTTTTGTTGTCCATTGTGACATGGAAATTTTATATATAAGATAATAGCGTTTATGTTTGATAATTTACAGTGTCTCTTCATTAAAATTTAAATCTTCTTCTACCTCCTAGCGTTAATTCCCAGTCGCATCCGAAGCCTTCAGCTCGGAATCTGGGGTCCACTTTACCAGTCCTAACTACGGATTTGGCTAGACCTACTGTGAAGCGATTGCCATCTGACTTCCATATCCCAATGGTAACATTAGGCGGTATCGAAGTTTTGCAGCTAGACTGTTGTTTTTGGATTTTTTAGGGCTCCAACTACCCGTAACGACTGCCATAGATGTTCATATGGCAACCGGGACCGTCATTAAAATTTAAATATTTGCTCATAAAAAGTTCTTATAGTAGTAAGATTGTTGGTTATGTCAGTCTCAATGTGATAAAACATTTATTTATTTTATTAATTTATTTATTTAAACTTTATTGTACACTAATAAAACAGGACATGTAAGAAAAGCATTTAACAAAAGAAAATGTACAAATGGCGGCTATATCGCCACAAGCGATTTCTTCTAGGCAAATATTTGCGTACAACCAAGCAAATATCCTTATTTTGTAAACTTTATAATTATTAAATAACTTTAATGAAAACTATACCTATTGTGTTTCATTTTTCTTAAATTTTCAGGGTTTTCTTAACTTAAAAAAAATGTTTGAGGAATAAATTATAGTAAGGTATAAAGTCAAGGCACTTCGCTCTCTTTGTTCAAACACAATGATGTCAGTACAACTGTTTTTCCAGGTTGGCATAGATATAAAATGGTTACATAAACCTCTTTTTAGCCATGATTAGATAATATGCTTTTAAGTAATTTTACTCGATAACAATATTCAGTTCGTTTGGATATAAAACACCTTACTTGAAAATAATAAAATCTATTTTGGATATAAAACACTTTGCTTGACATTAATCGGATTTAGTTTCTGAATTTAAAAACTAATTTTACTTATCTGAAATTTTGAGGTATTTTGTATAAACTCCAATAATTAATAGAAATAATAGACACACATTATTTTTGTTCATTTGTATAAATAAGTATAATAAATTTATTATTAATCGACCCAAATTTCATAGAGATATCTTCAATACTTTACAAGTTACGACATTTTCAAAACTTTAATCGTCACTCCTGAACATTTTACTAAATGTCTGTTAAAACATTTTGCCTTTCTAGCGTCGATATAGTTAGTACAATCGTTTATTACTTTTCTTTCTCAATTTTTTTATAAAAATATAATCACAAGTACCAGTCTTTATACTTTTGGTTTCAACCCATTCTGTAAATGACTGTACTTTGAAGTACTTTGAACGTTCGAGCGAGTTGACGACAAGAAAAGTAGGTACAATCAGAAGGTTGCAACTGGCTCGACCGAGCAAGTTTCTTCCGAGCGAGTTGACGAACAACTCGACAACACAAAACCCCTCGAGTGAGCTCTGGCTACCCTACTCACCACCGGGAACACAACACGAGGCTATTACCTATAGCCGCGGTATTCTGTAAGGCGCAGGTACTTCCCCAGTCGGACTGCTGTTGAAGGATAACTTTTGTTGAAGACAAAAATATCAATTTTGTAAAGTTAAATGTGAATACCAATGAGTACATAAATATTACGAATACAAAAAACACACGTTCCCGTAAAATATCTTACCTAAATTCCACCTTATAAAAAACTTTTAAGTAAACAATTTTGATAGAAACAGCAACTTCAATAGACACTGAGTCGACCTCACTCGATAGTCACTGATAATAACTGAACTGTTGATTCTTGATTCTGTACACAAACATATACACAACTAACTAACACACAATACTACACGCATAAGAATGTCTAATAATGTGTATAGCTCGAACAAGTAGTCTTGATCCGACTATAAAGAAATATAATTACAATAACGGTAGCGAACCCACAGTATATAATTATGTGGACAGAGACTTGGTTAAAAGGTGCTAAACGTCTATACTATCCTTAGTTCAAGGCATGAAGAGGTAGAGTGGGTAGAGGCATTGAGTTCGACAAATCATTTTTTAACACCCATGGCCAAAGAATTAGCTTTACATGTATATTTATAATATGCCCTGACCAGGAGACCAGGTAACTCTTTAACGCTTGTTAATTCAACGTTCGGCCTAGTCATTCAATTAGGTAAATGTCGTCATTCAATGAACGCGCTAGTGATACAATTAAATAGCGGATTCAACCAGATGACTGCGACATATACACCTTCGATAATAATTAAGTACTACAAGAAAGAAACTAAGTTTTTAGCAAAGTGGTCAATATTAACAACCAAATACGATTGGAATAATATGAAATTCTTTCAACTGTTGATCGCAGAGGACAATGCATTTCTTGGTGGTTATGCTCTAACTTAATGATAACCACGACTATCCCTCACCTATTATATCTAAGTATCGAAGGAAAATAAAGATTCTCGATATTATTTTGTTCGATACTTAGCATCTGTTGAATGAACTTATTTTATTGTTATCATTAGTTTGACCTCTTGACACGCGGCATGTAAATACAATATTTGAAGTTATCTAATCAAATTGTAACACTTTGTTTTGTGTGCAATGACCAGCTACAAATTGAATTTAAAAATACCAGTGAAATTTCTATATTTTGTGCTTACAAGGATTTTTGAGGGAGTCCTTCTTGTTGATAGGGCACTGATGTATTAACAAAAAGGACTCCCTAAATGTTTTCTACCAAAAATGCGTCCTCCTTGTTACGATTTACGGTGCTGAAACATGGACTTGAGCTTGTTCACAATCTTAAATTGGCACAATGTTGCAAAAAACACACACACAAGACTGATGGCCCCAAGTACTTAATTCCTAGATTTGGAAATAATATATAAACTACAATGGTTTTCAGAATTTAACTTTACTTGAACTACAATACTCATAATTCTAGTTTAACGGAAATAACTCGAACTTTAATGATAGAATTTATATTTTGCCACTAATTACTAGGCCATAATACTTAATGGACATACTAGGCATCATTGGTTTAAAAACCAACCAATAAATAACTTCAATTAAAGTAATCGCAAAATAAAAAGCCCGCTTTGACAGTTCAAGTCCATGAATTTCTCAATTTTGAGAACGTAAAACAATGACATTTTTCAAACGTAGAATGATATTTTTCATTAATGGGTACCGCCCACTCCGCTCAGTGCTGTCCATAACGATTTTTTCATACTGTCCATAGACAAGAGAATAATTGGTTAAGGAAAAAATAAATCGATCACGATATATAAAAAATATTTTAATTTTGCAAGTTTAATTTCTTTAACCAGTTGCAGCAATTCAGCTCTTAACTATTTCGTATCAGCTTCAACGCCTGGTCTTTGTATCCATGCTACTAAATCGGCCTTTTTGTTTGCTTGAGTAGGTGCTTTATCTATTTGAACTGAGTGGTTACGGTGCCATTGTACATAATAATTATGCACTGTTCAGGGAGGTTTGTAAACAGGTTAGTAAACCACTCCGTGATATTCTTTAGAAACTCAAATGCGAGCAAGGCATCATTCACAAAACCGCCACCAGCTGACCCGGCGTGGCAGATTATTAAGCGTCCACCTTTTCCTATTGGCACTTTTGAGCAATAGGCCTTGGTATCATCCGTCCACGACTGCGGCACGGTATGATTCGAGTTCAGCCAAGTCTCATCGACAAATATGATATTATCCCAATTTGTGAATTTGTTGTGTTTGCTGTTAACTAAGTTTTTTTTAAATTCCTAAGCTTCAAATATCATCTTTAGTCACCCCGGGACCATGGCTGCTAGAAAGTAGCCGAGACGTAGGGATAAAAGTAAATAGTGACAAATAAATCGCGATAGAATCCGTTATAAAGTGGTTTCACTTTCATTTCAATGAGCGATATACGCGTAAACTTCAGAGAGTATCAAGAAAATGATTTACTACTTTTACGCGATTTCTATTGGTAATTGAGTGAATTTTATTGTAATAAAAATGTTAAATGAAAGAAAATTGATTTTTGGCAGTATTGTATTGCACTTTACAATACAATACATAATATTCTAATCAATCAAATACGCATACAAACTTGAATCGATTTATCGTGAGTATCGACTACCGAAGTGTATGGTTACATCACTAGTTACGTCGCGAAAGCAAATGTCAAAACGGGCATTTTATTTTGTGATGATTTTAATGATGACGTTGCACTAACTACCACTACTTTTTTGCATTCAAGTCATACCAAGTCGTTTCGAGTAATTGTAAAAACCCATAAAAATAGGTAGGTAGGTACGTCCGTACAATCCTTCTACACTGAAACGCGATCCTGAACTTAGAAGGTTTCAGGACTAATGCATGGTGCATCGATCTATAAACAATATAAGACCTATTATTAGGAATGTACATTCTTGATACTTGTAGGTTGTAGGTATAGTGTACTTGCCCAAACTAAAAAAGAACCTCTCGCCTAAAATACAGCCTATATCTTTTTATTGCTAAAGTAAAAAATTAAAGAAATTTAATTTTGATCGATTAATTTACGGTTCGTCTAGAAAAAAATTCCAATATGGCCGCCGTGACCGGTCACGTCAGTCGCCAATAATGAAATCAAATTCGGTATTTAATTGACTTTTCTTTGAAGTTGTTACTTCTTTTGGAGACAGATTAATTGAAAATGGTCTGATTAGACCCTTCTTATAATATATTCTCGTCAGGTACAGTTTTAAACCCTTTAGGATTTTTTTACCTGCTTCAGGCTAGTTAAACTCGGAAGCTTATGTAATGGTGCGTCTACTTTGTGGATACCATAGTACGATATTATGGAAATGTGGTAAAGTTTATTCCTTTTCCAGACAGCTGTCCTATATTACTAATCCCATACGTTGCTTTCTTATGTATATCGATACTAGCTTTTGCCCGCGGCTCCGCCCGCGTGGATGTCGGTTATCGCGACCAAACATAGCCTATGTCCTTTCTCGAGGTCCAATCTACCCCTATACCAAATTTCATCAAAATTGGTTCAGTGGTTTGGGCATGAAAGCGTGACAGACAGACAGACAGAGTTACTTTCACATTTATAATATTAGTAGGGATAATAAAAATAAAATAATAAATGAATAGAGTGATGAGGTCGCAAAGCGATAAAGCCTTTTAATAAAACATTTATCATCATATATCATTAATCTTGATAAATTCTAGACCTAATGCACGCATAGCTTAACCACCTTGTATTATGGGTTCTAGAATGCGGATAAACATACTAAGATACATTTTTTGATACAATGTCTGAGCCTGTGACCTCTGACTTAGCATTCGAATGTTCTACCGCTTCGCCACAGAGATCCCTATGGATATATAGCCAGTAAGCACTAGGCTAGTAACGTAGACTACAGACCAACTCCTCTAATAGGTACTAAACCTGTATCCAATCCAATAGGCCTAATAGGCCCCATACTGAACACGAAACGTATGTATGTAATTTTTACTTTTAATAATGTTTATTCTAAAACAACCAATTCTGATATCAATTTGTACAAACGTACCTACTCGTACAGTAAAAATGTAGACAACCAATCATTTCTACTATTTCAATGTGAAAAATAACATGTGTGTCTAATACAAATACACCCTTCATAAAAGTGTAAAACTCTTCAATCCCCCTCGGCAACTCATTCCAAGTTTTTATAACAACTAAAGAAAACATTGAAAGTTATTTTTTCGCGGGTTATTTGCATAATTTCTACGTTTCGATATTCCGTCGAATAAAACTGTGTATTTGATGGCTTAGATATATATGGGTGTATCTCTAGTTACGTAGGGAATACGGAATTAAAATAAAAGTATCAATGTTCAGTTTCTTCTTTCCGATGAAGAATGTATGAGATTTGACGTATACATAATATCACAAGTCGTCAACTTCATCACTTCATCATCATCACTACATATTATAAAACGAAGTAGCTGTCGCTGTCTGTCCGTCCCTATGTATGCTTAAATCTTCAAAACTACGCAACAGATTTTGAAGCGGATGTTTTTAATAGTTAGAGTGGTCAGAAAATATGGCGGTACGAAGTTCGCCGCGTCAGCTGTTTTGTCATAAACGCCAAAATACGCGTCTAGGTCAGAACGTAGGTGAACGCCCCTGTTCTGTGCCTAGATAGTTGTTTTTATTTCATTCATAGCATCTAAGTAAGAATTACCTAACAAATTGTGTTAGGTATTCTGCTATCTGCAAAGGAATAACTAATGAAATTAAAAGAAAATTGAGAATAAAGAAAGAAAAATTATATATTAAGTATGTACCTATCCCTGATGTGTTTCTGTTCTTTCTCGTTATTCTTACAAAAGAGCAAAGAGCGTTTATATTTTTCATGGAAAACTAAAATACTTATTTTCTTTTCTTTTCTTATAGTTACTTATTTGGAAGATTATAGATTTGTTCTCGTCCCGGTTGCTCACTGAGTATTCCAGTTCCATTCAATCACCCTATCGCCGTCCACTACTGGACATAAATAGACCTCTCCCAATGTTGGGAGGTTTTGGCCTACCGTTTCCACGCTTGCCAGACGGGTTTTATTTCGAGTTTGCCTTTTCGCAGCGATATCGTCTGCGTATTTCTTTCGTGCCTCGAGGAGCACGTTAAGCCTTCGGTCCCGGTTGCCATAAGAACATCTATGGCAGTCGGGTAGTTGGAGCCCTAAAAAGTCCAAAAACAACGGTCTAGCTGCAAAGCTTCGATATAGCCTAATGTTACCATTGGGTTGTGGAGGTCAGATGGCAATCGCTTCATGGAAAATATCGAGGTCTAGCCAAATCCGTAGTTAAGACTGGTAAAGCGGACCCTAGACTCCGAGCTGAAAGCTTCGGATGCGACTAGGAATTAACGCTAGGATGAAGAAGATCGTCTGCGTATTTTCCCGCTAGTCGCCTCTAACTAAACCCTTCGGATGAGATGGGGTGGTGATACTTGTATTCTTTCTCCGGCACCACACAGATTATTCAAATTTAAATCTCGCTAATTTGATAAAATGGTGGTGACTGAGATGAACTGGATGCGGAAGGCGGAGGATCGGGAGCAATGGCGCGCACCGGGGAAGACCAATGTCCAGTATTGGCTTACTTCGATCTAGTTTGTCACGCATCATGGGACCCTTAGGGAAGCCCACAGGATCAAGGGGTCCCTATAATCCGATTACTGTCTGCTTATATATATGTATGACTGCTGAGTCATACATATAAAGTTTAGTACCTACAACTTTGTACCACAAGTCCATCGCTTATCTACATTTATCGTGTATGGTGGTAACATACGAGCATGTTACATTATAGCCAATACATTTAGTGTTATTTGAACGGTCACTTAAAGTCATCAATCGTGTTAAGTGCAGTTAGTGTTGATTACCAATGTGTTCCCATAGCGTACTAGCAGTTTTACCATGCTTTTCTTTTTATTATTTAACTAGCTATTAGGTACCTGCGGCTCCGCACGCGTGGTTATAGCCTAGTCCTGTTCTAAAGTCTTACCTAATCCTGTCCCAAATTTCAGCAAAATCGGTTTAGGGGTTTAGGCGTGAAAGCGTAACAGACGGACAGACAGAGTTACTTTTGCAATAGTAATATTATGTATAGATAATACCATAACCCATACTTGAATACCATACGTATAACAACTTTCACCATTATTAGACGATCATTATGGAATTTAAAAAGGTGGGTATCTTGACGTCATAAGGGTGTTCTCCAAGAGGGCTGTTCTTCATCCGACAGTAAACATACAGCTCATGATAAAGTGCTTGACGCCAATAGGCATGTCCCCTATTACGTGCGACCAAAATTAATTATTGGCGAAATAAGGGTGTAAGTTAGTCTATATATCAAAAGGTATGAAAGATTATGACAGCCTAAAATAGCAAAGAATGAAAAAACTGTTTACACAACTAATTCACGGATTTGTCAGAGAATAATTAAGTTTTTAACATACGTACAAGCAGACACACTACACTTTTTTACTGTACCTAGTCACACTTCACTTCAATTAATGCAATTACGACCCTTACTATCGAACAACTGCAATTTCTTTCCATTTCTCCAGTGTATTTCCATACTTAGTCGCTTGGCGCTGTGACCTAAAGAAGACATACCTAAGTCCAACAACGTCTTTTTAGCCAGCTCCTTTAATTTTCAATAAAAAGAAAAACTTGGTTGATTGTGAACTACAACGCACATAGTTATACAAAACATCAAATAATAAATAATATTTGGGTCGAGGGCCAGATGCAGAAGGCTGTGCTTCTTGATACGGCGCACATCGTGAGGAAGTTTCTTTCTCTGGCGCTCTAACCACACCGTGTAGCTTGGTCCCTGTACCCGATACTGGTGAAACACTGTTTATTATGTTTTTAAATAGAAGTTTTTTTATAAATTTAAAAGGATAATTTAATTTATAAGTTTGAAGAGAAATAATAATATAATATCGTTAGAGTATTGGATCAGTGCCTACTTTAAAGGCTTTTAAATATGTTTGAATATCACAAAAACAAAATAATACACCAGAATAGTATCCCAAACAATTTGTCGATTGAAGAAAATCTGTCCAACAGTTTGTATTTTCGCGATTATTATTTAAAAGACTTCAAATACATAAGTCCAGAAGCGATCAATTTGAACAAGATTAAGGTGTTAAACAAGCATGTGGAGAAACCAGTCAATAATGGAACACGGAAGTTTATGCTGGAGCTGTGGGCTACTGAAGTCATGAAAGGACTGAAGCAGTTCTTCTACCAAGGATCGTTGCATGGAGTCAAGTTAGTTTTGCGTATTATATCTGCACTTTAGTAAAAAAAGTAAAAGGCTGCTATTACTTTTTTGGGGAAGTCGACCTTACGTTCAATGTAACGCGGACGAAGTCGCAGGCAACAGCTAGTCTAGAATACAATCTGTCCTCGATCTAGTTACTCGTAACTAGACGAGTATAAAAAGAGATTCAGGACGGACATTTTTTGGAAACAAATCCCATTTGTCACCAGTGGTGGCGTCGACAGTGGGGGCTACTGGGAATAACCCACTGAGGGGTATCGTTCTGGGCGGACCTGAACGATAGGTACTCAGCAGTCCTGGCCCTCGATTCTGCTAAAGCACAACCACTGACACACCACAGAGACTGCAAAGAATGGCATTAAATTTTAGACCTTATTTCTATACTCTTACAGTCACAAAATTAAATTAAATGAGTTTCATTACTCTTTCATTAACTCTACAAAAAGCCATTCAATTTTAAATTTTCACTGCATTACTTTAAAGGCTAAAATCAAATGGAATTTTTTCACAGTCTCTGTGGAGTGACAGTGGTTGTGCTTTAGCAGAATCGAGGCCCTGGACGGGTCTGAACGATACTCAGCAGTCCTGAAAGTTAGCCAGGCCTAAGTATCTTCATCTCTACAGGTATATCTTCGAACCTACCTTCGGCCAAAAAGAGAAATGGACTTGGATCGTTATAATGATCATCAGCATCATCATCTGCGCGGCGATCATCATCCAGCTGTTCTGCAAGTGGACCTCTACGCCTTTCGTCAACGTGATAGATTCCGTACCCACGCCGATATGGGCGGTGCCGTTTCCAACTGTCGTTATTTGTCCCCATTTGCATGTTAAGAAGTCCTATGTTAATGTATCGGAGTTGGATGGGTGAGTGAAACGATTTACTACCTATTATTTGTATTTTAAGTCGAAATCATTTATTGCCTACTATAAGATGTTCAAATTCATTTCATGTATACTTCGGGACACGTATCTTGGACCTAAATCGCGAGACAAACGAGGCTCTGGCGCCCGCGGATGGTTTTGTAATAATCTATGCTTGGTGAATTTGAGCTTGTCCACCGCAGTAGCACCCCGTGCTATCCTCAAAAGACATTCAAGAAACGTGTACTGTGCGTATAGAGCACATTTTGAGTCCAAGATATATGTCAATGAGCATGAGCAATACCTACCTACGGTTTCAGTAGTTGAGACTTAATGCAATAAAAAAGTTACAAGTTATAATAAGGATGTGATTCAAGCTATCACCAAAATAATAGGGCTTGTCTGCAAAATAGTAGATCTGTCGCTTATTATTTCGTGCATTACGCAATCTTATTCCCCGAACAATTATCGATATATTTGCCTTGTGTCCCGATTGCATCCGAACTCGAAATAAAAAAATAGATCAATAAGTCGGCTTTATTTCACTAGACTAACGTGTTCATATGTTTTAGTTTAGACCAATTCTTTGCATCGCTGGCTTGTCCTCGGATGAGCAACGATAAGAAGTATCTACAAAAAAGGCTAGACCTCATTCATATCAATATGTTTGAAGAATTCATCATTCAGGTAATACTTTCGTTACGGAGCAAATCAATATCTTACTCAGCACAAATGGAAGGAAATACCTATTCTACATTATACACCAAATACATTATACATATCACAACACATGGCGATTTATTCCAGGAAAATTTCTCCCAAATGGTGATTTCTTCCAGGAAAAATTCTCCCAAATGGTAATTACTTCCGGGCAAATTTCTTCCCAAGGGTGTTTTTTCCAGGCATTTTTTTTCCAAATGGTAATTTCTTCCAGGCAAATTCCTTCCAAAGAAAGCTACTTTTTTACAGTTTAAGTAACACAAGAGTTTAGTTTATCCTATTTAATACAGTATAATGTTAACCAGGGTTCGCCAACATGCGGGGACATAATCAAAGCATGCAACTGGCCTCCGTTGCACGCAGCTCTCTGGGAGATCGACAGATGCTGCGAGCTCTTCCAACCCACATTCACTAACTACGGGTTGTGCTACGCCTTCAACAGTCTGCCCTTAAATGCCTTGTAAGTGATGCATCTATATTTATCATCACCCGATATCCAATCCCTCCAACGGATGACTTTGCAAAAAGGCACGCTATGCGTATACCAATGGATGTCAAAATCCAACAACGCATTGAACTGGTTTCTGCATCTAGTTCCAAAGGTATTTTATGGAATGGAAATATGGAATTTTATGTTCTGCCACCTGACCTCCTAATCCCGAGAGGAAAACCTGCATCAGAGCCTCGTCCGTCTATTAGCACGTGTAATGCTGTAAGGTTGACTAGAGCTTCAACGATCTCACATAAATTAATTTGTAGACGTGATACGAAGATATAATTCTACTTTTAGCCTTACACGTCACAGTGCACTTCATTATGACGTGAGCGAGTGATAATAAATCATACTTATGGCAAAAGGACTCAAGTAGGTACTATAGTGTGACTGCTGTTTACAACATTCTATAAAATCTTCAATATTGGAAAGCTTCACTTCACAAAACTCTGTCTTTCAGGGCAAACGATACCTTAGCTTGGCAGAAATCTTTCAACTATGATGCGGAACCAGCTGCCTTGCAATGGAACCTTGATACAGGTTACCCAAAGGCGTTTCCTCCAGACCTAGGGTTGAAACCGTTAAGGGTCATGGCGTCTGGTGAGGCCAATGGACTGGGTGTGGAATTGTTCTTGAACGTTAGCGAACACCAGATAGATTGTGAAGGGAATAGCTTAGGATTCACTGTGAGTACAGATTTTTTATATAGAGCACTTCTATATGGCTACACCTCCTGTACTGATGGGCTTCCTGCTAATAGCATATAATTTATAGGGTCCTGTATCCAAAGAGTAAACCGGAGCCTTTTCCTTTTTAGTAATAAGTCTGTCTGCTGTATCTCATGAACCGTGATAGCTAGACAGAGATAATGTATAGAATACTAGCTGACCCCGCGAACTTCGTACCGCCTAAATGAAGAACCCACCCACATTTGGCCGTTTATGTTTAGGTCCCAATGTAATAGGTGGCGAGCCTATTGCCATTAACCGGGCACTTATAAACCTGCGATAAATACACACATAACTTCGAAAAGCATCGAAAAGTCATTGGTGTGTGCCATGGTAAAACCTGGGATCGAACCCGAGACCTCGTCTCAGCAGTCCATTACCCATACCACTAGGCTACCGCGGTAAATGTGGGTGCTAGCACCTCTGCCTACCCCTTCGGGGATACAGGCGTGAGTTTATGTTATGTTTATGTTATGTAAATGAAGAACCGCTCGACCGATTTTGTGCAAACTTCACATAAACCATCTACTAAATAGTCCGAACAAAGCCTAAGCATTTGGTTTGGATAGGTGAGCCCGTTCTTGAGTTATAAAATTACAACGAAAAGTGGCACTGATTTTTATATATTAAGGATCTGTTGCCCCTATGAAAACAAATAGGTAGGTACTAAAAATAGAATAACATAAATATTTAAGAGGGATTGTTACAGTTGTAAGGTAATGGTACGGATTCCTTCGTGTGTAAGTCTGACCAGCATTGATTTATTTTATTTAACAACACCTCTCCCATTCAAAGTTACCCACCCTAGTGGAAACGATTGCACCGGGCATTTAAACAGGTATAATTTTCCCCACCAGAATGAATTTAGTGGGGAAATGTGGAAATATTTTTTTTTAACATTCGACTTTGCTCCACCAGTGGGGACGCTTGGTGGGGCAAACTGGAAGTACTTGCACTTAGCCGGTTTTTTATGCTTGTTCCGTTAATTTAACTGCACTAATAGTAAGCTGAGGTAGAAAACTAATGGCCACCATTTCAGATGCTGTTCCGAAAATGGTAGTCTCTACATCGATGTCTCCGTTCTTGCAGGTCTTGATCAGCTCTCCCACAGACCACGTCTACACAAGCACCGTTCTGCGATTACCAATGGACCGAATGACAACCATCGAAGTCACTCCTCTAACTTACAAGACTGATAGTTCACTCCGTTCACTCGCCGCTTACAAGAGACAGTGCTTCTTTCAAAACGAGAAGAAACTGCAGTACTACCAGTTTTATACTGACAGTAACTGTAAACATGATATTCTGGTCAGAGAAGCAAGGAAGATGTGTGACTGTGTGCTGTTCAACTGGCCAAGTACGTATACTTTAGGTGGATTGCCACTGAAAGACCAGCAGCTGACAGCAGCTTTGGTAAAATATTACAAAGCATTTTGAATCTTATTTGTAGGAGATAAAGTTCAAAGTCATTTGAAGACAAGAGAGTGGTTGTTCGAACCTTCTAGCAATTATTTCTAGTAACAAATTCATGCCACTGTTCTTTCAGATTCCTTAATCTTTATATGGGGTAACTTGTACCTACTTCTAACACAAGTAATTTAACTTAAGGTGTTAGAAGGAATGTGTGTAATTTCGGTTACAAATATTCTTTTGAAATAAAAAAAAACCTTGATTTTGATTTCCGTGGCGTAGCGGTAGAGTTACAGATTCTTTATTAATAGCGCGTTTGTCTGCTTCGATTCCTACTCAATCCAAATGTTGGTATGCAAATAAGCATATTATTTGCATAAGTATTTACAAAAAAAAAGTATCTAAGTATTTGTACCTATCAGGTTTCTTGGACCTATAATAAAAACTGGGGTCTTATATAGCGTTGCGTAGAATTTTCCAGAATATTTATTTATTATCTCTCAATTTACAGCCCCAGGATACTGCCACCTTAATTGCAATCTTCCCAGAGATCGTCCAGTCCCTAGAAGTCGGGTGATTGTCCTGTAAAACGTCGCATGATATTACTCCATTTTTTCAACACTTTCCGGGTAGTTGTTACAACTAAGTTAAAAGCAATGTTTAAAATGCAAATTATGTTTCGCAGGAAAATTAATGTGGGAGCCCGTCTGTTCTACGAAAGACGACTACGACTGCATTAATAAAGTCGGAGGTGAGGTGTATAAAAAGTTAAGTGTTCAGAAGACAGTGCACATTGCAACAATATTTCATTTTGTACCTACATTAAGCACAGCGAAATTAAATTAATTCCAAATTTTAGAACAATTTTCTGCTGCAGAAAAATTAATTTTCAGTAAACAAATCTTTATCCGCCGGTATTTACCTAACATTAACCAAAGCGTACCACCACTTGGAAGGTGCTAGACCAAAAAAAAAATTGACTAGTCCAGACTTATTCGATAATCGATCTTTTGTAATATACAAAAATCATAACCGGATCTGCGTGCTACGCATATGGAATTACAATCAATTTTTGACCACAAAATTTAATACCATATTTACAACTTGCAACAATGCATGCATGCATGCAGTCACGGCACATTCTCAATGGGTTAGGTTACAATCCTGGGATACACCTTTCGCTCCTTCTACCATTCATAAGTGGTTTCATACAGAATTGACATTATTGTATACATAGAAAAGCTGATGTACGCGTACTATGCCGAGAGTGAGAACGAGAGCGCGGACGACACTCGCTCACAACGCGAGTCCAAGTCCTGCCACCCATCATGCAACGACATCATCTACGCATCGCAGGTCTTCTACTCCGACCTGACGAAAGACCAGGAGAACAGCTCTCATAAATGGGGGAAATTGAGACCGTAAGTATAGAGAACTAGCTGTTACCCGCGGCTCCGGTCCTTTCCCAAGGTCTAATCTATTTCTGTGCCAGATTTCATCAAAATCGGTTCAGTGGTTTAGGCGTGAAAGCGTAACAAACAGACAGACAGGCAGACAGATACTTTCTCAATTATAAAACTGTAAGGGTAAATGCCTAGGCAGCGCAGTAAAGTTGACTTGACTCCCAAAGGTGCTGACCAATCCGAGTACAGGTACTTTTTTAAATATTTAGATCGTCAAATTCAGTACATCCCGCTTGGTGGTACTGGAGTGCAGTCCAAAGAAGGCCGTAACTTTGGATACTGCTAGAATGGCCACGACAAATGCTTTTTCACACTCTACGCTTAAAGAATCCAGAATTGTTTGAAGAAGGAAACACGTCTGATGGTATTTTGAGATATTTACATACTTTATATTTGTTTCAGTGGCGAAGTAACGCAGATCAACGTCCATTTTTATGATGACATGTTTCTTGGTCAGCACCGACACGCGCAGTACGATGACTTTTATTTTGTGGGTAAGTTCATCTACTTACATACAACTAGGACCGGCAACTATGCTCTTCGAGGCACAAAGGAGGTCCCTGTGTGTTAAGAATGGTCACCCCGGTCATTCTCACGAAATGGTGTTCTTCGTATAATTTCCGTCACGATTTTTAATTTTGATTAAATTCTATAAATTAGTTATTTAATTGAAAGAACACGTCATTCTTTACGAATTGGTATATTTGGCACTGCATTTAAACACTTCGTTTTTTATTTATGGAGTGATATATTTTTGAGGGTGACGGAAATTAGGTTTGCGGTCATAAAAATGAGTAAATCCTTTCTCTTGTAATATCTTAGACGATCTTTTTCTTTGCATGCCACGTATAAAGCAGGATCATTCCTGACCTTTGTCTTCCCCGTTGCTGTCTAAGTTTTAGTTGCTCCAAAATATCCTCTCGGCTCTTCTTCGGTTTACCCATAATATCTGAAAATAATCGAGTTTATTGTTCAAAAACATACATTTTAACTTTGTTCGGTGGGTAGAAACAACAATTACAGGGAGTTTTATGATTTCGGTCACTTTTAGCGTGACGGAAATGTGTGACTGAAATTAGGGAAAATGGGATTTTTTTAAATTTAAATGAGTAATTAGAACATAATTTTAACAACTAATTCTTTTCATACATAAAAAATATATAATTACGTAAGAATTGTTTGATTGATAGTTATTTCGAGCAAGAAGTAATTAATTAAATGAGCGAACAGAAATTAGAAGACTTGTAAACCATGCGAACGGAAATTAGGTACTTACCTCACTGGGACGCCCGGAGAACATGTAGTACGCGTGCAGTTCGCTGGATGTCTGTGGCACTACTAACGCTTGCCATACATGCGATAGGGATAGGTATAATTTACATATCTAGGGTTGTTTTCACGAATTTGTAGTGGGTGACAGAAATTAGGTATAATGAAAGGACAAACATATTTTACGTTGTAACTAAATAAGTAGCCATGTTAACGTTATTATATTTTTAGTATAGCTCAATTAATCTATCTAATTTATAAATAAAGGGCAATAAATGTATAAATCAAAGCTTGTCTTGCACTTTTTAGGCTCAGAAAGTATTATTCTGGGTTCTGGACAGTGAACGGAAATTAGGAGAATGAATCAAAAACAATTATTCTGAGGTATTTTTGTACCAAAGTAGATGTATATAATATCATTCCTTATTAGATAATTGCCAAAACTAGCCCCCAGAAAAAGAATTAATCCCAAAATTTTAAAAATGAAGTAGATAATTGAATGGACGTTCGAAAATCTCACTCCCTGAGAATGACCGACCCATTCTAAGAATGACTTGACAATATAGTATTTCTCAAATTGTACTTTTGGGTACCTACCACTTAGCAACAAGCCCCTCCATTTTAAATATTTAATTGCAGGACTTAATCTGACTTTTGTTTGACTGTTTCCTAGGTGCTATCGGAGGTCTTTTGAGCCTGTTCCTCGGTTTCAGCATCATCAGTGTGGCAGAATTTGTCTACTTCGTGCTACTGAAACCTGTTTATCTAGCTGTTAAAGAGATGCAACGTCCTTAAGTTAATTGCCAGTGTAATTGATTAATTACTTACTTATAATACTTTTATGGTGTATTATACCTACGATACAAATATCATCTCATCTCACCTCATCTCTTTTCAACCCACCTCACCTCACCTCATCTCATCTACTTCTCATAGTTAGTAGTATTATTTTTTATGCTCTTATTTATATGTAATTAATTATTAATAAAAATCTTTATTGTGTGCGAGTTTGTTTTGCCCTCAAATTAAGGTTGATGCTCATTCTATCCGCTCTACGTCTAATTCTATTAGTGTAAACAGTGACAGAACATTCATTTGTTGTTCTTTCATATGTAAACGCTGAAAATAAGGTTTATATTACCCTAAAATATTAGGAAAGAATGCTCTTGTTCTAGCTCTAGCTCTATGTTCATTTGGTTTAAATCAACCTTTATACACATAAGTTTTTGATTAATCTGTAGTCACATAGTATTCCTTGAATAAAAAGTTCACAACATTTATAAATTAGCTGTTATGACGTTATGAAATGTCATTATAAATTAACCTCAAAGTGTTTATTATAATAAATAGTTTTACAAAATTGTGACAATGGTTGAGAACGATGTCGATGATGGTTACCTGGGTTGCCCCTGTAAGATGATGACCAATCTGAGGAATCTGAACAATAAGCTGAATGCTGAAACTGTGGAACAGGCCAATGAAACGCAGGAACTTGTGATGCTCAACAACTTCGCTAGGGAGAGTAACGAGTATCTCTTTAAGAAATGTCTTCAAGAGAGGTAATATGACATTACTAAAGAACGTCTATGAGTCATTACGTCTTGAGTCTTTAGTTGCCGGAGGTGAGATTGTCGGAGACATATCTCTCGCACCCCGGCCAACCCAGAGCCATTTCTTTTTCCAATTCAGTTCACAATTATATAAGTAGTTACTAGCTCATATCCGCGGCTCCACCTGCGTGAAATTTTGACCCCGTTCACGCTACCCATGGGATAAAAAGTAGCTATCACTGTACTAAATTTCAGCCAGATCCCTTCAGCCGTTATAGCGTGATTGTATAACTAACATCCAAACATACAAACATCGTCAAAAACTTCCATATTTATTTTTACTTAATCAACTCCCGTCCTATATTTTGTATTTTTTCAATTAAAATCTACACGAAAAAGTGCTACAAAAATCATTCATCCAAATTCTTGCTTCATACCCTTACCATGCCTGAAATGTATTGAGTATTTTCACACCAGAATAGCAGCCATTACATCCTGGCGTTGGGTTCTGGAGGACTTGAGCAAACGGCTTCTAGAAGGAATAGGGGCTCTCGAACACGAACATCACGCGCTTGCCGTAGTTATCGATAGGATCGTGGAGGAGCTGAACGGTCGCTGCAAACCTGGAGCCTTAACGCCCAAGTGTGATGATGTGGAGCAAGCGATTCTGCAGGTTCTCTTATTACTCATCTGCATTTTAAATTCAAGAGGTTCCCATCAACTTCTGCCTGCCAAAAAATACCTGCAATACCGGTATACCTGATTGACGGACAAAGATCTGGCGCAGGTTTTGTTTTTTGAGCGTTGGCAGTCGCTCCCGTAAGAGTTAAGTTAAACTGAACAAGTGATAGAAATAAGGAGAAAAAGATAGGTACGCAGACGCTCCAAAGTGCAAACTTTGGGTGCATTGACGATTCGGTGATGATAAGTGCATTTGAAAACCTTCAAGGGTACTGAAACATTCATAATCCATCTTACCAACGGTGGTGAAGTCCGAATTGCTTTCCACAAATAAATAGGGCATTTTATACCCAAAACCGGAAAACATGATAGCTTAATGGTCTGCGAAACAAAAAGTTTGGAAAAGTCTGCGCTAGTGAATGCTATTGAAATGATTGGCTTACATCGGCACCATTGACACACATTTCCTTTTATACAAAAGTAACATTAAAAGTAAATGTCTGCACCAATAACTCGTTTCATTTCAGGAATACGATTTTCTTGTAAATCAGAAGAAGAAATTTGAAAATTTAATAAAATTATTGTGTGATCAGATAGCAGTTTTAGACAAAACAAGAAAAAATATCGAGAATGATATCCTTCAGAAAGGACAAGCACTTAGTGTAGAAGAGGGTTGTGCCAGTATTTGTCTACAAGTACTGCCGTCAACTAACACTCGGAAAACAACAAAAAAGAAGTAAGTCCATTAAGCAGTTGGGTATTATTTCCATAATTGAGTCTAACTAAAGTGTCACAAAAGTGTACAATCTCGCCCTAAGACTGCAGCCGTGATCTGTAGGCACATGCTGTAAGAACATTTCGAACGATCGAACGAACTCGACAGCTCAATCCACGGCGATATTTGCATTCTGCTTGCTATAAATTTTGTGTCGTCACGTTCTCGAGCATGAGGGTGATGTATGTTTACGTGTTCGACAACGTGACATCACCAAAACAGCATGCGATATTGAAATATCACTGCAGATTCAGCTTTCGAGTTCGTTCGATCGTTCGAAATGTTCTTACAGCATGTGCCTACTGCACTCGGCGAAGAAGTTTTGTGTATAAATATTACCCTTAGGCTTTGCTGCAGTCGGGTAAAAAATGAGCAGAGCTATCTAGTCAGCTATGAGACTAAGAACAGTGTCTTATAGCCGCACAGTAATGGAACGTGTCATCTTGCCGTGATGTTGATGTCATTTTATCGAACACTGCTTCGACAATATTGTTGTTTTCAGAAAATCGCCTGTCGATATTTGGGAACAGCGCTGCATGTCTCTGAAGCGGACTGGTCTTCAAGCCTTGACCAGCGCCATCGTCACGAGGCAGCAGGTTAGTTTTGCTGCCTGCTAAAGCCCTATAGAGAAACGTCTTGATAAAGAATTCTGATAAGGAATGAATTTGCCAGAGCTCTTTGGAATAGGTAGCATCCTGTCCTAATAGGTAGATAAGTAATTAAAGTGTAAAAAAATTATACGTGTTTTTTTATATATATTCTCTCCACCCATTCACTGCATCCACACTGCAGTTCTTAAGTGCTGGAATCCTTACCGGTACACATGCTTCCCTCTAACTACAGTCCCGGTTCGTATACCTAAGCGGGGTGTAAAAAAGCATGAAATGTGAAGAGGCCGTCAAGCTGGTAGCCACCATTATAACATGGTAGGTACGTGTCTATAATGGTGACCCTTTTTTCCGAAACTCTGCCTTTAGCTTACTATCAGGCGAGGTGAAGTCAAATTGACGTGTCCTATTTAAAAAAATGGTAATAAGTTAGGATGAAGTTCAAAAGATATAGGCTACTACTTCAAACACTGTCGATCCTAAAATGATGGTTCGTGCCTTTTGATATCAACAGATACTTTTTCATGCCCCGCTTATAGAACCTGGAATTGTAAGAACTTTGAAAAACGTGTGCGGGTAGAACATTCCAGTTCTTGATCGTGCGACATAGAATGGGGGCTTAACTTATTTTTTTGGCCCTCAGGTACGAGGAGCCAGGGTCCATCTGTCGATAACAGCTCAGTCTTACAGCGCGAGAGTGGACTCAGTACTTCGGAGACGTCTGCACGCAAATAAACTTAAACTGCAAGATCTTAACTGGCAAAGAGATGAGGTAAGATGTTGCAATTATATTCATGTTCCAACGATCTTCTAGGACTGGCAGAAAGCGAAGACCAACCAAGAAAGTATTTGGGAAAGGCTTTGCAGTCCACTATTGTATGTAAGCCTCCGTTGTCAACTACTACAGGCTGAGGGATAATAGCGATAAAATTATCCAGCTTTTGACGTCCTCTGTGATGGCGTAGTGATAGTGTTCGACTGCTACGTCAGAAATGGTGTTTCGATTCCCGCTTGTTGCAAATGTTCGTATGCATGAATATATCTTTTTACATTGATTTGGATGCTCTATGTAGGTATTTTTGTCTAGATAGCGTTGTGCAGAATGTTTGTTTCTTACTATACCTACTACTAATCTTAGTAGCTAAGGTGAAGGATCGGGAGCAATGGCACACATTGGGCGAGGCCATATCCGATAGTGTGGACTGCGATAGGCTAAAGTATAAAATTGAACCTTAGCAGCACAAAAAGGTGGCTATACGATATGCCAATAGGATATTTGTATAGTATTATACCCCTAAAACGATTCCAGTTATTTAGCAAATGTGAGTAGGTAACCTCAAAAAGAAAACACTTTTCAGCAATTACGAATATTTTCGTAGGCAGCGCGGGATCGAAGTGCTCTAGAAGAAGAACTAACTGCTACAGAACAGAATCTATTGGAGACGATGGAGCAAGAACGCCTGATTCTAGCCAGGATAGCAGACCGTGACCTGCGGCCCACGACCGAACTAACCACGGATGAAGTAGAAAGGAGTCTAAAGGAAGAACTCGGTCGACTGAGGAACTTTGTCAAGGTGCTAAGGAAGAACCATAAAAGAATTACGTAAGTAAGTATGTGAGTGGAATACGTCTTGTAAATTAGGTAAGATACTGTAACGATGACCCTCTTTCCTGAGGTGAGTGAGGTGAGTATTAACTTCGGCTGGTCATCAGGCGAGGTTATATTCAAGTTTTCAAGTGTCCTCTATATTAAAAACAGTATTAGCTGTTGTATTTTAATTCTTTTCTTTTTTTTTTAAGTTTAAGCATTGAGTGTTTTTCAGCATCGAATCTTTACCATTAATTAATGTAATCTAGATTACTTAATATTTAGTAGGTCAAACGGTAGTCGCTCCCGTAAAAGCTAAAATAAGGCAATTAAAAAGGAGGTCCTACTGCTCCGGGGCTCCAAAGTGCAAGCTTGAATGGTGGAGAGGTGTGATGACCTCTCCATCATTCCACACCAGGGGCCAGGGTACACTTCCAAAACTATCTGAACAAATATGTGTGGCCTGGTGCTAATAGGGCCAATATCAATAATTACTGTTTTCAGTTATGATCGTTATAACAATGCGTCAGCTTTCATAATTATTATTTAAGTGTTATATTGTTGTATAGCAAAAAAAAAATACTTTTATTCGATTTGTGTTTTTAAGTAGATTTATGAAGTAAATTCTAATATAGGTATAAAAAAATATGTATTTTTGAAAATATTAACAACTTAAGCCCTTTTAGCAGTGATGATAATTATTTTGTTAGCGTTATACTAACTTTTGAAAGGTGGTTGATAAACTAACGCCCTTTTAGTACCAAAAAATTTCATACTCTTTCTATAAATTGGCATTAAGGACAGGCTACGCGAAACAGCGCTCGAACCCGACGGAAATCATGACAGAAAATGTATGATATTAGCGATGAACTGGAGTCGGTTTGAAAGTCAAAGAGTTCTTGAAGGGGCCGAAATAACTTATTTGATGATAAATTTAGTAATTAATCCAAAAAAAGACTCCAAAGTTATTGAAAAACGCGTAAAACTATGTCATTTGCCTGGCACAGTTTTCGTGTGAAGTTATAATTTTCTTAAGAAATAAATATGTATATAAGTAGATAAAGAGCTATACTTGCCGCTGAATACATTTTATTAATTGTAAATAACTGTTATGATGTCGCATATCAATAAAAATAACTATGTGTGCAAATTTCCCATACAATTTTGCAGCGATCTGTGTAGATTCCTTCGGACGTCAGTCGCCCACGGGCTCTTGGAGAGAGAGCACGTCTCTTTGATGCGTGATGACAGTTCACATATACACAATAGGCATACCAACAAAAATGTGAAGTCAAAAGTGGCGACACTGTCTTCTCAGTGTTGTCAAATTTATTTAGATGTTCAATAAAATAGTATGCATTTGACAGTGACAAACGTAGTTCCGATTTTGGCCGTTTCACGAATTCGTTGGTACATTTATAACATAGTGGTTCGATTTAGTATCTAACCACAAGCGCCTAAAATGTCAAACTAAAAAGTTGGGGATATACTAATCCAAAATATTTTTTAAAGACAATATTTTTGGGTCATGTTGTAAGGGAATTATCTTCTTCCTCCTAGCGTTAATTCTCAGTCGCATCCGAAGCTTTTTCAGCTCGGAGTCTGGAGTCCGCTTTACCAGTCTTAGCTACGGATTTGGCTAGACCTCGATATTTTCTGTGAAGCGATTGCCATCTGACCTCCACATCCCAATGGTAACATTAGGCGATATTGAAGCTTTGCAGCTAGACTGTTGTTTTTTTGGATTTTTTAGGGCGCCAACTACCCGTAACGACTGCACTAGATGTTCTTATGGCAACCGGGACCGACGGCTTAACGTGCTCTCCGAGGCACGACCAGACCAATGCAAATACCCATATTTCATGAACACAAAATTTGCACTGAGCGGGGATCGAACCCGCGCCTCCTGCGCAGCGGCCGCGTTCACTACCGCTACGCCACGGAGGCTGTCAGTTGTTGTTAGGAAATTATATTAGACAATAAGTTCGTAGTCATACATGTATACATGTATTTTATAAACATAAGTTCCTAAAATACATGTATCATGAAGTAGCTGTTTCCGTACATTTTAGAAATTAATAAAGAAAACTTAAGTAAGTACTTGGGTTATATTGTGCGTGTTCGTCGTAAGTTCGTGGTCTATATATAATATTATGTTACACATACCGGCTCAATATGATTTCTCAAAGAGGTTGCTCAAAAAGTTTGGACCAAACAGTTTGGTATATACCTAGCTAAAATACGATGGTACCCTACTCGATAAATTTGAATAAAAATGTTTTCTGTCAACACATAATATATTTTACAACACACCTGCTCATAAAAGTGCTATTATTTTACCGCAATTAGGCAAGTAAGTTATAGACATACAAGTGAGTTATAGATTCTTTTTTAAATTTTATAGGAAGTGTCTATGTTCTTAAAAGAGTTTTGATACAAAAAAGAACGTGTTTAATAGTACGAATAAATTAATACGCCTATTGTATGGTCATTTGATGCATTTTCGTATTTAAATAAATAATTTCAACTTGTAATACTTGTATATTAAACAAAATTTTCACTCAAACTTAACTTTTTTTTTTCTCTAAGTATAGAAAAAAAAACAGAGTAAAAAAAGTTAAATTCAAACCTCATTTTTTTTTAAAATATGGCCGACCACCATTGTTAAATGCGCGCGCATAGGAAAACGAATTAATTTGTAGTATTGTTTATTTAGTATTTGTAGTATTATTTTATTCGCAAGTGTGTTGTAAAACGTCGTATGGCACGCGTGAGCATGATGATTACCGTTCTCGGCACTCTTAAGACCCTCGCCTACAGCTCGGGTCTCAATAGCGCCTCGGCGGTAATCACCAACTTTGCTCACTTGTACCATAATGTACTATTAGCATCAAAAATCTACCGTATAGTTTTGATGGAATTTTATGTAGGTACCCTATAACACTCGGGAGATGAATACCTTTCATTTGAGACCCCATTCATTGAAATCCGTCTAGGGATTAGGCCTGTAAAGAGGAACAAAGAAAACTACATACATACATATATACGCGCGAAACACATTACCCTCGCTGGCGCAGTCGGGTAAAAACTAATACCCGACTACTGAAAAATTACGCTAATATTAAGCAAGAAAATATCTAAGTAGTAGTAGTCTTTAGGGATACTTCGAGCCCTAAAAAGTCCAACAACTGGTTTAGTTGCAATGCTTCTATATCGCCCAATATCGCTATTGCGTTGTGGAGGTCAGATGACAATCGCTTCGCGAAAGTTTTGGATTACGCTAATTAAGAAGGAGAAGAACACAACCCTAAAAGAAAAACAGGTTTTTACGGGACTTTGTTTCCGTTCTTGTCACAGAATTCAACAAAAAAAAACTTACTCCTATATTTAATTTTGTCTTCTGAAATAAATCTGTTCATTAAATCAGTTTAATTTTCGTTTTTTTAAGCCTGGTTTTATTTTTTTAATATACCTACTATGAATTGTAAAATATTGTAAGATAATACATAAGATATAAAATATAAGTTATATGTTTTAATTGACCCCAACATACCCTATATCTCAACTTTGATTGAAAAACTCTTGGCTTTATCAGTTGGAGTAAAGTCTATAACCTAAAGCCTAAATCTGCCTTTTATTATTACATATAATAATTGAAACATTAGCTTTCTTTGATTGACATTAGAAACTTTGACTGACTCCTACCTGAGCACATGTTGCTGAATTAGTGGAACATAACAGTGGAACGAACAGTCCGAAATCGAAGTGAAGACGTCTGATAGGAATGTTTGTTTGTTTGTTGAACGACTCTATAGTTCGGGAACATTACGCGACAAGTGCGATGTTTCCAGTTCAAAGAAAACAAAGTCTCGCGTTGATAATTGTCGTTGTTGGGCAACATTATGCAACAGTTTTGCACAATATCGCCATAAAATGTGATGTCTCGGAGTGGCTTAAAAATACCTTCATGGCAATAGCTGTTTATGGCAATGTTTTGCTCATGATAAAAGAGTATGAAAGTAAGGTAGGACAATTTAATTCTTTAAGAAACTATTTATTTAGAGTATGAGATATTCAATCATCTCTCTACTATGATAATTATAGTCTTTCTACGCGGTGGGCATTTTAATTTTACGAACATTTTTAATATTTATATCAATATTTAGGTGTAGGTATGTTACCAACCTTATTTTGTTCAATATCTCAAATCTTTGTAAAAAATTCAAACAACGTCATGTCATGATGCCAAAACAAAAGACATGCCAATGACGTCATGCACGAAATGAAAGGGATGAATATACAAGCAAGAAAAGGAAAAGAAATATAATTTGACAGACGAAATTCGTCTCAATAAATCGTATTACTGAAAATGCACTCTAATCATAAGTAATAAAATAGCTTTTTCAGTATTCGTAAGACAATTTTCTACATTATGTTGACTTGCAAAAAGCATCTTGCAGCCCACTGTGCACCTCGGCGATGTGTGCGTGCACGTTTGCGTCTTATTTTGACAGATTTTGAGTCGTGCGCTCGGCGTAGCCGGCCCTTAAAATCTCGTTTCATACAAAAACGGACTTTGGCCCTTTCAGAACCAGGCCACAGAATTATCTTCATAATGTTTGCCACCCAGCCCGCATGTAGCTCCCTGTTTTATCGCCTTGATCGAAACATATTAGCTTATAACCTGTTTCTGATTTATAAACCGCAGTAACCAGTTAAGTAATGCCGTAATATATAAATTTTCATTCATTTACCTACATTAAGACGCGTTCACATCTGTTGCTGATTTGACATAACTAAACACTGAACCTCCTCAGTCCCAGACCATTTTTTGCAATTATTTTCTGTAGATATACCTAGGTATAGATGTAGAAAATATTGCAATTTCTTATGCCTACTTTTGGATAATTATCCAAATGTGGAATACAAATTTTTTATAAGTTTGCCCGATGTGTCCTTACTGTAAATAAACTGGCCAGGTGCGAATCACACTCGCGCACGAAGAATTCCGTGCTATTTATCTAGCTCCCCTTAAGATCACGTTTATTGTATGATAGTAATAGGGTTACCTTTGGCTACACTTTGGGTACGGAACTCTTAAAACTCTACTGATGTTGGCAAAAAACCTGTATTACCTAAGTACGTAACGCTTGTAGTCTCAAAATTTGGTAAATTGCGACATCTGTGAACGAATCCTTAATACCATACCATAACTCACGATTAGATCAGGGACTTCAGAGAGGGGTACCGTAAACTGGCGCAGCTTTACCTGAATTTTAAACATTGCGACTTTAAACTCAAAATTTGCTGAACAATAGTGAACTTTATTTGATAAGAAATAAAATTTACGTTAGGATCTTCAGAATAGTGGCCGCCGTCAATGCTCCGCAGAATTCTATAATATAAAGAACTAACTTTGTAACTTTTGTGAGCAGAATAAGTTAGGACTTTCCCCCGTTGTATTTTTATGCTACTAACGGAGCAAATAAGTACCTATACGGCCCACTTTGCAAAACCTTTGGAACCTACGAAATGAATTCTTACCTTGTCATGATAGACTTACCTACTCGAAGCCCGCGAAGCCTGTGAAGCCCCCAGTAAGCTTCTGCGCTTCTGGGCGGAGCTAGGCTGGCTGTTATAGCCAGCACTCTCCACGCACAATGGCCCAAGGAGGCTAAGTGCGGATAAAAGAGTCCCCTTTCCATTCCATTCCATTCCATAGACCTACCTACGTAAAATTCGCTGAAACAGACCTCCATTAGGAAATTCAGGTTGAAACAGTGACTTTTCAGGTCTCTGACGAAATAAAAGCTATGAAACTGCAAGACAATGACCTTATATGTAAAAAGGAGTGTATATATACCTACCTATGACTCTGACTGGACTCAGGCACAAGTTTTCCTTTCGGGGTTGACAGTCGCTCCCATAAAAGCCATAACAAACCAATGAGCGGACTTCAGGCTCTAAAATTCAAGAGAAATACTCTTTTGAGGATAGCACAGGATGCTACGGCGGTGGACGAGCTTAAATTCATCAAGCATACCTATGTAGGCACGTAACGTACCTAAACAACATATAAAAGGAGGCCTTTTCTTTCAGATCTTTGCAGAATAATCTAACGGACTGCATGACTCGTATCGACTGCTGCATCGCAGACATCTTGCTAGTCGTCAACTTGGACGAGGAGAGGGTTCTACACAGGTTTGGGGGAGAACCCACTGGTGCTCATAGCCCACCTCCAGACACGTGCGTCAGTTATGCAAGAACCCACGATGAACCCTTACAGGTCATTAGGGAGGAAGAAGACGACTATCCTTTTGATTATTAGATTATCTTATCGAAGAGAATATTTCTAGATTCTAGCTAAAATATTAATAGCTTAACTAGCTTTTATTATGGGCCATAAAATAGATATGCTTAGATTCTATTTTTTTTTTTTTTCATATTACCTATAAAATAGGAACGCTCAAACCAATGCAAATATACTTGCTTACACAATCATGCGTACAAATATTTGCACATTAAGCGGGTATTGAATCTTTACCTTTGACTTTGCAGTCGAGTTTTTTGCCGCTACGCCGACAGCACTTGACAGCAGTTTATAACCTTGTACCGATTCTTTTCCAACTTATCCTAGATTTTAACCAAATATTGTTGTATTGTTTCAATACTGTAATTCTATTATGAAAATCATGTCTGTATTGGTTATTAATGACGGGTGCACATCTACGGAACGAATGCCGTGGTTTTGACGCACTCGAACAGATTAAAACCGTACGCCGTCTTCAGTTGCCGGGTGAGATAGCCAGTAACATATTTTTCGCACTCCGGCCGACCCAGGGCCATCTCAAATTTCGAGATGGTCCTCCTACGTGTAGGAACGACGGTGTGCCCATCTTGCCCCCGGATATGGGGAAGCTCATTGAGCGACCTCCGCGTATCGAAGACTGTGCCGGTTGGGAGAGACCTGAGTCTCCTTCCAACCCGCTGCTTCCTTCTTGAGAATTACTCCGAAGAAGGCGGCGGTAGCGGTAGCCCACACGTTCGCGCACCGCTCCATTTCTGTGAGCAAGGAGCTTAGCGAGAAAACTTCCACTTCTAGGGTCGCTAAGAGGACCTCGCGCCTCGACATTATCTTCGCCGGGCACTCAGTCAACGTGTGCAGCCCTGTACAGAGTGTACACGGTGTACCTACAGCACCCTACCGTTTCTTTATTTAGCCCGTTACGCGTTGCTCGCTTGGTGTGTATCAGTCATTAGATTTTGTACATAACGTTTTCATTATTTGATAGTTTTATGAAGACATTTATTTAGTCATTTTACATTGTTTTGCAGAAATATTTACGCAGTTAAAATTGTTGATTAAGATCTGCAAGTAGGTACTAAGCAGATACCTATTTATACCTACTCGCTTATTATAGGTATTTCCACGCTTTTTTCTTATTTCACTATTTATTATAGGCCATAGCAGGAGCAATCATTTTGGAATAGTTATTTTCTTGTAACTCGATGATCATAATATAGTATCATTATAAAGATATATTGAGTTTTATTATTACCTGACCAACTAAGGGAGAGGGCTGTTAAACATCAGATATATACAGCACAGACTCAGCCTCAGATACATGGCTCGAGTCAACAGTAAGTACTGCCCGGAATACGGCAATAGGCTCAGGCTCACCCCTTATTACGTGGGATCTAATACAATGCTTGGTGAAACGTGGGTGTTAATTCACCTCTGCCTAATCCTCCGGTGATAAAGGCGTGATTATATGTATGTAATATCAAATATGTATGTAAATGAAAGATAATTTTGCACGATTTGACATTATTGAAGGGAAAGTGGCGCCCTCCTTCAGTTCGCGGGTTTGTTGGTTTTACTACAAATATGGAAATAACACAACTAAATACAGGTGGTACTCATGTATATTAGAACATTTTTACAATGATAAAAACATGAGTGAAATGCAAATGAAGGACAGTGTGTGATGATGTTCCACACCTGCAAATTTTGTTATTCAAATGATATAATGTCTTTTATTAAAATCAATTAGTCCATAAACAAACAATTTACAACATAAGTTTTATGTTTAAACCTCACGTCTAATGTCCGCCCTACACGTTGGCGAACACATTGGCGAACGCGTTGACCAACACCTGCCACCTTAGACAACTGGCAATTCGTTGGCCGGCGTATTGTAGAATATAATGATAAATGCATAAGATTGACACGCATGTTGAAGTTTATGACTACTGATACGAAAAAGTATCACAAAAGTATAGTTCAATCAATTAAACTGTTCCTTGAACTACTGAGAATAGGGATTTTTTTAAATCAATTAGTATGCTAATTATTCGCAGGTTCGAGTCCCGTCTGTGCGATACACTTTTTTCATTCTAAATCGGTATAAGACATACGTTGACGATTACGTTGACGATTGTCATAAACTCTAAAATACGTGTCAATCGTGTACATATTTTATCATTCTATTCTATCTACAATACCAATTACCAGCCAACGATTTGCCGCTTGTCTTGGAGGGTTGTTGGCGAACATGTAAAGCGGGAGTTTGTGCCTTTCTTGATGTGTGGCGGGGCTTCGGGAGGCTGTATTGGTCAACATATTTGCCACTGTGGTCGCCAACGTGTAGAGTGGACATAATATTATTACATACCTACTACAACAAGTATTAAATGTTATAAAAAGCGCCATCACAGATTACTTCACTAACCGCCGAATTTATATAAAACTATTTTTTTATGTAATTCGTAATCTATGACTTTTAAGATAAGTAGATACAGTCGACAAAGGAGACAAGTATCCAATACATAGAACTTTATATGAAATTTGTTAACTGTATACTTATCTCCTTTGCTTATACATGATACTGAATTCAACACAGGCGGCAAAATGCTCGAGCACTATTTAAGTAGTAATTGAATATCAACCTTATTTTATTAAAACAAAGCTCAATATAGTAAGCAAGAAGTCTTATGGGTAACTAGCTAGCTAGGATAACTTAAAGTGCTCGAGCATTTTTCCACCTGATCTGAATCGACCCTTTAGCGTTTGATATACTTTTAAGATAAAGTTGTGGCTGTAAGCGTGAAAACGGCCTAACCATTACTTTAACAAAAATAAATTTCAAAAAATCAGTAGGTATCATAGATATGGCGAACTATTTATCATACCTACTGCTATTTCTTATCTGCTTTCTTACTGCGAGCAGAGGAAACCGTTGATCGGACGGGATATCTGCCCTTCTATGTAGGCCATTACAACCATTTCCCCTATAAATCCCTTGATAGTATTAAACATTGATGTTAGGCCAATTTGTTTTAAAAGGAAACCATTTTAAGATGGCCATAGGGCATCTAACCAATTTTGATAAAATGTTGGTTAGGCCGTTCTGATGCTTACCCCCAGAATTGGAGAGATTAGTAATTTTGTTATTGAAATAAGTACAAAAAGACAGCACTCTATGGAATGACTAGATTATGCAGTGATAATATGTGATAGTGTCTATCACATATTATAGAAATAAGGTGATGAATTGGTTATGATCATAAATAATATACAGAAATGAACATTATTTTTTAAAGTAAATATTAAATTACTTTTTAAACTTTCACAACACAGCATACAATTTTGTATGGGAATTAACACAATCATAATAGGCTATAAATATATAAAGAATTTGGATCTGTCTGTCGTTTAGTTCAGATAGAACCAGCCACAGTCACAGGCCAGCCCTAACATTTAATAAAGGTAGAACAGATTTTGAAAAGAACAGGAACGGTCAACCACATTACCTGGACTCCAGATAGCTCACACAATTCCCAAGAAGAGGGGTCTAGGAAATTAGATGAAGCACAGCAGACCCTCGATTCTGGTAAAGTAAAACCACTGTCATACTATTGACACTGCAAAATATGGCATTACATTTTAGACTTTATTGCTATACAACTTAAAGCCCAAAATTAAATGAAAAGAGTTTCATTACACTTTTTCATTCACTCAACATAAAGCCATATAATTTTAGACTTCAATGACATTACTTTTATGGCTAAAATTAAATGGAATTTTTGCAGTGTCTGTGGTAGGACAGTGGTTTTGCTTTAGTAGAATAGAGGTCCAGGTGGATTGTTCATCCAGGTGTAAGTGCTAATAATAATGATAGCATTAATTCCTGTAAGCGTTATATGAATTTTAAGCACTAATTACTTAGCTATAGTATGGCTGGCTTACCTAGGTTACCTTTTAAGCTGCCTTTCCATCGTAGATGGGCTATGCTATGTTGCTACGGATGCGTTTGTTCCCATCAATAATATTCAGTCATCCACATAGTACTTGCGGAAAGGGGTTCAGCTAAGCTATGTTTCTTTATATAGAAAGACTAGCTGCCCCGGCGAACTTCGTACCGCCATATTTTCGGCCCGCGTGGTATTCAAATCCCGTTCCCGCTGATGAAAAATAGATGTTGGCCGATTCTCATAGATACCGGATAAGTAAAAAAAATTTCATCAAAATCGGTCAAGCCGTTTCGGAGGATTTCGATTATGCACCCCGTGACACGAGAATTTTATATATTAGATGTGTGCTATGGATGGAGAAAAGATTGGAGTTATGAATATTTGTAGGAAGTTTCATAGCACATCTTTCTCGCTACGCTACATAGCATAAGCATAGCGAGCTGAACGTGTTGGTTTGACCGAGCCTTAACACAGTGGAAGCGATCACATAGTTTCATAGCTTAGCTTTTACATCTTTATAGCATAGCTGCATAGCACATCTCCAGTGGAAAGGCAGCCTTAGGGTTCCATACTCAAAGGATAAACATGGAACCCTTTTACTACTTATGGCACAGTAATTGACAGTTATTCTAATTTTAATATAATTCTCATAAATCAATGTTTCAAGACTTGACACAGTAATCTGCAATTTTTTTTTTTTTTAAATTGAATAATATCTTTGACAGCAATGAGTATTTTTATGTTTGATGTAAATATATATTTTCATTAATATATTAAGTAATATATAATTATATAGACATTACTATTTGTCAATCAATAAATGATAGATGGATGATGGATGGATAAGCCCAAATTACTAGGTCACTGCCCCATAATACCTAGAGACCACTATATACAATTAAACCTACTCCCCACCTAGGAGTTGGCAGAACCGATGCAAGGAGTCATTTGAATAAAATAAGACTTCTTTTTATTATGAATAAGAGACTCATTGGAGAATGTCTCAAAGATGAGTAGCATTTGATTATCTGTGGGTTGCGAACTTTAATTATTATTTAGGACAATATAACTCTAAAAAACAATGATGAGAAATATCAGGAAAGCAAGTTTAACTTTTCTGATATTTGTAACTTCAGATATAAAAAATTTACACACTGTGGTTTACAAAAGTTCCAATGTTATAGTAATTTTTACAAACTGTTTAGCCACTACGGTAACTGCGACTCCCCCATCGGGAGTCCCCAATATCCTATAAACCAAATTGATTCAAATGTGCTTCACTATTTACATGGCTACGGATACCCTCCATAGTGCAAAGAACTTCCATATGACACTTCGCACAAAAGGCAAACGCATATTGTTCATTCGCCAGAAAAGTATCTACAGATATTTCCTGATCTTCGATCAAATCATCTATATCCGTAAACCACTCCCTGTGACGTTCATCATCATCAATATGACTGAGGATGGTACGTATCGTGTTGTCCATATACACATCACACACTTTACACCATGCAACTTCATCATTTTCACTTGAAAAAATTCCATTCAGTGGTTTCAAGCGATCTGCGATTTTCGTTCTATGATTGATATTGTTTACATGTTCTTCTATACATTGTGGAGAGCATTCAATATTGCAGTTACACACCTCACAAAAAGCAGTGTCTTTCTCGCTAGATAGATAATCGTCTATAGTAATAAATTCCCCGTCTATCAGATCGTCTATCGCGGCCATCCAGTTTGCGTGATCCTCGCTATCAATATGTGTTAAAACTGATTCTTCGTGAGGTAAATTTCGTTTACATGGATTACAGTGTAAGGCATCGTTGGTAAAAGCAATGCCGTTGTCAGTCATGAGTTCTATGTTACCTATATGTCTTGCACCGTTTAGGTGCTGTTCAATACACTTGGTCGCCTTTGGGATGAAGACACCACAAGATAGGCACCGCACTCTGGTTTTTGAAGATACGACAACTCCTTGTAATAAGCCTGTTTTCATTGTTACCTAGCAACTGTGTTAATATTTATTATCTAGACTTGATTTGCACGTTTATACAACCCTATTTTAAATATATAAAACTTAAAATTTCGCGAAATTTTTTTAGTTGACTGTTTTGTTTGACAGGACAAGTGATATTTTCTGAAGTTTGATTTGAAGTTTTTTTGTTGTTGTGAAAATCAATGTTACGTTTCGTAGTATATTACTACATAATCTGTGGTATAGTATGAGAAAGTTCTTTTTCAATGTGACAACATTGGTTATTTATGCTAAAAAAAATAAGTCTAAAAATAGTAAAAGTAGCAAAAAATAGTTACAAACTTATGTACAAACATCATACAAACATAGAGTAAAGTAATACATTGGGAAAATAAAAATCTCTTGTCTCAATAAATCATCTTATGTATAACCCGCGCCACGTATCTTGGACCTAAATCGTAAGACATAAAAGGCTGTAGAAGGCTCTGGCTCTGGCGCCCGCGGATTGCTTTGTAATAGTCTTTGCTTGGTGAAATTGAGTTCGTCTACCGCAGTAGCATCCCGTGCTATCCTCAAAAGGCACCCAAGAAATGTGTACTGCGCGTATAGTATAGGGCACATTTTGAGCATATTTTAGGTCTAAGATACGTGGCGCGGGTTATATACAGATAATGATCTATAATATTTATTTATTTTTAATTCAATGACCATTATCTTCTCTAATATATAAAAATCAATGTCACTTTACGTTGTTATTTTATAACTCAATAACGGCTGAACTGAACCGATTTGGCTAATTTTAGTCTTGAAATAATCATGGGTGTCCGGGAAGGTTTAAAGGATGAGAAAATAGGTGCAGCGGGAACGGGCAAAATATGGCGGTACGAAGTTCGCCGGGGCAGCTAGTTATATTATTGTGCTATATTATTATGATTCCTTCCCACACAGAAAACATCAGATAAAGGTTGCTTTCTTTTTATATTACTAAGATGGCAAACAAAGTCATTGATATGGTGTTGGCCTTCAGGCCAGTAAGAATACTTACATGTACATAGATACTTTTGTTTTTTACTGGTGACCTAATGGAGTTATATACAGGGTGGAAAAATAAGTCGGGCCCTGGAGGGAAACTACTTTAAATCCTCTTAGTTTTAAAAAGTGACAAAACTGCATTCAAAGATTTTCTAAAATTCGCTTAGATATCACACGCGGTATTCGAACCGCCTAAAATCCGAAAAATGTATATTTAGGGAGGATATTTAGATGGTATAATAATAATTTTATTTCACTAATCCAGGTATGTTTTTTGTTGCTTGCCTGATGCCATGATTCTGCCAACAGACCTAAATTAGACCCAATTATCAGTAGAATAGAAACAATGGTTTCCTTAGTAAGTATTGGATGGCTAGAATTAATGGAATAAAGCATGAGTAACACAAGTTTATAGTTATTGTAATAACATTTAAAATACAAAATTACAATTCATTATTTATTATAATGTAATAAAATTATTGATACTTATCATTTTAATTTAAGAAGTATGTTTCTTGCCTCTAACATGACTCCCCAGATTATCAATATTACACGGAACCTCCATGGAACACTTGTTACAGTACCCCTTGTCTTCTTTTGGATCCCATAAAAACTTTTCAATATTTATATTGTGATCATGAGTCAGTGAAAATAATTTTATAACTTCTTTAATATGTTTTGGATCTTCATCAACATGCTCAAATATAGTTTCTATGTAATTTTCAAAGTAAACTTGGCATATTTTACACCACAGATCATCATTACTGTCCTCTACGGAGAATATAGCATTTAATGGCTGAACGGCTATTGATCGGGCTCTTCGATGTCTTTCTGAATTTATATGAACTTTAATTGCGTTTGAATTAAATGTAACAGTATAGTTACAAATCAGACATGCAACTGCGGAGCCTTGATTAGTTATATTTTCTGGTAGTATGAGAAACCTACCATCTTTTAAAACTTTTTGTTTTATATAATCCAATATGGCATTGTGGTTAGCACTTTTTATGTGATCAATAACTGTAGATAGATCTGACACTTCTTCACAAATAAAACAATTCACGTTTTTCCCAGTAATGGTTATACCGTTTCGAATCATCATCCTTTCCATGAATAGTCTATTGTGGTTCTTATCATTTAAATGGAGTTCATTTGAGCTTGTATTATTTAAAAAGATATTACACAGTTCACACTTTTTTTTATTGTTTTGATCAATTACTATATCTTCATAATAAGCCATTGTAGCTCTTTGAAAAAAATTAAAGTACTCTTTACGTTAGGTACCCTTTATGTTATTTTCACTTCACTCGCTTTGATTTATATGCCTATTTCACATAATATCACACCAATTAGTTTTTCTTTAGTTTCAAGAGGAGTAGAGGATTGAAGATTGAAAAAAGTAGATCTATTGAACAGTGTCAGTGATAATAATGATAGAACATAGAACCAAATTATTATAATGACAAAATTCCAAATATTCCAATAAATTAGGGATGCTCGATGATCATCGATTTTCGATAATCATCGATGTTAAAAGACAAAACATCGATGTTTTAACATCGATATTGCATTATATAAAACATCGCGATATCGATGTCACGGGCACATAATCGAAATTTGGTCGCGCGCGAACACATAATCGAAATCTATGAACGCAACTATCAATATCCTGAACGCATCCAAAACACGAAATAAAACTTTTGTCTCGTACAGTCCATAAAGCATAAATTAATATTAATTTGTGGTTCGTTCTCATCTGTGGACTGCGCTGTTTACATAGAGTGCGCTGTTTATCGTAGTACATAACTATTAATCTGTGCTGTTTATGTGTGATGTCAGATGTGTGCACCGGTGATCCGTTGAAAATAAAGTTTTTGTTTGTTATGTACATCAATGTTGTTATCACTTGTTTTTTATAGTCAACTTATGATTTAGAACATCTATTTTCCAAGGCTGGTTCAACCCTTTATCAACAACGCAACAGGTTAAAAGGTTCTGCGCTCTCAAAATTATTATTTTTACAGTCGATTGACAAAAAGTATTGGAACTTATAAAGTGTTCTTACGCCTTAATATCTCCAATTTAAACATTTCTTTTGTTGATTAAAAACGAGTGATTTTATCGTTGTTTTATTTTTTATAAAAAAAACATCGATGTTGGCCAATATCGATATTTTGCTTTCGATAAACATCGAACATCGATGTTCAGCTATCGATATCATAATCGATGTCATCATCGATGTTGTTGCAACATCGATCATCCCTACAATAAATCCAAAATAATCCAATATGAGCAAATCCCCGAAAATTGACAAAATTGAGTGTTGCTGTTACAAAAACTATAAAGGTAATTTTATTATTTTATTTATACTTTATACATAGGACTTTGACATTACTATAATATATAATAATAACCGCATAACGCCTCATGCATGATCAAGCATTTACGCACATAACTGTACATGGGTCTAAGATTTTAATTATCTAAATTAATATACCAGTAATAAGGTAACTGTACCAATCGTAGACACTTTAAGGAAAAATAAAATTTCAATCTAAAAAATTTAACAAATTAATTACAGCATGGTCGTTACATTCTTTTTTAACTGTTACAGCAACAATTAGACATTAACTTTTGCCCATAAAATCTTTAAAATCTATCATACTTTTACTTTAAATTAAATTATTATGCACTTGGTCGAAAACACCAATGCTAGACATCATTGTCCCAATGCTAGACACCTATTTGTACCAATAGTAGACACTATAATTTCTCTCTACAAAATTGAATATCAGACCGCTAAGTGCCTTGGTATGCCCTATTCCCCCCGAGCGACGGTCAGACGGCGGTCCCCCGACGAGACAAATGACAAAAGGTGGGTTTTACTTTTTAAAGGTTCATTTTGGATCGGGTGTTTTTTAAATTTAAATTTTTTTTTATTTCATACTTTTTACAGGTATAACCACTCAACCGATTTCCATAAGACTTGCTGTATCGTGATGTATAAATTATGACCTGTCACTTGATACCATTGTCATTGACCGTATATTAAGGTAGTTAAGGTTTATATTCTATTATTCGCCAGCGCGGCAGCGCGATTCCAAGAATGCGCGCCGCTGCGCATCGTTCGGTGTGCGTTGGGCCGTATCCATCCATTTTGCCGATGACGGACGCCATCTATCGAGCCAACTTTACAATTGCAAAAGCTCACGCGTCGTTAAGGTCAGAACACCCCTTGGTTTAGTGATCATGACATGTGTTTAGGACAGGGTAAGGGAATGGGGGAGGGGAGGGTGGAAAGGGGAGAAAGGTGAGTAGATAGTTGAATAGAGAGTCAAGTGTTTCAATAGTGTCGACTCAGAGCTCAATGCTTGACTCTCAGCGCTAAAATTTACAACAATATGCGATAAGCGACATCCACGTGGTTAGAGCGGGCTAGCGCGGGCATTATTAGTAATTTCCGGTACATGTGATGAATCTCAATGTATATAATATCACATTTAGCGTAGGTATAACATCTTATTTTCATGAAATAAAGGCATTATTCCAAAGTGTCTATCATTGGAACATGTAAGATTTTTTGTACCAATACTAGACATAGCATATAAATGTTACAAAACCTAATCAAAATATGCGGGCAATGGTCCAAGTATGTCAATAACTTCAATATTTATAACGTTTATACTAAAATTAGTAATAATCATAACTTATAAACAAAAAAATCACACTTATAAAAATCAGTACCCTTGGCAAAAATCTTAAGAAATAACACGACCGTGTTCACGGAGTCACATTATTTGCTGTCAACTGTCGTCTTTCTAAATTTACTTCGGATGGTGTTGCGAATATTTGAACATATCTTATAGACACCATTAGGCATCTTTTAAGTCAATAGTCTTATAAAACAAATGGATAATTTTCTCAAAATACTGGGTTTTGTTCGAAAGTGTCTAGCATTGGTACAGTGTCGAGCATTGGTACAGTTACCTTAATCCACAGAAAAGTCTAGACTTCTGTAGTAAAAACCTGCTCTCAGAACGCAACGACCAAATTAAAAAAAAAAAAAAAAAAAAATTTGACAATGACAATTTGATTTGACAATGACATTGACAATTGACATGACATGACAACTGAATTTTATGCATGTTTTCTTTCGGATTTTCTGAAATTGTCACTGAAAGAAAATAATTTATTTGAAATAATTGGGATTTGCATACAAACCACTGTATCAAAATGTCTCAAGACTCAGACGCCGAGCCTGATATTATAGAAAATTTAGCAGAAGTCTTAAATAACTTATCGGTAAAATAAACTGTTTTTTTTTCTTTTAAATTAATATTATGCCATCAGACTAAAAGAATAACATAGACAGATCGTATAGCACTAGCGAGTGAAGTCGCGTACAGTAATACTAGAGTATTACCATTACACTTGCGCGAAGTAGTACTATTTTAGTAGAGTAGCGTCCTATACGCTCGCGTCTTATGTTACTCTTTTAATCTGAATTGTACCCATAGAAAAATAGAATTCGTCTTCTATAGAAGCAGATTAATTATTTATTTAAAAACTTTAGTGAAACACCCTCATTTGAATACATTTAATATTCCAATTAGTTTTTTTTTTTAAATTATCATTCAACAATATCATTTGGAGGAGGCCTGGCCCTAGATTCTGCTAAAGCACAACCATTGTCACACCACAGAGACTGCACTGTACACGTACAGTCACAAAATGAAATTAAAAGAGTTTCATTACACTCTTTCATTCATTCTACAAAAAGCTGTTTAATTAAACGCTAACTGCATTACTTTAAAGGCCAAAATCAAATGGAATTTTCTTGCAGTCACTGTGGTGTGACAGTGGTTGTGATTTAGCAGAATCGAGGCCCTGGTGGAAAGGAGGCTTCCTTTCTTTGCAGCTGTGGCCCTCTTTTTTATTCCGTTGCATCCTTTTACTGCCCCCTCTTTTTTTTTTAAATACTAGTAACAAAGTAACCGAAAGTTTGTTCCAAAGATCTTAAACCTCTTCTTATGCATTGGAAATATTTTAGTGGTGTGAATACTATAAATTAAAGTGAATTGTTAATGTTTTTTTGCAGAAAGAACTTAAGGATTTATATCAATATAGGGATTTGTTTTTTGTTACCCATCCCATAGAGAGGGCTCTAGAGAAAAATAAGAAAGTTGAACTCCTGAAAGATCACCTTATTGAGAAATTTGAATCAATTGATGGTAAGTATTGAAAATTTATAAGGAATATATTTTATGCAGAGGCTGAAGGTAAATTTCACATTGTATGTTTTTTACATTCCATGAAAGTGTTACAATTCTCTAGTCTAGTAGACAATAAAAAAAAAAGTTCAGGCCAAAGATGGCATTCACCTGGTGTAAATCAACAATGGTTATGTCTTGAACGACCTGTATATTATCCTCTGTTCTCAGTAGCAGTGGCAAACCTATAACTTAACCAATAAATTTCTGTGCCCAGAATTCCATACAAAATTGCTGTTTTTTTCTTATAGTATAAAGGGTATGGGTTACAATGTCTTCTCTTTTAAAAAATTTACCCTTCACCACTGCTCAGTAGGATTCAAAGCTCACAAATTGGAACTTGCCCTCAGGGTCTACTAACCTTACCTACCAACCCTACGAGAAAATCCTGCAACAGAGCTTTATCACTCTATCAGCTGTTGCACTCACTTCTTCTGCAACTTTTGTAATTGGAGTAACAATAAAGACTGCACTGTTTTATTAATTTTCAGATAATCATATACCCTTTCACCTACGTGGTAGTTTTCTCTATATGAAAGGACGTTGCTATAACATTTCCCCGACATATGACCCGAGAGCCACACAGTGTCTCAGCAAGGCTGTGAAATTAAGCCCTGATTTGGCGGTTGCATGGAATGAACTAGGAGAGTGCTATTGGAAGAACATGAATGTTAAAGAGGCTAAGGCCAGTTTTGAAGCTGCAATAAAGCATGTAAGTTATTGTAAAACTAGAGATAGTACGTAATAATGGTTGTTTAATTAAATGATGTAAGAAATATACTGGTATAGGGTACGATGTGTCTAGCATATCTATACAGATAAAAACCCCTCAAAAAATAACCAGATTGAACCCCTCAAAAAAAAGTTGTAAAACTAGTTGAGTGGAATATTGATCATGTTCGTGTAAGTTTTATTTATTTATTTATTTATTTATTTCTCCTTACAACTATCATTACAGGTTTATCCCTAATGCAATAGTGTAGCTATCTTATTCAAAATTTTGAATATGTGACTGTAAACTATACAAAGCTATGTCACTTAGGTAAACTACATGTTAATAACATCAAACTTTACATAACATATTATTCGTAACGCAACCCTTGTGAATTCACTCTTAGCACAATGGAATAGATCAATATCCATAGCTATGAGATTCAATATGCGAATCGCTCGCGTCAGAGGCGCCTCCTGCAGGAGATTGGTTCGCCCCACGGGCTTCACCAGTAGGGGTGGTTTTCGGCGTCGCCACACGTACTTGTCCGGCACACACAAACCTAGCCAACCTAATATTTCATTATTATATACTTTCCCTCTAAGTATTTCGAACACATACGTAGTGAGGCACAAATTTCTCCTGACCTCAAGCTCATTGTATCCCACCATTCCCATTACGAATAAAGTAGGATACATTAAAGGATAATAAGGGTACACCCCATACATACGTAAGTATAGAAATCTAAGAAATTTATTTTGTACTCTCTCCAACATGATCCTATATTTAGTTTCATGTGGAGACCAGATGACTGCGTTAAATTCAAGTTGACTCCTGACCAAAGCATTATATAATGCTATAATGGCGCCGATATTCTCAAAGCTATGAGCCTTGCGAAGAATAAAGCCTAAGCTTCTATATGCCGTTCTACAGATTTTGGTAATATGGTTGTGATACGTCAAGTCCGAATTAAGACTCACTCCCAGGTCCCTAATCTCTGTCACTCGAGTTATAGACACTCCGTCAATATTGTACTCATGCAAGAGAGGCGTGCGGGCTCGAGAAAATGAAATGACCGCACATTTCGAGGTGTTAAACTGAAGCCGGTTTAACTTACTCCAAGCAAGCACCCTGTCTATGTCCCTTTGTAACCTCATACAATCCTCGACGCTCCTTATAGGCAAAGATAGCTTAAGATCATCAGCGAACAATAAGCACTGGGCATCTTTGACTATATTTGGTAGGTCATTTATCATTATTATGAACTGCAGAGGTCCAAGGTTACTACCCTGGCTTACGCCAGATCTCGTAAAGTACGGTTCCGATCTATGACCCGCATACTTCACATACTGCTGTCTATCCCTCATGTAGCTAGCAAAAAACTTTAATAGCTTTAGGGTGAAACCCACTGCAGCCAACCTTTCAAGCAAGACATCATTATCGACCAAGTCGAATGCTTTTTTGAAGTCAAAATAGGCTGAGTCAGTCTGCCCCCCACCATCCACCACTTGCACTACCTGAGCCATATAGCACAGCAGATTACTTGTGGTGCTTCTTGCCGGCCGGAATCCATGCTGCGCGTCCGAAAGTTGTGGGCTTACTTGTTGGTATATGGTTTTATGTAAAGCAGCTTCAAAAACCTTAGCCGGGGTTGACAACACTGCTACCGGTCTGTAATCACTGACTTGCCTTGCCAAACGTCCCTTCGGCACCGGCACTACTCTGGTTAGCTTCCATTCGGATGGAAATACACTCGCTTTCAGGCATTTGTTATACAGATCTAGAAGTGGCATGGCTAGTACTGACCTGCAATCCTTGAAAAAATAGGGAGGTATGCCATCAGGTCCTGTTGATTTTTTTGCCTTTAGTTGTTGTAAAGCGCTATACACCTCCCCAAGTTCTAAATGGTCAACATGAACCCGGGCCGCGCCGTTGTCGCTTCCCGCCTCTGTTATCGCCATGTCCACGTTCAGTTCTGCCCGCTCTGTAGCGTAAACCGAATAAAAATAATAAGCAAACTCATGCACAGATTGCTCGTCAGTCAGCTCCTCCCCATTTTTTAGTATCCGTTTTGGACTTCTGGTGGCCCTCGACGAATTAACGTAGTTCCAAAAGGTTATTCTCTTTTTGTGTGTATAGTGTGTGAAGTGGAACTGACAGCCTCCGTGGCGTAGCGGTAGTGAACGCCGCCGCTACGCAGGAGGCGCAGGTTCGATCCCCGCTCAGTGTGTTCATAAAGTATGGGTATTTGCATTGGTCTAGTCGTGCCTCGGAGAGCCCGTTAAGCCGTCGGTCCCGGTTGCCACAAGAACATCTATGGCAGTCGTTACGGGTAGTTGGAGCCCTAAAAAGTCCAAAAAAACAACGGTCTAGCTGTAAAGTCCATATCTCCCAATGTTACCATTGGGTCGTGGAGGTCAGATGGCAATCGCTTCAGGGAAAATATCGAGGTCTAGCCAAATCTGTAGTTAAGACTGGTGTAGCGGACCCCAGACTCCGAGCTGAAAAAGCTTCGGATGCAACTGGGAATTAACGCTAGGATGAAGAAGAGTGTGTGTAGTGGAATTTATTCTCGAGATAGAACATTTCTAATGTGTTCCCTGCCTATATGGGTCATGCAGTGTTATGTGTTATTAGTATCACTGATATTCCCACTGTATTTATAAATTCCTAAAAAAAATTGCAATATTACTAAAAATATTGTTTTCTTATGCAATCAATTCAGTTTCTAATTCTTATTTACATGACCTAATTAAATGATTATTCCGAACCTGACTCGGTCGTGGGTTAGGTTAGAAACTTGAAGAATTTGTTCTGCATGTAACCCTCTTCGTAACCTGACCTGACGTGTCGTTCCTATCATAACCCGAATTGCGTTTTTAGTAAACGATATAAAAAAAACCACGAATTTTTTTATGAGGGTAATGTTTCTTATTATGTCTAGGAACGCAACCGAATCTCCCTGCGCTGTCTCTCAATCATCCTTCGCCAAGAGAGTCATGATAAGAAAAGAGCAGAGGCCACTCCATCCATCTTGAAGAGTGTGGAACTGGCTAAGGAGGCAGTGGCTCAGGACATTAAGGATGGAATGTCATGGTCGGTGTTGGGCAATGCGTACTTGTGCCAGTTTTTCACGATAGCCCAGGACCCTTCAACTTTGAAGCTATGCATGAGTGCATATAAGCAAGCTGCTTTAGACCCAATAGCTCAGGGACAGCCAGATCTGTATTATAATGAAGGGATCGTAAGTATTGTATTTTTCAGATGAATTAAATTCCTAAGGCTTGATTTCCTTCTACGCTGATGTTGGTCGAGCATACGAATGAACACAATATTACATTCAATGCTCTAATTTTCAAAATATCCATCTTTTGCGTCTGAGCTACAAAAGAACAATAAAATTGAAAGTCGAAAATCGAATGTTGCGAATTAAAAATTCGAATGTTTTTTTAAAAAAGCACCTCAGAGGTGTTGTGTGTAAAAGTTTCACTCGGAAATCTATGAAGGTTTTATAACGCTTCAAAATATCTATTAGTGTGCCACGGCAATTTCAAGTTGAAGCTGTAGAAGAAGAAGTAGAAGCATGGCATGTTATGTGGTACCAATAGTTAAGGAGTTGGCCTTACGATCGAATTCAATGACGAAAGATCCCGGGTTCGAATCCTGGCCATTACATTGCCGACGTCTACCCACTCCTAACACAAGCAATTAAAAAAAAATCATACTTTATACCCAATTATTTTGCGTTTGGTGAAGCATATGCTTTGTATGCGTCCACTAAAATGAATTTATATCAACAAAATCCGTCGCACCCACCAATAAAGGGCTGTCCATTGAACACGTGATGTTTTTTTTAGGCAATTTTCTAACCCCCCCTCCCCCATGGTGATACGTGGTGAGGTTTTAGACTATCCCCCCCTCCCCTCCCCCCTGGTGATATTTCGTGTTCTTTTCCGAACCCCTCCCCACCCTTTTGAGCCTCACATACTATTACTTGCTTCCAGGCCTTGAAGTATTCCGAGCAGTACTCGCAGGCTCTGGAGAAGTTCACGTACGCCTGCCGGTTGGACCCACCGTGGGAACCCCCGGCGCAGGAGCGGCAGCGCCTCGTGACGTACGTGCAGGCGGCCACCACGCTCGTGAGGACTCGCGGCAGGCTCAAGGCCAAGAGACTGGCCGCTATGGTGCAGGTGAGATTAGCATGGCCAGTGGTGACTACTGATTGAGTGGTTATACCTGTGTTGCGTAGTGGTAGCAGCCCAACTGCTACGATGAAGGTTCGATTACTGCTCACTGTAAATTTTTGTATATCTTTTAAAAAAAAACCATGCAGGACAACGTCTGTCCGGTCCGCTTTTTTTTTGTGAATCTAGGCCGGTTACAGTGCTCGACCGACCGTCAGTGCGTACGTCAGTCGCGCTTGTCATATGTATGAAAATTCATAAACCGTACAGTGCTAGACCGATCGTACGCATGCGTATTTTGCTACGCACTGCGTACGAGGACCGTCGGTCGAGCGCGTGCGCATGCGTACCGTCGGTCGACTGACGCGCTATGTAAACCAATGAACGCGTTCAGTGCTGTACCGACCGGTGCACCGACCGTACGCATGCGTGTATTATTGTTGTCAAAACTGTGTGTGTGTGACATCGTAAAAACAAATATGAACGTTGATACTGAACGCTTGATCACCGAAGTTCGTCTTCGTGAACCACTCTGGGATTTAGGCCACAAATTATATAAAGACCGCGATGCCAGGCTAAAGGCTTGGAAGGAAATATGTGAAGTATTATGTCCGAATTTCAACGAAATGTCTCCGACTGAGCAAAAAAATTTTGGTGAGTAAATAACAAAATACCTTTACATTCATGTTTATTTATTTATTTTGATACGAGTACAAACAATTATGAGTTCAATATATACAATTATTTTGCCAAGGCACAGCACCTTCTGGAGATGTAAAGTAATTAGCAAACTTTTCTCTCAACATGTCTCCTGATCTAATATTATGATTGTGACTGTCGTTGTTGTGGGTTATTGGTTCGAATCCTGAAATTGTTAATGTATCCTCTATTTTGTAACCATCTCGTTCTCTTATGTAATTGTGTAAGACACAACAAGCTTTGATGATAGTAATTGTGTTTGCTAAGGAAGTATTCATTGGTCTATGAAATATTCTGAATTTGTTACTCAATATACCGAATGTAGACTCGATATATCTCCTTGCACGACTTAGTCTATAGTTTAATATTTTCTTTTTGTAAGTCATGTTACTACGTGCATAAGGTCGTAATACTTGTTTTGAAATACCGAATGCCGCATCACCAACAATAACGTATGGAAGTGGTTCGGTCGTATTAGGCAATGGTTTAGGGAGAGGAAAACACATCTCTTCGTTTTGTAATTTTAAAAACAAGTTGCTGTGTTTGAATATTGAAGAATCGGAGTCTGTTCCACATGAGCCGACGTTAATGTATGTAAAACGATAGTCACAATCACATACAGCAAGTAAAACAACAGAAAAGATTTTTTTGTAATTGCAATAAATACTTCCACTATGTTCTGGGTTGATTATCCTCACATGTTTACCATCTATACATCCAACACAGTTTGGAAAGTTGGCTTTTTCGTTAAACTCATTTATGATATGAAGCCATCCCTCTGGCGATGTTGGCAATGACAGGCATTCTTCTTGTAGAATTACCCAAATTGTTTTGCACACCTCCTTAACAATAGAACTGATTGTTGATACCCCAAGACGATAACTGTAATGCAAGTCGATGAACGTATGACCTGTTGCTAAGTACCTGAAAGGAAGAAGTAATTCTGATTATTTTTGGTTACAGAAAAAAATGTACTTCAGAGATGGAGAACCGCTCGGGATGCGTACACAAGATCGAAATCTGCAATTATTAATACGAAGTCGGGATCTGGTGGTGGAGATATAAAAAAAAAATATATCTACTACGATCACATGCGATTCCTCGACAAGAAACACCCCGTCGGAGTTGAGGACTCTCTTACTGCAAATGACCCCCAGGCAACGATTTCGGTGCCTGATTGCGAGCCACAGCCTTCAACTAGCCAAGAATACACTCCTGCCTCCCAGCTGTCAACCAGCCAGGAAAACATTCCTGCATCCCAGCCGTTAACTAGCCAAGAAAATGCTTCTGCATCCCAGCCAAGTCTAAACAATATTAAAAGAAAAATAAGATCTAAAAGGACTATAAACAAAGATGATTCTGATTTCGACAAGCAGATGCTGAAAATGTTTCAAGACAATAGTAAAATCCTTCAAAATGACGATATGGCATTCTTCACTTCCCTTTTACCAATTACAAAAACATTTACAATCTCTCAAAAATTGGCTTTTCGTTCAGAAGTTCTAAAAATAGCTAATATGATCCATAATGACATCACAACCTTTAGTCGTCCCCAGTCTTCCAGTACCACATTAATAGTAACATCGCCAGAATCTTATTCACAACATGCAACACAAGATTCGGAACAGCTGCTCTCAAATTATTACGTTGATATGCCCCTGCATTCCAACGTACAGCAATCAGATCAAGCAACTGATTTTTCTGACCTCCTTTTATATAAACGTAACTGACAAATTTAATACAATAAATAATTATCATGATTGTTGTTGTTTTTTTTATACCAAGCTAACACAGTAATTAGAGTATGAAAAAAGTAGAGAGAGTGATCAGCGCGCAAAACCCTTTTGCGTTGGCGTCTGTTTCTGTAAAGACTCATACTTTTTTCATACTCTAATTTAGGCAAGTACTAGAAACACGACACACACATTTTTTTATTTTACCTACCTTAAAGTCACTGCAAGTCTTTCCACGGGTGATACAGGCGTTCGAAATAAGTTTTGATGTCTTAAGTTGTCTTGTAATTTGGCTGATAATTCATCAAAACTTTTGATCGACATCCTGAAGTAATTAAAAAATTTTTCTTCATCTTCGCGCAATAACGAGTATATGGTGCTGAATTCCCCCTGAAAAGCTCTTTGGGCGACGATCGGGTGTACGTGGTATCTACGTGTTCTGTTTCGTCGACGTCTACGAAGATAATATGCAGCAATTAAACTATTTGTAAACGCGTCCATAGTTCTACATGAACCTTATCGATACTGAAAGCGACTGTACATGTCCAGTCAGTTAACTGGTACGCAGAGCACTGAATGATATAAACTGACGGTCGGTCAATGCGCATCATCAGCACCGACAGTACGCACAGACGGTCGGTGGAGCACTGTAACCGGCCTAAACCATCCAGGGTGCCCAAACGCATACAAAAAAATTCATTCAAGTCGGTCCAGCCGTTTAGGAGGGGTTCAGTGACATGCACACGAATTCTACTGTACAAAAAAAAAACTCGTGCTGTGGCTTTTATAAAAACACCTCACAACGAGTTGTCATTCACTGAAAGACCACTTAGCGATATACATGTGGTGGCTGTCATGTCATGTGATCACGATACACACTGCAATGGCAGAGACAAGATAATGTCATAAATAAATCTACAATAATCTACGCAGTGTTATCTGTACCCAAAGTAAGCAGATTTTAACTAGCTTGTGTTATGGGTTCCTAAATGCGTTTATCCGCATACTTATATTTTTTTGTAAACACAGTGTGCATATAAAACCCAGACCAATGCAAATATACATATCCATGCACTAAGCGGGAATCGAACCCACGATCTCCGACTTAGCAGTCGACCGCTCTACCGCTATGTGGCTGAGGTTGTTAATAATAGAATTTAGATGCCATCATCTAAATTCTATTATTAACAACATTATGGTATGGCGGGCTGGTTTCCGCAACTCCACGTCATGGCGCGGTTTTTGCGTGAGGGTGGGCATTTTATTCCAGCCACCCCAGCTCGCTGAAAAACGCCAGCAAGCTGTTTATGCTGCTGGTGATCTCCCGGAGCGTACCTGTGTCTGAGAAGTACTTAGCCCTATATGTGGCGGTTGCAGGGCAGTGTAGGAGCACGTGTGCCGTCGTTTCTTCCTCCCTCATGCAGGCTCTGCAAAGGGGGCTGTCAAATTTAGATGATATAGTCATTACAATTATGACAGCCTCCGTGGCGTAGCGGTAGTGAACGCGGCCGCTACGCAGGAGGCGCGGGTTCGATCCCCGCTCAGTGCAAATATTTGTGTGAATGAAATATGAGTATTTGCACTGGTCTGGTCGTGCCTCGGAGAGCACGTTAAGCCGTCGGTCCCGGTTGCCATGAAAACATCTATGGCAGTCGTTACGGGTAGTTGGAGCCCTCAAAAATCCAAAAAAAAAAAACAACGGTCTAACTGCAAAGCTTCGATATCGCCTAATGTTAACATTGGGTTGTGGAGCAGATGACAATCGCTTCACGGAAAATATCGAGGTGTAGCCAAATCCGTGGTTAAGACTGGTAAAAAGCGGACCCCAGACTCCGAGCTGAAAGCTTCGGATGCGACTGGGAATTAACGCTAGGAGGAAGGAGAGTCATTACAATTATCTGTCCACAGTCGATAGATAAGAAGATGCTAGGTGTGTACAGCGAAGGTAGTACGCACAGTTTCGGTGCTCGCCGCGATGTGGTGTTAAAGCAGGTCCGGTTTGAAGAACTGCAGGAAGGAGCCAACGAGGGCAAAGTGGTCCTGGGCAAAGTTGTCGGCTCCATCCATAACGACAACGCTGTTCCTTTGTAAGTCTTGTTTTATTTATATACACTGAAGAGACTGAAAACCCGAGACAGCGTGCGGTTTTAGTCGGTTCGATTCCGTCATATCCGAAGGGATTTCCGTACGAAAAAAAGTAAGTAGGTAAGTAGAGGTAAATTCAAGAAGTTACCATTATAATTAAGGTAAAAAAATTATATTCACACTTCTTTCCCAGCTGGGAAAGAGGCGTATAATTCTTTCCAGACCGCAATGTTGAACATTTTTCAATGCATTTGCATTTGCATGTACATTTTTCAAATTCAACATTGCGGTCCGGAAGGGTATAAATTAAACATTCCAAAATTTTTGTTTAGTATTTATGTAAAGTTTTAGAGTTAAATGTTTTTTATACTACTTAAGTGGCAAACAATCACACGGCCCACCTAATAGAAAGTGGTTACCGTATCCTATGGACGTTTGCAACACCAGGGGAGTCACACTCGTGCTGCCGACCCTGTAAGAACAGAGAGATTCTGTGCCGTCAGCGCTGAAGATAATCAGGACAAGCCTTTGGTCTTCCCACTGACAGCACGGAACCTCTCTAGTGAGCTCTGGCTGGCTATCCTACTAGCTGCTCTTTTTTTTATATAGGACACGTCAATTTTACTTCGCTTTGCCTGATGGTAAGCTGAAGGCGAAGTCTCTGAAAAGAGGGTCAGCGTTACAGACACGTACCATGTTACAATGGTGGCACTCAGCTTGACGGCCTCATCAGATGCTTTTTCACGCCCCGCTTAACTAAACCTAACTTAAATTAACCGATTAACTTAACCGCTCTAATGTACATATTAAGCTAATATATCTGGCGACTGTATCTTAAACCATTACTATCTCCTTTCAGCACCTTCGCCATGGTGGACGAGGCCCAGGAGAGCATGCTAGTGACTGTCTACAACTGGGCTGATGGACGAGGAGTCATCATCGGCGACTGTGTGACGCTGCCAGAGCCACTGATGAGTGTACACAAACACGATTCGGAAATTGCGGTAAGATCAGTAGCTATCTAAAATGTATCAATCAATCAATCTATTAGCCTATTGCAGTCCACTGCTGGACATAGGCCTTCCCCACAGTGTTGTGTGTTGTTCTTACAGGGTCGGCAGCACGATTGCGAATTCCCTGATTGTACTCGCCCATAGGCCACGGTAACCTCTTACCATTAGGAGGGCCGTGTGCTTGTCTGCGACCTAAGTAGTATAAAAAAAACTGGCTATTTAACTCAAAAAGCATTTTTCAATTCGAACCAGTAGTTTCTGAGATTAACAAAGTCAAAGTCAAAAGTCAAAAATCATTTATTCTGTATAAACCATCAAAACGGCACTTGCAAAACGTCAAAAGAAATCCATTTAATTTTAGATAGACTTTTAAGTAATAATGCCGTTAAAGTATAAAATTAAATTGGCTTTTTGTAGAGTGATTGAAAGAGTGTAACAAAACTCTTTTTATTCAATTTTGTACTTTAAGTCTATAGAACTAAAGTGTCAACAGTGTCAGTGGTAAGACAGTGGTTTTGCTTAAGCAGAATCGAGGGCCTGTACTCCCTGGATGGGGCTCCCATATATCTTCTAAAACTCATATTACAAGCTAGTCTAGTATACTTCTTCATCCTAGCGTTAATTCTCAGTCGCATCCGAAGCTTGCAGCTCGGTGTCTGGGGTCCGCTTCACCCTTCACCAGTCTTAACTACGGATTTGGCTAGACCTCGATATTTTCCGTGAAGCGATTGCCATCTGACCTCCACAACCCAATGGTAACATTAGGCGATATCGAAGCTTTACAGCTAGACCGTTTGGACTTTTTAGGGCTCCAACTACCCGTAACGACTGCCATAGATGTTCTTATGGCAACCGGGACCGACGGCTTAACGTGCTCTCCGAAGCACGACCAGACCATGCAAATACCCATATTTCATGTACACAAATATTTGCACTGAGCGGGGATCGAACCCGCGCCTACTGCGTAGCGGCCGCGTTCACTACCGTTACGCCACGGAGGATTCTAGTATACGTCTAGTAAGAACTATAATTTCCTGCTCTCATTCACACTAACCATCTTTTCCCAGAAATTCGAGTTCAAATCACTCCGCGTGAACAACCCAATGCTTCTACTGGTGAACGGTAAGCGAGTAGGAAGGAATCAGTTCGCGTGTACCAGAGTGACGAGTACGTACGAGATCCACTGAGGAAGGCTTTACCGCTGGGACACCGTGCGGAATTAACAACCCTAGGCCTCCTCTGACCATCTTTGACCACCCCGACCATCTTTGACCACCCCTGACATGTGCAATACTGACTTTGTTGAAAAAAAAACTAGGTTATAAACCAGTTTTGGTAAGAATTTGAGAATATTACCTATTGTAACCTTCCTCTTGATTTTCTTACATGGTGAAAAGGTTAGGTGAAAAGGTTCGCTGTTATAAAGTTCACGTCACGTATAAGGTTCAGTGAGCTGCATGGGGTTTAACCCCAGCCACCTCACGGTATTAAGTCCTACGTCTTAGCTATTACGCTATCATCGCTTTATGTAATTTAAATATGTATGTATTGTATGTATATAATATATGCTTTATACAAAACTTATCATCATCATTGAAGTCAGGGTAGGTCATTAAAAGAAAAAAAATGGAATTTTAAGGGTTATAATCTAGTCCAAGACTGTTGTTCGATTTTCTATGGAAATTTTTGAAAAGATGTATTTAATAAAAATTGTGATGAAATTGAACCTATGACATAGAACCTATTCCCACATTTAGGCCGAGGTGGTTATGACCTAGACCCCAATTTCGGGCTTAATTCTTTTTAACATTCATTGTATTATTTTCAATAGTAGGTATATTATGAGCAATCTCGACACTTAAAATAAAATCGTCATTTTAAAATATAATTTTAACATAAAAGTACCTAATAAATATTCTATTGTATAATTATTTTATGTAGTTACTGGTAAAATGCGAAAGTTTAACTAGTATGTGTTATAATAATAAATTAATATGTGCTTTATATGTTGAATGTTGTAATTTCTCTTGTAGACATGTCAAATATAACAAAATAGGGAATGAAATAAATTCGAGGTGAAAGCTTCGGTTGCGACTGGGATTAACGCTAGGGTGAAGAAGGGAATAAAATGAATTACAGATACACAGAACTGTGGATCAATTTTCTTAATAGAAATATATTCAAAATTCAGTCTCGACCTCATCTCAATCTTTCTAATATCAAACGGTATTTTCGACATTCTCTTAACATAATTTTCAAGATGATACTCGAATGTACATTTTTGACATTCTGGAGATTGAAATTACATCGAGACTGGACTTGGAGTCTAAAACCTCACCACGTTTCACCATGGGGGAGAGGGGTCAGAAAATTGCTAAAAATATCACGTAATTAATGGACAGCCCCTAACATTTTTATTAAAAAACTCAATTTTAACAATTTTAGATAACTATTTTGGTGTTTCACAAAGAATTATTCGCCCATCTGTCGTGCCAATGCGTTTAAGATATTTAAATTATGGTGATTTTTAAATCAATTAGATTGTCACTTTTATAAGGGACCAAAAAAAAGAATAATAGAAATTTGACCATGCAGTAGACCTTTATTTTTTAAGTCGGTTTATATCCATTTTTTCATTGTTAACTCTCACGGATTTACGGTTTACTGTGCTCTTCAAGGCACGAAAGGATCTCAATGTGTTTAAAATGGTCAACCGTCCTAGGACCGACTTGACCAGTATTGCTTAACCTCGCATAGTCAATCTACTCAGCTACCACTTTGCCACGAGCAATCATGTAAAATACCTCTTGCAAATATATAAAAAGTATAAATAGCTCACAGACTCACAGAGAATACGGTCTACCCTATTATTAATTATCCATCATGGTAGGTATTGTAATAATAGTACTAGTTGTATAAAATTGGAGGTACTGCTTACCCCGTAGTTGTATCCTATTATCTCATGACAATTATTGTATTAATATATTTGAATTAATAAATGTCTAAAGAATTATTAAATGTGTATAGGACGTGTATTAAACAAAATAGGCGTGTAATAAACAGAATAGCAGCTGACCTTGCTCGAGTACTTTTTCGTACATACATTTTAAGTGTTAATTAAATATCAACCTTTTTCCATTTAGGTAAGGCTGAAAATAGTATGCAACATTCAATCTGATCCCATAAAATAGTAGCGCGTTGTTACTTACAATTTTATTTTAACCGTTATGTTAATGGAATAAGGTAGATATTTAATCACAACTGACTTTTCTGTACGATTCACGCTTTTGTAACCTTACAATGTATTCTAATATGTAACAAAAAATAATATTACACTGTTTAAATGTTTGTAACGTATTTTAAAATAGTTTTAAGTTATACTCGTTCGAGTATTGTAAGATCTCTCTAAAAATGTGTGTAAAATTAGAAAATATAACTTATTGAAAGGAATGTTAACATTGTTACGAGGTTATTGGAAGAGCTTAATGTATAACTATGGTTGCTAAATTGATATAGACTGGGCCTGAATCTAGAACGATACTCAGTTCTGAATCCCGATATATCTGAGGACAGGATTGTATAGGCAATCTGTCAAATCTGCCAAATTGTCAATCGATATTCAGACATGAGTACCATTCTAGAATACGGTCCTCAATGATTCTAAAGGTGAACGCAGACCTAGCCGCACCGCACTCACCGCAATCGCCGCAGTCATCGCTTTTGTATTCGACCGCTTCGGGTACTGCGGCGACTGCGGCGCGGCTAGGTGTGCGAACTTCATATAAAGAATTCGGAATGCGGGGACTGCGGTGAGTGCGGTGAGTGTGGTGCGGCTAGGTCTGCATTCACCTTAAGACATCATGAAAATGTAGGTGATGGTTATGTCTTCAGCCGGTGTACAAGGGTCAACCGGGGTAAAAGTGTTAGCCGGAGTGTGAGGGGTATACTTACCCTTGGTAATCTCACACCCCAGAAAATTATATCGTTAAACTATTTTTTCGAATATAACGTACTCCTTTTTTGAAGCCTTTTTAAAAATTGTAAATCAGGTAGTAAAACCGGTTTAGTTATGTTATGCCAATTTGACACCCCGCAAAACTATTGAATAATATTTAAATAAACATTGTTACATATCGGTAACATTAAATTTTTAAATAAATATCATAGGTAAAAAGTATTTTTTTACTTGCTTATGAAAATTAAAAGAATTAATTTTTAGCTTGCGATGCGATGAGAACTATTTGATTTGCTTTGAGTCCTTCTGTCTGGGTGTATTTTGTACCAGTCAATAGTCTAAGTCTCTTTGACACGGAAATATAAGTCCATACCGTACCAAAGCTATATTTCCGTGTGGAAGAGACTTAATAATTTCTAATATAGTTTAAAACAAACAAAACATTATAATAACAAAGAAGTAGTATGTCTGAAATAAATGTCATATCGATGTTGTAACATTAATGTATTAAAAAAACTAAATATACCTAATTTATTTGGTATAAAATTGTTTTATTTATTTACAATTAACTAGGTATAGCTAATAATATTCGTTCTTATTTATATAATAATATTCACACCTTGAAATGTATTCACCTCTAGTACTTTATTCACCGCTTCAATTTTATTCACCTCTAGAACTTAATTCACCGCTTCAATTTTATTCACCTCCTGAACTATTCAATGCAATTCACCCCATACATTCTATTCACCCCGTTTCAGCAATAAAACTATCTAAACAATTATTTTTTCTAAGCGTTAATCTCCCACAATTTTAAATCATTTTCTACAATCTCATCATATTTGTCCCCTTTCAGTCGATCCCTAAATAATGGTTTCAGGGTCTTCAGACTGATGCCCAGCAAGGCACTGTTGTCCATAAGCTCGTTCAGCTTGTTGACTAGAACCGGGTTGTAGTACAATCGGAGAAGGCTGGGTCTTGAGTACAAGTATTGGATGTCCCGGAGGTTCTGGCGGGCCCAAGCTTCGGTGGTTTTGTTTCCACTGGCTATCTGTAACATTCAATACATACTGATAGTTGAAATCTATATTGAGCGAAAGCGTCAGCGTCAGTACAGGAAAACGCATGGTTCTGCTCACCTTTTAAACACAATATTGATAAGGAAATTACCTACTATATTATCAATACGTCCACGTACAATAGATCACGTCCACTAGCTAGAACAGGTAGAGGTGGGTAGGTCATAGGAGCATAAACGTACAGATAAACTAGTTTGAAGTAATTGTTTGGATTCACTCTTGTTTATAGATATCATCGACACCAAAGACACGCCAAAGCCACTATGACCCAAACTTCATAATTGGCCATCGTTCTTACCTGTGTTGGGAGCATGCGCTGACAAACTTTCAGCTTTTATAAAATGACTAAGATCTGGCGTTCACGGGCTCTAAGTCTATTATAATTGCATCGAAGTGCTTCATGGGCAACCTTACACCCTGGCATCTGAAGACTTGGCAAGGTAGGTATAGGTATTGCAGTTTCAATGAAGGCCACTTTCACGGGTTTCTAAAGTAATCCTTTGTCGACTCAACTCACCCTAATATCACCAACTTGCTTGAGGAAGTAAGATGAGAAGTAGAATCGAAGGTTGTCGGGCTTGGCACGCTGGTGGTTGCGCAGTCTAATGTATGCTCGCAGCATGTTGTACCCCGTCCGCTTGTATTTGAATACCTGGTGAATCAATCGATTAGCCTATCGTAGTAGGTACACTGCTGGACATAGGCCTCTCCCAATTTGGGAGGCTTTGGCCTACTATTCCCACGCTGGCCTGGGTGGGTTGGTACAGGGTTTCTCTCGCAGTGATACTCATATCGTCAGCGTTTTTCCGTTAGTCGCCTCTTACGACAACCTTCGGATGATATGGGGTGGTGATACTTCTTTTCTTTCTTCTTTTCTCCGTCATCTCACGGATAAGTGGATGACAAGCACGTGCGAATAGACAAATCAATGCATACAAATACATTTTGCATTGAGCTAGAATCGAACTCATAATCTCCAACGTAGCACAACTCGTCATGTCACAGAGGTCGTCACATGACTTAAATTTTTAGTGGGACGTGAACTCAGTTCAAAGGTTTCGGTAGTGGTTAAGGAGTGCCTTACAATCGAGACGCTAGAGTTCCAATCATGGTCATTACACTACCGACGTGAACCCACTCCTAACTTAGCTGGAGGAGTTAACGGGAATACTAATGTGGACCTATAGAAAAGGTAACTTCTCTAGTTAAGCCATGAATTGCTCTTATGTCGTAGTTGGGCCACGCTGTCGCATCGGTAATTTACTTAATGGCTAGGATTTGAAGCTGGGATATCTCGATCATAAAGTCGACTTCTTAACTCTTTCCTTCTACTCTTATTTTAGGGACATTTCCATTTCTGATCATACTGAAAAATTAACTGAAATTGACATAACTACCTACCTGATAAATAAAATTGCCAGTCACATACGAATCAATGTAATGCGTGCCATAGCTCTTCATAAACCGTCTCACTTCCGCCGTATCGTTCACATTCAGCCTGTTAATGGCCCTTTTCACGTAGTCCTTCGTCTCCACCCCTCTGATATCGCCAAGTTCCACACTCTTGTGCCTTTTAGTCAGCTTGACCAGGACGAAGCAGCAGTTGTCAGGTTTGGAGTCGTTTTCCAGGCCCATTGTCCGCATAATTTCATCGTTGATCCAGTCACCCATGAAGGCTTTCCAGGGTTTGTCGGTTCTATAGAAATAAAGACAAAATATTATTAGGCTATGTTCAGACGGCAGCTTACCATTAGGCCGCCAATTTGACTGCTGACTGCTTGATGATAAGCTGGGGTGAAGTCCAAAAAGCGAAGCCCACCATCTCACATTCTATCAATTCTTATATACATACGTACATACAAACACGCCTTTATTCCCGGTGGGTAAAGCAGAGGCGAGTTAACTCCCACATTTCACCAATCATTGTATTCGGTCCCACGTAATAGGGAGTGAGCCTTGACGTATTCCGGGCACTACTGTTGACTCGAACCCTGCATCTGAGGCTGAGTCTGGGCTGTACATATTTGTCTGTTCACTCCTCGTTTAAAGAAGTGTGGCAATACTAGATTTATCTATTTAGTACGGTCAACGAATGGCTTAAAAGAGGGTATAGAGTGCGTGAGCGGGAACCTAAGCGATTTCTTCAGAAACTTATTCAGACTATTTAGAGAGAAAACATACTAAAAGTCCTGACGTCTAGGTGTCGAGCCGGAGGGGGGAGGGGGGGGGCAAAGGTCTCAATTTTAGGTTTTTTGTTAATAAATCAAAAACGGTGCGTTGTAGCGAAAAATGTTCAAAGATAGAATGAAAGCTTATAAAATTCTCTATAACTTTGATCTTATATACTTTTCCATACTCTTACCCGTTTTTGAACTACACGCTCTGGAAAAGTGAAAATTAAAGTTATTCAGCGTGATGTGAAAATTTAAGCCAAAGCCATTAACTGATGTGAAAAATTATCTTAAAATTTATTTTAACATAAGCTGGAAGTACCTCCACGTGGTGAAGGCGGTTACAGTAAGATTGTTTTTCGTGTACCTAATACTCACTGTAGATAACGCGTCCTTACTGGCCAAAACTCCCATTAACATCGTATACATGCCTTCGGGCTTATGTTATTATTAGTTTTCGTAATTTTATTTTGCTTGGCACGGTAGCCTACCCGGTAACGCAGGGCAGTAGCCACAAAATATTTTTAACATATACCTACACTGTTATAAGTAACACTATCTAATATGAGTACTAATAAGTGTCCTGTATGTAATGAAGATGTGGTTAAAGGAAGTAACAATGTCTCTGAGGTGAAAGAAAAGGGAATACTGGGTCTTCTTAATGCTAGTAGTATGCATATTTAATTATGTTCTTTGAGAAATGATACATGGGGTAACGAAGTTCTTTGTCGTTTGTCCTGCACTAACGATCTTGTTGCTGAAGGAGCAAAATATCACAAAGACTGCTATTATTCATTTTGTGAAGTCTACCCAAAACTCCAGAAAGCTGAGATCCCTAGAGATAAATTTTTGCTTATGTGGAGGGAAGCACTGATACTCAGTTTTCTCACTCTAATACTCGGTGTTGTAACAGGTGCCAAACCCCAGTGGCGAACTATCAAGGCCGAGTTGGAAAATAAATATGGGGATCGAATACTGATCACACCAGGGGTCAACCGTTTCAAAACGCCGCGCCGGTGGTGTGTTTTAGAGACTTTGGGTACAATATTATCAATCAGGCATGGTATGAAATCATCATCCGCATATAGACGTATTCTCCTAATTGCATCCGTGGCCAAGATTACCTCGAAGCTCAGGGTCCGCCTTCCGGCTCTTCCTCCTCCTTTTCGCACGATCTTGGGCGTCCATGGTAGTGAGACCATGATTGCACGCATGTCACTCTCCACGACGTCAAGCCAGGACTTCTTTGGCTTACCCCTTTTGGTACGAAAATAGGCAAAAAAAACGAAGTAGAGGAAAAGCTGAGAATTCTTGCTAAAGCTGCGGAAATTTTACGGCAAGATATTCAGAGTCAAGTGAGCACAGACACATAACCACCGTGCGATAATTTTTTTAATTAAGATTAATTCCTTAATTTTCACTTTTCCAGAGCGTGTAGTTCAAAAACGGGTAGGAGTATGGAAAAGTATATAAGATCAAAGTTATAGAGAATTTTATAAGCTTTCATTCTATCTTTGAACATTTTTCGCTACAACGCACCGTTTTTGATTTATTAACAAAAAACCTAAAATTGAGACCTTTGCCCCCCCTCCCCCCTCCGGCTCGACACCTAGACGTCAGGACTTTTAGTATGTTTTCTCTCTAAGTAGTCTGAATAAGTTTCTGAAGAAATCGCTTAGGTTCCCGCTCACGCACTCTACAACTTCTTTATTGACCGTACTAATTGCACCTGGCTTGGTTGGAGGATTTTCCCTTTGTATCACAGAAACATCACTCCCAGTTCCTCCATAATATGAAGGAGAAAACATGTGTTTCAGTTGGAACATTAATTCTTTATCGCATGATAGAAAAAAGGGTCCTAATTCTACTTAAACTTACCCTTCAATCTTAAAATTCCTGAAGTACGCATCTAAGAGGTCATCAACATAGAAGGGGTAGGCCAAAAAGTCCTGGCTTGACGTCGTGGAGGGTGACATGTGTGCAAATGGTCTCACTACCATGGACGCCCAAGATCGTGCGAAGTGGAGGAGGAAGAGCCGGAAGGCGGACCCTGAGCTCTGAGGTCATCTTGGCCACGGAAGCAATCAGGAAAATGCGTCTATATGCAGATGATAAGAAAAAGAGGTCGAAATACTTCATAAACTTACCCTTCAATCTTAAAATTCCTGAAGTACGCATCTAGAAGGTCGTCAAACGTCTCGCACAGCAACACATCCATGTCGGTGATGCCTTCGCTGCTGGTCTCCTTGCTGCTGACCGAGAGGAACACTTTGATGTTCCTCTCGCTGAACGGCACTATCTCTTCGCTGCCGTCGTACCCTTCATAGTCTGCTGATACTACTTGCGTCACTTGCGATAGGTCGCCGTAACTGAGGATGAGGGATAGCTCGTTGAAGTCAGTGTACGCGAGTTTATCACCTTACTAATACTACTTTTAGTGCCAGTGGGGACACCGTTGACTGTAGGGGTGATCAACCCTTCTGTGTGGGCCATTTCCTTTTTATGTACCTACTAGCTGTTGCCCGCGTGGATGTCGGTTATCGCGACCAAAATAGCCGTGCGTTCACTGCTTTCTCAAGGTCTAATATACTCCTATACCAAATTTAATCAAAATCGGCTCAGAGGTTTAGGCGGCAGCGCGAATGTGATGCCTCTGGTGTTGCACACATCCATAGGTGGTAACCACTTTCCATCAGGTGGGCCGTGTGCTTGTCTGCCACCTAAGTGGTATAAAAAAGGGGACATAAGAAGGGTTAACCACGATTCCTCCCGAAAATTTTCAGTTTTAAAATAGGGTTTTATCACGGCAAAATTTTTTGGGGGGAATCGCGACTAACACCCTGAGAAAACAAATATATGACTTTGTTCACTGACTACCTGATTTACCGCTCACAGGTAGGTAGTTAAGGTTTGAATTTATCAGAGTGATAAACTTCCTATGACCTATGGCGTACCTCAAGGTAGTATTCTGGGGCCCACTTTTTTTCTCATTCATCAACTAGGTTTGCCTGCGATTACACCCGTATGAACTAATATCTGGATCGTAATTATTCTGTGTGGAGCACTAAAAGGTACTCTAAAATGAGAGTAGCCTTTGATTTGCAAATCTGTGACCAATTGACCATATCAAGAGATCATATAAAAACAACCTCTATTTAATAAATAAGCGAATAGATATTCTAGTGTTTATATTCTGCACTTAACATCAAACTCATATCGATCAATAACTTACTTCGCAAACACGTCAATAGCGTTTCCGATAGTCAATCCATATCCCAAGTCATCCTCTTCACTATCACAATGAACTGAACAAAACAACACAATGAAACACAGAACTAACATTTTAAAACACATAATAAACTAATATGCCGCGTGATAGCGACTAATAAACTGAGATTTTTTCACATTTTGCTAACAAAATGACTAAAGTAAACATCATATATGAACTTGACCTAAGAGATTAGTCAGTTATCGGTCCATACTCCGCCTCGAGACTCGCCCGTGTATGCCACAACTCGCTACAAGATGCCAGTTTTTCCTACTTTATTCGTATTTTCATCACTGCACATTTTCCGCGATACATTTGCATTTAAAATAAAAATTTAATACCCTATTAGTACTAATACCGGATTAAATTACTTAAGTCATACTGCATAATTAAGTTTTACATAAAAGCAATACGATTCCTTTCGAATGCGTATGGTAATTACGCGCATTACTTATAAATAGTTAATGTCGCATTGTCTCATAGAACACGACGTTGTCTGAATCATGCTGTTTACTCATCGTGGAACAAAGAATGGAGGGGTTAACCAAGATCACCAGAGCTTGAAGTAAGTTGGTTCAGCAGCTGATTGACTAACGACGCTCTAGCGCACGCTTTCCTTCTTCCGGTTAGGAGATCAGACGGCAGTTGCTTTCGTAAGGAGGAATAGGAGAGCGTACCTTGTAGTGGCGAGAGAATTCAGGCCGGCCTGTCTTTGCAGAAATAGTAGAGACCAATGAATCGCAGGGCGCGTGACATGCGATTCCGTTTTTAAAAATTATCACCATTCGCCACTGGTACCCTGGACTGGACCAAATGTAAGGTGTACTTCGATGTAGATGCATTACTATTAGGTACCTACCTAATTATTTTTTATTCTATCTCTTTCCCTCATTCTTTCATGCATGAGAACTGGGAGACCAAAATTCTGCTGTGGTAAGCGTTCCTGGACCAAGATTCGGCTTCCTATTTATCTCACCTACTAACTATATACCTAAAATAAAGAAATGCAAATGAGATAATATATGCAATATTACCTAAATTTAAAAAAATTGTTACAAGGTCAAGTCAAATGTGTATAAGTATTGACACCAATTACACAAATGATCAGATCACACGATATAGCACTGAGCGGAGCGGTGACTCTGACCCAGTAGACTAGTTTAAGAACGCTCCTCATTATTTATTAGGCAAGTAGGTTCCTACTTAGGTAGGTAGGTACTCGGCCAATATATTTTGATGTCTTATAAGCTCAGTCCACTATGGATCTAAGTATTCCTGTAGACTACGACACGAGCAAATAAACCAGAATGCAGTATGCATTGAGGATTCTTTTTAATATAGATTCGTAAACATGCTAGGCAATATTTTGGCGAAGTAGTTCATATAAGGCACTTGTTCGAATGACTCCTAACCACGGCAAGGGCACCCATCAATGGTGCGGCCGTACAGCTTTATTTTTGCTTTCTGAATAGGTATACCTACTTGCTCATAGCGGGTGGTCCAATAGCAGAGAATTACCGTGCCGTACACAAGCCCTTATATGCACATAGAGCACCTTAAACCGGCGTCGGTTCCAGTTGTTATATGCACATCTATGGCAGTCATCACGGGCAGTTGGGGCTCAAAAGCCCTCCCACTACTTAACTTCGATATCACCAGTTGGTTGTGGAGGTCAGATGGCAGTCGCTTTACGGAAAATATCGAAATTCAGTCGCTTCACAATTAGAGTGGAAAGCCCCAACTGAGTTGGGAATAGGTTCAAGATTGTTTCGTGCGAGCGTTGCGTATAGTTTATTCATACGAAACCGATAACCCCAGTTCACCTCCAGTGTGAATTGAACCTTATCTATGTAGAAACACTAGGAGTTGGTGGGCGATTAATCTGTTCATTTAATTTAATTTTCGTTGTTGTTTTAAACAACAAAATTGTATCGATAAATAAAATCGGCCAAGTGCGAGTCGGACTCGCCCATGAAGGGTTCCGTAGTAGCAAAGGCGAAAATTGCGGTTTATGACGTATTAAAAAAATCTACTGACTGGATCTCGTTCGAACCAATTTTTAGTGGTAGATTGTATGGCAATTTACACTATAATATATTTTTTTCAGATTTATCATTCTCTTAATTTAGAAGTTAGAGGGGGGGGGGGGGGGGACACATATTTTCCACTTTGGAAGTGTCTCTCGCGCAAACTATTCAGTTTAGAAAAAAAATATTTTAGAAACCTCAATAGCATTTTTAAAGACCTATCTATAGATACCCCACACGTATGGGACTGATGAAAAAAAATTTTTTGAGTTTCAGTTCTAAGTATGGGGACCCCCAAAATTTAATACTTTTTTTCTATTTTTGTATGAAATTCTTAATGCGGTTCACAGAATACATCTACTAACCAATTTTCAACAGCATAGGTCTTATAGTTTCGGAGAAAAGTGGCTGTGACATACGGACGGACAGACAGACAGACAGACACAGACAGACAGACAGACAGACGGACGGACAGACATGACGAATCTATAAGGGTTCCGTTTTTTGCCATTTGGCTACGGAACCCTAAAAATGTGTGCTATAAACAAATGTAACACCAGGGGAGTCACACTCGTGCTGCCGACCCTATTCCTTAGAGAGATTCTGTGAAGTCAGCGCAGAAGAAAAGCAGGACAAAGTTTTGGTTTTCCCACTGACAGTTCTCCAGTGAACTCTGGCTACCCTACTTACCGCCGGGAACACAACACGTTTGTAGGGCGGAGGTACCTACTTTCGGAGTCGGACTGCTCAATTGGGACAGAAATACTGTCGTGTCCTACCGTATAACTAACTACTGCTACCGCGTTCTGAGACAAAATTAGGTACTGCGTTATTTTAATTTTGTACATTTTCTTATAATTTCAGCTATCACTAGGTCCTTGCCCCCTGACAAGTTTGCTTAGATTAGTGTTAGACAAACAGCTATTTTATTAACTGACAGCTTTATCTACCTCGTTGATAGCGCGTCGTGTGACCCACATTTGATACGATAACAGATTTGGGTCCCACGATATTCAAACGGATGTGGTTCTCACAGTATAAACTCCGTAATCTTGAATTTAAACTGGTAGCAAAAAGCACTCGAAATCGGGAGATTTTTCGTGACTAAATCCAGGTTTCCTTCATCCTCCTTGTAAATATTTTAAAGCAAGCAAGCTTGCATGAAAGGTTAAATGACAGTAGAGTAGTAGACGAAGCTCGTAAAGTTCAGAAGCAGATGTCGGGCTGAATATCTCTGCCTGCTCTGGAGGGTAAAAGTCATGAGTACATATATGAATGTGACCCTTTCTAGGAGAAATACCTTCTCTGTCAACTGGTTTCAGGTCCACTTACGGAGTGTCTAACTGTTGGCATCTATAGAGGGGAAGAGAAAACAAATGAGGATGATGGGCAAAGGGTTCGTTCATTTTCGTAACTGTCATTTTCATAACCAGCTACGAACGTGGAATCTTTTTCTTGCTTTCATAACCAGTTCCGAAAATAAAGGTAAAGGAGGGAGGCAAGGGTGTTCAATAGTCTTACGAAGCATATGAAAGTGTCTTATTAAATTGTCGATATTAAATAGGACGGGAAAGGTTATGGCGAATGTGTGGAACCATTTCACTCCTGCGGTTTTCCCACGCGAATAATATTGATATGGGTTTCTTCAAGAAAAGAATTAGAAGGTTTTACAGGGTAGGCGGCACGAGGGTGATGCCTCTGGTGCTGCTCACGTTCATAGGCTTCGGTAACCACTTCGTATAATCTGACCCGCCACCTAAGTGGTAACTATAAAAGTAAAAAAAAGCGCACATGTCAAGCTATGCTACGAAAACACATCTGAGTTATTAATTTATCATCTCAAAAGTAACGAGACTATTACCGTCAATAGGGTACTGACTGAGAGTTTTATAACAGAGAAGCTTAATCGAATTATTATTTCGAATCGAACTTGGGATCTCAATACAATACTTGAACCAACGAAGTAAAAATAAATCAGACACAACAACTTCGGTCAAAATTATTAACTTCATCTATTTTATCAAAATAATATTTTTTTACACCACTTACCTACCTAAGTCTTAACTATAATAAAATTGATCTAGATAAGTAGGTACTTACTAATTATACCAACAATGCACATCGAGATTCAAGATGGACCCGCGGCTTCTTGATTTGCGCGAAAATAATTGTTGATATTTAAATTGGTCACACATTTTGATCTATGGACAGAATTACAGTCCTGTCTTTGTTCCTTTTTTTTAAATAATTCTATGACATTGACATGTTAAGTTTATACCTGGGCGCAGTTTGAGGGAAAAAACCGGTGACTCGCCCCGCTTCGTACCTGGGACAAAGGTTGTTGCTAACAATATATAAATATAAATGAATAAATGAAAATTCTTGACTTTACAATTATCACTGTGTTTTTGTCAAATATTACCGTCCCAAAGTTTTAAATAATTGTCTATAACTTCCTCAAACCATTTCTTTTTCTTCACATCCTTGAACGCAGGCGATAGTGTTTTTAATTCTAATTGTAATAAGGCTTCATTTCCTAATAACGTGTCTAGACTTCTCAGTAGTGTTGGCTCTCCATGTAACTTTAATAGGCTGGGGTATGAAAAAATGTTATTGTTCACTTGGAGGTGTTCTGCCGCCCAGATGGCGACTGTTTTGTTCCCACTTGCCACCTGTAAAATATGTAGTGAATTAGTTTAAATATCTACATAATTTGGAGGAATTTCACGACGCATTATGCATGTAAATATTTTATTTATTTAATTTAGTTTATTTTAGTAATAAAAGTGTGTAGTGTTAATTTAATTTAGTATTATTTTGAACTTGTAATTATTTTTTCACCATAAAACTCTCTACATAATTTAGGACGATTTCATGATTGAATGAATTTTTGAAATATTTATTATTGCCCCTTAAGACGGTTGTATAGAGGAATTTGGATCGACTTCGTACGGATCTCGGTGGCTTAGTGGTCAGAGCATTCCCCCTGTAAGGGAAAGATCGCGGGTTCGAGTCCAATCCGAGGTCGATTCTCTTTTCTCTTTCATTCGATTTCATGATGTAGGCACATTATTAACTGTGTTGGCCCTTTGCACACTATAAGAAAGTTTCTTGTGTCTGACAAGAACTTTTCGATGGACCAAAATATAGCGTACATACAAACGAATGCACAAAAAAGTCCAAACCTTGACAGCGCCAACATGTACGGCAAAGAGTGGTGAGTAGATGTTATTTATCTCAGTGATCGGTATATCAGACATTCCGCTAGACTTCACGTGCGTCTTTATCCTGGCGTAAACGCGTCGGGAGAACACAAATACCTGAAACACAGAGAATGCACTTTAAGACATATGTACAGTAGTCTTAATTTGGTCTGGTTGAGGGACAAAACCGGCGACTCTCGTCATTAATAGTCTTGGTATTGTAGATACTTGATTGCATTGAAAATCCATTAAAACCTCCGCGCTCCGTAGCAAAGGGCACGAGCCCCTTCACCTGTAGGTAGGTACCTACTACCGACGACCTTTGTAGAGCAACGGAGGGCGCTGTGTTGCTGTGGCCGAGTTTTGGGCCGATAAAATTAAAAACAAAACTAGTCACTGTATGACAGATCCAGTCATTGACTCGAAGAAGAAGAAGAAGAAGAATTTCCATTTCTTTTTTTTAATACTACTTAGGTCGCAGAAAAGCACACGGTGCACCTGATGGAAAGTGGTTACCATGGCCTATGGACGAGTGCAACACCAGAGGAGTTACACTCGTGTTGCCGACCCTGTAAGAACGGAGAGATACTGTGCCGTCAGCGCAGATTTATTTAGGGTTTTATAGGTACAAAAAAAAAATACCTGGTAAAGAGAGTCGCCAGTGACGTACGAAGCGATGTAATGTGAACCATAATTTCTGATGAAGACAGCCAATGAAGCCATATCTTCAATGCTAGTTTTCTGAATAGCTTCCGTAATATCTTCGTAGACATCGATATTGCCGGGCAGGTCACTTAGTTTCCTTGATTCACGGAATCTGAAACGTATGGATGAAAAAGATATACTCTGTTGTATTGTACTACATGTCCAGAAACAGGCTCTGCAGAGGCCTAGTCCTTATTCTATATTTTTCCGTCGAAATCGATATTAACCAGAGTGTAGGTACTCTCCTGTCGGATCCGGGAGTCGATTATCTTTACGTACATCTTTACGGCGTGAGACACACTCCTGTAACGAACCCATGCCTTTGAAGAGCGAAGTGATGAGCCTCCATTGATTTGGTATCTCACGGATACCCATCGCTTTCTAAGTCTCGATGGAGACTGCGACAGCCGGTGGTTGCAATGCAGCTCTTTATGCTGCTTATTCAACAGCTCGTGCAAGTATGGGCGCTATCTTTCTATCACTACTGTGTAGACTGGATAGCGTATCTGCTGTATAATGAGTAATATCGTATGTCTAGATGAAGCTATACTTTACCTGGAAGCCCTAACAAGCACGAATCGGTGGTCGTCAATGATGAAGGATGGGTCGATACCGAGGTTGCGAGCCATGATGTCGATAGGCCAGCCGGCGGTAAAGGCGCGCCATGGTCGCTCCAATCTGCAGCCAGAGTAATGAAAACGTCAGTGATAGAACATTATCCTGATGTAGATAACGGGATTTTACAATACACTCCAAGTCACAAGATCTTAGTTGTTTCAACATAAAATTTAGTAACAGAATTATAAATAGGTGCGGAGATTCTCAGTGTGCTGATGGACGGGAAAGGCGAAAGTTGTTCCCTCGATTTTTTGGGTTAAGACGCTGCCTGGTCGGTTCCATAAAAACTAAAATTAATCAAAAAATAAAACGGATTTCACTATGCAACGTGCAAGCTTTGGATGAACATGAACAGAGGGAAAGTAGAGGATATTGTCTGCCTACCCTTCAAAACTAAAATCCCTAAAGTACGCCTGTAGCAGCTGCTGTAGGTTATCGCAGAATTCTATGTTCAACTCGCCGTGGAAAATTGTCTTGGCGTGACGAGGATTCGGAGCGATGGAGTAACGCTCCACGTCTCGGAACACCGAGAGCGTGGGTCTTCTGAACAGCCAACCTCCTGTATCGGACGGGACGAAGGGAGGGACGACCCGCATGTAGATGCTGAGGTGGCCAAATCTGAAAATATATGTAAAAATCCACTGATGCATAAATCTTATTTGTATTATTTTATTCTATCTCAACATCATCTTAGCGTTGTTTTCACCTCAGATCCCAGGGCCCGTTGACTTCTTCTTCCCATTTTGGTTTGTTTGTGTGGGAGCGACCGCCGTCTGACCTCTCGACTTCCTAAGGGAAGCCTGCACCTATCATTCGTCAATCAGTGAGTGTATCTACTAGCTAGAACGCATGGTTGACTTAGCTCTATACACCCGTTCTGTACGCGTGTTTATTTGTCTAAATGAAGCTGTGTATTAGGTATTCTTAAGTACTTACTTACGACAATTTAAATTGTCGTATATTGTATTATGTATATTACTAGCTTTTTGTGGTTGTCGGTTATCGCGACCAAACACAGCCTATGTCCTTTTTTCGGTCTAATCTACATCAACCCCTATCCCAAATTTCATCAAAATATATTCATTGGTTTAGGCGTGAAAACCTACAGACAGACAGAGTTACTTTCATATAACATATAATAACATAAACTCACGCCTATATCCCCGAAGGGGTAGGCAGAGGTGCTAGCACCCACATTTCGCCGTCTATGTTCAGGTCCCAATGTAATAGGTGGCGAGCCTATTGCCATTGCATTTATAATATTAAATATGGATCCGTGTTGTACAAGTATCACCATCCCGCCTAATTCAAAGGGTGTCGCAAGAGGCGACCAACGAAAAAATACGCAGACGATATCACTGTGAGAGAAGGAAAACCCTGAAATAAAACCCAGTACCACCCCATCTGGGCATCGTAGAAACAGTAAGCCAAAGCCTCCCAATATTGGGGGAGGCCTATCTCCAGCAGTAGACTGCGATAGACTAATTGATTGATTGAAGAACTTATGTTAAGTAGGTAAATTTTGTATGTTGTACAAACAACTGTTAAGCGTGGTACACGGCAGAGTAGAATTTGGGCCATCCCCATCTCCTCCCATGCGGTGTCGTACAAGGCGACTAAGAGATAGGGCTGTTTAACATCAGACAGATAGGTTTATTACAGCCCAGACACAGCCACAGATACATGGCTCGAATAAACAATAGTGCCCGGAATACCTTGGTACGGCAATAGGCTTACCGCCTATTACGTGGGACCGAATGCAGTGATTGGTGAAATGTGCTTGTTAATTCACCTCTGCCTAACCCTTCGGGTATAAAGGTGTGATTATATGTATGTTTGTATGATAAGTAGGTATTTCGCAGAATTAATTACTGCCTCAGTAGTCGATATAGTTCGCATAATGATAACTTATGACTACTAGTTAGCCGATAATAAATAAATAGAACATAGACGACCTTTGATGAACATATTGTAGCTTGTAGCGTGTTCGTAGAAACGGTGTTATCTTTGGTAGAAGTCACGGATTTCCATGTACTAGTTAGGTACTTAAAACTCATCATAAATTATTAAGATATATCTTGAAATAACTTGTATACCTACTTATAAATATTCTGGGACAAACTAACTAGGTAAATCGAGACCTAGGGGACCTAATATCTACAGATATAGGGATATAAGTGGGGCAGTAGGTCCCACTATTTATTTAGGCTTTTTTTTTATAAAATTGACGCGACACAAATCAATGTTTATATTTAGTAAAACTAAGTTTACCACCGGTTCCTAGGCGCTAGTGGAGAAAAAACGGCGCAACAAACTGCACTTCGGCATTTTTTAGGCGTCAGTTTACAAAATGTTTAAGAAACCAAATTTTGTAAACTGACGTCTAAAATGCCGCTGTGGAGTTTGTTGCGCCGTTTCTTCTCCACTAGCGCCTAGGAAGCGGTGGTAAACTTAGTTTTAAGCAGAATTTGATGTCAAAACAGCTGCAACAGTGTTGTACTATTTTGAATAAGGAATTTGAATTTGATCCCTTCCACCCTGGTTTTCCTCACCCTGATAACGTGACAATCGGACCAGTAATAGGGGTGAGCCTATTGCTGTCGGATGTAGAACAGCCCTATCCGGTAGTCACCTTCTACAACACCCAGGAGATGGGGTGGCCTGATTCTACTCCACTGGGTCACACATTTTTTTTTGTTTTCCCTTTTCACTAATTCTTTTTTATTTATTTGTATATCTCTTCTGCGCTGACGGCACAGAAGCTCTCTGTTCTTGCAGGGCCGGCAGCATGAGTGCGACTCGCCTAAAGACCACGGTAACCAGTTTCCATCAGGAGGGCCGTGTGCTTGTCCGTGACCTCAGTTTTATAAAAAATATATGGTATATTATGGTATTAAAAATATTGTCTAAACACCTCACTCACCTCTAGTACTCATACTTTAATATAAGATTATGGACGTTCTATAATCTGTACTCAACAACAATCTTATATTAAAAACTTACTTCTCAAACACATCGATAGAGTTTCCGATAGTCAATCCATATCCCAAGTCATCCTCTTCGCTATCACAATGAACTGAACAAAACAACACAATGAAACAAAAAAGTAACATTATTTTTAAAATAGGAATAAATATGCAAGCTGCACTTCGATTTCTGATATGTGTTGCAGTGATCCCAGGATACAAAACAACTGATGTTATGTTGCCAGTCGTTATTGTGGTCAGACCGCTCTCTCCCACCCCTGATAACGCAATAGGGCATTTTTTTATTTAAACTTTATTGCACAAATAAATGTACAAAGGCGGACTTAAGGCCATGGGCATTTTCTACCAGTGATGCAGGTAATTGTTAAGGTAGGTGCTTAAAAGTTATTGTGAGAGTGTGTAATCTAGTACGGTATAAATATACCTAATATTAATTCATATGATTTTAGTAAAGTTATCAAAGTTCTAGATCCCCCGTAAATTGTATATTTCTATCGGCCGATTATGGACGTTAATCAGTATGAATATGTATGAAAGTGGGCACACTACACCGATTTGGTATCGACCGACAAATTAATTGGATGGGCGTCATGATTCCCTTCAAATTAAACTATCGGCGAACAAACACAACCAAACCGACATTTTAGTTGGGCGAGTGGGCACATTCAACTCAACCCGATCAAACTATCGAAAGACCAAAAAGTCTGCAGTTTGCAGGGATAACGATAAAAAAAATGTATTGAGTATCTACATTATTTTTTCTTACAAAAATGCCCACGGAAACCCCCGGAAATTCCAGCGGGGTTGATTATTTCGGACTCGATTCCACTAGAACCGCACGCGCCAGGAATCCATATCCCACACCACATGTGTTGTGTTGTATTGTGTGTGTGTGTGTAGGTACACACACACAACACATGTCAACAATTTAAAGGGCCATATCCAAATAGGTAGCTACTTTATTCCTTTGCCTACTTTCTTCATTAATATTACAGTAAACATCGTAATGAACTTGACCTAAGAGATTGTCAGTTATCGGTAGGTATATTCCAGCTCGCGGGTAAACCCGTGTCTGTCACAACTCGCCACAAGATGCTAGATGCAGCAAGATGCTTTTTCTGCTTTGTTCGTTTTTTTTCGGAAATTTTCTCTGATACATTGGTATTTAGAATAAATAAGTACCTACCCTTATTCTTCCTCATCATCCTAGCGTTAATCCCAGCGATTTTCGTAGAGCGACTGCCATCTGATCTCCATGATTTTTATTTTTTTAGTAAGTAATGATATTTTATAATTAGTTTATGTCACTCTGAGTCTAGAGTCACTGTTGATATTTTGCTAGATGCTGTCTGCTGTAAGCGTAGACATCATCTAGCATAATATCTACCTCTGCTCATTCTCACCCGTGAACATGTTCTGTAAAAAAACGAGGGCTTTTCGTGGTTGAGAGGATGGCATGCTCAACTTATGGCCACCTTCTTACTCTATCTTCAAACCCTAATACCCTGTAAAACCAGTTTATTAAGACAAAACCAATGAAGCCAAACTTGATAGGTATATTTTATTTAATTTAGAAGTCCCTATGGCCACTTTCCTACTTATTCATCACACCCTGAATACTATCTAATACTAGAGTTTCTCAAGACAAAACCAATGAAGCCAAACTTGATAGGTATATTTAATTTAATTTAGAAGTCCCTATGGCTACATTCCTACTTATTCATCAGACCCTGAATACCATGTAACACTAGAGTTTCTCAAGACAAAACAAATGAACCCAAACTCGATAGGCTTATCTTGTTTTTAGTTTATGAGTTCCTATGGCCACCTTCCTACTCAATCATCAGACATTGGCAATGTCATTACAAATCTACTTGTACCGAAGTAAAATTTCATCTGGGTTGAGGATTACTCAAAAAATTCAGTTACAAGGTTAAACCCGGAAAGCATAAAAAACAAACATCTACATACACTCATACAGAACAAGTTATTAATAGTAGATTACCCAACCAGTGAAAAAAAGGTGAATTCTTTTCGAGGCACCAAGTTGTATCCCGAGAGGAGTGAAGGTTTCTCCGGTAGAATCCCGAGCGTAGCGAGGGGTTCTAGAGAGAAACCTGAGTGGATCGAGGGATACAAGAGCCGAGATGAATTCTTTTTTCACGTGTTTGGTACTCAACTTTTCACCATTGACTACGAGAAAACGATTACTCTGTGATTATGAATTACATTTTGTTATGGATAGTACACAAAAGAAGCAGCAAATTATCAGTAATAGCTACCGCATTAGCGCGAAAAGACTCAGGAGTCTTTTCGCGTTCGAGAATATGAGTTTAATTTTCATCACTAGATGAAGTCATTTTATGATTATGAGACAAACATAAACTTTTACAAGGAAAATTACACAGAAGATGGCAGCATTTTTTTTCTTAATTTAAACTGAGCCACATTCCATCCATGTGCATTCCAGTGGCTTTTAGTACGTTTTTATAGTGAGAGTGTGCAACCTCTTTGTATGTTTCACTAGAATCCGTACATTCGCGCATGTTCCAAATTCAAATTTTTTTATTCACTCGGTGAAACAAAGAGCGTTTTATTCACTGTTTTTGATGAATCACGGGCCCTTTTTCGAGTGTCAATGGTGAAAAATCTTATAAAGCGTACTTTTTTTCTGATCCTGTGCGCCCCAACTGAGAATTTTTTAACAGGAACTAGGGAAACTCCCAATAAGTAACTTTTACGAATTAACTCGGGACTAGGGATGCAAAATTACGTAATTTTCCCGAAAACGCAGGTAAAATACGGTAATTTTACGGTCATTTTTATAAATTACGGGAAAATTACCGGCGACTTAGAACGTTTTAAATTTCAATTTGTTTTGAATCCTGCGCGTATTATGTTGCGATATCAAAATGTGAGATCAGGAAACACCAGGGTTCTTCAAAAAAGGTGATAAGACCTTGCTGAAGAACTATAGGCCCATCTCACTCTTGAGCCATGTCTACAAGTTGCTCTCGAGAGTCGTCACAAATCGCCTTGCGGGTAAGCTCGACGAGTTCCAGCCACCTGAGCAAGTCGGGTTTCGAAAGTTATCAACCTGGGGCTGGTTATCCAGCTCGGTAAAAAAATTTCGAGAAAGAAATAGCCAGAAGAATCCAACTGGGGTGGGCAGCATTTGGCAAACTACGTCGGGTCTTCTCCTCCCCCCTACCGCAATGCCTCAAAACAAAGGTTTTCGACCAGTGCGTCCTGAGTGTTATGTATGACCTACGGTTCCGAAACGTTGCCACTGAAGGTGGGATTAGTCCACGACCTAAAAGTCGCGCAGCGGGCTTTGGACCGAGCTATGCTCTGAAGGATAGAATTCGAAACGAGATCATCCGACATAGAACCAAAGTTACCGACATAGCTCGCAGAATAAGCAAGCTGAAGTGGCAGTGGGCTGGCCACATCTGTCGAAGAACTGATGTCCGTTGGGGCAGACGAGTCCTAGAGTAGAGACCGCGAGAAGAAAAACGGAAGGTGGGACACCCTCTAGCCAGATGGACTAACGACCTGCTAAAGGTGGCTGGGACAGACTGGATGAGGAAGGCAGAGGATCGGCAAACGTGGCGCATATTGGGAGAGGCCTATGTCCAGCAGTGGACTGCGATAGGCTAATTGATTGATTGATAATGAAAATGAAACAATTTGTTAATTCTGAGAGTATTTATACTTGTAGGTACCTACTGTTTTTTTATTCTATAAACTTACTGTCTTTATAAAATAAATGTAACAATAGACAATGACGAATTTTCACTGTTTACTCTGGATATACTATATTATTTTAATCGAAAAAATTATATCCTTCTTACTGATATTTTACCGAAAATTACCGAATATTACCGTAAAATACCAAATTTTACGTAAAATATGGTTTTTTACCGTATTTTACCAGGGTAATTTTACCGCTCAACATCTCTACTCGGGACCTCATGCACAGTATCTAAATAGATTAGTAGTTGAGTTGAGTAGCTGCCCTTATTTATTCCCATCTGCCACCCCTAGTCTTACCACCGGGGTGGTGGTTGGCACTTCTTTATTCTCATCTGCCACCCTTGTGGTGGTGGTGATCATTCTTAACTAATGGTTACGTATTAAAACATCGGACGTGGATAGATTAGGTTAGAAGGCTAAGGCGTGAGCGGAGCTCCCGCATTAGCCTTCGTGGTTATTTTTTTTTGTAACCACCAAAAAATCACTTAATGCCATTGACCACCGGGGTGGTGAACGACACCTATTAGTGCCAACCACCATCCCGGTGGCAAGGATCCCCTATCCTGGCAGATGGGAATAAAGGATTGCCGTGCATCGAGGAGGTAAAAAAATCGCATTAACAAAAACAACTTCGGTCACATTATTAACTTTATTTTATCAAAATAATAATATTTACACCACTTAATTTTTAATTTTAATTTATCTACTTACACCAACTAAATGCACATCGAGTTAGATCCCGCGTCTTTACAACGAAATCACTAATATTGCACATAAAAATAATTGTTGATATTTAAATTGGTCATACTTATATAATCTATGGACAGAATATCAATATTGTCTATGTTACATTTTTTTTTAAATAATTCTATGGCAGGCTATAAAATGTAGTCTTAATTTTATAAGCTAGATTCAAAATGTTTGTACGTATTTTATATGGATAAATATAAGTTTTAATATCTTAATGAGATTTTTTTTTACCTCATTTTGTGTGTTCATAGCCTGCAATGGAAGGAAAGAATAATTCTTATAATATTTTATTTTCATTCGGTACTAATTGGCACATAATAGTAATTACAATTTAAAAATATTTGTATTATAAAATAATAAATTGTAATACAAAATTATCTACTTTTCTTTTCTTGAAGAGATTAAAGCAAAGCTTAGAATTCGGCTAATATGCTTGTTTCATAAATCAATTGCTATAATATTTATAATTATACGTTCTTTATCATCTTTGAGGTCCGATTGCAATATGAACTCGTCACTGACTCACCGACGCAACGTTACCAATAGTGGTACGGTAGACCCACTGTTACCAATAGTGATACGGTTGACCCACCGTAACCAAAGTGGTACAAAAATGTCTTGGGGGTACCGTTTTAGACCAACGATAGCGAAATAGTAATGAACACACCAAATCCCTGTAAAAATTTGACACCATCCCCTGACGTCTCAGTGTCAAAATTGTTGAATTTAGTAATAAATAATTAATTAAGAAATATTATTTGGAAATTATTTAAAAAATGCGACTAAATATTTTTTTTTATATCACTAAATTGATAGCGTCAAGTCAGCGTATAACGTAGGTACCTAATAATTATTATTGCAATTAAGTTCCCGAGTTATAAAAATAATTAAAATAGTTTTTATTAATAATAACAATTCATGGGTGGTGATAAGGCACATTATGAAAATATTTGTACAAAAATATTATATTGCGGTCCAATTCCATTAATTACTTCAATTATTTTATTATATAAAATGTATAATATTACTGAAGGTTCATATAATTATTGTCTTTTAGCATACATAAACTATACATGCATTTTACATGTCTAATGTACTTAAAATTAAACATTTCACTTAAAATCCATAAGAAAATAAATATTTTCGTTGTTGACTGCGTATTAAACTAAAAAGGCCATGTTTCTGAAGTTCAGTGTATTTTTTTTTATGAGGCGACATTGCTAGCTTGTTAAAAAATAGAGATACCGGATATCCGTATACGCAATATGGTCCTTAGTCTTAGCAGTTGCAGAACTTTATCGCAGGAATAACTGAGTAAGTTTTACCTTGCTCGTTAGCTTAATTAATGGACACCTCATTAAACAATTGAATGATGAATCCATAAAATTTAATGTAACTAGTAAAAAAAAAAATAATAAGAACCGAAATAGCATTTATTTAAAAACGTAATTGAATCGGGAGTCCCGATTCAAGAGAAGGGACCCGATTCGGGACCCCCCTCTCTTGAATCTCTTCGACTAATAAAATAGGTAGCAGAAAAAATGTCACGCGACCAGAATCGCCGAAAGAAGAAAAGGTCGTATTTTTGTTGCGTTTACAGACTAACAGATATAATTGAAAACGATAAAAATTGTACAGTTTCACACAGACTATTTTCTATTTAATACTTCAGAAACCGGCATTATACATTAACTGCATTGTTTCGTAACATTTACAACATTGCCCGTGTCGTTAAGTTTTGCGTATCCACTGGTCAAAGTCAGCCCACTTTTGGTTTTTAAGTAAATTTAAAAAAATATAATTTTGTGTATAAAATAATTTTCATTAGTCAAATGGTAATTTTTTGTACATATTATTAAAAAAATACTTTAATATTTTGGCCATGTTTTTGAAGTCCATTTTTTTCCCAATTATCAAACTCCAACGGTTTGCCCTATAATTTACCTAACTTCTCAAAAATATATATGTATTATGTGACTGAAAAAGTTAAATATATTCTGAAATATAGGCTGGGTCCGAAATTCTTTGTTAAAAGGCTACAAGAGGACAAGAGGGCCAAGCGACCTGTGAGCCATCTGAGAATATAACAACCGGGCAAAGGTGTAAATAAATATACAACTAAAGATAGGACTTTCAATATCATTACAAAATATCTACTTAAACTACAAATTAACTAAAATACATGTCACATGTTACTCTCCCAAAGTTTTAAATAATTGTCTATGACTTCCTCGAACCATTTCTTTTTCTTCACATCCTTGAACGCAGGCGATAGTGTTTTTAATTCTAATTGTAATAAGGCTTCATTTCCTAATAACGTGTCTAGACTTCTCAGTAGTGTTGGCTCTCCATGTAACTTTAATAGGCTGGGGTATGAAAAAATGTAATAGTGTACTCGTAAGCGTTTTGCCGCCCAGTTCTCGACCGTTTTGTTTCCACTTGCCACCTGTAAATCAGTAATTTTATTTATGTTCGTATTTTAAACCCCTCTTGAGTGTTGGTTACCTATTATTAATTAGTATTTTGAAGCAAAAAATATTGCAAAAGTTTCACCTTAGTTAGACCATGAATGGGCAATTGAACCTTACAATAGTGGCAAAGATATATTGATAATTTTAGTAGATTTCAACTGCGTTTTTAAATGACCAAATGCAAAAAATATTGCAAAAATTTCACCTTAGAATAGTGGCAAAGTAACACCGACAGTCTTAGTAGATTTCAACTGCATTTTTTGTACCACTATTATGCATTAGTATTTTTTAACAAAAAATATTGCAAAAATTTCACCTTAAGGTGCGTACAGATCATGTAACATGTTGTATAATTTGTGTTATATAACACGTCCACATTATCTAACATTGTTTTATAACTTTGCAACATTGTACTAACTTCAGTGTCTACATTACTGAAACATGTTATATAACATTGTTATATAACATGTTATGCTATATAATTTGTACGCACCTTTAGACTATAAATGGGCAAATGAACCTTAGTAGTGGCAAAGTTACACCCCTAGTTTTGTGAAGTCTTGTTAATTGAATAGATGATGAATGGTTATTGAATGAATGGAATTCTATGAATTCATAAAGTCATAAGTAAAAAAATACTAGAGGAGACTGTTATTTACTGAAATAGTTGAAGAATGCACATCTAGCAGGTGTTAGTCACAGATTTCTCTCGAAGCGGTATCTACGAGTGTCAAGAACCTAAGAAGATTAAAGTGGGTGAAAAGTATAGGCAAGCATGCAAAAGAGTCAAGTGTTGATTTCAATTTACATTTGCATTTCATCATTTACATTTGTAAACAATAACAAATGTGTTATAGACCGGGAGATGATGACAGAAAAGTTCAAGTCATTTGTACAAGTATGGCGACCCTTAGAGGGTCGAATTAGGTGATTTGAGAACCGAAAATAGTAATTTCAGAGCTGGTTTTCATAGTGTAATTCATAGTGTTCAAAGCCTAGCCCGGATCTATATTAGCTATTTAGCTGTTTTTTTTTATTACTACACTTTTCTTAGATATATTTACCTTAATCTGGCCTACGTGTTTCGCCTGCCACGGCGCGAAGTACCCCTGTAACTCCTTAGCGCTAACATCAGTTACTCCTTTAGATTTTAATCTCTCTTTCATCGAAGAGTAAGCCGTTCTAGAGAACACAAACACCTGGAGTGAGAGCATACACAAGGATTCATATTTTTATTTATTTTTTTATTTAATACTGCTGGAAGATTACGCGAATATCGCCCATTGAAATAAAACCACTTTTTAACGGATTCTATCGCAATTTATTTGAAACGACACAGTGATATTCAGTGTAAACAGTAACACCAACAATTCAATATAGTTCTGGTAGTTTTAGATAACTTACATTTCAAACTATGAGACAACCAACATCTCTAGTCACTCCGTGACTATGGCTGCTAAAAAGTAGCCGGAATTCACGATAGAATCTGTTAAAAAGGCGATATCATTTCAATGAGTGATATTCACGTGAACTTTCAACAGTATATTATTATTATACTATTTTTATTCTTTTTTTTTTGGCTGTGTGCTCCAGGTTTCCAAGGTTTGAACTGTTTTAAACTTCTTTTCAATATTAAAGACTTCTTTTATAGGATTTATAGAAGGTAAATTCTCTCTTTCTTGTTAAGTTTTTTTCATTTTTTAGTATTTATTAGATAGGTGGGCTCCTAAACAAATTATTTAGTACTAGCTGTTGCCCGCGGCTCCAACCGCGTGGAATTCTGATCCCTTTCTTTGCTGTTATATAACCTGTGTTATTCTGATGTATAAGCTATATTATTGTAAAATTTCATTATAATCCATTCAGTAGTTTTTACGTGAAAGAGTAACAAACATTCTCACATACATCCTTACATACTCACAAACTTTCACGTTTATAATATTAGGTCGATAGCTGTCACTTTATTTTTGGGGGTAGATTTTTTCACGTTGTATTTCAAAAGACTTTGTGGTAAAGCGGTAGAGCGTTCTACGCCTTAGTTAGGGATCGTGGGTTCGATCTCCGACATGTATAGGCCTAAATACCTACATTGGTTTGGGTGTTTTACATATTATGCATTTCGGACTAAATGGGGTAGTAATATTTTAAGAGAAAAGTTTAGGGGCTCGTCCACCTATCGTTAAGTGTACCGACATACAGGTGACGTTGGTTTGGTCCCCTAAGTCTTGGTTAGGCCCCATAGACCCATGGTCAGTGATATTGGAATTTTTGAAATCAAGGATTTGATTTCTAACATAAGCAAATTAATGCAGCTAGAAGGATTAACAATAATACTAGCAATTTCGTATTCCATAGTTAGTAAGCCCTTCCTGTATTGCTTATGAGTGCTAAGCACTCTTACTACTTGGTTGAAGCGTCCGTCCCTACAAAAAGTTTTACTCATTATAACAATTTTTTTTATTTTATTATAATAATTAAATAAAAAAATAAAAATTGTAACCCCGATAGTTCTAATAGTAATCTGTAATATTTCCCCTTTTTAAAATTATTTTTGATGATTCTGTGCCAATATTAAATGAAAAACATGAGAATAAGAGCTTCATGATCATGAAATGATGGCAAGATATGAAAGAAAGAGAGAAAATGCCCATAGAGTAAATATGATTAACACAAAAAATGGCCATGCGCAAGCGCAGCTAAAGCAATGAAGGTAAATATGGAGGTTGAATGAAAAGAAGTTTGGTTGATAAATCACACGCTTCATATTGCATAACAACATCCACGATAATGATAAATGGGGATGATGGACGGTATCATGCAATTATTTTCCTGATTCTACATGTATAATAAAATTATGTGACAAAAATTTCATTCAATGCATTGCAAGCTTGATTACTACAGCATATCTAGACAAGTGACAATACGTTTGTAGAATGGAATAGATATTGATTAATGATTGACACACATTGACGACTGTCGTAAACATCAAAATATGTGTCAATGACATACATTCATCATTCATTTCTACAATACGGCAGTCACCTTGTGTAGAGGGACTGGAATGCGATCTCTCAGACATTTTTAATTCACCATTTGCATATAAAAATGCTTTAATATAACAAAAAAAAAACAGTAGAATCAGGATGTTAGTGACACACAGTCCAAACCTTGACGGCGCCAACATGTTCGGCAAACAGTGGCGAGAAGAAGTTATTCATCTCAGCGATCGGTATGTCAGATATCCCGCGGGACTTTACGCGCTCTTTTATCCTGGAGTACACGCCCCGGGAAAACACAAATACCTGAAAATGTATGAGTAGACTTTTTAAAATATTGTAATATTATAATAGTGTATTGTAATATTGTAACATTGTGATATTGTAATATTGTAATATTGTAATATCGTAATCAATATTAACGTAATTACTATTATACATCCCTACTAATATTATAAATGTGAAAGTAACTCTGTCTGTCTGTCTGTCTGTCTAGCCCAAACCACTGTACCGATTTTGATGAAATTTGGTATAGGGGTAGATTAGACCTCGAGAAAGGACATAGGCTATGTTTGGTCGCGATAACCGACATCCACGCGGGCGGAGCCGCGGGCAAAAGCTAGTATTATATAACATAGTAAATTGATGTTCTCCAACTAAAAATACCTCTACTTTATATACATATCATCTTGTAATTACACGGTAACCACTTTCCATCAGGTGGGCCGTGTGCTTGTTTGCCATCTAAGTTGTATAAAAAAAATAGTTCATCGCTTTCATTGGTTTTCTCGCTAGTGGGTGAACGGGGAATTCCATTTTCTCTGTACACCTACAGCTGCACTATAGGTGAAAAAATTGTGGTTCCACATTATCATCACCAGTCAACAAGACTATTGACAGGCATAAATATCATTTACAACACACCTGCTCATAAAAGTGATATTATTTTACCGCAATTAAGCACGGAATGACACCTATTATAAAACTGTGACTTTTTCATTGCTATTATTCACAAAAGTGAGTTATAGATTCTTTTTTAAATTTTATAGGAAGTGTCTATAATTGTCTATGTTCTTAAAAAAGTTTTGATACAAAAAATAACGTGTTTAATAGTACGAATAAATTAATACGCATATTGTATGGTCATTTGATGCATTTTCGTATTTAAATAAATAATTTCAACTTGTAATACTTGTGTAATAAACAAAATTTTCACTTAAATTTAACTTTTTTTTTTCTCTAAGTACAGAAAAAAAAACAGAGTAAAAAAAAGTTAAGTTCAAACCTCTTTTTTTTTTTAAATATGGTCGACCGCCATTGTTAAATGCGCGCGCATAGGAAAACGAATTAATTTGTAGTATTGTTTATTTAGTATTTGTAGTATTATTTTATTCGCAAGTGTGTTGTAAAACGTCGTATGGCACGTGTGAGCATGATGATTACCGTCCTCGGCTGTCTTAAGACCCTCGCCTGGCGGCTCGGGTCTTAATGGCGCCTCGGCGGTAATCACCAACGTTGCTCACTTGTACCATAATGTACTATTACAACCACGACCAAAACTTACCTGGTAGAGAGAATTGCCAGTAATATATGACGCTATGTAATGTGAACCATATTTCCTGATAAAGTCAGCCACTGAAGCCGTGTCTCCAATATTGGCTTCCTGAATGGCTTCCGTGACCACTTCTTCGACATCAATGTTGCCGGGCAGGTCACTTAGTTTCCCTGTCTCGCGGAATCTGGAACGTATGTATGAAAAGAGTATAATGAAATGGATGAATTAGTTCGTGAGAATTTCTGTAGATGGCTCCAGGCGCCCCAAGACGTATAGGAAAAGTTAGCATATTATTTGTTCTTAAATATAATAATTAATTAAATTAGGAAAACTGTGTTCTGTTGTGTATATAAGATACAAAAATTGTTTCTACTTATGCCCTAAATATAATTTACCTATTGTTTTATATAAAAAAAAAAATATTAGGTATATTTTATTGATAAAACAAATGCTTTGGTATTAAATCATGAATAAAATAACACTCTATGACGTCATACCATTGGGTTGATGATTAAAAATTAATGTGAATTAAGCCATATGTATCACGCAGCATCGAACCGGTGTTGTGCCATTCTGACGACTACTGACCTGGATCGTTCAACAACCACTTGCAGACTGGATGAGATATTCTGAAACAGCTATTTGTTTGAGAGTAATATCTGAATATCCAGATGGAAGGACATGTGGCTCACTATAATCTTGTCAAGTCATGGTCGTGCTACAGTGGAATGTGGAGGTCCAATGGCAGTCGCTTCACAGAAAACATTAAGTTTCGCCGTTGCTTAGTTGGACTAAAAATTAACCTTAACTTAATTTCAAAAAGGGTCAGGATAATGATCTAAGTACCCAGGTGCTATACATTACCTGGAGACCCTAACAAGCACGTAACAGTGATCACCATTGATGAAGGACGAGTTGATGCCGAGGTTGCGTGCCATGATGTCGGTGGGCCAGCCGGCGGTGAACGCCCGCCATGGTCGCTCCAGTCTGCAACGAGAGGATTGAACAAGATATTCATCATGGATGAACGTCTATGTGATTAATGATATCATCATCATCCTCATAGATACGTGATTTCCTGATTGCATCCGAGGCCAAGGTGAACTCGGAGCTCAGGGTCCGCTTTCCGGTTCTTCTTCCTCCACTTCGCACGATCTTTTGCGTCCAACAATAGACAAACTTAAAACACATCGAATAGTTTAATCAAATATTGCAATGCACGTATTTTGTGGAATAGATATTAATATTGTCATTGGTCGATCTCCAGTGACGGTGACCCAATCCGACCAATGACAATCTCTATCGAGCACAACATTGCGACTCGCATCGTTGTGCTCGCTTAGTGAATTGCAGTGCAGAATTGCATTGCTCGTGAACCCAGTTATGTACTTAGCCTGTTTGCTGTTTACGGATTGATCTGATCTTATCTTATGAACTTTTGATCTCGCGTATGTATCCCGTCAGTGGCGCCATCTCGGCTAGCTTACAAAGGAACGGTATTGTTATTTTGTTGTAAGTACCTTTGAGTACCTTTTCCATTTCGAATCTACAAGATCTAAATTGTTCAGGTTCACATAACTACAAAAATAATTTGTGAATTGCATGCGTAGACTGTCAGTCAGCTGATAGACGGACGAGACTTTAGCGTAGTTTCCAATCGGATTAAAGCTAAAACAAACACAACACAAACCTAATAATAGGCTAGGGCTTGTAGGAAAGCAGATCATGGCCTTCAAAGAATGCAGTCGCAACCTAGATCAACCCTAGTATGAAGAGGAGATTAACCAACCTTTCAAACGTAAAATCCCTAAAGTACGCCTGCAGCAGTTGCTTCAGGTTATCGCAGAACTCCATGTGGAAGTCGCCGTCGAACAGGGTCTTGGCGTGACGAGGGGTCGGGGCGATGGAGTAGCGCTCCACGTCTCGGAACACCGAGACTGTGGGCTCTCTGAACACCCAACCTTCAGTGTCATTGCGAGGGACGACCCGCATGCAGATACTGAGGTAGCCATATCTGGAAGGATGGATAGGATAGTTTATAATGATAAGAATGAAGAGAGAGATTTTATTGGACTACCTGTGTGGTGTGGTTCAGGGGTTCGCGGATTCGTAGCACAGTTCGTAGTGAGAGTGTCAAAGAAAGCGCTTTTCAGATCCAAAAACTTGCAAAACGAAATTTAGGAACCAATGACGTATCATACATAGTCACGCCTCTTTCCGATCAGGATAGGCAGAAATAACAGTCTTACCACCTCCATTTGCTGCTAAAGTTACTTTCATAATTGTTTTTATAAAGGTATGCACATCGGTTGTGGGACTCTTAGGTTGACCTTCCTTTAAAATATCCTCGATTTGATGCACATTTGCCTCATTAATCTGTTTTCCCCGTATTTTAAACATTCATTTCTTTGTTGAGCAATACATCTTCTGAAAATTCCCTTATCATGCTGTCTCTTGTTTAGTTCATTACCCCATTACCAATGGTGGCATTACTTACCTCATAAATATGTTGATCGCCTTGCCGACTCCAAGCTCAGAGTCGAGTGTGGTGGCGGCGCTGCACAAGGCTCCCACCAGCAGCAGCAGTGGGAGGGATCGCACCATCACACTCGCCCTGATCACCTGCAACAATGCAAACAGATTATAAGCAAACCTCAGACAAGGAGTAACATGCTCGTAGAAATTCATATGAACAGACTTGTATGAAAGCTTTGAGGATAGTAGAGCAAGCTCGTGCTGCAGCTGTTGTCTCTGCCTAGGTACCTCAGAGGGAAAATAAAACTTTTTTTTAATATAGGACACGTTTGACTTCAATTCGTCTGATGGTAAGCTGAAGGTAAAGTCTCGGAAAAGAGGGTCACCATTATAAACACGTACCATGTTACAATGGTGGCACTCAGCTTGACGGTCTCATCAGATTTCACGCCCCGCTTATAGGACCCGAAACTGTAGGAAGAGACTGGTAAGGATTCAATGACTGACTAGGGGAAGTGGTATATCCGGGTCTCGCATTTAAAAATGAAGTCCAAGGTGCGTTTCCACACACGCACAGGTGAGCCGAATAGGGGCGACTCTTCAATTTATTATTGTTTTTCGACGATTTCCACATGAGGTGATATTCCCACTGTTATCTTATTGGTGAGAAGTTGGTATCCAGTTGAGCTGACCTACTTGTAACGGGGCAGCAGCAGTCGTAGCAGAAGTTTTCGTGAGGTAGGCAGAACTGGTTCAGCTTTGGACCTTACAGTATGAATGCAAGAACTGAAGTAATATGGCAAATGGCGATAACAGTATATTACCTACCTAACAATATTTGTTTACAAATGTTGTTATCGAGTGAGGTAAAGCCAGGTGCACACTAGTAAAATGTAACTGTTGATTAGTTAAGTCCGGCTTCTGTAATTATTACAGATGCACTGTTACCTAAAAAAATAGTGTGCAATTTACGAGCCGGTGAGAAAATAAATTAGGCGAATAATAAATAGAAAAAATAATAGAAATAGGCGCTTAGGTAAAGGTTCTTTAAGCGACCGCATACAGCAGCAGCGGACGATGTAGGTATAAGCCGACCGCAGCCATGGTTCATAGAAATAGAAGAATACAAGTAGCGCGATCCGGTCATTTGTATTCTCATGTTGCTGCGGTCTGCAGTTGCTGTAATGCTGTATGCTGTCGGCTATAAATTCGTACCTTTTATTCTATTCTATAAATCTAGATATATTCCAATTTGCTATAGGTATATTTATTAGCGCCAATATATTCCAGTACCTATATCACATACTCACGTACATAACGTTTCTACCTCTGCTTGCCTTTTTATAGCATTATTATTGATAATAATAATATCTATACAAACAGTTAGATCGATTTTGTAATAAGTCGGCTCTTCGAAAATTGTGGATGTTTCGGAACTTACAAACTTAGTTGTACAACGATCCGCTTTGTAAAGTAAATAATAATACCACATTATAATATCATTGAAAACCAAGCAGGTGTAACATTAAATCATATAATTCATTATAAAATTATTAAAATTAATTCCGAGTTGCATAAAAGAACCTAACCTTGTCAAATCATTCAAAAAACTAAGCATTGCAATGTCATCACAACGAAAATGGACCTAGGTTATTGCATACTAAATTATATAATAAAAATCAGACGCAACATTGATTGATAGTATTGATACATTTTATGCAATCGATGTAAATAACAAGAAAAAAAATTGTAAAGAATTACAAAAAGTTTGTCAGAAGTGGGATTCGAACCCACGCCCTCAGAGAGGACCAGAACAACTCAACCTGTGTTACAGGCAAGGTTACCCTTGAGTCTGGCGCCTTAGACCGCTCGGCCATCCTGACTGCTGAGACGTGTAGTGAAATAGCGGTTCACGTTCGCGGTAGAATAGTTCTCAATATTTACAAGAGATGGCGTTGTAATATATTTCTGTAGTAATTTTCAAGGAAAGTGTCACATTTTGATATGATAAATAGGCACATTTATGTTTAATAATAAATGTTATTTTTATTGCTTCTCATAGTAAAATAAATGGAAGAAATAGTGATTTTTCAGTTTTGATTGTTTTAACTAAATAAAATACCTAGGTACTTTATTGAATATTGCCTAAGTGTAAACAATGAAGATATTATTAGGTGTTTATCATGTTTAAGACCAATAAGATAAAGAATAAACATAGCGTATTTCATAGTGAGGATAGTCATTGATATTCTGGTGATTGTAGGTCAGATAGGTAGGTTACATAGTATTTTAAAAGTTTTATCTATTGCAAATCTGGCTGCAAATGTAGTTCAGATGCAATAATCTCCGCTAATAAGCTAAAATTGTTCGTTCGTTCTTCTTTTAACACAGTTTTTTATAAAACTACTATTCAAGATTTCCTGAAGATATTTTTCATAATAAACTGCTAGGTACTCTACCACATGTCGCGGTTTGATTCCCACTCGGTGTAAATATTTAAATCCTATGCTATGAATATGTTTACTGGCATTGATCTGGGTGTTTCTATGTAGGCGTAATGTACGTTTTTTACAGAAATAGAGTAAGTATATATTATTATGTAGCTATATTTTTTTAGACTATGTGTAATTCCTACCTTACAAGCTACGCTTAGTTTGAGGCTAGATGGCGCTAGTTTGGTCTGGCATTTTTATAAAAAAAAACATTGTGTTTCTTAAATAACAAAAAAAAAAACACAAAAAATAACAAAAAGTAATTCGTTTTCAACATAAATTATTATTGAATGATTACTTATTGAGAAACGATAAAAAGCATAGATTAAAAATAAAACAGAAAGTGCATTTGATTGAAACCGCGAGCATTAGTGGGCAGTGTCTCGTGACGTGACATTGTATCTGTTCTTACCTAATTATTATCTGATAGCAATTTGGAGCAGTTGGTATATTTATGTAATAGTGTGCCAATGGGTATGTGTGAGTTAGTCAATAAAAAATTAAGGTAATAAATAACTACTTTATTATGCATAGAATAGTTTCATGCGATTTTAGAAATACGAAAAATAGTGAATTGAAATAGGTAACTATTTTTCGTATTGTTGTCACTCTTAAGCCCGCTACAGACGCTCCAATTCGGTCGGGTCCAACCATCCGACAACTTCCGCTAGCCGACAAGTGTTGCCGTTTCGGGAAAAATAAAAAAGTCAGTGTTGCCGTTTCGGGAAAAATAAACTTTACCAAAATGTCACTAGATTGTAAGGAATAAAATAATTAAAATATAATAATAATAAATAATTAATTTTTTATTTTATTCCTTACAATCTAGTGACATTTTGGTAAAGTTTATTTTTCCCGAAACGGCAACACTGACTTTTTTATTTTTCCCGAAACGGCAACACTTGTCGGCTAGCGGAAGTTGTCGGATGGTTGGACCCGACCGAATTGGAGCGTCTGTAGCGGGCTTTATTATCGATAGTTAACCTTTAACTGGTGACGTGGGGGCCGCTCAGGCCTAGCAAAAGTAATAATATTGAATTACTCCCCTCCCCCGCACGTGACGCATACGTGGCATCTTGTAGCTTCAAGTTAAGTCACCGAGAGGTCGTTAAAGGTGGTGCACGTGTCATCGCGCGCAATTGTGGTGAGTAAATTCGTTATAAAGTTTTTTGTGGGCCTCTCAGTCAAATTGACGTGTCCTATATATAAAAAAAAAAAAAAAAAAAAAAAAAAAAAAAAAAAAAAAAAACATCAGTATGTACGTAACTTTTTGAAAAGTAGTTTATGTTAGGCTCTGATATGCCTGAGCGTCCAAAAGTTCTAGAAGAAGACGTAAAACAAAGGAGAAGATGCCACATGTGTCCACTGAAGCTTCAGAGGAAGTCTACACAAACCTGTTACGTATGTAAAAAGCCCGATTTGTCTTCAATACCCGAAGGTAGTATGCCCAGATTGTGCGTAAATTGTGAGATTTGATGCCTTGCAGTTTTTTATTTCCTTTATGATACTACGAATGTTTATTAGTTAGTTTATTAGAGGCATTATTGAACTTTTATAATAAAGGTTAATTTGTTTGATTTATTCAAAAAAATTAAAGCATTTATGGTGATTTCTGATCTCAGGTAATTTCTACCAAATAATTGTTAACTATAGTTTAATTGTTAAAAAGAAGTCTTATTTTGATTAATTTTTTTTAATGATTTTGTTTGTTTTATTATAATATACTTACTTAATGTAATTATTAAATATCAGGATAAATAAAACCTCTAGACTAATAAAAAAACATATTTTTAAGTACGGGCCTTTGAGGCCCCCACGTCAAAGCTTACGTAAAATGAAAACCACGACACCAGCTAAAGGTTAATAGAGCTTTAAATGTTCATGAGAAAGAATATTTTTTGCAAAAGTTCAAGTGTTATTTTTGTCTGTGTTGGTTTCAATTGGTACTCAATGGAGTATTATAGGGTTAACTCAACTCTTCCCGTGGATGTCGTAGAAAGCGATGTGGGGGTTAATACGCCTTCGGGTATTACAGGCGTGTTCTCAGTAACTAACTAATACTGTTGGCTGCGACATATACACCCATGGGAACCAATCAGACCACCATTACAAGGTCTCCATACTTAATTAGGTACATGAAATTTGTGCCGGAACCAATGCGGTAAGAATAGCCCATTCAGCTCGTATTCCGGTTAAGTAATCTAATCAACATTGGCTATTGTAAGGCAATGTGTATTCTAAATAAAATTCTATTCTTGATCAATGTACCCAATAGGATATATGAAGGTATATACGTTTTTTAATGTTAGGTACTAGTAAACGAGCAGATGGTCACATCTGATGATATTGGGTAGGTACCGTGGGCTATGAATCCGAGTTACTATTTGATAGGGAAGAAAGGTAAAAAAGAACGGGAAAATTCATTTATCTATTATGATGTGAAGCGTCATACTCTTTGCAAGAGATTTGAAGAGATTATAACCCTACTACTAATTGGCGACGGCAACAGTAACTAAAATAATCAAAATAATATCTGAATGCGGTAACGGAAGAATCAAGAAGACGGTAAGAACCATGTTTCTTCCAGCTAAATTGGTAATGAGATAATATTTTTAAAGCATTTATTAAGCGTTTTTTTTTATTTATTTTTTGTTTTTGATTTTTTTGTTTTTCTTTTTGATTTTTTTGATTTTGATTTTTGAATTTTTGATTTATTGATTTCGCTTTTTCCAATTTATAATAAATAGGGGTTATATTCTAAAAATTCACTATGTTTGCCAAGCAAACGAGTACAAATTACGTTTTATACTTCTGTCACGCAATGCGATACACATCGCGATGTATATAGTATTGGGTGGGATTCTATCGTTGTAAGTTATTGAGAATAGTAAGTTAGCAAACACGAAACGTATATAAACAGCTGCTAATTTTACATTTAAAATATATTTAAATATTAAAGATGTCCGTGGAATAATAAGCCTGCTATTTACTTCCATTACCATAGACTTAACATAGATAATAGGGATTATAGCTATAGGGTGACAGTTGATATTTTGCTTTTCGATATAATTATGTACATAATATTATAATATAATTATAATATAATATCTATATAGTAGGAAACTTTGATGTCGGCAGAACATTATTCTAAATAAATAATATGTAATAAATAATCTAGGTTGAGATTGAGAATACCACTATAATTACAGATTCAATGAAAAAAATGTATGAACATTCTTCATTAAACCAGCCCCAATCATGGCTCCATTTCTTGTTGATTAGTTGGTCTTGAAAATAAGGAATAAACAGCCCCCTGACTCCGAAGTGGGTGCCCTGTATGTAATTGGGCTGCGATTCTGCGAATTACAAATTAGCATTATACACCTTATACGAGTACATGTCTCTATAAATACACTACGAATAGTATGAATATGACATAATACAATAAATAAAATACAAATATAATTACATAATACAGGTGTCAAAAAATCCTGTCCATCGATGTCAAAAAGATGATGTCGAGTAAATCTGCAGAAGGTGTTCTAGTTTCTTGACCTTTGTAACCATTCGCGTCGGATGGTGCCCGTCCAAGTTCAACCACGGTCAAGCATCTCTAATTTCTCATAACTCATTATGTGTATTAAAGATACATCAGTTGTTTTGAGATGGTACTTCCATACCTGAGTCCTCTTTAATCACGGATATCTGTGTTTTTAATCTTTGGGAGATTTGTTTATTTATACTGAGTATACGAACCAGTTAACAGCAGTAGGACAGATCATAGGGGACTGGTACTTCTAGATCTTCTTTTGTTTGATCAATGACTGCGATGAGTCTACTCTCTTTTAGTGGTTTGAATGGGAGAAAAGTTCGAATAAGTCTAAACTGAATAGCGCTGGTCCCATTTTGATGACTTTTTCAATCGGAGGACGAACATGGACAACTGAGTTGGGAAGCTTAGAAAATGATAAAAGGTAGTTACTAGTTTTCACAAATTAGTCCAAATATTTTCTGATTTCAATTTATTGATAGTACCGAAGTTCGGCAATAGGAACTACCCAAAAAAGCTAGAAAAATATTCCCTAAGTTGTTGTAACCTATTACAGATTTAGAAACAAAATTACGTCAGACCAAATTCGCTACTATATTTATAACAAACTATTGTATAACAAATTAATACAATGCTAATGTTATTCAGAATATGTCATATAACATTCAAATCGATCGTCCGCTTTAGTGAAATCGAGTTTTATTGAAAGAGAATCGCTCGGAACCAGTATGGCGGGTTTGAAGACGGCCTTGTCCCAGAGTTGACCTGCATGAATTAGTGTCAATGAAAATTTAATTAAAAGTGCGATCAAGATGCTCAATAAAGTCATTTAGAGTCTATGATAGTGATTAGCATAGACTAGCTTCTACCTGCGACGTCGTTTGCGTAGAATTGGGGTCACCAAGATATGAAAAATTTGTAATGGTTATCATCGCCCGAGCAACATTCTTAGTTAGATCCAAAGCTTAATCGCTTTGAAGTCCGGGGTCCGCTTTGCTATGAGGAGTAAAAGAATAGATAGTTATCAGGTGGGCCTTTCCTTCTGTATTGATTTATCTTGAATTTTAAGGGATAGACTGCTATCTGATTATCCTATTCAGAGAGGAAAGCCTACGCCTCAGCCTCGTCAGTCAATCAGCATGTGTACAGTTTTGGCGATGAGGTTAGCTATGCTCTACATACATCTAAATGTGTTAGGGTACACTTAAAAGAATTTTATATATCAATCGAATGGAACACAATTGTTAATTTATCTTAATTAGTCCTAGGTAATTTAGATCAAGGAAGTTCACTTTCTTTATTTTCAGTTTGAGGGCATCCTACACAAATAAATATAAGATTACAGAGGGAAAAAGAAAAGGGTAATTTGACAGGAAAAAGGACATACAAGCAATTGTATCCTCTCTTTTTGGCTTAACACTCCAACTGATCTCTTATCCCTTGGAGAACATGTTAAGCCGTCGTACCAGTTGGTAGTTGGAACCCGAAAATTCAGCAAATGGTCTAACTACAGACCTTCGAGGTCAGGTAGCTATTGCTTCACGGAAAATATCGGAGTTCGGTCGCTTCGTAGGCAGCCTCAACCCCAAATGGGTTAGGAAATGGCGAATGGCTCGAAGGAAGTCAATGATAAGTGCACAGCTCCTCTATGCATGCCAAGTAAGCCTTCTTTTGCCGCATCATTAAAACCTGGAATTCCTTACCACTACTTGTTTCACTCTATCTACAGTCTAAGTCCTATGAGGCCATCAAGCTGAGTGCCACCATGTAACCATGGTACGTGTCTATAATGGTGACCCTCACTTCCGAGACTTTGCCATCAGCTTACCATCAGGCTAGGTGAAGTCAAATTGACGGGGCCTATTGACAAAAAAGGAAAACATGGCATCATCTCTTGTTTGTTATTTATGAGATATCAATCAACAAAGATGCTATATTACGTCATAATGATATCTGAAATTTGCTCGAAACACTAACAGGACTGTATGCTTAGCATCTATAGTTTATCTGCGGCTAATGACCCCAGTTTAAAATAACAATAAGAGCATAACTGGGCATTGGCTCTTCACATTATTGGAATAGCTATCAAAATTATAATGTATTAATTAACCTATATTCCGAATCTCAAGAGCACTCGAATTGAACAGCACTCGAGATGTTGCAATGAGATGCTCGTGTTTTAGTTGCAATTATTTGAATTGGTATAGTTGAAGTACATTGGTCAGATAGCAGTCACTTCATAGAAAATATCGAAGTCCAGCCAAATCCGCAGTTAGATGCATGAATTGCATGAATTGCAGAGCTAATTATTCCTATGCATGAATTGCAGAGCTAATTATTCCTATGCATGAATGCTATTTTCATTGGTCTGGGTATTTCCGTGACTCGGATAGCACGTTATGTTGTCGATCCCGGTTGTCATACGAAAATCTACGGCTTCGAGCCCTTAAACAGTTCAACAACTGGTCTAACTGTAATTCTTTGATGCCAATGAGTTGTGGAGGTCAGAAGGCAGTCGCTTCACAGAAAATATCAAAGTGAAAGTTTTGGATGCGTCCGAGGGATTAGGGTATAGTTGAAGTCACCGATCTACACATACATACAACAGATAAACCGTTCCATAAATAAGGAAAGGTTAAATAGGAGTTACTTCATTCATGAAATATGAGTATTTGCATTGGTCTGGTCGTGCCTCGGAGAGCACGTTAAGCCGTCGGTCCCGGTTGCCATGAGAACATCTATGGCAGTCGTTACGGGTAGTTGGAGCCCTCAAAAATCCAAAAACAACGGTCTAACTGCAAAACTTCGATATCGCCTAATAACATTGGGTTGTGGAGGTCAGATGGCAATCGCTTCACGAAAAAATATCGAGGTCTAGCCAAATCTGTAGTTAAGACTGGTAAAAGCGGACCCCAGACTCCGAGCTAAAAAGCTTCGGATGCGACTGGGAATTAACGCTAGGATGAGAGAGGCTCTGCTTATTTCTATAAGAAATTTCCTCCAGCAGACCTGCGAGAGAGAGAGTGAGAAGTAGAGAACTTAGTGAAATGTGTGTACGGAAAACGAAAGACAGATATATAAATATATAAAAATATAAAGGTATATGATATATAATATAATAAATATAAAAAATAATGTTAAGGTTAAAAAATTCTTAAGGTTCTGCAGTAAAAAAATTGAATTGCAACCGAAATTAGGATGATTCTGTACTATACGGGGACAAACCGAAAATGTAAGTCTTTATCATTCCGTATTCAGTAAGATCTAACTTAACTAGGGACAAGAATAAATAACAGTGAATTTAACGTTCCTTACGCGCGCCGGGCGATATTTATAGTTCGGGAAATGACAACAAACGAAACGACCGCGCTTAGGGTACCGTTAGCAAAATAAACTTTACTTGAATAGAATTGCCGTTTCGTAATGAGCTTAGCCATAAGCTTGGTTTAGCGACATTCTTGATTTAAAATATGACTCAAATAAACTACAATGATACAATATAATTTATTCATTGGTAATAGAAATTATTCATATTCTTTATTGTACATACAAAAATTATATTGACAAATACAGAAGGATATTTCTGTACAAAGGCGAGCTTAACTCAATATTCAGTTTTCATAGGTCCCATGTATATTAGACAAGCTGTACAGAGCAAAAATTGTGTCTAGGTTCCTAGGAGAGGCGGTAATGAATTTGGAATTGGATGCGGAAACTAGATAAATGAGATAATGAGTAGTCAGCGCATTCCCCCTGTAAGGGAAAGATCGCGGGTTCGAATCCCGCCTGAGCTGTATTCCCTTTTTTCTTTCTTAATCGATGAGATAACGAATTTAGACGTACTTACTGCGTCTATTTATGATGAAATCTATGTTACAGCTACAAAAAGTCTCGCATAGTTGCTTGTCAACCTTCATTAGTAGTAAGTAGCAATCCCTCAAACAAACAACAACCGCATACCTAACATTCCTCATTACACAACATGAACCCACTCCTAACACAAGCAATTTAGCTTAGCTTAGCTTAGTTTAGCTGGAGGGTTTAAATAGAATATTATATTCTATAAAAAAAACATTAATTTATATTTTAAATACTACGTATAATATCGTAACTGCACTTTAGATTGAGTCTTTCTAGTCACATTCATAAGCATTAGCAAAATATTATAAGCATTAAATAATTTTTCTATCTGTTGCTAATATTGTGCTACGTAGTGACCTTCAACGTATAGCATCGTAACTGCATTTGACCAATCTAACCAAGCAGTTGGTGAAATATAGTTTTTATGCTATACGTAGGGAGTGTCAATTTCAGTATGAGTATTAGGGCGTTACATTCGTCGGTTTACTGAGCAGGAAATATACCCAGAGAACTAGTTCGTTGATAAGGTATTGCCTAAGTGTAACACTGACAATGGCGAAATATCGTATTTACTTTCTACTTATTCAAATTATCAACTGATTGAAACATGAAATTAAAAGTGACGCAAAGTTTGCTATGGGTGTTGACATGGAGAACTATGGACCTGATAACAATATGTGACATAAAAAAATAGTAGTCTAATGGTTTCAAAATGTACTTTGCACAATATAAAGAGTAAGATTGGAATCGTTTATAATGGCATTCATTTCTAGATGACGTATTTTAGGCCGACTAGATACAGCTTCATAACTCTTTCCCGCAACTGGGAAACATGCGAATGAAAACCCTTTTGTGAGGTGCACGTTTTGGCGAAGGCTCTATCTGCAACGATACTCGTAGTCGTCAGGGTCATAAGATAGTTCCACACGGGCCGCGGACTTACGGATACTAGAATTTTTTTTCACCACAAGACTGCAAGTCAGAGCCCGACAGAAACCCTTACGTCCTATACCAGTATCGCAAGAAGGCAGTCGGCCAGCACCCTAGGAATGAACTCCAGGAACAAGGTGCAATCATTCCAACTGTGCTAAATGCGCTGGACAACCCATAGGCCGCTTGCAGATGTAAGATAAAACAAAGCGGCCTTTTCAGCATCAGATAAACTGCGATAGCATCCGTCAAAATTAGTTTTACGTCAATTTATTTGCTGATCTTACTATTCACTCAGTCACCGGATTTCACGCGTTAGCTGTTAAATCCTAATTGGATCCCATGTAAACAAACTTACCTTTGAGCGTTAAAACAGTGCAATGCGTGCAAACTGTAAACATTACATTTACGCTATAGTTTTGTATTTTTAGATTACTCTACCACAGTAATTTAATAAATATTTGTAGCGTTGAATTTTTTTTTTGCGATAAATATTTTTAGAATTGTCGCGTGGATGGCGGTTATCGCGACCAGTGTCCATTCCCTTGTTCTATCTCTGTACCAACTTTCATCAAAATCTATTCAGTCGCAAAAGCGTAGCAGGCAGACAAAGTTACTTTCGCATTTATAAGATTAGTAGGATACGTATTGATAATACATAATATTCTTACATATTATGATCAAAGGGGTGAAGGACATAAGTAGGTATATGTATGTACAACTATAAACAAAATAATGCCTCGTAATAAAAATTTTCAATCGTTTTGTTCAACCGATAAGGTTAATAAAAGAAAAAAATAAAACGTAATGGATATAAATGGTAATTTTAATTTAAAATTGCCAATAATTTTCAATTATTAACGTTAGGTCATTTTAGACGTCAAGTCCGATAAGCAGAAAAATGTAGATTTTTAAAATTCTAAATTCAAAATCTACTGACTGCTGCAATAGCGAGTGCGGTATGCTATGCAAAAGGGTTCAATCAATGTAGAATGTAGAACTTTTAAAGTTTTTGAAGCGTATAGTCAGCATCAGCACCGACCTTTACTAGCAAAGTACTCAAAATCATTTCCAGTCCAGATCGATCTGCTGCTGACTATACATAACCCAAAGACTTCACATCTATACAAATAATTTTATTAAGTTGGAGTGTCTGCTTGGAAGTAAGCCTTCCCGAAGAGCGATAGGCTCGGGCCCTCTCCGTGAGTAGCGGCACCGCCGCGCGCCGTGAAACCAATTACTACACCACGATGGCAATCCAAAGTCGTCGATTCGACAGAAGAAGAATAAATGCATATGAACATCCATATACAAATCATAGTACACTATACTAGCATATAAACGCAATTTTTGAATTTTGTCTGCCTTCCTCTCTGTGGTGGGTAATCTTCGAAGCGGTTGGTTCGATTTTGACGAGACGAAATCGTGGGCAGACAAAATCGTGATAGAGATGACATACTTTCATATTCTTCATATGGAACATGGAAAGTCGTTGAGTGAACGAGTGGGACTTCCCATGTCCAGTAGGACAATTTCATGTTGAAAAAAATACATCTCTGCTACCAAAAAGCTCTGCCGAACCCGTGTATAAATCTTTATCTTGTATACCTAGTGTACCTACTACCTACCACATAGCACATTATCATGAAAATATCCATGATTGAACGAAGGCTTTCTTTCAACACCTTCGTTAGACAACATGACCATATGCAGTCGTGTTCGCATTCACTGATAGTTGTCACTGCTGCCTAATAAGGAACATAATATGAGCATTGACCCACTAGTCACGACACTAACATTGGGTTGTATCACTAGCCTACCGGGGCGGTTTCGCCTGTGGCATACATTGAATATACTTACACGCAATTTAAAAAATTTCAAATAACGTATTTAAATTTGCCGGATTGGGTGACAATTATGATCACTGCTCCACACCTTTGAGCAGTAGCGTGATGATATATAGCATATAACCTTCCTCGATAAATAAACTATTCAACACAAAAAGAATTTATCAATTCGAATCCGTAGTTCCCGAGATTAGCGCGTTTGAACAAACAAACAAACCCTTTCATCATCATCATCATCATTTCAGCCATAGGAACAAACAAGCCCTTTAGCTTTATAATATTACGTTTACTAGTAGGTACAGATTTTAAATAGATACTCAATTATCCTCCCAGCTGTTATTCCACTAACCGCTATGTAGCCCAGGGTCCGGTTTGCTATTTTTTTCCTCCTGATGTGACTTATCTTGAGAGCGGTTGCCGTCTGACCCCCTAACCTCGAGAGAAATGCCTGAGCCAATGTCTCGTCGTAGCAGGGATTAGTGGAAAGACACATACGCCTCTAGCTTAGGGTTGCCATAAGTGTGGGGACCCAGACCGGGACATTTGAAGAAAAATTAGTAAAGGTAGAAAAATAGGAACTTTTATTACAACAACTTGTAACACTGCCATTAAACAAGCGGGCAACGACCCGGGCTTCCTATGTTTTCTGTAAGGCGAAAAATTATCAGAATTAAATTCTGATAGTTGTACAAAATATTTTGACGAAATCAACATTAAGTTAAACATCATCTTCATATAGACGCTTTCTCCCGATTGCATCCCTGGCCAAGATGACCCCGGAGCTCAGGGTCCGCCTTCCGGCTCTTCCTCCTCCACTTGACACGATCTTGGGCGTCCATGGTAGTGAGACCATTTGCACGCATATCACTCTCCACGACGTCAAGCCAGGACTTCTTGGGCCTATCCCTTCTACCTGGACCCGGCGGGGGCGCCATTGTCAGGCATTTGCTACCCACGTATCCTGGCGGTTGCCGCAAGACGTGGCCGCACCAGTGAAGGCGGCTCTCTTGCATTTTATCTGCGATGTCATGGACATGAAGGCTGCCGCGGCTGCAAAAGTTCCTCACGCAGCATTTTTATCTCCGTGACATGCAGCTCTTACGTGCTTACTCTCTTGCTCTCACAACCATGTAAGAGGACAGGCTTAATGATCGTCTTATAGACCTGCCCCTTCAACCTGACTGGCATTTTGGGATCACCCGTGACGCCAGTCATTTCTCACCACCTGGCCCACGCGGAAGCAATGCGTGCCCTGATGTCGTAGTCGATTTCACTGGTCACATGAAGTACAGATCCCAGGTACTTAAACCGAATCATCGCCTATGCGGACCGGTGTGAAATCTGTCGAGTTTAACGCTAAACTTTCTGTCATCGCTACATTTTGCTTCATACCACACCGTTCTCAAACGCTTCCTTCCAAACTTTCACGTGTTGCACCAATCTGCTCCTGTCCGCGTCCTTCAGCGTAATATCATCAGCATACATGAGCAACCACGGAGGCTGCTTATGTGGTTTTCTGATACTGTCGAACAAAACGTCTAATACCGAGCTAAACAAGTAAAGACTAAGGATGAAACCTTGGTGTACTCCGATGGTGATGGGGAAGGCTTTTGAGTCACCAAAAAGCACTCCGAACCACGGAACCAGAATCATGATACATATCTTGGATGGTGTCAATGTAGGTCTCTGGAACTCCCTTAGCCCACAGTACCCACCAGATCACCGCGCGAGGAACACAGTCGAAGGCCTTCTGCATATCTAAGAATAGGCAGTGCAGGGGCGTGTTCTTCGCCCTGTATTTCCCCACCACAATCCTTAGGGAGAACACCGGATCAATGATCCCGTGCCCGGGACGAAACCCATACTGACTACTCTCCTGTCGGATCCGGGAGTCGATTATCTGCTCATAGAGCTTCACGGTGTGGGACATTATCTTTATACCGCGGTTACTAGCACACTCCTGCACCGATCCCTCGCCTTTGAATACTGGCGTAATGAAGCTCAATCTCCACTGGCTCAGGATCTCACGGTGAGAAGTACGCGGTTATACAGATTTGTTAGAATGCTCACACCACGAGCACCCAATGCACCCATTGCCTTCCAAGCCTCGATGGGGATTTCGTCGAGGCCGAGTCTGTACTTCTGCAGGCGTTATCGGTGGCACTAGTCCTTGTTTCGGAAAGAGGTCTGGTGGATGCACCTCTTGCTGCTTATTCAGCATGTCGTTGGAAGTATGAGCGCCATCTGTCCTTCATCGCGTTTTTCTCGTAAAATCATTGGCCCCGGGGTCTTTATTACTCATTAACATATTCATGTATGGAAAAATATCAGCGCTTTCGTCGTTCTATCTACGTATTAATAGCCTAGCTACTTAGTCGCGTTTATTGTAGGTATATTACTGTTTACCAACCAAGTCCAGCTCTCTAATATAATACTAAAAATGTTTAACCGGGACAATTTGCTTATTGGCCGGGACGCCGGGACACCAGGCCTCAAACGGGGACATGTCCCGGCGTACGGGGACGTATGGCAACCCTACTCTAGCTATATAAGTACGACAGCAAAATATTCATAATATTTTGATTCAAATATGTTTTTATAGATAACACCTTTAATTCCGGGTTCCTTATCAAAATATTATTTAAAGTTTTACCAAAAAAATGTGCTATTGTCTTGCGAATCTGGCATTAAACGCAAGACCTCGATCTGGAGACGTAACCTTGAGATGATAATACATAAAATCTTATATTATTATTTACCTGCGCAACCGATCCGTAGTCACACGTGTGGAAATTTGGTTTTGGAGTGACTACGGATCGGTCGTCGTATATTCACTTTACACCCCGTGCGTCGCAGAGCAAGTAAAGACGTCGTCGTCGGTCCCGGTTGCCATACGAACACTGTTTCAGGCGTTACGAGTAATTGGAGCCTTTAAGGGCTCCAACTACCCATAACGACCGACTAGTTTAACTGCAGGATTTCGATATCGCCATTTGGTTGTGGAGGTCAGATGGCATGGCAGTCGCTTCATGGGCAATGTCGAATTTCATCACAGTAAGACTGGAAAAACGACCCCAAACCCCAACTGAGTTAGACCTAAATACCCAGAAATACCATCACACTGTCCTTTTTTATCCAACAGGAAAAAATGTAGGGTACCTCATTTACATGTACCGCGTGACGCCAAGAAGGGAATTCACAGTTTCAGCTTTGGATGACAGGATCAGGATGTAACTGGCATAACTGCTGGTCTGATACAAGTATATATTACAATTATATAGAAATCCATACTAATATGGATTATAAATGCGAAAGTAACTCTGTCTGTCTGTCTGACTGTTACGCTTTCACGCCTAAAACACTGAACCGATTTTGATGAAATTTGGTAGATTAGACCTTGAGAAAGGACATAGGCTATGTTTGGTCGCGATAACCGACATCCACGCGGGCGGAGCCGCGGGAAAAAGCTAGTTGTCTATATTTGTATGTATTTATTTAACTTCTGATGGTAGGTACTGCCACCATATCATACAGCCTCACACTGGTCGTCCGAACAAAACTACGGAACCATGTCTTTAGATTTTAGATGTAATACATACTGATCTAGATCTACTGTGGCATTGATTTACTATTGTATGAACACCTGTTCAATTAGTCACCTCTCTAAATCAATAATGGGCTGATTCAGCTTAGCCCTGAACGCGTGTAAGTAGAAGTGTTTGATATTATGAAATCTAGCTGAAATTAACAGTAGGTATGTTTTTTTATTAGTAGGTACGTAGTACTATTATTGTGCTATAAATAAATAAAAAAATAATTTTAATAAAAAAAATAATAAAAAAATAATAAAAAAACAAGAAAATATCTAGGATAGCCGTGGTCGTATGCCACTTTTCCTTAGGATAGCATGTATGTATCGTTTTATTATAGTAAGTGGCATACGACCACGGCTATCTTAGATATTTTCTTGTTTAATACTTTTCAGAGCGTGACTTTTTAAGTAGTCGGGTTTTAGTTTTAAACTTATTTTTTATTTTTTTTTTATTTTGGGGCACCCTACAACTATAATTTATGCATATTTGAAATGTGCTAATTGAGCTCTTTAATTTGATACCATACACGGCATATTTATCTCAAATTATTTTTTCAACACAGTACTTTATGGCCGCTAGAGGGCGCCACATTAGATTTAGTGACACGTCATATAGCCTATAACCATCGGACGATCAAGACGATTCTAACGATATGCTATATGTCCAGTTCTAATAAGTAGTTGAGCAGCTATGAGGGAACAAACATACATACATACATACATACATACATACATACATAGCCTGTCAAAATCATAACCCTCCTTTGGCTTCGCCGTAGTCGGGTAAAAATTATCTATTGATTTATAAAATGTGCTCTATACACGCAATACACGTTTTTTGGATGTCTTTTGAGGATAGCACGGGGTGCTACTGCGGTGAATGAGCTCAAATTCACCAAGCATAGATTATTACAAAACAGTCCACGCTCGCTAGGCCCGTGATTTAGGTCCAAGGTACGTGTCCCGGGTTATACGTAGGGTACGTTTTCCGCCAACTATATTTTTGGTTTTACAAACATTAGGATTGGATGTCACAAACGATTGGAACTAGTAATAGTGCCTACTACGTACGCAGGCGGAGCGTGGTTAAACAACAAATAGCTTCTAATCTGTTCCGCTTTGCCACCGCGTTCGTTCAGCGTGCAACTTGTTAGGTACTTGAGTAATGCGAGTTCATGCATCACGCTTGCAAGTTTGTTGTACTTTGAGTTGAAGATACAATGACTTCTATGAATAGACTGGTTAAAAAAATAGGAAATAAGCATCGCGAGAGACCACTAGGTACTTGACGCACCTAGGACTGTAGGAAAAAGGAAACACGTGTGCTGGTAAAGAATACCAGGCATACCAGGACTTTAGGTGTGGTGCGGTACGAAAAAGATTCTGGGTCCCGTTCTAAATTCTAAATTCTTAATTCATTCCCGCCTCACCTAGGAACCGGGGTATAATTTTTGTTCTAAAACAGCTTGTTCAAGTCAGAATTAGTTCAGAAAGGCAGTATTGATCCTAGTCACATCCGAAGCTTACACCTGTCACTAGCTTTTTGGCTTTTATAAATAACCATTTTTATGTTTCTTGGGGAGCGACTATCGGTGATGAGCCGATTACCGTTAATTGGTCACGATGTCAGAGTCTGTGCTGCTACAGAGGATTCGCAAGCAGAAAAACTCAATAAGCATTTTGCTTCGCCAGGGAATCGAACCTTGTACTTCATAGCGGACGTCACGGGCGGGACCTACACAACTGTAAAAGTATAGTCGAATATGAAAAGAAAGTTGTTTTATCCTTATAACCTTCACAATACATTGAATCATAAATTCCAGCTTAAATTCAAGTTTACCATTTTAGGACGGCAATGGTTACGTAATTTCATACATTCACTTATAAGGGTGTATTCAAGTTATTCATACATATCTATACTTATTATTATAAAGCTGAAGAATTTGTTTGTTTGGTTGAACGCGCTTATCTCAGGAATTACTGGCTCAAGTTAAAAAAATAGTTTTGTGTTGAATAGTCCGTTATTGGTCGAAAGTTTTAGGGTATATATCATCACGCTACTACTTAAGGGAGCAGAACAGTAATGAACTGATTTCGCTAATTCTAGAATATTCTTTTAGAATATTCCTTGAAGTACGAGGATGGTTCTTACGGAGAGAAAAATTAAAAAAAAAAAAATCAACGGTTAGGCGGTACGAAGTTCGCGGGGTCAGCTAGTTCAAAAATAAATAAATTGCAGGCAACAACGGTGCACACTGTGCGCTATGAAAGGAAGAGCAACTTCATCCCACGCACGCTCTAGCTGTGGAATGAACTCCCTGCTGTGGTTTTCCCAAGCGACTGTAATATGGGGTTCGTCAAGGAGGGCATTAGGTTTTTTCAGGGTTGGCAGCACGAGTATACCACCCCTGGTGTTGCATACGTCCATAAGCCACGGTAATAGTGATTATAGGCCCCGCATGATGGAAAGTGTTCCATCATGTGGGGCCGTGTGCTTGTCTGCCACGTGAGTGGTATAAAAAAATATATAGAATTTCGAAATATGTCACGATCGAAGCCTGGAGCGTATCACCTATCTTATAAAAGGTTGCTTAGTATGTAATTTGGAGTCTCGGCGGCGCGTGAGTCATGCGCTTGCGCCGCTCAGCGGGTCAATGTGTTTATTAAATCTTGAACATCTTGTGTTTTGAAATTGCTTATTTATACAATTACTAGCTGTTGCCGGCGGCTACAGCTAGTAATACGACTTTTATACAATAATTTAACTCAGGAAGATGTTTGTAACTTGTACCTAATCATCATCAACCTAAAATGTGCTCTATACGCGCAGTACACGTTTTTTGGCTGTCTTTTGAGGTTAGCACGGGGTGCTATGCTGGTGGACGAACTCAGATTATTACAAAACAATCCGCGAGCATCATCTTCATCCTAGCGTTAATGCCCAGTCGCATCCGAAGCTTTCAGCTCGGAGTCTGGAGTCCGCTTTACCAGTCTTAACTACGAATTTGGCTAGACCTCGATATTTTCCGTGAAGCGATTGCCATCTGACCTCCACGACCCAATGGTAACATTAGGCGATATCGAAGCTTTGCAGCTAGACCGTTGTTTTTGGACTTTTTAGAGCTCCAATTACCCGTAACGACTGCCATAGATGATCTTATAGCAACCGGGACCGACGGCTTAACGTGCTCTCCGGGGCACGACCAGACCAATGCAAATACCCATATTTCATGCACACAAATATTTGCACTGAGCGGGGATCGAACCCGCGCCTCCTGCGTAGCGGCCGCGTTCACTACCGCTACGCCACGGAGGCTGTCTGAAGAAGAATCCGCGCGCATATGCGCGCATTTGTCTCGTGACGCGATTTAGGTCAAGGTTCGTGTCCCGAGGTATACAAGTACAATAGTTTAGTATTCAGCAGTGAAACTCGTATTGGCCATTAATTAGACAATTCTTGTAGAAGGCACCGCGTCTTTACTTTCCCTTGTAACTCATAAATATCCAGCACGGTGCGTGATGTCACGAATAAACTAACAAATTGCCTAACAAGCATTGGCTATCTAGACTTAACGCCTTGACGAAATTGTCACAGTTTTGTACAGTCGCCCTCAGAATTTACTGACCCTAAATAATTGAAATAAATTAATCATACAAGAGATAAATGGACAAAGATATTTTCGCATTTATAATATCAGTAATCGAATGTTTCTAATATTATAAATGCGAAAATTACTCTGTCTGTCCGTCTATGTTTCGTTTTTACGCCTGAACCACTTCTATGAATCAATCAACTGGCCCATCGCGGTCCATTGCTGGACATAGGCCTCTCCCAATATGCGCCATTGCTCACTGAGTAAACAAAACAAGTAAACTACTTAACCGATTATAATGAAATTTTGTACAGATATAGACTAGAGATTAGGAAAAGATATAGGCTATATTTAGTGTTGTTAACTGACGCCTACACGAGCGGAGTAATCGATGTAATCTTTAATTTCTATGTATTGAGAAAAAAAAATATTGTTCAAATTGCAGAACTAGGTCATAAGATTTGTATTACAGAATGACCACAGTTGATTTAGAACGTAATTGGAAGCAGTAGAACTAACGAGATCATTCGTTCCACTGCTGCTGCTAAATCCGCTGACAATTGGACTACAATGGATTGCAAAATATATACGACGACTATGCCATCCGATAATATCCTCAATAATATCCAGAAGAGTATGGTAACTGATATTATGTACTACAAGTATTTTCGTACCTTCTAGCTCTTCTAGCTATGCAAAATTGCATGGCTAAAAGTGGGTTCACGATAGGATAGGTCATAAATAAATCGTTATACGGTGCAAACAATTCCATTGTTCTTAATGGACTTAAGCGGTTCGGCGACTCTTTTCGCCACCGCACCATTTAAGTCTTGCGAATTCTTTACGTGTTTTCTTTATTCTGCACTCCCGGGTGTTTTAAGCGGGGCGTGAAAAAGCCATGGTTTGTAATTCCATGGTGTAATGGTGACCCTCTTTCATGAGACTTTGCCTTTAGCTTAACATAAGGCATGGTGCGGTGCAATGATATTGAAGTACACTATCTTATTTATAAAAATTATAGGTATTTCCTGTGACAAATGACCGGGTTTCAAACCTCAAACCTCTCAATTGCAATTACTGCTGTTCTTTACCTAATACCTACCCACTAAAGGGGCATAATATGGTAACCTCGGCCTATGAACGGCGAATATACACAATACTGTACATTATGTGTAGCGAATTCCATAAAGTAGTATCATCATGTGCGATTTCAAAAGATGGCACTCGTAAAGCCAATGTCAGCTGTTGAAATCGACATTAACCTTTACATTTTAGTGTCCATAACAATCTGATGGGTCTGACAGAGTCTGGCTACTGCTTACCTAACCAGTTGTTATGTGTTTAGTGTTTCGTCAAAACGCTATCACATATATAGGATTGGTATTCTGCACTATCATAATTAAGATAGTTAGGAAGGCCACATTTGCCACCAGCATTTGCTGTGAACACAGCAAATTGCCAAGAAAAATACTTCTTTTTATATTTGGTTTGTCAAACAACTGCAAACGCTCATGTCTACGAGTATTCAGTGACTATGGCATTCTTAAATCTGGACTATTTGCTAATAAAGTATTTTAAATTAAGACATTTTACGATCCAGACGTTTTGCTTCTAGAGTATTTAGCGTTCATGTTTATTAGCTAACTATGGCGTTCAAAAAATAAAGACGTTAGAGCGACATCGACGTTTTACAAAGTGGACATTATGCTAGTGACCCCAGCCCGTTAGATGGTTAAAAGCTGAGGTGCAGTCCAGAAGATACGGACCACTATTTCTGATGTTATTGACACCACAGCAGTAGATATTTGTTGTGCGCAGGAAATGCTGGAGATTGTCAAAATGTCAAACTGTACCACCAGAATTGTTATTATGTATCAGTATAGTATTATATTCAATCTTTCATTAATTTATTAGGCCTGCTGTGCTTGTAGTGTTTTTGTGTGGGTTTGATTCTCGTTTAGTGCAAACATTCATAAGCATATTCGTCTAAGTATTTAGATATATCTGAGTTTTTGATGGCGGAAAGTATTTATGTATTTATTCAAGATACTTATCCGCATTCAAGGACCCATGAAATGTTTAATTTGGGACTTAAGAGGGAGCTGTGCAACATGTCCAAGAAAATAAAAAAAAAAGAAACGGGTGAAGTAACTTGACGGGTTAATTATAAAAAAGAAACCGGCGAGGGTTACGATGGACTTCGATTTATTCTGAGAAGCGGACATTTTTATTCAAACCCTAATCTGCTGAAACATAAAGGTCACAACTTGAAGTGACATTAACGGTTAACACGAAAAACATAGCTAATAAGGTTCACTTTCAACTATTGAAGTCACTTAGAACCTTTTGTTTTTCAATTGTCTTAATATTCGTGACATAAAAGGTAAGGCCATTACGACGTGATGGTGATCATAATATTTTTGTTGTGATGCGATTGCGTAGATATACACATATAAAGCATCTTATTACCATGTATTTTGTTGCTAAGGTTTATAACAAACAAATATGGCTTTTTAATTCAACAACGTGCATAACTTCCGAACGACACGACGGCTGTGACGACGGCACTGGGGCCTTACTCCGAAAATCGAACAGAACGTTTCGGATCGAAACGAATGGTTGCCGAAAACGGACAATTGAAATTACTCTGAAAACCTTTCGGTGACGACTGACGGATGCCGCCGTTTTCGGAATCATACGAAATACGACACGAAACACTTTCGGGGTAGCTAAATGGCCGAAACATCAACGAATACGAATGTTTTCGATTTTCGGATTATGGCCCCTGAATTTGATAACCGCACGGCCGTCTCGGGGCATCAGTTGCTAGGGATGGCCTCTAGCATATTCCTCGCACACCCTGTCTGATCCAGGGCCATCGAACAGGTACATAGTTTCATACGCTCGTGCCTGTAATCCCCGAAGGGGTAAGCAGAGGTTTATTAACGCCCACTCTTCGCTAACTATAATTAATTTTCGGTCTCACGTAATAGGGAGCCTATGGCCGTTAAGCGGACACTTTGCCATAGTCTCATATTTAGTGTCGGATAAAGAATATCCTTAGTCCTTAGTCGCTTTCTACGACACCCATGGGAAGAGATGGGTGGCCCTATTTTACTTCATTGGGAACCAACACAGCAATAAATTTTGAATAAACAAACCCATAAAAGTATTTGCGTTTGAGATACTCTCAAAACTTTTTAAATGACATGTTTTTTTGGCCCGCTTTCTTATCGTACTATCCCTATTCCCATGGGAAACGTCACTTGTGGAATGTTTACAAAACGTAGTAGATAACCAAGGAAGGGAAACGCCGTCAAAACATCGGCTGATATGTTTTGAGTTAGTTTTGACATTTGATCCACTTACAATGTTATGTTAGGCGTTCGTTTCCTCGGCTAAACACTTGTGGAGTAACTTGTTGACGAGGTATGATATATTCTGTGGCAGATAGTTCTAGACTATTCTAGAGTAAAAACCAATCTATACACGTAGAATTATTTGTCCTGACAGACGATGATTGTCTAATTTCACTTATGGTGGTGGTACGTTAGGTGGGCCGTGGGCTTGTCTGTGACCTAAGTGATACCACTTAGGTCAAAGACAAGCCCACGGCCCACCTTATGGAAACTGGTAAATCAACAAAAGAAAACCTACAAGCTTGAAATTTTGGCAAGTAATGCTTTTTATGGTGTAAGAATCAATCTATAAAGGATTTTTCAAAAATTCGCTATAAAGGGGATAAAATAAGCGCTGAACTGTTGTATGGAAAATTCATATAGGATTCTTTTACGCCCGTTGTCTTTTGGCCTGTGTCCCGGCAGAAGAATAGTTAATACGAGAATAAATTGTTATAGTATTCTAGTTACAAGAGATCCTCTTCATGCCCTTCTTGCTAAAGCGGACCCCAGACTCCCGAGGTGAAAGCTTGGGATGTGACTGGGATTAACGGTTGGCTGAAGAAGAAGAAGAGCAGTCCTCATGCCAATTTTCAACAGTTTTTCTTCCTGAATAGACATAAATATATCATACGTTGTAACCTACAATAGCATAATGGATTCGCAACGCGCTCTACATATAGCCACTAGCTATATACACCGTCACGAATGCATTATGCTATTGTCTGATTGCTACCACTATTTACGCATAATCATGAAAAGGCAACCTTGGCAACCTGAGTTCAGGCCCGGTCAGAGCAAAAACAACTCTTGTGCGGAACTAATTTGATACATAATAAGTTACGTGTGTTAGCTGTAGCCAAACATGGAGTAAATTTGTTTTTAGCTTTACATTTTTTTAGTTATGGGGAGGTTTTGTTGGACTCGAACCGATGAAAACCGCAGGCCATCTCGTATCTCAATGGGTGTAAGGTTGGTAAGGTAACCACGGTGGTGTTTCCCTTGGGAGACCCTGCGCCGCAGAGGGATAGAGTATACTTCCGGAGTATACTTCGGGAGACATATCTTGAACCTAAATCTCCAGACAAACGAGGCCCTGGCGCCCGCGGATTGTTTTGTAATAATCTATGTTCGTTGAATTTGAGCTCGTCCACAGCAGTAGCACCCCGTGCTATCCTCAAAAGACCTCCAAGAAACGTGTACTGCGCGTAGGAGCACATGTCAGGTCCAAGATACAAATAATATGTTATGTCCCGAGCAATACACTACCTGAAGGTTTCAGACGACGCACCTCAACGGTATGGAGCTTAAGGTCCGTTTTACTACCACTCACACGACTGACACGACCTACGGCAACTCTATCAGGCAACATTGACACGGATGTGCATCTTGTACGACATTAAAACAGCACTTTTTGTGTCTAATTTACCAAGTATGATCTTATCGAACTTGCAAACTGTGCCCTTATTCCGCTTAACTTACCGTACCGTCGCGTAGGTAACTACGCGTGTTCATATTAGCTGACATATTTTGGTTGGTTTAGTTTTGCACCAGTTCTATCTTATCTTCACTTCATCTTAGTGGTAATCCCAGTCGCATCCGGAGCTTTTACCTCTGAGTCTGGGTCCGCTTTTACCAGTCTAACTGCGGGTTTGGCTGAAATTCGAATTCTTCGTGAAGCGACTGCCATCGGCGATATCGAAGCATTGCAGTTTACACCAGTTGCTGGAAGTTTTCGGGCTTAAATACCCGTAACGACTGCCATAAATTTTCGTATGACAACCGAGACCGACGACGATGGCTTAACGTGTTCTCCGAGGTACGAACAGATTAATGCAAATACATATTCATATTCATGCATACAAATATTTATACTGAGCGGGAATCGAACCCGCGCCCCCTGCGTAGCGGTTGTGTTCACTACCGCCACAGTGGCTGTTGTCCCAGTTCTGTCTCCTATGTTAAATAATTTTAATTCACCGTCTAATCACGTTACTACTGTGTTTGAAACTCATTGTCAAGCTGAATAATACCTGACTGGTTATTCTTTTATCAACATAATTCTATACCACGTGTTAAGTACTCAAATTCAAGCCCAAGAAACCTTTTCCTAAATTGATTCCCAAAGGTGTACCATAACGGATACTGACACACTCCTGCACAGCCATGTGGGGTCATCGGCCGCCACAATGAGTCTGATCGTCGATATCCTGTACCTTAGCGACGTCGCATTATTATTCCTATCCAGTTCTCCACTCAACCGATATTACTAGCTTGGACATAGGTACTATGGTACCTACAAGTAGTATTCCGTGATGTAGATATTATATTATTTTTATTAAATATCTTTGATGTTAACCTTTAAGGATTTTGTTGAATGTTTTCTGTAGGTAGTTTTTAGTATATTTTACTGTTTGAATGATCAAAATCTGCGATTCCGAGTACCTATAAAACATGACCGAAACGTAGCCTAAATATTTATAAACTTTTGAATGTGTTGCATGCGTATTGAATGGCGAATGACTTTGATAATTTGATTCATGAAGAAATAAATAATTTCGACATTGAGGTTTTCTAATTAGCAATTTTAAGTGAAGTATTATTATTAGCAAAATTATCCATACTTTGAGGAATTGCTCAAAGATGGAGTTCGGGAGATAATTTTCGTTGTCAATAGTATCAGTCTTAATGATTTCTTATTTGATACAAATATACATACCCACATAAATAAGTGTGTGGACCTCGGAGGAGGGGGTAAGGCAAAGACAACGCAATCAACCTTCTGCTTCTCTGACTTTACATACCTACTTCATGAGCCTTCACCTCTCTTCTGACAGTTTTTATTATTATTTAATCATAATTATATGAATATGAGTTCATAATCAATGTATGATCTTATGAAATGTTTCGGTCATGCATATAATAAGTTGTACAGTAATAGCGCTTAATATTATAATTCATTACATCGCGGAATTCGCGGATGCAACTGGGGTATTGTTAAATTCAACGACCTTTGAAAATAACTCTTGATTAATTGCCGAGCCAAATGAAGTAACAGATGTATCGAAAAGTTATGGTGCGAAGGATGACAATAAGGTAACCATGGTTTTCAGTCAAGAAAATAATATACATTAACTAGCGGACGGCCCGACAGACGTTGTCCTGCATGATTTTTTTTTTGTGAATTCAAACCATCCAGTGTGCCACCCCGTTTAGGAGGGGTTCACTAACATACACACATTCAGTAGAATTATTATATACTAGCTGACCTTGCACACTTCGTACCGCCTAACAACTGATTCGTTATTTTTTTTTTCTCTCCGTAAGAACCATCCTCTTACTTCGAGGAATATTATAAAAAAAAGAACTAGCGAAATCGGTTCAGCTGTTCTTGAGATTTGCGCTTAGCAACACATTTAGGGATTCATTTTTATATTATAGAAGATAAAGATAAAGATTATAACCAATCCCGGTTGCAGCTAAAGGGTTCTTTACACGTAGACAGATTCATCTGCGGATCTTAGCAGCGGACGCGTCCGCCGACGTGTGGACGGAGTGATATGCTCGTCTGTGGTAGGATACCCATCTGCATGTCGGCGGACGCGTCCGCCGATGACATCTGCGGATGTCTAAAGTGTAGAGAAGCCATCGGTCGATGTACGATAGAGTCCGGGATACGTCCTCTTACTTTTCCTCCTCATAATTTGCTTTATTTTGGTAATTACGGGAGTGATAAACCAGCAGACCCCCTAACCCCGACAGAAAATCTGCGCCAGAATCTAGTTCGCGCCTAGCTTGTAGGTGAAGTTAGTTCTGGCCACGAAGGTCTTAGTGAGGCCCCATACCTCATTTATATTATCAAATAAGACACAGTTATCTTTTAATGTGTCTTTGAAATTTAAATGAAGGTAACATAACATACATACATAAACTCACGCCTGAATCCCCGAAGGGGTAGGCAGAGGTGCTAGCACCCACATTTCGCCGTTTATGTTTAGGTCCCAATGTAATAGGTGGCGAGCCTATTGCCATTAACCGGGCACTTATAAACCTGCGATAAATACACACATAACTTCGAAAAGCATCGAAAAGTCATTGGTGTGTGCCATGGTAAAACCTGGGATCGAACCCGAGACCTTGTCTCAGCAGTCCATTACCCATACCACTAGGCTAATAAGGTAACTTTGTTTATGTTCACCTCTCCACAGATTACTAAATAGTTAACCTCTCTGTCTGATACCTACGTATAATATTATTACAACCGGTTTATGAATGATTCTGCTGAAGCCGTATCTTTTAATAATATAAGCACAGATTACTAAAATATAATTAAAATTTATATTATCTGGTTTATGAATTAAGATATCATCGCAGAAAACTAAGATAACATTAATCAATGGTTAATACACACGTTTAAATAATATTAAAGTAGCTTTAAGATATGATTCCGTAGCCGACCGCATACGACAACTGCCGACGCATGCAGCACATACAGCGTAAGTACCCATTACTTGTCAAACTCCGATACGGATAAAGGGGACCATTGAGAAGCCGCAATGAATTACGTGCATGTGCTGCGTGCGTCGGCAGTTGTCAAATGCGGTCGGCTACGGAATCATACCTTTAAGTTTGGTTAGAACTTGATTTTATTCATATCTTTTAACTCCCCTCCCACATTATAAACAGTTTTGTACTAAAATTATTTAATAAGTTAATGTGGTATCTAGAGTGTTAGGTGCTACACCAATCGATCTATCGTCGACCAATGCCATAGATCGATCGCCGACCAGAATCAATCGATGGCAAAATGGATTAGGATAACATCAATCGATAGATTTTACTACATTCAGGATTCAGGCGATCGTATGATTTAGGTAGATCGAGTATTAATGTGTCGACGGTTTATCGATTGGTGTGAGAACATAGTAAAAAATAATTAGGACTATCTATAAGGACTATCCGCCCTGAATTCAAATGCGTGGTCATACTATATATACGATTATAATGATGATCATTTATCGTAATCGTAACCTATTTTCGATGCATATTTTAATATTTCGTCATCAAAATATAATTCTTATTACAATAACATTGACTAAAGAGTTATGTCGTGGTTATGTCTTGAAAAAAATATTATTACGTATTCATTCATTGTATTTTCTGCATTAAAATGTGAGAATTGATTGTGTATGTCTTATGTTGCATGTTGCATGCATTTCGTAAATATTACTTATTAAGTAAAGTAAAGGACGTAACGTACGTAGGTAGGTACAATGGAATAAAACTAAAACCCGACTACTTAAAAATCACGCTCTGAAAAGTATTAAACAAGAAAATATCTAGGATAGCCGTGGTCGTATGCCACTTTTCCTTAGAATAGCATGTATGTATCGTTTTATTATAGTAAGTGGCATACGACCACGGCTATCCTAGATATTTTCTTGTTTAATACTTTTCAGAGCGTGATTTTTAAGTAGTCGGGTTTTAGTTTTAAACTTATTTTTTTATTTTTTTTATTTTGGGGCACCCAACAACTATAATTTATGCATATTTGAAATGTGCTAATTGAGTTCTTTAATTTGATACCATACACGGCATATTTATCTCAAATTATTTTTTCAACACAGTACTTTATGGCCGCTAGAGGGCGCCACATTAGATTTAGTGACACGTCATATAGCCTATAACCATCGGACGATCAAGACGATTCTAACGATATGCTATATGTCCAGTTCTAATAAGTAGTTGAGCAGCTATGAGGGAACAAATGAACATACATACATACATACATACATACATACATACATACATACATAGCCTGTCAAAATCATAACCCTCCTTTGGCTTCGCCGTAGTCGGGTAAAAAGGAGATACGTTTGCATCTTTACATACAACTTTGTATGTAAAGGTGCAACCGTATCTCCTTTGTAGACTGTACATCCGTACGTGAACGTTTTGCTGAAACTATAACGGTTAAGGGCTTAAAAACACACCCTGTATCTTTATCATCATATTAACGAGGTTCCCAGTCGCATGAGAGGTTTTTTCCTAGTAACCGGGTGGTCCTTATAACTTTAACCTGCCAATCGCGAAAGGAAAGCCTGCATCAGATCCATGTCCGTTAATGAACAGGCGATTTGCAGATGAGGTTAGTTTAACCTCAATGCTCTTAGCAGGGTACTAGCGGACCCAATGCGGCTTCACCCGTGGTATACTTCCCGCGATTTATTAATATTTCAAATAAGTAATGAAGTTTCCCATCTATTATTTGAAAATTTATATTTAAGGATTTGTTGACATTTATCGACTCTTTGGAGTAGGAGCGTGGTAGTCCATAAACGGACTACTTATCCCATTAATTATTTTTTCAATTCGAACTAGAACTTCCTGAGATTTGCGCGTTTAACCGTACAAACAAACTTTTTAGCTTTAAAATAATTAGTATAGATACACCTAATAAACTCAAGAGTTTAAGCAAATTGATCTTTTTTTATATTAATGTAGGTACCTAGGTACTTATGGAATTCGGAGGGTGGAATAGTTTTTATAAAAATATTTAGCATATCTGATTTTCATACTGAATAATATATTACGCAATCGTTATTTTCAAGGAAGTGCCAATGTTTTGAAAATATGTCTGACAAAGAAAATTCCGTAAAATAATAATGGATTCTAGTAGTAGTACGTACTCACCCTCGGCTTGTCAATTCCAACGATTTCAATACAAAAACGTTGGTGTTTGTTTGTTTGTTACGAGCACTTCAGCATTGTCAGGCTCCTACGGAACATCCGGTTGCTTAACCTGCAATAAAAAAATAACAGCATTAATATAGGTCCATCTATTCAGGACTTATGAATTATGATGGCACTTAACACCCCTAATTGTACGTCGAAGGTTAAAAATGATAACTTCAGCATTGCTGTCCGACAAAATAATTACCACCACAGATTAAATGTAGAAACTTAAAGGACTCCTCACCATACTAGAGTAGAAGAAAACTCTAAGACGGGTTATTTATTACGCAAGCTCCATAGTCGGAATAGGGAATCTGGTTCTAGTGACCTATATAAGTACACAATATCTACAATCACTGTAGTGCTGCTACAAATTGTAGTTGTAGGTAGACACACAGCTAGTTATTGCCCAATTGGATCTCCCATCAATCACTACCACATATTGATTCTCCTGTTGGTATACCTTGGAGACGGATTCCTTCATAAATATTTAAGCACCAACTATAGATCAATCCGTGACAGCACAAAAGCGAGTATAGTATACGAATATAATTTCAATTTATAATTAGAGATTGGTTCCACTGCGCCATGATTATCTATCAATTTTTTCAAACGAGCGTGGAGAAGCGTTGTAATTTAACTTACAGACCAGCGATTCTCAAATAGTTTCTACTTGCAAGTTATTTTATTTTCGTAGCGCGGTGCTGGGTCTAGTTGCAGCTTGCGGACACCTCTACTATAGGTTTTCAATCATACTAGTTCGGTGTCGATTTTATGCTGTGAGAAGTGAGGAGATGTTGTTACATAACGGGAATTATCAGTAGTTATGGTTGGGCAATAATATTAGATCACTTAGGACTTCTAAAGACACGGTTTCCAAATTACGAGAACGGGTCAAATTAGTTAAATCCTGAATCCTGTACTATTGCAAATTTATGCTGTCACCAAACGGAAGGAGTCGCATTGTATCAATTTTAGAAGTACTAATAAAGCCACCAAACATTACACAGTCATTACCATCCTCATAGTGATTAGTTGCGTCCAAAGTTTGCATTTTGGAGCCTTGGTTCCAGGTGTGTTCTGTTGTGTTCGTAAAAGATATGTATATCATCTGTAATATGGTCTTCTTCTTCTGTCGAGTCGACGACGTTGGATTGCCATCGTGGTGTAGTAATTGGTTTCACGGCGGTGCCGCTACATACTACCGCTACGATAATATGGTTTACGAGAGCGACTGCCGTTTGACTCCCAAAGACAAAAGCCTGTACACTCTGTACAGCCTTGTCTCTAGGTCACTATGGAAATATTTATAATAACTAGACCATAGCACTATAAAGTTTGGGAAACGCTGTTACAGCCAATATCGTCCGAAGGTTGTGTAATATTTGTGCCAAGACTGGGTCTGTGTGCGTTGTCGATGAACTTTTCCCTAATAATGAAGGTCGCCATTGATGTTACGCTTCGTGATCCATGGTCGAGTTAATTTCTAGTTCCTCGTTTGAAGATTAATTTGAAGGTTTAGATAGATTAATAATTGCATATATATAACCGTGTCTTCATATATCCGAAAAGGTAAGCAGAGGTATATTAACACTAATCTCACCTCCGGCAACCGACGGCCAACAGACGGCGTGCGTTTTAGTCGGTTCGAGTCCGACATAACCTCCTTCACCGGCTTCAGCGGGGGAGGTATCCGTCGGGATTTTTCGCACGATAAAAAAAGGTTTATTAACACTCACATGTTTTCGACTCCACGTAATAAGGGGTAACAACAAGGGGTAGCTACTTAGCCGTAAATGCTCGCCCCCTTACTAACTTTTTCATAGGTAATCGTACGTTTACATTAGGATACCAATCCCTTAATAGCCTTATACTACCACATCCACGGGAAGATATCGTCGCAGTCGTAGAACAAAGACGGATGTGACTTTTGCTAACTTTACAGGAGAGCACTTTAAAGTTTTTGATCCATAGATGTTGTCATATTTTGAAAACTATTTATTCAATCTTTCTAAAATTTTGATATGTTGCTATGAATTAAATACTTTATAATATGACATACGCAAGATATTTTAAATAGTGCGTTATTTATTAAAAAAGTCACATGCGTCGTTGTTCTGTGGACACTAAGGTGACGAATAATCTGATACGTCGTTATTTTACGGACTCTCTTTGTTTAAAAAGTGGCGTACAGTACATACCGTCACTTTTTACGGGAATCCTTTCAAAATTTTCTGACGGATTTGGACTAAGAAATAAAAAAGAAGCTAACTTTGAATAGTTTTACTTACGAAATTATAAGTACAAAATTACTAAAAAAAAATGCATCAAAATTGCAATAATTACTGCTTAATTAGAAAGATAACCTACAGACTAAGATCAATTACTTTAAAACAGTAATAAATTCTTCAAACCTCTAATTTAAAATTAATAAACTTAACTCTTACAAATGCAATAAATTTATTTGAATTTGAATTTGAATAAGAACTTCATAAAAATCGATCAGATCTTGACTAAAATCTGTTTTTGGCATTTAATCAATAAACCTAGGTAACATAAGCAGGTTGCAGAAACCCAAACTATGAATCAATAATAATTATACTTATTCATAATAATTAAAAGTCTCAAGATAAAGACAGAAAATAAAAAAGTAAATAGAGTAATCAATGAATTACTTATATACTCGTAAAAGTATTTATTTGGTATTATTAACACGATTTTTTTTATTCCACTTAGGTGGCAGACACGGCCCACCTAATGGGAAGTGGTTACCATGGCCTATGGACGTATGCAACACCAGGGGCGTCACACTCGTGCTGCCGACCCCGAAGAAACCTTCTAATGCCCTTCTTGAAGAACCCCATATTGTCGTCGCTTGGGAATACCACCGCGGGGAGTTCATTCCACAGCTTGAGTGTGCGAGGGATGAAGTTCCTTTCATACCACACAGTGCGCTCCGTTTCCGGACGCAATGTGTGAGGATGAATTCCCTGCCTGTAGCGAGAAGTGCGATGATAGAATGTAACTGTGGGCATCATGTCAAACAGTTCATCTGAGCACAAACCAATTTAGGTATAGGCGGTAGAACATACACAGTGAGGCAAAGTCTCTTCTGAGACTGAGAGATTCCACATTGCCTGTGAGTATGTGATTGCCGACGAGCCTTAACGCCCGTCTTTGCACCGAGTCGAAAGGGTCAAACTGGCACACAGGCGCTCCGGCAAAAAGGTGACAGCAGTACTCTGTGTGCTGCCGAATAAAGGAGGAGTTGTTGCCCCGCACTGAAGTACTGCTTCGCCCTGTTGAGCACCCCAAGTTTCTTTGATGCCAGCTTGACCTTGTCTTCCAAATGACTACGGTGTTGGACGTCACTGGAGATATCGACACCAAGGATCCCGATACTCGAGGAAATGGTAAGCGGTGTGCCCAGGAATTGCGGCGCTACAATGAATGGAGTTTTCTTAGCGGTGAATACACATACTTGTGTCTTAGTATGGTTGAATTGGACTAAGTTTAGTCGTCCCTAATCGGATACTCCAGAGAGAGTAGTCTCGATTTGGGAAACAAGTTGTTCGCAACTTTCCTCCACTTCTGACTTAGGGATATTTGCACGACCCGTGTAATACGTGTCCCCGGTGCTGTCATCCACATAGCAATAAACGGAGCCATCAGACAGCATTGATGTGCAGCAGAAACAGGGTCAGGGACCACACGGAGCCTTGTGAAACATCGACGACGACTTGGATACTTCTATTAGATAAAAAGCTGGCAGTCCATTCGCATGGTCCCTCTGGGAGTCCATAGCGTGGTAACTTCACAAGAAGACCTCTGTGCCAGACCTGATCGAGAGCCTTCGCTACATCTAGGCTGACCGCTAGTGCGTACTGTCGGTTGCTCAAGAGATCGTTTCCCTCAAGGTATCTCAGGAGCTGTGTATTAATCACACGCTCCATCACACAATCTGTACCAATAGTGTTCACTGATAGACATTCCAACTCATCTGGTTCATGTTGGGAGCAAAATGGATCATTACAATTAGCATGTCTGTTGATTGGCTGAACGATGTTCGTCGCACACCAATGGGTACCATACTGCTGTGCGACGAACATTGTTCAGGTGTAAAAAAACACCTTAATTAAAATAAAACTATAGAATAAGGTTTCTAGGAACAATTATATCATTGTATAATCTAAGGTAATGTAAGTATTTTGGCAAATTAATGTAACATTTTTGAAATATGAAATAGAATAAAGACGTATATTATAATCTATACGACGAATAACGTCGGTTCAGTATATTCGTCGTCCGCTTATCCCTAGAAAAATGACGGTTTATAGCATACGCCTGCTGTAGGTACGTAAAACATCGACGTATTTTATTATGCGTCACCGAAAAAAATCATAATAAAAACAAAAAAATTTAATCATGGATGAACTGAATGATGTTATTTTAAAAGATAAAAGGTAAAAACTAAAACATAAAAAAATATATTTTAGTATCCCAACAAACAACGACGGATTTGACAAATCGCTGTTCTAAGACGTTAAAATTTATATTTACTTAAATATATAAAAAATTATGTAATTTATAGTAAATTGTGACAAAACTTATCCGTTGACGACTGTTCCTCCTGACGTGACCTTATCTTAGAACATCGACGGTAATGCCAATGCGTCGAGAGCGGAAAGGGCGCGGGGGGCAGGGGACAGCGACAGACAACGGTGCAATTATCAATCCGTCATTGTTTTACGTTAATTAATCAAAACCGTCAGTATTCAACTCAGTATTTGGTTCATTTGTAATGAAATTTGATAATTTTTTTTATTTTTTTTATAAAGTAGTATATTTTAAGTTAATTAGAGTAAAAAAAAAAAATTTGCAAAAAGTCAAATCCGTCGTTGTTCTACGACTGCGACGATATGGGGTAGCACCTTTTATAAAATGTATATTTTAAGGTGCTACCTCACCTCTCCCCGTTGTTGTCTCTTGTTTAATTACAGATTACAGAACATACTATATTGTTTACGTGAAAATTTTCTTATCATCTTCTAAAAATAAAATGTGGGTATTATTCTCCTGCCTATCATTCCAGGGATAAAGGCGTGATTATATGCATTTATGTATACATGTATCTCCTAAAAGTTGTTGAGGGAATTATTTATGTACCTCTAATAGGTACTTGAACTAGACTCGCTTAAGAAGAAGCCACAAATGATAATTGCGAATAATTTATGCACAACATTAGGCCTTGTTTTCCCTCAGAAAGTTCTACAGAGAAGCGAAGAAAATCAAGTTAAATGTGAGTGGAACTAATACAATTCTCGTTAATAACCGCGATAAGCAAAAGCATAAACTACCTATAGTATCGGTAAGTATAAAAGATGTCCAAGTGAAAAAAAATGTCGATGCCCTTCGTTTGGTGTAGTAAGCCATTGATATTTTAAACTGCTGATCTCATGGCGTTGACATATTGATTGTTGATCTCGCGTATGTATTCCTTCGTGGACTAGGCTAAGTGCCATTCGGGCAGGTGTCATTCGCCTGTGAGCCTGGGTGCTCTAAGTAGACTACATCGTTATGATCAATGCAGTACTTAATGAGTAGATTGGATTGGAAGTTCTGAGAAATAAAAATATCGATACAAGTACCGTATATCGTACCATTCATGCTCCATTTTACTTATTATTATTGTTCGGTAAAACTTTAATATTTCTACCCTGATTATGGTAGAATATGTAAGACCACTTGAATGTTATTGGTAAGATTTCGATGTACCATATAATTATTTAAGTAAAGCAAGTCATTCAATCGCAATTCATTCGCCTGAAACGGTTTTTTTACTTTTTAGAAGAGACAATTTTGTTAGTATAAGTAAGGAAAAATCGCTTTAAAAACAAAAACTTCTATGCAGAGTTAATTGCTTTATACATGCTTACAGGTTAAACAGATTATAACTAAAACTAATTATATTATTGAATATGAAAGGAATTGCTTTACTTTCGATCAAGATTGAAATCTAAAACTGACCTTACCAATAATCACCTCCAGTTAAATCCCGAGCTCATTACTGAACAAAGATGACCTTTTGTGCGCGAGTGTAGCGACCGGCGCGTGCGCAAATTACAAACGTCACGTGTTCTAAGCGTTCTTGACATTTGTATTCGAATGCTCGCACCGACCGCATGCGGCCTGTTAGCATTTGATTTTGTGTGAATTCTGTAATTTCAAACCAATAGGTATATCTAATGTTTTGTTTCAGTAATATAATTGCAAATTCTCTTAAAAAATGACGCAATGAAGATGATACATTTTGCGAGGATGTTTGTTGTTTCACTTTACATAATTTATTCTATACCTGTTTTAGCCATTTGTTAACAAGTGGCATTTATGTGCGAAGTTCTTAAACTTGTATTGTGGTTTTACAAGTCCAAGTTACGGACACGGATGGCGCAGCAGGTTAAGTAGTTCACCACTTCAACTGTCACTCAATTGAACGTATTGCATGTGGTGCACAAGTCATTGTTATGTGCCTAGCTAGGTGTATACTCTGTGCAAGATAGTGGAGAAGAAATGGCTTGGAGAGGCATTCCTTCTCCATTAGCGCCTAGGAAGGGGTGGTAAAGACGTTAAAAAGACGTAGTTATCATCATCATTCTCCTGTCCATATCCCAAGTTTATTTGGGGTCGGCGCAATATGTATGTTTTTTCCATTCATCTTTATTCGCAGTCATTTCAACATTCACTCCCTTCTTAACCATATCATCTTTCACACAGTCCATCCACCTCCTTTTAGGTTTTCCTATTCTCTTATAGTCATCCACATGTATTTATATTGCACTATTTTGAGAAGAACTTGAAATAAGTTTAATTCGTGATCGATTGAATTTAAGTAACAAAAAACGTGGGCCTTAAAAATAAGATTACGATTCACAAGTTAAGTGTGGAAAATGATGTAAGAACGCCAATTAAATACTATTAACCAGCAGTCTATTTGAACAACTGCACGAAGCAATTTCCACACGAATGTAGGCACGCTACTGCAGCTAAGCGTGTGCTGATAGAACGGATCTTCGTTTCATTTAGATAAAAAAACCTAAAAATAATTACATAACATTTTTGGCGTTTTTTATATCTCTGGATTTTTGTCGAAGAGCTACATACAATATAAGGACTTCCCAATCTTATTTCACTTTTCCCGTAGGTGTAAAAGACCTCTTCTTTCGACAGCAAACTCATAAAAAAATGGCGTATACGGTAATAGGATCGATTGCTATAGTTAATGAAGATCGTAGATACACGTACAACATTTTAAATGATCCATAAGCAATTATTAAATTTTGAAGTCAGCATTCCTTCTACATGACAATTAATAAAATAAAATGAAATTTCATTTATATGATGCACACGTCCATAGGTTGCAGTAATAGCTTCCCATCATTCGGGCTAATGTGGGTCGTATGCTTGTCTGCCACTTAAGTAGAATAAAATCACGAAAAAATCATGAATATAAATTGAATAATAAAAAATATAGTTTTATGGACCAAAGGTGACATAAATTGCTAAAAACTTAAAAAACTACTTTTGTCGTTAAGTGTACCTGACTTTACGAGTTTTCCGCAAGGCAATCCTGCTTAGTCTGCACATATTGTAGTACTTAACCTTGAAGTTAAAACTAATATTATAAACAAACACTATTTAAGGAAGTGCTGATGTGTCTTCGGTCACGTTTCTACATTCTTGAGACGGGAGGCATCTATAGAAATAAATTAATTGAAGAACCTGCGTGTAGTGTTAAAATCACGGTTTTTAATAAATGCATATTATGATAATATTGTCAGTTGTTTAGGCGAATGCGTGTAGCATAAATAAAACACAATTAAATATTATTTTCAATGGACTCCATCGCGATTTAATTGGTATTATTTTATTTATCATTCGATTCTTTCCCACCGTTCATATTTTTTGGGTTCTTCGTGAACTCGCGTCTATGAAACACGCTATCGCATGCAAGTTACCTTCCAATTTTCAGAACCCGAAATTTCAGTTGCATTTCAGTACCCGTGGCCATGTCTTTCCGTGACCATACAAACATTCTACATACATACATACATACATACATACAATCACGCCTTTATCCCCGGAGGGTTAGGCAGAGGTGAATTAACACCCACATTTCACCAATCATTGTATTAGGTCCCACGTAATAGGGGGTGCCGTTTTCCGGGCACTATTGTTGGCTCGAGCCATGTATAGGCTGAGTCTACTAGGCTGTATATACAGGGCGTCCCACGGCGATGCCACATGAAGGGAAAGTACCTTAAATCCTTAAGTTAGCTCATTTTGTTTAAAGGAGACATCATTTTATTTTTAAAAAGAAACAAAACTGCATTCAAAGATTTTTTAAAATTCGCTTGCCACACCCGGTAATCGAACCGACTAAAATCCGAAAAAGTAACATCCTGTATTTTTATGGCATCAATCGATAGTGTCAATCATAAGGATCAAATCTCTCTAAGAAACATGGTAAATTAAACGAAAGGAAGTCCCTGAAATCTAAAATTATAAATTCAATTTGGCAAAATAAAACACTTTAACTCAAAGTTCATCCATCCATCTGATACCATATTAACAATAAAATTCCATATTTAAACTGCTTTTCTTTTTTATCGTGCTGACACCGCTGCTGGTCAGCAGTAGTATTTAGGTATGTCGAACTCAAACCGACTAAAACCGCACGCCATCTAAATTAACAGGTTATAAGTTGATCCATAGGGCAATTCTCTTGCCATTTTCGTTGCACAGGGTACACCGCGTGCAGGTTTCTAATCAAGCACTTTTCTTTTTTTATCGTGCTGACAAAGCACAATAAAAAAAGAAAAGTAGTTTAAATATGGAATTTTATTGTTAATATGGTATCAGATGGATGGATGAACTTTGCATTAAAGTGTTTGTTTTGCCAAATTGAATTTATAATTTTAGATTTCAAGGACTTTCTTTCATTTAATTTACCATGTTTCTTAGAGAGATTTGATCCTTATGATTGACACTATCGATTGATGCCATAAAAATACAGGGTGTTACTTTTTCGGATTTTAGTCGGTTCGATTACCGGGTGTGGCAAGCGAATTTTTAAAAATCTTTAAATGCAGTTTTGTTTCTTTTTAAAAATAAAATGATGTCTCCTTTAAGTAAAATGAGCTAACTTAAGGATTTAAGGTACTTTCCCTCCATGTGGCATCGCCGTGGGACGCCCTGTATATCTGTCTGATGTTAAACAGCCCTATCCCTTAGTCGCCTTGTACGACACCGCATGGAAGGAGATGGGGTGGCCCAAATTCTACTCTGCCGAGAACCACCACAAACATTCTATGTACCTATTACATTGAACAGGAATCAAACTCGCGACTTCTGACATAGCATTCAATCATTCTGCCGCCTTTTCACAAAGGTATAAAAACCATTTGTGAAGTCAAACCCATTATGACGTCTACCATACTAATTTAATATGTATTTTTAGCGTGGTGTTGCCATGTCATCTATAACCATCGTACAGTTCTGACCTCGACATTTTGTAACACCAAATAGCCCGACTTCACTTGTTCATACAGATTGTAAGACAATAGTTTCTCTTAACCTTGTCGTTACGATTTTAGTACAAAAATCAAGATTGCTCTAATTTTGACACCACATAAATTTATTCATTGTTTTGTTATTTTTAGCCGACTTCGAAAAAGCAGAGTATTTTAAAATATTTTTTCAAGAGGGTATGGAATCCCGTCTACCTCTCATTTGTACATCAGCGGGTCTAAAAAGGCCACATTGGACGATTCCCAGCAGATTAAGATGAAGAAAGAAGAGAAATAAATTCCTATGAAATTCGTATAATAGTCACTCGTGATGAGCAGAATCACAAAGTCAATTTACTAAGCAGATGCATGACAAAATATTATACTAATACGATTCCAATAAAGTGGCCTTTTTATTATCATTATCATCATCGTTGAGTTGGTCTCGGTTGCATCCGAAGCCCTCACTTCGGAATCCGGAAACCGCTTTCCACCGCTGGTATGATGCTGGCATTTAGGTGAGGTTAGCTTGGGCATCGAACATCTTGGTAATGAGAAAGTTTGCATTGCTGGATGGATAGAAGAATGGGGTGGATTGATATTCATAGCTTAATCAGGAATGAATGGATCGGGATCAGAATTTGACAGAGACATACATAGTCTGGAAGAACACGACGGGTGACCTGCAGTGTAATTCACTAACTTTCTGTCTCAGCGCCTAGCCCGCGTACAGCACAATCTTGAGAATCGACCAATGAAACTCAATTTCAACTGGTTTCAGCGCCGAACTGTAGAACGAACTGACAATTGACCACTGACAATCCTGTAGATTACAGGAATATGTTCAGTTTCCCAAGCGGTCGGACTCGCGGGTGGGTAATAGTAAAATGTAAACAACTTGTAATGAGTACGTACTTCAAATAGCGTAGGAATGTTGCGTAGATGAAATAAAAAATCAGTTGAAACAATGGCTTGCTCGACTTCTCACAATTTTATTGTTACGATTCGCGCGCTTGCCGTGTACATCGAATTAGAATTATGATAATATTGGTTTGTGATTTATTATAAGTGTGCTATGCTAATGTTTAACTATAGGCCATTAAGTAGTAATATAAGTTTTCACAAGTACTCGTGCACAAAATGGTTGCATCACATTAAGTACGTGTTAGTTTTATCATTGCTACAACACGTTATGGTTGTGGCCGAATAAGTTACATTATTATCAATGGCCAAATGTAGATGTAGATTACTGATGAGAGACCTAATAATAGGAGTTTATAAGAGGTTTGTTTTGTAACGTGGATTTTTCACCAAAATTACGTGTTGTGTAACCATTTTTTATTTTGGTCCAATTAACGTTTACATTCTTTGAGTCTCTCATTTATACTACAATTTAAACTAATATTATAAAGCTGATATGTTTACTACATAACTATGCTAGACACATTAAAAAAAGATACGCAGCGTAATCGTAAATATGTAGGTACTGTATTGTGTGTACTTTTCTCTAGGGATTGTGTAATAGTTAAAAATAAACCAAATGAAAAATGAAGAGGAGCAAAGGCCGGCAGTGAACCCCGGCTTTAAGCAATCTTTCTGGAGGAAACTGGATTTTAACGCTGTAATGGTAGCTAATTACAGATTTTGGATAAAATAATTTAATAATACGGAAACAATTTTGGGGCAAAGTTCGCGCATTTTGAAGAAGAGAAAAGAAGAAACATGTGCACTATACAGAACAGATCGATACTTTCTTCTTTGACTGTACCGTACCACCTTGATTGTGTTTTTACTAGAACAGATCGGGGGGAAACGAAAACGAGAGGAATCCGCACAAAAAAAAAAACTGAATGAAATAGTTGATATTACACAAAAATACTTCGTAAGTAACTATTACGTTATCAATATCAATCAATAAGCCTACTGCAGTCCACTGCTGGACATAGGCCTCTCCCAATACGCGCCACGTTTGCCGATCCTATTACGTATTACTATTACGTATGTGTGTTTAAATATTTATTTTGGATATGAGTGACCTCCACAAGGTCAAGAAAGCATGTTGACCTGCAGTTTTCAACTTGATCCAAGTTCACACTCTGGTCAATGAAGACTCTTGGACGTAACACATAAGTACTCACTTAGCGCTTCTCGAAGTATTTTTGTAATATCACCTTATGTAAGTTTGTGTTGTTAGAAGTGTAAAATAAACAGGTAAGTAATGATATAATTTGTATCAATTTATAAAATCATTAGGGGCGGTTTAAAAATATATGTTTGCCTAAGTACCTACCTATCTCACTCAAGTAATTTTTTAAATCATCATAATTGAATGTAAACGGCAGCTTATACTTTGCAGGCCGGGGGTTTTCTCCTACTCTTTCTCTAGGTTTTTGCGAGAGTGAGTGATGTCTAGCCTCCTTACCCCTAAACTCTTGAATTTTTAAGGAGGAATCCCCGAATCCCCGGAATGTCTCTAACTCAAAACCCATCTTGGACGTTAACTTTTCTAGATGTTCAATTTATAGGGAAGTTAACAGCGGTAGCTTAATGGGTTCGAATCCTGGCCACTACATTACCGACATGAACCCACTTCTATCACAAGCAATTTAGCTTAGCTGCAGGCCCATGCTGTAAGAACGTTTCGAACGAACCCAACGGTTGAATCCGCGGTGAGATTTCAATTTCGCTTGCTGTAAATTTGGTGAGGTCATGTTTTCGAGCACAAGTCAACAATGACGTATGTCTATGTGCTCGACAACATGATGTCATTGAAATCTCACTGTCAAGTTCGTTCGATCGTTCGAAACGTCCTTACAGTACAGCATGTGCCTGCTGGAAGTGCTGGACTCTAGAGTGGTTTGGGAGAATCGTCGTCTTGTGCTAAGAAAAACTATTGATTTTTGATAGATTAATCTTATATCACCGATATTTTGTCCGCATCGATTCTGATTTGAATCGATTCGCAAGACCGATTCTTATGCCATAGATCGCGGACTATTTAGACCGAACTAGGTAAGTATTATAACAAACTACGTAAGTGACAAGAGCAGATCCCGAAGTATTTATGTAACGAGTTGTGTCAGTGTCAAAAACAGTGATTGTACAAATGCCCTCGGCAGCATTGGGCAACGTCATCCACCACGGAGTATAGCAGAACGTGATAGTGAAAGGACTTGTAATCGATCGCGTTCGGGGCTGGTCTAAAAGAACGACAAAAGCGATTAAATAATTTGCTTCTATGCTTTTATAAAATTGATGATTGAACTCAGTCGTGTCTGTACATTGAAGATATAAAAAAATACTTAGAAGATTCTGAACACATATTTTTTTCTATTCGCGATGGAGCATCGGCTGGTTTAACTACTTGTAATATAGGACTATAGTTGTTTTTATACAAATATTGAAGTTCAGCTAAATCCGCAGTTAGGCTGGTAAAGCGTACCCCAGACTCCGAGGTGAAAGCTTCGGATGCGTCTGGGATTAATGCTAAGATGAAGAACTGTTGTTTTTATTACAAAATTGAAATCCCCAGTTCCCAGAGCTTGTGCTCGCTACGTGAAATTGGTAACAAAAGTTGCAGAACACTTAACAATCATACAAACTATCTTTACATTGAAATGTATTAATAAGAATTGTTGCAATAAGTATTTATGTAATCAGCAGGCAGCGACAAGGTTATTGATATTTCCAGTTTTGTTTATTTATAAAAGGTTTTAGAGTTAAGGCACAGAATAAGTAATAGTACTGTTAAGGCTCGATATAAGAATAATTCTACTGTCTGAAATTGGAAATTTATTATCCACTTTTGTTGTTGACTATACCTATGACATCATAGTATCTAATTACGTATAAAGACTAAATTTCACATAAGGGTATTAATCCTTGTTACATCCTTAGCTTTGGGTTCCTTATTTTGACTTAATGAGGGTATGAATGAAGGTATGAATGAATTAATGAATGATCATTATCATTCATATTTTATTTGCACGAAATACTTATCATTCACCTTTTATTTGCACGGAATACAGTACATTACAGTTACAGTAGTATACAGTTGTTACAAAGCTGCCTGAGCTTAGCGTATTTCACCAAAATTGAGATGCAAAAATTTTAGGAATATCGACTGCAGGCAGTCTGATCATCCAACCCTGTGAGGGAAGCCTGCACCTGCCAGAGCCTTGCTCGATAACCAGGGGTGTACCGGCTAGCACGTAAAGTTGACTAAGTTAAAAGTGCAAGCTCCGAAGTCTTGATGCCGCATAAACCCCTAAATTTGAATTTTATCATGCAAATGAAGTAGGAAACAAAAGGCAGCTGATATATTGTGCCTATGATATTGAGAAACACATTCACTTTAGCAGCTTTACTTAGCAAATATTTACTATAGATTCAATTGCAGTAAAACATATTTGCAATCCATTACAATGTAATATCTCAGATGTATTTATTCAAGCATTCTATTGTTGCGAATGTTGCGATGACAAGAAACAAGTCGTGGAAAAACCAGCAGATGTTTCTATAATTTCCAAAAGCTAAGTAAATAAAATAATCACATCACGTGGATCACAATGTGTCATTGACGATGGTGAATTGAGAATGGAGAATTTCCATTAATTAACATATAATTGTATGGAAGTGGTTAGAACCGAGATAGGCTGTCATAAAAACTCTCGACACTTTTTCAATTTCCAAAAACAACGCGAGGATTTTAGATTAAAGTTAGAAATTGCAACCAATACAATATAAGCTATATTATTATAATAAGGCATAAAAAGTCATAACATTGTCAATTTAAGTGACGATAAACATATCAATATCAACCATGCAGAATGGTATATAAATCTGCCATGAAACAATCAATTGCCTATCGCAGTCCACTGCTGGACATAGGTAGGCCTCTCCCAATATTGGAAGGCTTTGGCCGACTGTTTCCACCTGCGCTTAGTCAAACACAACAGCCTATAGAATAGAATGCCAAATGTATGGGATTTGACGTATATGACAGGCGTCAACTAATGTCAAAACTGCCAAATCCTATACATTTGTCATTTTATTCCATCATACGCCGAGCAACGAATTGCCACTTGTCTAGGGGGCAGAACTGCAAACTGCAAGCAAGGGACATACGGAAAAGTCGTATTAGCGCCTCGTTTTTTCTGTATATTATACGCTCAGACTAAAAGAATTTCTTTTAGTCTGAGATTATACATTGTGTGTATTAAATAGACGCCTCGACGCGTGGACGAAGTCATGAACTTTTAACACATTAAACACACACATTGATACGGCAGGATTCAACCAAGTACCTAAGTCCATCCTATGCTATGCTTATTCTACTTTTTTTTACTGGCCGTCTCGTCTGTCGGACAATACTGTTCCAAATTCAAACGTTCATAGACTCTTTAAATTGCTCGTTATTCACTCTTCAATTCTATGCTTGTTAGTCTGACGTCTGTTCTTGGTGTACATTTGTACGCATTATATGGTTTGCGCCTGAGTGGAATCCGAGCGCGAAACTTATAAATTGCACGTAACGCCAATTACATGCGATTATATTTTATTATTGCAGAAATCGGCAGATCTCCTTCTTTGGACGTGGTGTTAAAATTGCATCTACGAGTAGCTACATTATTATTTGCACATCGTGTTTTAATGAATGCTAATGATATCGTTTTATATTTTGTAACTTATAGAGGAGGAAATCAATGGATATATGATAATCATGAAAATATAAATAATGTTTAATAATAACTACCTACCTACTACTTTTTAAATTAGCTAGTGTCAACAGCTGTTTTTCTAGAAGATAATTACGCAAATTAGGTAAAATATTACTTAAATATATTTCAGTTCCATGTTAATAATAATTTAGAGGTCAGCAATGAAAATAATTTTCGAGTTTTTTTAGGACACGTCAATATGACTTCACCTTGCCTAATGGTAAGTAAAAGGCAGTCTCAGGTGAGTTGAACTTAATTAATCGAATTAAACTTTAAATCATACAACGTAACTTTTCTCATGGCGATCTTTTAATTTAAAGTGAGGGATCACCATGAGAAAACATGCGTTGTATGATTTAAAGTTGTGAGTGAAAGCCAGTCAAATAACTGTATCAGGTCTTATGGTATGCGGAAGATACCCACATTATTTTCATCCTAAACAGAGAAAAATAGTATCTTAGTATAAGATACAAACAGTTACAATACTGTCATATAAATACCTATCGCAGTTTCCCATACAACTCCATTGTGTTCAAGCAATGTCAAACGGCCTGGTAATCTTTATACAAAAAAACTAGAACGCTACAGATAAGTTTGCAACTGTTTACCCACGGCTTCGTACTTGCCTCATGCTAGGGATCAAATGAAACGAACTAAACGTGTTGAAATTATCAAAGGTATAAGTATATTGCAGTCATCAGACGCTTTAATGACGCATCGCCTAATGTCACCATTGGGTTGTCGAGGGCAGATGGCAGTCGCTTCACAGAAAATATCGAGGTCCAGCCAATCTGCAGTTAAGACTGGTAAAGCGGACCCCAGACTCCGAGGTGAAAGCTTCGGATGCGACTGGGAATTAACGCTAGGATGAAGAGTTATCAGACGCTTTTGATGGATTGCAGCGACGTGCAGTTCGTATCATTGTGATCCTGAGGTTACTATCACCTTGGAACCTCTGCAGTTGTGTAAAGACGTTGCCTCTCTGGCCGTGTTCTACCGCCTTTACCACGGCGAGTGTTCTGAGGAGCTATTTCTACTGATCCCATCCCCTTTATTCCTGCCCAGAACAACTCACTCAACACACTGCAAGCAAACACGGCTTGCGGTGTCACCCACATACTATGGAATGTGTGTGCTGTCAGCGTAGAAGACAAGCAGGATAAAGCCTTTGGTCTTCCCACTGATAGCATAAACTTCTCCAGTGAGTTCTGGCTATCCTACTCACGCACAACACGAGAACTTCAAAGGGCTTTTGATCTATCCTTTAGTTTATTTCAATGAGATTTAATTTCTAACTGGAGTTTACACTATCAGTAATGCGTTAATGGCACTATTGATGGTGATGCCGTATGGTGACCGCTTACCACCGTGTGGATTGCGTGCAAAAAAAGATTATTCGTTAAGGTCACACATGTGAATGTCGTTATTACAATTTAGCAAGATATTTTGCTGTTCAAATGTTGTTAAAGCAAGAAGAATAGGATAATAAAGGCAAGGCCACACAGTATACGAGATTTTTATTTAATAAAATTGTGTCAGCAAGAAGCGAGATGGCGCAACAGTTACTAATAGGTACGTTCATATGACAACGTACTAGCGTCATACTGTGGTATTAGTATAATAATTATTTTTCCTTTATTTGAATAGTTAGCATAATAAATGCTTCAAAATTTCATTCAAATATTAAATACTATTAGTACTTAGTTAGTATTATTGCACAATACTATATCCTAACTGGAGAGCCAATCGACTACAATATGGAGTTTTTCAAAAAGGGCATTAGGGTTTTTTCAGGGCCGGCAGCGCGACTTTGACGCCCCTGGTGTTGCATACGTCCATAGGCCACGGTAACCGTTGAACGACTTCAGCAGAATGGAATGGAATGAATGGCCTGCCTTCGTTCATAGGCAATTAGTAATACAAAGGAAACGTATTAACACATCCTACCGAAAATCACAGGCTAACTATGATAAGAGTAATAATTAGAACGAATAAATAAGTAAGTGTGTACACTGTACATCAGATGAATAATTATGGCTAGTATACAGCCACTTTTGTACCTAAAAAAAAGTAGTCTACACGTCCTGCAAGACGTGGTTAATCGTGATTAAGAGCATCTTTTAAGGCCTTGATCTATTCAACTGGTTTGTAAACCGCATATCGTAGATGGAAGACGAGTGTTGACCTCTTCTGTGTGTACGAGACCTTGAAATTTAAAAAAAACAATAGGTATGATAAAAACATGACTGGTTTCTCTCTGACATATTTCTGTTAATATGTAAATGGAAAACCCTTATTTCTATGAAGACTATATTTGTCGATGACGTCTGTATGGAATTAAGATGGTATACAAGGATAACATTATAACAAAATTAAATTTGTTTATCGTATCTTAATATCTAAAAATTAAACAGCTGGCAAAACCCCGAGGTTACAATATATAAAGACAGAATAGAGGCTCTAGGTAGCGGAGTCATGGATTTCCCATCACAAATTGAACATAGAAATACCATAAAAAAATACACAAAAAAATCTTGAAATAGCAGGATGTTCATTGCGTCCGATTCGTAATAATGTAGGTGACCTTGTCCCTGCTTCTCTTTCTCTCATTTTCCCATTCTACCTCTTTCTGTCTCTTTCCCTAGTTAGCAAATAGCCCGTACATATATAAATGCGTTGTGTGATTGTTTGTAACCTGAATAGTATAAGAAAATAATAGAGTTACAAACTTAAATGGTCGTGTTCTAAGATTTTAGAGCTTCAGTCGACGAATGACGCTGAAATTGTGGCAAAGCCAGACAGCAAACATGAGACATTTACAGCATCCCAATGATGTACTAAGCAAAGCAAATGATTCACTTTCACTGTCATTAACAGGACGATTTCGATAAGCAGCCGGGCTGAAGGCGAAGTCGGTAATAAAATAACCCATCTGTAAACAACAAACGATTAGACCGACCGACTTCGAAACCCTTTATAGAAGTCTGTAAACGACTTCCGAATGTACACTAGTCTTAAAATGGGTTATACATAGGAAGTAATGCATGTGATGTAAAGCATAATCCTAGTGGTGAAACTATAACATCAAATGAGACTATGCCTTTATTACCAATTTAGCAGTATGTTTCACATAACCTTGATAGGAAGATGTGTGTTCATAAGTGCACTCGCATTTTATTGTAAGGAAATTATTATTGGCCTTACAGAGTTATGAAGTTCGGAAGGTTATGACCAGTTACGACAATACAATACCTTGAGAAGACGAAGGAAAGATGGGTATTTAAATTTTGTAAACACCATCAAATATTTTAGAATGATTGAGAATGATGCATTGCAAAGAAAATTCACAAGTTTTCGTCTTAGGGGGTCAAATGGCTGTTACTCCCATAAAGGGAATCCGGGAAGGGAAGGGAAAAACCACATCATGGAAAGGAGTACAAGTTTTACAATCAACTCGGACACAGAACATGATGACGATGGCTTATGGAGATCATATTTATGATCTACATAAGACTACTACATGATATAAAACCGATCGCATGACAAAACCGCCTACAGTTTTGTCATGCAATCAGTCCTATTTATCGTCAATTACTATTAGCTATTAATACTTGACTAACGACTGTTATTAATTATGTAATATATAAACAGGATTTGTATTGAAAGAGTGCTATGCAAAGGTGACGAAACGGCTTATTTCATTGAAAACTCACGAACAATACTGACCCCAAATCACGTATCAATTATGAAATAATAATACAGAATAAGTAAGTATTAACCATCGTCTCTGACTGGTTAAAGGGTACGCTTTTATATCTAAGAAGACTCGTTATTACATTTTTGTGGGTTGCAATCGTATTTTGACATTTGCCGCGTTACTTAAAAATTAAATGTCGGGTAATGGTGTAAGCGGGTACGGAGTAAGAATATAGTGGAGATTATTTCACCCGGTTAATAACCAGAGAGGTATATTGTATATCAGCCCGTTTAGACGTATATGAAACGTATTTTGACGTTTATGACATTATGTTGACGACTGTCATATACTGTCAAATCCCTTACATTCATCATTCTGTTTTTCAATACGTCTGCCAAAGAATTTGTCTCTTGTATAGTGGGGCTGGCCACCTAGCCTAGGATACATTAAAATGTATACATGTATACATTTATGCTCACGCTTAATTCCTTCCGGGGTAGGAAGAAAGAACAACCCGAAAATTTATATCCACGAAAATATTTAGGTATATTTTCGCACCAAAGCCCCAAAGGACCCCAAGATTCAACGGGTAGTGCATACTGTGTGATAATAATAACCGATAGAAACTTCATCCATTCCATCCATCCATCATCCGAATAGCATCCATTAGTCATTATGTTCTCTATACGATTTATCTAACGCTTCTGTATAAATAATAGGAAAAACATTTTTATTCAAATAGTTATTTATAATTCATAAATAAATAATTCAAATATTTTGAATAATTCAAAAGATACGAATCTGGGCAATATCAAATAGTTTATTATTCAATGCCACGCACTCGGCAGTATATATAACAAAATCTTTTGTCCGAATATTCGGAATCGAAGTAAAGATTGCCAAATTGTCACCTTCACCTTCGCGATATTCTAAACTCATAAAACTAGTCTAAAACAGTGGTTTTGGTTCGTTCGTCTAAAATGTCAGGGCCGACAAATCTAGGTCTAATTCCTACGCATCAGAGGATACGTGACAAGCTAAAACAGACAGTAATGACTTAATGAGGCAATGTTCACTTAATGCGGTTTATTAGATTGCTTGCCATTAAATTTTGAGCTAAATCAAAATAATGAACTCGCAAACTGACCGGTTGATTTCTGAAATTGATGGAAATTGTACAAAATTATTCCCATTACTGCAACTTTAACTGTGGTGCAAAACTTAGAAGGTATAATTAGAATAAACTGGACGTCAATAATTTATTTATAATGTTGAAAATAAATGAATTGAATTGATTTAGAAAAAAGCAAGTTTTATTACTTTTATTACTGTTATGATTATGTCAGCTGCGTCATTCATCATAAGCATAACATAACATACTACATAGTGCCACCTATGGTAATTAGTATAATAATTAAAACATAGCTCTACGTCATAAGAAACATATTAAAATTACCTACTTCCGTTAATTACCTTAAGGTAATTGTTATTATCATAACATAACTAATCAAATAATTCTACACATTTTTTATTTTACCTTCATTTAATTAAATCTTCATAGTTTCTATAAATGTTATAAAAAAAGAAAACAAACATTTCAATCGATTAGAATCACGTCGAATTCGATTGCAGTTATTTTCGTCAGTTTCGAATAAATTCGACGGATCGAATGACGAATGATGCAATGTTTCGTTTACTAATTTTACAGGAACTAAATATTTAATGAACTACTAATCAAAAGTTACTGCTATAGTCATCGGCTTATATTTTGACCATAAATTTGTGGATTTAAGTTCCTCCGGTGCCGTAGCACCACGTGCTATTTCTCAAAAGAAACCCAAAAAAGGCACATAGATAATAAGTATAGAGTAGACTTTATGACGTGATTTAATCCTAGTCGCATCGGAAGCCTTGGAGTCTGGGATCCGCTTTTTTCAGTCTAACTGCGGTTTGGCTGATCTTCAATATTTTCACTTTGTGATTAAGTGAGGTCCAGAAAATAGCACGGTAACTATACAAACCAGTCGTCCGCCTACCACGATCGTGATTTAGGAAGACATAGTCAAATAACACCCACATAAATGCAGATATATTAGGTAACTAACACCAGTTTTTTTTTGACATAGCCACAGAAGAGATAATAGTACTAAACATAGCTAGAGAATACCTGCAAAGGGCGAGCATTTTATTTTTTTATTATTTTATTTTATTAAGTACTTGTATATTAATAGTTGAGATTTGAAATACTTAACGATGTTGTTAAAGGCATATCATCATCCGTGATTTCCGTGAATAATTTTACATGCTCTTGGGGCCTATTATGTTGTTATAATAATATTTAGGCACTAATAAAAAATTGTTACACAGCTGGGTTATTATCTATTGTTATTTATGTGATTTTTAACACGATTATATTTACATCTTGTTAAAGATGTAAATCATAATTTATGTTTATTACACCTATATACACGTATATTTCCTTTTAACATAAGAAATAGGTAAACTTAAGTATAGCTTAATTATATGATCGTACAGTCAACGATAAAAGTGACTTAACTAATTCATAGTTTTAACTAAGTCAAAGTGTTTGATCACCTTAACTTTTAAACCGATCATAAAATAATTATTTTATGATCGGTTTCAAAGTTTTGTTCGGTTTGTTTATAATAATAAACAAACTATGAAATATATTAACTTTATCCTCGGGGGATTCTAAAACTACTTATACATTAATTAAAAAATCCATTATTACATGCATTCCAATGTAAAGGATTTGTAAATATTTTGTGTTAATCAACTTCTGTCGTTGACTGTACCTTCATAGAATGAGGTAAATAAAATAACTTAATAATATGATCATTGGGTTTTAAGTATTTCCCTATCATAAAAAAAAAACGCGAGAAGTCAGCGTGACGCAATTAAAGGTATTATTAAAACTGCACAGTGGTCTAAATATACGGAAGCATTGGACTAAAACGTGATATTGTGATTAGCGCGCATCACGTTTATGAATAAATTCAGGTGAATTTACATATATTTTTTCTAATTGATCTGTTGCTGATATGACAAAGCCTACTGCGTCGCAACCTCGCAACTCGCAACGTTAAAAAAAGTTAGTTATGAACTGACGAATCTTTTTGTTTCTTGTTCGTGAGTGAGGCCTTAGCCTTGGCTGCTCAGCCAGCCAGTATAACACAAATCACCAGGGTGATTTCTTCCTCTTCTAATGGGCGTCCATTACTTTATTTTCTATAGGACGTCAATTTTTATTATTAATTTTGTCTTTGAATGTAACTCTAGCTTCAAGGTATTTAATCACATAAGTCTTAAACGAGTATTACTTTTATATAATGCTCAATTAGCTGTAACATTGGTTAGTATGCTATAGGTATGTACTAAGAGCACTAGTAACATGACAACAGGTTTTTTTTTCATGGTGCTTGCAACAGCGCCGAAATATCGGATACTCGAAACAATAAATGGTAAATATCCCGATAGTTCTAATAGTAACAGGTTTTTTAATTACCTATATTACATACACCGCCGTAATTCGAAGTAAGTGTATGTTGTATAAAAATTAATAATGTAATAAAATAATAGTGTAATGAAGTGTCTATTATTAACAAATTGACTAGGTGTGTATGGTTTAGTTTAGTACATTGTGGTATCAAATGTACAACAAAGTAATATACAAAAGTGGTTGTCCTTGTGTTAGTGGACACACTTGACGTGCCATATTGAAGTGGTATAGGTAGCGACCGGGTTAATTAGTGCGAACTCTGTCACCCATGCTTAATTTTTGCATCGCATCCGTAAAATACAGCTTCATAGCTATTATTTAAATGAGATCACGATAGTGAACTGGCAGTAGATACGAAACGAACACGATGTTTGATAAGAGGTCTAACGAGCGCTAAAGTATAAGCGAAATCTAACTTTAAAGGGCCAAACTTTAAAGAAGTCCAAAGGTTCGTGTAGTTCTAGATGGCGTAAAATCTTTGAGCCTAAATTTTTAATAAGCTAGGAAGAGTTCTCATACCCAGGCCAATTTAAATTATGATGTTCACTGTCATTTAATTTGATTTTCAAACACTCACATTCATAGCAACAACTAGCCTAGTTGCACAGTGGGCTAAATGAAAGGATCAAGGTGTACCTATTGCCCTTGATCCATGATACATTAAGTATTTACTAGTGTAAGCTGTTTTGAATTATTTCGGATGGGGGATCTTGAGACTTGGTTGTCCTAGCGGCGTCTATAGTCTTGATCCGGCACTAGTCTCAACTGTCTATTTAATAAAATAGTTTTGAAGTGCATATAAATCGTAGGAATGCGCCGGCGCATCACATTACATACATTAAACTTGACACAATGATATGTAATGCGTGTTATAAAGCCAAGGACAGCACCTTTCACTGCAACTACTGACATATAGATGGACAAACGCATTTTTTATTTGTGTAGGCAAGGCCGCGACAGGTGGAATAATATCAATTGTTTAATAGATAGCTTTGACTATGTTTGATATACATATCTATATAAGCGAAATACACACTGATTAATCACGAAATCTCAGAAACTATAACACCTAAAAACTTGAAACCTGGCAGGTAGGTTTCTTATAGGGTGTAATATCTGCTGAGAACGAATTCTACGAAACCCACCCCCAATGAGTTATGTATAATGACCTCCAATGTACGAAGTCGCATGCGGCCGCTAGTCTGGCAACATGAACCAAATCGAAATGTCAGGTTTAGGTTTTTTTAAATGCAATTATCTACACCAAATAAAGGTGGGCCACCAATAAAAGGCTATTGGATGGGATGGTTGTACTCTTAATATAAGTGTGTATATTGTATATATGTGTGTACATAATATTGTGACTATTATACAAAGTTAAATGTAATAAAATTGTGTGATAAACAAATGAGCAATACTGACCTTCAAATATTAGGTCTACACAAAAGTTGCATGACACACTGGCCACTGGGCTTCCTTTTCTACTTTAAGGTATGTTTCACTTCACAAACCTAGCTGCACTGCCTACACTGTGTATTCTTTGACATTCAAAACACAACTGCCGTCATAATTATTAGGTGTCCTCTGTTTTTATGAACCAGTTAGTTAAAACCATAATCTTAACCTATTATCTATTTAAATTTATTATAATAATACGTCCATACTATTAATAACAATAAATAATCTTATTATTGGATCATAAATTAATAAGATTCTTCCTCAAGAGGAATGCTCACAAAGGTGAAATAGACATCATAATAATATGTTACAATAATTTTAAAAGCTTTTAAATAAAATGACGGACTCGCAGTTCGAAGCGACTCACAATTTCACGGTTTTTAACCACCGAGGCTACTAATCAGCGGTCAAGGTCAGACAGAACAGGTCATGACACCCATGACATACACAGACTATAAATTAAAAAACTCACAAAGCACTACGCTTTGGCAGTAGATAAATTAGTAAATTATTTACTGTCAGAGCATTATAGATTTATCAGGCCACACTGCCACACCATTTAAGACCTGGAATTCCGTGAAAAAGCATCTGATGAGGCTGTGAAGCTGAGTGCCACCATTGTAACATGGTACGTGTCTATAATGGTGACCCTCTTTTCGGAGACTTTACCTTTAGCTTACCATCAGGCGAGGTGAAGACAAATTGACGTAAAAAAACTAGAAATACTGGATAGCTGCATTGTTAGAGAGCCGCGCATTTTAAATTACACTTTTGCTCAAAATTTATCGTGGGAGTTTTTTTTGCGTTATCTAATATGTTAGGAAGGATATACTTAACACATTTATTTAATTTTATTGTGAGAATCGATTTGATAGACTTCAAAATCCCACGGCACAGCACTATAATTAATTTCAATATCACAGATTAAATAAATGCAGCAGGAGATTTTTTTTTCACTACGGAGACGAACTATTAACATGCCTTAGTCGTTCAAAAATAGAATTACCCGCCAAAAATAGTATCATCGCCCCTGTGTTTCTCGAAATGTGATAAATAACATCCTTTTATATTAGAAACATTCTTGTGATTTGTCATAAGATCCAAATATTTAAACTGACTCACAGTTCGAATTAGAGAGATGCTGTTGGGAAATAGATGATTCTGTTATGGCTATTACTTTAGTACTCTGTCCTACCTACTAATCTGTGCTTGGTTAAACTGTAAATGTTATTGATGGCAATAGGTTCATCTCTAATACGCCTCTGCTCTCCGCTTCAAAACGTAAATAACGTCGTACGTACATTTCTGAAGCAAACATGAGCATTGTATTGTACATAATGTATGTTATGTACTTACATAACAATGTACTCAGGACTCATTCATTTCATTCATTCTACTCAGGACTGTCTACGTAATTTGAAGATAATTAAATCAATTCCAATACTGTAGACCTGTGCCAAAATGACATATCTCTTGCTAAAGGACAATAATATCGTTAACATAAGGTTATGGGGCTTTGGCCTTTGGCAGAACCATCGTTCATTCATCCTTATACGAAAGGCCAAGCGTCGAGTGACACACTTTTGTGGGTGATGACACTATTGCAGTATTTAGTATGAGGCTGTTGCATCTTTTTGGTAGCAGCCTGATGTTTAAATGTGAGATTTTTTAATCTCAGACCTGTAATCTGTATTAATAACTAGAATACAAGCATATTAATGTCATCAATACTCAAGATTTTATTCTTCTACTTTCGTATCGATAGCATATTAAATTGTCTGTCCAGTGTGCCAATACCCTAATGGCGTTTTCGGAGGCGCTCATGAGTACCTCCGATCTACATGGTGTTTGAGCATGCAGCATACGTTAGTAGGTGCATCATAGTCTGTAGAGAAACCCCATTCAACTGCATGTCCGCACCATCTAAGAATCCCCACCTGTACTGGTTTTCTTTGCTTTGACCGATCTGTGTCCGAAGTCTGTGTAAAGACTTCCAGAGAATGTCCATACAGTCCATATCCAGGGGGAGATTCTCTGAAGGTGGGGTGCCCGGCACTTCTTGTAATAGTCACATCCTTACCACTGAGCCATCGAGCACGAGGCAGTATAAATGATCACTGTGATGTTATTTAGAAAACTACATCCGTTACTGCTAAAATCTGGAAAAGGAAACAGTAACGCATAACATGCACATTAAATAGACGATTCTGTTAAATACACATGTAATTAATCAGTTAAGTAAATTGAAATTTAAATAATTTACTTCCTCTCAATAAATATTTAGTTTTGTTATTAGTTTTATGATAATTTTCCCATTGACGGCAGGTCAGAAGTACTCGAAACCGGCGGGCTTGCATGAATAGATTAATAACAGTAGAAGAAGCTCGTGAAGTATGTAAGGATAGAGTTAAATGTCGGGCTGTTGTCTCTACCTACCCTGAAGGGAAATAGGCGTTAATTTATGTATGTATTTATAGTTAGGTAATTTACTTCAAACAAAAATTTAAAAGTAATTTCCATAGATTTCTATTTTAATGAATGAGCGATTAGTAATGTACACACGGCCAAGGACATAAGTATACACCTTTACATGTTACACTTATCTCCCTGGCCGTGTGTACACAATACAAATCGCCCATTCATTGTATTCTTCACTATCTATAAAGTTGTATGAAAAGGTGTAGGTATACTTATATCGTTTGTCGACTGTTTGTTCATATATGCGCTTGCAATAGGTTACTCACATATTGCTGAGGAAAACGTTGAGGAGGATAATTAGGAAAAAAAAACAATGAAGGCCTCTGATAGTGTGACTATAGAAATTCAACATAGTTACTGCCACATAAAGTATGTGTAAGTGGAGATGAAATGGATTAAAATTATAATTATTATTATTACTAGCTGACCGGCGAACTTCGTACCACCATATATTTTTCCGCCCAAGTGGAAATCAGTTCCCATTCCCGTTGCACGTTCTATTCAAATTTCCGTGTGTCCCGTTCCCGCTGCATCTACTATTAATTTATTTATACAAACCTTGGCCTTACAATAAAAAATACAAAAACAAAATGGTGCAGTCGTTCGGAAGTTATGCGGGTACATACCTACATTTGGAGATTTCATTTTCGGGATCCTTGGAGAGATTTTTTTTTTTTTTATATATATATTAGAAGTTCCTCACCTTCGAATTTTCCTTAGAGAAAAAAAAAGTATGCTATGTCCTTCTCCTGGTTCTAAGCTACCTCCCCATCAATTTTCAGCCAAAGCAGTTCAGCGGTTCTTCAGTTAAAATAGTGAACATGACTTTCTTTTATATATTTAGATAAAATAAATTTTCATTTGTTTTCAATGTTGAAAACCCTAGATCTGGATTCACCTAGTCTTAATATAATTTAAACCAAAGGGTGTAATACATCTGAGCTAATCCAGCGGGATGAGCGTGATGTGAGGTTAATTTGAAACAGTATACTTAATCATAATAAATGATGTCTTCTTGCAGTCGTACAAAAAGTTTAATTATGTAAGTAGCGCTAATGCAGGTTCAGTGTGAAATTATATTGCATTGTAACTGGTTTTTGTGCAGATGGAGAGATTGTGTTTAATATGTTAGCAAATCGAGCCGGTTGTAACTATTTAGCATATTATGTAGTACTTAAAAGTTAGTCTAAAATGTTAGTCGGTCTATATAATGCCTATTTAAACAGTTACTTATTGACCTATACTATACAATACATATAGATACGATTGGTACATATTTATTAATCGCGGTCCCAAGTATTAGTCTTATCTTATTATTTTGCAATGTACTATACCGCGTAGTAAATAGTAAAATAATAAACAAAGTACCTACTCAAAATACTTTGGTTTTCCCTCTTCCTGTTTTCCGATTGTTATGGTATTCGGTACATACTTTTAGTTGAGACAATAATACATTATTAAATAATATGTAGTAGAATTTGGGCCACCCCAACTCCTGCCATGCGGTGTCGTACAAGGCGACTAAGGGATAGGGCTGTTAAACATCAGACAGATATACTCGTATACAGCCACGACTCAGCCTCAGATACATGGCTCGAGTCAACAACAATGTCCGGAATACGGCAATAGGCTCACCCCCTATTACGTGACAGTGCAATGATTGGTGAAATGTGGGTGTTAATTCACCTCTGCCTAACCTTCCGGGTATGAAGGCGTGATTGTATGTATGTATGTAATGATGTATGTATGTAAATAATACAGTGGTTACCGTGACCTATGGACAAGTGCAACACCGGGGGAGTCACACTTTTGCTACCGACCCTGTGAAAGCAGAGAGATTCAGTGCCGTCAGCGCAGAAGACAAGCAGGACAAGCCTTTGGTCTTCTAATTGACAGCACAAAACTTCTACAGTGAGTTCGGGCTACACTACCCTTTGATTAGGTGTACGGCCGAGAAAGCAAAGGGAAAGGGCTGTTTAACATCAGACAGATAATATACAGAGTCAAGCATACACTAGCTACACTACCTTTTAATTAGGTGTACGGCCGAAAAAGCAACCTGAGCCAGAGCCAGACTCTCGTTCGTTTTTAGAGGGGCCCTTATACACCTCACAATTATTGCAAGAAATACTTAACGGTAAAAGTTAAAAACAACTTTTTAAAAAAAGCAAGTTTTTTTATATTGATTTGACTTCGCAATGCCGATTTCAAGGTGCACTTATAAATGCCGGCCACATTTCATACTAGACTAGGTACATACAAAGCTGGCTGTACATATTTTCTCAATGTTTGGGGTATTCCCCTGAAATGTTGTTTATCTTAGAATAGCGTTTTATCAAGGTATTATAAGGCTTAAAAATCGGGGGAATCAAGAACAGGGGTATTCGCAGCTAACCCCAATATTTTACCAATATTGTTCTGTTCTCAGAAAATTATAATTACAACGATAAGTTTTTCTCTGCACCACCTTTGGTTGACTGGTAGAGAATGCCTGTAGCATTAAGTCCGCCTATGTACTTGTGCATGAAGTTTAATAAATAAATAAGTTTACATCAACCTCGCTAGGTCAATGTTTCGACAATTATTGTCGCTCACATTGACAGGCTCAACGTGTACAACCGTCATAAAACAAATTAAGTCTCATTGCGTTACGTAACCTACCAACATTTCACACCAAAAAAGGTACCTTGAAAATTTATATTTTTTAAACACAAGCCCAAGAAGGAACACAAAAAAAACAAATGGTTTTTATTTCTTTAACATTCCTTCATGTTTTAAATTCATGTCATGTGTTTCTTGTACGTGTGAACATGCCGTTGTCTGTCAAAACTCTTAGTGGTTTGTTCAACACTATTTGACCATATAATAGGGCTCTTAATATGCAGACTACTAGGAAAGAGCGAAATTCACGCAACTTTAATTAAGTTAGCCAAGTTTTGTTGCGCTGGCTGCGTTATTTTGCAAGAGTAAGGTTTCAGTGATTTAAATAAATTCTTTATAGTAGTGCGAAATGGAAGATGGAGGCAAACCTCTTTTGTACCTTCTAGACTTTATTTAAAAACTAGCTTTTGCCCGCGGCTCCGCCCGCGTGGATGTCGGTTATCGCGACCAAACATAGCCTATGTCCTTTCTCAAGGTCTAACCTACCTCTATACCAAATTTTATCAAAATCGGTTCAGCGGTTTAGTCGTAAAAGTGAGACAGACAGACAGACAGACAGACAGACAGACGGTAACCTATTGAAATATCGAATTTCTGTTACCCGAATCTTAAAACCCCGAAAACGGTTGGTAGAACTTTTAAAAGACAGATGTAATGAATGACAACTTTCTATAATTCCGTTTTTCATTTCCCAGATAAATCAATTACCAGGTGCACTAAAACCAAATTTTCAAATAGCTTTTTTTTGTTTCCCTTATTGTCATAATCCAAATATAGTTATACCAGATTCTCAAAATATTTTTTTTTTGTTTCCCATCGTACCATTTACCAAATTTTCATAATCGTTTTATTTGGTTCCCATACATTCGTATTCCAGCTAAACTATATACAAGTATAGTAAAATTCAGTAAATTTATATGATTCATTTATTAGGTACAGTAAGTAATTTAGAAATTAAGGTACATTAATTTAGAAATTTCAATGTCGAAATTATTAAAATTATCGTTAACACTCCGACTCAGTGCAATCCGATTCGGATAGGTTAGGTTTTTATTTTTATTTTTTATTTATCCCTGTACGGAATTTTATACGGAAAAATTAACAGTTTAACCCTTAAATTATTGGTTTGAAAGGTCAAAAATTGTCACAAAAAAGTTAGTGAAAGAAATGAATTGCCGCAAATCCGACTTCACGTAGTCTTGTTTGCCCTACCCCTAGAGTGTTATTTAAGCCCGCGTAGGCGCGGAGGGGCGAGGCGGCCCACGAGCTGAGGAGCAGGTGGTTACAATGGCCGCCGCCGCGGCTGAGGCTGGCCGGCCCAGCCGGCCAGCAAGCCGAAGCTGCGGTGGTGGGCGTTACAACCATCTGCGACGATAAGCTCGTGTGGGGCCGCTGGAGCCCCGCAGCGCCGGAGCTGTGACAGAAACGATGCTTGCTGCATGCTGCATGCCTGATACTTGCTGCATGGTAAATGCCTGATGTTTGCTGCATGCTAAATGCCTGATGCTTGCTGCATGGTAAATGCCTGATGCTTGCTGCATGCTAAATGCTTGATGCTTGCTGCATGTTGCATGCCTGATGCTTGCTACATGCTAAATTCCTGATGCTTGCTGCATGCTGCATGCCTGATGCTAGCTGGTTTTAAAAATCTGGATATTGTTTGTCTGGTTATCAATTAAATGCCTTTCAAAAAATTGTGTTTTAAAATTTGGGCATTCGTGCATATGGATTACAGTCATCTGGATTTTGTGCATTTAGATTTCGTGTGTCTGGAACTCGTTCGTCTGGATTATAAAACGTCGTACAAATGAATAATTGGGCAAATGAAATTCGGAGTTGCGATTATATGGCAAATAAAACTTCGGAATTTGAAAAAACGGGATTATGAAAAAATGGCCAAACGTTTTCGGGATTATGATATTCGGAATATTAAAATTCGGGATTAAGATAGGTAACCCAGACAGACAGACAGAGTTACTTTCGCATTTATAATAATAGTAGGGATGTAAAAGTTATTTTTTTTTGGAATTTGATCGCGATGGAATTTAGAACTACTGAATGAATTTTGATGCGGTTTTCATAGTTAGAACGGTTTTATAAAAAAACTAGCTGCCCCGGCGAACTTCGTACCGCCATATTTTCGGCCCGCGTGGTATTCAAATCCCGTTCCCGCTTTACCCTTATCACTTCACTTAGGGGTTTGAAAAATAGATGTTGGCCGATTCTCAGACCTACTCGTAGAAGGGTGAAAATTGAGGATTGTATGTATTTTTGTATGTTGTATCATAAAAAAATAGAAATTAAAAATTTTGTCTAAAAAATAAAAAAATAAAATTTAGGGGTGGACTACCCCTAACATTTAGGGGGATGAAAAATAGATGTTGGCCGATTCTCATAGATACCGGATAAGCACAAAAAATTTCATCAAAATCGGTCGAGCCGTTTCGGAGGAGTTCGATTACGCACATCCGTGATAGAAGAATTTTATATATTAGATATATACCACATAGGTGGCAGGCAGACAGCACACGGCCAACTTGATGGGCAGTGGTTACTGCGGCCTAAAAAATATATTACATATTTTTTTGGTTCTCTATTTTTATTCCTACAATTTTATGTCATAATTTAACATTGCATAATGTTACTTGTCCTAACATTATTTACGCATAATACTCATTTATGGCAAATGAGTATTATGCGTAAATAATGTTAGGAAACTTCTTAATCATAATTTTTTTAATCCTATTTACTATAAGCATAATATTTTATAAGCATACTGTCCCAAAGCATAAGTTTACTTAAGCATAACGACGCGTAACCATAACTATTTTAAGCATACAAATTATATTGACTAAATAAAGTTCTACATGGTTATAAAAAAAAATAACCACGAAGGCCTAATGCGGGAGCTTCGCTCCGCTCCGCTCCCGCATTAGCCTTCCAACCTAATCTATCCAAGTCGGAATCAGGGGCTTTCTCAATAAATCTGCCAAATAACTATTAGACAAATTAACAATATGCTTTACAACTTTATGCATATCAAAGTTATGAATAAAAACATTAGGATATACAATATTTATGCTTAATAACATAGTATGCTAAAAACCAATTATGGCACATTATTATTATGACAAAGAAAATTATGCCTAACTTGTTATGACAATTTAAATTAGGACAAAAAACATTATGAGAAAAAATGGAATCCCTATTTTTTTTACCGCAATATTTTGCTTAGAGCCAATGACAAAAAATCACGATAAGCAACACGCGGGTGGAGCCGCGGGCATCAGCTAGTTGAAAATCGCCTTCACCCCCGCACCCCTCTACCCTTACTAATTCCATCACGAACTATGACGAAATTTTCTGTTTTATATTACTATTCTGGAATGGAGGATGTGAAATCGTTCTCAACTATCTTTAGAGATTAAATCATTTCGGATGTAAGATTCCTTGCTGATGGCTATCCTAATCTGTTATGGCATCCGCCTTTCACTAATAAAAAATATGTGTACACTGTGATCAAAGGATATTAAAAAAAAATGTTTAGAGATCTACCGCTGTGTGTGTCCCTCTTTTCGTTTTCCTTTCCCGATTAACTCCAGGCATGCGCTGAGAACCTGGGATACTCATACTGTATGAAGTCGGCCTTACGATTGAGGGATCCGGAGTTCGAATCCTGGTCATTACACTACCGAATTGAACCCACTCGTATTAACGTATGACTGATATAATAAAAAGGAATAAAGTATGACCAACAATATACTGTGGTTTGACCTAGACAATCCAGTTTATCCATACTAATATTATAAATGCAAAAGTAACTGTCTGTCTGTTACGTTTTCACGTCTAAGTCACTGAACCAGTTTTGATGAAATATGGTAAAGAGATAGATTAGACCTTAGAAAAGAACATAAGCTATGTTCGTTCGCTATAACCGAAATGACGGCAGAGCTAGTAAAATTATAAAACTTCTCATTGTGAAAAAATAATCTATAATATACGTATGTGTACGAATAAATAAGATCTTAAAAGGAAGTCGAACCACCGAGGCCGTGGAGATTTACATCATTAAGTTTTAATAAGGTACGAGATGGTACGAGTATGTGTACAAAGCAATTTGAGCAACGGTCAGTTTTGTTAAGGTCACGTTAACTTCTGAGTTATTAAAGTGCAATTTCTACAATGCCAATGCACGTTTAACTAAAGTATAATCTGTTGCTGGTGATTTCTCAATCGGCAATTAGCGGATAATCGTTTACATTACATAGACGTACTCGTCTCGTACTGATTGAGATAGTTATGTACATTATTACATCAATGATCGTACCTTCCTTGGTTCTATAGTAGAAATTATCCCCCCTTTTATTTACCAATTCGCGTGGTTACCAGCAGAGCAGAATTTAGGCCCCCTCATCATTCGTACAAGACGACTAAAGAACAGGACTGTTTAACATCAGACAGATATACAGAATCATGCATGGCTCGATTTCAACAATAGTGCCCAGAATACGGCAATATAGTGAGTATACGTTATAAAATCTCCAAGACTCACCCCCTATTATTATATGTGGGACTGGATACAATGATTGGTAAAATGTGGGTGTTAATACACCTCTCCTTAACCCTCCGGGGATAAAGGCGTGATTGAATGAGTATATTATGTATATTTTATTTATACGCAAGCATTGGTACCAAGCACCCGTTCGTGAACATCCATGCGGTACACCCTGGGTAACAGAGACGGCTGTGCCTCTCTCCCATGAAGGCGAAATGCTGCCACCTGCGGTCAGTTCCGATGGAGGTAGGAGCGACCCAGTTGGGTTCTACGTGCGCAAGCCTAGAAGTGACAGGTTAGGCCGTCTGTCACTCCAGCAGAAGAAGACTAGCGTGGCCCAGCGTATGTAATGGAATCCGCTATGTCAGTCTTGTCAGTATAAGCTGTATTCTCATAAACTGCAGTACTTTTTTAGTTGAAATTAAGGATGTATTAGTGTAGTTGATTCTTTCTTGGTTCTTTTACAGAAGTTTAAAAAAGTACAAGTGTTGTATTGTCATAGGTATGTATCTTGTATAATGGAACGGAATCCTTTGTGAGCGAGTCTGACTCAAGCTTGTGCGGTAGCTCTTTATACTTGTGGAAAGTCCCAATGGCTAACACCTCACCGGAGCAAGCGGTTAAAAGGCTATGTCAGAATTAAACCTGCTAAAACCACACGATGTTTCCGCAACAATACACAATTTGTAATGAATGCTGTGTTATTATAGTCTTAAGTAGTTGGAGTGTAAAGAATGTACGTTATTCTGTTCGTCTATAATTACCGAGTAGTCTCAGCATTACAAGCGCATACGAAATTATACATGTCCTTGTATTCAAAGTCTAAAACTCGCCTCGACGACGTAATTGTCTCTGATGATAGTGTTCGTACTTTAAAAAAATAACTTTCTGGTAAACCTGCCTGTAAGGCGGGTTTCACAAAGATGTCGCCCTACTTTGAGAAACCCCTTAGGCCGTAAGTAGATAGGTACTACCACGAAGGATTCGCAAGAGGTCTGCCAAAATTACGTAATGGCAAATACTCGCCCCGACGTAATTGTCTCTGATGATAGTGTTCGTACTTTAAAAAAATAACTTTCTGGTAAACCTGCCTGTAAGGCGGGTTCCTCAACGTTTAGGCCCTACTTTGAGAAACCTTTTCGAGACAGACTACCACGAAGGGTTCGCAAGAGGTCTGCCAAAATTATGTAGGTAATGGCAAATACAGGAACCGATTGAATATTGAATCTGAGTTAAAATTAAAATTCTAAATTGTTCCATTTTCATCAATGATCATTTCAATGCTGTTCTACATTTCTTTTTTTAACCGACTTCAAAAAGGAGGAAATATTTCAATTTGCCGGAATATTTTATTTAAATAAGAAGTTGTCAAATAGTACGTACTAAGAACAGATTTTTATTGACAATCTGTCGAGAATCGAGATTCAGGACCGAATATCGTACTGGAATATGGGCCTAACAATCGTAAGAGAAATGATAAGTTTGAGAAACTCTGTCTTCAGCGATAAATCTCTCCCACTTACTACCATGAATGGCCAATCAATCATTTCTAATAAATGCCTGCCCAACGACAGGCCAATTGACCTAATATGGTCTCGTCTCCTAAATTGGCCCTTCCGTTCGTCTGCAGGAACATTGGCTGTTGATCTTTTAACCCACATTGGAGTGACAGCAATTTTTATGAGTTTGAACTGCAATAAGGGTATAAACGTGAGCTGAATGGATTGATCTAGATAGCTATCTTGGAGGATCATAGTTCATTGTCATGCGGGTTTTCGTTGACGGAATTTAAATTACTTATGTTACAGAAATAGAAGTAGCTTCACGGAAAACATCGAAGTGCAGCCGCATCGCAGTTAAACTGGAAAGCCGACTCCAACTGAGTTGGAAAAAGGCTCAGAATGAATAAGTTAGAAATAAGTAAACAAGGTGGAGGAGAGCCTATCGAGACCTTCGGAATGAGCTTCACTTGCCAAATAGTGGAACAGGCTCTAGTGCAGGCTTTGCTATAGGAATTTATCAGACGACAGTAACTCCTGTAAAAGCCAATATGTCAGAATGCAGGATGCAGTCTGGGGGTGATGATGACAGCAGAAATAGCATATCTTCTATATATAAAAATGAATCCCTATTTCCCTTGGTCACGCCATCACGCGTGAACGAATGGACCGATTTCGCTAATTCTTTTTTTAGAACATTCCTTAAAGTACGGGGATGGTTCTTACGGAGAGAAAAATTGAAAAAAAAAATTTACTGTTAGGCGGTACGAAGTTCCCGGGGTCAGCTAGTAATCAATAAAATGCTCTTTTTTCATAATCATAATATTTATTCTGTGATCCATAGATATAAAGGTCTTATAAGCTATGTCATGTGCGCTATATTCTGTTCTGCCACATGCTGCGGTATGCTGTCTATTGCGTTTCCTCGTAATATTTTCTACTATGGTACGGTTTACACCACGGATATTCTGTGGTTTTATAAATGCGAAAGTAACTCTGTCTGTTATGTTTGTCTGAACCACTGAACTGATCTTGATGGAATTTGGTATAGAGATAGGTTAGACCTTGGGAAATGACGTAGGCTACGTGTGGTCGCGATAACCGATATCCCCGCAGGCGGAGCCGCGGGCAGCAGATGGTAATTTATAATACAGACAGGACAATAAACCAGTCTTTCACAACCGCGAATCAATAGTTGAATAAAGAAAATGCCGTACCATAGATAAGTGGATGTTTCTTAAGCCTTTGAAATGATTTATTTGGTGTTTATTTCACGATTACTCCAATCGTGACGGTATTTGTCAATGAAATGTCGTGGGTCGGGGACACGTCTTTCTGTTTTACTGTCGTTATTCCTTTCAAATCAATGACTTCTATTATAAGAACCTATTCCGTAGTACTATTATTTATTCTGTGGTTAAGTAGAAAGGCTATACGGAACAAAATATTTATTTTGGTATCCCGAAAGACCACTAAGTTGTTGGCCAGCAAAAACGTGTGACTTTCTGCAACTGCCATGAAAAAAACTTTACAATGACGGCTAATTTTCGATTTTTCCAATAATCGTTTTCCCCCGAAAATTATTTGTTATCGATTCCACTCGAAATTCCAAAACTCGTACAGTCAAGCACAACTTACTTAATTTTTTTATACCATTAAGGTGGCAGGCAGGCACACTGCCCACCTGATGGAAAGTGGATATGGACGTATGCAACGCCAGAGGCGTTAAACTCGTGCTGCCGACCCTGAAAAACCTTCTATTGCCCTTCTTGAAGTACCCCATATTGTAGTCGCTTGGGAAAACCACAGCTTGAGCGTGCGTGGGATGAAGCACAATAATTTTAAGCAGGTTCTTACATTTTGATTGACACTTTTTTTACTCAGATTAATGGCATTTGTATTAGGTATAGTCAGTTTCTGCACCCCATTCGAAATTCAAAAGTCCAGGATCCATTACACAATTTTGGTTTTCAACAATACCTACATAACATAGTAATATAATGCCATAAATATGAAAGCATGTTTCGTGTTTGGCTTAGTAAAGTGATCATTAGTTACTTATTTTCAGTCATTGACTTACCTCCTAACATAAACTAAGTACTTAAAGTACTTAAGTACATACTCATCATACATACCAACTTGACCTACAGAAAATTTTACCTCCTATGTTTAGCACAGGAAAATGTGTTTGTATTCATAGTTGGTTTGCCTAGAATTCATTACAAGTAGATATACATATAGGAAATTCCTAAATGCATTTTAATCATGAGCTGTTTTGTAGTCTTATCCTTCCTTCAGGAATTTTCAATCGTTTACATACATAATGCTCATGCCTGTTTAACCCCGAAAAGTAGATTAACAGCAGAATATTTACAATTTTTTTAATATTGGAATGCATGTATCAATAATGCGTATATAAATACAATAGTGGTTTTAAAATCCCCAGAGAACAAAGTGAGTATATTTCATATTTTGTTTACCATTTTATGAAAGGTTTAGGACTCGCGGTGATCAAAATATTTTAATTCGTTAAGCCACTTTTTTCGTTATCTGTACACACTTCACAAGCTCCATATACTTTCATATCGAATAAATAAATTAAAAAAAAAAACATTCCTAAAAATACTAGTGATGAAGTGTGACTCAGTCTGTCAACGTAGAGTGCAAAATTAACTACTCAATTCAAGAGTTCAGAGGGCAACAACATTCAGGTTTTACAAGGTGTTAAGGCTACTGCATCGCGCTTATGGAATTTACTATGATATTGTGTAACTTGCGTAAACACAAATGAAATGAAGCTGCGGCAGTTCAGTGGTTAAGGAGTCGGCCTTACGATTGAGAGATCCGACGGTCCTGGATTTGAATCCTGGCAATGACATAACTGATGTGCACCTATTCGTAACACAAGCAATTCGGCTTGACTGGAAGCAATCTTTAAAAAAAAATAGCTGATCCCAAGTCTCAAGATAGACGAGGCCCTGGCGAGCGCGGATTGTTTTAATTTAATCCATGATTGGTGAATTTGAGGTCTTTCCGTCACCATAGCACTCCGTCCTCAAAAGACTCCTAAAAACGCCCCCAGTAAGCTTCTGCGCTTATGGGCGGAGTTAGGCTGGCTGCTATAGCCAGCACTCTCCACGCACAATGGGCCAAAAAGGAAGCTAAGTGCGGACAAAACCCTGTACCAACTCGTCTGGTCTACCTGGAAACAGTAGACTAAAGTCTCTCATCATTAGGAGAGGCTTATGTTTAGCAGTGGACTGCGATAGGCTAAGTGATATGTTGTGGTCATGATATCCCGGTAGCGTTATTATTCGTTCTACCTATGACTCTGCACTTTTTTTTATTTTAAAAGCATGGTCACGGAAGCTGAGCACATGGTATTTTTGTTCGAGTGGTTTTCGTCTTAAAACTTGTATTTATTTATCTTATTTTTTGTTGCTTAACGACTGAAGTGCTGGCAAGGTAACTATCAAAAAACGTTACATCGGCGGCATCGTATCATATTTTTGTGTATTTGACTAGTTAGTATAAGTTTTTATGAATGAAGTAGGTAAGTAACTCGAAGTATTTTGCTGTTAATACAATCCTTGGCATATCTAATTGAATATTATTAAAATATATATGCCAATTATACCATTTATTATTCATTCATAACTTAAATGTGACTATCAGACGGATCTCCTAGGTTGGACTAGTTACTAAAACTACTAGATACTTAATGCTTTCTGACGGATGAGGCTCTTTATATTAGGGGGTCAGACGGCCGTCGCTCGCGTATATAAACGAAAATGAAGGAAGAACTCGGAGAGCGACTCTCAACTACCTACCTAACGCGTAACTTTGTTGTAGCCGTTATCCAGAAGGCACTCTATTATTTTTTATTATTTAACCTTTCCAGTTAAGCTATATTGCTATAGTGTTAGGTTAGGAATGTGTTCACTCGGGACCTCTCGATAAGGTCGACTTCTAAACTATGTGACATAGAATGCTAAATCATCTTACGAAAAATACTAAGGCTCATATTAAGGTTATTCGTTTCTATGATACCTAATTATACCTCGGGTCTTGGGCCCAAATCGCGAGAAAAAGGAAACCCTGGCGCGCGCGGATTGTTTTGTAATAATCTATGCTAGAATTTGAGCTCATCCACCGCCATAGCACCCCGTGCTATCCTCAAAAGACATCGAAGAGCACATTTTGAGCGCATTTTAGGTCCTTTTTTTTTTTATCGTGCGAAAAATCCCCACGGATACCTCCCCCGCCGGAGTCGGAGGAGGAGGTTATGTCGGACTCGAACCGACTAAAACGCACGCCTTCTGTGGGCCGTCAGTTGCCGGAGGTGAGATTGTCATAGCCATATCCCTCGCACCCCGGCCGACCCAGGGCCATATCTCTCGATATGGCCCTCTTCCGGTGTGGGGACCACGGAGTCCCCAACTCGCCCCCGGGTATGGGGGGGCACGCAATGCGTGCCACCGCCGTGGCCTGCTTCTGCTAGGGTGACAGGCGACCCCACCCGTCACCCCCAGGCCCGGCGCATTTTAGGTCCAAGATTATAAAGTAATGTCCCGATCCCGGGCAATACTGTCTTGTGTAATAAATAATAATTGCCCTCGTAAATAAATGAAAAATGTTCTCAGCAAGCAGTCAAGCGCCAAGCGTGCTGTTTTTTTTTTGAAGTTTTTTTTAATTTTTTAATCACTGGCAGACTGGCACTGACCACAGTGGAAGGTCGAACCGACCTTCTTGCTGTTGTTGGGTAGGTAGACTACGTCGAAGCGCGTAACGTTTTATTTTATTGAATGAAATATTGCGAATAATAACGTAAATATTATTATGTTCAAACATTTTTATTCATACTATTGTTATAAATGCGAAAGTTACTCTGTCTGTCTGTCTGTTACGCTTTCACGCCTTAACTACTGAACCGATATTGATGAAATTTGGTACAGAGATAGATTGGAACTTGGGAAACGACATCCCTACTAATATTATAAATGTGAAAGTAACTCTGTCTGTCTGTCTGTCTGTCTCGCTTTCACGCCCAAACCACTGAACCGATTTTGATGAAATTTGGTATAGGGGTAGATTAGACCTTGAGAAAGGACATAGGCTATATTTGGTCGCGATAACCGACATCCACGCGGGCGGAGCCACGGGCAAAAGCTAGTAGGCTATATTTGGTCGCGATAACCGACGTCCACGCGGGCGGAGCCGCGGGCAACAGGCAGCTAGTCCAAAATAAATAAATCACACAACTTTATGACCCAAAGACTTCGATTTAAGAGTAACTCTATCATTCATATTATAGGTAATCGTCAAAGGAAAGTGGTTCCCTTATGTGATGATAATAATAAGGACATTCTACACAGCATATTATCTAGACCCAAAGTAGCTAGCTTCTAGTATGGGTTCTTGAAGGCAGGATGCCTACTTATTTATTAATATATTTATACACACTACACAGGTACATAAAATTATGCTTGGTCTAGGTGAGACCAATAAAAATATAGGCACATATTCATGCACTGAGCGAGAATCGAACCAGTGACCTAAGATTTAGCAGCAGCAAATAATATTAGTATGTTCAATGAAATGCAGACCAATTTATTAAAATGATGATTAAGTTTGATCATCGGAATCAGGATGAAATTAAATGAAATGTCTAAAATGTGAAACTTTCAGATTTTTCGGTTTAGATATAACTTCATACCAGGTACATAGCAGTGGCGAAGGGTTCCTATAACCCGATTCCTGCCGGCTTGCACTACAAACACAAACCATGGTAGAATGGTTGTTTTTAAGGGGAAGGGGTAGGATTTTTTCCGCTAGTTTCCCTTTTCAAAATTTGCACTCTTCACCACTGGAAGGTATTAAGTGATGCTGTCATAAAAAATCCTTAGAAACGTTAAGAACAGGTCGAATTGGATTTCTAAGGATTTTTTTTATGTCTACCTATTTTACCTTTAGTTAAGTTACTATAACCGAATGGAGTAATACATAATAGGTTTTAATAAAAACTATCGATGTTTTGAGTTAAGTGATTATGCCGCTTTATAAACAAAAAAAAAATTACAAAACTTTAGTGTTACAATGTCAATTTTGTGATGTTATCGACTTATCGAACATACCGAATAACCTCTACGCCGGTCCATGGTCAACCTGATGTTTTTTCTCAAGTTATGAAATCTTGAACAGCTGAGCAATGAGGTTACGTTTTTTTATTTATATAAATAAATAATAACGAGCAGCAAGAAATAGTTTTGGCGATACCCTACTTATCGGTGGTAAATTGGTAGGTAATTGTTATTGTTATTTTAGAATTTTGCTAGGTAGGTACCTTACCTACTAAGTATCAGGAGGTATCAGGTATTTTAAATATTTTCTGGTGATACAGGCGTAAATTGAGCGGCAGTTTGTTCTCTTATACCTATTATTTTAATAATTTAATCATCTGTGGTTATAATAAATAAATAAAATGTCAGTTTTGGCGCGTTATTTTTTTTTACAAATTCAAAATGAAAAATCATAGTAATGTAATACAAACTTACCAGTTTTCAAATCCCATGAAATTCAAAAATCACAATATCTTAGTACCATGGAGGGTAACGATAACATCCTCACAAAGCTACAACATTGGTTAATATTCACAAACAATACCTAGTTCACTTCAAGAATACCGCGAATCCACTAGAATTACAACTTCATTAAAAAATAATGACTTACAACAGCGAACCAAAAACATCTATTCACTTTTACAGCTGTTTTAAACTTATTGTCATTGAAAACCGGAGTTATTTTGTTCGTTTTAAAACTGCGGAACGCGTAACGATATTTTTAGAGCGAGTCGATACCACTCCTTCAGCGATCTGTGACTGACTAGCAGTCGGCAAATCGCAATATAGCCGCTTACCGCTTTGGCTTGAATCCTGAATGACAAGTTGCATAGCCTGGTGTGGTGCACGCAGCACTCAAGCACTCTGTAAATATACGCCATCTATAGGTGTATTAAGAAAACAATGGATTAAAAACAACCTTTAATTTTACAATTCTTGTGTTTTATAGTATTTATGGATCGATGGAGACAACCGTAATAATAATATTAACAAACAACTTCACGCTAATGTACAAAGCAAGTTGAATAATAATTAGTAAAATGATACTTTTCATATTACGCCATCTAGTGATTGTTTATGTAGAATGGTGCGAATTAGTTTAGTAGTGACACCTAGCGACGAGTGTAGTAAATATTGAGGTACATTGGTATTTTCTTACTGACTTTGTCTGTGTTGCTTAGGCCGCTTAGGGTAACAGATAGATGGCTGATTTATACAATTTTTTTTTCATCGCTTTGAGATAAATGGAGATTCTCAATAAATTAAAATAAATATTCAAAATTGTAAAAATAATAAACTACACTAGTATAGTAGGTATACAGTGTTTTTGTCTCCTGAAGTAGATGGTTAACATAATGTCTCAGGACGCGTGTCCTGTCATTTTATCCTCCGTGGTCCCTTCTCACATTCCAACATTACCTTACTAATATAATTGTTTTAGGTAGGTACATATAATATTTGTGTGATGTGTAGGTAAATATTTTTGGGATATAATAAACCGTGCGACAAAAATAATAAATGGACGACTGATAATGAGTTACTTTAAATAATGAGTGGGGGGCGACTAAAATAGGTACTGAGTGGGCGACTAAAATACTGAGTGACCCGTGTGTTGCCAAATTGTGAAGATAAGAGGATTCGAGTATAGCGCGCGTTTTTTTTAACCATCCATAAATAGTGGCTCACTTAGTATTTTTGTACGCCACATTCAGTAATTTTGACACCCATAAATTGAATAAAATGATTCCTCACTATAGCTGCCATTGCTGCCAACCTATTATTTTTACTACCTGCTTTTCGGATTAATTTGTGGCCGCATTAAATACAACCCAATTTTTTTTAAATATTAAAATTGGAATGCTCGGTATAAAACAGTACCTAGGTAAAATCGGTCAAGTGCGAGTCGTAGTGCGAACTCATGTCAAGCATGTGAAATACGCCCGGAGGGGAGGGGGGGGGGGGGTATTTGGCGGTGTTGGTCTCACATTGACCTATTGAATTGAACGCGGCGAGACGAAAATCGACAGAAATCGCGTGGGCAAATGCTAGTCAGCTTCCACGAGTCAGGGGCACAGGGTCTCTTTTTCATTAATAGTTCCTTTAAGAAAAACCCCAACAGGAAGTGGACTTGGCAACGCCGGGTCTCTGCGATAAGGAACAAGATATACTTTTTCATAACGGACAGTAAGCACGTTAGAGATGTCTTTGTGATCAACAAGTTTCAAACTGGAAGCGATCACCGACTTATCCGATGCTCTCTAAATATCAACATCAAGGCTGAAAGATTCCGAATGATAAGGTCAACCGACTTCCGTCGCTCCAAGTAGCTCTAGGGTCCGAAAAGTCGTTTCGCAATGCTGGAAACCTAGCGGCATTGACGAGAAGGCCGCCATAGTGGTCAAAACATTGCAGGAAGTGTCTCGACTCTCGAACTTATAAGAAAGAGGCGTGAACACTGAACAACCATACACACAGTCGTCTTCGTCAGATGGGAGAGCCTTAAACCAATAAATCAAAAAGCCAATACGACGCGACCTTAAACGCTCCAACACTCGCTCCAGCCAGGAGGCAATCGAGCGATATAGGGGGTCAAAAGTGTTCGCTCAGCAGTTGGGAAGGTCCCATCTGTCGAAGGACTGATGGCCGTTGGAGCAGGCGAGTCCTAGGGTGGAGACCGCGAGAAGGAAAACGAAAGACCTGCTAAGACCTGTGCTCCTTAAAAAGGTGTATCTACAAAAAAGCCGCATTAATAGTGTGTAATTTCTGATTGTAACAGTGTGAACAAATGCTGGTATATCGTCTATTGCACTATACGCTGTGTTCCAAATCACGCATGATTCATGATTCATTTTGGTTTTTTTTTTCAATAAACCATAAAAAAGTGACATCACAGGTCTATTAAGGTTGTGGGCATGCCCATAGTGCCCACCCTAGTGGATCCGCGCCTGGGAGGCGCGGGTTTGATCCCTGCTCAGTGCAAATATTTGTATGCATGAAAATGAATATTTGCATTGGTCTGGATGTTTCTATGTTGTATAATATGTATGATGTTTATCCGCATTCTAAACCCATAACACAAGCTGGTTGCTGGTTAAGCTATGCTTACTTTGGGTCTAGATAGCGTTGTGTAGAATGTCCTACAATATTTATTATTTTATTTATTTATTTATACTTGTTGTGGCGGGTGCTTATCGATCCGATAGTTTGTCGGAGCGAAACTTATGGAATATGAGGGTACTTGCGATAACATGGTATGCGGGTATTTCGAGAAAGAGAGATTGGCAGTGCCGCGCTCGCCACCTCTCGACCGCACCAGTCTCGCTTCGACATTCGTATTAATTGGAGGTCTCAGCAGCTCACCGCATCACGAGCATATTACAGTGCAAGTGTTACAAGCATCCCGACACCTGGACCAGTTGGTGGCCACCAACAAATCACCAAAGGAGCAGCGCGCGGTAAGTGACTTCTCTTTACCCGTGTACCTAAGTGTTGTAGTGTGCCCATATTGTTCCTTAGGGATTGCTTCGGATAGACAAGTTGGATCGATACGCACTCCACGTATTCATCGTAATTGTACTCCACCCCGCGAAAAAGGGGGCAATTATCGTACACATTGCCACCCCATTTTATGGTCCTTTCGAGGCTAGGATAGGTTATCAGCCACATACCTACTTAGTGCATACAATTTCCCAACCGCGTTTATTAAATGCCGCATTTAATAAAAAATTTCATATATTGATTAATATATAGATTTTCTACCCGCATTATAAAGCAAAATTTAAGCAAAAATTTCATATTATTTTATTTGGTATCAAATTAAATTATTTAGTACCTAATCCAATTCTAATTTTAAAATGCCTACTGCTAAACTTCAAAGCAAGCTATTACAGCTAACGGCTAAAAAAGAAGCGATTTTCGAACGAATTAATCGGATATATATATTATGCAAAAATATTTCCAATTATGATTCCCGTTCTAATGAACTATTCCTTTCGCAATCTGAATCCGTTACTGAGCAATACAGCAGATTTGAAGCAATAGTTGATGAAATTAATGAGGTAAAATTTACAATTGATGGTACCCCGCCAGACTATTCCAGCTTGAGCTCTATTGAGGACTTATATTCCACGATCAAATACAAGCGGAATCTCATTAGGTCAAATAATACAACGGCATCTACAGCCGATAATAAAAAATCTAAGATACACTTGCCGCCAATTCCCATACGTACCTTTGACGGAAAGACAGAGAACTGGCCAATATTCTTTGAGATATTTCGTAGTAATGTGCACCTTAATGCCGATCTCACGGATGCACAGCGCGTACAATACCTAATAAGCAATTTAACGCACGATGCGTTAAAAATAACGGCAGGTATTGTTCCATCGGGGGATACCTATAGGATACTTTGGGATAGTCTTGTAAAGAAGTATCAGGACAATCGCAGTTTAGGTGAGCATTACCTTAATAACATTTTTAATATTAAAGGTTGCACCGGTAATGCTATCAGTTTGAATAACTATATAGAAAAATATTCGGCGTCTGTCGCGGCATTGAAACAATTAGACATACCTGACTTATTAGATTTTATTCTATTATATTGTGGGTTGCGAAAGCTTGATTCGCAAACAATACAGCAATTTGAAAATAGCGTAAGCAAGAAGGAATTCCCTTCCTACCTAGAATTAATCTCATTTATACAGGATTATGTCAAAGTACTTGAAAGGTCGAATAAAAATAATTCACAAGTCGAGCCGCGCGCAAGAGCTAGTGTTAGTAATTCTAAAGCTTTCATCGCGAGTAACGAACCGGTTTCCGAGACGGCTTCAATGTGTCCTTTGTGCAATATAGATAGGCATCCGCTGTTTAATTGTTTACATTTTAAAAACTTAGAATCACCGCAAGCCCGGTTTGACTTTATTAAATCGAAACGTGGTTGTGTGAACTGTCTGAGCCTATCTCATTCCATAACCAAATGTAAATCGCGTAATGTTTGCAAGTATTGTAAAAAGCAACATCATTCGTTATTGCATTTTTCAAATGATAATAATACGGATTCCTCGAGCAAGAAGCGGTCCGCGCCCGCGGCGCAGCCGTTTCGAATCCAGGCCGCTGAAAAAGATGACACATTAGACAAGACGCAATCGATTGCCTTGACGTCCGGTAGCCATCCACATAATTACACTATACTGCTAGCTACCGCTCAAGTATACGCGCATTGTAATAATCGAGATAAAAATCGAATGACGCTTAGATGTTTGATTGATAACGGATCTCAAAATAATTTGATTACCATGGATTGTTGTAAGCGCTTGAACATTCCGGTTATTAAGTTGTGTAATTCGTCGTTGCAAGGTGTTGGTATGACCACGCGACCCGTACATGGATTTATTCATTTTACAATTGAGTCTCGAATTAATCCTAACAATAAATATTATATTCATGCGCTGGTAGTTGATTGCATTACGGACAAACTACCCTCTAATTACATTAAAATAAATGATGATTTGTCCTACTTGAATAATTTACCGCTTGCCGATTTAACCTGGAATTTACCGGGAGAAATTGATTTAGTTCTTGGTGTTCAACTATTTCCGTATATTTACTTGGGAGATAGGGTCGATTCGGGTAATCGCGCACCGCTCGCCATATTGACTAGTTTCGGTTACGTACTCATGGGGGACATTCCATGTCTAAATGATACGAAACCTACCTCTTCGTCATTTACCTCGCTTACTGATATTGATTCAAGTTTGCAAAGATTTTTCGAATTAGAGGAAATCCCAACACAACGAATCATCAGTCCAGAAGACTTGGAATGCGAAAATAGTTTTAATTCTTCAGTTTTATTTAGGGACGGTAGATATTTTATCGATTTACCTTTCTCGCGAGACCCTTCTGAGCTAGGCAATTCTCGCGGAGTGGCTCATCGGCGTCTGCTTGCGCTCGAGCGAAAATTTGCTCAAGTACCTACCCTACGCGAAAATTATAATAAGACCATCGCTGATTATATAGCTCAGGGTTACTTGGCGGAGGTACCGGATACTGAAGTAACGGAGGAAGGCTACTACATGCCGCATCACGCCGTTATTAGGCCGGATAAGGACACCATTCGGGTGGTCTTAGACGCTAGTGCGAAAACTCACTCAGGGTTGTCACTCAATGATATTTTGCATGTCGGACCTAATTTACAGGCCGATTTATTTTTATTATTACTTGATTTTCGCACGTTCCCGGTAGCTATGACCGCAGACATTAAACAGATGTTTTTGAGGGTAGGTGTAAATGAGCACCATAGGAAATACTTACGAATTTTATTTCGTTTCAATAAAACCGAACAGGTACGCACCTTTAGTTTCAAGCATTTACCTTTCGGATTAAAGCCCAGTCCGTATTTAGCTATGCGCACTTTACGTCATTTAGCGGGTGAGCATAGTGACCGCTTCCCTGAGGCTTCTAAATTAATAGAAACTCAGTTTTACATGGATGATTATGTTTATTCAGTTCCCGATATACCTTTGGCAAAGGAATTATCTCGTGAACTAATTGACTTACTTAAAATAGGTTCATTTGATCTGATCAAATGGGCAAGTAATAAGCCCGCTGTATTAGAGACGTTGCCTGAATCTCATCGCTCGCCGGTATGTTTCTCGCCGGTAGACAACAATTCGAATAATTTCAAGATCCTTGGCTTATCCTGGGAACCCGCTGACGATCAGTTTTTTCTGACTACCGTCATAATGGAAAATAAATGTACGAAACGTACCATTTTATCGCTGGTAGCCCGCTTGTTTGACGTGCTGGGTCTTGTGGCTCCGGTCGTTTTGTACGCTAAAATCCTCATCAAGGAACTTTGGTTGGCTAAGATAGATTGGGATGAGGAACCTCCGGCACATATCGTCAGTCGTTTCACCGCCTTTACCAGGGATTTTACGGCACTCTCTTCTTTAAAAATACCGCGACATATTGGAGTTTTTAAGGACTCTGTGGTAAATATTGTAGCCTTTTGCGACGCCAGCTTCAGTGGTTATGGTTGTTGTATCTATCTACACATAACTGACCCTGATGGTAATATCACTGTCCGACTCCTATGTGCTAAGTCTAAAGTTTCCCCCGCCAAGATTACGACGCTGGCGCGATTGGAACTTGTCGCAGCTTTGCTTCTATCCAAGCTTGTTCGCGTGGTTAAAGAGAAGCTTTCCGTTCGCGTACCTATTCAGGGTGTTTACGCTTTTTCGGATTCCACCATAGCTCTCTCGTGGATTCACTCATCTCCCCATAGATGGTCTGTTTTCGTAAGCAACCGTATCGCTAGAATTAAGGAAAATTTACCTGCGGCTTGTTTTACCCACGTATCGGGGAAAACGAACCCTAGCGATTGTCTTTCACGCGGAATGCTGCCATCAGATTTGATTGCACATTCGCTCTGGTGGGACGGCCCTACTTGGCTTCATCAGCCGATAAATGAATGGCCCTTAAAATTCATCCCAACTGAGTGCGATACATTACCAGAGTTGAAATCCAAGGCATTTGTGGCCGAAACTTCAAAGGCTGAACCGCATGCTTTAGCTGCCATAGCTGATCGCATCAGCTCATGGAATAAGCTATTGCGTACATTCATTTGTATTCTTAAATTTACGAATAGATTAGGTAGTCAGGACTCTATTCAAAATATTCAAACCGCTGAAAAATTTGTTATTCGAATTGTTCAAAGTATCCATTTCTCTAATGAAGTGAACCTGATTAAGGCCGGCGAACTCCCCTCTAAAAAATTACGCAGTCTGTCTGTTTTTCTGGACGATTACGGAATCCTACGAATCGGGGGTAGACTTTCAAAGTCTGACCTACCCTACGAAGCTAAACATCCCGCACTACTACCTAAACATGACCGTGTAGTTGATTTAATAATTGATCACTACCATAATACGTACTGTCATACGGGCCCTGGACTATTGATGTCCATTATTAGGCAACGGTTTTGGATATTGGATGGTAGGACCGTTATTCGTTCGCGCTGCCGCAAATGCAACACTTGCTTTCATTTAAATCCTGTGCACCCGACGCCCAAAATGGCTGATCTGCCTGGATACCGGGTCCGCGATGCCAAGGCCTTTGTGCATACTGGGGTGGATTTAGCTGGTCCTATTGCGTATGTACCTACTCGCCGCAGAGGACAACGCTCGCAGAAGGTCTATATATGTTTATTTATATGCTTAGTCACTAAGGCCATACATATAGAACTCGTTTCGGATCTCACCTCAGAAGCTTTTCTTTCCGCTTTCAAAAGATTTATTGCGCGCCGGGGTCCATTGTCCGTTATGTACTCGGACAATGGTACAAATTTTATAGGTGCGAAAGCACAGCTAAATGAAATATACTCATTTTTATTAAATTCAGCTGTTCAGTCGGACATTAAGCGGGAACTACTCAAAACTCAAATTAAGTGGACTATGATCCCACCGCGAGCTCCGCACTTCGGAGGTCTGTGGGAGTCCAATATTAAAAGCGTTAAGACTCATTTGTTCCGAGTCATTGGTAAGCAGCTTCTCACGTATGAGGAACTTTTGACCGTATTGGTGCAGATAGAATGCCTTTTGAATTCGCGACCGCTTAGTGTTTTGTCATCGGACCCACACCCCGAGGTGCTCACACCGGCACATTTTTTAATGTCCAGTCCGCTTACCTACTTGCCTTCTTCTGAACTGACAGAGGAAGGTATTAATCTAAAAAACCGCAAGAGGCTTCTGGATCAGTTGGTATTGGGTTATTGGAAAAAATGGCGCGTGGAATACTTAAATACGTTACAAACTCGACAGAAGTGGTGTACGCCTGATCGTCCGATAGAGATCGGCATTATTGTCCTCTTGGGTCAAGATAACGTACCACCTTTATCGTGGCCACTCGGCATTATAACCGAAGTTTTCCCGGGTACAGATGGCATAGTTCGAGTCGCGTCTGTCAAAACCGCGTCCGGAATTTATAAACGTCCTGTAACAAAGCTGTATCCGTTGCCAACCCAATAAAATTTATTTAAATTTCCTTAATACTTATTTTTCAACCGCATTTTAATTTAATATTTATTTAAATAATTTCGTGATTAAGCCTCAATCGGTCTCCCTATGGGTATCTGCTTGGGTTATAATAATAATATAAATTTTACGCTATTTACTGTTTCATCTGCTGTAACGGTTCATTAATATTATCAGAGTGCCTTACATTTATGAAACTTAACCGCTTAGATCGGAATTACCTCATTACCTAGCTCCCCCTATTTAGCTATGGACCTTGTCAAGGCGGGGAGCGTGTTGTGGCGGGTGCTTATCGATCCGATAGTTTGTCCGAGCGAAACTTATGGAATAGGAGGGTACTTGCGATAACATGGTATGCGGGTATTTCGAGAAAGAGAGATTGGCAGTGCCGCGCGCGCCACCTCTCGACCGCACCAGTCTCGCTTCGACATTCGTATTAATTGGAGGTCTGAGCAGCTCACCGCATCACGAGCATCAACTATAGTGCAAGTGCTACAAGCATCCCGACACCTGGATCAGTTGGTGGCCACCAACAAATCACCAAAGGAGCAGCGCGCGGTAAGTGACTTCTCTTTACCCGTGTACCTAAGTGTTGTAGTGTGCCCATATTGTTCCTTGGGGATTGCTTCGGATAGACAAGTTGGATCGATACGCACTCCACGTATTCATCGTAATTGTACTCCACCCCGCGAAAAAGGGGGCAATTATCCTACACATTGCCACCCCATTTATACCTTTACATTATTTTATTACATATACATTATAATATAGATACCTTTCATCGGACCCACACCCCGAGGTGCTCACACCGGCACATTTTTTAATGTCCAGTCCGCTTACATACTTGCCTTCTTCTGAACTGACAGAGGAAGGTATTAATCTAAAAAACCGCAAGAGGCTTCTGGATCAGTTGGTATTGGGTTATTGGAAAAAATGGCGCGTGGAATACTTAAATACGTTACAAACTCGACAGAAGTGGTGTACGCCTGATCGTCCGATAGAGATCGGCATTATTGTCCTCTTGGGTCAAGATAACGTACCACCTTTATCGTGGCCACTCGGCATTATAACCGAAGTTTTCCCGGGTACAGATGGCATAGTTCGAGTCGCGTCTGTCAAAACCGCGTCCGGAATTTATAAACGTCCTGTAACTAAGCTGTATCCGTTGCCAACCCAATAAAATTTATTTAAATTTCCTTAATACTTTTTTCAACCGCATTTTAATTTAATATTTATTTAAATAATTTCGTGATTAAGCCTCAATCGGTCTCCCTATGGGTATCTGCTTGGGTTATAATAATAATATACATTTTACGCTATTAACTGTTTCATCTGCTGTAACGGTTCATTTAATATTATCAGAGTGCCTTACATTTATGAAACTTAACCGCTTAGATCGGAATTACCTCATTACCTAGCTCCCCCTACTTAGCTATGGACCTTGTCAAGGCGGGGAGCGTGTTGTGGCGGGTGCTTATCGATCCGATAGTTTGTCCGAGCGAAACTTATGGAATATGAGGGTACTTGCGATAACATGGTATGCGGGTATTTCGAGAAAGAGAGATTGGCAGTGCCGCGCTCGCCACCTCTCGACCGCACCAGTCTCGCTTCGACATTCGTATTAATTGGAGGTCTCAGCAGCTCACCGCATCACGAGCATATTACAGTGCAAGTGTTACAAGCATCCCGACACCTGGACCAGTTGGTGGCCACCAACAAATCACCAAAGGAGCAGCGCGCGGTAAGTGACTTCTCTTTACCCGTGTACCTAAGTGTTGTAGTGTGCCCATATTGTTCCTTAGGGATTGCTTCGGATAGACAAGTTGGATCGATACGCACTCCACGTATTCATCGTAATTGTACTCCACCCCGCGAAAAAGGGGGCAATTATCGTACACATTGCCACCCCAATACTGTAAAATTAAGTCCTTCTTCGGAATATCATTAGATTTTCAGCAAGATTGTGTTTATATACGTATAGATACTAACAACCCATAGCCTCGAATTACTGATGACAAGGAACGAGTGGTTTATACCATAAAATCACAAATGAAACCATAAATTGTGATGCTTCCCAAAACCCATTTATTAAAAATTATAGTTAATCTCATCAAGTCCAATGACAAGCCAAGTCGTTATAAAATTCAAATCGTTCACTTACATTACTAATATTATTTGATTAAACAAATTTTAAAACTTAATTTACAAGTAAACCACTTCTTCCCTTATTATTAAGGGGTGATCCACTACCGGTAGCAGCAGACCCTCCAATAATTCTGAAATCTGGACCATCCAAATCTTCAGCTACCCTAGTTTTATGGTTATGACTGGTCGAATTGACTTTAATATTGACATCACTTACGTTATTTTCATCGTCATACTGCACAGTATTTTCATTGCCATACTGCACAGTATTTTCATCGCCATACTGCACAGTATTTTCATCGCCATACTGCACAGTATTTTCATCGCCATACTGCACAGTATTTTCATCGCCATACTGCACAGTATTTTCATCGTCATAATGCACAGTATTTTTAGATCTTCCCACTATGAGATTATTTAGTACCATTTGTATGAAGGTTTGAAAAACGTCTTGAAAGAATGGCTTGGACAACTTCCTTGTAAGATTACCAGAATCACTGACAACCTCATTTTGAATTTGGCTATCTCCAAAGTTGTGCGATATTGTTTCTTGAGGTGTAGGTTTTTTTGGGTCGGGAACAACGGGTTTTTGGGTTGTTTCTTCGTTCTTCCGGTTGATCCACGAGGGTATTTCATCATCAGGAGGTGTAGTGATCTGATTCTCAGCTCTTGTTACATGAGAATAAGGCAGAGGAGATTTAAATCCTCCGATTTCATGATATATGGATGGCAATTGGTTAGAGTTTGCTGTCTGCTGCCAATTAGTGTTTTTAGGTTCATTGTAATTTGGATAAAAGGCCCACGCAGAATTTGAATCAGAATTCCAATTACTATCTGTCTTCGTATTGTATGGAGAGACAGTTAATTGTGAGCTGCTGATGTGACCAATGTGTCCGTTTTGAATGCTACTGCCAGGATTGAATTTAAAATCCAACTTATTATCAAAGGGGTGGGCAATAGGGTGGGTTAATTTGGGGCTGAAGCTATGAGGTTCGAGAAACTGGTTAGAACTTAAGGGATGATAATTAATTGGTTTTACGATTAAGTTTGGATTTAGATAGTTACCTGGCTCGCCATCCAATGGAGTGATAGTTAAATGATAGTCAGATTTACCAGTGAATTTAGAAACTGTTGACTGAGGAATACTGCTGTCAGCGGCGGAATTTGAATATGTTTCTGAGTTACCACCTAATGGAGTGATAATTAAATGGGAGTTAGGATTATCGGCGAGCTCAGTCGCTATTAACTGAGGACTGCTGCTTTCAACAATGGAATCTAAATATGATTCTGACTGGCCATCTAATGGTGTGACAACCAAATGAGAGTCAGATTTTACAGTGAATTCAGTATCTGTTAACTGGGAACCACTGCTGCTATCGTGAGTGCCTATATTGACATTGATAGGACGTTGGATTAATTGAAGAGGCTCAATGTCATGTGGCTTAGGATATAAAGAGTATTCGTTTCCGGCACTTTGATAATAATCTACGGCCGGGCTTGAAAAAGGTGTATTAAAGTTGCTATTGTATAGTCGTCTGTGAGCATTTCTAGATTGAGACACAGTGTTAGATTCAAAGGAAGGTTTCGAAGTTTTTGGTTCTTCGAGCGTTCCCAGTGGTTTTGGTACGACAATTTCTTTGGGTAGTCCCGATGATGCTTCTGTTTTTAGAAAGCCTGGTATCTCTAACAATGTTGAAGTATTGGCAGATTCCGAAGGTTTGGCTGATTCTTCTGCTTTAGGTATTTTTACATCTTTGTTGGTTTGTGCTTCCTCCTTTTTTTCCTTTGGACCTTCTTCGGATCTACTATTGTTAGTGAGACCGGAAGGTGTTTGGTAATGTTTCATGCTAGGACTAATAGGTGTCTGGACGATCTGTTCTTGGCTTGATACATACGTTTTTCCTAAAGGTATGACACCTAGAATTTTGAGTGGATTGTCAAATGTAATCAATAGTCCTTCGAAGTAAGGCTTCCTTCGTGGTAACGTTAGCTGTTGATTTCCTTGTAACGTTTGCAACTTAACAGGATCACCTATCAGAATAGGGCGAAGTTCCAAATGTTCTAGATTTATTGGTGTACCGTTCTCGTCTATCATAATTCCGGCAGCACCTATAAGCATATGGTTTTCAAACAATGTTTTCAGCACCAATTTTCTGAGTTCATCATTGTTAATAGCCCTTATGTCTTGTGTCAATTGTGGGTTGTGAAGTAGTTCTATTTGTTTATTGAACCAATTATCGAATGTTAAATTCGGTTGTGGCCATCTTGACGCAGGTTCTCCTTCATTATATTTTAAGAGTTTGACCACATCTGGCTGCAGAAGCTGTAGTTCAGGATTGGGTTGATTTAGAGATACCGGGACAAATAATTTTTTATCGTCAGCATCCCAAATATTTGCCGTATTAGCAATTATCGGTATTTTTGGAATTGGGTTGACTGGATTTGGCTGGTTATTGAATTCTACGTAATTTGGTTGCGGTTGACCGTTATTTAGAAATAAATTTGGTTCTTGGTACCTTTGTGGATAGATTAACTTTCCTTTAGTCTGATACCACGGTGAAGAAGGCTGCGGCGATTGGTCTAGATAATTCCATATAGGAGATGGAATGCTTGGATGCAATACATCATTTGGTTTGGATACAAATGGAGATTCATTGAAATTCGGTTTTGGGCCAACATTATGTATGGTGCCAATGTTTAACCCTATGGGATCTGCATGATCATTGTATGGATAGTTATTAAATAGCGACCCAACCGTATCTGCAGTAACTACTTTTAATATATCTCCTTCTGTGAATGGTATATTAGGCACTAATGCTTGTTTTCCAGGACCTGGCTTGTGAAGAATAATTTGATTGGTTTTTACAACTCTATATAAGTATACAACGAGGCGTTCCAGTCCATGTAGTTCAGGGTTCATTAGTTCAGGGATAAGAGACTGACCCTCCGGGAAACAGACACAGTCCCCATGGTCACTATTGAACCTTCTCCGTGGTTTTTCAGCGTCACTGCAAAAATATTAACACGCTTGTAAATTTTCATTGATTTTCCTACCACATTAGTTATGATATATGACACCTACTGATATATTTTAACACAACTTTGTATAAAAATAATGATTAGTTTCTCTTTAATATTATAGGAATGTTTTCTTTTGAGTAAAATTTGCTAACTCCAGTCTTCAAAATACCTACTTTCCCTCTAGGTAGGGTTGAAAATTTCCGCCCTATATAATGTGCAATAGTGCCTGGTATTTGATTTGGCACATGGGGAAAGAGATGAGAGCTCGGGGCTAAGATCGGCTTTTTGTAGAACGTATATTTGAAGAGTTGTTGAAACCGAAGTTATAGTTTAATATGAAACTTTTACTTACGTGATTGATATAAATAAATTAGAAAACAGGAGTAATGAAATCTGTAACAAACATGATATTGAAAGCAAGTAATTGGTTTGTAGGTACCTATATAAAATTTAGGTGAATATCTAAATAATAGATGTTAGTATTTACTTCAATCAAGTAGAATTAAGTAATTAGATATTGGCTGAAGCAATGATTCCACCACTATCTTCAGACTCCAAGTTAACCACACCTGTAGGCACATGCTGTAAGAACATTTCGAACGATCGAACGAACTCGAAAGCTGAATCTGCAGTGATATTTCAATATCGCATGCTGTTTTGGTGATATCACGTTGTCGAACACGTAAACATACATCACCCTCATGCTCAAGAACGTGACGACACAAAATTTACAGCAAGCAGAACGGAAATATCGCCGCGGATTGAGCTGTCGAGTTCGTTCGATCGTTCGAAATGTTCTTACAGCATGTGCCTACTGCACTGAAATATAGCGGGCACAACGATGCGATGCGTTGTGCTCGATAGAGATTGTCATTGGTCGGATTGGATCACGTCATTGAAGATCGACCAATGATAATCTCTATCGAGCACAACGATGTGACTTGCATCGTAGTGCTTGCTTAGTGAATTGCAGTGCAGAGTCCAAGAAAACCACACCTGCAAGTCAGTACACCTGCTGATTACCTAACAGTTGAAGACTGTGGCGTAGGCAGAGGGATAGGCATCTAAGCGGACCACGGAGGCCTCAGCAATGCAATTCTGTAAGCGCACAACGACGAGCAAAACAACCTTGATATAGATTATCATTGGTCGTAATGGGTGACGTCACTGGAGGTCGACCAATAACAATCTATATCGTGCTCGTCGTTGCGTGGTTACAGAATTGCATTGCAGATGCGAGTAGGAAGATGATGATAGGTGTCTTATTAACTCACCGTAATTAAACACATCTTGATGAGCGATGGGATTCGGTCTTTGTATTCACATGTTTTTTCCCATCCAACTTCATACTGAGCGAACCCCTTTCAAACAGTTTATATATGAGGAGGCAATAATTAGTGCAGTAACTAAATCATTTGACACATTCTCACAATTTAGCGAGACAAATACCTTTATCGTTTATTTAACTAACTAAAATGCGCTAATTGATAAAGTTTCGCGAAAATTAAGCTAATTACTGAACGTCGTCAATCGCGTGTTCCAATACTTGTTAGCCGACTGCCAAGGAAGTGTTATTAAACTTATGTGTTTGTAGTTTTGCCAGTTATCGGAAATATATAAGCAACTAATGGATCGATCGGCAATGGTCGGCAGCACGAGTGAGACGAGTGTGAGCATGAGTTGTACAGGTTCGCAGGCCACGGTAACCGCTTTCCTTCAGGTGTACAAGCACACGGCCACCGAGTAGTATAAAAAAATGGTATCAAATTCGTGAGGTTGAGTAAGAAAAGTAAATTGAAGTGGTGGTATTTTTTTTGAAGTGCAGAAATCTTCACTCCGTCTCAGGTCATCAGCTGTTGTCGAGGGTGAGGTAGCCCCGGGCATATCCTACACTCCCTGGCTGACCCAGAGCCATCGAGGGCCTCCTCGGGTGTGTCCACATCTTTCCCTATATATAAGAGAGAGGCGTACAAGTGGTAGTGAGCTGTCCACATCTGTCATAGGATTGCGTTGAAACCGGTGGGTGTAAAACATTAGCTGGCATGTCTCTCAGCCTATTAATAACTGCTTTTTCTTTATACTATACCTAACCTATTTGGAGTTATTACTCTGGCATAAAAATAATTAAAAACAAAACTTGTCTAACTTACGAAACTTCAATGTCAATTTATTTTGACAAGCGATTGGTGTCAAATAGCTTGTCAAAATAAAAATAACTCAAAATTTTATAATTTAAATTTCAAAATGAGTCAGTTCGCTATAAATACCAAATTGTCGCGTTTATCAATGCGCGTATGTATTCTGAATTCTGTGGATACCACCGTGGTCTCTTCGTTAGGTTGTAAGACTTGCAGTAGAGGGTACACGAAGCACGCTGGCACGCCGGGGGTAGGCGCCGGCAAGGGTGGCGGTGCAGGTGGATCTATCAAAGAAGCTGGCGGTGGACTAGGTCGTTATGGTACCGCTCAAGAGGAGTCGTACTTCGTGGCCAAATCAAAGGAAGAACTGACGAAGATTAAGAAGGAAATGAAGGAGAGCCCTGATTTGAAGAAAAAGAAATGATTGTGTGATTTTTTTAAATGCTTTTTTTTTAGTTATGACTGAAAGATCAAGCTGATTTTGTATGTTTTATTCGAAGATTAAATTTATTGGCTGTAAGAATGTTGGTTTAACAATATTTGGTACCTAAGCTTTTATTAATCAGGTAAGTAAAAGCATTGTACTTGGCACTTCTAAAAATTATCTTGGTGCAGGAAGCAGGAATCAGTAATGATAATAAGACAACGCCTGCTGTAGAACTCGATATTTCAACGATGCAAATAATGCTAAGAGTAAACTATAAGGCACTTTTTATTCTATTACGCCTGCTTTTCTTTCCGGGCAGGTAGGTACACGTACACTTTCGTTCAGGATCGTAACGACAGTAGGTAATAAGGTAGCTTTTTAGATTACCATTCTGGTCATTTTAAACTATTTAAATACCCTGGCATATCTATATATCTTCTACCTATATCTATCCAGGTCGGGGCGCAGTGTTCACACCGCCATTAGACTTAGATTAAGGTTGGAAGGCTAATGCGCGAGCGAAGTGGAGCAGTGTGCAATGAGTGTGCAGCAAAGCTCCAGTATTAGCCTTCGCGGTTTTTTTTAATAACCGTCCAGAAATTGTATTTCCGCAAAGCAAGACTAAGATATATTTTATTTACTAGCTTCCGCCCGCGGCTTCGCCCGCGTGGTGTGTTGACCGGGAAAAAAGTAGCCTATATGTTAATCCAGGGTATAACCTATATACATACCAAATTTCAACCAAATCGGTCCAGCCGTTGCGTGAAAGAGTAACAAACATTCACACATCCACACATCCATTCTCACAAACTTTCACATTTATAATATTAGTAGGATAGTAGGATTTCACACATTGCCAGTGGAGCAGTAGGTATAATAGCATACATTGCCTAGGTATTGTATAGATGCCTGCATTATACAATATACAGATTGCCGGTAATATCTTTATAGTACCTACATGGTCTAAGCCTCTGACTGACTATACTGGTATTCACCCCTTCAACTATTATTGATTGGGAAATTTTCGACTTGCCACTGGCAAGAATATCCTCTAAAAATGGGTTAATAAGTTGCCATCATGAAAAGAAGAAGAAGAATTTATTTTGACAAGCGATTGGTGTCAAATTGCTTGTCAAAACAAAAAAAAATAACTCGAAATTTTGCAAAAAATGAGTTACTTCACAAAAATTCCTAAATTGTCGGGTTTATCAATACGCGCATGTGTTCCGAGTTCCTTGGACAATACTATGACTCCTTCGCTAGGTTGTAAGACTTGCAATAGATGGTACACGAAACCGCCGGCTGATCCGCCACCAGGGACAGCCACCCGTAAGGCTGATTCCCCTGGAGCGCTCAGGGAAGCTCCTGGTGGGTTAGGTCGGTTCGGTACCGTGCAGGAAGAGGCGTACTTCATGGCCAAACAGAAAGAGGAACTGAAGAATATTAAGAAGAATCTGAAGGAGCCTGAAGGCCCTGATTTGAAGCAAAAAAAATGATTGTGTGATTTTTTTTGATATTTTTTTAGTGATGGCTGAAAGATCATGAAGATTTGGTTTATTTTATTCGAAGATTAAATTCATTGGCTCCAAGAATGTTATTGTTTTTGTTGAGTTTTGGTGGCAAATGGGTTTTAATGCCTGCATGTATATTGGCAACCACCTACAGCGCGCGTGTCTCCTTCCTTACAAGGGGTACTAGATCTGTGTAAACTGTAAAGTGTTGGTCAAGATTACTGGATTGGAGAGGTTTTTCTTTAATGAAATTCTCAGTGGCAACATGATTTTTTCAAGAGTAGTAATTCGAACATATTTATGTGACATTCGTACGGGTAGTTAAAACCCCAAAAAGTCCGGTAACCTGGTCTACCTTTTTTATATAGGACACGTATATTTGACTTCAGCTCGCCTGATGGTAACCTGAAGGCAAAAAGCGTCTCGGAAAAGAAGGTCACCATTATAGACACCTATCATCTTCTTCTATCGAATCGATGGCGCTTCTACTTTCAAATTCTGTTTTCCCAGTATGCTGCTACCTGGATCGCATTCTCGGAGGCACTCATGAGGTCCTCCGGTGTACAGGTAGATGGGCATGCAGCACACGTTAGCACCTACCATGTTACAATGGTAACTACGTGTATAATAATGGTTTGATTTTCTCGTACCCCGCTGTAAGGACCCGGGACTGTAGGAAGAGGGAAACATGTGGGCTGGTAAGGAATTCCAGGTCTTAATGGTGCGGCAGAAGTAGGAGTCGCCGAACCACTTCTTTGTTGATGGAATATTCTGCACCGTATGCGGGTGACATCTAAGTCCTGCACGTGTTGTCCTGTGTAGGAAAGGAGGGGGTGGGACTAATTGGAAGAGCTGAAGAAATGGGAATAGGCTAGGGGAATGATCAGGAAACGTGTCAAGTAGACCAGCAGACTACTTGGACCACTTATGTAGGCTATTGTAATGTGGGTGATAGGTATAACTCCGGACACGTACCTATCTTGAAACTAAATTGCAAGACAAACGAGGCTCTGGCGCCCACGGATTGCTTTATAATAATCTATGCTTGGTGAGTTCGTCCACCGCAGTAGCACCCCGTGCTATCCTCAAAAGTCACCCAAGAAATGTCTACTGCGCGTATAGGGCACATTTTGAGCACATTTTAGGTCCAAGATACGTGTCCGGAGTTCCTATATACATTATCTTATTTATTCTTGCGGGAATTGACGCGGTAATTCCCGTTAACATTATTGTACAGGTATAGACCCAGATATGTTAGCGAAAGAGCAAGTTCAATACAAACTAGGATCTGACGTAAGCTTTTCTCTTCGAGTAGAGGGTCAGACGGCAGTCGCTCGTGTAAAAGCCAAATTAAAACTATTTTTAGCCCATTCATATTTTGATGTTTCTTCTTACCTCATTTATGCTTTACTTATTGTTTTGATCGGTAGATGTAACGCGACAGCATAACCTAGAGTTTTGACATTTTAGAGTAATCTGTGACACCAAAATTCCACCTCAGACTTCAGTATTTTTTGGTCATTACAAATTTTATCCGTAAAATAATAAAAAAAAACACACACAATACCACCAAATTCGAAATTACAGGTATTCTAGAATGTATTTAGCTACAACAAGGTGTCTTGTGACTAAAAAAGCCAGGCAGCTGAATTTATGGAACCAAAGACTTTTGAACTGCAGTGCCGTTGAATCACTAAATCCTATGAAATACATTTTGGTACCTGGACCCTTAAGATTTGATCAACACCATGTCAGTTATAAGGTATTTGCTACAGGAATCAGTCACATACGCACACCCCAGGAACCGCTCCTGTACTCTGCTCGTGCAGATAAGACTTTAATTATGCCGTGTTTAAAAAGACCAACCGATACTTTCGACTCTCCTTATTCTATCAGTACGGCTTGTCTCGGACCCTTCATCGATGGTCGGCACTGGTTCGCAGAGGGCGATGATCCTCAGGGAATTATAGATAAAGCAGGGGAACTTTCGAAAAAAGAAAAAGCCCTTGACCTTAATATAGAAACAGACAGTTTGGAAAATGTGAGGAAAAGAATAAAAGACGAAAATGTGAAGAATCGTGATGTTCCTCCGAGTGTGGAGAAGAAGAAGTAAGATATAGTTTTGTTTAATTTGATGAGTAACAATATAACAATAGTAAAGACTGAGGTATTTATTTTATTTACCTTTTTACAAGTAATATAAATTCTACAAACACTACAAATACACTTGATCGAACCCAGTAAACAGCAAAATGCAGTAAGACTTAACGACACAGTGAGCTCATTCCGCGAAAATAGTAACACCAACAATTGCTTCTTACCATATAGCGGGGTGCATCTAATGATGGACTATACCCATAATACCTATTTATACTATTTAATAGAACTCAATTAATTTATTATGGAAATCCGACCATGGTAATTTAAAACCTTACATAGGTACCTACTTAAAATCGCCCACAAGAATTCATATCTGATCCGTGACAATCATAGATCTGCGAACGGATTTCAACTATAGAGTAAGTTGATTAAAATGTTCATTATGAATATTTTCGAGCTCGCATTCCTCACAGTGGCTGTCTGCTGACCTGACGCTCTTGACAGCTTCCAACGAGGCCTCACCACCAGTGCTGTATGAACGATGTACCGACAGCAAAAATGCTGAGTTCGTATTCGTCTCTTGTTTGTACTTTAGCTAGAAATGAAATTTGATACAGGAATACCTATGTGTTATTCCAGACTATAAGAATATAAGTCTACTAAACTAGTCTGGAATAACATATAGGCTAGTTTTTATCCCTGGTATAGGTCCCTTGGGTTGTGTAAACGAGAACAAATTTTTACACATGCGGAGCTACGGGCTTCAGCCTATTGAAAATCAAATATGTATAATTTTTTCATTTTTTTCTATGTAGGTACCTTCTATGTGCTCTTGTGGTATCTTCAATGTGCTCAAAAATGACTTGAGAAAGTGTTCATAAGTTTTTTTAACCATACGCTGCTAAATATATATTAAGTATGTAGGGTGTTGCCTTAGTTCCAGAAATAAAATCGGATAATTTTGAACGCCTGATATCATGCAAAACTGAGATTCACCTGCTACATATTACTTTAGCTGTTGTAATTATTGCAAGTATGTTAAAATAAGATCATCATCCTCATAGCGATGTCACAGTTGCGTCCAAAGTTTACACTTTGGAGCCCGAGTTCCGCTTATAATTTTTGATGCCGACTTTTCCGAAAGCGATTGTCGTCTGACCAACTCAGAGAGGAAAACCTGTTATATATTTTCTGTGATAACGAGACACACTCACATACTTAGATCAGAATCAGATCGAGGGCATTAAGAGAAATGCCATGTAAACCGTAAGCGAAACCGGCGAGGCAGTAGGAAAAGAAGTAGAAACACCGAACGAGGTAGGTATATCACATGGCGAGATCGTAGTAATTGGAAACACTATGGTATGGCTCTGCCTACGCCATTGGGAAAGAGGCGTGAATGTAATAATCCCTACTAATATTATAAATGCGAAAGTAACTCTGTCTATCTGTCTGTCTGTCTGTCTGTCTGTCTGTCTCACTTTTACGACTAAACCGCTGAACCGATTTTGATGAAATTTGGTATAGAGGTAGGTTAGACCTTGAGAAAGGGAATTATTCCCAGTAGTCCCCTCTAGCCCTGTCCCCCGGGGTGACAGCTGGGAATTATCTTCCCATTTGTCACCGGGGTGACAATTACATAGGCTATGTTTGGTCGCGATAACCGACACAGTGGCGTAGCTAGGTGACCAAGGGCCCTGGTGCAAAAAGAAACAGGGGGCCCCCTATTTTTTTTGGTTCCGAAAATTCCGTCGGGCGTCGCACGTCACCTTACCGAAGTAAACGATGAGGTGGGCATATCCCCTACCGGTCGCTAACGTGCTGTTGGGGATCAAATCCCTCCTCTCTCCCTCTTTTTTTCGTGCGGAAATCCCCTCAGATACCACCCCCGTCGTCGGCCATCGGGGGTAGTTATGTCGGACTCGGACCGCTTAATACCACACGCCGTCTCGGATCTTCAGATACCAGAGCTGCCGGGATGTAAGGTTACCGAGAGCATATCACTGGCACCCCGGCTGATTCTGGGCCATCTACGGTTTTAAAATGGCCTCCTCGGGTGTGAGAAGTACGGTGTCCCCATAGAACTCTGAAAAGAGGGACGAAAATCGAACCGCGCGCCAGTGGGGGTAACAGGGCCGCCTGTCACCCTTTTACTCCCCACATGTAACCCCCACGCCTGCGCTCGGTAACCGGTCCGCTCCTTGCCTGCTCTCCATTGTGCCCTTTGCTAGTCAGTGGGACATGTGAAAAGTCTCCGACCAGCCCTCAACAGATCCGCGAGAGAGGAGCGCGTGGTGCCTGCGGACCCCGCGCCCCAATCCTCTTTCCCTTGTAGAGAGGCGCGCGGCAACAATCTAGATATACATCTAGCTTGTTTCCGCGCATACATACGTAAATTTCCATTTATTTTCGTGTGCCTACAGAATACTTACTTAGCGTTAAACTCTACAGATCCCACACCCGTTCACATAGGCGATAATTTGGTCGACCACACGAACCAGGCTAAGTACCTTGGATCTGTACTTCATGTGACTGGTGAAATTGACTACAAGGTCAAGGCACGCATTGCTGCCGCATGGGCCAAGTAGCGAGAAATGACTGGTGTCACGTGTGATCCCAAAATGCCAGTCAGGTAGAAGGAAAAGAAAATACATTTATTGCAAAACACAACGCACATTACACAATACACAATTAGGGGGAGATCATTAGGCCACGGAGGTCATGGAGATGAATATGCTATGCGGCGTTACGCGTAAAGATCGCGAGACGAACTCTCGCATCCGCAGCAGCCTTCATGTCCGTGATATGGTGGATAAAATGCAAGAGAGCCGCCTTCGCTGGTGCGGCCACGTCCTGCGGCAACCGCCAGGCTACGTGGGTAACAAATGCCTGGCAAAAGGGCCCCGCCGGGTCCAGGTAAAAGGGGTTGGCCCAAGAAGTCCTGACTTGATGTCGTGGAGGGTGATATGCGTGCGAATTTTGCTCACTTTCATGGACGCCCAAGATCGAGTGAAGTGGAGGAGGAAGAGCCGGAAGGCGGACCCTGAGCTCCGAGGTCATCTTGGCTACGGATGCAATCAGGAAAATGCGTCTATATGCAGATGATGATGATTTCGTGTTTATGTCGAATCGACATAAACATTTGGTGAAGGTGTTTAGGCCGGAATCGAACCAACTAAAACTGTATGCAGTCTCGGGTCTCAAGCGCCGGAGTGTAAGCGGAACCAATAAGAAAATTCCATTGCACCTCGACAGACCCTGGGCCATATACGACTATGAGATGGCCCCTCAAATATGGGAACCACGATATCTCCATCTGGCCCAGAACCATCCCACCCCCTTACTTGCTTTCCACTGCGACAGTTGCTAATCAGAGTTACACGTGGAAAGTTCATAGTTGGCCATGGGCCGCAGCGTCTATGCCATCTTGAAACAGGCTGCTGCTGTCTCCGTTACCCAGGGTGCACAAATGGTCTTCAATAGAAGACCAGCGATTATCTCTCTAGTCTCTAGACATTAAGCTTGGGGGCCTCCTGCCAGAGGGCTCAGGGGGCCTTCAAGCTAGCTGCAAATGTGATGGCGAATCTTTCAACGACAATACTGCATAAAATTCCTAACAAATGAGCACTGATTAGAGTTGTGCTACAACCCATTTTTGCATACCAAAATTAAGACTTTTTTGGTAGTTCAAATGAGATTTGTTAGTTCAGGTTCGGGCTTGGAGGGCCCCCTGAGCCTGGGGGCCCTGGTGCACCGCACCACCTTGCCCACCCATAGCTACGCCAGTGAACCGACATCCACGCGGGCGGAGCCGCGGGCAAAAGCTAGTAATAATAATATCTCTCTTTATTGTATACATGTAGGTACACAAATACAGAGGAATACAGGAAAAGCAAAAAAAAATACATTAAATACAATTGGCGGCCTTATCGCACAAGGCAATCTCTACCAGGCAACCATGAGATGGAGTGAGTTAGTTATTAATAAATAGGTAGAGTTTATGTATCATACATACATAAACTCTACCTATTTATTAAAAACGAATAAAGATTAATAACAATAATAAATGAGTTATGCTGTTTTTACTGACGGTATCAGCGCTTGCGCACGGCACGGGAGCTTGACGAGCGCAGCGGGGGCCAATCTCTGTTTGTGGATCATCTCACTGTCTCACTATACATGTACTACATTAGGGTTGCCATAAGTGTGGGGACCCAGACCGGGACATTTGAAGAAAAATTTGTGAAGGTAGAAAAATAGGAACTCTTATTACAACAACTTTTAACACTGCCATTAAACAAGCGTTAAACAAGCGGGCAGCGACCCGGGCTTCCTATGTTTTCTGAAAGGCGAAAAATTATCAGAATTAACTTCTGATAATTGTACAAAATATTTTGACGAAATCAACATTAAGTTATATAATAACATTAAGTTAAACATCATCTTCATGTAGACGCTTTCTCCCGATTGCATCCCTGGCCAAGATCACCCCGGAGCTCAGGGTCCGCCTTCCGGCTCTTCCTCCTCCACTTGACACGATTTTGGGCGTCCATGGTAGTGAGACCATTTGCACGCATATCACTCTCCACGACGTCAAGCCAGGACTTCTTGGGCCTATCCCTTCTACCTGGACCCGGCGGGGGCGCCATTGTCAGGCATTTGCTACCCACGTATCCTGGCGGTTGCCACAAGACGTGGCCGCACCAGCGAAGGCGGCTCTCTTGCATTTTATCTGCGATGTCATGGACATGAAGGCTGCCGCGGCTGCAAGAGTTCCTCACGCAGCATTTTTATCTCCGTGACATGCAGCTCTTACGTGCTTACGCTCTTGCTCTCACAACCATGTAAGAGGACAGGCTTAATGATCGTCTTATAGACCTGCCCCTTCAACCTGACTGGCATTTTGGGATCACCCGTGACGCCAGTCATTTCTCACCACCTGGCCCACGCGGAAGCAATGCGTGCCCTGATGTCGTAGTCGATTTCACTGGTCACATGAAGTACAGATCCCAGGTACTTAAACCGAATCATCGCCTATGCGGACCGGTGTGAAATCTGTCGAGTTTAACGCTAAACTTTCTGTCATCGCTACATTTAGCTTCATACCACGTCACATTTCACGTGTTGCACCAATCTGCTCCTGTCCGCGTCCTTCAGCGCAATATCATCAGCATACATGAGCAACCACGGAGGCTGCTTATGTGGTTTTCTGATACTGTCCAACAAGTCGGCTAAAACCGATCTGAACAAGTAAGGACTAAGGACGGATCCTTGGTGTACTCCGATGGTGATGGGGAAGGCTTTTGAGTCACCAAAAGCACTCCGAACCACGGAACCAGAATCATGATACATATCTTGGATGGTGTCAATGTAGGTCTCTGGAACTCCCTTAGCCCACAGTACCCACCAGATCACCGCGCGAGAAACACAGTCGAAGGCGCTCTGCATGTCTAAGAATAGGCAGTGCAGGGGCGTGTTCTTCGCCCTGTATTTCCCCACCACAATCCTTAGGGAGAACACCGGATCAATGATCCCGTGCCCGGGACGGAACCCATACTGACACTCCGAGAGTGTACTCTCCTCTCGGATCCGGGAGTCGATTATCTGCTCATAGAGCTTCATGGTGTGGGACATTATCTTTATACCGCGGTTACTACCACACTCCTGCACCGATCCCTTGCCTTTGAATACTGGCGTAATGAAGCTCAGTCTCCACTGGCTCAGGATCTCACGGTGAGAAGTACGCGGTTATACAGATTTGTTAGAATGCTCACACCACGAGCACCCAATGCACCCATTGCCTTCCCAGCCTCGATGGGTATTTCGTCGAGGCCGAGTCTGTACTTCTGCAGGCGTTATAGGTGGCACTAGTCCTTGTTTCGGAAAGAGGTCTGGTGGATGCACCTCTTGCTACTTATTCAGCATGTCGTTGGAAGTATGAGCGCCATCTGTCCTTCATCGCGTTTTTCTCGTAAAATCATTGGCCCCGGGGTCTTTATTACTCATTAACATATTCATGTATGGAAAAATATCAGCGCTTTCGTCGTTCTATCTACGTATTAATAGACTAGCTACTTAGTCGCGTTATTGTAGGTATATTACTATTTACCAACCAAGTCCAGCTCTCTGATATAATACTAAAAATGTTTAACCGGGACAATTTGCTTATTGACCGGGACGCCGGGACACCAGGCCTCAAACGGGGACATGTCCCGGCGTACGGGGACGTATGGCAACCCTATACTACATTCGTATTGCTCTCACTTTATAACATAACACCGCTTTTTATTCAATGCGTAGGTATTTGAATGAGAACGGATATGGAATACCATAGTACCTAGATAGATACTCCAAAGATTTAATAATAATTGGAAAGATGAGTTTTTGTGTTGGATATGTCAATATAACTTTACCTCGTTTGATGGTAAGCTTAGGGCAAAGTCTTAGGAAAGAGGGTCACCATTGCAGTTGTTAAAACGGTGTCCCTCAGCGCGACTGCCTCATCAGATGCTTTTTCACGCCCCGTTTAAAGGACACAAGACTGTAAGAACAAGGAAGCTTAAATCTATGCTGGTGCGGAGCTGGTAGGAATTCCAAGACTTTATGGAGCGCAACGAAAAGTACCTATAAAGTAAGACCCTTTCCAATAAAACAGAGTAGTGTCACGGGAAATGCAGTTTTACCCATGGCTCTACTAGTAGTGTCACGGGAAATAGAAATCTCCCATGACACTACTAGTAGTGTCACGCAGTAGTGTCAAGGGAAATGGAGGAATTTACACCTGTTGATTGACTATAGTTTATATCTATTGGCTATAGTTTGAGACTATAGCCAATAGATCCCAACTCTAAGAGGATAGCCTGCACCAAACGCTTGTCCATCACTCAGCAGGTGTAGGGGCTTCAGGAGAGATTGGTTTGGCCCCAAACATCTTGGGAGGTCCCTGTAATGGGTCTTTTTATCATTAATTTTGTAATATACCACACTAATTACCTTCTAAGTGTAGTGTAATTAATGGTATTTAAATCTGCAAGCTCTCAATTGCAAAGTAAATTAAATGCCTTAGCTACGATTACGATGGTTTGATTCAGTTGAAAAGGAATGAGTGATTCGTAAAAAGTGAAGCATGAAGACCCATTCTAGATCATTGATACGTGACAAAAAAAATATCGTAGAGTAAGTATAAGTAATATAGAGTGCTTTTTATGATGGCTAATTGTACTGAACGTACTGGCCCCGACCCTAACCCAGCGCTAGACTTTTTATCTGGCGGAAACTATACTGTGGGTGCGCTGAGCAAGGTCGGGAGAAAGCCGGATGCGGAACAGACACGGCGATCAAGGCGGGGCACACCGTCGAGAAGTCCCAGCGAAGGTTCGAGAACGTCAAGAGAGGAATACTTTTAATTGGAAATAATAATCTTGAAGAATCTTGAAAGTAGTTTATTGAGTAGAGTAGTGTTCTCTACGAATACGTATGCCGACTGAGGTAACGGTACATCTGGGCCCTCTGTTTATATAGCCCGCGGAGCTTACACGTGCCGTCTATGATAGGCGCATCGAGTTAACCGCGCTCGATGCGTCCACCAGCGGCCTAACAATAATTTTGCATGTACCTCTATTTCTATGTACAATGATTATTTATATAATCTACTATGCTTATTTACTATCTAATACAATGTCTAATAAGAATCTTATAAGAATTTAATAAGAAAAGGAAATTAATTTTACGAAATCTAGTACAAAATGCTTACAAACTAAATGCCCTACTGTGTGTTGAAAAATGTTTATTATGAACTTAGAACTATCTTATTTGCTATAACTTACATACTATGACCTATTTACTATACTATGTACATTGTTCTGCACACTAATTATTGATTTAATATTTTTATTAGCAACTTTAGTTCGTAGCACCGCTCTTGTAGGTACTATAGTTTATTTTTCTATTCCCAAAGAACAGAATAAATAAATTCATTTGAGCATTTAAACTTCCTTTCGACTCGCTGCAAACACGGGCGTTGAGGCTCTTCGGTAATCCCATACTCGCAGGCGATGTGGAACCTCTCAGTCTCAGAAGTGACTTTGCCTCACTGTATGTAGCCGCCTATAGTGCCTATACAATGGTCTGTGCTCAAATGAACTGTTTGGCATGATGCCCACAGCTTCGTTCTATCATCGCACCGCTTGCTAGGCGGGGAATTCATCCTCACACATTGCGTCCGGAAACGGTGCGCACTGTGCGGTATGAAAGGAACTTCATCCCTCGCACACTCAAGCTGTGGAATGAACACCCCACCGTGGTCTTCCCAAGCGACGACAATATGGCGTTCTTCAAGAAGGACATTAGAAGGTTTCTTCAGGGTCGGCAGCACGAGTGTGTGTGACGCTACAGGTGTTGGCCACGGTAACCACTTCCCATCAGGTGGGCCGTGTGCTTGTCTGCCACCTAAGTGGTATAAAAACAAGTATAATATTTTTAGATGATGGTACAAGTTTCACGTAGAATAACGAAGTTTCATTCGTTTTGTACCTAGAAGCCGACCGCATACGACAACTACCGACGCACGCAGCACATATCTACAGCGTACCGATACGGATAAAGATTACTATTGAGAAGCCGCAATGAATTACGCGTATCTGTTGCGTGCGTGGGCAGTTGTCGTATGCGGTCGGCTACGGAATCATACCTTTAGTTAGACTAAAAGCCGACCTAAGGCCGAAAAGGCTCGGACTGTTCGGAAGAAAATTGGTGGAAATTCTATACGATAAGATAACTCATTATACGACCTACTACGGTAGTCGTGCACCGCTTCTATAGGTCATTAGTTTCTTATTATTCTTCACCTCACTGTAAAATGAACACCAAAATAGATTATAAAGAGGTATCATCAAGCCAGTCACGTGCCGCGCAGAAACATTACATTATCTTTTTTAAATCAATACACACCATGTTTGGTCAAGCCCGCGATGACCCGCAATGCCCTCTTAATGTAAAAATTATGAACAATCTGCTGACATCATTAAAATAAATTTAAGCAACTATATAAATCGCAATACCTATGCCCAATCAATAAATCTGAATCGAGCCGAACAGTATCGATGGCTGGGCTGAAATACAAAAATTAACACCACCGCTCGAACCAAAATGATTTTGAATTAACAAAGGATCGGTCGGAAGTTTTTTAAAGAAATTCTTTGATGCGCACGAGTAGAAAGTATCATTGTAACATAAGCTTAATTATCAATTGAAAATCTTGTAACGAATGCTGTATAGTAACTTGAAGATTTAGGGCTGTCGAAAAGTAACTTACTTAAAGAAACAATAGGGTATTTTTAATTAATAAATTTCTACTACTAAAGTAAAAAACAAATGTTTGGATGTTTCTTTACGTTTGTAGGTACGTTCCAAGGTATTCCATTAGGCGTCTCCCTATACCCGGGGGCGAGTTGGGGGCTCTGTGGTCCCCACACCGGAAGAGGGTCGGATCAAAAGATCGGTCGGGGTACGAGAGATATGTCTACGACTACCTCACCTCCGGCATCCGACGGCCCACAGAGGGCGTGCGTTTTAGTCGGTTCAAGTCCGACATGACCTCCTCCACCCCTCCGCCGGAGGGGTATCCGTGGGGATTATTCGCACGGTAAAAAAAAGGTATTCCATTAGGGGGCTGTTTTTAAAATTCGCCAACCCAGCTCTTTGTCATGCTGTATCATATTTTGCGACCGCCTTATTAATTCTTACCAGGGCCCCCGTACCCCTTAACTCGCCAAGATCTTAGGGGCCTAATCTTACCTGCAAACATGTACAACTGTTGTTTCATGGGCGAGCTACTGAGGCAGGTCTTCTGTTGTTTCATGGTCGTGGTCCTCTCTGGGTTGAAGGGTCAGACGGCAATCACTTCCGTAAGAACCAAAATAAACCAGTTAGGTCAAAGCTTAGGATCCAACCACAATCCTGGTTGGATCCGCTTAAAGAAAAATATAGTGTTGAAAATATGATCCATACTTAATTTTCTTAAACAGACATCCCTAATCTTAACGTGTTCGGTAGCGCACAAAGCGGCGAATCAAAGATGGCGGTACGTTTGATGCGCGTGCGCAGTCGATGATCGCTCTCTTTTCAATATCGCGTCTTTTGATTTGCGCTACAGACAAAATAAATACTGTAAGCAATGATAACGTAATGAAGATACTGTTGAACTGCGAACTCTTGGGTCCAAGGCCCAATTGTTTTTATACTTCTAAGGTAACAAACAAGGTCATGCTTCAACTGATAGGAAGACTAGGTAATACATAAGAGAGATCATGTTTTTCGCAACTTTTTCATAAGCACAACACTATAAAACATGGAAATCTCTACATCTCTATGATTTTACATAATATTTTTATGCACGTTAAACTGACGTTTGGCACTTTAGATAGAGAATAGGTACTTTCTCTAAGGTGCTTATTGTTAAATGTTTGTCTAGTGAAAATATTGAGAAAAATATAAGCTGCAGTCGTACCTATACATACTTGCACTCTTCTACCATACCACTCGCAGACGGGGTGGACGGGAAATGTCAGCTGAGTATTGTTTTTTCAATTTGAATATTTGTAGCCGAATTTACTAGTATTCTCCCTAATACCTCCAAGCTCAGCTCAGTTACTTATCGTTAGTAGTACCTAATGGGTTCATGTCGGTAGTGATAGGATTCGAATCCGGAACAAAACGAAACACCCTATATTTTTTTAAACATGATGTGTGATGAAATTACTTGGGCCCTCAGTCCAGACGTTGCATGAAACAGTAATGTTGCGCAACATTACCAAACTTGTTGAGCATAGGTATGTTGCGCTTCAAATGTTGCATGGATACAAAGGTAAAATTTTGCACACGTGATTCGCTAATATGCTTTTTTATCGTTAATCTAAAATTGAGAAAATGCAATACAGATTTATCTCAAGAATAGATTCGGATTGCATTGTGGCGGCGCGTCTGGTTGGCACAATGCGATCGCAGATACGAGCCCGGGATTATCCCTCAAAGTGCCGAAACCTCCCAGGGCGTGTGTCCAACAAAAAATACATTGCCGTACTTTGTGATGTACCTGATCTACTTTAATTTTGATAGAATTTGTCTTCTAATGTTTTTGATTTGGAACTTATGAACTTCACCTTATTTTCTCGTGCGGAAAACCATTGGCCGGCGGGCGGATGCATAGGATACGATTCGACTAAAATCGCACGCAATAAAGCATTCCCGCTTCGCACGCATTCCGGCTGAACCTCCATGTGATGGGTGCCTTGTCACCAGTGATGACGTAGTTATCTAGAATCGAACCGATTAAATCCTCACGGTGTTTTATCACGGGCGGTACCTACATAATATTTGTTTACATCCGATAACAAACCATGTTATATATTCAAGTTAGTGTACCTTTGTACAGTCAGCGTCAAATTGATCTAATGACATGGTATGGTATGGTATCTTTTTGAGCACCCTGCCAGTCAAGATCAATTTGACGCTGACTGTACAGACTGTACTACTATTTCCACCTATGTAACTCTGTTTGTTCTTGTGTAGGTATACATAAATAATTAAATAAATACTTTATCATCGCGTGGGTATATGTCGCAGAAGGAGTACATGCTACGGTTTCTTTTCTGTGGTTTTAGGCAATGATGTATTATATTCATAGATACGTCATACAAGAAGATGGCGGCTTTCAAAAATGGCGCATACACTAAGTATAAAAACAGTTTACTTACTTATTAAAAATATGTCAATGTTATTAATTTACATGAATTATATATAAGTATCTACATTAATAATTTATAATATTACGAATTTATCATTATAATTGTTTTTTTTTGGTCGCGATTCTGATTGGTGCATAAAATGATGACCAAAAGTCATCATTTTTTTGTCGCCATTTTAGAGTGCGGACAACATATCTATAGTTTATAATATATCATTGGTTTTAGGTGCTTTAGTAAACACACAATCTTTAGGCAATATCTGCTGATCTCTATTGAAATAACCACCACCACTCTAAATGTAAAAAGTAACTAAAATGTCATGCATCAACAGCTGTGTTTAGTGCGTTTCTTCAAAAATATCGAAGTATTGTAGGTGTATGTTCATACTCACTGATTCTGAATCGATTAACTGCTTAAGAGTGCGCATAAAGCTAGAAAAAAATCAGATTTCACCCGCACCCCTCGCACGTCCCGCTCTCGCCTGTCGTCGCTCCGGCAAGTCCGCCACCTATTTTGTGTGGCAGCGACCCGCCATGTATAGTTTGAAGGCGCTCAGTATACCCAAAATACTCAGATAAAATTGTCAAAATACGAGTTGCATCATTAACTATCTACTTTGGAAACACAATAAATTTCTTTTTGGTAAAAAAAATATTTCTGATAAAATGAAAAGGTAAGTAAGTAAGTAAAGGAATATGTCGTCGTTGCGCTTGCCAAAACCTCTATGTGTTTTGGTCAAGTTTTCAGGAGACACATTAAACTGTTTTATTACGTAATTGATGAGCGTATCAAAAAACTAAAAATGTAGTATGATGCCAAAAAATATTTTGCATGAACTGAGATAGTGAAAATTATAAACGGTACTATCTATCCACAATATTTTTTTTTTCCATTTTGATACACATATCAGAATTATCTTCCTAGCGCCATTTCTTACAAGTGAAAAATATATACATATCAGATTTGTCATGGACCTCAATAGGATTTATATAAGGGATAAATACTGACAGATGGCAAGGTACATAACATACGAAGTAAATAAATACCCACTATAAACTTTATTAAGGCATACAAGTAAAAAAAATAAAAGTAGTACAACTGTTCCGTGTACAGGGTCCTGCTAACACCTTTGAGACCCAAGCCAACCTCACTTGCTAGTCGGTGCACATGTTAAACAACGGACGAGGTTCTGGTGCCAATTTTCCTCTCGGAGTTGGGAACTAATTGCTGATCGTTCCTGGAATAGCCGATAATACGATAATCAGAAAAGAAGAGCAAATCTCCGAGTTCCGAGGTGCACATTATGCTGCCAATTAGTTATAAACTTTAGTTGCATCTGAGCCCTTCCCCTCGGCGTCCGGGGTGCGCTTTTCCAGTCTTTTTTTTAATATAGGACACGTCAAATTGACTTCGCCTCGCCTGATGGTAAGCAAAGTCTCTGCAAAGAGGGTCACCATTACAGACATGTACCATGTTACAATGATGGCACTCAGCTTGACGGCCTCATCAGAATATGCTTTTTCACGCCCCGCTTGAAGGACCCGTGACTGTAGGAAGAGGGAAACACGTGAACTGGTAAGGAATTCCAAGACTTAATAGTGCGGCAGAAGAAGGAGTCGCCGAACCGCTTGGTTCTTGATGGAATATTCTGCACCGTATGCGGGAGGCGTCTAAGTCCTGCACGTGTTGTCCTATATAGGAAAGGAGAGGGTGGGATTAGTTGGAAGAGCTCATCAGAACATTCACCATGGTAGAGACGGTACAATACCGCCAAAGATGCCATATCTCTACGCAACTGCAAGGGCTCGAGGGTGTTGGTGACCTCAGGATTCCCAATAATATGGACCGCACGTCGCTGCAGCCTGTCGAGAGCATCTAGTAAGTACTTTGCGGAGCCAACCCAGAGATGAGAGCAGTATTCCACGCAAGAGCGAATTTGTGTCTTATAGAGAAGGCACCGCTGCTCCGGCGTGAAAAAACTACTCAGTCTGTTCAGGACACTGAGTTTACGCGAGGCTGTTTTGATGATACTCTCAATGTAGTTTTTGTTGTTCGCTGAAAACTGAATTTGCAGCGAACATCCATACCTAGGATATTGAGATTGTCCTGTAGTGGCAGTGGCGTGCTCTGAAGAGTTGGAAGGGGAAGGAAAGAAGATACCTTTGCTGTGAACGCGCATGCCTGCGTCTTCCTGGCGTTGAACTCGACCAGGTTTTCCGAGCCCCATTGAGAAACGTGGCTCAGGGTCCGGTCTTCTTTTTTCCGCGATATCAGACTGCTTGGCCGCAGGATGTCCGTGATAGCCTCCGTGTAAGGTGCTATCGTCTGCATAGCATAGCGCCGCAAGTTTCTAGACACACCGTTTAACATCTTTTCGAGTATAGGGAGCTATCGCTATCGTCAGCGACGATCACCGCCGTAGTCACTTGGAAGACTAAGTCAAGCTGGTATCAAAGAAACAAGGTAGTACATCACTGCGGGGCAAATACTCCTTCTTTAAAACGCTCCCGTTGTGCCCCACATGGAGTACTGCTGTCACAGTTTTGCCTGGGCTAGCTAGACCTCTTCGACTTGGTGCAAAGACGGGCGCTGAGGATCGTCGACCATCCCATACTCACAGGCGGGGTAGTAGTCCCTCTCAACCTCAGAAGGTACTTGCTGTGGTTGTTTTACCGCCTGTATGATGGTTTGTATTCAGAAGAATTGTTTGATATAATGCCTAGAATATTTTTACTTTATATCGCCGCTCCGCTTGCCATAGACAGTGAATTCACTCTCACACAAATGGTGTAAAAACGTCTCACTTTATTCAGGACTTCGACCTTACGTGAGGCTGTTTTGTTTTAATCATCTGTCTCGTTTTGTTTATTATTATAAGATTATTTACGTTGTTACAAAGGTAGAACACCAATTTTACAACCAACAAACCGAAGAAAAACAAGCTGTCAAATTGTCTATGAGCAAACCAATTCTGACATGTGCAACATGAGGATGAAAATCCCTTCGTGTTCACAACACATAACCAATTTTGCAGTGTCAGAATTGCACATGTATATTTTGTCAAATCTATTTCTAGAAGGAATTAACACTTGGTTGTTTTTTCAGTTGATGCGCATTTTTTAAGGCCATCTAGCGAATAAAAAAAAAACAGAAAAAATGCACATAACGACTTTGGCAGGCGCACCGACGATTTGACGATTTGGGAAAAACAATGCTTTTACTTTAATTTAACATCTAGCGATGTTCGTCTAACTATATGTGATAAATTACCCAAATATTTTTTTTTTGCGAATTCAATTAATTTAATACTAATCCTGAGTCGGGTCATCCAAATAGTCCCAATAGTGGTTCAATATTACTGATGAACATTGTGTATAATATGGTTGCCCTATTTTATCATTACGTATAAGAAGCTAGGGCCCTGACATATTGAATCAAGGCTGGCTAAAATATACCTCTCATTCCACTCTGGTGCAAAATTTCCATCACAATTTGGATCTAGTTCTCTCAAAACTTCAACTTTCTCTAAATGTTTAATGGGAGATCTGTAAAAATAATTGCAAATTAATGACAAATCAATCACATAAGCATTGCATTGCTATTTTAATCTACTTGTAGATAATTTGATATAAATGCTAAATAAGTACATAATGGAAAAAATCAAACCCACAATAGGACTTGAATGCCAGGGTCGCGAACCTTGGCGTTCCAGCGCTCTTACTCTGAGCTATCCTTCCACGGGCAGTCATCCGCTTTCCGTGTGGTCAATTTTTTTTATTAAAATCACCGGGATACTCGTATTTACCATGCCGTTTGAATGTGTGAACATTCGGTACTAATGTGAATGACCATGTTAATCTCAAATCATATCATTCTACTTGTTCATGTTCATATTAATTTGCATATTTTACTGAAATGTTTTCTGAATGTGAGAAAAATCAATTGCAATAAGCTTACAAAGTTGACGAAAGTTTTTTATTAAGCGATTCGACCGGATCGGATTCATCAGCTTGTGTGATATTACGAGCTGAAGCAACTCTGAAATGCATTAAAATTGATAATACAATGTATAAATACTTTCGCAATATATTTAATAATTATATTAGTGCTATATAAATAATATTATACAAAAAACACGCGAGTAGTCAAAAATATCTATTTGATTTGCATATACTATACCCGAGCCGACGTTACTCCAGAGTTACCTAGCAACGGTGGATATTTGGTAACAAACTAAAGAAAGTAAAATAATATAGATACATTACCTTCGAAAATTAGCCATGAGTTGAATTCTTAGTTTCTTATATTCTCTTTTAGAGTGTTTCTTTTATATTTTTTTAATTGGCTCATTTTTAACGAACTTTCTTGACACGGAAAACAGAAATACAGTCCTCCCGTCTCAACGGGGCGAGCCCGACTAAATGATGAAACAACAGATGGCCGACACCTCGGGTCAGGTGCGATAGAAAGAGAGCGTTATGCGCGGAATAAGACCGTCGTAAGCGCCAAATTCATTTTTTTTTAATTACTCGTAAAATCCACACAATTTTTTCAAAGTGAAAATAGAGTCACTGGGTTACATAATTTTACACTTTGTATTCAAATATTGACTCAGTTGTGTGCATAATATTGGAAATAAATTGATTTTAGTAGTAAATAAGGCATAACTTTGTGATTTTATTCTATCGAAAAAATATTATTATTTTATGTTTTCACCATGAGCAGTCCCTTACAAATATAACGTATTTTCTATTAAAAAAAACCCAGCTCATTTGTGGCTTACTTTCGGGTATAAACATCAAATCTACGATCGGCAATTTAGCTTTATACCCCCTCTTAAGGATAAGTGTTGTACGAAGTGTCCAGGTGGATGGTGCACACACAATGGTCACGGAGATTTTCTGGAGCGATGCCTTTTAATAGTTAATGTGTGGGATCAAAATGCACATAAGTAAGTAGGTATACTAAGTATGTTCTTAAAATATATGTTTTTAAAAGGTAGCAGACAGGCATACGGTAACTGATGGTTGATGGAAAGCGGTAACCGTAATCCACCATCTCATAATTTGCTACACAACTAAAGATAAAGTTAAATAAGTTCAGATGAGAATATTTTTTTGTTTAATATTTATCACATCTCCCAGGTGCTATGGTCCTATGATCATAACTGAATTAAAACATATTCATAGTGATGTTCAAAGGATAACCCTAGTCGTATGCCAATTTTCCCTATAATGTATTGTTTTATGATGTAAGTAGATAAAGAGTTCAGCTCTGTGGTTCAACAGTGGATGGTTTTATAAACAACAGCTGGGATATCATCGGGGTACGATACGACTTAGGCGGTATAATTTTCGAAATTACATACATTATCTTGATTCGATAATTACAAGTGCGCCATACTTCCAGGACAACGAAACTAATACGCCTTCCAAATTCAAACGCACCAATGGTCACTTTATATTTCGGCGCCGTACTTTTTTTTTCACCGCGGTGAAGCAAAGACATCAGTGGTCCGGCGGCCTAGTGAGCTCTTACCGAGGATTTAAATACAATTGTTGCGTGTAATGGATATGCACTAGAGCAGAAATCAGTTTGTTTGTCTGTTGCACCGACACCTTAAGAATATTGTTGTTTGAAAATAAAAGTGACCGCCAAAACGTGTATGGCTTGATATAGGATTTTGTAAAGCCGTAGCAGAGTGGCTATTTAATAAATGGGCATGGCGGGAAATAATCTTACTGAAGAGGCGGCATACCTTGCCTTTGGATGGTCACCGGTGTTGAAGTTTGATTGTATTATTTGAATTGGTATACTTAGCTTTTCGCACTTCTTTCTAAGTGCAAAAGTAGCATGGAAGTGGGGTGCTAAAGTTTATTTCTAGTACCGTACGTGGTCTTTGGGATGGTAGGGTGGTAGATTAGTACCTTGAATGAGAAAAAGACCGTTTGTATTGGATAAGGAAAAAAGAAATATCATTCTCTTTATATTCGAATTAAGTTGGAATGCCGCTATCTTTTGAAAAAGAAGGGTGAATATTTTTATGGTTCTTTCGTTCGCTAGGGGTAAAGAGTGCGTCTGTTGCAGTCTACATGTGCTTCCAGACCTTGTTTTCCAGCCTAAACCCTTAAACTTATCTCCCCGAACCAAGAAATCCAACTTAGGACTGCACGCTACCCAGTAACATAAGCAATATCAGCGAATATTACAACTCTTTACGAAATACTTGCACACAAGAAAATAAAATAAAACATAACAACAAAATAATTTCAAATAATCTTGAGACGTATCATGGAAGCTTGTATTACACGCACCAACGAATTTTGACGCGTTCAAGATCTCACTAGAAGACCAACTTATTATTCACAATCATTTTTGAATACCACCTCTATTACCAAAGAATAGGGTATACATTCGCCTGGCAAACGGTAAAGTGATGTTGGGAAATAGATTCAGGGTCAGTGATGCTGTATGTTTGGCAGATTGATAACTGAATGTAGCTACTGTTTTAGATGATGCTACGCTACCTGGCTAGTGTTGCTTATGCAATGTGCTACCTACGCGGTTAAAAATATACTGAGTAGAAAGAAACCTGGGTGTAAAATACACTTTTGATAACCCCAATGGAACAAGCGCAAGAATACAAAAAACAGTAGATTCCTAATTCTGAAATTATAAGGGCAAATGAGAGACTCTTCTTATACCTACGAGGAGCTGGGCTGATAAAAAGAAGTTGTAAGAATTGTTGTCTAGTGCCTCCGTCGCTGTATACCATATTCTCAAAAGATCACATTCGTTAAACACGATATTCGTTAAACACGATATTCGCAAAACATCATAATATATACCTACTCATAATATCATATCTGTCTGTCTGTTTGTCAGTCTGTCTGCCTGTCTGTTTGACCTGGCTAAATTCTGGAACAGCTAGGCTGATTTTTCGGCATTTCACTATCAGATAACATTTACATGATTTACATAACATTAAAATTTATCTGATAGTGAAATCTGATATTATAAGGCGTACCTAATTTAGACTACTTTAATTTTTTTTTTTTGCTAACTAAGACTACTTTTATTTAACAAAAGTAGGCGGGGTATATCGATGGTGTAATCTAGAAGAGAAACATGCCATGCTAAGTAAGTGCAACATTTTAGCCACCTATTTTGTACGTTTGTCTTGTAGACCATTATTTTGCACTTAGCATAAATATTTTGTCTTTTATGTAAGGTCCCCAAAAAAAAAAATGCCGTGACTTCATCCGCCTGAACTTAGAACCGGGTATGGTTCTAAGTTCACGCGGTCGAAGTCACGGCCATAGCCAATGATGTATTATTTTTATAGATACGTCATACACGAAGATGGCGGCTTTTAAAAATGGCGCAAACACAACATATTAGCTACTTCTAAAAATACGTCAATGTTATTAATTTATATGAATTATATTATTATTTATATAAATAATATTTTATTATTATGTATTTATTATTAAAAACGTTTTTTTTTTGGGTTGCGCACTGTCGCGATTCTGATTGGTGCATAAAATGATGACCGAAAGTCATCATTTTTTTGTCGCCATTTTAGAGTGCGGACAACATATCTATAGTTTATAAGATATCATTGGCCATAGCTAGTTTTATAATATAGTTAGTACAAATAAATTGGGTTCATCTTTCTCGATGCCCGCGGTTACAGTTACTAAACAGATGATGTTAACGTGTCGGGGGTCACGGCACATCGATACGTCACTACCGCTGTACGCACATTCCGATTGACAGCCGATTGTTGGAAACTACTACTGAATTGAACGGATACATGTATAGGGAACTGGAAAAGACTTGGATTATAATTTTACGTATTCTTCTTCATCCTAGAATCCGAAGCTTTCTCCTAGGTGTCCGCTTTTTCCAGTCTAACTTCGAGTTTGGCTGACCTACGATATTTTCTGTGAAGCGACTGCCATCTGACCTTCACTGACCGCGATAACGATGTATTACAGTTAGACCAGGTGTGTGACTTTTTAGGCCTTCAACGACTCGTAATGATTTATCATAGATGTTCGTAGGACAACCGGGACCGATTGCTTAAGGTGCTCTCCGAGGCACGACCAGATCAATGTAAATTGCCATAGTCATGTATACAATATTATAGGTATTTGCACTGAGTCTATTTCCACGTGGTGATGTGTGTGATCTTTCCATCAAATTTTTTCACAAAGAATCACAAATAGATTTTTTTTTTCACAAATGAAGATTTTTTCACAAACCCAACCATAACAATAATTTCCGATATTGATATAACGGAAATTATTGTTATGGGTGGGTTCACGTAAGCGCACGGTTTTAGTCAGTTCGAGTACAACATATCGAGTACAACCCCTGGTTCCCAACCTCCCGGTGGAAGGGGGAGATTCGAGGGGATTTCTTGGCAATATAATGGACACCTGGATTCGATTTGCTGAGGTCGACGGGACTCATTAACTCATAATCTACATACGCCTGTGAATTTAAAAAAGTAGAGTTCTTCGACACGAATAAGACTGAATTATTATTATAGCAATGAAAAAATATTAAATTTCAATCTACCAACTTGCCGATTCCTTTTCCAAGCTGTACAGCTATGTGCGCGCGCGCATAATATTCTGATCACAAAATTACATTACTATCAAGCCCCCGCGGTTCGGTAGCAGAGGTCAAATTGTAATTTGATTAATCCCACAACCACGATATATCTTCTCTGGGCACCAATTTTAATAAACAATATTTCAATATTTAGAATTATAATTCTAACGGGAAAAAATGCAATCTTGGTTTAAATGGTTGATGGTTTTCTTTATAAGCTGACTGGGGAAGTAGATACCACGCCTCCTACTACGTATTATGGGTCTATTTTATTACCCAAAACACAAAGTGACAATGGCATTTGCATCTTTTCGTATATACCTATCTGATAGCTCTTTTATAGCTCATACCTTGAACAACAATTTCACAATTCACAATACAATTCCAGTTAAAGTTGACAAAGAAAAGTTAACCAGAATAAGAACATCACTTTTTACTTAACATTTTTAAAGCGGCCATCTTGAACGTACAAATAATTGCGGTTAGAAATAACCAAAATATAAAAGAGTTAATAGTAGATTACCCAACAAGTGAAAAAAAGGTGAATTCTTTTCGAGGCACCAAGTTGTATCCCGAGAAGAGTGAAGGTTTCTCCGGTAGAATCCCGAGCGTAGCGAGGGGTTCTAGAGAGAAACCTGAGTGGATCGAGGGATACAAGAGCCGAGATGAATTCTTTTTTCACGTGTTAGGTACTCAACTTTTCACCATTGACTACGAGAAAACGATTACTCTGCGATTATGAATTACATTTTGTTATGGATAGTACACAAAAGAAGCAGCAAATTATCAGTAATAGCTACCGCTTTAGCGCGAAAAGACTCAGGAGTCTTTTCGCGTTCGAGAATATGAGTTTCATTTTCATCACTAGATGAAGTCATTTTATGATTATGAGACAAACAAACTTTTACAAGGAAAATTACACAGAAAATGGCGGCATTTTTTTTTTCTTAATTTAAACTGAGCCGCATTCCATCCAGCCAGTGATTACATTTAGGTGGCTTTTAGTACGTTTTTATAGTGAGAGTGTGCAACCTCTTTGTATGTTTCACTAGAATCCGTACATTCGCGCATGTTCCAAATTCAAATTTTTTTATTCACTCGGTGAAACAAAGAGCGTTTTATTCACTGTTTTTGATGAATCACGGGCCCTTTTTCGAGTGTCAATGGTGAAAAATGAATTTTAAGTTCCGGGAACACGCTTACATTATATCAAACAAATAAGTGATTTACAAACAACAAACAACTAACTTAAGATACCCAAAAAGGATTATCATAATGACATTTCTTTGTTAGAATGTTCCTGTCCTGTCAAAGTTGCGAAATCAGACCAAACAAATTTCATCCTTATCTCCTTACAATACAGTGCAAAATGAACGTAAACTTTTACTTAAAGTGGTTGAATACAAAATTAACTTTTGCCCAATAAATTTTCACAAAGATGCGGTAATATGCCGTGATGCTGACGCTACCGAACCTGCTGGGCGGTCTGCAGAAAAAATATTTTGATCTTTCAATGACAGAGACATAGGGAAATATGAAAAAATTGTACGAACTAGCATGACAGTGAATGAAAACAATTATTAAAAGATGAAATAATATTTCGACGTTTTGAAAAGCATCGCTAACTATCTGATTGAAACTGACACGTTTGGACTACCAACTAATAATTTGAATTTTTGCAGGTACCTCTTTGGGTACTTGGTATTTTGAAAGGTCCAGAGCTTGTTCTTCGTGTCAGCGATTTTGAATAGCCCAAATGTGTCCAGCCCAAAACTCGGTCACATTGACCGCTTCTTCCGCAGCATTATTCAGATCAGCGTGTCTGTACAGAATGAAATCATTTTTCTTTCTTTCTTTTGATTGTGCAGTGTGGTGTGGTCAAATAACGGCAATACTGCTCGTGACAAGTACTTAGTAGTAGCACTATTTATTAATCTGTGGTAGTAGGCAGTACGAACTGATATACATACACAGTTAAGAACTAAGTACACTAGTTAAGAAGCATATCAGTTCGTATTGATAATGAAAGGGCATGAAAAGACAAAGGTGCTCTTATCCAATAGACTCTTTTAATTTATTAGGTAATGTGAAATTTTATGTATATAGGCATTCGTAGTATGAATGGAGACTCCAACTTACCATTTAATATGGATTTCAGAGTCGCTTTGGTGCGAACGTTGCCGGGTGGTCTTAAAATACACTTGACTTTTTCGTAGGGCACCGAGTTGTCAAAATGCCGACCGATCACCATTGTATTGTAACGTGTATTTACTTACCAATAGCAGTACCCAGACAGCCTCCGTGGCGTAGCGGTAGTGAACGCGGCCGCTACGCAGGAGGCGCGGGTTCGATCCCCGCTCAGTGCAAATATTTGTGTGAATGAAATATGAGTATTTGCATTGGTCTGGTCGTGCCTCGGAGAGCACGTTAAGCCGTCGGTCCCGGTTGCCATGAGAACATCTATGGCAGTCGTTACGGGTAGTTGGAGCCCTCAAAAATCCAAAAAAAACAACGGTCTAACTGCAAAACTTCGATATCGCCTAATGTTAACATTGGGTTGTGGAGGTCAGATGACAATCACTTCACGGAAAATATCGAGGTCTAGTCAAACCCGTGGTTAAGACTGGTAAAAGCGGACCCTAGACTTCGAGCTGAAAGCTTCGGATGCGAATGGGAAATAACGCTAAGAGGAAGAGGAGAGCAGTACCCACTGGTAATCTCCAGACAGGACAACTAACTAACACTTGACCCAACTCAGTACTTGAACCCACACAGGTGCGCATAGTTCTTCTTCCGCAAAAAAATTTCATTCCGCACACGCTTAAGCTAAGGAATGATCTCCCTGGTTTTCCCAAGCGACTACAATATGGAGTTCTTCGAAAAGGGCATCAAAAGTTTCTTACAAGGTCGAGTGTGCTTCTGGTTTTGCACTCGTCCATGGGTCACGGTGACCACTTCCCATTATGCGGGCCGTGTGGTTGTCTGCCACCTAAGTGTAAAATAGTTCCAACAATCCTGCAAAATTTTCCACCGATATCATACAAACCGATGAAGTTCTCTGATTGATATGCGAAGTATTGTTGCTGGCAGCATGCCTAGCGTTAATAATGACAACTTAACCGACGTCAGACGATCGATTGGGTAAATAGGTCGCGCACGGTCGGGTGGCGTCGTATGCGCCCGCGCCGGATCTGACAATGTCTTTATTGGACGGAGGATCCTAAACTTGAATGTTAGTAATTAAATTACTTAGAATAATTTGTAGGTTATTTAGATATTTTATTAGTGCAGCGGGAGGAAGGTTATTCGAAGTTTAGACACGTTGCAGTTACAGTGGAAAAAGCGGACCCCGGACTCCGTGGCGACGGAGATTACCCCAGGAATGACGACTGGGAGGAAGTTTATCTGTTTCTCTTAGATGGTGGAGGTGATAATCGCGCGTTGTCTCCTACGGAAAGGAACAGATAATAACAAGAAAAATACAGGTAAAGGAGTCAAAGCCTTCGGACCGCTCAAAAACTGTATGATACTAGGTAGGCTATAATAGTAATACTGGATAGGTAACTATAATATCTACTAATATTAGGCATTAGTAGTATTACTTCTCCAATTGAGCCGTTCCAAAGTATAGTTTACCACGTAATCATTTTAGAGAGAAAAAAAATCAAAAATAGAAAGTCAAACTAGTGATGTAGTGGAACAAAAATGGACATTTGGGTCGAGTGAATCAGTTGCCCGGTATCGATTAATATTCGATTTCAGAGTCACCGCCGCTCCGACACCTCGGCGCGGGCTCGTCGATCCATCATGTTGCTACATCTCAAGGTAGGTGCTCAAACTTTGTGGTGATCGATATTTAAACTGTGAGAGACTGAGACATGATTTCATATCGAATTGAATAGGACAGTCTCATAAGGTATGTATCTTAAGAAGTGGTAAGTTTCACTGAAGTATTTTAAGTTTAATAAATAGTAAAAGATCGATATTATCAGAAATTCAGAAATAAATAACACAATAGGGTTATATTGTGAATTTATCAAACCTCAACCATCAACATTTCTCAATATCTGAATTCATTAATGTAATTAGATTGACCCATCGGCATAGCACGTGGTAAAGATGCGCATCCAAGGCAAGTAGTAATTGTTACCTATTAATCCCTGCTGCAGCCAGTCTATAAACCAGGCTTCCTATCTATAGAGAAAAAACACGACACGATCTAGAAAGAAAAAATCAGTACCAGCAGCATAGTTACTGCTAAGTCAGAAGCTAACTTAAACGTAACTTTCAGTCAGCCTAAAGTACTGATTTTTAGCCTTTTCCAGATCTTGTTTTTATTCTGTCCATTTAAAATGCGGGACTACCTGGAGTAGAAAGAATATAACATTATATTATAAGTTAAAAATAAAATAAAATCGAGGCAAACTTTGAGTGCCACTGTGTTAGCGGGCGGTCTCGCGACAGAGTCGTCACGACTAATTATCGATACACGACGATTATTCCAATTAATTAGGCCTCGCACACATACACACACACACACCTACACACTTATGTCGACCACACAGTGATTCAATTTCAAAGATTTAAAGATAAAGTTATTTTTTTTATGAATATTGACACATATGCGAATATTAAGCGTTGACTATGTTTGCTGAAAATCATTTAAAATGTTGCAAAGGGTGTAAATAATAAAATTTTGATATCATATCAAAATGTTCAATAGAATTAAGTCAAATAAATTAAATAATTTTTTTTTTCTTAAAGTTCGTATAGATAGGTACTGAAAATATAAGATAATAAGTAAATACATACCTACAGATATTTAAAGAGCAGTTATTTTCACAAGAATTCAATTTTGTTTTAGTTATCTGAATGTCTTGTTTATGAGAGGACTCTTGAAGATAAAAAATGTTCAGAGGTGTGAAGCAAATGTCTCATAGGTTCGAGCTATTTATGACATTCGTAGACCTCTTTAGAAGACGTTCAGAACTATATCTATAAATACAAAATGGAGCCACCAATTAAAAACCAGATCGGTATATAAAGATGTAATTATTAAGATTTTAACAGGAATGTCCCAAGGAAAAGGTTACCATACCTTTTTAGCGTTTCATATCTGTACCATCTTTCACTTTTTGTCGTTGCAACTGAAACCAAAATATGATAGTCCATCATAAAATATTCGATAAACAAAATCAAACCATATTCCAATGAAAATAAAGTCTACATCAATCTAGTGAGTTTCGTCGGAGTGTACGATTTTTAAATTTGTCAAAATCGGTGATCGGTCGACATTTTGACAATTCGGTGCCCTACGAAAGTGTCAAGTGTATTTGAAGACCACCGGGCCACGTTCGCGCCAAAACGGATTGAGGCACAGATAACGATAGTTAAAATTACAATTAGTGAGATAATATTTTGAATGAGAACCAAAAATACTTTTTTTTAGGAAATATTGTCGTTTCTAAATTCCTTACCACCCGTGTAGGTATAGTTGCTTAGATTGATATGGCGGGAAAGAACAAGAGACGTACTGTGAAGTTTATTTTTCTTTACAGACCACGGCCTTTTGGCTAAGAAAGATCTTCAGAACTCCTGAAGTTTGGGAAGAAAATCATTCACTTGTGATAACGTCCTTGATCTAATTTTGGTTTTACATGGTCTAAATATCGGGATTCGCCTACAAAGAATTGGAGCAATGCAATAAATTCACCCACCGGCAGATAATGAAGTTCAGAAGTTAATTAGAGACTAAGGCTAGCCAGGCAACTCAATGCCCTTCCTCTTTTGACCAGCCGCCGTTGGACTTCTATTAGTGTTTTCGTTAGATGGGTGAAAAGCTGAACTGTATCCGATGGAACACAGTCGGAACGCAATCTAAGAGGATGGCACTTTTGATTGTAACTTTGCTTACAACATAGGCTATCGCTTACCATGCAGCCTATTTCATTGGTTTTCTTTTTACCGACATAATTTAAAAACCCTAGACTCCGAGGAGAAAGCTTCGGATGCAACTTGGATTAACGCTAGGATGAAAAAGAATTACGAATACTTTATTCTTATTCCCCCTTACTCAGCAAATTAATTATAACAATAAATGTTTGGCGTTATGTTACAATAATGTTGAATAACTTAATAATTTCCGTACAAATATCTCCGACATAATAAAAACTCTGTCTAACAAAGAGGCAAAGACGCCGCCGCGTAAAGCCAGTATAAAAAAATAATCCGCCCCAAGTATCAAATAATAAACTTGGTAGCAAGTGAATTTTGGGGATCGGGTTGCGTTCCTTAGCGCGGTAAAAAAAGAAAACTTATTTTTTAAAGGCCCGATCAGTTGTTCGAAATTCAAACATGACGGGCACGTCAGCGGCCAGAGGTCTGACGTTTTTACTTTCGTCTAAAAATGTGTATTTTTTTTTATTTTGTGTACGTGTTATGTGTTTCGATAAATTATTTATGAGGTATTTTTTCTAAAGGTGTGCTTAAGTATTTAATTAAGAGAATAATATAAGTCTTTTCAATTGTTAGGTACATTACATGATATTCGTTCTTACTGTAAGTAATTACGTAAGAAATAAGTTGACTTGTGTTTTAGAAGTTACTTCTATTTATCTACTCTAGTTACTCTATTATTGTATTGTAACATAACATTTTTTAATAATCTGCGAAGTTTGATCTAGAAGCCTGGCACTACACCCGCCAAGTTGAGACCTGTGCAAATATTTTGACAACTACATTTTCGGAAATAATTTCGGCTGACTTAGTTTTGTTTAAGAGTATCTTTATCTTAAGAACGATTGAAGTAATCTAAATATCGCTATTTGACAAACAAATGAGAACATTTCTAAATAAGATTCGAGAGCATAAGAAGGACGAAGGAGGATCAGATGAGGCTCTAGAATATTATGGCTTTTCTTTTTCTCCAACCATACAAAAACAACACAAAAAAAAACAACCAAAGTAGTCATTCATTAAGAATGCTCTTTATTTCATCTCACTACTTTTCCGGCCATTCGGCCAAGTAATCTTAATCGAGACTTGGCATGATTTTACAGTAAGGATTTTACGGTAAGTATGTTTTCATTGGGATCATATATTTTTATGAATAATACTACTTGGTGAGGCAATGTAGCCATTGGATTAACACGAATCATAAAATGCTTCCACTTAATTATGCATTCATCGCGTCCGATGCACGAAACGAAATACCCCACAACAGGTTATCGAGATAACAGACGATTAAAAATTATATCCAATATTTTCGAAGTCTACATATACGATATACAACCTTCTTGCTATAGTATTAAAAAATAAAATGCTATGTTACTGGCTGTATTAGATTGAGATGGAGATTACGAAACAAAAATAAAAGGCGGGCTGTTTGAATATGGAACGTCACGTCAAGGGAAACGTCAAATTGTGACAGTTTCCGCGCGGGCGAGCGACCGTTCGGTGCGGTCTGCGCGGGGTCTGCTCGACGCATCACGAGAACGTTGCACCCGTCTTCTCAGAAGTATCATCAGTATTTTTGTTGGCGAATTAAATGTTGTTTTTATAGTTAATTAAAAACAATTACGTGCGATTCTGAGCATGAAGATGGATTTCACTGAACATTGTTTGATATTTTAGTCCAGTCATGTGCCTGTTTGGTACTTACTTGATGGTTAAGGAGTCGGTCTTAGGAACAAGAGATCCTGGTTCGAATCCTAGCTACTATATCATCCAGACCTACGTGTACTCACTCTAAACACAGGCAATTCAGCATAAAAACAGTCCAAGTTACCAACAACCTTAGCTCTAAAACTGTGGAAAAAAAGGAGAAATATGAAAAGATTTGGGAAGGCCATTACCCGGTAGAACAAAATGAGTAAGTATAAGTACAAAATTTTGCGATAGACTCTCTCAAATAGTATCCCTACCCCACTTACAAACACAACACATGTCCGCTAAGGATACCCACTTCAAACATGTCACCAAAGTTCCCAACTTCTCATAAATTTCGTCAAAAACCCATTTATCCGTGAATAATTATTTTGATAACATAATTCGTGTTTTCCGCCATTTTGGTACGTTGTCCCTGCGATCGGTGGTCGCGGTCTTGACGTCTAATTGAGCGTCCGACCGCTCGTAATCGATAATAATCGTATAACAAGTCGATTGTAATCGAATAACAAGTCGATTGTTGTAGAATTTGCCTCCTGTCGTATGCAACTGTTGTCACAGTTTATTAAAGCGCGAAATATTTGGGTTTTGGAAGAAGGAATTTGCTAATTACCCGTGGGTAAGTTTTTTTTTCTGTTACTGGCACAGATGTCACTTCAGATATGTTTATGTCATAGAATAATACCTACAAAATAGTTTAAAAATTAAGCACACAGTGAAGCAGATGGGCTCGTGACTAAGTGGTAACTGAGTATGTTAACACACCGCTAGGTTAAGCAGCATTAGCCAGGTCGGTCTTAGGATGGGTGACCATTCTTAAGACATTGTGACCCAATCACGCTTCGGAGAACACATTAAGTCGTCGCCATCGTCGGTCCCGGTTACCATGTGAATATCTATGGCAGTCTTTACGGGTAGTTGGAACCAAAGTCCGACAACACTGGTCTAGCTATAGAATTTCACCAATGGGTTGAGTAGAGAAGTTAAGCCGCTTCGTAGTAAGACTGGCAAAAGGACCCAACTGGGTTGGAAAAAGGCTCCAGGCGATAACGATACAGTGAAGAAAATAAAAAAATAAATATTTTTGCTTCTGGCTTTGCTATCATTAACGAGTCGTTTAAAAGACTTAAACGCTTCGTGATTCTACTGAAACTCTTTTATTGCAAAACGTGAGCCTGCAAAAGATTAGCTTTTTTACATAGTCCTGAAAAGCTGAAGTGCAGTCCAAAGATACTGGCCAGCTGGCCACCATTTCAGATGCTGTTGATCTTAAAATAGGGGTGCCTAACATGATAACCACTTAACTTTTTTTCTCCGATTGACTTAATTCATTATTTAAATCATGCCAAAACAATGAAAGTTGTAGTTTGCAGAATTTATATATTATACACCCATACATTTTTTTTAATTTATTTATTAGTGATTATTGGTAACGTTTTTTTTTAAAGTTGAAGTTAAAAAAAAACCTTAGGAATTTTCCTATCATATTCATACATAATTATATTCATGCCTGTAAATTCCTGAAGGGATATGCAGAGCTACATTAACACCCAAATTTCGTCAATTGGGATTTTCAGTCCCCCGTAATAGAGAGCGAGCCTATTACCATCAAGCGGGCACTTTGTTTTGGGCTGTATATTTACTATCGGATGGAGAAAAGTCCTATCTCTCAGTCATCTTCTATAGGTAAAGATATGGTGGCTCTATTCTACTTCACCGGAAACTAAAGCGAAGATTTTCTCGACTTTTAACTATATAACTAAATATAATTTAATATACAGTCTAATCTCACAAACGAAACAACCAGATGTTGCACTCCCCTGATTATTACAAGTTATCAGAAAGCCGTCTCCTCAAAAGGGTTGTCACATAAAGTACTGTCGGCAACAAAACAACACGGTATATAAACTGGTGTGTTGTCTAAAACAGCCCGCCTTCCCACACCGGCTCTACTGTTTAAATTGAAAATATGGAATAACTTTGTAAACGTCTTAGACGTGTACTGCGATCGAGTAATGTTGATACTGGCTTCAGATTTTTATGCTGTCTTTAATTTCTCAAAAGTCCTAAATTTCTCTTTAGTACATAACTCAATAAATAATGTTTTTAAAATAATTGACAACAAAATCTTTTTTCATTATAATACTCATAAATTTTAACTCATATTCAGTAGCATCTATCATAATATCTTTTGACAAGGGCGTTGTACAAAGTGACTAATAAAAAAAAGCGGCTTGCCTTCATGGATTATAAACATGTAGATAATGAAAACAGCCTTTTTACGTTTAACTGAAACGAAAACAAATATCTTCTTCGTGATCTTCTATCTTTCCACATTGATCCAGATGTTTCTATGGAAGTAATTACAATAATGAAGTGTTTTAATTGGCATTCTTAATCCCGAATCTAATAGTATGGATCTAGACAGTGCTACGTAGTAGCATCTCCTGCAATATTAAGTACTAAAATTATTGTTTTCAGCATTTTTAGTTGATAATAAAAGTATCAAAACCTGTCCATCTTGAAATTTAAACAGGAGCCCAATGCGGTGATGCGTGCTAACGAAATTACGCGGCCTGGTTAAGTGAACTATGAAAATAGGATTTCTTTAGCATTGCACCCCCTTCACCCCGCCGCCACCCCCTCACCCCAGGTGCCTGGGAGGGATTATAAGATTATCAGCTATTGATACCAGGCTCGAGTAATTATATTTATAGGAGAGCGATCCACATCCTAAATAAAACTAAAATACGAAAGGTTTCCAAACAATCTGTGGTAGCGACGGTAGCCTGTCAGACTTGTCAGTGAGAAGTCACGGATTCGAACTCCGGTCTTTATACTACTAATCACATCAGCTTAGCTTCTTTTGCCGCACCATTAAGACCTGCCCCCCTAGACAAGTGGCAATTCGTTGCTCGGCGTATCATGGAATAGAATGACGAATGTATAGGATTTGACGTTTTTGACATTCATTGACGCCTGTCATATACGTCAAATCCCATACATTTGGCATTCTATTCTACAAAACGCCGGCCGACGAATTGCCACTTGTCTAGAGGGCCTGGAATTCCTGACCAGCTCACATGATTCTCTTTTCTGTAGGAAGAGAGAATCACGTGAGCTGCGTCCCGGGTCCTCTAAGCGAGGCGTGAAAAAGCATCTGATGAGGCTGTCAAGCTGGGTGCCACCATTGTAACATAGTCAGTGTCTTTAATGTTGACCGTCTTTTCCGAGACTTTGCCTTCAGCTTACCATCAAGCGAGGTGAGATCAAATTGACATGTCTATAAATATAAAAATAAATAATAATAGAAGTTAACAAAAATACTAACTAGTAATTTCTGTCCGTAGGCAGGACTGTCTCTTTTCCAAATTATATTCTCTGTGATGATTACCATATCATTTCTTTTTTTCAGTTCGTCAATTGACTGCACCCCGAGGGCAAGGCTGAAGAAACTACGCTCAGCATGAGCCTGGAACCAGAAGCTGGTACGCTGACCGGTTGTGAGAAGTTGCGAGGGAATTGGCCACCGTACTCTGGAGTCGGAGTGAGGCTATGGCGTTCCTAGAGACTATGGAATAGCAGTAAAATAAAATCAGTTCCACTCATACACGTACTAAACGACTCAGCAATACTGAAAAGACTGACCGACGGATGGCGGTAGGTGTGCTACTACCGGCTTGCAGATGAAGTTAACTTGGCCTCGACTATCTGGTAAAGACCCAATGTTACTACACCACTTAGATGCAGACAAGCACACGGCCCACCTGATGGGAAGTGGTTACCGTGGCCTATGGATGTGTGTAAGAAACTTCTAATACCCATCTTGAAGAATGCGATACTGTAGTCGCTTGGAAAAACTAAGGCAGGGAGATCATTCCATAGTATAGACGTGTGGGGGATGAAGTTCCTTTCATACCTCATGACCTCGTCGTCAAAAAAGTGTGTAGATATGTCTATCTATCCACACATAAGAATATACAACATTGTGTAGATCAACCGGATTGAAATCAAATCGATTATGGCAGGTTACGTAAAGGCTACGATACAGGTAATTCCCATACATTAAACGACATTAAAAAAAAAATTACAATAGATACATACCTTTTTATCCACACATACCAAAAAAAGTTGTTTACAAACCAAACACTTGTTTGTTCATCAAACAATGGCGCAAAGATTACCAAAATCGATCACTTTTGTTGCGCAAGCGCATATAATCGTTGCAAGGAAGCCGCGCGGCTGTGAAAACGCCGACACAAAGTAATGCCGACATACAGCATGCTCTGTTATTGATATTGCGGCTTGCTACTGGAAGATTATGAGTTCGAGACATTGTTCAAGTTTGGTATATAGTGCATGTTATTTTTACAGTACTTTTTAACTTAATATAACCCTGTGGCGTAGTAGAGTGAACGACTGCTAAGTCAGAGGCCATTGGTTCGATTCGTGTACAGTGCAAATAATAGTTAGCATGTATATGCATTGATCTGGATATTTCTATGTGTAATATGTATGCCGGAGATGGCCCAGGGTCAACCGGGGTGCGAGGGAAATGCCTTATTGGGCTACCTTACACCCCGGCATTTGAGACTAAAGAATGGTTTTCATCGGATCGAGTCCAACATAACTATCCCACTGACCAGCGGGGGGGGTATCGGTGCGGATTACCGTTCACCAAAATAAGGTACCTGATTACCTATATGACATAGAGATATCAATTTTACACCATCGACGTTACCTGATGATGGAGCAGGAGGCTGGAATCTTCTTCTTTTTATTATACCCCATTGTAAATTATACCTAGGTACATTAAATTATACCTACATTAAGTTATACTTACATTAAATACTAAAAAATACATTCGTCATCCCGAGTCTAATTCAAAACAAAACAGAGTCAAACGCCATCTACCGGGAGGTAGTAGTATTACGAGGCACTCCGAATTTAGCTATTTGTACCCTCTCACCCTCCGTGTTTACACGACAGAGAGGTAGCTACTACAGATCCTATTATTCGTACAGATGTCGTTAGCTGTTGTAAGTGGAACAAGATTCTGGATAATTTAATTATAAGAAAAGTTATTGTACAGTCAGTATCAAATTTATCTTGACTACTTAGCAAAGTACTACTTAGTAAGTAGTAAATGATCTTAATACCTTGATATTCTCCCCTTTCTGTTTTTTTTATACCACTTAGGTGGCAGGCAAGCACACGGCCCACCTGATGGAAAGTGGTTACCGTGGTCTGTTGACTGATTGTTCTGATATTCGGTACCTACACACCTTTAATTTGAATGATAATACAATTTAAATCAATAAAACAGTTTGGTAGTAACGTCATTAGTAGGTATTAAGATCATTTTGAGTACCTACTTTTCTAGTCAAGATCGATTTGATGCTGACTGTAGCTACTGGTAGGTATCTGTTGGCAAAAAGTTACAATTCCAATCTTGGTTGTAAGCTTACATTCTGGAACCACTTTTCGGTTATATAATTTGGTTTAGTTAGCTTTTACGGGAGCGAGAGTCATCTGATAAAGATTTTCGATGTCCAGCCACTCTCATCAGCAATGCCCGTACGATTGAAGAACGAGGCATTGGTGCAGGCTTCGCGGTCGCTCCTGTAAAAGCTAGGACAAACCATATCAGGAGAAGGAGTAGAAATAGTGAACCCATACCACCAAAGTAGATATAAGCTTAGATGTAACCTGGAAGAATTCGGTTCCAGCGATGAGGTTTCCCATTGTACATTACCTACATGCTACCTACTTGTCGTATTGTGAATCTATTGGTGTACAATCAAAATTTGTCTATCTTACAATCCAACCACAGAGAGGATGGTATGCTTGTAGGCCGCGTAAGTGGTATAAAAAAAGAGTTATCGTCTCTACATACAAATCTTAATCGCAGCAATTACCTTTTCGATAAAAAAAGTATTAAATAAAGTTTTGTGTACAGTCGACATAGAAGATACGGTTTTACCTTTTCATACAACTTCATATGAAAAAGTTAATGTTAAGATTTAATGTGAGAAGGTATACAAATTGCCTAATATGCTCAAATAAAGACACATGCATACTTGTATAACCAACATACACAACTTACATACATATTTCGTATCAATATCGTATAGTCATACATTTTTATCTAACATAGGTGTATAGTTTATCCGGTTTTTCTGAAACGGTGTCCGATCATTAAGCAGCAATTATAACGAAGAGGACAAATAAAAATAAACAGGCCCAGGGCGATAAATAGCTGTCCCCTCCTTGGCTCACCGCGGGGACAACCCCACGGTTGTCGATAGTGAGGGGACAGGGATGAAACACGATGGGAACTTATCGATAACAGTAGTTTGCTATGCAATAATGAGTTGTACACTCTATGGAACGGCGATGGTTGCATATCGTGCTTAAGTATGTGTCATCGGTTCATATGTACAGCATAATTTCTCATCATCGGGCATTTATAACGACTGAAAATATTTTAAAAAGAGGCTCATGTACTTCGGTAATTTTATAGAGACACGGAAATTAGGAGATTCGGAAGGAGAGCGACTTTAAAACGTTGCAAAACTAAATGGAAAAAATGAGAAGTGAGTGATTGTACATACCTATATGTTGCAGTAAGAAAGATAAAGCCGTAATATAGTTATATTCCTAGGGATATAATTATATACCGTAACATACTTATATACTAGATTAAGTTTAGTGAAGTAGCTTTCGTTTTCGTGCATGTTTCATGTATCATACAAATCATTTCCGGCGCTTCGCCAGCCGCTGCGGCGGCACGCTCGCTTCGCTCGCTCGGCTCGCGCTCTGTTGGGGTCACAGTTCTAACCTAACCTAACCTAACCTAACCCACTTTTCTAAGCAGTTCGAAATCAAGTAATATATTTATAACACTGAACTTAATCTAGTAATATAAGTATATCACTAAAGAAGCTATGCACTATGAGAAGCTATGAAAGGAATGTTGTAAAACAAGTTCAAAGTATGAATGTAGAGGGCTTTAGGAGTAGAGGTAGGCTCAACAAAAGACGAATGGAATGTGTGAAAAAGGATATGGCAACGTAGGGGGTGCAGGAGATGGCATCTGACAGGAATGTATGAAGGAGAATGATTTTATTGCAACGACTGCAATTAATTGGGAAAAGGACTTGTAAATAACGAGGTATTGCAAGAAATCTCGTGAACTACATTCTACAGTAGTGTTAAAACAGCGAAGATGAGATGATTGCATAGTACTTGTAAAGGGTTTGTAAAAAAAACATCCCGATCAGATGAGGAAACTGCTTCATAATCAAGTTGCAAGATTTGCCCCGAACCAAATCATATAGGTACATACATAGAAATGCCTGGCAATGGCGGCCTTGCTGGGTCCAGGTAGAAGGGGTAGGCCCAAGAAGTCCTTGTCCGAGGCTTGACGTCGTCGTGGAGGGTGACATGCGTGCAAATGGTCTCATTACCATGGACGCCCAAGATCGTGCGAAGTGGAGAAGGAGGAGCCGGAAGGCGGACCCTGAGCTCCGAGGTCATCTTGGCTACGGATGCAATCAGGAAAATGCGTCTTCATGAAGATAATGATACAAGGTAAGTTATGTAATAAACAGTTTGTAAAAGAAAAATCAGGTAAACTTACGAGCCCAGAGTGGTTTGAAAGAAGTTGTAGTGACAAGAATTGAGAAGGAGAAAAGTCTTGCAAAAAAAGTGCATCAGAATCTCCAGATACCGACGGGTTTGCATGACAGCTATAATAATCATAGTAGATAGGTACTTGGAATAAGGACACATCAAGATTGTGGAGGTCCAAGTTAACCTCAACTACTAGCCCGTACAGCTATTAAAAAACGAAGATCTGGCATAAATATTTTTTTCGGGGTTTGGAGGTCAAATGGTAGTCGCTTTCATGAAAACCAAAATAAAACAAATTGAGAAAAGGAAAAAGAGCGGACCTCGGGTGAAGGCTCCGAGTGCTACTGAAAACAACGTTATGATACTGACAGTAGATGTACCAGTCTGGTGTACAAATGGAAACCAATGGAAGGTGCTATATAGATAGATAGACAGATAATTATTTATTGTACCATAAAAGAGAGTGTTGATGTATATAAAAGAGTGTGTTATACGAAAAATTACATAGATAAATATAAACACATACATAGACAAGTAAACTGTGAGTGTGAGGAGTTTTCAATGACTACGCTTTAGAGAGATTGATTCTTTACCATTAACATGTTTTTAAAAATATTTAAGGATTGTGCCTCTGTAATCTTTACAGGTAATGCATTCCATAGGCCAATGGCCTTCACTGTAAAAGATTTGCTATAATAATTAGTAGAGTGTGCTGGCAATCCCAGCGTCAAGTTCCTAGACGGCCTCAAGGATCTCGCCTGTGTGTCACGGAGAAACGTAAAACGTATCTACCTATCCTGAATCCCTCGGCATAGAAAATTCAGTGATAGTCATATGCATAGGTAACTTAAACTCTAATTATTATTACTGTATGATACAGCTTGAAACATCTTATTTATATCTTCACATCATATTATTATCTACATCCACTTCAATGTTGATAAATATCTTGCGATAGCCTTGGTCGCATCCAATGCTTTCGCCTCACAGTCCGGGGTCCGCTATTTCCTCGAAGTTTTCCGTTAAGCGACTGCCATCTGACCTCAACGTTTATATCAACATATAAATACTTAGGGTGAAAGCAAATACTCCTAAGAGTCAGATTCGTATGCACCACAGCGTAGTTTTATCGACTCTATCCCCTCACTGTTAGCGCGCGGGTCGATTTTGATCCCCGATACAATTACACTCTGTGTGTAGACTCGTTACTGCACAATCTTCTCAACACTCCTCTTCTATTCTCACAATACGCACGCAAAAATATACCCTATGTTCCCAGATTACAGTACATTTCACAATAACAGCACCATCCCCCAAACTTTCACCTCTTTCAATAGGAGTTTAAACCTAAATACCTTGCGTAGGAAAGCTTTCACTTTTCAGGAATTATTTTAGATATGATTCAATTAGTTTTGAACCGAATTTTCTGGGGCTTAAGGGTGATTTTCGTAAGGAAGTGTTTGGTTTTTCCGAAGGCGGTAGGCTTAAAACTCTCGAAACCAATTCTGGAGGGTTTAAAGCTTCCCAACAATGGATGGAACAATTCGATATTCAGCCGATTATAAACGTTCGCTGTAATGCTCTTAGTAAGGTGTGATTTTTGTTGCGATCCCATAGAAATTGTGATTTAATTCCATTGGAGTACTATTGTTTCAAAATATAGAGTGTTTATAGAGTATATTTTGTTGGCTGGGGTTTGTTTGAAAATGCGTTTAACAATAAAATGTAAAAGCATATTTCTATAGATTATATAATTTCAGAAGTTATCAGTATAAATGTGGTTCCAATCGATTATGATAGAAAAAAGCGAATACAACTCAGGTTCGAACCGCAAAGAGCATTTTTTTTTAAATATTTACCTACTTATCTTTACATAGCTTACTTAACTTAGACCCGTATTCCCGAGCGATACTCAGGTCTGAATCTCTTCTACATCTAAGGGACGATCTCGGTTGCATCCAAAGCTTGCTGAAAATTGATGTCAGCTCTCCCATTCCTTTATTAGATTTATTTTGGATTTTACAGAAGTAACTACCATCTGACATTTTCCCAACCCCAAATGGAAAGCCTGTCCAAAGCCTCATCTAACCAAGTCTGATCAAGACCTTTTTAACAAAAAAACTACATCAAAATCCGTTTAGTATTCAGGAATACTTGTCTATTCTTCTATTCATATGCAGATGAATTCATAGACAAGAACTGTTTAACATAACCATTTTTTTAAATAACTCAAATCACAAAACAGAACAGACACAACTAATTTCCAATTTTATGATAGTATAGTTATAGAATTATTGTGATATACCTAATCAAGGGTGCGCCTACGCAACGGTAGGTGCGCTACGAGTCGTGTGACGCGTTAATTGTGTGCGCTCACCCTTACGCGCACTAATATGGACGATGATGTCAAACACTGCTCTGTGGTACGAGTATCATTTTAATTAATGAGCTACTTATGATGTTGTTATATCACACCTAAGGGATAGGGCTGTGCTCCATCCTTTTTTTTTTTTTTTTTTATCGTGCGAAAAATCCCCGCGGATACCTCCCCCGCCGGAGCCGGAGGAGGAGGTTATGTCGGACTCGAACCGACTAAAACGCACGCCGACTGTGGGCCGTCAGTTGCCGGAGGTGAGATTGTTGTAGCCATATCCCTCGCACCCCGGCCGACCCAGGGCCATATCTCTCGATCTGGCCCTCTCCCGATGTGGGGACCGTAGAGTCCCCAACTCGCCCCCGGGTATGGGGAGGCACGCAATGCGCACCGCCGCCGTGGCCTGCTTCTGCTAGGGTGACAGGCGGCTCCACCCGTCACCCCCAGGCCCGCGCTCATGGGGGACGGAGGTCGTTCTGCGACCTCCGACGCCCGAGTTGCCGTCGCTCGTTACGGGCCGCGCGGTTAGCGATTCTCCTACGCTCTTCGAGGGCTGTGCTCCATCCTGTAAACATACATCCTTTGACAAAGTATCCACTTGACGGCAATAGGCTCACCGCTTGTTACGTAGGATAGAAAATAGTTGGTGTTAATACACCTCTACCTACCCCTTCAGGCATGAATATTTATGTATTTAATGTAAAATCTCAGTAGTAACATGAATCCTGGCAACGACCAAATTAACGGCAATAGGCTCGCCTTATGTGGCATTAAAAATATTTAGGTGTCAACAGCAGGACAGACATATACAGCCCAGACTCAGCCTCAGATACATGGCCCGAATCAACAATAGTGCCCGGAATATGGCAATAGGCTCACCCCCTATTACGTGGGACCGAATACAATGATTAGTGAAATGTGGGTGTTAATTCACCTCTGTCTAACCCTCCAGGGATAAAAGCGTGATTGTATGTATGTATGTCATATAGGTACATCTTACCTACCAAAAGTACGTTTTCGGGGTAGGACGACGTCATCTTAAAACACTAGATGGCCAGGGTCAGCCGGAGCCCGATGGAAATACCATATTGCATAATCTTAAACCCTGGTAATTGAGACCCAAAACTTACGATGAGATGAGGTAGTAATATTTGTACCAATTCTTTCTTCGTCACCACACTGAATAGGTAGCTACCTATATAATAACAAATTTATAAACGATCTTTACATTGAAATTACAATTTACTAGCTAATGCCCGCGGCTCCGCCCGCGTGGATAATGGTTATCCCGACCAAACATGGCCATGTCCTTTCTCAAGGTTTAGTCTACCCCTATATCAAATTTTATCAAAATCGGTTCAGTGGTTTGAGCGTGAAAGCAGACAGACAGATAGAGTTACTTTCGCATTTATAATATTAGTATGGGTATGGATATGGATGGATTTTGTAGCTACTTAATTATTTTCTATGATACATATAATATTATTATTACATTGATGGTTATGTGTGTAACAAAGTTCTTTCTTATTTATACCTATTTCTTTAGCTATAAATAAAAAAGAATGGCCGTAATGTATGAACTCGCATAACTTCTCGATAACATAATTCTTCTTTTTTGTTGTTTCAAGACGAGCTTTATGATTTCTTTGTGGAAGTCCATTGGAAAGATGCTGGGGGGCGTTGGGGGAAGAAAACTGGGGCAAAGCCAGGCTGTGTAGTTAGTTTTAAATACTGAAGTAGGTACTTTTACATCATTGGTATTATCGTCATCATCATCTTTAGGTAGGTACGTTAATCCTAGTCGCATTCGAAGCTTTCACTTCGAAGTCCGCGGGGTCAGCAGTCTAGTCTAAGTGCGTGTTTGGTTCAATTTCAATTTTTTCCGTAAAGCGACTGCCATCTGACCTTCACAACCCATTGCCGATATCGAAGTATTGCAGTTACCAGTAATTATTGAACTTTTTAGGGCCCCAACTATCCGTAACGACTGTATAGGTAGATGTTTGTATGACAACCAGGACCGACGGCTTAACGTGCTCTAGGCACAGAAATACCCAGACCAATACAAATACTTAGTTATTATTCAATACAAATATTTGTAAAGAGCGGGAATCGAAACCGTAGCAGTCGCGTTCAATACCGCCACACTACAGAGGCTGTAGACTACTGGTATTGTCATTGAAGTTAATACTTAAATGTAATATTTACTATTAAAAATAATACACAAAAAAAAAAAACAAATTAGTACACATCGCGTTTACATTTCGCAATTTTTCAAAATCAAAAATATTCTTAATGTTCTGTGGTACTATCACAGATCAACAATTTACTATTCCAATAAGGTTGATTACTCCTGTCTTTATATAAAGAAAAAAAATCACAATATTGTACAGGCCGCAAATATTCAATTTTCGAACGCAGTGCGTCGGGAAAATGCCGACGGGAGGTTGCCGTCGGCCGCGAGTTCTCCCCTCCACCAATCGCAGACCTGAGCACGCCCCACGACGAGTGAAAGCGACGTATGCGGAAAAACAACGCGCAAGAGTGGGACGAAACGTGTGCGTGTGTTTGTACCGCGGCGGGGGAAATATGATGCATCGTGTTGTTTTAGTATCGTTGCTGTTCGATTTATTTAAATATATCGCTTATTGCTAAAGGTAAGGAATGGATTAATATAGAATATATATTCAATATATTCAGTTTTACATACCTACAAAGACGAAATAATATGATTAATGTTTATTATTCTTTATCTAATAAATTGCAATCTTAATTTTTATAGACATATAATTCCTATTTTTTTTTCAGTTGGTATACCTTCATATTTACCACAAACTAGGGAAAAATATTGCTTTCAACTAACAGCAACATAGAATTGTGTAGGTATGTGTGAGTGAGCAGATATTTTCTTTGTGTGAGTTTCGCGTTTCGACTGAAGGGGAAAGCGCGCCATACGCACATTCGAGTGTCTACGTCACATTTTGAAAATGGAATACCTTTTTAACTTTTCCAATAATGCAGATGGTGTATTTGTATAAAAATATATCTGAAAAAGTTTCTTGTATAACGCATTCTTGTGATTTGAAAGGGTTTTTTTAAGTGCATCTGTTTATGATAAATGACTTGAGCTCTGTTTGTTCGGCTAGACTGAAATCTGTTTTGTTTTAAACTATAGAAGTTACAATGATACTTACTTTTCTACCAAATTACTTTGTTTGTTGTGCACTAATGCAAGTAGGGTACTTAGCGCAAGTACCTTTTAGGGAACCAAGTACTTTTAGGGAACCTCGGGACCTAAAACGCGAGACAAATGAGGTCCTGGCGCGCGCATATAAGTAGTTTTGTAATAGGTAACCTATGCTTGATGAATTTGAGTTCGTCCACTGCAGTAGCACCCTGTGCTATCCTAAAAAGACACCCAAGAAAAGTGTAGGTACTGCGCGTATAGAGCACATTTTGACCACATTTTAAGTCTTCAAGTCAATCATCACCATCCGCCAAACTTTTCAGTTTAGAGCTCGACAATGCACACACACACACACACACACACAAATATAACGGTTTTATCCCTGAAGGGGTAAACAGAGGCGTACGTAATAGGTGGCGAGAGTTCGGGGTCCGCTTGTTGTTTATGACTGGTAGGTATGTCGGCGTTTCTACAAGCGTCATCTGCCGTCTGACCTCCCAACCCTGAAAAGAAAACCTGTACCAGAGACTCTTCCGATGTTTAGCAGAAGCGTCCACTAACAGTTGAAGTTCACTTGGGCTCAAAGATTGATAAAGCGGTGACCCATCCAAATAGCAACCGCGCTTAAGTAGCTTAACCCACTGATTTTTCACCGAACGTTTAAAATTTTAAATATAGAACATAAAGAATAAAAAGCCGTTAAATATTTTACACCAATGTATATTCATAGATTGTTTGGCGATTCAAATTATGAGCCCCTTCATTATGGGAAACGTCGGGTTATTATACATTCAGATACTTATTATACATTGGGGTACATATCATTATACATTACTAAGTACTATTGTTTTTGGGCTATGTATTGTTCGGAAATTATAGAGGATTGTATGTATCGTTTATTTTTAGGGAGCCGAAATTTGTTACAACTAATTTAAGTAAAACTTACGATGTTTTATTAAACTTGTTCTTATAGAATAGTCTTTTAAGGTGCTGTGATAAGCTCTAAGCTCGGCTGCTTTGGCGTAGGTACCTATTGGTAGAATGTGTTCGATTCCCGCTTAGTGCAAATATTTTGGTGTTTTTATTTTTTTTCTATATTTAGAAGAAGGAATATAAAGAAGTATGTTTATCCGCATTCTATTTACATTCTATAGCACAAGCTATGCTTACCTACTTTGCGTCTAGATAGCGCTGTCTAAAATATTGAAGAATATTTACCCATTATTAAAAAAAAACATTACGATACGATATTCAAGAGTTCTGAAACATTTCCTACAAAAAAAGAAGCATAGAACACTTTACTATGCCCAACCCAAGAATCAAACTTAGATCTTCACATAGAATAAATCACACTCGCCGTCTAGCACAAGCAATTTAGCTTAGTTGGAGTGGTTTACGGGAATATTAGTAATTACGGTTGCTAATACATATTATTTTCAAAATAAAACAAAAATAAAAAATCTATGTAAGTACCGAGACAGTCCTAAAATATCAAAATAAAAAAGAAACTAATTCGAATCGAAGCCTAGGCATTAAACACAATAATCCTTTGTCACCCGGTCGCGAAACGTCCGCAAGTAAAGAACCGCAAAAAACACAAAAAGCGCGGTTTGCGGAAGACACCACACGTCAAATTGACTGCATCCCCGTCTAATCTGTAACCTATCGCTGAAAAGGATTCTTGGCGTTTTTTTACACGTTGTTGTGGTACATGGTAAAGACGACTGCGATTTATGATTACGGTAAAAAAAAACTACGGTAAAAAAATTACTAGTAGGTATTTCTCTTAATCCCCTAGCTAAACTAAGTTGCTAGTCTTAAAAGCAAGTTCACATTGATAGTGCTTAGCCAAGATTCAGACCTGGGACCTCTCGATCATAATACTGATCTTAAACCTTAACCACCAATTTCTCACTGTAATATTTACGTGAAATCACAGTACAGTAGGTATACTGGATTTACTTTGAGGCCGAGCCAGCCTCAGGCTTGGCTCTAAAGGTCTTGGTGAAGCAGTTGCAAGCTAGTAGACCTACTGATTAACGGACGAGGTTCTGGCCTCTCGGAGTTGGGAGTTCGAACGGCAGAAGTTACCATAAAAGTCAAATAAGCCAAAGCAACTGTATATCTGCCAAATGTTTCACTGTGACATACTTTATTACAATAAATCCACTTTTTAACGGATTCTTTCGCGATTTATTTGTTATTATTTACTTTTAACCCTCGCCAGACAGCCAGACAATATCATGTGACTTCTTTATTTAAAAACATAACAACAGGATACCTACGCTATCAAGCCAAATTCGCTACATCTCGTAACTGGCACCCCACATCTTATCTATCGGCATGCACAAAGCAATCGTTACTTAAAGCCGTGCACGGGATGTTGTAGGTCGCCACTGATGCGTGTAAGGTGCAGCAGCTGTGTCGGCCGCGCTTCAACGGCTTACACACTACGGCTTGCAGTGTTACACACACTGTGTACGCTGATTTATGCTTTTTTTGCAAATGGCCTGTAGTGTCGTTTAGTAGGCGGTCTATTAGTAGCCTGTAAACAAGGTTGGCATGATAATATGATTAGGACTATAGGCTGGATTTAGACTGGTACTGTGATATTTATTAATATAGAGATAAAAAATAAAATTTAAGGGGTTTGTCTTTTAAACTTATTATACTGAAGGACACTATAGCAATAAGTAACTTTGGAATAAAATTCTTTTTTAACGTATTCATACGAATCATTTTTGTGACTGTGGTCATTCAATACAAGGACTCGCGATTGTTAAGTAATCATATCTGATCTGATACACATCTGCTCATCCTATTGGATATGCAGGGTTAAGTCTACATTTCAAAGTAAATATTTTAGATATTTATCAACAAATGACATAATTTTGTACTATGGCAACTTTGCACTACGTGACAACTTTACTAGGAAAGTAGGTAATACATACGAAGAACACTATAAAAAGATTTATGGAGCATCCTAATATTAGTAAATTCAACTGGACCAGCTTAGTACTAACGCTCAGGTAATTGTGGCACACCTAATGAAACAGGTTGCAATTCATGCATGCAGAAGGACATATCACAGTCGTTTTCGTTGTACAAAATAAAACTATTGAAAACCTTTAACCTTTGTTGGTTTAACATCAAATCTGTCGTTATATCAGCACAATAGCTCAATTGCTTAACTCACAATCGCAATGTTACAAAACGCACCGAAGAACAATCCCTTACAAATGCGAAACTACAAAATAAGTCTATCGATGCGTAAATTAAGGATCCGACGCCATTCACCCAAGGTATAAGTGCAAATAAAAAAATCTAAAGAAAATGTTTTAGCCCCGCGTATCTAGATGCCCCGCTGCGGTACCCCACATTGTTCTTAGACAAACACTTTCTTTATATATGAAAAAGCCCCATTATTTGTTTTTTAGTAAATCGGGCAAGACTTCTATTGTCGGTACGGTTTTAATGCTTGAATTAATTTAAGTCGAACAATTTTAAATTAAGCACCCAACCGAAGTATTGTATCGGAACTCGAAAAAATCGAAAATAAACATGTTACTGTGGCGAAAAACATGGAACTTTGACCGTGAGTTTAGGAAAAAATGACGGCTTCATCAGTTACCAGCCGTGTCGAATAGCGTGACATGGTATCGCGAAATCTCACAATAAGTATGAGCAGGCGTGAAATTAGGCCGATATAAATGAGGGCTAAGTTATTCTTGTGTTGATCGGCGTGTCGATGGCCGCGTGGCAGCCATTGTTGGCGCGGGCGGCGGCGTGCGAAACCGTTTTGTTGATTTTGTGAGTTGTCGCCTTTCGCTTTATGACCGTGGAGCGTTGGCAATTAATTATGTTGCGATTTACGTAACGTGGGCGCGTTTGTTTTTGAAGAATTGCGCTTTGTAAGTTTAGTGTTTTATGATAAACTTTTGAAGTATTTTTGAATGAATTTGACTGACTAAAATACTCGAGTTGTTAAGTTAACGAAGTTTACGTCTTTCATCGCACCATTAAGACCTGAAATTCCTTACCAGCTCGCGTATTTCCTTCTTCCTACAGTCCCGGGTCTTTTAAGCGGGGCGTGAAAGAACATCTGACGAGAGAGGCCATTGTAACATGGTACGTGTCTGTAATGGTGACTCTCTTTCCTGAGAATATAACTTCAGCTTATCATCAGTCGAAGTGAAGTCGAATGGACGTGTCCTTTTTAAAAAAAAACGAGTTCTCACGTAAGATATCAAGTGTAAGAACCATGGTATCTATCACCTTCTCAGTTACGTTATATCAACGTTAAAGCTGGTTTTCATCAATAATAGTAACCAAGATTGAAGTGAATACCTTAGCACATTCTGACTCAGTGAATTGTGTGAGAACTTAGTTTATTTGGATGAATTTTTCTCTTCTTACCTGACTAAAATAGAGTTTAACATCAATTTGTTGCATTTTGTACCCAGGGCTTATGATTTTATGGAGGTTTAGCTTTTTTCCTTTCCAGTTCCTTATTCTACAGTTTTTCCTCTTTTTTCATTGCTTTCATAACAAGACGAGTGATAGATACATCCGATATTTTAACCGTCAATAGGACACTGTTTACCATCAGGTATTTACTTAGTGCAGTTTCTTTTGTATATAAAAAGTAGAAGAAGAAATCCCAATCCCGTTCTTGCGACCTACGATTTGAATTAAACAAATATTTTTGTGCTGAATGGGTCCGTTCATCGAGGAAGGTTATAAATAATAAATATTGTACGACAATCTACACAACGCTATCTAGACCCAAAGTAAGCATAGCTTGACTAGCTTGTGTTATGGATCCAGAATGCGGATAAACATACATAGATACATTTTTTTTTGTAAATACATACCTACATATTATACATAGAAAACACCCAGACCAATGCAAATATTCATATTCATGCATACAAATATTTGCACTGAGTTAACTATACGCAATACATCATCCTAGAACCTAAGATACAAGAGCAGTATCTAATCATCCGTTATCATCAGTTATCTAAAAATCCGGCAGATTCCCATATATTATTTGAAAAATGCATAAAGTATGCTACAGGCGAAGCCAGGACAAGTCAGTTAGATAATAATATTCATAGATAGGATATAATAGCCTCGCTATTTCTGAACTAAGAAAGTCCTAACAGTAATAACAATGACCAATGAACGTAGTTTTATTTCAGTAGTTAGGTGCTTCTGCTTCGGTGGCAAAGTTTTTATTATCCACATTACAATGGGCTGCTGGACGTGGATGATGGCTGGGGGGCAGTAAAGAGTTTTATCCCCACTTTACGAGCATCACGCATCACTTGCAGGTGCGGTAAGCTGCAAGCATGGCTACCGTTCTACAAATATTATAGAATTTCTACTGTTGAATATTTATCGGTACGTAATTATGTTTATAGTGTAAGAAGCTGACTGGGGTTATCTAAGCTAACGCGGTTTAAAAAAATAAATATTGATGTTCTAAAATAAATATTTGAAATTGCATTAAGTAACGCGCCAGATTCCTGTTTAAAAAAAAGTAAGATAACACTTTTTATGTGACACATTTTCATTTAAATTTAGAATGCCATCGGATTTAAAAAAATAGAATGTTTGTCAAACGTCACTGTCAAATTCTGTCAAGATAAGATTTTTTTGTTAGTTAATCAATTTTCACTATATCTAATCCCGATTTCGTTTTAAGTTTTCTTTATAAATTTCTGATAGACGCACTAAAAACAAAACTGCATCCATTCCCATTACCATTTTGTTTTAGTAATGAACTGTCACATAATCACATATCTGCACTTAATTTATGATATTTTGTCGCACCTATATAACAAAACAATAATAAACATAAAAGCTAAGGACGGCGTTATACAGCATGCTCGAAGCGACTGCCGCGTGACGCGCTTGTGGGCGTTCGGTAAGTATAGGGTGTGGTTGTAAGTGTGCGTAGAAATGCGCCTGTGTGCGGCACCCACCCCAGGGTGAGCGCGAACATAGTCGGCAATACTCGTTCCCTCTAGGCTCCGCCCCCAGCGATGCTCACACGGCTGACTTGGAATCAGATGGCTTGGCCAGTCGCAAGCGAGCCGTGACATCGTGAACGGTTCGCAGCCTCCGAACGTGCTCTCACTCAATACTTAGGGTATTCGATGATTACGCGCTACACTGACCATCGGGTGCGTTTAGAAACTTGTCAAATTAAAGAATTCCGGTTTACGGGATCACGCGTCGTCGCATCCCTATCGCGGACTGTGTAGTTTTTTTTAGTTATTGTGATTTATAGTGTTGCGGACTTTTGAGTGAGTTCACTGATGCTACTGTGGCCCTGACTTGACATTTAGGTAGGTGACCATTTGTTTTTAATGATAGGCCAATATCAGATGCTTCTATTTTTGCAATTAACCATCGTCTCCAAAAGCTACAATTATTATAACTAATAATTTAATAATAAAATCATAATTCTCCAGTACCTGTGTCTTACGGGTGGTAGCTTTGCTGCTGGGAACGTTTTTGCATGCAATTACAATTATTGTAATTGATCATACATTAAGACTTTTAGCTAAAAAATAACGGTTAGGGATTTACCTATAAATAATGTACCGATCTATGTAATGATGTATGATGTGATAGGTATACTATTGCAAACCAATTGAAAAAAATTGCCATAGATGCACAAAAATATTATAAACCTCCAAATTTATCTTTTAATACAATTACATTACAATTATTCAGTACAATTAATTATCATAACTCATAACACTTCATTATTTAGAAAACAGACATAACATTTATCTATTTCAGTGCAAACAATTGGCTATCAAGTTTATACGCTTTTATCATCGGGTGTATAAGAACACTATTTCTAACTTACTGAATTATTTAATAATAGTTATAATTATCATTATAGGTATTTAGATAAATATAGCTTATATCTATTATGTTTTCAGAATAAAGAGTACTTATAATAATAATATAATTTACCTAGAAAACATACAACTTTACAATGATCCTATAAAAATACTTACAATTAAAATAAAAATCTAAAATGGAAAGTAAACCCCACATTTACATCTTGGCTCCTTTTTTAATAAAACCATTCTACCTGTATCCCAATAGGTACTTTTATAATAGGATGCCCATATCTGTAATTTGATATTTTTGTTTAGCCGCTATCGCACCGAAGTTTTTCTAATGTAATCGAATCATTAAATTTACTTTCCATTGTTGGGTATAATTTGTAATAGTAAACATTTCAGTTTATTGTTGAATTTATCTGATACATGATACTTTTGGCCTTGGGTTATTTTTTTATTGGTAAAATATTTGGCAGAAAGCTGGTCAAATATGAAATTGGGAAACTTTGCAAAAGTTTTTGTCAATTATTGTGAAATATTTGTTATTTACTGTTATGATAATTAAAATAATATTAATTATAAAAGTACATAATTTAAAACATTATTTTGGTAACGTTACCACAAAAGGCATGTGATGAGGAGAATTTCCACGACGCGTTCTGATTTAAGTTTATAATTTGTTCTTTTATTTTTAGTTTAATTATTAATCTTTTTAAATATACAATTTATATAATAATTGTCCCATAGCCAATAAATAAATCACTATGCCCATTTAAAATCACATAATTCGTCATCAATTTTTTTAACAGTAAAAAAAATTTTTGCTTATGTATTCTATCGAAAAAAAATTTTTTCATCTTAAAACTTGTATAAAAATATATACATTAGTTATATCATAATGATTAGGGTCCTAATACAACACTTATCCAAAGAGCAAACACATTTAAAATCGAAACATCTTTGAAGTTGCCGAATGTACATTCTAATGTACAATATCTATTGTAGTATCGAGTAATATTGTTAAAAGGAGAGCTTGGCCGGTATTGTGCCTGCAATAATTTTTGCGGTAACCGATACTTGAGGCACAAAAGATGACAGTGATGTGGGACCGGCTAATTTCGATAAAGATGTTCGCAGATGTATTGTGGACATTTTAGAAGATAGTAGACCTAAATAATAAATAGACAATTTGATACTACGGACATTTTAATACTTTAGACCTTATAACCTGAAGGAAAATTCTTATAGAATGACAAAAAGTGGAAGGAAATCAAAGTTTTGTTTCTAGATTCTTTAATTAGATGTTTGTCATTTAATCACGCTTTAGCGCATGATCAGATCTGGCTGAAACTTGGTACAGGGATAGATTAAAGTCTGGAATAACGCATAGCTTACTTATTATCCCGGGAATAGGTATCCACGGGTAGCGGGAACGGGATCAAATAAATCAAATAGAGCTGCGGGCATCAGCTAATTGCTAATAAATGTTTCAAGAATTCTGAAAAAGATGAATATAAACAAAATTAACGAAATATCGGAGGGGCTACTATTTATCTTTAGCAGTATTATTTCAATCCTACTTTTATCTTGTGAATTGGATCGTTGGCGCCCGTCAGGATACTAGCGTTATGTTGTGGTCAATCATTCTCTTACTATTAATAGCCTGTGGTTTTATTTCTTTTGTTTAATTGTTAGTTTTACTAGACACAGGACGCAAAAATATTCTGACGGGCGACAATGACGTTCTGAGTCCGATTCACACTATGAAAATTTATTTAAGATTGAAATCGGTTCTTAATCTTAAACAAGAGTATTTAGTCTTCTCTTTACTTATTTGACTGCTCAAATCATTGGTGAGACTATTATTTATATTATGTCTGGGCTAATTGAGATCATATATTATTATTTTGAGAATTATCCGATACGTGCGTATCTCAGAGAATTTTCACTAATTTCAGGCATGACCTTGTGGGGGAATAATGTGTTCTAAGTAAGGCGTGGGAGGCAGGATAAATTTCCGTTCGTAGTAATGGATGGACAAAAATAACTTGACACCTATCGCATGGTAATCTAATAAAATGTTATATGGTGTAGGCAGAGGCATGAGCTTTATATTTTATAATAAGAACATGTACAAAACCTACATTATAAAATAAATATTATAAGTATTAATTAACTACAAGGACCGCAAACAAAAAAGCAAAAAAGTTTAATTACATTTGAACATTTTAATGATTTTTAATTTGTACTGAAGAAACCCTCGAACCGACAAAAAATATGTTATCGACAGCAAAATTTGCAAAGACGTTAAAAATAAACAAACACATTTTAGCAAAAAAGTCAACGAACATCGATAAGTAAAATAAAAATCGATAAATCGAAACTTGTAAATCAAGTCGAGCGTGCCGACAAAGTACCTACAGCAAGAGTGTCACTATTCAAATGTAACATTAACTATTATTTATACTTCAAAAGCCATCGCTACGAGTGTTGACATCCCTATTATGTAACAACTCCCAGGGGTGCCTCGCAAACACTTTGACATTTTTTTCCCGGTATTAATGACATATTTTTGACAAAGAGAGACATAACCATTGACAGTTTGGCAAAGAATTCTCACATGCTGTCATTACACGGTGCTAAATGCAATTTTGCTGCCGGTTATAGTTCTTTGACATTATATTACCGCGATACAAGGACTTTATAGCGAGAATGTAGAAGAATATTGGAGGATATTGATAAAAAATGCTGTTACTAATCTAAAATTGGTTTGAAATGTCAAAGTGAAGTATTTTTTTTTGTATATTTTAGTGTTGGACTTTAGACATTAGCAGACAACGCGAATCTGCTCTTTGCTAGAATCTGTAAGATGCTTATTGTTCAGCGGTGGACGTATAATGACTTATTGTTCATATAATGAATATATTTATAAACTATAGATGTTATCCACATTCTAAAATGATGACTTTGGTCTTCATTTTATGCACTAATCAGAATCACGTCAGTGCGCTACCAAAAAAAATTGTATTTCATAATACTTAAATTCGTAATACATAATAATAATAATGTTATTCACATAAATAATTAATACTAAGTACCTAGCTATTTTTTTTTATATTTGGTGTTTGTGCCATTTTTGAAAGCCGCCATGTTCTTGTATGACGTATCTATTATTATAATACGTAATTACTTTTATGGTATAAAGTATACATTATAACTGTTTTAAAGCACACAAAGAACATTAATTTTAGTCTTTGAGCTTTTACTCAGCCAGCAACCTTCATGAATTCCACGTTAAATAACGACTTAAATAAATGGCTATTATTAAACTTAAATATAACTCAAATAATCCGATAAATAAAACGCGACTCCTCGTATTACGTAATCAAATTTTTATTAACCAGAAATATAAAGTATAATCTTTGATGGGCTCAAAATAACACCTCCTGGGTCTCAATAGCCTCACCCTTTCTTGATCAGGCTTAATAAGGATTAAGATAGTGCCTTTTTAAAAGTAAAAAGCTTTTGACGTATCTCCATATTTTTTGTTTTATAGCGGCATTATTCGTTTGTTCATCGATGACATTTTAAAATGTGATTCATTAATAAAATGATTTTTAAATGTGATCTCTTGTGCAAGGTATGGATCACGGTTTCCAACTTTTTTATTACTTTGTTTATGAATAATAAATACAGTTTTAACGCATATTGTAACAATAAGTTTCATATTTTTGAAGCATAATCCATACTAATATTGTAAATGCGAACGTAACTCTGTCTGTCTGTTACGCTTTCACGCCTAAACCACTGAACCGATTTTGATGAAATTTGGTATACCGCGGGCAACGGCAGGTGTAGTTTATTATTGTAGTAATTGTAGAAGTAGTAGTGATTGTAGAAATTCAAATAATTTGATTGAGACATTTTAAATAACAAATTTTAAAAATTTTAAGACACATTACAAAAATTTGAAGGCAATTCTACCGTTGTTTTAATGTTGGACACTAATCTAACTATTAAAAAAGGACTCCTAAGGACATATCATATTATGTTATAAAATATAAATAAATAAATAAATCATTCCATAGAATTCTAAATTTACAATCTTTGTGTCAATGTCTTTTTTTTTTTTTTTTTTTTTATACCACTTAGGTGGCAGACAAGCACACGGCCCACCTGATGGAAAGTGGTTACCGTGGCCTATGGACGTATGCAACACCAGGGGCGTCACACTCGCGCTGCCGACCCTGTCTGCATTTAATAATTAAGATGTGTCGTTCTCCTAGCGGCTACCAATTTTATTTGTGTCGAATGAATTAAAAACATTATGGCAAAAAGTAATTATCAGCCTACATCAAATTTCTTCGTTTTCATTACGGAAGTATCATTAATCATTAATTCATTGCTGTTATGTTTATCGATTATTTATTTCTAATGTGTTCTATTGGGTATGAAATTGGAGATGATTATTTAAATATAGTGATATCTGAAGTTTAATGCGGACACGGTAATTCATTTATGATTTTTATTGAGTTTTATTTTATCACAATTAATACAGTTATTTAGATCCTTTCAGAGCAGAAAATACAAAACACAAAATGAACATCACAAGTAAAATGTGCAAATCGCAGAATGTATAAAACGCATTATAGATGTGCCCACATTGAATGCTAAAATAGTTACAAAATTTTCTACAATTTTCATTTTTTTTGCGCGAGTTTTTAAATTTTTCTCTCTATGATATGATGAAACTTAAAACAAAGATCCAAAGAATTCCTAATTTACTGCCTTTAGCTCTATGTAATGAGACAAAATCAACGAAAGAATAATTTTCAAATGATTTTACTTTATTAAATATTATTTTAATTACTTCTTAACGTAATAATGGCTTGCCTACAATTATGTGACCGAAAAATCATAGTTAGCTAAATGTGGGTCTCTGCCTACCCCTTCGGTGATTTCTAGGCGTGAATATAAGTAGGTAAAGTTAGAAGCAAAGTTCAACTCGCTCTCAAGTTGAAGATCTGTATTGATAACGCACTAATTGAGTCTATTTATATGTTTGCTACCGAATATCGCCTAAAGGTGCCGTCACTCAGTGCTAGTGTCAGAAAAGAAATAAATTACTATCTCTGTGCAGCCCGCCGTTGTACACAATGTACAGCCAGCAGAGCAGGCACGCCGATTTGTTACATTGATACAAAACTGACATGTACGGATAGTAAAACAGTTTTGGTTTAGATTTTTAAGAAATGCTGGTTTTACGCTATTTTAACCGACTTTAAAAAAAGAGGAGGTGGTGGTACTAAAAATTATAGTGAATTACTAAGTAACTATGCTAAACTGTCAAGAAGAAAAGTGAAAATCTTCATAAAAAATTCTTAATTAAAGAAAAATAATAGTGAATTCCATGCTAATAGGCAAAAATTGGTATTTGATTTGAAATTAGTAAAAGTCAAAAGCGAATGCATGCAAAATGTAGGTACGAAACCAACGAATAAAATAATATTACATTCTAAACTATATCATTAGTTTAAGTAGTTTCAACTTTACTAGTGTCTGTTTTACATAGAATGCTTTTAGTAGGTAACAAAAACTTTAATTAGCAAAATTAAAATTAAAATGCAGAAATTAATTAGCAAAAATAAACATGACAACTGCAAGTGCAACTGACAGTGACGTAACAGTCACATTAACAAAAATCACCAGTGCGCGCACTGCCTAAGTGTTTTTATCTGAATTTGAAAAACATTCTAACATATTATTGAAACTGTGTTGCTGTCGCTACCATTTGATTTAACAACCGCACACAGCAGTAGGCTACACGTATCGTCGGCACGATAAATCAATCGTCTCATTGTACTCGCAGCACAAGGCACCTCACCTACACACTGGACCGAAAAAAAAAACTGGTAAAAAAGCAAGTGATACTACTATTTCGGATGTTTTCAAAACTAATTTTATAATATACTGTTGATTAGTGTGTGATATGAGCGTCGATCTGAAGGATTATAGGTTATTATTTTGACATCACGTAAGCGCAATATAGTTTGTGACGTAAGTGTAATGTGTCCGTGACGAAGTGGTGACTTACCGAATTTTATATTTGAATTAAAACCATTTTTGGGAAACGTTTTGTTTGGTTTTCCCAAGCGACTACAATATGGGGTTCTTCAAGAAGGGCATTAGAAGGTTTCTTCAGGGTCGGCAGCGCGAGTGTGACGCCCCTGGTGTTGCATACGTCCATAGGCCACGGTGACCGCTTAACTAAGTAGTAGATATAAAAAAATTAAAAATAAAAACGTAACAAAATTGTGATTTAGTTATTTCTTTTTTTTTTTTAATTCATTCTGTCCGTAGTTTTCTGTACTACATATTTGCGTTGGTATGACATAAGAATGGATATTGGTATAGGTACTATGAGTCAAGAATAGAGTACGGAGTACGGTATACTACGCATATGGAATGATTTAAGAATGATATGAATTTTTGTGGAACAATTCATAATATAGTAGAAGAGGTATGTATTAGAAATAGGTATGTAGCTTCCTATACCTATGTACAAGTGTACATATAAATAACAGAAAAGCAAAAGCAACTGAAATGTCTGGTCTACGCCCGACATGTCGGTTGCTTTTCCGTAACCATTGTTCCTGAGACATTCGGTGCTCTAGGCATTCTGAAATACCCCAAAAGCCTGCAAGTGTCCGTAAATTGTGGAGATTGATTACACTATAAGTGGACACTGATAATAGGTTCAAGCCTTTAACGTGCTAGAGACCTTCAGTCCAACAATAATAATCTCATAGATCCATTTGAAGCCTGTAATGTGCTATATATTACGGGCATCAAGTCATTCACGTTAATATTTATTGAGAATTGTGTCGTAAAAATTACGAAGCCTTCCGCACTAGTTCAGTAGAAAAGAAGGCTTGTCGTGCTCACCTTCAGGCGCTACAGAACAGCCCCTCTAGACAAGTGGCAATTCGTTGCTTGGCGTATGATGGAATAGAATGCCAAATGTATGGGATTTGACGTATATGACAGGCGTCAACTTATCTCTCTGTTCTTACAGGGTCGGCAGCACGAGTGTGACTCGTGACTCCTCTGGTGTTGCACTAGTCCGTACTGTGGAAGCATGGAGCAGTGAAGTGGCTACCATGGTCCATAGCAAGGAGCAGTGAAGTGGTAACCATGAGATATATACTCCATAGGCCATGGTAACCACTTCACTGCTTGTTTGTGACTTACAAGTCAGACAAAAATAAAATAGAGAAAACCTTATCAATAATATTCTGCATGCAACCCACAATGAAAAAAAAAAAACATATCTCTGAAACTAACAGAACATTATAACATCATCCATATTCACAAAAATAAAGAAACCATAAACCTACATGTTGTCAAAGAGCAACAAACAGAAATAAAAAAAAAACACGATGACACTTCTAAATTCAAAGAACGCATTAAACATTGCACTGGTTTACAGTAAAAACCACATCACTGTTAATTATGTATACAGACCTTTATTTAAAAATGTAGTGAAAAGGAAGAGGCTTGGCTTTGACGTCGCAACTTAAAGCAAGTGCACTTGGCGAAATCGTATATGTTTTGTATGTGATATTTTGTGATAGGCACGTGCATTTGTGAGAGCCCGCTTTGATGACTTCCCTATTTTTTTTCTCTCAAAGATTCTTTTTATTCTGTGGCTTTGATAGAATTAAAAAAGGCATTTTTTAGGCAAAGGAAACTAGACTACATTATTCAAAAGAAATACGATTTTAAATAAAGAAAATTGTGCACTTTAGCAAACGAAAAACAAAATTATTCTTTATACAATTTTTTTTAAAGTTATACAAAATAAATCTTGCTAGCTTCTTGGATTTTGGTTCAGTTTCGATGTCATTATTTAGGGTAAGTCAATCTATACTCAATCGATTAACGCTCGAGGTTTGGAGTCAGATGGTAGTCGCATCCTTAAGTCAGGATGATCTAGCTTACATCAGAAGAAAAAAAAGCGGGATCCAGGCCCCAAAGTGCTAAGTTTGGACACAAGTGGAATAACTACTAGGATGATATTGATGATGAAAGGATCTTCTACCGTCAACTATACAACGTACCTATAGATACGCATTGATGTTTTTGTTTAATTAATACTATGTAATATTAAAAAAGATTCTAACTATGGAACTCTCAAAAAAGCTGTTGTCTCTTTTAGTCCTTCGAAAAATAAAGAAACCAACACGATTAGAGGATGCATTTGAAGCCGAAGTGGGTATTAGCGGCACCTGCGCTCAAGTAACGACGCTGAATCAAAGCGAACTAATGAGGTGTGCGGACACAAACATGCGACCCGCGCGGAACTAGAGGAAACGTGAGACGCGAAGACGTTGGCGTTTAATGTCTATTAGAATATAGACCAGCCCTCTGGACAAGTGGCAATACTTTTATAGAATAGAATAGAATAGTAATCAATGTATGGAATTGACATTGACATAATTACGTTGACAACTGTCATAAATGTCAAAGTACGAGTCAATCTCATACATTCAGCATTCCATTCAACAATACGCCGGCCAAGAATTGCCACTTGTTTAGGTAGACTGATCCTTTTTTAATTTAGAATTTAGAATAGCTACTTAACTATTTTTAAAAAGAGAGCACTTACCATCTTTTAACTGCAATTAGTACCTGGTATTCCCGTTAACTCCTCGGAGACCCAGAGATGTCTAAAATTAAAAGAGGGTAGAAGGAGAAAGAGAAAGCGAACTCTAACATCAGACAGAAGTGAAAGCCTACGACGCAACTGGGTACCCCGCTAAGCTGATGGTGATGATGAACATCTGCTCAGGATTGAGGCTATCAGGTTAATAAATGTTTCAATCTCAATATCTAAATAATATCGAAAACAAGAATGGAGTAAAAATGCCCATTTCCTGAAAATTCCATTAAAAGTTACCACAATTAGAACATTAAGTAAAGAACTACTGTGTGAATAGTAGAAAAGTTATCGACATGCCAACATTATCCCGGTGAGCTGAGCTAGAATTTAAAATCGTTGCCGACTTTATTCCCGTTTAAAGTGCTTTGCATGCAGCCTTCGTAGCGGCCTTTGACGCACTCAGACAAGCCACTTACAACGAAAACTGTGTTTTTTCAACATTCCCGCCTTTTTTCAACGTTCCCGTCATTTAGATACCTATATTTTTTACTCAGTAGATATTTTTTAAACGTCTGAAAAGTTGCAAATGAGATTCTATTCAGCCAGTTATAGGTTTGTGTAAACACAGACAATGAAGTTACTGTAAATATTTTAAGAATAGAATTTCGTTTGAAATTCAAAAGTGTTCTATTCGGTTTTCAATTTCGTTGAACATTTTAATAAAAGTAAGTTATTTTAAAATAACTACGGTTCGTATTTAAAATTATGTTAAATTTATTTTATCTCATATTTTAGGTAACTTACCTACATTTTAGTAAAATATTTGCTTACCTAACTACGGCGAAATCAAACAAGAAAGGTTATATAATTGATCTGTATGTACCTAAGTATACCTCAGGACACGTATCTTGGACCTAAATCGCGAGACAAATGAAGCTCTGGTGCACGTGGATTGTTTTATAATAATAATCATAGCTTGATGAATTTGAGTGTTTGATGGATTTTGCGTTTATTCCGAACCTGACCCGAGAACCCTGACCCGGTCGACGATTAGGTTAGAAACTTGAAAAAAAAAACGTAATATTTGTTCCGAACGTAACCCTCTTCCTAACCTGACCCGACGTGTCGTTCCTATCATAACCCGAATTGCGTTTTTGGTAAACATTATATAAAAAATAAATAACCACAAAGGCTAATTGCGCATTAGCCTTCTAACCTAATCTATCTAAGTCTAATTGCGCGAAAGATTTACCAAAAACGCAATTCGGGTTATGACACACCTGGGTCAGGTTAGGAAGAGGGTTACGTTCGGGAGAAATTCTTCAAGTTTCTAACCTAACCCGCGACCGTCAAGTTTACGGGTCAGATTCGGAATAAGGGGAATTTTGGTAGGCTACCAAATATGGGTGTATAAGACTCTGCTTACCTCCTTGGGAATATTCCTCACGTGAATAGGTACCCATATAAGTAGTCATTAAACTTAACATACGTATGTTCACACCTAATTGCCTGTAGGGTAGGCAGAGATAACAGCCCACCATTTACTTACATACTTCACAAGCTTCATTATCATTAAACCTTTTATAAAAACCCGCTGGTTACGTTGCGATTATTATTCCCAAAATACGTCCGCGAATGCCTATCCAGTGATAAATCTCTCCACACACATACATCGCATCGCACACACACATCGCACGTACACATCTCATCGCACACACACATCGCACACATACGTAACAAATATGATACATCACGAATCAAACTCGTTATCAGACGGGCGATCGTCGGCGTCTTTGTACTCACGATATGTTTTATCTGAAGTCTGAACCACACTGAGAGCGTATCCAGTTACCAGCGACTGGGAAAACTGTTTCTAATTAGCATATTTAGAGTACTAACTGTAAGAATGTCTGTCGATAGCTCAGTGGTTAAGAAATCGGTCTTACGATCGAGAGGTGTTGGGTTCGAATCCTCGTCGTTACTACTGACGTGAACCCACTCTTAACACAAGAAGTTTAGCTTAGCTGGAGGGGTTGGTGGGTTTAGACATTTTTTACTAACATAAATAAAAAAAAGTCTATCGTAAAGTACGATACATAATTGCTAAGGGTTCCCCGAAAAGTACAACGGTAACGCCAATGATTTCTGTGTAAGTATTACTAGGCTGGCTGTAAAGAACTGAAAATTAGCTATCTATTTAGGAACACAACCTGACCACAATCTTTTTGGAACTGTCAAAAAAGGCGCCCTGTATTTACATTTAAGAATTTGATAGTAGGTACATGACTGGATAGAAGAAGAATATCTTCATTATCATGGATGAAAGCAAAACATATAGCACTTTGCCTGTAAACCATCGATGTCACTTCACTTTCAAACATGGAGCCTACAACCTACACAAACTAGCTGTTTAGCCACTAAGGGCAGAAATTTTCAAACGATTTTATATTTTTATTCCTTCTCTGTGGCTGTGACCTTGAGAAATCATCTCAGAAATTCTTACATAAATAAGAAAGTATATTAAAAAAGTTGACCTGGAATAACATGATTTTAAGATCAGTATTTTTCCAGCCTCTTTGATAAAAGTCTACATTTAGTTTTCAGAATTTCGTCGGACCATGTTAATAATATTTATTCGGTTGAATGGGAATGATACTTGAATTTTTGTTTACAAGAAAAATGTCTACGTAATATTTGACATTCAGCCATCTTGTTTCGTGAAAAAATATATGAAAATATCCCAAGAGAATACTTGAACATCTTCATAAGCAAATCCACTATTCGTATTATAACAGGCAGGTACAAATATCGCGACATATTTGATCTTTTCAAGCTCCGATCGAATGATTTCACTTTGATATATACTTTCCCCTACGGAGTGAGGGTACAATGGACCAAAGGAAGCCAGGGGTCCCTTAAATTGAGCACTCACTTTGAGCCTAGTCAAAGCGAGGGTCTAAAGTGGCAGGAGTAATATAACGTCACGTGTAGCGACGTGTGTTTGGACACTAATGACAAGTACAAGACCGCCTTGAAGTACCGACATAGAGATTTGGAAATTTCGTTGTGACTTTTTTTTAAATGGTTAGTGGTGAGCATTAAATTTTATGAATGCTACTGCAGGCATGAGCTTCTAAGCATAGTCTTTTGCTATGCCAAATGCTTTGTTCCATACAGACAGTCTAGTAGCACATATATAGAATACATAGGTGGTTACGTGGATTTCACTATGTCATGTTTTTGTATTATATCTGTCAAACGACAGGCAAGCTGACCAGTGACTAGATTTCCAGTCAGCTTTGACAATTATCTGTAGAGTGATCGACTGCAACATCTTAGTTTGGCTCCAGATAATGTATGTTCTAGAATGTTATTTATTTGCCCAGTTCATCAGGACATCATTGGGAGGACTTATTATTACCTGCTCCCTTCTCGCCACATGCCCCTTTTAAACGTGGCAACTCTCGAATGGTAAATCGGTTATATACTGTAGCACGTGAAACATGCATTGCCAAAGGTGTCACTGGTGCATTGCTTCCTACAAAAGATAAAAGATAATAGTCGGTAAAGGATTCCCTTAAAACCTGTGAATTTGTTTCAAAGTCCCTCCATAGATTATTTATCTATCGAACCATAGAGTTCCCTAAACAAATAAAACAAAACCATAGTAAAATGTTACACCAACAAAACGTAAACTAGGCACATTGTCAATTTTCTAAATCAATCAACGTATCATTAAAACATGTTGATATGAACAAATCACTTCGCAATTCTCTGAATGCGGAGCTTATGTAAGCCGTAGTCTCCACAAGAGTTAATCATACCAACATCTAAGTCAAACAATAGAAAAAAACTAACGTACGAGCCCGACTACCGTTCGTCCGCGCTATGGGTGGCGCGATCACAGCATCTAACTTCATTACTCCGATCGATCATTATCGGCACTCACGACCAGCTCCGACTATTTGTACTATGCAACAATAGATGGCGCTTTCCAACTAACACACAATTCAGCAGCATCATCTACCAATTAGTATCTACCCGCTCTTTCATTCACCCGACACTGTCCAGATGTGAAAAAGAGACCGCGAAAGCTTCAAAGGAGCGTAATGACGAGCCTTGATTGTAATTGATGATGCGATTGTCTAATGTTGTATTGGGGTCAATAAATTTCTTTAAACGTGAATTTCTTTGTTCGCAGGTCACGAAGTTATGGCGGATTAGGTGCGCTTGCGCATATTGGAGGATTTTTGGGTTAATTTTAGTAGAGTGTGGTTTTTGGTGTTTAGTAAGGGTTGCGGGGTGTGGGGGGTGAAGTTTGCGGGGTGGCTCTCCACGGGGGTTGGGGGCGGCCGGCTCCGGCGCCCGCGCACGCCGCCACCACGCTGGTCGGCGGGCTGGTCGCGCCGCCGCGGGAACCAACCACGGCGGCAGAAGCTTTCTGGAAAATGCCGCATAAGGGTAAGTTGAGCTCTTCTACATCATACATAGATTAACACCCGTCTTCTTTTTTTCTTCTTCGTTTCATCCTAGCGTTAATCCCCCAGTCGCATCCAAAGCTTTTACCTGAGTCTGGGGTCCGCTTTTCTAGTCTCACTGTGGATTTGGATGAACTTATATGTTTTCCGTGAAGCGATTCCCATCTGACCTTTACAACCCATTGGTGATATCGAAGCATTGCAGTTAGACCAGTTGTTGAACTTTTTAGGGCTCCAATTACCCGTAACGACTGCCATAAGTGTTTGTATGGCAACCGGGACTGACGGCTTAACGTACTCTCCGAGGCACGACCAGACCAAACTTCCCCAAAGACCTGTATACACCCAGAGGTAGGCAGACGTATTAACATCCACGTATTGGTGACTAGGTGACCCTCTTTCCAAGACTTTGCACTCAGTTTACCATCAGGCAAGGCGAAGTTAAATTGACGTGTCCTATACAAAAAAAAAGGTTTTCCGGTATCACGCGAGCTTTCAGAGGTAAGCTTATTTGATTTGAACTTTTAAGCAGGATAACTGACACTAAAAATATAGTTTGTGAAATACGGATTTGGAATGTTGGTACCTCTGCCTAACCTTTCAGATCCGGCATTGTCCTGTTCTAAGTAAGCTATCCCAATACTGGCCCTTTAGACAAGTGGCAATTCGTCGGCCTGCGTTTGGTAGAATAGAATGCCAAATGTATGGATTTCACGTAATATGTCAGGCGTCAGCGAATGTCAAAAACGTCAAAGCCTATACATTCGTCATTCTATTCCATGATATGCCGAGCAGAGAATTGCCACTTGTCTTGGGGGGCTGAACTCGAGCTTTTTGTTGTAAAATTGTGTTAGGCGTAGTTTACCTCACTGATCGACCAAACACGACCTACCAGCCGAACTTCCAAACAGTGGTTATGTGGTCGCCTTGTGGATTCTACCCCCTCTAGGGACTTGACTCATAGTGTGATTCATAATTGCTCTGAGTTGGTGTCCGAATGTATTGTAATCCCTGCGACTCAGCGATAAATCCCTGATGCAGGCAAATTCCTATATCAAAATGATTTCCGATAAGTTATCAACTTATCACACGATTATCAAGAAGTTAAAGTTGTGTGACCAAGAAATAAGCTTGAACCATCACTTAAACTACTTGATTATATGTTACTTATTTAGTTAGTGAAAAAAATTAATTAACTTATTTTTTCACGTTCATCAGGCAATAAAAACATTTACAAAAAAAACCAATTGCCCAAAACATGATTAGATACTAAGACTCATTTTTTTTTTCTTTGAAAGTATCTAAAATAATGTCTTACGCAAAATACTCACTACAAAATACACATAAATTTGTAAAATCCCTCTGCTTTCCTAAGCAAAAAAGTTAAAAAATGCAAAAAGGTAAACACAAAGAACAGTTAAGTACTTAACTTAACAAAAGCCAAACTTTGACAAACATAATCATAATAAACATGAAATATTCCAAGTCGAACAATGAGTCGCCTGTAACTTGGCTCAAGTTAGTGTTAAGTATCAATAAGTACCAACAAGTAGTAACAAGCTAGCACTTGTTTACAACGTTACAACTATTCAAGTTCACTATGTAAGAGCTAAGTTGCTGGCTTGCTAACTAACTGCCTTTGGATTTGGTTTTGAAACTCCTACTTTTGTTTTTCGAACGTAACTCGGGTGATGTTTAAAGTTTTAAAGATAAATCTCGAATCATTTTCTTGAATGTAGTTGAGGGATAAAACAAAAACAGTGTTATACAATAATGCTGTTTTTTTTTGCTTTGATTATTGTTTATTGTTCTCGTACTTATTAAAAATAGTCAGTGGGTATCAGATCTCGACGAACAAAGTAGGTACAAAACAAAAGTGCCTTCGGATAATAATACAATTTGATCAATAAAACAGTGATCTCAGACTTTGCAGTCAAGATTGTTGTGACGCTGACTTATACCATGACAGAATAACGTTTGCGGCGGCGAAAAAGCAAAATAATACACAGCCTACCAAAAAAATGGATAGGTTGGTTGCAATAGGCTCGCTTTCTATTAAATGAAATTGAAAAATATAATTTGAATACATTTCCGAATCTAAACACTGTAAACAGTGAGGATAAAATATTCATGTGAATAATAAATACTGTATTCGCATACAAACTAACTCACAACCAACTCGCCCTAATCATGCTCAGCTATCTAGAACACGTAGTAGTATCCACAAAGCCACTATACGAGCTAGTAACCAAGCAGTCGATGCAGTTAGCCGGACGGTAACTTTGCCCATGTAGAATTAATCAAGCACACGTCACAACTTAGTGCATATTATTTAGTGCCCGGGTAACAGACTACAAAGAAATCTGACACATTTCTCTCATTCTTATTATTTTCTGAGTCTTTTCCCAACACAGTTAGAGTCGGTTTTCCAGACTAACTGTGATGCGGCTGAACTTCAATATGTTCCGAAGCGACTGCCATCTTATCTCCACCGACCGATATATCGAAGTCGGACTTTTGAGAGCTCCGACTAACTATCTGTAACCAAGACTGACGGCTTATGGTGCCCTCCGAGGCACGGGAAACACCCAGATCAATGCGAACGTACCTACATATTCATGATTATTCATGAATACAAATATTTGTACAGAGCGGGAATTGAACCTACGCCGCCTGCGTAGGGCGAACGCTCTACCGCTACGTCACAGAGGTCTTTTCATAACACAATTATTAAACAAGAACATTGATCATGATCGTTTTGATCGATTTGATCGATAGATCAAGGTTTAACTTTAGAAAATATATTAAGTATTGCGAGAATGCCCCTTTTTCATTGAAATCGTAATTATTTTTGACATTTGGGATACTAGATCGAGACTAAATTTTGAACAGCTATTTTTAGCGGATTGAAATTAACCTTCTGTTTTACACTAATTCGATATTAAAATTTCCTAGTATAAGTGGCCGCGACGTCTTCGTCCATAACTCAAAGATATTCCACTTAATCCTGTGCATTTACATAGTCTCCGACTTCCAAGGTAGCGCCGGTTGAGTTCGCAAGTTTGCAACTCGTTAAATTAAACTGACCTTTTGGCAAATACCCGTTTGCTGTTTATTCAGCTCGCTTGTTGTGTTATTAATAGTGTGTTGTCTTGGGTGGTTTGTGGTGGTTTAACATGTTTATTGGACGTGTTTGGTGGATAAAGTGAAATTTATTTATAGATATGTGTTCGTATGGAATAAAAGTTCTTCACTTAGATACACCTTCAGTGCCCAAATCAACCTTACCTGTAATTGTTTACTGGACGAGACGAGGTTGAGGCGGTCAAACGGTAGACGCTCCCGTAAGAGCCAAGAAACAAGAAACCAAGAAAAAATCTTTAGATTTCACTAGATATTCTAGTCACTAACTTTACATACCTGACAATTCAATGACGAAACAATAACTGTAATAAATGTCAATTAAATGAATCATAATATCGGTAGAACTTAAACCAAGGATAAGATTAATTAATCATAATTAACTATAATTAAATAAAATTATTTGATCAACTCAAATCAAAAAAGTATAACTAAATGAGCTAAGAATAACATGACAAATAAAATATCTATCGAAATTGGCATTTTTAATTGCGAATTGAACCTTACCATACACCCAAATCCATTAAAACCGGTGACTTGGCTTAAAGCATAACAGAAATATAATTATGTTCCGCCATAGCCAAGCCAAGCAAACGGAGCATGCGACAATTGTGTCACATTAAGCGCCAGATAAAGACAAATAGACCGGAAAAACAGTTGTTGGAGAGGGATAAATAGACTTTTCTTTGTTGCCGCATTGTAGGAATTTTAATGATTGAGTAGATACCTCTCTTTGGGCTGGCTGTCCGATAGAACGCTTCAGATATTCAAATTTTGAATTCAGAATAGCAAGAATGTTTCTTGGTCATATAGAGACTCCTAATTTACCGCCAATTGATATTGTTGTCATTTTGAAACCATTATTACTTAGACATTATTTATTATTGATTTATAAATGTTTCTATGTTAACTATAAAGCATATCATAATTAAATAGACATTTTTTATACCATTTATGTGGCAGACAAGTTTACAGCTCACCTGATGAAATATTTATATTATTTAAAAAATAAGGGGCATAGATACAAGTCCATTGACGAGCTTTAGTGTTATCAATATAAAAAATTAGAAATATTTTATACTACATTGACTGCCCCTTTTTATAAATACCTAAAATAGAATAAAAAACATAACTTTTTTATAATTTCGTTTTTTTAATAAACGGTACTTATGAAACACAACACTTTAAGTCACCAACTCTTACATAATCCTTTTAAACATTCTTAAACCACAAAGAAGGTACTTCTATGAAAATAGTTTTTAATCTCAGACTAACTGTTTCTCGGTGACAATATCATGAGCCATTGTTGAAGTATTTTGTAAAAAGAAATTAAAACATTTGTTTATTTTATCTGGTTACAAAGATACTTTGTTATTTCATTGTTTGCTGACAATTAAGCTTGCGTATTAAGTTAAAAAGATGTTTTTGTTTATAGAAGAGGATGAGATTGTCCTTTCTGTATAGGCGACATCTTGTCGGTTCTTTTGTGTTAAGTGATGATCGTTAACTAGTAGGTAGCTTTATCGGTTACGATGATAAATATGGTAGAATAGAATGACGTTCGTTGACGTTTATGACATACGTTGACGTCTGTCATATATGTCAAATCCAATACATTCAACATGCTATTCTACAATACGCCGGCCAATGAATTGCCATTTGTCTAGGCTACAATATTCTTATTTTGGTTTTGAATTTAGAACTATTCATAACCAAAAATATTATTTCTAAACGTAAACAAAAGACAAATGGTTCTTTTTTTTCTATCAGTCCTAAACTATGGTGTCGTTCAACAACGAAGGTTTTTCTGCGTCACATCTACTAAAGGGGCGTGGTTGACAATATTCGCCATAAATTACGTCATGGCGAAACAAACTGAATCCATACGAGTTCAAAGGGTGTGTTGGCGTTTTTGTACAAAAATGTACCGGAATATAACAATAATTCGATGTGTGTTTTTTATTATAAGTTTGGTTTTGTGTACTATATAGGTGCTTCTTACGTACTTTGAGGTACTTGATTCAAGGCAAAATTTTATTTTTATGTTGATTTGGGGTCAGCTTGTAAATATAGACGCTCATGAAAAGAAATGCAAGATACGAGTAGCTTGGCAAGTTTAGTACACATGCAACTTTACTTGAATGATATAGGGTAGATACCTAGTTTTCCTACCTATATCTATAAAGTAGGTAGGATACCTAGACTATTAAACGAATAATTCTTGACTGGATATTTTGTAAAGTGGTAATTAGATATCTCGGGAACTGCTCCAACGATTTGGAAGTACATTTTTGATTGGATAGGTTTTTATTCTAAAGTTCACGCACGTTTCCTGAAAAAATAGGCTTATTATTTACACTGTTTTCTTTGTTTATATTTTGTCTCACGGCCAAATGAATACAGTATAGGTATGATATCTGTAGGTACCTACTTAATAAAAATCTGTACATGTCAACCCTAGCTTTTAAACATCTCTCCAAATAAAAAAATAAAATATTTTAATTAGGTTTAACTTTAAGCTCATACTCTATGGTAGCGAATGCAATCCGTTCCAAATTCAAATCGTTTCCGACGCATTCAAAATGGCGTTTAGTGTACAATTAAAATCTCCCCCATAGATTTAAGCAATTCAGAAACAGATACAAAATAATAATAAGAAGGGTAGTTAAGTGGGGGATGGCCACCAGGTGTGCACTCGACAGGGTTGCAACCCTTATGTACTGTCTATGTAACATTTGATTAATGTTTAATATGACGTTTTTATCTATTTAAACGGCAGATTATGGCAACTCTGGTAAATAGGACGAGGGGATGAACTGTATTGTTGACACATATTTGAATATTATTAATTGGAATGCCGCAAATGGTAAATTTAACGTATTTTTTAAGATTTAAAATATTCATTGGAAAGACTATAAAGTCATTTTGACATCTAGAAAATTTTGGAGGAGATATACATATTTCGGTTGTGTAAAACACAGAACAAACTAAATAATATGAATTTACAGGAATTTGTTATAATTTTTTAGGTATATCAATAAAATGAATAAGCAGATAGATACTCACGCAAATGAGGACTGATTAAATTTTTATACAACTTTTTCCTTTTTTTTTCTATTGTTGTATAATATGTATATAATGATAAACTACTCTACATTCCAAATTGACTACATTTTCCTCCTAAATTGCTATCGCATCATTACCCTATCACTAAAAAAATAATTCTAAATTACCCATCTACCCTCCCAAAGTACGCGCCTACCACATCCGCCAAATGCCAAGCGTCACCCGCAAAACTACCCACACATACGCATACACACATACACATACGTATATACGAAAACTAAAAAAAAATAACAACAACTATAAATGAAATTTATAGCGTCGCCCATAAAAACGGGGATTAAAAATAAATCGCTCGAATAAATTGCACCTCTGAAATTAAAACACTCCCTCACACGACACGCGTACTTGCGTCGACAGTGGGTGTGACACCGGGCCCTAATATAAGCGTGAGCGGAAGCGGATTTACAGCGATGGTAGTGGTGGCGCATGAAATATGCCCGCTTAGAGGTAGAATATGGTTTGTTTGGAATTTTAACCTCTGTAGGTATTCTACTAGATTGGCGGTACGGAAAGATTGGTGGATAAAAAACCACAAACAATGTACAACTTTTTGTTACATTCGTAGGTATTACAAAAATACGTGATATTTATGCCCACACTGGACCCATAAGGCACTTGCGAGTAGCCGCACAATGCTGCATCATTCTCTACTTTTGTATGAAAACAAATCGCATGCGGTACCGCCCTGGCAGCCGTCCGTACGGCTACCCGCAAATGCGTTGTGCCTCTAACTCATTCATGCCCACGTCACTCAGTATACCCAACCATAATATACATAAAAGTCATTGTCTGTTTTAACCACCAACAATTTTTACATCGAAAATTTTCTAACAAATCCGCTGTCGCTTATGAATTACACCGCCATCCGTACAGGGCGTCGGGAGGTACTATTGTCCATTGTTCTTTTAACAGCCGCTCGCTTGTTAGCGGACGGAGTCGCGCGTCGCGTCGCCTGTGAGGTGACGCCAAGAGCGATTAACAACACCACGGCGACAACACGCCACTTCACATGCACCACACTAAATTGGCAAACGCCTATTAATTTGTAGAACGGGTTATTTTTAGTTTAGGGGTTCAAATCATCAACATCGTCTTAGCTTCTTCCAATTGCGTTTTGGAGCCTGGGGTTTGATTGGTACATACATACACTCACGCCTGTAAATCCCAGAAGGGGTAGGCAGAGGTATATTAACACCCACATTTCATCAACTGTGATTTTCGGTTACACGTAATAGGAGCGAGCCTATTGCCGTCTAGCGGGTACTTAGTCGCCTTTTACGACAACCACAGGAAGAGACGGGGTGGTCCTATTCTACTCCACCGGGTACCAACACGCACAAGAGCGACTGCCGTCTGATCTTCTAACCCTGAGGAAAGCCTGTGTCACTGCCTCGTTAGTTATTTAGCTGTATGCCGACTAGAGGTGATGTTGACTTTTGCTTCAAAGGTTTTGGTAGAGCCCTGTTCGGGGTGCGAGGGATATGGCTACGACAATCTCACGCAACCGACGGCCCACAGACGGCGTGCGTTTTAGTCGGTTCAAGTCTGACTTAACCTCCTCCTCCGGCTCCGGCGGGGGAGGTATCCGTGTGGATTTTTCGTATGATAAAAAAAGGTAGACCCCTGTATACCTTTAGTAGGACCAAAGAGAGAAAAAAGATGAAGCTACAAAGGTTGCTTACCTCCACCCCTTTTTGTCATCCAGAAAAGTAGCCCTGCTGTGGGAATAGAATCCCACGCGGGTGGCGTAACGAACATAGGTTAGTATTCCTCGGAACATATTTATCTGGAACCTAAAATGTGCTCAAAATGTGCTTTATACGCGCAGTACACGTTTCTTGAGTGTCTTTTGAGGATAGCATGAGGTGCTACGGAGGTGGACGAGCTCAAATTTACCAAGCATATAAATCATTAATCAATCAATTAGCCTATTGTAGTCCACTGCTGGACATAGGCCTCTCCCAATATGCGCCACGTTTGCCGATCCACCGCCTTCCGCATCCAGTCCGTCCCAGCCACCCTTCGTAGGTCGTCAGTCCACCTGGCTTGGGGGTGTCCCACCTTACGTTTTCCTTCTCGCGGTCTCCACTCTAGGACCCGTCTGCTCCAACGGCCATCAGTCCTTCGACAGATGTAGCCAGCCCACTGCGACTTTAGCCTGCTACCAAGCATAGATTTTATTACAAAACAATCTGCCAAAGCCTCGTTTGTCTCGCAATTTAGGGCCAAGATACGTGTCCTGAACAAAGCGTGCCAAACCATCACAAACGTTGCAGTCAATTGACATTCCGGACATAAACTAACCACACATTCACTTTGACACTTAACGGACTTGGTATTTTACAATCTACACGTAAAAAATGTCCTTGAGATGTTAAATAAGTAGTTCAACAGTTCAAGTCTATTGTTTAACAATCTAATGTACAGTCAACAAAAGAGATATGTATACAAATTTACATACAAAGTTCTATGAAAAAGGGTAATTATCTATACTTATCTATTTTGTCGATAATACTAATATATTTATATCATTCAGCTACTAAAACTAAATAACGGAAGAGGCTCTGGTGTAGGCTTTCCTCTTGGAGTTGGGAGGTAAGACAGAAGTCGCTTTTAGAGAAGCAGACATATCTACCAATGAAAAAGCGGAGGTTTCAAATTGCAAACTTTGAATGCAATCGGAAAACCATATTGAGGGTGAAGACTCAATATCGGTCTATATTAAGAAATAATTGGGTAATTTTCAGTTAAGTTGTTTAACCAAGCTTATTATCTAATCTGTGACTAATCTTAAAATAAAGAAAAGAAGAAAGGCGGTAAAAAAATTAAGCACTTTCTTAGTTTAAATTGTTTTATCATTTACCAACTACTACTCGTAATAGCGGTTTTTTTAACATCGCTAAAATTGTGACGATTCAGCTGCTAACTAAAAAGGTGCTGACTTTTGACAATATTGCATATAATCTTGGACTTAAAATGTGCTCTATACGCACAGTACGCACAGTGTCTTTTGAAGATAGCACGGGGTGCTACTGCGGTGGACGAGCTCAAATTCACCAAGCATAGATTATTGCAAAACAATCCGCGTGCGTCAGGGCTTCGTTTGACTCGCGATTTAGGTATAAGTAGATACGTGTCCCCAGGTATAGCAATGCATGACGTCATGCGTTCTTATTTCTCACCATTTTGACGTTTATCAAATACTTCAAAAGCATCATTGGTGCGAATAATCAAAGAAATTCTCGTTTAAAAATCAATTTCAACTCTTTAAGTCCTCCACCAAATTGACTGAACAGTACTGTCATGTACACTATAATAGAAATTCTCTAATCGCACGCAAAATTATCCTACATCACAATTATGTAGGCCCGCGTTCACAGCCCACTGACCTCCAATACCCATGCATTAGACAGTTGAGATCGCCAGACAATACTTTTTAACCCTCGCAAACACGCGGTAAAAAGTGAACAATTGGATGCAATTTGTGGGCGAATTTAGGCCAGCCCTTGATTAAGGCCTTCTTTCGAAGGGAGGTACGGACTGTAGGGAGGTGGTACGGACTGAGCAGTAGGTTCATTGTTTTGTACCGACTTTTTTGTGGTTAGTATAATTTTCGTAGTTCGTGCATCGAATGCGGAGATTGGTCTTTTGTTTTTTTTTTTCTTTGGATTACGATTTTGGTATAGGAATTTATTGAGAGTTGGGGAGTTATTGTTGATCAAAGAGTGTAATGTGAATAAGGAATGTAGGAATATAAATGAGGATCTTCTTGTGGTGGTAGGGAGTTCGAGTACTACGTCAGAGGTAGCGAGTTCGATGAGTGCTCAGTGCAAAAATTTGTATCCATAAATAGGTCTATTGTCTCATAATGTAGATACGGTTTCTATGTACCAGTATAATAAGTAATTACTTATGATATCACAGTTTTATATAGGTTTTAACTTCTTGTAGACTTACAAGGGTATTAAAGAGCTGGTAGAGCTCCTAGTATGAAATACTACTCTCTTACTTAAGAGCGACTAAGTATTAGTAAACTTCATTGTGATGATAGATAGACTTAACTTTTACTTGACCCAATATGAACCTTTTCCTCTCCCTATCGTGTACCTTCACTAGTAAAAATAATTCACTGAAATATGCTTAAAATTCTACGAACTGAAATCCCATAAATTACAATAATATACATACGTATACTCACGCCTGTATCCTCGGAGGGTTAGGCAGAGGTGAATTAACACCCACATTTCACCAATCATTGTATTAGGTCCACGTAATAGGGGGTGAGCCTATTGCCGTATTCCGGGTTGACTTTTAAACTTTTTGTAAAAATGGAAAATTACAATAACTGAAAAAGAAAATACAATAAAAATGTATAAAAACGTATAAAAGAACTATATAACGGTACAGACCACAGACAAACAATGGTTTATCTTCGCATCTTTGGATTAGAAATTAAATTTGTGGTTCTATGCGCACCGCAAAACCCTTTTTTACAGATACTTTTGGCTAAGCGGATTTATTTTTTTAAACGGGTTAAATTTTTTACTCTTTTTAGACGAAGGTTGTCCGCACTCCACATACTTTGAAAAGCTACCTTTTGATAATAACTAGGAGATAATTTAAAAGGATGTTTCTATACAACTATAGGAAACCACTCGACAAAAATTGAGGAAGCTACACAATTTGAAGAGGTGCAGATGTGAGTTCTATTATATCAAGTTTAAAAGGTTTCGTTGTCATTCTTTGTATAGGAATATCATTTTTGCAAACGGATTTGAACGATGTTGAGTGAAGCTGCCAGATCCTTTTAGATATTCATTAGTCAATCCGTAAAAATATAAGATCACACCTGGAAGATTAAACAGGGGTATATTTTCACCATGCACATTTTATGAACTACTAGCTGATGCCCGCGGCTCCGCCTGCGTGGATATTGGTTGAACCTGTTGGAGAATACTCGTACATATACTTGAACTATATTAATTATCTGTAATTTTGTATGCTAATGAGTGAAGGTGGAAAAAACATGACAAGTATCAATATTATGTTCTCCGTTAGTTCATATTCTAGAACCCATAGGACAAGCTATGCTTAGTTTGGGTCCAGATGACCTAAGGAATGTATTGATTCTAAGTATTCATCATCTATTATTATATACTATTATTTATTGTTTTGAATCTAGATCAATTTTGTATCCGTTAATTGTAGGTATTATTATTAAGTCTCTGCTATATTGTCTTTTCTCGACCCGGGTTCTGTACAAGTGCCACATGCACTTGTGTATGAAGAAAATAAAAGGGATGAAAGGTCTTACTGAAATGACCCCTCCGCCAATAATATTTTCATGAAATTTCTACGACACTGTTTCCTTGACGTGGCTTCTCTACTAGAATTCACTAGTGCAGAGTTTCTCAAATTTGTTTTGCAAACATGCAAAGGGGTTTATTCGTTATCGTTGTCATCTAAAACCTTTAAAAGAACCCCATTTGAGGTTCATTGTGAGGTCAGAACTTAAAGAAACCCTGCACTAGTGTGATAAGTGTTTATCAAAAAAAAATTATCTATCTATTACTTACTAGTATTCTCATAACATATCTGCGACACTGGTTTTCTCTGACCACTCTGTGACTTTTCTCATTAATATTTGCATATCTATAAAGAAAACTATCTCACCAAAATGAACCCTTAATATATAAACCTGAAAAATCAATTTAAACATTGGCAATATAATTTGAGCTAACAGCGGTTTATTTTCCAGATGAGCTCATGCACTCAGCGGCGATGGGTGGTGGGGCCCTGTTTGGGTGTTCCTCAGCTGGCCACAGCGGCATCAACCAGCTCGGTGGGGTGTACGTCAACGGGAGGCCGCTGCCGGACTCCACGCGGCAGAAGATCGTGGAGCTGGCGCACTCGGGAGCCAGACCCTGCGACATCAGCCGGATACTGCAGGTGTCCAACGGCTGCGTCTCCAAGATACTCGGCAGGTTTGTTGGTTTTTAGTACTGATTGGATACCAGTGGCGAGGATACCCTGTAACCCGATTCTTTTTTTTTATACCACTTAGGTGGCAGACAAGCACATGGCCCACCTGATGGAAAGTGGTTACCGTGGACTATGGACGTATGTAACACCAGGGGCGTCACACTCGTGCTGCCGACCCTGATGAAACCTTCTAATACCCATCTTGAAGAACCTATTGTAGTCGCTTGGGAAAACCATCGCGGGAAGTTCATTCTTGCCGGCTTGCTGTGCAAAGGGAAGCCGTGGTAGATATGTTTCAACTTATACTTTTTCAGTATCTGAAATTCAGTAACTACCTATATGAAATTATGTATCTGAATTCAGAACGCTTAGAATTCCATACACAATTGCTCGTTGTTGAATAAGAGAAAACGTTTTCCAGCGGCTTCCTTTTTGAAAATTTTCACCGTTCGCCACTGTTGGATACTAATATTTATAATAATATTCACACATCATCATCCTCCGAGCCTTTTCCGAACTAAGTTGGGTTCGACTTTTCAGTTTTACTGTGACAAAGCTGAACTACGATATTTTCCGTGAAGCTACTACCATCTGAATCTGAATCGTAAATTAATATTTAATTATTTTTTTTAAGTATTAGGTATACATTTGAAAAATAAATAAAATCTATAAGAGAAAACTAATAAATTAGTACTTAATACAATAGAAACTTTACATAATTGTACCAAAAGGCACAGGATAAATTCAATTTTATGTAAATTCAAATCTCAACTTTTTGAGAAGTCAACGTAAGGAACTTAACTTTTTGCGAAGTCAGCTGTTTAGTTTGGATTTCAACTTTCTGAATCTGAATCAGTGATAAGACAACAGTGTAGACGGATGGTGACGGAGAAAGAATACAATTCTTCTTCCTCCTAGCGTTATTCCCAGTCGCATCCGAAGCTTTCAGCTCGGAGTCTGGGGTCCGTTTTTACCAGTTATAGCTACAGATTTGGCTAGACCTCGATATTTTCCGTGAAGCGATTGCCATCTGACCTCCACGACAAAATGTTAACATTAGGCAATATCGAAGCTTTGCAGCTAGACCGTTGTTTTTGAACTTTTTAGGGCACCAACTACCCGTAACGACTGCCATAGATGTTCTTATGGCAACCGGGACCGACGGCTTAACGTGCTCTCCGAGGCACGACCAGACCAATGCAAATACCCATATTAAATGCACACAAATATTTGCACTGAGCGGGGATCGAACCCGCGCCTCCTGCGTAGCGGCCGCGTTCACTACCGCTACGCCACGGAGGCTGTCAAAATTGTACAAGTATCACTATCCCATCTTATCCGAAGGGTGTCGTAAGAGGCTGACTAACGGAACCACCCGTCTGGCAAACTTGGAAACAGTAGGCCAAAGCTGCCCAACATTGGGAGAGGCCTATCTCCAGCAGTGGACTGCGATAGGCTAATTGATTGATTGATTGTAGACGGATGGTTCTCTGCAGTTTCAATGTCAATTTGTCCCATGGCACTAGTGTCATTGCAAATTGCACGAAACAATATCCTAGCGCTCTGGTATTCAATGATGAAGTCATTTTTTTTTAAGATTATAATTACTGTATAAAATAAATATGAAATAATTCGCGGGTTCGTGAGCACTTCTTGTATTTTACTTTAGATATGTGCGTGCGTATGTGTGTGTAATGAATGTAAGAGAATGTGTGTGTGTGTGTATGAGTGAGTATTTAAGCGCACGTTTTTTTTTCGTGTAAGTATTTTCAACATAATGCGAAGTTTTAAAAGATTTTCAAACTCATTGTAACCTTTTGTTAGTAAAATTTCGAACACGATCCTAAAATATTAAGCCCTGGTAATCACTCTTCGGCATCGCTGTTATTAGCCTTTCATATAAATTCCAAGGCCTGTGAATTTCTTCCCAGGATAGATAATTATCTCCACACAAAGACCATCATCTATCATAAACTCTGACACTACTGAATTATTTAAAACCTACCAAATGACATTTTTCATTTAGAAACAGAAAAGAACTTAGTACGAGCACACTTAGAAAAATTATGAGCATTAATTATGTGTATATAAGCCCACTTTATGAAATAAAAATTAAGCCAATAAGTGTTGCCTATAATTGGCTTAGCATACCTACTGACATACTGAAGGGACGGTTCGGTATTCCCGTGTTTAGAGATTAACTAAAAGGGGAACGGAACCCGACCAGAATCTCACCCGCCAGCACCTATCTACACTTATAGATTCACGGATGAGGCTCTGGTGCATGCTTTCCTCTCAGGCTCAGTGGGCAGAAGGCAGTCACACCCTTAAAAGTTAAGCAAAACCAACCAATCAACCTACCAAAATACAGAAAAGTGGGAATATTACTGAGTTATTCTGTGCACCCTAACACTTAAAGCTAAACTTATCAAATATCACTGTCAAGACTAAACCAAAATCCTATTCTTTCAACAATTTCACGACAAAACAAGCACCCATAACAATTAAAACGAATACTATTACACGAATAAACGAATTATTTAACACAAAACCTATTGTGGCTCTCACAAAAGTCATAAGAATCGATTATGTCAGACCGTGATGGGGTCACATCACATCTAGAGCCACGCGTACACAAATTGACGAAATTCCCATAATACCGCCCAAGGAAACGCACAATGGGCTGCACAATACGTCTTGGACAAAATTAAGGAGAATTTCTATACCTTAATCAATACAATAGTTGGAGTTTGCATTCCCATACGGTATTGTTTTTGTTGAATGGTTGGTGTGTCAGCAGGACGCTAGGTGGGAATCGACATCGGGTGCCGAGTTCGACGTGCTATGGGGTGCCGAGTATTCGTCGGCAATTTTATTGTTTGATTGCGATTTTATCTGGAGGATTCCGGCCCTCTGTAGGAGTGCTTATGGTAATGACTATGAGCTAAGAGTATTTTTTAAATTACCTATATACGCTTGCCTGTTTATCTAGAAGTGTATCAACATTCAACAGCTGTTTTTTCCCATATATTAAAAATTTAGTTTATTGCCATCAATTACGCGTTGTTTGGTACATGTTCATCTGGTCTACCTATTAGTCCTCGGGACTATGAACCAGCACATAGTCTACTATGAGCTAGTTCACAATCTTAGTAATATACCTGAGAGGGACTTCTCCTCGGTCTTTTTTGTGCTGGGTAAATCAATGCTTTATAGGCAATAAGTGACTGGCATCTCGAAGCTTTCAGCGTTTATAAAGATCAATAATTTCTTCTCATCAAACAGTAGATGTCTTTATTTGCTACATTAGTAGCTTAAAACGGATAATAAAATTCTGATCTCACATCCGCGTGAACAAAACCCTCAAAGTCAACCGAACAATAAAAAAGTAATCAAAGTCAATCAAAGAGCTAGACTCATTTTAATACAGGGTGTGCTTTACAGGGCTGTCCCACGACCGCCCCTAAATAAAAATCAAAATACAACATTATTTTATAGTAATTGGCACCCCTACTGGGGCCTGCTTGACGCCACTTCAAGAGATCTTATAGGAAAAATAAATTTGGCCCAGCGGACCCCACAAGTTTGCCCTCTGGGCTCAAGCTATTATTTTGTAATGTTTTGCTTGTTAAGATATTGGGGAAACAAATTGTTTGTTTTTTAAGAGAAAAATACTACTTACTGAACGTGTTAGAGAAAGTCGAATATTTTTTTGGGTTTTTCAGATTCTTTAGTAAAGACCGAGCACTAAAATATGTGTAAGAAATTTACAATACTTATGCCAGATACCTACGAGTATAAATATGGTTATACCAAAAATTGATATCATAATTTTGACAGCTAACTTTTTTTCTAAACATATTAATTTCACAATATAAAACTCAATAAAGTGTTACCCGACCTAAAAATTGATCTTGAGCTACGAGCTCTCAAGATCGCATCGCAAATTTAAACACAAACGTTGGGTATTTTTAATCTGGCAACTCTACAAGCTTGTTTAGTAGTGCTGTTTAGTTCCATTTTCTCATCCCTTTTTTTATCATGCGAATAATCCCGACGGATACCACCCCCGCCGGAGCCAGTGGGCCCTCCTACTGGCTCCGGCGGGGGTGGTATCGAACTCGAACCGACTAAAACGCACGCCGCCGTCTTCTGTGGGCGGTTGGTTTCCGGAGGTGAGATTATCGTAGACATATCCTTCGCACCATTTTCTCATCCCTGTCAGTCAACATCACAACAATTTCAATCAACCGTCAATCTCCAATCTAGTAAAATCGGTTCCAGAAATAAATTCTACCACATTTCGTAGTTCCACCGTCACTACAAGAGTGGTGACGGCTGCAAGTGCCACTGCAATTCCCACACACCCCTGGACATTCTTATCGTGCCAATTACCGTAGAAAAGGGGTACAAAAGTGTTCCTTGACTCACAGGAGGGCCAGCAGGGCTCCTAATTAAGGGGAAGTCCCGCTGTTAGCCGTTTTGTACCGATTTTTAATGTTAAGAAAGAGTTGGTTTCATTGACTTTTGAGAAAGTTTGAGATTGATCAATTTGTATTTGTATTAGTTTTGTAAGTTTAAATAATTAACTCAATAAGTGAAATGAATTTATTTGATTGTTTGAATTACAATGGATGACTTTAATCCTGATTCGTAATCCCATCGTAAAGAAAACCCATAGCCAGTATTTTAAAATATCCACTTTTTAATAATGTGATTTTAGTATGTATATTTCTAGAGTATATTTCTAAGATTAAACAAGATTTCTAACAAAAAAACGTTTTTCCCAAATCCTGAAAAAATATATTTAATAACGTAGCAGCCCTATAATCGTCCAGGGCCGTATTAGAACCTGATATAAAAATATAACAGCGCAATAACAAATCAATACAAAATACATTGCTTTTTATAACATGTCGGCAATAAAGCGTATAACTTGGTTACGTTAAACAACCACTTCAAAAACAATCTCGTTTAAGTGCCCAATTGCATGAGCCCCCTGTCTCTATCTACATCGAATCTTCGACCCCCTGACGTCACATTTAGTTGGCACTACAAGTAGCGATCCACTGAACTGTATGACAATGAGGTAAGCGAATTCAATGCGTCCGTAGATCGTTAAGATAAAAAAAATCAGTTAATGGGCCGAGTTTTAAAAACCTAAATGTAGTAATGCTCGTTTTTTATTGCACGTAATGTGACTTTACCTCTCCTGATGGTAAGCTGAAGGTAAATTCCAAAGCAGGAAAGTCACCATTATATTAAATCGTTGTATCAAAGATGGCCTTCTCACGTCTAGCTTAAAGGACCCAGGATTTTAAAGGAAACACGTATAATAAATATTTTAGTACCTAGATTACGAGTCCATGAGCCCCCTGATGGTAAGCGATTACCATGATCTATGAACGATATAACACCAAAGGTGTCACTCAAAAGTTGTCTCTTAGGAAATTGATAGAATGAAATGAAAAATTAATCAGATCTAAAAGATTTCATTTTGGGAAACCAATTTCATCCCATCATTCCGTGCAACAAACTTACGTACAAAAAATAAAACATTTCGAATTGTGGTTTACCGTACAATAAAACAACGTAGTAACTCGCAGCACTACATATAGTACTATAAAGTGGCTATAGGTATGAGCAAGCAATGGAGTCGAAACAATGAATTGATGTCGAATGAATGGCGGCTACGACGAGTCGGCCGACTGATTTCGATCAATTTAAGTATTATTGTTTGATGCAATAATTGCTAGGTTCGGAGACAAATTTGTTTGCGGTGCTATTGCGTTTTCGGGTAGAGTAACAAGGGGAAGAGATATTTTTAATTTACCAGAGTTAAGTATTTCAACTTTGTTTGTGTAATATACAGCAAGAATTTTTGTATATTTAGATTTTAATTATTTCGAAATTAATCCTATTAAGTATAAGAATAAAAAAAAATTGCAATAGGTTTTAATGGGAATACATAATATTTACCAAATTTTCTACAGGCCAGCAATTGTGGGTACTACTCCGTTGGCTGTTGTCCGTTGGTTTGAGTTCAGTTCCATTTGGTCCTCTGGTCGGGCAATGAAAGAAAATACAATATGAGTTTTTAAAGTGGATAGTACCTACTTGAACTGGTTAAATGGACTGTAGATTTGACACCCTGAAATTTAAAGTAAAAATTACCTTTTGAATGAAATTTTGAAGCATTTATTATGCTGATTGATCGATTAAAAATTACCTCATTACGTAGGGTTTGTAGATATCCTGCTACGGAAAACATTACACCATTTTTTATTTTCCCTTAAGGTGCGTACAGATCATGTAACATGTTGTATAACTTGTGTTATATAACACGTCCACATTATCTAACATTGTTTTATAACTTTGCAACATTGTACTAACTTCAGTGTCTACATTACTGAAACATGTTATATAACATGTTATGCTATATAATTTATACGACGCGGATGTTATGTGCTCTGTAAGCTTTCGTATTGCAACCATGGTAACACAAACAATAAGGGAGCTTAGAAGCTAAAATGTTTATAAATAAAGAAAATCCAAAAGGATCGATCAGTGACCACAGTTCATGCAATTCAATACAAAAATCATTATTTTTTTTGCCCGATTAAGTCCCAATTACACACTATGTATCTAACATGAGTATTAGTACCTACGTAACAACAGTTTTAACATACATACCTACATTATATGATATTTTCTGAAGTTCACGCGAATTTCACTCATTGAAATTGAAAAGTAAATAATAAGTTTGTTAATAAATATATTCTTTATAATTCTACAACATTCTACACAACGCTATCTAGACCCATGGTAAGCTTAATTAGCTTGTGTTATGGAATCTAGAATGCGGATATACATACTTAGATACTTTTTTTTTTTTTTTTGTAAATACATACATATTATACATAGAAACACCCAGACCAATGCAAATATTTATATTCAAGCATACAAATATTGGCACTGAGCGGGGATCGAACCCGCGCCTCCTGCGTAGCAGCCGCGTTCACTACCGCTACGCCACAGTTTTTTTAGTTCAATACATACATAACTACACATACTCACGCCTGTAAATCCCCGAAGGGGTAGGCAGAGGTGTATTATCAGTATCACCCACATTTCAAAATAAACTTTAAATACAAATAAAATACATTTCTGAGAATAGAAAATCGAATCCCATAATTCTGACACTCCAATAAAAATTTAAACTTCGAACATCGACAACTATTCCCAGAAAAGCACAACACGTAATCAAAGTTCATCGAACCTAACGTTCTCAATTAAAAAGCAGTAAGGGAGCTTACGCCCTTTTTGTGACGCCGCGGGCGAAACCGATTACGGCCCTGGCTCTATTAAGCCCGCAAATGTTTATCGACAATACCTAAGCAAACTCTATCGACAGATGACATTCTCGATAAGGGATCGACATGTTTGTTATTGCTATATAATTACTTGTAACGGTTTTCTTTCGTTCGAATTTCGAATGTGGGTTAGTTCGATTTGCGTGATACCGGTGCACGATTGGAACGTAATACCAACATTGCCAACATTAACGTTTTTTTTTTTAAATTCTGAATTTAATATTTAGTGCATTGGCATAATTATATATGTGTAATACTTAACAACTTAATAAGTATTGTGTTCCCGGTTAGTAGGGTAGCCAAAGCTCTCTGGAGAGGTTTTGTGCTGCACAGAATCTTTCTATTCTTACAGGGTCGGCAGAACGAGTGAGACTCGTGGGACCTAATACAATGATTGATGAAATGTGGGTGTTAATTCACCTCTGCCTAACCCTATGGGGATAAAAGCGTAATTATATTTACGCACGTCGTCACAGAAGTCGTAGATATGCAAACACAATCAGACGAATTAACAACCTCTACTTTATATATAGTCGGTTAAAAATTGAGACCGTACACACTGTATCAAACAAAAGCTACTTACGCCAATACGAGGTCGATTGTTGCTCAAATATCGACACATGTCGATCGGACAATGCCTTCAAGCACATTCTGCACACGCCCGAACATCCTTACATCTTGCTGAAGGATATTTTACCTTAATAACAATGCCATAGAGTGTATATTCCATTGATGTGGTTTGTGGAGTATCAGACGGAATTTGGCAATGCTTTGTATAGGCACTTCATGTTAAGGGGATAGGAGATTATGTCTGTAATTGTATTTTAATAGTATTTTAGTTTTGTGAGGGTAGTTTTGATAGACTATTTAGATTAGGTAGCTGTCTCGTTCTAATATTAAGAACTAATCTAAGAACACAGATTATATCACAGTATTGAGGTAAATTGGGCCCCTAGAATATCGTTAAGGAGTCGTTTGTTACTTTATAATAATTACGATTAAGCTAAGTACTGAATTTCCTTTTTTGTTTTGCTTCTGACCTACAATAGAATAAGGATAAAATTTTGTTGTATTTATTTTAAAAATAATTTCAAATTCTATATTAGCGTAGGATTCAAGGCACGTGATAAATGCAACATATACACCTCGATATTGACTCTACAACTAACAAAACACGATTATATGTTTCACAAAAAGAATTACTTTTAAAACCTGCGAAACATGACTCTATATCCTGCAAAATGTGACTCTACGATATACAAAATCAGTAGCTACTCTAGACTCTAGCCCACAAAACGTGACTCAATGACCTACGAAACATGACTCTAACTCTACAACTAAGCATGATTTTATAGCCCACATAACATAACTACGTACAAAACATAAAAAAATGTAACTATTTAAAACATCATTACGCTAAAATATGCATCCGAGTAAAAATACTAACCGTTTCCCTCAAAGAATTACTATTTCTTACATCTATACAATGAACTACTTTTTCAAAACCTCAATTTAGATTGATATATCTAAACGCAAATTTAAAAAATGAGCAAAAAAACCAAGCTCATACATCTTCTTCATCTTCCAAACTAAATTCAGCTTTGCACGCAGATATTACGAGACGGGGTCGATTAAGCCCCGGGCCATCGGAGGGTCTAAGCCACGGGTCGCCACGACCCCCGTGGTCTCGAAGATCGCGGACTACAAGAGGGAGTGCCCTTCAATCTTCGCGTGGGAGATCAGGGATCGTCTGCTGAGTGAAAACGTGTGCAATAACGACAATATACCTAGTGTGAGTATATGTGTGAGTTTTCTTGCTTGCTTGCATTCTTTCTTGCTGTCTTGCATTTTTTCTTGCTTTCTTGCATTGTTATTTTTGGATATTTCCTTTTAGTTTTTGTGTATTTTTATACAGGTATTTAATTCCGAGGTGATATATAGCAATAAAATATAGAAAATATTACAATACTTTATTATACATTGGTTGGATACTGTGCTGTTTAAATGAATCTTCTTTCCATGGTTTTCCTCGATGACCTTGGGTAACCATGAGGATAATTAAAAGAACAAGGGTTGTTTGACCACATGAGTTTTCATGTGGTATGTTATGATATGGTATACTATAAATAACAGGAATATCTGCCACTTATCACTCCTATATCCTAGGTCTGTGCATGAGATAGTATTAGCTAATAACAGTGGGTTTTATTACCAATATTGTAGAATTTATTAGTGCCTGTAATGGTGTCCTCTATCCTGAGACTTTGCTTCAACTTACCACCAGGTGAGCTGAAGCCATATTGACGTGTCCTATGTAAAAAGAAAAAACTACAAGCACACACAGTGTCGATCAGCCCACAAAACGTCAATCAAAACATCTAAACCAGTCAAAATATTATCAGAAATACGATATATCTAATTAAAACTCGCAAACCAAGATGCTTCTGCCTATTGTGCACATTATCAAAATAATCTGGACCAAATTCTGTGACAATAACTTCGTGTAATCCAATTTTGCAATTTTACATTCGAGGCGCATATGTTTCGGACAGCGCGGGTCTATTGTCCGAAATCTTTTCAAGACCGCTTTCTGAGGGCCATAGTTATCCATATTCTATTCTGTCATTGATAATGGCTTATAAAATTTTCGTTCGGGATGTTTGATGGCATTTTATTAGGTTTTTGTAAAGGACAAAACCTTGCCTGTTGTGCAAGGCAGTTCATAAATTTTATTTCTATTCGGTGTTATTAGGAGTCTGTCAACTTTTATGTCAATAACAAATTGAATGGCGAATTGTAGTGATGATATTGAGTGCTCAAAGGACTATTGGCTAGGGGCGATTTTTTTAAGAAGTTAAATAGTTATTTTAATGGATATAATTGTGCTTGAGGCTTGTTCGCAATTATTTATTTTAGTTCCCTGATAAAGGTATCTGGTAAGTATGACTATCTACAATTTTGACACAATACCTCGTATTTTCATGACAAAATAATTTGACAAAATCTTTCATAATATACATTAGCTAATAGAATGATTAAAATGAATAAAAACATATGAACATATCCGAGAAATAGGGACCTCTGGTAGAGATGCGAGCAACAACTAGTTACTTCTTCAATCACTTCAGATGTAAGAAAACCAATTCCCTTTCACAGTAAATATCTGAATCTGTTACAAGATCTTCCTTCAGTCTGTAACTTTTTACCACGAATTTAATAACTCATTATGTTGCGCAAGTACCTACTGTATGAATATCTCTTGAATGAAATTTAAAGCATGCTAATCTATAAAAAGTATTGGTAAATGGCTTCCACCGTCGATTCGAGCAAGGGTGGCTTGGTGGCCAAAACATTCCCTCTGTAAGGGAAAAATCGCGCGTTCGAGTCCCGCCTGCGCTGTATTCGCTTTTTCTATTTTAATCGATATGAATACCTTATTAATTTGTTCACGTGTCATAGACACCGAACCCTAAAATTCCCAATCTTTCACTTTTTTATTTATGCCCATGATTGGCCAAGCAGATGACGGTCCCGTCAGGTTCGATTACCGACCGTGTCACTTCGCCGATAGCTTTATTTTATATCTTATACGTGATATTTTTCGCAGTGTACGAGACTTATATTTATTTTTTCATGTTTTTTCTCGTTGATTACTGGGATGTTCTTGTTACTCTGCAAGTATTTTTTGATGTCGATGTAATTGCGACTGGGCGCATAGTTTTAGTTTTTTCTTTGCAGTGTGTTTTCATTTGACCTAAATAAATATGAGTGAGACTTATGAGGACTAGGTTACTGGGGGTAGGAGACTGGTTGATAGGGAGGAATGCTTCTCTCACCTAAACTTTTTAATTTAGTTGGTTTCGTCGTTAGCTTAGTGGTTATGGAGGCGGTCTTACAATCAAGATGCCCCGGGTTCCGAGATTATAACCCAACTAATTATTATTAAAAAAAACTGTAGCCATAATTCAACAAAACATCTGCTTATCGAACCAATTCTTCTGTTAATAATGTCACAATTCGAAAATATCACGTTTTTGTCCAGATTCGTGGCACAATGTAAACACTGGGTGACATATTGAATAGCACAGAAAAAAAAATGTTTTGTAATCTTGAGTGTTAAGAATTCGATATGTTGGTTTTGTAGACATGTTACCTTATAAACAGACTAACTATATGTTATTATTTTGATACCATCCACTAAGCTAATAGGGAGTAGGTAATTATACTAAATAAATAAATATTCTGGGACTAACTGTGTGCTCAGCGCTATACAGACATACTTAGATACCTATTATTTACAAATACATACATACTTATACATGTAACAAATAAACACACATACAAATGCAAATATACATATTATTCATTCAACAAATACTTGCACTGAACGGGAGTTGAACTCACAACCATTAACTCAAAAGCCAACACTCTACCACCACTCATACAGCTAGTCCAAATATATCTGGTCTGGATCCGAAGCTGATGGTACAATCCAACCATCTCCACTATACGACCTAATCGAATTTGCACAGGCGATATCTGATAAATTTCAGGAACTAAGTACTTAACTAAGTTCCTGAAATCTATAAACCAATATCTAAGTCCTGAAATTCAAATCTCGAATCCTTCATTGAGCATATCTGCAAGAGCCTCCTACTTGTAACTCATCATAAAAATACCTACATTATCCACCCCACGTAACAAGAGCACACAAAATCGAAATACTGAAAGCCCCTAGAAGATTCGGCGCCAAAGGGGCTATTTTTATGACTGTCGTACCTACGCACTCGGCCCACTGGGCAAATAGGTGAAAAGGATAGGGTGATGAGTCCACACGTGTGTAAGAGCGGGAGAGACGTATGTCGGTGCGTTCCGTTGCCTAGTCATAACGGTCGAATGGGCGTGATGTTTCTTACCAACTAAAAGCGGACAAAAATACGTGGAACAATCGATGACAGCTCAGCAGCAGAACGGTGTAAGTGGAAAAGTGTCGAGACGGCTTATGCACTGTCATAGCACGGGCGATGAATACTGTTAGTGAACTTGAATATGTAAATAATTTATATTGGATTTCTCTTAAGTTTTGTTGTTCATTTTAAGTGTCTGAAGATGAACATTTTCAGACAAGTATTTATATGATTTTCAAAACTTATACATTTTGGCTTCATTTCAATGAATTTACTTCAAATTCTAGACTAGATACAAAAGGCATATAACGTAGATAAATATTAAATAAAAAAGTTAAAAACATTCTGTTCGAAGAGTAATCTACTTAATTTGAAAGTAAAAAAAGGTAATAAGTTCAATCAAATACGACACAACTCATATCATTCTTCAAAAAATCAATTTTTCGCAAGAAAGCTCCGCACACTTACGCCTGTTTGCTCCTAGAATGCGTATACAATAATTCCACGTTTACGCGTGAATGCACAGAATATTCGATATCTCTTTCACACTTGCGTTTATGCTGTAAGGATCTGCATTGAGTTGTAACGCCGCCCTTGTCTCGCAGATTAACGTCAACTGTTTATGATGGCAAGAATTGACGGTTTTAAATCCAGAGATATTTTATGGTAGGTACATAGATGACATAAAACGAATGAATGAAGCATAGAGACTATTATATCTATGTTTATTTTTAAATCTGTTCCTAACTTCAAAGCAACAGCTATTTCAGGCCTTACCCTTATCATATAATAGAAAATGACAAACTAGGTAGGGACGATATGTAAGTACCTACCTATCTAGGTATATATCTTCCTATTGGATTCAGAACGTGTTGAACCCTTCATTAAACTTAATCGTTCAGCTTAAAGGAAACCAACAAAATAGTATCATTATTTTACCTGAATACACAAAAACTAAGGTAAGTAAACTTCGTATTTTACGTGAAACAATTTCTTAGAAATCGAAATTGAAAGTAGAAAACAATGTAGGTAACCGCAGAACGTGAACGAAAAGTGGCAAACATCGCCAATCAACAGTTGCCCAAGCACCGTTAAATACGATTTGGAGACATCTAATTTAAATTTAGAATTCATGAGTTCGATCGAGCGAGGCGCGACGTTAGCGGCCTGATTCTGTTTTATTTGAAACTAGGTAGAACGTTTTCGAATTATTAGCACACTGTGCAGTATTTGTAAGATTTTTTTAATTAATTGTTTAATTATGTAAACTAGTGTAAACAATGCTTCTTTTATTCCTCTTTTCATCGTTTATCTATTTATTTTAAAATATTTTGAAGGATCAATTTGTTTGTACCACATTTAAGACATTTATTTTAATATTATTTGACTAAATTTCTCCTCCGTAGCGGTTTTATTATTGGGATACACAATAATTTTTCTCAGTTTTAAAAGCCTATTTCATATTTCCGGTCTAAAATTGAAGCTAGAATTTTCAAACATCATTTACCTGCCCTGTTCGGCGCTACTGTGCTACATGTCATTTTCCTCCATACATTCCCGTCAGATGTCATCTCCTCAGTCACTCTCTTCCTTGCCATATTACCTTTCACGCAATTGATCCATCTTTTCTGGGACCTGCTTCTGCTGCTAAAGCCCTCTATATTCATTCTTCGAAACTTTTTCACATCATCTTTCATCTCTTCTCATAATATGACCATACCACGACAGTCGTTCTAATTTTCTAGAAAAGAAATAATGTCTATTTTATATAGTGTTTGTTAATAAAAAAAAGTTCGTAACTGGGTAAAGTTACGAACAGATTTAACAATTTCTCCGAAAAACACGAAAAATATTCAAAACTTTCTCCTTTAATACCTGAAGTTTATTGCCAGAATTAGTGTCGAGACACTTGACACCGCCAAAACGCTACTGTAGAGCATTTCGGTGGCTTCATATTATATTATGTGGCGTGTGTACAACGATCTCGTTTTGGTAACACGCAATACTCCTGTAATTGGAGACACCTTTACTTTCGGTGGAACGATGCAAGGGCGACATGTTCACGGAAACTTTCGTGTCGTTTCCATTTTTATTATGACAACATTCACTGGCCATTTACGTAAGTACCACAGAATATATAATTTATTCATGTGTTTTATTCTGCCTACTTACTTTTTTAAATATTTGAAAATAGAACGTTACTTACAAACACTAGAAGTAATTAAAAAAAAGTTACTATCCGAAACTTGAATGAGTATCTACCTATTCAAGTTAGAGAGTTACATCACAGAGTAGATAATAGTACCTACTGTTTATGTATATTTTAAAGTCTTGGTTACGACATTAATAGCTTATTGGGCCACCTTACACCCCAGCTTTTGTGAACCGAGGCGACGTATTTGCCTACGTCTGAGCCTGATGAGAAGGTGTATCTAATTACCAGCTAGTAAGTGAAGTTGACTTGGGTAAAATGCCTGGTAATGACATTCCCGCCTCGTCCCGGTAGTAGGGGTAGTCCCAAAAAGAACTGACTTGACGTCATAGAAAGTGATATACGTACCATCGATGCCGTGCGTAATGAAGGAGAAAAAGCCAGAAAAAAAAAATTAAAGATTTTATTTTCCAATTAAAGTTTATAAGAAATTGTCGACTAAATAACCGTAACAAACATTAACAAAAAGTAACACTAAATTATCGATAGCAATACGGTATTTAAAATTTCCTCCCCAGCCCTCCGTCACACAGTGTTACTCACACTTACATGCAATGTGACGACGTGACATATTCGCTACTCACCCACCGGAGGGACCCTCTAGCTTGATTAATGAGCATTGAGGACTTTATTTTTGTTTATTTTAGTTGAGGGCTATTGCTAAATCTTTTTATTAGAGAGAACTCCCACGCAAAACAAATAGGTATATCTGTGGTTATTGACAGTGGGTCCAGTGGTCGGTTGCGACCCACAGGAATCTATTTTCGGGATAAAAAGTAGTCTATATACTATTCTGGCATTTTCCAGATCTGTTCAACAGTAAATATATACAACCCATGATAAAGTTCATTTTCGATTTAAGATAGGCAATAGCAATTCAGCTCAGGCGGGACTCGAACCACTGAGTTACGCCTGAAGCTATCCAAATTTTCACAGAATAAGTTAGCCCCATTACGTGAGACCGAAAATCACAGTTGACGAAATATAGGTGTTAATGCACCTCTGCCTACACCTTTGGGGCTGTTTATTCAACCAACGTCCTCCCATTCAACATTTTAGCATGTCTGTTGAAAAACTGTAGAAACTATAACTATAACTTTAACTACATAATTATATTGACTATTATTCTAATACAGAACTTAACAAACCGTTTAGAACAAATTGGTGTCACGGTTGATGAGGCATGATTTTTTTTTTAATTTCGAATACGGGACTAGACAAATGAAGTACCAACATTCAAGAACTTATTTATCTAGTCTTTGCGTCTCGTTCCAAATTCGAAATTTAAAATTCTTTCCCGCCTCTCTCAGGAATCCTGGCACAGTTTTTGTTCTAAACAGTATTAACGTTATCCACAGAACATTAATAGTAAGTAAATAAAATATCCACAGCCATATCGGAAACTATCAAATTTCGCACAATAAAAAGCCCACTTCAATCTAAATCACCGACAACAACTTAACATCTATAATGAACTGAGACACTACGCCCCAATCTGAGCGCCCTAAGAGAATTGCAAAAAATACACCCTCCGACCGCACCCCACAACCGCTTTTCACCGGGGAATCGAAGCTGGGTCTCCGCGGGTTAACCGTGTACGTTAAAATGTTTATAGATAATACTAATAGTAATTCTTGGGGGTGAAGACCCCTGCTTGTATGGGTATTCGTATTCATCGCTATGGGTTTTATAAAGATACCTTTGGTGTATGTATGGCGGTGAATGGGCACGGAAAAGTGGATAGATTAATGGCACTGGGCTTTCCCATTGAAAGAGGATGTTTCTTTGTACGTCTCTTAGGGTAACATCGGTTTGGTGATTAAGTACTTATGCTTTTAATACGAGAGCTTTAATTTTCTGCAAAATGAGATTAAAAGGAGCTTTTTTCTATGTGGTTTTATATTCGAATGTAATTCAATAATTGAAAATATATCTTGATGATTATATTCTTGAAGTATGTCATAAATTAGGTATGATTGTATATAATGTAGTATTGTATATTACATATAATAAAAATTATCTTGTCATCTCTATCTTTAACTCGTTCATGCTGTGAAAGAACGAACTAAAAAATTAAAGTGACATCATATTTCCGGTCACTAAAATAGGGTAGTTGCAAAAACAATAATTAAAATCTGACGTATAAAGATTAAGGAATAAAATACAAAAAAAAATGTAGGTACTAATGGGAAATGCATAATGCCAAAATAGGAGAGAGTCCGCAATTAATCCTACTACTATAGGTACTCTTATGGTGCTTCTAATCATGGTCTACCGCAGAATCCCATGAGACGTCAAGCATGAATTTGGATGACCCTATTTGGGACACTTCCCCGTAACTGTCAAAAACGTCGAGCATGACGCGTATCCAAAACTGTCCCATAAAAATCCCCCACAAAAATATCCCACAATCTCCTGATATAACTACGACCTTTTGCCACATCGGGAATAAGAGTAAGAGACAAAAGGTACTAAATTGTCAGTCCGATAATAAACATCGTAACAACACTAAAGCCACTATTCCAGAACCATACTCAGTCCTGAATCTCGATGTATAACTCGATTGAGGGCAGATTTTATTCTAGTCTAGATGACAGTTTTAATGTCATTGTGAGAGTTGATTCACAACTGCAGGCACATGCTGTAAGAATGTTTCGAATAATCGAACGGACTCCGAATCCGCGGTGAGATTTCAATTTCGTATGCTGTAAAGATGAGGTTGTCGAGCACAAGTCGAGAGTGATGTTTATGTGCTCTACAACGTGACAACTGACATCATTCTAATTTCGGCCTGACTTTTAAAAACTCTCGCTCTTCTTCCCAACCCGTACCCCCGTTCCTATATCATACAGCGCCATCTATAATCATCGTCAAATCAGATCCTAAAGGACCCGTTCTGTCAATTCTATAAATATCGTTGATCGATCGCAACGCTTAACAAAATCGATTAGCCGCGTAAATGTCGATTTTCTAACATTTTTTTTTTCAATTCACGGACCACCAACGCTGGGGATCTTGGTGCTATCACTCGCTGGATGATCTATCGCCATGTCCGTGGTTACGGTAATGAGATGCGCCGGCGCAACCCATAAGGGTTGCCAAGTTTTTTGTGGTAAAATAAAGTTAGCCTTAACGATTACCTAAATAGGTACTTTATTTGACAACAACAGGACTCAATAATTTAATTGAAAACTATCGACAGTATAAAATTATACAACATCTAAAATAATTACTATAACTGTACTGAAATAAAAATCAATCTCAATACAAATATAATTTATTTAAAATAAATTCAATTTTGTTTTTCCCATCACAATATCACCATGCAAGAATATAAAAAAGATCTACATTAACACTATGACCAGCACGTCCCCGGTCATAGAGCCGCTGTCCACTCCTATAAAAGGACATGACAGTACAAATGATGAACGATTCTCACGTGAAATAAAATAATTCTGCTCTTGAATGTTGGCGGCCCTGCTTGTGACACCTGTCAACTGTCATAGTGACGCGAGATCGCCCGCGTTCAGGAACGATCACTAGACGCTATGTCGCGAAACTTGATATAATAATGTTCTCTTTTAATTAGAAGTTACGTGTTAGATGCTTATCTCAATAATTATGGTTTACACTTGTTGGTTTAGTTCGTTTGCTGGTAAAAAAGTAATGTTATCTTAAAATATTCATCTTATTAATGGGTTTTACACCTAAGTATATTAAAATTGAAGACGGTTAAGTGTGATAAAAAAAGAAAACCTTGAACGTGAATTATCAATGCTAGAAGATCTAATGATTTTTTTTTCATGTATTTTTTATTACGTTAATAGAAGAGTGTAGGAGCGTATTTTCTTTCTAAAACGTCATATTTTGTGCGAAAATAAATTTTCAATTTAATTTAAATACACATTTTTTGTGATACATTATAAAAAATAAATTCAAAAAATTATATAACAATATAGTTTGAGCGGGGTGTTGTCGCAACGCGCAGGCGCACGCGCTCTCTCGCCTGTCACAGGCTTGAGTGCTGTCAAGTATCGGGTTACGACCATGTACGGTAGTGCCGACATAAGCTCTTGTATAAAACCCCAAGTATTTATAGATTGTTAAATTATTTTAATTAATATTTTATAATTAGCTGTGCAATTTGCAATTTATGGGTATGAATATATTGATCTAAAATTCTAAAATGACAAACAATGCATATCGAGGACCTTTTCCCTTTGTTTGTATGTCCCCAAAGATGATTACTTTTAATAATATCCACATTTTAGCACCTGTTCTTGGTCCCACATCATGTGGGGGTATCTCGTACTGATAACCGGGAATTATTTATCTGACTGTGTGTTGTTACCTGTTACTTACAGAAATAAGGAAAACCACCTTGTGGGACCCGGCAATCGAACTTGACATCTTGTGCAGAACAGTCTCACTCGCTATTGCTAAAGCGCAACGAGACAGGTTTATATAACTGTTCGTAAAATATAGGCCCTTAACTACATATGATTTTTTATTGTTGTTTTATAAAATTTACTTTTTACTAGCCAATCATTGTGATATTGATAAAGAAGTACCTATCTACTATTTGCATTACTCTAATTAAATAAAATTAACCAAAGAATACATTACAAACAAAATTTAAAATCATTGTACCGTAACTGAAAGCTGTATCTACACATTTTTTTTTAAAAAAAGCTCGTTATAAACCCCTGCATACACGGTCGGTACACATCACCGCGCGTCTAAAACTGCCGAAAGTTTTAGACCCTTCATACACATCGCTGGACACTAATTCGGCTTGCTCAGTTCGAAAAGGATATAAGTCGAGAAGATGTGTAAAATAAAAAATGTTGCAAATTGGAAATATGTTTTTGGAAGTACTTAGTTTACAACATTATTTTTATGCTTAGTGACATACTGTCCTACATTCTCAGGTTAAGCACTATAATAAGTAAATATGTTTTTTAGGGAAAATATGTCACAAAATTGTCAAAAAAAAAAAGATCCAGCCGTTTGGGGCCCGCAGGAAATGTTATACATACATACCTATATTTTGGTAGAGTTTTATGAAGAAAGTTATAGATATATCTTCTTATAACTCTTGCTTGAATATTTTAACCAGCTCTACGTAATTTCAATTTCATTTCAAGGATTTTGATTATGATTTTGGAATGCTTGTGCTATAAATATTGTTCTTGAGTTTTCCAAAATTTGTTGGTACATTTTAGTTAATATTTTAAAATTAGTTATTCTTAAAGAAATAGAGTCAGAGTCAGAGAGTTTATTGACCATAACGTATACATACATTCTCCGCTATTATCTATAAATAATATGCTAAACATTTGGACCCTACTTCCCAAAAACCCACAATGCTAATTTCCCACAGACTAAAAACACAAAGCCAATTAAGAAAACAGTCAACAAAAGATAGTTTATAAAAGTACAACAGCTGCGTTCACTCTAGCGTTATAATGTTGGCTGCCCTATACCTCAAATAATGACAACTGAACAAATACCAACATTAAAAAACTAATCGAACGGACACGTGCTTCTTTTTTAAACTTTTCGTTAAAAAAATAAAGTTTGTTACAAAATGTGTGTCATTGTCGCAGTTTGTGAATGATAGACGCTCGAGGCGGTTGGAATAGAATCTTGTCTAAATAAAAGAAAATGGCACAGTTTTATCGAATGATATTTTAGCTTTTATGCTTGTTTTAATATTTATGTAGGGTTGACCGATGAATATGTAATGATTACATAAAAAGCTTTTTATTTAATAGTTACTTCTGAACGTTACGTGTTTAGCGTTTGGGAGGATTTCAGCAATGAAATTAAGTGCGGTCCAATTGATGACAGGCTGAGAAATAAAAGGATAGAATGCTGAAATATTTAAGTTTAATTTATGAAGTATATAATATATAGACATAGCATTCACGCCTTTTTCTCTCCGGTGTAGGCAGAGACGACAAGTGTTCGCTATCTAGTTACTGTCCTTACACATTTCACGAGTTTCATAAACAATTCATGCAAGCTCGCTAGTTTCGGTTGCTTTTGGCCTGTCCTTTTTTCAAAACGTACTAAGTAATGAATACTTTTAGATGGTCCTTTAAACATTATGCACTATATTTTTTACTTTTAACTGTCAGGCTCTTTTTGTTTACCTTTTCATGAAAAATAAATAAAATAAAAATTTTGTTCATGCATTTTACAATATGCATGAAATTATTATTGATGTGCATTGTCTACGTCAACCCTAGCCTCTTCAAATACACATTGATTAAAAAATAGAAAAAAAAATCCTTTTACAATTCTAATAGGAACGTGTAGGCTCTTTAATCTTCTCCTGTACCCATCTGATTGGCCGCTCGCCTGTCACGAACAGAATTCGCGTTTAAATGCACCGCCGCTATTGGTTAGCCCGGTGTGCTCCGGTATTCGAAATTCAAAATGTTTTCATTATAATGGAGCGACTTTTTTTTTCTTATTGGTGCATTTGGATTTCGTGATTGGATTCCAATTGGCTCTAACGGTTATCGAACAAATTCTAATTAGATCTATATTTAAAAAAAAATACTGGTTATGTTTCTCACGATCTATGGACTTCTTTTCGAAATCATTTAAGAAAAAATAAGCATAGATTTATCTGTTCATTGATTGCAAATATAAAAATGGTGTCGGTACTGTTTTGATTTTGATCTTAAGTCTTAATGGACGTGCCAATTCTCAGTCAAGCGTGGTAAACTTTAGTATTATATTACCTTCTACTGGTTCAATTTTCTATAGGTAGCTAGAACTTTTATATTTTATTTTATTGGCTCTCACTTAACTCTGGTGTAAACAAGACCCAGTAGCTGATTAGAATGGCTTGACTGTACCATTGGATGCCTTACGTGATGCCTTACTACTAATATAAATTCAAAAATATGGAAGGATGGATGCTAAGATCTTGGATGGATGATTGAATGGTATGGCAATTCGTCGACCGGTATAATAAAGAATAGAATTACAAATGTATGGGATTTGACGTAAGTATATGACAGTCGTCATCATTAATGTCAAATCCCATACATTTGTCATTCTATTCTGTAATACTGCCAACGTATTGCTACTTGTCTAAGAGGGCAGAACGGCTGAATGAAACTAGGCAGAAATATCTCTCATAAACTTAGTCTTCTTCTGTCGAATCGATGGCGCTTCTACTCTCAAACTCTATTTTCCCAGTATGCTGCTACCTGGATCGCGTTCTCGGAGGCACTCATAAGGGCCTCCGATGTACACCTGTATACCATCTACCTAGATGGGCATGCAGCACACGTTAGCAGGTGGGCCATGGTCTGTGGAGCAACTCCACTCTCACATCGTAGGCCCACTGAGAAACCCCACCAATTTTCTCTGCTGGCAACTCCAAAACTTAGTCTTTAGTCTATGGCTAAGTAGTTCTACTATAGCTTTATTTCAAAGTTCGATAAACATTCCATATTTAAAATCGAGTTCGAAATTATCGACGTAACAACAGACGGATCACAAAAGCAGCACTCACCACTCACCACTCTCCACTCACCTAGGTGTGTTCCACCGCTCGCCGGCGCCGCCGCGCATAGACGCATTATCTTCCATTAGCGCTACAAGGGATTAAATCAAACATGTTACAACCGTATGAATTAACCTTTGCTTACATTTTATACTCGCTTTAAAGTTGAATTTAAGAGGTGGAAACTTGTGATTATTCGGCAAAATTAGGGGACCAGGTGAACTACAGTGCAAGCACATACACACAGAACTGCAAGCCGGTACAAGTTACTGCTTCAGGAATGAGACTTTCCTTTTTTTATACAACTAAAGTGGCAGACAAACACACGGCCCATCTGTTTCCTCTAGTGGTTGGGGGTTCAGCGGCCTTACCATAAACCTTAAAACAGGTCAATAATTGAACTGCTGTCATTCTGCCAACTGCAAATGTCACTTTGTAATGTCATATAAATATATAGGATTACAAAGTGATATTTGCAGTTGGTAGAATGACAGCAGTTCATTTATTGACCTGTTTTAAGAGTTCATGGTATGGGCCCAGACAGCAGTCGCTCTCATATAAAGCAAGATACTTAAACCAAATGAAGGAGTAAAGTGCAAGCTTTGGATGTAACCGCGATTGGAGATCAGATGATAACTTAGTCCGTAAATGTTCCAACAATTGCATTAAGACTTGTCGACAAATAATAAGATAATTTGAGCCATCGAATATTTTTAGTCCTATTTTCTTATATCGTTAGTACACACATAGCATCATGCCTGTAATGCATATCTACCAAAGGATCAAATTTGGAACTATGTTTTTCACCTCACTGGGGCTACAGTTGAAATGACTAAATTGGAATCGAACAAATGATTTCTATCACTGGATGATATTAATACGAGTATACCTAAACGAGTTTTTCTAAAATCAATTTAGGTAAATTGTAAACAGTGCTTTTATCCTACCCATAAAACACGTAATTAAAATCTTCTCCCACCATACAATATTCAAAACAAAAAAATTAAACCCAAATCCACCCATAGCATAGGTAAGAAAGCTATTCATCTTCCATTCCAAATTTCGATTACGAACAGAATACCTTTGAAACACCTTGTACAATGTAATCGCTCGAGGCCCGCCGATTTCCCGGACGGGGAAAAATACATCTCTCCCGTTGCCAATGGCAACACGAAAACAGATATCTGAACCCAGGACCGCCCGGGATATATAACTATAAGGTACTGTGACACTCCGAAATAGGCATACATATAATTTTATGCCTGTGTGAGTTAGGTTTTTACGCATGCGTAGTTTTCGATGAAAGTAGATAGATATTGGGGTTTTTAGACCCTGCGGGGTCGGGTGCGGTCAGAGGGGGAGGGATGCCCTAATCTGTGTCCCTTTGAGGCGCCCGATTGGAATTTAGTAATCATATTAGATTTTAAATTACACGTGTTTGAAAGTTAAAAGGGTGGGGTGCGTTCGCAATTTGTTTCCTATTAAATAGTTGTTTGTGACTTGCGGGGGTGCGACCTTGCATGTTATGTACTGTGAGTGAATATACGTGGCAGTATATGTAGTATATACTAATAGAAAAGAAAATGAATATACAGTCAAAACGAAAAGTTGCTTAATCCTAAACACTACATTTTAATTCTATACCTTTTTATATTGTATGAGGTATGGGTCTAGGATCACACCAAGATCTTGGGGGCCAACTTGACCTCACTTGCTGAGTGACTGGTAACTCAGGCTTTCCTTTCATTTTGGAGGGATTCACTATTTTTAATTGGAGTGGCAAATATTAGAATGGGATTCAATTGATTCTTATTGAATTTGTAAGAACAGGATCTTATTAGAATTATGAAAGAGTTCGTTAGACTGTGTTAGAATCTTTAAAACTTGTTTAATCTGCAGTGATATTTTGCACTGAAATCACAGTACTGAGTAGTTTTCTATGAGTCTACCATAACGTGCTATAAACATTGTTTTCAGGGCGAGAAAGAGAGATAGAGCTATTGAGGTGTATAGCTTCATCCCTCTTTATCATTGTGGTAGGCCCCCTGTAAACTGCTAGTGTTAATACACTCTCTATCATCGTTCCAGCGGTTGTCCCAGTTCCATCTAAACTTTGGGGTCTGCTCTACTACGCTTTCTCCTCCTAATGTGGCTTATCTTGGCTTTTACGGGACCAACCGCCAAGTGGCTTCCTAACCCAAACATGCTCCTTACTTCGTCCAAATTTTCACTCTTCTTCGAAAATGCATCAGGTTCCTATGACACATCGTTCCCATAAAAGTCATAATTTTTCTAACAAGTTCCCCTTTCCACCAGGTTTCTTCAATTAACCGAGTGCTCCGAAACCTGGCATCCCAGAAGGAGCAGGCAGCCTCAGCGCAGAACGACAGCGTATACGAGAAACTACGGATGTTCAACGGCCAGGCAGCCACGGGCTGGTGGTACCCGGGCCTACCCACCGCGCCTGCAGCGCCGGCGATACCTGCCCCCTTACCGCCTCAGTTAAATAGGACGCCGACTGCTGAGGAACATAAAAGAGGTAAGAGTAGTGAGGCTTAGTGGTCAATCCCTATGATGGCAACAGCTTAAAATATTACAGGAAAGCACTCAGCCCACCAGATGGAACGCGATAACCGTGGCCTATAGATGTGTGCAACACCAAGGGCGTCACACTCGTGCTGCCGACCCTCTGTTTTTGTGTTGTGTTTGTGAAGAACCTATAGGTGCTGCCGACAGCACGATTGCGACGCCCCTGGTGTTGTACACGTCGATAGGCCACGGTCATACATGACGTCCTACAAGGTGGACAGTGCACCTAAGTGGTTGTCCTACTTAAAAAAAAAATAGGTTGACTTGCATCTTAGAGGAATAATGTGCCAATCGACAAGTAAGTACCCATTACTGTTCCCTAATGTGTGATCATATTAACATCCAGTATCCTAATGCCAGTACAGTACTATGCTCTTATCTACCTACCTATCTATCTACCCTACCTATCAACAGCTCAACATATCTGGTTCTATCACGTGTGTGACGTCTATGCTCTTTTCCTATTTCGCTTTGACGCCATGTCGCGATTCATGGAGCCTTGCCTTTGAGAAAGTGTGCCAGGGTTGACACCTCTGATAATAACGACCAAAATAAATATAGGTATCAATCAAACAATCAAATTAGCCTATCGCAGTCCACTGCTGGACATAGGCCTCTCCCAATGTAAGGGGCTTTGGCCTATTGTTTCCACACTGGTCTGATGGGTTGGTACAGCGTTTTATTTCGAGTTTTTCCTCTCTCGCAGTGATATCGTCTGCGTGCTTTTCTGTTAGTCGCTTCTTCCGAGACACTTTGGTTGAGATGGAGTGGTGATAGGTACTTGTATCCTTTCTCTGTCACCCCACAGAAAGCACAAATACGTACATACTTATAAGATCTGTCATCACTACATATTATAAAACAAAGTCGCTGTCGCTGTCTGTCCGTCCCTACTACGCAACGGATTTTGAACCGGGTTTTTTTAATAGATAGAGTGATTCAAGAGGAAGGTTTATATGTACAATACATGCATAATATTGTAGAGAAACACTTATAAATTTAGAGATACTACCACGCGGACGGCAAATATGGCGGTACGAAGTTCGCCGGGTCAGCTAGTACAATATATAGGTACAGTCAGCGCCAAAAGTGAATGAACGTGTGCAAACTTTCATAAATCATTAACACTGTACTCGTCAAAAGTGTTTATACGCCCCTACACCACAAAACACGGTCTTCATCGTAACTATCAATACATAAGATCTTCCTAGTCTGTCTGTTGTCTGTTTGTCAAATGTTTTTCTCAAACTTCACATCACTACACCAGTCTTAAATGGTGAAAAGTATGAATTCCATATTCCACATTCGGTATATACGTTAGTAACCCTATATTTCCCCATTCTTAGGGGAGGGTGGGGAAGGGGGCGCGTTGTTACTGAGTTTCTTCCCAAACACCTCGCCACTCCGCTGCGGCGGCCCGACAGATTATATGCCAGCTTTTGTGTTTTATTCCTACTTGTGTACATGTAGGTATATTATGGTTACTGCCTACCTACTGTGTGGATATGTCTTGTCAATGTATTAGAGTAATCTCGTAGGCGGGAATGTTGCAGTCATATCATTTTAGAGTGATATTCAAATTTTGTACTTAGGAGGTATTTCTTGTATAGGAAGTATGGTTAGCAAATAAATTTGATGGAACTTTCAATTTTGAATCAAAATGTGTTAAAAAATAACAATAAGCTTTTCTTTTCTATTTCTTTACTTAACGATTATTCCAATATAAAGCCCGACCAGTAAAATAAAAAACCTCGCCATATTGCGGTAAACTATTGGAACTAATTTCTTCATATGGTAACAATCTATACAATGTCATTATGGTCATCTGTCAGTGTGGTGTCAATTGTGCGTGTTGTTGAGTTTGAGAGCGCTACAAAACTATAGTAATATGCCGAAAACTATTAAAAGCCAGTTAAGAAAAGTAATTTATAATATAACAAAGTATTTGTCGGATAAAAAGTAGCAAGGATTGGACTCTGTTCCTTTAAATAACATCACGGACCTTGTTGTCAACATGACGGGTAGGACATCATAGGGTACGTGCAACTGAAATTGGCCTAATCTACTGATTTTACTGTGACTAATTATTATTCACATTTTTAGGTATATCCCGATCTTCTGTAATAAAAATACGAAGAGAAGGTCAAACGTCAAATGTATTTTCTACGCCTAAGAAAAATAAGCCTAACGCAAAAAAGAAAATCATGCTCGATTATTTTGATCTCTGTGCTGTTAGGCATAAAATACAAGAATTTTATGCAGTCCGAAAAACAATATCGCGTGGTCCCTGTTCTATACATGGTGTAACTGTATGCCTAACTTGTATTTACCATTCCAAGCAGTAAACTATTATACGGATACTACTGTGTTGTGATTTGTGCCCAGTCCTTGTAACCAGTATAACACGCCGCGTCTATTTTTCTATTTTAACCAGAAAACTTAACAGAGAAAAACTTAACTTTTTAACAGAGAAAAAAAAAATACATTTTAGTGAAAGTTTTGTATATTAAACACGTACTACAAGTTCTTTATTTTTCTTTTCTTTCTATATTAATTCGTTGGTAATATTGGACACGATCTTTTTTGTATCGAAACTTAAGAACAAAGCAACTTAATGAAATTAAAAAAAAGAAGTCTATAACTCACTTTTGTGAATAATAGCAATGAAAAACATGACAGCCTCCGTGGCGTAGCGGTAGTGAACGCGGCCGCTACGCAGGAGGCGCGGGTTCGATCCCCGCTCAGTGCAAATATTTGTGTGCATTAAATATGGGTATTTGCATTGGTCTGGTCGTGCCTCGGAGAGCACGTTAAGCCGTCGGTCCCGGTTGCCATAAGGACATCTATGGCAGTCGTTACGGGTAGTTGGTGCCCTAAAAAGTCCAAAAACAACGGTCTAGCTGCAAAGCTTCGATATCGCCTAATGTTAACATTGGGTCGTGGAGGTCAGGTGGCAATCGCTTCACGGAAAATATCGAGGTCTAGCCAAATCTGTAGCTATGACTGGTAAAAGCGGACCCCAGACTCCAAGCTGAAAGCTTCGGATGCGACTGGGAATAACGCTAGGAGGAAGAAGAAGCAATGAAAAAGTCACAGTTTTATATTAGGTGTCATTCCGTGCTTAATTGCGGGGAAATAAAAGCCTGTTCATAAGCAAGTGTGTTGAAAAATATTGGCATTTTACATGTGTATCACTATACTTGGTGTTGTCATAATCATAGATGTTTTTAGCGCCCCCAGTACGGGTTTTTTATTTTATTGGTCGGACTTTAGTACGAATTTTTCCTTCATTTTCGATCATTCGTTTCATTAAATTGTACCTACGTTTCTAAGATTTTGAACTCAAATAAAACCGAGGGAAGTGGTCTCTCAACTTTGACGCTAGAATAAAAAAAAAGCTAGTGAGGACAAGCGTTAATAGATTTTTTCTTTTTCTTTGATACTTTCAATTTCGGACCAGAATGAATGATGTAATTTACTACTGACTGTATATATTATATATATTTAAAAAAATTGTAACTCTACCTTTGAACAATTGTAACATTACGTTTGACCAAAAACTTCTTATTTTACCTTTCGACTATTTTTATTCAAGCAAACTAAAAATTATTTTACTTACAACTGAAAAACCGACCATAATCTTACCCCACTCTTCAATGAACAACTAAACCGCATTACCAAATTCCCTTATAAAACTATAACTACCCTCAAACTGTGTTCACTCATCTCACGCGATGCCAATAAACCCACTCAAGTGTGAGGTCTCCTTTCAAAAATGACCTCAAGAGCACAGGTCACATGTGCAGATTAACCCCTTGACTCCACACTCCTTCAAGTGAAGATACCTTGGGTATATCGTAGGCGAAAGGCAGTAGGTTAACTTGGAACAAGTTTGTATAATATGGCAATGTGTTTTTGGTGTTTTTTTTTTCAGACTGCCAAGCAAGGTTATGTTTTTCGTGCGTATTTTGTATGTATGTTTGTAATATTGTTTATTACCTCATACTTTCTGAACAATAGTACGGATTTCAACGATTGATGTCTAAAATGAAAGGTATTCTTCTTGCAAATCTAAAATCGGATGAAATTTAATGGATACCGCCCGCTATCAAACTTTTCGATCTTTTCAGCATTAGTTTTCATTTTTAATAATTTAGAGGGGTAGAGAAACATACTTTTAACTATTTGTGTGCTTGTCTGCCACCTAAAATAATATTTCCTTGGCATAAAAAAATATTTCCTTGTTGGACTACTGCTATTTTCTTGCATGTAAAGTTTTCTTTCAACTCGTAACGGGTCGCCATTGTTTATACCGCGCACGTGACGCGAATCATTGCCGAGCAAGCCAAACAGAGGCTCGTTTTCTTGTGAGTGTAATGTTGTATACCTAGGGACATAATATCTTGGACCTAAAATGTGCTCTATAGGCGCAGTACACGTTTCTTGGGTGTCTTTTGAGGACAACACGGGGTGCTACGCCGGTGGATAAGCACAAATTCATCAAGCACAGACTATTATAACACAATCCGCCCACCAGTGCCTGATTTTTCTCGCGGCTTAGGTCCAAAATATGTGGCCCGAGGTCTACGAGTAGGTACCTACAAGACAAAATATTTTTGTTTCGAAACAACCCAAGTTTGCAAATTTCTCGCTCAATTCCCTTAAATTTTCAACGCGTTATGAATTGAAATAGAGGGGAATGTTATTTCGTTGTTTACGGATGTATTCGGATGATAATGGTTCGACTGAGAAAATATGTTTTATTAGCTTAGCAGTAGCGAAGAGTGGACATTTTCTATATGGAAGTCGATGGAAAAAATCTTAGGTACCTCTTATGCAACGAGTGTAGCAATTTTGTATGGAATTAAACATCTCTACTACGACTTCCCTTTGCAGACAAAGCCGGCAGAAATCGGGTCATAGGAAATATAACCCAACTAGCTGTCCCGGCAAACTTCGCACCGCCATATTTTTCCCGTTCCCGCTGCACCTATTTTCTCATCCTTTAAACCTTCCCTGGACACCCACGAATATTTCAAGACTAAAATTAGCCAAATCGGTTCAGCCGTTCTTGAGTTATAAAATAACAACGAAAAGTGGCATTGATTTTTATATATTACAATTATGACCGCCTCTCTTCCGCGTCTCTACCAATAGAATCACAACCTAAATGAGGAGTTTATTAGTAGCGTAGTAGTAATTTTAATACTTTCTATGTTAATTTCTGTGTACGAGTATAATATGTATGTATTTACGAAAAAAAAATTTATCTGAGTATGTTTATCCGCATTCTAGAACCCATAACACAAGCTAGTTAAGCTGCCCGATAGACCCAAAGGCGTTGTGTAGAATTTCCAACAATATTTTTAAAAAATACATCTCTACCTACCATATCAAGGATATAAAGGTGTATGCGAAAATCACGAATGCTACGAATTTCAAATATGTCGAGGTATTTGCGGAAGCGGACATCGAGCTTAATTAACTTTTGTAACGGCATTCGATTTCACGGGTTTGATTCTCGATTTGTGCCCTTTCTCGTATAGACAGATGACTGAAAATTCAGCAATGCGTTTTGAGGTGTAGGGCATAACGGGATTCCCAGTGTGATTTTAGAAGCGTTGGTCTGGGGAAGTACCTCAAACGTATGAAAAACCACAGTTAAACAAAGGATTGTTTAATGCTATTACTTACATACTTGCATAAGCTCACGCGAGTTTCATTCCGGGGTAGGCAGAGGTAGCAACCCTTCATCTGCTTCTATCCTTATATACTTCACGATTTTCTTTATGCTATTACATAATTTGTAAACACAATCACATACAACTATAATGCAAATGGGTTATGGAGGTCGTGAAGTCGACTGCCAAGTCGCTTCACGGAAAATATCGAGGTCCAGCCAAATCCGCAGTAAGACTGGTAAAGCGGACCCCAGACTCCGAGGTGAAAGCTTCGGATGCGACTGGGAATTAACGCTAGGATGAAGAAGAATCACATACACCTATATCTTGTATCGCGATATTTCTTGATGACACCTCTAATACTGATCTATTGTTTGTAGATAAATCCTAATTCTCCACATCTATTCTACACATCTCCTGAAAATATACTTACGCCCAGTTTCCGAAAGGCTGATCAACGTCAAATTAACTAATCGGCTGTTAACTAATGGGTTGCTAGAATCATGGTTAAATATTTTAATTTGATCATCGTGTTGGTTAAAATAGCTGGTTAACCAACACAATGATCAAATTATACTATTTAACCATGCTTCTAGCAACCCAATTGCTACTTGACAAAACATTTAACAGCCGATTAGTTAATTTGACGTTGATCAGCCTTTCGGAAACTGGGCGTGAGTCTCTTTTTTTTCACTCGAACCAACATTAAAAAAGCAATATTGTAGCCAGTAGCTAACTACCTACATATACGCAAAACAACATTTTATCGATATAATATGTAAAGCATCGCTCGTCCAATGGCCAGACGTACCCAACTTTGTTGTTATACGAACACACACGAATATATACGAGTATACACGAATATATACGTACATCACGAATATATACGTACACATAGGTACGATGGGGCAGTTTTATTGCCCACGGGCGGCTGGACGCGGCACAAATATGTTTTTTTTTTTTAACAAAATTACGTACGGTTTTACTGTAAGCTATTACCATGATATTTTAGTTGGAGATTTAGTTAGATAGGTATATTTTTAATAGAATAGGTATTGCGTTTTTATATCATCTTCGTATGTTCATTTCATCTCCTTCCTTCATGTAGGTAATCAAGAATCCCTGTTGCACCCTAAGCCCACTGGAGCCTAGAGCTCACTTCACCATTCCAAAATTTGGATTATTTTCACTTTTAATAGAGCGACTGCCGTCCGACCTCCACTTCTATGAGGATTTAAGAAAGGATTAGCATCAGGAAGCGCACCGGCTCCCAGGTGAGCTGGCTTGAGACCTGAAGAATTGAATGAGGTCCTATATATTTATTTATTTATTTATTGGTTTACAGACAATATAAGCTAACAGTGTAACACCAAAGCGCTTATAATGTTATACTACTTACGAACTAACTAACAGCTAACTTAATCTACTAGGTACATGCCAATATACTCCTTGCATTGATGACTTAGGGTAATTTAGGTAGTAATTTACCCCCAAATCCACGTTCTCTATTCTAGTATACGTAGGTACTACGCTAGGTAAGTAGGTAGTAGGTAGTACATTGCGTAAGATTTTCAAGACTGCTGAGGAGGCCTTCACTCCCTTCCATTCATTTATTCATTCATCTCATTATCTACATTTCCCTCTCCCTTCAACCATCAAACGGGTACGAGTCAAAACTTTTTCAAAAACTTATAAAAATATTTTCGTGTGGCAACACCCGCAAAATATTTTTAATATTCGACGCACTGTTTGGCTCACGGATCGATGACCTCGCCCAATGTTTCGGAAGTACACAAAATGGAAAAAAAATATAGCCTATGTGTTTTCGTACAAAGCCCGCAGTGTGATTGACGGCCGCCAAACTCGTAACTGGTATACATACACATACTTACAATATATAGGCATATTGTATGATGTACCTAGTCATAGATAGGTATATATGAACTAATGTGGAGTATTGAATAGTTTTAATACTGATGAAGATGGCAAACAAACAAACAGCCCAGTGTGACCAAAATAACATATTACATGGGTCGAAGAGATTCGAGACAGAAGTGGTCTGCTGAGGTGTCACAAAAACTGTTGACTTAACCTCTCCCCCCCCCTACTTTTAGTCTAAATCTTTGGGTGCTTTACAGTAAAATTCTCTCAATAATTGAATTACTTTTTTTTATCTGATCCCCAAACTTAAAGCTAAAAGTTAATAAAAAGGCAACATAAAGGCATGACGTCACATCTTGTTATTTCATACAGACCTCTATAGAAAAACATCGTTTTGACGTTTGATTAAAAGATAGGATAGGATAGACAGATATATTTATAGACTTTGTACTGATTTTATGTCAAAAGAAAAAAGTATTGCCTTGCTTTGCTTGATGATGATGACTACCCAAAAACTGATATAAAAAATACCTACCAGAATATCGCTACGCAAAAACTCAAATAGACAATTCAAATAACAGTATGTAACAATCAACGAACCAAACAAAATACCACAATATTTGTCCAGTAGAGGTGGCACAAATAATTGGGCTCACGCGTGTACCCGCGATATAGACGGGTACACAGTGAATTAACTGCGGCGCCACGCCAAACACAAAACCCACAGTAGTTTACTGATCGAACACTAATATACTTGACTATCTTTGAATATCATTTAATATCAATTTACACTACGATACATGGGTTGTCCAATATCCTGATACTATGAAATTTTAGGGCAATTAGTTTACCTATTAACTTTTCGGTAAAAGTTAATTATTCGGTAAAAGTGGTTCACTTTCACCGAATAATATTGAATAAGAGAAGTCGGGAACGAGATAGCATCAAAAGTTAGCATACTGGCTTTAAAATTACATATACAATCATACAATCACGCCTTCATTCCCTGAGGGTCAGGCAGAGGTGAATTAACAGCCACATTTCACCACTAAACTATGCCTTTGGTAGAGACTTGTATCCAGCTGTCGCCATCAAGCAATAATAAAACAGAATCTTCAACAATGCAGCCCCAATACACAGCTATGTTCAATACTTATCACGCGAACCATTTGACATGAAACAATGGTTTTTTTTTCACAAGTGGTTCCGTATCAAGTGTAACGCAATTGACTTGATATAAAGAGTACCTACTACACACACGTGGCAAGTAGCTGAAGTAGCTTTACAATTATACTTTTAATTTCATTTAAATTAATTGCTAAATGGGTGCAATTGATCCCTTTTGAAGTTGAGCGGGTAATTTATACTTAGCTATTTTATTTTAAGTACATATTGCTACTGAATTCATCATTCACCTTCTAAATTTTTTTTGAAGTCTTTTTTATTTCAAATACCTAGCTGATATTTGATCAGACTGACGTAGTGTGGTGTGGCGATAGAGTGTTCTCATTCTGTGTTAGAGAGTGTGGGTTAGATTCCCGGTCAATGCATATAATTGCATTTGAAAATTTGAAATGGTCTGGATGTTATGATGTCTCCTGTATTCATGTTTGTCCTCATTTTAGAATCTATATAACAAGCTATTCTTGGTTTTAGTCTAAATGGCGCTCTGTGCTTAGTGTGTTTTAGAATATTTATTTATAGATACTACTTTGAGTGGTTAAATAACGTAAAAATATGAGCCAATGAGAACCTTCATTGCCATTGATTCATTTGATTGTCATATCTACACATCTGCCTACACCTTGTAGGTTAAACAGGTGCTAATAACAAGCATCCTATAGAAACTATCCCGAGATGGGGTCTTCACTGACCCCAATAATATAAAAATACATTCCAAAACACAAATTTTCTACTACCCACATCCCCAGAGAAAATTACTTAAACGACCCCACTTGTACCGACAATAACAAAAACTGGGTCTTATCAGCCCCCAGTAAGTAATTCAGATGGGTCTGTCGGGGACATTTAGACAACAGTTGATTATATCCAACCAATATATCTTGACCCCATCCCTCCCTTCAAATTAAGATAATGTATTAGATGCCCAATACAAGTGATACAGCATTAGGTCCCACTTAATTGGTTATGATCGTTGGGGCGTGAATGTAAGAGTATTGTAGATTAATTTGGGGATTGCGCAGATAAATGTTTTCGGGGCTGCCTCATTGCACTCAGGTTAAGTTCTCGAGTTATGCTTTTTTTAATTTTCTGTCTGGTATAAATGACTGGTATTTATTAATAAGGATATTTCAGTATCTTTACCGCTTTTTGCCAGTCAAGTTCAGCTAAACCCGTATTCCGAGGACCTCCATACCTCCGTAGACCCCGCACTCCAAGGTGAAAGCTTTGGATACAAGATTTCAGTATCTATACGAGAATGTATATCAGTCTGAGGTTGAAAGTCGGCAGCATGAGTATACTGGTGTTGCACACGTCCATAGGCCACGGTAACCACTTTCCATCAGGTGTACCGAGTACTTGTCTGCCACTTGTGGTAAAAAAATAAAGACACTCGCAAAGATTGATAATAAGGGTACTTAGTAGGTATTAAAAATCCATCTGTATGTTTGCGGTAGTAAAACATGGAAACTAGTTCAATAGATTGGCTTGCAAGTTTACATAATTTTGGACCTATCTATGTCTTGTGAAATGAATTACTTGGATCTATTGAAACTAATACCTATTAGTTTCAATAAATTGATCACAATGTGACACTTCCAGCCTCCGTGGCGTAGCGGTAGTGAAGGCGGCCGCTACGCAGGAGGCGCAGGTTCGATTCCCGCTCAGTGCAAATATTTGTGTGCATGAAATATGGGTATTTGCATTGGTGTGGTCGTGCCTCGGAGAGCACGTTAAGCTGTCGGTCCCGGTTGCCATAAGAACATCTATGGCAGTCGTTACGGGAAGTTAGAGCCCTAAAAAGTTCAAAAAGAAAAACAACGGTCTAGCTGCAAAGCATCAGTAACGCCTAATGTTAACATTGGGTTGTGGAGGTCTAGCCAAATCCGTAAACTGGTAAAGCGGACCCCAGACGCCGAGCTGAAAGCTCCGGAAGCGACTGGGAATCAACGCTGGGAGGAAGAAGAATGTGACACTTTGCGGGCAGATTTTTTATTCAACCGGAAAAAAGTCAACTTGTAAGACGTGATTTGAACCCGCGACTATTCAGGAAGAATGCTCTGATCAACTGAGCTACATAGACACATCCTGTATATTCAGAATTCTTCTATAAGTACATAAGGTACTAAGTGCCTATTCACTACTCACTCGAATATAACTCTCTCTCCGAACTCCGAAGGCATGAAATAAGATATAAAAATTATTATTTCTCGCTTCGTCTCAAGTACAAAAATCCCAGGCTATGGACTTTGAGCTACATTCCCCTCTAGTAAGCAATCATATCACTTAAGTCTGAGTAAATAAGTCAATGTATCTTGAATACAGATTGAATATAATTAAGTAAAGGTGAGATGTATCGACTATAAGTGGTATAAGTGGAGCATTGATTCGCGGGAGCGTGGCGAATTAGGTGGATCGCGCCTTGTCCGGCCGCAGTGGGCTTGTTCTTTGAGTGAGCGGCCCAAGTGATAAGTGATAGCGATTGGTTTACGTATTTTATAAAAAAGTTACGTTACTATTACGCAAATCTTACTACTGCTTTTCTTGTTGAAATTTTCACTTATATAAATCAATTCCCCTCAAAATAAAATTGCTTAAAACAAGGTTTAATTAATTATTAAAATACATCAAATCTTATTTTAATAAATGCAATATTTTGGGAAATGAAGGCATGTGGTTGATCAGCATACAGGTATTCAAATATTCATGAACAACGTAGCTGTTGCATTGCTAAAATACAAATCTGCCTAATTAAAATTTTCAATAATACAGCGATAAACTAACATATAATAAGTACCAATTATTAATTAGTATGTTCATGAACATTGTAACAAGCTTCGAGGAGTTTTAAATAACTAAGAATTAACCACAACTTGTAAAGAACCTAGGCTACAGTTTTTAATAGTTGTATAGCCCTATGTGCTTTCTGCGTAGTCCGCTGTCGCCTACGCCGCACCACGGGCGGTTGAGTGACAGTATCGATCTCACATAATCGCTCGCCGGCAATCGGCCCCCACCTACGCCGGTCGTGTTTCGCCCCGATAACTCCAATTCCGCTTTATCTCCCGCCGAGTTTCTTCACTCCCCTTTGTACTTATTTTCTCCAATTTTTTTTCCACCGCCCCCACTTTTATTTCGTTCCTTTTCTTATTTTCTTACTACTATTATTTTCTCTTATGTATTTTTCGTGTTTCATCCCGCCCTTCGAGGCTAGAGGAAGTTTTTTCTGCGATCATTTGTACGTCGTTATTGGTGGAATTGTGGTTAAGTGCCGCCGTCGACTGAATTGATTTTTTTAATGAATTCCTTCCTTTATGTTCGGGCCGGTAATAAATAATGAAAATGATGATTGTTGGGTTGGAAGTAATGTTGGCAGTGTGTAACAAAGGAATGTTTTCACTACGTTATTGTAAATGTGGGATAACGAAACAATTATACAACTTACCTGTTTACGGCGATGGTGTCTTCGAGGAACAATTTGCGAATGAGTTACCATATTGTAATGTAGTGTAGGTACAATAAGGATTGGTACTTCCCCGTTTGAACCAATTTATATCAGGGTTAGTCCCTTGGTCATCTAGGAAAGGAATATGATAACAACGTAAAGTATTGGTAGAGCCGTTTAATAGTTACGATGGAACAGAGCCATTATATACAGGTCAAGAGTGGCGGTGGGTGAATTTTCATAAGGGAAGCCAGTTGAAAAATATTAGGTATTTATTATAGTTTACATTTGAACATCTCTACTGCGACTTACCTTGCAGAGCAAGCCAGTAGGAATCGGGTTATAGACTCTTCGCCACTACAGGTCAAACACCTTCTTTGGTTTCGCCGCAGTCGGCTAAAAACACCAGTATATGATTATACAAGTCAACAAAATAAAAACAAGTCGTCACCCATTTGTAAACTCGATCGCATTAGAGGTGTCAATGACGCTAAGGGCGCGCACACACTGGCGTACGACGGCGATCAATCAAAATTGTCAACCGATTGGAAAGTCCGCCACGTTTCACCGAGCGAATGTCGCTGTCGGTCATCAATCATGTCGAGTGAGCGTTTACACTGTATATGTTACGGTTATGTCGATTTTGAAACACCTTGTATATGATCGTGGACTGACGAACTGATCATTTTGGAGTTAATGTTGTAGGTTTTTGGTTTTTGATGTCGGTTCTATTAATAACGAAATTTAAAACGTGATAATACATGTGTTTATGTAGGATTTTTGTCTTTACTACACTAGAGATGTCACTTTAAAAAAGTAAAATAAAAGAAAGGAATCTGCTCAGACTACTGGAACTAAGGCCTCTATTAGATCCTTACAAGATCAAAATTTGAGTAAAACTTGACTCTTAAACTAGTTTGGGAGTCAGGGTATGGCTCCCAAACTAGTTTAAGAGTCAGGTTTCACTCAAATTTTGTACTACCATAACTTTATTGTATTATACATACATGTTTGTGTAAGGATTATGGCATCAATAAAGTATTTTTTTTATCACTCAAACTGCTAGTAAGTACAATATAATCTATCTAATATATAAAAATCAATGCCACTTTTCGTTGTTATTTTATAACTCAAGAACGGCTGAACCGATTTGGCTAATTTTAGTCTTGAAATATTCGTGGGTGCCCAGAGAAGGTTTAAAGGATGAGAAAATAGGTGCAGCGGGAACGGCAAAAATATGGCGGTACGAAGTTCACCGGGACAGTAATTAGTTAATTATAAATAAAAGATAAATAAAAAAGGATAGAAGGTCAGTGACCTACCACACAAATAGATTAAAAATGTATTCAAATAAATTAAGTATACGAATTTGTAATTCAGCCTGTACATACATATTTTATTTAACTTTTTTTTTTCTACGAATCGAAAGTCACCAATACTATCCATTACACAAATTAGCAACGTGCCCACATAAATGCATCATCGGAAAAATGTGACAGATTGCCTAACAGACCTCCTTTCATCGGAGTCAGCAACCCGTGCGCACATTACCGGAGAACCGAACCCGGGACTCAAGTGCTCCGACCATAAAGCAAATTAATCAATTAGCTGGAGGCATGTCGACAACATTACGAGTAACGTTTAATTTTGATATCACCCTTACTATAAGGGTCGTGAATAACTGGTGTATGTTGAGCTGTGATGTGGAGTAATATGTTAGGAAGCGAGGGTCATGATGACAGGTTGCTGTGTAATTTTTGGAGGGGTTTTGTGCAATACTGCTGACGCATTTGGTTGATAGTCGTTGAGGATCTTTGTTGAAGAACTATTGTTGATAGTTTATGATGAAGAGCCTTTGTCAGTTAAACATTGTTAATGTTTGAATTGAGTCATTTAGAGTAATGTATCGTTGGAAATACTCATGTGTGTACCGGTCTTTATATTTAAAATGTAATGTTGACTTCAAAGTGTAATTTACGATAGATTTCAGTAGTGAAAATCCATTCAACTAAAATGAGATTATACGTTTGATATTTTCTGGCATAATATTTTTGTCTATCTGTCAGTCTACGTGTTTGGCTACCACCGAAACGACTGAGTCGTTTTTAACGGGATTTTAACCGGCAGTTAGCTAATTTTACAAGGCAAAATTTAGACCACTTTCATTTCAGACAAATAAATAAGGATCAATCAGGTAAATAAAATTTCCCGTATGGAGCTAAGACGGGCCGGTCGTTCAGTCGTAAACAGTAAACACCAACCATACATTGAACAGCTACAGTCAGCCCCGTATATGTTGACTACTAACTGTCATTTAATGTCAAATCCCATACATTCGTCATTCTATTCTACAATACTCCGACCATCGAATTGCCACTTGTCTAGGGGGGCAGACCTGCTTTCTTTTTCATTTTATCTGTTTCTACTTTTGAACTGAAGGAAATCAGGAAGCAACAGTATATCTCTCTCTACACTAGAACAAAATTGATGTATTAAAAACTATTTTTAACTATCCAGGGACCTGATTCACTAACGCCACGTTTCGTATAGGTGGGACTTCCATTTCGATAACGTAAAACGTGGTATTCAGTAAGATCTGTCAAAGTAAAACTTGGCAGAACAATAAATAATTACCTATAGTTATTTTTTTGGTCTGGCATGCTTGTCATAATATGTCATTATAATATACTTACGTTTCTTCTTTACCGAAAACCCACAAAGAAAACTATAGTTTTACTCATCGAAATGGTACGTTACGTTTTAGAAGTCTTAGAAGTCAAAAACTTAAACATAAAGTTAGTGAATTAGGCCCCAGCTTGATATAAATAAGTATTCTGTGATTACATCGTAAGTATTCTTCCAGCAGATCCCCTACAATCGGAGGCGGGTTCGGACGGGAACAGCGAACACGCGTCATCAGGAGATGAAGACTCGCAGATGAGATTACGACTCAAACGGAAGCTGCAGAGAAATAGGACCTCCTTCACCAACGACCAGATAGATAGTCTTGAGAAAGGTAAGACATGACCAAAAGCTTATGTAGCGAAACAAAAAAAATTGTCATACAAATCCACTCTCCTGAGCCTTTCCTAACCCAGTTGGTGTCGGCTTTCTAGTCTAACTATGAAACGGCTGAACTTCGAATATTTCCAAAAATCTACTGCCATCTGTCCTTCACAACCCATTGACGGTATCGAAGTTCTATGGCTAGACCAGTTGTCGGAATTTTTAGGGCATACGTGACGACTGCCATAGATGTTCGGGTAGCCGGCACTGACGGCTTAACGTGCTCTTCGAGGCACGGGATTTGTTGTACAGATGATATCTATGCTACTTACATACTCTAGATAGGTGTTAAAATTAACTAATTATCTACCTTATTATTATCTAACATAGAAATTAGATAGGTAACCAAACGGAGTATTAACGCAACTTTTAGCGTTCTTTTACCATTATTAAGCTCAGTTAAATAATGTATTTTAACCACAAGAAAACACACAATTCCATAAGTATTCAAAATGAATCCCCACACCAAGGAGCTATATCTACGTCACTACTATTTATTGTCTCTTCTGTGCCTTGACTCAAGTTTTGTTCTAAATATACAGTCTTGCTAGTAAGTCGGATATATTACTAGTGTTTATGCAGGTATGCATAAACACTAGTAATATATCCGACTTTTTGTTGAATCGCCAGAAATATCACCAAATATACGAGTAAATCACAGTGGCTATTAGAGTCCCCGCCGCCGATACCTCCCCAGGGCCCTCATAAACCTATTTCCAAATGTCCTTTTCATCTTATTTATTGTTTGCGCTCACTACACGGTTATTAGTAAGTAAATAAATATTGTCCCTCTGTGTTTGCCCTGCTCTCGTCTCGTGGCACAGGGCCCAATTATTGGGCCCACTGTTAATCTTACATGTTAGTTTGTTTGTTTGTTTGCTTGCTCTATATTGGGTTATTGACTGTTAGCTGCAATAATGGTATTTCTTTTTTTATTATTGGTAGGTGGTAGGTATAAATTAAAAAAAAAAAAACAAAGGTTCATTTGGTGATTAATAGTGATACGTGATAAGTAGATTCGCTTGTTCTTACTGAAATGATAGAAAGTATTGATACTTATTTGCTTATCTCTTAAGAAGCGAATATATCGAAAATATAACTGGCTACTATTACCAGTTTTATGAAAGTTCTCTCGTCTGACTGCCAAGTCAAGAGATCACGGGTTCGATACCTGCGCAACGCAAATATTTATAAGCAACATAATATTAGTGAACAAAAGATATAAGTACTTACCTTATGTATGTACATAAAGTTGTATGAAAAGATGTATACTTATATCTTTGGTCGACTGTACTGTACAAGTGTACACATCTATTTATTTCTACTCAACTTCACGACTTGAACCGTAGATGTCGCTGAAACCTTTTTTTCTTGTCAATACCATAATAAGAAGAGTTATTTTTCACTATTAATCGATTCAGTGTATTGAGTGTATTCAATAGAAATGTATAATTTAATGCAACAAATGTCACAATAATGTATTTATTTGACGCAGAATTCGAGCGGACGCACTATCCGGACGTGTTCGCGCGCGAGCGGCTGGCCGAAAAGATCGGATTGCCTGAGGCACGTATCCAGGTAAAATAATCTCCAGTTTGCACCGGTAAGGTGGGCTGTATCGATACGCTCTAACTTTTACAGTAACTAACTAACTCTTTGGAGATGGGTATATATGTTATAGTCAAAGGTCGTTATGCAGTCTTTTCGTGGAATGACTGGTTTATTCTAGGTTTGACAAACGCCTTCGGGCTAATCCCGAAATAAATTTCAATTTCGGCCTTTGATTAAAGTATTTTTAGTCAAACCTAGAAGTTCCTAACTTTTTAGTCAAACGTCGAAAGTAAAATAACTTTAACCTGTGTATACGTATTAAAAAATTAGGGTACCCAGAAATCAGTCAAATAAGTAAGGTCCTACGCACTCTTTCTACAAAATAAGACGAGCCACCAGCTCGTTCATTTTTGTCCACTTAAGTATCCCGTCCCGTCTCAATTGTGATTGATCAAAAAGAAAATGCTGCTCTTCTTCAATACACATTCTGAGAATGTACCAATATAATGAAGTTTTGTTCGACTAGAGAAATCGTACCATACCAAAAATAGAACCATTTTTTGATACTAATTTCAATGAATTAAACAGTAGAACCCTAAGAATATCAGTCTCGTGTACAACTTGCCTAAAATTCGAATAATTTACCGTTAAAATTCAATTCTTATTCCAAATTTAAATAAAATCCCGCTAAAATCAGACAACCTTTATTGGGGATGCGTTCATAAGGGCGTGTTTACACCGGCTGTTTGCGTAGGCACATTATGTAGATGCGTCTTCGGTAAACACCGTTAAAAAAACAAGGGTGGAGGTATATTACGGCCGTGTAGGTAGGCACTTATGTAATAAGTAAATAATATGATGAGAAAACTACCCGCAATATGTTGAACATTGTTTTTATTGTTGAAATTTTTCAACGGCCCGTTGTTTGTTCTTCCTCGGTTGGGTGTTTGTTTATCATTAATGTGGTTTAATTATGGAGTAGGTAGGTATGTTGGTGTATGGTAATTTGATTTTTGGTCGAGTTATTAATATGTATTACGGTCTACCGCCGTTATTGTAATTTTCGGAAATGTGGTAATTTAATTACATAATCACCCGCTCTGCTAAAAAGAGAATAAGATTTGTATGTTTTGTCCATAATTATTTCTATGTTCTGGAGAACATAGATTTGAATAGTCAGCATATTAAAAGCTTCAAAATTTTATTCAACAATAGACAAGTTATTCAAAAAAATATTGTGTAAAGGCTGATTTACATCAGCCTTGATGCCCTCTATAGTCGGATTTTTAATTAGACGAACCTATCTGACATTAGCTAATGTCACTTCGTAAAATAATGTTGCTATATTCAGTATTAGTGATGCAACTGATTCATTCAGTTCCCGTTCAATCATATGAAATGAATGATAAAAAGAACTACATATTTATATTTTACAATAAAATTGTATCAAAGTGCTTTGATATTTACTAGTATGTAAAATTACAATCAGTTTTTTTACCGGTCTATGTCAAAGCGCGGCGGCAACACCAGTCAACGCCGCCAGTAGCTATAGCAAAAAAAAAAAAAAACAGTCGCCATCTTGTTTGTGTCATTCGGCTTCTAACTTCTGGTCTGACGGCTCGAATAATTTCTCTGTGCACGGTGTTTTAAATCAGTTTTTAATTGTTGTTCTTGTTAAGTTTTTGTTCTTGTTAAGTTTTTATTCTTGTTAAGTTTGTGGTTACGTTGTTGTGTTAGTTGTTGTGTTTAGTTTATTGTTATATTGTTTCGTATAAACGATATGGATCCTCAGCCAAGCACTTCAGGTCAAAGCTGTTTGTCTCCAAGAAAGAAGAGACCACGAGTTGCTTTAAGCGTTACCGAAAAAAGTATGGTTAACAACGTATACAAATACGTATTTGAAGAGAAAGCTGCTTCACTGTTACCTATTGAAGCACCGAAAAAAAAAGAATGTATTTCCAAAACAGCTGACATTTTGGGAATTGGTATGACCTCAGTTTACAGTGTTTTAAAAGAACACAAAGAAAACGAGCAATTTAAGTCTCCCGAGAAACGTGGACCGAAGCAAAATTTCAAGAATAAACTAGACGATTTTACTTTTGCCGCTATAAGGCGAAAAGTACACCAATTTTACAAGTGACAAGTATGCTGTCGACGAGATGGCGGCGGAGCATGGTATTATAATTTTACGTCTGCCCCCATACCACTGCGAGCTCAATCCCATTGAGCTGGTATGGGCGCAAGCTAAAGGGTTTGTTGCTAGGAACAACAAAACCTTCAAAATGGCTGAAGTCAAAAAATTGTTTGAAGAAGGACTTCAAAAAATAAACGCTGAAAAATGGAGTAGCTGCGTGGCTCATGTCATTAAAGAGGAAAATAAAATGTGTGGTCTCGACCACCTGATCGACACTGTATCCGACAGATTTATAATAAATGTGAACGACAGCGATAGTTCTGATTCTATGATGAGTTCTGATGATGAGTAAATTAATTTAAAATAAGCTTTGTTTTTCATTTTCTTTATAATTGCTATGTTGTATACATAATCTATTATATTCCTTCCACTACATGTAAGGATTGTCTTATAGACTACAGCTGTCATACCATACCAAGGACTGTCCTATTGGATACAGGACAGACTTGCAGGTTTTCTCACGAATTTACGATGTTTTCCTTCATCTTTAGAGCATTTGGTATTCAGTATAGGCAGATACTATAAGTATACATACATACATACAATCACGCGTTTATCCCGGGAGAGTTAGGCAAAGGTGAATTAACACCCACATTTCACCAGTCTTTCTATTAGGTCCCACGTAATACAACTATATATATATATATATTTATAATATACTATAGATATAAATATAAATTAACTCTGCTACGTCCATAGCACGACTAGAATTCGATAACGGTACTCAATATCGGAAGTTCGCTCTAACCATTCATTTTGCTATCCATGCTATTTCATACATTCATCATGATATTTTATAGTTCACTCAGTCACAACACTATTTTTATTTCATCAAAAACTTGCAACACAGTAAACGTCAGATAGGTTCGTCTAATTAAAAATCCGACTATAGGTCCAATTTCTATTAGTGTAAACAGTGAGAGAACATTCGTTCGTTGTTATTTCTTACGTAAACGCTGAAAACAAGGTTTCGTTTACACTAAAATATTAAGAAAGAAGCTCTATGTTCGTTTGGTCTAAATTCACCTTTATAGTTGTAATATTTTAAAAATTTTAAAATCATATAAACTTGAACTTTCTCTATAGTTACATACTAAAACATACAAATTGCATAATACATAGGTAGTACGCAAATCTAAAAAAGTCATCGACCGTTATAGGCGTTAACAGCTTCTATTCCACTTTACCCAACGCACTTAGTGTTGCCAACAGTTTAAAAAGTCATTTATCAAAGTAGAAAAGTTGGCGCAAGTTTTATAATGGCCTAATGTGATTTTGACTGCAAACCTTTTAAGTTTTCAAGCAATTTACACTTTTATATGCCATAAATCGAATTAAAATAAAGTGCACCATTTTGTACAGGAATAGTATCTAGATAAGTGCTTCTTTTTCTTTCAATTTTTCAAAAGATACAGCAGATGGCTAAAGCATTAAACTATTTCCAGAAGATTTTATTTATACAAATTAATAAACTGCTAGGAACAGGAATGTAATGTTAATGAAATAAAGCTCCTTAGAACGATATATCGCTAATCAACCAAAGACTACGACACCATGTAAACCCATATCGCAAAATAAATGATTTGAATTTGAATTTGACTAGTAACAGTAACTGCAAAATTAATTGTGATGAATGGGTCTGAATAGTGGATATCATAAATTAGTTGTACTTGCAAAGATCTGTGACCCAATAAAGAAAGGAAATAGACCTGATATCAGAGATACACTTAACATAAACGAGAAAATTACAAATATAAATATTGTATTTATTACGTTTAAAACGATAAAGTATGACTTACTTTACTTACTTTGTCTCTAACACAAGTACATATAAATTGTATAACAAAATACAAAAGTATAACGGTAAAGTAGACAAAGAAAAACTCAAAACTTGACTGTAACATGAAAAGTAGGAAGTTTGAAAGAGTTTTCTTGTGAGCTCTGTGCGCGAGGAAAAAAAGTAAAAAACAAGATGGCGGCTGAGGACATTGTTTTCAGCGGGAGTTCGGGTTAAGCTGTTACATTAACCTCTCGTCGTGCCTTAGTTAACATTCGTAGGATGCGATGCAACGTCACATGGTCAACAAGTGTGCCAGGGTTGAATGTTTGATCTTGTAAGGATCTTTGTTAGCTTGGGGTTGAAAGATCTAAGTTACGTAGATATTTTTTCATGGCAGCAGATTAACATAAAATAATTTCTATGCCGAACTAATTTGTTTTTTTTTTGTATTCTTCAATTGCGTTTATAATTTTATATGTGGAATTAATGACATATTAGTTAGTTAGTCGCGAATCGAATCACTCCGTTCTTGAATCCTCTCGATATTTTTTATTAATAATTTTTAAAATAGAGTTTTATCACGTTATCTTAAGGCAAATTTTTTTGGGGAAAATCACGACTTACCTGAAATATGTACTTATAGTGATGTAACCAGAATATACTTAAATATAAAAAGGGCAATCTTACAATTCCGTCTCTTATAGAACACAAAATAATATTGATATTCAGCCGAACAGAGAACAACCCTGTACGCAAATTTATTATTGTACACATTGCAAGCGTTATTGAATCTTAACACGGTGGTTTAAGGCTCAATTTGCTTCGAATAGGCAATGGTAAGGCTTTCGAGGAGTAGCGTGAACATAATTTGGTATTCGGTAGAGACCCCACGTGTTGCCAGGTCGAAGGTTGTGAATGTTGTGATAAAGCAATGGACTTACGAACTTCATATTGGCGGTCATTTGATATCAAATATCAAATATTCATCTATTTAAAAAAAAATAGCATATTTAAATTTTAAGGCATTTTTACGAACCATAAGCTTGCAAGGTAACAGGAGTGAAGACTACTTATGGTTGTGTACAGAAGCAGTTCGTTAAAATATATCACCGTCTATTGGTGCACTTAATACATCTCTGCTAATCTCTGTCATCTGTTGCACAACATGTTAATGTAAAGTGTTATTCATTCATTCATTCAAAATGTTTGGTTAAAACATTGTCTGTCCACGCGTAATACATAAATAGTTTGCCCAGTACATAAAATACTCGTAAATATTCTACGACAGTCTATACGCTATCTAGAGCCGAAGTAAGCATGGCTTAACTAGCTTGTGTTATGGGAAGTAGAAGGCGGACATACAGATCGAACAGAGATCGAACCTAATGCGTAGAAGTCGAATGCTCTACCGCTACGCCACACATAGAAAACGCCTTTGCCTAATACGACTAAGACTTACTACTTACTCATAATCAATCAATTAGCCTATTGCAGTCCACTGCTGAACATAGGCCTCTCTCAATGTGGCTGCTGTCTGCTGATCCTCCGCCTTCCGCATCCAGTCCGTCCCAGCCACCTTTTTCAGGTCGTCAGTCCAACCGGTTAGGGAGCGTGCCACCTTCCGTTTTCGTTCCACTTACTCATATAATATGTACATAAAATATATCGGGAATTATCCCAAATATTTTCCACGTATCTATATTCACAATAGTCAGCGGCTGAGGTATCGATCCCGGGGTCTACAGGAAGCGGGGGTGCGTTTCCGGCCAGGGCAGGGGGCGGTGTTTTGAAAAATTGGCACCCGTACCAAACATTTTTACCACTAAAATAAGCTGAAATGTATTCTAAGTTGTACACAGTAAGGATCAATTACGGTTATGAGAGTAGAATTTGGAGTAAAAGTAGATATTTTGCGATGTTTGAAATGTATTCTTATTGAGCTTGTTTTTAGTATTTCTAGCTATTTTACTGAAGGTTTCTTTTGTATAGCTAAAAATTAATGAGCCATATTTTTCTGCTATAAAAGTACCTATACTTAAGTAGGTACACGTACAAATCATGCTATATCCTCCTTAGCATAGCAATTAATACACACATTTTCCAAATAAGATTAATACATTCCATACAAAATGAAACTGCATACAATTCGACAGCAGTTCCAAAATCCTACATTAAAAGCAGAAATTCACAATATCATCACAGACAGACACTAAGTAGGTATCTAGGCATCCATCTACACGACACTAATGAGCTAACTTTGTAATGAGGTAAAAACAACTTCACTTTAGCTGCAAATAAAACATCAACAACTAATGAATGAATTAAAATATATAAAATTTATTAACAAACGCAATTTACAAGCAAAAACAATTAAGTACTTGCCCGCAACCGGCTGCTTGTATAACAAAATTATGGGAAATTCCATTTGGTAAGGAACCCTCGGTAACTTTATTTTCAACCCAACTATGAGGGAACGACTACAATTTGTAAAAGGCCACGAGAAATAGCTGAGAGGCGGGAAAAAGGCCTGTCATCGCTGTCATTGAGGAATATCTATAGACGATGGCGCGGGAAAAAATGAGACGCGTCACTATATTTTTGCGTGACATAAGGCACGGGACACATGTCTGTAAGATAACGCGGGGATGGTAGTTGAAAAAAAAAAAGAATTTGTGTGAAAATTTCTTACTATATTGTTTCAGATAATTGTTTGTGTAAATAAATAAAATAATAATGTGTCTGGATAATAATTTGTATTTAAACACGTCCTTTTTATGAAACCGCTGAATTTAAATTACGTTCGTGGAAGCTTAACGGTTTAATACGATAATTCGTACATGAATATGGTTTAACTTGAGTTGCGATTACACATGATTGAAAACAAAGTTTGGAAATATTCATTGCGTAAAGACATTAGAGTATATTCATGATCAGTTACAGAAAGCGATAATATCCGCTTTTTCCTTCCCATCTATGAAACGAATCAACTACATTTATGCACATAAAAGTACAGTTACAACCCTGCTGAACGTTAACAGACAGACGAAGCTTCTCAAGTCGGATTTATTCTTTAAAACACACAGCTTTATTAAAATGTGTAACATTTACGTAACAATACTGAGTGTACACTAAGCTTATACCGACCCTCTGCGTTTTCGCGAGGGCCCCAATAAAATATTGTCGGCAACATTCTGGCGATTCTATCGCAGGCCCGAGTAATAATATTATGACATATTGCTTCTATGGGTAACCTTTTTGAACGGCTTCTCCTTCGCAAAAATAGAAGACTAACCTGCTAACGTTTATTTAGCTAAGTGCCAAATATTTGATGTTAGACTTTTGCCGCTCTTACCGTATTTGTAAAATTGAAACCTGCGAAATTCTTGTAAATTAAGCATTGTAGCTTACGGGACTATTTTCTAAATTCATATTTTCATTTTTTTCTCTCGTAAATAATATTGAAATTCTTTTTTTTTATTCAATTTAATTTACATTACAGAAAATATTAATCTAACCCTAGTTATAATAGGTACACGATAAATAGATTTCTAGATATTTTCGTAATGTGAAAACTGTAAGATATTTTAAAATTATAATTCACTATTATTTCAAACTAAAAAAAAACTAAGACATCGCTTAGTTTCTCAAGAAAGTGTGCCTATATCTAGAGAGTGCCAAATCCGCCCGCCTTTACAAAGCGCGGGAAGGCTCCGGGCGCCATATTGTCGTCGCCATGGCTGCCGGCGGAAGTGACGCGCACGTGAGGGTTGCTTCCGGGGACGCGTTCCGTTTCACGCAGTTCAATGTCACAATATACTGGTCGCGCTTCGTTTGCTTTAATTGTTTAGAACTTTGGCTACATTCGGGTAACTTTTGCTGAGTGATATTTTAAATGATTTTTAATTGATAAATAGATTTTGATGACTTGACTTGACTATAATAATAATAAAGATACATATTAAGATAATTATGTATGAAATTTATATAAAAAACCGGCCAAGTGCGAATCGAACTACAGTCGGACTACTACTGGGCAAATTACAATTGTCGATCTCGGTTCATGAGATACAGCCTGATGACAGACAGACAAACAAACGGAGAGTGTGTAGTCTTAGTAACAGGATTCCATTTTTACATTTTGGGTACAGAACTCTAAATGTAACCCTATATATGAACCTTTATCCGTTTTCTTAAAGAAAAAGTTACAAGTATTAGGTAGGTACTGAATGAATTTTTTAAAGCATTTATACGAACCCGCGATCTTTCCCTTACAGAAAGAATGCTTTGACCAAATGACCACTAAGCCACCGAGTCCCGCCCGAAGTCGATTCTCTTTTTTTTAATCTTAATCGAAGTGTTAGGTACTTAATAAATGGTAGAAAGATAACTTTAACTTACCATTATCAATAGCAACTGTACCTAATCTCACTTAATATTTCAGATAAAAATAACCTAATTCTAATTACCTACTGACATCTTTAAATTAGAAAACTAACTCAATCATACTAACCTAATCATAGCTTAATTACTTTTAATTTTCGAACTAAACTTTTCAACACGCGATTCATTGACGTTTTTATTCTTCAAAACTAACCCTGAATATTCTCCAACAGGTCTGGTTCTCCAATCGGCGAGCAAAGTGGCGACGGGAGGAGAAACTACGGAGTCAGAGACGAGACGCTCCGGCTGCGTCCCCTCCCGCGCCCCCCACCCCGAGATTACCCCTCAACGGAGGCTTCAACTCGATGTATAGCCCCATTCCACAACCTATCGCGACTATGGGCGATTCCTATAGGTGAGTTAGTAGATTTGAGAGGAGAATGGACGTAATTAGAGGGATAGGGGAAACTTAGTATCCTTCTTAAATTAGATGCAAGGTCTGATTGGTCTATCATGTTATTTGACTTTTACGTAATATTACAAAAAAAAAATAAGGACATCTTAAATAAAATGATACCTTACTGTAAGTAGATGCCGATTATTTAATAAGTAGGTATACATACTCAGCTATATTTTCTTGAAGTTTTTTTTTTTTAATATGGAATCCCTCTATGATTTCAATCTTATTTTAAAACGCTACTAGTAATTGCCATTTCATTTTTTAACTGTAATTATAATGTTACAGACATATTTTTCGTAGCAAAATTTCTGTTCTTAATTTTGAAACCTCGAATTAATCTTGAAAAATAAACACTGAAGTGTAGAACAAATTCTTCAGCGGCTTAAATGCACGATATCGCCATCTATCATCGAGCAGCGACACTAATTAAATTGCGCGCGAAGTCGAGCGGCAAAGGTTGCGCCTTCTTGCGTTTCCCGCCACTGCTTTGTCGGCAGCTTGCTCGGCTTTTTCCACTTCAATTGATTTTTAATAGTGAGAAAGGTGTTCAAGCTTTTATTTTAGAACAAATTAACCAATGAAACGAAAAAGCTTTGGAAGAGCAATTTTCTAGCCTTATACATTTCCCACGTGTTTTACTGTGCAAGTTTCTTGTTTTGCAAATATGTTGTTGTCTTTGCTAAAACATCCATCAAATATTTTAATTTGTTTTTAAATGTCTCAAACATAGCTCTTAATGACATTTTTGAAATATTATGTAACATCATTACAAACATCGTAATTAAGTTTTTATTGATTTCAAGATTTTCAAGTTGCAAGCATCATCATTAATCCAAATAACTAATAAATTTACGATAAAAAATATCTAAAAAGCGATCTACAATTATTGTACGAACCGACTAAAACCGCACGCCGTACCTTCCTATACTTAAACTATTATCAGAATATTGAACTACCGTCATATTATATTAAAATTTCTCGTTATAATACAGACATTCTGTGAACGATATTGACGCCTATAGGGTCAGTGTAACTTATTTCCCAGCATAATTCTGATAATTGACATTCCGTTTTCCAACAGTTCGATGTCAGGTGGGCTCACGTCGTCGTGCCTGCAGCAGCGGGACGGCGGTTACCCTTACATGTTTGGCGATGTGCTCGGTAGCGGCGGTTACTCGAGAGCGCCCGCCGCACACCAACAGCATGCAGCGTATTCACAACCGCAAGCACCCCCTAGTACAGGTGAGATTCAATGTTTGTCTTTACTCAATATTGCTGTTTTAGTTTTCACCTTTAAACTTTTTATAGACCTTGGTTTGCTTCTGTGTAGTCAGGAAAGTCTTCAAAAATAGTTTGTTACATGGTCTGCCAAATTATATTTTTACTCATGATTAGATAGAAGGAGACTATTCTATGACATAGAGAATCCTAATGTGGGATCTAGCTAGGGGAAAATTTACGATCTGATATTGAAATAATGTAGATTATATACTGTATTGGCGCTTGAAATGGCCACTAGAAATTAGCTGAACTTACCTCGACTATCTCAACGCAAGCACAAGTGCAATAGGACAGGCAATAATCAGCAATTGCGAAAGAGAATAAAGTATGACGTCAGTCAAACAACACGTCTCACATTCAATATCGTGATGCTAATAAGATTGCATATCTGCTTCATTTAATATTACATCTTTGATCCATTAGATATCTTACATGTTATTAGTAGCCGGTTGACATAGCAATAGATATAATATTCTCCGTAGGTCTTGGTACATACATACAATACATAGATATTCAGAAATACTCCAACAATCAAAACGACTCGTAGTTTTAATAACAAAAGCTATAACAAAAAAGCGAATTCAAGAAACGCTACAAAATCGACGCAATTGAAACGAGAGATTCTGGAAAATATTTACCAACTTCGTAATAAAATGTAAAAAAAAATGCTGAGTCAAGAGCAAGGGGCGTCTGGCCCACAAGACCGCGACATGATGGGGGAAACAAAAAAAGAAAAAGGAAAAATAGGTATTCATGCTCCGATTGGATTTGCCGTTGTCTGTTCCTTGCAAATAGCTTTTGAATTGATTTTGCTAATAGATAGGAGAAATACCAGTATAAGAAAATACTAATAGAGAATTTACGTTGAACATACCTACCGAAGTTAATACCTAAGCGTGTACTGAACACCAGGAACAAGATTTAATATTCACAAAAGTATAAGCAGGGAGGCGCTAGCAATGCTATTGTTTTAAAAAGCCGTAACTTTTCCATTTGATATTATATATCACGCGGCGGACATTTTTAGCCGTAGGTGGCGGAAAGCGGTATGAATTATTGTTGTTTGGGGCGTTTCGCGGCATTGTTCGTCTGCCGAGTTTTCAGCACCAACCGCGAACAAAAGAGTTTTTTACAATTCAAAATGCACGCTCTCGTTTCATTTACTCTTTTGCGCTCTTTCGACGGGTGCATTTCCAGCTTCGTGCGGTATTAAATAATGCAGATTTGTTTTACTTTTCACTTTTGGATTCCGTTCTTTTTACGAATTTCAGAGAGTATCTACAAAGTATTTTTCATTTTCGGTCTCAGAATTTTTTCATAAAAATACGTTTTCTATTTCGTTTATTTGGCTAAGGATAATGTATTTTTGTGAAGGCAGGTTGTACCTATAAGATATAGAAATGCCCTCAATTTACAGCTCGTTACGACCAAAAACACAATGGACGATCACAAGCATAAACCATTGAATAAACGAGTCTCAGGAGAACTGTTTAGATGCGATAATAACGTAATGAACGTAAACGTGGTACCCCTTCATGCGACGCTAGCGGAACGGAAAACTGTTATCGGCTTGCCACACGCGCGCCCTGCGATCGGGGTAATACTTGATGTATATAAATCGGATATTCTGTCGTTAGCTGACATCTTTAGTACAGTAATTGGTAAGAATAAGCAATAAGAGTAGACGCTACGAGTAGATTCTTAATTGAATACAACAATAAAATAATAAAGTTAAGTATGTTAAAAAAAAAAACAATTTTAGGGCAACTTGAAGTCATCAGTGCTCTGGAACTACATATCAATGTGAAGCTTCTGTAAAAAATAATATTAATGAACTTTATTACAATAATCCCAATCTTCCCTCGATCCAATGGTGGCCTGCAAAAGTGGACTTAGACCAAACGAACATAGAGCCAGAGTTAGAACAAGAGTATTCTAAGAGCATTCTTTCTTAATGTATTAATGCAAATGAAACCCTATTTTAAGCGTTTACATAAGAAGCATTCGCTCGTTTGGTGTAAATCAACCTTAAGAAATTGTCAGAGCGACATGATGTATTTGCTTAAACTACAACTATTTTACTTTTGGTGAACAACAAAGCAATATACTACCATTCATATTTATAACCATGGTTAAATCATAACCCCTAGATTACAACATTATCTATCACAAATTTGGCATATGACGGCATGCGTCAGTCACACATATACGGATAGCTTTATGACTACGTTAGACCCGACGTGCCATAATCGAAGTGCGGAACCTACCGTGCATAGATAACATGATTGTGTGTAATAAACGGAATGCAATTGGAATCCTATTAGACATATGGCCCCGCTGATATTGATACACGGCGGTAATAGGTTTCATGTTTGATTGTGTTAACATGTACTGCTGATACGTTTAGTGATTGCCTGTGGAAACTATTAACGGAATTTCTAAAACTGTGTAATGGAGGATTTGATTTTCGGCTTGTATCTGTCAAGTCAATCAATGAATAATATTTTAGCTTAAACTGATATCAGATGGTTCACTTTTTGTTCTATTTGGTCTTTCATTTTCATCTTTCACTCAAGGGACACATCTGAACATAAAATGAATCATTAATGAAAATACTCTCGATCCGATTGAACGAGAAATGAAAGATCTGGACACTGATTGAACATTAATTCGGGTTCGGTCCTTTTATCTCGAGTTGTGCAGCGACGGATTTTTGTCTGGATTGCGTTTAAACTAATTCTACGACGCACGACCCGTTCGACGACATATTGAAAGAAAGAAAAATGAATATTGAATTCTATTTTAACCCATCTAAGCCGGGTGAACAGGGATTGAAAGAAAAATAAGCAAGTGAACATACAACGAGTGAATCGTCTGATATTAGCTTTAGACAGAAATAATGATAGCATTTCTTTTTTTTTTAACTATCACATCAAAGTTCGTAGCTATCTATAAACTTTTAAATTTATTATTACACACATAGAGAAGATATATTTATAAACATTAATACAAACGACAAAACTAATTTACTTGTACGTTTGACAACATTCTCCGAATACTTCTTATGTTGTATAAAATGTCTTACATGTTTATTTCTATTGACATCGTCGCCCTTTGTTTCATAGGTGTAATATCGGCGGGCGTGAGCGTGCCTGTGCAAATACCATCGCAGGGGCCGGACCTCGCGTCGAACTACTGGGGGAGGCTCCAGTGATCTCAGCTATTCGGGTTCCCGCATCGACTACTGTCGATGCCTGAGAACCCGACCAACGTACCGGAGTCGCCATCTAGGGGCGAAATCGCGCACAACTACGCCGACTCCCACTTGCCTTTGAACGCTATCAACATGACAGCCGGCCATGATGCCAATGTTTTGGCGGCAGATTTACAAGAACAAAACAATTCAGTATCGTAAGTGTTTATGCAAGACTGTGTACCCAGTGTTCGTTTAATTGTTCAATATATTCAAAGTCCCAACATTATTTTTCATGTTAGTGAGATTTATGTTCTAAATGGTGCAAGTTATTTTTATTGATGTACAATAGTTTTTGGAATAACTGTTAATATTAAGAGGCAACTGATGATGTTCAAACTTAGAGTAAGTGAGTGACCGTACACAACGACGTATGCTGCTGCACACTGGTGAATTGTTCTTTAAAATATTGTTTACTATTTACATAGACATAATATGTTAATTAATTCAAGTAAACAATACATCTTACACAATTTGAGCAAATTTCGTTGCGTACGGTCGGTCGGTATAAATAGGAAGCTAGTAAAACAATAGTACGCAATTGTAAATATAGAAAAGCGCCATCTATTGTCGAGTAGAGAAAGTTTCTTTAATGGTTGCCGAGAAGTCTTCGGATGGAGAATAAAAATGTAAATTGTTTGTGCCAATGTTTGTAATAATCGAGTGTTCTGCGCCCTTTGCGAGCACAACCCTTTTTATTTCTTTGATGTATGCAATAGGGGTGCGAAATATTAATGCTATAGTGAAAAAACGCATTCATTATCGCGTTTGTTTCTCTCCCCTACCGTCAGCTACAAATTGTAATACAACCTAATAATGTTTGTTACTATTGTGATGATGCTTGTATAATATTGTTACTAAATAGATGTTGTACGTACCTACGTGCCAACTCAGTTCATTGCTAGCACACTTGGAAACGAATTAATTTATTATTTATTGTAAAAAGTAAGGTGAATTTTGCTGTGATTAAAATATAGAATTAATAAATTATTTTAACACAAACATGTTCGACACCTTCTCAAAATTATTATATGTCTCTATCGTTATAATTTGTACCAAAAGTAATTTTATTTTTTGAAATTACCATAATGGTTTATTTTTCTGTTGAAATACTATCAAACCTTAGCAAAAATTGAAAAATATCTACACACACATTGTGAATTTTTTATATTTTTTATTTAGCAAATTGACATACAGGTTGTTTATTTTTTTTTGTAATAATATCATTTTAATAATGGTGCTGGTAAACAGCACAAATTATCAATTATTATCTTTAATTTATCATTTGATAAATATGTACATTAATAATATATATTTTCATTAAGAAATGCAATATGGAGGGGTAAGGCGTTACAGTAATGTATGTAATTTAGTTTGATATTAAATGTAAAATAAATTATTACTACATATAAGTGCATATAGATTGAGGAAATTACAGTGAAATTTATTAATAAATATTGCATTAACCATTTATATTGTTTTATTCGTCCGTTTGTCCTGGTTCGGACATAATAATGCGTAGGGATGAAAGTAATGTCGTAAGGAAGGCATTAACTATGGAAGTGGATGGCTACAAGGGGAGAAGAAGACCTAAAAGGAAGTGGATGGACTGGGAGCGACTGTTGAGATGACTGCAACTAGAAATGTATGGTAAAAGCACACATGTTGCTTAGTAACACATATACATAGTAACATCCCGACAAATAAACATTCATGCATACAAATATTTGCACAGAGCGGGAATCGAATCCGCATTCCGCAACCTCTGGGTTTAAAAGTAGAACGCTCTACTGATACGTCACAAGTTCATCAGGAACAATTTGTTTGAAGTATATTCGTGGTAATACCACTCTTGGACTTGTGATAATAACATAACAGGACAATAACGTTCAATTCAAATATGGAATTATTAAAATTTGACATCACGCAGTCTGTTTATTAATAATAATTAACAGACAACTCCAAAAAAATGTGGTAATATCGGTCTTATTGCGTCACAATAAAGTTGCCACCCTCAAAAACTGCGAGGAAATTATTCTGTTAAGTATATTTGGGTGGATTATATTAATTTCGTGTCGGTTAACTTTGTTGCACCCCATCGCGAGGGGCCCACGACAATGAAAGGGATTTAACGTGTTGTATGAAGGTATTATAATGATCTAAGCACGGGGATAGCGACTATAAATTATTTTCAATTGCCTGTTCATCAATGTATGCGTTTCTAACATTTTAAATGCGAAAAATTCTTTTTTCGAAATCGCGCAAAATTTTTGGATTAGATGCAAGGATTTTTTGATATTTTGTAAATAGGCAGAATAGGTACAACAGGAGTTAGGGTAGAAAAAATCCCATGCAATTTAAGCATGATTTTTCTTCTGAGAATAGGTTTCTGCAAGTTGTGAGAATGAAATCAGTTAACCACACGATCAGTCTGGTAAACGCAATAAACTGAGACCATAAACAAAGACAAAATAATTAGTGGAGTGATCCTTTCCCACAGGGGGGCCCCGTTCAACATATAGAAATTCTAGTTATACAAATATGAGGCAAACATGAATTGAACGTTGATTATATCACTTTGTCTCTTTTTTTCCAATATACAGTTGTGTCTGCTAAAAAGAGACAAAAAATTTAAGTTATTGCTCACTTGGGAAAATGAGTATGAGAATTTGACAGCGTGCCGACGGTGCCAACATTTATGAATGATTTGCGCCAACATTATGAATGATTTGCGACAGCCATTGTTGAATTTTTCTAGAACATACTACTACAAGCATAATAGTGATGTACTCCAATAAAAGATTTGACGACGAAACTATTCTTCTTTACAAAAATGTACTCTTTTGAAGAAATACGAATTGACAAAATTGTAATGTCTTCTGTTTTTCCGTATTAGAACTGGGCAATTGTGGTATTGTTAGAAACGTCTTGATCATCCGCTGGTTATAGGCAATATGACGTGTGAATGTCTCTCTGAAACTCTGACTATAATGAAAAAAAACTTGAGATATATAGACCGTGTTTGGTATGAAATTAAAGGGTTCAATTAGCACATTAAAAACATGTATACATTATTAGGTGTTGCTTGCACCAAAATAATACAAATAAAAATCAAGTTTCAAACTAAAATCCGACTACTGCAAATCACACTCTAAGAAGTATTAAGCAAGAAAATATCAAGAATAGCCGTGGTCGTATACCATTTACTCTAATAAAACAATACATTCTAGAGATTCGTGATTTTGCAGTAGTCGGGTTTTAGTTTTAAAGTTATGGTTAGTACACTTTAACAGGTAGTATAGAAAGATATCGACAAATGTTACGTTAATAGAAGGTAATCCCTAGCATAGTAACCGTCGGCAAACGTTCATTCATAAAAATGGAACGTAGGTAATACACGTTAATTCTGTAGGTATAACCCATCTGCTCTATTATAAATTTATGTCCTTTCCCAATGGAGTAGGTAGAGACCTTCTCCACTCTTTACAATCTTGGCATTAAGCTTTCACTTGAAATGCAAATCATTTCTGCGTAGCCGATTGAGATTATGTAAGCGTTAGTTCCTACCTACTTATTTTTATTTAAATTATATTAAAATTTGAAAGTGCTAAAATATATTCGAATTAAATTAATAAAAAGGAAAAATGTTAATGTCCTTATTGGTATACACACATACCTATTTACTTACAATAATGGAATAATGACGTTTGTCCCGTTTAGATAAGTTACTATAAATTAGCGGGAAAATAGAAGCTTTTAATAAACACGAATTGAAACTAAAGGATTGGCGTTTGTGAAAAAACGAGTAGGTATTATAATCATAAAAACTAAAACACCGAACTGTATGCAATCATAATGGTAGATTCATGTTATACCTAGGCTTCTTGAAAACATACATATACCTATGTATGTTTTCAAAAAGTACCTACCTATACCTACTTTTCGAAAAAATATATTTTGGCTCCAAAAAAATGATATTTGTTTTCTATAATCACAGTTATTCAGTTATTTCTATATCTTGTGATAATCTCTCTCAATATTCTAACGACATCATCAAAATCGTTGCAACCGTTTGTACCTACCTACCTACTTAGAGAAAATATATACTTATATACATACCTACATACATACATATAATATACATAGGTCGAACATATCATCATTCCGGTGTTAATCCCAGTTTAATCCAAAGCTACCATTTAGGAGCTCGTGGTCCACTTTCCTACTCCTGCAGGTCTTCGACATCTTCAAAATAAGACACTAGACTGCAATCATGATAAAATCGCCCCATACATCCAAATAATACAATTCTATCACGAACACGCATCCAAAATCGCCCCATGTAGGTAAGCAACTGTGCAGATTATGAACGGTTTTAATTGGTTTACATTTTGTCTCGTCCCCTATCTATCGAATGCGTTTGATTTGAATGGCTAATCTTGTATGACGGTATTTCGAGGGTGAAGCGGGCAGATTTGAACATTTGTCTGATGATCTAATATTACTCATTATTGTATATGCATAACTACCATAGTAAGTGAAAACATGTGGTCTCTGCCTGATCCAATCGGGAAAAGGTGCGAATGTAAGATTTTTTTTCTTATTTATCGGAATTGCTTACCTAAAATGATTGTTTCTTGTCAATGTAACAGTGTTGCTATTTAAATGAATACAATTTTAGAACATTTCTTCAGATATTTAGGCGTCAAATGGTCACAAATATACAGACTTAACTTCCGCATTAACTGAAACACCCCTTTCAATCTGGGAGTACCTAATTAATGCAATAATTTTAAAAACATAGGCACTAACACAATCAAACAACTATTTTACTTATTTTATTTATTGAAGGCATGAATTATTACAATCAATCTAATATTACATTCAGTCTTACAAAGCGTCTGATATGATTGCTTATTAATATTTTAATCGCCGTAGTCAAATTAAAAACAAACTTAAATGTGTCTAATACCCTTTGCATGAATATTTAAGTTACTGAAACGACACAGCTTTCGAGATCTCCATTCAAGAATAAAAATGTAATCTATGCCAGTGTTCCATCGTTCCCCAAAAACTCGATGGGACCCCCATACAACCTCATTAAGACCCGGTATTAATTAGGCCAATCAATAAGATGTACTAGGAGATCAGCTAATATAAGATAAATATTCTTCATACATTTAGTAAGATGAGCTGAGATTTTGTAAACTCTCGTCGTTGTACACTATGCAAGTTCGTAGTAGGGTAAATAAGGGTAATATGGTCATAGCCACCATTAGTGACGTACTCGTGGCCGACGAAACGTACTATAGTTCGATTTGTTTTTATTTGTGAGTGCGGCGGTTAAAAAGGTTAACAATTAAAACTTACGACAACATATTTATCTATCGGATAAATATAAGTTATTTTACGTAATGTCGTGGGAGTAATGACATTTTATAATTCTTGACCTACGATATGCATTATTTAGAATAACGATACTTGACACTATTTAAGTAAATTCGATGTAGAATATTGATATATCAATGGCGTAGTTTTTGCAAGTGAGACTGATTTTAGGTTCGATTCCTGAATCGACCAGTGGCATTACGTTTTTAGTTCTGAAATTCTCAGTGACAAGGAGTCTGGTATAGTCTCCGATTGACGACAATGGGCTTAATAATTTCATAAGACCGATAATTGTGATAATGCCTAGCTATAAAGGTACATGGTAACACTTCCCGACCCAGGAATTGAACTCTGTATCTAGTGCATAATTGTTGCTACTGATCTGTTTGACAGTTTGTGTGCTAAGAAATATTCTGCAAAGTATTTAACGTAGGGTCAAGAGTATCGATTTTCTTACTAATACTAACTTTACTTATTATCACATTCTAGCGGAAATAATAACACGTTGTCATATCATGTACAGTCAGCAACAAAAGTAGCTCAACACAATAAAATTTACAGATAATCTCTTACTGTACAACCAACTTTTATCCATGACTGTACATAAAATAGTCTTTTAAGATATCTTTGGGTAAGTACCCTTTCGGAATGTTCGTAAGACCACGTCAGCAATCCGAATCAAACCCTCTTTGGTATCTTGTATGCCCATATTCCCCTACGGCATGTATAGATCGTGCAAAATTTTATTCGATCTGAATGTAGGCACAGGTTAGAGTAAGCGCAATAGCTTCGTACACAATTAATATTTTTTTGTGAATTTGAGTTGAAAAAATGTGTTAAGCTATGAATAATATGATTTGATTTATAATATCAAATAATTCTCGATATTCCCAAAATTAAAGCAAAATACAATCAATGACTGATGAATTCTTGTTTCATATCAACCTCCTCCTTTTTTAAGTAGGTTAATTAGTAGAATTTAATTGAAGGGGTTGTGTCACATAGTATTTATTTGCAAAAAGGAGCACCCCTTTTAAGCAATAGTTAAAAACTATGACTAAAATATTACACATTTATCACTATTAGTGGACTCCCAATTTAATTATAGATGAATATAATTGAATGGTCGAGTCACACTAATAATTTTAGTAATTGGTATAAAAGTGATTTATTATTTGACATATTTTTTTTTACTAACTAACCTTTCGAGTCAAATAACCATAACAAAAATTACAGTAAAATCACATAAATCTGTCAAAATACTTACGTTTCGACAAGAACTTCGACTAGGATTACTGTACTTATGTTTCTGCGGTAAAAAGTAGGGGAGCTCTTTCATCCAGGGACGATGGAGATCCTCTTGGCACTTCAGGTGTAGCCCGGTTAGTGGGTCTGGGGGATACGCTGCGGTCTGATGGGGGTTCAGGCGTGACCCGGATATAGGTTCTAGGGAATAACCTGGAATGTGAGAAAGAATGAAAAATTAAATGAAATTAAATATTAAAGCAAATAGTATGGGGCGCTATTTGGAGCACACAAGGCGTGAATGAATGCCCCCTGTAAGGTTCGAGTCCCGCCTAAGTCATTTCTCTTTTTCCTATCTTAATGGATGTGAGAAAGTCGCTTTATTATCTATATGTTAATGAACGGTACGATGGAAGATTGGTTTAGGTCTATGGGGTCCCACTAATAGGTTCCAGCCAATCGCACTGGCAAACCGGTATACCTATTGTTTGATGGACGCGACTGGCAAAAGTTTTGCTTTCGAGATTCGGAGGTCAGACGGCAGTCACTCTTAAAGAAATCAAGATAAACCAAAATTGAAAAGGAGAAGAGCGAGCTCCAGGTTCTATGTGATAAAGGGTTTTCAGGTAAGCAGAATCGCAGACAGCATCTAGTTAATTATAAAAGAACCAGACACATTGTAGTGCGTTAAAAAGGTTTGTTACCTCTGCTATTTCATTCATTTATACCTGGTGTGTGACAATTTGATAGTTAATAAAAAAAGAAACAATATCTAACAATGTCGCCGGGAAGAACAGTTACAATCCGAATAAGATGCTTCGATTATGTAGGTAGAGCATTATCTTTATCGCACTTCAGACTGGCAGTTTTGTATATTTATAGAGCAGCTAAAACCGATTTTATTCGGTTTTAAGTAGATTGAAAAAAAAAATTTAGAAGGTGGCAGTGCACATGGGTACTCTAAAAATATACCAAGGTATAGATAGATATTATATAAGATTACAAGAATGCTTAACCCTTCTTCAGGCGGAATTTTTATTTATCGTGCGAAAAATCCCCATGGATACCCCCCGCCGGAGCTGGTGGAGGAGGTTATGTCGGACTTGAACCGACTAAAACGCCCGCCGTCTGTGGGCCGTCGGTTGCAGGAGGTGAGGTAATCGTAATGATATCCTTCACACCCCGGCCGACCCAGGGCCATATCTTTCGATCCGGCCCTCTTCCGGTGTGGGGACCACAGAGTCCCCACCTCGCCCCTAGGTATGGGGAGGCGCGCAATGCGCGCCGCTGCGGCCTGCTTCTGCTAGGGTGACAGGCGGCCTCACCCGTCACCCCCTCTTCAGCCGGACTTTCACTCTTCTTCCCGAGTTTCCCAACATGCTAAATCAAAAGCCAGGTATTGAATATGTTTACCATTATCATTGTACATACCGTCTCGTCAAGCCAGTCACAGCACCGTACATGGATGGCCCAGGCACAGCTTCTCGCGTACTTCTTGGCGGAGGGGGGAAAGGTGGCCTTCCTCGGTTGTGCCAGTGTTGGAATGCCCACCCAGATAGAGCCACAAATATCCACATTAGGGTTACAAGTAGGTCTGTAAAGAAGTAACATCCTTGGAAAAACTGCTAATAGTGTCCGAGAGAGTAGGCTACAGTACCCCTAACGAAAAACTATCGTAATCGCATCGAGAAAACGGAGAATTGCGATTGGCAGGCTTCACACAGACACAGGTTCACAGTAGGCAGGCGGCCAAACGCAATACTCTGTTTTCTTTCAATTTCACGCTCGTCCACGATAGCGAGAATTACCTCGCAATTAAATATTGATAGTGTCCGTCTAAACATAATTTTAAAGCAATAATCGTATTTTGACATAGGCGATATGTCACTTGCGAATCTCGTATGATAATAGTAGGTGAGAATTTAGTGTTTGCCTGTGTGTAAACACTGATACGATAATGGTATGGCGATTATTGCTAGTGCCAGTTGTGTACGATTGCTCGAACCGTAACGTGCGAGAAACTCTCCCCGTCTAAATGACGCTTTATATTTGTAAATGACCTAGTTTCATTATTTTAATATTATAATATGTTATGGAATTCAAGACCTGAATACAAACCCACTGTTATCTATTTTGGTCTTCAATTCTATAACAATACAACAGGATGTTATGTAACATTTTGTTTTATTTTTAAACTGTTGATGATGTAACATTAGTTATAAGGAAAAGTGCTATCACCATACCGACGCGTGCGCTGATTAATTGGCTACATGGCTGGCTCAGCTCCACAACGGACGGTCTACATAAAGTTGGCAGTGTACCGTACTGCAACGGTATTCGCATTGAAGATCCATGTTTTTCAGCCCTAAAATGGTTGGACCACCTTCTTTCGCGCCCGTTGTGCCCCTACACCTGTACAACTGCCGACCTAAATGAAGCGAAGGAAGTGCAGCCAATGTCGCCGAGTTTTGGGCTGGGCACATCTAATTTTTATTTTAAATTGCTGCCACTGACACCATGAAGAAGAAGCCCTAAAATGGATTAATTTCGACGATTGCACGGCAGTATTAGCGATTATGACAGTTCACAAGAAAATAGCTTTTCAGTAAAATGTTTATGATATCATTTGGAATCTCTCCCCTTTGCACATACCTCCCCTCCCCGTGTTCCCCGGCTGGCAATATCTTTCCTTCTAATCTGTGCTCCTAGCGTGGAAGAGCGTGTGGCAATTGTTTTTGCGAATGTTTAGAACTTTTTTTTATCCTTTCGATAATGGTATGGCAGGAACTATCTCCATCTAAATGTGCATTCAGGCTTTGTACTGATCGGTGTGTAGGATCACACCAAGACCTTCGGAAACAAATCAATCTTACCTGCAAGCCGATACATTTGCTGATCGACAGACGAGAATCTGACACTGGTTTTCTTTTCGTCAGAAGGTAATCAACCACATTACAGAAAGATTACAGAATTGGATACAACTGGGATCAGAATACAACTGGGATCAGAATACAACTGGGATTAGGATACCACTGGGATTAGGATACAACTGGGATTAGGATACAACTGGGATCAGGATACAACTGGGATTAGAATACAACTGGGATTAGGATACAACTGGGATCAGGATACAACTGGGATTCTTCATCTATAGATAGCTAACCCCAGTTGCATCCAATCCATCCATCCAGACGATGATAAAAATGACTTACCTGCGGTCATGAACGGTGGTGCTAAAACAACCAAATTGAATTTCCGTACGACTGCTCTTCGCAAAGTGTTTATTATTATGTACTTCATGTTCGCGCCAAAGTAGTAGTCCATTGCGAACATGACGCAGAACCCTCCGAGGAATGAAGAGGACATGATACTCGCCGTGTACGCCACAAAGGACATCGCCAGAGCAATCAGTACCGTTATTATAATAAAAACCGCCCAGAAATTGACATCTTCTTTCATGTAGCTTACGGTCGCTAAAAAGAGTAAAATATTTGTATATACGGCAGAAGGTTATTTAACTCCAGTATTCGCTATTATTTACCGTCCAACGTAATATGGGGTGAGTTAATGGTCGACAAAATCGACTTAGTCATGGACTTATAATTATGTTTACTGTCAGATGTAGAACAGCCTTATACATAAAGCCGTAGAAGGCGACTAATGGCGCATTCTATGGCACTCACGGGAAGAGATGGGACGCCATTTATTTAAGTAATATTTTAAAACATGGAATTCTGATTTCACTAAACCATCTACAATCAATCAACTTACAAGGGCTAACCAATCTCTGCCCGTGGGTATCATACAAGGTGTTTAAGCGATAGGGTTGTTCTACATCCATCAGGATTTACACATCCCAGGCTTAGCCTCAGCAGCATTAGTAAAAAAAAGTGGCAGGCATCCGCACGTTGCATATCGTGCCTATGGATTTTATTGCACGATATTAAGCAAATTATCTGCATGGAATTAGCTCAGCATTATTTGCATGAAGGAAGTGCCTGCATAATTATGTGTCCTAAGCAGTACGACAAGGCTGCATTTTGTTTGCATATTAGCTGATCCCGACTGGAATATGCGGGCAAAATGAAACCTAATGAGCTCGTGTCGCGACACAGGCATTTTGCCCGCCGTTGTTCTTCGTCTGCGCAGGCTCTAAATAGTAATAGGTTCATCTCCTTCTCTATATAATTCATATCTTACAGTTTCAAATTGATACGGCAAATAGAAATCGGTTAAATTAGACGTCCAAGACTTATTAGTTAGTGACATTATGAAGCTTATAAAATATTGTTAGTAAAATTATACCACTAATAAAATTATTATTTATTTTTTACCTGGCAATCTGTAGTAGAAAATACAAGAAAATATAAATCCGACATTCAATGCTGGTAAAAACACAGCAATAACTGGTATTCCATATAGCCACCAGAATAGCAACCATATCGCTCCAAAGAATATTCCAGACAACCCTGCAGCAGCTACCAGAGCTAAAAGCAGATTTTGATACAAATATGATATTTTATTTGTTTTGGATTACTCCACCGACAAGAGATCTAAGTGAAGTAATATTTCTTTTGAAATTTCCAATCGTAAGAGTAAGGGAGGAACAATTGTATGGGAGTGCGTAATTTTGGAAGTAAGAAGTATGACATAGGTACCTATATTAACTACTAGATAAAAAAATAAAATGATATTTCTAACCAAATGCAGGCACTCTTGGTAAGAAAATGTGGGTGCATAGGGTAGAAAATTCACCCTGAATTGAGGGTAGAAAATTTATTTGAAAACACTTTTACTTTTCTTTAAATTTAGTCCATCGATTGTAATCTTTTTTACCTACATTCAATATTGAAACTTCTTATGGTTTACTTACACAATAAAATTGGAGCCAGTAGGTGGCGCTTCAATATAGTTATATTTTTTACAAGATTTTTTTAAGGTGATTTTTTTAAGTGATAAATGTCAACACTCACCTGATGCACTCATATTTGTATTAATGACGTTAACCAAAAAATAGGTTAGTGTGAAGCCGCCGAAGAACCCGGCCAGGAACATCGCAGTCTTAAAGAACCGATGGCCCATGAAACTTACAAACAAACCAACGAACAACACAACGGCACACAGTAGTTCTAAAATCACGTTCACTGAAAGAGAAATCTTGATTTAGTTTTAGCATCGCCCCGCGGTTTCACACGCTTAAGTCTTGATCCAGTGGGAATATTGGGATAAAAGTAAATAGAGGAAATATTAATTTCAGATACTCTCTTCGCTTGGTTTAACTGCAGTGCCAGTCGATATCGCCAGTGAGTTATGGAGGTCAAATGGCAGTCGCTTCACGGAAAATATCGAAGGTCAGCCAAACCCGCAGTTAGACTGGAAAAAGCGGATCCCAGACTCTGAGGTGACACATACGACTAAAATTGAAAGAGGAGACTATTTTGCCACACTCGGTAATCGAACTGACTAAAATCTGAATAAAAATAACATCTTACACTTTATCACTTCAATCGATAGGGTCAATCAAAAAGATCAAATCTCTCTAACAAACCTAGTAAATTAGGTAAAAGAAAATCCCTGAAACCTAAACATATCATGGTTATGACTACTCTATAAAGTTATCAAGCTGTCAATCTGACGTACGATAGAGAGAATGCTCTACAAAACCGAAGCAAGCCGATTTCAAACTGACTTTCACTTTTGATTCCGGCGACTTGACAAATCAAAACCCAGGTAAATTGGAGATGCAATAGAGCTTTGTCCTGCGATTTCGCCCGAATTACACCTGCGTTTTTTAAACTTTATTTCTTATTACTCGGCCCCTAAAAATCAAGTCAAACAAATAACCAAACTCTTTAATTTATTATTATAGATCGACGACATCGACCGTAACCGCTAAGCTCGAAGCAAAAGATTTTGGGCACAATTTCGTTAGCAAAATCGTCTGGAAGTATTATTTTGGCGAAAAAAAATTTTTATTTTACAACCGCCATACAATGCCTTTAACCTGTATATTATTCCCATACACTATAAAAAAAATTTTTTTTTTTTTTTCGTCAATTTAATACTTCCAGACGCTTTCGCTATCGAAACTGTGTCCAAAATCTTTCGCTCCGAAACAAAATCACCTTGTGTATAATTAAATAAATTAAAAAAAAAAAAATAGGGTTAAAATCTTAGAGTATACATTATAAATATAGAGCGCGCCTATCACTTAGGTCTTTGGCGCCGAGTGTTAGCAGATTCTTTGCGATGGTATAGCGGACCTATAGTGACGTTTCATGTATTACCGAAAATATCAGTAGATGCACTTATTAATGTAGTTTGTTGTTATTAAGTTTTTTGTTCGATTTGATATGCATGGATAAAATTAAAGCCAAAATACAAAAAAATTGCGTCATTTTGCGGTATTTTTGCGTCATTATTACTACAAATATACGATTTTGTATAAAATTTTGATTTAACATATCGAATTAAATATTACTTGGGAAGTCATTTTGATGGGTATTGTTTTGCTACTGATTGAGGTAGAGCCAGGAGCCTCGGTACTGTTCATACCCGTGATAGCAGTTCATACTTGTAAGGCGCGCTCTATAGCAATATATACTCTAAGGTTAAAATAGTATTATATTTACCAGAGAACTTGCAACCATCTTCGTCAACTTCTGGACAGCTGTAGGTGATTGTTGGGACGTAAACAGAGTACCGCGTGTTGTTATATGCGACTACTACAAATACAACAGCAGTACCGGGGTATGCACTCAGCACGCGACGCATCGTCCATGCGACACTTGTTTGATCAATCTGAACGAAAAATATTCTATTTATTACTTATTTACTTTTAAATTTACTAGCTGACCCGGCGAACTTCGTACCGCCATATTTTCTGATCCCGTTCCCGCTGCATATCTCTAAATTTATCAGTGTTTCTCTACAATATTATTCATGTATTATACATTATAAACCTTCCTCTTGAATTACTTTATCTATTTAAAAAAACCGCTTCAAAATCCGTTGCGTAGTTTTGAAGATTTAAGCATAATAGGGACGGACAGACAGCGACTTTGTTTTATAATAATATGTAGTGATGATAGTGAAGTGATAGTGATAGTACGCCAAATTATTATTTTTGATACAGAAATCAAGAAGACAGGATTAGTACGAAGGGCGGCCTTATCGCTTTACGCAATTTCTTCCAGGCAACCTTTGGATGGAAATGTATGTTGGTTGGAGTATTTGGTAGCTGTTGGCGTTTAATTAAATAGTTATATAGATATTATAGATATTTCTATAATAAGTAGTAAGGTGTAAACTACGCGCCAAACTTAAGGACCGCTCTGATACTTCGAGATTTGATTTTCAACATAGTACCTATTAATTTTCTATCAGTATAATTTTCGGTTGCATTCGATGTTTTCACCTCAGGGGCCTGGGTCTGCTAACTCTTAAACCTCATTTATTACTTACGTGGTTAGCTATTGCCATCTGTGGGGTGAGCACGAACAACTATCGTAATCGTATCGTGAACGCAACGAGAGCACGGAGCATTGCGATTGGCCGCCTGCCTGAAGCCTGCCAATCGCAATGCTCCGTGCTATCGTTACGTTCACGATACGATTACGATAGTAGTTCGCGATCACCCCACTGACCTCTCAAACCTATGAGGAAAGCCCGCACTTGAGCCTCGTCTATATTATGCGTTATTCCCGACTCGCTGAGTATTCAGAGCGGTCGTTAAATTTGGCAAGGTGTTTAGCAAAAAATCATTCGGCTAGAAGTTAGCTAGGTGTTATTTTTAAATAAATTATTGAATAAATATATTATGTAAACACATTGCAATAACAAATTAAGGGCAGCGGGGAGGAGTCAGTACAGGTATTTAAAAAAAGCGCACACAAACGTGTGTGCAGTACGTCCTTTCCACGGCGAAATCGCACACGCGGCTGTAAAATCACGGATCGTGGGAGAGGCCTTTATTTGCACGAAAAAAGCAGCCGCACGAGCGCACACGCACGACGCAGCGCTGGATCACAAAATACTTACTTCTACGCCATAATTCTTAATATTTTTAAGAGACATCATTTTTCTAATGCCTTCAAAATATACATCTGTGTCGTAATTCATCTCGGATAAGTACATCATATAGAAGGTGGTAATAGGTCCCGTAACAAATAAACAATCTGCATCAATGGATGGTGCTGCAGCCTCCAAGGTAATGGTATCGGTTGTTAGCTTTGTTTTAAGGTACGGAACTATCTTTGGTTTCCATTCAGTGTTACATCCACCTGGGATCGGATCTGGAAATATAGGGCTAGGATAATAATAATAATAATAATAATCTACTGGTGTACAATAAAGTATTATCTATCTATCTATCTTCTATCTCTATATATAAAAATGAATCCCTATTTCCCTTGGTCACGCCATCACGCGTAAACGGCTGGACCGATTTCGCCAATTCTTTTTTTAGAACATTCCTTAAAGTACGGGGATGGTTCTTACGGAGAGAAAAATTGAAAAAAAAAAATGAATTGACTGTTAGGCAGTACGAACTTCGCGGGACAGCTAGTCCATAATAAAGTGCCAACGTTTATTTTTGTTTCCCCACGGAAACCTCGTTTATAAGTTGGATTTCGACTGACTAAAACCAAATGTTGCAGTTTCGAATCTCCAATTACGACGTGTAAGGTTACCTAAAAAGGCATTTCCCTCGCACCTGGCTGTCCCTGGGCAATTTACGGTTTTATGATGATCCCCTGGTGTGTTGGAAGCATGGTGTCCCCATCGAACCTCAGAAAGGGGAGGGGGGTAGATAAGGAACAATAAAATTTTAAATGGAATAAATAAAATCTTTTCCTTAGTAACAACTAGTGTTGCAACAATATATCGAACTATTGATAGTACTATCGATAGTCAATCAAACTATTGATAGTTCTGCAACACTAGTAACAACACTAGCTGTCGCCCGCGGCTCTGTCCGGGTGGTAGTTTTGGAGTTTACAATTTTACATACATACGCTCATGCTTATTTCCCTCTGGGGTAGGCAGTTATTAGTTACATACAAAAATACAAATCTTTCCTCTTTGTAATATTAAGTATAGATTGACAGGATTTAATTACCAGTGTATAAATCGTAAATAGATGTAACTTCCTCAACAGTTTTGGATAACAGGATATTAAGGATACCACACTATGACACAAATATGTACATACATATTATGCCTAAAATACAGCCTAATTGGTAAAGTCATCATCGTCCAAGCCTCCATACCAGTTACTTCCAAAACATGCATTTGGGGCTTAGGGCTGCTCAATCATTTTACGTTTAAAAACAGATTCCAAATTAAAACACAAGGCACAAATTGTTGGCCATTTTGAGGATTGGAAATAGAGTAGGTGATATAAAGATGTTGGTTATTGCAACCATACAATATAGCCTATGTGTATGTGTAATGAGTGTGACTCCCCTGATGTTGCACTCACCCATAGGCCACCTCTTACCATCAGGTGGACCGTGTGCTTGTCCGCAACTTAAGTGGTATAAAAAAAATGTCCTTTCCTAAGGTCTACTCTATCTCTGTACTTAACAAATTTCATCAAAATCGGTTCAGTGGTTTAGGTGTGATAGTGTAACAGACAAACAGACAGACGGATAGACAAACAGACAGACAGAGTTGTTTTCGAATTTATAATATTAGTATGGATGACTTGATTTTACACAGCTGCACCTGTGAGGGTAGTCTATCATCAGTATTCAGTAGTAATGTTTTACTAGCATAAACTTTCAAATAATAATACATACCTTTTTTTATATACCCATGAACTGAGATATAAGCACCCACGGTAATATTTTTATTACTATTCCGAATAAAAAATGTGTCTGCCTGAAGTTCATTATCTGGTAATTTCTTCAATATACTTATCAAACCCACATTTCTGCCAACAACTTCACTTATTTCAGTGCTGTTGCTCGATAGTGTGGATAGTGTGATATTCTCAAACTGGGTGTGTACTTGAAATAATATAAAGTACAATTGGGTATCAATGTTAGTGAACTGTACTTCGACAGTCGAGGAATGATTCAATCGTATGAAACTGCCATAAATTTCTCTGTCATCAAATGTTATTGTTTTATTTAATGGTATTGTTATCACGTTGACACCTGTAAAAAAATAAACCTATTAATAAAAATCCTGCCGATATGATGTCGGTATTAGCAAGCATGGGAGTTGTAAATTAAGTTCCCGTTTCAATTCCCAGACTGGATAAAGTGTTTCTGGTATCTGAGGACCAGGCTTTAGGAGCACAAAAGTACCCTCAAAAAAAATATTACACTATTAGATTTTCTTTTACACTGTAAATTGAAAACGTATATTATATTCAATTTTATATTAGCGTCCTTATCTTTGGCTCTAAGGCTGTGTTTCAGCGATGTATTGCCAATATAATGGATTTAACACAGTGTATAACTCTTATAAGAATAGAATAGGAAGTACCTTGCGAAACCACAGGTGTGACATAGTAAATTAATGCAACTAAAACTAAATTAAACTTATCACTCGATTTAAAGAACATTTTCAATTATTTTATATTAAGTCAATAGCCATTAACTGGTATTCACTAAGTAGAATTACAAAGTCACGTTCTCTACAATAAAGTTGTACTTCACACTTCACAGATCCAAAGAAATTTAGGAAATGAAGTCAGTCAGAAAAAATATTTGTATTGAACAAAATCATTCGGAACAGCTGATCATGTTGACACTGATGCACTTCTTAGATAAACAATAACCACATAAACAATAATATTTATTGTCAATTCATATCCAAGCTTTGGGGACACTGGGCCCGAAAAATATGGTAACATAAACTGTATGTAGGATAGGTACGTATTAACCAATGTAATTAGTCATGAAAATTGTTACACCACGGCCCGCTGCCCGCTACGATAAACTGCAATGAAAAACAACAAGACAAGTGTCATTATATCAACATCATGTCAACAGTGTCAACACTGTCAAGTATAATCGATGAGTGAATGATATTGAACAGTTTATTTGTCATTTGGAACTATTTCGAATGGCATAAAGCTCGATCTACACGGCAAGAACTTAAATTCACTTGCTACCGGTGACTTCAAAATCGGCGTGTGAACGTGAATATTAGCAATTTAATTGTCACTGCGTTGTAAATCGCTGCTAATATTCACGTCCATACGCTGATTTTGACGTCGCAGGCGAGTCGCTGTCAATTTAAGTCGTTGTCGTGTGGATCGAGCTTTACTAACAACTGAACAAGAATGAACTAAAAAATGACCACAGTTAAATTATTTGTTTTTAATACATACATTGAAAATAGAACAATTTTTCGCTTCACTAAAGTGTTTTGTTTTTTAGATTTTAGAATTAATATAGTCTTTATATAACCATCAAGGGACCATATACTGGCCAAAGTAAATAGGAATAATCCTAACGTTGGTGGGCGTTTGCCAAGGCTTTCGATGCGACCGGGGCTAACGCAAGCAAGGATGATGATGATGATGGATTGTAAAGACAGTCAACGAAGCTCGTCATTAAATAGCAATAAATACATTTTGCTTGTGGGTATCACAAAGATAGAGATAGGCATTAGTCATTGAATGGGTTCGCAAATGTGTCCCAGATCCCAGACTGTTCAAGAACATCAGCAACGTCGCTTTTATATCTACGTTGCAAATAAATCAGTAGATTATATAGAATAAGTAGGTACATGTGTATTCACTGTTGTTTAGCCTCAAGGACTTGGTACTCCGGAGGTTCATCTGATAACTTCTCCTGTCCAATCGACGGCACTTCTACTCTCAAATTCTGTTTTCGCAGTGTGCTTATAACTGAATTGAATAACCCGTTTTCGGAGGCGCATAAAAGCTCCTCCGGTGTACAAGTAGATGAGCATGCAGCACACGTTAACAGGTGGGCCATGATCCTAGGAACAACTCCACACCCACAGGGCACACCTCATGTCCGCGTCATTACAGAAACCCCACCAAGACAGATTCTTCCTACTTCGGTTGTGTTGTCCTTGTGCCCAAAGTTTAGAGGACTTTCACCTTATCCAGGGAAGGTCATGCCTGGCGGGATGAAGCCGCGTTCCCAGTAATTGACACAACTTATTGTGAAATGATCGAGGTATTGTTAGGTTCGTCCTGTGGCTATTGTCAAGAACGTGCTGGAAATGTCTGGTATTTAAACATAAAGCTTAATTTCTCTTCTTAGTTCTTTAATTTAATTAACGTGCGACGCCAAAATAACATAAAGAAAAGTCAATCAATGAAAATAACATTTCGCCTCAAGCGCCTCTCGCTCATTCTCGATCGATTCCTTCACCGGCCGCTAGAGCGCATTCACGTCAAAATTCCCAAATATGGCGGCGCGATCAATGAAGTTGTAATGTGTAGTGAGTGAAGTCTAGTGTAAAAATTGAAATGATTGATTTTGGTGTTATTTTTTATGTGTGGCTTTAATTATTAATGGGCCATGGGAAGAGGCCAGGAGTTGTTGGACGCAGCCCGCGAGGGTCACAGCCGTACAGTTGAAAAATTACTTGCTCAAATAAATAAAAGGAGTGGTCCATTTACGAGGTAAGTCCTATCTCATGTTTTATTTAAATGCAGCATAAAACCATGAATTTATTCCTATTAAGGAACTACATATATATATTCTTATTCGCGACTGGGGAAAAACGTTATCTTTCTATCAACAATGGTGTATTGTTATCACGTAGCTTTTTTATAATGTTTACGTGCTTATCGTTGTTTCTTGACAAGTAAAGATATTGATGGCAAGTCTTTATATTTTTTTAGTTCATAATCTTTTGCAGTACACTAACACAGTCACAGAATAAATTATTGTAAAAACTTTGTAATAAATATTGTCAATAACAAGATTATTGACAATAGGGACTAAAAAATTAGGCTACTGATAATAATGATGAGATAAGATTTGTATGTAGTTATAAACTTTGTGATATTGATTTATATGGTGCTTGTCTGCCACCTAAGTATATAAAAAAAACATTAACACATCTAATCAGAAAGTGCGTATAAGGTTTATTAAAATTATGTAAATAAATTGGTCTCTGTATGTACAAACCAAATACTGGAGCACTGTTTTTTTTTATTTTTAAAATGAGTTTTAACTTCTTTATTTGAAACTATAGTAGATCATATTTCAATAAGTACTTATAACATTACAGAATAATAAAAAAATATAGAATTTATGAGTTTAGCCTTTTAATCTAAATGACTGGAAAACTTGTTATAAGTTTTTATGCTATTTATACATAATACATAGCAAAGACTCAAGTTTTTCTGCCTAAGTATTAGCATTTTCCTTGTTGGTGTTGTCTTATCCGTATTTATATATTCTATTATAAACTCTTAGTAACATTAACATACACAATCCTATATAAATGGTACTTAATGCAATAAGAAACACCTAGGCAAACTATTTTCACCCTGATTTTTTTAAATTCCTTTTAAGCAGTTTTAAGTAACTGTTTTTTTGTCAACCAATAACTTTAACAAGTATCTTATTTAGGTATATAGAGGTAAGTTGTCTGTATAACGGACAACCTAATAGGTGATAGCAATTTCTTACAATAATTTCTTTTAATTAAAAAAATCTATGGCAAGAAAATCTGTTAGAATTTGTTTATTAGTTCAATGTGTAACAATATCCAATTCAATAAAAAATATCTGTAAATAGCAGTGGAGACGGGGAAAATCGCCCCCTTCTGCATTGCTACTGGTCACATGGTGCATGATCTCGATCTAGTTGGTCATGCACCATGTGAGCCATTGTAAAGCTGGCCGGAATCGGGTTATAGGGACCCCTCATGATACAATATCAATAATTCTACTAATTACAGATGTGCTATGTATGGATGTTTTAGTTGTTATTCACTGATCTCAATTAAAACATAATCTTGTTTAAAATGTTTAATATTATGCATATACCTGCTTAAATTAAAACATAAGATTATAATAAGTTTGATGTAAACATTCTTATCTATATTGTGTTCAAGGTTGTTTACGCTATGACTAATGCATTTGTTATAATAACAATTTCAAATTGTTATATGTACTCAGTTATTTTAAAGTTAAATAAGATATTAACTTTAAATCACTTTTTATTTGACTTCCTTCTCGTTATTTTTTTTTTGATATTCAGACATGCATTTCACCACTATCTCACCAACTGATGAATGGTCATATGCTTGATGATGAAATACACTAGCAGCACTAAATATGCTTATGTTAGGGGTGGGTTCATGTGGGTACTGTAAATGACACGATTCAAACACGGGACCTCTGGATTGTAATGATGGATTTCATTGTACAATGAAATGTGTGAGAGAGTAATCATTAATTGGACATCTGATGTTTTTGCATTGTTGTAGTGGTCCTATTGCGTTTGGTCTACCTGAGTATTGGTCTATTTGTGTAATGGTCCTTTTGCGTATCAGTAGGTTGGTCCTTACGCGTCAAAAGGGTCATATGTGATAGTCTAAAAGTTGAGTAAATCGCAAGAGCCTGTAAAAGAAACAGAGAGTTTTGACAGGGCTTTGAATTCTGGAACTTCCATACCCTCGCTAGAAGTGGACACAGACTTCACAGGTCCATTATCATTCCTGTTGTCAGCATACTTAAAGAATGGCAGTAACTGTTGCAACATACTGGTGCAGTGTTATCTAATATATAAAATTCTCGTGTCACAGTTTTCGTTGCCATACTCCTCCGAAACGGCTTGACCGATTTTGATGAAATTTTTTGTGCTTATCCGGTATCTATGAGAATCGGCCAACATCTATTTTTCATCCCCCTAAGTGATAAGGGTGCAGCGGGAACGGGATTTGAATACCACGCGGGCCGAAAATATGGCGGTACGAAGTTCGCCGGGGCAGCTAGTAAATGCTATAAATTTTATCTACTAAAAGAAGTCCTCGTATCTGAATAAATAATAAGTAAATGTTAGTGTATTTATCTTGCATCTAAAACAAGGTTTTTAGAGGTTACTAAACTGCAAGGTCATAAAACTAGTCCATGTTATATTTACAAGCTTATTGTGTAAATCGTAATGGGTGTTTCTGGCTTGTTGAGTCATCATCATCCTTATGTAGACGCATTATCCTGATTGCATCCGTGGCCAAGATGACCTCGGAGCTCAGGGTCCGCCTTCCGGCTCTTCCTCCTCCACTTCGCACGATCTTAGCTTGTTGAGTGTCATAATTTAACTTAGTTTTTTTTACACTTAAGTCTTGTATTCCCAAAGAAATACGGAGAAGTGAATGTTACAACCATATTTTTGGTACTAGCATATGAAGGGCGAGCCTATTGCCGTTAACTAGACATTTTTTAAAATTCTGTACTGAGTTTTCTCTTAGTACGAAACTCATTAACATTCCCCGACCTGGGAATTGAACCCTTGCTTTACCGCAGTCGTGCTGGCTGCCAGATTGCACTGCGCGTAGAATTTAGAAAACATTTTTCGTACGAGCCACTGTTGTTCAAGTTCTTGAAAACTGTATTTGTTTTGATTTCGTAGAAAGAGACCAATCTTTTTTAGATTGCAGGATTAACAATAAAAAAATCCAAGATGTCCTTCAAAAACTCTGTGCTATTTACCAGCAGATTTGGTTGCGAGAAGTCAAGTCGTTGACCGACGACGTCACGGTCCGGTAACATTTTGTCTCTAATTACTGATGCTGTCAGAACGCACTTAAAATATTCTTACTGTGGAATTGTTACGACGAGACCTGTCGAGAGTGGAATGAAGTAGGTACAGGAGAGTGGAATTTAAATTCAAATCTGGAGTCGTCTCACGGTGTCAGGTGGACGAAAGCAAAGGCTCAATGGAAACTTTGGCTATTTATGGCCTCCTTAAACCTCTAAAAGAGTTACTATTAGAACTATCGGGATATTTACCCATTCCCATATTTCGGCGCTGTTGCAAGCACCAAGATCACGGAGGAACTGAAGTACTGGCGGTAAACGGTGAAAAAGTTCCAAAGAAAAAGGTCTAAAAGATTCTTTAAATTAAAGAGACTGCGTTGCTGTGTACGACACTGAAAATCGACATCGATTACGGATCACCATCCCCTGTGTCATCGCTGACGGTGGCTGAATGTTATCAATGGACCTGTTTATCAACAAATATTGACACAAAACATGTTAACATTATTTAGTTAATTACTGTGACATCAACCAGACCACAGTTGGTTTCCAGATTATAACGTATAAACAGATAAAATTATGAAATTTTTGATGTTCGATTTTCACGCACACACTACATAGGACATGAAAAGATATCGGATTTATTAGTACAGAGATCCATTATCCTTCCTCCATTATTTTCTATTTCCCATCATTCCTGCTTACCACCAATATAGGGTGACACGTGACACCGCAGGTGAAGCTCACACTCATAGATCATGATAACCGCTTTGATAGTAAGCGGTTATCATGATCTATGAGTGTGAGCTTCACCTGCGGTGTCACGTGTCACCGTGTATACTTATGTGCTTTAGTATACGTTCTTTTCTTTTGAAGAACCCTTCACTGTCTACGACGGGTTCCTTCAACGCTCTACACGTAGTTGACCGGTTTATTTGCATATTTTGCATATTTACCTATCATCGTCGTCATCTCAGGGTTAAGTCCCTGTTCTCATTTGCATATTTACCATATCTTGAACAAAACAAACGCTGTTGTTACGGAATATGCATTGAAAACAATGAAATGATAGTAACTTTAAAAAGTTTTATCAAAAATGATGTGTATTATCTATTTAAGGAAGTAGGATGAGCAGAGCTATTAAAGTCAAGTGTTTGGCCGCGGGCCAGACGCCAATCGATGTTGAGGAAAGAACGTTGAACTTTTGTCTTACCGTGGCTGTGTACCGTTTAAGCCCTATCCACACTATAGTCTATGTTAATATTTTTTCGAATACGATAGGAAAAAGTGAAACGACTCAGGCGGGTTCGAGATCCGGGGAATGATCTGAGCACTGAGCGATTCACGTCTTGGGTGCTCCAAATTCTCCAAAAGGAGTCCTAGAGAGGAGACCGCGAAATGACAAACGAAAAGTGGCTCTCTAACCAGGTGGACTGAGGACTTGAAAAAGGTGGCTGGGACAGACTGGGCGGAAGGCAGAGGATCAGGAGCAATGGTGCACATTAAAGAGGCCTATGTGCAGCAGTCAAAGTCAAAGTCAAAAATCATTTATTCTGTATAGACCATCAAAACGCCACTTACAAAACGTCAAAATTAACAAAAAAATATATATTTAGTTAGCACTAGACTAGCTTAACAAATGGACCACCACCGGTTCGAAACGCGGCCCCGGCCTGAGAAGACTCCGGCAAGAAACACAGTGGGGCTTAATTTTTTTTTTTTAGTGGACTGCAATAGGTTAATTGAATGTGACTCGTCAGTTGCCAGAACAGTCGCACAGTCGAGGCAGAAGGCCTACATTCGGATCGGTTGCGTTCACTGGTAGTGGGTATCCAATATTAGAACATCAGATTCGCTTCGTCCGAGCGTTGAGACGGTAGTGTGAACCTGGCTTTATTGTATTATGCATATCGCAACTTTTGACCGGATACAGTAACAATAAAGGATACAAAAAGTAAAATGCATTTTGGTAGGTACATTTATGTACATGTACTTAAAAAGAAGTCTATGCAATTCCTAGTTTAGTATACTGTCTTCCTATCGCCATTAAAAAGTACTGTTTGGTGACTTCAATGAGCCCGAACCAGGCATCAAGCCAATTGATGAATTAAAATTATGACATCAATTATTCCATCATGCAATACGTGGTGGTTCATCCAAGTTATAGAAAGCTGGACTTCTCAAGTGATTCTCAAGAAATCCTGATTTCTTCAACCTGGTAGAACTTTGCACACTGGTTTCGTAAGTTATTGCTATTGATCCTGGTCTAGAAGTGTCACCAGTGAAAGTGTGGGTGGGATTAGTCTCAATTTAACGAGGTAGCAGTTGATTAGATTGCTACCTGCTAACTGAAACAACTGCGCCATAAGAGAACTTTATTTCACCGTTATCTTGTGACCCGTGGAGAAAGCCAATCTTTAAGATTGCCAATTAGCTTTTTGAATGGAATTTATAACACGAATAAATTATTATTATCAACCTGTCAAGTGTGTGGGAAGAATATCCAAAATAAATAGGTAGGCATGAAAGATCAGCTTCACACAGAGCCGAAACGTACGCACACATTGACATCTACTTACGACGATCCGACTTCGATCCTTGCAAATGCCTGCACTTTAACTGTCATTTGAAAAGCGTTGAAGCAAAGTAGGTTGTATAAATAAGGCTGGATGTTATAGGTTTTGCCGGTTCGCACTAACGTTTTAAAGCTATCACATTTCCATGTTTACAGTGCAAATGACTTATCGATACATAAGCGTTTGTTTTGGCACACCCAGACCACCGCACCGTTCATTCCCCGATTACTGATGTTATATAGCCGAGGGTCGATTTGATATAAAGCTTTAGGTATAATTATGTTCTTTTATACAGGCATTGGGTGTGTTAAAATCACAAAACGATGTTAAGCATTTTAGCAGTTTAGTCACGTGCAAGATTTTCTGCAATTTATTGGTCAAAGCGACTCTATGAGTCTACTTTTCCATATTACGCTAACTGGTTTAGCAACCGAGTCCAGATATCCTTCTTTTTGCTATTTTAGAAGAAGACTAGCTGTTTCCTACGGCTTTTCCCGCGTCAAATACTGGTCCCGTTCCCCTGATCCACAGGATTCCCGTGATAAAAAAAAGGCTACGACCTATTTTCGGACCTCCCAGATATGTAAAATAAATCACAGAAATCAGTCAAGCCATTTTACAGGAGTTTGGTTACAAAAGCATGAGAGATACGACGAACAGATAGACCAGAATGAACATTGAAAGTGATATATTTTCACGGACTTGATTTATTGTGAAAGCGCTGTCGCGTGTTTTTCACATCTTTGCGTGCCGCCACCCCGCTGACACGGTGGTAACAAATTAATGTATATTCCGCAATTTCTTCTATGTAACGAAGAAGGCATCCTGACCGTTATCATATTTTATGTTGCGTATATTACGTATAGTAGGCGCCATTTTTTCTGATAAACGTTATCATTCACGGAATGATTGATACGAACGTTATGTAAATCTGAATCAACAACTCGAATTCTATTAGAGATAATCGTCAAAGTGGTCGGTTCGGGTCGTTCACTGTTATAGTGACTCACTATAGCCCACTACGCGGTTTGAAGTAATAATGCTAAATTGAGTGGCATTTGGTAGGCAAATAGATAAATTAGATGTGGTAGATAATGTGTGGAATAAATAGCCACCAAGAAAACTCATGTATTACTTAAGCCTACATAGTGCACAAGTTCACCAGCTATCTTTTTTGGTGTACTAAGGGTAATGAATAGTGCTCGTCACGCCCGATATTATTTGCTCACTGAAGCTAATACGGCAGATTGCAATGCTCGAGATAGCATGTGGGTATAGCTACTAAAGGAAATTAGGAAAGAAAAAGGTGGATCTGTAAAAGTTGACAATATTACAAAGAATCTGCCAGTAAAAACGCATAACCACATTTTTAAACGCCAGTTATTACAGTCGCTGTTTACAAACTGTTTGATAAGCAAGTTGATTTCGTTAGAGAGGAAATGATCTTGAAAAAGAAAAGTTATTTTGTAAAATGTTAAATATGCCTTTTATCATAACTCCTATTAATCCCCATTAACCTAACTCAAAATGCTGAATCTGACCATTTTATTTCTATTCACACTGTAAACAGCTATTAGCAATAATACGTATTTAATTCCTAAAATTTGAGAAATTACTATTAGATCTTTATTTAGTTTCCACTGCTAGTGTAGTATCTCTGTCATTAATCGTAACCTTTACCAGAATGTAAATATCCACTTACAACAGAATCTATGGTTACGGATAATAAAAAGAAACTAATTGAACTTGGCAGGCAATTCGCCTATTAAGTTATCCACGAGGGGCCATTCAACGAGTCAAGTCCTTAAAAGGCAAATAAATACACTAAATATGCACATACACATTAGCTTTATACATACAATCAACCCGTTAGCAGCTTGTTTTGTAAACTACATTCAACGTCTTGACCAAACAGTATTGTGAGTATCAGTATCTCGACGAAGCCGAGCTGTATCAGAAGGTTACCTTGGAATGCAATCAAAGTCAACTAAGGGAAATGGGGTCACATACTAACATTATATTTGCGCGTAGGTAGACTTAGGTCTATGTGTAAAACTATTTACACATAGACTATAGTGTAGCATTCATACTAATGCTACACTATAGTGTGTACCTGTGTATGCTACGGCGAATAATTTCATAATTTGGATTGAAACAAATACGATTCAGTTAGCTAGCGGACCTGGATTAAAGTCTCTTATTCGTCTGGGACTAACGCAGGAATGATGATGATGATGGAAATTCAATTAATTGTCCGTGTAATTACACTAAATTACGTCTATTAAAATCCACTAGGGAATTGGCAAAATGTAATACCTAATAAAGTATGTACCCACATTTAAACAACTGCTTTTTGGACCCACCAATTTAGTTTATTGCTGTCAATCTGACATATTTTACAGAATTGCACGGCGAAATCCGAAATAAACCTCTTCGCAGATGCGCAAATAGTGGAAATTCCAAGTGGTTTTTTATGTTATTGTGACACCCCAGTTGTTGCAATCATTGATAGATCGTAGGTCGTAGAACTTTAGGATGAACATGAAACCAAAACTTGCTAATGAATTCAACAGTTAAGGAAGGTCGATATTTTTATCGAATCCTGCTCATCTCTGCATTGAACTATAGTGGATGGAATCATTTGACATTTTGCATTTTTAAACCGGCATAATTCGCCACCCTAAAGTATAAAACGCACATCGCAACCCTAGCACAATTCTGGAAAATCATTTACTGGAAAAATCAATCCCATTAGTGTAATAGTTCAGCTTAACTTCACTAATAGTATCACCTATACCCACCTACCGGTCATTAGAACAATAGCATGACGACGTACGTTGCGTGCGACTAGCAATGTAAAACCCAGCCTACAATGTATCACGCATTAATAAAGCTTCAAGGCAGACTTTAATCAGATAATGGACTTATCACTTCGACCCAATTCTATAACGTTACCATAAATCTTAGTAGATTCTGAAATTGCACCGAATATCTTAAACTCGTTGCACCTTTTACCATTCAACTTCCAACTTTGACGGAAAGGAATAAAGTGCTACTTTCCCTGAAGTTTATTTGTTCATGATGCTTGTGTAAGATTTTAAGACTAGATGGTTTTAATAGCAAAGTATGAACTAAATACGAATGGTTTCGAGGAAGTTCTTTAGGTTAATGTAACCTTAAAGTGTTTCTACTGACCTATACTTATTAAAACAGTACGTAAAATTATGTATAAGTATATGTTTAAGTACCATAATTAATGCGTCATAACAATGGACATTATTTATTTGGTCTCTAGAGAGAATCTAGAGCAATTTACTGTTTACGACGCTACATTCTAGTGACATCTACGAATTTTGCCAGAATGCGATGAGTATTATGAATTTATGAGTCTTTGGGGCCCCATCAAGACATTTGGGTCCAAACCAATCTCACCTGCAAGCCAGTGCATCTGCAGGTGTATAAACCAAACAGAGAAGATCTTTCAAACTGGTTTCGTTTCACTTTCATTAGCGACTAATAATGATGCAAATCGTGCGATGGAAATACCGCACTGACAAAAAAAAACCCCAAAAGAACGAGTTTTTTTTTTTTAATTTCGTTATTAAATAAGTGTAATATGATGTGGTTCAATACGACTTCTAGTGTGGGTTAAATTGTATGGGATTTCCCACGGCAATAAAATGGAGTGGTAATTTCGTAATGCCTTTTAAAGGATCATCGTAATGTTTTGTAATGATGAGTCAGGGTAATTTTATTACGAAGTTAATCGAAGGCCTAATAGGGTTTAGTAGACATTCCAGAGAATGGTAGTTCCCACAGAGACCTATAACTGCACCCAATATAATTTTTATAAGAGTCGCAAATCTTTTTAACAGTGGACTAATAGTTGATGGGCATTCCAGAGATAGTTTCATCTCCCAGATCTCTCCCAGAACTTGTCTCTGTATTTGGGGCTAGGTTACCACCACCACTGGGTACGCGGGTACAGTAGCCGAAGAGATCAGACGTTAGTGTGCTTTTATCTCGGAACCCCTTATATTAGTTTACCAGCAAGAAGGTGTACACAGTTTTTTTGTTTCGGCTTGCCGTCAGTGAGATGATATTCAGAGGTGTTATTCTATTAACATTGCAAATAAATGCGTAGAGAATATAATACCTCGGCCCGTATTCTAGAAGTACACTTGGTTCCTAAATCTCGATTTTCATTGAGACACTGACAATGTCCTGATCCATTGTCAATGACAATCTGTAAAGTACTATTTACTAAAATAGAGATTTTGGACTGAGTATTGATCTAGAATACCGTCCTTAATTTCACTAGCAAGAAAATAATTTTGTTTATCCGCTACAAGCAATGAGCAATAGATACAGAGTTTGTTTAGAATAACCCTGGGTTGTATATGTTTGCGTCAAAAAACATTAAGGGCGAATAATATTGGTTTTGGTCTGTTGAATATTCATGTAACCAAGGGGCGGATGAATGGCGTCAAGGAAATGTGCCGGGATCCTTTGTTCCAAGGAAATATTTGGACTGTTTTAATTTATGATGTAATTATTTATGAAGGCTGTAAGAAGCTGTATTACGAACGGTATTAAATTTTTATTTTGATGTTCTTCAAAAGAGAAATGGAGAAGATAGGGCACATCAGGATTTCCAGTTCGAGCGGCAGCTTTCCTAAAGAAAAGTTTAACTGCCTACTAAACAAGCTTACGTTTGTATTCTAGTTGACTGGGAGAATTGCCAGCAATACGTTAGGGATGGTGTTTAGGAACTGCATTTCGTCTAATTTAATATTTGAGTGAAATTATTTGCACTCGATGATAACTCAAAATTGATGTGAAAAGAATGTAAGGATATTTATTCTGTTTACCTGATTCGGTCGGCTTGTAATAAGTTCCGGAAAATAAATTATTTTCAGTATGTTACTTGCACTCAAGCTCTTGTTGACAACAGTCTACATTTAGCTTCATAATTTATCATATTTATTTGTCACGATTGTGTCATACTTATTTTTCAATACACCTTCATTGTTAATTTTAAATAGGTACACGAAACTCGATCTAATTAGACCGTCTTCAAACTCCGGGTAACTGTTCATCGAGAAAAAAATACCGCAATAAAAAGTTCTAAGTGAAGCGACCCGTTCGTGGGTCCTATGATTCATTCACCGGTTTCGGTTAGTCATTTGGTGTAGTCCGACCCGTACGCTCTTGTAAATATTTCTGTATCAATATTTATCATGAGATCGGATGTGATACGCGCGTGAGTTCGTGGGGTGTTGCTAACGTGCTTGTGATTTTAAAGTGGTGAATTCTAATGCCCAATATGGTTCATATGAACTTCAATTTCTCTGCGGAAAAGTTTCGGAAGTTTGTCACGAGGTAGTTTTCTTTAATGTTTTTAAAACTACAATAGGAAATGTTTTATAACTTGTTATTTGTCAGTGTTCATGGTGAATAACAATTTCATAGTGACTCTAGATCTCATAACAGTCATAACATAGCTTTAGCTTTAGATTTTTTCTACCTGTGTTCCCCCTGTGGGCTTGATCTGCAAAGTATGAATATTTTTATGCACTGATGATTACGAATGGTCTGGTTGCTTCTATGTAGATATAATAAGTTCGTCTTTTCATATAAGATGTATCTATTTAAATATGTTTAGTTGTGTTATTGAACCCATAATAACCGCTATGCTTAGTTTGAACTTTAGGATGTTTTGCACGTGTCTCAAGATATACCTAATTGTTTTTAATGGAGTTTTAATATAGAATAATTGAACAAGCGATATTTAATGGAGATTAAGCATCAAATAATAATAGTTTTGGTCTGTTGAATAGGTAACAGTTACAGTACACCCATAATAACAGTAACAATTCCTATTTTTCTCATCGGTATCAGAGATCTTACCTTATAGGAATGATATTACCCCCGTTAACTATTTATTTGTGTTATTAAGTATTAAGACCTATGTGGTCAAGCCAACATCACCTGCGATTGACGGACGACGCACTGGCATAGACATTTCTCTTCTCGTGTGGGTGTAACGTAAATATACATTTGTGTCTCTGAAACCCCTCGAACTAGTATAAAGATTAGTAATTAGTCAGTTCGATAACGACATAACCGTCTTGCGCGAATTTAGCTGTTATGCCTAGGGAGCAGTTATGAAGAGTTTAGTCTCAGTTTCCATCTTTCAGTCCACAAGGTTCACTGTATACTTCTTTGTGGTCTTAATAGTATAAAAGAATAGTTTTGAGAACGTGATCGTTTTAATAGAGATCGTCCTCAACCATCCAGTTCATTGCGGCCATATTTGATCATGGTTTTCCTCTTGACGCCATTGTTTGAAATCATTTCGATTTGTGGCATAAACAAGTTCACATTTAGACATACCTATTTAATTATGAGGAAAAGCTGTTTAGTATTTCTAACCGTCGTCAAAACCAATTCCTGATTCAGTTGAGGACGACTTCCAGTCTAATTATGATGTCCGTACTGAGATATTTACGGGGAAACGACTATCATCTGAACTTCACAACCAACTGGTGAGTGGCGATATCGAAGTTCTCCAAGCTCTCTCTCTCTCTAGAGTTCCACTGGTCCGTAATGACTCTCAACCCAATTCCACACATTACATATGTATCATCAACAATCCACCATCTGCAGTATCACAATACCGCGTGCCTAAATCATGTTGTATGCCTGTATGACAACAATAAGTGGCTGATGTCGATGCAATCATTGTTTATGCAGCTCCAAAATAGTGTACTATTGTTAGTTTGAGGCAGGTGCCTAAACTGTTTTGAGGTTGATGTGTCCGCATGATTAGGTTGTCTATTTGCATACGAACGGTTCGCAAACAAAGGTGCGTTTGTGTTGTCTGTTTTAGAATTAGGGGATAACAGAACTCTTTGGTTAAACTGGCTGAATTTCTGTTCGCATTGTTACTTACTTTCTTTTTTTTTTGTCTAAAGATGGGGTTTCCGTGTCGTTATAACCTATAACGTTTTCTTTTTAAAAGTAATGTGATTTTTTTAATGATCACTAGCTGTTGCTCGCGGCTCCGCCCGCGTGGAATTCTGATCCCGTTCATCGATGATAGTAGCATGATGGTATATAACCTATGTAGGTACAAGATAATGTAGCTTTGTAATGGCGAAAGAATTTTTAAATCGGTCAAGTTTGAGGTCAGCTCAACATGTACGATTTTTCCATTCATCTCTACTGGCAATAATTTCAATATAACTTTTTTTCCCACAATCGATCCATCTTTTCGTAGGTCTTCCTTCACTTTCTTCTTGGTTCTTACCAAAAACATGTTGTTCGCTCGAGTATGCTGTATTTTGTATTAAGTTGGTTATAATACCTATAATAGTGCTAGCGGTAAAGTGCAAACCTTTCATTTTTTTTCCATTTTCCTTTTGATTATTTGTATAACTCCACTGCAAAGCAAGTGTTCTTATGTGTTCGCGGTAATCGAGGGTCATATATTTATTTACTGCCTACATAATATAAACAAAAAGGCCATTTCAAATGAGAAAGAAAATCCCGTTAGTCGCTCTAAAATATAATAATTACCGTGTCAATCTTTGATCGTTGACGCTTCAACGAATATAGCTAAATACTTCTCTCATATTCCTCCATACTTTCTTAGGACTAAAATAATGTTCTACTAACTCCAATCAATCAATCAAAAAAGTACAGCTATTTGGAATTTGATGAACTCCCCGCGATGGTTTTCCCAAGCGACTACAATATGGGGTTCTTCAAGAAGGGCATTAGAAGGTTTCTTCAGGGTCGGCAGCACGAGTGTGACGCCCCTGGTGTTGCATACGTCCATAGGCCACGGTAACCACTTTCCATCAGGTGGGCCGTGTGCTTGTCTGCCACCTAAGTGGTATAAAAAAAAAAATAACATTAATAGGCTTAATTTGTAATCTGTCTAATTATATATTCCTAGGTACAGTATCATGTATATCTTGTTGGTTTCTGATGCAGAAGAATAGGGCCACTCCATCTCTTCCTGTGGGTGTCGTAAATAGCGACTTAAGGGATAGGCTGTTCTCCATCCGACAGTAAACATACAGCCCGTAATTATGTGGGACTGAAAATCATAGTTGACGAAATATGGGTTTTAATACACCTCTGCCTACCCCTTCGGGGAATTATAGGCGTGGGTATATGTATGTATCTTTATTAACTAGTTCCAGTACAAATCGGGCCCCCTCGACTGCGGTAATACGGGGCATTTCCTCGCTCTAGCCTTCACGTAGAATGGACTTAAGCATCTCATTGGAGTGTTCCTGCTTGATTTTCTTTGTCATATTCTTCCCATCACCCTCGCGTCTGTATGGGGTAATGCATGATTAACATCTCTGATGATGCTTGTGTTAATTTACAATGATAAAATCGCTTTATATCTGGTGTACGCTTTTCTGTTCGTCGCCTTAGGCCTTAGAAGTATTAAAAAAAAAAACTATTTACACAATGCTTACATTCTCTTCACCAGATAGCAATTCTATTTCCTCAACCGTTGGTACAAATATAGCAATGTCTGCGTCAACATCAGCGAAAATCCGGTTGGGAAACACTTCTATATCATACAAATCATACAATACCATATCTTATCAATTTCTAATGTTATTCTGTTCAACAATGGCCAATACTATCACTGTTTTGCATCTCCTTGCTCCAATTCCGGTGTCATATCGTCCATTATCTTATCCTGTGTTGTCTTATCTACTGAAACAATTACAACCGGTGGAATTAGTGTTGGTTCACGCTTATGAGGGAGATGTCCTCCCCTACCAGTGACCGCGAAAGTAAACATACAACTGCCTTCTTGAATGAGTCACTATTTTTTCATCTCAAGAGTTTCTTTTTACATTAGAATCATTCTTGTGAATGGCGTAGCACTGTAAACATGAGTGACAGTGATCAAACAGTGAAGTGCTGTAGTTATAAGAGTAATTTTCATTTGGATTTAAGTGATGTGAGATACGGTTTTCAGAGGAGTTGGATTAAGACAAAGAACTTTAGCCATAAGATGTTCAGTAAAGATAGGTGAGTAACTTTTGGCTGAGCAACAAACAGCGTTTTATTTATATTTATTTAGATAGAATTCGCAGTATTGGTACGAACGACATGCGGACGAGCCTATAAGGTTTGCAATACTTCTACCAATATTTGATTTGTATTAAAAGTCCAGATAAGGAACGTTAAAAAGTCGTGAACTTAGCAGTCATGATTCAGTGAGATAGGTAATTTATCACTGTCTAGTCTAGCATCATAAACAAATCATTTCGGCATTGATAGGAACCGACTACATATCATGCTTTTATTGTTGACTAGATTTAGTAAAAATAAAACTAGACTGTTATCTATCACGTATTTACTAATTGAATTTAACAATTATAACGTAGTCAAGTTTTAATTCGTCGATCACGTTTTTCTCAATGAAATCCATTTGCAAAACATGAGGACTCAGTTTCGTTGAATGGAATATTATTGATGTGATCCAGATTAAGCTTTGTCGAGGTATGACAATCCAAATGAGGCTGTTAAAAGCCTTACTTTAGATGAAAAAAAAGTTAGACAATAGTAATATTTAACTAGATATTATGAAGAGACTTGTTTCAGCTATATATTGCAATGATTCATCCACTATCGCCGTCTAATATCAACTACAAAACGTAGTGCATATACCGTTACAATTTTTATTAGGGTTGCTACCTTTTGACGAAAACTACACGCGCTCTTTGAAAAAAAAAAACATAATTTAACCAACGATTAATTACTTTAAGTTAAGATGTACTGTACATGCCTCTGTACATTTACAGTGTTATGGAATCTTATAGAAATAGTAGAGCAATACTAGGTATATGCGATCCCTATACCTGCATACTGTACCATACATACATTCGCGGTCAATAAGTACCTGCCTATTCATACATTACCTTACTTTCTTATTTGTTTCGTTCGTGATGTTCTTCTGCACTATCTAGTCCATATCATTCATCAGTTCCTTTTCTTTAATCAAAAATTATAACAAAATAAAGTGGAATGTAATCACCAAAATTTCAGAAATTACAACACCTATAAACTTAAAATTTGGCAGGTAGGTTCCTTATAGGGTGTAGACATCAGCTAAGAACGGAATTTACGAAATAAAGGAGGTAAAACGAACTCCACGCGTATGAAATCGCAGGCGGCCGCTAGCATAATTATTGTTTTGTTGAGTGTCAAGTGTCAACCCTAGTGTTACAATATACGTTCATCAACATTTGTTATTATACTCGGTTTACTGTATTAGTTTAAAGAGAAAGTGCTCTTTTGTCTCTACCTATGCCTATAAATCTTAGTTAAAATACATCACACACACTCAGTGGTTACAATTTATAATAATTAGTTTTAGTGTGTCTAGCATTCAAGTGTTCAACTCCCACGATAGATAATCGGGTCTGTCTCCAAAGTGGCACGCTGATCTAAATTGGATCAGCTTTTGTGTAGTGTTTTAAATAATATAAGTATTGCATTTGTATACAATTACAAGACTTAAGATCTCTTACATCTTTTGTTGAGATTCAGGGAAAGAATGCGGATATGTCGTAGGAAAGAACATTCTAACAGTTCCTACTTTTCAGTGCGGTATGGGATTCCCCAAAACACGCAAAAGTTCAGCTTGGGACCATAGGTTACCCTATGGTCCCAAGCTGAACTTTATTTTTGGAAGCGTATTTTTTTCATCAGTTAGCCGTGTGATTCATCATTCTTTGAGTTTTTGCTCAACTCAGTTGGGGTCAGCATCATTTTCCATGAAGCATCAGGCATCTGATCTCCATAACCATTTAGCGATATAGTTTTGAAGTTAGACTAGTCGGACTTTTAGGGCTCCAACTACCCGTAACGATTGCCATAGACGTTCGTATGGCAGTCGTGTGATTAATGGTATTAAAAAGAAAGACACTTTACCAGAGGTACCAACCCTATCAAATTTCAAAGGCAAATTTCTGCAGTTCCTGTATCAGCATAATAAGAGCGGAAACACACGATGCGTTGCGGCGACGCACCGCAGAAATTTCGCCGCAGTAGCGGGCACACGAGCGGTGCGACGCACAGTGGTTCGAAATTTGAGCTCCATTGACATAGAAACTAAAAGTGAGGAAATTAAAAAAAAAAAATTGTAATGGCTCTGGCATACCTCGCTATATGTCATATTAACGTATGAATGGTATAAGTAGCTCCACGCGTGAGAAAAAAAAGTTTTGTGTTTTTTTTGTATGGGAGAAAACACTTAAAGTGCTTTTTCTTTCAACTGAATGGAACTGAAGGGCTGGTGCTCACACCAGCTATTGTACCACACACGGCGATTAAGATGATATCAAATGCACGCACCTTTACGCACCACTACGCACGTAGTAACATTTTGAAATATTGAATTTTCGATATGTGATTTTTCAAATCTTTGACGTAGTTAAATGTAGTTGCCGGTCCATTTACTTATAATGTCATTAGTTTTTAGCCTATTAGTGACTTTTAGGATGACAATAATTAAAAATAATATTGATTATACGCATAAGTTTTTTACAAAATTGCATTCCGAGAGCTAAGTAGCTCATTTGTTAATCACCGTGATTATGGTTGTTTATGATTAAATATGATTGACGTGAGGTTAACCAATTAGGCTCTGGCATATCTCGTTTTATGTCATATTAACGTATGAATGGTATAAGTAACCCCACGCGTGAGAAAAAAAGATTTGTGTTTTTTTTTTGTATGGGAGTTAACACTTAAAGTGCTTTTTCTTACAACTGAATGGAACTGAAGGGCTGGTGCTCACACCAGCTATTGTACCACACACGGCGATCAAGATGACATCAAATTCACGCACCTTTACGCGCCACTCCGCACGTAGTAAAATTTTGAAATGTTGAATTTCTGATATGTGATTTTTAAAATCTTTGACGTAGTTAAATGTAGTTGCCGATCCAATTACTTATAATGTCAATAGTTTTTAGCCTATTAGTGACTTTTATGATGACAATAATTAAAAATAATATTGATTATATGCATAAGTTTTTTACAAAATTGCATTCCGAGAGCTAAGTAGCTCATTTGTTAATCACCGTGATTATGGTTGTTCATGATTAAATATTATTGACATGAGATTAACCAATTAGGCTCTAGCGGAGCCAAATAGGTCCTTTCAGTGCTATGCGTTAGGAGCTCTTCCACTCTCCTTCTCTTTTGTCGCGCACTTAGCTCCATGAAAGGTTTTCTTGGACTCACAACTAATGTTGACGTTCCAACATTGCATGTCTCCGGTCCACAGGATGTGGATGCACCCTCATTTAAACTAGAGTCAAAACTGGTACATGGTTGCTCCTCTACTGACACTGAAGAGGAGTTCATTTTTCTTCTCACGACCTCAAGTCATTTTATATCCTCTTGCAGCCATGTCTCATACTTTTTAATGAATGTACGTCTAATCAGCGAGATATGCCAGAGCCTAATTGGTTAATCTCACGTCAATCATATTTAATCATAAACAACCATAATCACGGTGATTAACAAATGAGCTACTTAGCTCTCGGAATGCAATTTTGTAAAAAACTTATGCATATAATCAATATTATTTTTAATTATTGTCATCTAAAAAGTCACTAATAGGCTAAAAACTATTGACATTATAAGTAATTGGATTGGCAACTACATTTAACTACGTCAAAGATTTAAAAATCACATATCAGAAATTCAACATTTCAAAATTTTACTACGTGCGGAGTGGCGCGTAAAGGTGCGTGAATTTGATGTCATCTTGATCGCCGTGTGTGGAACAATAGCTGGTGTGAGCACCAGCCCTTCAGTTCCATTCAGTTGAAAGAAAAAGCACTTTAAGTGTTTACTCCCATACAAAAAAAAAAACAAATCTTTTTTTTCTCACGCGTGGGGCTACTTATACCATTCATACGTTAATATGACATAAAGCGAGATATGCCAGAGCCTAATTGGTTAATCTCACGTCAATCATATTTAATCATAAACAACCATAATCACGGTGATTAATAAATGAGCTACTTAGCTTTCGGAATGCAATTTTGTAAAAAACTTATGCGTATAATCAATATTATTTTTAATTATTGTCATCATAAAAGTCACTAATAGGCTAAAAACTAATGACATTATAAGTAAATGGACCGGCAACTACATTTAACTACGTCAAAGATTTGAAAAATCACATATCGAAAATTCAATATTTCAAAATGTTACTACGTGCGGAGTGGTGCGTAAAGGTGCGTGAATTTGATGTCATCTTGATCGCCGTGTGTGGTACAATAGCTGGTGTGAGCACCAGCCCTTCAGTTCCATTCAGTTGAAAGAAAAAGCACTTTAAGTGTTTTCTCCCATACAAAAAAAACACAAAACTTTTTTTTCTCACGCGTGGAGCTACTTATACCATTCATACGTTAATATGACATATAGCGAGGTATGCCAGAGCCATTACAATTTTTTTTTTTTAATTTCCTCACTTTTAGTTTCTATGTCAATGGAGCTCAAATTTCGAACCACTGTGCGACGCCGCTGCGTTGTTATCAAACAAATGAGCGGTGCCGCTCCGGCGTCGCAACGCATTCACCCCTCCCCGCCTCGTCTCGGTGGTTGCCAGTCCGGTGCGGCGACGCAGCGCATCGTGTGACATGCTACAGATATTTCTATGTAAAACGACGCAGCGACACCGCTCCGGCGTCGCGCCGCCGCCGCAACGCATCGTGTGTTTCCGCTCTAACGGTTTCTTCTTTGACATACAGCGATTCGCTAAGTTTCTAGTTTCCTATTCACGAGCACCTATCTATACGGTGACAAATTAACCAAACGGACCTATCAGATATTGAATAAATAAACACACAAGCATTTAACGCACTTCATGGGAAGTGGTCACTTGAATCTTGCGACGATTGCAAGTATTGCAACACGAGGGGTGTCAAAACATGTATTTTGTCCTTTTTGATGAACTTAGTGACTTAGCCCATATCTATGTCAGTAAGGTTGTTCCATAGTTGCGGCATCCGCGGAAGGAAATTCTTATTGAAGTTGCAGTATGCGTACCAGCCTCCTTTATGGGTTATACCTACTAAAGACTTACCAGAAACTAATACCAGTTATCCTGAGTGCAATTTTATTTACTTGCACCTGATCTGAGGACTAGAGGGAACTAGAGGACTGGAGGGGAGGGTCCAAAATTTTGACATAACAGCTGTATTTCCCCTATATAATTTGTTTTATTAGTAAGTGCCTAGGTGTATAATGTTTATCATTACAATATTAGGATTCAATAAACATTATATTGTCGATTACTACTCGTAATTATCGAAATTAGTCACTAGCGTGAACGTTATCAGGAGTACTAAACTATTAATAACTTATGCATAATTACAATTACACACGTTGCAGTGTAAAATAATGGTTTTAGCAATAAAATTGTTCTACAATTTTATAACAGACCATGTTATTTTTACACAATCAGGTTGTTTAAAATGTTTGATTATATTCGTAACTCATAATGCTTATTACATACTAGTTACATTACTCATAGCAAAGTGACTGACTTTACTAGCGCCTGTGTCTGCTTAAGGGTGATTAGAAGGGGTATAGCATAGGTATTAGAGTCATTGACTGAAATAATTCTTTAGTCTACAGAAAACTGAAGCCAGTCAGCACTAAGAGGGCTAATACTACTTTTTTTGTATATGGTAGAATGAAACTAAAAAATATAATTGTAATTTAATTAATATTACAGTTCTGTAGTATTTCTGTGACTGATACATTTCTAAATTACAATTCATTAGTACAGTGGTTTAGGGTACGATTCCTGTTGGATTCCTTTACTTAACGTTGGGTACATAACATTATTTTATTAATAAGAATCCAAAATTAAACCCCAAACATGATAGCTATAAAACCTATTGACTTGAACCAGGCAGGGTGAGATTGCAGATTCGTAAAGGTATAATAAATTAATTGTGCACCTACACCTTTCACCACAATAGTACAGGGACGGTGATTATCAAGGTTTTCATTTTTTTGTTAATCTCGGACATCCGTATTAAAAAAAATGAGTATCCCGTCTCATCTTCACTCAAAATTGTTTAAATTTTTATTGCTGTTACCTCTATCATTAGCCGCTCATAACCATTTGAAAGATATTATATGCCTGATGTGATGATTCATCGAGGCTCCACTTCTGGGAAATGTCCGGTGCCTTAGCGGCCAGCAAACACGTCACTTCCGCCTGTCGGAATATCTACATACTGGCTGTTTGTATTTATCTGTAAATGCTAATCAAATATCGACTTTATTCTGTTACGTATAGACTTCACTCAAATCGTGTTTTTTTGAAGTAATGGGTTTTTACGCTGACCTTGACATCGATATTTCTGTACGTGTATGTATACACGACGCCGACGTTTTATGGCGGTTTCTTCAATGTTTATTTTATGTTATTATTGTAAACAGTCATGTTAATAACCGTTATACTGTAGTCTGTCACTGATGATAGAAATCCAGAAACCTTTTAGTATTATTGTTGTTATCCATCCGACAGTGAACATACAGCCCATGACAAAGTGCCCGCTAGACAGCTATAGGCTCGTCCCCTATTACGTGGGAGTGATATTCATAGTTGGTGAAAAATGCGGGTGCTAAAATACAACCTCTGCCTATCCCTTCGGGATTTACAGGCGTGAGTATATGTATGTATGCTTATATTTATTGAAATTTGATGATTTCTCATTGTAAAAATAACATCTTTTATTTTCACTTCGTCGATAGGAACGAAATGAAATAGGCAGCAGCGATTCAAATTTTCCAGTTTTGTTTTCCTATTTTCTTCAACAAATGGCAACGTAACAGTACCTAGGCACATTTCACTCATTGAATATAAATTATACTATTTTAATGATAAAAAAAATACAAAATGTGAAAATAAAATCAAATAGGTACAATGTCATAATTATGTCCTATGTTCTTTCCTGCTCTAAGTATTTATTATTATAATAAATGCTTACAAAAATTTAAATAAAATCTCATTTTGCTTGCAGTAATTCAGAACATCTTTCAAACTTTTTCTTTTTATGTAATTCATTAAGTAAAACGTGATTCATAATCGCGGTTCCTATTCTGCGTGAAATCTACTTTTGGAGTATTGCAAACGTTCATAGCTCATGGTAACCGATTATCATCAGCCGAACGTACCTTAGCTTTTTTTTATATAGGACACGTCAATTGACTTCGCCTCGCCTAAGGGTAACCTGAAGTTTCGGAAAAGAGGGTCACCATTATTGACACGTACCATGTTTCAATGATGGCACTCAGCTTGACGGCCTCATCAGATGCTCTTTCACGCCCGCTAGGACCCGGGACTGTAGGAATAGTGTAGTATTAAAAAAACAATTCGTCGAATGCTGGAAATTTGTCGGTAGGTATAAACGCTCCCGGCAACAATTTAGTTAACCACCTTGTTTTTGTATCAATGTCTAATACAAGAAAACATAATCACTATAATTCTCAGTCATCATGTTTTCGTGGAATTCGTATATTATCTCCAGATTATGTTCTGAACTTTATTTATTGATTTGGTAATATTTTAGAGATGATTTTCTCCCGGAGTTGGGATAAAGGACGCATAAATCAAATATAGAAGATAGGGAGTATTAGGGAGAAAGCGTACATGGTGTTCCAAGGTGAAGGCCTCGAATGCAACCAGGAACCACGCTAAGATGATGGTGATGCTACTTTGGGTCATTTTTTTATGCCACTAAGGTGACAGACTAGTCCACAGCCCACCTGATGGAAAGTGGTTATCGTGGGCTATGGATGTGTGCAACACCAGGGGCGTCACGCTCGCGCTGCTGACCCTGTAGAAACCTAATACATATCTACCCTTCTTGAAGAACCCCATATTGTAGTCGCTTGGAAAACCACAGCAGCAGCACAGAATAATTTATTCTGTGTCAGCAGGAAGGCCATTCCACAGTCCACAGCTTGAGCGTGCGCGGGAGTTCCTTTCATATCGCACATTTTTTGAGAGGGGATAAACAATTGAACTTGCGACACTATTAGCGTTGCCGTTTCCGACTCCGACAACTCAGTTTACATCTACATGTATTGTTACTTCACGCAAAAATATTCGACAATTCGTAATTACAGATAACAACAACTTATTTCTCACGAAATGAATACATCATAACTGCGCCATATTACGCCAAATTGTACCGTTTTTTGACATTTCGTCTAGTGTATTTGCCGTTAACGGTTAACCTCTAAAATATATTGTGTCAGTAGTATCATTATGTAAATACCTACTTATTTTGTGTTGACAAATAATGTAGGATAGCTTAATTATACACACGGCAATATAATCCTTTCTTGTAATATTAATACAGATGGCTTTTGTTTGTACGAAATTGTTTCCGAGTGCTTGGTTCATTGACCGGCGACGTGTAAGAGTCAAGGACGGATAAATCCAGATCTTATTAGTGTCTGGTCTTTACGCATGATTGAAAAGGCTTCCTTTATAACTGAGTTATATCCAAGCTGTATTTTAGGGAAAAAATATTTTTGTACTCAAAATGGTAGATCTACAACCAATCGTCAAATATATCGATTATTCTCCTAATATGATACCGCGTGCCCCGATATGGCTAATAGGTTAGTTCAGATTGACGGAGGTCTTTGCGAGACCTCGCCGATCTCTTATTGTTAGGTTACTTGTGATAAGTGTGGTGATAACGCATGAAAATAGGGGTTCCGTCGACGTCGCTTATGACTACATAGAGCTTACCTAAATCAGAATATTTTGGTGGCAGATTTAAGTACTACATATTTTGATGATAAATACTATTATTTTGGTGACAGCCTAAATCGCACCTAATGTTTACGATCTACGTTTATGTACATTACGTACGTGCGCTACCATCTTATCTCTTCTCACAATATTTGTTAATTTATACAATTTAAATATATCTTAGATACTTAATATGTGGTAAATAAAATGTGTCATAGATGAATCTACAAGGTGCTTTTACAATGATTAGATAAATCCACACAACATTATTCTGTGACGAAATAGAAAGTATGAGCACAGTGTATGAGCGTATCTATAGCGGTGCGGAAATTCAAGTTTATAGACAAGGCAGTCGTGGCCGAGCGGTTAAGGCGTCTGACTAGAAATCAGATTCCCTCTGGGAGCGTAGGTTCGAATCCTACCGACTGCGAATTCTTTTTGTAAAAGTTTATTTTGTTTTGTTACAGTTTACGAAGAGGAGCTGGCCCAAATGTTCAAGATGATAATGGATACACACCACTACACCACGCTTGTCTAAATGGCCACAGGTAAATAGTCAATAATTTAAATTTCTTTATTTAAAGTTTTCGTGGAAAATTCTTAATAATATAGGTCAAGACTAAAGAGGAACTGAATTAGTAATAAACAACTAAGATTCGTTTCTGCCAAATATTTTTACCAGAAATATTATAATGATCATCGTCACTCTTGCGATGATTTGAACTTTGTCTTTTGTTCATCCACTTGACAGGTGGTAGGTACTGTTTTCATGGGGTAGTATTTGTTAGGGATAAGGGTAGGGCCATATAATGCGAAGTTACAAAAAAAAATTGCCCCTTAGCTGGGTGTCAAGTTACTATTTATGACCCAGATATAATACTAAAATGTAGTTTAATCTTTTGAGAAGAAGAAACGGTCAGGGTTTAGGAATGTATGTACATACTTAATAGTTTGTGATTTGATGGAATGTTTCAAAGGCAGTCTGAGAAACAATGGGTGTGAGATATTTTTGATAGCATAAACATGCAGCTGTGACTCTGCATTGTTGCCCGCAGAAGGGAAAAAGTAGGTGGAAAATGGGATGTAAGAAATTCTGGAAGTTTCATTAACATCGTTATTAATTAACCTCGTTATTAATTGAAAGGTTCGAGAGGGGTTTAGCGGACAAGTGTACGTATTGTTTCTAGAAAAGCTTCAAATAATGTATTTATTTATGGCTATATCCTACATCAATTGTCCACTGCTGGACATCGGCCTCTTCTAATGTAGAATGATTATTTTATACACTAATTATAATGACCAGGACAAATAATTGTTTTTAAATTTAGCCACGAATTTTGTGTCCTTTCGAGCATAGGAATTTCACATCGAACCCAATGAAACCTACCCAAAAACATTTTGTGCAAAAATTTAAACACTACAAATAAGGAATATGGTGCTTCCCTGATCGCATCTAGCAGCTTATTCATGCCGTACCGGTAATATTTGCAGGTATTACTTTATGAATAGGCATACAATAACTAGGCCGGAATCGATTTCAACAAATGAGCACAAAATGAGATCACCAATTAGGTACATGCCTACAACTCCTATAAAAGTCACGTAGGTACATTTGGTATTAAAACCACACTGTTGAGTTTACTTTCCTTAGCAATAATATTGTGTTTGTGACGTCAGTGCCAGGAGTTGACCGCAGAATTGTTCAGTAACGGGTAATTGTGCTCCGTGCTCCTGATTTCTGAGTAAAGCCTCGTTTCAAACTAATTGAAAAGCGTAAATGTATGCGGAACTTTCTAGAAGTAGGTACGAATTTAATGAGTTGACCAAACAGGGCCCCGATTCTGCTAATTTTATGGTATAGCAAAACCACATGTCATACCGCAGGCACTGCAAAAATGGCATTTAGTTTAACAGCATACCAGTAAAGTCTACACTATTTTGTAAAGTGATTGAAATAATGTAATGAACTCTTTCATTTAATTTTGGTATTAACCCCATAACTGCTGCCTTTTCCCTGTCTGTATTTTGATCATTGACTCGATCGATTTTATTGTTTTATACCTAGGTATATTGCTTGTAAAGCTTTTTTACGATTTCTTTGGTAATAATTTATATGACAACGTTTGCCGTGTCAATAGATGACACGGCAAATCTAATAGGTTACCAGTAAAATGTTAAACCTAACTTACCATGAATAAATGTTAACATATATATCTATAGGGTCTCTTCATATTCCTTCTACCAAAATATTACTCATATTGAATCTACATTTTTAATTGAGGAAAAGTTAACACGGTTATCTTTGCTTATCTTTGTGCGATATCTTTATACATTACAAATATTATGCATGTATCTCATTTTTTAGTACTCGTAATGATATGTAACTGTTATGTAGTGTAGTTTGTTAAGAATTCGTGAAGAACACTTAAAAAACTGAATTCAGTTTTTTTTTTTCAATTTACAAGTGCACAAGTAAAACAAGACCTGTGATTATATACGAGTGTTGTGGAATCTTTTCTATAGTAAAGTTTTTGGTGCGTGTCTTCTTTTTATAATAAAAATATTAATTAGGTATTAATACTGTAAAACACTAGGAAAAGTGGCGATGGTGAAAAGCACTTAAAAAATTGAAAGCTGAACAATTTTTTGTCAAGTGACCTCAGTGCACAACCAAAATAATATAACAGTGTTGTGATAAACTGTGATAAACTTTGATATAACAGTGTTGTGGAATCTTTTCAATAGTAAAGTTTTTGGTTTAAATCTCCATTTTAATTTACTGAAAATCAGAAAAACATTACATATTCGGTTTTTACACCTCGGCAGGCCTCTCTCCCTGCACTTAGTCAATCAAGTCAACATTCATTTAGCACTTATGGAAACTGCATTCTTAGCGGCTATCGTCTGACCTCCCAACGCCGCCGAGAGGAAAATCTGCACTGAAGCTTCGTCCGTTATTTATCAGGTGCTCCGACTTAGAAGTGAAGTTGACTTAGACCTCAACGATGTTAGCAGGGTCCTTGTAGATCCTTTTAACTCTTGGATTAACCATTAATTTATTGTCTAGAGATATCATTCACTCGCTCCTGGAGATGGGCGCGTCCCCATGTACTGTGGACAAGAAGGGGGCAACTCCCCTACACTTGGCCGCATTCAAGGGTGACGCGGATGCGGTCGCCATGCTCCTTGACCATCACAACCCACCGGTCAACGTCGATCAGTTGGTGAGTCAAAATATTTTAAAATTGCATGTGGGAATATAATGTTGTATCCTTCTTATTTGAGTAGCATAAAGTATATTTTTTGTTCGTTATGTATGTAGGTACAACTTTGTAACGTCATCAAGACCATTGTATATAAAAGGCCGGCAGACATGTTGAACAAACGTCAGAAAATTCAAAGTTCGCACATGAGCATTATACGGATCAATAAAGAAAAATGGAAGAACTGATCAACGAATGACGCGAGCCCTAAGATGACGATTTTATGAGTTGTAATAATAGTTTCTCCAGCATCTGCCTAGAGACTTAGTCCAACATTATTTCGTCTAGAATCTTATCACTACTTTACGCTGTTTGCTTATTCAAATTATCTTTTTCTTTGTTATCATAATTAATACGTAATACATATAAACGAATTTAGATAGATGACTCAGATATTCAGATAATTATCTAACTCAGGTTAGTTAGTTCATATTGTACTTGGTGCAAGTCTATGTATCTTTTTTCAACGTTCTGAAAGCGGCAAAATACTTAATGTGGAATCCATTCAGTCTCGCACATTCGCGAGTAAATATACTAAAAAATGTTCCTAAACTTTATAACAAAAGTTACTTTACAAAGTTCGGGGAATTTATTTTAACTTCCTATTGTACCTAATAGACAAGCGGGGGTTTTATGAACCAGTCCCTGGACTACCTAGAACCGGTATTGCGAATATTTGCAAGGCCATCGACATTTTACGAGACAAAATGCCGATGTAAGATATGGTTTACCTCCTGTATTAAGTAACGTATTATATTACTATTTAGCAGTTTGCCAACTTGGGTTGAACTGCGTTATTTGAGGGATATATTCTATTATTGGTGTCAAATCAAGGTCTTCGCATGGTCTTGGAAATCCATAGTCTCATATAATGGATGCCCAAAGCCGGAAGTAAAAGTAAGAAGTAAAAGCCGCTAAGCGGATCTAGGATTCCGAGATGAGAGCCTGATGGAACCGGGTCTAATACAAAGATGATAATGACGAAATGGGCGAAATGGACGAAATGGACGAAAAGGCAGGCAAAAGTTGAGAGAATGAGAAGAAGGAAACGATTATAGCATTAAATGTGTGTTTATCTGTTCTTACAAGCAGCAAAAGAGCTTCAATTATACTTAAATTGACCATCGTTTTTGTCCCAGACACATGACGGTGACTCGGCGCTCCTGATTGCTGCTCAGTTCGGCTTTGCAAACGTGGTGTCGCAGCTGGTAGCAAAAGGTGCCGATGTCACCGTGAAGAATATCAATGGAGACAGCGCATTGGATCTGGCTGCGCATTACGGAAAGTGAGTTCTTGAATTGTTATTTCTTTAGATTCGTTTTCTGTACGCGTAGATATTACCAAAGAAGTAGGGCAGTAGTATTTTACGCCACTTTGTGATACCAGACTCCAAAAAATTAGCAGTTCTTTCCAGGGTAACTGTATACGCTTTTTTAACAAGCTCCCTAAGGAAATTAGGGATTTACCTATAAATAAATTTAAAAATGTAGTTAAGAGGAAATTGTGCCAAAAGGGCTATTATAAAATACAAGAATATTTAGATGATAAACTAGCTTGGAAATGAGCTGTTCACTCATGCATGCTTCTCAAACAAATTATTGTATTTAGACTAAGTAGACTAAGCATTATTTGTAAATAGACCAAAAAAAAAAAAGCCCGCTGAGTTTCTTGCCGGAGTCTTCTCAGGCCGGGGCCGCGTTTCGAACCGGTGGTCCATTTGCTAAGCTAGTCTTTAGTACATAATTATATATTTTTGACGTTTTGTAAGTGCCGTTTTAATGGTCTATACAGAATAAATGATTTTTGACTTTGACTTTGACTTTGACTTTTTGTATGTAATCCCGCTTTATCGGACATATTAATCGACTCTGTGTTACTGCCGCTGGCAACTTTCAAACAAAAAAACGTAGTAACACTGCCTGTCCTGGGATCGAACTTCATGATATCGGATATCAGGACTTCATGATATCACGGAAACATAATAACGGAACTGCCTATTATAAAACTGTAATATTGGTTTGTTTTATACAATAAAACGACTGAACCCTTTAATTAGCTTTTTAATTTATAATACCAACGATGTTACCAAGAATTTTGTTCGATTCGGTCGTCCGAACTTTACGCGTTCAGGCTTCTAGATAAGTTTCATGGTCGACACGAATAGTTCCAACTTATACCTTACTTGCTTTGAGAAAGTTTTGTGTATAAAACTTAATTCTGTTTGAAAGAGAGTCTCAAATTATTATGCTAGCAGTGGTGCTTTTGAATATATTTCTGAAGCATCAGTGCTATAATTTGTAATAAGTTTTTGAGTTTATCTTCTGGATTTTGTAATGTACTAGCGGCTCCGGGTTCTACAAAGACTTTTGCGGTGGTCTTCGAGGAACTACTGTATATGCAAACTCAATACCTTAGTAATAGGATTTCTCTTTTAAATGTGGTGCCGAATGTGAACCACCAAACAAGTCTGATTATATATCAATCAATTAGTCCACTGCTAGATATAGTCTCTCCAAATTGCACCATTTTTCCGTCGTCACGCGTCAGTTCATCTGGCTAGAGGATCCGTCTTCCGTTTGCCTTCTCGCGGTCTCAACCTTGGACTCGTTTACTCAATTATATTTATATACTAATCATTAATTATTTGTTTCATTTCTTAGGTTGTCGGTAGTGAGGCACTTACTCCATGTCAGGCCTCAGTTAGTGGACCAGTACATGCACAGAGCTGAGTGCTTCACTTCTACGCCATTGCATCGGGCCAGTATGAATGGAAGGAAGTAAGTATACATATTACAATAAAATCTAGAAAACGAACTAATTGTTTGTATGTTGGTTACATTGTTAAAATGCTGTCAAAAACGTCACTTATGTCAGCTAATAAATGAAGTACTATAATTTATATAACCACCGCCCGCGTGGATGTTGGTTATCGCGACCAAACGTAGCCTATCTAACTCAGAATAACTCTGATGTATATTAATGTAAGGTTTCATTAAAATCCATTCAGTAGTTTTTACGTGAAAGAGTAACAAACATTCTCACATACTTACAAACTTTCGCGTTTATAATATTAGTAGGATATTACCATAAAGATTGGTTCTTTCAAACGGGTTGCCATATGTACAGCACAGTGCCGCCTCTATTATTTTCTTCTCTTTTTTGCCAAGCTGTTGAGAATATTTTGTCTGACTCGGAAAACAATCTTAGTACAAACTACATCGTGCATTTCAATTGCACTCATCACAAGTACACTTGTATGTACCAGATTTATTACGCTACCGATGCAGACTATTATTTATGAAGATTATACCTATTGAATCGTATTGTCATCCGTGACTAACTAACTGTCTCTAACACAATAACAACTAAACCATACCTATTTTTTCATACTTAAGTTTCATGGTGGCAGAAACATTGCAGATACATTTCATCGTAATACATACCTACTGCTTACGCTTATCGTAATTACGATTTGTGGCCAAGTGTGGACCAGGCTTCAATATTATTGATAGTAGGTAGGCTAGGTATCTATAGGTGCATCAATATTTCTAAATGAAACAATGCGAGAGGAAAACAACAAGTAAATTGTGTCAAATCAATAACATTATGATATCATTCGTGAAATTCCCATTAGTTTATTCTTATTCTTAATTCTTTATTGCACACACACAATACAGATGTAAAACATAATAACAATTAAAGAAGCATGTACAAAGGCGAGCTTAACTCAATATGAGTTCTCTCCCAGCAAACCTTCGAGTAGCAGAGAAGAAGGTATATTGTAATGAGGGGGATGTGAAGTGTACAAAAAGAAAGAAAAAAAAAAAAAAAAACAGACAGTAAAGAAAAAAAAAAAAAAGCGTACCTAAACAGGTACCTACTCTATCTACATAATATATATATATATATACATAGCATACATAATATTCATACATACATACACCTACACATACACGTACAATATATACATATTATATACCTACATATATATCATACACATACATAAACATACACATATATAGATAGGTACATAAATATAATAAATAGACTACATTATCGTGATAGAAAATATTCCCTAGTTCTTCTCCTGAATTTGTCCAAAGTATTACTACTGCGAATAGTGTGAGGTAGTGAGTTCCAAAGCCGTACAGCTTGCACTGTGAAGGATCCATCATAGCAGCTGGTACTATGTGCAGGTGTGCGAAGTAGAAGAGAGGAAGAAAGACGACAGGGCTTGCCCCTGGGCACAAGATACTCAAAGCGTTCGCGCAAGTAAGTGGGAGCATTAGGATTATGAAGTATAGTATAGAGAAGAGTTAAGATATGAAGGTTACGGCGCTGCCGAATAGGGAGCCAGTTCAGTTTTTTACGAAATTCAGTGACATGATCGTATTTACGAAGACCAAACACAAAGCGGATTCCCAAGTTCTGCAAGCGCTCAAGTTTGTTCAGCAGTTCCTCCGATGCATCGAGAAAGCAGACATCAGCATAGTCTAATAGCGAGAGAAGAAGAGATTGAGCAAGAGTAACTTTAGTCTGAAGAGGTAGGAGTTTCTGGAGACGTTTGAGTGATTGAAATGAGCAGTACACCCTTCTACTTACGTCCGCGATGTGAACATCCCAGGCAAGCGTGGAGTCGATGTGCACGCCTAAATTTTTTGCACTTTTAGAGTAGTTAATGGTTACCGAATCATACGTTACTGGAGGCAGAGCATCGTGATCCAGGAGGCGGAGCATGTATCTACCACCAACAATGATTGCCTGAGATTTTTTTGGGTTGACCAGCAGTCCGAAGGATTGGGCCCATGCGTTGATGTTATCAAGGTCATTGTTGATGGCAGCCACAGCCCCAGTCAGTTCATCAGCTTTGAAATGCCGGTAAATCTGCAAATCGTCTGCATAGAGGTGATAATGCGAGGTAAGGACCTTGGTGACGGCGTTTATGAAGACCGAGAAGAGAAGAGGAGAAAGGACGCCGCCCTGAGGAACGCCTGCTAGTAAGTCACACCAATCGGAGGAAGCGTCATTCACTCTAACAGATTGTGAGCGTCCCTGGAGATAAGATTTAAACCAATTAGTTGCAGTGGCAGAAACATTGATGGATGTTAAGATACTTAAGAGAATGTCAAAATCAACCGAGTTGAAGGCACTGCTGAAATCCAATAAGACCAAAACTGTCAGTTGTTTGTTCTCCATGGCCATTCTTATGTCATCTGTTATTTTGACTAGAGTTGTTACAGTACTATGGCCACGGCGAAAGCCAGATTGGAAAGGACTCAGCAGGCCATTAGAGGAGAGGTAATGTGACAGTTGGTCGTGAACAATACTCTCGAGTACCTTCGACAAGATGGGAAGGATTGAAATGGGGCGAAATTGGGAGTGTGTTGTAGGATTGGATACTTTGGGTAGGGGTAAAACAGAAGCTTTCTTCCATGATGAAGGAAAACAGTTAGAATATAAGGAGTAATTTATAATATGGGTAAGGATAGGAAGAATCAGATCTATGATGGGAAGAATCATTTGAAGTTGAAGGCCGTCGTTACCAACTGCCCTTGTGGATATAGACTTTATACGTTTCTTTATATCCGCCTCTGTTGCCGGGTGAAATGAGAATGAAGTATTTGACGGTAGTGGAAGAGAAGAAAGTAAATTTAGAGTAGAAGACTTAACATCACTAGGAATTGTAGTTGGAGGTGCAGAGAAGTGGACGTTTAAAGCATTCAGGTCAATATCAGTAAGGTTGTCGTGGGCAACCTTACCAATGCCTAAGGATTTTAGGAACTGCCATTGCTGGGAGGTATTAAGATTGTCAATTGACTTGTGAATGTGGTCTCGTCTCGCATCCCTACACATACGATTGCAGCGATTACGCAGCTTCTTGTACAAGTTCAGCCCCTCCTCAGACGGGCACTTCACATATTTACGCTTGGCCTTATCTCGCCTTGACATAATGTTTTTGATAGTTGGAGATAGCCATGGCGCAGGTCGATGCCTAACTCTTACCCTTTTAAGAGGAGCATGTACATCATATATAGACAACAGTTTTTTGGTAAAGATAGATACCTTCTCATCCAGATCATCACAGTCGTACACAGACGACCAGTCAGCACTATCCACATCACCCCCCAAACGCTCCAGGTCAATGTCTTTAAAATTGCGAAGAAGTAGAAATTTACTCTTGTGTTTCGGAGGACGGAGTTTATAGGAGAGGTATAAAAGATCGTGGTATGAAAAGGGAGCAGACAACTGTCCATGCGTGGCCACCTTGTCAGGGTTAGAGACTAGAATAAGGTCCAGTAACGAGGGCTGAGTATTGGGAACCTTATGTGTGGCTTTTAGGGGAAGAATGTGCATGTCCACAGAAGAGACAAGGGAGCAGAGTTTACGGCTGCGTGAATCATTTTTTAGGAGACAGGTATTGAAGTCCCCGAGGATTATTCTGTGCTCATATGCTGATGAAAAATTTTCAAGCTGTATTTCAAAGGCAGAGAAATAATCGATGTTGCTAACAGGGCTGTAATATACACCCAGTAGTGTTTTGGTATGCTTAAAATCTATTTCAATAAAAAGATGTTCTGTGAAGTTTGAGTATACACCCGGAGACTGATCAACAACCTTATGAGGAATATCCCCTCGAAGATATACAGCAACCCCGCCGCAACCCTTACCAGTTCTGTCAACACGCACAAGCTTAAACCCTGGTAGAGAGTACTGGGTGGAAGGGAGTGGAGGCTTAAGAAAAGATTCAGAGACAAGGACAGCATGAACGCAGTCAGAATTGAAAGAAGCCAGAAGATCAGAATAGTGTGCGGGAATGCTTTGAGCATTTATGTGGACAACATTAAAATAATAAGGAAAGGCTGTAAAAATGGAGGACAGTTCATTACAGAGCTGAACAGCAATGTTGTTACCAGATGCACTGGTAAAACTATCACTAGACGCAACCGAAGAAGAACAAGACGCAAAACTATCATCTGAGTCTGAAATATCACTTGAATCTCCTTTGACAGACATACAAAAATAAATAAATAAATAATAATAATTAATATCTAAATCTAAACAATATATAAATTAATTATACGATATATAAAAAATTATAATAATTCGTTTAAGTCTACTCATAACCAATCCTCTATGCACTCGCTAGTTGCATGCACAATTTAGCACAAGTAAAGACTACGCAAAAACACTAATACTCAAACATATACATTTGACGTTTCCAAACGAATGACTCTATTGACAATTTGACAGTTTGAGCGTCAATTACGTCAAAGTCTAACACAATACAAACTAAATACAATACAAAGCAAAGCAAAGATTTTTGTGCAACTGACCGCCAATTTAAATAAGAAAACAACACAACAAACAAACAAAAAGCAATAAGTATGAGCCAAATTCATTGTTTTATCTACTTGCGCGGTTTCCTCTGTGAAGCTGAGCCCGAACTGGTAGATGTCGATTCACCCACGGGATAATGCACTAGGAGTTGATGCAGTTCAGCCGCCGACTCGATCCTATGCCGCGAGTTATCCGGGACTTGGACAATTATCTTGCCATCGGAAGTCCAACACTGTCTCACGCCATAATGCTTCCGAGCGGACACAAATATGTCATGTCTGGGCTTTGTGAGGAACTCAGATATAGTTAGACCAGTGCCTTTGAGTTTAGCTTTGTTTCGCCATACCTCGCTGCGAGTCGCGCGATTTTCAAACCTCACTAACAGGGGACGAGGCTTGCTAGTGTCACTCCCAAGCCGATGGCAGACAGCAATGTCTTTAGCTGTGACACTTACAACATTCATTTTGCCCGAGAACACTTTGATGACGACGCCCCTGAGATCTGCCGTATTTTCCTCAAGACCATGCAGAAGAAGAACTTTAGCTCTTGATGCCATCTCATGCCGGTCCAAGCCCTTCACTAGCAACTCCATCTGGGATTTCAGGGCACCCAAAGTCTTCCATACGAGGCCCTTAAAATCAGTAAAATCACGAGAGATGCTTGCTATACTCTTGTGAATTGCGGACTCACCCCCAGCATTCTTCAAGTCATCTTCGTACTGTGCCATGCGTCTTGTGAAAGTGGCTGACAGTTCCTCCATGCAATTAAACAAGTTGGTGTACAGGTCCATATTTGTTTGTTCAAATTGTAGTGCAGTTGAGCAGTGATAAATTAGATTTATTATGTGAGAGGGTGCGATAGAGGATACTGAAGGTTTTTAAGTATTATGTTTCATTAAATGGTAAGTAAATATATTATTTAAACTAAAAATATACAAGAGCTTTTTTAAAAGGTTTTGACACTTCGACAGCTACCCTAGCGATAGCTGCCTTGTTTGGATAGTTAGTTTGTTTATTACTCAATCACAAAACTGCTGGACGCATGCAGGTGAAATTTGGCACACAGATAGGTACTTTGACGTAAAGAAACTTATTTTTTTTCAAGTTATTTAAAATCGGCAAAGTGTATAATGTCAGCCGGCAGTCGCTTCAGTAATAGGGTTGTAGAAAAGTTCGGAAGGATATGCTTTGTAGGCAACAGACATTGGGATCGTGCTTTCCCAGCCAATCCTGCTCATATCATGCTGTGAAAAGCACAGCTTTACCTATTAAACTTTGAAGAAAAAAGTAGTAGTTGCACTCTAACAGGTGTCAGTTTTCACCTAAGAGCCCCTTCACACTAGCTTTCGTTCTCTATGCCAATTTTACCCTCTCTCGACGTATAAATGTCCTTAGTTATATAATTTATCATAGCATGTCAATCTGTAGTCGTGTACTGCGACAATTGCTCCATATTCATATTCATTCGTTCGTTATAACGCACCAGTAGATCTTCTGTGTTTACATCGAGCTTATATTAAAAACATGGATGCGGTACTTTTGTGTGTACTGATATGCACAATTTTGAATAGAGATACATAACTCCCAACTTCCTTTGTATGAAACTTCTGTTAAGTGCCAGATATTTTCATCATAGATAGTTTTTACCGGAATAACGCGCCCTGGAAACGACTAGCACTCGGTAACTCAGAGTCTAGCCGGCCAATCTTCTCAACACAATGATTCCTCAAAATGCGACTGCAACTTATTGGAGATAGTTCAATTCTCATCGCTTGTTCGTCCAGTAGAATTTCTAGTTTAAAACCATCTAAGAACAATGGGCAAATTAAAAGCCCGATTTTTTTAACGTAAAATACTCGTGTATAACTTTATAAATAAATAAATAAATAAATAAATAAATATTCTACAACATTCTACACAACGCTATCTAGACCCATGGTAAGCTTAATTAGCTTGTGTTATGGAATCTAGAATGCGGATATACATAGGTAAGTACTTAGATACTTTTTTTTTGTAAATACATACATATTATACATAGAAACACCCAGACCAATGCAAATATTTACATTCATGCATACAAATATTGGCACTGAGCGGGGATCGAACCCGCGCCTCCTGCGTAGCAGCCGCGTTCACTACCGCTACGCCACACGTTTGCTTTACTATTAGAACTATCGTAATATTTACCATGTATTGTTTCGAAGCGCCGAAATGTCGGATACTCGAAACAATACATGGTAAATATCCCGATAGTTCTAATACTAACGTTTACTTGTTGTATTTCTCAACGATAACGTATAATGACGTACAGACCTACCGCATCCATGTATTACAAGTGTCTAAACTCCATGTATAGGAGTGTGTCAATTTTCCGCGTGCCCTGTCGAAGGGTTAAATTGGCAGCGTGTAGCGAACGCTCCCCGTCTTGTGACTGCTGATTTGTCAGCCCTAACGCCCAAGTCATAAGAGTGTGCCGATTTCACAACAGGTCTAAAACTATGTGTAATTATATCTTATTAGTTAATAATCATTATAAATATGACAGTTTGTGAACATTTTTAAATCTCAACTACTCAATCACACTCAAACCTTGGACCGATCTGCTTTTTATCCCTAGAACATCATCTGGAAATTGGTGGCACTAGTACACAAAACTACGACTTCATTTATTTATTTGAAGTGTAAAATTGTGAATTGTGAAATATTTGTGTACATAATAGTATCTGATCTACATTATACAGAGCTTGTGTATTCTTTGAACCATTTAGTGACTGGGGAGTCAACATGAACAATTGTTTAACGGCTAGAATGTGCAGGGGTCAAAATGTAATGGATTCTGGGCCTCGATTCTGCTAAAGCACAACCACTGACACACCACAGAGACTGCGAGAAAATTCCATTTAATTTTAGCCTTTAAAGCAATGCATCTAAAGTTTAAAATTAAATGGCTTTTTGTAGAGTGAACGAAAGCGTGTAATGAAAACATTGTCATTTAATTTTGGACTTCATAGCAATAAAGTCTAAAATTTAATGCCAATTTCTGCAGAGACTGTGGCACGACAGTGGTTTTACTTTAGCAGAATCGGGGGCCTGTTTTCAGTATCACTTGTTATTACCAAATAGAGATTGGTTACTTTTTAATATTTTTATCTGTATAGCACTTACTTACTTACTTAGTTACTTAACAAATACAATTTTTAAATAGTCATTATGATTGCAATGTAAATGTAAGCAGTGATAATTTTGTCGTACAGTGATTACTGAGTCGTCTTATCATTGGAGACAGACTGAGGTTCAAGTATTTTCCTTAATCACACTCTTCTGACTTTTTTTAGTTAATATATTTTATAGTTAAATCAAAGTAAGGAAGTTTGCAGAACTAAGAGTTTTTCATAATGTTAGGACGGATACCCGTGTCTAGCTGACCCCGCTAACTTTGTACTGTAACAGTCCATTCTTTTTTTTTTTTTTCTCTCCGTAAGGACCATCCTCGTACTTCAAGGAATGTTCTAAAAAAAGAATTAGCGATATCGGTTCACCTGTTCTCGAGATTTGCGCTTAGCAACACATTCAGCGATTCATTTTTATGTTATAGAATAATCGCTTTCGCTTAACACATGGAACATCTTACTATTCGTCCTATTAACTGACTTTTCTATATATCTTCATTCTAATTAATATGATTTTTGTTTGAATTTAATTGTTTTTATTGTTTTTAATCTATACTAAAATTATAAAGAGGAAAATTTATATTATAAAAAGGAAAGATTTGTATTTTTGTATGTAACGAATAAACTTAAAAACTAGTGCACCAAAAATTTACCGCTATTAAAAAGCTCCATTATCAACACAGGTATCAACATAGCCTATCATCACGATACTATCAGTACCTAATAAACGGGATCAGAATTACTAGAAGCAGAACAACAACAGATAATGTTATAGAATATCTTGATTGCCAGTTCACTTTTGATAGAGAACCCAACTTTATCTAATTTCGAGCACCACATGGGTTCATCAGAATTTGGGTAAAATGTGTTAAATAAGTAAGTAATGTATTGTTAATTTTGTGAAAATTTATTTGAAAAAATAAAGGCAACATCGTGATTTTGGGATGTGCAATTTATTTTTTAATCCAGCAGCCTCCAATTTAGATCGATAACAATAAAAATCAGACTATTGTACAGAAACCCACAAATGTTGGCGTTCCCTGATTCGTTAGTCACATGAATATGAATGATTCAATTGGGTTATGAATGTTCAACATCATGTATTGTTTGCGACTCTGGTTCTGACTCAGTAGCAATGTAGGCATGTTACAATAGATCGGGATATTTTTTCAGTTTCTGGCGTACCTGGACGTAATAATATTTATTTATTTCATCATCAATAAACTTTTACAAAAAAATATATTGTTGAGGACTTCTTTTAAGTTTAAAGATACCTATGGCAGAAGACCTCACTCTTTTTTTTTATACCACTTAGGTGGCTGACAAGCACACGGCCCACCTGATGGAAAGTGATTACCGTGACCTATGGACGTATGCAACACCAGGGGCGTCACACTCGTGCTGCCTACCCTGAAGAAACCTTTTAATGCCCTTCTTGAAGAACCCCATATTGTAGTCGCTTGGCAAAACCATCGCGGGGAGTTCATTCCACAGCTTGAGTGTGCGAGGGATGAAGTTCCTTTCATACCGCACAGTGCGCACCATTTCCGGTCGCAATGTGTGAGGATGAATTCCCCGCCTATACATACATCTTATGATTATATGATTGTAGTTTGAAGGAACGAAAGGAAGAAGTTTGAGGTCGTTAGAACAATCTTACGTTCCTAGAATTCAGCTATGATGGATGTCTCTGGAACTCTGGATGTTAAAGTACTTAGTCAATTCGGGTTAGTCGCGATTCCCTCTGATTTTTTTGCCTTACGATAGCGTGCAAGATGCTATTTTAAAACCAAACATTTTTGGGAAGAATAAAATAACGGGGGGAATCGCGACTAATAAAATCTATGATCATCATTTTAGCGTTGTTTCTGCTTGTTGCACCGGTGGCTTTCACCTGGCCCCTGGACCATTTAGGTACTCCTTTTCCTTTTTATTTTCTTCTACGGTTTTTAAGCGACTGCCGTCTAACCCCCTAACTGAAATCTATGTGTAGACGGCAAAGGAGATAAGTACACACCTTTACAAACAACTTTATAACAAAAACTATACAGGGTACCTAATCACTCTGTATACATATCTCTGTTGCCGTGCGTACGTAATATAAAGGCGAAACAATATAAAAAAATATATAAACATCCGAAATGAAAACCTCCTCCTTGTTTAGAAGTCGGTTAAAATTGAAATTTAACGGAAATAAATTACAATAAATTGCAATAAATAAATTATAAGGTCAATACCCCCTATTCGGTTCGTCCTACGATGCGTTCAGGCCTGTACCCGGGTACCGGGCAAAGGTGCCCATCACGTTGGCAGCGTGGCCCATGGCAAAAAGATGGATTTTAACAAATATGTTTTTGTTCTAGGGACGTAGTAGTGGCCCTAATAGAGGCCGGTATGGACCCCAACGTGAAGACAGCGAATGGTACTCCCCTACACGAAGCAGCGCGTTACGGCAAGGCCTCAGTAGTACGAGTGCTACTAACCAAAGGCGCGGATCTGCGCGCTATGGACTCGAGGAAAAAGACTGTTTACGACCTTCTCGCCGAGTACCCTGAAGAGGCCCTTAGGAAAGTTAGAAAAGTCATACGAGGTATGTATACGATAGTAAAAGAACGTTTGTTGTGGAAAGTTTAAACCTGATCTGCACTTATACAGGGTGTATTTTTGAAACGGGGCAGTAAGGGCAAGTACCTTAACCGTTGTAGTTACAGCAAAACGTTCTTAGGAGACCTTCCCTAATTTTTTGAGATATTTCGAACTGCATTCACAGATTTTGCAAAAATCTTACAGTTAGCAAAAAAAAATGCATAAATTCAAATTTTTTTTTATAAGCATTTATGTATACCCGTGTTCAACCATGAAGTGAACACATAGATGACTATTATGGCTATATTGACTGTAACGGCTGTCTACGTGTAGAAGGACCCTTAAGATGGGTACACCTGCTGATTGACAGATGAGAACCTGAGGCCCTGGCTCCGGATTAACTCTTGGCTTTGAAAAGGAGTTGAAGGAGTAGCTTTGGATGCATTGTGATAAGATGTAATAAAAATTAGTTGAATATGTTTAATGAGGATCAACTTAGGTACTGGTGCTTTATATTTGACCTCAATAAAGTTTACAGTTTTGGCAATACCGAAATGATTCATTCAGTGTTGTAAGCGTTCTTAAGCACCTCCCACTTGGTGTATAAAAAATGTTGTTTTTATCAACAGAGTATGTCACCAACGCAGCAACCTATGATAGTGAAAATGAAGACCTTCCGCCATTCCCAGTTCCAGAATATCCAAGTCCCATACCGATGTGAGTTGTATTACCAAGCTAATAGTAATAGCAGTCTACTTCTGTACCCCTAGTACGACGTTGAGATCTACTGAAATTGAGGGCATAATAATGACTCACTATTTCGGTAAATCTCAATTTCCAAAGAGCTAGTACTAACTCTTGAAAAATAAATCAATCAGCTGAAATAACTGGGCCTATATGAATATATCGTTCAGTCAATTTTCAAATTTCGAACTAGGGGTACACAAATTGGAAACTGAGTGTAATTTAAAAAAAAAAAAATTGAATAAAGAAGTTTCATTTACAGTTTTACCAGCGGAAAACATTGGCAAGTGTTGCAACGTAAATAAATTTTGAATTTATAAAATTTTTTTGACTCTTCCTAATTTTAATTGAGAAATAGAAAACCATAAATGACGCTACACTATGAACTTTCAGATTTTTTTTAAATACGTTATATTACTCAAAGATTTCTAATCCATTGATTATAAAAGTATTTCATTCAAAAAAATATTTGATGTGTGAACTTCTTTGTTTGATACTTTGTGAATTTAAAGATGAATTAGCCATAAATAAGAAATAATATAGGAGGACTAGTGCATGATGGAGTGCCTTTAGATTTATAAGGATGCCAGTCCTCATTGTACCCGACTCTATTTTCATTAATATGCTGCGTACACACCAATAAGCAATATATAAACGTAGATCATACGAGGTCGCAAGCGAACACAAACGCACCAGCAGCAGGCCGTAGTCTCCTCACAATTGTGGCCTGTCGGTAACTACATTAAAATTTGGAATTATCAGGCGTTTATGCGAACATAAACTATTTCCGACGAATTTTATCGTGATTCGCACGTAATAACTCGTTTACTAAATGGGGACATAAAAATCAAACGCGAGCAAACCTTCAGTGGTTTTACTGATAAAGTTCATTTGTTTTCGTTCGCCGTCGCACTTTGGGTATGTACCCAGCATTATAAGCTTATTGGTTGATATGCCAGGTCCTCCTATCTTAAAAAATCTAGTATTAAACGTACACGGAGCGCTAAGGATTGCTTAACCTAATCAATAACACAGATTTTGATCATAATGAAGTACTTTTAGAGAAATAGCAGTAGCCTTCATTTGGGTACTGGATAAGAAAAAGTAGGTGATACATGGCGTTTCAAAGTAGAACATTGTATACATCTCGCTTCTATCTCACTTTGCCATTATGACCGATCTCCATTAGTGAGAATAGAGACGATATACCTACATTTATCGTTGGAACGTTTTCACATTATCCGATCCGATATCGGTGTCGGATGCCGATCCGATATCTGATATCGAAGTAAAATTTATGAAATAGGTACAGTCAGCATCAGATTGATCTTCACTAGCAAAGTACTCGAATATCATACCATGGCATTAAGATCTTTTTGAGTACTTTCGTAGTTAAAATCAATCTGATACTGACTGTATCTGTCTTTCATGTTGTCCGGCCTGGTATCGGATATCGGAGCCGATACAGCTGTGTTGTCAGCTATGGGCTATCAGCTATCGTCTTCCGACACCGATATCGAATCGGATAGTGTGAAAACGCTCTCATGTTCTATGTCTAATCTATGCTCCGTCTGCGTTTAATAGTAGATGTTTATTATGAATACATTACAAATCATTTAAAAGTCATCAAGCAATTTCCATTGTGTGGTGATGGGTATCCATTGTTCTTAGTGTTGATAGACGCATAATTTTCACCACTTACAACATGGTGGTTCAGGTTTATTGTATTTGGAGCCTTTCGAGTTATTTACTAAAAACAATCGGAATGTTGTATTTCATTTTTTTTTAATGTCTTAAAGTAACAAAAATATAATATTACTTCTGTTGTGTAATTCTTTAAGCATTCAGCGTCTAGCGCAGCGCTGCGACAACCCTGATACACATTCATTGGTCGAACTGGGTGACGTCACTGGAGATCGACCAATGACAATCATTATCAAGGTCGGTCGCAGCGCTGCGCTCAACGCTGAATACTTAGAGAATTGCTTATAAAATATTGTTTATAAAATAATCCTCCAATGTTAGGCAAGTCTTTATAAAGGTGCTACATGCTTAAGTATTCTTAACTTCTTCATGTCATCATTATCAACTGAAATGCATTGAAGGCATATTCCAACCCACTACCTTTCACATTTTTGTCTTTTTCAATTTTTTTTTACAGAACAAATCACCTTCAAATACTACTTAAAATAAAATTATATTTCTGTCTCTGTGCTCATGATTCCCTTAGTTTAATAAACAAAGTTGGTTGTAGCAATATTGTATTGCGCTATATAGAGCCCTTTCATGTCAAAGTTAACACTGTAAAATGATTTTTGGTTGAACAAATTATGCGTCTATGAATCACTCATATTATATTCTTCTATTTCTATGGGCTGGATTTCTTTTTAACGTACTAATACGCACGTTTTCCTTTACACAAATCTGTCTGTTGATATGCAAAGGCCATTCTAGATACGTTAAAATAAATTTCCTTTGCAAATGTAGGTGGAAATTCAAAGGCGGGAACACTGCCTCAAAACATTCGCTTTTAATTGGAGAGGATCGTGTCAATTACTACACGCGACGTGTCTTCTTTGAACTTTGATTGCTATCTTTGAAGCTCTTTTCGTATTTAGAACGTCTTTTTTTAAAAATTAATTTGCTTTAGACTCGTATAGGCACACGTCTTTCATATAAAAGTAACTCAGAGGAGCAGAGAATATACCTAGAAGTAACGTATAATTAAAAATTGAAATAATTAAAAACCTATAACTAAAACGCATTTTTTAAGACGAGTAGTGCCGTACAGTATTGGTGGAGCACGAACCTGTCGTTCGTTCGTTGACCAGTGTATTACAGAATAGAATGACGAATGTATGGGATTTGACGTTTATGACATAACTAGCTGACGCGGCGAACTTCGTACCGCCATATTTTCTGATCCCGTTTCCGCTGCATATCTCTAAATTTATCAGTGTTTCTCTACAATATTATGCATGTATTATACATATAAACCTTCCTCTTGAATCACTCTATCTATTAAAAAAAATCGCTTCAGAATCCGTTGCGTAGTTTTGAAGATTTAAGCATACATAGTGACGGACAGACAGCGACTGCGACTTTGTTTTATAATAATTATGTAGTGATAGTGAAGTGATGTTGACGACTCTCATATACGTCAATTCCCATTCGTCATTCTATTGTACAGGCCAACGAAATGCCACTTGTCTATGCTGGCCGTACTTAAATTTCATAATATTCTTTGAGTTTATATTTGAAATGTTAAATTGGGCTCGCTATTAAAAAGTTCTTTCTCCATGATTGAATTATGAAAACTAAAATATGTAATTCAATTCAATAGAATGTCCGTATTACCAATGGTAACTTGAAATAATTTCATGTTACCATTGGTAATACGGTGTTGTTTTACCAACTTAATATAAAAAAGACACTTCGTGTAGAGATAAATAACGTGGTTTTAATTTATCTTCCTCTGCATATTTATTCGTTTACGGAAGATGGCCGCGTCGTTAAAAGACCACCTAGACTTTAGAAGAATAACTTGCAAACAAAACTTTGAATGCAGGTTGCCTCATTAAAATCTTCCGTACCTTTGATTTTTTCGCAAACGGCCAGGTGAGACGTCTGCGTGACACGAGAAAAATATCTCTGCCATCGTCCTTTGATGATGAAATAAATGCTCAAGGACGAGCACTTTAACTTTAGTGAAAATGGACGCTAGATATTAAAACCTTTTGATAACTTCAAAGTACGCCCCGGCATTATAGTGTTTTAGATATTCTTGTGTTGGAATTCTTATGTTTTATTTCTTATTTCGACATTGAAACACAAGTTCACCTATTTCAATTTCCAGATTCACCTATTCCAGTAAACTTAGCCCTAAGCAGCCTCCTAAAACACCGCTTTGCACTAATCCTTCCTTAAATAAGTTAAATGACGAAAAACAAAAAGATACCGTGACTAAATCTGCGTTCCGTATTAAATATCCACCATCACCCAGAAGTCCTGCTAGGTCCCCCGTCGATGACGCACCTGAAGGGGAACGCAGAGGAAGGGCTAACACTTTTCAGGATAAAGCTAGTAGAAATATTACTTTTAAAATTTTGGGGGATTCATTGAAATTCAATGCTACAAATGTAGGTCAGCTATATGATCGTCAAAATCAACTTATATACGAATTGGAAAGAAAACACAATAAGATACTTCCTGCTGATCCTGAGGAAACGCCCTTAAAAAACGAAGAAATTCTCTACGAGAATGTAATAAGTAATACAACACCAGATAATACCTACGACAGGAGGAGATGCAATACCTTAGACACAGCTGATTTAACAGATGGATCTGATACAGGCTCCATGAAAAGGAAACCTAAGCCTCTACCGAAACCTATGAACGCTATAGATGATTTGAAACCTGGTGACGATGATCCCGATTCCATATATATGAATGGTTCTTTTAAAAAAATGCAAGAAGAAATTTATGAAAACGTAACTCACAATTTACCTGATGACGAAAAAGTTAAGAATTCATTTACCGACGAATCAAATACAGTGAATAGTTATATCGATATGGTTGGCTTAAAAAATATTAAAGATCAACGTAGCACCATTAATGTTTGCGGTCATAGTTGTGATAATATACAGACTTATGATGATGTCAGTTACGTGCTGATGGAAGCAAAAAGGTTGCACGAAAAACGCATATCAGATCCGGAATACCTATCGATGAATAGGTTGAAGACTGACAGTGTACATGTTAGGGGTGACGTTGGATGCATATATGGCTCAAAAGATTATTTGTACATCTATGAAATTAATCCTAAAACTGTACGAGGTAATGAACACCCTTTTATTAAAAAGAAAGAAAAAGCTTCTCCGATGCCTTGCTATTGTCATGAAGATCCTAATAAAGACCTAAAAATTATGGACAAGAGTAAACGTTATAAACAGTCTAATGGCAGTCAACTTGTATATTATAGTTGTGAGGATATCTATGTGTCCATGGACCGAGAAGACGTTTATTCATCTTTGTCCAATTTGAAAACTGACGATGTTAATGTTAAACAAATTTTCAAACATGAAGATTATTATCTAAGCGGAGTACACAAACATAAACGAGTTAGTGATGAGAGCCTCGACGATTCTTACCAACAAATGTCGCGGACTCTTGATTCTAGATCACGTAATTTGATTAAGAAAAAGCTTTCCCAAGTGAAACAATTTGTAGTTGATTGGTAATAAACATTTTATGTTTATTATCTATTTCTTTTCTTCTAATAATTTCATGCTTTTGGTGGTGGTGGTTTAATCATATTAACACAAAATCGATATATCATTTATGTTAAGTTACATTTATTTTTATGATTTATTTTATTATTTGTCGCTTTATGTGTTTTACAGGAAAACGTCAGACACCCAGAAAAATACTAACACACACGATAGCTTTTTATCTCCATCTTCATCGTCTCTTAACAAACACCATCCTCAAAGTTTTGTCAAAAAGTTTGCTTCAAAATACTTGGGCCTAAAAGCAAAGTTCAGTTCAGCTCCTAATATTTCTAACAGCTCAGCAGCGGAAGTCGATGTTAAATCTAAACAACCGGATCATAAACATAGCACAAATACGTTACTTATAGGAAATAGTAAATTCTTTAAAATGCTGTCGAAAAAGGAGGAATCCGGTGAAATAGTATGCAACGACGAGTTCGACACTATATCTTTAGACCGATTAGGCTCCTTAAATAGAGATTCAGTCGTTAACAGAAGCAATAGGAGCTGCCCCGGTTTTAAGACTTCGTTACCGAATATTTCTGAGAATAATGAACTTAGTGATTCTCAAGAGTCTATACCTGAATCTGTAGTGATAACTGAATTGGATTGTGATAAAATAAACACTGATACCAATATTAATGAAGCTGTTAACCATAGTACACATTTCAACATTTTTGAACCAAGGGAAACCAGTGATAGCCAATCCGTTATATCTAGGGCATCTACGGAATCAAGACAACTAATTAATGAGTGCTACGAATCATACGAAGTTTCCAAAAGTCCATCGGGAAGTCTCACAAAAATATCTACGCCTATACCTCCACCACGCCCGACAGCACCTGGAGGAAAGAATATGAATGATGATACCATATATGAAAACATTGTTATGGAGGTTAAAATTATACCGAAACCAGCAGCGAGAATTCACATTCCTGTGAAATCAACTGAAGAAGCCCAAAGGCAAACATTGTACGAAAATATTACGGTACTTCAAGAGAAGCAACCCGAACCTCACAAAAGAACGCTAGTTCCACAAAAGTCGAACACTAGTAGTTTGAATGAAAACACCGCATCAATTGACAGTCGTTCATCCACGATGTCATCTGATTCAATGTTTGATGAAACTAATTTAGAAGATATATTATTATCAGAAAAATCAAAGTCTTTCCGACATCGAAATACAACTACGTGTTCTAACACAAAATTACAAATGTCGAGAACACAGTCGTTGGATTCCGACACTTCTGATGTGACCGAAGCAAGTGCTTTAGAAAATGTTGATTGCAGTGGGGATACAGACGAGAAGTCTGTTTATCTGGCGATGACTGGTACCTTGCCAAATAAAAAATCCGACGGATTCGCTAAGAAAAAAGTGCTGTTTAGACATAAAACATTTACAAACATCGAAGTAGATAGGAATTCTGTTAAGGTCAAAGATTTACCTGAATGGAACAATGAGTTTTTGAAGGAAACTTTAGCACACTATCACATAAGAGGAACGGGACACTGTATATATAAAGCGCCTACAGTTGAAGAATTTATTTATATTTTTAACAGAGACACATTATATAGTGGCACACCTCCCTTTACAAAAGTGCCTAACACGAGAAGGGATAGCGAGTTTGAAACAGCTATTTGTTTCTGCAGGCCTAAACCTCCCAAGTTCCATAGCAGTGCTGAAGACCTTCTTGACAAAACCAATCAAGGTGAAGAGGAGAAGGTCATTATAGACTTTCAGGCGATTAAGGATAAACGTGAAATGTTATCTTCATCATTTAAATGCTATTGTGTTTCCAGTTCTTGCACGTTACATTCTACAAAACGCGATTCACCAACAAACTTAGTGGTTAAATTTTCCGCAATCAAAAGAAGTATATCTACGCCAGATATTACTTTAAACTTGACCCCTTATTCGACAGCATTGAAAACGAATTTGCCTAAAAATAAATCTGTTCCTAGTAATCTAGAAGAACCTTATGCCGTAATAACCGTGGAAGATATTATCGCGAGAAATTCTAAGCAGTGTGAAAAAACAAAAACACCTGAAAGTCCTGTTTATACTCTTATGTCGCAAACTTCCACTGTTTCATCAACCACCTCTGCTGGTCCTTACTCCATCAAGGACATTGCAGAAGTGATATCATTAAGCGATCATTCAACATCGATAGCCACTACTATACCTCGTGCTTCTGGTGTGCAATTGCCTATAAGGAAATCGAGCTCCTCGGAATATTCCGGTCACTGGTCTTTACAATCGTGTAATTCCAATATCACAATTCAATCCGATGCGTCATTCAAAAGCTGCCTTGAGGAATCTTCGGATGACTCTGACGGCACCTTACACTCAGACGCGGAGAGTTCAGATGCTGAAAGTTCAGACGCTGAGACTGTCAAATCAGATGTGAGCACGGCAAAAAGACCATGGGTTCACAGCGACTCTTTCAGATTTGGAAGTAATTCAAAACCTGGAATTGATGTAATCTTAGAGGAGGGTCAAAGTTCTCCCGATGACAAATCTGAGTCATCGAAATATGAAAGCGGTATTTGTTTAGAGGGGTCTGTAAGTTCCTTGTCTGAGTGCGAGGACGATAGTGGTATTCCGAGGAGCGATGCGGATGTGTCGCTTGATTGTGCTTCGCTTGAGCGGGTTTCGGGAATGGTCGGGGGTGTTCGCAGCGGGTCGGGACGTCGGCGATGGGACGAGGCGGAAGGCACGAGCGAGGGTGACGCGCTGAGTGTATCCAGTGCCACATCTAGCTGTGCACCACTACACCTGGCTCATCACCATCCCTACAGCAAAGTTTCGGTACGTATATTTTACTTAAATAATGTTTATTTGTAGTTTTCTTTTCAGACAATAGAAAAGTGTAAGGGTAATTAATGCTGGTTACAATAACTTTTATCATAAATGCTACTCACGAGATGAGTAATCACGTCTTAAATCAATTAATTTTTTTTATATTGAAACCATACATTTTAATATCGTGTCTTGCAATATAGAAACCTTATTCGCCTTATAACGAATTGAAGAAAAGAAATCAATAAATATCCTGTCAAATACCAAGTTTATTTGATTGATGGTGTAATCAATAATGCATTAAGAGCTTCAGATCAGAAGTACAGATGAAAAATTAAGCTAAATAATGGTTTTCTTAATAAAGATTGGGCCTTAATGAAATATTTATTGCATGTCTGACATATAAACATGGCTCTAATTGGTTGTGGGAAAAATACTTGTAATTAAACACAATCAAGGGATTAAAATTCATTCATTGCGACACTGCATCGTAGCAATAAAGATCCTCTGTATTGTTTAGTGGCGAATACTTATTAAACTGTTTATGACCGGTTCGTTTACCGCTCTAAGATCTTGATGAGAATTATTATGTAGTTCTAGTCCATGAATTGGCCTCTTTAAAGAAGTATTCAGGGGCAATGCACTTGGCACTTTGCGGTGAAAAGAAAACAAACCTTCGAGATTTCGAGGGACTTCTTTCTAAAGTAGGTAGGCTCTCGGGTCGATACCGTGTGGTTTTAGCAGATTCGCTCCTTTAGCTCGATGAGGTAATGTCCACGAGGGTGCCACACGTCAAAAATAAAACCTAATTATTAGATATTAATAACATTATCTTGGTGATGATGTGGTTTTGTTTAATTGTACAGAATATATTGATTCTAGGACATATTTTTTCAATGAAATAGTGAATAAGAAGTAGTAAAAGTCTGCAATGTTAATGGTTCTGTTAGAAAAGTTCAGCTACTAAACTTGAAAACTTGAGTGAATGCTAGCGAAATGTGTGTACCTACCCCTTCAGGGCTAGGAATGATTGATTTTTAATTGATTAATTTGAGTAACAACCTAAATTCAGAAAAGATCTGTACTTTATCTGTATTTTTACTATTTTATCTGTACTTATAATCTTTACTACGACTCACTTCAAATTATATTAAAATGGAAGAAATTAAATTACGTAATCACTTAATATACATGCCATAATTTTTACCTACTCGTTAAAATTGGCAACAATGATACCGCTGTACTGGCAATTTACCGCTCACCCTCATATACATGCCTGGAACCTTTTCTAGCTTCTCTAGACGCAGCCTTGGAGAATTTATCAAGTTTCCAAAACGTCGTGGTCATGGGTGACATAAATATTGACATTATATCGGGAAAACAGGACTCAAATACGGATGAATATTTGGATCTGACTAGCTACCATGGCTTAATGCCGGCTCACTGTTTTGTTACCCGTGATGCTGGCGGAACTTGCATAGATCATGTAATGATTAAGGCAAAGATCCCTTCGGTTAGCATGGTTATCCAAACTGCTATCACGGACCACAAGGCAGTTGCGTTGTGCCTTAAAAAGAAAATCACAAGGCAATTTGCGTATTCAACAAGAACACATATTGACCAGGAGGGACTGAGCAGGGACATTTCTAATATTGACTTTGACCCAGTATATGCAACTGACGACTGTGACACGGCAATGAGCTATGTTATCAATAAGTTGAAACTAGCTCTAAATAATAACTCCGCAACAGTTACTTTATCACGCCGTAAGAAGGTAATTAAACCCTGGATCACTCAAGGCCTGTTGCGTTGTATGCGAAATAGAGACAGATTACACAGGAATTCCAACGCCTGTCCTGATAACACAATACTTAAGACAACTTATGTTCGGTACAGGAAATTTTGTGGTTCAATTTTGAAAAAAGTAAAACATAACTATGAACGAGATTTGATCCAGAAAGCTGGCAAGGATAGTAGAAAGATATGGGAAGGTATTAAACACATTACAAATACCAAGAAAGATACGACTTTCCCCAAAGAGTTGCTTAAAATATCTGACACACCACAGGACTCAGTAAACTTTATAAACGAGTATTATTCAAACGTGGGTGCGACACTTGCTGACAAAATAGCTAAGGCACAGCCTAAGCCCTCGGAGGGGTCAAAGTCTTTGGGAGGTCCTCTTAATTCATTTGTACTCTTAAGTACGGATGAGCGAGAGGTGGTAAGTCTTATCTCAGCACTTAAAGGTGGATGCTCTGTGGGTTGGGACGGTTTATCCGGCGAACTTTTAAAGCAGCACAAGGACATACTTGTTCCTCACCTGACCCATGTGTTTAATTTATGTTTGACAAATGGCGTCTTTCCCAAGGACTTGAAGAGGTCACAAATCTTACCGGTTCATAAGTGTGGTGGCAGGGAGGGTATCGAAAGCTATAGACCAATTTCAATTCTATCATCGCTCTCTAAAATTTTAGAAAAAATAATTAATAATAGACTTATCGATTATTTAGAAAGTAACAACATCTTATCTGGTTCCCAGTTTGGTTTTCGAAGAGGCAGATCCACGGATGATGCAGTTTCTGACCTTACTGACTGCATTACTACCAACCTAGATAAAGGTAACAAATGCATTTCAATTTTCTTGGACCTATCAAAGGCTTTCGATACCGTCTCTGTCCCAATCCTGATTAGTAAACTGGAAAGGGTGGGGGTTAGAGGCACACAACTAAAACTTATATCTAACTATTTAAAGGACAGATCTCAATGTGTTAAAATTGGTCCCTATATTAGCACGAATCTCCCTGTTACCTATGGTGTACCACAAGGGAGCATTCTTGGTCCTACTCTGTTCCTTGTCTACGTGAATGATTTGCTGGATCTGAATCCCTCTCAGGGCAAACTAATAGCTTATGCGGATGATACGGCTCTAGTCTTCACGGGAAAATCATGGAATGATACCCAAAATGCAGCCCAACAAGGACTTAATTCCGTTTCACGTTGGCTCAGAGGCAATATGCTCACACTAAATCCTGACAAAACCAAATATATAGCCTTCTCTATCCGCGGATCTGCAGCAACGGATACGGTACTGACTGCGCATCATTGTGTTCCTTCTCGTTTGAATAATTTGACTTGCGACTGCAAACCTTTGCAGCGTGTCGCCAGCATAAGATACTTGGGTGTGGTAGTTGATGAAAATTGCAGCTTCAAATTGCATATTCAATTGTTGAATAAACGAATACGTAAACTTATTTATATGTTTAAGACTCTGAGAACTATTCTTACACCTACAACCCTTAAACAGGTATACTACGCACTATGTCAGTCTTTGATCTCATACTGCATTACTGCCTGGGGCGGTGCACTTAAGGGAACGCTCTTTCAATTGGAGATAGCGCAAAGAACTATATTAAAATTGTGCACTTTTAAACCGTTTCGTTACCCAACCAAGCTTCTCTACGAGTATTGTGACGTGCTGACTGTGCGACAACTGTTTCTGTCTCGAATCATTCTAAAGCAACATTCCATCGTGGATTATAATAGTACTCCACAGGTTAGACGAAGAGACTATGCGGTTTGTGAGCGAGTACTAATGCCGAGAACATCCTTTGTTCGTAGATTTTTTCCTTTTCTGGGTCCCTTTGTGTATAATAAATTGAACAAAATAATTAAAATCCACACGTTAAATAAAACTGAAGCTAAGGACACAATTTATCAATGGCTCAGTAAACTATCATATGACGAAACTGAGAACTGCTTGAACATCCCAGAGTAGTTCTCGACTCACAGCTACCGACTTAATCAATTGTTTCTTCATTGTTTTCATAAATGTTACCTAGACTGATTATTGAAACACTCACACACATTCGCACACACACACACACACACACACACACACACACACACACACACACACACACACACACACACACACACACAAACACACACACACACACACACACACACACATACACATACCTGTATGTCCATGGACATAAGTCTCATGCCCATCATACCATAAAATTGTGCTCAGTATCTTGGTGAACTGAAGTATGATATATAAATGACATACATTATTGGGGTTGCAAGGCTCTGTATGCTGAAATACAGGTATTAATCCTAGCTCAGCTACAGACGTGAAATTGTTACTTACACTATCTTAATATAATGTGATTTTTGGGCTAAACATATCAATGTTATTATAGTACATGGATATAACCTAAACAAAATATGTACATATTTATATTGTCTACACAAAATATGTATAGGTATGTTTAATCCGTTACGCTGTGTGTCTAAACTTGTAATTTTGTATTTTATTATTATTCTTAAATGGACTGTCTATTTTAATTTTGATTGATAATGTAATATCCTATGTATTGTTTTTTGAGCAAATAAATTATTATTATTATTATTATTATTATTATTATAATCACGTAAACAAGTCATAATTTTTTATGTTACGCCTCTGACCTGTTGCACGATGACTATTGTCACGCTAAGTCGAGGCTCATTATAAAAGTAAGCAATTGTGGTCACGGTATGAGCTGTCACGGAACGGACTATCAATTAGTGGGTACATGGAGTATTTCATGACAGTTAGATTATTTTTTTTTTTATATATAGGACACGTCAAATTAACTTCGCCTCGCCTGATGGTAAGCTGAAGGCAAAGTCTCTGAAAAGAGGTTCACCATTACAGACATGTACCATGTTACAATGGTGGCACTCAGCTTGACGGCCTCATCAGATGCTTTTTCACGTCCAGCTTAAAGGACCCGTTACTGTAGGATGAGGGAAACACGTGAACTGGTAAGGAATTCCAAGGCTTAATAGTGCGGCAGAAGAAGGAGTCGCCGAACCGCTTGGTTCTTGATGGAATATTCTGCACCGTGTTGTCCTATATAGGAAAGGAGAGGGTGGGATTAGTTGGAAGAGATTATTGTTTTCTTGGCCACCTAATGGAAAGTCGTTACCGTGGCCTATGGATGAGTGCAACACCAGAGGAGTCACACTCGTGTTGCCTACCTTAAAAGAACAGAGGGATCCCGTGCCGTCAGCGCAGAAGACGAGCAAGACGAGCTCTTGGTCTTCTCACTGAAAGCACAAAACCTCTCCAGTGAGCTCTGGCTACCCTACGCACCGCTGGGAACACAATTTTATATTTAGGACGTCGTATTTGACTACCTACACTGTTTCTCAAGGAAAGCTAGGGTAAACTCCAATACTTAACGAATACGAAACCATGCATAACTATCTTTTTTTCGAGTGTTTTTCTCAACAGGTTGAGTTCCTTGCATGCCCGCTGGGGTTCCTGGGTCCTCTGCACTAGGCTCCCATGATAGAATATTGTGTAATTTTGTTAGTTCGATGCCGACATAGTCAACTCTTCGTTGGTTGAGGTAGTGCCGAAGGGGGTTTGCACGGGAATGAAGGGGTAAACTCTAATAAGTAATAACCATCATTTCAGATCAATTCTATAAGTATTGGTGGTCCAGTAGTTTGATGGCCTTAACAGATGGAGGAATGGAGGCTCCATTGGTACGAAAAACTGTATGAAAACGTAAATAAACTGTTTGAGATTTTGAGAAAACGCCTTCAAGATTTTTTAAAGTGTTTTAAGGTGATAAACCATAAATACTTGAGAAAACTTAAAGATGTGCGTAAAATGTGTTTCCCTATTTTCTTCTCTAGGTAAATACACAATAGATTGAGAGATTTTGAGAAAACGCCTTCAAGATTTTTTAAAGTCTTTTAGGGTGGTAAACCATAAATACTTGAGAAAACTTAAAGATGTGCGTAAAATGTGTTTCCCTATTTTCTTCTCTAGGTAAATACACAATAGAATGAATCATTAGTTGACCCATTTAACAGAAATAAACGATTTCAGCATAATGGCGTCGTTAGTTTCGAATAAAAATCGAATAAAACACACGTGAGAGTAAAACGTTCGTGTTGTTGTGGCCACATGCTTGTCTCAACAATGTTGCATTTCTAATGACGTAGACGAATTAAATTCCTTCCTTTATAATAAATGTGTGACATTTATTCTCATGACTAGCTGTCGCTCGCGGTTTCGCCCACTTGGAATTTTGTTCCATTTCCCGCAACCCATGGGTACTGGGTACTTATTCCCGGAATAAAAAGTAGCCTATGTGTTGTTCCAGACTTATACCTATAATCTGGTGGGGTCTCACGTCTCTGTTATCCCCACACCCCAGGGCCAGCTCGAAAGAGATGTGGGTCGGCTGGGGTGCTAGAGATAATGTCTCAGACAATCTCTCCTACAACCCACAGACGATCCGGTGGAGTGGGGGTTCCGTGGGGATTTTGCGCATATTAAAAAAAGAGTTACATAATCTATCCCTGTATCAAATAATGTCAGCCAGATCTGTTGATTAAGAAATATTGGCAGAAATACCATCTCTGAATACCTCTTCGAGGATATACCTAGTCTTGAGAGTATAGTGATATATGGTGACAGCAACAACTTAAAAGAAGGCTTACTTACTGTCCCGGGTCAGTATCTGATGAGGCCGCGCCGTCAAGCTAAGTGCCACCATTGTAACATCTTAAGTGTCTATAATGGTGACCCTCTTTTCCGAGATTTTCACTTCAGCTTACCAAGTTACCATCAGGCGATGTGAAGTCAAATTGCCGTGTCCTATAAGTAAAAAAAAAAGCTTATTTCTTCCATAGTTACAGTGCATTTCGCAGCATGGTACACATCATCATTACCAAACATCTCCCATCATTAATCTATCTCATAATCTAGTCCTGTTGACAAGACCTTCCGCTTAAGCCACTTATCTATATTTAGTCCCACATATGCACACTATTGTTCGTAATAATCTTGTACATCTTACCATGTGGCATGCGGTAGGTATGCGATGAGACGCGAAGAAATTGGGCGGTCAGTCGCGCCGTCGCGTATCAGAACAGCGCTTGCGTTCGGAGCGAGATCGCGAAATATCGATACGATAATCGTAAAAGTGATGTGTGAATAATCGAGTGATTATAAATTGTGTGTGATTATAGTGTAGTAGAGATGTGTGAGATGTGTGTTTGTGTTTAGTGAGTGTGTGAGTTTAAGGAGTGAGGCGTATTGTGTGAACTCTTATGTAAGTTTTGATATTTATTGCCATATCAATATAAGAAATGTATTGTCATTGGAATTGTACGAATCTATTTCACTTGATGAATAAATGAATTAAAAATAACAACAGAACCACAGTTGTTAGGAAATCGTAATAATGCACAGGTACATCGAATTTATTAGGTATCATAAAATACGAATGTTGAATTTGAGAAGAGGATTTTTTTGCATTTAGCCTTAGCTTAGCTTAGCATTTAGAAACTCGCACACGAAATAAAATTTAATTAGAATACAAATAGGTACTGGGCACGGTAACCTCTTACCATCAGGAGGGCCGTGTGCTTGTATACGACCTAAGTAGTATAAAAAAACATACCCCCTTTTCTAATACCTTTTTTTTTTAGCTTGAGTGATATGATAACAGGCCATGATACTTCTTAAGAACAGATGAACCGCGCGTTTATTTGCTGCTTTAGTTGTTTAATAAAAAACTAAAAACAAAAAGATGAAGCGAATAGAATAACGTTTGCAATGTTTTTATTGCGTAATATATCGTTAACGACGTAAGTTATAGCGTTATGTCAAGGTCCTAATAACCCAAATACAATGTTTATAAAATTCATTTGTGAACAAGAATAACACGTTACAGATTTAAAAGAAGATTTATGATACACACTAACTCGTGGAAAATTCTTGTAAAAAGTTTAGAATATTTTTTAAAATTAGGTACACTCTACAGAGAATTTCGATTCGTATTTCCTACCTAGTACTTACTGATAGATTCGGGCACGGTATTCGGACTAAGCCATGTTATTAGAACTAAGTTATAAGCAGGTTACATACCGTTTTATAAAATCACTAAGTGTGTGCCATTTAGCCGTCTTAGAATAAATATAAAGGTATCTCTGAAAACCTAATCGGCCTTAACCGCTACCATTAGTGACCCCGACGACGTGTTGTTGGGAATCCCCGCTCATCTACACAGAGGTGTATAGACACCACGTAGGACTTAACACGTTATTTGACCATGCTTTTCAAATGGATGCTATCGTACAGGTGCTGTACCAACCCAAAAAGCATGTAGTATTTGGAGGCTAATCGAAGTTTCATTGTATCCTAGTATTTACGTGTCATCTTTAATTATGTCCACTCAAGCAGGAGATTCCGGCATCTGTCTGGGCATAAGCATCCATAAAATACTACCTACTGAAAACATTTACTCGAATTCTTCTTTATTAAGTCGTTTAAAACTATTCAAGGCCAGAAAGTACACCAATTTAAATGAATTCACTTAAAATATCGTTGCTGAATGTGATTTGCTCCCGATCATTGATACGGAACGTTGTGTAGCACGGAAATATCTTGTATTTGGCACGCCTCCAGTGCCACAGTTACTGTTTACGTGTAATCTAGTGTTGACAAGAAATACGTAGGTAGATATACTTTCAGGTGGTTACAGGTCGGTAGCAGGTATACCCATCGGCATCTTTATTCGGATTCACCAATCGTAACGTGAATAGGTACGTTCATATTTGCCTAAACATCTAAGTTAATTTAGTTTTGCGCCAGTTCTTTCTTTCAAGTTAACTAAATTGATATCCATCGGTTACCTATAGTAACGTAAACACCACACGACATAGGCTGTCTTGCAGTGGTGAAGGGTGAAAATTTTGAAAAGGAAAGCCGGTGGAAAAATCTTCTCCCTATAAAACAACCATAGCGATTTTGTATAAAATTGCCTATATATCAACCTATTCCAATCCGCTTCAGATCTTTTTCGTGATAGGAATACAACTGCCTCAGTCGAACTGTTAATTACTTGGGTACTTTATTATCTTTATCTTTGAGTGATCGCCTCATAATTTTAGAATCACGTTACAGTTGATCGTAAGTTACAGTCGTGAATTCCCTCTCTGCTCGTTTGTCACCGCGACAAAAGCTATCTACTAAATTATAGTAAGCATTTTGTTATTCACAGAACTATTCTGCTTAAATAATTCTTTATTCCGTTTTTTAGTTACGAGACTAATATTCAGTTCTATTCACACTTGTAGTTGGTAGCGTGGGCAACAACCACTATTCATCATATCATATTAGCCCCGATTGAGTCCAAAGTTGTACGTAGCCTGGAGTCTCGGAATTTTATCAGATACACTTCGGAGAGTGTACGCTGGATTTGCACAACCTAATTCCTCCAAGCCCCTTCCACCATAGAACGACTAGACGCATGCCGACACGCCACCGATACACCGTGGACATTCCAGTCACACGTACTAAACGATTTGGCGATACATTCGTCATGCGTACTGCCAAGGAGTGGAATGCCTTGCCTGAATCTGTTTCCGGATAGCTAGAACTTGGTTACCTTTAAGACCAGAGTGATTAAGTTACTTCTAGGCAAGCGTGCTCCACGACCGTTGACCACATCGTGACGTGACTTACACAAACAGGTGACATAGTGTTCAAACGCGAGCCTATCAATCATAAAAAATGTGTGCTCCCTATTCTTCATCTTGATTTGACTTTAATTTGTGTCTTGCGGGATCGACTGCCGTCTAGCATCCCAATCCAAAGAGGAGATAGCCTGTGCCTCGTTCGTCAATCAGCAGTTATACCGGCTTGTGGGGTGCAATTGACTTGGGCTCCAAAAGAATTGCTGGAACCTAAAAACGCCTCATAAATGCTACTACTTATCTACTTAAAACTACTATCAACTAATGAGTTCTAAATCTAAGTAACTGACGTTAATGTTGATGTTGTAAGACAGTATGTGCTAATTATGTTCTAGTATACTTGTTTATTATTAATTACAACATATGGTTGCACATACGCCATCATTATTGTAAACGTTTCGTGCAGACGGATAGACGAAATGATCGTTAATATGTGGGTTACCGGGACTCGGTTAAGCTTTTAGCTGAAATAATAAATAGCCCATGCATCAGCGATGTAGTAATATATTACGTGAATTAGGATTTTAATTTATGCGCCCGCTTCGAAAGTAAACAATTAAAAATGATCTATCGGCTGGGCTGTGAATTTAGATAGGAGTGATAACTACACATTGGCATCGTAGCAATTTCAAGTCGAGTTTCTTTGATATTATACTTTTCTGTCAACTGAAACGATGAGAATGAGTGAGTTTATTACACAATTAAAGGCTAGTCGCACGTCTATCTTTATGTTATGTTATGACCACTCCTAAGTGCGATGTGGCTCTTTTGCTTGTTAGATTTTTTGCAAACTGTCAAATAAAACGTTAGGTTATTCAAAGACCTAGAGCTCTTGTGTGTTCAACCTATCAGTAATGTTTCACACATGAATTAATAGGTATGACATTTGTGTAAATATGTACATAAAATTCTCTGAATTTGCAGATTCTCGTATTTTAGGGTAAAGCTATTGATGTGGTACGTTACAGTAGGTAACAAAACACCTTCATAGACAATTTAAAAATACATTGTTAGCATACAGTCGTTTATTCTAATAACTCCTATCAAGATCTTCAATTTGTTCTCGTTCTAGAGCTATTAAAAATACACTGGGTGTAACAACCGCATAAATATTACCGAATGTACCACTAATTTATCTACATGTATCCTTGAACCTGATTCTATATTTTGTAGCATTTGATACTAAACTTTTCCTAGTAAGTTGAAATTGCTATAGTGAATTCACGTCAATTCATTTCTTAATAGAATGTAATAAATTATAGCTAACAAGCTAGGACACAACGCTATTCCCGTCCCAATTTGAGCAGTCCGACTAGGAAACTACCTGATGTTAAACACGTTCATAGGCCACCGTAACCACTTCCCATCAGAAGAGCCGTGTGTTTGTTTGCCACCTAAGTGGTACCTATATATAAAAAATAATGGCCATTACCAGCTTCTATCTATTCACCAAGTGTAACAAGCCCAATCGGTCACGGTCAATATACAGCACACACAGGGCAGTGGTTCGTGCGACGACGGCGCCATATTAATCGCTGTCGTACGCATCAGAGTTGCGCTTGCGCAAAATTGATATCTACCCTTTGATGTATTCTGTACGACGTTCGCCGTGGTTTTATTGGGGCGATGTTTTGTTTTGCCAAGTTTGTCTCACTTCCCAGCTGGTAAACGCCGCGATGGTGGCGTCATTTGATTTAGACTAATGCCAACTTTAGGCCTTGAATACTAATTGAGATCAGAGCAAAAGGAATAATAATGATGAACCCGTATCGACTACCGCCATTTCTCCACTTTGCCCCTTGCTGTTTCACCTGAAACGGGGTTTCTTCCTTCTCGGTAGAACATAGGTCTATAAATTGTACACGACATATCATTAGGTACATATATGTTTAGTGTAAAATAATAATATTACATACTTTATTGAATTCCTAAAAACAGTTCAAAAAACCCAATACCTTGTTGTTCATTATGCTGTTTGACATACATTATGGTAAATCATTGATATACAAATGGTAAATACTTATTGATCTTTGCGGAAAATTATGTAAAATTGTAAACAAAGCTATTATTAATTCGCCGCATTGACGCAATTTATGTTCTGTTTATAAAATGTATAAAATACAAAATATTCTGTTGGTGGATCTACTCGTAGTAATTCTTTTCCCAGTTGTTACGAACGGATTCATGATCTGCATTTTGCATCCGTGGCCAAGATGACCTTGGAGCTCAAGGTCCGCCAGACCAACCAACGAACGGATTTGAGTTCGAATCCGTTGGAATTCACGAACAGAATATTCTCACCAACTGAACTGAACTGTGGGCAGTATGCTCGTCTGCCACCTTAATTGTATAAAAAAAGCCATCAAGCATCTAGTCAAGCCGTTTAGCAACAACGCGTTACTTGACGGGCTACAAAATCTCGTGTTGCAACTTTAAAATTAAAATTGTCTTAATTTTATCTTCAAAGGAATGGTTTACGAGTTTGACAGCGTTCTTTTAACTGGCAAACACATCGTCTTTTACCACAAGCATTTGGCTAGTAAATCTGTGAAGTTTCAAAATCGTTTAAACAGTAGGAAAATAGGCCATTGCGAACATTATTGCCACTTGCCACCCATTTGTACGTAACTATTTTTTACAAACTGTTTACTGGTGCCCTAAAAGTTTACTATACCAATTGGCAAATTGTAAACTCGGCATGTGGGTCAATAGTGCAGAGTTTTAATTAGAAATTGAATTATTTGGGTTCATTATGTGTGGAAGGTGATTTTCTTTAATCAATAGGTACCATACTATGATTGCATCCTAGCCCACTAATGATGCGGTTAAGTGTTGTGCTGCGCTTTCAACTCCCGAAACAACACAAGTGTTACTACCTGTCATAGGAAAGTGGATAGGATAACGAGGAAACTTGGTAATACATTTTTTGTAACATCATTAAATGCCCAATTCGTGCCAACATAACATTAATTCTTGTCCCTACATCTTCTTTCAATTCCTACAGCTCACTTATAGACACACGTGTGCTGTGGAAAGGTGGAATGGATAATGGATGCATTTACTATCCACTATTCTAAAGACTTTCCAAGAGATATTCTTAATTATTATAACAAGATTCTAGTCTCTCCCAACCGCATTACTTTAACAGAATCCTATCAAACAATTTCTGCGCTGCCCACGTTCCCTAGAATCCGTATGCTCTGTAGGCTAATAAGGTTTTGTGTAGAAAATTGTCCATTCAGTGACCGGCTGCAACCAATTTACCCCTCATCCGCGTCGTACTATTGAATTACTTGGACCACTTGGGCTTGGATGGGGTCCAAGCCATAAGGGAATAGCGGGTGGAGATAGTAAATAGATAGCTGTGACGAATTTGTTAGTGTCGATTATTCTTTAGCCTTCTTTGTTGATTTATTGTTAAACAAAAGTAAGCCAAGGACATAGTATTCATAAAGGTAATCATTATAAGGTAATATTACTCAACCGAATCATCTGCCAGTAAACCTTACGATTATTGAATTAGTGAAAGTGATCAGGTGATCTCTGACTTCTTTATTCCATTGCAATAGTTTCGGCAAAAGGCCCTCGTGGGAAAAGGTGTGAGCTTTTTTTATGCTACTTAGGTAGCAGATAAGCACACGGCCCACCTAATAGGATATGGTTACCGTGGCCTATGAACGTGTGCAAAACCAGGGTCGTCACAATCGCGCAGCCGACCCTGTAGAAACCTTCTTGAAGAACCCATATTGTAGTCGCTTGGGAAAACTACAGCAGGTACATATTATGTGTTAAATTAGTCCTTAAATGTAAACGGAACCACCAGAACCAATCTACTCGCCATTTCTCATGACTTGCGGCACCCTCCTGTGTTACACTCATCACCATTCAAATTCCCTATTACTCAATTGCGGCCATTATCTCGGTTCTGCGATGACAAACGAGATGTTACAGAAATAGAAGCTATATTATAGGTTCCTTCACAGAAATACGCATGATATACACAAATTACTTTAGAGTTAAGTACCTACCTACTAAAAAAAAAGTTCAAAAACGTATTAATTCATACTGTATTCGATATGATAATATGAAGATACTAGTTGTGTCCTGGCGTTTCATCCGCGTTGATAACTGCTACACGAGCTACTATGTACGACTATTTGCGATGATTGAGAAAGATATTAGTCGTAACTTCAATCTGTCAAGTTGTTCATGTACATGCAAGCCACGGTATTTTCAATACGAAAAGTACTACCCTCTGACTTAATATGGGTGGGAACTCTGAAGGAACTGTCTATCTAGTCTAGGTACAATCTATCCTAGCCAAAGTTACGTATGTATTTATTATTATAATGTAGATTTAATATAGGAAGACGATTGAGAAAATTATTATACTTGTTTTAGTCAACTAGTCAATATTACGCGGGTGAAATTAAAGAGCCCTTCCTCTTAAGTTAATTACTTTTAATTTGAACCCTTATTTATGTATGCAAAGCCCACACACCTGCCCTGCCCTAACACAGATCTATATATTGCAGCCCACCCCTCCCAAGAAACCTCCACGGAGGAACCTGTCAGTGTCCCCCACCCACGGCAACTCCCCCTCTTCGGGCTACAGCTATGAGCTGAGGCCGCATGCGAGAAGTCAGGACGATTTGGATGACATACAGGTAACGTAGTGTCAAAAGCCTATGGCGATATGCGGTACGGTTTAGAGTGCCTAGTAACTACTTAACAAAAGAAAACAACTTAAAAATATCACGTGCACATTTCTTAACATGCCATGTGCAATATGTGCATAGTGCATAATTTCTAACATGCCATGTGCAAAATCTAAAATTCAAATTTAAAGTTTCCTAAATTACCACGATTAGTCGTGCTCCTTAATATGGCAAATACAGGGTGATTTTAAAGTGTGATTTTCTGAACACGATAATTCTCGGAATATTGTTGTTAAGAAGGTCAGCAGGCTATAGAGAGATAGACTGCTGGTTAGGGGTTTTTAAATCCCTGAAGGGGTAGGCAAACGAGTGTTACTCATTTCGTCAGCAAATGATTAAAATAAAACCCCTACTTTCAACTTTCCTACAATCTATAAAATATTTGTGTGACTAAAGCGATCAAAATAGTACTTGCTAGGTGCTTGCTTAGGTCTGATCACAAATAATAATAATTGCTACATGCGTATGCAGTTATTATTTCAAAATCACCATTAGGGATGTAGGTACCGTGTGTACATTCCTAATTTGAAACGATTTATAAAATTACACTGTCCACAGTGTCCACATTCGAATTCGTAATTTCTTTGTAGCAGATATAATTTAATAAGGATTTGTACAATTCCAATGTAGTAGTATCGTATATTATTCTAAAAACAATGATGCAATCTACAAAAGGAGTAATACGAGACGAAGAATTTTAATTAAAACTAAACAATAAAAGAATTCACTACATAGTTATTTATAGCAACGTGTAGATGTATTACAATGACTAATTATGTTCTATTTGAGAACTAAAGATTTTAACCGCGATATCTTTCTGCAAACAACTTTTAATATTCGGTCTTCTTGTTCCAGGGTGCTAAACACTATCTCAAACACGGTCGGTCGGTAGATCAATACGTCGACGGCAAGCTCTCCTACTCAGAGTACGAAGAAAACCACAATTCCCCTAGAGTGGCCCCAGTGCCCAACCCTCGACCAAGTCTAAAGCAACGCTCACAACCCGTCGCCATTACTGCTATGTACGAAAACGTGGTCATCAAAGAACAAAACCCAAGAAGAAAACTTAGAAGAAACAATTTCGTACCAACACATGACAACCATGAACAAAGAATGGCAGACGGAAGAGTAAGAAAGTACTCCCATCAGGAGAAGTCTTCTCTAGAAAGTTTGCTAGACGACCAATCGATGAATAGTCCAAGCGATTGTGAAAGGTATTATGAGGGTCCTAGGGCTGACATTCCGATGTCGCCTACGCATTACGAGCAGCCACCTACGCCTGATCATCCACCACCGTCGGCTAGACAGGCCGAGAACTGCATTCACGAAAGGATCAGGCCCTTGAGCCAGGTTAGTCCTAAATAAAAAATACTTGTAATGGTAGAATTGAACTTAGCTATACTGTTCAATTGTGTTGGGTTATAGAAATAATACAAAGAATAACATTTTTGTATCCTCGTGTCTATTAGTACTGTATTGGCTTTCGGCAATAAAATAAGATTTGGTTGTCGAGAGCCGAATTCCAGAACAATGAAAGCCTCGAACCGCGTTGCAAATTCTTATTGCTGTTTTTTTTTGTTTCGTATTTTATTATGTAGTAGTTGGCTATAAACATAATTATGTAAATTTTTTTAAAACTATAAACAGTAACTGTGATGTGAATTCGCTCGCGCTATTTGATGCTCTCAGTACCGAAATTCGGCCCTAACACAGAAGAAAGGTTCTATTAATGTAGAATGACACTTTTCTCTTCACACGAGACACACCATGTAGCTGTATCTATATACTTAAAGGTCATCCATATATCGGTTATTCTGGTAGCTAATAATAACCTTTTATGAATTGATTTATTATTTGTATAACCCAAAATAACTTTCTGCACATGTTTCTATCTATATATTAAACTATAACAACTAGAGTCACGTGTTAACATCCTACTAGAGCACATCATTGACTTGCATGGCATGACATAGCAAATTATTATCAAATAATTTTATAAATTTCATACATTTCAGCTAATTATGGAGGTTGTAGAAGAAATACGAATTAGAAAAATGTCGCAAAATGAAATTAATAGCTGATTATAAATTAATAATAAAAAGGGCCTACTACTGCTCTAGTGGCCGTCACGAGCTAGAGACACAATTTTTTTATATTTTTCTGATACAAAAATATTATAATAAAATTACAAATGTGTATATTTTGCGCTCGCTCTAGTGACGGCCATTATGACTTAACCCAATAGTGATATACGATTTATAACAGAACATTTAAAATAATCATAAATTAAGTAGTATTGTTATAAAACATGCCCCGTTTTTTTTTCTATTTAGCGCCCTAGTCTTGAAAACCTATTACTTATGGTGCTCTAAAGTTATTATTAAAGAGTATATTAGTGTTACCTGTAAATAGAATATTTTATTTTTATTAGGTGCTATTGTAGTTGTAAGCTAATAGTCCAGTAAAGGAATGATTGTGGATGGAAAAGTCGAAAGCAGAAATTTTGACTTAGGAACTTTGTTTGGACTAGTTAGGAGATAAACATACTAAAAGTCCCCACCCCTCCGAGGTGAGCCCGAGGGGGGGGGAGCACAAAGAAGGTCCCGTTTTTTGGTCTTTTGCTTAATTCTCGAAAACGGTGCTTCGCACGAAATTTTGTTCAACTACATATTAAATGCTTATTAAATTCTCTACAAGTTTGTTCTTTGTATGTTGTATCTATCTCCAATAATTGCCTAGCTATGAGCTTCTAAAAGTGGATGATTTTCAAAGTTGTGTTTTTTTTCCCTCTGGAGCACATTGTAACGGTACAAATTTACCAAAAACCTTTCTTATTTCGTATGGATGAGCACCCACAGTATTAAAAACACCTACACAATATTTAAATATAGCACATAAGCTGGGAGTACCTCCACGCGGTGAAGGCGGAAACAGTTTAAAACTGGCTAAAACTCCCAATAATATCTATTAAGATGCCTTCGGGCTTATCTCTCTAAGTCAAAGGATTCTCAAGTTGCAATCATTGGAAAAGATGTTGACTTGATAGTTCTGCTTATAGCAAGGACTCCACATGACCATAATATTATCTTTGTCAAGCCTAGCAGAGGTAAAGTACCTACCACCTATTATTCAAGTCAAGAATTGCAACAGCTAGGCTTCAAAGATATTTTATTTCTACACGCCTTCACGGGATGTGACACCACTTCTGCTGCAGTTTGGCGAAGCAAAGTTGGTTTTTGTAAACTCTACTTAAAAAAACCTGAGATCCGTCAAGCCGCAGAGGTGTTTTCGAACCCCACTTCATCGCATGCTGACATAAAAAAAAATGGAAACTTATGCTTTTTAAGGTGGTATGGAGTAAAACAGAAGGAGACCTCTCTAAATAACTATCGCTACCAACGTTTCCTCCAGTCAGTGTCAAACGTCAAACCAGACATTTCCTCCCTGCTTCCAACCGAGGGGGCAGCGATGGAGCACTCTTACCGCACTTACCATCAGGTACAGGCTTGGCTTGGACAGGACCTTTCTCCTGAACTATGGGGTTGGAAACGAAATGAATGCAACCTCTTGGTCCCTGTTCAAACTAAGGAACCAGCTGCACCGGAAGAATTATTAAAGCTTATATTTTGCCGTTGCACTACTGATTGTAGTAGTGCTAGATGTGGGTGTAGGAAGGCTTCCATGCCGTGCTCTACCATTTGCCACAATTGCAACGGAAGCTGCACTAATGGCATTCGCATTTTGGAGGACAACGACGATGACGACGAGGATGAAGATGATGAAGCTGGAGTATCTACTACTCCTGCTTCATCATCCCCATCGTCGTACGTTCCGTTGTCATATACTGATTTGACTGATGACGAGACAGAACAGGCAGGAAATAAGGAACCCCAACCAGGTCCGTCAAGCCCAAAGAGGAGGCGACTGGTTAATTAGTCATGATTCTTGTATATCTACGGTCGCAGCTAAGAACAAGTGCCAAAAAACGTACAGAAAAGTGCATTTTTGAAAATCATCCACTTTTAGAAGCTCATAGCTAGGCAATTATTGGAGATAGATACAACATACAAAGAACAAACTTGTAGAGAATTTAATAAGCATTTAATATGTAGTTGAACAAAATTTCGTGCGACGCACCGTTTTCGAGAATTAAGCAAAAGACCAAAAAACGGGACCTTCTTTGTGCTCCCCCCCCTCGGGCTCACCTCGGAGGGGTGGGGACTTTTAGTATGTTTATCTCCTAACTAGTCCAAACAAAGTTCCTAAGTCAAAGTTTCTGCTTTCGACTTTTCCATCCACACCCCCCTTTTGAGCATTCCTTTACTACACTATAAGTAATGAAATCGTTTTGTGAAATAAACTCTCGAAAAACTGTAGCTCATTTGAATTAAGAAAATAAAACCGTTAGGAAAATGGCGCCAGTTTCATATTTGAAATTGGAATATTGTTTTGCTACGTCATTGTAAGTAGTAAACTTATTGCATCGGTTATTTTCTTAATTCGATTCAAATGTAGAACATATCAAACCATGCGCTTGGGCAACATTATTTTCATATTTTGGAATTCATGTTGCCCAATTGCTCCAATATTGTAGTTTAAGGTTTTAGAATTGTTTTGCTCATTAGGTGCCATGAGCATTTATAAAGTGCTTGTATTGTTAAATATTTTATTTTACTATTGCTAGTAGTTATGCTATGTATTTCCAATGGGTAAGAATTTATAATGCATTTATATTTAAAGGATTTTACAAAACGATTTATGTATTGTATTGTATAGAATGTTTTTGAATGAAGTGCGGGTACTTTTACATTTCTTTTTTGTAATAAATTTGTATTGATATAATAATATATTTGTAGTCAAGATTAATTTTACGTTTCGGTTTCACAATAACGCATTTACGATTAAGTTTGAAAGGCTTTTGGGCACGAATACCATACATTCCATAATATAATTGACTGACTACTTCACAAGGTAACAAGAATATGACCTATATTTATTACATGAAGGACTATTTCGTAGGTATATGATAGCTATTACCATGCTAAACATAATGTTAAATGTTAGACCAAGATATAATTACCAAGACATTTTAGCTTCAGTAAAGAAAATTAATGTACACTTAATTTTGTACACGTGTACATTCAAATTGCCCCAAATGTTTTTTTTTTTAATTTTTATATTGGCACTATACGGAGCAACCGAGAATTTCCTAACAATGAACCTCTCTATCAGATCGGACAAATAGCGCAAAACCAAGGGACCAACCAGTAAAAGTACTCGCATCTTATTATCAAAACATTTTATAAGAAATGTTTAATTTTACCTACATGACAGTATACTGAATATTTTAGTTATTAATTCATTCGTTATCACAAAATTGAAAAGCAATTGGAGTTTTATTATTTTATTCTTCAATCCAAAAGACGAATCAGACTGATATTTCTATGATAGAAATCGTCGGAATGGCGATAATTGTGAACATTTAATTAATGAAAATATTTTAGTATAAGGCTTCGTGTATTATTTTCGTTTTATTCGCAATAAAATAATTACTTTGATTTTTATGTTTTTTTATTATTATTTGCTTTTTAGACAGTAATTGTAATTCCCAGTAGTTGTAATATCGAGTAGAAAATTTAGAGGAATTGCCCCGCAGTGTGTGTACAATGTTGTAAAAATGCTCAACATAATTTGCAACGCGATGCACTAATGTAATGCGGGGTGAATAGGTATTGGGAATGTAAAACGGGGTGAATATTCACCCCGTTTTACATTAGCATATCGCGCTTGGTCAAGGGTCGAGGGATGAATAGAAAATATAATGGTCAGATTTTGGGAGTTCTTTTCTTTTGAGCGCAACCTATGAAATTTTTATTTCAATGTAACAATGAATAGTGCCTATAAATAATTAAATATCTGATTAGATACTTGTAATTTTGTTAATCACCCCTTGATTCTTACTCACCGCTGTCACCCCTGTCGCCCCTCTACAATATATTGTGTGACGTGATTGATGATGGTAAGGGAGAGTTTGACAACACTGGTCACTGTACAACTAGGTCTAAGGTCACTTCCTCTTGATGTTATATTCCGTGGTATTAACCTGAATATTCTCCTTATCGCACAAAAATGTACATTACATTTCCCACTTCTTGTCATAACCTAGCTAAAACGCCTGAATAAATCTTTAGAGCAACACGTAGCGTGACGGCGACCTCGGCCATGAATAATTTCATAAGTAAATAAATGGAATTAATTGTTAAACAATTAGTATACTAACTTTTCCCACAAATTGAAATCGGAGAATTTTGGAATTCTATTTATGTAGGCGCGTTTTTCAGTACGAGTTCAGGTAGCTTAGTGAGAATTTCCCTTTGAATGAGAATGTCAGAATTATTTGATAATTCGAAAATTGACAACGTTTAGATCGAAATTTGAACCTGTATTATTCATCTACTAAATATAAATCTAAGATTTTTAATCTTGCATAGGAACTACCTGAACAAACTGAATAATATAAACCTTTTCAACCATTTCACAAGTAAAAAAAAATTTCTCCTTTCTACAATGTTAACTGTAACCAAAATATAATGTTACACATTCGTACTTAGTTCCTGCATTCATGTAAATGTTTGAAGCTCTGTCGCTTACGGCAGTGTGACGACCACATCGAGGCCAATACCTTCTCGCCAAATTATCTCAAACATTGTCGCCGGCACTTGTGAACCGAAATAGTTCACACTACGTTTGAGATTAGTATAACGACGACGGCAACGAAATACATACTTAGGGATACATTTTCTCAAAATGTCGCGCGAATATTACTCACTGAAAAAAAAAACACTATCTATTGCGAACATGGCTGCTATAAAACAGCCGAAACATCGGGCTAAAAGTAAATAATAACAATTAAATCGCGATAGAATCTGTAAAAAAATTGGTTCTATTTAAAAAATAAAATCCCCAATTTTTATTTCTATTCTTTAAATAAAACGAGGTTACACAAAAAACAGTCGAAAGCAAATAACTACCTGTAGAAAGTGGGTTATTCAGAACCAAAATCTTCGCATCGACCATACTAGTGTCGAAGGGTTTGTTTAACGTGATTCCTCCTGACTTTCCAATGGGTCCCTTGGTGCATCACAAACTAGATCGAGGTAAGTATTTTTTCCACCGGCTTACCTTTTGAGAAGGTTTACCATTCGCCACTGGATCATTCTCATCACCATTTACACTCTAAACAACTACTAAATAACCTCGTGTTGTGTTCCCTGCGGTGAGTAGGGTAGCCAGAGCTCACTGGAGAAGTTTTCTGCTGTCAGTGGGAAGACCAAAGGCTTGTCCTACTTATCTTATGCGCTGACGGCGCAGAATTTCTGTTCTTGCAGGTCGGCAGTACGAGTGTGACTCCCCTAGTGTTGAACTTGACCATAGACGGTAACCGCTTTCCATCAGGTGGACCGTGTGCTTGTCTGCGACCTTAGTAGTATTTTTTTTTTTTTTTATACCACTTAGGTGGCAGACAAGCACACGGCCCACCTGATGGAAAGTGGTTACCGTGGCCTATGGACGTATGCAACACCAGGGGCGTCACACTCGTGCTGCCGACCCTGAAGAAACCTTCTAATGCCCTTCTTGAAGAACCCCATATTGTAGTCGCTTGGGAAAACCATCGCGGGGAGTTCATTCCACAGCTTGAGTGTGCGAGGGATGAAGTTCCTTTCATACCGCACATATATAGTATAGAAAGAAAATATGGAAGGAGTAGTTTGTCACCCACATTTCACTAGCTAGTTTTCGGTCGGTTCGGGAGAGTGCCGTACAAAATATTCATAGCAACTGTTGCAGGCTAAAATATTGCTTAAATTCTTAATACCAAAATACAGGCTTAAAATACTGCCAGTACCATCGACCAGTACTATAGGGCTTTAGGACCAATAAAAAAGGTAATCGCCATTTCTATTGAATTAAAAAATTGGTCACTTACTAAGAAAATCTCACATAGTCAAACAATCAACTAGCTTATTGCAGTTCTCGGTGTGCTCCGCGTAGCACCCGGTCCTCCGTCTTGTCTTCCGCATCCAGCCTATCCCAGCTACCTTTATCAGGTCGTCAGTCTACCTGGCAGTCGACAGATATAGCCAGCGCATTGCCACTTCAGCTTGTTCGTTCTTCGGATGACCACGTTGTGTAGGAATTTTATCTTCCCAAGAAACTCCAAGTAGCCCGTTGCGCTACTTTTTTAGCCCCATTGTTAGTGTCCACGTAGAACATTTTTTAATACTTACATAATTGGTATGTAGGTTTAATGAAAGCAGTAAAACAATGAAGATAACAGAAAGAGAGAATTGCAAGTAGGTACCTAGGTAGATATATAAGGTAAGTTTGCTCGACCTGTAACTTTCATTAGGGTTAGAGATCAGCTTGGGTATGTTCTTTGAAAATATAGAGCTGTCTTCAATGGAGATTCTAAAATGGAGTAGTTACCTACATATCTATTGATTATTTTTCCTATCGTATTATAACCTTAATTATTATAGGCACCTACATTCTTGTTTGTCACGCATCAGACACACCTACTGCGACTGCGACCACATTGGTATCAATCATCGAAATTAATATTATGTGCTTAGGTAATGTCCACTTACATTAGCTATTAACTTTTAGCGATTCTGTTAATTTATATTGACGATAAAATTAAATAACAACCGAAATAATGGTGAAATTGTTATATGCCACAAGAGAACGATATCTGCTAATTAGTATTTGAGCACATTCTATACCCGAAATTCAAAACCACAAATTCAAATCTACCATAAAATGGGGTGAATGGAATTCAGGGTGTATCTCTATTTTTACCCGACTGCGGGACGCAAGGGAGTGGTAATGTCTTCATCCTAATGTCTTAAGAAACATTTGCAAAAAGTTAAGTGTGACCTTTTTCAAAATGAAGTGTTTTCAATGAGAGATTGTAAGTAGATAGGTACTTAGGTACCTATCTACCTAGGTAGGTACCTAAGTACCTATCTAGTCTAGAGACACTGATTACAATTACAACAAAGCTCTAAGCATGAATCAAGCGTACTGAGAGGCTACTTTCAACTGCTTTAGCGGATCTTGATGTGTACTTTCTTATTTTTCCTTTAGGAATACAAAAGAAGATCAGTGCTTCGCGACAGTCAGACGGAAACCGAAGTGAATTTACTGCGGGCTGCATCAGCGGCTTCGGTCGCCAGCGGCGCTACCGACAGGAGCGGGAACACCGACAACTGCGTTGAGGAGTACGTGTGCGATGTGCCTTTTGCTGGTAAGTCCTAGCTTGTAAGGGTCCTAGCTTCGGCCGGGGTGCGAGGGATAGGTATGTTTACAATAATCTGACCTCCAACTCCAACCTCCATTAGCTCCGGCGGGGGTCGGTGTTTCAGTGAGGATTTTTCGCACGATTTCAGCCAGGTGGTACGTACTGATGGAGAATGAAAATTGTACCCTTCACGTAAAGGGTCATATCAGTCATATCAGTTTGGAGAGTCGTGTTATACCTATTTACGGTACGGTTTTCGGATTTTTAATACTAAATACTCCATGATGTTTAGAACAACAAAAAACTTATTTATCTCTAGTTTATTAATTGTTTTATTAACCTTGGTATAGAAACTGTTATCCGTTGGAGTGGTGTGACCATCGTATGTGTGTGTTCAGCCACTTATGCACTGATATGTGTTTTGAGGATTTATTTGATATCACACATCTTGCCATCGGCTCCCTCATATTTTATAACTAAATTTGCTCTCGCTTGCTGCTCGAAAAAATTAGGCCTTTCCACAGACGGTCTAATTTTACTAAGAGACGTGGACAGTATTTTTAAGTGTTTCTGAGCAACAGACATGATAATTTTTTTCTCTGACAGTATTTCATCTCGCTGACAACTCGCTGACAGTATTTCATCGCAAAACCATTGAGATTTTATTGTGTTATTCCATAGTTAGGTTTACTTTTAAGATTATAAACAATCACATGACTTATCGTACGGTAAGTAACTTATCGTTGCATAGGTTTATACACTTGCAATACAACACCACAGAGGTAGGTATCCCTTGCGTGTTGCCACTTGTAAAGAAGAAAGCGAAGGAAAGAATAACAGGAAGATGACAATGATTGAGTGAAAGTCACTGGTGAGAGACAAACTATATGAAATACAGCATACCTACTAGCACTAGGCACATTAAGCCTGGATTACACACGTACAAATCAGTTCTCTGTTCTGCAATATTTCTGTGCAAGTTTATATCGAATACTCAGCAAATGCTCGTCCTTAACATGACATTCGACAAAAACCCGAATCTATAAACTTATTCGTTATATGACAAAAGTTTTCACTACAGAATTCTCTCCAGCTAGTATCAAATTCAATACGTAAAAGTGCATCGAGTTTTCCCGGATTTTTCTCTGTTTGCTTGGTAAACATGCCAGTGGCACGCACCAGTACCCTGCCAGACTGTAAACAGCTACATTGTTCGCCACAGAGCCGACACACAAAACTATTTTATCAATATTTGCTCAGCCCCTGTTTACTCCGTTTTGTTTTTTGATTTTCGTGCCGCGAAATACGTGACTTGCCGAATTTTCGGTTTTGATTTTTATTACTCGATTTTATTAGCGTAACTTGCACGTATGCAAACAAATGTTGGAAGAGGAATTCACAAAATATTAATTGTTGCACCGATTAGAAATGTGTGAAATGATGTGTACGATGTGTCTGAAATAATTATCCGTATGAAATAGGGTGTATCCTAACGAAGCGCTTCGGGGCAAGCCAACCTCACTAAAATTTAAATATTATTTTAACTGAGTACTATGACGAAAGCCGTCATCATCCACTATTTACCTACGAGCGTCCTTTACCTGCAAGATTCAAAAGCGTAGGTAATTAAAATGCTAAATTATATAATCCAAACTACATAGGTAGGTACTTATATATTTGTATAAAAAAGCATCCGACTTACCGTAGAAAATCTTTCCATAGATTTAAAAACTCAACCGAAACCAAATCACACGCATAACCAGATTTATTTTAATTAAATTTGATACGAGATCCCGTAAAGCAACATCATTATGCGTATCAGAGTGCCGTTTATGTCGAAATAAATAACTTAAGCCATCGATGAACGTCACCTCATTCCCATACTTATCTATGCATTATAGTTTTATAAAGGTGTGTATACGGGCACAGAATAAGTAATAGTACCTACTGATACGGGTTCGTATTGGTTGTATATTTTTTTGTCTGTATACTGTTGTCATCGGCTTTCCGTTCCAGTAAGGAAGCTAACTGTAGGAAAAATAAGTCATAAGGTTTTAGGTAGGTTTTTGTTCTATATAAGTATAGTTAGGTTATCAAGAAAATCTCTGCTTCATCTGAATACCTATATTACGTCAATTCCAGTCTTCTCTCCTGCTGCTCCTTCTATTGATTTATTCAGGCTTTTACGAGAGCGATTAAAGCGATTGCCATCTGACCTCCCGACACCGAGAGAAAAGCCTACGCCAAAGAGTTGTTCGTCAATCAGTAAGTTTATCGGCTTGGCTTGGAGTGGAGTTGAGGTTGGCTTTCGCCCCCAAAGGAGTTTGTAAGGCGACAGGGTTTTGCCTTCCTCCTTTTGTCTTCCACATAGGGAGGTTAATATCCCGTAGCTCCCTTGGACAAGAGAAACAAAGTCGCTCCATTTTTCAATAATTTCATAATGGTTGGGGCCCTTCACTTCTTTAAACTCATCCTACTTAAAGAGAATATAATAGCAATGAAAATAATAGCAATCGCAATGAAAAATTAACAGTTTGATAATATTGTACGACAATCTACACAACGCTATCTAGACCCAAAGTAAGCATAGCTTAACTAGCTTGTGTTATGGGTTCTAGAATGCGAATAAACATATTATGGATACATTTTTTTTTGTAAATACATACATATTATATATAGAAAACACCCAGACCAATGCAAATATTCATATTCATGCAAATATTTGCACTGAGCGGGGATCGAACCCGCGCCTCCTGCGTAGCAGCCGTGTTCACTACCGCTACGCCACAGAGGCAAGCAAATTATATGTATTGTATTAGTAACCATGATTACAAGTATTCCCCCGAACATCTCCAGCTAAACTAAATTACTTGAGTATTACTTTTTATGTTTTGTAGCACTTCTATAAGTACATTTTCTCATGATGTCATAGTATTAAACTGTAACCACAGGTGTATAAGTACACGCTCTATCGGCCTCCATGCTCCAAAGTAATTACATTTTAAATCACCAATCAATCTCCATCCGACAGCAGCTAATGGCAATAAACGCGAGTGATAAGTTTCTATGTTGCGCTTACGCAATCAACTAAACCAAGCAACATGTACTTAGTAGTTCGTGTTGTAAAATTTTGTTTTTACATGCACTTTGTATAAAGTAGTATTGCTTAATCATGCGTACTCGTATTCTCACGCCCGTGTACGCCCAAAGAGGCAAGCAGAAAAGGCAAGGTTTTGAGCTGTCAGTTGGAAGACCAAAGGCTTGTCCTGCCCCCTAGACAAGTGGCAATTCGTTGCTCGGCGTATCATGGAATAGAATGACGAATGTATAGGATAAGACGTTTTTGACATTCGTTGAAGCCTGTCATATACGTCAAATCTTTTGATTTGACATTCTATTCTACAAAACACCGGCCGACGAATTGCCACTTGTCCAGAGGGGCTGTTTTGTCTTCTGAGCTGACGGCTCTGTTTTTACAGGGTCGTCGGTCAGCACGAGTGTGACCTCCCTGGTGATGCACACGTCCATAGGCCGTGGCCACGGTAACCACTTCTCATCAGGTGGGCCGTCTGTTTGTCTGCCATCTAAGTGGTATAAAAAAGCAGATGTGTATCAACACTGACATTTCGCCAGCTAATGTTTTTCGGTTCTACGAAGTAGAGGTTCCACATGATGTAAGCCATCAGTCATCAGTCGATCATTCATTCAATATACTTTAATCGCTGCTTTTTCACACACAGGTATAAATTATTGGCCACCCTCCCCCCGAAGAGGGAGGGGGTATCCATGGGGATTACGTATGTAATAAAAAAGGTATAAATTAGTGTACATTATAAAGGCGTCACACTTTGCGTGTAAAACTAATGACAATCACGACTTCGTATCGCGTTCGGTGCTCTTAACCATAGGGTCTCAAGCTCCTTTTATTATATTTGACCTTTATAATACTTTCAATATTCTTGTACCATGGAAGGTAATTGTTATAATTGATAACCGAACCGCGTATTAGTCGAGGAACACGCGATAATTTAGAGGTAGGTAATTGGTCTTGAAATCAGGGACCTTTGTGTTCGCATGTACCTATCAACACTACACTAAGTACTTATCAACATAATATATAGTATGAATTAAGGTACATTATGGCGTGTAATACAACCATTTGGTCAACTGCTTGGTATTTTTTCAATCTTCGTACCCACTAATCATCAGGGTAGGTTCTAAGAAATCACCAAAATATTAATCAGTACATAATTCTAATTTGCGATCTTTACAGTCATTAAGGCACTAGGGTCCTAGCCAAAGCCTCGTCCATCATTCAACAGGTTAACAGGCTGGGTAGGCCCCATAAACACTCCACATGATGTTCATTAATTAAAATGTGAGATCCCAGGTTGGATAAACGAATATTTACCGGTGAAATCCAGCCTTAAGGTCTCTGCATACGTAACGGGTTTTTTCACGGACGGGACGGGACGTGAAGCAAAATGTATGCGGCCCACCCCGTCCCGTCCCGTCCGTGGCCCCGTGACATATGCATTGCTGCATACATTTTGTATGAAACGATATTTCCAAAACTTCACGTCCCCGTCCCGTCCGTGAAAAAACCCGTTAAGTATGCAGAGACCTTTAGTCCTCTAACTTACTTTCTCAGGAATATCTACTTATTATATTACAAATCGCCACAATGATAGGAAAAAATGTGTATTCTCATTACCTCACTGGCGTGACAACCGGCACTTTCTACTTCTATTTATAATGGTATGTTAATGGTTACAATTATTTAAGTTTGTTTGGGAATGATGAGATACGCATGATTAGCACTTGGGAAACTTTAAGGTTATAAAATGACGCTTTTGGTCAGTTCGTTACTTTTTTGATAGCTTTCCTATTTCGGTGTGATCTTCAGTTATGCTGTATATTAAACAGATTCTTGGAGCTCATTAAAACATAAATTTAAAAATATTATGTAGTCTTAGGTATATTGAGAGCATGTGTGAAGTTGTACCACGTTGTACCCCGTAATGAGTAGTAATCGGTGCTTCAACAAAATTATGTGACTCCACAACTTCGATGGTACAGCAACTGCAGTAGTAGTAGGTATTGCATTAAGTTCTGCATTAGATTGATGAGTTAGACACAGTATTATTGGATTTTTGTGTCAGAAAATGTTCGGTCTGGTTGAATTTGAGCATGATCACGAGGTCCTGGGGTCGATGTTATGAAATTCTTATTATGTAGCCTATTGCAGTCAACTGCACGTGGCCTTTCTCAATGTGCACCCATAGCACTAGCTTCTGTGCCTTCTTCATCCAGGTTCGCATGGCTATCTTTTTTAGGTTGTTGAGTACCTGATATCTAATAGATATATTTAAAGAAATATAAAAGAGCACCATTTTATCGACCTTTGTACAAATCCCAACTACGGTTAGTTTATTGCCTCCTCTCGTGTCGACCTCCATTAGACACCATCATTCATTTGCTTACCGCATGTAGGTACTTGTGATTGTGTGTGATGTGATGTGAATGCGTCTGCGCAGCCCGCCGGCTCATAAAGCAAGATTGCTGTCGTGTGGCGCTGTTGAGTTTAATTGTAATCTTTCTACCATCTGTCAATCTCAAAATGCCACCTACAGACCAGGATGGGACGGAAAATAGTTGGCGTATGATAAAACAAGGTTATCAAGGACGGCCTCCGGCAATTTCGTAGACCGAACGGCATTAGGCTAAACTTGATAGTAAATATATGGATCGATTAGCTAAATATATGACTTCATACGAAGGTCTACCAGACCCAAGGCAACTTCACCTATTTGACGGACGATTCCCTGTCTCAGATTTCCTCTTAAAGTTAGGGGGTCAGACGGGTCACCGTCTGACCTGACTCTGTCCGCAAACTTTTGTAAGTATAGTCTCTAGAATTCAGATAGACATAATTTGTATAACTTTACTCAAGGTACCTACTTAATTCCTGTACTAGTGCCGACATGTTGCCACACCGCAACCACAACTTCCTCGTACTGTTGATAAAACTTGATTGGTTCACGTTGAGCACATCAGCTCGACCGCAAATACCTTCCAACTCGGATTACCAACGCTGCTGCTCAGATTATTGACATAGGTGCAGGGCCTTAGGGATCCGCAAAGGACCGTTGTAAATCATCATTTTAACACTTCTGCTAGCTGTTCTTAATTCCTATCTCGTTCCCAAAGCTCATGGAAACTTAAACCCAGGGATAAAAATTATCCTCTGTTATCCAGTAGGTATATAAAATTATTAGTATCCAGATTATAAAATTTATCCCTGGACCAAATTACAGCCATTTCCGTTCAGCCTCTTGAGCGTAATTGAGTAACAAACATCTTGACAAACTTTTACATTTGTAATATAAGTAGGAAGTAGGATTACATTTATGTTTCTAACACTGGGTTTCATCAGTGACAATTCACTTAATTTGGGTTCTCACGGTTGGGGGTTCAGACGGCAGTCGCTTCCGTGAAAGCGAAAATAAAACAAATATTTAACGGAAAGAGGAAGTGGGTTAATGAATTTATTAGTGGCAACATTTTTGATTTTCTTAAGATTTCTCAAGATTTTGCTCATGATAGAGACATACTCGTAAGTATAATTTAAAGAAATATACGTACCGTATAACTATTGAATTTTTTTATGATAATTTTAATTATGACAGTTAGGTATATTATTATTACCATAAAACAGGTAGTTATCTCACGAAAGTTGACCTTAACGTGTATAAATATAATAATATCCTTGTATTGGCGACAAAACGTGCGCAAGCGCCGACGCGACGGCCACGCCATCTGTTATCCTTTTTTATTATTTTTATTTAACCCTTTCGCCTTGCCAACGTTTATGTCTGAAAGAATATATTGTTATGTCTGTTGGTTGAACTTTAAATACTTAACTGAAAGTTGATCTTTTATGTCTGTTTAATTTGACCTAATTTATTTGAACCTAAGTAGGTAAATGCTTTTCTACAAAGCTATTAAATAATGGTAATTTATTGTTATTATTGTAAGGATTAAATCGGGTTTTGTATTAAAATAACTGACTGAGGAAATCACATCTGACGGGAATGTATGGAAGAGAATGACATGTTGCGCTGACCCCAAATATTTGGGACAAGGGCAGGTAGATGATGATGATGATGATGATGAGTGTCAAAATATAATCATATACCTGAGGTCTCGTATAAAATACTTGGAACATTGTATGGTTTTAGTCACTGCTAGCTCTGGTATAGTTACTACGTTACTACTTTGTACGTGCATAAAAACCGGCATAGTGTATAATATGCAGATGATTTTCATGCGTCCGCCATGCACCCAGAAAACTCTTTTCATCTGAACACCAATCGTGGTTGAATCCAAAGCTCACACTGACATGGGCCATGGGCCCATTTCCTGTAGACTGTTGTCTGATTTCCCAACTCTTAGAGGAAGAGTTACGCTGGACCCGTTTCTGTCAATAGGTGAAGTGAATATGACTCCATGAATTCGCTACTTTCAGCCATAAATAACGCTAATTTATTGTTATTGTTGGTAGGATTTCGCTTCAATTTTATTACCATTGCAAATATTACCTACCTACCTATCTATCTATTAATCTTGTCGATGTTATGAAAGGAAATCCCCGCAGGCGTAGTTTCCATATGTCCGCACTCAGAAATAAATTGGCCTAATTGTACGGTAAGGCATGCGCAAGCGTCGACACGCTGTAAATATCGCATGTATTTTACATGGTTCATTGAAAGATTAGGTGTCTGTTTTTAATGGAAATGGACTTCGATTTCTTAGCTTTTTTTTTTACATTATTTTTGTATGTATTGTCTTAAATGTCCATAATTTATTTATTAGAGAACCATTTTCACAATTTTGCAGATCTACTAACTGCTCATTTAACTGTAATTTTATAACAGCATGCGGTAATATCTCCGCAATTAGTACTTAAGATGAACTCGTAGTCACTTGACCGCAGAGCCGCGATGTTTGAGCAACAAACCACAGCGGTACGTTCGAAGGTATGTTTAGGTAGGTACAATAGAAAGGGCTGGGTCACGTCTCTTACAAAATAACTGTGGTAACCGCTATACTCGTTTAGAAGCTGAGTAACAGTATTGGGAGACGGCAGTCAGTCACGAGGCCGGGGTATTCATCAAATGTTTCGAAATTTGATTCTATTAAAGTTTAGGTAAAAAATTCTGTATAGCCCAAATTCCTTACAATATCTGCCATCTATCTACATGGTATATATACAGGTAACTATAGATTTCCTAAAAATGCCAGAAGCTTCAACCAAATTACCCTTTCCACTACCACAGATAACGTAAACCATTGTAATGGTGGTTTAGGTCTACTCTATCTCTGTAACAAATTTTATCAAAATCTGTTCTGTGGTTCAAGTCTGAAAGCATAAAAGACGGACAGATTGGACCATAGTACACTATAGCCCAATCTGTTGAAAGCTAGAATAGACCTTGGAAGGACATAGGCTATGTTTGGTCGCAAAAACCGACATCTAAGCGGGCGGAGTCGCAATAAGAAACACCCAGTCGTCTATAAATTTTCATAATGACTGCGAACTATCACGCATGTAACTTTAATTCCCACTGAGACTCGTGAAACGGACCTAAAATAACAAATAAAACATTTTTATGTCGCCTCAGATTTGGGTTAAGGTATGTCACCGTGAGAAAAGCGACAATAAAAGTATTATAATTGAATTGTGAGAAAGGTTTATGCAGGTCATAGGTTAATTCAGATGGAACCGGTTTGGACCGAGATATGATTAAAGTGTGTTGAGGTTTGGGAACACTGCACTGGATGTTAGGGTTACCTACCAGATATCAGTGGCGAGGGACAACTTAGATCGTGGTAAAAATTTTCTTCCAGCTCACTTTTCACCATTCGTCATTTCGCCAGATGCCTACACCTGATAAAAAGCGTGTGCTCTTTCTACTGAATATCTCAATAATTTGCCATGACATTTAGTATGTACAGCAGGATACCCTTTCCCTGCCAAAATTTTCAAAGCCTAAACCAACATCCCCTGCAAGCCGTTGCACCTGCTGATTGATGGAGGAGGCATGTGCCTGCCTGCAAGGCATGTGACTGTCGTTCCTGTAAAAAACTCGAGAAATCTATAACAGAGGAGCAGAATGATAGAACCCAGGCTCTAAAGTGCAAGCAGGCTCATGCATTCCAGATGATAGTCCAGGAGACTTCGTCACTGATGTCATATTGCATACATGTGAAGTCACGCCTCTATCTCATTGGGTTAGGCACATACATCTTTCCAATTGTTATGATCCTGGCATTCATTCACCTTTCACATTTTTTGATCTTGCCTTTCTGACAATACATATTCTTCTTCTTCTGTTGTTTCGAGTGTATGTCATTAGTCAAAGTCATATATATTTTGTGAACTATAAAAACAAATATCTAAGAGTAACTCCTGGAGGTTGGTTACCCTTTGCACAGTATGTAATATAACGTGACCAGATTATCTTAGAATTAAAGTTGCATGACTTTAAATGGATGAGATGGAAAACAGTTCTCATTTGCACTAATTTGTGTACAAGTGCCTTGAAATACATTGTGCATGGACATACATAATCACGCTTTTTTCCCAATGGGGAAGGTAGACACAACCTCTTCCTCTTGCTACGATACTGGCTTACGCCTTTCCCTACTACTTTCATAATTGTTTTCATACTAATGGAAAATAACGGCAGATAAATCGGCATTGAAATAGGTTGGTAACTCATGTAATAACATGATAATAATTTCTTCATGGATGCGGAAGGCGGAGGATCGGCAAACGTGGCGCATATTGGGAGAGGCCTATGTCCAGCAGTGAACTGCAATAGGCTAATTGATTGATTGATTGATTCAATTTCTTAATCTAATTACTTGCCTATAATTTTCCTGTGATTAGTAATATTCTTATTATAGTTATTTTCATCGCGTAATCTTATAAATTTTGCAACTACCTTCTCGGTATGTAATTAAATTACGGGTGTACACTAAAAGGGTGATTACCGTTGTCCTTAAAATATTTCAATAAATTAGCTGAGTTGAGAAATGGAAACTCTACCGGACATGTAGCTATTTCCTCTTTGAAAAATGATGATGACGCAAAAATCTACTTCTTTTTTAAATGTCTACTTTTCTTTTACTTAAAATATGGTCTTGGTAACTTTTTAAGCTGTAATAGGTATAGAAAGCTCGTGCCCTTGTCATTTGCAGTGTGTAAACGTGCATTATATTTCGAAAATGGTTTTAAACTGGCGAATAGTGGCACACGTATTTGGTAACTGTACTTAATTGTTTCTAAGATGAAGGTCAAAGTCATACAATTCGATTAGGTTTTTCGATAAGCCTTTTCTGTTGCAATACAATTGCTTGAATATTGTATTAGGTGCAAAAACACTTTTATATCTACCTTGTACTGGTTTCTTACAAGTGCAATTATTATTATTTGTAGATGTTTTACAGATAGATTGGGTATCGTATTTTATAGATTCATATTTTCATAGTAACTATTATTTGGATATACTCGTACTTACTTGATTGTTGTAAATGTAATGGATCTTTGAAATAAAATGTCCTAAGGTGTGAATTTGAGGAGAATTTGTTTTCGTCTCATGATCAACAATTAAGTATGTCTTACGAGTTATTCCTTAAGGAAAGGTGTAAGGTGCAATCAAAGAAAAATCATAATGTAGCGACGTGATTTCGATATCGAATACAACGCAAGCTTGGTTGTTGTGAGGTCTGTGCAATATGTATCTGAATATTATAAATGATCCAATTTACGTCTCGAAACATTCCAAATCAATTTCAACAATCGAAAACCGCGTATTATAGAGTAAACCTCAATTAAAAATAATGAACGTATCGGCGGCGATAGTGGTCCAACGATAAATACACATGGTGTCAAAATGTCAAAACGTTCGGAAATAAACTGTCTCGACATGACCTAGCGCAACGACTCACTGTTGTCGCCTCTGTGGCGCGACAGCTCTAGGGTCACCACCTTAGAGTTTTGAAAAAAGAAAAAATATTGCCATACGAGTGACGGAAGGCGGCTTTAGTTCTTTTATTTTTACATGATTCTGTAAGGGTTGAACGGCTTTTTCTTATCTAAAGTTATTTTTTTTCTAAAAAAAATCAACTATCAAACGATAGTTGATTTTTTTTGCAATTTTCCTTTGTTACAATTTACAAAGTGACGTTAGTGTCAAGATTAGCTTCTTCTAAACTCAATTATTTTAAGGGTGTAATATATTAAATGAAATAAAATTTATACACGGAAAAATGCAAAATCTAAAAGGTAGGAAAAGAATTAGGTATTAAAAAAATTTCAACCTCCCTTTTATGGTAGACGCTTCTATGTGAGAGAGTGGTACACCCTTGATCGAGCTGGATCATTTATCTTGAGTATAGCAGTGTTCTATCACCATAATAAATAATAAACCGGGCAACGTAGGTAGGTACTCCTTTTTGAGAATATTTCGGACATGGAGAAGAATGGGATATCTCGTAGACTATCCAAGCTGGTAACATAATGATAAACAAAAAATATGTCTTCTAAATTTCATTGTGTCAACCCTAATTTAAACCAAACAAATGCAATTTTGGCAACAGCCCAAACATTTTGAAACTGGACTTTATCGCATAAGGAACTAGGTTTATATTCTCTTGCGATTAGTTTACCATTGTTTGTTTTTTCCACTGTTAGGCTGACTATGTTAAGGAAGAAACAGTGTTTGTAATTTGTTGATAGGAAATAACGAATATTTATGTTGAGATTTTTGCCATGCGTAGCGCCGCATGTGACTGTCAGTCTTGTCTTTACTTTATATGACCTAAGTGACCTATTACGAAAGATTATGCACAGTCACCTTGGTAACTAGCTAACGCCTACTAAATTGCTTAAAATATAGTAAACAGAAGATAAAAAAAAATATTTACCCATCAATACTAGAGCTGTATTCGCGACTTTTTTGGCGAGGATTTTAATTGTCTTTTTAGCGTGAATTCCTAATGATTTTTCTAAAATTTAGATAATAATAATAATTTCATAATGTATCTATCACTCGCTTTTTCTCGCTGTCACGTCCATACTTGTTTATTTTCGTTCTTTATAAAAATAAATAAAAATAAAAAATAAAAATAGTTTATTTCCAAAAACAATTTGACATTTTTAAAGTTTCCCGTTGGCCCAGTCATGGTTCGTTATTTCATCCTCTTGGTGTGTACTCAGCATCAAAAAATTATCACACTGAATAGGCTAGTAATTAAAAGTCACCACACAACATTACGTTACTATAACTGCTTGTAAATTGCTAAAGCTTCATTGTAATAAACTCAAAACAACTCAGTCTAGCCGGCCGGCTGTATGACACATCGGCGCCTGCGCAGCCCGCCGCCGTCATATCACCCGTGTGTTAGTGCTATTAGTAGGCCGCTTCCTACAATTCTTGAAGGCTTGCCCCTTGGCCTGTTAATGAATCATTTGCTTCAATTATCACTGTTCGAGCTGGTGCACACCAAATATGAATGAGGATAGTAATTTTATTTTTCATTTGCCTGTATATGTAATAATGTCCATAAATATCCTTGAAAGGGTAAATATGTCATATCTACCTAATTGTCGTCACCTGGGTACTTCCAACAGACAATCGTTTTTTTATACCACTGAGGTGATAGAAATTGCTGTGGCCCATTAGATATCCGAGTATCCGATTCAGATGTCGAACTAGTCTAGGTTCGATTTCAGCCGTATTTGCAATGCGCCATCAAGGCAGCTCTTCGTGCTAGTGCATAGCAATACCGAAATTGTATAAAGAAATAATGTCCGTGTCGTGAAAAAATATTTAGCAATAAAGGTTTTATTGCAGGCTATAAAGATAACTGTCTCAATAAATTTTTATACCAATAAACTTGCAATAATTTCGATGCTTTAATTCCATGGTTTAATTTGATACATCGAAATCCATATCAATATCTATGGAAATGGATACTAATATTGTAAATGCCAAAGTAACTCTGTTTTTCTGTTACGTTTTCACGCCTATAGTTCTGAATCTATTTTGATGAAATTTGGTATAGAGATAGATTAGACTAAGGACATAGGCTAAGTTTGTCGTAACCGACATCCACGCGGGTGGAGCCGCGGTCAACAGCTAGTCGTAAAATAAAAGGGACGAATAAACAGAATTCTATCTCCTAGATGCGAAATACGGTCAGGGTCTTAAATAATAATTTGCGTTACTATAACGTAGAACTTTATGGTGTAATACCCAACAAACATTTTTGAAGTCGCCACAACGTGCCGAATGTAACTTTTGGTTGTATAAGCATGTCACCAAAACGTCGTTATCACGTCGTTACGACCGAAAAAGGGCCCATTTTATACGACTTAGAGTTGTATAAGAGTCGCATAGTAGTCGTATCAATGACATATTCAGTCGTATAATGGTCGCATAGATGTAGTGAAATTCATTTTTTGCTGCATTATGGTCTACAATACCACTGTTTTACGACACTTTGTCGAATACCAGTGCAAATGACGACATTTTTATTGAATTTTGTTGTACTCATAACAGTGAAGAGTGAAAGAGACATTATAAATTAGAGTTGTCAAAACTCTACCTAGTTTAAGTTAGCCATATTCATTTAATTTCAATATGTTATATCTCGAAACGCGTGTTGAAGTGCATTAATCTATTGGGGAATTAATTTTATCGTGTAATATGCGCTAGTTTTCTTAGTATAATGCACGCGCCTTAGAAATACTTAAAATTAAACAACATTTCTCACTATATTTTTAGCGCACGTGCTAAAAGTTACTTTTATACGACTCTTAGACGCGACACAACCGTAATACGACTACAAAACGACCTTTCATTCTGTGCAGTTAATTTTATGTGCAATAATTAGCCGCCATGTTAACAAAATTAGGGTTCAACGAGTAAATTTTAAATTTTATTTTAGTAGTAAAAATAATATGATGTGATTTAATGGACGTCGCGTCGATAAGTTTTTAACCAAGATAGATTTTTCGAAGTTAATACATAATTATGTATTTGAGATGGCTATGGATATCCACACACATCTCTATCACCATTTAAAATAAATAAAACCAACCAATATTACTTGACTATTTTATTTACTTATAACTTCCATGGTGATATACATAAAGAGCTGCGTAATTCTACATACAAACTCTAGTTACCTACCTATATAAATATGAATCAAATAGGTAAGAAACGGACCTTGAAATATCACTTGTCTCTTTTTTTTCTAATATGCAAATAGACAGGGGTATTTTATAGTCATTTCGGAAGAAGAGATTTTGAGCACAGTATAAAATATTGTATTTATATCCACGGAATTGCCCCAGAGGAAAATTCCGTAATTCCACTGTATTATATAGTGCAACCTTGATATAACGACCCTTGAAATAACGAATTTTTCATTATTCGAAGTTTATCATTTTTGCTGGTTTCGCTTTCGCTTTCATAGTCTATTTCACTATCACTGAAACATATTTTTTCAAATATTTCATCTTAATTATCTTGTTTTGTCTCTACTACTTCAAAACAACTAGATCCGCTTTCTGCGCTTTGATTTTGCAAGGAACTCTCCTGAACTCAAAATTAAATTTTGTACGGAACCACCTTCAGTTTCATTAAAAATAGAGATAAAGAATGACTGACTTGTAATGTTAAGGTACTCTACAGCTATGCGACATTCAGTCACTTAATGGTAGTATAATAGTGTTCAAAATGACTAAAAGTCGTGTAAGAGTGCAATTTATCACTCTATTACGATTATCGCGTATAAGTAGTTCTTGCGACTCTAATACGATTCAGTTTGGTGTAAAAGTTGTATAGACGTTAGTAAGACGACATCATCGGTTTTACCACTGAAAGTTGTATAATGGTCATAGAAAACAGTCGCGGAGACGTTTATACGACGTCTTTATACGACTACAAGTTGTATAAGGATAAAGAGGCACTGAGTCATATTAAAACCTAAAATGACTTCTATACGACGTTTATAGAACATTAAGTCGTGTAATTTTCACTTATACGACTAAAATGTTTGTTGGGTATTGTAATAAATATATTCTCGTTAGGTTCGAATCTGACAGCTGTAATGTTAGGATTACATCTATAGTTGCAAGATACGTATATTCAATATTACAAGACTGTTTATTGCCGTGTGTAATTTGAAAATGTTTAGTTTCGCTGGGGTTATGTTTATCTACTCGTTTCATGTCCTTTTTGTTTTAGAGGGTACTTAAACATGTATGTTGGGTAGTAAAACTGGTAACAATATCTGGAATGTTATGTACCAACATAATTACACTGCCTTTTTATACTATTACTGTGAAGCCGCGCCTATAAGTATTCTCAAGGGTCTTCTGTGCAAGAAATACGACACTATTTTATCATTTTTCTATATAGATAGACAGTGGTAAGGTAATAGGGGCTGAAAGTCCTTAATTGAAAATATTCTGATGAAATGCATAGGCAAATTAGAGCTTGGGGAAGGATATAGGGAAAGAGGAAGGAGCAGGGGCAAGGAGTAGGGGAAGAGGAAAGGCTGTTATAGGTTTAAGTTAGCGGTACCTACAGATGAAAGTAAATTGACGACCATTATAACACTACGCATAAGCCAAACCAAAAGGGGGAGAAGGTGGAAGCCGTCCACGGGTTCTAAGGTGAAAGCCTCGAATGCAACCAGGAATAACGCCAAGATGAGCTAACATAACTATTATGGACATTATGGTCGAGATACAATCATAAATTGTTGTTTTGAGCAAAACATCAAAACGAAGAAAACTATCCTTTTCCATATTTTTTTTTGTTTTTTAAGATTAATCTTCTTTTTCTTCGTCCGGCCTTTTTCCGTTTCTACTCGGGGTCGGCTCTCCTTATCCTTTCTCTCCGGAGACGTCTGTTCTGGGTCGTCGTGGAGTCCATTTGCTCCTCCCTGAGGTCTTTTCTAATGGTCGAAATTGGCAGACCGGGGTCTGCCACGGCCCGACTCCAGTTGCAGCACTTTTTTGGTCATGATGTGTTCGTCGGATCGACACATGACGTTTTAAAGAATATTAGCAACAGAAATTACTAATATTCCCTTTAATCTCTCCAACTAAGCTGAATTGATAAGTCAGGATTCGAACCCGAGACCTCTCGATCGTAAGGCCGACTCCTTAGCCACTAAGCTACCAACACAATTCAAATTATACTCAACATCATCTTTGACTCTTTGACCCTTCCTTAGCAGTCGGGTAAAAAAAGGGTTAAAATATCATAATATAAAATATCACATGAAGCTCCTATTCTTAAAACTTAAAATTCCATAACAGATTGTCGCTTACGACTACTGGTGTTAAACAAGCCTCACTTTCTTTAACGCTTAGTTTTATAGCTATTAGTGGTGAAGTAGAAAGGCATTACGTGCCATAATTTAACATTAAAATGCCATCAGATGTTACGTTGTTTTAGTCTTAAGTTACATAAAGAGCATTGTACTGTAATATCGAAGTAAAAGTATTGCGATGATAAATTGAGTATTTCTTTTGTTTATCTGTGATGGAGAGTGAAAGCATCTTATATTAGTTATTTTTAAAGCTAAACATGTAATAAAATTAATGGTTGCACGCGCCTTGCAAGACCAGAGTGATTAGAATCGAGTGGCGAAGGGTGAATTTTTTTCTAAATGGAAGCCGGTTAAAAACCTTATGTCTTAAAGACCATAGTAATTTAGTATACGGACGTTCTGATTACAAACACTGAATTATCAAATAGCGTTTCGTCGCATTTGGTCCAGTTCGCATTTGATCCACTTGGTCAATTTCGCATTTGGTCCACTTCTCAAAACGTCCATTTCGCAAATGATCCGCTTCGCGAAACGTCCATTTAGGTACTCAATTTCAGTTGCTATAATCAGGTACTAAATTTCAGAATCATCACGGGTTCCCTTTGCAGAGCAAGCTGGCAGGAATCCGATTATAGGGACCACTCGCCACTGTTAGAATGATTATACAGTTAACTTCAAAGGAAATTAAAAATACAGAGAACCGATATCACATGCTATAAAATGTCACAAGAAATAACCACTAAAACTGATTTACGCTTTAATCTATAAACGTCAGTTCACTCATATAATTGGTAGGTTCGTCCTTTGCGCGGGCGCAGTGCGTTGACACCGGTTCCGTGTTATTGATCCAAATCGATCTGACCCCGACGATCCACCAAACTGGCGCGTATGTGTGTATGGAATGCTTGAAAGGTTTTTGATGCATAGGTTCAATTTTACTGCTTTGGTGCATGTATGGAATATGTACCTATATTTACTGTGAGAATCACGTATTTGATTCTACCACCATTGTGGAAATCAATACAATCGAAAGATTTCTGTTTGTTCGTCAAACAATTCTGTCTTAATATAAGTATAGCTGAAATGTAACTTTAGACTGTCAGCATCATCGTTGAAGCGGTACGCAATGCCTTCACTATACATTCACAATTCGTGCAAGCTGTTAACTTTTAGATTTCTCTATTAGGAAATTCTTATTGGTGTAATAGAATAGAAATAAACTTTATTGTACACTATTCAAAATATGCATATATATGGAATACACGATTTACATATAAATATGTACAAATGGCGGCCTTTTAGCAGCTCGGAGACAGGAGAAAGTCGATATACTTAACTTGTGTCCTAAATCCAAATCTGAATTTACGGCAGATGTCTAGAACAAACTGGTAGGCTGAAGATTGTGACTACTCGCAGTATATAACCAGAGCCCGTACCATGAACTCTTAAAACAGGTCAATAATTGAACGGCTGTCATATTACCAACTGCATAAATAACTTTGTAATCTCATATAAATTTATAAGATTGCAAAGTTACATTTGCAGTTGATAGAATGACAGCCGTACTATTATTGACCTGTTTTAAGAGTTTATGGTAAGGCCACTGGACTTGTGAAAGGTCACTTCTCTGTGTATATCTCTGGATATTATTCATTAGTGATGGGGGACCAATACCAAGAAGTCCTGCGTGGACGTGGATGTTTTTTATTTGTGAAGTGTACGTTTTGCAAATGAGCCGTCAGAAAAACGATTTTATCATTATTGATTTTGGTATAAGGTTGTAGTGTAATAGTGGCCTAGGTACTCAAGGTAATAACGCAAGGAGTTGTATCTCTAAAATGGTTTAGAGATCATTTTCATAGCACCATACCTACGGTAGGTATCTAATTGGAGTTAATTGGCTTGTAATAATTCGAGCCATCCCTAATTATATTAATTGAAAACTAAACTATTATTTATAGTTATATCTACTATTATCTATGGACAGAGAAAGGCATGCTTAGATGGTTCGGGCACTTGGAGAGGATGGACGAAAGAAGACTGACGAAACAGATGTATGAAGCGAGGGTGAATGAGCAACCCGGTAGGGGTCGACCTAGACATACGTATGTCAGACAGATCGAAGACATATTAAAGAAAGGACATGTCAAGAGTACCCGAAACCGGCGAGTATATATGAAAGCAATTATGAAAGTAGAAGAAGCGAAAGATGTATGCCAGGATCGTAGCAGGTGCAAAACTGTGGTCTCTGCCTACCCCACTGGGAAAGAGGTGTGACTGTATGTATGTATGTATGAAACTATTACCTACCTCTACCACTGCAATAAGTAAATTTTTTTTTTAGGTAAATGTATGCTTCCTTGTCTGTTAGTATGTTTCAGCAATACGCGATGTTGTGTTCAAATTTTACGAATAAACTTGAAAACTGAGTCTGTATTTGGAATCACTGTGATAGCGGAAGCCGTAGATATAACTCATCATCATCATTTCAGCCATAGGAAGTCCACTGCTGGACATAGGCCTCCCCTATAGATCTCCAATAGGACCGGTTGGAAGCGGCTCGCATCCAGCGCGTTCCCGCGGCCTTAATGAGGTCGTCTGTCCACCTTGTGGGTGGACGTCCTACGCTGCGCTTGCCGATACGTGGCCTCCACTCGAGGACTTTTCGACCCCATCGGTCATCAGTCCTCCGTGCTATGTGCCCTGCCCACTGCCATTTAAACTTGCTAATCCGCTGGGCTATGTCGGTAACCTTGGTTCTTCTACGGATCTCCTCATTTCTGATTCGATCTCGCAGAGAGACTCCGAGCATAGCCCTCTCCATAGCTCGTTGGGCTACTTTGAGCTTACTCATAAGGCCCATAGTGAGGGACCACGTTTCAGTGCCATAAGTCATCACTGGTAACACACACTGGTCGAAAACCTTCGACTTGAGACACTGAGGTATGTCGGACGAGAAGACATTGCGCAATTTTCCGAAAGCTGCCCAGCCGAGTTGGATTCGGCGATTGACCTCTTTCTTGAAGTCAGACCTACCTAACTGGACTACTTGTCCTAGGTAGACGTACGAGTCAACAACTTCAAGAACCGAGCTCTCAACAGATATTGGGGTAGGTACAACATGGTCATTGCACATCACCTTTGTCTTGTCCATGTTCATTTTAAGACCCACCTGTTGAGAAACTCGGTTGAGGCCTTCGAGCATCGTGTTGAGATCTTCCATCGATTCTGCCATGACTACAATATCGTCGGCAAACCGGAGGTGAGTGATGTATTCGCCATTAATATTGATGCCGAATCCTTTCCAGTCCAGGAGCTTGAAGGCATTCTCCAAAGTGGCCGTAAACAGTTTCGAAGATATCACGTCTCCCTGTCTTACGCCTCTTTTCAAAGGGATCGCCCTCGAACTCTGTTCCTGTACTCGAACCGACATGGTGGCGTTATTATACAAACACTTCAACACTTCGATGTACCGATAGTCAATACGGCACCGCTGGAGAGACTCAAGCACAGCCCATGTCTCGACCGAATCAAAGGCTTTCTCATAGTCCACAAACGCTAAGCAAAGTGGCAAATTATACTCTTAGATATAACTAACAGTACCTATTTATCAATCGCCCATAAACCCGCAATGAAATATGACGAAAGGTGCCGAGCTGTTCCCCTCTATCCCCTCGATCCCCTCTAGACAAGTGGCAATTCGTTTGTAGAATGGAATAGATTAATCAATGTATGGGATTGAGATACGTTGACGACTCTCATAAACGTCATAACTGTCAAAATATGTTTCAATCCCATACATCGATTATTTTTTCTATTTTCTTCTATTATCTAAGGGGGCTGTTCTCAAGCAAACTCCGTGCTATTACTCAAAATCCTCCCCATGAAACCAATAACACAGACCTGGCAATTGAACCGGGATTTTGTGCATATCCCACTTCTGCTTTACTCTGGTACAGCATGAGCTATTAATCTCAAAGAGAATCTGTTAGAAATCGTGTTTAGATTACGTCACTAATATGCATTCGTAATAGAATGCAAACTTGTATATATTTTGTAAATATGTAAATTACTACAAAAAGCTCGAAGCATTATGCGTCATTAATAAATTGGTTTGTGAATACCAATGGCGTTAAAAATATAATATATTCATATAAATGTCTGGTATTACGTTACAAAAGGTTTGGTAATTCTATTAAGCTTTACGAAGCTTTTATGCGTAATAATATCTACCAAACTATTTACCAGCGTTGGGAGTGTTGGGACCTTGAAGTTCATTCTTTGTGGGATCACCACTACCACTTTATTACGTGGTAGAGAAAGTCGCTAATTGAATCTTGTTCTGAGTAAAATTTCTATTTTATGAAATAGTAGGTACCTATTGAATATATGTTATGTGTTAGGTATGTTCACAGATTACCTAATACTTGGTAATAAACGCACAAATTTAGGCTAGAAGAGCACAAGCAGATTTTTCGTATAAAAAATTAGGTTAGACTAAATAAACTGAAAGACAGTGAAAATCGTACCAAAATCGATAGTGTGGTTGTGGAAATTGACATTCATAGCGAAACAGAAATACGCATAAAAGTAATTTCATTTCATACTAAGTAATGATGATAACAATTACGAAGTAATTTATGTTATCCGTGTGCTATAAAACTGTATCTAGTTATTACTTTAACTTCAACAAAATTGTCAAAAACTAGTTCGTCTTACAATTGTTCGATAAAACGACACACTTTTACAACCGAAGCCCTTGGCCCTACAGAAGTCGTTACCTGCCCTCTGTATTTACTAAAAATACATTAGTTTCACGGTGAATAAACACAAACGAACCTAACTAAATTAAAAATTCATCAGCGCCAGCGTAACTTTCATACTACGCTGGCTATTAAACTCGACCAGGTTATACGTGCGCCGGCGCATGGCCGGGTGATTCCTCTTGTCAGTTGCTCTCGCGCATCGATCGATGCCGCTTCGTGTGTTCTTGTATTTTATTGATCGTTTTAAATAGATCCCTATAGTGATTTTATGTACTCGGTTGAGTACAAGTGTTTTTATAAGTATCAATACAGTGTTGTTCTGTTTGGAGTACACATCAAACAATTTATCGTAGGTTTGTTTTATTTTATTTATTATCTATATGAATATGAAATGTGCATTATTTGATAAGCGTGATAGTGGTTTGTTTCATATTAATAAGATTTTGATACTGTCGTCATTCTTAAACTGACTGAATCATATCAGTTAAATACAAAAATAAACAGACTTTGAGTCATCACATCATCATTGAATGAAAATGCACACGAGTACAACTGAGTACTTTGATATTATGTTGTACTAAATTATATTAATGTAAACAATGCTATCTTCATACATACCTACATGTATCTTTATCATTCGATTTAATGTTTATTTAATTTGATACCTAATTGGCTTAATTAACTTGTGTTACTGTTTTTGATAATTTGTAAGTGATATCTGGTTTAGTCTCAATTACTTAAGAAGTTATTAATACAATTACGATATTATAAATTTAAATTCTTCTCGCTAGCTTAGACTAGACTAGTTAAAATTCGCTCAATAGTTTCTTCGTCCTAACGTTATAGGTGTAATCCATTGAGTAAAATGTGGTATCGCAGTAATATCACCTTTATTCCTTTGGTGAAGTTCTTAGTGATTGTAAGTCTTCAAAAGCCACAAAAGGACTGATCAAAACACAAAAGGACTTTGATCAAGGAAGTGAAATTGACCAACCTCCATATATGGTGTTGAGAAATTTATGATCACTGCTAGCACTTAATTTTCGTTGTACAAATAATTTACGATTAAGATGTTCTAATGAAACGAAAACATCTCAAGAATTACGATGATGTAATTTTCGACACTACTGACATCAAAAGAATTCTTTAAAGCGATAGAATCTTCAAAGATTGTGTCGTAACAGACGTAATATTATGATCTTGAACTAAATATATCAAACTGATAAAATATTTGAAATAACATAATGATACTTTAGTAGGTACTTAATTTTATCTCTTTACGACAGAGACTTACAATTTTTGTGACTCGTATAGTCATAACAATCTTTTATGTTATACAATAATATGAATAATAACAAGTATAAATACCTAATAATAAATGAAAGTATAAGTAAAAGAAGAGAGGACTAGAGGTAAACCCAAGAAAAGATGAATGACATGATATGGAATACAATACCTATTTGTAGACTTATAATTTAAAGACAATGGCTACAATTTCGACTTGAACATGTAGCTAAGGTAAAGGTAGACCCAAGAAGTGAACATGGCAAGAAATGATACTAGGAAAGTATGGAAGAAAATGTCATATTGCTACCGACCCAAAATAATTGGAACAAGGGCAAGGTAACGACGAGGAAAGAAAAAGTAATACAAAAGCAACAAATGTATTTGTTCATAGCTAAACCTACGAAAGTGGATAAAATAGCAAAAACGAGGTTAAAGATCTTATGTAAATATCTCTCACGTGATCTCATGAGATGATACTTAATTTTATACTTTTAAATGACGCTATTACTAAACTCAAGGTTGATGCCTCTAATTTGGTCGAAAATAGACTGAGAATTAGAGTGCGATCTGGGAGAGTATGAGATAAATAAACTAATTCATTTAGTAAGGTTATCTCAAGCCTGGAGTCAAATAGAACTGGTTTGGGCTATATAAGGTGTAATTTAATAGCCATTACGATCTGCTTGAGCTCTCCATTTTCGGATAAAAAATTACCCCTCCAAAATAGGGTCCCACAATTCATTTAAGTACTAAGAATGTTAATAATTTTTAATATAAGTTACTATTACTGGCGGATATACGAGGTCTTATAAACATTTTTGGAACCCAAGCCTACCTCATCTGCATTTGGCGATCAACACATGAGGCTCTGACCTAGGCCCCCTCTCGAAAATCGTCTATTATACGACTGTCTCTTCCGAAATTGTTAAAATAAACCAAACATAATTATAATGGAAAGGAACATCGGATGCAACAGCACTAGTGACAGATGTAATCAGTTCAAAGTGAGTGTCGGTAACTCAATCGGCCTTTACGATCGAGATGTCCCAAGTTTGAATACTGTCCATTGCACTACCGATGTGAACGCACTGCTAATACAAGCAATTTAGCTTAGCTGTAGAAGTTAGGGGCAATATTAATAAAAGTTCGTTTTAATAACAGCGTTAGGTACTTCAGAAGTATGCACACATGCCTATATCATGATCGCGTGAATTCCCAGTAACATCATGGAAAGTATAAAGTTAGGAAAGTCACTGTTACCACCGAGAATGAACACAAAGCAACATGTCGATACAACCCGAGGCCGTGGCAACAATGTTAGTTTACATATTGTGTAAACGCAGCGCAGGATGCAAGCCACGAGTGCAATAATAAACGTTTACAGCCTAGTTAATAAGTTGACACATATACAAGTACTTCTACGATGCCTGGATTGTTGATGTTGACACATACAATCCACGAACTCGGTTGTAAGGTACAGAGCCCATACCATGAACTCATAAAACAGGTCAATAATTGAACTGCTGTCATTCTACCAACTGCAAATGTCACTTTGTCATGTCATATAAATATATAGGATTACAAAGTGACATTTGCAGTTGGTAGAATGACAGCAGTTCAATTATTGACCTGTTTTAAGAGTTTATGGTAAGGCCGCCGCAGAACATTCGTTCTTAAAAACTAGCCTGCCAGCCGCGGCTCCACCCTCGTTGAAGTAGGTTTTCACGTTTTTAGAATAAACCTTCAGTTCTATTCAACTGATTGCGATAAAAGAAACGTAAGATTTCAAATCTAAGACCTAATGTAGTAAGCAAGTGACCAAGATCTTTCTAACAAAAACACTGCATCAAAATGCGTTCAGTAGTTTTTGCTGCTATAGTAGGTACTTACCACAAACTTGTACCTATCTCTCATGAAGGTAATACCTATTGTAAAATCCTTGGTGTACAATAAAGACGTTTTTATTATTATTTATTACTTACAAAGTTTCAAACGATACGATATTTAGATTTTGATTAACGTTTCAACTTCTCAAATTTGTAGGTGAAGGTAAATAAAGTCTGTTATCTTTGCTGTTATGTAATACGTTGTATAAAGCTGTCGTAGAAAATATCTAAATAACATTGAAACCGTATCAAAATCTGTCCTGTGGTTTAGAAGTTAGTTTGAAACAGACAAAAGCGTAGACTGACTTTATTAGATAGATATGTTATAAATCGGCAGTGAGCTAGTGATGGTTAACTACCATCTTTATTAATTATATAGTGTCTTGTCCGCGACAATAGTAATCACTTATCATTAGAAGCGCTACCATTGTTTCTATACCAAATTAGATACATTACAAATGCCACTTCAGATACATTTGTTATTTAATTTGAATATTAAATGTGATACGATACGACTTCATAGGTTTAGTAATCCATTAACTTTGTGAAGAATATGTTTGACAATCACTTGATTAATTACGCATTGAGTAGTTTATAAGCTTACGTAATGATATATTGTACTATATTCATTCGTAATACAGTAATTAGCCACTTGACTTTTTGCTAAACGTCATAAGGAAACTTGTATGAAATAAAAAGTATGACGTCATACTTTTAATTATTGAATAATAATGTACCTACTGATGTAGGTTGACTGAATGATTTATCTTTTATAATATAAAAATAAATCGCTGAATGTGTTTGTACCTAAGCGCAAATCTCAAGCACAGCTGAACCGATTTCCCTAATTCCTTTTTAGAATATTCCTTGAAGTACGAAGATGGTTCTTACGCATACCTAAACATTATTCAATAATACAACGAAAATGTTGAAAAAGTAACAATATTACATAAAAAGTTATAAACAACTCATGAGTCATTTCACTATTGATTTTAGAATTATGTTTTCCTAGGCATCGTTGAGCAAACATTAGGCATAAATAAACATACGGAGCACATGGCAGACCAAAAGGTCACATTTGACATGATAATACCATAGATATAACCTTTGAATACTTGGCCTACCTTTTTTTTCTTTAGTAACTAAAAACAATGCTTTCACATGTAGATTGCGATGTCAAGCTACAGTGCGTGTGTCTATCAGGCTGACACTGATGCCAATGATTAAAATCAATGATTAAAAAAATGGTACGGGCAGAGAATTGTTTTTTTCAGTATGAATATAAATAGGGCGGTTAGACTAAATGGTAGTTAGGAAACAGTATGCTGCAAGCAGTTCGGGTTGTTTTGTCAAAGTGTCCTTGTTATAGGAGGCGAGGCCTTCTTCAAGAAAATTAATAACTAGGGATTTATTTAAAAACTATAGGGAAGGGTAGAGGTGAGCACATTTCTGTGTACTGGTCTTGGTTCTAAATTCCATAAAGCCTCTAAAAATTTCCTAATAGACAAATTCGATGACATATTCCCCGACCCGGATATTGGACCTCACACGCAAACAAGAGCAAATGCATGCCACAGAGCTATTAAGAAAATCTCCGTTACAAATGTTATCTAATATTTTTTTCTTCTTCACCGTTATCTTGAAAAACATCTTTTGGTTTAGTTATGTCAAAATCGGGCCATCTGGCGATTCTCAAACTTTCTATGAACGTTGAATGATCCCTTGTTAGATGTTTTTTATCGAATTATAACTGTTTCCGGTTCTCGAGAGCTTCTACCGGATGGTAGCGATACGTCTTGAGGGGATGGGTTCCGCCTAGCAAAAAAATAGTGCAAGGTACACAGACGTATTTGATTTATGATAGAACGGTGCGATAGATAGTGGCATGGATAGGAACATGGTAATGGCGTTTTAAAGTGATTTCATATGTAACTGTTAACTGTGTTTCCGTGATTTAGTTCCTGTGACCCATAGGAATTTACCTGCAGGATAAAAATATAATGTAAGCTATTCCAGGCTATAATCTATCTCTGTGCCAAAATTCACCCAGATTCAAGCAGTAGTTTTTGCTTGAAAGTGTGATAAATATCTGTCAAGAGTTACAAACTTTATACCTTGAACCTCCCTTGAACTTAGTAGAATTCTATTAAGTTCTATAAGGGTACTCGTAATATCTTCAATCTATCAGAGTAGTATTAATAACAGGGTATTAATGACCAGGTGTTAAACATGGTGCACAAAATGTAATATTTTGTGCACCAGTGCGTTTTTTATACAATATCATTAAAAATAAGTAATCAAAATTGCCAGACAGTTTCCGCCAAACGCTTCGAAGTGCGCAAAAAGTAACCCAAGTTTCCTTGTTGTCTGAGACTTGATTTTCGTAATAATGACACTTAATTAGTCGTTGCAAGTCTGGCTCTGTATGTTAAATTATTTAATTACTAGTATTTTTAGGTTACCTTTTTTACGTGAACTACGCTAGCCCCGGTGAAACGGTGCCCGATGTGGATGCCGAATGCCCCCACCGGGTATCACCTCACCTGGGTTAATGATTAAGTGGGTCGAATCAATTGAAATTGACTGAAAATTCAAGCGTATTGCTGAAACACAATGTGTCGTTACAAGTACTTGTTACTGACAAACCTCGGGTATAACATAGTTCGTCTATTTAACACATCAAAGAGGTGGTCCAACTTTTATTATACTTCCACGATAACCAATATTCACTCAGACAGAGTCGCAGTCTAAAAGTACACTTGCTACAAAGAAAAAAGTGTTTTCTACCTGTGCATTTTACAAAAGTATTAAATTTCTCAGTTGAAAGTATACATTACCATCCCTGACATCTGCCACTCAAACCTTCGGGTGCGGTGACATCTGATACATTAAAAACACACATACACTTGATATATGAAAAATGTCTTACGTGCTTCTTTATTAGTGAATAAAATTAGTCAGTTACTTTGTTTTTCGTTTCATATTACCATCACGGTAGCAAACGATTTCTGTGTGCTTACACTTCAGAGGCATTACATCCAACTATTAGGTAATCTGTGACAGAGGGCTATTCTTACACAGATACAATCCTTCGTATTTTGATACTTTGTGAGGAAGCATATAGGGATGGGTATCTCATCTACCAGAGAGGAAAGCCTATGATAGATCCTCGTCTGTCAATCAACAGGTGCAGTCCAGCTTGCAGTTTAGGTTGACTTGGCCCCGGAGACTGCGATAGTTCCCAAAAAATCATACATATTAATGTGCAAAAAATTCTGCAAGTTGTTTAAATTACTCAGTAATTTGTAAGAAATGATAACAGGTTTATTAATGAAGAACTTAATAATGCCAGTTGTCGACAAATTGTCTTCGCGATGACAGCTCAATTATTTATATTTTTAATTATTCCGTTCTACATATTGACATGTAATGCTCGAGATAAAGTTCTGAGAAAGTACCTGCTACGAGTATTTATATTACCTTCGCTTCTTCCTTGTCTTTGTCTGACTGTCTTTTATTAATTAGAGTGGTTTTCAGGCCAAGAAAATAAATTATACATTTTGAGAGGTGTTTAGTCTGGACTGTATTTGTTATTAACTGTTGCCCGTGGCTACGACTTATTCGTTAGCTCGCCACTTGAAGTTGCGAGTTGACGAATAAGTCGTGGCTACACCCGGGGTGTATGCAGGTACCTGCTGATTAAAGGATGAGACTGGTGCAGGATTTCCCCTCAGTGTTCTTCAGACGGTAATCCGTCCCATTAAAGCCAAAATAAACCAATTAATGAAGTTGTAGAAAGAGAGACAGCGGATCCTGCGTTCTAAAGTGCAAACTTATATGTCATTTACTCGTACATCTAAAGGTTTGGCGCTCGGATGAATATGCACCAGCATAAAACAATAATCCCGTTCGTCTATAGGAAGTTATTCTAGCGTAGAATATGCATATGTGACACAAAGATACAATATAATCTGGAATACTTTGCAATAACACATAGAATGTGCTACTTGAGAGCAACAACTTAGGTAATCAGTGTCGAGAGTGGCGTCCAGACTACATTTATTCAAACTTTTACATTTATAGTAATGGGAGGATAAATCCGCATTGAATAACAAAACAGTTACAAATCTGAATCAATAAAATCCTCCTTTTTTAACTTGACAAAATTCACTTTAGTTGCTACTGTCGCACATTGGCACCAATATCGGCAATATCTGCCCAAGTGTCAGACGCAGGCTCGTTTTCGTGTAAATCCAGGCCACTTAAAACATGTTCGAAATCATAACTCGTTTCTTATCCTCTGCTTCGACAAAAAACCAGTAAATAAAATAATGTTGACAGTGAACTTTCAACGCTGTGATACACTTAATAACCCAAACATGCTTTGGCCAGATAAGGCTTATATAAATAACCCCATGTCGTGTGGGTGTGGTCGAGGACCACAAGCTTAATGTGTTGGTTTATTTATTATGTTATTTGTACGATACGGTAATTATAAATTTAATTTGTACTTATAAGGATCTGTTATTGTTTCATGAGCTCATTTTAGTTAGGGTGTACCCTAAATGGGCAGTTTGGTTGGAAGGGTTAATAATGCGGTTTTACAACTTATGAGTAAAATGGTTCTACCTTTAAAAATGTCGAAATTATCTTAGAAGTGAAATATTTTCTTCTTCTTATTTTGACAATGATGAAATTCCATGTAATCTATTCAACTTTATTTTGACCTCTTAGTAGTGTTTTAGTGATTGCTTACAATCATCATCCTTGGTGACTTTTCTTAACTTGTTGGAATCAGCTTTCGGTCATCTCTAGTATTAGCAGTTTGGTCCCTGAGTTGATGGAAAGAGGGTCCCTGAAAGAGTTATATGGACAGGGCACTAACTAACCTGATTGGTTAGAACAAGTATTAGGTATATGTATTATATTCGTCTATAGATAATATTAGTGGGATGTTTAATAACTTGCATGTGTCACCTCTGGAAGACGAGTAGCGGACGGATGCTCTACTTACGCGCACATATCTGGCTTATCTAAATCATTGCACTAAAGATAACCGCATACCGTTGAAATTTTGCTGTTACCCAACCCGGATTTGCCTGGGTTAAAGAGAAATTGGTGGTCGGAATTACTGGTATTGTAAATCCCTTCAGCTAAGCTAAAATTGCTGTGCTAGAGTGGAATGGCCAGGTTGTGAACCGAATTCTTGATTGTTAGTCCGATGCCTTACCATTGAGGCTAACACCCTTTTGTGTGATGGGAAATTAAATTTTTGGATTTCAACAATCTACCTAAGTTTGCCACCTAATTTGTTTAAAAATAATCTACCGGTTTTGATAATAGCTTGAAATTATCCAGGTGAACACATCCCAAATGGAATATACAGTCATAAAAATATCATTTAACAGATTAACTAGCTTTAGCTTAACCCTTTGAAGATAACAGTCTTTAGACTGTGATCCTATAGCCATTTGCCACTTATTTATGCTTTTCCGTGCTGGATATTCCCTTGCAGATAAATCTTTATTCGCAGTTAATCATCCCTACTAATATTATAAATGTGAAAGTAACACTGTCTGTCTGTCTGTCGGTCTGTCGGTCTGTCTGTCTGTCTGTCTGTCTGTCACGCTTTCACACCCAAACCATTGAACCGATTTTGATGAAATTTGGTATAGGGGTAGATTAGAGCTTGAGAAAGGACATAGGCTATGTTTGGTCGCGATAACCGACATCCACGCGAGCGGAGCCGCGGGCAAAAGCTAGTAATTATAATATATGTTAAGTTGTCCTCCATCTACGAGTTCATAGGTATCTAATAACGGTAATACATAGAAAGAATCGCAATTGTAAATTATTACACGTTGCAATTGACAATTTTATTGCGTCATCGCCAGCGTAGAAATTGCATTCCAACTATTAGGTTGTGCAAACATCCTGTACACTAAAGTGAGATTATGAGTATTATATACATAAAACCATGATACGAGTATATTACTTGTAATCGCTCAGAGTTATTTTGCGATTGGAGAAATTGGTACCTGCAGAAAACATGTTCAGTAGACTGCATTAAACTCGTGCTGGCTTCAGAATTATAATTTCTTCTATTTTTTTATGTGCCTAAGTTTCAAGTCAGTTCTCTATCTATAACGATTGCTTTTTTTAAATTCTGAACCCTTCTGTTCGTGATAAAGTCTGGTACTTATGCTATCGCATACATTCATTGGCCTTAATGACAACAGTTGGATCCACTCCTATCTTGATAGTACAAAGTTGCTCCATTAGCATTTCATAACTTTATTACCTCTCGTTTGCAACTTCTTACTCCTGACACGTTGGTATTACTTCAAATTACATTCAATTGGTATCATTAACTTGAATTGCGTCGGTGCTTTCCTAATCGGTCTTCGTTGCGATACATTTAAGTACGTGCTTGGAATGGGGCGTCGTAAGCCTTTATCAGTTTCACTAGCGGATGTCTGTCTACCTGGGGCGAGCGATGGGGAGGATACACGCATGACTTGCTTGTACAGAATGCCTGTTTTTTTGCTAAATTCTGCGGTTGACTGACAAAGTGGACAGGAGACTTTTAGTTGCTTTTGTTGTGGAACGGTTAATGTCTTGTGAGAAATTGTAATTATTTACAATATTCTGCATAGCCTGTTGGGTAGGCTGAATATTATTGTACCTACTATTTATGGTATTTGCATCCATATTTATCCAGTTGTACGTTATGTATGCGTCTGCGTAGATGAGAAGTGTAATGTTTGCAGGATTTCTGTATTTGTTCTACCATAACTTTTAAGTGCCTGATCAGTTCTGGATGCAGTACCTATCCTTAAAATTCTCACGTCGTACTGAGTATATTCAATTTTTTTAGTCACTAGTTGTGACTCCTTGCGAATAAACTATCCCGTGTCAAAGAAGCGAGGTCATTGACATTTGTCTGAAAAATGATACAATTTTGGATTCTGCAGATATTTATGTGAGCTGAATTAAGTCGTCATGGCAACGCAAACCTGACCACCGTCGTCCCTGATCCAATTTACATCATCACTAGTTACGATTCGTAGAACACAACTAACATAACAATGAACAGTTAGCCTGTACTCTCATTTTATTGTTATCGTTGATGATTCAACATCAATCTTGTCACTACCATAATTAGGTCTACCACCGCCCCCTCATCACTATCATTGTAAGTACTATCATTAGTAATTACTAAGTGGTGAGCAGGTCTTCTTATATTGGTTTTGAGACCTCTGGGATCTCCATCGTTGTGATATCATCGATGCAGGTCGCGACCTTCGGCGTAATCTGGATCTGTCATGCCATGTCGGGGTATGTAAAGGATGTGAAATTGCATTCGACATGCTTTGTTGGATGTATAATTGTGATTGATATTGACCTTGGTTATGTTATTATTATCTGGTTTAGTGATATCATGCACGAGACTATTATTTTCATATCGTGACTGAGGAAAATTTGTGGTTAGCTCAGAGCTGCTGGTCTTGCATTTTTTTTATAGTCTATCCATAAAATTGACTGCATTTCGCCTGATGATAAGCTGAGGTTAAATCCAACAAGTAGTGGCCATAATTCTAGATTTTATTCTTACTCTTAGAATGGTGGTCTTTACTTTGACAGCCTTTGACAGAATGTATGGTGAGCATTCAAAGTGGTTTTCGAGCCCAATACTACTAAGTGCCACTGGGGGTACCTACTATATTTTAATTGTACGTGTGATCTACAAATAATTGTTTTGAATTTTGTACTGGTAAATTGTACACATAATGAAATACCAAATTATACCCTTAGAAATGCCTTTTTTGATTGTGGAAACTATTACAAGTACTTGAAACCGACAGGTTTTACTATGACATATATTTTTAAAATTGCTTCGTATAACACAATTCTAAAAGCTGTATAGTGTTAACCACTAGAATTGTCTCCCAATGATATAAATAACTCCAAAAGTAATTACTACGTACTACTTTAATATATGTATAGCTCGGAATAGCTCCAACATTCTCTTACATTGTAGCATATCGTTTATCCCTTGTAGCTTCGACTATCAAGTTTTTTGTCCACATAAATTGCTCTATAAGCGCCATTAAAGTTTAAATGGCTGTTATTTGTCTCCCTTCGTTAACTAGTCGAGTATTTACTTTAACCTTTTGTACTTACTCTGTTTCTCTTGCATCATATCTTTCAACTCTATCGTCAACATTTTAAGGTTCAATTTCGAGTATTAAATTTTTCTCTTCTATTATAGTTGTTAATTTCAGCAATGTAATTCTCTTGACAATCGCTTGATTACTGCAATTAATCGCAATTGAATGGAATTTTTTAACTTCCTGCTATATGTATGATAAAAGTGTCACGTTTGTTTTTTACAATAACATTTATGTAGTAAAAACGTAAATTAGTTCTAGTTGATGTTCCATTGTGGTGATGTCATACATTGTAAAAAACTATAAGTACCTTGTAATTATGTCAGATTATACCTGTAGTACTGGAGTACCTACCTACGAGAATATCAGCTCTTCAGAACAGGTTCCCTATGTGGCTCTGTTGACAGAATTCTATGCCAACTGAGCCACACAGGATTCAGTTGGCAGAGATTTCTTCCTAGAAGAGAAATTCGGTTCCTACCGTGCAGTATGACTTTCTGAATGTAATTTATAATAAAACTTGGCATATTATTGTCAATAAACAAAACTATATTAATATTCTGCTCCACCTTAGAGCCTTTCCATTTCTTCCTCATTAACAATATCAATGTAGAAGGTTCCAGAAAAAAATGCGCAATTTACTTTTACGTTTTTCCTTGTCATGCACTACAATAAGTTCAGTATCGTCGAATTATGCGCGCTTCTGCGAATCCACAGGAAGCGCACGTTACGAAGCTATGGCGCCTTTAGTGCGCGTATTAAATCATTCGCGTTGATGCTCGCTAAATTTAGACCAAATTATGTTGTTGCTCGTCTTTCCGAAACATCTTAGCGATAATTTTGTATACGCTGTATAATGACAGGTATGTATGGAGAAGAACGACGCGTTGCGCCGATCAAAGGGACAAGGGCAGGTGATGATGAACTCATAACTCATAAATATCGGACGTTGGATTTAGTTTGGTTAACTTTTAGAACGAAACCAATTAATAATAGAAGGAGGAGGAGAATATATCCTGGACTCCAAATGCGATTGGTATGGGTAGAAAGACTCCCTCTTTTAGGACCGGGACCACGTGGATGAAAAAATAAGACCATAGTTTCGTTGGTTTTGGTTCTGACCTCATGGGGCTGGCCTCGAGAAGAAAGCCTGTGACAGAGCTTCGTCCGTCAAACGGCAGTTGTACCTATTCTATTTTTGTAAGTGAGATTGTCTTCGGTCCCAAAGATTTTGGTTGTACGTACACCAAGTAAATAACCTGTGTATCACATAGTTAATAGCTTTAAATCAATGACCTTTGTAGAGTAATTAGTATAAGTAGGTACTTTGCTTACCTACGTCATTTATGTTCAGAAAAATGTAGAGACGTAATTCTAACGACCATGCATCATTAGTGGCCGAGTTAACGGTAGAAAATTTTACACCTGCCAAATGTAGTTTTTTTTCTACAAATTCAACCAAAGGAATGTAGAATCGGTTATTATGCAAATAGTAAACACATACATTACATCCACAGCGATCATGACGCAACTAGGACGTGGCGGCACGTCGCATCGTGCGCAGACGCACCTCACCAGGGACGCGCTAATCGTCGAATATTTAGGCACCAATTAGTGCTGAGGCCTCTTCAATTATACATTAAGGAACAATATGGGATAGTATGATGTCATGAAAAATTATGAAGTGCCAAATAAATCAGCTTTATTGCGAGTAACCTCGTCTTCACGTGAGGCGAATATAAAATGCTCTTTTTCTTTGGTACTTACCTATATGTTGGCATTGTTCTGTAATTGTTCTTTGTTTTGCGCTTTATGAAATCTTTTTGGCGAAGGTGATGGTGGGTTTTGATCGTCATTATATAAGTAATTTAAAAGTATGTAATTTATTTTCGTCACTGATACATAAACGTGGAGCATAAACTGCTTGGTACAAACTTGAAGTTCCGCCAGTTGATGGCTTTCTCGTTGTAAGCGTTGTGAGGTTTCCAAAAATCCTGCCATATTATTGCATATATCCATAGGCCGCTGTAACCACTTCCGGTCTGATGAGCCGTTTACTAGTCTCCTATCTGAGTGGTATAAGAAAATCTCAGCGTACACCATCTCTTTAAGTCTATAGGTACACAGTGTAAGGATAAAATAACATTAATCCTCGATTTCGTTACCGCACCACAAGACAACCCGTTTCCTCACGAGAACCAGTTACAATAAAATTTAAACTCGTGATTGGATTTAGGGGGCGTAGGTACCGTTAGAGGTCCTCCCAATTAAAAGGATAACGGGCACTGGCCTGCGCAAGCGCATCGTACAGTTGCATTTACAACATTAATTAGTGTAATATATTAAACTTTTAAGTGAATTTGCATGTTGTCTGTAACATTGATCCGTTTAACTTTCCAGTTACTCAATTTCTGGTTTATTTGCATATTATAAAAGTATACACTTTTGTATAACATTTTGAGGATGTCTCGAAGATGCACGCGCATATTTTGATTGATACAATTTTGGTCCTAATTTGGTGCTAGCCTGGTACCGTCTACAGGTCGCGTTTCTGGACTCCTAGGCTTGTGTCTTATGACTTGAATTTCTCCCTTTATTTTTAGGGTTTTGGTGGGCAGTAGAAAGCGCCTACCACCAAATAAAGAAACTTATTTATACTACCAAAGATAGTAAGTAGGTACCGAAATATTCTATAGGATCTATTGATAAATCCAGCATTGCCTCTCATTCTTTCTCATCCTTTAGAAGTCTAGATAGTTAATAGTGTTAATACCAAATAACAAGACCACAAGAACGAGCATCAAGTTATTTCAAGTGTCATATCGGACACAAGTGATGACAATACGCCTACTGAATTACAACATTCAGCTGTGTGCCATACAGACAGGTACCGTTATTTCTATGAATAGTTGATAGTTCTGTTCTTCTACGGTTATCACAGTTTTATAGCAGTTGAACAATACTTAACGCAAGATCACCCACTGCGAGATTCAAATTTCTTCTATTCAAGTAAAATTATTACATTATTTGAATAGTTTATGATTTTGATAATTTAGTTACAAACGTAGATAAAGCGGAATTCATATAGATATAATAATATTGAGCAATATTATGTAGAATTACGATTATGATTGCATTATTACATGCTATTGAATGTGTTGTGCAATATGATTGTAAGTGTATGAGCACTTTACTCACTTCAATCGTTCGCTCACTCACTCACTCATAAGCAGGTCTATAAGTCAGTACAAAGGAACTCGCAAACCCGGGCATGGCGACTTCAGCTGAGTTTTTCGTAAGTCGAAGAGCATTCATGTGTATGTGCGTTTTCATTGTAAAGGTATGATTTCGAAGCCGACCGCATTCGACAACTGCCGACGCATGCAGCACATAAAGCATACCCATTACTTGTCAAACTCCGATACGGATAATGGCGACCATTGAGAAGCCGCAATGAATTACGCGCATGTGCTGCGTGCGTCGGCAGTTGTCGTGTGCGGTCGGCTACGGAATCTTATCTTAAGGATCTGGCTTTCTGTATTGCTCGAAACATAATAATGTCTTGGACCTAAAATGTGCTCAAAATGTGCTCTATACGCGCAGTATACGTTTCATTGATGTCTTTTGAGGATAGCACGGGGTGCTACTGCGGTGGACGAGCTCAAATTCGCCAAGCATAGATTATCACAAAACAAACCGCGTATGCCAGGGCCTTGTTTGATGATGATTAATGATCTATCTTCTAGCTATTTAGCTATCAACTCCCACATCCGGGTATTATCCATATGTCCTGAAGATTAAATTAGATATTCTTTATTGTAGGTGTACCATAAAAGTAGAGTTACCTATTAAAATAACAATTTACTCTAACAATCTACATACTATCTCCTTACGTGTGCTACTAAAAACTTTCAAACAACAAAACTCAATATAAATGTCCGAAGTGAGAATCGAACCCGGGAACCTAAATATCCCCAGCAGTCTTACTCGCTACCACTACGTCACAGGAGAAGTCTTTCTTTAATGAAAATAACTTTTATAGCATTTTTTATGTATTTTTTGTTACAAACGAACAAAATCTGCTGCAAAAAGATTTATTGCTGTAAACAAGGATCTGTTTACTTTTATGACCAAAAAAACTTGCTCCAAACAAAATTAAATGTGGGATTATTATGTTCCGTGTCCCACATCCCATCCCCTTGCTCAGTTAACTAGGCGTGGCAGTTAAGCTATATAGGTTCGATTCCTGCATATCCATACTTTCATACTAATATTATAAATGCGAAAGTAACTCTTGTCTGTCTGTCTGTTACGTTTTCAAGCCCAAAACACTGAACCGATTTTGATGAAATTTGGTAACTATATTACACCTTGGGAAAGCACATAGGTTATGTTTGGTTGCGATAACCGTCATCCACGCGAACGGAGCCGTGGGCAACAGCTAGTTACTAATATTTCTGTTTGAATTCGTTTTAGATCAAATTTATTCAAGTTGTTCCTATGTAGATAGTCTTTCGTATCTTTCCTATCCTTTATCAATCAATCATTAGCTCATTATAGTCCACTGCTCTGCAGGCTTTTCCCAATGTGTACCAATATTAAGTAGGTACTTAAACATTTATATTATAAAAATGTGCTCTGTAGTCTAGATTAGGTACGTATTCTACTCGTATAGTCCAAAGTATTATTTCAGTCATTCATTTTTTAAACGTGATAGAAATACTGGGTGGCGCAAAAGTAAAGACCCTATTTGGTTCGGCTATAACATTTTTTCTAAATTAGAAAACTAGATTTAGGTTTTTTTAAATGTATATTTGTACCATTAAATTTCGTACCATTAGGATTTAAAGATGATGTCTTTTAAATGGTGACCTCCAGAGTTGATACACATTTGAGCCCTATTTATGACATTTTGCATAACTTGCCGTAACACTTCCTGCGATATGTTCGTTATTTCTTGACGAATGTTTTCTTTTAGAGCTGCGAGAGTCTGTGGCTTGTTCACATACACCCGAGATTTCAAAAAACCCCAAAGAAAGAAGTCTGGACTGGTCAGATCGGGTGATCTTGCAGGCCAAGGCAAATCGCCAAAACGAGAGATAACTCGGCCTGGAAAAGCGTCCCTCACTAAGTCCATAGTGTCGCGCGCTGTGTGTGCCGTAGCGCCGTCTTGTTGAAACCAGATGTGCTCCAGCCCCAATTCGTCCAAACTGGGTATCAAAAACTCACGTAACATGGTTCTGTAGCGTTCTCCAGTGACAGTTATCGCATTGCCTCCAGCGTCTTCGAAAAAATAGGGTCCGATCACTCTGTCAACACAGATGCCACACCATACAGTAACTTTTAGTGGGTGTAGAGGTGTTTCTTGAATAATGCGCGGATTATCAGTGCCCCAGAACCGAGTATTCTGCTTATTGACATGCCCTGAGAGATGGAAATGCGCTTCGTCACTCATAACCAATTTTGAAGGAAAATCATCCTCTTCAAGGTTGAGGTTTATGACGCGCTGGCAGTAATCTAGACGAGCTCGGTGGTCAGCAGGCAGCAGCTGATGAGTCATTTGAGTTTTATACGGGAACATCTTTAAGTCTTTCACCAAAATACGCTGCAGGGTCCGTCTGGAAATGCCCAATTGCGTGGCACGTCGCCTCGTTGATGTTTCTGGACACTCTTCCACATCTTCGCGCACAGCATCGATATTTTCAGCTGAACGGCCTGTTCTTGGTCTCCCAGACTTAGGTCTATCCAATGTTGAGCCAGTTGCTTCAAGGCGTGTGGCAAAGCGTCGAATTGTGCGACCAATCGGTGCCGGACGGTGGGGAAATCGTCGACGAAATTCACGTTGTATTCTTATCACTGATGAATTATTCCGTAAGAACATTGACACAATTATTCCACGTTCTTGGGGAGTAAAACGGTCCATGTTTATTTTCAGTGTATTTTACATTTGTTCACTACACAATTTTCAACAACAGAATGACAGAAAATGTCATATAAAAAAAATAAAGGTATTTTCTTTAGTGCCAGTACTTTTGCGCCACCCAGTAAATTAAATACCTAACAAGTTACCCACGTTATTAGTCCTTTTTTAATTCTAAAGATATTTATTCGTTTTAGCGCCATTTATTTTCTCTCATGACTGCAAGCTCACGTTCACAAGATCCACTACTTTGTCGCTGAATGAAATTAATAGCTATTTTCCTCACTTCCCCCATTGCACTAAGTATAAAGGAAGCTACAAAAAATATCACTTCCAGTCTAAATTTACTTGTAACTTACACCAGACAATTTCACCAACCATAAGGGGATCATTTCTTAACCAAATTTAGATTAACAAGAACCAGTAAAACTTGAGACGCCGTTCTCGTTACGTCCAATACTTTTATGGGATCTATTTCAGTGGTTATGTGGAGCAGTGGTGAGATTTAGAAAAACAATTTGTCAGTTTGTCAACAGGACAAGGGATATTTTAGCGCTTCGTGTTCCCGCGCTAGATTTAGTGCTGTTTCGTTAATTCTAAATTTAAAATCTAATTAAGGAAAGAAAGAATCGACTAATTTTAGGAAATCGATGCTTTGCTCTACCAGAGTTATGTTAAATACTAAATCTGTTACTTTTTCGTTTATCAATGTCGTACACTTCAGTCACTTTACAACACAAACTGATCATAAGTCCACGTTATTTTGTAAAATACACGTAAAAATATAAGTAGCATGATTTACATAAAAAATGTAAATGTTATGAAAGCTTAATACTCATGTGTTTGTCTATAAAAATATTTTTCAATACACTTGCTTATAAACAGGCTTTTATTTCACCGCAATTAAGCACGGAATGACACCTATTATGAAACTGACTTTTTCATTGCTATTATTCACAAGTGAGTTATAAACTACTTTTTTTAATTTCATTGATTAAGTTGCTTTGTTCTTAAAAAAGTTTCGATACAAAAAAGATCGTGTCCAATATTACAAACGAATTAATATACGTATTTAAAAAGATAATTTCAACTTGTAGTACGTGTTTAATAAACAAAACTTTCACTAAAATGTATTTTTTTTCTCTGTGAGTATTTACAGAGAAAAAAAAATCATAATTCAAATAAGTAAGTAGATGACACGGCAGCATGGTGATAGCACCTTAGCCTGTTCCGAAAGAAACAAATAAAAAAAAATGTTAGTTGCGCGCGCATATGAATACAAATAGATTTTTACTATTGTGTTTTGAGTGTGTTATGTAGTATTTTTAGTATTATTTTATTCGCAAGTGTGTTGAAAATAGTCGTATGCCACTCGCGTGTATGGTGATTACCGTCCTCGGTTGTACCATAATGTACTATTGCATCATAACTAGACGTTTATTTTTATTTCCCTTTTACCGAATTAAACCCTTCAAAGGTTTTAAAAATATTTGTACCTATCACAACCTCTTTGCCAACAAAACCATAAAGCGAAAACTTTCAATGAAATAGAAAATTATACCTAGGTTGTGTTTATGTTTATCTCAGATTAAAGTCTGAGATGTTGATATCTACTGGTTATAATTTAAAAGACGAAACGCAAGCATTCGTTCGCTAACCAATAACATCCGAATAAATTGTCCATTCTGTATACAATATATTCAATAAAACGCCCACCCAATCCTGGATTGCCTGTGAAGGCTAAGACAAATATGCGCGCCTATAAATCTAATTAAAGACCGATTCCAGTTTGTTTACATAACTATTACAATGGTTCCCATTTTGAATTTTATCTTCTGTTAAAAACTTCACGGCATCCATGGTTTTTCTAATATTTTTTTAAACTTCAAGAATGACCTTGAACGTGACAAAATGACAGGACTAAAATTTTTAAAACAATTTTTAAATATAGAACGTGAGTTCCCGCGGCGCTTCACTAACGGCCGGTTTATATTTAGAACGTGTTCTATTCTCGAACAGTGAACTCGCGGCCGATGGCTTCTTATTGTTTTTGCTCGGCGTTTAGGGGCTGCTCAGACGCTACCAATGCTATAAGGGCAATTTTATGTTTTTTTAATTATTGTTTTTATAGTTACCATGCGTTGAAAAGACGTAAGAATAATGAAAGTCCGTTCTGAAAGAAATCCTTTCAGTTGAGTCTTAGACAAGTTATTTTTTTATTAATACTTACTATGGGATTGTAGATTTTATGTATTAGTTAAAAAAATATACCTAATACAGAATATATTCTACTCTTATCAGATTTGATGATGATGATATTCTAGTCTTATCAGATTTTGACAGTACGAAAACATTCATACAAAAAAAATATATTTTTTGTAATGCTTCAAAAATTTTTTTGTTGCATTACTTGCAGAAATGCTTAATTTATCCCAGTTATGAGTAGATGTTAACGCCACACACGTGGTTCTTTATAGTCTGAAAGCTCTTTGTTGTAGTGAATATTTACGACTTGCGCATTGCGCGTCGCGGTTAATACTTGCTTTCTATACTAACTTGCGTCCACAGAACTCACTCACTACAATAATATTCCGTGCTTATTGTAAGGACCAGATATCACAGCCATTTGTTTATGTTTTTGTTGAAAGCATGACAGATTTTAGTCTAATTAATTAATTATAGATTCCACTTATACCGTAGTCCTTTCCTAAAGTCAATCTAACTCTGTACCAAATATCATCAAAATTGATTCGGCGGTTTTAGGCATGTAAGCGTAACAGATAAACTAGAGTTACTTTCGCATTAATTATAATTATAAGCATGACTGATAATTAATTAGATCTTTAAAGGTTCCCTCTCGGTGGTACCATAAAAACCAAATCACAAGGAAGAGAAGGGTTATATGGACTCCAGACTGCGAGGTAGAACACTCTGATGTAACCGGGAACAAGCGGCTTAGATGATGATGATGATGATGAAGATAATATTGGCTATTTCCTTTGCCATAGGTCCTTTTCTATGATGATGATTAATGTGCTATTTTGCAATTTTTTTACAAACCACTACTACGCGTATCTATTATTTTGCTGCGTTATTATTTTTATTGTTTTATTTATTTTATTTTTCTTTTATTTAAAGGTTGATTCTACGGATACCAAAAATGAGTGCAAGTGAAATTTGACCAGTGACTGTGTAACACAAAAGTGATTATTTTGTGAAAAGTAAAGTGCTTGAGGCCAAAATTCCGGACTACGTGGCAACCGAGGGCCAAATGGGTATGTTTACTTTTGAAGGTAAAATATAGTAAATTTCATTACCTTTTTTTTATTAAAATACAAAAAAAAATAACATTTTTTTTTGCTTCCAAACCCTTTTTCGGGCAACACTATTAATAACTTCCAGCAAACAATGTCTGCATCTCTTCAAATAAAAAAAATCCTGAAGACGTCCCATTGTAGTTTTGAGATAAGGTCTGGTTCCATTATGAACAAAATTAAAATCTATACAAAATCGGGAGCATTTCAAAATTTATAAAGGCCGAGATACATCGTGGCCAAAGGTGTAAAATTGTATGGGCATTGTTTGTGTCGCCAAAAATCACCACCGACTAAAAATAAACTTCATTCCCTTTACATACAGTTCATTTTATGAAGACAAATCTTCTTTTTCATTTCAATTTTTTTCAAGAAATTGAGCGAAGAAAATTATGCTTTATTAATATAATCTTAAAATAGAATTTTATAGAACTCATAAACTGTTAAGGATCACTAAGTTGTTTGGCTTGCTCATACGACTATTGATTTTAAACTTTATTCCATATTCATAAGATTCACTTTCCTTTATCGATATAGTTGTAACAGAAGCCCATTGTATCTCTTATTGTGATCACAGTACGTGAGGAGAATGTTTGCTTTTTCCCATAAATTGCTTAAGAAAAGGTGTTTTTATGGTTACACGGTATTATGGGAACAATAAGATTTTAATCAAGCACATAATGCGGGCACGGTGCTGGCTATCCCCTTGAATTTATGGTGTGTCATGCATGGTACTCTAAGTAATTATATGAAAGTCACGAAGCAATTATTTGTGGGTGTCTTAAATAAACTAAATTTAATCGTATATAAAGTATCGTGTGACTATGTTTGTAACCAAACCCCTCCGAAACTGCTTGACCGATGTTTTTTTGTGTATATTTGGTAGGTCTGAGAATAGGTTGTAGGTTGTCCCAATAACCGGCATCCACAGCGTCAGCTTCAGCTAGTACTTAAGTATATGAAAAAAAAAATAATAATTAAAAAATAATAATTAAAGAACATAATTTAATGGGAATATTTTGAACCCCACCCGCCTTAACTATGTCCATGTAATACTAAGCCATTTCTCCATACATATTATACCACTAAATAAAATCGGTACACGTTGAACATCATATTCTTATCGGTAAAAGAAGCAGTCACTTGTACAATCGATGGTATTTAGGTTAATATTATCGTACTATCAAACGGTTCAAGGATCTTGTATTATCAAGCGAGAGCTGCCTTATCCCTTGGTTGTCGTATCAGTCGAAGATTGAGAACGCGAGGTGTGGTTGTAGCTTATAGTTGGCGGCGATTGATATGATGAGACGCAAATCCACCAATCATAGATTAGGTATATCAAACCAATCTACGTGCGTCAAGGTCTCGTTTCTTTCGCGATATGGGGACATCATTATGTGCCGGTAACTATACTTCACAACGACACTTGTATGGTGCTTCATCATATAGATAACTAAGTCGATGGCGCATGAATGCAACTGCTCTGCATGAGAAGTCAGATTCAGTTCTCGGGTTAGTCATGTCCAGGCTCTATACATTTTGCACTTGCAAAGCTCATAGTTTGGATGCAAGCGGGACTCGTCGTGACGATGATGATGACATAAAAGAAATAACGGCCAGAACCTCGGCACAAAAAAAAAACAAAACAAAAAATAACAAAGAGAAAAAACATTAATTTATTCTCTGCACTTCTCTTGCTGAAAGAATTTGAAAGGTGCATTATTCCGATGGATCAGTCAATATCAGATTGATCTTGACTGCCAAAGTCTCAAAAAGATCATAATATCTTGGTATAAAGATCAAATTGTTTTATTGATTTAAATTGTAATATCGTTCAAATTAAAGGTGTGTACCAAATATCAGGACAATCAGTCCACAGGAAGGGAGAAAAACCAAGGCATTAAGATCATTTTGAGCACTTTGCTAATCAAGATTGATCTGATGCTGATTGTTCATGCAATTTATCCAAAAAACTTAAGGAAAACAAGTGCGCTCTTCTTTATAAAAGTACTTATGTACTGTCATAGATAGTGTATTATTAGGTACTAGAATAGTATGATAATATGAGTATTCCCGTAGCACATCCGTTATGAGTTCCGAAGTAGCTGCTGAAATAACGACTCGTTTTTCTAGGTATTGAATCTCGGTCAAGAAATTGATCACAAGTGAGTTGCGTTCGAGTTTTACGACGGACGTTTCGGAACGAATATAGTTCCTCTAAACACCTACAGTTCGTCCGTTCGTTGAGATACTTCAATAAAAATATCATTCATTCATTTAAAAAAGTGGTACTGTATGAACTTCAAAATTTTAATTGACTTAATTAGCAGCTAAAGCCATGAATCAAAATTATATGGGGTCCTACTAATACCTTCGGGGCTCTAGCCAAACTCGACCCTTGCCAGTGCAACGGTTAATTGAGGTACGAAGCTCTGGTGCAGGCTATTCTCTCGGGGTTGGTAGGCCAGATGACAGTCACTGTCGCAAAAATCAAATCAATACAAAGAGAAGAAAAGCAGACCCTGGTAGTAACCCGAACTATCTCTGTGATGATGATCCCATAATCGCTTAGTACGACACCTCTCTAGATGGGGATGCCCTTGTACTTAGTTTGACCAAGAATCACGTGTCAATGGCTACTTCTTGTTGAAAACAACAGCGAATTCTTTTGTAGTTATTGTCGTTATTTAATGGAAATGATCTCACAGGCGTTAAATAACTCGTAGTTATCGACTTTGAACGAATATTTACACTACAATCATAATTAACCCAAGGTAACTCATTCATTACATAACTGGTGAAGTTAATTAATATTCCAGTAGCGTATTATGACGGGGTTTTGAGTCAAACCAAGCCAACCTCTTCTCTCCTCTGTGTCTTGGTTGCGTTGATATTGTCTAAGTTGGCATTTCCCGAATCAGAGATTGTCGGCAAAGACAAATCCAACCATTCAACCATGGCTTCCCGGAGAGACCGGATTTAATCCATGCCGAAATGCGGACCCAATTCGCATCTCTCTATCACTGTGCTGTCGTCTACGTATCCAATGGTACCAGGCTCGAGCAGATCGTTCATATGCAACAGGTAAAGTGTAGTAGAGAGTACTGACCCCTGAGGGACCCCAGCGTTTATTTGAAAATTGGTCAAACGAGCTGCCGCCAAAGAACACTCGGATTGACCGATTTTTCTGGAAGTCGGCAATCCAGTTACACAAGCTAAAAAATAGGCCAAAGAAGGGAAGCTTGTGAGTAAGTTTATCGTTTCACACTCTGTCAAATGCCTTTGAGATATCGAGGGAGATTGCTAGCGTCCCTCCGTGCCTCTCAATGGCCTGATTCCAGATGTGTGTGGCATATACGAGGAGATCCCTAATTTAACGGTTTTGGCGGAAACCATATTACCAATCACTAATGTTAATTTCAATGGGGTTTTATTTTTCTTAGATTTTAGGGATAGGTTACATTTGCAGTACTGGTATTGCCAGCGTTCATAATCCACGGCAATCGCTAACCATCAAAATATGTGCTTCTTGCTTATTTGCTACCTTAGTAGTAAAAAAAACGTGTGCATTTCAAATCATGGGAACAGTACCATGCAATTCCAAGCGTAACTATATACTCGTATCTACCAATAAAACGAGTTATTCCGGTTGGATCCCCAAATATGATCCACTGCCGATTTTTATTCATCATAGGCATAACCCTAGCACATTCTTACGAGTTGTGGGTCAATGGCTGGGTCAGGTTTTGGATGGGTGACCGTTGTTTACATTACGAGGTTAAGCTTAATTGAGTGGGTCGGGTTTTGGATGGGTGACCGTTGTTTACATTACGAGGTTAAGCTTAATTGAGTGGGTCGGGTTTTGGATAGGTGACCGTTGTTTACATTACGAAGTTAAGCAAAATTGGCTGGGTCAGGATTTAGATGGGTGGCCGTTGTTTACATTACGAGGTTAAGCAAAATTGGCTGGGTCAGGATTTAGATGGGTGACCGTTGTTTACATTACGAAGTTAAGCAAAATTGGCTGGGTCAGGATTTAGATGGGTGGCCGTTGTTTACATTACGAGGTTAAGCAAAATTGGCTGGGTCAGGATTTAGATGGGTGACCGTTGTTTACATTACGAAGTTAAGCAAAATTGGCTGGGTCGGGTTTTGGATGGGTGACCGTTGTTTACATTACGAAGTTAAGCAAAATTGGCTGGGTCAGGATTTAGATGGGTGGCCGTTGTTTACATTACGAGGTTAAGCAAAATTGGCTAGGTCGGGTTTTGGATGGGTGGCCGTTCTTTACATTGCGAGGTCAAGCTTAATTGGCTGGGTCAGGATTTGGATGGGTGGCCGTTTTTTTTTTAAATTTATTCATTTAAGATTGTTTATTTTTCAAATATGTACAATATGTACATCACCTATCCAAAACCCGACCCACTCAATTAAGCTTAACCCCGTAATGTAAACAACGGTCACCCATCCAAAACCCGACCCACTCAATTAAGCTTAACCCCGTAATGTAAACAACGGTCACCCATCCAAAACCCGACCCACTCAATTAAGCTTAACCTCGTAATGTAAACAACGGTCACCCATCCAAAACCCGACCCACTCAATTAAGCTTAACCTCGTAATGTAAACAACGGTCACCCATCCAAAACCCGACCCACTCAATTAAGCTTAACCTCGTAATGTAAACAACGGTCACCCATCCAAAACCCGACCCACTCAATTAAGCTTAACCTCGTAATGTAAACAACGGTCACCCATCCAAAACCTGACCCAGCCATTGACCCACAACTCGTAAGAATGTGCTAGGGTTATGCCTATGATGAATAAAAATCGGCAGTGGATCATATTTGGGGATCCAACCGGAATAACTCAATAAAACGGTTATCGTCAATCGTTCGAGATTTGAATACGTCGGAACCGGATGTTACCTGCAACTTCCGGCCCTTCCTGCCTTCAATGGTGCTCTATAGGACCCTACAAAGGGCCATTGTTGTCCGGACATTTATTGACGGTTTTATTGCCATTTATGAACTAGTAATTAATGTGTTAAGGGCATTGACTCTTGAGATTGTGTAAAGGTATCGTTTGTGTGTCACATTACCTTTGAAGATGTTCCACAGAACATTGCATCGTATCCTACAGGAAGGAAATAAGGATAATAGGGTAATGGCGACTCTCACAAACTGAAATACAACAGAACACACCTCAAAATATTAAGGAATACATGATTAATATCCGGCATGCTATTGCAGGTTTTTTTTCAATAAAATTGTAATTTAGGCATACCTACTCTGTTTTTTTACGCAAAATTAAAAAATATTCAAAGTAAGATATTTAAGTAGTTTTTGGGTTCATGATGAACAAACATACAAGAATCCCAAAACGTTTGTATTGCTTTTTTTTTTTCAAATATCTCCATTGCAGCAGTGGCAAATATTGAATTTTAAAAGAAACTCACAAGACCCGTATGTTTATCAGCTGTAATCTACAATCAATTATCACATATTACTGATTAGTAACTACATATTCAAAAGTGAAGCCGGGGTACCGTGCTGAACCTTTCGCCACTGATAGATAATATATATTCTGTACATATGACCGATAAAATACGAAATTATCAGCATGCTGTGTGAATTGACTGTGGCTAGAGATGTTATCAAGGTATTTTGACCGTTCTGCAACTTATAAATCTGTTAAGAAGCGTATCATTTACCTAATTATATATAATCAGCTAATACTATTAATTTCTAATGCTTTTTTTTCTAATCGGAAACTTTCCCAGGTAGGTATGCCCACGATAACGTTATAATCGCAATCGTGTAAATGTCATACGAATGCATAGATGGAAAACAATAAAACTATCCCAACCGTGGGATCCTGCTCCTAACTAATTAGGAGGAATCCTTATCTTCTTCTTGGGGGGGATACATAGACGGTTTCTCTACCTTGATAACTAATAGTATATTTGTGTAGCTACTCGTTTTGTAAGATGCAAATGTTGCTTCATGTGCAAGCCTTGTGTAGTCAATATTAGCTTATCACTTATCTTTTCATTATAAATTAACAACGGAAGTGTATGCGCGCGCGCCATTCACAGTGTTTAAATCATAAATACTTCCACGCATGTCAGTAAACACGACGATTTTGTGCGTTAAACTGAGCTCGAAGTACGCGCAATATTTTGTACAACCGATAACAAAAGTGTTATTACAAATTTCACTTATAATACTCACGCACGTGTGACTTCAACTTTCAGAATGTCCCACCCCACAATTATCACATTTCTAATACCATACCACTGTTATTTCTTTAACGTGTGTGAATTATTTTTCATATTGACTGAAAATGTAGTTAGCTTGAGCTTCTTAATGCTTTTTAAGCATTAAGAACGTTAACTCCTCGCCTGAGCATGATTTTGCTTTTACCTTTCTTTTTTCTTTTAATAAGAATATTAGCAACCGAAATTACTACTATTCCCGTTAACCCCTCCAGCTAAGCTAAATTGCTTGTGTTAGGAGTGGGTTCACGTCGGTAGTGTAATGGCCAGGATTTGAATCCACGCAAGGCAACAAAGCCGTTCAATTTAAAAAAAGTTAAATATTTTGTTCTCGATCGTACGTAGTATGCGCCCGCGCTTGTTTGGTGAATACTTAGCGTCGCACGCGTGGTACACAACTTGCATGCATCCCATGATTAACACCTGCGCAAGTGGGACAATGTAATGCGTCCACAAGGCTGGTTTTATTAAACCCTGAATCTAGGGTTTGCCTTAAAGGTATTATGAATATTTATGAGAATTGGTATTCATTATTCATAATTTCATCTGTAGGATAAAATTCGAGATTTGTTTTGCCGAGATTTTGCAATATGACACTTTGGTACCTTTACGTATTGGGAATTATGAAATTCTTTATTTATAAGTGTACTCCGGCAACCGACGGCTCACAGACGGCATGCGTTTAAGTCGGTTCGAGTCCGTAGTAGTCCGAAAAGTAGTTTATTTCAATGAGTGAGATTCGCATAAACTTCAAACAGTATGTTCATGTTCAACAGTCTGGAATCTAGATATTTGAAAGTTATTTTTTCACACACAGACTCTTTCGACATACAGACATTTATTGTTGGTCCAACTTTACGAAGTTTAGCTTTTAGAAACGTCAGAGTGAATTGTTAAGCGAACAATAGCCAAATGAAAGAAACGATTCGGTCTATGCACTCAAGACTAATGCAGCTTCAAACTAATTATACATTCACTTGCAACCTTTGTGATACAATCCCATCATAAAACTTTCTCGGCAATTTGGCGGAGGTAGGGCATAACGGGATTTCCCCATTTGAATTTGATCTGTCGGACTGGGGAAACCCTGTAGAAAGTCGTAGCTATTTTATTCATCATTTTTCTATTGTAGTATTTTTGCCAGGAGGTAAGGTTGTCAAAAATTATTCATTGGTGTCGTGACATTCGGTATTGCGTTCTTTTAGTATGGTAATAAATAAGAATACGGTCCACCTGATGGTAAGTTTTCATGAGCCACGATTAACCGTTAGTTTTTCCAAGTCAAAGTCATTATTTGTGCTGGATATGCCGCTTACTTGCTCTACTAAAGAACTTACAAGCCCCAAGCGGACTCTGGGCTCCGGTGTGAAAGCTGTCTACTTGTATCCATACTAATGTTATAAATACGAAAGTAACTGTTTCTATCTGTTCATACATACTAATTTGATATAGAGATTGGGCAAAGACATAGGTAACTTTTTTAACATACACGCGGGTGGAGTCACGGTCAACAGCTAGTTTAAAATAATAACATGGAACAAGAATGTCTTACTGCGGGGGCACACGATGCGTTGCGGCGCCGCACCGTAGAAATTTCGGCCAATCGGCGGCCATACGACGAGCGGCGCCGCACCACTCGTGTGGCCGTCGATTGGCCGAAATTTCTGCGGTGCGGCGCCGCAAGGCATCGTGTGCCCCCGCTCTTCATTTAATTACTAGTTATAGGTACCGCAGAACATATCTTGGACCTAAGTCACGAGACAAACGAAGCCCTGACGCGCGCGGATTGTCCCACACTGGAAATACCTAAGTCAAGATTAGTTTTTTATGAACTTTTTATACTACTTTAACCAGCCAAGGAATTTCTATGTCACTGAAACTATACAGAGAATTATGATTGATGTGTGCATAGCGACTTTGTGTTGATTCGTCTTGCGCACGCGACAAAATTACGTATTCTGTGTAGGCAAGGTATATACAAGTGACGTCATTCGTCACGGTTTTTGCACTTTTCTTAGAAGTTGATTCACGATTTCTTGAAATAATATTGACGTACATTCGGCTCGCGCAGCGTCCATTTTGTCAATCAGTATTTGACTTGAGCAAATATAATGCTAATAGACATCAATTGAGCTCTGAAGTTTTGAATGTTTGAATGTTTTTGAATGTTTTGATGTTGTTATTCAGAAGGTGAGCTTGGTTTGGGCCCCGAAAGTCTTAGTGGGGCCCTCGCACCTACGCCCAAATGGACTTCTTCCTTTCACTCAAATCAATAGGTTCAAATCCTACCCAATAGAATTCCAATTTCCAAAACGTTATTCACGTTGCTCTATTTAATGAATTCTAGTTCGTGTTGTGGTGTAATGTAAACAAACTAAAGCAACTGTTGATTCGTCACAAGGTCAGCAGGCCTGTTCCGAAGTCGGTGCATTGACTGATCCACCGCCTCCATTGTCACTTACGTCACGATTTGGTTATCTTTGTTTTATCTGTTTGTTTGTTACAACAATTCACATTCTCATCACGTCATATTCGTTCAATAGAAGGAATGAAAGAAGTACCTACCTAATTATCAAGTTTATGTTCAAATAAAAGATAAGGGCTGTTTAAGTGCTAGGTGAATATTATATCAGTCTATGTACCTATTTCTAGTATTAGAGTTCCCATAACATAAAACCAGGGTAATATAATGGGTAGGTATATGGGGCCCCATCAAAATCTTCGGGACTAAACCAAGTCCTGACGGGGCCACATTTTTTATACCACTTAGGTGACAGACAAGCACTCGTCGCACCTGATGGAAATTCTGTATTAATTAATGTCAATTACTTTATTACATGGTTGGATGGGAAGAGCCATCAATAAATCTACCAATAAACACCCCAACAGCTTCTTATTCAGTTTTTAACTTTTAATACCGGTGTTTTCTTTTGTGTCACTTATGTAGGACATTCTACACATCACTACCTAGACCCAAAGTAAGCATAGCTTAACTAGCTTGTGCTGTGGGTGGCAGACAGTCGCACGGCCCACCTTATGGGAAGTGGTTACCGTGGCCTACGGGCGTGTGCAACAACAGGGGCATCACACGACTACTGCCGACCCTGTATGTAATGTAGGTACCTTCTAATGCTCTTTTTGAAAACCCCATATTGTAGTCGCTTGGAAAAACCACAGCAGGGAGTTCGTTCCACAGTTTAAACGTGCGTGAGATGAAGTTCCTTTCATACTTGACTTGCCCAAAGTATCTTCTTCTGTCGAGTCAACGGCATATCTTGTCATATTTTGTTTGTATGTAACCACTCCGATAGCGTTGTCAGAGGCACTCATAAGTTCCTCCGGAGTGCACGTGCTTGGGCAGGCAGCACAAGTTAACAAGTGGGTCAACGTCTGTGGAGTAGCTCCGCATTCACACCGTGGATCCATCTCGTCTGAATGACCCCACCTAATACGGTTTCCCTTACTTCGACCGACCTGCGTCCGAAGCCTATTTAAGGACTTCCAGGTGGTCCAGGCAAGGTCCCGTCCGGGGGGAAGATTCTCTGATAGCGGGAAGAAGGGGATAGGTGGCCTCTGTGCTCCCCATAAATCAACTTGATCTATGGGGAGCCCAAAGTATCGTGTTGACGGTATCGAAGTTCGTATCGTGACGGTATTGGCATACCATTCAATTTTATTGACCCTAAATATATTTAAACGTATCTCGATCAATTGTTGATCTATTTTCGTTTGTAACGAGGTCTTGTCGTGTCAATTGATATGATAGAATACCAGAGTAGTGTAACACTTAAGTATGAGTTAGTTGTGTGTTGTGTCGTGGACCGTAGTTTAGAAAACAACTAACACATTGTGAACATGACAAATTGATTTTGATTCTAGATGTGTCTCTGGTTGATTAATGGATGTCATTAATCAATTGGTATTGCGACTACAATATGGGGTTATTCAAGAAGGTACTTACAGTGTCGGCAGCGCGAGTGTGACTCCCCTGAAGTTTTACACGTCCAATAGGCCACGGTTACCACATCCCATCAGGTGGGCCGTGCCATTGTCTGCCACCTAACCGGTATAAAAGAAAACACCAGTATCTTGTCAGTTTACAATAAAAGTTAAAAATTGAATAAAAAGCTGTGTTTAATGATTGGATTATTAATGGTCTGCACCACCTATAAGGTTGACTGGTAGAGAATGCCTATGGAATTAAGTCCGCCTGTGTACTTAAGTACATAAAGTTAAAATAAAAAATAAAAAAAAAACCCCGGAGTAATGTATGATGTATGCATAGATTACATAGGAGGTGATTGACATCAATTAATACACAATCAGTAACTAACATACAATACCAAAGTTCGAATTCGAGTCCTAATCGAGTGACGGAGACCACTATATAATCATGAAATTTGTGTCGTGTCAAAGGATTGATAATAATAATCGAGCCGACGGACGTCAATAAATTTGTTAATAGGACGAAAAGGTCGTATGTCCGCTATTGAGGTTTACAGACGCATTTTGAGCGTTATGGTAAACGTGACTCTATTTTTTTAAATAGAGCACGTCAATTTGACTTCACCTCGCCTGATGGTAAGTTAAAGGCAGTCTCGGAAAAGATTATGTTAGGTTGATGTATTTTTTAAATAAATCTTGGTATACTCATCGTCAAAGAACTTTTTCAAATTCAAACAAGGCATTAGATCAGATATTGATATTTAGAGATCCGATTCTCAGCATTCCATGGATTCACCGTGCGGTCGCCGGGTCCATAGCGTGATACAGAGAGGAACACCGTGACGGCGACTGGGATTTGCGACCCAGATGTAGGTTTAGGGTGGCCACTTTGTGATGCATCAGCGCTTACCTCCACCGTCAGTAGTGGAATCATGTGCCGTATTTCTAACACTGAAAGAATCAATAAAATCAGACGTAAAGACATGCATACTTAACTCTTTTTCTGAAGACGGTTACATGGGAGAGCAGGCTGCTAACATACCTAATATAAAATGATGAATAACATCTTTTTAGATTTAACAAAATTGGTATAAGTATAGCGTCGTAAACAGGTTATAGGAAACTTAGAAGTATTGTATAATATTAAAACAAATAAATAAAATACGAAGAGAGGCAGCGGCAAGTTGCAAGCTATACAGGTGCCAGTTCAGGGCAACGGCTGATTCACTGTGTCCAATGTTACAGGCGTCACGACTTTTATGTTCAAAATGCGATTCGAATCATACAGAAAAAACTTTAGTGAATTAATACTATGTGTTATTATTTAGGTTGAACAACTTTCCGATAATAAACATATGGCGTCCTCTATCCCGTTGAAGTTACTACCTAATATTATTAGATAATTTAAAACATACACTGACTAAATTGATGATGACTTAAAAAGGGGGCAGATGAGAGAAAGTTCTTTGAAACGTTGCTACCATTAGGTGCCCGTATGTTTGTTTGCTCCTTTCGTATTATACAAGACCATGATAAGCTTTCATATTTATATTACTTATATATTTTTTTCACTTCATATTAATATTAGAATACAGTATAAATAACAGGTACTTGTATACAATTTACTGTAGGTATTTATCCAACGTTTTCTGCAAGATGAATAATGTCATATGAAATTCGAATGAGATATTCCCTCCTAACGACTATGGGCTGTTCAATAACTGTACAATGGAAACTCACAACGATCAAGTCATCGAACTCCCTTTGTCCACCCTTTATGGCCACCATAATATTTATTGCAAGGGTCCTTTGTATCACCTATTAATATCCCGACAGCCTGCACTTAAAATATTTATTTTACTCTGAACTTATTCTTATGCTAATAACGAACGACATCTTGATCTTCTCAGAAAGGTCTTGATGACTGTGTACATAGTATACCTACAGGGTGATTGGGATTAGTTCTATTATTATGCTGAAAACGAGAATGAATGAGTACCGAACGAATGACAAAATATATGAAGGCAATTGGAAGAGAGAAGTCGTTCAGAGTCAACCTAAAAATGAAGTCTGAAAAAAGAATCGTGATTTTTTTTTTATTAAGAATATTAGTAACTTAAATTACTGATATTCCCTCTAAATAATCCGCCCAGCCAAGCTATATTACGTGTGTTAAGATTGGGTTCACGTTTGTAGTGTAATTGCCAGTATTCAAACCCGGGATCTCTCGAACGCAAGCTTCCGACGTTTTTTGATTTAATGAATTGATTTATGGAAGGAAGCCAATGAAGTGATGTTATCTCTGCCTCTCTACCCTGGAGAGATAATATGTAGGTTTTTTGTGTATAATTCCTTCATTTTAAATCATTTCTGACCCAAGAATCGTTTGATCCAAGAATCTTAAGCGATAATTCACCAGATATTTGAAAAATAAACTTCACTGTTATAAAGTGTTAAAAATATCTAAAACTTATCATTTCACCCTGTATATATATATGCATTGTGTCGGCTATTAAGAGGTCGGGAAGCTTTTAACTCTTTATTACCTACCTGAGCCTGCAAGCCTTCCAAGAAAATATAACAGGAGAGCCGTGATAAGACTTACCAATAGAAACAAGGAAATATTTTAAGTATAAGAGACGAGAAATAGAGCATATCGAAATAGTGAATAGTGATACGATAAAACTCTCCATTGCTGGAGTATTTGCAACTTGCCTGGTGGTGAGGTCTAAAGAAGCTTGGAATACCAAAAGTTACGTATTCTAGATATTACCTACGGCTAAAATATCCTAAATATGGCTAAATACTTAACTTTTTACTTCAGTGTCGTACTTATTAAGTAACCATTTAAATCATTGATGCGTATACTCCACAAAAGAATTGTAATCACACATTATGGATCCTTGGACGATTTCGCTGGACTCGAGCTGCGCCGGAAAGCAAGGGTATGTTGGACTCGAACTGACTAAAACTGCCCGCCGCCGGCCGTCTCGCTCGGATCTTATCCCGCCGGGGTGTAAGGTGGCCCCTAAAGCATTTCCCTTCCATCCAGGCATATTTTCACACCAACACAACACATTTTATTGTAGAAGTAGGTAGGTATCTTTGCAAATTCTAAATTCACACAGAAATATTTAGTAGTAATATTTCAATATCTATCTCGTATTACCAACTATGACGACAAGGATAAAACAAATCTTCTAATACATATCTATCAAAATGCAGTCATCATTTTTAAAGGTCAAACAGAACAAGATAAACAAACCACGATAGACCTAATCACCCAACGCAGACATAAAAAAAAAATCAAGCCTAAATATTTTATTATCGTGTCGTAACATTTGGCCGTTATCAAGGCTGTTCGTGAAATTAAGAGTAGTTATCAAACACACAGTCTACCGCGTCTGTGTGAACGTGTGACTCACGGAACCGTCCGTTATGCGCACGCGCATGACTCAGTTCAAAGATGAATCTTTGATTTTGTGATTGGGTTTTCCTATTATGTGTGTTTCCTACTATGATGTTGTGTGATTAAAACAGTACTTACCTATAACTGGTGTTATTACAGTTTGCTGGAGTTCAGTTAAGTACTATAATGATCGGCTTTTATGCCAAGAAAATTCCCTCATTGTCTCTCCTTCGGTGCAATTTTACCTAAAAAGCCATATTTCGTATGTGAGATTTTCGGGTAGCTTAATTTATCTAATGAAGTCAGTTTTTATTTTCCCAGCTTCCACTTTTCTTAAGCCCTCTACCTTCCCCAGTACGTAAAACACACTGAAATCTCTGGAATTACAAGCGTTCACAGGCCACGGTAACCGCTTGCCATCAGACGAACCTCATAAACGTATGCTACCTTAGTAGCAAAACATTCGCGTGTTGCTATCCTATTAATTCCAGGATATTGTAGATTATAAAAAAAAACAAGAATTTTTAAATTTAAGTCTAATTACATCTCGGCTGGTATCAAACCTGTTATAATAGTAGTTGCAGTCTAACCAGCTATCATTACTTGCACTAAGCCTATCTTGAAACTCAACAGGCGATTAGTTATATTAATCTCCGTCACTAGAAACTACTATAAGATCAACATTCAAACCAGAAAGTAAATGGCAGGCGAATAATTATAACCTTTATGAAAGTAAGAATTACCGCCTTCTTGCCTGTGGATATTATAAAGTTGTCAACTGACTATAATGGCTGAATATTTTCAAAAAGGAGCGATGGTACTGTTTGAAATAAAATTACTTATAACCGAGTCACCCCGCGACCATGACTGCTGAAAAAAAGCCGAAACGTCGGGTTAAGTGTCTGTCTGTTACGCTTTCACGTCTAAACCACTGAACCGATTTTGATGAAATTTGGAATAGGGGTAGATTAGACCTTGAGAAAGGACATAGGCTATGTTTGGTCGCAATAACCGTCATCACGCGGGCGGAGCCGCGGGCAAAAGCTAGTAATAAAATAATACCATATGAATCCCTAGTTAGAGTTGTACCTGCAGACAGGTTGGCTTGGGTCCCGGATGTCTTGTTATAACATCATATACCCTATTATCATAATACGTAAAAAGTATTGTAAGTACTTATTTTATATATAGCCTACTGGCAATACTAAACGCAAGCAAAAGTAAAGGTGACTGTAATGTAATCAGAAATCAATTTGCACAATAACGTATTGAAGTTTCGATACTATCGGGTTAATTACAAGTATACGTAAAGGACAAAGAAACTGTCATTACATGTAGATATAGATAGATATATAATGTACCTCTAATCTATATAAAAATGAGATATATCCGCTGCCAATATATTTAATACCAGGAGCTAAATCATATAGATAATATCTTACAAAACAACTTATCTTTCGTTGTTATCACAGATTATATTAAAATTATCGTTACAACATCATGTCTACTTGGAATAACAAAAATATTGTGCCTCATACTGCATTTTTCGGAACTGCTTTTTCCCCGTACTTGGGTCATTACTAGATACATATTTGACGTAATTACGTGCAACTATGTATCATCGGAGTTGTATCATCAGTGCATCTTTGTGTATGTTATTCATTTAATACGAAATACTCTGATTTAATCGACTTTTAAGGTAGGGCTTTATATTTTCCTCAAATTGTCACATATTCCAAGTATACTAACGATGTTATTTTGTTATTTTTACTTGGTTATATTAGATTTCTTTCTGTATAATGTAACGTGGATTCTGGTGAAGTACAAGGACCGTTTAGCATAGTGTTAACATAAGGTAATAGCCTGACGAAGTAGATGAGGCTGTACACAACTTCAGAACACTGCGGCTAAGAAACCCTAAATTCTTAACAGCTTGGTGCGGCGTCCTGACGTCACAATGTGCAGTCATTTACTGCCAGTAGCAGCTATCACCTCTACTCTGGCAGTGAATGAATGCGCAGTGTAGCGCAGCGCGTGGAGAATCGCCACGCGCTGATGCAGTTGTGAAGTGTGAGTGCACACTGTAGCGCAGCGAGCGCCTCTCAACGCGCTGATGCAGTAGCTGAAACGTACTACAGTCGCTAAATATACGTACAATTCAGCCCTGTAAATCCCCGAAGGGGGCGAGCCTATTACCGTCAAGCGGATACTTTGTCATGGTCTGTATATTTACTGTCGGATCGAGATACAGTCGCTAAAACGCTCGATCGATTCGATATGTTTATTATTTTTGGATGCATGCAGCTAAAACCACAACTCGCAAAACGCTGCTAACGATACTAGAACAACCTATCTTGTGTGTATCAATATATCCCAGCTAATAGAGAAATATCTTTCTGTTTATACTGGAGATTGATGGCACATCTCACTTTACCTATCCGGTTACACATAAAAAAGCAATGCCACGATATCGCCCAATGTCGCCATTGGGTTGTGGAGTTCAGATGGCAGTCGCTTCACGGAAAAAATCGAAGTTCAGCCAAATTCGCTGTTAGACTACTGGTACAAGCGGACCCCAGACTCCAAGGTGTAAGCTTGCGACTGGGATTAGCGCTAGGATTAAGAAAAGTAGAGAATAATAAAATAGAGTAAGATATAAGTAATTTGAGTATGTGACGGCTACAATATCGTAAATATTGAAACGCCTACGAACGGGGTACAATATTACAAATTCAACATGTGTCGACGCATTAGAAAAAACAAAATTAAAAACTGACAACTATCGTGTTTCACTGATTTAACGCGATAACTATTTTCTTTTGACAAAGCTACTATAAACTTTAAAGCGATGAGCTAAGACATAAATTACATTGCATAATGTATTCGAGATTATTGGGCGGTAAAATGTTACGTGATAATTGTTTTAGTTTTAGTAATTGTATATTGTTAATTATTGTGACATTTCCTTTAGTTATTTTTCGTGTTTTAGTATGCTGCTAATTAGTAGGTATGTCAATAACAAAAATAAAGGAAACTATAGAAAAACAGGAGAAAAAGTTTTCTGAAGATCTCGCTTAGAAGGGTAATAAAACCCATTCTGGATAAATAGTAACACTGACAATTCAACATTTTGGGTACTTTAAGATAACTTAACTTCAATCACAACTTCCTACCACCTTTAGTCACCCCGTTGCTAAAAAGTAGTGGAAACGTAAACGTAAATAAATAATTAATCATACCAGATAAATCTCGAAACACTTCCCCAACCCCGTATCCCGAAACAAATGCGAAAACGAAACGAAGAAAAACAATATAGGTACACGAAAGACAAAACGAAAAAGTTCAGTATTTCAATGGGTATACTTACTTCTTCTGTACCTATCTCCCATGAATCTTGGATAGACCCTCCTATTACGTCATTCTAGACATATTAATATAAAGAATTAACATATCATAATACACATCTCTTTTCAAGAATCTTATCTGAGTCCCAAAACACGTAACCTTGGTAAACACATGGCGGCAGTCATTCAGTAACCGCCGCTTAATCGAGACCACGTGTACAAACTCCGTGTTTTTGTTTGCATGTTCGTGTTCTGATGAAAGAGTTGTTACAGTTCATCCAGCTCAACATGTGTTCTTTACTGAATAAGCTGCTATAGCTCTTGGCTACTGTCGTGGCCGACACCGGGCACATCATGTCTTAGTATATATTTACGCTTAGTATTCTAATTGATACTTACTTCTGACACAGTGACAGTTAAACACGATGGTATATCAGATCGTCAGATTTACAGTTGGTTTCGTCAGATTACCAATTTTTTTAAGTTTGACCATTATGTGTTAAGAAATAGCACTGCATATTACATACAAATAAAAAACTAATATTTAGACAGAATCTTGTGATTGGGTAGGTATTCAACTTCTTAAGCAAGTAATTGCTCCGTCATCAACGTTATCTATATTAATATTATACATGCGAAAGTAACTAATGGCTTATACTGGATGCTGTGGGTATTGTGTACTAATCTGTTTTTGTGTGCTGCAATGACCTAAATAAACGTAGGTATTGTCGTAACTGTCTGTCTATTTTTTTGTCCATCTGCCTGACCATTTCCTGAACCGATTTTGATGAAATTTTATACAGAGATAAGGCAGACCTCAGGAAAGGACATAGGCTATGTTTAGTCACGATAACCGACATCCGCGCGCGCGGAGCCGCGAGCAACAGCTAGTGCCTGCATATATCTGATATGATAGGATTATAGTACATTATGGTACAAGTGAGCAACGTTGGTGATTACCGCCGAGGCGCCATTGAGACCCGAGCCGCCAGGCGAGGGTCTTAAGACAGCCGAGGACGGTAATCATCATGCTCACACGTGCCATACGACGTTTTACAACACACTTGCGAATAAAATAATACTACAAATACTAAATAAACAATACTACAAATTAATTTCCTATGCGCGCGCATTTAACAATGGCGGTCGACCATATTTAAAAAAAAATGAGGTTTGAACTTAACTTTTTTTTACTCTGTTTTTTTTTTCTGTACTTAGAGAAAAAAAAAAAGTTAAATTTGAGCGAAAATTTTGTTTATTACACAAGTATTACAAGTTGAAATTATTTATTTAAATACGAAAATGCATCAAATGACCATACAATAGGCGTATTAATTTATTCGTACTATTAAACACGTTATTTTTTGTATCAAAACTTTTTTAAGAACATAGACAATTATAGACACTTCCTATAAAATTTAAAAAAGAATCTATAACTCACTTTTGTGAATAATAGTAATGAAAAAGTCACAGTTTTATAATAGGTGTCATTCCGTGCTTAATTGCGGTAAAATAATATCACTGTTATGAGCAGGTGTGTTGTAAAAATTATTACGCAATATATAATAGATAATCTAAATATGTAATGGACATATTAGTATTCAAATCAAACAGCTTCAAAGTAACAAAACTGTCTAGTCCCATTTATGTAATAAGACGTATCACGATAAAGATCTTAATAAGCTGACCCTGTTTCTGACAACTTTATATCTGATATCCAGTTAAGATAACATCTACAGCCATTAAAATTCAGAAATTATGATTCTGATATTTATTAAGAAGAAAGTTTGGTTAAACTTGATATTGGCATGCATTCACTTGTCTATTTCGTAAACCATTACCGGATTAATGGATTACCTGTTTTTAAATAATAACTAGTAAGATTACTGACAAGCAGACGGATCGGCTCATTCTAATCATTGACCAAACTTACAAAACGGTTGAAATTCGATATTTTCCGTGAGATATCTTCAACAATCGACTAGTGACATTAAAGTTCTGTAGTAAAACCACGTTAGAGGTTTTAGAACTCCAACAACCTTTCAAGAATGCCACAGTATTCGTATGACACCCGGGACCGACGATAGCTTAGCGTGCTCTCCGAAGCACGGAACGGTTTCTATGTATTGAGAACAGTCCATCACAAGACTGACCAGTCCTCCTAGACAAGTGGCAATTCGTTGACTGGCGTATTGTACAATAGAATGACGAATGTATGAGATTTGACGTAGGTATATGACACGTATTTTGACGTTAATGACATACGTTGACGACTATCATAATTACATTTATACATCAAGGGGGGTGGTTAGAATCGCTCAACCTTGCAATGTACTGACCTGTATGGTTACCCTCTCAGGTTACAGGCGGGTATAGGAAGGTTATTAGTCAACGTATGCTGAACTATCTATTAGTTGAACTGAATACCGATAAGGGCATCCATTATATGTACCTACAACTTTTACCTCAGCGCCACGACTGTTATCTAAGTTATTTACGATCAGGGTACAACAAAGAGTTTACTATTTATCTATTTGTCAACAGGAATCCTTCATTGGTTTTAGTCCTACATTTATGTGCGCTATAGAAAATCAATATTACTATGAGCTATTGATTGATTTACGATAGGTAAGTATATCTGTTATATTATGTATTTACCTATAATAGTGATACTTGTATTCAGAAGCTAAGAATAAGAAGATGGGACATTAGCAATGCGTGTTATTTTCATTTCCCTACCGCACTTCAACCCCCATGTTCGTATAACCCCGTAACAAGGTACTGTGTTCTGTCAAATATATCAGAATTTGAAAGTAACCTGGGAATATTGATTTATAGCACGTAGGGTGGTGGCACCAATTATCGGCCATGTCAACATTTTTTGACCTTTGATTGATTGTAATTTTTTGGTTTATAGCATTTGCTTTCTTGTAATGCCTTTTTTGGATAGAGGGATACTGAAACTCCATTACTACATTCGCAAAATTACCAATTCTTTGTTATTTTTTAAAATACAGAGGTTTTTTTCCGAGTATGTCGATTTCCCTTAATATCGGCCTCTAACACCCTAATTTCTGCCGCCTGTGACCCTAATATCGTCATACCTTTTAAAACTAAGTAAAGTAAAAAATTATAACGTTTTATATTCCAATTCAGGTTGAAAATTTTTTTTAACGCTTATCTATTATTAATTTGTCTTTTCTTTATATCTCAGCCTTAAAAATTACAGTAATTGCTGTTATTATAAACTAATGATCACAATGATTAAAAAAAATTAAGAGAAATAAAGATTTCCAAAATATATTATTATAAAGGAAAAATATTATTAAATAAAGTCAACAGAAAACTTGAATTTCTTTAAAGGCTTTTCAATTTAAATGCACTAAACAGTGGCGGAGAGTAAAATCTTCTTTAGCCACATCAATATAATTTCGCCCACGATGAACTGTACACTTTAAGTGGAACCATATGGGGCATTATGTCACAGTTAATATTTTTGGCTTCATCTTCTTCGAAATCACTAATTCTACTTCACAGGCACCACAAAGAATTTTCTACTTTTCTTCTTGAGAAGGTAAACCATGAGGTCAGTTACGCTGTCCTTTAATAGGTATTCTCTTCTTCTATTCATACTGTTCTTCTTCTAACTACTAGTTTTATTTTATTTGACAGGTTTATGTTTTATATTCCATTTTCCAGATTTTTCTTTCTTGACCAACGGGAATAACCCTCTGTATCTATTCTTCCAGGAAGTCTGTCTTGTAAAGTGATCCTGGGAATTTCGTGTTGTCGAAAAGCTACTCTTCTTCTACTTCATCCTATTATTAATTCCTAGTCGCAACCGAAGCTTGCACCGAGGCTAGACCTCGATATTTTCCGCGAAACGACTTCCATCTGTCCTCTACAACCCCAATGGTAACATCGAAGCATTGCATTACTGCCTGCTTCTTTGAACGGCATTTACTCCATCCCTTATTCTACTACGGTCATAGAAACATTAGAAACTATAGGGGTCATAGAACCTATTAGGGGTCAAAGAACCTAAAGGGGTCATAGAACCTATAGGGGTCATAGAACCTATAGGGGTCATAGAACTTATAGGGGTCATAGAACCTATGGGGGTCATAGAACCTATAAGGATCACAGAACCTATAGGGGTCATCGAACCTATAGGGGTCATCGAACCTATAGGGGTCATAGAACCTATATGGGTCATAGAATCTATACGGTTTATGGAACCTATGGTCATATAACCATAGGTTTGAAACCTTTCTCTTTTTGTTGGGACGACATGATTATGGCATACTTGTTGACTAAAATTAAGATACCTAAGTATTTGTTCATTTTGCACCACGTCCCTGTTTATTATAAAGTTCAAAGGTTGTAGGACAGTAAGTACCCTGTACAAAATAAGGTGGCCGTTATTACGCATCGATTTTCTAGATATCGGCCGTAGCTGGCAAAAAAAGTTTTTAGGCGGCCGATGTTAGGATCTAGTCATCAAACAGAGCTGTTATTTCATTTTTAACCTTATTAATGTTACTGCTAATATACAAAATAGCTAAACATATAGTTTAGTGTTTTCATGCATTTCCCTAAAATCGACCAGGTGGCCGATATTGAGATTTATCCAAAATAAAGATCCCTAACCTCGACCCCGCCATTATTTCATAAAAAGTACAAATAAAATTAAAAACACACTACCTAAACGGTACTTCGACTGTTTTTCTTTAATAAAAAATAATATAAAATACCATAGGTATATTTAATTCCTTTCAAATACTATCCCACTCAGTGCGTCGACTCCGGGATTTGACTCGGAATTGCCACCAAATCACATACGTCGGTACCTGCGCGTGCTCTATTGCCACCTGAACGTTCAAAAGTGGAGGTACCCGCACCAAAATATGGAATGGTATTCGTATGGATATAGAGTCGCTTTTTGCATAAAAACTATAATAATTTCAGGATTATTTTCATAGTTATGTTCCATTTTCTCGAAAAGGCCGATATTAGGACGTGGCCGATAAAAGGAGACTTCACCCTATCTGAATGTAAATAAACTTTGTTATTGCTCTATTTCTTTCACAACTTACGTAAGAAAAAAAAATTCACATCGAGCTATGTTTATTACGTTTAAATCTTTAACTATGGCACTCCTGTTATCAACAACTGACAGATAAAGCAGATTCGCACAATCTATTCTGATGATAACGGTCTTTCCTGTCATTGTAAGTCCAAAGAACCTTGCTTGAAAATAACTTGATACGTATCATCTTTATATGTTTTACTTTTCGTAAAATTCATTCTCAATAATAAAATATTACTACAACTGCCATAATGTGGCAGTTAATTAAGGCAGTTGTAGTAATATTACAATAATAGCGTTTTAGTTGTGTATGCGCACACGCATGGTACCTAATCTGGGTTTGATTTCAAAATTAATCGAACTTGTCTAGACATATTCGATTTATTTTAAATGCCGGCTGGCTGATGATGATAATTGCCATCATCATGTGCCTGCCCTGGTCCCAATTATATGAGTGGTAATGGCTAGTAATGGAATTGTCTTCGTCAAAAAAAGTAATCAATTTTCTAACACCAGCTATTATTCTACCTAACAAGGTGTGACAATGTGACCTATGAGTCATGATCCTCAAGCAGAATAACTTAGAAAGGTTGAATATTTTCAAACAAAGTGACCTATCAATGGTTCCATGTTTCAATAAGAATGCTGGCCAATTGTCTCCATGAATAAATTGATGCAGATTAATAAAGTGCTCGGCGATAAGTGACGTCTTATCAATAATGTTTCACTTGCAAGCCGGCAGTTGAGCCAAGACTGGCACGTAGGACGAGCGTCATTGGTGCCATTTTGAAAAAAGAATACATAAGTTATCGATAAATGAAAAGTTTTAGTGATATATTGTGGTGAATTGTCGGTTATATGTGGTGAAATTTGTGTTATACGTGGTGAAATTTGTGTTATATGTGGTGAATGGTGAGCTTAGGTGTTTTACATGTGACTAATGAAGAAATGACGACGGAAATATATGGATTGTTTAATGACTGTCGCACTTATGGGAAACTGTGAGTTCATTTATTTTGAAACTAACCTTGACCCGTTACGTTGCCTGAGTCAGTTGATTTATTGCTGTTTTTATTCAAACTAAATAGTGTCACATCTTAAAAAATGTATAAGAGTAGGTAAGCCAGTTCAGTGAATCATTTGCCTATGCTCATAAGTTTCTTAAGTAAATAAAGTTTGTTCAATACATATCGCAGTAATATTAACACAATGATTTAAAAGACAAACTATTGTAGCAAACAAGCATATAGTCCTCTTCATAGTATATAGTGTCCGATGACTATAAGCACTCCAACCAAATACTAGGTCACTATCGTCATCAGGTCAATATCCTCATTTCAAGGGTATATAGCTAAATTCACTATCTGACTCAACATTATGCAATGCAATTTTCTACATACGGTATTTCCCCGATTGGGTGGCTACCCCCCTTTGTTTTTATATGGCTAAATTTCGTTAAATTTGTTGAAAAATTCAGAAGGGGTTGAAAGTGGAATCATTCCCATTTAACTTTCCTTTTTCCTCTTATTTCTCATTCTCCTTCTAAACTTTTTCCTATCTTCTTCGCAGTATTTCTTTTTCTTCTATCTGACTCTCTCTTTAGTGTAGTAAGCATTCATGTAGTGTAGGTTGTAGCAAGGTCAATCAAAGCACCGGTATACTTGAATTCAATAGTAATGACGTGAAGGATTTTCCACAGTTGTACTCCAAAGAATTAGTTAGAATTACTCTTACGTCACCAAGTAGGTATTTCAATTAAAAACTTACACACTAAATTAATGGAACGAAACTTAAACTAATGTTTAATTTGTTTAAAAAAATGATGTCATTTCTTTTATATTTTTATGAATGAAACAATGACATAACCAATGTCATATGACCTAATGTTTAATTCTAATTATAAATAGGTATCCACTATACAACGGCACGACAGGTAGGTACCTATTAGTGTATAAATCGATATTATTTGTACCTACTGCAGATGAGCAATTTAGTAAAATATACTTAGATAGGTACGGCGTAGGCTGCGGGTTCAAAAACTTGCCAAAAACACGATTTCTTGTTCATCTCTCCAGTACGAACTCTAGGGATCAGATCTTATTGATAAATATTAATCAACAGGAATAAATAAGATTAAGATCAGAAAGTCATTGTCAAAATTGGAAAAAGAATACGATCAAACTGGTTCCGTCATACTCGTGTCCTTAAATATTTTGGGTTAGTTCCGATTCCCCCTTTTACCGATTCCCCCCAACAAGATTATTGTAAATATTAACAACTGTTCCCGATTCCCCCCGAAATTTAGAAACTCGTAGGTACACTCACGCACAACTGACTTAATTAATTTAGGCTCCCAGGTCCCCTCTACTATTTTTAGATACAGACAACACTGCGTAGTACGTTTACTGATCATTTAGAATTCATATTCCATAGGTACATAATATTGCGCTATGATCTCAATTCAAATACGTAGGTACTCGTAGGTAGGTAGTATACGACTCCTAACATTCATACAACATACGCTCACGCCTATTTCCCGCCAGGGTAGGCAGAGATCACAGCAACAACTCTTTTAATAATCTTGATATTTTACAATAACTAGCTATTCTGCCAACTTAGTAGGTACGACTTTGACTCCTCATCTTGAGAAAATGACTGCATTTGATAGATTGATAGACATTTATAATACACAATACTATATAATATTCAAAGCAATCATCTGGAGAAAATAAGCATGGAATTGAAGTCGTAAAAAGCTATTAAAATAGTATTATTGCCACATTTAACTAGTAGGTAGCATATGTTTGCGGCTCTATTAAAAATCGAACCTATTTATGCAAAAAATAACATATAGGTAGATACAGTGTGCCAAGAAGTGATGGAGTTAATTGATCTCATGCCAACATTGTAGTACCTAACTACCAACAACTTAAATGGGTTCAGACTTCGGAGATGAATCGTGTTATTCCAGACTAGCTCTATGACAATATTAATCCAGATCGGTTCAGCCGTTACTTACATCTTCACAACCTGTCACTTTTTGTAAAACTAGTATAATTTAGGACTCATATTTCGAACCTAAGTCGCGAAACAAACAAGGCACTGGCGTGCGCGGATTATCTTTATTATTATCTTCTATAATAGGCAATAGGCTCGCCACCTATTACATTGGGCCTTAAACATAAACGGCGAAATGTGGGTGCTAGCACACCTCTGCCTACCCCTTCGGGGATATCCCCGAAGGGGTAGGCAGAGGGCCAAACTCACGCCTATATAGGCGTGAGTTTATGTATGTATGTATGTATTATCTTCTATCTGTAATATAAAAATGAATCGCTGAATGTGTTGCTGACTGCAAATCTCGAGAACAGCTGAACCGATTAAAAAAATAATAATTAGGAATCGACTGTACCGTTAGGCACGAATGTACAAAGTTCGCAGGGTCAGCTAGTTTTGTAATAAATCTATGCTTGGTGAATTTGAGCTCATACATCGCAGTAGTACTCCGTGCTATCCTCAAAAGACACCCAAGAAACATGTAGGTACTGCGCGTATAGAGCACGTTTTAGGTCCAAGATATCTATATGTCCCGAGCATAGGATATGCAGTACAATGTAATAATGCACACCAATCACGACAATACCATGTACATAATCCCTCAGTGCGTTCATCAAGTTAACCACAGTTCACACTGTCACAGAATAACTAATACTGTCACAAAGGGCCACAATAGACCATTGTTTCCGACACCATTGTCTGCACCGTCAACATTGCTACCTTTTAGTTCGTGTGTACAGGTACTTATGTCAATAGGTGATTTAAATAGTGAATAGGATAATGATTGGGCAGGGGCTTTTTCTCGTTAAAGGTTAATCCTGGTTGCATCCAAAGCTTGCATTATGGAATACTAGCTGTTGCTGGTGGCTCCACCGCACCGGCGCGGCTTCATTAATTTAGGCGTGAAAGCATAACAAACAGACAGACAGACTGTATAGGTAATATTAGTATGAGTGATGTGGTTTGTCTTGGCTTTAAAAGAAGAAAGAAAGTGAATTGTGGCTTTTAGGAAATAAAACCGAAGCACAAAAGCGCTAAGATGACGATGCACAAATTATTGCATTAACAATATGTAACAACCCGAAAACTAGAGGCTCCGAACCTAATTTACCCGAGTTGACCTCCGTCCAACCGCATGCCGTGAGGAGAGGAAGTCGCACAGACTGTTAGGGACCCTCTTAAATAGACAAAGTGCTGGCCCTGGGCTTTATTAGATAATAATATCAGTCGTCTCGTGTTCCTGTAGCACTTGTTTTACGTACAATCGTGAGGTCCTTAGTACGATTCGTCACTCGTGACAAGTGCCATTAGGTTTTCTGAGCACATCTACACTTATTTACCTATATAAATATTCCCACTGTATCCGGACTTACGTGGATGAAACCGTGGGACGATGCTAGTAGTACATAAAAGTACCCGATACGTGACAATTTCACCGGGACTACTCCATCCGAGTGCCAATCGAGGACGTATACAAAACTTGTAGGTCCAAACTACGAGTACAAGTCCATTATTAGGTTTATTTCGAGAGCGACTTCTTCCCGAGCGATGGACTTGGCAAATCAAAAGGTTAAAAAATACTGTAGGTTTATTGTTTCTCAGATAGCACAACAAATGCGACATATGAATTTGTCGATTATACACTTAGAGTATACATTATTAGCAATGTATACTCTAAGTTTATACATAACCAGTTGATACAATATAGGTACTTAAATATGTTTGAATTTTGTAGTTGCATCAATATTGTGCGATTGAAATGTCCCGATATGAATATTTTATTCGTTATATTATATTCAATGTCAAGCACCTGTTCAAACTTATATTATTACATGGCGCACGTTATGCAAACTTTGACCTCCACTCTCTGATATAAATGGTGAATGACGTTATCTCTCGAGACAAGTGGTAGGTATTGTAAACGTTTTATTATAATCCGGAAAGTGTTAATAGAGGTCGCCATAATATTGACTGTCTCTCCAACTATACAAAAGGTATAAGCCAACCAAAAAGAGGAGGAGTTACGAACTCCGAATTCCGAGCTGAAAGTCTGAGATGTAACCGGGAACAGTCCCATGATGATGATGTTTTCAGTCCCAAGTAATAGAGGGCTAACCTATTACTGTCACACGGTGCTCTATTTCATGAGCTGTTCTGACGGAACTAAAACTGTCCTAACTCTTAGTCGCCTTGTAAGACAGCTGGAAGAGACGATGCTCTTTTTCATGAGCTGTAGCTGAACCAAATCTTACGTAGATTTTGTACCGTGTGATTTTTAGTCGCCTGGTAAAATGCTTACTTGAAGAGATGATAGGCATTCACTGGAAGATATGGTTGATACTTGTATTTAACTTCGCCGGTAACCACATGTGACTAGTAATGATATTCCCTGAAGTTTATACGAGAAGCCATTGTACGATAGCGATTATACCTAGACACTGTGTTTAGAATCCGTCTCTAAGAACAAAGTAAGGGCAAACTAATCATTGTATTTTTATCGCCAATTATTAAGTTTCAATCGCAATAAACATGTTACATAATAACAGCGTTTACTTTCTCATCTAAAATAAATCTCTGCAAACAAAATGTACAAATAATGAGCTAACAATGATTTCACGCGTCCGTACTCAGAATAAATTGGCCTGAATTGTTAGGCATGCGCAAGCGCCGCCGGCCGCCTGTTAATATCGCATGTCTGGATTATTTTACATTGTTCATTAGAAGACGATTTGTTTTCAATGGAAATAGTTACACTTTTAGAAATGGTTTCCTTGTTTTTCCTGTTGCATAAGTTGGAGGTTATGCTTGTGTGTGGTCGTGAGGATTTGGATTCGATTTCCGGGTCGGCTAAGTAGGTATAACCGAGCTTTTCTTTCTTTAGTAGAGGTTTATGAACGTAGACTTGAATTATAAAGTCTGAAATGTTTCCAATATACGATAGTAGGATATGAGGCTAAATATTTTATCAAATGTTTTATATGAACACAACAAAATACTTAGGTATTCGCTTTTTTCTGCCTGAATGTCTGACGATATGCTAAGTATCAGCCTTCTATATATTTATATTAGGCGTTAAGTGATCGTATTATCTACTTATAGATAAAAGTATAATTAAATAGCAGTTTTATCCATAAATAAATATTTTTTGCAAGTAAATAACCTTGCAAATTTTTTAATTAATGTAACATTTCGGATTATACCTATCTAACTCTAGCTGCCTTCCATGACCTTTTGTTTTAGTCGTGGTTTACTTTTCAGGATAAAAACTACATGAAAACCTTTTCTATGATAAAACTTCAAACAAAAAATAACAACAAAACAACCTCCAAGGTTCGGTCAGACGTTTATCAGTCGTAGTATTTTGTTCCGAAGATTACGTCATAAAATAAATAGATAGGTAGCTACCGAAGGCTTGATTCGTAAACCGAAACGTACACACACTCACACGTATTCTAAAATAAATATCGCCGAAGCACGGGGGAACTCGTACTTGCAATGCTGTCTTCTGTAATATACAGGGTGGAAAAATAAGTCGGGCCCTGGAGGGAAACACCCACTTATATCAATTAGCTGTATTAAGCTAAGCTCATTGAAATAAAACTACTTTTTATCAGATTCTATAACGATCGATTCTATATTTGGATTTGCATTTAGCCCGACGTTTCAACTACTTAAAGCTAGCTGAAAATAGAGTTCTTTTAACATAGCCTAAGTGAGTTCTCACGTCATCCTCATGGAGACATATTTTCCTGATTGCATCCGAAGCCAAGATGATATGAAGCTCAGGGTCCGCCTTCAGGCTCTTCCTCCTCGAAGTAAAACTCGACATCGAATTCCATCGAATCCAGACAAATAAGCTTGAGATACTTACTCGTTGTTTGAAGTCGGTCTTCTGTTATTATGTATTTTGTGATTACTTCACTTATAATATTACTACTCACACAACCGAGGACTACAACGTTGAGCCCTGAGTCCACACAGGTGAGGTGGGGCGAGGCCATGGTATACAGCTACTTTTTTAACAACCATGAACCATCGTACGTGATGCACAGATCAACAAATACACAAAATGTTTGTATAAAAAGTGAAAACACGTTCATATTATTATGTCTTACATTCGTGCCAAGGCTCAAACTTATCAAAACAAACCGGTCTCGGGCGAAGGCCGGCCTATTGATATCAGCTACTCTATTGGAACTATGAATTTATAGTACCCATATACATACATATACTGTGCTGTGCATGCATTTGTTGTGGCATTTATCGATGTGATTATCATACACATACGTTCATACGTATGTGTATGATAAATAAATAAAACGAAGCGGTAAAAGGAAAATTATTTTCTTACTCTGGTCATATTTTAAAAATGGAAGGAAAATATAATATCTACTTATCATCTAGTTTCTTTATATAAGAACAAGCTTGATCAGCCTTTGTGGATTGGCAATAGTGTACGCGACTGCTATGGCGTGGGTTCGATTCCCGCTTTGATCAAATATTTTTATACCTACACAATACCTTTATACCTACTCATAACTTTCTCAATATGAATCCTGGTTTTCACATGTTTAAACTGAATTTTAAAGTATTTGTTATGCTAACAATTCCAATCGAATCAGATATAGAAAAGAGAATCGACCTCGGGCCGATCCAAATTCTAATGAAGGTACATCCGTCTTGTATAGAAAAATTTGGATCAGCCTCGGGCGGGCCTCGGTGGCTTAGTGGTCAGAGCATTTTCCCTGTAAGGGAAAGATCCCGGCTTCGAGTCCCGCCCGAGGTCGATTCTCTTTTCTATTTCTTAATCGATGGCTCTTTTATTATAGTAAATTAATGTTTAAATAACAATAGAAGTAGGAAGTCGAAAATTCTTCATCCTAGCGGTAATCCCAGTCGCTTCCGAAGCTTTTATCTCGATGTCTGGGGTCCACTTTTTCCAGTTTAACTGCAAATTGGGCTGAATTTCGATATTTGCTGTGAAGAGATTGCCTTCGATTTAATTCTTCTTTTGGACATGCATTGACAAGCGAAAATGTATTATATTGCGTGATGACGAAAGTAGCTAATCAGTAGGTAATCACTCGTATGTTTATGAACTGCAACTTCTGTATTTATTTATGCCACGGTGTGACTATTATTTTCGGAAGATAACGGGTAATTATTATCATATTATTCAATAACAAATAATTGCATATTACGGTTGTAGGGCGAATGTCAACAAAATAGATAACAATAGGTACACGAACATGTGTTTGTGTACTTCGAACTCATAAACTTAAGAATCGTATAGAAATTATAAGCTAGGCATCTGATTTCTAATCATTATTGGTACCACGTTACTTATCCTCACCAATTCGTCAACGCTAAACCTGAACCCACCTGAACCGCTGAGGCTGCAAATTCTAAATTTTGACAGTTGATAACCTTTATATTGTAAGCTCTCACTAAGGATGTTTGAGAATTTCATCCCTAGTGGTAAAATAAGAGCTTTTCCCCTGGTAAACCGGGATGGGAACGGGATGCTAGTCAAGAGTAAGAATGAAACTATTACGTATTCTTTACAAAATATTCAAGTTTAAGTTTTTATCCTGGTCCAGGTAGTATAAATACTGGGCATATTTGCACTAGGTACCATACTTCATTACGTCCACGCGGGCGGGCGTAATGAAGTATGGTACCTACAGTACAGTTCCAAAAAAAAATCATTTAGCGTTTGGGATTATATCATAGATACGCATCTATGATATAATCCCAAACGCTTTTGTTTGCTATCGAATATCTACGTGAAACTAAACTTCTATATAAATATACCTCCTTACAATGGCATATCTTTAGAATTACTTACCTATCTATATTTAGGTAACACCTTTCAAGTTCTTTCAAAAAGCAGTGAAATCCCCACAATTCTATCATCACTGGAGAATAAAAATCTATTTCTTTGTCCACAGGCCTATTCAAAGGCTCAACAACCACGCTAGACGGAATCGGTCTGAGGCCGATCCCAGCCGAACGACCGAAGACGTTACGGAAACTAAAGTCAGTATACGACGCATCGCCTACTGACGCGCCCGCACCAGCGTCGAACTTAAGCAGCAATGGACAGGCTGACAGGAATACGAACGGAGTTGAGGAAGAGGTCAGAAGACGGAGTAACACGACGAGTTCCACGCAGAGTGGCGAGAAGTCGCTGTCAATACTTAGTCCGTTTGATGAGCAGGTATGGTTTATTTATACTATTCTTACCCGACTACGGCAAAGCCAAAGAAGGGTTATGATTTTGACAGGCTATGTATATCTGTTCTTTCACAGCTCCTCAACTAGGTACCTACTGATTAGAACTGGATAAGTAGATGGTTTCGTTAGAATTAACGTTAGATGGATCGTTCACTGGACTTACTCTGCACTTACTCTAACAAATCAATAGGCACATTCTAGGGTAAAGCGGCAATATGCCCAATCCTTGATATTATCTTGTTCAATTCTTTTCAGAGCGTGAATTTTCAGTAGTCGGGTTATAGTTTTTTAACTTTATTACAAAAGCTGTCACCATCATAATCAAACGTAGTTTCCCGTTGCTTCCTCTAATTTCTCTCTACCGTCAGACCTCCTAACTCCCAATCCCAAGGGGAATACTTGTGCTACAGTATCGTCCGACATTCAGCAGGTGTACTGGCTTGAAGATGAGGTTGGCATGACTTCTAAGATTTGGTAGGGCTCTGTTCCGTCTGTTCAATTTTAATCTACTTAGATAAAAGCGGAATACCACTTGCTGATTAACTACGAAATCTCAGAAACTATGACACCTACAAACTTAAAATTTGGCAGGTAGGTTCCTCATAGGGTGTCTTAGATTCGCTAAGAATGGATTTTACGAAACTCCACCCCTAAGGGGTAAAAGGAAATCCAGGCGTACGAACTCGCAAGTGGCCGCTAGTATATAAAAAAAATTAGAATTTACTGTCTGTATACTGATACTATGAAACTTTCCAGAAGGCATTAAATATCTTCTAATAAATTATACAAATATAAAGGTTATTATAAATTATATAAGATACCATGATTTATGAGAATACCTCGGTCTATAGGTTAATTGATTCTAACCTTTTTGTTATTAACTTTGAAATTTATGTTAGAATTAATCGTTTTGCTATGACATTATAGTAACTAGCTTTTAACCACTACTAGCTGATGCCCGGCTCTGCCCTCGTAGCATTTCGATCCCGTTCCCGCAACCCATGGGAATCTATTCGCGAGATAAAAATTTACCTTATTGTAAACTTAATCTATACCTGTACCAAATTTCGGCAAAATCTGTTCAGCCGTTAAAGTCCGATTGAGTATCAAATATCCAAACATACTTACAAACAACGAAACATCGTCGCTAACTTTCACATCACTACATAATTATTATAAAACAAAGTTGCTGGCGCTGTCTGTCCGTTCCTAGGTATGCTTAAATCTTCGAAACTACGCAACGGATTTTGAAGCGGTTTTTAATAGATAGAGTGATTCAAGAGGAAGGTTTATATGTATAATACATGCATAATATTGTAGAGAAACACTGATAAATCGGGATCAGAATACCACGCGGGCGGAAAATATGGCGGTACGAAGTTCGCCAGGTCAGCTAGTTTATAATATTCTATAGTAGAAAGAAGGGTGAGGGGGGGCTTCTTCTAAAGATGGATTTAGAACAAACGAACATAGAGCTAGAGCTAGAACAAGAGCATTCTTTCTTAATGTTTTATTGTAAACGAAACCTTGCTTTCAGCGTTTACATAAGAAAGAACAACGAACGAATGTTCTGTCACTGTTTACACTAATAGAATTTGACGTGGAGGGGATAGATTGAGCATTCGCTCGTCTGACGTAAATCAACCTTCTTAAGAGAAATCATTGAAATCGAATAGTGCAGGAAAGAATTTTCTGACAGCCTCTGTGGCGTAGCGGTAGTTTTTTTTATACCACTTTGTTGGCAGACAAGCACACGGCCCACCTGATGGGAAGCGGTCACCGTGGCCTATGGACGTATGCAACACCAGAGACGTCACACTCGCGCTGCCGACCCTGAAGAAACCTTCTAATGCCCTTCTTGAAGAACCCCACATTGTAGTCACTTCGGCAAACCACCGCAGGGAGCTCATTCCACAGCCTGGTAGTGAACGCGGCCGCTGCGCATGAGGCGCGGGTTCGATCCCCGCTCAATGCCAATATTTGTGTGCATGAAATATGGGTATTTGCATTAGTCTGGTCGTGCCTCGGAGAGCACCTTAAGCCGTCGGTCCCGGTTGCCATAAAAACATCTATGGCAGTCGTTACTGGTAGATGGAGCCCTAAAAAGTCCAAAAACAACGGTCTAGCTGCAAAGCTTCGATATAGCCTAATGTTACCATTGGGTTGTGGAGGTCAAATGGCAAAGGCTTCGCGGAAAATATCGAGGTCTAGCCGAATCCGTAGTTAAGACTGGTAAAGCGGACCCCTGACTCCAAGCTGAAAGCTTCGGATGCGACTGGGAATTAACGCTAGGATGAAGAAGAAGTGCGGGAAAGAATTTTCGCCGAACATATTACATAGTAGGCACATACACAATTTATAATAGGTACAATAAACACATATGACTTAACAGAATTCATAACAATTATGTTGTTATCCTTTTTTAATCCATATAACAAAAAGCGTGCTCACACCGTGACAGACAAACCAACAATTGACTAAACAATTGAATTTGTGCTAAAATTACTCTTGTATACAATGGCAGGAAGTACGGAAATTACCTTTGTAACACCTTTGGTTTAATTCAGCCAACTGAGGGGCTGATGACGCAAGAATCCTCACGTATTAAGCAATTGTCAGTGTTAAGCAATTTTGTACGGGTCTGTTTGTTGATGGGTCACCGTTAAGGTAACAATTCCTCGGATTGAGCATTTTACATATTAATCAACATTATCCTTGCGTGAGTCCAAGTTGTATCTGAGGTTTCACCTCGGAGTCTAGGGTCCGCTTTTTCCAGTCTAACTGCGTCGCGACTGAATTTCGATATTTGCTGTATAGCGACTGTCATATGACCTCTATAACCCATAGGCGATATGGAAGCATTGCTATAAGACTAGTTGTTGAACTTTTTAGGCCTCTATCTACCCGTAACAACTGCCATGGATGTTTGTACGGCAACTTGGGAGAGCTTAATGTGCTCTCCAAGGCACGACAAGACCAATGCAAATAACCATATTCATGCTTACAAATATTTGCACTAAGCGGGGATCGAACCCGCGCCTCTTCCGTAGCTGCCGCGTTCACTACAACCACACCACAATGGCTGTATTTCCTAAACTATTTATAGTACATTATGGTACAAGTGAGCAACGTTGGTGATTACCGCCGAGGCGCCATTGAGACCCGAGCCGCCAGGCGAGGGTCTTAAGACAGCCGAGGACGGTAATCATCATGCTCACACGTGCCATACGACGTTTTACAACACACTCGCGAATAAAATAATACTACAAATACTAAATAAACAATACTACAAATTAATTCGTTTTCCTATGCGCGCGCATTTAACAATGGCGGTCGACCATATTTAAAAAAAAATGAAGTTTGAACTTAACTTTTTTTTACTCTGTTTTTTTTTCTGTACTTAGAGAAAAAAAAAGTTAAATTTGAGTGAAAATGTTGTTTATTACACAAGTATTACAAGTTGAAATTATTAATTTAAATACGAAAATGCATCAAATGACCATACAATAGGCGTATTAATTTATTCGTACTATTAAACACGTTATTTTTTGTATCAAAACTTTTTTAAGAACATAGACAATTATAGACACTTCCTATAAAATTTAAAAAAGAATCTATAACTCACTTTTGTGAATAATAGTAATGAAAAAGTCACAGTTTTATAATAGGTGTCATTCCGTGCTTAATTGCGGTAAAACAATATCACTTTTATGAGCAGGTGTGTTGTAAAAATAATTATATATGTTTATGGTGATTCTACCTACATTTTTAATTAAGACAATTTGGTCAGGGTCACCTCAAAATAATACACTGACGAAATTATATTCTAATTTCTAGGACATTCTATATATAACGCCATCTAGACCCAAATTAAGCTTAACTTATTTATTTTCTTTTATTTAACAATTTCGTTACATGATTCTTAAATCTAAATACTCGCCTTATTATTATTATATGCGCTCGCCTTATAATATGACTTGTAGAAGGCGGATTATTATTATTTTCATAACAGTTTTCCAGCTATGTCCAAAGTTTTTTTATTGTTGTCTGTTTATTTATTTTGATTGGTAGATATGTCGGTTTTTCCTGGAACAACTGTCGTCTGACCTCCCAACTGCGCCATAGCCTCATCCGTTATTTAGTGGGTGCATCGACTTGCAGGTGAAGTTGACTAGAGCCTCAATGATATTGATAGGATCCTGAACAACTTGTGTGGTTCTAGAAGGCGGAAAACATACTTAAATTATTTTTAACAAATAAATAGATATATTAAAGATACGGCTATATCCCAGTAGTACCATTCTCTAGTTCCATTATGGAACCTAAGTTCAGAGGCAGAGGTACAATATAGGAATCTTCATGGACCATTCATTATCGCGCGAGTTTGCCGTTGACTCGCTTTTAAACTTGCGATGGCAGACTAAGGTGCTTTTCAAATGCGAGAGCTGGCCAATTGCGACAACCGGCATTTTAATGCGCCGACAGTGTAATGCGTGCAGTGACCGCATCCGGACTTCTAATTTAAGATTTAATGTTAACCCAAGGCATTACCTAGATGAACAACAAGAACAGCCAGTAAATGGGCCCCACCAAGGCCATCGGGTGTGAGCTCCAGGACCAGACTTCTGCGCAGCCTTTCCTTCAGGAGGTGGCAATCGCTCTCGTAATAGTTAGTTCCCTTTCCTTGTGGATTGGTTTCCACAAGGAAAGAAGGGAAAAAAGCGAAGGGCTTCAAATTATATGTTCTGGATGTCATCAGATTTTTTTATAACACTTAGGTCGCAGACAGGCACACGGCCCACCTGATGTAAAGTGGTAATCGTGGCCTATGCACGAGTGCAATATCAGAGAAGTCACAATCGTGCTGTAAAAACAGAGATTTTCCGTCAGCGCCGAAGACAAGCAGGACAAGCTTTTGGTCTTCCCACTGACAGCACAAAATCTCTCCAGTGAGCTTTGGCTACCCTACTCACCGCCGGGAACACAACACATCCAAAACCGTGTGCTGGGCCGTGTGCTTGTCTGCCACCTAAGTGATAAAAAAAAGTAGTACAGTATTTTTTCTAGAGCAAAGAAAGTTTTTTTTGCTGTAGAGAAAATAATATACTTTAGGAATTGAAAAGTAAAGTTTAGATGTTCCTACATTAGGTGAAGCGAGCGAAACCGAAGCCAATAAATGTAGTGATTGGACTGTTCGTAAATAGACACTTCTAGACGCAGACTGCATGTCTGCGATACGTGACATAAAGATAAACAAGATTTCTGTTAAGTGTAACGTTATGTGCACTTGTTCTTTGAACAATGGACTATTCAGTCCTATGGGCCTTCTGGTAGGCAGGTGGACTGACAGCAGTGAGACAGGTGGACATCGGTTATTACACTCGAAGCGAACATGCGCGTGCGTCGTTAAGGCAGCCTTCCACAGTCTGTGGACGGATGACGGAATCAGCTCGCATTGTAGGCCAATTCTCTTAAAAGTCAAAATACAATCTCGATTTAATTTTAAACTCCCAAATGTCAAAACGAAAAGAGTGCTAATTCTCGAAATATTTTTTTTTTTTTTTCAAAATTAAGCCTCGACACAATGTTAAAAACGATCACTATCTCAATATTCTTTCGTCAAAATTGTGTCATGAAAAAACGGTTTCTGACGTTTAATTTGATTTTGACAGATCGAGACGTGAGTTTTGAACACATTTTTATTAAGATAATTGGTCTACTGATGTACAGTCAGCATCAGATCGATCTTGACTAGCAAAGTAGTCAAAATTATCTTAAGATTTACCTTGGTATTATGATCAAGACAAACTGTTTTATTGATTTAAATTGTATTATCGTCCGAACTAAAGGCGTGTACCAAATATCAGAACAATTAGTCAACGGGAAGGGGGAATACCAAGATATTAAGATCATTTTGACTACTTTGCTAGTGAAGATCGATCTGGTGCTGATTGTACTATGGAAAGAGCATCTGTGAAAAAAAAAGTTCGTAGGAGTGTGCCTCGATTCCACGCCTTTAAAGCGACCGACACATATCATGGAAAGAAATAATTGATAGGTACACGGTGTGTAGTTCGTGTTCGTCTAGAACGCACTGTGGATAGCCGCCTTTAGACATAACCGCCTTCGAATATACCTACCAGCTGGTACTTGGAATTATGCGCATTATCGACGAAATTATAGGTTTGCATTATGTTTATGACAATTAATGTTATCGTGGTATTAATATATACCGTTAAAAGTGCCTGATGTCATCATCGAAACTGGTTTCTATACTTACGCCTATACGGGGTTTTTGGAGGTGTTCGAAGTAGGTGATTATGTGCCAAATATGTTTACCGTCGTCGGTATAATGATAAAGTGCTATGGGTCTTTGGGATCCTATTAACATCTTCGGGTTCATAACCTCATCTACTATCTAGTTCACCTACCGACCAACAGGTGACGATCTGGCGAAGGCTTTTATTTCGGGGTTGGGAAGTTCGATAGCAGTCGCTCCTGCAGATCTAAATAAAAATGGACAGACAGACAGTGGTTCCAGCTACTCTTAAAATACTTATGTGTCCGTAATGGCTATTATTGACTACTAATTTAAAATTAGCTTACTAATGACGAAATATTCCATAATATTATGTGTGTAATTTTTACAACTTTAGAAAGGACTGCACTAAATTGGATAATTCTTTTTTTGTGTTTAATATTGTCGGGATAAGGTTTACATGAGCGACATTCTCTTGTAAAGACCAGGGGTAATGGGTGCTCATTACGCCAGGGCGCGTAGTTAATCCCAAGTAAATTATATTGATTAGCCGCGTCCACACCGACCAAGCATGGCTCGCGAGCCAGCCTCGCGAGCCAATGCCTCGGTCGGTGTGGACGCGGCTCGGGCTGACTCGGCGGGCCGAGCGGCGCTCGCCCCGAGGCAGCGCTCGCCCCGAGGCAATGTGCGCCCGAGCCGCGTCCACACCGACCGAGGCATTGGCTCGCGAGCCATGCTCGGTCGGTGTGGACGCGGTTATGGATAGAAAACGGTGATGTTTCACATGAGAAACTTCTCTCATACAGCTGGCGTAATGAATCAATAGCAATTTTTATCTAAGGGTATGATTTAACGATTCATTATATTACAATATTGTGTAGGGGAGACAATACCATTGTTACATATACCACAAAAAAGATTAAAACGGCACTAATGCGGGCAAAACCCTCACTCGGTGACACATCCACTATCTATTTAATATTATCTGCTCGTCCTTATTGAAATAAATGTCGTGCCGGTAGGCAGATGTAAGGGCAGGTGGGTTAGCATTTTATTGCAAAACCATATTTGGGTATACTTCGGGATACATAGCTTGGACTTAGGTCGCGAGACTAACGAAGCCATGGCGTGCGTAGATTGTTTTGTAATTATTATTCTTGATGAATTTGAGCTCGTCCACCGCAGTAGTATCCCGTGCTATCCTCAAAAACACCCAAGAAATGTGTACCTAATGCGCGTATAGAGCACGTTTTGAGCACATTTTAGGTCTAGATATTGTCCCGAGGTGTATAAAATATACTTATACTTACCTACGAATGACCCGATGGTGAAGTGAGAGTGAGTGTGTCTGCTGTGACTATGTCCCAGGTTCGATTCCAAATATGACATTGTTATTAAGTTTTCTGTTAAAACAAACACCTTTCTTTAAAATAAAACTATCTTTTAACTTTAAAACTTCTTTCTTTAAAATAAAATTTGTACACTAGTCTTTCGTCCAGTACCTAATGTTATGAATTACGATGACGACCGCTATAGCTTTATTATCCAAATATTACACTTTAAGTATTACTAATGTATTGTAAGAATTGAATGGAATAGTGAATTGAATACAACAATACAATTATTATTGGTTTTCATTTACTTTATGAACTGGTTACCTACTGGTTACCCAAACGTTTGCACTTCAGTTGTCTCTTAGTCAAAGTGGAAAGACGTTCAGTATCTTTTAATAAAATAGATACCCAAATATCTAAATTCCCGTTAAACAGCCAAACCATGTCAGCCTGAGAATTTTATTCATTGTCTTAACAAAGTTCAACGTTTTCGTTATTATAATTTTCAACTAAAATATTTATGTTCTCATGGTAGGTACGGTACAGTAATCTAAACAGTAATGTAAATGACTGCCACACCGCAGTATCTTGTCATAATCCTGGTTGGATACACCTTTGTTGAAGAGTATTATTATGGCGAGTGAGGTATGAAGTGAACGCACATATTTATTGAAATTGTGGAATGTGAAATCGTGAAGAAATATCCCGTAGTGATTGTGTGCCTGTGGTGCTGTGAATATTTTGAAAATACATACCATATTTGTAATAAATCTGTTTCTTAGAAAGGCTCATATCAGCCAACATTCCAATTACCAAAATCTATAGCTTGTGAAAATCCCCACGGATACCTCCCCTGCTGGAGCCGGTGGAGGAGGTTATGTCGGACTCGGAACCGATTAAAACGCACGCCGTCAGTTGCCGGAGGTGAGGTTATCGTAGGCATATCCGTCGCATCCCGGCCGGCCCATATCTTTCTATCTGGCCCTCTTCCAATGTGGACCAATGGAGGAAAAAAACCTGGATGGTGGACCCTGAGACCCGGGACACAATGAGTTTACGATGATTATGAGGACATTTTACTAATGTTACCTTTTGTCCACAGGAGGAATGGGCCAAAATCTCCGAGATAATGGCATCCTTCGGCAGCAAACTCGTCAGGGAGTCAGTGTTCGTGTCGGAACTGGAACAGGAGTTCACTTCCAGACTCGGCCTCAGCTGTTCCGAGTCCAGTTTGAGTCCCTCTGTCGCCTCCAGTCTGGGTTTATGGTTATCGGGCCTTGGTCTCCATGATTACGAGACCCTGTTTTTGGAAAGCGGCTTCGATGACATCGATTTTATTGTGAGTATTCAGAATAGTTTTTTTTAAATCACATGTTGTTTATATGAAGTGTCTGATTGATGGAAGAAGCTTTAGCGTACGCGTTCCTCTTGGGGCTGGGATGCCAGACGGCAGTCGCTCTTATAAAAGTCGTATAAGCCAAGTCTAAAGAAGGAAAAGCGAACCCAGGACATCGCAGTGAGTTACGCGAAGATGATGATGATTATAAGTATAAAATACGTAATCTAATTAGAACAATGACACTTTTTTAGAACAAGAGATGTCGAAAGATAAATGTAACAACAGCTGAGATTACAACTATGCGACTGGATTTTTACTTTACTTTGATTCGACTGTTCAATATCGTTCTGTAGAAAGCTTATCTTTTGCGTGAACATCTAGATAAGGCACAAAATCTTGTACTACCTAGGTAAATGGTATCAATATGAATGTAAACTGAAGACCCTATCACTAAAAATCTAAAAATAAAATGTGAATCACTTCTGCCATATTGTGCAGTTCATTCGCAACGATATACTAATTTAAACAATAAAGCATCCAATAAATGTATACGGGCTTTGTATTCAGTTTGAAAGTGTTCACATTAATAATCTAGAATTTAACTAGGTACAGATAAGTCAATAAAATGTCGTGTTGATTCCCGATAGAGTAGAATAGGGCCATCCCATTTCTACATGAGTGTCATAGAAGGCGACTAAGGTATAGGGCTGTTCTTTATCCGATAGTATACATACTGCCTAGGACAAAGAGCCCGTTTGATTTCAATAGGACTGAAGATCTTACTTAACGAAATCTGAATTGCGGTAAAGTTTAAATTAATTGGAATATTTTTGCAGTGTCCGTGTTATGACAGTGGCGAGGCCCAGGATTTACAGACGTGTATCACGTGTATTTACGTAAGTCAATAAATTCACAGATTCCTAATCAACAATTTTGTTTCAGAACGGTATACTAGATGACAATGATCTCCGAGAAATGGGCATAGAAGAGAATGATAGACAAAAGATATTAGAATCAGCTAAACAATTACCTCTTAAAATAACTGAAATAAGCAATAACTATAACAATAACAATATAAGTAAAAGCCAAAACGAATCGGTAGAAGAATGGCTTAAGAATATAAACTTAGAACAATATAGTGATACATTTAGGAAACATTTATATGTAGATATGGATAGGGTGAGGAGAATCTGGGAGGTGGAACTGACGGCTGTGCTCGAGATACAGAAGGCTGGACATAGGAAAAGAATTCTCGCATCGGTATCTGGCGAACATAACGGACCTGCCAATCATATGGAAGATATTAATGCTGATCTCAATACTCTGGTAAGTAATATTATCTTTAAAGTTCGATTCTTTTTCTTCTTTTCTTTTTTTTGTATAGATCAGTAGATTTGCCTGCGGCTCCGCCTGCGTGGATATCGGTTATCGCGACCAAACATAGCCTATGTCCTTTCCCAAGGTCTAATCTAAATCGGTTCAGTACTTTAGGCGTGAAAGTGTAACAGACAGGCAGACAGACAGAGTTACTTTCGCATTTATAATATTAGTATGGATTTAAGGATTCTTGTGCGAATGAGAACATATGTTTACAGTGATAATTAAAGTTAAATATACATATAGGTATCATTATAAAGTAAAATCAGAATATAAAACCTGCACTATTTAGAATGCAATAAACGAACTATTTCTAAATATTCTTTTCAAAACCAGCATCTAAGTCATGATCTATCTATAAGATAAGACGTAAATGGCACGATCCGGTGTGACTGATTGATTGCGTGCTAACGCCACTAACGTTTCCACATTTCCAAGTAGGTAATAAATTCTCATATCAGATTTCTCTTTGCTATTGTATAATGCTTCTTTCTTATAATCATAGCATTCTATACAATTTAAACGCCACATCTGAGCCAGTACTATACAGTCTGAAAACAGGTCAATAATTGAACGTCTGTCATGTTACCATACCTTTAAATATAACCTATTCATAACCTGTTTTGAATTTTAAATTAAATTTTCATGCCACATCCAGGAAACGTCACACATTCTAGTTTCACATTGAGGACAAATTATATAGACAATCTGTCAAATCTGGCCATATACTCTATCCTCGGCCCCCCTAGACAAGTGTCAATTCGTTGGCCAGCGTGTCGTATTGTAGGATAGAATGATGAATGTATGTGATTTGACGTAGGTAGAGATCCGATCCTCAGCACTCCATGGATTCACCGTGCGGTCGCCGGGTCCATAGCGTGATACAGAGAGGAACACCGTGACGGCGACTGGGACTTGCGACCCAGATGTAGGTTTAGGGGGGCCACCTTGTGATGCATCAGCGCTCACCTCCACCGTCAGTAGTGTACTGGCAATTGCCATTCGCTAGGGGGCCAGATAAATGGAGATTCAGCACCGAGTGTCTTTCGTTCTAGAATACGGGCCTATGTCTTTCAATATTATATTACAAGGTTGTTGTTATTTTTTTTTAATCCAAATATCACAAACCTAGATTATTCGGCTCTAGTGTGGATATAACTTGCTCCTAATCCATCATAATTGGTATCATTTACAAACCATTCAGGTCATTAAATCCGGACTACTATCCTTTTCAATCGTGCAACTTATGAATAGGCTGACAGCATTAGATATGACATGGCATTGTTTCATATGCATGCGCGTATCGATGTTGACACTCTGCATACTAATGCCGACTTCCCATAGGCCATGGGTTGATCAATCGTCAGAGAAAGCGATTACACCATAAAGCGAGCTATCGAATATCGATACTATAAAAATGTTACGTGTTTTTTGGAGACGAGTCATGTCATGACAGACATGTTGAGTTTGATTTATTGGATGTATGTAGGGCAATGATTGGTTTAATTTTGACACGTGAAGAAAGTGAAATGATTCTGATAATATCTAATAAGCGTGTAATGTTTGGGAAAGTGTGTTTAGTAGGTGTGATATTGAATGAAGTTTCTAATAAATGTAGACCGTAGTAATGCAGTTCTTATAGATGAAGCAGTGTACATTTTTTGTTGATAAATAAAAAATATAACTGGTTTAGTGGTACGCTGACCGCGATATTGCAATTTTGTTTAGTTGTGTGTAGAATATAGCTAGCTTTGGAGGCTTAGAGGTCGAGTGGCAGTCGCTACCATAATAAACCGTATGAACCAAATCAGTTAGAGAAAGAGTGAGTGGACCTTTTGCTCCTGTGAGAATGGCTAAGATGATGATGATTATTAAACTACTAAGGTCATAAACAAGCAATCAGCCCTCTCGATGGTTAACGGTTACCATGATTTTTAGAATGTTTGTCAACCCTAGACATCGTTCATGCGTCACTACAGTTGAAAATATTTAAAAGATACGATTTGACGTTTATAGTCTAGGGATGGAGCTTCTTAAATCAATTGTCAGAATAATCGATTGAAGTAACAAAAGATTAATCGCATAGCTGCCAAAATGTAACTTTTGTAACATTGTAAATAAATAAAACTATTCATCATAACCGCGCAATATAATAATTATCCGACAAGATTTCCATACCATAAAACAACGTTACTTTTTCCCTGTTAAGTAACTTTTTAAGCTATCTTGTTTACATTTACACTAGACTATCTGGCCCTGGCAACACTGATTAATCATGTGATATATCTAGTATTGATATTTGGATTAGTACCTATATGTGTTAGGCTTAATGAAAACATTGCAATAATATGCGATTGCAGCAATCGCGGCTGATTTCCTGGTACTTTTTGAAGAGTTCCTTGGTCTAATCTCGGAAACCCATCATCAGATCTTTACAAAATTTAAATGGGACCATTTCGAAATAATCTACTTACGAACAAAAAAAGAATTTTCAAAATCCGTCTAGAATTGGCTTCACAATCGCATAACAAACATACAAAAAAAAATAGATAAATAGGTTGAAAATAATAGATAAATAGGTATTTGTAGTTATTCGGTCCCACGTAATAGGGGGTGAGCCTATTGCCATATTCCTGGCACTATTGTTGACTCGAGGTATGCATCTGAGGCTAAGTTGTGGCTGTACCTATATAACTGTCTGGTGATAAACAGCCCTATCCCTTAGTCGCCTGGTACGACACCGCATAGGAAGAGATGGGAAGGCCCAAGTTCTACTCTGCCGGGAACCACGCGGCTCCTACGGGAAACCTAAAAACCTAAAAATTATAGCTTTGGCAAGCTTTGGCCTCAGATGCAATTAGGAAAATACGTCTCCATGCGCATGATGATGCTGGTAGGCAAAATAATCTAAGAGGTGCATTTTTACAATCAATTTAATATTTATCTAGTATTGATATTAGGTTCAGGATATATAATGTTAATAAAGCAGGGTAAATGAAAATACGAAATGGGTATTTATAATTTTTATATATTCACTGTCTGAGCTACTTTCGATTTCAGTATCAGAAAAAAAATAAAAAAAATTCGTTGTCTCTAGTATGCGATACGATAAAAGAAAAATCTAAGCAATATTTTCATTTGTATTACTTAGAAGAAACATAAGAGGGTAAAAAGAAATACATAATATTACAAAAGTTACATTCTGGCAACGCCGACCATAAACGTAACGAGTTGACATAAACTCCATACGATTAAAATGTAACAACCATAGAGAACACAGCCGCAACACTCAAATGAAAAAATAAGAACGATATGACGTAGCTGTCACACGAGATTTCGAAAAATGAAGAATCACGTCTTATTTTAAATTATTTGTAGCAATTCTTAAAATATTTGTAGTAATTTAAAGTGAAATATGTCACACCATATTTTTTATACTTACTATTATAAGTTATTACGTATTTAGAAATGGTTTAACTTAATTTATAACAGTTTCATGTATCCTTTCAATAGTGCCTAGTTACCTACCATGAATCCAGACATCTGTCAAATCGTATCTCTTAAATATTTTCAAGTGTACATGCTAACGATAAAGGGGTTGAAAGATAAGACTAGGAAGAAGTAAAACTTACAAAAATGTCCTCTTTCCACGCTATCCATTCATTATATTCTTTTCTCTCTGTTCTTAAAGTCTACAGTTATACCTACTTTAAACCTTTTCAAAATTTTTAATCTCTTTTCATACTATATTTATACCACAACAACTTTTCATTCACACCAAACTATTGTGCTATTGTTGTGCTATTACCGAATAGTAAATAAACATTACTATATTTATAGTGTTACGTTTTTAACATTCATAGTCATGTAAATGTATATATTTATTTACGCAAAATTCTTATGGCACACTTTAATTTGTAAAGCTATTTTATCGTTTGTTTTCGAAAGATATTGAATGCAAGTAAAAGCGTCTTGAAAAGAGATTGTATTATACGGTATTGTTGTCTTAGTGCGTATTCCTGACCATGTCTAATGCCTAGAACGAATCTAGAATAGCATGACATAGTTCTATGCTTTGTGGGACGTTTCTGAAGCAATAGGTTAATATTTCCTTTCGGATTTGTAGATGGTTCCATGTTTTCCAACTTATCCTCGCATGTCAAGAATGGTTCAAGATGCTGGTCATAATTTATGACGTAATTTTGGAAGCTATTTATTGAGTCTAAATTCCTGTGACGTACGAATAATTTAGACTAATGACAAGCTCTTTATTAATGGGCTTTGTCGTCATAAATATTTAAAATATCTTAAGGTCGATTTACATCAAACGAGCGAATGCTCATTCTAACCCCTCTTCGTCAAATTATAATAGTGTAAACAGTGACAGAACATTCGTTCGTTGTTCTTTCTTATGTAAACGCTGAAAATAAGGCTTCATTTACAATAAAATATTAAGAAAGAATGCTCTTGTTCTCTAGCTCTAGCTCTATGTTCGTTTGATCTAAACTAAATCAATCTTTACACAGTATAACCCGCGCTACGTATCTTGGACCTAAAATGTGCTCAAAATGTGCCCTATACGCACAGTACACGTATCTTGGGTCTCCTTTGAGGATAGCACGGGGTGCTACTGCGGTAGACGAACTTAAATTCACCAAGCATAGATTATTACAAAGCAATCCGAAGGCACCAGAGCCTCGTATGTCTTACGATTTAGGTCCAAGATACGTGGCGCGGGTTATATCATGTATAATCCTTCACAAAATCACTTCATCGCACTCATTGTAATATCGTATCATATAGCAACACCCTTCGCATAGTGACAATAAAATCGTCCCAAAGGATATCCTCGTTACAAGCTTTTTGATTGAACGACTTGTTCACTTCATTGATCAGATTGAACCATCCGGAGATATAATGCGTATATTTATGGATATAAGGCCTGAAAATAAAAAAGGCCAAGTGCGATTTGGACTCACAACGTTAGACCCCTGAGACCCAACATTAAACACTTAAGGGGATGTTTTCATTTGTTGTTATAGCGGCAACAGAAATACATTAATGAACCTATCGCAGTCCACTACTGGACAATGGACATAGGCCTTTCCCAACGTTGTGAGGCTTTAGGTATAATTCCGAAGCCGACCGCATACGATAATCATCTAAAAATTTCAACGATCAAGCCATCTCGGTTATTGAGAAAGACTGGTGACTGGCAGATAGACAGACAGACAGACGGACAGCGGAGACTGGAGCCCTTTTGTCGGAAAAAAATGTTCTTAAAATTGCAAAGTACTTGAAGAGCATCATAAAAGCTTGAAGCACGACTCGTTATAATTTATATCAGGATATCCTTGCGTCGTATCGCGCAGCATACTAAATGTATCGCACACCTGCCGCATCGATATAGGCTGTTACGTTTTATGCTTATTCGAGTTGTTATTAAGAGTATAATGTATTACGCCTCACCATATTGCGAATGCGGCTGCGAACTTCAATGTTAATGGAGATAATAAAGGGACAGGTGTGTAAAACTTTTTCCAGGATGAATATCTCGCTATTGCTTACTAAGTAATAAAGAATGATCGCAAGCGCTGTGCCGCTTCCATGGCGGAAGACAGGGTGAAAAAAGAATGAAAAAAAGGACAATGAGACAAGAGCGGGCGTGTTACTCAGCTCTTGCTCTCAGCACTCAGCTATCGCTGCTCTATGAGGACCATACAAGACTACTAAAGTATAGGGCTGTTTTCCATCCGACAGGAAACATACAGCCCATGACAAAGTATCCGTTTGACGGCAATAGGCTCGCCCCTTAATACTTGGGACCGAAAATTTACAGGCATGAATGTATACTTCATTCAATTCCTACATAAAAATTTCACCGGAAGACCTGGTGAGGTGGCAAAAGGACTAGTATTGACCAATAAGGGTTCATATCAGCCCCTTCCATACTTAAAGGTATGATCTCGTAGTCGACCGCATACGACAACTGCCGACGCACGCAGCAGTTGCGCGTAATTCATTGCGGCTTCTCAATGGTCCCCTTTATCCGTATCGGAGCTTAACAAGTAATGGGTACGCTGTATCTACTGCATTCGTCTGTCGTTATCGTATGCGTCCAGCTTCGGAATCATACCTTAACTCATTTAAAATCAGCCCCCCAATCTCGTCTCCAATCTCCACTTTTATTAACATCTTCAACTATATTTAAAACACATCTTACCTTCGTTAAGGTGCTTCCCCTACACGGTGACAAGATTAAAACGGCTAATCTCAGTTAAATTGCTCATCTGTCGGTAATTATGTTCACGCACGTGTGGTGTGGGGGTAGCCAGGCAACACCCCATGCTTGCTGGTGCCATGATGTAAAAGAGCAAAGATCGGAATGCTTATAATCGTGTCAAGGATTTTTCGGTTCGGGAGGGTGATTTCGAATTTCTCCTGTAGTAAGGCACTCTGGAGTTGTCTCAAGTCGTATTGCCTTTCAAAGCATCCGTATACTAATACTAATAACTATTACTGTGAATGTAAAAGTTCGTAAAAATGTTTGTGAAGCTCAAACGGCATAACGTACTTATCTGGCCGAAATTGGTACCGGGGGATAGATTAAAACGTCAAAATTGGCCAAACCATTTCGGAGATTACTCGATACAAACAGAAAGAAAGACAGACAGATGAACAATTTTTTTAAGAAATTCGCTTTTGTCTGTCATAGGTAGGTATGTATTGTGTACACGATTCATAATTATGAATTCATTAAAAAAGTGTTATTTTTTATAGACACTCGCAATTTTATTTATTCTGGTATTACAAGTATTTACTCGCTAACTGTCTAACTAGTCACATAAAAAAATATGAAAAGCATACCCATATCTTACACAAAAACACTCAAACAAGTACTTAGGTACGAGTATATCCGAGCATACACAGACCGACGTGCCTATTACACTATTTCGCTGCCTTTTTTTAATTTCACACGTCGGCAACCTCGTATAGGTAATTAGTGCTCAATTCGTCGTCTATTCAGCCGCCGCATTCACCCCGAGTACGCCACTCTGGTGTGAATGGGGAAAACGTGAATGTATGAAATACGATCTAACCATGAAAATATATGATTTTATTTCGCATTTATGTTAGATTTTTTTAAACTCATGTATGTTTTAGCACACGAATTTGTTTAACTGACATAAAACTAGGAGGAGATATTTTTGTAGTGATAATGATGGTATGATATGGAAGTCGCTTCGTCTTTAGATCTAGGTAAATTCAACCAAACACGCAGTTGCATTGGATAAAGCGGACTCTGGACTCCAAAGTGAATTCTAGTGACTTTATTTTTTCTTATGAAAAAGGTGATGCAACTGAAAATCATCTTTGTTCGTAAATTTCAATTTATTTTAAATTACTGCCCTGTAGTGGTAAGGTCCCCGTCACAAAATATCGATATTATCTATCATATTGATCAATTGATTGGACATGTCTCCTTCTTGTAGATTTTTTCTCTTCAACTAGCCATCCATGTTTCAAATTGTACCTCACCTCAAAATAATGTTCGAAAACTCATAGTTGCTCTCCACAACCCTTCATTCGAGAGTCTGACGTTACGCTCCTTTCATTCACTCTTTCGAATGATACCTACCATCAAATTAGATGATTCAATTATTTACTTGCATCCCTTTCATTTAGTGCGTTAATTAAAATTTTACGGTTATGTGCAGTTTTTTAATTCCCCTATCGTATGTTTGCACCTGTGAAGTGTGAATTTGTTCGAGTGTCACTTTGTTTTGTTTGTACCATTGTGCTCTCTTTTGTTTTGTTCATTTTTTAATTTAATTGGGACCGTTTGCAGGTGTAGGCGTTCAACGATGTAAAAGAGTTTCAATAGTTTTGTTTTTTATTGTTTGAATATAAAGTTAGTGCTGGTATTTTCATCACGTGTCAGATTTTTTGTGTTGAAACAGCAAGCTGTGGAAAATTAAATTATTTAAAAAATAGTATTAATTTTCAAGCACGACTTAGGTACTCATTATAGATACTGTTTTTAAAGCTAAAAAATTCGTTAAACATGCTAGTTGTTCTTTAAATTGTTCCTAAAAGTGTCCTTTAAAGTCTTCATTGTATTAATATTGAACACTAATAAAATGTATTATCTCTTGTCTAGAAGAACAACATACAGCAGTTAAAAGAAGAAATCAAAGAAAAGTTACCAGAAAACCTGAAACCTGTTCCACCACCTGTGGTCCCTTCTCTGGCGCCTCCTGGCGGGGAAACTTTGAAGCGTAGTAAAAAGAACAGGCCTGCTCCTCAACCGCCAAGACCTTCAGATTTGGAGATCAGAGCACCTTCGGAACTGATGGTTGGAGTACCAGGGGCTTTGAAGACGCAGTGGAAGCATCAGCCGTTTGTGCTGGTGACGGGAGCTGTGACGTATATAGCTAATGTAAGTTGAAGAATGTTTGATTTTTCATTACTTTTGTTAGAAATTTCAGTTCATAATAGTCGTGGAGATGGATAGATTTTTCAAAGTCAATATAATGTTAGGCCTGTAATTTCTTTTTGATATGTGAGCACCTACACGAAAGCTGTCGTATTATACCTTTAATTCCGCTTTACCCTAACCCAGGCTATGGTTTCATAAAGGGCACTCTCTTATTCATCATAAACCCTTCGAAAACGGGTATTTCTACCCACAAACCTGAACATATCTTTTTAACTTCAATTTAAAAGCTGTCCAAACTCTATTACAAGTTTACTCATTTAGTATTCCAAAATATCTTCATATTTTTTCTTTCGTCGCCAGTATTTAGGATCCACAGTGGTCAAAGAACTTCGTGGGACGGAATCAACGAAGAAATCGATTCAAAAGCTGAAGAAAACTACCAAAGAACCGCGGACGTCTCCTGACATTATACTCTCCATCAGCTACCGAGGTGTCAAGTTCCTAAACACTATTACCAGGGTAAGTCACCAGTTCTTAACTACGATATTTTTAGAAATAAAACATATTTTAGTAAATTCTATCATGAAAATACCACAGGGATATGGTATCCCTGTGGTATGACCACCAGTATTTTGCTTTTGCACCAGTACACTGCTGAAATGCAACCGGAACATCCGGATCAGTGTAAATAATAAAATTACCCCAAATAATTTGCAATAGATCCGTTACAGTTATATTTCAATGTATACTCTGCCCGCTGCGTTTGTTGCTGGAGTCTTCTCAGGCCGAGGCCGGGTTTTGAACCAGTGTCCATTTGCTAAACTAATCTTTATTCTATTTTTTTTTTTAATTTTGACATTTTGTAAGTTAAAGTTTTATAAGAATAAACGAATTTTGACTTTTGACTTGACTTTTGCCCATTCGTATTACAAGATTTCTGTTCGAGTCTGCCATAAAAGTTATTTCATCTATTACTGTCCACTATATAAGTGGACACAATACAAAACTGTAAAAACCTGTAGGTATGTGTCCCAGAAAATCACACAGTAAAACTACAAAAAAAAATAGATTGATCTTTTTTTAAAACCTTTGATGAAACTTAATTAAAACTCGATTTGATGACCCAAACTGAATCTACAACATTTTTTTGCATACGATACGTGGAAAATTTATTTCATATTTTTACAAACAATTTCTCGGAACTCGCATTGGCCGGACTGTATTTTAGCTCGTTATTTTTCCGACTATATTGTCACAAGTCACAAAGCTTGTAGTTGAGCAAACTTTAGACAGTATATCTTTGAAGACCAGCCAAGTGGAAGACAGCAAACATCCCAGCTGAGACAAAGGTTTCGAAGGGCTGAATCTGCCCTGATTTTTAATTAAGGCCCATTGTTCACACTTGATCGGACCGATGACCAATCTTTTCTTTGTGTTTTTTTTTTATAAAAAAAAGGATTGTTTTTTATCTCGTCCCCTTTTCGAACAATGAATTTTTATGTTAGAACTCTTCACGGTTAGTTAAGTGGGATAATTAGTGACTTTTTTCACAATGTTATGCTTGCGACGCACCACTGAAAATTAATTTGAAGTTGTTTTTTTTTTTGGAATAAAAATGGAGCGATTTTTTTATGAGACTAAAGTTGGTATAAACATTTATTTTCATAGATATAAAAAATATTGATCATTTTTTTATTGTTTATCGTGGTTGTCGAGAGTTGGACTGCAATGTTAGGGTTCTCTCTCGTGTTCATTGACCGCTTATGTCCATTTGCATTTTTTCTATGAACGAAGTATACGTATTTACAAATATGGTAATCTATATAAGTCTATTCCTGTTTTTTTTTATCTTTATTTTGTAAGAGGGTTAGTTCACAAAGTGAATATGTCACCCTTATTAGGTACATGCAATGCATATCATACCATAGTATAGTAGGTACATGCCAGTATACTTGGGTCTAGAGACCGTGTAATTTAGAGTTCTCTTAAATTCGAAATGATGTGACGAGGTAGGCACTTCCCTTCCCACGGTCGAGCCGATTCGTGTTCTGAAAAGCCACAATACGTACTTATCTATTTAATTTATCGGATGATACTTTAATCATCATAACGGAGTACTTTTTAAATTTATAATCTGATAAGAAGTATTGCCCTTGTGCACGCAATGACTACCTATGCAATCGAGGATTGACTGCTAGAAGCTATAGAGGTCGCGGCTTCGATTCCCGCTATAAATATTTGAAAGCATAAACTTGTATGTGATTGCATTGCTCTGGGTGTTTTTTATCATTATGTTTGTATTTACAAAAAATGTATCTACGTATACCTACGTATAGATTTAGACCTGTAAAAAATCAACATCCAACAACAATCTATATGGACTAAGAGCCCGTGAACGCCAGACCTTCGTCATTACGTCCTACGAAGATCTGGCGCTCACGGGCTCTAAAAAGTTAACATATTAATAGATTTAAAAAGTTTGCCCGCTAGAAACCATATTACAAGCTACCAAAACTACTTTATATCTAGACATTAGTGTAGTGTAGAACTCATGACAAATGTGGCCTTCCTACAGGAGCTGGTCTGCGAGCACGAGATCCGCAACATCCACTGCGCGTGCCAGGACGCCGACGACCTCACCCACTTCGCGTACATCACCAAGGACCACACCAGCAGGAGCCACTACTGCCACGTGTTCAGAGTCGCTACTATGGTGAGGAACTTACGTTTATTACCGTTGGATTGAATCTTGGACAACGAAATAAGATTAGATGCAAAAAATTCTCTTCCAATTATTAATTCCAAATCAATCAATTAGCCTACTGCAGTCCACAGCGGGACATAGGCCTCTCCCAATATGCGCCACGTTTGCCGATCCTCCACCCTCCACATCCAGTCCGTCCTAGCCATAATTTCCAAATATTCTGTTCTAAATATCTTGGTATCAGTAGTTTTTATTTTCATTTGTTCAAGTGTACAAGTCAAAAGTACAAGTGTTCATTATAGAATTTGATAGAATTACAAAGTGATGAAACAAAACAGTGTAACGAAGTTACAAATACACGTACTCATTTACATGTTTTTGTAATTCTATTAACTGATTGAGTGAAGCTTGGCACAGAGATAAATTAAAGTGTGGAAATAATGTCGTTTTAGCCTATCCTAATATTTCACGCGAGTCGAACCGCTGACGACCGTTAATCATAATAAATATAAACTAGAATTTCAACATAATATCTTACTTTCCAGGACCAAGCGACGGAAGTAATCTTAACATTAGGCGAGGCGTTCGAAGTGGCCTACCAAATGGCCCTACGAGAGCAGTCCAATAGGACTAGGGTCACTCAACCAATGGCCAAGACGCCCACCCACGACCCCATGACAACTACTAATAAAGAGAAACCCAATGTTAACCATGGCAGATCACATTCCATAACCGAGATCAAGTTAAACGGACACCAATTGAAGATAGCACCACTACCTGCCTCATTATCAAATGAAGATTTTCAAGCTAGTACTAGGAACTCAGACGGCTCGAGGAGTCCCCGAACTCCCCTTCTAAAGGCTCCCATAGCGTCGACAGAAGAATTGTGAAAGTAAAGGTAACTGTTAACTATATTAATATAGTGTTGATTCTATCGATTTCTGATAATCGATATTGACAGTTAAGTAAATTTTGATGATATCGATATTAAGAAATTTGGCGATAATAATGGAATTGTCTTCCTGGAGGATAATCTTCCTATACTAATGGAAATTTAAAATAAATCTAAATGTCTTGAAATTTTTTTTGGAAATTAAGTGAGATATTTGGATTGTGCAAAAACCAAAAAGTAGATATTTTAAGTGTCTGTTACTCTAGCATGTTTTGTACTAACGTTTTTTGGAGTAGCTGGAATTAAAAATTGCGATGTTTTTACGATATTACTCGAATTTTTAATCGATGTTTTAAATAGGTTTTTGGGTGTTAGAGTTACTTTGATATCGATGCACATTATTTATGCGGCCCAACCCTATTATTATTCAACACAGAAATACCATGGACATTATTAGGTTTATTTTTATGGTGCATAGACAATATAAATTAAAACTTGTTAGTAGACTACATACCATAGTTATACACTCAAATTTATAAACATGTATAATTATTATGATTATATTTATACCATTGGCATAAATATTTTTTTATACAAGTGATATAAAACTTTATTGTAATAATTTTGTCTCGAAAATAATGTGCATCTCTCGGGCCAGCTGATGTTACCAAAATAAACGTCGGTCCTTACTATTAAGATAATAATTGACTATTGTATTTCAATTTCGACACTGCTTTTACGTACCATAACCTTATTTATATAAACTATTGTATAAAATATTTAATGAATAATAATTTTACTATTGAATAGTAAAATGATAGGGGCTGTTAAATATTTATAGTAGGTTTTATTAGTTGTATATTTTTGTTTCTGTTATTATTATGCGAATGTTATAATAAGACGATCAAGTGTTTTAACGGATAATTTGAAAAAAAAAAAAATGTAGGAAAATTCAAAAGCTTAAATTTTTTGGAAAATTTTAATGAATATTATAGCTGTGTATTATTTTACGCATATGGAAAATTCATATTGGATATTTGGGTAGGCCTAACTATATAATCTCGACTAGCCTAGTGTTACGTTACCTTTATTCGGTGTCGTATGCAATGTAACTGTAAATAGTAATAGTTATTAAGAATTTGATGCATACCTATATTATGAAGAAAGGTTGTTAATATTGACACAATCTTATGAAAAAGAAATGAAGCGGATTCGCCTAAAATAACATATAGTACATAAAACATATCAAAATGATGTTACATGTTAAAAAGCCAGTTTAAATAGACCTCTACCACTCCTTGTTCAATAATACAGTTTGTGATTGAGTAGCGGTCTATTTAAAGTGGTCGGCAGTTTGTAATTTTAAAGTTGAGCTTCCGATGTTAATTTTGCATGTAGTTTTATCAAAATAAAGTGCATACAATAATCGTGTCTCAAAATGACAAAAAAAAATTTCTTTAAAAAAATGAATTGTTCATATTTTTCTTCAATTATGGCAACTGTTTGCTCAATGATAACCCGTGGCGGTTAAATAATTGTTTTGAAATATTGTTCTTTTTTTAAAATTACTGTTCATTTATGTTCGGTGTTCGTCATATTCCAACTTCTTGACCACATTAAATGTAACTTTGTGATGTTATTTATTACATTTAAAGTTAACAGTACTGTTGCAATGTTATTTCCACAATCTGAGGTTAAGGAATTGACGTTTTTAAGTCTGATAAGTTGATTTGAGATTTGTGTAATCTATGTGATAAAAAGTAAAAAAATGAAAAATTATTTTTGTTTTTTCTTTTTCATTTAACACCTGTCTTCTTTTTTTTTAAATATTTATATGTATATGTGACACGGCTTTTTATAAAATGTTACCGTTGAAAAAATATATTATTGTCATAAATAAATGAATAAATAATTAGATAGTATCTATAAATGTTCGGTTTACTAATGTAGATTATATTGATATTTATATAGTACATATAAGTATATCATTATAGCTATAAAACGTGCCAAAATGCAATATTACAGGTATAAGAGCCAATATACAAACCCCATTGCCCGTGAAATCGAAATTGCTCATGTAGGGACACCAATTTATGTACAATCACTTAATTTTTTTTACAGTTATTATAAGTATATAACCGTCCGTTGCTATTCAAGATTCTTTTGAATCACATTTTGAAACATTGGTTAAAAAAAACACAAAATACAAGCTGATGTTAGATATCATGTTTTTATTGACCTTGACCTGACGAATAATAAACGCATTATCACATGAGCAGTCTGAAATTATTTATTTAATTTGAAAAAATCAAGCTTACATTTTGAAAAAGCAATAAAATTACTTTCTTAGCTATAATTAATTAACAATATCATTGGACGTATACCAAAGAAATATAAAAACCTATATGAAATGAAAAATAATTATGAACTTAGTTAAACACATCACGACTCAATAATTTATATATTAAATATACATATTATATAAGTAAATGTATCGTTAATTATACATATGAGAATATTTCAATAAATAATCACTGCCGCAGAAACGAAAGTAGGTATTTCATATAACTTAGGCTTCTACTTTTCTAAATTAATATGTTCTTTAATGTACAATTTGTACATATACATCGATTTGATTTCTATTTCATTTAAACGTCAGAATTGTTCATTTATTTTGAGAGCTTTTTAAATGAATTAGAACAAAACGCTTCTAAAATACCTACATACAATGTTATTGGTTGTGTACCTATTGTTTATTTATATATTATGTAGAAATATGGACATATATTGTAGTTGAGGTTGAGAACATTCGAATACTATTGTAAATACCTACTTATAATGATATTATATTCAAAATTCAATAAACAGTGAAAAATGTTTGGCTCCTGATTTCGCTTGTCTCTTTGTAGCATATTTATGGCTTTCTATTTCCAAATACAGTAATATTTTTATATATATTTATACCTATAATAAATAATTAATAAATAAATATTGTAGGACATTCTACACAACGCTATCTAGACCAGTAAGCATAGCTTAACTAGCTTGTGTTATGGGTTCTAGAATGCGGATAAACATACATGATACATTTTTTTTTGTAAATACATACATATTATACATAGAAAACACCCAGACCAATGCAAATATTCATATTCATGCATACAAATATTTGCACTGAGCGGGGACCGAACCCGCGCCTCCTGCGTAGCGGCCGCGTTCACTACCGCTACGCCACAGAGGCAGTCAAATATATATACATATATCTGTATAAACCGCGCCTAAGGTATATACATACCTATAAGTGGGCAGACATCCCGGGGTCGACCTCGCTAAACAGACACATACACTGATGAAATATTTTATTTAGAAAAAAAAGGGATACCCTATCCTCTCCTTTTTCTCATAATGGCAAGCCGATTTTACCAGGTAAGTATAAACATTTAAATCTAAGTAAAAATATATATACAACCCAGACTCAGCGTTAGACGCATGGCTCTCGAGTCAACAATAGTGCCCGGAATACATTAATAGGCTCATCCCCTATTACGTGGGAACCAATACCTACAATGATTGGTGAAATGTGGGTGTCAATTCACCTCTGCCTAACCCTCTAGGGATAAAGGTGTGATTGTATTTATGTATGTATCTAAGTAAAAACAGATAATGTCATGATTATCAAGAAAATGAGATTCATCTATTTGTTAGAGCACCTTAGTAATGATTTTTTCATATAGAACACGTCAATTTGTCTTCACCTCGCTTGATGGTAAGCTGAAGGCAAAGTCTCGGAAAAGAGGGTCGCCATTAACAATTTCTTTACGTGTGTGAACCCTGAAAAACTGGGAAGCTCTACTCCAAAGCCTCTTCAGTCGATTAGCAGATCGTCTGGCCCGATTACTCTTCAAAAGACAACTAGCCTGTTCTAGAAGCTATAATTAGTTACGGTTTCATGTCCGTATGAATTGAGGAGCCACTTCAGATTTAAAAAGGCAGCTCGCCCCCTTTTTTAGTAGGGAAGTAAATAATTTTGTAGGCAAAATTCTGAAATTTGTAGTAAAATATGTCTAAAGTTATATCAATGTGAATGTGGCTCCTCAATCCAAACATCTGAATTGAGGAGCCACCTGAAACACGGAAAGTATTTCATGTATATTTTTGAAAATTTTGTATCATTTAGTAGCAATTGTGTACAGTGTCTACTAAAAATCTGAGCGCAGTACTGTTTATATTCAAGAATATACAATACTTTTAATGTGGCTCCTCAATCTATACATAAGAGCGTGAATTGCCATGAAAGTTATTGGTCAATTTATATTCCACTCTAAAGACATTTAGTAGTAAGTGTGTTCGAATTTGTAGCATATGGACAAAGTAGTAGAATTGAGTGAATTTAATAAAAAAACGCATTTCATTTGGCTCCTCAAGCGTGACGTCTGCATAATAAATAATTGACTGTACCTACCTGAGATCAAAACGGAATAAAATACCAGAGACACTAACATTTAGTATAAATGTCTACTAAATACATATGCACAGATCAACATTGTATAATGTCTGGTATCTGAAAAGAAATTAATTCTGAATATTCCTTATTATACTTTAATAAGCGTTATAGAATTTATCCCTGCGATTAGCGAAGCTGGCATGGGCCACTATAAATGTACCAAGCGAATGATGAGATGTTTTGTTATGACGACTATGATTCTCTCTGTAAAATTCCTAAAAGCACCGACCAACCAATAGATATTAATTCATTCTTTAACTTGTTGAAATTGACAAGGTACTAAATATCCTAAACTTATGAAGAATCTTTGTACTAAATATAGTCGAAAAATTAAATTCCAAAAATGAATCATCCTAGTTTAGTTCATATAAGTAACATGGTCACCCATATTAGCGAATTTGTAAGGAATATTCAGAATTAATTTATTTTACAGATACCGAACATATACAATGTTGATCTGTGCATATGTATTTAGTAGACATTTAATTATACTAAATGTTAGTGTCTCTGGTATTTTATTCCGTTTTGATCTCAGGTAGGTATAGTCAATTATTTATTATGCAGACGTCTCGATTGAGGAGCCAAATGAAATGCGTTTATTTATTAAATTTACTCAGTTCTACTACTTTGTCTATATGCTACAAATTCGAACACACTTACTACTAAATGTCTTTAGAGTGGAATATAAATTGACCAATAACTTTCATGGCAATTCACGCTCTTATGTATAGATTGAGGAGCCACATTAAAAGTATTGTATATTCTTGAATATAAACAGTACTGCGCTCAGATTTTTAGTAGACACTGTACACAATTGCTACTAAATGATACAAAATTTTCAAAAATATACATGAAATACTTTCCGTGTTTCAGGTGGCTCCTCAATTCAGATGTTTGGATTGAGGAGCCACATTCACATTGATATAACTTTAGACATATTTTACTACACAGAATTCGGCCTACAATAGTTATTTGTTATACAAGAGTGCAAAGTTGCTTTTTAACCGCGTGCTCATTTTTGATGACCGAGCAAGCGAAAGATTCTAAATTTGAATCACGAGCGTAGCGAGTGATTCACAAATTAGAATCTTGAGCGTTAGCGAGGGAATCAAAAGAGCACAAGGTGAAAAATCTTTGCACTCGAGTGCAACACGTAACTTTTCATCCCACCTCAGCGAGGAAATAATGAAATGCTTCTCCTTCCTAGCGTTAATTCCCAGTCAGCATCCGAAGCTTTCACCTCGGAGTCCGGGGTCCGCTTTACCAGTCTTAACTGCGGATTTGGCTGGACCTCGATATTTGCCGTGAAGCGACTGCCATCTGACCTCCACAACCCAATGATGACATTAGGCGATATCGAAGCATTGCAGCCAGACCGTTGTTGTTGAACTTTTTAGGGCTCCAACTACCCGTAACGACTGCCATAGGTGTTCGTATGGCATCCGTGGCCGACGGCTTAACGTGCTCTTCAAGGCACGACCAGACCAATGCAAATACCCATTTTCATGCATAAAAAATATTTGCACTGAGCGGGGATCGAACCCGTGCCTCCTGCGTAGCGGCCGCGTTCAATACCACTACGCCATGGAGGCTGTATAATATACTAGTAATAAAATACAACAAAATAAAAATTCAACAACAATGTCAACAAATATGACGTGAAAAAAATTGATGCGCGCAAAGCAAATTAAAAAAAAAGTACACCAAGGAGGTTACAAGTCTGAGTTTTTCATGAATTAAAAAAAAGTTGTATGATAAATTCGGCACCATAGAGGTAGAAGTAAATAGGTTTAATGATGTTTTGAGTCCACAAACCTAGTACACACGATGTTCTAAATTCAAATTTACTTTACCTCTCTAGAGGATAAAAACGACTTTTCCGCTCAGTTATCGAAGAGCAAAAATAGTCTTTCCGAGATGGTGGGATGAAATAGTACATTATGGTACAAGTGAGCAACGTTGGTGATTACCGCCGAGGCGCCATTGAGACCCGAGCCGCCAGGCGAGGGTCTTAAGACAGCCGAGGACGGTAATCATCATGCTCACACGTGCCATACGACGTTTTACAACACACTTGCGAATAAAATAATACTACAAATACTAAATAAACAATACTACAAATTAATTCGTTTTCCTATGCGCGCGCATTTAACAATGGCGGTCGACCATATTTAAAAAAAAATGAGGTTTGAACTTAACTTTTTTTTACTCTGTTTTTTTTCTGTACTTAGAGAAAAAAAAAAGTTAAATTTGAGTGAAAATTTTGTTTATTATATAAGTATTACAAGTTGAAATTATTTATTTAAATACGAAAATGCATCAAATGACCATACAATAGGCGTATTAATTTATTTGTAGGTACTATTAAACACGTTATTTTTTGTATCAAAACTTTTTTAAGAACATAGACAATTATAGACACTTCCTATAAAATTTAAAAAAGAATCTATAACTCACTTGTGAATAATAGCAATGAAAAAGTCACAGTTTGATAATAGGTGCCATTACGTGCCTAATTGCGGTAAAATAATATCACTTTTATAAGCAGGTGTGTTGTAAAATTATTTACTTCCCTACTAAATAAGGGGGCGAGCTGCCTTTTTAAATCTGAAGTGGCTCCTCAATCCATACGGACATACGGTTATGTCGTCTCCATCCATGTGCTCCAGAGTAGGTACCACTTAATAGTACTTATTAACAGAGATGAAACAGTGCTTCTTGACGTTTGTTCTCACTTGTTCTACTGAACAGTTCTAGGGTAGAACTAATGGGATTTTTTTTCTCACTAGTTCTACGATATACACCATGACTGACTATACTAGGTATCCGGATACCGTGTAAAAATCTAACAGGTAAGTAGATAAGTATATCAGAAACGATTACACCGCTGGTGAAAAGAATAAATCTTTGGTGGTAAAGCCATGGATGGGCTGGGCAAGTTACTATCCTGCTTGGAGTGTTTAAGAGGGTGGTCAAGTTAAAGCGAGTAGGGAGCTCACTGGAAAGGTTTTGTGCTGTCAGTGGGAAGACCAATGGCTTGTCCTACTTATCTTCTGCGCTGAAGGCACAGAATCTCTTTGTTCTTACAGGGTCGGCATCGCAAGTGTGGCTCCCCTAGTGTTGGACTCGTTCATGGTCCACGGTAACCTTTTTCCATCAGGTGGGTCGTGTACTTGTCTGCGACCTGGGTGGTATGAAAAAAAAGCTATATCTATTTAGCGTAGGTACCTGAACTTATTAGAATGCTCAATATACTTTAAGTTACCATATCCTACTAATATTATAAATGTGAAAGTTTGTGAGAATGGATGTGTGGATCAGTGGATGTTTGTTACTCTTTCACGCATAAACGGCTGGACCGATTTGGTTGAAATTTGGTACGTATATAGGTTATACCCTGGATTAACATATAGGCTACTTTTCATCAACACACCATGCGGGCGAAGCCGCGGGCGGAAGCTAGTTTATAATAATTTTAAAGTAGATTTAAGCAAAATAACAGATTTGAGAATGAGACCTGTAATTTCAACACCCTCATTTCGTCAATTAGGTAGGTGTGTATAATTCACGCTGACGAAAGAGATTTGAGTGACCCAATCACCGGGAACCACAATACCCAGGTACATTGTTATCGAAAATCAAATTTAAAAGCTAAAAAGTCCCAAAAACAAATTCATAACTCACTCTCGCAAAATAAACAAAAGCAAAAATCCAATAATAAATTTCCCCGTTAGAATCGGCGATAAAAAACAGCTAATTATATTTGGGCCATTAGCTTAGCCGAAAAAAGGTTGAAATTTTAAGCGTCATTTATTAATCTCGGTTCAGAACGGTCGATTAGCCGTGAGGGATGAACCGGGCTCGCCTGATCGTGCTACGTGGTAACACTTTAGATCGAAGATAAATAGCGATAGGATGTTTACGATAGTGCTTCGTCATTGTGTAAAGGCTCTGTCAAATGGACCGGATACCTGACCGTAGGGGTTGTAGGTAATAAAAAGGAGCTTTACTACCTTGACTCATGTGTGAACTAATCCTAACTAAGCTAAGTACTATCCTACTTCCTAATAATACTTGTAGTATAAATGGGAAGATGTTTTTTATTCAATCTCGCTCTGACGGCTGAACGGATTGACTGAAATTTGGTACAGGGATAGGTTATATCTGGAGCTCAGACTAGTTAGTGATGCACACATATCTGGAGTGACACATTGGCTACTTTTTGTCCCTGGAAGGTTCTCATGGGTTGCGAGAACGGGATTAGAAATACACGCGGGTAGAGCCTGCAGGCAACAGTTAGTCTATTTGTAAATGTGAAAGTTTGAATGTATAGATTTGTTTAGGTGACGGATAAAGGCTTACCTATACACCTACAAGTAACTATGTTACCTATATAGATAGAATTTGAGGAAAAAATATAAAAAAAACCTCAGCAAAAACCATTCGCACAGATTATCAAAATATCTAGTTGGGATATGTAGATAGATGGGCACCTATTTATAATTAAATTGGATGTTCTAATTACATATAGGTATTTCATCGTTTCTTAGATTAATTATTACAGAAGTATTAATGATTTAAAACATCCAAACCTGTACAGCCCAGGCGCGCCCTTACGATGAATAGCAGAAGACCTAATGAGGCGCACCGTCGGTCTTCACAGCCACACCCCTGCAACTTAATTTAGGACTTATGGAAACATTTTTATTTGCTCTTATTTAACGCCCATGACTGTACAAAAGGGTTGATTAACAAAGGTATTTCAGAAGCATGAGATTATCATTCTTCAAGCATTTTAAGGCTTTATAAGAAGTGATTGAACTTCGATATTTTCCGTGAAGCGTCTGCCATTTTGAATTTAACAACCCAATGGCGATATCGAAGTTCTGTAGTCCAGTTATCCAATTTTTAGGGCTTCAGGCTTCTACTACCCGTAACGATTGTCATAGATTTTTGTATGGCAACTGGGAATGGCGGCTTAACGTGCTCTCCGTGGCACGGAGGAAGAAGTACCTATCATATAAATTGGTTCAAATTAAAATAAATTACAGTTCCCAACTCACAAGTCTATATTCACAGCTTTGTGGGAAATAGGTACTGATCATTACCACATACCTTCTTCTCTGCCACTCAAAGGTTTGCTGGCCTGGGAGAGAACTCAAATTGAGTTAAGCTCGCCTTTGTACACGTTCTTTTATATTTGTCATGTATGATTTCTGTATTGTGTATGTGCAATAAAGAAATTTATTGTTGTACAAAATTTATTGTTATGATAAAAAGTAGCTACATACCTAGTCTATCTCCTATTGCCATCATATTGACCCTCTACTCTAAAAGTGCTTTTCTTTGTCTGTTTGTTATCCTACCACACATTTACATGATATTCTTTCTTAGTTTTCATAATATTGTTGATAAAGTACCACTTCTTCAATTATATCGAAGTAAATATTCCAAGTACAATGGTCCCGTTCCTGCCTTGTGAAGCGAGTTGTAATTGTGCTGTACGTACTCATGTCAAGTGCACCATTTGTTACAAAATATTATAATAACACAAATGGTATCATTTTCATTGTTGTTAATTTATTTCTGACATATGCGATCGATGTGAGGGGACTGGACTGAACAAGTAGCTATCTTAACCACTTAGGCCTCTAGAAAATATGATTATAATCACCGATAGCGTGAGTGAAAACTATCATTATTTTTCAACGATCGAACAATAATATTAATGTAAATAATCATGTCATTTTAAAAACATACATTTTTGTTTTGTTCTAATGTCTTTCTTGAAAATTCATCGATGTAGAATTTTCGAGAAACTTTAATCCCTTTACCTCCTTATAACTAGATCTCTAAATCATAACTTTTATCTGCTTTTGTTCATTAGGCCACTGTTTAGACTACCATAGATTCTTTTCCTGTAACTCACAAAGTACTAACGGCCGTTCCCAATAACCTATTTATCGCCAGTTTTGACATTAGAAAGGATAAAAACGTCATTAATCTCTATGGTAACGCAATTCATAGTAGCAAAATAACAATAGGATTTGACAAAGGAACTATCTCTACCTTTACCTTTATCTGTAGATATGTTATTGCAGCAGTGGATTAGGGTATTTTTTTTTAAATGGAAGCCGCGGAAAAATTTCTTAGCTCGATCTAATTTATCAAATCTGAAATCTCTACCATTGAAGCCGGCAGTAATCGGGTTATAGGGACCCCTCGTCACTGAAATACAACACCGTTGGGCCAGTCTTTACGTGGGCGAGTTGACCCATGACCCACGAAATCTATAAACACTATGTAGACAACATTTGGGTGAAAAATACACTTCTTCTGCCCCTTTGCTGATATACTAAGAGAGTATAATTTCAAAATCTTCTATACTAAACCAACAATTTTCCAAAACACATATAATATAGGTTTTGGAAAATTGTTGGCTGAATATTTATTCAGCAATCAACCAAAGAAAAATGTATCCATCGTCAGCAAATCGTTGCACCGGTGCCTCGGAAACCCATTTGCGTCGCAATTACGTTGCATCGCAATATTCTACACGGGTGATCACACTGATCGGACTGATCACACGATCCACCGATCAGACTGGAATGAGAAATTTGCCGCCCGACCACCGGCATTAGTTAGCTTGGAAATTGTCGTCAAATACGTACCGATCGGTTTTAAGTTGACTTTAAATCGGTATGAAATCTATAATGGAGGTTTGAAATGTCGATTTCGTGTTTAAGATAGGACTGTACTAGAATTTCAGATTAAAAATTTAGTGATGTGACTGTTTTTCTCATGCTTTTCAGAGATCTTCAGAAACAAACCAATCTTAGTTGCTACCTCTCAGGTTGGAAAGTCAAGTGGGAGGCGTTACCGTAAATTATGAAAGGAGGGTAAGAGAGCGGATTTTTTTTTTATAAGGACACATCGATATGAGCCGCGTGGTTCCCGGCAGAGTAGAATTTGGGCCATCACATCTCTACCCATGCGGTGTCGTACAAAGGGTTAGGGCCGTTTAACATAAGACAGATTTATACAGCTCAGACTCAGCTTCAGATACATGGCTCGAGTCAACGATAGTGCCCGGAATATGGCAATAGGCTCACCCCCTATTCCGTGGGACCGAATACAATGATTGGCGAAATGTGGGTGTTTCACCACTACTTAACCCTCCGGGGGATAAAGGCATGATTATTATGTATGTATGCAATCTTCTTCATCCTAGCGTTAATTTCCAGTCTCATCAGAAACTTTCACCTCGGAGTCTAGGGTCCGCTTCACCAGTCTTAACTGCGGATTTGGCTGGACTTCGGTATTTATGTTGTATGCAATATGACTTCATTTAGCCCCATGATAAGCTGAAGGGAAAGTCTCAGAAAAGAGGGTCACCAGTACAGACACCAAGAGTCTTACAATGGTGGCTCCAAGTTTTTCAAATAAGCTATAAAAAATTTTTAATTTAAAAACCTCCATATAACTCCATACACTTAACATATATACGTGTATGTTGTGTGTATCCATGACACTAAGTAGCTAATACAATTTTCAAGATATAAAGTCAAAGAGTACCTCCCACCTCCCCGACCTCCTCCGCATCTCCTCCACCCCCTCTCAACCCGTACGGTGTCGCAATAAACTTAATTACGTTAATACGACCTCAATACGTGACGCTTATGAGTAGGGTGTGTATACGCCTTAGTTTTTAAGGCAGGAAAAAAAGAAAATCTTCAGACGAGTGTACTCAAACTCTCATATCATTATCATCATCATTATTTTATTACCGGTCGCTTCCGAGGCCTTCACGTCAGACTCCGGGGTCAACTTAGTTATGATGTAGCTTAGTTTTTTCAGCTATAATGGGAGCGACTACCATTTGACCTCCTAGCCTGAGTCACAGAATAAATCCTGAGTTGTGGTTGTTATTCAATCACGCTCTTGCCGCTAGGCTGCCCTACTGCTAAAGTCTAGCGACTGAATTGATTGGGCTGGGTATACTTACGGATAGATTATAGATTGAATAACATTTATGCTACTTTGACAGCCTCTGTGGCATGGCGGCAGTGAATGTGACTACTACGCAGGGGGCGCGGGTTCGATTCCGACTCAGTGCAAATATTTGTATGCATGAATATGGCTATTTGGGCATTTTTTTTTAAACTGCTACCTATCTGTGAAAATAGCTTACTGATATTGTTTTGTTTGGATCTTGGTTTAGTCAAGTCATAAATTTAATAAATCATGATTCTATATTGTTTTTTTATTATATTGGCCCTTATTTCAAGTAATCTAAGTAAATAAATAGTAACCTAGATACGTTTTGATCATGACCGTTACCAAATAATAAACTGCTCCTGAAATAAAATGGAACTAAGGATTAGATTTTTTTTGGTGTGTATGAATTAATTAATTGTCTTGTTAGTAATCTAACACGAAAACTCAGTTGTTTGCCAAATATTGCTATAGTAATTTGTAAAAAATATGTCATGATCGTTACTTGTTACGAAAACGCTATACTTAACTTGTAAATATTAACAACTAGTAATAGATCTAAAATTACCATGCCCACCTTAACTTAAATGGCTTTGTGTTAGAAATTATAAAAAATCTATTCAATTATTTTAAGAAAATATAAAAAATATAAAAGTTATTAAATTATATTTCGAGGGACAGTCACGTATACATGACCAACGAGTAACGGTCCTGACATAGTAAACACGTTAATAGTGGCAAAGTATTCTTTATTTGATATATAATCTCGGGTTAAAATAATATGCTCAAGAATGCGATGTCGCCTTATTACGTAGGTAGTTTCATAGTAGCCAGGATTCTCTCAGTGTGCCCACATATTTAGGTTGTCCTGTCCGTTACTTTCTAAGTCCGGCATATACGTTACTAGCCATTTGGTAATGGTCGGGACGTAACGGTACTACAACTTCTGCCAGTATTTTTATCATAACATAAAAATGTTGTTTAATAACTAAATAGCTTTTATTTACCGAAAACCAGGATTAATTGCCCCATGTGAAACTATTTTTGCTTTAACACTAACATTACATAACCATTCTAGAAACGGGAAATACTAACCGGCCAATGTGAGGCAAAATCTCCGAAAATGTCCGTTACCGGTCGAAACACTCACATAACAAATACAAAATATAAACTAACACCTCAAAATTGCTGCAGTGTCAACATATTCGATTTGGTTTTGCTATTTAAGTAAAAAGTCGGCAAGTATTCGAAAAAAACATTACTAAAATAAATTCAATTTATGGTCACGGAGCACGGACATGTCCACTTAACACACATTATAGGGACAGAATATAAACTTTAAAATCTTAAAATATTTGTACAACAATATATTATATAGTTTAACATACTTAAAAACTACAAATAGATATCAAATACTAACTTGTGTGAAGTATGTAATAAGAAGCAAATAGCTAAGAAATAGTTCAACATAGGTCTCATATCTAAAAGAGTACAGTACTGCAAGACGTAAGATGCCGCATTTCTGGATTTAATTTTATTACTTTGTTTTAAGTTTCTGTTCACAATTTAAGTAAAAAAAGAAAGCTTCAGTCTTTTGGAAATATTCAATAATAACTCAACTCTTTATGTAAATAAATACCTCAGTTATTTCGAACTTATATTATGGGACATCACATGAGTGGGTTGGTAGCCATTTTCGCGAAAATGCCCATTTACATTGGCCTAGTCGTGTATCGGAGAGCACGTTAATCTATGATAATCGTTACGGGTAGTTGGAGCCCTAAAAGTTCGATTAGCCTAAATACGAAACTTCGATATCACCAATTGGTTGTGGAGGTCAATTGGTTGTGGAGGTCAATTGGTTGTGGAGGTCAGATGGTAGTCGCTTCACGGAAAATATCGAAGTTCAACCGCATCATTGAACGCAGACTGTAAAAGACTCGGAGAATGATGATGATCACCATACTCGTACTACTTTTATCCCAGGAATGAACTGGCCCGGGAACAGGATCAAAATTCCACATGGACGGCGCCGCAGACAACAGCTAGTTCATAATATTAATTAAGACAACAGGTTCTTAAGTTATCTCTCTTGTAATTACACAAAATCTTAATATCTTATAAGTCGAGTGACATGTTGACAGTAGTGAGTAATTAGGTGCTAATTAAGCGACGCAGCGGGCGTGTGCAATTAGTGAGAACGCCGCCGTGTCGTTACGTCCCCGCCCCGTCACGTCCGCGGCGCCGCATCGTCACGTACGACACACGAACAAACATGTTTTATTCGGGACACGTGAAGGTTTTAATATACTTAATTTGTAATGTTAAAAGTTGCTTTGGATCTTTGTAATTTTTTATTTTATTTAACTTTGTGCATAATGAAAATGTACAAAGGCGGACTTAACGACAAGGCAATATCTACCAGTCTACCTTAGGGTGATGCAGATCTATATACATTGAAGTAGGTGCAGGTACGAGTATTTGTTTACGATCTTCTTCTTCTTCATTGTGTCAATGGTAATAATTTAAAAAATTAGATGCATCCAGCCCAAAACTCGGTGACATTGGCGGCACCTTCCGTCCGTCGGTAGTAGTGCAGGTGTAAGGGCATAACGGGCACGAAAGAAGGTGGTCTATCGACTGCAGAGGTGCACCACAGTCCGTTTGCGATGTATAGTAAGATGGATTTAAATTATATCTTCTAAAATAACTGTTTATACTGGAGATTGATGGCACTTGGTGGAACTTGCTACACATATTGAATAAATCACTTGTACTTTTCCATAATTATTTATTTATTTGAACCTTACCGGTTTCACCTTACGGCATTATCAAAGGTTTTAAGTTTAGTAAGTTTAAGTAAGTTTTAAGTTTAAAAAGGTTCAAATAAATAAATAATTGTGGAAAAGTACAAGTGATTTATTCAATATGTTCTAAAATAACAATTTTGGGGTGAGCCACCCTTATCACTTACCTAGGGGTATAAACTTGTTTGGTATAATGAGTACCCATTTTTAGGCTCAATCAAAATCCCCAAGACCCAAATCAACCTCATCTGTAAGCTGGTACACCCGGGCTAAGGCTCTGGTACCAACTTTCCTCTCGGGGTTAGGAGGCTATACGGCTGGCGTTCTTATAAAACCTGTATAAGTCGAACCAAAGGGAGGAAGCAGACCCTGGACTCTCAGGTAAAGGCTTCGTAGGGCAGGCATCTAGGACACACGCAAGACGCTCCTTTTATATACCTCAATTGTCAATCGGTTCGATTTCAACATACACGCCTCAGCCAATGGTAGGAGAAAGATCATATTCTTAAACATAAATTTCACCAAAAAATATAATGTAATATAGCTATAAATGCTCGCCATATTCGGCTCCTCCGATAACAATAGCGCAGATTATATAATATATAAGTAACAATGGATGATAGCGTGAAGGTTGTGAGTTCGTGACCAATACGCCGTGACAGCCGCACGTCCCATTTTCTTTCGCTACGTTCCAGGAATTGAAATGGTGGATAGGAATATACTTAAGTCAAATTTTCAAATATATCCCTTTTTTTAAGGTTATATACTTAAATTAATGCCTATATTTCACGAGGTGAGAGTAATATACAGATATTTAAAATAATTACAGTATAAAGTTTCATACAGAAAAATATTTGCCATTATTCACACATTGTTAAGCCTCTTTGAAATATCATATTTGAAGGCATTATGTGAAAGCTGATTTACATCAGACAAGCAATTGCTCAATCTATCCCCTCTAGGTACGTCGATTCGATTAATGTAAACAGTGACCGAACATTCGTTATACAATATCTGAATTTTTTATAGTGTTTTTTTTATACCACTTAGGTGGCAGACAAGCACACGGCCCATCTGATGGAAAGTGGTTACAGTGGCCTATGGACGTATGCAACACCAGGGGCGTCACACTCGTGCTGCCGACGTGATTTGTAATACTACGTAGTGAAGAGAATTTTATGATAGTGTACCTAATTGTTTTGAAAAAAATTCATGCAACCAATATCCCATACTCGAGATTTTATCATCAAAGCCCACTCCTTATCCTGTAAATAGATATTCTTAGACGATGCGGGGTCTACCGACCCTACTGAATACAAACCGCCGTGATCTCAAATCTTATTGCGGAGATCGGCGGCGCGCTCGCAGCCTGAATTTTTACTGTTCCCGGTATATTTCCACTTCGGTAATATACTATCTCCTCAGTTTTATAAACTCCTTATAGAAGACTAGCTGTCCCGGCGAACTTCGTACCGCCATATTATTCCCGTGCCCGCTGCACCTATTTTCTCATCCTTTAAACCTTCCCTGGACACCCACGAATATTTCAAGACTAAAATTAGCCAAATCGGTTCGTGCGTTCTGGAGTTATAGTGTCAGGAAGGAAAACCCGACTTATTTTTATATAGTAAATAATTGATAATCGACATAGAAATCATGTAATAATAATGTTTTACTGCCCTTTTTGCTTAGTTAGCAATGAAATAGGTAGAGCCTGTGAGAAGTGTCAGGTAACAGATCAGTCTCGGGCGAAGCTCGGTGGCTCAGTGGTCAGAGCATTCCCCCTGTAAGGGAAAGATCGCGGGTTCGAGTCCTGCCTGGGCTTGATTTCGCTTTTTCCAATTTAAAATAATTTGTTTAGTTTACTAAATGCTTTAAAATTATTTCAACAGTGTATATCTACTATATAAAAATAAGTCGGGTTTTCCTTCCTGACGCTATAACTCCAGAACGCACGAACCGATTTGGCTAATTTTAGTCTTGAAATATTCGTGGGTGTCCAGGGAAGGTTTATAGGTGCAGCGGGAACGGGAAAAATATGGCGGTATGAAGTTCGCCGGGACAGCTAGTGGTCTATATATCCGACTATTAGATCGGTCAGGGTGTAACCGATAGGACGGGTGGTAAGACCCATCTCCAGGATTGGTTAGAGAACCGACACGGGCAACTTTTGTATCAGATGAGTCTGATAATCACTGGGAGCTAGTCTGAGTGCTATCGTTGTCACCTGTGCTAGGCAAATAAGTAAATTAAACCTAAATCTAAATAAATTTGGACAGGACCTCTATTTTACACTAAAATCTGTGAAAAGCAAGGAATAAGAAGGTATATATTATTTTTTTATTTAAAATAAATTTGCCCAACTGGGACGATACCGAACACCTATATATTAAACGAAAGATGGCGTCGTTTTTGGTCTCGCGACCCACAATGTGACTATTGTGTGCGGATTAAATTATATTTCCAAGCAGGATATTCTTCTATATGATAGCTATATTCACATATTGTCGTAAAGGAAATTGTTTATGAGACCACTGCAACTGTGAACCTGGCCACATTTATATAGAATAGGCAATAATACAGTCAATTTTCGGTTTGAATAATGCCAAAGAAATTACATACCACCAAACAGAAAATACCTATATATCTCGAATGCGACTGGGACTAAGGAAAGGATAATAAATACTATATTAAATGTTTATTATAGCTCGTTTCGTTTCAGCAGCATGCCATCTGATTGTAAACAGCTAAATACATCATTAATTTTTAGATGTTTAATTTATTTTCGTTTGTTAGTAAACCGCGGTAGCTCCTGTGAACAAATAATTATACAGTCGTAATAATAAAATTACAATATTTTTATGAACAAAAGCCCAAAAAAAAATTAAAAAATTAAAAAAAAATTATCCAATGTATGAATAGAATACAGCAAGCTTATATCACAATCCCCTCAAGTTATAAACTCCTAAATGAATTTACCATATTCATCGTATTCGTGGTCGACTCAGAGGAGGTTGTTAAGAAGAAATGAGGTTCTGATTACACGTGGATGCTTGATTTGTTCACAATTCTTTACACGGTACGACAAGCGCCAATTTTTATGTGTTGCTTTACTTATAGATTTCAGTACAGGCGAGCTTATTCCATACAATATGATGAATAAAGTAGGCAGTAAATGGCATGAAACTGAAGTATAGTCGCTTATTAAATAAACTAATTAGTGAGAGATGAGACATTCAATTTGTACTCATTTGATTTTTTTTATTAATTACTAGCTTTTGCCCGCGGCTCCGCCCGCGTGGATGTCGGTTATCGCGACCAAACATAGCCTATGTCCTTTCTCAAGGTCTAACCTACCTCTATACCAAATTTCATCAAAATCGGTTCAGCGGTTTAGTCGTAAAAGTGAGACAGACAGACAGACAGACAGACAGACAGACAGACAGACAGACAGACAGACAGACAGAGTTACTTTCGCATTTATAATATTAGTAGGGATTTTATTGTCTTCACGTACCTAACACATGTAGTTACAGTTAATCAAGTAAAATCTTCTTTCTCACGCGATTGACAAATGTTTTATTATTATTAGCACAAAATTGCTTCTTCTTCTGTCGAGTCGACGACGTTGGATTGCCATCGTGGTGTAGTAATTGGTTTCACGGCGGTGCCGCTACTCACGGAGAGCTTTCCTTGCCTAATCTATACTAATATTATAAAGAGGAAAGATTTGTTTTTTTGTTTGTTTGTTTTTTTGTTTTTTTGTTTGTAACGAATAGGCTCCGAAACTACTGGACCGATTTCAATAATTCTTTCACCTATAGAAAGCTACACTATCTGGGAGTAACATAGGCTATATAACATCACGCTACTACTAAAGGGAGCGGAGCAGTGAGCATAAATGTCAATAAATCGGGCAGATTTCCATACATTCTTTACTAATATTAGATTTGTATTTTTGTATTCGAGTAAACTCAAGAACTACTGAACCGATTTCAAAAATTCTTTTACCATTAGAAAGCTGCACTATCACTGACTAACATAGGCTATAATTAATTTTCAAAAAAAATAGGGATCCCGGATAAAACTTCAATAATGTAACCCAAGGTGTAAAAAAATGACCTAAAAAATTCCTTACATCGCGTACGCTGCGAAAACTATTGAAGATAGAACAAAATAATGTACTGTAGAAATGTATAACTTAAAAAGGTCTACATAAAAGTCCGCGACAGCATATGTCTATCTAATAAGGGTAGCTCACAATAACCATTTTTATCTTTTACAAATTATAAAAAAAATATGTGTCATTTTCGAAGCTATTTTTAACAATATTGTGTTAAGCCTTATCTGACTAAATACGTTAGATACATTGTACATTTAATGTAGATCAAAATTGCCCTTTACACTGTATAATTATAATGAATATTTTAGAATCTATTGCAGTATGAAAGTAACGCGCGACGATATAAATTCAAGCCGAAATGCCGATCAAAGTCAGACCACGGAATCTATACCTTTATATTAATTCTTATCTAAATAAATCATTTGGTATTTAAGATTGTTTCAATACCTGTTGATTACTTTTTGAATTATTGAAATCGGACTTTCTATTCAAAAGATATTACGAAATTATAATGTCAATAAATCCGGTAAATTACCATACATTATTTGAAACCAATTATTATTACGGGCATGGGCTAAAAGGGTGCAACCACGGGTGTTCGAAGTATTTCACGAGCGAAGACAGGGAAGGTCAGCTGAACACAAGATGCAACGGTAACGGGATCCGAATGCGGGATTGGAACCTCCATGTGATGCATCCTGGAGGCATTAACGCCCCTCACCCAGGGGAGGCGCTACCGCCTACGGCAAATACATACAGCAACGGGAGCAGCTCTATAGAGGGCTGCTCAAATGCTTCCCACATGTCCCTCTGACTACGAGGAGGCCCAGTAGAGAGCAGGAAAGGGAAGGGCTGGTCACCGAGCGCGGACGTGAGGATTATAGGTCCGGCCTCCTGTCATCCCTTCACGCCCGTCTCCTCCCTTTCCGGAATTCGATGGGACATCGTGCTTCCCACTTCTCAGAGGGCCATCTTAAAATTGTAGATGGCCCAGGGTCAGCCGGGGGTGCGGAAAATGCCCTAGGCAATTTTACACTCCAGCAACTGAAGACCCGCGACGGCATGCTGTTTAGTGGGTCCGAATTCCACATGGCACTCCTGATGGCTGACGGGGATGGTATCCGAGGCAATTTTAGCACGAAAGAAAAGTTTGTACGGAATCCGAATTCCACGCGGGCGGAGCCGCGGGCAACAGCTAGTAATATTATAAAGAGGAAAGATTTGTACCTATTTTTGTATGTTTGTATGTTTGTAATGAATAGGCTCCGGAACTACTGTACCGATTTCAATAATTCTTTCACCTATAGAAAGCTACACTATCTGGGAGTAACATAGGCTATATAACATCACGCTACTACTAAAGGGAGCGGAGCAGTGAGCATAAATGTCAATAAATCGGGCAGATTTCCATACATTCTTTACTAATATTAGATTTGTATTTTTGTATTCGAGTAAACTCAAGAACTACTGAACCGATTTCAAAAATTCTTTTACCATTAGAAAGCTGCACTATCACTGACTAACATAGGCTATAATTAATTTTCAAAAAAAATAGGGATCCCGGATAAAACTTCAATAATGTAACCCAAGGTGTAAAAAAATGACCTAAAAAATTCCTTACATCGCGTACGCTGCGAAAACTATTGAAGATAGAACAAAATAATGTACTGTAGAAATGTATAACTTAAAAAGGTCTACATAAAAGTCCGCGACAGCATATGTCTATCTAATAAGGGTAGCTCACAATAACCATTTTTATCTTTTACAAATTATAAAAAAAATATGTGTCATTTTCGAAGCTATTTTTAACAATATTGTGTTAAGCCTTATCTGACTAAATACGTTAGATACATTGTACATTTAATGTAGATCAAAATTGCCCTTTACACTGTATAATTATAATGAATATTTTAGAATCTATTGCAGTATGAAAGTAACGCGCGACGATATAAATTCAAGCCGAAATGCCGATCAAAGTCAGACCACGGAATCTATACCTTTATATTAATTCTTATCTAAATAAATCATTTGGTATTTAAGATTGTTTCAATACCTGTTGATTACTTTTTGAATTATTGAAATCGGACTTTCTATTCAAAAGATATTACGAAATTATAATGTCAATAAATCCGGTAAATTACCATACATTATTTGAAACCAATTATTATTACGGGCATGGGCTAAAAGGGTGCAACCACGGGTGTTCGAAGTATTTCACGAGCGAAGACAGGGAAGGTCAGCTGAACACAAGATGCAACGGTAACGGGATCCGAATGCGGGATTGGAACCTCCATGTGATGCATCCTGGAGGCATTAACGCCCCTCACCCAGGGGAGGCGCTACCGCCTACGGCAAATACATACAGCAACGGGAGCAGCTCTATAGAGGGCTGCTCAAATGCTTCCCACATGTCCCTCTGACTACGAGGAGGCCCAGTAGAGAGCAGGAAAGGGAAGGGCTGGTCACCGAGCGCGGACGTGAGGATTATAGGTCCGGCCTCCTGTCATCCCTTCACGCCCGTCTCCTCCTTTTCCGGAATTCGATGGGACATCGTGCTTCCCACTTCTCAGAGGGCCATCTTAAAATTGTAGATGGCCCAGGGTCAGCCGGGGGTGCGGAAAATGCCCTAGGCAATTTTACACTCCAGCAACTGAAGACCCGCGACGGCATGCTGTTTAGTGGGTCCGAATTCCACATGGCACTCCTGATGGCTGACGGGGATGGTATCCGAGGCAATTTTAGCACGAAAGAAAAGTTTGTACGGAATCCGAATTCCACGCGGGCGGAGCCGCGGGCAACAGCTAGTAATATTATAAAGAGGAAAGATTTGTACCTATTTTTGTATGTTTGTATGTTTGTAATGAATAGGCTCCGGAACTACTGTACCGATTTCAATAATTCTTTCACCTATAGAAAGCTACACTATCTGGGAGTAACATAGGCTATATAACATCACGCTACTACTAAAGGGAGCGGAGCAGTGAGCATAAATGTCAATAAATCGGGCAGATTTCCATACATTCTTTACTAATATTAGATTTGTATTTTTGTATTCGAGTAAACTCAAGAACTACTGAACCGATTTCAAAAATTCTTTTACCATTAGAAAGCTGCACTATCACTGACTAACATAGGCTATAATTAATTTTCAAAAAAAATAGGGATCCCGGATAAAACTTCAATAATGTAACCCAAGGTGTAAAAAAATGACCTAAAAAATTCCTTACATCGCGTACGCTGCGAAAACTATTGAAGATAGAACAAAATAATGTACTGTAGAAATGTATAACTTAAAAAGGTCTACATAAAAGTCCGCGACAGCATATGTCTATCTAATAAGGGTAGCTCACAATAACCATTTTTATCTTTTACAAATTATAAAAAAAATATGTGTCATTTTCGAAGCTATTTTTAACAATATTGTGTTAAGCCTTATCTGACTAAATACGTTAGATACATTGTACATTTAATGTAGATCAAAATTGCCCTTTACACTGTATAATTATAATGAATATTTTAGAATCTATTGCAGTATGAAAGTAACGCGCGACGATATAAATTCAAGCCGAAATGCCGATCAAAGTCAGACCACGGAATCTATACCTTTATATTAATTCTTATCTAAATAAATCATTTGGTATTTAAGATTGTTTCAATACCTGTTGATTACTTTTTGAATTATTGAAATCGGACTTTCTATTCAAAAGATATTACGAAATTATAATGTCAATAAATCCGGTAAATTACCATACATTATTTGAAACCAATTATTATTACGGGCATGGGCTAAAAGGGTGCAACCACGGGTGTTCGAAGTATTTCACGAGCGAAGACAGGGAAGGTCAGCTGAACACAAGATGCAACGGTAACGGGATCCGAATGCGGGATTGGAACCTCCATGTGATGCATCCTGGAGGCATTAACGCCCCTCACCCAGGGGAGGCGCTACCGCCTACGGCAAATACATACAGCAACGGGAGCAGCTCTATAGAGGGCTGCTCAAATGCTTCCCACATGTCCCTCTGACTACGAGGAGGCCCAGTAGAGAGCAGGAAAGGGAAGGGCTGGTCACCGAGCGCGGACGTGAGGATTATAGGTCCGGCCTCCTGTCATCCCTTCACGCCCGTCTCCTCCTTTTCCGGAATTCGATGGGACATCGTGCTTCCCACTTCTCAGAGGGCCATCTTAAAATTGTAGATGGCCCAGGGTCAGCCGGGGGTGCGGAAAATGCCCTAGGCAATTTTACACTCCAGCAACTGAAGACCCGCGACGGCATGCTGTTTAGTGGGTCCGAATTCCACATGGCACTCCTGATGGCTGACGGGGATGGTATCCGAGGCAATTTTAGCACGAAAGAAAAGTTTGTACGGAATCCGAATTCCACGCGGGCGGAGCCGCGGGCAACAGCTAGTAATATTATAAAGAGGAAAGATTTGTACCTATTTTTGTATGTTTGTATGTTTGTAATGAATAGGCTCCGGAACTACTGTACCGATTTCAATAATTCTTTCACCTATAGAAAGCTACACTATCTGGGAGTAACATAGGCTATATAACATCACGCTACTACTAAAGGGAGCGGAGCAGTGAGCATAAATGTCAATAAATCGGGCAGATTTCCATACATTCTTTACTAATATTAGATTTGTATTTTTGTATTCGAGTAAACTCAAGAACTACTGAACCGATTTCAAAAATTCTTTTACCATTAGAAAGCTGCACTATCACTGACTAACATAGGCTATAATTAATTTTCAAAAAAAATAGGGATCCCGGATAAAACTTCAATAATGTAACCCAAGGTGTAAAAAAATGACCTAAAAAATTCCTTACATCGCGTACGCTGCGAAAACTATTGAAGATAGAACAAAATAATGTACTGTAGAAATGTATAACTTAAAAAGGTCTACATAAAAGTCCGCGACAGCATATGTCTATCTAATAAGGGTAGCTCACAATAACCATTTTTATCTTTTACAAATTATAAAAAAAATATGTGTCATTTTCGAAGCTATTTTTAACAATATTGTGTTAAGCCTTATCTGACTAAATACGTTAGATACATTGTACATTTAATGTAGATCAAAATTGCCCTTTACACTGTATAATTATAATGAATATTTTAGAATCTATTGCAGTATGAAAGTAACGCGCGACGATATAAATTCAAGCCGAAATGCCGATCAAAGTCAGACCACGGAATCTATACCTTTATATTAATTCTTATCTAAATAAATCATTTGGTATTTAAGATTGTTTCAATACCTGTTGATTACTTTTTGAATTATTGAAATCGGACTTTCTATTCAAAAGATATTACGAAATTATAATGTCAATAAATCCGGTAAATTACCATACATTATTTGAAACCAATTATTATTACGGGCATGGGCTAAAAGGGTGCAACCACGGGTGTTCGAAGTATTTCACGAGCGAAGACAGGGAAGGTCAGCTGAACACAAGATGCAACGGTAACGGGATCCGAATGCGGGATTGGAACCTCCATGTGATGCATCCTGGAGGCATTAACGCCCCTCACCCAGGGGAGGCGCTACCGCCTACGGCAAATACATACAGCAACGGGAGCAGCTCTATAGAGGGCTGCTCAAATGCTTCCCACATGTCCCTCTGACTACGAGGAGGCCCAGTAGAGAGCAGGAAAGGGAAGGGCTGGTCACCGAGCGCGGACGTGAGGATTATAGGTCCGGCCTCCTGTCATCCCTTCACGCCCGTCTCCTCCTTTTCCGGAATTCGATGGGACATCGTGCTTCCCACTTCTCAGAGGGCCATCTTAAAATTGTAGATGGCCCAGGGTCAGCCGGGGGTGCGGAAAATGCCCTAGGCAATTTTACACTCCAGCAACTGAAGACCCGCGACGGCATGCTGTTTAGTGGGTCCGAATTCCACATGGCACTCCTGATGGCTGACGGGGATGGTATCCGAGGCAATTTTAGCACGAAAGAAAAGTTTGTACGGAATCCGAATTCCACGCGGGCGGAGCCGCGGGCAACAGCTAGTAATATTATAAAGAGGAAAGATTTGTACCTATTTTTGTATGTTTGTATGTTTGTAATGAATAGGCTCCGGAACTACTGTACCGATTTCAATAATTCTTTCACCTATAGAAAGCTACACTATCTGGGAGTAACATAGGCTATATAACATCACGCCACTACTAAAGGGAGCGGAGCAGTGAGCATAAATGTCAATAAATCGGGCAGGTTTCCATACATTAAAGTTGGACCGGAATCCGAATTCCACGCGGGCGGAGCCGCGGGCAACAGCTATACTTGAATAAAGTACTTCTTCCTCTTAGCGTTATTTCCCAGTCGCATCCGAAGCTTTCAGCTCGAAGTCTGGGGTCCGCTTTTACCAGTCTTAACCACGGATTTGACTAGACCTCGATATTTTCCGTGAAGCGATTGTTATCTGACCTCCACAACCCAATGTTAACATTAGGCGATATCGAAGTTTTGCAGTTAGACCGTTGTTTTTGGATTTTTGAGGGCTCCAACTACCCGTAACGACTGCCATAGATGTTCTCATGGCAACCGGGACCGACGGCTTAACGTGCTCTCCGAGGCACGACCAGACCAATGCAAATACTCATATTTCATTCACACAAATATTTGCACTGAGCGGGGATCGAACCCACGCCTCCTGCGTAGCGGCACTAGCGGCCGCGTTCACTACCGCTACGCCACGGAGGCTGTCAAGGCTTGAATAAAGTACTATTTTGGTACAATTACAAACCTAACCACGGTCACGAGATCACGGGCAGTCACTACTACTCCGCATTCCACAAACGCATAGCTACAAACTGTTTTTTTTTTTAAATTATAACAAACGTAAATTCTATAATATTCAGTCAGCCAGTAAACTTACTGAACGTGTATAGTTCTCAATATTTAACTAACAAAATGGCCGTATGTAGATGTCAAAGTAAATGAAATGGCAAACGGCAGACAGCCGCACGGAGACGCGCGGAGACGTCGCACAGTGTGTCGCCCCATATACAAAAATAAAATAATGCATTATTTTTTACACATGTGTAGGGTATGGTATATCATTAGACAGAATCCAAACTACGTAATTGCAACACCAAATCAAACAATTTTCAAGATAGGTGTTCAAAATATTATTTCAAAGTGCCCACTTTGTTATCATTTACTAGACATCAAAATAATTTCGCTGTTGAATGTGGCTTACTGTGCATTCTTGTGTTTATATATAACGAGTATCGCATTTTATTAACAATATTTATCTATTGCTCAGTGCTTTGACCTAGTTATTTGTTAAAAAATCTATTACCATGGGTGTGTATAAATGATCAATAAATATATGCTAAAAAAAAAAGGATTTGTAACTTTATCGAAGGTTTAAAAAAAAACACCTCATTATACCTTTCTAATTTTTTTAATGTGAATGAATACTATTGTACATTTATATATTACCTTAGTTGTATTTGCCGATTCTTGCCGAAATAATAGTTATATTTTTTTTAGCGAGTACTTACGTCGTAAGTGACTTTTAAATCTTGTTTTGAAATCACTGAAAATGTCGCTAAAAATTAAAAAGTAGACGTGATTATCAATCATATAAATGTTTATGGTTTGCATGCCATCCCCGATCATATAAAAACCAATCTATTAAAATCGGCCCAATTTATTTTATTGAAAATCAGCAAAAAGTGGACTGAAAGTCACCGAACAAAGAACACTTTTTTAAGCAAATATAGTGATTGGTTAGAGACTGAAGTGAAGTTGGAAGATTCAGTTTTTCAATATATCTTGGAACCAAGACCTTCGACAAGCGGTAACATGTCGGCAAAGAGGAAGACCTGAGAAAGATTTTTCAGAGTTACGCACTCCGTCTAAGAAACGCAGAGTAGAGTACTTAAATGATCTTCTGAAATAGAACCAGAGTGTTGAGTTAGAATTAGAAACACTTAGAGCATTAGCTTTGTGTTCAGATTTAGGTTCAGTGTCAAAAAGTACTTATAGCTATAGGTACCTATATCTGATCCGGGTATTGCTAAATATCGGAAAATAACATCCAATTTTAGTAAAGATGTCGAGGAATACATCGAAACTAAAGTAAGGTATTTCATCGAACGAAGAAACTTCTTCATCAGATAGCGAATGACTACTTTTTTATTGTTTTGATTTTTTTTTGTTTTTTTTTTTATTTAATTTTTTTTTGGTATGACTTTTTTTTTCTTAGTTTGTAACTGGGAAGAGGGAAATGGTTATAGAAAAGACTTTTATAGTTTACAAATTATAATATACCGTTACAATGAACTTATGATTTTTAATGGTTTTCCAATACATTCGTTACACTGTGCGTCGGGTCCGGAAGTCGGCGCGTCTTCACGTCGCAATTTGATTTCACACGTGAGTATGTGTATAGAGATGATACAACTCACAAACTAGTGATAGATTGATTGTGACTTTCAGTGTGTAATTTTTATTTTATCAACTATTCTGTGGAGTTTGTTGCGCCGTTTCTTCTCCATTAGCGCCTTGGAAGCGGTGGTAAACTTAGTTTTAAGGATAATTTGACGTCAAAAAGCTGTAACAGTGTTGCACTATTTTGAAAATAAAGAATTGAAATTGTAAATAAACATGTTGTTATATAACATTGATATGTAGGATTCAAGCCAGCCGGAGGTACCAACAGGTGAAAATGCAACAACAGTACATTGAAAATGTATTTCAACCATACAAGATGCACAAAGTTGGAAAAATCTTATGAGTCCTCCATTAAGACTGTTCAGCAGCCATGGTTAGGGACAAAAATAAACACAAGGTTGGAAAACGTATAAAAATAAAAGAGAACACTAAATAATAATCATTTAGTGTCCTCTTTCTTTCGACGACCTCAAAAAAATTATGAATGACATAGTTATTTCTCGCGACGAATATCAATTCCGTGCTCGTGACCTACAGAAACCTATATTATTAATATAGTATGGAATAGTATTTTTCAAATCATAATCTATCATATTCCTTCCAGATCCATTCAGTTTTTCTGGCGCGATTGTGCAACAAAGATCCATCTAGTATGACTGTGGGGGCTAAACAGCTCTATACAAATCAAATTCGACAAGTGTGACTCCGGCGTGTGTCACTTCAGATCAGTTCAGCTGTTCACACGTCGCTGAACTCCGCGGTTTTGTGTGTCTACCCTCCACGGCACTCGAGCACTGTGACTACACAACTACAGGCGACTGAAGACTTCGAAGATGTTTAGCACTTTTATACGAAGTTTTGCGGATTTGGTGAAGAATTTTGAAATGAGATTTAGTGGTGGGATTGTTGGCAAATTGTTAGGAAATATTGTCATGACTTATACTTTGATAAGCAGTTATAAAACTTTCGCCTGACAATGCTTCGAAACTTCGGGGTAATTTACTAAAAATATTAAAATATGATATAGTTGATTAAAAATTAGTTTCGTACTTATAGTTTTCACAGGCTTTCCTCTCGGGGTTCAGGGATTACACATTAGCATATAATAGATAATAGTACTGAAGATAAACTGACCATAAAAGTCAAGTTAAATCAAGTTATGTCGGTACGGGAGACCGGACCCGTAGATTGATACATTTTTAATGAATTTATTAAACAAAAATAAAACTAGGTACTGTTTTTTGACGATTAATCAGAAGCAAATGAGTTATTTCGGAGCAAATGGGTGAATGAGTTACTTCAACATAAGTAACAAATTAATTTAATAACCATTGTAATATAATAAAACTTAGACATCCAAAATAAGAATCTCATTGTGAAGAAAATCTACGCAAGCCTTTAACAAATCTCATAATGCGATCTACGGGTGCGCGGACGCAGTGGAGCGTGCAATTCCAACGACTCGCGAAGTCAGAGACGTCGACCGAGAAATACCGAGCACGCTTGTAGCGGCGTAGGGTCGTAGCGTCGTAGCGCCGTAGCTCCGTAGACGGTAGCTTCACTCGATTTAATGAACATGGTATTTTCGTGTGTAATTTAATTTTAAATTAAGGTTTAAGATGCTGTAATTAATTATAATAATTATTCTAATTTGAAGCGAAATATAGTGTATAAGTAAAACAAATAAAGATTATATAATGTATAGTTTCTAGAATATCGTGTATTGCTAGTATTGAAGAGAAAAAATCAAGGAATGCATGGAGTATGGAGCATTTGGACATTTCCAGACAAAGTATTACATTTGTTTTCACTACATTACATCCTACTAATATTATTATTAATGTGAAAGTTTGTAAATATGGATGGATGGATGGGTGTTTGTTACTCTTTCACGTAAAAACAATGAATGGATTTTAATGGAACTTTACAATAATATAGCTTATATATCAGAATAATACATAGACTACATTTGGTGGCGATAACCGATATCCACGCGGGCGGAGCCGTGGGCAACAGCTAGTAGGTTTATAGTTCTTATCTTGTTTCTTCAGGTGATACAATAACTTTAGTATGTCGCCTGCAGTAGCTATACTACTGATGTGATAGCTAGGAAGCTTGTGTGTGACACAATTATGCTAAAATAGCTGGAATAATTTAGCTGGCTTTACTATACTGATAAACCCAAACTGAAATCAAAATTGGATTTGAAAATCAGATGAACAGGTTTGACTAATTAATATTAGTAACAGATAAAGCTAAATTTCATTGTGTTAAGAGTGGATTCACGTCGGCAGTGTATTGACCAGGATCCGAACCCGGGACCTTTCTATCATAAGATCGGCTCTTTAACCTCTAAGCTACCGACACTTTATCAATTAAACGAAGGGATAAATAGGTTTAATTGACACGTTTTATAATTATTAGTTCACAGGAATCAAACTCCAAACAGTTCGCTATTCTAACCAACAAACAACTCAGTTGTTGAATATGAAAATCGGAATAAATCGTATTCGTTCGCTATACAAAGTTCCTAATTATTAATAGCGCAATATGCAAAGTTAGTTGTTTTGGGCGGCGAGGCATTAGACTCGATTCCCGGCTGATTATAAAGTCAGATTGGAGTTTTAGTACTTGTGTGTTAATGAAATTTCCAAAGTTTATATAAATTGTTGAGCTTTCGACATCTTTGAATTGTATTATTTTGAAGGAAATAGGAAAGAGAATAGCTATGACAAAGTTATCAATATAAAGATTAAATGTACAAAGGTAAATGAAAATCTGTTACTAGTGTTCCCGGAAACCCCATCAGCGATTGACAATATACATCTTCTGGTTAGGCTAAATTACTTGTATTAGGATTGGAATTTCGTAAGCGAATTGACCAGGATTTGAACTTGGGATCTCTCTGTCTCAAGGTCAACTCCTTAACCACTTATCTAAGTTAAGCTAAAACACCGAAGTATGAATACAGTAGTATTTCACTTTTCGCCACTGGTAGTAGTCTTCTTCTCCTTCCTCTTAGCGTTAATTCCCAGTCGCATCCGAAGCTTTCAGCTCGGAGTCTGGGGTCCGCTTTTACCAGTCTTAACCACGGATTTGGCTAGACCTCGATATTTTCCGTGAAGCGATTGTCATCTGACCTCCACAACCTAATGTTAACATTAGGCGATATCGAAGCTTTGCAGTTAGACCGTTGTTTTTGGATTTTTGAGGGCTCCAACTACCCGTAACGACTGCCATAGATGTTCTCATGGCAACCGGGACCGACGGCTTAACGTGCTCTCCGAGGCACGACCAGACCAATGCAAATACTCATATTTCATTCACACAAATATTTGCACTGAGCGGGGATCGAACCCGCGCCTCCTGCGTAGCGGCCGCGTTCACTACCGCTACGCCACGGAGGCTGTCATAGTAGTCTATATTATTAATATTATAAAGAGGAAAGATTTGTATTTTTGTATGTAACGAATAAAATCAAAAACTACTGGGCCGATTTGAAAATTCTTTCGCAATTTAAAGCTACATCAGGTACCAACATAGGCTATCTCAGCGATGAACGGGATCAGAATTCCTCGCAGGCGGAGCTGCGAGCAACAGCTAGTACTTAATACATATTTTTATCAGGATTTTTTTAAATAAAAACTTATCAAATCTCAGGTAAATAATTGACAGCCGTCATCAAATCTAATCAGTATGCCGTATTCAATAACTCTTGATCAGCGTCAGACAAAGGGAGCGATACACCATGAGGCACCAGCTCGTCCGCCTCTGAGCAGAGTCTGCGCGTGATTGACGTTGATTAATGTACCACTGTCTGTCTGCCGATTAAAAAAACTTTGTGTTTCAGTGGTACACTGGCACAGGGGTGGGGTGGAGAGGATTGGTTGCTTTTGTAGATTTTTTTTGTACATTTATAAGGGTACCTTATATACTTTAATGCAGTGTTTGTTTCTTGGTTCGTATTTTATGCAGTGGCGTATCCTTTATCCGGTTGCCAACTTATAGTTTAAGCTTGTGTGAAGATTATAGTAACATTTTTACGGCGCGCGGCGTGCGGCAGTGTGGTTCTGTAATCGGATTATTTGAATTTTCTTATGGGAAGCCAAGGTGAGCAGGTAGTGTAAAAAAAAAACAATTAAATAACCATCAAGAAAAAATGCTAAGTCAGTTTTAGTTAATTGGGCATTATTACCTACTAAAAGGAAAGAAGAAAAACCAGAGGAGTAAAATAGTAGAATAAGAAAAAAGAGGAGGCAGGTAACGCCTCTACAGACAGTCTCACTAATTGTACGAATACAGAATGCTACTTTTGGAATGAAATGAGAGTGAGGTACTACTTCATTGGGACCTATAGATATCATAATATCACCGAGAGAGAACATTTTTCTGATCATCGAAAAATATCATTGAAAAAACTAAAGTAAACTACAGTATGTACACACAAGGTGCAAGATATTCAAAATATTTAATTCAACATCTCCACCCCACCTGTGTGCTAGCGACATTTGATTTCGGTGACATCTGGCGGAAGTAATGGATTTTTTCAGTTAGCTGAAGGTGAAAATTTAATCTATGATGATAAGTGACGACCGAAAAAAGATTTAATGGATATTCTTCGCGAATTTTGGGATAATTTTATGTGACATTATTTTATTGTATTCGAATTTATTCTGATGCATGCATATGCCTGATATCTATACCAATGTGTGTACAGTATCCAGACGATTGAAGAGATATTTCTGGAGTCGAATAATATCATCATGCTAAGTAGAACTTTCGCCGGATGTTAAGAAACTAAGTTATAGTTCAATCTGTGCGCTGCCTCGAAGCGCATGCGTCTCCATATGTGTACGTTATATTTGATACTGGGAATTTCCAAGTGGTAGAGACATAGGGGCCTATTATCTAAGTAGTGATATTTTGGACATAAATACGAAGAAAGAATGAGAGTTTAATGCACAAAAATGAATAATATAATAGATAAATCTTACTGCACTGAATAAGGAAATAAGTTCAGTATTTTGCTGAGCCCAAGATTGGACTCATAAATTCGTTTCTGTTTATATGGGTCTCAATGTGTCAACGATGGTGTAGCTATGTCCGTACCTGGGTTTTAACTGGCTTCATATAATGTAATCTGGTACTGTATGGTTCTTTTTATATGGGGGAACCTCTTACTAGTTCAAGATATGGCGTGATTATGTCCGCATATGTACCAGGTTTTCAACTGGCTTCTGGTACTCTACGGTTGCTAAGAATGTAGGATAACTAATTAACGAACCAGAAAAGTAGGTATGCATACATGATTCAGACAAATAAAGAGGATGAACAAATAAATATTGACGATATAAATTTATGAGATGAGTGTAAATGGGAAACCCGGTTAGGATCGACCTACATGGGACTTCGTATCAGATCGACGAAATATTCCCTTCATGGTCAACTGCAACTGCAACTGGCGAGCCTATATAAACACAATCTTGAAAATAGAAGAAGCGATAGGCACATTCCAAGATCGTAGCGGGAGAAAAGACTATTTTTTTTATACCACTTAGGTGGCAGACAAGCACACGGCCCACCTGATGGAAAGTGGTTACCGTGGCCTATGGACGTATGCAACACCAGGGGCGTCACAATCATGCTGCCGACCCTGAAGAAATCTTCTAATGCCCTTCTTGAAGAACTCCATGTTGTAGTCGCTTAGGAAAACCAACGCGGGGAGTTCATTCCACAGTAAATTATCTCTATCGACATTTTTCGTAAAGAGGCATGACTGTATGTTATCAATATCCAACAATAATCCCGGTTTAATTTGTACAGTCTTGGATTTTGGAGCCCATCATCATTCATCGTCGTTCTCTGAGCTTTTCAGTACAATCCCTCCAGGGCCAGAGTAAAAATTTGGAAATCGCGGAGCCCGCCACCAACCCCTTTCGTCCCGCTGTCGGAAAGTCTTCCCCCCGGACATGACCTTCCCTGGATCAGGTGGAAGTCCCTAAATAGACTTCGAGTACAAGTCGGCCGAAGCAGGAAGAATCGGTCTAGGTGGGGTTACTCAGATGACGCGGACCTGGGGTGTGAGTGTGGAGTTGTTCCACAGACCATGGCCCACCTGCTAACACTGGAGGACCTAATGAGTGCCTTCGAGAATGCGATTCAGGTAACAGCATACTGGGAAAATAGAATTTGAGGGTAAAAGCACCATCGATTCGACAGAAGAAGTACAATTGTGATGCGACTGAATTTCGATATTTTCCACAAAACGACTGCCATCTGACTTCCACAACCAATTGTCGATATCGAAGTTCTGCAGATAAACTGGCCGTACTCTTGTGGACTCGTAACTACCCGTAACAACTGCCATATATATGTTCGTATGACAACCGGGACCGACGGCTAAACGTGTTCCGAAGTGAAAATAAATGTCGAGTGATAGTGGTAGTCAACTATCTTGATAGATTTATCGAGTGACACAAGAATACAGCTTCCAATCCTAGTTCGGCAAGTTCTCCGGCGGGTGAAGGAGGCACTCGGTAATGCGCCCTAACTGCTCAAGTATTTGCTAACTGCTCTTTGACGACTTGTTGTGGGCTAAACTTACACTATACCTTTTACATCCGAGAGGCTGCCATAGAGGTATACTGTTGGAAACTATTACACCGTGTGAAGATACCAGGACGGGTTATTAATAGTGAATTCGAACTTCAGGTTTGCTTATTCGAAACAAAAAATGTTTTATTGCGTCTTTTCATTATTTTAATGAGTATACGTTGTATATTCACTAAAGATGATATTAAGAATATAGCAATTCAGTTACATAGGATAAGGTAATTTTCTTCTCTGACTATTAGTTTGAACGGTTAAAAGAGAGCTTCCAAAAAAAGCAATTAATGATATTGATCTCAATAAAAAAATCTCCATGTTCTATACGTGCCTCTTCATTCCTGAAGGCATGCCGCCATTTTCTTGAATTGCTGTCTATCATACCAGTTCGCTCCTGAATTCCGCAATCACGACTTTCTTCAACGCCTGGCTGCGTATATTTCTTTGCCCAATAAAAAGTTTCGCAAGCTATAACTTATTAAGAGGTAAGCACAAAATTAAGGTATAAAAAATACCATAATTTTTATCCCCAAATTAATTCTCAACCTCCCATCCACAAACTAAAGAAATCTGCAATTTAAACAACTAAGAAAACACCAGTACAATCTGTTCAATTATTGTTTCGGAATGTGTAGATTAATCTATACATTCCAAAACTAGCCTTCACGGGTCTTCAAGACAAGTGAACTATTTCATTACCACATATTCCCGTAGTCAATGACCTTCCAAATCAAGTCAAACCAACCACTCGTGCGCAATTGGCGAGAATGCTTTAAGCTCCACTGCAAGTTTCAGCTTCAGTGAAAAGGTCCGTATCTCCTACATATATAAAGGAGCGGTCGAAAGGCGCTGAATTCAGTCTACTTGCATGTTTTGAAATGTTTGGTGTTTGATTCGTTGAAAAGCAGTGATTTTATAAGTTTAGTGCGGTTTTAATGATGTGTGAATGGAAAAATCGATGTCGATATGCGCCGGCCGACGGCGGAAAATGCAATCCATGTAAAAATTTGCAATATAGGTAAGCAGTAAAATGTCTACTTTTTTTGTAAAATAAATCCACCTGATTGAAAGTTGTAAGTGAAGTCTAAATGTTATAAATGCCAGACATGGTAAAATTATGATCTTCAGTTTGGGGACCTCGTTGACAGCTTATTCATACCTTGTTTGAAGAATTTATATACAAAGAAAAAAGAAGAAGGTTATATAAAAATAATACATAGTGACGTACAAATCTATAATTCGCATTGGTACATACCACTGCGAATTTATATACATGTATGTATAGTAATACACGTTTAGCACGGATTACAGTACTAACCATTTTCTAGAACTAGAACTAAACTAAATCTAAAACTACGGTAATTACTGCAGTTCTAGATTTTGTAAAGAAAACATAATAAAGCCGAAAATTGTAACTAATACAAGCTTACCATGGGTCTAGAAAGCGTTGTGTAGAATGTTGTGGAATATTTATTATTTAAAAAAACAAACAAACAAACAATACAAGGTCAATTGCGAGTCAGTAAACACCTATCAAGAGCCTTACGAAGATTTATGAGGTAGGTATGATAATAATTGCCATGATATTTCTATTCATTGCTTTAAAAACTATATTTTTAGTAACTACAATATATCTAAAATGAACTACATTTTCTACTAACTTATACTCGTACCAAAGATATATTTAAAATAACCAACTCTAATACTCATAAAACATCTATGAGTCGCCCATTCCGCCATTACATTAACATAATCGTACCATTCTACGTCAGTATATAGGGTATGTACGATGGAGGTAGACACGGGCTATTCATGCCGGAGTCACGTAGAGTAATGTATATTCTAATATATTTGAACTGGGAACGACTTTTCGTGCCTACCGGCCCGTGCGGTCTGCGGTCTGTCGGTAGTGACGGCCGCACGGTTGTGGCTTGTCGATATTGTACGCGATAATTGATAAATGAGAAATTCTCTTGCTAGTTTTACAGGAATATACAGTGCGGGTTATGGGGACGCGATATTTATCCTGTAATTTCTTTTATAGTTATAATATGCTTTGACAAAAATGAAATAATCTACTTTTCCATCTTTTAAGACTTCAGTATCGTTTGACATAAGGTGGAGCCACTCGTCACCCCAAGTTAACCCCATCATCATTATCCTTGCGTTAATACAGGTCGTATCCGAAGCTTTTCACTTCGCAGTCCAGGGTTCGTTTTTTTTTCAGTCTATCCCTAGTCCCCAAGTTGACCCCATATTAATGTTAATACATTAAGTAGGATATTCGTGTATGTATTCTACTGCATTAAAACCTGTCTGATTTACAAGATTCTTACAGGTAGTTCTGCAGAACATATGTGTGATGTTCCAAGCCTTAATCTCTTACAATTTACTGGGCAACCCTGATATTTCAGTTACCTACTCATTTTTACTTTTTCTCTATAATTCTTCTTAATCCTAACGTTAATTCCCAGTCGCATCCGAAGCTTTTCAGCTCGGAGTCTGGGGTCCGCTTTACCAGTCTTATCTACAGATTTGGCTAGACCTCGATATTTTCCGTGAAGCGATTGCCACCTGACCTCCACAACCCATTGGTAACATTAGGCGATATCGAAGCTTTGCAGCTAAACCGTTATTTTTTGGACTTTTTCTCTTTATTTGTCTAGGAGTAATTGAGAATTGTCTAGCAATTTACAAGTACTGTTTCACATGTTAAAGACAATATAATCAAAAACATTTGCAAATTTCACTGCTGCGTTTGGATTATTTTACGAAAAAAATTATATCATGCTATCGATATAAAATTTACATAGATAGCTACATCCCTACACGTTTCGTATTTACTCTGCACCTCGGCAGTTCATCTTCATTTTTTATCTCTTTCACCGGAAAAAGGGCAAAAAAGCAGGAAACCGCTCTAGTAATGAGTGTAAAAAAACTAAACGAAAGATATTCTCCCTGTTTGCTATCGTAGATTTTCCCTTTGCCCTACAAAATGAGGGTTTTAATTTGTAAGTTGATTTTTTTAGAATAAGATTATGTATAGGATTTCAAAGTTTGTTTTTTCAAGCTTTTGGTAGACATGCAATGTTTATTTGTTTAGGTCAAATCTGGCAAGCGGGATTAATACTATATTATCTTAGTCTACAGAATTTAATTCTTGCAAATTGGTTCAGTAGCTTACTAGCATAGACTATTAAGGCTTCAAAATGTCATTCTTATGGTAGGTATAATGTCATACTTAGGATAGTAGAAAACAATAGAATGTAAAATAGAGATCGCTTTCGGCAGTAAACTTGAAGTGCAAAATATTGTGACAAAAACTCTTTTAATAAGTTCGCATTTAACGGGAATTGACAACTTTATTTTGTAGTTTTCCAAAACATTGGATGGAATTAAAATTTTACTTAACTTTAAAAGATTTTTCAACAAAAAAATATTTTGTATTCTACTAGTCATACAAATGTGAAAGTTTGTGAAGATGTTTGTTATTCAATCGCGCTCTAACAGCTGAGTCGATCTAGCTGTTGGTACATGAATAGATAGATAGTCTAGAATAAAATATAGACTACTTTGTGCCCCAGAAACACGGTCCCATGTTTACAGGAACGGGTTCAAAATAATATGCCTTTACTACGCAATTGTACCACAACCACAGGGACCAGAGTAAATGACAAAAATAAATAATAATTTAATTATAAAATAGACCAGGGGTCGAGTGGGCACCTCAAAACTATGAAGGGACGAATGGGCACTGGAGACGAATTCCTGGAGACCAGTGGGTACTAACCCAAAATTACCCGAGGGTGAATCCGCAGGTAAACCTACTACATTATATTTAAAGCGACCTACAGCCTACATTCGACAAAGGAGACACGATTGCACCTTTACTTAAAACTTTATACGAAAAAGTGCGACTTTATCGACTTTGTCGACTGTATCTATCTATAACCTTATCTATCGACACCCCATGACCGACTCAACACTGAAAACACAAACAAACAAACATAAATCTCTATAATATAAGAAGTAAAATAATGTAACCAAACCGACAAACCGATAACCAATCGGAGCAATGCACGTGTAATTGAATGTTCCCGGGAATCTCCCAATATAAGACAATTTGAGGCCCTTAGCGCAAATTGGTGTTCCCTTTTAACGGAATCTGTTCTAAATTGGAGGGCCCCGCCGGGGGTGACAGCCCTTAATTTGATATAAATATAGATACGTAGTTGTGGAAAACATATTAAAGGCGTTGTGCTTGTTTTCGTTTTCTGTGGGTAGAAATTTGTAAAGGTAGAAAAATGTAATATTGATTCTAAGGATATCTATAAGTACCGTGAGTATAACAATAAAATTATCATCATTTTTGTGTTAGTTCCGGTCGCATCCGGGTCATATAACCATGAGTATAACCGAAAAAAAAATTCATTCCACAAATTACTTGTAGGTACTATCATTTATTCATTAATTTACCTTATTTCGCAAAATAATAAAAATATATAAGTAACTAACTGCCCCGGCGAACTTCGTACCGCCATATTTTCGGCCCGCGTGGTATTCAAATCCCGTTCCCGCTGCACCCTTATCACTTAGGGGGATGAAAAATAGATGTTGGCCAATTCTCATAGATACCGGATAAGAACAAAAAATTTCATCAAAATCGGTCGAGCCGTTTCGGAGGAGTTCGATTACGCACCCCGTGACAGAAGAATTTTAAATATTAGATTATAAGTAATAAATAATCCATTTTGATATTAGAATTTAGAAATCTAATAAATAATTTTAGTGTTACATAATGATGCCGTTCTTAATTTTTTTATCTCCATTGCGGCCACAAGAGCTTCAACTTTATTTATTCTACGAGCTATCGCCGTGGTCTATCTACCTCTTCTTAATATAACATAGTTAAATGTAATCATGCCCGCTTGATGGCAATAGGCTTGCCCTTATTTTTTTTTCGAAGTTTTCGAAATCTAGGTATTGTTACACCTCTGCCTACCCCTTCGGGGATTTACCGACGTGATTATGTATATGTATGTAATAAACAAACATGAAATTAAACTCCAAGCTCCAAATAACACAACTAAATTAGTACAATTTACTTAATTACGTTCGAAACATCATTTCACGCTGAAACTACAATAAAAGCAGTATAGTAAAACCACTAAAATACGTAAATTAATTTGTATAACAACAATTGTGCCCTACAGGTCACATAACATACTGCGACACACGATTCAGTCGTTTGAAAATTAATTAAATAGTCTAACAGGGCATGTGGATTTACGACGCGCATACCTGTGCGCGTCATGGCACGCGTCTCACATATTGCGTTATTTAAACTTCAAGTACAAATTCTGTTTAATTTGGTACTTAATTCGATATTCTTGAGATTAGTTCTTGAGATTCTGTCTTCAGCTTACGTTGTTGTACAGTCAGCATCAGATTGATTTTTACTAGCAAAGTATTCAAATTGTTTTTTTTACATTACCTATGGTACCTACCTAAAGATAACAATTTAACATTTATATATACCTAATGCATAATTTCTTCCAGGCAACCTTTGGATGAATAGAAGCAAAAAAGATGATAGGGTATCAGGCAATTATTTTTTAAAGGAAGAAATACTGTATACACAGTGCCGATTATTTATTATCTGACCTCCACAACCCAATGTTAACATTAGGCGATATCGAAGTTTGCAGCTAGACCGTTGTTTTTTTGAACTTTTTAGGGCACCGACTACCCGTAACGACTGCCATAGTTGTTTTTATGGCAACCGGGACCGACGGCTTAACGTGCTCTCCGAGGCACGACCAGACCAATGCAAGTATCCATATTTTATGCACACAAATATTTGCACTGAGCGGGGATCGAACCCGCGCCTCCTGCGTAGCGGCCGCGTTCACTACCGCTACGCCACGGAGGCTGTCCTTTAAGAACTATTTACTAGAAAATCATGTTTTGTTCCCGAGTATTATGTTAGCCAGAGCTCACTGGAGAGGTTTTGTGTTGTCTGTAAGAGTCCAAAGGCTTGTCCTTTTTCACTGATGGCACAAAATCTTTCTGTTCTTACAGGGTCGGCAGCACGAGTAGGGCTCCTCTGGTGTTGCACTCGTCCACGGTAACCACTTTCCATCAGGTGGGCCGTGTGTGAGTGACTTAAGAGGTATATAAAAATAAATCTCTTAACTCAAAACCATCTATTTTGATCCAAAACATACATAAATGTATTACTAATAGTAGCGTATGTTAGTTTCCAACGTGGGTGGGGTAGGTAGGCAAATCGTCGGCTGCATTGAACGACAAGACATTTGCCAGCCCATGATTTATGGTGGCCTGTTATCGACACACCACAGCCTAGCCCCGTACCCTTCTCTACTAGAAATGGGTGGCAGTAAGGTGATCGGGTATCGATAGAAAGTATTAAATAAGTGTGTTATGGAATAGAACCAATATTTTTATATAACACGGAATATAACAGGTTTGTTAGTTATTAGATTTTTGTTATTTAGGATCCTAAAGTCCCGGGGAGGCCGTCAAGCTGAGGGTCACAATTGTAACGTTCGTTGGTGGTATCTGTAACAGGGACCCTTTTGCCTGAGACTGCCTTCACCTTACCTTCAGGCGAGGAGAAGTCATACCGACGTGTCTTACGGCCAAACAAAAACTATTTATGGATTTTGAAAAACTCGATTATTTGTCAATATAATTATAAGAATCTTCGCCGTCGGAGAGCGAACAAAATGGCCACTGAAGATGTTGTCGTAATATACCTGTCCAATATACTAATAACCCCAGTAAGTACCATGATAACCTGTACTGGGGTTATCTGGGTTATCATATAATCAGAAAAAACGTTGCAATTACACTACTGCGCTACCTATTGTTAATCAGTATAAAATGTTGATAATTTTTCATAAACATCCCATAGACGTAATAATTTAAAAACAAATCAATTACTTATAAATCATTAAATTATTATCAATCCAATGTGAACAGAGATTAACTTTAAAAATGAAAATAAATCGTACAAAACTATAACAATGCGATGAGAGCACAGCTCCAAACTATCGAGTCGATATCTCCCGCACCTAAATCACTATGCCCAGTAGTGCGTGCCCTAAGCCCCCTCCCTCACGCGCGATTTTTTGTAAGATTTTCCACGCGAGTGCGCGCGCGCCGTTGCGATCTGCGACTGATTAATCGCCTATTGATTGGAACCGACGGATACGAGGGTACCGCTGAAGTTTCGGCGAATTTGTCACTAACTAGGTTAGGAGCTCCTTGCGGTTTTTTTTTATTTTGGAGTTGTAAAGAAATCGGTAAACTGGAATTTATGATAGTTTTACAATATCTAGGTATTATTAAATAGGTAGGTATTTAAACAAGTCGTTTGCTAAATAATTTCGATAAACTTTCTTAAATGTGTTCCATAGTAAGTAATTGATTGTATTGATACGTGTAAAATAATGTGGTACAGCCATTTAATTTCCATTGATCGCGGCTGCTAGAGTTAAACTCAACTCTATAAACTCTACGACCAATGATAAAATAAAAGAAATGAAAATTTTGATGTATGGAGCCGCACAAAGATCTTCTACAAAGCTCTGGCATAGGGTTCCCTGGCTGGTTTGGCTGGTCAGACAGCAGTCGCTACCACTAATAACCAAAATAGCCTAATGATAGAACTGAAAATTAGAACCACTATACTAGTCTCAACGTAAGAGGCCCACTATGACATTTGTCATTTGGACGTAACTAGGGATGTAACCACACCACTCGGTACACGATACTCAAGATAAATCGATTCAAGTTTGTATGCGTATTTGATCGATTAGAATATGTATTGTATTGTAGTGTAAAGTTCATTGGCTTAAAGTTCTAATTAGAAAATTTTATCTAAACTTTGATATTGTAGGTATTTTTAAACAATACAATACTGCGAAAAGTCAATTTTCTTTCATTTAACATTTTTATTACAATAATATTCACTCAATAATAACCAATAGAAATCACATGAAAATGAATCTTTAGTAAATCATTTTCTTGATACCTACTGTCTGAAGTTTACGCTTATATCACTTATTGAAATGAAACCACTTTTTAACGGCTTCTATCGCGATTTATCTGTCACTATTTACTTTTAACCCTACGTCGGCTACTTTCTAGCAGCCCTGGTCCCGGGGTGACTTAAGATGATATTTGAAGCCTAGGAATAAAAAAACCTAGATAACAGCAAACACAACAAAGTCACAAATTGGGATAATGTCATATTTGTCGATGAGACTTGGCTGAACTCGAATCATACCGTGCCGCAGTCATGGACAGATGATACCAAGGCCTCTTGCTCAAAAGTGCCAATAGGAAAAGGTGGACGCTTAATCATCTGCCACGTCGTCGGGTCAGCTAGTGTGGTTTTGTGAATGATACCTTGCTCGCATTTGAGTCTAAAAGTACAAAATAATATCACAGAGTGGTTTACTAACCTGTTAGCAAACCTCTCTGAACAGTGCATAATAAAATTATTGTGTACAATGCACCGTGACCAATCAGTTCAAATAAATAAAGCACCTACTCAAGCAAACAAAAAGGCCGATTTAGTAGCATGGATACAAAGATCAGGCGTTGAAGCTGATACGAAATAGTTAAGAGCTGAATTGCTGTAACTGGTAAAAAAATTAAACCTGCAAAATTAAAAAATTAAATTGATGAATGGGCACTTCAGCATGGACATAAAGTGACAAGAACGCCGTCATACCATTGTCGGTACAATGCTATTGAGCTGATCTGGGCTCAAATGAAAGGATATGCAGCACGCCACAATACAAAGCGGCCATTCTCCACTAAGAAAATGATGACATTGCTGAATGAAGCTTGTGCCAAAATTACTAAAGAAGACTGGGTAATAGTTCTGGGGGTCCAGGGCTAGGTTTCTAGGCTTCCAGGCTTCTAGACATAATTAAACCTACAAATCTTGAAGTCTACAAGCCTAAAATTTAAAAAAGACCTAGAAAACAGCAAAAAACAGTCAGACTTAACGAAACCGCGAGCTCATTCTACGTAAATAGTCGCTGATGGTTAGTCACTCCGCGACCACGGTTGCTGAAAGTTAGCCGAAACTTCGGGTTAAAGTAATAAAGAATTAATCGCGATAGAATCCGTTAAAAATGTTAAAATGTTAAATGTTAAACGCTTCCTTTTATTTGTGCTCTATGACCTTGCTTCGTCTCACATTTCAGGATTCTCGCTCAACGAGGAGTACCCTAAAATTAAACTTCTAATTCAACGCAATCAAAGTATTGCCGGTCTTGTAGTATATTGCCGGCCATGTAGCATATTGCCAGTACTGTAGCATATTGCCGGTCATGTAGCATATTGCCGGTCATGTAGCATTAGTTCGCACCACAATTCAGTTTCGTGAGGAATCTTTAATGCGCAAACACGAGTCGTGTTTGCGCATTAACACACGTTTTGCACTTGACCGGATTTTTACAGATAAGTGTACGATCTTTAACTTTGTCTTAGACATTTTTATGATAAAATTAAAAAAAATATCTTAATCGATTTATTTTTACCATAACCAATTTATTAATAGTCTGTGGAGAGTATAAAAAACTCGTTATGGACAGCACTGAGCGGAGTGGGCGGTACCCATCAATGAAAAATGTCATTCTACGTTTGAAAAATATCATTGTTTTACGTTCTCAAAATTGAGAACTTCATGGACTTGAAATGTCCAAACGGGCTTTTTAGATAGCGATTACTTTAGCCCTGGAATCTAACGAGCAAACTTTGAAAGCAACGAGGTTTGGTGTTCGCAAGGTAACGGACTTATACTCCTTATACCTACCTACTTACACCTCATTTAACCATAACTTATTTTGCTCTTGTGCCTATTTTGCTCGTTACACAATACCCAGCTAGGTATTCAGCTATATAAAATACCATCATGCAGTAGATATATATTCTAAATGCTGGAACTAAAATTGAATTCAGTCGGAATGCGTTCGTTGACGCGTGAGCGTGTCGGCGACACGCGCGAAATGCATCCGCGTCAAACGCAACGCGGCCGTGTGCTGGACGTGTGAGCGGGGCATTAGGGGAGCCGATGGTACATGATCATTTTGTTTATTATAAACGAGACATCACTAAGCCTATGTCTTGATAATAATTGACTTACAATCGCTTACAGCTGTACCAAACGGCCCATGGCGGGTCAGCCTGAAGCTGGTTTTAGAGTCGCACTGACCGCATGCTGACCGTCGGCGCTGACAGCCGAAACATAATGAACTTCTAGGAAGCGTTTATAGAATAACGCGTAGCTATCATATATGACAAGCTACGCGCTGAGCTGTCAGCGCCGATGGTCAGCTTGCGGTCAGCGTGACTCTAAAACCAGCCTGAAGGCCGAAAAGTACTGCTTTTAAGTATACTACTAAGCCTACTCCTGAACCACTAAGCAACCGGCTTCTATTAACGTTCTTTGAGGATAAGACTGATTCATAGACAAAACGGTATTGCCAATGTGATAATAGTATGAAGCTCTCTTGTGACGTTTGCTACCATGCCAATTTCGAATTACAAGATGTAACCAATAGCCTAGTATAGTGTTCTCGGCGGTGAGTAGGGTAGCTAGAGCTCACTGGAGAATTTTTCGCTATCAGCGGAAAGACCAAAGGCTTGTCCTGCTTTGTCCTTTTCTGCACTGACGGCACAGAAGCTCTCTGTTCTTACAGGGTCGGCAGCACGCGTGTAACTACTCTATAGTTGCACACGTTCATAGGCCATGGTAACTGTGTAACATCAGGTGGGCCGTGTACTTGTCTGCCACCTAAGTAGTATAAAAAGATATTTCACTTTCACTGGGCGTCCAATAACGGCCATATTTTTTTCTCAGAAGTTTAATATAACTACTACATCGACCCTGTAAATGTGTACTTAAAACAGAAGTCTTCAGATATTAATAGTTTAGAACGTTATTAAAGATTCTGTCAATAGGCACCCACACATACCAATAACTAATATAGTTTGCTCGCCATCTTTTCCCGCTCCAGCCATGCGTCAACAGCGTCATGCCACACCACAACCGCCAATTTGAGTCGCGCTCTAATCAAAGTTGGAATAGTGTCACAATTTGTACTAAGTCTGACGATATTTGATGAGGGATGCGTGAGGTTACACCGTTGTAGGTTAACTGTCAGTTATGTATCATTTTTCAACGGTTTAAACTAAGATTACCGTAGAGAAATTAACGAGTTTCTTTGCTAAAAATCTCTCATTACTTATTTTAGTGTAGTGACGGAGAAAGACTATAGTATCACCACCCCATCTCATCCGAAGGGTGTCGTAGGAGGCGACTAACGGAAAATAAGCAGACGATATCACCAAAACCATGTACCACGTCCAGCCAGCGTCGAAACAGTAGGCCAAAGTCTCGCAACATTACGAGGCCTATGTCCAGCAGTAGACTGTGATGGGTTAATTGATTGATTTATCGATACTGTCCAGAAGTTAACGAGTTACTTTCCTAAAACTTCTTCCATTGTTGTTTTCATCCGAGTAGCAATCTCGACTGAAACGAATGAAACGTAACTAGAATTTTGAAACTTGCTGTCCGCTTTCCTAGTCCTCTTTTATTTCATTTGGTTGATTGTTACTTGACTCTGACCTCCCAATAATTAGAGAAAACCCGTCAATGAGCTGGTGTACCGGTTTACAGGCAGTGTTGACTTAGCCCCACGCTTTACATTACCTACTTATTACCATGCGGCATTTTTCTTTGCAAGTATAAGAGAGACCACGATGACCTTCCTAGCGTGATCCACTACCTTAATATAATCTACTACTCTAATAGTAACTCTGACTTTATAATTTAATAACGCCACGTTAAATTTCTTAATCCACATCGGTGCAATCCATCGGTACACAGGTTGAAAGCGTTGTGGTAAAACTATGCTCATATTAACACAAACTTATATTCTAATATAACTCTCGAGGTACGCGTAACCTACAGCCTGTGTGTTACATGTACCTTATATTATATTATATTAATATTATATGATGAAGGTTTGATAAACTTTATGAGTTCTTCAAATATAGTTTTCTCTGTTGAATGGAATTTTGAAGCATTTATTATGCTAATTGTTCAAATCGATTAAGAAAGTAAGGTAGCAGGGACTTACCTTACTTTCTTAATCGATTAATTTAAGGGAAAGATCGCGGGTTCGAGTCCCGTCCGAGGTCGATTCTCTTTTCTCTTTCTTAATCGATTAGTTTTGTTCGATTCTGTAGTTTACATTTTATCGATCGTAGTTGTCTTCTTAGGTGGCATTCACTGAGGTTATAACAACTTGAAAGATATTGTATGATTTTAAATTGACATTGTCATTACAATAGTTATTACTAGCGTTGGTAGCTTAGTGCTTAGAGAATCGGCCTTACGATCTAGGGGTCTTGGGGGGACTTCGAATCCTGGCCATTTCACTATTGACGTGAACCCACTGCTAACACAAGCAATTGAGCTTAGCTGAAGAGGTTAGCGGGAATACTAAAAAAAATCATGCAATCAAATATTTGCAATGAGCGAGAATCGAACATTCTACGTCCACAGCACACAAGTCTACACAGATAAACTATAATGCGAATTAAATTAACTATACGTTATTGCGGAGGATTTCTAAAGTTGTCATGAAATAATCCATATTATACAAATAATAATCCAAGCGTACTACATTACCGGGGTGCAGGCGGATAGTTGGCGAGGGCCCAACCGTTTTCAATCACGTAGCACTATGCCTAGCCGCCGGTGTTCACTCGTCGACTGATTTTCTGATCACTATTCAAGTGGGGATCTGTTATGGTACCTACAACAGCCTACATCATTGTTTTTATAATGATTCGGGACTTATCGGGATTTGAAATTATGGAACTTACTCTTAAAATTATGGAACTTACTCTTGAAATTATGGAACTTACTCTTGAAATTATGGAACTTACTCTTGAAATTATGGAACTTACTCTTGAAATTATGGAACTTACTCTTGAAATTATGGAACTTACTGTTAAAATTATGGAACTTACTCGTAGGAATAGTGTCCCAATCACGGCATTTCGTGAGAAAATAAGTGGGATAGATATACGGGCACACTTCTTCCGACATTTTGCCATGTCTGAATCAGAAACGAACGGGCGTCCGAAAAAAAATAACCTAGGTATATCGTTGGTTTATAATTGAGACTGATGCATTTCTGTTCAATAGGTTAACTGGTGAGCGATTTTGAGATCATACATACATATACTTAGGCCTTTTCCTCCTTGAAGTAGGCGCAACTGATTCTGTTGATATCAACTGTTGGGGCCTACACCTTAATGGAATCATCATCATCATCATCTTTATGTCAGTACTCATCGCATCGAAGATATCATTTCGGAGTCCGGAGTCCGCTTTCCGGCTTTTAATTCTCCACTTCGTATGGTCTCGGATATCAATGATAGTTTTTCATATAACGTTGTATGAAAAGGTGTACCAGTAAGTACTTATATCCTTTGTCGACTGTCGACTGCACATTCAAAATAAAGCATACATCTAAAATCAAAGCAAAAGTCGCAACAATCCCGAAATGTTTTAAAATATTTTCATGTTAGAAAAAAATATTTTCAAATATACCTAAAGTGGGGAAAATTTCCCGACCCCGCTCGACGCAGGCTGGCGTGAAAATCATGCTCGCCCGGGCCCTTTATAGCTACCTACCTACACCGCTAGCTGCGTGGGTAACACAGGGTTATTTTTAAAGGGTTCGATCCAACGTGTGGTATTACGAGTAAATTTATAAAGTTTTTGTATCAGTTTATGGCACTTGGTGAGGAAAAGAGTAAGAATTTTGTAATTTTAGGTAATAAGTTAACCTTATTTTTACACAGTCAAGTCGTACCTATACCCAAAGAGGTAGGCAGAGTAAAGTAAAGTATATCTTTATTGTGCACACCAAGGAGAAAATATGTTTCATTAGGTAGTACATTCTAGGTATAAACAATAGGCGGCCTTATCACCTAGTGGCAATCTCTTACAGGCAACCATTGGATGGATAAAAGATTTCGAATATATTTTTGGGTAGTATGGTGTACAAAGTCTGTTTTTGGTACCTTACAACATAGGTACCTACACTTCACATAGGAATCAGAAAGAACATAATTTATTACGGTTTTACGTCTATATTTCATTGCCTATATTTTTATCTCACGGAATAAGGGACTTAAGTATATATCCGGTATAACAGACTTTAGACACAAATGCCTTTTGCATTTCTACATTTCTACTCTAGAGAATCATGTCTTTGCTATGAAGATTAAACAAAACCTGTGCCTAGATAAAAACAAAATATTATCTAAATAATTGCAACATACATAGTATACCAATATTCCTGACAAAATTCGGCCTTGCGTTCGAGCGGTCCCTGGTTCGAATCCTGGTCATTACATTATCGATCTGAACCCATTACTAACACCAGTAATTTAACTAAACATTAGGGGTAATACTAGTAATTTCGGTTTCTAGTATTCTTGAAAAAAGAAAGACAAGCTTCGGCCTTCCAACTGTTGGAGTTGTTTTTCAAATTTTTTGGAAATACAACTCTACCACTTTAATACTGATATCAAGACCTATGCTTACTCTTAACAACTAAACATTTATTCTAGCTATTTAGTAAACTATCCTATCAATAAAATATACCTAATACCAACTATCGAACAGCTTCCTCCGATACCCACAACACATATTCCAACTCCAATTCAGCATTCAATAGGTATTTCTGAGCATTTCCATAGAGAACGGTGCTCTCCAACATACCTACCTACATATAGACGCTGCTATAGATGGCGGACCGACGTGCGCTGGATGCTGAATGAATCACCGCTTGCATCTGTTAACATAGATCGGAGAGTAGATAGATAGGGAAATGAATAAAAAATTTATAAGGGATAGAATATCATGAACTCTTCATCCTAGCGTTAATTCCCAGTCGCATCCGAAGCTTTCACCTCGGAGTCTGGGGTCCGCTTACCAGTCTCAACTACAGATTTGGCTAGACCTCGATATTTTCCGTGAAGCGATTGCCATGTGACCTCCACAACCCAATGGTGACATTAGGCGATATCGAAGCACTGCAGATAGACCGTTGTTGTTGGAATTTTTAGGGGTCCAACTACCCGTAACGACTACTATAGATGTTTGTATGGCAACCGGGACCGACGGCTTAACGTGCTCTCCGAGGCACGACCAGACCAATGCAAATACCCATATTCATGCATACAAATATTGCACTGAGCGGGGATCGAACCCGCGCCTCCTGCGTAGCGGCCGCGTTTACTACCGCTACGTCACGGATGCTGTCAGTTTCATGAACTACATAGACAAGTAAAGGGTACCATTGAAAAGCAGCAATGAATTAAACCAATAAAGAATATCATCGCATTTAACTAAATCTATTTTACGGAACGCTGTATCTGCTGTATCAGATGTATGGTGGATGTGGTTGGCTACGAGTTCATGCCTTAACGGTTAAGGTACCTGCACTAATAGTACCTACCACTTTACAAGGTACAAAAGAGGACATTTGCATAATGAAAACTGAGAATCAAGGTGTATTTTTGAAGTAATAATAGGCCTGGGGCCACCCATGTCTTATATAATATGTTAGAGAACTTTATATATAAGAGATCGGTAGATGGCGCTCGACGTCGCATGCAGTTCGCGATCTGTTTATATTAAATTAAAATAACGGAATACTGAAATCGAGGCAAAAACTATTGTGAAGTGAATGGAAGGTTATAATAAATTATATACAGTGTTATCCAGTGACATTTTAATCGCAAACTTACATAAATCTTAACTAAAATTTTATACAAACAGTACTTAATTAAATGACTACCCTATATACAATAATAAAAAAGTAAAACAGTGTAACAGAGGAATTTGTGCTTTGATATCACTGTGTGTGTACAGGTGTCTGGTGATCGTGGTTACCAGTTGGTCCTGCAACAATTTACTTCTCCAGGAAACTAGTTTTAGAACTTTTTTCTAATAGTGACGCCAACGCCATCTCTTGTCCGGTAGAGGAACTAAACTTAAAATGGTAAATAAAACCCTGACCGGCAAATGCTCTGCGTGTGGGAAGTTCCTCTCGGCAAAGGAGGGAGCAGTGGGCTGTAAATGTGGGAAGAAGAAAGTTACTGCCCCTACAGCAGGTGACGGCAGTGTGACAACCTCTAGTCAAGCTGGCACCTCAGTGTTGGCCGGTGGTCAAGGAGCGTCTGGCGGGGAACTGGCTAGCTGTCCGCTACCTGGAAGTGACATAGGCCGTGAAATGAAACTCCTCAGGACAGAGATACGAGCCATGAGAGACGATCTCAAGTCGGAGCTGAGGGAGTTCAGACTCGAGATGGCAGACCTTCGACAATCACTGGCGTCTTGTAGGAAGAAGGTTGATTCCCTGGAGAGCCGTCTCGAACTAATAGAGAACCGTCAGAGTGACGCCTCACCAGCACCGGAGTTAGAAAGAAGGTTTGAGCAGTTAAAACTGGAACTGAACGACAGGGAGCAAGATCTTCTGCTCTCTGACGTGGAGATTATCAACCTTCCCGAGAGTGCTGGCGAAAGCGTGGTCCATACGGTCGAGCTCGTGGCACGCAAAATCGGTGTGCAGCTGGAGAAGACCGACATCGTATTTGCCGAGCGGGTGGGCCCCCGGGTGGAGCAGGCGGCTGGGCCGGGTAAAGAGGGAACGGCCAAGAGTAGACGCATTGTAGTGCGTCTGGCGCGACGCGGACTGCGGGATGAGCTCCTTCAAAATGCGCGTGTTAGGCGAGGCGCCACCTCGGCTGGCATTACCGGCCCTGATGACTCTCCGAGGCGCTTTCACATCTTCGAGCGTTTGACAAGGTCAAACAAGCACCTGTTCTATCTCACACGGCAGGCCGCGGCACAGTATCGCTGGAGGTATACCTGGACAAAGCGAGGCAGAATACTGGTTAAACAGGCTGATGGGAAGCGTACCTATATTATACGCTCGGAGACAGACTTGGAGCGTGTTTTTGGAAATAAGCCTCTCAATATGTCATCATCATCATCTGAACCTCTCAATACAAGTGTCGACTAACTGGACCTATATTATTACAACATTAATTGTGTCTGCTGCTATACTTGTGTACCTAATAATATACCGGACATACCATACTACTCTAGACCATATGCAATGTTATATAATATTTACAGACATACAACTATTTACAATTAATACTTACATACTAAATATAATTACATTACGATATTTATTGTATATACAGTTAGCATGGAACACACATGACATATTGTGTGATCTTTATATACATGTAATTACTACTTGCAGCATTTTATTAGCTATAAAATACACAAATCTTATATTATATCACACAAACAGCAGGTGTGTCAAATTGTGTGATCTTTTTTATCGCATCTGCTATACTCATAGGTTGCAAAGTGAAGCGTTCATGATGGTGTATAGTGTTGGTGTTTTGGTCAATTTGGCCCTGATCTATACCTGCATACTGCAAATAATTAAATCTAATATAGCCTTGAATGTTTGTACCTGCTCTTTGCATCACTCAATTATATATAAAAATGCATAAAAAAAAACATTTAAAGTTTGGACTCTTCAATGCGGGTTCGCTTGGTACTAGGCAGGATGAATTCTTGATAGCTATGAACCACCATTCAGTCGATATCATGGCCATCAATGAGACCTGGTTAAAGTTAGGTGAGGATGGGAGAGCTCCCTTGGTGCCTGGCTACAAGCTTAGGCATACTCCAAGACCTTCACAGATAAAGGGTGGAGTCGGGGGAGGCGTGGGATTCTATATAAGAAATGGTATTGCTGTTAGGACTAGAAGTCACCCGATGGACCCACAGGTTGAGGAGTACTGGCTTTCCCTGACCAGTATGGGCAAAAAAATTTTGGTAGGTACAGCATATAGGCCACCCTGGCTGTGCGAGGATAGGTTTATAGACAGCTTGACTGCCAGCATCTGTGCATTGGCACCATATGATCATGTCATTCTTTTAGGTGATTTTAACATAAACATGTTGGACCAGAGTGCAGCCAACAAGAGGAAACTTCTACAGTTCTTAAACTACACTAACATGCATCAAGTAGTAAACTCACCAACCCACTTTACCAATGAAACAAGCACCCTCATCGATATAGTGTGCACGGACATGAATGTTCATAATGTCTCAGTTAGCCATGTCCCTGAACTAGGTAGACACGCAGTAGTGACTTGTGAGTCAACCCTAAAAATTGTCAGGGAGGCACCCAGGTGGGTTATATACAGACCGTTTGGCGATATCCTTCCAGATCTTTTCAATAGTGATCTCCAGACCATCCCTTGGCGCCATATCCGCTCACGGGGTACTGTGGACGAGGGGGTGGATGCACTGTCCACATGGATTGTGCATCTGTTCGACATGCATGCCCCTGTGAAGCAAAATCTGTTTAAGACAATGGATACTCCATGGATAACCGACAACGTGAAGCTATTGTTTCGTCTGCGCGATAGGGCTAGGCTCACTTACCAAAGTACCAAACAGGAGTCAAAAAAGGAATATTACTTGCAGCTTAAACACCAGGCCGTTGTGGCGCTGCGTAATGAGAAGTCTGTTTACTTTACAAAAAATATAAACGAACAGATCCATAACCCCAAAATCATGTGGAAAAATCTTAAAACCCAGGTACTCCACTCACACCGGGACACATGTTTGCCGGGTCACTTCAACGACCCATCTACCATCAACAAAGCCTTCCTGGATGTACCGGGAGAATGTGTAGCGAGTCTATCAAAACTGACTTATTATGAACACCATAGGTACAACCCTGGTGTGATTTTTGAGCTCAAACCCGTAGATCAACCAACAGTACTGAAGATCTTAAATAACATTAAGACTCAGGCACAGGGTACTGACAAAATCAATGCGCAGATGTGGGCACACACACTGCCACAGTCACTGAGCACAATTACACAATTGATAAACAAATCTATCACAACACATACGTTTCCGGGACTGTGGAAGTGCTCTGTGGTTAGGCCCATACCCAAAAAAAGCAATCCAAACACCATTAAAGACCTTCGACCTATCAGTATACTCCCGTGTTTATCGAAGGTGTTAGAAAGGGTGGTGCATATACAGGTCATGGAGTACCTAGAACACAATAACATACTCCCTGATAAGCAGTCGGGTTTTAGGAAGGGGCGGGGCACAGCTATGGCCTTGGGTGATGTGGTTGGTAACATTCTGGAGGCAAGAGATCATGGAGAGGGCACAGCCCTGGTCCTACTGGACTATTCCAGAGCTTTTGATGCCCTGAATACGTCACTCTTGTTGTCTAAACTCTCTTACTATGGGTTCTCACCAGAAACAGTAAAATGGTTCAACAGTTACCTCACTAATAGATCTCAATTTGTGGAAATCCAAAGGGACGACGGCACGGTAATATCATCATCCCCCCTTAAGGTGACAAGAGGGGTGCCGCAAGGATCGATCTTGGGCCCGCTTCTGTTCATTCTGTATACTGCAGACATCACAGACTCCTTTAAAAATTGTCGTTTCCACATGTACGCAGATGACACACAATTATATTTGTCATTCAAGCCTGGTGACACACTATCAGCTGTGTCTAAAATAAATGAGGACCTGGAAAGGGTAGTTCAGTGGTCACAAGAGCATTCACTTATCTTAAACCCTTTAAAATCTAAATTTATGATACTAGGTAGCGAGAAACAAATCCAGTCCATCTTGCAGCATGACCCGTCAATAGTTATAGATGGCCAGAGGGTTGAAAGAGTGGAAGAGGCAACTAACCTTGGTCTCGTAATGGACCCCCAGCTTCGTTTTGAGGGGCACATAGACAGGGCAGTAAGAAATTGCTTCTACAGACTAAAACTTCTATATAACATCCGTGACTACATAGATTCAGCACTAAGGAAGCGGCTGGTGGACAGTCTTGTACTGTCTAGATTTAATTATTGTGATACAGTCTACGGACCATGTTTACTAGCAAGAACAAAAAGCCTTATACAAAGAATACAAAATGCCTGTACTCGATACTGCTACCAGATACCACGATACCAACATGTAACACCCTATATTAATGATAATAATATTCTGAAGATGGAGGGTAGAAGAAAGCTACACTTTGCAACTATGCTTTTTGATATATTAAAAACTAAGAAGCCTATCTACCTATATGAGAAAATTTATTTGAGAAAGACACACTATCCTTACTCTGTTAGGTCTGCAACCAGTACAATTTCTGTACCAAGGCACAAAACCACTTCTTTCCGAGGTTGCTTGAAATATGCAGCGATGCGAATCTGGAATGATCTGCCTCCACCTATCAGGGACCTAAAATCCAAATACAGCTTTAAGGTAAAGTACAAAGCACTTCTTCTACAAAGTCAAAAAAACATGTAGGTACTAAGCTATTAAAATATATCATTTTAAATCTTATACACAACTTACTTACCCTGAAGTTATGGCCCCTAAGCTAAGTCATTCCAGATTCGCCCCTCTCACTTTCAGCGGCTCTCGGCGTGTGGCCATTTGTGCATGCCTTATTTTTGTATTGATAGACCTGTAATGATGGCGAATAGTGCTTTAGCGAATGGTACTTTAGCGAATGGCGCTTTGGCGGAGGTGCTTTAGCGGCAGTTTGTACAGTTTGTGAGGTGATAGTGGCCTGACTAACGATCAGGCTGAATGTTATCAAGTGGGATGTATTGTGAAAGTATAGAATATTGGTTTATGGAAATATGTTAGAAAAGCTACTTACTTTTAGAAGACAGGTATACATCCTTCTGGTGTTTAAGACTCTTGCTGATTATCGTGTCTTCTTCGATTTCAAGCAGCGTTATTGCATGATGACGGGAAAAATGTATTTAATAGTTATTTAGGTTAAGTAAGGGTGGCACTGAAAACCAGTGCTGTGATGGTAAATACCCGTCGCAGTGTATGCTGAGTGCCCATCCTTTGTGGACACAGCGTAATCGTACAAGTTTTTTTTATAATAATGCAGTGCAAGATCACGTGCAAAATCTGCCACGTAGCGGTGTGCCGTGTGACACGTCGCGTCCCTGCTGGGCCTGACAGATATGACATTTACTTGTCAAGTGTCATATTTGTCAGTGTCATCGGGGTGGCGTGGCGCCTCGCCCGCCACAGTATATAAAATTATGTTTTTTTTGTTTTTATTTTTATTTTTTTCTTTTTGCGTTCTGTGTCTTTTTACTTTGTACTGTAAAAAATTATTTTTTACCTATGCTGTGTTTCACAATAAACATTTTTCTTTCTTTCTTTCTTTCTTTCAAAAACTTAGCATAATCGTCGTATTTAGAAGATCAGAAAGTTTGCGCCAGAGGCTGGTTCGTTTTTAGCAGGTGCATCATCTATTAAGATCGGTCTGAATTTTATCATTTGAATCAGTTAATAATGATTTTGAAACTGTACAATTCTACGAGACTACGAAGCCCAAAAGCAATCCGTTGACCGTAGGACATGTGTTTTGTGGTGGCGTGCGTTTACAAGAGGCCTGTATTGTGCGGAGCTAGCTTTTGTGCAGGCTTTGGTGTAGGTACTCTGCATACCGCGAATAGATCACTGCCTTTCTAGCTTTCATTCATTTTATCGTGTTCCAAATATTTTTAAGTAGGAAACTTTGTAGGACGGCTGGACCGAAGAAGAAGTCAGTTTTTGATTTAGTATTTATCTTATTATAAGTAGGTAATACCATAGATTCGCATAGGCTATTAGGTCAAGCTCTTAGAGTATATATCTTACTATATATGCTCTAAGGTCAAGCTACACTTTGGTATAACTGCTTGTACTTACATTAAAAGTTTATTCATATAATCTTTGTAATATTTTTAAACACTAGTTTTTTTTTATATAAGACACGTCAATTTTACTTCACCTTCGCTGATAGTAAGCTGCTTGGTAATAAGTGAGTAACATAGGGCCATTTCCTTGTTTTACTAAGTAAGCATTAGTCCAAAATTATATTTATACTTCAAACCAGTAGATGACATCAGTAGAACATGATTGCCAAACCACATATTTTCGTGTAACATATAGACCAATGTATAGGTACTACCCACTACTAATTCACGTGGCCCGAATACTTGTACCGTAAATAACAATAATAGCAGCGTAATAGCAATTAGTGCGTATACTATCTCTCAGAACTCTTTAAGCATAGGTATATCTATAATTATACTTAGTACCTACATAACAACTTATTCTATATTCGCTGAATGTGTTGCTCAGCGCAAATCTCGAGAACACCTGAACCGATTTCGCTAATTCTTTTTTTACAATATTCCTTGAAGTACGAGGATGGTTCTTATGCAGAGAAAAATTACGTTACTACTTAAGGGAGCGGAGCAGTAATCATAAATGTCAACAAATCCGGCAGATTTCCATACTTTGTGGGCCTATAGATGACTGAAAGGGGTGATATGGGACTTCAAAATGTGCCGCGGGCGATGCCAAGGCTGGTCGGCTAGTCATGACATGAAAATAGAGTTACGAAGCATTTTGGATTGAGAGTGTTCAAGTCATTGTCATCTTTAAGCCCATGCTAGGTGCATGGACTTGACATGCTGACTTGCTGATTGACAGACGACATAGAGCATCCTGGACATGATCGCGAAAAGACTGGACAGTCACCACGTAAAACATTGCTGTGCCATGGCAGGGGGGATGGTGCAGGAATGGCCGTTGTAATTTTTAATTTTTGTGTTCTTTTTTTTTTTTTACTAACATAGACTAAGTAATACTAACAAATATTGAGCGTTTGTTGCTTGTGAATAAAGAAATTCATTCATTCATTCATAGATAAAATTGTATTTATAGGTGCAACCGCATTTTTTTTGTCGACTGTACAATGCGACACAATATTCTATCGTTGTAGAACATATACGGCGATCCGATATTACCAAATCATAACGCATACAAAATTCATGAGCCTCTTTAATTGACCATTCTCTAGTTCGGGGCGAGTCAAATTATACATTCTCGCCCCGAGCGGACCGCGTGGACATAACTAGTGTAGCTTGATACAAAGCAAACATTAGCCCAGCCATGCATTATTGTCAAGCACAGGAGCAAAATTTACAATGTACTCCGCACCTTATGACTAGAACACCTACAGATAATTTCAAACTTTATTCCCATAAAAATAGAGTTGAAATTCGTTTATAGATACTGTGACATTTATAGTGCTTTCACACTAGGTGATTTTGTATATGCATCGAGCTGGCAAGTTGAACACGCATCGATGGTTAGAGGCTGCCATGACAAAGATTGGAAGCAACCGTAGTTGGCTTTATTAATAACAGGATGTTTTCCGGTCGTGTGGACCGTTCTCGCCGAGGTACTGGGGAAATGGATGACGTGTGAACATCGAACGGTGGTGAGCGGGTTAGATTTATCGAAATCTTGTAATATTGTCAGGAGTTTGACGCTCGGTGTGATGGGCTAGCTTCGGCAGAATATAAATGCATTTAGAGCTTGCTGTTTCTCTTGGGTGATATTCATTTCTGACCTATATTGATATACCTACCTATAGTATATACATTTAGGTTAGAAAATGGAAAATATTGTACAAGAAATCTTAAGACGCGAGCTAGACAAATCGAACTTAAAAATGGTAGACGTCTTATGATCTTTCTTAGAAAATATTATAGTCCGAATCATTGATAGTCCTGACTTCTACATGATACTGTCTGAATTTTTTTTTTATACGATTAGGTGGCAGACAAGCACACGACCCACCTGATGCAAAGTGGTTATTGTGGCCTATGAACGTGTGCAATACCAGGGGCGTCACACTCATGCTGCCGATCCCGTAAGAACCTTCTAATGCCCTTATTGAAGAACCCCATACTGTATTCGTTTGGAAAAACCACGGCAGGGAGTTACGCGAATATCACTAATTGAAATAAAAACACTTTTAACGGATGCTATCGCTATTTATAATTGTTATTTACATTTATCCCGACGATTTGGCTACTTTTCAGGAGTCGCGATGGAATCCGTTAAAAAGCGGTTTTATTTCAATAAGTCCTGAGTTCACTGAAGCTCTGGAGTCTCTGCAACTGCGTAGAGCTTTCCTGTCAGTATTCTATAGCCTATACCATGGTGAATGTTCCTCTATTTATCATATAGAGACAGTGACCAGACAAAAAAATATTACAGATTGCATAAGGCTTTTTCCTCTTGGAGTTGAGGAGTCAGGCACAGTGATGACGATGAGTTGATTTTCTGACCTTGAGCTCTGTATCAAGCTTCATCAAAATCGATTCAATAATTTTATTTAGCCACGAAAGCAAACTAAATGGACAGACATAATTTACTTTCGCATCTTTAATATGCATTAGTTTGGATAAATAGATATGATAAAAACACATTGATCCTAAGATACTTATACAGTTTTTGCCACGGCACTTTAGTACACTTAAAAACACTATCCATAAACGGTAAGTTTGAAGTCTCTCATTAGCTTCCTGGTAATTATTTCCCATCGGCTGACGATCATACGAATCCCTCGGCCTAGGCGATAAGGCGAGTCATTGAGCTAAATAACTCCACTTCACGCCTATTAGGCCTATGTTGACACACCCTTTGCACGGACGTTGACTTTCAGATGCTTTTTTTAGATACAGATTCCTTTCTTATAGGGTGGTGATGTTGGTATAACACTAGTTTACAGTAGTGAAAAGTGAACATTTTGAAAAGAGAAGCTTGTGGAAAAGGACTCTTATCTCTTTTGGACGAGCATTGCATGTACGGAATTCTGAGCGTTCTGATCTGCCACGACTTCCTTTTGTAGATCAAGCCGACAGGAATCGGCTCGGCACTGCTGGTTTATCGTGTTTAGATAAGTTTTAAGTTCGATTTTGTCAACTTTAGCTATCGCACAGACAGTTAACAGCCATTTTTCTTCGTAGAGGTTAAATAAAAGGAAAATAATCCAGTAATACTTATTTATTTAGCGGAGCGTGATAAAGCATCTATCTAGGCCGTCCGTTAGAAACCACCATTTTAAGATCTATAGCATCAGAAATGGTGGTCTGTATCTTCTAGACTGCTCCTCAGCTTTTTACCGATAGCGGGTGGCAGTGAATTGACGAACCAAATAAAAAAAAACATGGTGAAACTTTAAGTCATTTTAATCAGTTTAAAACACCTCAAGATTCGAGTAATCTGGAAATCGATGACTAAATCAACATTGTGAAATGATCAACAACACAAACGCTACAGACGTTTCCAAACAACCTGAACACACAAAACAAACAAGAGCCAAAATTCTTGCACATCACAAAATTAGCCGACAGATATCTCAATGCTGAATATTCACGAACATGCCAGCAGCGGTATCAACATCAACATACATAAATCCAATCAGCGGGTCGTGGAGACCGCCGCCGATGTTTATGCCGTGATGCCGTGCCGTGCCGTGTGCCACCGTGCCGTATGTTTGTGAGCGTGCCGAGTGCAGCGATGCAGCTGAGACCTAGGGCTGTCCCTAATGTTACTGTAAAATCTGTTTTCTTGAAAATGTGACATGAAACACGTTGAAGAATGTTTTCTTTTGGGAATGAGTTTAAGCAGCTGATGTGGCAAAGCGTTCCCCCTAGAATGAAAATTCCGAATTATTCAAATTGAAATGAATAGGAGAAAGTTATCATAGAAAAAAAATAGTCTTGGGTGATAGAATTATGCACAACTAGAAAGATATCACCGTGTCGTTAAAAATATCTAACTTGTAAGGAGAGTTGACCTCTTCTTTCTTTTGTTCAACCCTCATATTCTCGCCGTGTGATGGTAATATCGTAAGTATCACTCTTATTAACCACAAGAAATACAGCACACTGCTTAAATTAAAATCGACATTATGACCAAAAGAGCCTTCTTCAAATAATTTCATTTCGTGACAGCTATCTGACGGGCATGACCACCTAACATCAAGAGGAAAGCCTGTGCCAGAACATCGTCCGTCAGTCCGTAGTCACATAGCTTCTAGCTGGGGCCCCAAAGAATTTGGTGGGGCCCCACACACTCACCCTTTATTTAAGTGCAAAGGAAACTTTCCACCACAAATATAGCAGCACATTCTTGATGGAAAAAGCAAGCTCCAATTACAACTTAAAACTAGTTTTAAGACTAGTTTAGTGGCAGCCCTAGTGCGAGCATGCACCGTAGCGAAGTCATTAGCAGTAATGGCTGATCCACTCTCGTCAGTATGTGCGCCTACATCTATGTATTGCCACTTAATACATCTCGTGCTGGCATGTATATATGTAGCTAGATTTGTAATTCAGGCTAGATGGTATTTAAACCACTACATATTGCATAGCTATTAACATAGGCCAGTAATATAGAAATAATTTTTACATTGATTGTCTATCTTGGTGGAAACGTGATGAAATGTGGAAGGAGCAAGAAGGGGATTCAGTGGTACTCACACACACTCGAAGGGGCCATCTCGAAACTGGAGATAGCCCAGGGTCAGCTGAGGGAAATGCCTCATTGGGTCACCTTTCTCGGTAAACCCCAGTATTGGAGAACCGAGACGATGTGCGGTTTTAGTTGGTTAGAGTTCGACATAACCAACTCACAGGCCGTCCGAACTCGCTGTAACGCAAAGTTCTATTTTAAAGTTCATTAAAAAGATATTTGAGGCAGTGTATTGCTACCTCAAATAGCTTTTTATTCAACTTTAAAAAATAAGTTAAAGTTACAAGTTTATATATTAATTGTTGTGGCAGTTTCAATCAACAACAAATAATTTAATACCTAACTTTTTTTATTTTTAATAAATTGCCATAGTCCACCTAGAGAGCGTGCAATCACTTAACAACATCAGACAGATTGCATCAATATTCTATATTTGTTTTTAACATTATACAGGATGTTTTTTATGTAATTATTTTTAAAGATTTTATTCACATTGGCCTTTTGAGTAGTGTTACAAGAAACGACATAAAGTACGACAACCGCTAGCAGGTCAAGTGCTTTTACTACTTTAGTAGAACAAAAACCAGTTCAATTGAGGTAATCTGAATCTAGTCTATCCGAATCATTTATTAAACTTTTGTTAATCTTTTTGATGAATCATACTTAAAAATATAAACATTCTTTGTCAGCGCACGTGTTTCTGGTGACCCTCTTTTCTAAGATTTTCCTCCAGCTTACTTACTGTCAGGTGATGAAGACATATTGACGTGTCCCATATAATATACGTTATTGAATTAATTTTTTAAATCATTTATTATGTTAACTGTTCAAATCGATTAAGATAGAGAAAAGAGAATCATTTCCCCTGTAAGGGTGGCCACCCACTTACAGTCCGCCTGCAGTTTTTCGTCTGTCCGGCGGCCTGCAGTCCTTATGTCATCAATGTCATCATAATTTTATTACCTCAGACTAAAATAATAACATTATTTTATTCTTTTAGTCTGATGTTATTACGTATAAAATGCTGACGGCTATAGACTGTCCGGACTTTAACTGTCTTTGCTGACCGAAATCGTCAAGCGGCCACACACATATTAGCCGTCAGTCCAAAATCGTATACGAAACTGTAAGTGTGTGGGCTATAACGATGAACTGACAGACCGATATCATCCGGTTATCGGTTCTCTTTTCTCTATCTTAATCGATTTGAAATACGTTATTTTTAATAACGTGCCCTTATGGACACACTAAGAAGGGGCGAAAGTTACAGCCTGTATATATCTACATTTGAAAGGAAAATTGCACCACCGCCATTATAGGTAATGAGTTCACATTGAACCTGCCACAATGTGTCGTTTTGTCCGCACAATTATTGTAATTGGTTTGGTACACAGGTCGTATGCAGAGCAGCCTGTGTACCTTTGTGAAGGATGGCTTTAGACAGATTGAAATGGTTTTGTGGGGTGTAAAATAGTGCATGAATGCATGTAGAGGCCGAAGCAATACGGGATATTGTAAATGGGAAAATATTAAGTGTTTTTGTTAATGTATATTGTTGTTGAACATTAAACGTGGTATGTTTTGCATTACTTTAAAGTGACTGAAAAATATGTGGAACTGGAAAATATTATGTGCAGAATTGCAAATCAGAACTTTTTCAGGGTTGCCATAAGCGTTACTAAATGAAAATACAAGGTTAAAGAGAAAACTAACACAGTATTGTTATGTTTTAAATTTATATTATAACAATCACATTTCGTAACAAATCGTCAAAGTATTAATAGGAGCTCAAAGTTTATTTAAAATAGGTATATATGTGGCTTCTGAATGCTCCGTTTTGATTATAATAATAACCTTGGAAAATACATAGAAGTATATCGATATAATCCTCATATTTAAAAACTTAACTACGAAAACGTACCAACTTGATGGCTCCACAAAACAAGAGGATTTAAGAGGGGTCTGATCTCCATATGGGTCCGACCCTCGCAGGAAAGTTGGGTAACTCGGCCCATAACCGTATTTCACTCGTGTCATAAAAACTAAGAAACATTTTGCCGCAAAAGTATTATAATAAGATTCTGCGGCGCTTTAAAGAGCTGCTTAGATTTCTTTTTGCTATTTATATTGTGATATATAAATTTTGTTACAAGAAAATTGCGATATGCTTAGCTAGACAGAAATTAGACTGACCATTGAGTTATTTTAAGTGCCTTTTACACAATACATACAAAGTATAGTATTCATTTCATTCAACAGTGTCAAAAGAAGTTAAAAAATACGTCATGTACTTATACAATGAGGTAAGCAGAAAATACATGTTTCCACTTGCTACAATCCTGAAAATTATTAAACTTTGAAGCCGGGTACTTGAAAAGTGTAGTTGATAGGAGCTCTTACTTGCGACAGTGTAACTTTTTATATTACAAAAGTAGACGTTGCTTTTGTTATATGAAAATAAAGAAATGAACACCTCTTGAACTGTAAATTTATACTAGATAATACCCGTAATGCCTTCTTTTAATAATAAGTACAGTCAACGATATAACATACATAACAATAAAATAATTACAAGCTTTCTTTAGATAGGAATACAGTAAGTACATCCCATGTAAAAAATTCTAAGGTTAAATTTCATCATTATCATTATCTTTGCATTAGTCGCAGTCATATTCGAGGGCAATCACCTTACAGACCGGGGTCTGGTTTCTGGTCTTTTTTTTATACCACTTAGGTGGCAGACAAGCACACGGCTCACCTGATGGAAAGTGATTACCGTGGCCTATGGACGTGTGCAACACCAGGGGCGTCACACTCGTGCTGCCGACTCTGAAGAAACCTTCTAATGCCCTTCTTGAAGAACCCCATATCGTAGTCGCTTAGGAAAACCACCGCGTCTTTACTTCTCCAATTTACTAAGTTAAGTTTACTTCTCCAATTTGCTAAGTTAAGTTATAAATTTTCCAAGTAGACATGAAAGGCTCATATTGACATGAAAAATTTAAATTCGTTAAGCCACTTTTGTAGTCGACTGTACGTATACCAAAACAAAGATAAATCAAACTACACCAAATCCGATTTCCAAAGGAATTCCTAAGAAATAATATACCTACATCTAACACAACTTGATACTTTGTTACAAATTCAATATGTATCAATATTATATCGCTTCAGCGCACCCTGTCGGAATAGTTGAGAGTTTTCACTTAATCCCTTACCCCAACGTATAACACATACATGCAAATCACCCGGCTTCCCCCTGTTTTACGACCGTTATAAAGAATGTATGACGGGTTTCTTTAGAGCGTAATTTTGAATGGTATGTATTCGATTTCTTTAAAATATTTTATAGGCTTTTTAAGTAACTTTGCTGATTGGATTTTCTTTTGTACCTATTGTATTACCTAATAGTTTTTTTACACTGGCTTTGAGTATAATTTGGTTATCGTTATATCGTATAGATGACAATACAATACTTTAAACCGTGGTGTATATGAGATGCAGTACTTATCTATTCTGCTTTATGGGAGACCCAACAAGACTTTCGGGGCTCAAATGAACCACACCTGCAAGCTCTGCTCATTGGTCGACAAGACATTGAATCATCTTTAGACGCTCCCATAAAAGTTTAAATCAATTATTATGAAAATGTTTTTAATAATCGTGTAGGAGAGCGGATCCCGAACTCCAAAGTGCAAGCTTTGGATACCTACAATAGCTTGATGGTGATGATAAAGAAGGAGGTATGGTACGGAATGTATAAACACTAAAATAATTTATCTAATTAATATTCATTTGCTGTAATTAAACTACAATTAAATCGTCGAGCCGAATGGGGAAGACGTTGGCAGAGTTAATCGCGTGACTACCCCTCACCATACCGATAGCCGGTATGACCAACTTCAGATGTACCACATCATAATACAAACACACATACAGATTGTTTATTCACAACATACTCATGACTTAATCAATAAACTAAACAAGCTCAAAATCAGGTGGATATAATAGCAATGTTATTTTTAACGAATAGAATATCCCTACGAAGTTTCCACATATATCCTCGTGACATCAATTTGCGCAATATTCGAATCATAAATAACATTCTCATTTACATAAGAACACTTTGTTAGACCTGATTCTATGTATTCCGACATTGTCGACTTACATAACCTGCCAACTATCTTTAAGAAAATTCTCCACTGTCCTGCTCTAATTTAGATATCCACACTCTTCTAACACACAGGGAAAATCAACCAAGCGCTCCAATGGGCGGAGCTTCGAACTCAACCATATTACAAAGACCTCCTAAAATTCGTTATGTTACTCTTTGCAGTTCTTTTTCGTGTTGTGTTAGAGAGGTGAGGAAGGTCTTCCATCCTGGATGGACTATATATCGCCTGAATGCACATTGGCTGATTTAAGCCACGCCCACTCGGAAAATGCATTTCCAAGATTGCTATGCAGATGGTACTTCGAAAGAACGAGGGAATGTGGAAGTTGGGATTTGTATTCAAGCCGTACTTTTTAGGCTAATGGCAAGTTGTGAGGCTGCAGCTATATCAAGTATTCCTTGATTCCAAGAGTTGGAGAGGAAAACTTTAAAGGTTAAGGAGGAACTATTTAAAACTTTATTCCAATTAAGCTGCATTTACGTAATAATAGTTAGGTAAGTGTCGTCGGTAGCTTAGTACCTAGTTGAGGAGACGATCTTACGATCGAAAGGTTTGGAGTTTAAACCCTGAGCATTATACTATCAATGTAAACCTACTCCTAACACAAGCAATGTAGTTTCTCTGCAGGGGTTAGCGAGAATATTAATCATTTCAATTCAATTGCGTTTGAGACGACAATTATTACTGAGAATTATTTCGATTTCCAAGTTAAGTAAACTATTATTCTTTTAGGATATTTTAGGTAGCAATAGAAACATAGTTTGGCCACTATTTAGTAATCTGTGGTTTGGCTATCTGTCATATTATGTGAGGGTAACGACTGTTGTTGAGTTCTTCTACCTTGACAGTAAAACTTAGCACATTTGAACTTTCAAAAACATTTTTCTAGACATCTGAACTTACAAACACTCTTAAGACCCCAAACATTCAATCTTAAAACTAACCATGTTCACGATTAAACAGATACCTAAGTAAGTATGTTTTGGGAGAACCTTTACATAAAACTTTCAAACAACTTTATTTAAAAAAAAAATTATGTATTATATTATTAAATTGACAGCTACCATAATATAGGTCCAAACAATACATGGTAAATATCCCGATAGTTCTAATAGTAAAGCTACCATAATATTGTAAAAAATTGAAAGAAAACAAATGAAAAACCTACGTCTTTCTTTTTTGGAAAGAACTGTTTAACAATTAATAGATACTTGAAATCAAATCAGTTATTATTTTGCAGAACACTGTGCACATGATGTTATATCATAATAGGATAGGGTAATCTTGTATCAGCAGACGAGTATTTATTCGCTGACGAAATATGCACTATGGGCCTAGGTCAGTATAACGGAGTTCCTAATGGGTTGGGTAGAATGTTAGACTTGGTTCTCTCGAATGATTTAGTTAGTGTACAAAAATATTCGGACCCCTTAGTTACCGCAGACTCCCACCATCCAGCTTTATTAATTTATATTAAACTATCGATTATACCCGTTCTGAAATGCGCGCCTCGAGTCAGATACCTATATAGTAAGGGTGACTTCCAGTCGATTGGTGACGAAATTGAAGCTATTGATTGGGATTGCGAATTTTCCTCTCGTTCAATTGACAGTTCCGTTGAGTTTTTTAACAATACTATAATTAACCTTCAAAATAAATATGTACCTCAAAAACTCGAACGTAAGGGTAAGTACCCAGTATGGTACAATTCTTCACTTATTCAAGCGCTCAAAGAAAAACATAAGTATTTCAAAAAGTTTAGAATTTATGGTAATTTGGCTGACAGAAATACTTTTAAATTACTACGCGAGAGGACTAAATCAATGGAATCATTATGTTATACTAACTATATTAAAAATGTTGAATCGTCAATTAGAAACAATCCAAAATATTTCTGGTCCTACGTTAAAAATCGTTATAATTCACGCGCTATTCCCGGAACGCTTTTTGATCATGATAGGAATCAACTATCAACAGGTGAATCCATTTGTGAGGCGTTTTCCTCTTATTTCGGATCAAATTTTCTCAATCATAGCACTATTAGCTCTGGGAGTCTGATTTCCTCTCTTTCTAGAACCTCAGTATCCAACGCTGCCGCTGATATCTGTCAAGTAGAAGTTAAAGCTGAGGCTGTCATTAACTTACTCAAGAAGTTGGATGTTTCAAAGGGTACAGGGCCGGACAACATATCTCCCCAATTACTAGTAAGATGTGCACCATCTATCGCTCTCCCAATCTCATTGCTCTTTGTGAAATCTTTGTCAATAGGCATAGTTCCGATACTATGGAAATCGGCCTTCATTACGCCTGTACATAAGAAGGGCTCTAAAACTGAAATTGTGAATTATAGGCCAATCTCTAAACTTTGCATTATAGCTAAGGTATTTGAGAGAATTGTCTATAATCAACTCTATACTGCAATCTCGAGTTCCTTGGGCCCTTTTCAGCATGGCTTTTTAAGGGGTCGGTCTACTGCCACAAATCTGGTCTTACTAAATGAATTTCTCACTAAATCAATGAATGATGGCAGGCAGGTGGATGTCGTCTACACGGACTACAGCAAAGCTTTCGATAGAATAGATCATTGTATCCTGATCGAGAAGTTAGCCAAGCTAGGCATTCGTGGAGATCTTCTACGATGGTTTTCCTCCTACATTCAAAATAGATCTCAGGCTGTGACTATCAACAATTATACATCTAATTGGGTTTCAGTGTCCAGTGGTGTGCCTCAGGGCTCCCTGCTTGGACCTCTCTTGTTTGTGGTCTATGTAAACGACATCGACCAATGTCTCCAATCATCCGAATTACTATGCTTCGCGGATGACATGAAAGTTGTAAGACCAGTATCTTCATCTGAAGATATGTCGGCACTTCAAGATGATTTGAACAGGCTGCAGGAGTATTGCCGCTTAAATAAACTAGCTCTTAACCCTGCTAAATGTTCAATTATAACATACACTAGGAAGCTCAATGTACTACACACCTCTTATAACTTAGGGAGTCATACTCTCCAAAGAAACAATAATATTAGAGATCTAGGAATTCACCATGATTCCAAGTTGCTTTTTGATTTACACATTGACACTATTGTGAAAAAGGCATCAAAATCGCTTGGTTTTATAATGCGTATAGGCAAAACTTTTTCTGATGCCAAAACCCTTAAAATATTATATTGCACCTATGTAAGGAGTCACTTGGAGTATGCGTCACAAATATGGAACCCGTGCTATTCTGATAAGATTGAACGAATCGAGAATATACAGAAACGGTTTATAAAATACTTATGTTACCATCAAAAAATTCCGTACCACTCCAAGGACTATCTCCGATTGTGTAGGAAGTTTCATCTCTTGCCGCTTACAGATCGACGCGAAATAGCGGACTTTACTTTCCTTGTCAAAATCTTGAGCAATAAAATTGACTGTCCCGACTTGCTTGAAAAAATATCACTGATTGTACCAGCCAAGCCACTTCGCTTCAATCCCCCCCTTCACGTTCCTCTCGCGAAAACGAAGTACCGGCAGAACAGCTATCTGGTGCGCGCAAGCAGAAATTTCAACATATTATGTAAACAGCATGACATTGATCCCTTTTCAGTCAGTGTGCCCTCAGCAAGAAGACTTCTCAGTCTTAAGTTTTTCAAATGTGTATAGTGCAGCATGTGTCAATATTTATCATATTATCACAGTAATTTTCGGCTCTTAGGTACCTATCGTGTTGTGTGATTTAATTTCTTTTTGTGTTTTGATTTTCGTTAGCATTTGCTTTCACTTAAGTGTATTATACCAGAACTAGAAGTGAAAACTTTTAATTGGCTTTCAGATGTTTAATCTGCTTTTTTTTATTCGACTGTATTAGCTGTAAGTTTTCCATGTGCAAATAAATAAATAAAATAAATAAATAAATAAAATAATTTTCGTATTTTTTTTTATTGTAATAGTTTTTTTTTTAAATCAAACCACCAACTAACTACTTACTAATAAAAAACGAATACAAATGAACTCACAAAATATGAATATCGAAACAATACGTCAGTGGACGTAATTCCGCATAACTATAAGGGGCTTACTGGCCGCGTAACGAAGTGTGGGTCTAAATCGCATCAGCGCATTGTACTGTGCTGCACATCTGTTCAGCGGCTTATGAACTTCACTTGCTACACACATGTATAGTTGCTATTTTATCTAGCACCTAGTCAAAGATATAGAACATTGGGGTTTTATACAGGATGGTTTTAAACCATGTATTACCCATAATATGATATTTGGCTCCTACTACGATGAAATGGAGGTTATTGGTATTAGAAAAGAGTGGCCGAAGTTAAAGTTTATGTGCCTGATTTTTTTCAACAAGTTATACCATGCCATAATTTTTTTTTATCTTTATTTATTTATAGGACTTTTATCTGATGATATGTCAATCTTATTGTAACAAAACAACATCAACTAAGTACAAACTAAACTTAACTTTTAACTTAATAGGTAGTGTGTTTATGAGATTATGTGTAATGGCATCTATAAGTAAACTAACTTGTGACTTACGTTCATATACATATTAGATTTGAATTAATGCAAAAAAAAAGATAGCAATCTCTTTCTTATGCTATTACCTAATAGTAACAGTTTCAAACATATTCTGTGATGTTTGAAACAATGATAATTTTTTTTTTGTTTTATTTTTTTAAAAAGAATATTAGCAACCGAAATTACTAATATTCCCGTTAACCCCTCCAACTAAGCTAAATTGCTTGTGTTAGGAGTGGGTTCACGTCGGTAGTGTAATGGCCAGGATTCGAACCCGGGACCTCTCGATCCTAAGGCCGACTCCTTAACCACTAAGCTACTTTTTAACAACTATAGGTATATTATTTGCTGTCCTTAATTTTATAGCTACAAGATTTTTTATATTTAATTACAAAATCTGGATATAAATATATTTATGAAAGTTTCACCAGTAGTATTTTTTTTAATTATTACTACTAGTGAAAGAAAAAAATAGCTTATAGCAGTCGTGATGGATAAAATGAAACCAGTCTAAAACATCTGTCCCGACCTTTGCATCTGACAGTATATGAGTGGAATCGAAAAATTTAACTCATTCTGTATATTCGTGAAATAGTTATAACGGATTTGTAGTCAGGATTAGGGCTGTGAAGCGGAAAATGTATTTGTATTATCAAATTGTTTTAGAGTTAAAAGTGCTATTGTTGTTATATTTGTTGCACTAGATAAAAAATGGGTATAAACAACATTACTTGGCCTATTTATGGTACTTACTATTACATGTCAATAAACGTAATGAAATTGTTTTTTAATTGAGTTTTGTGCTCAATAGAAGAATAAATTTGAAGCTCACATTAATATAGCATGCTAAAATAAATTTTCTGTATTACCTAACTAGTAAAAACCTAATTTTATAGTTGAATGGAAGTCCATCAGGTGAGACATGTGCTTGTCTGTCCCATAAGTGATATAAAAAATTGTTTAAACAACATGGAAACAGTAGGCCAGAGCCTTGCAACATTGGGAGTCGTCAATGTGAACTGCAATAGGCTAATTGTTTGAGCCACGATTACCGGATTCGTAGTTTATACGACAGCCCCTTTAGATAAGTGGCAATTCGTTGCTCGGCGTACGATGGAATAGAATGCCAAATGTATGGGATTTGACGTATATGACAGGCGTCAAAGAATGTCAAGAACGTCAAATCCCATACATTTTTCATTCTATTCCATCATACGCCGAGCAACGAATTGCCACTTGTCTAGGGGGGCAAAAACCGCTAAAAATAGTTTTAGGTATTTCATTTACCATTGTGTTCAACATTTCAACCTAATCACTCGCACAAAACCCCATATGTCCTCCATTTAATACAACGAACACCAATTTTAATAACAATACGAGGATGGACTACACAATGCTCACCGCCCGGGTTTGTTCGCTCCGATGGTTTTCAATCCCATCGAGCCGTTTTACCCCTATTCGCTTTCAAACCGGGATGGCGGTAGGAAATGAAAAGATTTCTTGGTTATTTTTTCTTTCGGATGAAGATTAGCTGTGTAGACAGTGTTCGAAGATCAGGTACCTATTTAGGGATGTTAATGATTATCTATCTTGGTTTTAATGTAATATAAGTAATGTATGTACACACGGCGTCAGACCTCGGTTTACAGGCCACACCAACATAAAGGAAGTGTGCGTGACAGCAATACTATTAATACATTGCTTAAAGATGTGTGTCATAACAAGTAAACCAATCAGGGCCTTTGATGCACTCACACAATTGCTATTTTACTTACATAAAATGCACCAAGGTTATAATATCATATTCTAAACTAATTTTATGAAATGTATGCAGCATTTTGTTTCTATAACTAATAGGGGTTATCAAATTTAGTCACTATACTATCTGTTCTCATAGTCGAGATGGATAAGAATGCTAGTAAGTAAGTTTGGACCTCACCGTTGTCGCCGGTCGTTGGTTCGGAACTTAACAACGGAATTCTCTTTTTGTCATTCGTGCATCTTTATGTCAGTCAATTTAATAGACATAACATTTTATTTTATGTTCCAATATCTTTTTAGAAGTTTATAATAATTATACTTATGTGTTTTTTATATTTTTTATTAAAGATCAAATATTTTTATCTGATACTTAATTATACCCATACTTAAGAAAAATATCATGCTTATAATAGTAAATATATTATTGCATTGCAACAATAAGTTAATTATTTTATTTTCCTTTCATTTTATCCATTAAGAATAAATAGTATCATCAAGGAAATATACAAAAAATATATTAAATTATATTATATATATGAATTTTATACACTTAGTTTCCTGTAAATAAACTAGACCAATCGGACTTCAATATATTGAGGAACAAAAAGTGCACCTCGCTCGAGGACCGAACCCGGTATTGATTCTATTGGTTCAGCTGCATATTTAAACCATTCGGCTATATCTACTTATTCGTTTTTCGCTAAATATGCTATTATAACTTGGTGCAGTGGCTATCATCAATATATTTCATGTAAGTAAAATAGCGAATGTGTGAGTGCGTCAAGGGCCCTGATTGGTTTACTTGTTATGACACACATCTTTAAGCAATGTATTAATAGTATTGCTGTCACGCACACTTTCTTTATGTTGGTGTGGCCTGTAAACCGAGGTCTGGCGCCGTGTGTACGTATGTATAAGTACCTACCCACATAAATCTGTATTGAAATTACTTGAATATTTTGGGACATGTTGTTCAGGGCTATAGCTTTAAATATTTACATCATATACATATAACTTCTCACGCCTGTAAGTCCCCGAAGGGGTAGGCAGATGTATATTGACACCCACATTTCGCCTACTATGATTTTCGGTCCCACGTAATAGGGGGCGAACCTATTACCGTCAAGAGGGTACTTTGTCATGAGCTGTAGGTTCACTGTTACATGGAACAGCCCTCCCTTAGTCGCCTTTTACGATACCTACAAGGTGACCCTGTTGTACTCCACTGGGAATCAGCCCCTCTAGACAAGTGGCAATTCGTTGCTCGGCGTATGATGGAATATAATGCCAAATGTATGGGATTTGACGTATATGACAGGCGTCAACGAATGTCAAAAACGTCAAATCCTATACATTTGTCATTCTTTTCCATCATACGCCGAGCAACGAATTGCCACTTGTCTAGGGGGGCAGCACGGCGTAGAATTCAAAGATTTTTGAAAACTCACAAAAATAAACCACAGTTAAAACTGTGCTCTTAGAAAGTACTTAAATAGGCATTTCCTTTATAATAATTTATTACAGGCAGCTTGTCCAAACGCACCCCTTAAAAAGGAATGACCCCAGTTTTGCCGATGACATGCCTAAAAGGATAAATATCATGATGACCAACTACGAATGATAGGATACATTATTAGTAGATGACCAATAAGATTTTTTCGAAGTCTTCTATGAGAATACATCTAAAGCTATTTCCCTGTAGCTCTGCCTGCTTTGAATATTAATAGTCGTAAAAAATCTTCTTTAAAGTTAGTTCAAGTACTACAAGCACTGTGTTTATTATTTACTAGCTGTTGCCCGCGGCACCGCCCGCGGGGATATCGGTTATCGGGACCAAACGTAGCATATATTTTGTGTTATTCTGATGTTTATGCTATATTATTCTAAAGTTTCATTAAAATCCATTCAGTAGTTTTACGTGAAGAGTAGCAACTAACAAACATCCATCCATACTTACAAACTTTTGCGTTTATAATAATTAGGTTTAGAATTCTGTAGATAGTTCAAGTTAGATTCTCAACTTACGGCGTGGCTAAGGAAAATAGGCGTTCATTTTCCAAACAATAATTTATAAAAAAAAACCCATCGAATTGAGAACCTCCTCCTTTTTGAAGTCGGTTAAAAATACTAGTCTCTCGAAGTGTGGCACGTACGGCTGCTACGGCTGCTACGCGGCTGCTACGCAGGAGGTGCGGGTTCGATCCCCGCTCAGTGTAAATATTTGTATGCATGAATATGGATATTTGCATATTTAGTCTGGGTGTTTTCTATGTATAATATGTATGTATTTACAAAAAAAAATGTAGGTATCTAAAGTATGTTTATCCGCATTCTAGAACCTATTACACAAGCTAGTTAAGCTATGCTTACTTTGGGTCTAGATAGCGTTGTGAAGAATGTCCTACAATATTTATTTATTTATTTAAACTTTAGTATAATTTAGTGTGTGCGAGCACGGTATACGCAGATATTTGTGAAGCGACTGCCATTTGACCTCCACAACTCATTGGCGATGTTGAAGTATCGTAGTTAGACCAGTTGTTGAACTTTTCAAGAATGCCATAGATGTTCGTACGGCAACCGGGACCGACGGCTGAACGTTCTCTCCAGGGCACGACCAAACCAAAGCAAATAATCATATTTATGCATACAAGTATTTACACTGAGCGGGGATCGAACCCGCGCCTCCTGCGTTCACTACCGCTACGCAACAGAGGCAAACTTTATACGTGTAAAATGGGGTGAATAGGGATAAAATGGTTGTTAGATTTTTTTAAATAATTTTCTCTTTTCTCCCGAATTCCAAGTATCTAACCAGATATTATTGATAACTCTGCTCATTATTACATTGAACTAATCCATAATTTCACTAAAATAACTACAGAATTCAGCTGACCATTTTATCCCTATTCACCCATTGATCCCTATTCACCCCATAGTACCGGTACCTATTTAGCATAAAATAGTAAATAATTTAAAACGATATAACGGTAGTTTTATGCTAACATAAGGATATAAAATATTTTAAACCGGGCACGTGTCGCGTCGGAAACGGCCTGCCCTTACGAAGGGCTGTCTATTACATGCTTGTATCGGGCTTTATAATCTAACTGGCTATGACCCTCGACTTCGGCCGTGGACTACAACCAACCTAATACCTAAGCAGTTACATTCGTATAAATTTTCTTTCTATATAGCTTAGGTGGCAGATAAGCACACGGCTCACCCAATGGAAAGCGGTTACCGTGGCCTATGGACGTATGCAACACCAGGGGCGTTACACTCGCGCTGCTTATCCCGTAAGAACCTTCTAATACCCATCTTGAAAAGCCCCATGATGTAAAATTAAACCTAAAACTAAAAAAACTAAAAACTTTACTAACCAAAATTAATTTCTGTATGTGTATTTCTATGCACACATTTTAGGTCTAAGATATATATCCCGAGCAATACTTAGATGATATTCACGATATTGAAGTTACCTTGTTTTGTTTGTACTTACATAGAATAAGTAATACAAGCGCTCCATATTTATTTCAATGAAAACTTGCAATTTCAAATCGTTATGCATTTTATCATTATTTATATTTATCTATTAATAGTCTTGTAGATTTTAAAATGCAAAATGGACAGTATTATGCAAAAGGTCATGAATAAAATTCTTAAAGAAAAACATCTTAGAAAAAGTTACTCACATAAAAATTTAAAACTTGTAAAATAAATTGTAAAAGTAGGGTACTTCGGGCCCCTTTTCAACATTGGAATGGCAAAGCCATTGTCATTTAAATTTGCCCGCACATCCCGACATGCTATAGAAAATTTAAATAATAATCATGGTAGATACTTATTTGGTATGTGTTAGGTATTTTGGTTTTATGTCAATACTAACTTTTGCCCGCGGCTCCGCCCGCGTGGATGTCGGTTATCGCGACCAAACATAGCCTATGTCCTTTCTCAAGGTCTAATCTACGCCTATACCAAATTTCATCAAAATCGGTTCAGTGGTATAGGCGTGAAAGCGTAACAGACAGACAGACAGACAGAGTTACTTTCGCATTAATAATATTAGTATGGAATATGGATATGGATTAATGGTAAATATTAAAAAAAAATAGATAAGGCAGAAACATAGTCCAATCAATTAAATCCATAATGTTGGTATTTTTAAATGAGTTCAGAATTACGATTAAAAAAATAAAGCTTTTCAATTGGATTATTTAAGAAATTCAAATGAAACGTTATTATAACTATGAGAGTAACGTCAAACTACGAGTATGTATCAAATTATAATTGAGTTCAATTGTAATTTAGTACATAATTTGACGTTACTTACTAATATTTGAGAATTTGATCTTCGAAATGTTTGATATTATGTTGAAATCAAATAATTTTTAACGGATTCTATCGCGATATATTTGTTATTATTAACTTTCTTTCTTTAACTCTTCTCAATCTCAATCAATCAATCAAATCTACTTTCAATGAGTGGGATTCGCCTAAACTTCAGGCAGTATCATATTCAGATATGTTTCAAAGCATCTTTAAACTGTAGTTAAAGTTAACTTAGACGTTAGTTTTACCTATGTAGGCGTTTGTATTCAACAATAATTGTTAAGAATACGTAATAATTACATCAGTTATTGAATAATTTAATAACATATTAAATAAAACAGTAAATTTAATAGGCTACCATTCAAAAAAGTACGATAAACACACTTAACAAAGTAAAAAAAATACATTTGAAGAATAAAGCCACTTAATAAACTACATCATAATCGTCAACGATACTGTATTCAAAAGTTTTTATCGCCATATTAATATTTATGGCACTTTAAAACACAATAAAAGGACAAAATGCACCCCTTCGTGTAACGCAAGGGCGCAATTCAAAATATGTATTTTGTATCACTATGACTGATATGACACTTTGAAGGCGTTGCGAATTATTATAGTTTATATTTACAAACTTATATTTGCACCTATTAAAATAGTTCTCACCTTTATTTCTAAGGCGATACAGTTCAATTTCGATATGTAGTTATTTTTTTGCCAGAAATATTGATATGGTTGATCTGTATTATATCTTATTGTGTTTTTAACACTTCGCCCCCACTGCAGTGGGGTGTAACCGGGGGTAGTTTGCACCCTCGTTGATTAGCGTCCTTATCTATGGGGGATTTTGAATGGCATTATTCAGCACTAATCCATCATGAGTAACAAAATTGTACAAGTGCTACGAGAAGTAACCACTAACGAGAATGATGGGCAATAGCCAGTTTAAATTCTGTAAGATGGAACGGTTGATAAAATAAGGTGAACTCACCAACAAATTATATCCAACTTGTAATAATAGATACGTTACCGTCCCTTCAAAGTTTAGACTACGATAACTATATAACTAGACATACTGCTAGACATTTTTATCCATTACTGCGACGCTAATTACATGAACGTGTCATTGTATACTATTTATGAGCTTCCTATATCTGATATAAATGCATTAATATTATGGGTACCTGGACGTAGAAAGGTGTGAGCATATGTATGTAATATGAAGCATATTGGGTTGAAAAAGAAGTCATATTGTTTACTTGCTATACAATTTGAAACAATTTTTTATTTTAGTACTCTTCCACATCTTAAAATGTGTATTGATACCTACGACTCTATATAGTTTAAGTATACAACAAAGTTATGAAATGTATTCTTTAACTGTGAAAAGTTGTTCATAATGTAATAACTTTGCACAATTAAAAAATCTATTTTCAGAATGTCTATGATACCATTATTCATTAATTTATTTTAAAATATTAAACTGCTTGATGCCTTCGAGCATTACACCATCCATTCATCCAATAATATTTCGTATGTTTATTTAACATCTTAAACTGTTAGTTAATGAACTGCAGCTATGTTTAAGCTTGTTTCGCAACATGTTCATCTCAACACGCAACTACGAGCTCAAATACTGTTAGATTACGTACCTATGTTGAGTCATGTCAACAAACAAACTACTAATAGAGAAATGAGATGACAGCGGATTACAGTTATTAAAATTGAGAGATATATTAATATTTGTGTAGTGTTTTATTCTTATCAAGTGTTATTAAATTTAAATTAGAAAATATTTTGTCGTTTGACCTGTGGCAAAGGTTATGCGCGATTACGGTGTTCTTGTTTCGATTCTTCGGTTGGGCAAGATTGTCTTCTAAGTTTTTCTGATTAAATATGAATTATGTGTGTCGTCAAAGTAGGTATGAAATTTACAACATGTATAAGTAAATAGATTGTAATAAAAATACCTAACTTACGCCCAGTTTCCAATAATGTCAAATCAACTAATCGGCTGTCAAATCTCTTGTCAAGTAGCAATTGGGTTGCTAGAATCATGGTTAAATAGTTTAATTTGATTATTGTGTCGGTTAAAATAGCCGATTAACCAACACGATGATCAAATTATAATATTTAACCATGCTTTTAGCAACCCAATTGATACTTGAAAAAAAAAATTAACAGCCGATTAGTTAATTTGACATTGATCAGCCTTTCGGAAACTGGGCGTAGTCACATGATATCATGGTAAGTTGAAACAACCCTGTTGTGTTGCTGAAAAGTAACCCAAAGAATAAAAAAACATAAATATATACGTATTACCTACACTCTCAAGTCTCACCTGTAAATTCCTGAAGGGGTAGGCAGAGGTGTAAGCACTATATGTGCAAACACTATAACACCCACAATTCGCAAACTATGATTTCGGTTCCATGTAATAGGGGGTGAGCCTATTGCCATAAGGCGGGCACTTTTTCGTGGGATAATATGTTTACTGTCCTATGGAGAACAGCGCAAAAAAATCGTTTTTGCTGGGGTATAATAAATTATTAACATAATAATATGCTTGATTAAGTTTACATTTTTAAATTGTCATTTACGTTGAAATAAATAAAATTATAGAACGCATTTTTTTCAAACCCCATACTTTTCCAAATACATTCTTAATCACCACCAAGGGTAAATCTTCGTGATAATCACCAATAACACTATTGTGAAAGTAGGATCATTAACCGCAATATTTTCCGAAGCACTGCTAAATTGCATTCGGATATATCCGCGACATTAGTTCAGCCGGAAGCGGCGGCGGATGCGGCGCCCATCTATTGTGCCGTGACGTAGCTTCCGTCTCTGAACTGCATGACGTCGCCTGTTGGATATAGCTGTGTCTATATCACTATGTGCTATTGTTTTATGTTCGCAAAAATCTGGAAAAATTTTAGTCTATTTTCTAAGAAGGTGGCTGTAATTTCACATTTTCGGTGTTTGAAAACTTATTTAGGGAAATTGAAGATTTGATTAGTTATTAAAACTTTTTAGGATGTATTCCTCAAATTTCGTTCACATTATTTTCAGTTACATAAGTTATTAATTTACTAGAAGTATGATGAACCACAACTTGTACCTACTTTTATAAGTAAATGTTTAATCTTTGAAATCATGACTTATACCTACTAAAGATTTCGTCCACTAAAATAATACTGAAAAATAGTAAAAATCATTTCTTTATAAAAGTATTTTTTAATCAGCTAAATTAAAATTATATCGTAGCTTAGAAACAAGTTACATTGAGGGATACGTCTGTCTGTTTATTCTTTAAAATAACACCATGGAATTTTGACACATTTTGTATTATATACATAGGATAGGAATGCCACTTAATATAGCTTTGCAGTTATTTCATTCCTGTAAGTAGGTACTACAAAAAGCTTTAAAAATACACTTGAGTATTTAGCACCCTATTGTAATGTAACTGAATGATTCAAAATCATACTTCATTTAGAAACAACCACAATATACTATAACTATTCTCCTTGACAATAAGAACTCATTCGCCACGGGCCACGGTCATCGTAAAACTTAACTACAAATGCGAAATTGTAAAAACCGCGAATTTGCTACGCACCGACCGTATTCGTACCCAGACGAACAAGTGCAACAATAACCTCATTACGTACTATTATATATTCTTTATTTCAATAGCGTTAAGGTTGAGAATAAATTAGAAAATCTCTTGATTTTATACAGTGTATGAATTTAAAAATAATAATACGTCATCGTTGGGTCCCTCTGTCTTTTGGGAGCAGCGTAGCGAGAGGCACGTTACGGTCGTATGTTGATTTTGATGGGTAGGTGGTTGCGTACATTGTTAAATACGGCACGAGAAATAAGTACTTTATGGGTATTGAAATCTGGATGAAAAATAAATATTCTAATTATTTAGAATATTTCGTTTCATAGGGGAACCCCGCTCAGTGCAAATATTATATTTGCATTGGTCTGGTCGTGGCTCGGAGAGCACGTTAAGCCGTTGGCCCCGGTTGCCAACATGCTGCCATAGGCAGTCGTTAGGGGTAGTTGTAGCCCTAAAAAGTCCAACAACAACGGTCTAGCTGCAATGCTTCGATATGGCCTAATGTCACAATTGGGTTGTGGAGGTCAGATGGCAGTCGCTTCACGGAAAATATCGAAGTCCAGCTAAATGCGCAGTTAAGTCTGGTAAAGCGGACCCCAGACTCCGAGGTGAAAGCTTCGGATGCGAAGAAGAAGTGTGTGAAAATTATAAATAAATATTTACTACAGTTAAAATTATTTAAGAGATACGATTTGACGTTTAAGTCTAGGGTTGGAGTGTCTCAAATCAATTGTCAGAATAATCGATTCAGGTAACAAAAGATTAATCGCAACGTTGCCCGAATGTAACTTTTGTAACATTGTAATTTGTAAATAAATAAAACTATTCGTCATAACTACCCCACCGCGCTATATAATTATCCGACAGGATTTTCATACCATAAAAAAACCTTACTTTTTCCTCGATATGTAACTTTTTAAGCTATGTTGTTTACATTTACATTAGGCTATCTGGCCCTGGCAACACTGATTCATCATTTAATATATCTAGTACTAGCTGACCCGGCGAACTTCGTACCGCCATATTTTCCGCCCGCGTGGTAGTGGTAGCCTATATGTTAATCCAGGGTATAACCTATATACATACCAAATTTCAACCAAATCGGTCCAGCCGTTTATGCGTGAAAGAGTAACAAACATCCACACATTCATTCTCACAAACTTTCACATTTATAATATTAGTAGGATTGATATTAGGATTAGTACCTCTATGTGAGGCTTAATGAAAACATGGGTATCATTATTATACCTCCTTATTTCTTGAATAATCTAGTAAGATACTATATTTTTAAATTCATATACCTACTTACAATAAAAAACATATATTTAAAAATATAAAATACAATGCCCCACCGGTACCTATAGGGTACAGGGACCACGCCTCACAATACGTGCCGTGTCGAAGAATACCGCCTTCTGCATCAAGGTGCTCAATACGGATGTTTAAATATATTTTTTTTATGTTTGTACGGTCATAGCTCCGTCTTGCGTAGACGGATTTGCAAAATTCTTTTTTTGTTCGGCAGTACAGTATTTCGAAATGGTCTCATCTAAATTTCGTAAAGATCTGATGATGGGTTTCAGAGATTAGACCAAGGAACTCTTAAAAAATACCAGGAAATCAGCCGCGATTGAACATCACGCCTGAATCCTTTGAGGGGGTTCGACACCGCATAGGAAGAGATGGGGTGACCCAAGTTCTACTCTGCCGGGAACCACGCGGCTCCTACCGGGAACCACGCGGCTCAGTAAAAATTTAAACATAAAAATGCCTTGCCTTGCCTTGGCCTCAGATGCAATTAGGAAAATACATCTCCATGCGAATGATGATGATGATAGGCAAAATAATCTAAGAGGTGCATTTTCACAATCAATCTAATATAATCTAGTATTGTTGTCTCTAGTATGCGATATGGTAAAAGTAAAATCTAAACAATATTTTGATTTGTATTACTTAGAAGAAACATGAGAGGGTAAAAAGAATTACGAAATATTACAAAAGTTACATTCTGGCAACGCCGACCATAAACGTAACGAGTTGACATAAACTCCATACGATTAAAATGTAACAACCATAGAGAACACAGCCGCAACACTCAAATGAAAAAATAAGAACTATATGACGTAGCTGTCACACGAGATTTCGAAAAATGAAGAATCACGTCTTATTTTAAATTATTTGTTGCAATTCTTAAAATATTTGTAGTAATTTAAAGTGAAATATGTCACACCATATTTTTTATACTTACTATTATAAGTTATTACGTATTTAGAAATGGTTTAACTTAATTTATAACAGTTTCATGTATCCTTTCAATAGTGCCTAGTTACCTTCCATGAATCCAGAGAGCTGTCAAATCGTATCTTTTAAATAATTTCAAGTGTAGGCGGCCTCTGAACGGTCAATTATATTGCGCAATATTGCAAATTGTACAATATAATTGACCGTTTAGGGTTAATATTGAAGATTGCGCAATGATTGATCGAAAGTTTGAGCGAGTTTAATTTTTATTGCTCAATATTTTTCCATTGCATCGTGTTGGGTCAGTATAGCGCAATATTTTTCATTTTCGTGAGTGTATTTCTGCCTTTTCTTGTACCAATCTTTCGACCAGCGACGTGTTCGTGTTCTTTTCGTTTCACCACAAGCAACAACACTACAGCTGCAGCTAAATTTCGTTCGGACATGCTGATTCGCACGGTGCACACGGGATCAATACTATTCTCAGACTGAACACGAAAACATTATTTCGTATTATTGTGCAATAAAATTGCTCGTTTGGATTCAGAGCGCCTTTCAATCTTATTGTACAATAAAAAGTATTGTACAATGTTATTGTAGGTCTAGGCGCCGCCTTAGGCAATATTATTTTACTGAAAATCTCTATTTCAATTTTAGCTCCCTATTCACGAAGAAACAAAAGCCGTCATACAATGGAGACGGTGAACAAAACCCAATGGCTACATTCACGCGTGAATTTAAATCTCGCCCCGGGTGTTAGGACTCGGTGATTTGTGGTTATTTACCTCGGTTGTTAAGTTTCCATTTTCGTCAACAACTCGTGCGGAAGCCGCGACGATTTCGATACGAAATTTCGTTTTTAATTTTCCAGAATAGGCACGCGAATGTATTGTGTGTGCCTAAATAATAGATGCGTATTACACACGTTGGTGAATCCGAATTTGTGGCATTGTTCGAAATTTAATATTTCACTTTTTAATATTTTTACTTCAGTGGACGCATTGTTAATTTGAACATGAAAAGCACTTTATGTATTTTGTTTTATATAAACGCCCGTACATTTTGGAAAGGGTAGTTAGAAATGTAATAACACAGATATTTCAGTTATCGGTTCCACTTGTTAAGTAGAAGGTAAGTCTATTGACGTCGATTTTTTAGATTCCAGGCTCTTACTGAGATTTCATAGCGTGACTAAAGACTAAGCTAATCTTTTTTTTTTAAAGTCACTCTGAAACCTAATTTATTTTATTTATTTCACGCGATCTCTATAAAAAAAATTAAAATACTAAAATGGTCCTTCAATCAACAATTTACATTCCATATTTCAAAATTCTATTACCCTAAACCTTATTAATTTTAACCCCTTAAAATTCAAATTCAAGTAGGTAATCTAATCAAGAAAATCGTGAAATTCGAAGCAAGAAAATCTGTTGAATTTACCCTCGGCGAGGCAAAAACCCTTTTGTCCAAACAAGGCGGGTGGCTCGAGCAAATGTCACCAAGTGAAAGGCTGTGACATCCTCATTGGAAATTCAGTTGGTGCCCGCGCTTGGGTTACGCACTAGGGTAAAAAAACGATGCGACTTTTAGAGACTTTTTAGGAAGGAATAACTGTAAATACGTAGAGGGCAGTTGCCTAAGTTGTACCGGCTCGTAATTTGTACCACTTCAATATCTAACAACACTAAAAATTAGTGCTACCAATATTACGCAATTGCCGTCAACTGGAGGTAGATGTGTGACATTGCAGATTGTCTTAATTGCAATCCTGTATTTTTTTTATTTAATTTATAGTATTGGTGGAGTAGTGATCGATATTCAATCGATATCGATCGATACTCGACTAATATTATCTGTATTCTATTCACTCAGTGGACCTAGCACCTTGTCTATGGTTGCGTGCGAGCAAATCTGCAAGCGTCATGTCATCATGGCGGTTGCAGTTGATTGTATTTGCCAAATTAGTACGTATTAAAATCAAAACCCAAAGGCTATTACGGCCTAATCGTGTAATTTTGGGCCGGAAGTGGGTTCCACCACCGAACCAGCTATAAAAACTGGGGGACGAGCCACTCCGAGCTCATTATCTGCTGGCTTCGGTTACAACTACCTTCGGTTAAGATACTGTCCGTCCCGGGTGAGAATACTATATTTTTTTCATATTGTGTGCTAATTTCTTTTATTTTAAGGTGGTGCATTTGGAAACATGAGAATGACGAATGACGTGGTTCCCATCTTTTCCATCAGAAGTTATTCCTATAACTCTCGCGATTACTATCACAATATTTTACCACGAAGACACGTCGTACTCATGTCGCCATTGCAAAGCTCTTCCAGGTACATCTTGTCTTTTTACGTGAGCAAGATGTGCCATATTTCAATTTAATCCATTCGATAAAATATCGTATATGGAATATTTTCATACTCGTCGCGCCTATGTGCGATGGGTAAACTTCATTGGGGCGTCTGCTTTTTACGCGAGCGGCCCGAACATTTTTATTTTATTTTAATTATTCGATTAGAATAATTTGCAAGGCTTATTTTTCTTAGGCTGTTTTATTTTCCTTCTGCGTCAAAAGGACAGTGACCTGCCGACCAGGGGGTCATCGACCTCCTGATCTTTTACCATCTACCTACCTACCCTATTCGGTGTAACTTATTTTCTGTGCATCTGTTCTTCTGCTTGCAATATTTTGGGTGTGGCTTTTACTGTAATGACCTTTTGCACTAAGTGCCTGGGAGAAGCTTGACCACCTGCTTTGGGCCTTACCTGCCACGCCCGCACTAGCAGTATGTCATGTAACATACTGATTGCTTCTGCACTATATTTTCCAGCACGAGGACCCGAGGCAGCAGTTAGCGTGGCATCTACCTTCGCCGTTGAACGAGCCACGCGACGGTTCGTGTCGGCGCGGCACGTACTCCAGCGGCGAAGCTAAGTGCCTTGCTGCCCTACATCATCGGGTCGTTCTCATCGCCTATAAATTCAGTGCTGGTCTTAATTAATATTAACTCACTCCCTGAGATTCTTCTTATTAATTATAATTGTAATAACCAACTTCCTGGATTACAAATTGGAAATCTTTTTTAGCATCTTTCATTTAGTCTCCAATTTATTTTTAAACTCTCTATTTCAACAAGTATCTAATTTCAAACTCTCCAAATTTAAACACATCGTTTCAGATGTAGTAAACAAAAATCATTATTACGGCGTTCTGATATTATTTTAGAGCTGTTTACCGAAAGGTTTCTTGTGGCAACGGTAGGTACCCCGCAGCTATTATATATGTTTTTAGAAAGTACGCACATTAGTTATAATGTAATTTATGATAATATAATTTAAGGTTTTAATGACCCTTGAAATGCTAAACATAAAATTATGTTCTTGAAAAAGCCTTACCCTATAGCTATAAATACGAGTAAATAAGCGGACCCCAGACTACGAGGTGAATGCCTCAGATTCGACTGAGATTATTTTTACAAAGACAATGATAATGATGAATGTAAGGCCCGTGAATAAGTGGCTCTCATAAATGTATACATTAACCATATTTAAAACGTATTGGCTCATAATATTTATAAATGAAAAAAAAACATGAAAATATTCAAAGCATTAACTTATAAAATATTACTTTTAGTGTATGGATATGTGCGCTCAATGTGTGTGACTTCAATACCCGGGAGAGCCAAAGTATTATAACTTAGTTATCATTATGTCGAATTATGTGGAACCAAAAACATAGATGGTTACATATAGACGTTACTACACCTGCGTTTTATTCCTCGGGAATATACCTATAGCCGTGATATATAAAATATATAAATAATGCCTTTTCCTGATGCGGTTAAAAGACCTAGTGCGTACACAAGTTAAATTTGCATAGCGCGTCCCAAGGAGCTGGCAGACTTTAAATCCAGTAAATTTACTAAATCTAGGCTTGAACTGATTCAATGCTGGTCCCAGACGACAGTCACTGCCAAAGATTAAGTCTCTTTAGTGAAGATTTTTGCGGTAGAAATGCTTTTTTTCTTTTTTTAGAACTTTATTCAGAACAATATTAAGAATAGTAACAATACTGGTGATCGTTTTAGTGGCCAAGTAGACCAAAAAAAGCCCGCGGAGTTTCTTGCCGGAGTCTTCTCAGGCCGGGGTCGCGTTTCGAAATTTACTAAAGACTAGCTTAGCAAATGAACTACCGCGGTGGTCCATTTGCTAAGCTAGTCTTTAGTAAATATATATATTTTTTTGTTAATTTTGACGTTTTGTAAGTGCCGTTTTGATGGTCTATACAGATTAAATTATTTTTGACTTTGGCTTTGACTAGCAGGAACTTCAGAATGCTTGCTTATATAATTCTGTCTCCTTTACCCACATGAATAAGGAAATTAAAAGTTTAAATTATGGACCATGTGTCTTTTTATATAACATAATAATATAACTTTGGGACCTGTCCCCTGGTGATACCATAAAGGTACAGTCTCAAATTAGAGCATTACCACCACTATAATGCTACAATGAAGGCCCTCAGCTTGACGGCTTCATCAGACGCATTTTCGCCTCGTTTAAATGACCTAGTACTGTAGGAAGTAGGAAACACATGCACTGGTAAAGAATTCCAAAAAATTATGATGTGGCAAAGAAAAGAAAAGTCCTGCTTGGTTCTATAACACGTTTGGTAGAGTTACACTTCAGTATTGACAACCTATAAGATGGTTAAATGGATTCTGGAAAATTTTGAAGCATCGCGGATATCGACCTTAAGATCAAAATTAAGGAACCGCGTTCAAATCCTGGCCATCGTACTACTGACGACCTGAACCCGCTCCTAAAGGTTGATTTACATCAGACGAGCGAATGCTCATTCTAACCCATGTACGTTCAATTCTATTGTAAACAGTGACAGAACATTCGTTCGTTGTTCTTTCTTATGTAAACGCTGAAAAAAGTTTCGTTTGTTTACACGAAAATATTAAGAAATGCTCTTGTTCTAGAGCTAGCTCTATGGTCGTTTAGTCTAAATCCACCTTCACACAAACAATTTAGTTTAACTGGAGGAAATAGGCTGAATACTAATAAATTTCGATTACTAATATCCTTTAGAAAAGATTAGCGTAATGTGAGTTTAAAATCCATCTTAAAACTATTACGAAGTCTATGCCATTCCCGTGTTGTTCTTTGTAATCCTTTCAGCACTTTACCTGAATATTTGCTCCGTGCAGCAGCAGGCAAATTGATTTCAAGATTCGATTTGTGTTTGACGAAACCACTCTATCAATATTGTTCTGTTAAAATGTTTTAGTTTTGTTTTGATGTAAAGTTTGTAACATAGCTAGTTTTGATATACTTTGTTACTCTGTTTTATCGAAAAAATGTATCTTCAGTTGTTCTTTTTGCTTGTGTATATTCACTATATAGACATCATTACAACCCTTTTATTTTAATTTTGAACCTGGCGTCGATGTCGTTACATAGACGTCAGGACCAAACTTATAGTCAACGGATCATCTATCTTTAACCATACTGCTACTCTCGTCTCTTGACGGACTTGCATCGATGGATTAACAAAGAAATGACCCTTCTCATATTGGTCAAATAGACGTACTACGGGTTACAGTACCGTGCTACGAGTTAAATTGCCGTGCTACGGACTACAGTGCCGTGCTACGGGTTACAGTGCCACACTACGGGTTAAAGTGGCATTCTACGGGTTACAGTGCCGTGCTACAGGGGCTGATGATATTTTTGACGCAGATGGCAAAAACTTCTGCTCTCATATTTTTACCACCCACGTCAAAAATTTCGTAAGTGGTGAAAAGTAATAAATAACTATCTTTAATAAATCCTACGTGAATTTAAACATTGAGAAGAAAAAAGCACTTCAATGCTTTTGAAATATCACGTACAAAACAAAATTAATTTGGTATTTTTCATACTATAAAATACATCATACTTTACATTCACCAATTGTCAAATGTATACGCCAAAACCACCTTTATGATGAAGCATATAAGGTAGAATATGCATTGTGAAAATAGAAGATGTTATGTCACATACAGGAGGTTGCATCGTTGGTTAGAGTCACGAAGAGACTCTCGTATCAAAGGCTTTTTGTTTTTAAATAACAAAGAAATGTTTGTAACGTATGTGTTTTCTTTCTGAATTTTAATTTTTCATTCGTTTGTTTTATTATGTCTGTCTGTGCTTTGAACTTGGTAGTCATTAATTTTTGATGGGGAACTTGTAAAGTGTATAAATTATTATGTTATGCCTTTGTCTGTTTTGAACAAAATGTTACTACATTTTTTTTGGTTTGGTATATCTAAAGGTAGGTAAACATCTTGTCTTTAACACAAATAAAATAAATTATTGCTTAAACTAGTAGTTAGTTCGATTTTGGTTTTTAATCGCGTTTTATTTTTGAACAAAAAATGTGTTAAACTGAGTTTTTAAATAAAAAAGATAAAAGAACACATCAAGTTTGTTTACCTTTAGTACCTAACCAAATAAAGTATAAGTAGAATAATAAATGTTCCTAACAGATCAACTAAAAGGTTGATTCGTTGGGAACAAAAAATAGTTGATTCGTTTCAGTTGATCGCTTTAATTGATCGGAGTGGAAAACCTGGTAAAATTCTGTGACCAAATAGGAGGTTATTGTTATAGATTTCTTTAGATTTTTTTCATTTTGACAATACTTTACTTCTGAAGTTCATTTATGAAGTTAGATGACTCAAATGTTTTGGTTATGTAGCCGTACGACCTCCACGTTTCGACCTTATCTAATAAATATGAACCTTTTAATCTCATTGCACAGTTTAAACCCTCAAACTTAGTTTTCCTATACTTTATCGTTTATTCGACCCTCAAAACATCGTGTTACATTCTACCTCATTTATACATCTCAGTACGACAAGTAGGTATTTGCTTTCAAGTTAATAGATTCAATTAGTACCCATCCCCTTCTATTTCTATCATACATACAAATCTTCATACAATAATTACACTCAACAATACACCAAAAAGCCACCATGCGCCTCAGGGACAATCAGACGACAAACGAGATCAAAATAAAAATCAAATTAACTAGACGCAGTTATTGCATAAAGGGCGACTAAGGGGACGGCCGGCTGATCCCGCACCTTATTGCGTTACCGAGGGTAGGCAGCTACTAATTATAATCGCCTGTATGACTGTATTCTGTGTTTACTGTACGGACTTATTTGTTAAGACTCTTTAAATAGGGTTGTGTTGTATTTTGATGGTGAGGTAAAAACTTTTAATCATAGTGATAGCTTGTCTGTCTGTCTTGTTTTTGAAAAATAAATTTAAATCGCTGTTATTGGGTTGAATGGATCCCATTAAAGTCTTAGAGGGTTCAGCCACTCTCACCTGAAAGCTCGTACACCTACTGATTGCCAGATGAGGCTGTGGTGTAAGCTTTGCTTTTGGGGTAAGAAGATCAGACGGTAGTCCCTACTATCGTGTCTTTTTTATACCATTTAGGTGGCAGAGAAGTACCTACACGGCCCGGGAAGTGGTTCCAGGGTAATACCACGGTCTCTATCATAGTCGTAATACCATGAGTCCTGCGTATTATATAGATGCAAGCACTACTAACGCCATCTAGAGAAATAAAAGGGAACAAACCATAACTCCCGTAGGAAATATTAATTTCGGTATACACTTGCGCTGTATATCTGCAAAGGGTTGGTAGAGACATATTAACACTCACATTTCGTCAAAAAATGTCGTAGAAGTAATTTTCCTTTTGGCTTATTACCTCTGTAGGTGTAGCGATGGTGTCTGAGACTGTTCTACTTGAATCCCCGAGTTTGATTTCCAGATTTGGAAAAAATACCTAGTTGTAATGAACCATCTCGTAACCAATTATTTTCGAGGAAAGCTTTATATATGACATAACATAATAATATGTTAATCATACATGCGAATATATTTCAGTTCCATTTCTGGTCTGACGAAGCAGAAAGAGTTAATATGTTACGCAAAATAATGAACATAAGGGTTAGTTGACAAGCTGTCGTGATGGTCTCTGCCTACCGCGGAGCAAAAAGAGCATGAGTATATTATACGGATAATGACAGTATTATTACAGAGAAAAATAATCCGGTTGATGGCAATACGCTCGCTACTTATTACGTGGCCTCTACAGTTTTTTTACAGGGTCGACAGCACAAGTTAACGCCCCATAAATTACACTCGTGACCACTTGTCATCAGCTAGACCGTGTGCTTGTCTGTCACCTAAGTGGCATAAAGAAACAACACCTGGCAATACAAATCAAATTTTCCTTTGCATCTTTTAGAGATGAAGCATTGTATTATGAGGGTCTAATATTGACTATAGAAATATTACCCAAACAAATAAGATGCAGGGCATTTGGTTTTTTATTAATTTCCAAAGTCAATTATCATTGGAAATGAACCCCCACCCCCCACAGTGCAGCGGTTCACTATCAAAAATGTAACGAAGTTGGGAGTCGCGGACCACAACACAATTGTATTACCGAAAACGCATTGTGGTCCCATTGAAATATAATGAATTTATACAGAAATTTGATGGTTTATGGGCAGACTGTAGGTACATGGAGGTGCAAATACTAGAATAGATAGCGTCAATGATTTTATTTTAACTTTACTATTTACATAAATGATTGTTTTAAAAAGCATCTGATGAAGCCGTCAAGCTGATTGCCACCATTATAACATGGTATATGTAATGGTGGCCCTCTTTCTTAAGTCTTTGTCTTAGCTTACCATCAGGTGTGTTTGTGTATGTGTATATTACACAAAATTAAATGTATATCGTGTATGATATTATTACAGTTATGTACAGTATAGTTCATTTTCTAGTACAGCCTATGTGGTGCAGCGGTAGAACGTTCACCTGCTACGTAAGGGGCGCGGATTCGATTACCGCTCAGGGTAATATTCTTATGCATGAAGATGAATATTTGCATTGGTGTTTCTATGTATACTATGTTATGTATACAAACAAAATGTACCTATCTAAGTATGTTTAGCCGAATTTTCGAATCCATAACACAAGCTAGTTAACCTACGCTTACTTTGGGTCTAGATAGCGCTGTATAGAATGTCCTACAATATTTATTTATTATTTATTTTGTTAGTAGACAAGAACAGCGCTTCCAGTATTAACACAGATGCGGTCCACTCCGCAGTGGGTGGCGAGGGGAGGTAAAGACAATGTGGAACTAGTTGTAGTAATCAGTTTAGCGAACAATTTGCGTCTCTAGCGATGCGTGGTATATGCCAGCGTAATCTGGCCCTCTCTGCCCCACGGCCCACGGCCCCCTTCCATAGCATCGTATTGTTTTTAAACTGGCTTGTACGATTGATTTTTGCAATAGCATTTGCAGTGTTGAAAGGTTTTCTGTGTTGTTGCACACTTTTGGTTGTTATGTTGAGTTTGATAGGGTTAAATGCTTAACAATAAAAAAAATAGAATGAATGATGATTCACGTAAGTATAGACGGCAAAGAGATAAGTATACATACTGATATACAACTTTATATGAAAGATTTGATCTTTATGATTAACCTTATTGATTGATGCCATAGAAGCACAGACTTTTTCAGATTTTAGTCGGTTCGATTACCGAGTGTGATAAGCAAGTTTCTGCAATCTTCAAATGCAGATCTTTTACAAGCGCTTTTTACAAATAACGGAATTTTTCATTTGATTAAAATTTGCTATCTCTAGTATTTAGAGTACTTTTCCTTAAGCAAAGGTTAAAGTGTACATCATAGGAAGTGTATAATCTGAAAAAGGAATCATTGGCAGCCGAAGGGAAAAAATTACGCTCTATGTCATACTGTGTATTTATTTGCAAGTAGAATTCCCAGAGATGCTTGGCAAAGCGATAACTGACAAGTGCAAATAGCTAAACGTACATACGTTCTTTTTTGCTTGCTTGGATAATAAAAAAATACATATCATAAAAAAAACATTGTATTATGTCATAAGGACCCATCAACTCCAAATCCCTAACTACAATAAATCCCGTGTTCACCCAATTCACACAAAAAGCAACAATTAAACAACAATTTCTCAAATAAGCAGTAAAACTGGTATAATTCTATAACGAACGAGCGCCCGTCACCGACAGTGGCGCAACAGTCGCGCCGCACGTGGCGCCACGTGTCGCGGATCAACGCGATTGGTCACAAGCATGCGCCCGCGCACGCACTGAGACGTCTCAATCGGGATTTGTTCTGTAATGAGGTATGACAACGCTTAGTTAATGTTACTGACAGTTATTGTTGAAGATAAATAGATTCTTCTTTTGTGAAGTTTCTGTTATTAATGCTAGATCAAGTAATTAATGCTACTGCAGTAATGATTAAAAAACCGTTGCGGGTTATCTGGACGTTTCGGTAGCTTTTCACTTTCAGTAGGTACTGTTTTATCCCTCTCTGAAAAGGTGGGAGGAACTGAATTCCAAATATCGAGTTGCGAGTCCGATAGGTAGGCTCACCGAGAGTAAGCTATAACTCGAAAGGGCCCGGGCACCACAAAAAACTAAAAAGTACTTACTGACTTTGCGGCAATCCACCGTGAGCTCCAGTAAGCTATAACTCGAAAGGGCACCACAAAAAACTAAAAAGTACCCAGTTTATTGACTTTGCGCCAATCCACCGTGAGCTCCAGTAAGCTATAACTCGAAAGGGCACCACAAAAAACTAAAAAGTACCCAGTTTATTGACTTTGCGCAAATCCACCGTGAGCTTCAGTAAGCTATAACTCGAAAGGGCACCACAAAAAACTAAAATGTACCCAGTTTACTGACTTTGCGCCAATCCACCGTGAGCTCCAGCAAGCTATAACTCGAAAGGGCACCACAAAAACTAAAAAGTACCCAGTTTACTGACTTTGCGCCCATCCACCAGTCCTCGTAGCATCGTATCATTCGATCAATTATATTGATGAGTTGTTTTGTACATTTGTCAGGTGTTCCTGAGACATCCTAGCATTTCCTTAACGTCAAGGAGGTGACAGCACGTCAAGTAAGAAATGTAGACTTTTTTACCGAAGAGACCCAACCCCGAGAGTAGGTAAAGGTTGCACTAAAGCTTCATCCGCTGAACCACATCAACTATATCGAGGCTGAACTTACAATTCATATTTAATTTATTCAATAAAAAAAACATCTAGAATGACTCGCGACAATGATTTCATTATACGTGTGAAATATCAAATAATATCGGCACGCGACTTTTAATGGGTATGTTTATATGTGTATTAACGGACAAAGGACATAAAAAACCCTGCGACTGCGAGTGGGTGACATTGATATCATAATCAAAATATGAAATAATATTTCTGGGGGTCGATTGTACCCTTGAGAGGGATTAGTTGTCACCCTGCTATTATTTTGTTTGTTTTTAATGATATTTTATGAAATTGATAGTGTGACTCTGTTGAGGGATTACAAATGTATTTTTTAAACTGTTTACTTAGTAATAAAGTCGTTTGTGAATAATGATATGGTAGGTTCGTATACCGTGGATTTTTAAGTGTGTACCTAATCTTTGAATTATAATAATTTTATAATTCATGTTCTTAGACCCATTCATAGCGCCATTTAGATTTAAATTAGGTTTAACTTGTATTATGGATTCTAGAAAACGAATAAACATACATAAACACATCTTATTTGTTAATACATATTAAATGCAAGTAGACATATTCATTCATGCATACAAATAGGTATTAGTACTGAGTAGCAATATAACTCGCGACCTATTAGCAATCAAAAGATCCACTTATCACATCACACATTCAAATTATATGACAGAGTGGCTTTCTTGTTATTTTTTTACTTATCTATAATACTGAAATACCTTTATCACATTCCCCTTTCACACAATCGCAATTTCATTCCAACAAAATCATCTCAATCCGAACGTCACAACCAGACTTAAAGCGTCTCAACTATTCCCAGCCCAACTTCGCACAATAGTGCACCAATAGTACCCCTTAGTACCCATTGTGCGGGCGTCCACACCAGGCCACTCGGTTCGCACGAAAATATCCGATAAAAAACGAACAACGCCACGTGCCGACGCATTATTCGATAACCGTCGGAGGCGGTATTAGAAATTGGTTGTAACCCTAATTTCTATAATGATAAAAAGACCCAATCTCAACTGTATGGCTTATGTAATAAGGTTTAAATTTGAATGTTGATGATTAAAAAGAATATAGAAACAATGTTAATGGATTTTAAGCGTTTTTGATAGCTGTTTTAAGGTTGAATTTCGTTTGTATTGTTCCAAACATCTTTATTACAGGGTTGTCAGAAGATTTCTCTATTTATTGGTGGGAAAGGCCGCGTGTCAGATCTAACACCAGTTTTAATATTTTGAGTCGCGTGCCAGCCACGCTTTGGGCTTTGGTAAAAAACTGGACGTACGTAATTCGCGTTTTATTGTCGCATTCTTCTCGTTAAATGTTATTGCGATTCTTTTGTCGTTATTGCGATATTTTTTGTCGCACTGTAGTTTTTTATGCGGTTGAACGGTGGCCTGTTATGTCATTAGTCGCAAATTGGCTGGTTCCGAATGGCGGTTAAATTTTAACTAGTTTCATAGATGAGTAAGTTTAAAATCGTAATCAGCTATTGTGTGTACATTTGCGCCTGTATAGCCCCCTGAGGGAGTGAATAGAAGTGTATTGACTCCATGGTTTTTGATGCCGATATTTTATATTAGACAGAAAGTACCTACCTAATAATCATTTTCACTGGAAAATTGCCAATTTTCCTGCAGGCCTACCTATTTGGGAATTGAAACAGTTATTTACGATTGCTAAAGAATACAGGGTTCAACCATGTGACCATGGATAAAAATTAAAGATTTTAGTTGCATGAGCAAAACGATGAGGCAGTGAAGATATTTAGTGTTTTATAATTTGTATTAAGTGGTTTGAGAGTAGTACATAGAATAATATCTACCTATTTTTATAGATATAATTTAACTTTTGTTAAAGCTATTCGTATGAATCAGAAATAAAAGCTACATAATTATTGGGCATACTGTCTACTACTGAATAGAAAGTAGCGCCACAGCGTGCAATAGCAGAACCAAAAAGGCAGGCCGTTGAAGAGATCTTTTTCAAGGGCTTAATGAACATAGTTACAATGAATGTTGGACAAGTGCAATAGTCTATTTTATGTATGTTAGGTGTTCCACGTCTATTGGTTCATCTAAATCTAAAGTCTTAGATGCAAATTCCGATACTGCGAAATCGTCCTTAGTCTTAATATTTGGAGGGTTATAAACTGAATTGCGTTTATTCTATTAAATAAATATACAATATATACAATTGTAAATAAGCTAAAATAATTAGATAGGTAACAGTCAAACCTTTAGAAATTATAAATTATTTTGTCCTTCACAAAAACTCAACAAAACGATACGTTCACCGCCATCTATAGCTTTACAAACGCAACATATGTCTAACAAATTAAAAGAACATTACAAATTGATTGTTATTTTAAAATATCTTGTTCAAAATAGTAATTATTAATGGTAGTATTAAGTAGGCTATAATAAATTATAATCAGTTATAATCAAAGTAAGGAAGGAAAAAATAAATTTTGGAAAATTTGTAAGAGAATAACACTCTATTTGACACTGCCGGTTCCTTATTATCTCGGATTGGATAGGATAGGATGGTACTTAAAATTACATAAATATTTGCAACTTAGTTACTCATATAGGACAGATAGTTTAACTACCTACTCGTGATAAATAAGATTTATTTTATAATTTCTATTTTATTGCAACCATGTACCTACCTAGGTACCTAATTTGCCACCCTCACCTTATTAGGTACTTATTAGGTACCTAATAAGGTAAGGTAAGCTACAAAATAATTTTCAATTTCAATTCTGTAGACTAAAATTAAAAACAATTTAAATTAAAATTATAACAGAGGTTACAATAATACAGTTTCAAGACCCCTACTGCCATCTATCGCCATTTCACCACACCATACGAAGCTTTGTCCTCCAAAGGGCTTATTTCCGTCCACGTGCCGATAACAATGCGAGACGACAACGATATTGAACCGATATAATACACGTCATAGCTACGTCATAATATCCCGGGGATTATTTACATTGACGACAGGAAATTGCCTTTTTTAGCTCCAGTAAATTGTGTTGCCATTATTATTGATATTATTTTGTTGTTGGCAATATAGAGATAAAGGAATTTTCGAACAATATGTTATACCTACCTACTCGTATTATGCTTAGGAAAAATCCTTAACTAATGATTAAGTATATAGATAATTTTCAACGTTTTTTCTACCACTTTATTTAAGCAACTGGTACGGCTAGGCCCCTGCTAGTGGGTTGTAGGACGTTATTTTTTTTTTTTTTTTTTTTTTTTTTTAAACTGACGCCTCCGACTCGATGTTGGAGCCTATACTCGCTAGTTTTTTATCTAACTAGGCTTCTACTTTAAAAACCCTCGCAGGGTTCAATTTTATAATTTTATAATATATACAATTTTGATCTCGCTTTCATTCTGGCCTCTTTGTCATTCCAGTTCTCGCATTTATTCCTCTCGCACTTTCTTTCCATACCTTTCATACTTTAAGGATAACAATGGGGATGGGGGGTTTCTCATTTTTTGCGTCTTTTTTATTTAATTCTTTAACAGGAATTACAAACAAAATCTTAATATCTAACTTTTGTGACAATTTATACATTACTATCCTATTTACACTTAATATCTATACTAGTTCTTATGGTTCTAAATTTATGCTTAGCCTATGTTACACAGCTCATAATATATCCTTTCCTGAATTATTATTTACATTATTTATGTCTCCCCTTAGGTATTTTTACAAATATCTGGGCGAGATATTTAAGTGCTATTCCTTTTATTAACAACGTAGGACGTTATTAGACCGGGGTCATTACTCGCGCCGACATGATAAGGTATTAGAAATCATACGTGAGGCTGTAAGTTTGGCGGTAGCTAGAGCGAAAAAAGGATTAACTACAAACCAAAGAAATGACATTTAGTACGAGAAAATTAGGATTTGACACAGGAATAATTCCTAGTAGCAATTTTCTTTCGGAATTCATAGAGGTAGGTTACTGGCAGTCTAAATTTCGATTTGCGTGGTATTCGGTTCGTTGCGTTCTCCGCCATCTTTAATTTAAGGGTACATTTTGGTTTACTAAATAAGTCGTTTATTTTTAATTTTACACGAAAAATTATTACTACAAAGTTGTTTAGAATTAAATTTTCTACAATTTTGCTGTTCATAATTTTTTCCTAGGATCGATATTTTTTTATTTATACCCCAAAAAGTGGTAAATTTTTGTTCTTTTTTTGACTTAAGAAAAATGCCTAGTAGCAATTTTCTTTCGGAATTCATTAAGGGAGGCTACTAGCAGTCTAGATTTGGTTTTGCGTGGTATTCGGTTAGTTGCGTTATCGGCCATCTTGAATTTAAGGGTAAATTTTTGTTTGCCGAATAAGTCGTTTAGTTTTATTTTTACACGAAAAATATTTAAGTACTACAATGTTGTTAAGAATTAAATTTACTAGTTTCACGGTAGTAAATTTAATTCTTAACAATAATTCGTCTATTTTTAGTTTTACACTAAAAATGGTAATTTAAAATTTGTTTAGAATTAAATTTCAAAAAGAAAAAAAGATGTTTTATCACCATTATTCGTGTAAAACTAAAAATAGACGACTTATTCAGTAACTAAAATTTCACCCTTCAATTCAAAATGGTGAAGAATGCAATGAAGAAGACTGCCAGTGACCTGCTTCAACTAATTTCTAAACTAAAACACAAACAAACAAAAACTAAAAAAAATCGAATACAATTTCACCACCTTATTGGGGTATACATCGAAAAATATAGATCCTAGCGAAAAATTATGAATACTAAAAGGTAGGAAATTTAATTCTTAATACCGTTGTAGTAACTGTTTTTCGTGTAAAAATAAAACTAAAAGACTTATTCGGTAAACAAAAATTTACCCTTAAATTCAAGATGGCCGATAACGCAACAAACCGAATACCACGCAAAACAAAATGTAGACTGCTAGGGACTTTCCTTAATGATTTCCGAAAGAAAATTGCTACTAGGAATTTTTCATAAGTCAAAAAAGTCAAACAAAGATTTACCACTTTTTGGGGTATAAATTAAAAAATATCGATCCTAGAAAAAAATTAAGAGAGTTAGATTGCAGAAAATTTAATTCTAAACAACTTTGTAGTAACAATTTTTTGTGTAAAATTAGAACTAAACGATTTATTCAGTAAACAAAAATGTATCCTTAAATTCAAGATCACGGAGAACGCAACGAACCGAATACCACGCAAATCGAAACTTAGACTACCAGTGACCTCCCTCAACGAATTCAGAAAGAAAATTGCTACTAGGAATTTTTTCTAGGTTTGCCCCTTAATTGAGCTAAATCGGTTGTACTAATTATGTTTGTAAAGGAAGGCTGCTCAAAGAAATCATCTCAAAAGCCATATTCAATTTTAATAACTGCCGTTGACTGGACAGTACTCGTAGACACGTATGAGAAGCACTATAAAATACCGGAGGATATCTGTGCCTCATCATCCAGACCCGATATATTCCTTTTTTCACGATCGCATAGGCGTGCAGTGCTTGTAGAACTCACAGTACCGTGGGAAACTAATATACCTAAAGACCACGCTATAAAGACAAACAAATACTTTGACTTGACTAACGAGTTAACCAAAAACGGCTACGTGGTTAAACTCTACGCCGTAGAAGTAGGAGCAAGGGGAATTCCAGCTAAATCCCTGTACAACTTACTTAAAGACCTCGGATTGCCAAGAGCTTCAGTAAGCTCTTTACTAAATTGAATATCAAAAGCGGCATTGATAGGATCTTACCAAATTTGGATAGGTAGGGGGGGGGGGGGGGAACACTACTGACGGTGGAGGTGAGCGCTGATGCATCACAAGGTGGCCCCCCTAAACCTACATCTGGGTCGCAAGTCCCAGTCGCCGTCACGGTGTTCCTCTCTGTATCACGCTATGGACCCGGCGACCGCACGGTGAATCCATGGAGTGCTGAGAATCGGATCTCTGTCCTACTCCTAACCTCTGTGGGGTTCAATGATAGCCTTTTATATTATGGTGACTTACAACAGAACAGGTGGGAATTAGAAGAGTATAATTACCCAATAGTACACTTTAAAATTAATATTTTTTGCGACACTTAGGCCCTGCGCAGACGGCACACTTTTTGTGCGATCGAGTCTGCGGCGCACAAAAAGTCTGCATGGCGCGCAAAAAGGCGGTCGCGGATTTTTCACAGACTCAACGCACACGACGTACATCTTCGATCATTTTGTCGGCAGAGCTGTAGGGACGTAGACGCTATAAAAATCGTGCAGAGATCGCGAAGTATTATTTTGTACATGAAGTACAGAAAAAGAAGAAGAAATAGAGAATTTTGGGTACATCCTATACTTTCGGAAAGATTACTGAAGGGACAGTTCCATACTAAACATTCAATTCTGAAACAACATCCGGCAAATTTTTTCAAATTTTATAAAATGTCTGTTAATACATTTGATGAGTTGCTATTTATTTTGTGACCTTGAATTAACATAGTTACATCGACCTCTGGCGCCATGATAATAGATCGCGTGCGTTACGTCCACCCCTAGCAAATGCAGATTGCCGACTAAAGTGTGCGCCGTCTGCGTTAGCGCGCGTTGAAGCAAACGTTCAATTTTTTTCACACACTTTTTGTGCGGAGCGGCGCGCCGCGGCGCGGTGCGGTCTGCCCGAATTACACGGATTATTTGTGCGCCGGACTTTTTGCGCGTCGTGTGCGTTACTGCTTATAATTGCATAGGTTCTATTTTCACAGACTAAAAAGTGCGTCACGGATAGTCTGTCGTCTGCGCAGGGCCTTACAGAAAAATATGCATCGAAGATATTGACTCTTGAATTTATGTTATTTTAGGTTAGGTTAGGTTCCTGTTCCTACGCATGCCTTGCGGATATTTAAAAAAATACCTGTATCTTGACATTTTGGGAATTTTACATTCTGGACTGGAAGGGTATTACATAGCTCCAGTGTTTATTTTTTTTGAAATAAGAATAAGAATAAGCTAGCACCTCTGCCTACCCCTTCGGGGATAAAGGCGTGAGTTTATGTTATGTTATGTAAGAACTTCAATAAAGAAGCCATCGTTGTTATGGAAAACTAATACCATCAAACTGTGACGCGATTGTTTGCAGCTACAAATCAATAAAAAGCATTTCAGTTCAAGTAAAAATATATTAAACATAACCTATTTTCACTTAAAACTAAATCAAAACTTCATTCTTGTTCCATGCAAACAAACAAACAAATAAAAAATAAATAAAGTAAACTTTACAAATAAATAAAATAAACTTCAGTTAGAATTGTTTTGAAACAAACTACCTACTACATTTTCGTTGAGCTGTATTCAGCTCATCAGTGTGAGACAGGAAGCATATCGTTCAAATGTATAGTTCGTTCAGTCTGAATCAGACAGCGGGATACTCTCCTGAAAAATAAAATAACATTTATCATTAAAAGGTAAACGACGCAGAACATATTATCATTCGCAAAATAACACGGTGAAAAAGAAAATTCTATTTGCGAAACGTCATATTCGCATCAAGTCCCATTCTCAAAACGTTTCATACTCAAAAGATCACATTCTTAAAACGTCCCATTAACAAAATATCCCAAAGCAAACTGTGCCATAAGTACCTACCTATACAAAACGTCCCACTCGCAAAACGTCCCACTCGCAAAACGTCCCATTCGAGAAATGTCCCAAGACACCAATGTCCAAAGTGCTGGATATAGATATAACCGGGATTATTGCTATATTAGTGTGATGATGTGATGAATGTTGTCTATTGAAACTGGTAGAGAGCTAGGTATGTCCAACAAGGAACTGCTAACTTATAATGTATTGCGATTCACAATTTTAGAAGGAATATCTTTAATTTTGACCAAGTGGATCAAATGCGAAGTGGACCAAATGCGACAAAACGATGTACGAGTAGGTGAGGTGCATTAATAAGATAGTTCGTACCTCAAATTCTCCAATAAATATATCTGAATCATCGGATGGTGGTGCCTGGTCAATATTCTCCACTGCAGTTATTTGAGGACCTGGAGAAACAGTTGTTTTTAGTATGACAATATTTTCTTATTAGATTGCTAGCTGATGCCCGCGGCTACGCCGTTTCCGTGACCCAACCGTGGAACTTTTGGAACACATGAAAGAAAAATTATCCGATCGGTCGAGCCGTTCACATGTTTTGCGCTCAGCATCATCCATTTTTAGGGTTCCGTACCTCAAAATGAAAAACGAAACGAAAAGTTCTTTTTCTTATGAATACGTGGAGGTATCAATTTAAAATTCATACCACATACTCAGGTCTATAACGTTTGAAACTGTGCGAAAATCCAACTTCTAGTCTGCATTGACTTAGAAGTTGGATTTTCGCACAGTTCAAACAAAAAAAAAATTCAAAATATTGCGGTTTATGTAGGTTCAGTTTCGAAACCCTGGGTGCGCGAGTCCAACTCGGTTTTTCATTAAGTTGAACAGATTAGATGCAGTGAGAGTTGGTGGCCACCACAGCAGAGAGTTGTGACGTAGTATCATCAATAGCAGTTATGATGGTATTAAAAGATTACCTAAAGGCATGCAGTCCATAGGTTCAAACAGGTCCATCGAGATAAGGTCCAGAGGAGGAGAAGGTGGCGGTGGCGGCAAAGTACACGTCGAAGATATTCTTGGACCTGTGGCGGTGCGAACATATTAGACACATTCTGGATTATCCCACGAACTCCATAGCGGGTTCGGACAGCCTCTGTAGTGTGGTGGTATAAATTCAACTGCTACACAGGAGACGTGGGTTTGATTCCCGCTCAGTGCAAATATTTTTATGCATGAATGTCTATTTGCATTGCTCTAAAGTCCAAAAACGGATCTAATTACAGAAGTTCGATATCACCATTTGGGTTGTGGAGGTCAGATGGCAATCATCTCACGGAAAATAACGAAGCGACGCGGTTGGATTGAGAGAGGCGGACCCTAGACTCCGAGGTAAGGTTTACAGACGCAGTAAGAGTTAACGCAAGGATGATGAGTGGGTTCAGGAAAGTAAAAAAGATTCTTAATATTAATTCTAAAAGACAGCCTCCGTGGCGTAGCGGTAGTGAACGCGGCTGCTACGCATGAGGCGCGGGTTCGATCCCCGCTCAGTGCAAATATTTGTGTGCATGAAATATGGGTATTTGCATTGGTCTGGTTGTGCATCGTAGAGCACGTTAAGCCGTCGGTCCCAGAAATGAAATGAAATGAAATGAAAATTTATTCGTAAGAGAGAGAGTTGCCATAAGAACATCTATGGCAGTCGTTACGGGTATTTGGAGCCCTAAAAAGTCCAAAAACAACGGTCTAACTGCAAAGCTTCGATATCGCCTAATGTTACCATTGGGTTGTGGAGGTCAGATGGTAATCGCTTCACGGAAAATATCGAGGTCTAGCCAAATCCGTAGTTAAGACTGGTAAAGCGGAAAGCTGGTAAAGCTTTGGATGCGACTGGGAATTAACGCTAGGATGAAGAAGAATAGTAATTCTAAAATATCAGACTTACAATTGTTCAACAACCAGTAACATGACCACTTCTAAGCAATATTACATAGCTGGTAGACTCTACGGTTGTCTTTTTGTGTGAACTTTCCGGTTTTTTTTAAATTTCAGATTTCAACTTCGCACCCAGTATGGCGACATCGGAGTAGACCTTATTACGAGCACAAAGAAGCCTATAATGACAGGTAGTGGCGGTGAAACCACAAACTGAGGATCAAGCCTGATGTCTGTCAGCTGCACCAGGTCTGCTGAAGTCTAGTCTACCAAGGACACCAACCACCAAGGCCTAATCCCCTAGACCCTCTTTTTTCCTCCAGAAATTTCTAACAGATCGTCCTCCCTCCCACTGACTAGCGAGGGCCGTTACGTCAGACTTGAACTGATTAAAATCGCATGCCGTCTTAGGTGTTATAATGTGCCAGGGTGTGAGTTAGGAGGTCCAGTCTATAACGAAATTCTTTAATGAATCAGTTCGTTTTACTCACCAGAACGTAATCCATCTCCGAAGCCGCCGCAAGTGTCCAGCTGCTGCGATTCAGGCCGAAGTAAAGAATTCGATGGGCCGGGCTGTGATTCCATCCCTGCCCGACATGATTCCACGTTCACCTCACCTACTTCAAAATCAAGAGTTTACAACAGTAATAAAACTTTTCAGCCAAAGGGTTAAGTATATGCCCATCCTTCCTTACACCCAAACGAGTAATGCTGTTACTGACTAGGAAAAAAATTCCCAACGAGTCACAGGTGTTACTGGATGTACAGTAAGAAGATATAGCCCGGAGAAGAGAAGAGACAATCGACTAAGAAACGCCCTCTTAATGTATGGTGATCTTATGGCATTTCACTCCAGTTAATCCAGGGCTATCTCCGGTTTCGAGATAGTCCCCTCGAGTGGGAATAATAATATCGCACCGCTGCTCCGGCCTACTTCTGCTAGGGTGTCATTAGGGTTCAGACTTAAAAATTGCCATCGATTTCCTGGTTCAAGGCAATTCTCAACCGCGTACGGAGTCAGGAAACCAGCCCGACAGGTAATAACTTTGCAACTTCACCTTTTGCCTGCTGATAAATACCGAAGTTAAGAACCCGATGGACTAATAAAATTTTCCTTCATTATTTAACAAGTACTTATGTCTTAGTATCGTTTCATAAGATACCAGGACTTACCATCAGCAGACAAAGCAGTATGATAAGCGTGGTGCGGCTCTTCGACAGTCAGGTGCAGTCTACCTCCAGGTTGGATCCTGGGCACCACTGTGGCAACTATTGGCACTCTGATCTGAACTGCACCATTCGGCTCCATACTAGGTTCTATTACTCCTACCTGAGAAAAAATGGGGTTTGAAGTTAGGATATACGCGACCCTAATCCCATATAGTTACTTCCCAAGTTTTCCTTTTACACTCATGAATACTTTCGTAAAAGTTATCTTCAATTGGTCATTATGATATTGGTCATTTCAGCACTATGGAGATTTCCACACTATGGTCATTTTAGCACCTTGGTCATTTCTCCCCGAAAGGCTCATGGATATGCTATCGACATACTCCCAATGTTTCCATTGTTCAGACGATGTCTCTATTTGGATTTTAGAAAATATACATATAGAAACAAAGACAGGTAGGTATATGAAGTACTGGTGGGTGGTGGGTTTATTATACCTGAGAAGTAGAATCTTCGGTTTCAGTTTTCATCACAATTTTGCCTCCAACTCTAAAGTCTTCAGCTGTCACAGGAACCAACATCTGGAATAATATGTATATTATTGCGTTGTGTTCGAGAAAAATACTACCTCAATCTCGAGACTACATCTTTAAAAATATTTCACAAATTTTGTACCTACCATAACTTCAATTTTTATATTTTGCAAAATAACCATTTCATTATATTACAGGTGTGAGTAGGATCTCCAGAAGTCTGCAGCAGCCCTTGAGGGTTTTACAGAATAGACAACGCGCAGAATAGCCTTTGGAGTAGCAAGTTTTCATGCTTGTAAAGATATCAAACAGGTCACGGTCACCGTTTGCCGTGTACTATATCATGAATACTCGTATGTACTTACTATATTATATTGAACTTGATAAAGAAGTACAAAACTACTCTCAATCCTCCGTATTTTATTTTACTTGGTTTTTACGGAATAAATTCTGCACCAGAACTCCTTCTGACAATTAACAGATCCTAGTCTGGTCTTAACTGTAGACCAGAAAATTTTGAAGAAGCCAAAAATGCCACGGTAACCACTTTCTGTCAGGTGGGCCGTTTGCTTGTCTGCCACCTAAATGGTATTAGTAAGGTATATTATTAACACCAACCTGTTTTCCACCAGGCAGTTTCGTATCAACTACCTTCACCAGCACAGGAGATCCATTGTCAGGCTTCAGCAAAGCAAAAGGGGTCTGTCTCATCGCCAAAGCAACTCCCATATGGAAGGTCTTGATGGGGTCCACGATAACTCCGCTGCTCATAGAAACCCATGGACCCTCGTTCCAAATGTCTCCAGATTCGTAGTGCTTTGGGATTTCCCAAGGAGCTGGTTTCGGAGCCCAAGTTGATGATGGACCTTCTACGGATGGTAGGTATGGACCGACTGATGAAGATACTTCACAGTGTTCTGATTGAGTTCTGAAAGAGAACGAAGTATTAATGGTTAAAAAGTAAAAGGTAACAGAATGTTGACGAAAAATGGAGATATCGCTTCAATAAGTAGTTAGTAGTAGATAGTACTTTTTTTTTGCAGCAGCGACCCTACAGACACCACTTCGTCCCAGTGGGTGATTAAGTCAGATTTGAACTGACTTAAGCAGCACGTAGCCTAGGGTCTCTTAAGCCACAGAGTGTAAAGTAGCTAAATAATAAATTTCACTCGCACCTCAGCTACATGTCTTTTTATTTTATGCAAGAAAACTTCCTCGGGCTTCACTTAACTGGAGCCAACGATAAGGTGAATATTTTGGTCTCGAACCGACTAAAACCGCATGGTGTTCAGTCACATAGATAACCTTGAGGAGTTGTTGTGGATTAAAAGCCGTCCCCTATGGAAAATGGCAGAGAAGATAAAACTCACCTGCTAGAATCAGGCGGCGGTTCTGTTGCCGGACGTGTGACTTTCCTACCCCTGGTGGCTGTGGGACTTGAGTCGTCAGGGTGGGCCTGTCCAAGACACTGATGTTGTAAACATTCTTTAATTTATTAATATTCACAAACACCACAAAAGCTTAGAGTCTAATAAACAAACATTATTAAACAGAACTGGTTATTCCACAACTACATCAGTTCACCCTGACCGTGATAAAATACAACCGTACATACATACATTATACTCACGCCTGTAAATTTCCGAAGGGGTAAGCAGGGGTGTATTAACACCCACATTTCGCCAACTGATTTTCGGACCCACGTAATAGGGGGCGAGGCTATTGCTGTCAAGCGGACACTTTGTCAGGGGCTGTATTTTAAATGTCGAAGTCGAATGGAGAACAGCTCTATCCCTTAGTCGCCTTCTACGACACCCACAGAAAGAGATGGGGTGGCCCTATATTCTTTTTCACCGGAACCAACACGGTAACAATATTATATTAAGTAGTAATTCAACATATCAAGTAAAGTATGCCATTCCTGTCCATTTTTTCCTGAAAGTTCTCAGTTAAATCTGATGGTTTCATGAATGCATAATGATATTAAGGATAGCTGGATTCGGATTAATCACCAAGATTTTCAACGGCCATGCCAATATCACCTGCATTCGACCGTCTGACCCTGGCGCAAGCTTTCCTCTCCAGGGTTTGGGGTAGTGGCTGCCGTGAAGATAAACCCATCAGGAGGAGCGCGGACCCCGAATTCCAAAGAGTAGTTTTGGATATAACTTATAAGAAGTGCATTTAGAAGGTTCCTACAGAGTCGGCAGCGCGAGTCACCCCTGATGTTGCACACGTCCATAGACCACAGTAAACACACTAACCACTTTCCATCAGGTGGATCGTCTGCCACCTAAGTGGTATAAAGAAGCTGGGACTGACATTCGGACGACGTTCAGTCATCATTCGACAGCATTACGTATCCAAGATCTCATACATCAAAAGACGCATGTTTAGTGCTACAATACTAATAAACGGCAATTAACTTCAAGGATATTCTCACTGACCTTGTTTTTATGGCAGACCAAATTGGATTGCTGATTGAAGCCTTTCAGGCAAATGTTGCAGCGATAAGGGCGCTCGTTGGTATGTGTGAAGAGGTGGTTCCGGAGATTGCCTGCAGAGGACATTTTAAGAGTGTTATTCATTTTCTCCTGTTCTATTCTGAACAACGGACGAGGCTTTGGCGCAGGTTTTCCTTCCAGAGTTGGGAGACCAGACAGCAGTCCCTCCCGGAAAAGTCAATTTACCAATCCAAAATAATTAGCGAACCTTGGACTGGGAAAATTGCTATAAAGATTGATGATGGTGGTAGGTCCGCTTACCAGTCTAACTGCGGATTTGACTGGACTTCTGTATTTAACGTGAAGCGACTACCTTCTGACATCCACAACCCAATAGCGATATATTATTAGCCTTCCATTGTTATTGACATTATTTTAATTTAATTTTATTATTACTTCAGACTCTCTAGGTTTCGAAGTAGGAGCTCTGGATACAACCGAAGCTGGTGCTTGGATGATGATGATGATGATGTTGTTGCTGAGTAGGTACCGGTAAGTAATAATATAACAACTGAAGTAATGTTAGCTAAAGAAATAATGAAGTTAACCCCTAACCTTTCTGATGGAATCCTTTGGGACAGAGGTGGCATTTGTAAGGCTTCTCGAAGTTGTGCGTCTTGCGATGGGAAATCAGAGTGGACACTCGGTTGAACGTTTTGTTACAAAGCTGTAGAAAAGAAGAATAGTTACTTTTAATCATTACCGCTTCAGTTGGAACATTGGTCATCCTGAAGGAGCTAAAAATTTACAGTTCAAAGGCATACTGAAGTGTGTAATTAATAATTATGTAAGTTTCATGATGGTTCTAATGGGTTTATGTGGTCTTGTTGTTGGTTTATGTGTAGATTTTTTCGTAAAACTACGATCGTCATAATATGAAAGGGGTTTTTAAAAAAGGATGTTCAATTAATTACCGACTCAAATATTTTTACCTCCTTGACAACTCTACCCATGCAATAAATCACATTCTTATAAAGCAAAAGTAGTAATAGTAGTAATAGTTATAGCAAGAAGTCGGTTAAAAAGGGGCTAACGCTGTGATGGTAATGGATCGGGTGAAGCAATCTGTAGATAAATATTACACCATACGACTATTTAATATTATGTGTGTAGATACTAAACCTCGCAGCCATAGGGTCTTTCTGTCGAGTGTATTGCCCGGTGTTGACTCAAAGTGGACAGTTGCCTGAAGCTCTTCCCACAAGCCATGCAGTGGAAGTTCCTCTCGTCCGTGTGAGTGGGAAGGTGACGCATCAAGGTGTACTGGTGTTGGAACTCACGACTACCTGGTTACACATAAAATTGTGCCTATATTTTAAATAGGACTAACCCCACCCACATTTGAACTCCTGTAGCCTTTATTTCTTAAGGAAATCTTCACGGATACCCAACCGCAGGGTACCGTTACCCTGCGGTTGGGTATCCATGAAGATGTTTTTCAGTTATGTTTTTTTGTTTTATACTACTTAGGTGGCAGAAGAGCATTCGGCCCACCTGATGGGAAATGGCATAGGAATCGAACCGACAAAAACCGCATGCCGTATCGGGTCTCGTATGCTGGGGTGACTTAATAAGGCATGTTCCTCGCATCTTAACTGAGCCTGGGCAATCTCCTGCTTCTAGCTCTGTACCTGCACCGTGATCAGCAGTATTCATCCACAAACACACTAATCAATGACACTCTAGGATAGTCTAGAATTTCCAGGGAAAGTTACTGTTTTCAAGATAGCCGCATCGGTTAGTAATATACTAAATCCACTATTCACACAAAAACAGTACCTAAAGATAAAATAATTCTAGAGGGATGCGGAGAGCTGAAATATTGAGATAAACCTCAGTAGCTATTCTGTCGCGATGTGTATGGAGCCTCATCAAGGTCTTTGGAGCCAAGACAACCTCACCTATAAGACGATACGCCTGTTGATTGATAGATGTGGCTGTGGCGCCAGCTTTCCTCTCGGGGTTGGGAGAAAACAACGAACAGACGGCAGTCGCCCCACTTAAAAGTCGTATAAGTTAAACCAATAGATGGTGAAGGATGAAGTGGATATCAAGTTCAAAGGTGAGAGCCACCAATGCCATCGAGAGCAATGCTAAGATGATGATGATTTTTTTCATTCCTATTGTTTATTTTTTGGTTCTAGTTACTTACATATGCCGCACTCCCAAAGCTTAACCACTCGTCCGTTTCTCTTCACGTACTTCACGTAATGGAATCTGGAGCGAGGGTCCGCTTTATCCACTTTACAAGGAGCAGGACCTTTGCTACGCTTATCTGAAAAATACCACGAAAATTACTAAGGTTTCTTTGGTTGCCGTGTTCCCGGTGGAGTAGAATAGGGCTACCCCATCGCTTCCGGTGGGTATCGTAGAAGGTCAAGGTAAATAGGTATATAGTTCATGACAAAGTGTCCGCTTGACGGCAATATACTCGACCTCTATTACGTGGGATCGAAAATAATAGTTGACAAAATGTGGGTGCTCACACACCTCTACTTACACCTTCGGGCACATATTTTTTTTTTTTGGTAACATAAGTATCTACTATATGTAATTAATATGAACTTATTCTGACCTGGACCTCCATTTCCAGTAGAAGTTGAAGATACCAGTGTTTGATCTGCAAATATTTTCCTATTGAAAGTAAGTCCACCTCTGCTTGATGACTGAAAGACGGAGCTTGAAGTGTCTGCCTCCTGAAATAAGGAGAGCAAAAGAACATTTTGATTGAGCGTATGCCATCAAAACCTTCGGAGCTAGATCTTTTGCAAGTTAGTGATTGAGGCTCTGGGGCATCATCCTTAGTTGTTCCTGGTTGGATCCGAGACTTTCACTTCTGAACCCAAGGTCCGTTTACTTCTATGCTAAAGACCATGCGAAGTGAAGGACGAAAAGCGGAAAGCCGAAAGCCAGATCTTGGCCTTCAAGGTAATGGCTTCGGATGCAATCCCGAATCAAAGTCTTAATGATGATGATGATAATTCTTTTATTTGAGCAGCTAGGACAGACTTATAACATGCCCTTGGAATCACGGAAACGCTGAGATGAAATACTATTGAGCGGTCACCCATCCAAGTGCCAACCGCGTCTAGGTAGCTTAACCCATTGATTTTTTACCACATAATGAGCGCATCTGATCACGAGCTCTTCCAAAATATTACATACCTTATCAAGTAGTAAGCAACATAACCTTACTTTTAATTCGCTTTTGAGCGCAACATCCAAATCATTGCCGAACGTGGTCTGCCCGGTAGTGCCGAACCCTGGCTCGGAGACCAGGGAGACGATGCTGCCATCCTCCTCGGTCCACGCGAATCTAGAATGTTGCTGTTCCATGTGGTCGATGTAGAACCCATCGCGGAATAGAGAACGGGATACATCGAGCTGAAAATGGTAATTCGAATGGTAATCAGCCCTATGTCTCAGCCTATGTGGATCATTTTCACCCATTTCCCCTATAGAACGGTATATTATAGTATGGTATAACAACCGGCTTGACGGCCGAGGTATGGATAGGTAGGTACACCCAAATCAATGCAAACGAACATATTCGGGCATCACTATCACTTCACTATCATCACTACATATTATAAAACAAAGTCGCGGTCGCTGTCTGTCCGTCCCTATGTATGCTTAAATCTTCAAAACTACGTTATTAGATACAGTGATTCAAGAGGAAGGTTTAAATGTATAATATATGCATAATATTGCAGAGAAACACTGATAAATCGGGATCAGAATACCACGCGGGCAAAGAATATGGCGATACGAAGTTCGCCGGGTCAGCTAGTTTAAAATAAATATTTGATAATACTTACTTCGGGGATTTACATGCGTGAGTAAATGTATATAATGTATAAATATTTGCACTGTGTGGGCATCAAATCGCGCCCACAGTATAGCAGGCTGTTGTGTACAGGTCCCTACCAAAAATCTTGGAGGCACAAGCCTGAAAGTTGGTACACGTGCTAAATGAACAACGAACGAGACTCTGGCGCCGGCTTTCCTCTCGGGGTTGGGAAGTCACACGGCAGTCGCTTCATGGTTAACAGTGACAACACGCCATACTTAAAAATCTTGTAACAGAGACTTACGAGAAATGCCTTCTGAATGAATTAACCACATGGCGCGGGTTATAGTAGTGTATAAACTACTATAACCCGCGCCACGTATCTTGGACCTAAAATGTGCTCAAAACGTGCCCTATACGCGCAGTACACATTTCTTGGGTGTCTTTTGAGGATAGCACAGAATGCTACTGCGGTAGACAAACTCAAATTCACCGAGCATAGACTATTACAAGCCAATCCGCGGGCGCCAGAGCCTCGTATGTCTTACGATTTAGGTCCAAGATACGTGGCGCTCGCTGGTTATACGCTATAACTACGCGTAAAAGAAACGGGACGGCCATGAGTGTGGGATAGGTCGCCGAAGTTATGAGACAGAATGAATGTGTGTGTAAGCCAGTGACCTTAGATTGAAGAACATACTATTACGAGAAGAGAAAGGTAGTTTGGTCACAGATTAATAAATAGTTGTTTGGTGGAGATGGAATAGCGTGGAAGATGTGTCTGGTTAGTGAAGAGAGAGAAAAGAGGTGGCAAAGAATTTAAAGAAATAAATTAAAAGAGTGCCTACGTCATTTAAAAGTAAATTATAGTGTCATTTAACTTCATTTATTTATAGCTTTTACAATAGCTTGTTCAAGTGTTGCCAGCATAGAGTTAAAAAATGATTAAATCTTGACTATTATAATGTGATTTTTTATTTATTTTAGGTTCGCATTTGTGTTAAAATCATTGTAGTCAATCAAACTTCAAATCGAAAGTTTATTAAAAGTTTGTGAATAAAACTGACAGTCTGAAACTTTGTCAGAAACACTCAATGAAAGCTGAATTGTCAATCCAAGGTCAATTCCTCTCAATCGACGAAATGTTACGGGTTGAAAATATTGTTAAACGTATTCAGATGAATTAAAAAGGTACCTACATAGATTTCTTGAAATTCACTTATTAAAATAATAAAATAAACGTACGTCATTTCTGCTTGCGTTCGATAGCAACGGTTCGCTATTAAATCCTGAATCCTTTCTGTCATATTTGTCACTCAAACACACCTCCCGAATGCTGCAAGAAAAACAATAGGCTTGAAACAAAAATAAAACAATTCAACATGGTCGCGTTTCATCTTTCCACTTGAAAAATAAACGAAGATCGAACCTTATTATCTCATCGCCCGGCTTCATGAAAATTGACTCAGGTATTTCTTTTATTTCCTCGTCAGCAAACATCATTTTTTTCGCAATATTCAACTATTTTAGACAAAAAACAACATCGCGCAAACGTCAAACAGTCTGTTTTTTCGCAATGTGATTTTTTCCATTTTTGTTTCTATGACGATCCGTGTTCTAAGTTCAAAAGTATTTTTTTTTTTTACTTTTTATTTGTGAATTGCTAGTGACACTTTAATTATTTTAAGTTGTCATTTGCCAACTTACCTCTTTTGAACTTTTGAGTTCAACGTTTTATTTATTACTTTGGTGTTTTATGTTTTAATTTCAAATAATAAATTATTAGATGTATTTTCGAACTGACGAGCTTCCAAAATATTTTTATATTTTTATAATTTTGTCGTCAAGGAATATTTTAATAACTATTTTATAGCGTTAATATTGTGATACAATATAAAATTGAACCTTAAGTTTCAAAGTCAAATATGTTATACTGTTCTAAAATTGTCAATAGGTACGAAGTTTCGTATTCCGATAGACGGTAATGGGTAACGATAACGACGGTTACTCATTCCTTGCTTCGAGAGTCTAAAAATACAACTGATAAAATACGGGTCTACCTATTTCGAGATTATAGATCAATCAATCAATCAATTAGCCTATTTGCAGTCCACTGCTGGACATAGGCCTCTCCTAATATGTACCACGTTTGCCGATCCTCCGCTTTCGCATCCAGTCTGTCCCAGCCACCCTTCGCAGGTCGTCAGTCCACCTGAGATCATATACATAGATACATTAAATTTATATGAAAAAAATGTTACGTACCTACACTGAAATAACTCAATTCGCTCTGTATAAAACACGAGTGAATAAAATTATTCAGCGTATTCTCTGAAGTGGTTTGTTATAACGTCTAAGTAGTCTGCTCATTTCGTTACTGAAGCCACTCGAATTCTTGAAGAACACTCGGAAACCCACTTAGTGTTTGTGAAAAGAAAATAAAACCACTTTTGAATGAGGAATAATTTTGAAACATGGATCAAGAGAGCTTTAGGAGACGAATTTATTGATGAAATGCCTTCTGTTAAGATGTCAAGAGTACCCGAAACCGGCGAGCATGTATGAAAACAATTATGAAAGTAGAAGAAGCGAAAGATGTATGCCAGAATCGTAGCAGGTGGAAAACTGTGGTCTCTGCCTACCCCACTGGGAAAGAGGCGTGACTGTATGTATGTATGTATGTATGTATACGATATGGATACGACATATGTGCAAATACTGAAACCGCGAAGCATCCTGGTCCGTAGGAATAGAACCAAATTAAATTTAAACTTAAATTCTCTGATTTATAAAATCCGAAATTTTCTAACAAAATAATTATTAAAATAAATGTAGAAATAAGTCATTAAATAGTTTCATCCATTGCTTTAAAGTCATTAATAAATACGCACACACCTTCACACACACACACAACAACTTCACACACACACACAACAATAGGCATAGTAGGTAACTTACTTGAACAGCTAAGCGGCAACATGCGATTCTACAGAGTGCTCAAAGTTGTTCAAATTCTATAAAATTAAAACTCTAGTTTCTGCCCTTAATACTGGACCAATTTTGTTCAAACTTTTCCTGCTTGAAGCTTAGGGGGTACCAAGTATATGGTTTCAATTATTGCCTATATGTCGTATCCATATTGTATATGTATGTATGTATGCCTTCTATTTAGCCGTGTTGGTTCCCAATTGAGTAGAATAAGGTCACCTCATCTCTTCCTGTGGGAGACGACTAAGGGATAGGGTTGTTTTCCATCTGATAGTCAGCATCAGCCCATGGCATAGAGCCCGCTTGACGGCAATAGGCTCGCAGTCTATTACGTGGGACCGATAATCGTGAATTTATGTATAGATATGTGTATATTAGTGGCGAAGGGTCCTTACAACACGATTCCTGCCGGCTTGCTCTGCTTAGGGTGCATATGTTATAGTATTCGCCTCTAATGTATATGTTATAGTATAGTCACAGATTACGAAATAGTTACTAGTCCATCCCCGGAGCTCCGGCGCTCCTAGGTTTGACTAGTCAATCCTCAGGTCTGTCATTGAATTAAATTATTCGCGCCATTTTGTCAAGAAATAATTGGGTTTTTGAAAAAAAAAAAATTATTGATTTTTTTTATGTATTTTAAAACTTTATTATTAATAATATTGATATTTAATGCAAAAAACTTCAAAAAAAATTGTTTTCAATTAATTATAAACAATTAAAAATTGATGAAATTTAAATAAAAATCACGTGACTATAAACGCGCCATGATTGGTCACCATAGTTGTGACGTCATAATGTTATAGCTATTTAATAACAGTACAGCGTTTACGGCTATTACACATGTCTAGACAATAATATTAAAAATTTATTGCTAAAATACGAGTTGTTAGTTGGTTTCGATTAGCTATGTGTGATAAAGGATTTATTAAGGCAAAGTCTGATAATATTCCTGATGTTGATATATTTATGATCACCGATTTTTAAAAAAATGACATTCGGTTTAATTCTGCTGAAGTTCGAGGTGCCAAGGCATCAAGGTAAGTTTGTTAAAAATAATATAATAAATGAAAATATTTAATTATTTATTCTCCATTACATTAAATATAATTATTTATTTCATAAATTGCAGAGCATCGCGTGAGAGTTACGGCGACAAAGCTATAGGTTATGTTCAACTAAGTCGTAAAAATAATATTTGTATTGTGAAAGGACGGGTATGTCCAGAACACCGAGTTCGGAGTAAAGCTTATTCAGTTACTTTAACTATTAATGAAAAGTCAAAAAAAAATCGATTTTGTTTGGGGATTATCACGGTGCACTGCTTGAAACCATTTATTTCGACGTTTGTCATCTTGGGGAACATTTAAAAACATTTTATCAGGAGTTGCCTTTGTAGTATTCGTACATAATGGTACAAAACAAGAACGATAACTTTTGAGGTTCGACATTTTTAATATAAATTTAAATATTTAATAATGACAACAAAATTAAATAGATCAAAACACTGTATTTTATTATTTTTCTATCAACTGCAATGAGTGAAAACTAACATTATGACGTCACACGCGCTCGGGTTTGTTCGGGAGTTGTCGGCGTGTCTTCGGTACTGGATTCAAAAATTTTATTTTATTTTGAAATAACTTTTGAATTATTGCGAAAAAAAAAAAAAAAGTTTTGTTATAAAACTAATACCTATATAATCTTTCCATTTATCACAAAAAAATTTTTTTTTCAAAAACCCAATTCTTGCCATTATTTATAAATGTGGTGTGGTAGGCACTTTTTACCCAACTTTCAAAAAGGAGGAGGTTATTCGTCGAATAGAACGTTACGATAAAAAGGTGTATGAACTCACGGCCCACTAGTTCTGTTGCTTGATGAGTAAAATAATATTTGACTGCTATTTGCAGCGGTAGCAAGTGTCATTGTTGAGCATTAGTTCCCAGATTTGATTTGTGAGTCGAGTTTTTTTTAATCTTCTTATAAAAATCAATGCCACATTTCGTTATTAGTTTATAACTCAAGAACGGCTGAACCGATTTGGCTAATTTTAGTCTTGAAATATTCGTGGGTGTCCAGGGAAGGTTTAAAGGATGAGAAAATAGGTGCAGCGGGCACGGGAAAAATATGGCGGTACGAAGTTCGCCGGGACAGCTAGTACCATATAAGTGACAGACAAGCACATGGCCCACCTGATGGAAAGTGGTTACCGTGGCCAAAGGACGTATGCAACACCAGAGGCGTCAAACTCGCGCTGCTGAGTGCTGACCCCGTAAGAACTTGTTTTATACCACTTAGGTGGCAGACAAGCACTAGGCTCACCTGATGGAAAGTGGTTACCGTGGCCTATGGGCGTATGCAACAACAGGGGCGTGACACTCGCGCTGCTGACCCCATAAGAATCTTCTAATGCCCATCTGGAATGCATGCAGTAATGTTACAGGACAAATTTATATAGGTAGGTACTTAGTTGTAGTAATTTTTGAAACTCGATTAAGAAAGGGAAAAAGAATCGACCTCGGACGGGACTCAAACCCGCGATCTATCCCTTACAGGGGGAACGCTCTGACCACTAAGCCACCGAGACACGTACGAAATCAATCGAAATTCCCTTATACAACCGTCTTAAGGGCGACGGTGGCTTAGTGGTCAGAGCGTTCCCCCTGTAAGGGATAGATCGCGGGTTCGAGTCCCGTCCGAGGTCGATTCTTTTTCCCTTTCTTAATCGATTTGAACAGTTAGCATAGTAAATGCTTCAAAATTTCATTCAATTTTTGAAACTGTTTTGAATTTCACGGCTAGGTATTAGATTGGCTTGGCACACTTGATAATAATGGTCTGTGTCAAAAATAGATGATCATATCCAGAGTGTCAAAAGTAAAGTGATTTTACAAAGCATCAATAGTAGGACTTACCCATGTAGTAAGACCCGAGACGGTGTGCGGTTTTAGTAGGTTCGAGTCCGACATGACCGCCCTTGTGGGGATCTCCGCACGAAAAGAAAGGTTCAAAAGTTAACCTACAAAGTTTCATTGACCCCACTCCTAACTCTTGACTCCTAACGCCACCTAGATACTAATTTAGTTCAGCTAGAAGGGTTAGATGAACTTTTTTTTACTAAGTACTACATTTAGGCACTATAATTTCGGTGACTAATAATTCTTCTACTAATTTAAAAAAAAAGTCAATTTGTCACTCAAAATGGCGAGAACACATTCCTAAAATTGTTCCCTCTCATGGGTTAACACGTTCACGGCTCCATGTACAAGGCAAATACCTGCAAATACACTATACTATACCATATAACCGTGTCTCCGTAGCAACGGTACCTACTCACACTCTCCGGTATGCCTTTGATTGGATGCCATGTGATTTGATTGAAATACCTTCGGTACATTCGACTGTCTGCTCAAGAGCTTAGGTAGCTACATGATTATGTTGGTAAGTACCTGTACATCTAAATAGGTATATATAACTCAAAGGTGACGACTGACTGACTGACTGACTGACCGACATAGTGATCTATCAACGCACAGCCCAAACCACTGGACGGATCGGGCTAAAATTTGGCATGCAGGTAGATGTTATGACGTAGGCATCCGCTAAGAAAGGATTTTGATTAATTCTACCCCCAAGGGGATAAAATAGGGGATGAAAGTTTGTATGAAACTTTGTCAATTTTAAACCGATCGGGATGAGACTTTGCATGCATAAAGCTACTATGACGTAGGCATCCCCTAAGAAAGGATTTTGAGATGCAAGCTATATAAACGCGATAACCGACATCCACGCGGGCGAAGCCGCGGGCAACAGCTAGTTTATTTATATAACATGTTGTGCCTATATCTTCAAGTAAGTAGGTAAAAAATAAAATAGGTAGGTAAGTATATACGTACCTATTTACATAGTGCATTTAGGTATACATTGTAAGATAATCAGAAAAAAATCTGTTTACAACAGACGCAAAAACTATTGAGATGTAGCGGTTTTTTTATGCCATTTAGGTGGCTGAGAGGCACATGGCCCACCTGATGGGATGTGGTTACCGTGGCCTATGGACGAGTGCAACACCAGGGACGTCGTCTTGGATATGATGACTAAAAGTCCCGATACCCGAAATCAACACAGGCGGAGCCGCCGGCAGGCATCAGCTAGTCTAGTAGCTAGGTATATAAAATCGTAAATATAGGGATAGGGTAAAATTATGTTTCAATTCATTCTACCTTTATAGAATATTTTAGCCCCCAAAAGCTTGATCAATCACTAGCTGTAAATTAATCAATATTTAATTATAGCACAGTCATTTGGTCGAAAAAATTGAGGTTACCTGTAAATTAAGTTTTCCAGGAGTTTTGAAAATTGGCAATTTTATAGATTTTGATTATGCTCTTTCCAAATTTCAAGTTTGCCACCTCGTATGTTTGCCGCTCGCACTGCCATATTGAGAAAATTACCAATCTACCAATTCAAGATCTATAAAATTACCAATTTTCAAAACTCCCGGAAAACTTTCCAAGTAAAAATACCAAATAACTGTACTATTATACATTCGTAAGTTTATTTAAATTTTATTATGAAGAACCTGTAAAAAATTATACAAGAACCACGAGTTAACATTTTACTAATACATATGTTGATTAGCGCCATCTATACAAATTCTAAAGTACTTACATAATGCCTTACTATTCATAGACTCTTTTACATTGTTAGTACATAATAAATTTGACAGATGGCGTTAAAACGTAGCCATATTTTTCTTCCCGTTTCGCCCTCTAGTAATGTATTGTGGAACTAATACGTCACGTACATAGTATACGAAGCTACTGCTAGTCTCTCTTCTCATCATATTTACTAGATGGCGCAAAAGCAAACTTATTGTAGATATTCTAAGAGGAAAAAAAAATTTCATAGGAACAAATTGCTGTTATACCCCGCGTTTACATACTGCCGCTCGCATTGCTCATCGTGTTGCCAGAAATATTCGCGCGATTAATGCCCTAGCATTCACACACTCCCATCATCGCGTTGGTCCGCATTACAGTATTCGCCCTGCATCGGAGACGGACGTAAACGTATGGAGGACAACGCTGTAGCAGTGTACGCAATAAGCTTTTACAGCATAGCGAATTAATTAAATAGATTATTAATAAAAACTATCACTTTCAACTACTATACACTTTCCGTAGATCGATATAAATATTTTTAAAAGTAAATATTCGAGGAGCAATAACGAAAGTCGTGTTTTATTTAGCTTAGCGCCATCTAGCGGTCTCGTATAGTTCATCGCGCTAGTATTTGCGCAACATACGCGGCAGTACTCGCGGCATGACGAATATACCATTCACACCACGTCTCTGCCCACTTCTCTCGCCACTTCCCTCGCTCTGCCGCGAGTATGTAAACGTAGCAATAGATCAAGAATCTTCATCTTCTATCTAATAATAAAATGAATCGCTGAATATGTTGCTAAGCGCAAATCTCGAGCTGAACCGATTTCATTTTTTCATCAATATCGGTACAGTAGTTCAGGCGTGAAAGCGTAACGGACAGACAGACAGACAGAGTTAGGTACTTTCGAATGTATAATATTAAATATGGATTAACGATTCCGGACACATTTAAAAAAAAATGTCTGTTTATCCGCGATGAACACAAAACTACTGTACCTACCTACGGAATTTGATGCAGTTTTTTTTATTAGAAAGATTTTTATCATAGGTAAGTACTTAAAATCTTACATAACGTTGATCGCAATCGGTCCAGTAGAACTGGCGATATAACCAAAATTCGCTTTAACCGACATCCACGCGGGCGGAGCCGCGGGCACCAGCTTGTATAGACGCCATTTTTGTATACAATAAATAAAATAAATAAACACAAGCCAATTAGCCAAGCTGTCGGACATAACGAAATATTAACACAGTATCAATAAGAGCATTGAGAGAGTTTAAGATGAGTGTGTATATTTTTATCTGTGCAAAGAATCTGAGCACGTTGCATAGAGGATAAGATCTTGTCAAATAGAATAAGATCGAGTGCTCGCTTTGAGGTCTTATAATGAGATGTAGGATGCAAATTGCAACCAACATAAATATAGGTAGGTATACAGTATAGTACCTACCTACCTATACCTCGGGAAACGTATCTTGGACCTAAATCACTATACAAACGAGGCCCTGGGCCCTGGCGCGCGCTGATTGTTTTGTAATAATCTATGCTTGGTGAATTTGAGCTCGTCCACCGCAGTAGCATCCCGTGCTATCCTCAAAATTACTCAAGAAACGTGTACTGCACATATATAGCACACCTTGAGCACGCTGTTTTCTCGTGGTCCCAGGATTTTGTTCCATCAACGGGACCACGAGGGAGAACTGTTTGTCGTAGTCCCATTGTTCACATTTTAGGTCCAAGTTATAGTGTACCGAGTAATACCAAAGTTAACTAATATATTTTAATAACTAGCTAACTAGGTACTACTAGGTAAGTTTACCACCGTCCGTTATTAAGTAGAAGAAGATTATATTATTGATCAAAAGCTTGAATTTCATAAATAGCCTTTAAACTTTTTAAAGGTCAATTTAAGAATTGACTGCGGACTGATTTACCGCTTACCGTCATCAACATCTTCATAAAGACGCATTTTCCTGATTATACAATCCGTGGCGAAGATTACCTCGCAGCTCAGGGTCCGCCTTCCGGCTCTTCCTCCTCCACTTCGCACGATCTTGGGCGTCCATGGTATTGAGACCATTTGCACGCATGTCACCCTCCACGACGATAAGTCAGGACTTCTTGGGCATTCCCCTTCTACTTGAACCCGGCGGGAACGCCATTGCCAGGCCCAATACTTATGTGCCACCTAAGTGGTACAAAAATATGATGCGATTTACAAAGATCAGTCCTCAATTGCGATCAATCTCACATTATTCTAAACGCAGAAAGTAACGCGTACGCTTAGTTGGCGGATTGCGAAATACCATTGCCCATTCTCGTTTCCCATGCTTCGATTTTCAAATCGTTTGACAAATCAGTTACAAAGCTAAGTTGCGCAAAATGACAGGTGATGACGTCACGGATCAATAATGCCTGTTATTGGTGCGCACGTGACGGTCGGTTACATAAGTACACTTGAGTGCACAAAAAAGTGTGCAGCAGAAAACTAAATATAACGACGAAGTCTTTAGTGAAAAATATTCGTAATTCTTTATTGTACACAGAGAATAATACAGTAACAAGTAATCATAATAAATACATTTTGATGTCATTATTATCTTCATGGAGACGCATTTTCCTGATTGCATCCGTGGCCAAGATCACCTCGGAGCTCAGGGTCCGCCTTCCGGGTCTTCCTCCTCCACGCTACACATTTTGATGTATTTATTCTGATTACTTACAGAGGCGACCTTAACTCAATATTGAGTTTTCTCCCAGCAATTCAAGTAATTAACATCAAGAACTTCAAAATAATTTAAGCGTTATTTTTGACGGTATCTCAAATTGTATAATTGTAATTCTACCTTGCAGTACTTGATTGGTATTCACTAAAAACCGCCACTTTTCCTGATGCTGATAGTACTGAAATATTGTTCTTAAAACAGCCTCATGTCTATACATGCCTGGCTTTCACAAATCTCTTAGGTTGTGTTAAATACTATAAAAAAAGGAAATCAAATATGCTTTCTGTGTATGAACTTATTCATTACTTAGTACAATAACATAATTGTAATTTACAAATCCCGGAAAAGGTACAGACCCTTGAAATACAAGCTTTTAAAACCTAGAGTGTTTCAAGCATTCAAATTTCATGATAACCGCTTTGTATTATTTCTTCCAAATTCAATCATTTCTAATCACAGTTAGCAATAAACCTCTAAACTATTATATAAAAGTATTTAAATATAGATAATAGAAAAATAAACCTTCGTAATATGGTGTGTACGCACTTTGTCCGCAAGTGTAAGTCGGGATATTGTGCGGCTATGAGAAAGCGTCACATCCATTATGCGCGGCTGACAATAATTCCGTATCGCACACACGACAAGCCATTTTCTGAATTTGTCTCTGCTTGTCATTTTGGATGGTTTCATGTAAGAAATATAAAGCAACTAGCGTTTGCCCGCGGCTCCGCCCGCGTGGATGTCGGTTATCGCGACCAAACATAGCCTATGTCCTTTCTCAAGGTCTAATCTACCCCTATACCAAATTTCATCAAAATCGGTTCAGTGGTTTAGGCGTGAAAGCGAGACAGACAGACAGACAGACAGTTACTTTCGCATTTATAATATTAGTAGGGATATTTTGGCTTATCAAGAAATTGAGGGGATGGAAGCGTTTCATATAAATGAAATTAATTTAATTTACTAACGACGACTAAATTTTGATTAAATTTTAGCGGCTGGTCTACTAAAAATGCGAAAGTAACTCTGTCTGTCTGTTACGCTTTCACGCCTAAAACACTGAACCGATTTTGATGAAATTTGGTAGAGATTTTAATGAATTTTGATGCATTTATTATGCTGATTGTCCAAAAAGTATAGAGGAATTTGAGTTGGCGGTTAGAGCATTCCCCCTGTAAGGGAAAGATCGCGGGTTCGAGTCCCGTCCGAGGTCGATTCTCTTTTCTCTTTGTAAATCGATTTGGTACAGAGATAGATTAGGCCATGTCTGGTTGCGATAGCCGACATCCACGCGGCATTATATTTCCATACCACACGGCAGAATATGCCGTACTCAATCAAATTTTCAGAGCGAGCGAAGCGAGCTGTAACACTATCCAACTGAGCATTCTTGGGAAAAACTACCACGCCTATAGGCTTGTGCTTTAACATAGTAAATTAACTTTATATTTAACTGTGATATCTGACAAAAAGCTTTAATCCTTAAAAATGAATTTTAACAATTATTTTGTATTCATTGGATAGAATGAAAAACTACGCAATCCCTTAAAAACTCTGCTTTTGCTACTATAAAACCTAAGTAGCCATGTAACCAATTAATCATGTACTTGAAGAAATAAAGTTAGATTTCATAAATAGTAATTGTATTAATATTTCAATATTCGTGGTTCCCTCTCTCATAACACGTATTGATAGCAATCCAATCTAGTTACGAAAATGACGCGATTATCCTCCCCTGCTCTCACAATAGTGAGTCACAGTGAGATGATGGTCTTCGCAAAATGGAACGTGGTGACTGGCGGCATGGCAGAGTGGTCAAATTGTTTAGAGTCTCTGTTATTCACTTTGTAAGCTTATATTTTGATTATTATTGTTATGTTTATAAAATTCTACTTCTAATAATCCTTCTTTTTTTTATCGTACGCAAAATCCCTACGGATACCTCCCCCGCCGGGAGCCGGAGGAGGAGGTTATGTCGGACTTGAACCGACTAAAACGCACGCCGCCGTCTGTGGGCCGTCGATTGCCGGAGGTGAGGTTGTCGTATCCATATCCCTCGCACCCCGGCCGACCCTCTCTCGGAACAGAACAACCAGGAACACACCGATATCTCTCGATTTGGCCCTCATCCGGTGTGGGGACTACGGAGTCCCCATCTCGCCCCCGGGCCTTTTTTATACCACTTAGGTCGCAGACAAGCACACGGCCCACCTGATGAAAAGTGGTTACCGTGGCCTATGGACAAAAATCAAAACCAAGGGAGTCACACTCGTGCTACCGACCTAGTAAGAACAAAGAGATTCTGTACCGTTAGCGCAGAAGATAAGCAGGACAAGCAAGACTTTGAAGCGTCGGTAGCTTAGTGGTTAAGGAGTCGGCCTTACGATCGAGAGGTCCCGGGTTCGAATCCTGGCCATTACACTACCGACGTGAACCCACTCCTAGCACAAGCAATTTAGCTTAGTTGGAGGGGTTAACGGGAATATTAGTAAGTCATTTCGGTTGCTAATATTCTTTAAAAAAAAAAAAAATACTGACCCACTGACAGCACAAAACCTCTCCAGTGAACTCTGGCTACCCTGCTCACCATCAGGAAGACAACACGAGTTTATAATATCCGCGATATTCTGTAGGGTGAAGGTAGGTACAGCACGATTGTGCCTCCCCTGATATTGCACTCGTCCATAGACCACGGTAACTTTTTCCATCAAGTGGGTCGTGTGCTTTTCTGCGACCTAAGTGGTATAAAAATAATCTTCTAATTGGTAGTCAGAGCTGTACCTACTAACACTCACATTTCAATAGCCAATTCAGTTCAAATTGAATTCATAGTTGAAACCAGTGCGCCAGTTTGTATTCCACATACCTATAAGTACACACAATAAAGAAGTAGTGAAATATTAATTTTATTTGTTCTAGAACACATAATAACATACGATCTCGTGGCACAAGTTATTAAACACCACGTTCTAAGCGCGAGTTTTACAGACAATTTAGTATAACAAATTATAATTTGGGGTCTAAGGTACAAGCGGAAAGCGAATATGTACTTTATAATTTTGTAGCCATGTATGTCTCTTTCTAGAAGTGATTATATGAAATAAAGCCTAAGTTTCATACAAATAATAGGTATTATTGAAATGTACATACAGGTTACCAAAAAACTAACATGGGTTTGGGCGCAATCTATCAGTGCGCTACAAAAATATTAATTTCGTTTTCTGATAGATGAAAAAAAAAACTCATGATTAATTTTTTAACAATTTTACCTGCACTTATCTATTATTATCATTTCACTTGTGAGTTTCCCTGATTTTAAATATTTCGCTTATAGAAATACTATATTATTAGGTACTACATACAAGTAACAGTGTTACTCGTTTGGGTGTTACTGGATAGGCATATACCATCTATATTATTACGATCACGATTAGGGATCTAGTACAGGGAGTTAGTTGAGCAGTAGGTAAGTAAAGTAGGTCAACAAACAACACGGTCAAATGTCTTGGCATATACTTGTACCTACGACAACTGCACCATTCGTACACTTCTCATAACTTTTAACTCGCTGTCTCTCATAAATTAAACTACCCCACGAAGACGGTGCTCAAGCGTAGCTCAGCGGGGCGCGATCACTGACAGTAACAGACACACGGTTAACCTTTAGATTGAGACGTGAACCGAACTATAATATCATACGTATGTATGGTGGCCATACAGCCCGTGTTTGTATGATACCCGAGTTGTGACAATCATGCCCAGCGGCATGTCTATTAAAATCTTTCAATGGCACGTCTAGTCGTTTGATAGCTCTGTGGTAGGCTAGAGGCTGACTATCAGATTAGTGAAATAAATAATGATTGTGCAAAATTGGATGTTGTTTCCGCTGACACGTGATTCGGAGCTGTGTGACATATCGTGGGTATAGCGATTGTAATGTTTATGTATATAACTTGTCCTGACTGACTGATTTATACAAAGCCAAAAGAGCAAAGTGGAAATTAGGTACCTAAAAACATGCGGGGCAGCCTTTGGGGACTGCTGATAGAAGCGAAAAATCATCATCATCTGCATGTAGACGCATGTTCCTGATTGCACCCGAGGCCAAGATGACCTCGGAGCTCAGGGTCCGCCTTCCGGCTCTTCCTCCTCCACTTCGCACGATCTTGGGCTGTTAAAAAGTATACCTGTATTCATCTTCTTTTAATAAGTTTGTTGTCTGACTGTCACTTGGTCGACGTCTGACGAGACGTAAGACGGAATTGAATGACAAGAGTCAGGCCTTAGGACTGTGGTCCTATGCTGTATTGAGAAGATTTGTGCGTCTGATCTGGTTACTTTATCTTTATCTATAGTTCGTGATTTCCATGATTTTTGTTCACCCGCAATTTTCTACGAACACTACCCAATGCACCCAAAGAAGCTTTCACTTCAAAAACATTTTTATAGTTCTTCTTAGGTAAGTAACTGGTTACAAAACACGGTTACGATGGGAAGTTAAACTAAACATATTATATGTATTTTATTTAAGTATTTAATTTTAGTACATAATAAACTCTACTTTATTATGTAACATAATTAGTTAGCTTTAGGGGATTTTTTTAGCTACTTTACTATTTTTTCGAGTAGCCGCGCTTGGCGTTGTACCTGTCAAATCAATTAAAAATTTCTTGCGATCAGCAGCGACACCAAAAGCTGTGGCTAAAGGTCAAAATGTTTTTGATGATTTGCACTTTTTAGTGCCAATCCCGTTCCCGCAACGCAGGGAAACCTATTCCCGGAATTAAAAGTATGTATATGTTATTCCAGACTATACTAACCCTGTACCAAACAGCAAAAAAATAGTAGGATAAGATGGTAGGATAGTGTGAAATCGTGAATTTGAATGAAAAACAAAATATTTCTTTTCTTAAAAAAATCTTCAAATGATCAAACCCATCAATTAAATAATAATCTACATAGCTATAATGACCATAAAGGCGATAACCGTATGTGTATACACAAACATTAAGTATAATTAATTAACAGAAAAGACTAAAAAAACAACATGGAGTTTCCTTGTACTCACGTGAGTCGGTTTCTTAAAATAAAACTTGATATAAAAGGCTCACAGACAATACGAGCTTGGATTACACAAAAAGTTGATCTCGTAAAGGCTTGACCCAAATAATTAGACCGAACTGACGTATAAATCATCCTTCGAGAAATATTTATGAAGAAATGCAGTCGGGTGGCCTCTAAAGCCGGTCAGCCAGTGTGTAAAACAACCTATACTATGCTATATGCGGAAGGCGGAGGATCGGCAAACGTGGCGCACATTGGGGGAGGCCTATGTCCAGCAGTGGACTGCAGTAGGCTAATTGATTGATTGATATGCTAAATAAATAAAATTTTAACGAAAAAGTTAAACCGACTTCAAAAAAGAAAGAAGAAAAATAGAAGAAAGCGAAAAATAACTGAATTTATAGATTTACTGATGTGTTAGAAGGCGGTGCCTAGCCCATACCTTAATTGATTGCATCATCTGTAGCTGTGGTACCGATTTTTTCATCCAAATTTGAATTATATATGTTATTTATATGTTATATATGTATTCAAAGTGACAGATATTAATGTATGGTAAAAAATCCCATCTAGTGACTCCTGACTTCTATTCCGTGCATATACAGCCAAGATTGGTTACATAAGCTACTGGAAAGTGCACCAATAAGCCCCCACAAAAACTTAAGCTGACTTCTAAAAACAAAAAAGAGACACTGAAAAGCGAAGAATAACTGAATTTTCAGATTTTTTGATGTGTTAGAAGGCGGTGCCTAGCCTGTACCTTAGTTGACTCCATCATAGTTAGCTCTGGTACCAACTTCTTCAAAACGGCTCTGACATATCAGGCATAGCATAGCATAGTATCGTTCGTACTGTGCTACACACCTATGAAGGCAGGTGGCGTCAATTTAAAGCGCAATGTACATTATAAATAATCGTTTGATATGAGACGTGGCTACGAAGTGCGGGCTGTAACAGTAAATAACGTTTTTTTTCTAGTTATTTTGTAATTACTGCGGTTTAATCAAGTCCCTCCACGCAGTGCACCCTGGACATTGGACAATGGAGACGGTAGTGCTTCTCTGCCAAGGTGGGGGAGACGATACAGCCTAGCCTATGACCAACTCTGACCTAAGCGAGAGGACAGCCTCTGTGGCGTAGTGGCAGTAAACGCGGCCGCTGCACAGGGCGCGGGTTCGATCCCCGTTCAGTGCAAATATTTGTATGGGTATGAGTATTTGCATTGGTTGCATTGGTCGTGCTTAGGAGAGCACGTTAAGCCGTTTTCCCTGGTTGCCATACGAATATTGGGGAACAACTGGGGGTGGTAGGTGCGGCTGCCTGCCGCCTCAGCGGAACAGCCTGTTCCATCGTCGGTGCGCTGGCCGATGGGAGTGTTATCCGTGTGGATTTTCGCACGCAAAAATTACCTACATTATTAAGCGTCGGTAGCTTAGTGGTTAAGGAGTCGGCCTTACGATCGAGAGGTCCCGGGTTCGAATTCTGGCCAATAAACTACTGACGTGAACCCACTCCTAGCACAAGCAATTTAGCTTAGTTGGAGGGGTTAACATTGTTAACAAGAATATTAGTAATTTCGGTTGCTAATATTCTTTTAAAAAAAAATATGTTATTATTTATTTGTTATTTATCTAATCACTTCATATTAACTATATTATGACATGAGGGGTCTAGTATTAATGGTAACCGGTTACCATTAATACTAGACCAATGCGGGCGGGTTAGCATTGTTTAAATACTAATTAGATCAATCTTAGAATGGGTGACCATATTTAACACATTGTGACCCACCGTATCTGGTAAACGTATTGCAGGGTTATAGAATACTAACTAGGTGTAGGTTAATTTAGAATGGGTGACCATATTTCAAACATTGTGATCCTCCGTGTCTCAAAGAGCACTTTAGGCCGTCGGTATCGGCTGTTTTTATAATTCATGAGTTTTCAACGGCCAGTAGTCACGAATTGGACCTCATTATCCAAAAGGTTGAAAAACCGTTATTAAGTTATTCAGCAACGCGGTAACGTTACTGATATTCGTTGACATTAACAACAAATGAAGTTGTTCTACATTGGATAACTGTCACCGACTGTACATACAAATGTTCGTTATCGATATAATTTATTTGTTGGTTTTGTTGAAGGGAACAAATTGATTGCAAGATACCTAAGGTTTATTGGTTATTCTGGACCTTCCAGAACAATTTATATCCAGAAAAAAAAAAAAAAAAAATTTACTTATACTTACTTTAACTTTTTCGTAGCGTTGTGTGGAATGTCTAAGAATGTTTATGATTAACGTTTCTTTACCCGAACAAAAGCGCTTGAAGCGCGGCATTAAGTAGAGCGCACATTAAAAATGCCTTGAACTGGAATATTTGTTTTAAGTCAATAAATAAAAGTAACGATATCGATAACAAGTCGAAAATATTACACCACTGTTGTAAGCTCACACTCTAAATCAACTGTTGTATGCTATAGAACATTTAGACAGGGCATTTTTATTATAAACTAACTGTTGCTAGGCTTCGCCTACGTGGATGTCGGTTAACGCCAAACGCCTTTGTCCTTTCACAAGGTTTAATCTAGGTATCTCTGTACCAAATTTTATCAAAATCGGTTCAGTGGTTTAGGCGTGATAGCGTTACAGACAGACAGAAAGACAGAGTTACCTCCTATAGGGCTGTTCTCCATCCAAAAGTAAATATACAGCCCATTACGTAGTGCCCGCTACACGGCCCTATTACATGAGAGCGAAAATCATAGTTGGCGAAATGTGGGTGTTAATAGAAAGAAGAAAGAAAGAAAGGAAGAAAGAAAAAAGTTTAATACACCTCTGCCTACCCCTTTGGGTACCACGTGTGAGTATATGTATGTATGTATATATTATCACTCTATCGAGGACATACGTCATGACAACATGAAACCTGTGTCCTTAGTCCATACACAGTCAAGATGTAATCGCGTATACGAATTTTCGTCTTGTCCTATTCAAAGGACATTCTTCGCATACCTTCATTTTAGTAACCGCAAGTACAACATTGTACTTACAGTTAGTATGATAATTTACTACTCGTATTATTAGGACAATGGCCTAGTCGTAAGACAATGTAAGATCGTGGTGTGTCATTTAAATTATGGCCATAAATTAGCCCACTTAGACGTCGGTTTATGATCTTATTTTGAGCATATAAATGTATTTGCATAGGCATAAAGTTCCCGTTATATTGCGAAAGCTATTTGAGTGCTCTGTGAGCTTCAAAGTGGGTGGTTTTGTGGTCCTGCCAAGATTTTCGGGGCTCAAGTCTTGACCTGCAAGCAGGTACACCTAATGATTGACGGATGATGCGCTGGCGAAGGCTTTCCTTTTTGGCTATGGGGAAGGGGAGGAGAGAAGAAAGAGACGTCAGATGGCAGTCCCTTCCATAAAGTCAAACAAATCTATTAAAGGGATATATTAAAGTCTAGTATTACAGAACTACATTCTACCATCGCACTTCTCGCTATAGGCGGGGAGTTCATCCTCACATATTGCGACCGGAAACGGTACGCACTGTGCGGTATGAAAGGAACTTCATCCCACGCTCACCCAAGCTGTGGAATGAACTCCCCGCGGGGGTTTTCCCAAACGACTACAATATGGGGCACTTCAAGAAGGGCATTAGAATGTTTCTTCAGGGTCGGTAGCACGAGTGTGACGCCCCTGGTGTTGCACGCGTCCATAGGCCACGGTAACCACTTTCCATCAGGTGGGCCGTGTGCTTGTCTGCCACCAAAGTGGTATAAAAAAAAAGTATCATTCATAGGTTGATTTGCATCTCTGGGAATAGATTCTCATAGGTTTTCGGAACAACTAGCAACAGGTAACAACAGCTAGCAACAGCTGGCAACATCTGGCAACAGCTGGCAACAACTAGCAACAACTAGCTATAAGCTGGGTGCAAGTTTCAACACTTAGCTTACAATAATTTTAATCAACAAGTTACAAAATGACATAAATATTTCTTAATTTTTTCATTGATAAACTGAGATTTATTTTATTATTCTTGATGTTATAGAATAGATAGAAAGATAAATTAAGAAATTAACAGTATGCACATAAATAAACAGCAGAATGTACAATATAATCTCTTTCAGGCAACCTTTATTGAATCTCAATCCATAACGTCGTGTCTGAATGTTCACAAATCTGTATATTAAGGCGTTGTATGCAAATAAGTTGGTTGTAAGAAAACTTATGGCACATCGACGCCTCGCAAATCCTTCTGTGTGTCAGCTCACCCTTGTTAATTGTACACTTGGCAAGCGTATTTGCATAACTTGCACATTGTGTGTACAGTGTGTACACACGATATTGATTGTTGAAAGAAAGCTGTAGAGAAGCGGCTTGTGGAAATGGTCTGTTTCTTTTTATAATACCGGACTGTTTTAGGTTTGCAAGAAGAAAATTGTTTTTTTTTAACATTTCTAAGCAGGACAGACTCAGTCTATACACGGCTCGAGTCAACAATATAGTGCCCGGAAAACGGTAATAGGTTCACCCGCTATTACGTGGGACCTAAATACAATGATTGGTGAAATGTGGGTGTTAATTCACCTCTGCCTGACCCTCCGAGGATAAAGGCGTGATTGTATCCTATGTAGGTATGTATGTTCTAAGCGGGTCCTTAATTATATTTTTCTAAAATGAAATTAGTCTTTTAAACTGCTAGCAAAAGTTCCTTCAAAACCGGGCCAGATCCAAGCTAGAGTTCAGATTCATATTAGACTATGCATAAAACCAAACATTAATAAAATATAATAATAACAACAAATAAATCGCGATAGAAGCCGTTAAAAAGTAGTTTTATTTCAATGAGTGACATTCGCGTAAGCTTTAGAAAATATAAATTACTAGCTGACCCGGCGAACTTCGTACCGCCACAATTTTTGATCCCGTTCCCGCTGCATATCTCTAAATTTATCAGTTTTTCTCTACAATATTATGCATGTATTATACATATGAACCTTATCTATTGAAAAAAAACCGCTTCAAAATCCGTTGCGTAGTTTTGAAGATTTAAGCATACATAGGGACGGACAGACAGCGACAGCGACTTTGTTTTATAACAAACATGTAGTGATGATAATATTTTATTTTGTTTGGTAGATGCAGAATAGAGAAGAAAGTAGTTAGTATGCTAACTATTTAAGATGATTAAAAAACCGCTCAGACTCAGCCTTGAACCCGCGACCAGTCCCTTACAGGAGGAATGCTCTGACTACAGAGCTACCGAGCTGAAGAGTTCCAAAAAACAGATGCAGAATGTTCTAATAATATCATTGTTTAGCGTGCCTGCAAGTCTCAATCTCCTAAACAACGTCTAAATCTAACACCCTCCATTTCCTTGACTGTCAGTCAACGCATGTTGAACGGAAATTCTTTGATAGAAGCCTGATTGTGGCTTTGATCAGGAAATCGAGTGCTGCGCCTTACAATTCTACAATTGAGGTATTTATCGGTACAGGTAGGGTGTAGGGTAGAATGCTGGGGTAGTTTATTATGTTATGGCTTATTCTGTGCGAAGGTATTCCGATGGGGCTGGTTATTAATAAAATAGGGTTCCAATTTCGGGATAAATCTTTGTTTTTGTTTTACTAGGGAGGTGAAATAAGAGGCTATTGGTATCTACGAGTATAAATGTTTGCATGGCATTCACAAGTTTCCAATGGTAATAGATAATAGAAATTTTGTTTACGTGGCTATATAACCACTTAGGTGGCAGACAAGCACTCAGCCCACCTGCTGGAAAGTGGTTACCGTGGCCTATTGGACGTGTCCCCTGAGGTGTCACGCTCGTGCTGCTAACCCTGTAGAAACCTGCTGATGCCCGTATTGTAGAACCCCATATATTTGCAAAATAATAGTCATTATCTTATCTTCTACCCCGAAGCTGTAGGCACATAATTCTAGAAGTCCTATTTTTGGCAATAGGCCAATTACCGACAATTTATGCTTTTTGGCATCAAAATATTTCAAATCTGAAGATTGGTGTTTGTTTAAGAAAAGTTTGTTGAAGAAGTCGTAACATAGCAATTTTGTGTCTAACTCGAGAGTGGGAGAAAGAATTGATTCAATAACAACGTTACAAAATTTCGAAGAGTAGAACAAGATCTAGGTCAATATAGTGTAGCAAACTGTTACGCGAATATTCAATTAGATAACTATACATTCGCAGATATAAAATCAGTAGGTATATGCATACTATAATTATATTGTAGGTATTGTTTAGGGTTGACACCAAATACTGTTTTTCGCAACTGGGCTTTTTTGGAATAAAATTTCACTTGCATTTATCTAACTTTTTCAAGATGATAGATCTACTGTTGTAGCTAGCGGACTGTGGTCTAAAAACCCGTGTCGTTTCATTCTACCACTTAGATTTTAACTTGCTAAATTCTTCTGAGCTACTTAATATTTAATATACAACATAATATAATAAACAATAAAAATAATATAAAAAACTGCATCCTTTATTTATGCATGTAAATATTTTATTTATTTATTTTAGTTTATTTTAGTAATAATAGTTTGTAGTGTTAATGTCATTTAGTATTATTTTGAACGTGTATGTACCGCGATAGCCTAGTGGAATGGGTAATGGACTGCTGAGACGAGGTCTCGGGTTCGATCCCAGGTTTTACCATGGCACACACCAATGACTTTTCGATGCTTTTCGAAGTTATGTGTGTATTTATCGCAGGTTTATAAGTGCCCAGTTAATGGCAATAGGCTCGCCACCTATTACATTGGGACCTAAACATAAACGGCGAAATGTGGGTGCTAGCACCTTTGCCTACCCCTTCGGGGATAAAGGCGTGAGTTTATGTTATATATGTATGTATGTTTTTATTATTACTTCAATAAAATCTATACTACATTTAAAAAGATTATTAATTCTTTTCGGGAATGACACTATCTAATTCCATTATGCCAAATATTCGGCAGGAGACGTAGCTGCTTTGACGCAGGCTATTTTATCCTATCTGAATATTTCGTAGAACTAGAAGGACATTTTGTAAGTTAGAATGACAGAAAGATCCTTTGGTTTGAAATCATTCCTATTTATGCAATAAAAACGTTTACCTGAATTTTGCAAAGTTATAAAAAATGATTATTGTTGACTCAGCCTCAGATACATGGGTCGAGTCAACAATGGTGCCCGGGAAATGGCAATAGGTTGGTGAAATGTGGGTGTTAATTCACCTCTGCCTAACCCTCCAGGGATAAAGGCGTGATTGTATGTATGTATGTATTTATAAAAAATGTCTTGGTAACTACAATGAGGATCATTCACGTTTTTAGCTGAGTATGCAGATTTATAATGATTAAAAAAACAATAAACACTGTGAAAAAATTATTTCAATCCGATCAAAAATGACGAAGATACAGCAATTTTAATGCAGTAATCTCAAAAACGCTCGCCGCCGCGCCAAAATACTGTGTGACGTCATCTGTTATGACAGCGCGCGCCGCCGCTATGGAGAGTATGGAGACTTAGGGCTCTTTTGGGTTAAGACTCCATAGCTGTTTTATTTCGTAACGTATAATTTTGAAATTTTGTACGGATTTTAAGTAATTTACAAAGCTTCTAATAATATAGTTTTGGTGCTATTTACTTCAATATTTTTTTTAATAAAAATAACTATATCTATACCTACTTATAATATTATGAAACTGAAGAGTTTGTTTGTTTGAACGCGCTAATCTCAGGAACCACCGGTTCGAATTGAAAAGCTCTTTTTCTGTTGAATAGTCCATTTATCGATGAAGGTTATAGGCTATATAACATCACGCTACTACAAAAGGGAGCGAAGCAGTGTTCATAAATGTCAACAAATCCGGCAGACTTCCATACATCTATGTTAACATAGTAATAAAGAGAGAAGTTTTGTATTCGATTAAACTCAACAACTACTAGACCGATTTCGAAAATTCTTTTATCATTAGAAAGCTGCATTATCACTGACTAACATAGACTTTATTTTATTTTCAAACAAATTAGGAATCCTTACTAAAACTTCAATAATGAAATCCAAGATGTAAAAAAAATATTTAAAATATTTCTTACGTCGCGTGCGCTGCGAAAACTATTGATGATAGAATAAGATAATGTACTGCGAAAATATATAACTTAAAAAGGTCTACATAAAAGTCCGCGATAGCATATGTCTATCTCCTAAGAAAAACCCACAGCAATCATTTTTATCTTCTAAAAATTACAAAATAATAATGTGTCATTATCGAAGCTATTTTTAACAATACAGTATCATTCCTTATCCAATTAAATATGTTCAATATATTGTGCATTTAATGTAAAGCCCGACCAGTAAAATAAAATACCTCGCCATATTGCGGTAAACTATTGGAACTAATTTCTTCATATGGTAACAATCTATACAATGTCATTATGGTCATCTGTCAGTGTGGTGTCAATTGTGCGTGTTGTTGAGTTTGAGAGCGCTACAAAACTACAAAACTATAGTAATATGCCGAAAACTATTAAAAGCCAGTTAAGAAAAGTAATTTATAATATAACAAAGTATTTGTCGGATAAAAAGTAGGAAGGATTGGACTCTGTTCCTCTAAATAACATCACGGACATTGTTGTCAACATGACGGGTAGGTACATCATAGAGTACGTGCAATTGAAATTGGCCTAATTTACTGATTTTACTGTGACTAATTATTATTCACATTTTTAGGTATATCCCGATCTTCTGTAATAAAAATACGAAGAGAAGGTCAAACGTCAAATGTATTTTCTACGCCTAAGAAAAATAAGCCTAACGCAAAAAAGAAAATCATGCTCGATTATTTTGATCTCTGTGCTGTTAGGCATAAAATACAAGAATTTTATGCAGTCCGAAAAACAATATCGCGTGGTCCCTGTTCTATACATAGTGTAATGTAACTGTATGTCTAAGTTGTATTTACCATTCCAAGCAGTAAACTATTATACGGATACTACTGTGTTGTGATTTGTGCCCAGTCCTTGTAACCAGTATAACACGCCGCGTCTATTTTTCTAATTTAACCAGAAAACTTAACAGATAAAAACTTAACTTTTTAACAGAGAAAAAAAATACATTTTAGTGAAAGTTTTGTATATTAAACACGTACTACATGTTGAAATTATCTTTTAAAATACGAAGCTGCATGAAATGAGCAAGCGATAGGTATATTAATTCGTTTGTAATATTGGACACGATCTTTTTTGTATCGAAGCTTTTTTAAGAACAAAGCAACTTAATCAATGAAATTAAAAAAAAGAAGTCTTTATCTCACTTTTGTGAATAATAGCAATGAAAAACATGACAGCCTCCGTGGCGTAGCGGTAGTGAACGCGGCCGCTACGCAGGAGGCGCGGGTTCGATCCCCGCTCAGTGCAAATATTTGTGTGCATTAAATATGGGTATTTGCATTGGTCTGGTCGTGCCTCGGAGAGCACGTTAAGCCGTCGGTCCCGGTTGCCATAAGAACATCTATGGCAGTCGTTACGGGTAGTTGGTGCCCTAAAAAGTCCAAAAACAACGGTCTAGCTGCAAAGCTTCGATATCGCCTAATGTTAACATTGGGTCGTGGAGGTCAGGTGGCAATCGCTTCACGGAAAATATCGAGGTCTAGCCAAATCTGTAGCTATGACTGGTAAAAGCGGACCCCAGACTCCAAGCTGAAAGCTTCGGATGCGACTGGGAATAACGCTAGGAGGAAGAAGAAGTAATGAAAAAGTCACAGTTTTATATTAGGTGTCATTCCGTGCTTAATTGCGGGGAAATAAAAGCCTGTTCATAAGCAAGTGTGTTGAAAAAATATTTGTACACTTGGCATTTTACATGTGTATCACTATACTTGGTGTTGTCATATCATAGATGTTTTTGGCGCCCCCAGTACGGGTTTTTTATTTTATTGATCGGACTTTAGATTAAAATTGCTATTCAAACTATTTGATTACAATGAAGAACTTCAGCGTTAGGTAAGCGTAAGAGCGGGAAACGTGCGGTGCGGTGTGATGCGAGCGCTCAGGCGGGCGTTCGGACGCAACGCAGTCCACTGTAGTGTATAGACTGGAACGTTTGTTATTGTTTCGGTGGTAATAATGCCCCCATACAAACTTGTATTCTTGCATTTTGGCACAATACTATATTTATATTGTATTGTGCCAAAATGCAAGAATACAAGTGTTACTACGCCTAATAAACTGTTTTTTTAAGTTCCGAGAGATGCAAAGATAAGAAAAAAATGGCTTAAAGTAATGAGAAGAGATGATAAAACTCCTCTTTCAAGCAAAAGTGTTTTACATTGTTGCGAAGATCATTTTGACGTAAATAGGTATTGTGTACCTATTACTATTAGAACTATCGAGATATTTACCATGTATTGTTTGGAGCTTCCAATAAAGGTCCAACCCCACCAAACGGACGGCATCGGCCCGGATTTTACAATCTTTAAACAAAATTAAATCTTATTATCACAGCATTTAAAGTTTATATTACCAAGTAACGCACAACAGCTTGACAGCGACGTGCGGCGGCATGACGCACGTCAAGCTGTCATGCGTGACTTGGTAATATAAACTTTAAATGCTGTGGTATAAGATTTATTTTGTTTAAAGATTGTAAAATCCATTCCGATGCCGTCCGTTTGGTGGGGTTGGACCTTAATAGTAATGTGAAAGGCCATGAAAGTTTAAATACCTATATTGCGTACCTACCTATGTCTATACATGATAACAAAATTCAGTCTAGAGATTATCCTCCAGGCGTATACTAAAGTATATACCTACCTATTCTAACATTTTTTAAAAGTAACAGACTTGCACCACTACGAATAAGTCTCCTAAATGCTTTTGAAGTGGTCATGCATGACGGCAATACCTACTTAAGTACTTCATTTTATTATAAAACTTAATACCTTTTCCTTTTCTGAACCTGTATAATTATACTAGCTTCAGTTATTTCACGTCATTTCTAACGTGGTTTATTACTCGCTTGACAACACAGTAGATACAACTTTCGACAGAACATCATAAGGTAGGTAAATAAGTACAAGCGTTAGGACGAACTACGTATATTATAAAGTATTTTAAAAACAAACTGTATTTGAATAATCACCAAAGAACTTAAAACACAAATAAAGTACTAAGAAAAACCAATAAAACGCAAGCACTACTAGTCGATCCACGAAAGAATTTGTTATGACTGACTGGCGACTGCGCTAGTCGGGACGCGTTCATAACAGATGACGTCATCGTCTAAATCGCAGTGTAAGCGGGCGTTTTTAAGTACTCGTTAAGAAATCCCTAATAGCTTCGTCATTTCTTGACGGATTTTGATTATTTAAAAAATAGGATACTCAGAAAGGTATAGCGCACCTGGTATACTGATTAAAAATACAATATTCCATTATGTGATTCATCCTCATTGCAAAAATAAAAATTGAACTAGCGGCAACCCTAGCTACGTACGACGATAGATTTATCAGCACAATCATGTGGTATTTAGTAATCAAAGTACCGTTTCGTATCCATACTATCATTGCCATCAGACGGAGGCTGCTAGACGTTATCATTGCTGATGAAAGCTAGTAATACACGTGCATTAATAAGGAATGGCAGAAACAACGTTGTTACGTCATCGCGACTTAATTCTAGATGTAATCGAGAGTAGGGTGGCTATGAACGTTAAATTAATCAGGACTGTTCTCGTAAGCATTTGTGATCTGTTGTTTGAGGGGGGTTGTGATGTCCTGGTTTCAATGCCTTATTGGCTTTAAGTCATCATTGGCTACTTAGACTTATTTTAGAGCTTATTGTCAATCAGCTGGTGTTTGATAATTTTACACAGTACAATATTGACTTAAACCTAACACGTTTATTTTTTGAACGGTGCTGGCTGAAATATCCTACTATGAACTGTAATTCTGGCAAATGAATTGTTTCTGGAAGAGCTTTATTTTGTTTAAGAAAAAGTTTTGTATTTATTATTTTTTCAATTACTATCTATAAATAATTTTACAAAAGACAACAAAGAATCAAAACTAATGAGTAACAAAATATAATTAGTATTTTTGTGAAAAACATTTTGCCACTTTCACCGCATTTTCGGCGTCGCGCGTCATGGTCACATTTATTAAAGTTACAGATATTCCAAACTAACCGCTCCCTAGCCACTATAGTATATTATACAATATGGATACGACATAATATAGGCAATAATTGAAACCATATACTTGGTACCCCCTAAGCTTCAAGCAGGAAAAGTTTGAACAAAATTGGTCCAGTATTAAGGGCAGAAACTAGAGTCTTAATTTTATAGAATTTGAACAACTTTGAGCACTCTGTAGAATCGCATGTTGCCGCTTAGCTGTTCAAGTAAGTTACCTACTATGCCTATTGTTGTGTGTGTGTGTGTGTGAAGGTGTGTGCGTATTTATTAATGACTTATGACACAGTCAATGACTTTAAAGCAATGGATGAAACTATTTAATGACTTATACAAGTGGTTGCATTTTCTACATTTATTTTAATAATTATTTTGTTAGAAAATTTCGGATTTTATAAATCAGGGAATTTAAGTTTAAATTTAATTTGGTTGTATTCCTACGGACCAGGATGCTTCGCGGTTTCAGTATTTGCACAATGTCGTATCCATATCGTATGTCCGATATTCTTCAGAATTTAAGAAATCATGGATGTCCTACAGAAGTAGGAACAATGACTATAATAAGTTTTTACCGTGCACATTAGCCCGGGGGCCGGATATATCAGCAGCGACTGGTTGCCAGTGGGTAACGGACGAGCAGCGGTGCTGCGTTCCAACGACCTAGTTCACTTGAATGGAAACTTGAATATTAGTTATTAACATAGTTATAACTATGTTAATAACTAATATTCAAGTTTTTAGTATTGATATCTATGTTTCCTTACTTTGTAGGTACTAATATACATACTATTAGATATGTGGTTGTGTATTATGGCCCTGGGCTGGCCGGGGTGCGAAGGATATATTCTACGGCAATCTCACCTCCAGCAACCGACGCGACGGCCCACAGACGGCGGGCGTTTTGTGTGTTGTGGTGGTGTTGCATATGAGTCATACGACTATAGGCCGTGGTGACAGCTTTCCATTATGTGGGCTATGTGCTTGTCTGTCACTAAGCAATCAAAAAATAATAATGATATAGCAATAGAAAGAAAAAAGCTAGATGTAGTCCTTACTGCTTGCTTTAAAAAATGCCAGTGCATGATGTTTTTTTATTAAGATCCTAGAAGAAATTTGTGAAATTGTTCGCTGACGCGCGACGATGTCTGATCTTATTTTTATGACTTAAAAATTCATAGTTAAATGACTATATTACCCACTAAATCATCAAGTAATTATATTCAATTTTGACTTGTCAAGTAATTTCTCACAAAATAATAATCAAGCCTAACTATTTCACACCACTGCACTCGACCAATCTACCAGTCTGTTCTTTTACAAGTTTGCAAATGATGCAAACGGGGCATTCGCTGAACTAACCCAGGCGATGATGAGGCGGGCTTTCGTTATTGTTACGATAATGCCCCACACAATGTGCAATGTGCAATATGTGCATGTCCCGGTGCAAAGCGGATTACGCACTGAGCTTATTTCTGATAAGTTACCGTAGAAAATACCCTATTAAGTTACTTACTAAATATGTTTTGACAATTTCTGTGTCGTATTCTTATTATATTTGTATCCTACTATAGTACTATAAATGTGAAAGTATGGGAAGATGTTTGCATGTTTGTTACACAATCACGGTCTAATGGATCTAGCTGAAACTTGGTACAGGGATAGATTATAGTCTGAAGTAGTACATTAACTTCCAGGAAAAAGGTTCTCATGGGTAACGGAAACGGGATCAAATTTTTACCCGGGCAGAGCTGTGCTGTATAAATAAGCTTTCGTGAGCTCACCAACTTCTAATTTAAATAAAAATGAAAGTACAATACGAGTATAGTATTGTACTTACATTTTTATTTAAATTAGAAGTTGGTGAGCTGAAAAGAGTTAAGTGATAAGTTTATTTTTTATTTATAGGCTAAGGCATCTAAGCATACGACCTTGTCTAATGGCAAGCGGTAACCGAGTTCTGGGAACAGTAGCACTAGAGATATCAGAGGGAGAGAGGAGGTATGAGACCTCCCAACCCTGAGAGAATCAGAATCATCTGCGCAAGAGCTTTGTTCATCAATTCACCTTACAGGTGATGTTGGCTTCAGCCCCAAAGAAGATGGGGTCCCAAAACACCCCTGGTGGTACACACGTCCATAAGCCACGGTAACCACTTCCAATCGGATGGGTTGTGTGCTTGTCTGTCACCTAATTGGTATAAAAAACCTCAAACTATTTGCTATATTAAATCAATCAATATTGCAGTCCACTGCTGAACATTATAGGTCTCTTCCAATTTCCTATAAAATAAGTTGAAATATTCAATGATTGAAAAGTGCCAATACAAAATCATTGTATAGACAGTATCAATACACAGCACGCCAACAATCGACCCCTCATATCCTGTGTGAAATTGGGAGTAAGAGGAAATTGACAATATTTTGTATTTCTGATTGACAGCTGACATTTTATTGACGCGATTGTTTTTATTTCATTACTGCCAATCACGTCGCGCTCTTCCGTGTAAGGCTGTGAAGTGATTTTGAATGTTGCTAATTTTTAACCGACTGAACCAAAAGATAGGCTCTATTTCACTTTAATCCACTAAACAAATCCAGCGATGGATTTGTTTCAACTTTTTTTTCCACTCTGATCCATCGATGGATTTGTTTCCACTTTTTTTTCCACTCTGATCCATCGATGGATTTGTTTCTGTTGAATGAGTATATAACTGACCCTGTTTCTGTGACCTATATATTTAAGGAACAATTGATGACAAAGGTTCATGTACTGATCATCATCTACCTGCTTGTGTCCCAAATTGTACTGAGTTCCCTTGAAGTTCAGTAACATACCCAAGTATAGATCTATCTAGTCTTATACATGAATATACCTAGTACTAGGTCATCAACATCCTGTAGACGTATACGAGTTCAGTCCGGACCCAGATGCAATCAGAAAAGTGAAGTGTGAAAGAGAAGAAGAAGTGAAGTGAAGGAGAAAAGCTTCCGGCTTTTCCTTCATCACTTCGCACGGCCTTGGGCGACCATAGTGGTGAGTGAGACCATTTTTTTTTTTAAATGTCTTTATTTGTGAAACATAGGTAGGTACACACTACACAGAGATCTTAAAAAGTATTAGGCTCACTATGTTTTGCCACTTGGGCATACAAATTAGATTTAGTAGCTGCATATTCAATTATTGTCACAATGTCATAATAATTATAAATTGGCACGCATTTCACATTATCACCCTCCATGACATGAAAGAAATACTGTTAAATTAATAGTAATAATGAACCTGATAATTTACGTGCATATCGTCAGCACATCTGTGTTGGTTATTGTCGATTATTTATCAATGGTGCTAAACCTGTGCACTATAAATAATATGCGAACAAAACAAAATCAAGATGGTGGGCTAAACGACCACAAGTAGTACTTAGCACAGGGTTGACACTTTTATTTTCTATTTGTTTTATATTACTTACTAGCTGTACCCGAAACTTTATCCACCTGGATGTAAACTGGGTTATATTTTTTGTGTGCGATCCAAACCCTTTTGTATAATAAAAGTGGTCTTAGTTACATGTTATAACATCAGCTATCTATAGTAGAAATTGCGTAAAAATGCAGCTCTGCGGTTACGGAGATTACCTGTACAAACAAACAGACAAATAAGCATACAAAATTATTAAAAACTTCATAGTAACGCAGTGTCATGTCATGATACCTGCACAGGAATGGCCAAAGGCAAAGTGTGTGTAATAAAAAAATACTTCTGACAAAATGCCCCTTTAGCATCCCTTCAGAGATTTACAGGAGTAAAACAAAATATGTATGTAAGAATGAAATTATGCTAAAAGGAAATATGTAATTACATATAAATCGCGATAGAATCCATAAAAAGTGGTTTTATTGGGTTGTTCCGTATTGATCCCACAACGATTGATCCCATTCTTAATTCACCCCATATGCGTATTCCTTTTTGATCCCACTTTCAAATTTTATTTTATATTCTTGTTTGATCCCAAAATCCATTCTTAATTGACCCCAATGCAAGAGGTACTAAAAAGTATGGATAGCATGATCATGCATTCAACTAATTTAATCTTACTTATTCAATGAAATTATGCTAATGAAAGTAATCGTTCAACCCTACGCTCAACAAGCTGCAATTAAAACAAGTTTAAAATCTCGTTTCACTGACAAATTGCAATAAATAAGAATACTTAAATCTAAACTGCCTGTAGTTTAGACATGGTGCTTTCAACTTACGCAATTCACACATGTTTAATTTATCTCTTATTTCAAGGGCAATAGATATTACAATCATGTGACAAGATCGAGCAATGATGAACAGGTTTAGCGAAATGTAAATCGCGCTTGGAATATTAAAAAGTTGATTTCTTAAGAAACTTTAAGTCAGATATTATGGTGGTAACTATAAATGATAGGAATGTTGGCTAATGTAAATGTACAGCCGGTATTTTCACGATAGAAAGGTATTAACTAACATCAGAGGTTGAAAGGAAAATTTTCGTACTGGAAGGTGATATGGCGTTGTTAAAGAGCATTATTCTATAAGAGTTTCTTGTCGCTTAATTATATCTGTAATGACACTAATGAATCTTGTTGACCTGACTGTATGGTATAGAAGGATACTGTTCTATGTTACTTCAGCCCTTTAGTTTCAGTACCGACGTTGTAATTTTTTATTTTTGTACTTTTTAGGGGTTTTTGAAGGTCTTCTTAACCCTTCTGTTCTCTTCTACAAACAAGCGCCAATCCCGGTAATTTCCAACGCTTGACAGCATTGGGACTTTGGAGTCACGAGTCCGCTCTTCACTCTTCTCTCCTACAATATGGTTGACCTTCCAACCTTAAAAGGAAAGCCGGTACCAGAGCCTTGTCTTTTGTTTATCAGGTGAACTGACTTCCAGATGAGATTGGCTCAAGATTGTTCGTGGGGCCCATCATCATAGGCTAAGGCATAGGGCTGTTTCCTATCCAGTAGTAAAAGTAGTTTATCTTATAGCAGTCCACTGCGGTATAATCGCGCCATAGTACGCGGTTTTCCGCCTTCCGCAACTAAATTACCCGTAAAAGCGTCTACCCGCACCGTCAGTATCTACCTGTAACATAAAATAACATAATTATTACACAACACGGAACGAGAAATCATCCACCTTATTAATAACCGTAATATTACAATATGACACATTAAAGGCGGCAAAAGAACCGCTTCCAACAATTCAAGTTACAATGTCAACAGAAAAAAGCATTCAACACAAGAAACTGTATCAAACCGTATATAAATCAAATTGACCCCAAAAATTCATTCGCTTTCGGCAAATTTCGGCCATTATCGGAACTGCTCGGTGCAAAAAAAAAAGCAATTTGGGCCACGATTTCGATGTAGTTTTTTTTTCTTTTCAAGTCCCGTAAGAGCAGTGGGCCTGCGGATTGTAATTGTTGCACTCATTGTTCTCACAAAAGATAAAGCCGCAACAAGCTTTGTGTTTAATTAAAATTTTGTTTCGCTCAAGGGGAATTTCGTCGGTGCATAATGATATACTTTACATATTTTTTTGAAAGTTCAACGGTACATAAACAGGTAATTGTGCATTTTAGACCAGTTCTCAACTTATGACCTCATGTGGGGTAGGGTGAAATACGATTTTTTCACATGTTTTTGTTTCTTTTTGAATGATAATGAGGTATGACTGACGGGTAGACATGTCGATTGGTATAAAAACGAACGATTTGAACGCAGTAATACCTAAATCGAAGTTTGAGAAAAGAATAATCGGTTTACCAATTTTGTTTAAATGAACTGACTAGCGAAACATACATACATACATACATACATACATACATACATACATACATACATACATACATACATACATACATACATACATACATACATACATACATACATACATACAATCAGGCCTTTATCCCCGGAGGGTTAGAGGTAGAGGTAGAGGTGAATTAACACCCACATTTCACCAATCATTATATTCTGTCGCACGTAAAAGGGGGTGAGCCTATTGCCATATTCCGGGCACTACTGTTGACTCGAGCCATATATCTGAGGTTGACTAGCGAAACGAAACAGTAAAAATCAAGAATTAATATCTACATTTTGTATTGTACCCAGTGGGAGCAATGGTGCCCATTGCCATGCGAAGTGTGCTCCACGGAAAAAGCGGGAAAGTGGACCCTGGGCTTCAAGGCTGATCGGATTCAATCGGGATAAAACGCTGTTGATTGGTGTATAGTACGTCCCAGATTACGAGATGACGATCAATATTGATATTAAATAGTTGGGTGAATTTCCCAAATGGCTTTTTTTTTTGTCTTCGGTGAAATTAGTATTTGAAAAAAGGAATATTGTTCTGAATTATTTTTTTTAGTATTCAATAGGTTGTTAATGAGTTGTGGCAAAAATATATTTAGGCTAGGACTATATATAAAGGTAGAAATAAATACATAAACCTCTATTTTCTTCAAATCGGTGCTGTCCCTCTACTTTTTTTACAAACAAAAAAGCTTATACACTAATAAAAATAAGTAAATTAAGTATAATAAATTATTCTATTTCATAGAATATAAGTTTTATTATTAATTTAAGTCATATTTTATTATATAATTAACGAATATTATTACTGAGAGGCACAAACGTACTTGTCCTGCGAAATGTTCTCAAATCGGTGACCAAAAGTAATTTACACATAACTTTATATCGACGAGTCCGACAGTGTCCCCACCTCAATTTTATTTCTCTCGTTAGTGCCTGCTAGTGCGCAGTCAGGACGGACGTATGTTAAATCACTGCATATTCCCGCTAATAATATAAGTACGCCATTTTAGTTGCTCCCGGACAATTATTTTATACTATCGGTGGTGGCATCTTTCTAGTGTAGTAAGCAGTTTTATTATTGTTTTTTGGTTCTAATAGAGGTAGAAAGTGAATTAGCTTCATTGATTGTTATTGAATTTAACCTAGATATTATGCATTTTTTCTAATATTCTAAAAAGTGTGAAATTTCTCACGTCAGTGTTCGCATATCGGTGTAATCGGTGGTCTTTATTACCACGGATATGATAATTTACACCGAAAATGATAAGAAAAGACGAATCGGTGTCTTACACCTAATATCGGTGTTTTGATTCATGATCAATGCACAGTTTTGTCACATCGATGGATTGCTTTATCATATCGGTAGATATTTTTTCATCTCGGTGAGTCGTTTTATCATATCGGTTGATCCCGTGCGATTTCGTTAAGTATACAAAGGAAAAATGGAACATACAAGAACATACATATAAACACATACATACGTAGGGGGGACTTCAATGCCAAAGTGGGAATACAAGAACGCGACGAGAAGAAAATCGGATCATAAGAAGTGGTATGCAGAAATCGCAGGGGGCAAATGCTAGTCAGCTTCCTCGAGTCACAGGCATCTCTTCTTAATGAATAGTTTCTTTAAGAAAATACCCCACAAGTAGTGGGCTATAATAAGGAACGATATAGACTTCTTTCATAATGGTACCTAAGCACATATTCAGAGATCAACAAGTGTGATCAACAAGTTTAATACTGGAAGCGATTACCGACTTATCTGAGGCTCTCTAAATATCAAGATTCCGAATGATAAGGTCAGCCCTCCCACCTACGCCGCTCCAAGTAGCTCTAGGGTCGCAATACTGGAAACCTCTAGGGAGGCATTGACGGGAAGGCCGACTAGTGGTCAAACCATTGCATTGTTGGGCTCCAATCCTGGAAGAGCTAGCAAGCCTCTTTAATTCCGTCATCCCGCAAGGGCTAACACCTAGGGCATGGAGCGGGAGTGCGGTGGTACTGTTCTTCAAAAAAGGTGACAAGACCTTGCTGAAGAACGCAGGCCATCTCACTCCTGAGTCATGTCTACAAGTTGTTCTCTAGAATCGTCACAAATCGCCTCGCAGGTAAGCTCGACGAGTTCCAGCCACCTGAGCAAGTCAGGTTTTGAAAAGACCATAGTACCGTGGACCACATCCATATACTGTTTGGCAGATTGTAGAAAAGACTCAGGAGTACAACCAGCCGCTGTGTATGGCGTTTGTGGACTACGGAAAAGCCTTCGACTCTATCGAAATCTGGGCAGTGCTGGATGCGCTGCAGCGGTGCCGCCTCGATTGCACATCGAGGTGCTGAGATGCTTGTATTACACTGTCGAAGAAGAAGACAAAACCCATTAGCCTCCAACGTGGAGTGAGACTGGGAGATATTATATCTCCCAAACTATTTACCAACGCATTGGAGGACGTCTTTAAGACTCTGGGCTGGACTGGGCGGGGTATCAACATCAACGGTGAGTACATCTCGCACCCTTGGTTCGCCGACGACATCATAATAGTTGCGGAGTCGCTGGAACAACTGGGCAAAATGATGCACAGCTTGAATGGAGCTTCTCGACAAGTCGGCCTCAGTGTAAACTTGGATAAAACCAAGATACATAATCTTGGTTTTATCCAAAACGAACATGTTGTACCGAGAGCAAGACGACGTTGGAGCCAGAGTGATCTAGGGCACAAGGTATGTTTTCGAGAAAAATAAGGAAACGCGTTAGGCATTGTTGCAAGAAAGTTATGCGCCTTATATATTATATTTTAGTTTAATGTACCTCTGATGAGTTTAAAATAAAAGGGGAACACGTTTTGTCAATTTAATTTATTTAATGAAGCGAAAATTTTTAATTTTTCATGTAAAAAATCGCTTAGATCACTATGGCAGTTCACAAAATTGAAAAATGTATTAACAATGTAGGTAGAATCTTCGTTAATCAAAACCACATCACTGAAAATCTTAAAAAAAAATCTTTTAATCATCACCTGCTGTGTTACAGCAGGTAACAAGTCTTCATCAACTAGTGCTTCCTGATTGCCTCTTCTTCTTGTAACATGTGGGAATGTCAAGTAAAACTGATGATGAATGGGAGGAACGAATTTTAGATTTTTTTTATACCACTTTTATTTATACCGGTGGGCCGTGTGCTTGTCTGCCATGACTAGCACACAGCCCACCTGATGAGAAGTGGTTACCGTGGCCTATGGACGTATGTAACACCAGAGGCGTCACACTCGCGCTCCGACCCTGAAGAAATCTTCTAATGCCCTTATTCTTATGTCTTGCATTTTTTGATATGTTACTGGTCTTGTTTCGGGGGCTTTTTCTCTAGTAGGTATATAAAACTCTTTAGGTTTATAAAAAATGTTTTAGAATCCATCCAGGTAAGTATGGCTTCTGACGAGAAAGTACATGGTTATCGAGGGGGTGATCCATTGGCGAGCAAAACCGCTAGTACGCCAACGAACTCGCGAGCCAAAGATCTAAACCGCTAATGGAGCACCTAAAAGTCCGCGGACTTAAGAACCGACGGTTTTGCTCGCTGGCTCTTGGTGCATGCTTGAAATTCTAAGACTGCGGTGCGCATTTATTGTTTTTATTTTAATAATTTATTTGCTCTGTACCCAATTAACGAAGTAACTCCGTCTGGGAACACGCCATGACTTCGCTAACGATGAGAGAGACTATTTGGTACGCTACTCGTAATGGATCACCAAAGCGGTTTGACGAGCCAGCGGTTTAGACCGTAGGCTCACCGGCTCACCGGCTCCCCAATGGATCACCCCCTTAAACAAATATCTGCCTTAGGTATGTAAAAGTGTAAATAAACTCCGTTTTAAATATTTTCGTGCAAGCACTTTTCTTTAAAATTGGTTTCCCTTCTGACTCACATTTTGCTTTAAAAAGTTCATACATGCGGTTCATTGAAAGGTCTGGGCGTAAATATGGGCTATATTTTATTTTATGATAGTGTATTTAAACATAAGTATGAGGTAGATGACAAAGCATCATAATTTATTGTATCTTTATTGCACTTAGATCACTTTGGTTTTCCATAAACGTTAAGAAATCAGTAGTAAAATTGGGACCATAGTGATCTAAGTGCGTCTCATACTTAGATCAGTGTGGCATGCCTTCATTTCGCAGACCGTACTAATTCTATAGTGCCATGTTGTGATCCCTCAAGGAAGAAAGCAATCAAGAGCGCTTAGATCAGTGTGGCATGGAAGAATTATGGTTTTTTTGTGTCATTGTGTAATAACCTCTGTATTGGCAAAAATGTCACTTAGATCACTCTGGTTTCAACGTCGTCATTGCCATCGAAGGAACGACACTCGAAGTTGTTCAAAAATAGGTATATCTATCTGGGGCAGGTTATTCAGCTCAGTAAAAACAACTTCGAGAAAGAAGAAGCCAGAACAATCCAACTGGGGTGGGCAGCATTTGGCAAATTACGTCGGGTCTTCTCCTCCCCCTTGCCGCAATGCCTTAAAACAAAGGTTTCCGACCAGTGCGTTCTGCCTGTTATGACTTACGGTGCCGAAACGTGGCCACTGAAGGTGGGGTTAGTCCGTGACCTAAAAATCGCACAGCGGGCTATGGGAGCAAGCTATGCTTGGAGTTTCTTTGATGGATAGAATTAGAAACGAGGTCATCCGACATTACAACCAAAGTTACCGACATAGCTCGCAGAATAAGCAAGCTGAAGTGGCAGTGGGCTGGCCACATCTGCCGATGGACTGATTGCCGTTGGAACAGACGAGTCCTAGAGTGGAGACTGCGAGGAGTAAAACGGAAGGTGGGACACCCCCTGGCCAGGTGGACTGACGACCTACGAAAGGTGGCTGGGAAGGACTGGATGCGGAAGGCGGAGGATCAGCAAACGTGGCGCATATTGGGAGAGGCCTATGACCAGCAGTGGACTGCAATAGGCTTATTGATTGATTTGTGTTACCAGCTTATAAACGTTCTTTTTCAAATTAATTATATATTATAAAAAAAAGAATAGACGAAAGTAAATAATTCTCGTCGGATATGATCTTCTTCAGGTCAGGCATTCAGTTTTAAGTCACTCTTGTAAAAATAAGGCACCTACTATTTCCTTTTTGATGTTCAAAGGTGGATAGATTATCATTTCGGTGAATATTTTATCATAATGGTGGATATGTATATAATTTCGGTGGATAAACTTATCAAATCGGTGTACAGAAAAAATAATCGGTGTGGGTTTGTCATGTCGGTGGAAACCAAAATTAAAACTGAATTTTCTCCATAATCTTAAATGATACGTTGATGATATTAAATTTGGGGATACATGATTATCACAAAGATTACATAAAACCTTAAAAATATACAAAAAACATATAAATGAAAAAGTTCACCGATATGATAAAAAAAATGGCATTTGTTGAAATTCACCCAGTTATCAGAGAATAGATGTGAATGATTGTGATTGATGATGTGAAATATTTTTAAAGTAACTTTACAGTACCTACTCTAAAACGTGTTATCAACAAAAAGCATTATACCTCAGCCTTATCAGAGGCTAAATTTAATCAATAAGATCCAAATTATAGAGGCAAACTTTTCAGCGTCTACAATATATTGATAGGCAGAACTGCAATTTCAACATTTTGAGAATCCCGCATTTCAAGATTTACTCGTACACTTCAACATTTTGAGAATCCAACATCTTACAAACCAACATTTTGAGAATCCAACATCTTACGAATCAACATTTAAAGAATTCATCATTTTAAAAATCAACTTTTTGCGAATTCAACATTTTGAGAATTCAACATTATGAGAGTTCAACATTATGTTCCGGGAGGGGCAGAACTATCCCAAACTATTTATTCCTGCATCTCGATATCAGAGTTCACATGTTCGATTATTATAGGTACCAACAACTACCGTTGGACCACAGCCTGCGTCACAGGAACAGAGCCTCTTGACAGTGGATCTGGATTTCATATTTACCCCGTACTCCAATAATTTCAATTTATACGCGAGTCTATTCATACAATAATCTGTATGGCATCATAAATTCTATAGTCAAACTCCTGGAAAACAGCATGGATTTGAATTGAATGGACAATAATCTTTCGTAAAGTTATATGCTAAACTTTGATTATTGAGAACTAGTTCACATGCTACATATCTATACTTACTAATATTATAAAGCTAAAGAGTTTGTTTTTTCGTTTGAACACAAAGGGTCGAATTGAAAAAATATTTTTGTATTGAATAGTCCGTTTATTGAGGTAGCATCACGCTACTACTCAAGGGAGTGGAGCAGTAATCATAAATGTCAACAGATCTGGCTGATTTTAGGAATTACATTACCTATTTGAAAATTAATAAAATGCTAGTGAGATTTTGTGCTGTCAGTGGGAAAACCAAAGGCTGGTTCTGCTTGTCTTTTGCGCTGACAGAATCTCTCTATTCTTACAGGATCGGCAGCACTAGTATGACTCCCCTGGTGTTGCACTCATCCATAGGCCACGGTACCCACACTACCCACTCTCCATCAGATGTGTCGTAGTGTGTTAGGCTACTTAGGTATCCAACAAAACATAAGAGGACGCGTTATGACGTAATTGTAGCCTAGCCAGACGCCCGGGGCGACTGACCCGGCACCGGGACACTAAGAAACTCTATGAATAAATTAGTGACTCTGTGTGGAAATTACCTTTCCTAACTAATAAATCTAAGTACAGTTAGATCTGATGTTATAATTATATTGTTTAGGGGTGTAATATCTGTACGACAATAACTCATCTTGTCATTTTAAATTAGATTCTAAACTAAACTTAGATTCACGGTCTTTGTGGTGACCCGTGCTACGCAGATGTCACGGATCCTCGCTCGGTGTAAATATTTGTACATACATATAATCACGCCTCTTGTCTTTATCCCCGGAGGGTTAGGCAGAGGTGAATTAACACCCACATTTCACCAATCATTATAATCGGTCCCACGGAATAGGGAGTGAGCTTATTACCGTATTCTGAGCCCTATTGTTGACTCGAGATATATATCTGAGGCTGATTGTGGGCTGTATATATCTGTCTGATGTTAAACAGCCCTATCTCTTAGTCGCCTTGTACGACACCGCATGGAAAGAGATGGGGTGGTCCAATACCTTATTTTTTTATTACTATATTAGTGTAGTTAACGCCTATGACAGTCTATATCAATCAGTATCACGAATCAATCAATCGCACATCACACCAACACTAGACAACTACCCACACTATACTGTTTAGTCTGTTTATCACTCACAAACCCATTAACTAATAGGATAATGAGACAACTTTACAAATCATTTTTCTATTTACTAAAACAAATTGTTTTCACTACATCGGTGGTAGAGACGGTAGCTGTAGCAGTCGCCCCGAGCGCTGCGTACGCGCAGAGCAATTACCGACCGCAGCCGAGTGCGACCGACCGCTCCCGAACATGCCCGAGGCAGGCCGACGTGATAGACGTTAATTGTTCATGAGATATAAAAGCTACAGTAATTATCTTAAATTTATTGTGAATTTTATTACGTGAAAGGGAATTTAAACTTTTTGCTACTGATTTATTTATTGTGGGATCAATATTACGGCGTGTGTGTTGTTTTTACTGTAGTTAGGTGGATTTTTCCATTTTCCTCTAGGTGCGTAAATATAATTACTTTTATAATGTGGTAGATAAGGTTATTATGATACATGGCAAAAATTATGACGATTGTGATAATTGTGATAATATAGTAATTGGAATTAGAAAGCATAAATGTAAAATGAAAATCGAGATGATTGATTGATTTGATTTGATTTTCTATATATTTATTCCGGATAATGGCCGAAATTGGTGGGCTGATGTTAACAGAATTTTTACTGCAAACAGCTGATATAAATTACCGATTATAGTACGCAATACTTGTAAATAAACAGCAAGTACCCACAAGTAAGCAAACAGTATAGGTATAAGATAACATCTAACGTTAGCACCCATAAAAGTTACGAATAAAATTAATTACTTTTTGAGAATGCATCATAAAGTTACAATTGAAATAAAATGGAAAATTGTCCGCGACGCCGACAGAGGTCCCTGTAAAGAACTAATTTTATTTGTGTGTGGGACAGTTATACCTATTTCATAGTGGACGATTAAGTCCCGGGCACTTGAAAGCACCGCCTCGAAGTACTATTTTTAGTTTTATGGGGCGAGATAGTCTAGGAGTTGGGATACAATTTCAACAACATCCATTATTTCAATCGATTTTCGCCTTTTGCGGTCTTCTGTCCGATACAGGTGTTCGCAAAGCAACTGATTTTCTGCGTTAGACGTTCAGTCCACCTCGGCAACGTTTTTAGGTGATCGGTCCTTTTGGTGGGAGGATGGGGTGTGCCACTATTCGTTCACCCTCCGGTCTAGAATTCGTTTTCGGCCATCGGTTCTTTGGTAGCCTATTGTCACTTCAATTTACTTAATATGCGATTTATATTTATAAGTTTTATACTTAATTCCAGTTTTCTAACAGCAACGTTAAGTCTGACCCTCAAGCCAATTTTGTAAGAAATCCTTAATGCGTGAATCCGACTCGCCTTTTAGCGGGTTTTGTAAAATAATAAAAAGTGAATAAATCTGTGAGGCTCAGCAGCTTTTCAACAATCGAAAAATATTTGCTTATTTCAAATTTATAGTTTGACAGGCTCCTAGACTATAGAGAACGTATTGTTAAAAGTTTAAGTACTTACTAATTATCGATAAAATTTCCTTATTCAAGGCATAAAGAGGTGACATGGCACCCTTTATATTTTCTCGTAAGCGCACTAATTTTACGAGTCTGCGAGAATTTCTCTATGATTTTTATAGTGCAGTCTTAGTTCATCATCACTACATATTAAAAAACAAAGTCATTGTCGCTGTCTGTCCGTTCCTTTGTAAGTATGCTTAAATCTTCGAAACTACGCAACGAATTTTGAAGAAGTTTTTTTTAATAGATAGAGTGATTCAAGAGAAAGGTTTATATGTATAATACATGCATAATATTGTAGAGAAACACTGATAAATTTAGATATATGCAGCGGGAACGGGATCGAAACGGGATCAACGGGAAATATGGCAGTACGAAGTTCACCGGGTCAGCTAGTAATATCTAATACTTATATAAAATTCTCGTGTCACAGTTTTCGTTGCCATACTCCTCCGAAACGGCTTGACCGATTTTGATGAAATTTTTTGTGCTTATCCGGTATCTATGAGAATCGGCCAACATCTATTTTTCATCCCCCTAAGTGATAAGGGTGCAGCGGGAACGGGATTTGAATACCACGCGGGCCGAAAATATGGCGGTACGAAGTTCGCCGGGGCAGCTAGTTATATTATATTATTATAATTGGCAGTTTGTCACAGATTTCAAAATTACCAGTTTCCATTTTTGTCTTCATGACGTCGACGGGCTTGTATGAAGAGTTTAAAAACAGTGTATTGAAAACTCATGAAGTGTTTAAAGATAGAAGCAGATGACGAGCTGTTGTCTCTGCATATGAAAGGAAATAGACGTGGGAATAAATGTATTAGACTAAGATCCGGCTGCAGAATCAGTTCACTCATCGAGTATTCGATAAAAACCAAATTTTTACGCATATTTATGAATAGGAGAATATGAGAAGGAGAAGGAAATCGAATATCAAAAGCGGCATTGATAGGATCTTACCAAATTTGGATAGGTGGGGGGGGGGAGGGGGGACACTACTGACGGTCGAGGTGAGCGCTGATGCATCACAAGGTGGCCACCCTAAACCTACATCTGGGTCGCAAGTCCCAGTCACTGTCACGGTGTTCCTCTCTGTATCACGCTATGGACCCGGCGACCGCACGGTGAATCGGATCTCTATATCTACCAGGTTGCCTATAAAAAGCTGGCCGCTAATGTTTTAATTAATTTATTGCTAATTGATTTTTTGGAAAAAATTTCGTTCACTTGTTTTTTAAATAAAATATCGTCCACTTTACGGCAATATACCTAAAGACTCTGAAAAATCACGGTTGCCGTTGCGCACTGATTCTGCAGCCGGATCTCGTACTACCTATATTAATATAAATAAGAAAACACCGTGTTGGTTTCCGGTGGAATAGAATAATAAGGCCACCCCATCTCTTCCTGTGGTTGTCGTAGAAGGCGACTAAGGGATATGGTTGTTCTCAGTAAACATACAGCTCATGAATAAGTGCCCGCTTGACGACAATAGGTTCGCCCCTTATCACGTGGGACCGAAAATCATGTTTGGCGAAATGTTGGTGATAAATACACTTCTGTCTACCCCTACGGGGATTATAGGCGTGAGTATATTATGTATGTATGTAAGATGTATGTACCATCTATTCGACAAAGGGGATTGGGTAATCTAGTATGGACAGTGGCGTCCTTAATTTTTTCAGCAGCCATCAATAATTTTGATACCACTTCATTGTACTGTGTTAAACACACGTACAAATGTCATTATTTTCATTGTAAGTAATATCGGAGCTGCGATATACAGGGTGCAACATTTCGACTTTACCTTGAAGGAAAGTACCCTCATACTAAAGATAGCGAATTTTACTTAAAGGAAACATTACCTTATTTTTTAAAAGAAACAAAACTGCATTCAAAGACTTTTGAAAATGCCACACCCGGTAGTCGAACCGACTAATATCTAACAAATTCTTCTCTTTCATGGATTTCCTTTTATTTAATTTACCATGTTTTTAGAGAGATTTGACCCTTATGATCGACCCTATCGATTGATGCAATAAAAATACAGGGTGTTATTTTTTCAAATTGTAGTCGGTTCGATTATAAGGCGTGGCAAACGATTTTTCAGCATTCCTTAAATGCAGTGCTGGTTCTTTTTTTTAAACACACTAAACTGTATTCAAAGTTTTCTGAAAATGCCACATCCGGTAGTCGAACCGACTATAAAATCTTTCTAAATCTTCTATTTCATGGATTTCCTTTTATTTAATTTACCAAGTTTGTTAAAGACATTTGATCGTTGTGATCGACTCTATCGATTGCTGCAATAAAAATATAGGGTGTTATTTTTTCGAATTGTTCGATTGTGAGACGTGGCAAACGATTTTTCAGCATTCCTTAAATGCAGTTCTGTTTCTTTTTAAAAAAACATACTAAACTGTATTCAAAGTTTTCTGAAAATACCACACCCGGTAGTCGAACAGACTAAAATCTTTCTAAATCTTCTATTTTATGGATTTCCTTTTATTTAATTTACAAAGTTTGTTAGAGAGATTTGATCCTTATGATCGATCCTATCGATTGATGCAATAAAAATAAAGGGTGTTATTTTTTATAATTTTAGTCGGTTCGATTACAGGGCGTGGCAAGCGATTTTTTGAAATTCCTTAAATGCAGCTTTGTATTTTTTTTAAATAAGAGAGTGTTTCCCTTGAATGATGAATGCTATTTCCGGTAGTAAGAGTAGGTACTTTTCCTACATATTAACATCCAAGAAATAGATAATTATTGTAATCAATTAGCCTATTGCAGACTACTGCTAGACATAGGCCTCTACCAATGTGCGCCATTTCAGTCCATCTGACTGGGGAGAGGTGGGGGTGGGCTACTTTCCGTTTTCCTTCTCGCTAAGAATAGTACTCTAAATACTGGAGATAGCGAATTTCATTCAAAGGAAATGTTTCCTTATTTAAAAAAAGAAACAGAACTGCATTTAAGGAATGCCGAGAAATCACTTGCCACACCCTGTAATCGAACCGACTAAAATTCGAAAAAATAACATCCTATATTTTTATTGCATCAATCGATAGGGTCAATCATAAGGATCAAATCTCTTTAACAAACTTGGTATATTAAATAAAAGGAAATCCATGAAATAGAAGATTTAGAAAGATTTTAGTCGGTTCGACTACCGGGTGTGGCATTTTCAGATAACTTGGAATACAGTTTAGTACGTTTTTAAAAAATAAACAGAACTGCATTTAAGGAATGCCGAAAAATCGTTTGCCCCGCCCTATAATCGAAAAATTCGAGAAAATAACACCCTATATTTTTATTGCATCAATCGATAGGGTCGATCATAAGGATCAAATCTCTTTAACAAACTTGGTATATTAAATAAAAGGAAATCCATGAAATAGAAGGTTTAGGAAGATTTTAGTCGGTTCGACTACCGGGTGTGGCATTTTCAGAAAACTTTGTATGCAGTTTTGTTTCTTTTAAAAAATAAGGGAATGTTTCCTTTCAGTGGAATTCGCTATCTCCAGTATTTAGAGTACTGCCATCTAAGTAAAGTTGAAAAATACCACCCTGTATAGCTAAGTCCCGATATAGTTTAGAGAAGTATGTCCATAGTAACTTTTGATCACTTTATACTGTACTTTCATATTATACCAATTTCATTGATGGCTGCTCAATTTCAACACGACGCCAACATTACCCAACCCCCTTTGGTGACTATGCGAATAGCCGGACGAGACATAAAAACAGGTTACATTTACCTCTAATTAATATAGAACTATTTAGAAGGAATGTTTACTGCATGTGTATCAGAATATACAGGGTGTATTTTTGAAACGGAGCAGTACGTAGTACTTACAGTACCTACGGTAGGTAAAGTTTTTGGCGATTTCTGTCTTACCTAGTACTCAAAGCTAAAATGGTCCCATAGAGTCTTTTGATCTCCCCACATGAAATAGAATTGATTGGCACAGAAAAAAAAAAATTGGACTTTTTGCATTTTTTTTTGCTAACTGTAAGATTTTTTGCAAAATCTGTGAATGCAGTTCAAAATATCTCAAAAAGTTAGGGAAGATCTCCTAAGAACGTTTTGCTGTAACTACAACGGTTAAGGTACTTGCCCTTACTGCCCCGTTTCAAAAATACACCCTGTATAATAATCTTCCATCAAGTTTGACTAACCTACATATGACATTATTTAAGAAACAATTATTTGACATGTTATTAAACAAAATGTATTACAATATTAATGATTTCTTGGACGATACAATAACATTTAACAATATCTTTTAATGTAAGTAATTTTAGCATATAAGTATTATTATTATAACCTGAAAATTTGCACGCCGTATGTGGCAGAATGTGAGGAAACGAAGCATTTTGTAATATCTGTTGTACCATATTCTAGCAAATAAACTATTTGAATTTGAGAACACAATAAGAAGAAAATATCTATCCATCCACAATATCCATTGGATTACGCAATCTTTCTGTGTAATATGACATGATATTTCTCGATAGCGCCTCTAGCCTGTGTGGTGGCGTGGCTATCAAATTATAGTGTTGGCTACATTGTATCGTAATCACTTGTGTTAGTCGCTTTGAAGCATACACCTCTGTAATGTAGCCTGATCATCACCGGGTTTTCACTTACCTAGATCATACCATGTTTATCCCGTTTCGCTTTCTCTAACGCATCTTTAATGTCTAGTGTAGCCTAAGCCTAACGCGTATTATTTGTGATTAAAGTACTTATTATGGACATAGCTATGTTTAACTTTTACTGGAGTTGTTTTACTGTACTTCCATTTAGTGTAATCTGTTCTACAAAAAAATCAAAGTTAGGTAATAAGTTTATAGTAAAGATAGAATTATGAATATAAATGCCAAGGACTCTTCATTCTCCATTTTGTAATAGGTACAGACAGAGCCTTGTTCTTTTTTCAGGAAATATTTCTATGTCGATAAAATTAGAAAGTAAAAAACTTAGCCGAAACGTCTCTCGGGCTTAAAGAAAGTAAGCAATAACAAAATATAATCCATTGTAAACCTTTGAGAATGCCGTAAGGCGAAACCGGTAAGGTTCAAATAAATAATTGTGGAAAAGTACAAGTGATTTATTCAATATTATTATGTGTAGCCAGTATCACGATAGAAGCCGTTAAAAAGCAGTTTTAACTCAATGAGTGAGGTTCGCGTAAACTTCAGCCAGTATCAAATACTTATTGTCTCATAACTTCTTTTCGTATTTGCAGATAAAGTACAGTGTTCACAAAAATGTCAAAATGATATTGAACGGAACACAATCAACCAACAACATTCAACTTTCTACTGTGAATGTACATACACCTGCGTCCAACTCCACTCGTGAAAAAAAACGGCAGTGCACCCGGAACAAACGCTGAACAGGCTCTGCAAGTAAAGAAATAATTCTCACTAATGAGGGGTTTACACGAGTTGATTTTGCCGTGCGGCTAGTCGCTTTACTAATCGCCTCACCAACCTGGTTTGCCGAATTGCCATTTAGACAGACGATTTTCACCGCGCGGCAAAAATCTTGCGGCTTTAGCCACCCATGTTAGTGGTATTTCATTTGAGCTCTTTCGTGCTTGGGAGGGTACGTTAACAGTCGGTACCGGCACTACCGGCTATCAATAGTCGTTAGGTCAAGACTCAAGACGACGAGCAGAACACTTACCGGTTGGCCACTCAGGCTGGGAGGTCAGACGGGAGATGCTCTCAATACAGTCGAAAACACCAAACCACACCAACCCAAACTCTGCGGCAAAGGCCTCGTATATGATCGGGACTAATGCAAAGAATGATGATAATGAATCTTTGGATGCCATCGACACTAATGCTGTGATGAAGACCTACCAACAAAAAAGTTTTTCTTTTCAATTTTAAATTCCGAACGATTTGTTCCACATTGGCCCCATTTGTTCGTCCTAAATTCCAAAGAATTCCTCTTTTGCCCATATTAAATTAGATTCCTGTTTCGTCCTACTTCATAGTACCAACCAAAGTATGGTTAGCAAAGGAAATTTAAATGTGTCATAATGATTTGTTCGAACAGCTTACTTGACTTAAATCCTGCATAGACGCTCATAAAGTTAATGAATAAAATGATAGTGAGCCAAGCGTTCCCAGTGGCGGTGACACGGAACTCGAGACCAGCTACAGTTAGCCGGTCCGTACCCACAATGGCATCTAGCCTCGTATAAAAATATCAAGTCGCTTCAACAAGCCTTATATGCGGCACAATAGTGGACGTGGCTTGCGGGACAAACGACTGAGAATGTAAATTGGTGCGTTTGGTTGTAAAAAAGTAATTTTGGTATTAAGCCATCGCGGGAAGAGTAGTTGATACTATAAATAGATTGTAGAAGATAATATTTTTATATATTATCGATGGTATTTTAAGCAATACAAGGTGAATAGTAATAATATGTATGAGAGAAATAATTAGCTGCCTAAATATAAAAAAATAAATCAAATCGAGAGGATTATACGTCTCCGACTTTAAAGGGCAGGTGAAATGAATTTGAATAAATTGTTCTTCATGAAACTTTACATATCCGGCAAATAATTGGGAACAAAACAACTGTTATATTTTCGAAGACACTTATTTGCTGCGGGCACTATTCTAATTCCCAAAAAGTTATTATATATATAGTACTCACCACCAGAAACACGATGCCTCATGGTAGTACATACCAGCTAACATAGTTTTTTCAGTTCCTGGTTTAGGTCCCATAACACATTGTGCAATAATTGTTATCTCCGCGTATGCTCACACAATCACCTCAGTATTTTCCGAAATGCTGACAAATCCCGTTGTCGATGGTTACTACTGAGCAGCCCTGGTGCTGTCAATAACTCCGGGCAAAAAATTAAATATCGAAATGTATTAATTATTATTATTATTCATCTTTTTCTCCTAAACGCCAAATGACGGGTTCTGCTCCTCTACTTCCATTTTTCAATAATTTTATTTATAAATATAAAAAGTCTTACAATGTTACGTTCTATCGCCGTGCGTGTATTCAGTAGAAATGCGAAAATCACTATTTATTGTCTAAGTGACGAGCCATAAATCGATGGCGTGGCTTCTCGACGGCGGCCATTGTAGTCCCCCGTCTTATATTGTGCTTACTTATTGAAAACGCCTCGCGATTGTGATGGAGAATATTGCTATATTACATTGTCATGCGGAATGGAAAATTATTTTGTTTACAATTGTATTGCATATTAATATGTTGCAAAATGTATTTTACATTTTAGCAAGCATTGGGTGCAGATGGGATTTTGTATTCATTTTTAGTTAATCTCGTCATATTTTGTTATGCTCTTGCTCTGACTGATTTTGGGACGAAGTGTTTCTCAGTCATCATCAGGGTGACAATCCCTGTTGCATCCATAGTTTTGTAAGAATTTTAGTGAGTATGTCTTAGGCCTAAAGCAAGAATATTGGTAGGGCCTGATGTACCCATATATCAAATCAATAAACAATCAATCAAATCACATCATAGCATTATACTCGTAATATTTAGAAGGCCACTTCACAATACATCGAACCGAAGTGTCTACGATCAAGACAAGTGTCGAAGTAAAGTGATCGCATATTTTTATTTAAAAATTATGAACTGTGCTCATGACAGTCATGACCTTTTTTTTTATCGTGCAAAAAATCTCCACGGATACCTCCCCCACCGGAACCGGAGGAGGAGGAGGTTATGTCGGACTCGAACCGACTAAAACGCACGCCGTCTGTGGGCCGTCAGTTGCCGGAGGTGAGATTGTCGTAGCCATATCCCTCGCACCCCGGCCGACCCAGGGCCATATCTCTCGATCTGGCCCTCTTCCGGTGTGTGGGGCAACTCGCCCCCGGGTGTGGGGAGGCACGCAATGCGCGCTGCCGCCGTGGCTTGCTTCTGCTAGGGTGAAAAGCGGCTCCACCCGTCACCCCCAGGCCCGCGCTCATGGGGGACGGAGGTCATTCTGCGACCTCCGACGCCCGAGTTGCCGCCGCTCTTCGCGGGTCACGCGGTTAGCGATTCTCCTTCGCTCCTCGCGGGTCGCAAGGTCTGCGATTCTCCTTCGCTCCCGCTCCGCCGCCTCCTTCACGAGCATTACCTGTAGGCACATGCTGTAACTTGCATCTCGAATGATCGAAGTGAGCTCGATAGCTGAATCCGCGGTGAAAATTGACCAATCACCGCGGATTCAGCTATCGAGCTCACTTCGATCATTCGAGATGTTTGTTACAGCATGTGCCTGCTGCTCGCAGAAGGAGGCGCCGGCGGCCCACGCATCCGCGCAGCGAACCATCGCTGCGAGCAAAGTGGCGAGCGTGAGAAGTCTCACCCCCAGGGTCGCCACCAGCAGGCTCCCGTCTCGGCGTCTCCCACGCCGGACATTCGGTGAGCGTGTGCAGCGCCGAATCCTTGCTCGCGTCGCAGTGATGGCACTCGGACGTTGGCTCTTTCTTCGCGGTCCGATGCAGATACCGCCCGAAGCATCCATGCTCGGTGATAATCTGCGTCAGCCAGAACGAGAGGCCGCCGTGTGGACTCTCTAGCCACTCCCCCATGATGGGTCTTACCACCGCTACTACGGCGCGCCCTGCGCGTGGTTGCCCAAGTTGTGGCTCCCACTCCGCCACTTTGTCCCTATGGAGCCGGGATCTCACGGCCCGAATTTCTTCAGGCTCAGGATCGTGTCCCTGACAGTCATGATCTAATACATACACGTATTTAACATTATACTAAGGCCTTTTTCTCTCCGGGGTAGGTAGGCAGATACTAAAACCAAGTCACCTGCTTTTGTTATAAACTTTAAAAAAAAATCTACTATCATGTAAACCGAAGCCAATTGAAGTCCCAAAAATTGAGACCCAAGCTAACCTCGCCTTCTAGTCGGTGTACCCTGCTACGTAACGGACGATATCGATGCTCTCACGTAGGTGTTCTTCTGGGAGTTCAGATGGCAGTTGCTGACATACCTACCAAAAATAGTAAGCGGCTATCGGCTATTAAACTGCAAAGTTTGAACGTAACTGGAATATCTTACTTATTACAAGCGATTTCTATATATAAAGGCAGGAATCGCTAATCGTGCAGAATCGCAGACCTTGCGGCCCGCGAGGAGCGAAGGAGAAGGAGAGAAGAGCAGCGGCAACTCGGGCGTCGGAGGTCGCAGAATGACCTCCGTCCCCCATGAGCGCGGGCCTGGGGGTGACGGGTGGAGCCGCCTGTCACCCTAGCAGAAGCAGGCCGCGGCGGCAGATCGCATTGCGTGCCTCCCCAAACCCGGGTGCGAGTTGGGGACTCTGTGGTCCCCACACCGGAAGAGGGCCAGATCGAGAGATATGGCCCTGGGTCGGCCGGGGTGCGAGGGATATGGCTACGACAATCTCACCTTCGGCAACTAACGGCCCACAGACGGCGTGCGTTTTAGTCGGTTCGAGTCCGACATAAACTCCTCCGGTTCCGGCGGGGGAGGTATCCGTGGGGATTTTTCGCACGATGAAAAAAAAAAGGAATCGCTAATCGCCAACACTGACAACCAATCCTTAATCCATTTTGCCGTTGAGTACTTAGGTCTGTAAGTCAAACGCGATTGTTATGTTATTTATGATAGTCATTTGCGTGGAATACACAACTAAGTAAAATAAGGAAGACACTGCCCTTTAATTGACTAATTAATGAGTGGCTTGAAGAATTGCATCTCCGTTTAATGGTACCCTTTATTTTAATTGGAAAGACTCGCTTTTCAATTAATCGGATGCAGCCTCTTATAGTTAGAACTTGGTTATAAATTTTTATAATTGATTATGTATGTGTGTCGTGATTAAGAAACTTAAGATTTTGATTACAATTTCAAATAGGAAATTGAATTAAATCGGTACCGTCAGCATCAGATTGATCTTGATTAACAAAGTAAGACTCAAAGTTTTATTGATATCTACTAAATATGTTAATACCGAACTGATTTATTGATTTAAATTGTATATTTGTCCGAATTAAAGGTGTGCATCAAATATAAGAACAATCAGTCAACATGAAGGGAGGAATATCAAGGTATTAAGATCATTTTGAGTACTTTGCTAGTCAAGCTCGATCTGATGCTGACGGTACCTTCTCTGTTTGATTTTTAATTATTGTAATTATTGTTTGTATGTGTGTGATGTTGTTTTTTTAAGTTTTCCCACGTGTTCTCGTTTCCTGCGAGATATGGCGAAGATAAATGATTACCTAAATAAATTTATAGATACGATAAGATGCATTTCCTTGTACTTGACCTAATACGAGTATGTTAATGACCGAGATGAATGTATTTATTTATAGTTTGGTTCATGTAACAATAAAGAAAAATTTACAAGAGATGTTAAGAACTTAAAAGTATTTGCTACGTAATGTAGGGCACCAAAGGTAGACCCAGGTGAACTATGGGTCCGAGAAAATGATCGTGCAACACACAGGTCATCTACACTGGTATGAAAAAGTTCCCGTTAGTCAACAGGGGATCTACTAGGTATTACGGTTAATACCCCTACCAAAACAATACTTGCTATGTGCGCAGCAAATGTTGTTGCTTTCGTGTTATCCCCTTTACGAGTAGAAGACCTCACAAAAACTTTATTTGTATGACTAGACATAGACCAAATAAAAGAAAATAGCAGTCTTAGCATGGCAGAGAAGACTCATATATCTCTCGACTCTCTTTAACCAATGGAATGTGTCATTTGAGTCACGTGACAGAGCTTTCGTCGATTTCATTGGTCAAAGAGAAACGGGAGATAAGAGCCTAATCCGCCATGCTAAGCCTATAGCTATCTTTCTAGGACATGGGCCTAATAAGGCCTTTGTTATGAAGGTTCTAATTAAAATCTAACAATGCTTCATTCTATTCACGTCATTTTATGCCATAAGTAGGTAGATAAACACTGTTATCTCTCTGTCTTATCTCTGCAAATATTAATGATAGCATTTGTAAAATGCTTTTCTTCAAGATTCTCTCCATGAGTCGTCAGCACGTCGTCGTCAGCAGTCGTACAGTCAGCATCAGTTCGGTCTAGACTAGCAAAGTACTCAAGGTCTTAATACCTTGGTATATTGGTATTCTCCCCTTCCTGTTGTTTGATTGTTCTGATATTTGGTACACACCTTTAGTGTGGCCGATAATACAATTTAAATTGATAAATCTGTTTGGTATTAACTTATCATTAATTATCAGTTATCCAATACCAATTATCAGTAGGTATTAAGCTCATTTTGAGTAACTGCTTTATTAGTCAAGATCGATCAAATGCCTTTTTTTTAACGTGCGAGAAATCCCCACGGATACCTTCCCCGCCGGAGCCGGAGGAGGAGGTTATGTCGGACTCAAACCGACTAAAACGCACGCCGTCTGTGGGCCGTCAGATGCCGGAGGTGAGATTGTTGTAGCCATATCCCTCGCACCCCGGCCGACCCAGGGCCATATCTCTCGATCTGGCCCTCTTCCGGTGTGGTGAAAGATCGATCAGATGCCTACTGTTCATTGTGGCGTTCTGAGAATACTTCGCTATAATCAGATAATGTTGAACTGATGACTTCGTATATGGCACTTGTCACAGCAAAATAAGGTAAATAGCGATTCTATAGAAAAGCTTTAATTATCTACAGTTCTTATATGCATTCATTAACCGTCATGCGAGTTTAATTGTTGGATGCCAGTTTAATGAGTAGCGAAATTAAGGCGGAGCCGGAGAGTCAGGTGCTATGGTATCTACATATTAGGACAAGACCAGATCCAGTAGTATAGGTACTGCAAGCTATTGTTTAGCTAGTTAGTAGGTATAGCTGTGAACCCAGTCCCATGAGAACTTATTCCAGGGATAACAAGTACTTATCTGTTATTCCAGACTAGGGGCTGTCCATTAATCACGTGATGTTTTTTTAGCAATTTTTTAACCCCCCCTCCCCCATGGTGATACGTGGTGAGGTTTTGGGCTACCCCCTCCCCCCTAGCCAAAATCACGTGTATTTTTTTATTCATTATATAATGCTAAAAAACTAAGAATCGTGACAAAAATCGCAAATTACATGAAAAAATAAATACATGTGATATATCAATATACCCTTCCCTCCCCCTGGTGATGTTTCGTGATTTTTTCCGACTACACCCCCCCCCCTTTGTGCCTATCTCTGTACCAAATTTCAGCCAAATCCCTTAAGTCCTTTGTGTTATTGAGTATTAAAAATTCAAACAACTAAACATTAACATCCACATCTTAACAAAACGTTCACATGTACGTATCTGAACCTGTTTCCATCTCTGTTAGGGTCTACTGTGATCTGGCTAAAATTCGATATTTTTCCTAAAGTGACTATCTAACAGACATCTGGCATCAGACCTTCACAACCAATTGGCTACATTGAAGTTCTATACTTGAACTAGTCGAACTTTTTAGCAGTCAGTCAGATAATTATTATATCAATATAGACACTTTTTTTTATTGCAGTGCCAACCCTAGTTGCATTCGAAGCTAGTACAGTACTTAGCAGTCTCTTGATTTGTCTTATGTTGATTTTCATGGGTGTGAACTATCCTGACTCCCAGACTCTTTAATCTCACGAAGAGTTACTACATTTCTCAACCGACCGGTGTACCGTCTTGCATATTACAATATGGATATATGGGACCTTACGAAGACCTTCAAGACCCTGCTAATCTCACCTGCATTTGCAAAACAACGGTCTAGCTAGACTATGACGCAGGTTTTCCTCTCAAAGTTGGTAGGTAAGTAGTCATTCCCGGAAAAAATGCCATACCTTAAACCGTTTTGCTATTCAGAGCCAGGCAATTAGCAATCAAGACGTTTTGCTACCCGAGTCATTCTACAATCCAGACAATTTACTAGTAAAGACCATTTACTACCCAGTCGATATGAACCTAACCCCTACTAACAGCTTTTCCGAGATGGACTTCGGACTCGAAAGCGCAAACTTTGGACTTAACTAGAAAATAGCTATGAAGATGATAGTAGGTACCCATCTTTCTAAGTAAATGAGGTTATGTGTGTGGGGCCCACCAGGAAAGTTGGGGCTCAACTCCGACTTTCCTGGTGGGCCCCATACCTCACATACCGTCTCCACAATCTCCCACACTAAATTTCGACGCTAATTAGTAATAAACAAAATGTCACAGAGAGAAATTGGTAACAACTTGTACTCATCAAATAAAACATTTTAATGGTCGTGAAGATAGCATTCTGTCGGTCAGGCATACCTTGTAATTACTGCTGATTGGTCGGTCTAACTTCTTGTCAACCAATAGAAAGCTGTTGTTACTGGCCATCGTCATTTACATACATATACTTCTTCTTCCTCTTAGGTACCGTTAATTCCCAGTCGCATCCGAAGCTTTCAGCTCAGAGTCTGGGGTCCGCTTTACCAGTCTTAAATACGGATTTGGCTAGACCTCGATATTTTCCGTGAAGCGATTGTCATCCGACCGCCACAACCCAATGTTATCATTAGGCGATATCGAAGTTTTTACAGTTAGACCGTTGCTTTTAGAATTTTTAAGGCTCCAACTACCCGTAACGACTGCTATAGATGTTCTTATGGCAACCCGGACCGACGGCTTAACGTGCTCTCCGAGGCACGACCAGACCAATCCAAATACTCATATTTCATTAACACAAATATTTGCACTGAGCGGGGATCGAACCCGCGCCTCCTGCGTAGCGGCCGCGTTCACTACCGCTACGCCACGGAGGCTGTCGTCATTATACATTATACATAAACACACTAAATTGTAATTACGGATCTAGATTATAATCTTGATTCGTAACTAGTTACGAAACACTGAAATAAAAATCTTCTTTCATAGCTGATTAAGAGTTTGCAGTTACAAACGGGGACTAAAGGCTTTTATGAACCTACAAGGTTCGATTACTATAGTATCACTTATTTATATGTATACCAGGATAGCCAGGACACAATACTTTCAACAACAATAGCCCCATAAACTGTATAACCTCATTTTACCTCATCCGGAAATTGAACCTTGAACTTAATATGAAAAGCGATCGGCCAGCGAATCAGTGGTATGTAATTAACATTTAACATGTTGTACAACACATAACGGCGTATAACACATCGGTAAAAACACTATAGACGCTGCAGATGACATTATACAAAGAAATAACAGAAGTTCCGGTCACTTTTGATAATATTATTAATATACAGCTCAGGCTCCACCCACGTGAAATTTTGATCCTGTTCCCGTTTCCGATGGGATAAATAAAAAGTAACTTATGTGTTATTCCAGACTATAATCTATTCCTGTACAAAATTCAGCCGGATACTTTCAGCCGTTAGAGCCTGACTAAGTAATAAATATCTAAACATCTTCACAAGCTTTCACAATTAAGAAGTTACAGGAGGAAGTGGAATTTCTATAAGAATAACCACCATCATCATTTTGTGCGCCAAATCTCGGTCGCACTTTTGGTCCTTCGCTTTTCACGATCTTGACCAATTAATTAAAAAAATATTTCATGAATAAATGGACCTATTTTAACCAGTTGGCTCTTTAATTAATTTATTTTTTAGTTTTGATGCTTATTCCAGACGTGTCTCTACTCAATGAGTTCAGAATCGTTAATCAATTTACAGATAGGGGTTTCAACACAAAATCAAAAGAAGAACTGGTTTGATGATGCATACATTGCATACGTATCAGATTAGATGCAACAATGAATGTCATGCTCGATTCACATAAGCATATCAAAAATATAAAGTAACTTGTGTGAATTTAAACTTCTTACATTTACTTTTATAGTGAAAAAGGTACTAAGAGGCGCGGCGTTGCAAAAGGCACTGCACATAATGCAACTTAACTCCAGTGTTAATTTGCTAAGCCCCGCCGTATGACAGCGCTCCATGCGAAACTACAAAACATATAACTGAATGATATGTTAGCAATATGGGGATAAGACGATGGCAGTGTTAGAGCAGTTTAGATTCAAAATTAAATAGTTGTTGAAACATCTGAAAAGTCTCAGCGGTTTAGGCCCTAAACTCGGTCACTGTGCATAAATTCACCAAACACCTACGCTGGACATACGATAGCAAAAAAGGGCTCCAATAACGTATGCTGACAGACACTACTCAACCTGAAGTAGGAAAGCAACGCCTTATAAATTTAAATAATGAGTCGATTTTTGTTAACCAAATGTAAAACTTTAGCTAGAATGGAAATGCATTGTTAGATAGTTCTTTTTAATAATGAAGCGAAGAATAGATTCGTATTGATGAAATGCATTAGTAGAAAAAGATCCAAACAAACACCATTTATTGACCTGTCCACTCAAATCGAACGTTGGAGCGACATGCGTGCGACGGACTATAATAGTCTTGATATTTTCTTTATCTCAGCCTTCTCAGTTCCCACTGCCCGTATAGTATTACCTGTTTGCGGATTATTCGCAAATATTACGATACTAGCATTATACTAGGTTCTTGATACTTTATAGGCAAGTGTACACTGACGTGCTTTTGTTCCAAAGCCTACCGGGTGGAGATAATTAATAGCGTGTACTGTAAATGTTTTGTGTTATAAGATGTTGTTTATGTAAAGCATATGGAAATTAGGAAACGGTAGGGATTGTGTGCGGTTGATTTAGTGCGTCTCAGGAATTTGTGGTTGGAATAATGTTCTCTGAATTGTTTAGTTTACTTCTTGGAGCACCTTACTTCCCCTAATTTCCTTCCCCTTACCTTTTTTTGAACTGTCCAACCCTGCCTGACTATCCTGAGGAATATTATTACATGGGTATTTATTCACCTATGATAATTAGTTAAAAATATATCTAGGTATTCTAGTTTCCGCCTTTTTTTTATACCACTTAGGTGGCAGACAAGCACACGGTTTACCTGATGGAAAGTGGTTACCGTGGCCTATGGACGCGTACAACACCAGGGCCGTCACACTCGTGCTGCCGACCCTAATCAAATCCTTATATTTTCAGTGGAAACAGCCCCTTTTTAAAGGCACCAGCAGATAAAATTAAGACTATATTAATTTAGTTTTTAAAGACGGTCTTTCTGTTTTTATAAAAGCTTGCGTTATTTATTTGCTTCTCAAGTGTGCACCCGGTTTTAATCTGCCACTTTGTCCAGGCTCATCACAAAGATACGGCTAAGTGTGCGATTTCATTTGTCCCTTTTATTATCATTTCAAATGTAAGCTTTTGTTTTTATTGTAGTGAGAACATTACTCTGCGGACTGGTTGTGTAGGTACTGCTTTAAACAACAAAGGTTTTTATTAGTTTCTATAATACTGTTGTTTTATTTTACAGTGGAATAACTTCAACTTGTATAATGTTTTACGTGGATTGTATTATTTTATTATAAACAAAAATATCGAGTACCTCAGCATATCAATCAATTAGCTTATTGCAGTCCACTGCTGGACATAGACCTCTCCCAATTTGCGCCATAGCAGCCCGATTCTCTACTTTGTGCATCAAGTCTATCCCAACCTTTTATACTTATGAATTATATTCAATTCATCAATAAAAGTTCAATATTAGTTCGCCAAAGTCTTGTCTGTCAATCATCAAGTGTATCGGCTTGTTAGTGACACTGGATTGGGTCTGAAGATCTTGATGGAAGTTCAAAATACCGTAGGTGAGTCGTATGTCAACACACACGAAAACAAATCAAAACACAGGTATACATAGCTGTCTGACACCCACAGAAATCTTCGTAAATATAACTGTTCCATACCGAAAGAAATCATCGTATGCATAGCTGTCTGATACCGACAGAAATGATCGTTTATATACCTGTCCCATACCGACAGAAATTATCGTTTATGTACCTTGCCCATACCGACAGAAATCATCGTATATACAAGTGACCCATTCTGACAGAAATCATCGAATTATACGCCCTATGTCAGATACGCAAAATGTCAGATGCGCATATTGTCAGAAAACGCAAAATTAGCTGTACTATACCGACAGATCCAATTTGTCAAGATCAGTCAGTGTTGATAATGGGTGTGCGTTGTTTTATAGCTAATTGTTTTATAGAATTTCGTTTCACATAAAATTTTTCTCATATTTTCATTTCATAGAATAATCAATACACAGAATAGGTACTTACTTTGAAGATTTTTAAATCATTGATTTTTGTTTCACATGAAGTTTAATGTTAGGATAATCATATAATAGAATAACAAGTCAAATATTCTTTATTATCATAACATACATCAAATATAAAATCGTTTGACATACCACTCAAAAGATATAAAACTTATTTGCGTTAAGATAATTCGACAGAGCCCCGCTCCGCGGGGCTCCTATTTCTGGGTGGTTTTAAAAAAAAGTCGGGGTACTCTGAGTCGGGGTGTAAACTATAATGACGTGTTCCAAATTATTAAACGTTAGGCCAAATTATTTTCTATTGTGGTGGTGGTTTAATATTCCTTAAAAAATAATTCTGCTGTTTGATAAGTTTATTAAACAAAAAAATGTAAATAAAAATTCATTAAATTGTTTTTCTGTGAAATATGTTTCATTCTGGTAAATTGTCTTTGAAACAATAATATTCGAAATAAAAATATAAGTACCAAATATTATCTGAAACATTTTCTGGGAAACGAAATTCTATGAAATTTCTGTCTGCGAAACAAGGGGCTCCCGTTGATAATAGAATGTCTGTCATCTCTTTTCAGGTAGACCTACAGAACTCAGGACGTTGCATGCTTACAATTTAGTACCTATTAATTTGTAGATAATCTCGTGACGTGTCTCAGGAAACACATCACGTCATTTTTAATTTATTTCTTTGCAAATATTAAATGGTAGCTTCTGTGCCCCGTTCACGAAAAATATTTGAATTCGTAACGTAAACGTATCGAGTGAACGGAGTATTGCGATTGGCCGCCTGCTTGCCTGTGAACCTGTGTGTGTGCGAAGCGTGCCAATCGCAATGCTCCGGCAATGCTTCCAACTGTTAAGGTGCGTACAGATTATGTAACATGTTGTATAACTTGTGTTATATAACACGTCCACATTATCTAACATTGTTTTATAACTTTGCAACATTGTACAGACTTCAGTGTCTACATTACTGAAACATGTTATATGACATTGTTATATAACATTGTTATATATCATTGTTATATAACATTGTTATATAACATTGTTATATACCATTGTTATATATCATTGTTATATATCATTGTTATATAACATGTTATGCTATATAATTTGTACGCACCTTTAGGTAATCTGTGGCTCCGTTCTCTCGATACGTTTACGTCACGAATTCGTATAATTTTCGTGGTCGGGGTACAGGTGTGAATTATTATGCGCTTCATGTTAAAATATCTATGCAGATCTATCTATGCGATACAAGGTGTGGAGTGTATGGTAGATATGGATAAGGAGCCGGAAGGATATGCGGGTGATTGTTAAACTATTTCAATGACAGGTGTATGGCATGGCCTTCGAGACGGTGACATCATTCCAATGGCAAGAGAGGTTGGGAATAGTCAGGAAAGTATCCAATTAAGAGAAAAAATAAAATTAAAAAGGAAACGGAAGTCGTCCCATAGAGAATGCGTTGTCGTAACTAAATATTTTATGTTGTTACTTTATCATAACTCTTTGGTCGCCGATACTCTTAAGATTCGTTAGTTACATAGTAGCTATTTGAAAATAAAATTCTAAAATTGAATTGTCAATTGAAATCCAAGCGTCGTCGGTAACGTAGTTGTTAAGGAGTCGGCCATACGATCGAGCGGTCCCGAGTTCGAATCCTGGTCATTAACTGACGTAGAGGAGGAAGATCCGGAAGGCGGGCCCTGAACTCCAAGGTCATCTTGGCGACAAATGCAATCAGGAAAATGCGTCTCCATGAAGATACCAACGTAATCTGGGGTGAACGGGAATGGGGTCAGTTCGCCGGTTAGCGACCACTGTGCTGTGTTGCTCATTTTAGAATTATTAAGATAAGTCATTATCTTTAATCGACGTCTCCTAACTGGTCGCTAACTGAAGGTGGTCGCGAAACCGGCGAACTGACCCTATTAGTAATTTCGGTCAACATTGTAACATGACGGATGCTTAACTATAACTAATTTTTAACTTAATCCATACATATAGTACTTAAAATAGCAGTCATTACCGCAGCCACCTGATCCATAATCTGTTTCCCGTGCAGAGTATAATCAGCTGATAATGACTGAAGATTGAACGCGTGATGCATTAATCGGAGTCGAGAGTACGACGCCAGTGACGTCACTCGAGTACAGTCGGCAGATAAATGTTGAATAAAATATATTCGATAAATTATAACGTACCTGCTATGATGATTTTAGGTCTAGATAGTGATGTGTAGAACGTCTTATATATTAGTATTTTTTAATGATTTTTCAATAAATCAAACTAGTTGAAATATCAGGTGGTTCAAAGATAGGTGCTTAAATAATCAAATCGCTTTATATTAAAAAGAAACGACCTTAAATATGTAGGCTATAATATTATAGAAGACTGATAGAAATACAAAAAATTCGGAACACAACTTACATGGCTTTTAATTTACAAAAAAACATGGCTTTCACGACCTCTGTGGCAGTGGTGGTAAAGCGTTTGACTGATAAGTAGAAAGTAGCTTTCTGCGATTACAAAAGAACAGTTAATTTATTAAAACTTTTTTATGCAGACGTTACCCGGACTCATCTGCAATAATCAGCCAATAAACATCTTTCAGTCATAGTATACCTATAGAAAATAAATGAACAAAATGTCTTAATTATAAAATAGAATAATATGCATTAATCTCCCAAGCTAATCAATTCACTAAGAAAAGTGGTCAAGTTTTAATTGATTTTGATATATAAGGCTGTTGGAACTTCACGTACAGTCAACAACAAAAGTAGCTTAACAAAATTTATTTTATTGATCATTTAAGTTTTTTAAACTTTCATATTAAAATAATACTAAACATAAAATATATTTCCTTCAAGCTTTGGGGATTAAAACACATACACATCAATTCATTCTTAAATCTATTGAAACTAAAAAAAAATTGGCGCACATTGGGATCACCGTAAGGTTGATTGGCAGAAAATGCCTATGGCATTAAGTTCGCCTTTGTACAATCATTTTGTACTTGTACAATATATTTAATTTAAAAAATAATTGTCGGTGGCATTATGTTCAGCAGTGGACTGCAATAGGCTAATTGATAATGATTGATGAAATATTTTAATATCAAGCAACTTTTGTCGTTAACTGTACGTAAGTAAAAATCCATAATGTTTTAATTATATGTAAATTTTAATTAAGTTGCAATCAAACGCTCGTGAGAGAAAGGATTACAGAAATAATTTGGTTGATAGTGATTCAACTGTAAGTATGGGGCTTTGGCATTTAACCCCCGAAGTTATTCAGAGCTAGGTGTTTTTAACTGTTGTAGACAGCGGATTAGATTAATTAATTATACCTATAATAAAAAATGAGTCAGCCTCCGTGGCGTAACGGTAGTGAACGCGGCCGCTACGCAGGAGGCGCGGGTTCAATCCCCGTTCAGTGTGCATGAAATATGGCTATTTGCATTGTCTGGTCGTGTCCCGGTTGCCATAAGAACATCTATGGTAGTCGTTACGGGTAGTTGGAGCCCTAAAAAGTCCAAAAACAACGGTCTAGCTCCAAAGCGTCGATATCGCTTAATGTTACCATTGGGTTGTGGAGGTCAAATGGCAATCGCTTCACGGAAAATATCGAGGTCTAGCCAAATCCGTAGTTAAGACTGGTAAAGCGGACCCCAGACTCCGAGCTGAAAGCTTCGGATGCAACTGGGAATTAACGCTAGGATGAAGAGGAAAAAAGAGCACATGTATTGTATCTATACTAATATTATAAAGCTGTAGTTTGTTCAGTTGAACGCGCTAATCTCAGGAACTACTGATCCGAATTGATAAATTCGTTTTGTATTGAATAGCCCATTTATCAAAGAAGGTAATAGACTATATATCATCACGCTACAACTCAAGGGAGCGGAGCAGTGATCAAAAATGGCAACTGATCACCAGGCGGACTGCTCGATTGGGACGGAAATGCCGTCATATCTTACCTCCTTCGTAAGTTATTTTAAGGTTTCGTTCCCACTGAATCAAAGAAATGATTTAGGTGGTAGACAAGCACACGGCCTACCTGATGGAAAGTGGTTACCGTGGTCTATGAACACGGGAGCTAAGGGCGCCATACTTATACTGCCGGCCCTGTCAGACTTACAGAATTTACAGAAATCGGCTAAGCACCACACGTCTTATTTTTTGTAGAGGATACGTCAACATGACTTCAGCTCGCCTAATGGTAAACTCGCAATTATCTATCTAAGTGATTGATTTCTGCATGTCTCTTAAGTTGAAACACTTAAAGATAATATCAAGTGACTTCCCCAATTGAGTCAGCTCATTCGTGCAAGAAAAGGCCAGTAATCTTAGATTCAGATGATTTCGTGTTACAAAAACATACCTACTTAGAAACGGAATAAAAAAAAAATCTAATTATATTGTAAAGATTTTAAATAGTTTTTTGTTAGACAAATTACTAATTACAAATTATATATTCATTATCTTTATATTATACGGGAACATTCGCTTTTTTTACAGATCATTACACTTAGATTGGACGCCCAGCTGTGTTGGTGATTGAAAAATCTTCTGTACGACATAACATTAATAGAACGTATAGTTTGTTTATTTTAACGTTTTTTTACGATATTTGTTATTGTCTTATGTAATTATCGTTGTTTTTTTTTATAACAAAATTTAAATATTGTATTGGTTATAGCAAAGATTTTATCATTCAAATTCTATATTATAATAGGAATGATTGTAAAATCGTTATCTTTGTCTATAAAATGTTTCGGTTATTTGTTTTGTTTTTAAATTACTTGATAGTTATTATAATGTTATGATAAGTGAAATAAACGCTATGCCAAGTATTGTTTCTGTAGATATTATGAGCCATATCTTCATGAACACGATAGGGTCTGTTTGTACTGCGAGACAAAATATGCCTTTGCGAGAGAAATATCTTATGGGCCCTTACATCACGGCATCTGAAACCCGACATAGCGTGCGATTTTCGTCAATTCTAGTCTGACAAAAACCGTACGCTATCAAATCTGTACACGGCACTTCGCAGGGAATTCGAGAGAATTCATGGGTATTCGGGACGTAAAAAAGCTGTCACTCAATCACGGCTTTAGGCTTATGTAGCCGGTATAATGTACCTACAAATTGTAGGTAAGTAGGTATATTATGCCAGCAAGTAATAAACTGGCATTCATTTCCATCATCAGAGCGACGAGTCTCAGTTGCAGTCTCTGAATACACACATTAAAATTTCGGAGTCTGGAGTTCGCTTTTCTAGACTAACTGCGTCGCGGCTGACCTCCGATGATTTCCGTGAAGCGACTGCCACTGACCTCCACAACCCATTGGAAATATCGAAGTATTTCAGTTAGACTGGTTGTTGGGCTTTTTAGGGCTCCAGCTACCCTTAACGACTGCCATAGATGTTCGTATGACAACCGGGATCGACGGCATAACATGCTCTGCGAAGCATGAGATATACACCATAGAATAAAAACCCTGTTTTATCTTTTAAATTAAATTTTAAAGCATTTAGTATGCTAACTAGTCAAATCGTATACAAAAATCGTATACATACAGAAAAAGCGAATACATCCCGCCTAAGCTGTATTCCCTTTTTCTATCTTAAAACAACCCTTATATCTCTTTAGCTGTCAGCCATAGGTACTGTCATACCCATTTATTACTTCCAATCTAAGACATTCCTAACTACAACAAACAAACAAAATAAGTGTTCGCATGCGAGTCGTTTACAACAATACTTTTGCATCACGCACATTCTGCACAGGAATATATATAAATAAGCGAAGACCTGACCAGCAGGTGCGACCACTGATTCTTTGCAGATAATTTGCCTAACTGGTTCTTACACTGCCACTACCACTTACCACGAGACCACTAACTACATCTCTAAAACAGACGACACACAATCCATTGCCGGTTTTTTTAGACAATATATTTTTTTCGTAAGTATGTATAGCAATGTATATGAATTTAAGGGGGAATATTGTTTAAAGGTAAGGTTTAAGTGGCTATGTCCTGTGGTCAGTAGCATCATTCTGTAGCTGATAACACAGCTCATTGTGACATTTAATTATTATGATTATGTTTTTAAAGAACACTGTGTTCAGGTTTTTCTACGGCTTTGTCACTGGAAGCTGTTATTTTTTGTTGGTTTTGCAGTCTTCCGTGTTAATGGTGCGTAATTGCTTCGTGTAAGAAGGAAAATGGCGAGTTCTTATGTGAGTTGTAAGAGTAAATAGGAGTTTATTAGAATGTATGTTATGTATAGAAAGTTTTATGTAATAGATCTAGTTGGGTGTGTTTGTCTCTCTTATCTTGTCCCCTCTATTAGATATTGAGAGGAGAAAAACAAAATATATCTAAGTATTTAAAATCTATAATTAGATCCCATAACACAAAATAGATAAGCTGTGTGGCAATACGAGTGGAACAAAGTCTTACGAATACGAAGTAACAAGAAAGGTAAATCAAAAATATTAAGAATTTAGAATTATTACATTATCTTTTAACATTGAAACTGTCGTTTTTGTAAACTTCGTATACCTACACCACTGTATGGGGGAATGTAAATGACTCCTATTGCCACACTAACTGGCGCGTACTATATACTTCTTTGAGTCTAGATAGCATTATATAAAATGCCCTAGAACATTTATTTTATTTGATTGACATCAAGCTGTACCATCATACCCACTGTGTGTTGAGTCGAAGACGTTTGGGACACAAATTCTACGGACACTGTGTCCCTAAGTGTACTTTCAAATTTATTTATTTTTTCGAAGACGTTGTTACCAAAATATAAAAAAAAAAACCTGAATGTAAAAATTTCAACTGTCTAGCTATCACGGTTCATGAGATACAGCCTGGTGACAGACAAACAGACAGCGCATTCTTAATAACAGGATGCCAGTTTTACCCTTTGCACACATAACCCTAAAAACCACCAATCTTTAGTCGTAAAGATTGCAAAACAGTGATCAAAACCACTCAATCGATATCTAAACGACCGGGAGTATCACGAGCTTCCCCGATACCGCAATAGGGCACAAAAATACAATTGCCCATATAGTTAACCGCGGGCCGAGGGCATCATATTGTCGGACAATAGCCAATTAACGCTACACGCAATTAAATCAGGCTGGACCTTGACAAAGGCTCCTTAATAATCTATATAGAGTGGATGATACCATATAGAATACAATTTACTAAAAAAAAGGAAACGAAATGTGTTTGAAGGATTATGTAACAGCAAGATTATTTTACTTAAAAGTATATTTTCGTTACGAGCGTCAAAATAGTTTTTTTTATAATAAAAATAAAGGGATATTTTGAGGACTTTAATGCGTAGATACCATTCCATTAAATGAAGCTATGGTACGAAATATTGCTTTGTCACCTGACTGCATCCTTTCTTGACTTTACACTACTGATGATGATGAATTTGCCTTTCAAGTTAACACGTTGAACTGATTTTAAATATACACTATTGTAATAAAGCTACTTTTTAAAGAATTCTATCGCGATATATTTGTTATCATTTACTTTTAGCCCGACGTTTCGACTACTTTTCAGCAGTTAACCCGCGACCACGGCTCCGAATCCTTAAAAGTAGTTTTATTTCAATACATAATTGAAATAATATTCTGAGATATTACACAGCGCTATATAAATTCAAATTGAACATAGCTAGTATAGTTTCTAGAACATAGAGAAACACTTTTCTATACTACTCACTACTTTTATATATTATATTTTTAGTAAATAAATACGTATTAGATATACATATTTGCATTAAGTGTGAACCAAATCCGCTACACCTACTTAATAGTCAAACATTTGTAAAGAATCTAGGCATACTTTCAGCTCTATATAATTCCCCTTAATAGGTCGATAGTATCCACCGCCCACACGTCCGCTCAGCGTATTGTTCGGCTCAATCGAGTCAAGTTATTATTGCAGATAATATTTTATTTATAACGAACACTGGCCCCGTTCAAGAACAATGAGTTGAGATACACGTCGTGCTGTACAACCGCCGACAACGACGTTGTAAATTGTGACGAATATGTCGACAACCACATCGAGCGCTTGCAGGGTTAAGAATTAAATATCTACCGAATTTAAACTACTAAAAAAGTATTTAATTCTCAACCCTGTAAATGCTGGTTAAATATAATACTTACTAATATCCGCAGCTCCTTCCACGTGGATGTCGGCTATTATTTTTTGGACCATGTCTCCGCTTAAACATACTAAAGATTTTAAGTCTAGGGAAGACCTTTCTGATAAAATAAATTCGTTCAATAGTTTTTGTGTTTATCGCGAACAAATGGATAAGAATTCCAAAGATCTGAATCGTTATTTTTAAAAGGTTTGTTTTCATGTTTGGGAGTGATCATTTGTGGTCCTGGTTTTGAGTCCCGTGACAGGTCTGGAGGTGCTTTAGAAAATGTTTTATAGCACTACTGGATCTAGCAATGATGATACATTAGATGATGAAAACTAGATCTAGAAACATGTTCATGTTAACGATGTTCTTCGAGAACTTTTCCTTTCAATTATCCATGTCGTTTGCACCCTTTTGCCTTTCAACCACCGATATATAGACGCATAAAATCCTTATACAGAAAACTTGACTGACTCCGTCTCACTCACTGTATACAAGATTGCAGGTCAACCTTTATCTCGCTCAACAATCTATATTCTATTAAGCGTTCATCCCAACACTTAACACAAACAACTACTTAAAAGGCCAACTTTCACGCTATTAACTTGTATGGGACAAGATACAAAGTTGTAATGCTATACGTACGGAAAATTATGGAGCTTGGGTTGTTGGGACAACTAACAACTATATGCAGTGTAGGGTTAAATCTACTTTCTAATGTATTTTCTATACTAATTAGTTTGCCACACACGGAGATGGTTTTTGGTCATGTTTTTTTTATTATTACGCTTGTCAAAAAAGTCAAAAGTCAAAAATCATTTATTCTGTATAGACCATCAAAACGGCACTTACAAAACGTCAATAATATACATATATGTACTAAAGACTAGCTTAGCAAATGGACCACCGGTTCGAAACGCGGCCCCGGCCTGAGAAGACTCCGGCAAGAAACTCAGCGGGCTTTTTTTTTTTTTTTGGTCTATTTACAAAAAATGCTTAGTCTACTTAGTCTAAATACAATCATTTGTTTGAGAAGCATGCATGAGTGAACAGCTCAATTCCAAGCAAGTTTATCATCTAAATATTCTTGTATTTTATAATAGCCTTTTTGGCACAATTTCCTCTTAACTTCATTTTTAAATTTATTTATAGGTAAATCCCTAATTTCATTCGGGAGCTTGTTAAAAAAGCGTATACAGTTACCCTGGAAAGAATTACTAATTTTTTGGAGTCTGCTATCACAGACTACAAGATTGTTTTTATGTCTCGTATTTACGTTATGCCTGTCACAAATTTTTGGAAATTTGGAAATATTTTTCCTTACATACATTAGGTTCTCGAAAATGTATTGTGACACTACGGTCAGAATGTCTATTTCTTTAAACTTTTCTCTGAGGGAGACTCTTGGGCCCAAATTATAAATAGCTCGCACAGCCCGCTTTTGTAATATAAATATTGTATTCAAATCCGCGGAATTACCCCAAAGGAGAATTCCGTAGCTCAAAATACTATGAAAATAACTGAAATAAACTATTCTAGCCGTATCCACATCTGTCAGAGTCCTAATCTTTTTTACAGCGTAGGAAGCTGAACTTAATCTACTGGCTATTTTATCAATATGTGATCCCCACTGCAGTTTGGCATCAATACTTAAACCTAAGAACACTGTTGATTCCACAAGGTTCAACACCTGACCATTGAGTTGTACATTGGTTTCCACCTGTTCAACATTAGGTAGGGTAAATTTAATACATTTAGTTTTATTCCCATTAAGGCAAAGATTATTTGTACTAAACCAATGGACCACTCTTGTTAGTGCACTATTCACTTCGTCATAATTGTTTAGTTGCCTCTTAATTTTAAATATTAACGAAGTATCGTCAGCAAATAAAATAATACTATTTTTGTCTCTTACGTAGTAAGGGAGGTCGTTTATATAAATTAAGAATAAAAATGGTCCTAGTATCGAACCCTGTGGAACGCCCATCGAAACCACAGATCCTACTGAGCGTGTACCGTTAACATCGACCCTCTGAATTCTATTGTTCAAATATGAAGTCAGAAGATCGAGAGCCTTGTTCCTTATTCCGTAATGTTCTAATTTCCTGATTAATGTGTCATGGTGGACGCAATCGAAAGCCTTGGATAGATCACAGAAGACACCCAATGCATCATGCTTATCTTCCCAGGCTTTGTGAATACAATTTAATAATTCTACACCAGCATCGGTGGTCGAACGTCCTTTAGTAAACCCAAACTGTTTATCATGAAACAGTTTGTTTTCACCAAAATGGGTTAGCATCTGTCCTAGAATTAGTTTCTCAAATACCTTACTCAAGGTCGGCAACACAGAAACGGGTCGGAAATTAGAAGGATCTATGGTGCTGCCAGCCTTGAACAAAGGTATGACTTTGCTATGTTTCATTAAATCAGGAAATATACCGTTGCTGACACAGTCATTAAACACAGTTGCTAGGTGGGGAGCAATGACATCAATAATACTTGATACAGTTTTGACTGATAATCCCCATAGATTCGCGGTCTTTTTAATATCAATAGATTTAAACGCTTTGGTGATATCCTTGCTATTAACAACTGAGAATACGAAAGTGTCCTCACATTTTTTTACTGATTCCATAAGCAATGACTCGGCGGAGGTGGAAGACGACTGGAGAGTTTTGGTTGTCAATAAGGGAATGTTTGTAAAAAAATTTTCAAACTCTGTCGCAACTTCCATGTCCTCCGTGACATGGCGATCTTCTATTTTTAAATGGAAATCTCTTGCAACTGATGAAGATTTCCCACATTCAGAATTTATTATGTTCCAAGTAGTCTTAATTTTATTAACAGAATTCGCTATTTTCTTTTTAATGAAGTTTGACTTCGCAAAGGAACAGGCTCGCTTGAATATTTTGGAGTAATTTTTAACATAATTCTGAAAAGCAGGGTTGAAATTGTATGATTTTTCAGAATACAGATCAAACAATCTCCTCCTACTTCTATAGATTCCCGTCGTTGCCCAGTCACTGAAAATAGGACGCTCGCCAATCGATATTGTTTTTGAGGTAAAAATTCTCCCAAACTCAGTATTGATTAGGTTAATTAGATCCACATAAGACTCTTCTACACTAGTATACGAGGGCAAGTCAGGTAGTTTATTCACTATACTTTCTTTAAAAGAGTCTAAACGATGCTGGTTAATCGGCACAAATTTAATTTCCTTTTTAAAAACTTTACAATTATTTCTCTCACAGGATATTAATTGACCACGGTGGTCCGAGCCTACCGCATCCACAATACATTTATTAATTGGTTTAATATCTGTGAAAATATTATCAATACATGTGGCACTAGTTGCAGTTATTCTGGTAGGTTCCAAGAACATATTAATAAGATTAAAGGACTTGAACAGATTTAACATTTTGTTTCTCTCTAATGGCACTAGGGTGTTTTCTAAAATATTTACATTGAAGTCTCCACAAACTATTATTGCCTTTTTGGAGTAACGGCATTTAAAAAGCGCTTCTTCCATCCTTTCTTCAAATCTTGCATAGGGCGCGTCCGGGGGGCTGTATACGCTTAATACAATGAACTGCTCAAACTCAATACTCGCTATCTCAATAACTCGCTCAATAGAGAGGCTTACTAAGTCTTTACGTTCTTTAAATTTTATATTCTTATTAATAATTATTAGGCTGCCTCCACGTTTGAAATTTCTTCTACTGAACGAGCTTGCGACCTGGTGCTTTTTGAAGTTGAACATGATCTCATGGTCTTTCAACCAATGCTCAGTTACACAAAAAATATCGATATTTTTAAGGGTCATGTGTAACTCCAATTCCAATTCTTTGCCCTTTATTGCCTTTATCAAGCCCTCAACATTCTGGTGCACCAGGTTTAATATCTTATTTTTACTATTTAAATGTAAATCCTGGAAGGGTACCTAGGCATAGATGTGTTAATGCATTTCACTGACTGTTTTTGATTTCATGTACTCATCTATTATACGTACACCCACTCTAGCCAGCTGTTTAGTTATAGCAGAAACTACATTATGCAGGTGTCTTTTTGAGCCAAGATCGTTGAACATCAATTGGGAAACTTAAAAGAAACAAGGCAGCTTTGACTGACCATGATACCATCATCAAGATAACACCTACAGTGGGTTACAGAAGTCCGTATGAATCCCCGCACACCATCTATCAAGTATGTAATATAATAGTAACCACCAATGTATAATTAGTTAATAAATACATTCCACTCTTTCTCTTCCTCTCTTAAAGGAGACTAAGGTGCTCAAAGAATTACAGATGTTAAGCTGTACACAAACTTCTGCAGCCCACTGTGCATTAAGCTATCTTTCCGTTTATGAACCGGCATCTGTAATATCTTGTGACCTCCCTATCAAACCAGAATAAAATCATCCATGTAAATAAATTTCGTCAATCATCACCATCAGATGTAACTCAGTGATAGGTTAGCAATATACTCATTACCCAACAAAATAATTACAAGGTCTGGGCAATGGCTTCCAATTGTAATTAATTACAACGGTTTTATTAATAAATTGATAAGATTGAGGGAGGATACATCATCAAGAAACCTTTTCACAGGTCGGTCATTAGTAAGTGACCTTTTGATGAAAGTTACGATGTTTTGTTGAAATTGAAATTGATGCAAAATTTGAAGTCGTCGATCGTCATCTTCTCATCCGTTTTACCAGAAGGCAAATTCTTCTAATAATGAGATGATGTCAAAAACGCACGTAATACAATTCGTGAAGACAACAAGAAAGATCGTGATCATTTTTAACTTAAATCCAGCAGAAATCTAATATATAAAATTCTTCTGTCACGCTAATATATAAAATTCTTCTGTCACGGGGTGCGTAATCGAACTCCTCCGAAACGGCTCGACCGATTTTGATGAAATTTTTTGTGCTTATCTGGTATCTATGAGAATCGGCCAACATCTATTTTTCATCCCCCTAAGTGATAAGGGTGCAGCGGGAACGGGATTTGAATACCACGCGGGCCGAAAATATGGCGGTACGAAGTTCGCCGGGGCAGCTAGTTAATGAATATATTTTTATTACAAGAATTGGTCCTCTTTTCATTGAAATCGTGGTAGTTTGTGACATTGAGGTTTAGAGTAGATTGAGCTGAATTTTGATAACAAACATTTAACTAGAAAAATTGACCTTCAGCTTAAATAATTCCCTGCTTCTTTTTAATTGGGGATTTCCCTCCAAAAAGGGACAAGTGTAATGTGTAAAAGTGTAAAAGGAAAAATATTTAAAGCAATGCGGATGCGTTTCTTCAAATTGTATTTCTTCAAAGCCATTCTATTGCAGGATTACATTTCAGGTAATTCATAAGAAAGATTATTATGTAAGACCGGATTTTTTCGCGAGAATTATTCTCGGTAGTTCATTTTTGTTCGCATTTTATAATAACAAGAATAATAAGAAACTGCATTCCACACTGAACTGTTATTATTACAAAGGATTTTAGCGCGAGGTATAGTTTCAAAGAAACACTAGTAAAGACAGCGGTACAATATTACTTTGTCAACTGAAAGTGAATTGAGGTTAAACGTGGGGTTACTCACAAAAACGTACGAATCGGCTTCACCCGAGTGGAATTCTGACCCCGTTCCTGGTATTTACCACGTAATCCAGGAATAAAAAGTATAATTGCGGAGTGTATTCTATTTCTGTACTCAACTTCAGCCAGATTCGTTCAGCCGTTTCAGCGTGATTATGAAACAAACATCCAACAACAACTCCAGATTTCGAAAGGAATTACACCGGCGAAGCCTCTTAAGCCAATCAGCAGGTAAGTGTATGTCGTCTTGCAGGAGAAGTTGGCGTGGGCCAATATTTCTGTCGACTACATATCTTTACTTTTCACATATTTTCAATCTCTTTATCCATGCTATTAAATAAGAATGCTTTACACAAAATCGGTAACAAATAAGCTACATATAGTATTAATAGGCTAAACATAGCTCACAAATGGTTCACAAATAGACTGCAAATATGCTACAAATAGGCTACAAATAGGCTACAAATAGGCTACAAATAGGCTACAAATAGGCTACAAATAGGCTACAAATAGGCTACAAATAGGCTACAAATAGGCTACAAATAGGCTACAAATAGGCTACAAATAGGCTACAAATAGGCTACAAATAGGTCACAAGTAGGTTGTTCTAGCTACATCCTTGATATTATTAATCATTTTTATGAAAGTATAGTATCGCCCTGTCAAAGGCAGAATTTATAACAGCTAGTATCATACGAATGATGGGTCAAGTAAAGCGACAATCATCTACAACATAAATATTATGAACCAACAGAATCAAGTTAGACGGGATGTGTGACCCATCGAGCTTGGTGGAAAAACACTTGATTGATGGGGTTTCGCTTACCATGTGAAAATTATTTATTTATTATATTATGACTTGTACTTGAATACGGTGGTGGCGCAATGGTAAGATGACAGACTTGCTACTGAGTGGTTGTAGGAGGTATTGATAATAATTGTTAATAATATCTATGTATACTATTAGACAAATAATTGTAAAGTAGAGTCTGTACATAGTGTACATCCATATCCATACTAATATTATAAATGCGAAAGTAACTCTGTCTGTCTGTATGTCTGTTACGCTTTCACGCCTAAACCACTGAACCGATTTTGATGAAATTTGGTATAGGGGTAGATAAGACCTTGAGAAAGGACATAGGCTATATTTGGTCGCGATAACCGACATCCACGCGGGCGGAGCCGCGGGCGAAAGCTAGTTGAAAATATTTAAAAAATACTTTACGTTAAAATATTTTTTTCGAAATTCTTGCCTTTTTTTCCGCTATTGACGCAAAAACTAATGAATGTATTATATCGCAACAAAAGTAAGATTTTGAGTATGATCAAGACGTAGGGTCTATATAAGACCCTACGTCTTGATCATACTCAAAATCTTTTGTTTGAAGCAGTACTTTATACGGGCGTGCTTGAATAAATCTAAAAACTGTACAGTTGATAACACACACAACGTATGATTTATCGGTTCACTTTGAACGATATAGTGTGATCGTAATGATTTCTCGAACCGCGGTGCCACCATAAGAAGAGAATTACATGGTCATAAGCGCGTCGCGTGACGGTCCAACCCACCATATTAACTAAACGTTTCCCATCAAAACATCTTCTAAATCATTAGTCTATTAATGGACATGTTTAGAAAGGTTTTAATATTAAATTAGTTATTCAACAAACGTATTAGTAAAGATTGTGCCATTTCTAGAAACTATACGATTATATCGAAGTTGCGGTTTCCGGTGGAAGCTAGATAATATTTAATTGGCGTGAAAACTCAATAATTGGAGATAAAAATCAGCTGCGGAGCAAACCAATTATAGCTGGCCATGTGGCGGCCGCCAGCGCTCGGTGATAGTGATGTGGGGATCGATAGGTCGAAAGATATATTTTTAGAAAGGTACTGAATTGTTTTTGATGAATTAGAAAAAGAATGTTCTAATGTATTGCGACTATTTGTTCTGACATCCTAAAAATTGCTATAATACAAATCCATCGATGGATCAGAGTGGACAAAAAAATGGAAACAAATCCATCGATGGATTGGTTTAGTGAATTAAAGTGGAATAGAGCATTAATTACAGGCGTTGCATGGAATCAGCTGCAGCCATTTCGCAGTGGAGTTTGTTGCGCCGTTTCTTTTCCACTAGAGCGCCTAGGAAGCGGTGGTAAATTCAGTTTTAAGCAGAATTTGACGTCAAAAAGATTGAATTACGTTGCAAAATTTTGAGAAATAAATAATTTGCAGCATGCCGTGGCACCGCGATTGCATGCCTTGTAAATAATTTAGTTTTAAAAATAAATAGCGATAATTTGATAAATTATTGAAATAAAAAAAAATTTACAGTACTGTATTTTATTTTATAGTAACTATTATATTTACTGTTTTATAAACTCAAAATGAAATACAAGTATTGAAAAGTCAAAATGAAAAACTTTATACCTACGTATAACTGTGGGTTGGTTCAACTAAACTAAACCGCAGTGGAGTTTTTTGCGTCGTTTCTTCCCCATTAACGCCTAGGAAGCGGTGGCAAACTTAGTTTCAAGGAGAATTTGACGTCAAAAAGCTGTAACAGTATTGCACTATTTTGAAAAATAGAATTTGAATTTTTGAATTTGAATAAAGCTCATAAATTTGCCTACACGCCTACACGAGTCAAGTTTACTCCAAGCAATGTAAATAAAATATATCAGCCTATTTTTATTCTATCATCGATATCGACATGCAATCGATACTCACCTGTGACGTCACTATTGCGTCGCATGTGGGTATTCCGTGGTTGTACCTAGCAACTCATTAGCCGCGCTATCACCGGCACATTTTGTGGCTACCGCGGTCGCGTACACACTTTAATTGTTCTAACTTAACCGCACTTCAGCCGGTAGATAGCCTAGTGGAAATATTGTTCGGCTTTTAAGGTAAAGTTTTGAGTTCAAGCGTGGAGGTTGATTTTAATGACATAATTTCTAATAATAATAATAATAAAATTTCTTTATTAAAGCAATATTAGCTCATTTGGTTAGTAACAATTTCTTACTTGGCTATGTTAGTAACAATAATTAATTAATAAACAATGTCAAATTAAAAACAGGAATGAATGAAAGTCAAAATCAAATTCAAAATCGGATTTAGGTATATATCAATGTCAAATGATTAAAATTATAATAATAAAATAATATGTAATGTCAAATATATTATAGAATATTAATAAAATATAATAGTTAATTGTATTATAGAATTTAAATTTTGATAATGTTAATAAATAATTTAAACCTTCACCCACTCCAAGAGCATGTTATTAATACCTACTTATTACAATCAGACTTGCTACAAGGTTATCACTGAAGAGGAAAGCTTGCAGCACCTATTTATAAAAATGCAGTCTAACCTGCCTGCAACCATGCTCAGGACGCTGTTGGGGCTGGCCCGCACCCGGCGCACCAAGGATGCACACCTCTTCCTGATTGTTGCATAGAAGCAATCAACCCTGGCTTCAGCAAACATCCCCGATGCGCTACAGAACCGGGGCAGCCCCATCAACACCCGGAACGCGTTATTATATTGAACGCGAAGGGCGCTGTAAGCCCGCGTCGTATAATGAGCCCACAAGCTGCACGTGTAGAACGAGGTGCAATAAGCACGAAATAAAGTAATTTTAACATCAATAGAACAACGCGCGAACCTTCGAGCTATCATATTAGCCCTAATGAATATAATGAAATTTTGAATATAATGAAATTTTTATGATACTCATAATTTTTTAATATCTTCATCAAGTTTTTTTTTAAGTTTATGAAACCTCACCAATTTTTTTCACTGCACCTGCTGGCTGGTTGACCTGCTGAATAACGGATTCTCTCTTTCTTTCATTTCTTTCTATGTAGGGTACGCCGGTATGATTTCATCTCACCTGATGATATTAAATCAAAGGTGAAATTTCAAGGTGAATTGATTTGATTTGAAGATGAAGTTGCAAGTAAGCAAGTGAACCTTAGGTATAGATACTAGTTATGCTACAACACAATACTTTGACGACTTTTTATTACCATGACGGAAATAAAAATTTACCCACTTAGATATATATGACCATAGATGTACATAAATATGTTCGTAAAATCGCGTAAGTGTAATCAAACTCGTCTTTTTGATCTCTTCTTTCTTTCGTCTTTGTATAAAAATATTTAATAAAATTCCTCAGGATTTGGTTGACATGCCTCTTAATAAGTTTAAAATTAAAATAAAAAATTGTTTAATGGAAATAATATAACCATAAAGTAGATGAATATCTTAATGATAAAAATGCATGGTCATCCTAATCACTGATTGCTCGCACATTATAAATTGTATAAAAACTATATTTAAAAAATAAAATAAAAAGGATAATTGAGTTCTCTGAGTTTTTTGCTGGTATCTTCTCAGTAGAACCAACTACCGAACCAGCGAAAGAATCATTTTCAAATGATTTATTAATCTACTTTATTTTAACTTGACATGATATTGTAATATTTTGACGTTCATATGTGCTCTTTATGTGCCTAAATTGAATAAATGAAATTGATTCTTTGATTTATTTATTTATTTATTTATTTAAAGGAACATTAAACAGTTATGCGTTGTACAGTACTTTGATTGATCGCGAGAAAAGCTTAGCTTGAAGGTTTGGGTTAGACTATACTAAATTGTTTCAGAGGTAACTCATTACGAATTTCGTTCTGAATAGGTCATCATGAATATCTCTAGTAGGTACACCTACAGCTCTATGCTTTTACAGTTTAATGAATCCTTTATTATTTACGTAAAATATAGCTAAAACGAGGTAATTTTAATACTAAATATTTTATTAGCAAAACAAATAATTATCTACTTAAATGTATTCCAAGCAATAAACAATTAGCCCGCTTTTAAAAACTACTTTTAAAAATACTACCAGAAAATAACTTAAATTTTAATCGATACAACCGTTTCGTTGCTCGGGTTCGAACAAAAATCGGTATGTTATCACGCTGTTGTTTGCAAGTGACACATTTCGTTCAAAGCGCAAAATATTCGACGTCGTGTATCGATACGATCGCGCAAATGCACCGAATATCGAGTATACATCTTGCGGCCCTACTTTTGGTTCTCGATTCTTGTTTGAAGTGAAACAAATAAAAAATTTAAATATAAAAATATAAAATTACATCAGGATGCATGGCTCGAGTTAACAATAGGCTCACCGTCTAATACGTGGGACCGAATACAATAATTGGTGAAATGTGGATGTTATTTCACCTCTGCCTATCCCTCCCGGGAGGAACGGGAATAACCGGGATAGTCTTTGCCCTCAGCTTACCATCAGGTGAGGCGAAGTCAAATTGACGTGTCCTATATAAAAAAAGGCGTGATTATAATAATATGTATGTATGTTTCAGTATTTTTAACATTGGTATACGGTCTAGAGTAGAGGTGTTCGGTCGCTTCACGCAGTGTACTCTTGGCAATAGAGACGGCAGCGCCTGTCTCCTATGGTGAAGACGCTTTCCGATCAACTCCGACCAAGGTGGGAGCGGCCACGTCAGGGTAGCTCAGTTGCCTTCGCGTGTTCTTCTACAAATACTTTAGTAAATGGTACATTGGAAAGTAGGCAAGGGGCGGGTTCATCGAGCGCAGGCCGAGGGATCACCTAAAAGCTGCAGATAGCTCAGGGTCGGCCAGGGTGTGAGGAAATTGCCTAGTTGGGAAATGAAACCCGATACGGCGTTTGGTTTAAGTCGGTTCGAGTTTGACATAACTTCTCCCGCTTCAGGATGTATATAATAAATATAATATGTGAATGTATTTTTGACCAGACCAAACGCCAGAAAATGATAGTACAGCAGGAAGCATTACCTTCAATAATCACTGTTTATTAATCCATTTGACTTCACGATTCCATAGTACGAAATAAAACGTTACCTAACATTCGAAGCTCGCGTGAACGATGCCATCGAGTCGGCCCGGAATCGAATACATTATCTCGAATGAAAGAATCCACAGTCGCATAATTTGTACCAATATTACTTGAAAATTCCCAGTGCGATATGGTAACGTGGTCGATTTAGATCCTTTGCACAAAACAAAAGGAATTTCGCCTTTAAATTGTTGATATTTAAGTAATTTTATGTATTTAAGCAGGAAGTATTGCTTTTAAGGCGTAAGTTGAGGTACAGTGAGCAACAAAATTGCTATGCAGTAATGGATAAAGAATTGTGAATGAAAAAAGTACTTGATAATTTTAGAGACAGCTTTTCAGAGTATCGAATGTCAGTAGCCAGTATGCAGTATTTTATTATTTATTTCTTAAAAAATATTAGTAACCGATATTACTTATATTCCCTCTAGCCCCTCCAGTTACGCTAAATTGCTTGGGAGTGGGTTCATGTCGGTAGTGTCACGAATAATTTTTAAGAATATCGGACTAACCTCCTTTTCTTTTACATTTTCTCTTTTATCTCCTTTCCCTTGCCAATGAAATTGTAATGGCTGTTGTTGCGTTAACCCGTGAGTATTGCACCGGTGATTTGTGCATCGGTGGCGTTCATAATAATATAATCATTTGCGCCTGGCGTAGATTTCAGCTGTGTAAACCTGATTAACTAAACTGAACTATTTGTGTGTTGTCTCTGCCTACACCGAAGGGAAATAGGTATGAGCTTATTATTATTTGTATGTATATTTATTCACTAGTGAATCTAGCTTTAATGTGAAAAAAAATATAATTAATTTAAAAAAAAGTGAGTCAAATTCCACTGCTAAGCTGCTATTGTTACTGACTGTACCTACATATTCATAAGTTTAGCAAGTTTTTTTGCTAAAAAATAGAGTGTTAGAGGATTCCTTAGAATAAAATAAAGAAGAAGAAGAAATATCAATATTTTTAATATAAAACTGAAGGGATCAAATGATCCCGCAGGTTAAAATGACCTTCAGGGTCGATAGTGGTTTATTGAGGCCGTGAACTGAGTAGTGTAATAGTGGGTCGAGCCAACCAATGAGAAAACTAGTAGTAGTCAGCTGAACTTGTGGGCTGAGTTTGTTATGGGTGCTGTTGCGCACGGGGTGTTTTTCACGGATTCTTTGTATTAATATGCTTTGTATTAGTTATTCCAATGTTTTTTGAACTATATAACTTGTTCATCGTGTGTTTGTAAGATCTTAATATTATGCATTATTATGGCTATGTAATATTTTAGCAAGGATCTTAGCAAGTGGAAACTGTGGTCTCTGCCAGTACTTTTTCCCAGTGGGCAATTGGGAAAGAGGGGTGACTTAAATGTAATGTTTTTCAATTTTGCAAGAAACTGAATATAAATACTAAATGAAAAAAACATCCTATTACCATAATATGTACCTACCTAATCTAAAGATCGCATTTGAATAATGAATTCCTATAATATTGCATGTCACATCACTATGCATTTATGATTTCCTATTCCACACACTAAGTGCGTTTATTCATACAAAGCCTCAGTGCTTGCCGATTTCAATATCGATTCTTCGTATTTGTAAGAATCGATTCAAGTTTACGATTATGCATTCGATATTCAATCAAGGAATGGACAAAGGGTGTCTACGGGTGGCACTGTTAGATTTCGATGACAAACTTAATTTTGCGGTTCGATTTGCAAAAATATATTGTAATTTATACTTTCTGTGTTTAGAATTAAGGATTGTAGTGTAATAATGGAGTGTAAAATGTATGTTTGTTTAGCGTTTATTGCGATGTTTCCATAAAGCGCTGTGTCAAAGCGGCCCTCCGTTAGACACGTTACAATGCGGTGTCTTGAGTACATCTATGTGGTACAATAACGTTTATTATAATTGCAAATGACCATTGTTGGACGTTTTCCTGGACATTACGTAGGACTACCGATTGATGAATGACGAGGAGTATTTATGGGAGACATTATAGGTATGTATTTACTTATGTAAGTAATACCTACTAGCTGAAGCCTGGCTCTGAGTGCGTGGGTGTTGTTTTTGGCTATATCTTCGGTTCTATTCAACCAGTTACGATCAAACAAACGTAAGATTTTAAATCTGACCAAGACCATGTATGAGTTATATAATTAGCATACTAAACGCTTTAAAATTTCATTCAACCCGGTAAGAGCTTAAGATTGACAAAAAAAAATGCATCAAAATCCGTTGAGTAGTTTTCGCACCCATCGTGGATAAATAGACACAATTCCACAAAAAGAAATTTTTGTGTTCAGAATAATTAATGTAACATAATTCAGAATAATTAATGTAACATAACCCTGGTATTTTTTTTAAATATTTTCAATGTACAAACACGACTATTCACCAACTTTATAATAGGTGTAGAAATTTTAGAAGGTAACAACATGCCATAGTAAAATGTATAGCTTTCTTGTTCACGATACAATAGCTTTGTAAGTATTTGTTTTATTGGCGATTGTTCTTCAGTGAATGTATAATGACTGAAGGTTACACACGAGTATTTGAGGTCGAGATACAACCGTATACTTTATGTTCATTTTCTCCTTCTATTATTGTTATGAGACTCACTGAAGTGATACCTGAAAGTTGGTTGACTCACAACTTCACATATTACACATTTTTTTATCATGCGAAAAATCCCCACGGATACCTCCCCCACCCGAGCCGGAGGAGGAGGTTATGACGGACTCGAACCGACTAAAACGCACGCCGTTTGTGGGCCGTTGGTTGCCGGAGGTCAGATTGTCGTAGCCATATCCCTCGCACCCCGGCCGAAATAAGTAACTATCTCAGTTTATTACAAATGATATGCCATAATACTACTCCATCCATATTACGTGGCACATATTATATTATAATGGGATACCCACCAAGATCTAAAGAGTCGAATCGAAGTCGCAAGCCTGTACCACCTGCTGATTGACAGAGGAGGATTTGGTGAAGGTTTTTTACGGGGTTGATGGGTCAGACGGCAGTCATTCTCATGAAAACCAAAATAATCTTATTAAAACAGAAGTACATGACTGGATGCTGGGCTCTAAAGTGCGAACTTTTGCGCCAGGGATTGGCGTTTGTTTAAGGAATATCTACTCTACATGTGATGCAATTCTTGACTTTTTTTGACATAAAATGAACAAAAAAAAACGAGTTTACATTTTACTTACTACTTGTAAAGAACTGACGGAAGCAAAAATATCGAATTTCAGAACATCAAGATTAAAATATCGAACGACGTTAACTTACATTTTGGTGCTTGAAACAATCGTAAACTAACCGAAGAAATTGCGCCGTAAAAAAGTCAATGGCTTCAAGAGACCTCATTGTGTGTTTAATTCATTATCACATCAACACCTGCTACCATGAAATCTAATCTTTTATCAACTGCCTTACTATGGCCGTCTGATCTCAACGCTATATTATCTTAATGTAAATCAAAATGCTTTCGAAACACCTTTGTGTCAATTTGAAGCATCAGTATTCGTAATCCAATGCTTTCTATGTGACAAAATCTAAATTTTCGTTGATATCTAACCAGCGATGGTGTTCACCCATGAAATAAATTAGACTAAGCTCAAATAATGGCATTAATTTAAATGATAATCGTGGTGAAAGCAGAACACAATTCGAAACCGAATTGTAAAGACTTCAGAAAATGTTAATTGTTATTAAAATCTTAAACAATTTTAAGAAAAACCACATACTTTATGCTATCTTTTGGTGAGATAAAATTCTATCTAATATGAATGAAATTTGGAGCGCCATGCCAGGGTGTACGGAGCTCATCAAGTCCTTCAGGGTCAAGCTATCCTCACCTGCAAGCCGGTACACCTGCTTGGTTGTACTGCTTGGTTGCTGCCTGGTTGACGGACGAGGTTCTGGTGCATGCCTTCCACTGAGATGAGAGGTCAGACGGAAGTCCTTTCAAATATAGCAACTTGCTATTAGCAAGGCTAGTAAGTTATCATATTCTTATAGTATAGTTCAAGAGTCGTGAACTACGCTGTTTACTTAGTAAGGAGTACGCACTAACAAATATCAGTCTTTATACTATCCAAGTCCAGTCAAATCTGCAGTTAGACTGGTAAAGTGGACCCCGGACTCCGAGGTGAAAGCTTCGGATGCGACAGGGGTTAAAGAAGATACTTCGCTGAAGTTTTAGTACCTATTCACGGGCTCTTGTTCTGTTTATAATATGACTACACTGTTAAAAGTTTTCTTAGTTGGCAACTGGTTAAAACATTCTTCTATCGCAACCAGTTGCCATCAAAGATAAAAAATTCTTCCGTCGCAACTGGTTGTGAATCACAGTTGCGTAAACGGCCGAAGGGGATAACTCTGTCCTCAACCACCATCAATCTAGGTGACCTTTTCATGGAGGCAATTCTTTATTTAAAGCTTCAGAAGAGTTACCAAGCTTCCAAATTGAATGGACAAATGTGTTATCCAGGCCTTTATCAGCAGCGTTTAGACCGAATCTATGTATAAGAAGTACAATAATACAGTAAAAGTTTCGAGAAAAGCTAGATAGGTAGTACAGCCACAGTCTGAACAGCTTGTGGTGTGAATCGACGAAGTACCCGTTTCATCTTGGTGGGGGTACACCGTACCCAATTTACTTAAAATTACGTACGTACGTAGCCTATCAAAGTACCAGCTTACAATAGATATACATTCCGAAGTTGAAAACCGAATTTTCAGTACTTTTCGGTATTTTCAGGGATTCTCTACCAGATAAATCCAAACACACATTACTTGATCGTGTCGAAATCTTAAGAGATAATGATGCTGTCTAGTTTAGTTATGTCTTTATTCCAAAGGTGTGTAGGACTGTGTAACTGAGACAATTATAATCTTCTATGAACTTTATCTGCGCCATTCATCTGTAATTAAACATCTTAAGTTCCTTAATTAGCATCGACGGCATTCACTAAAACTATAATATTTTACGATATTTCATTAAATTAACAGAATAAATACAAATATATTAACGTATTTAAATTTTATTTAGTGATTAAATATTTATTTCGTGGGGTAAACTGACCAATTCACGTCTTTGACTCTTACGGTTCTCAAATAACTTTAAATTTTGGACATTTGAGTTAATTATCATTTACATAATGTTATTTTGTGTATTCACCAATCAGACAACGTGGGAAAATGACGTGGTTAGATATATCTACAGCAGGTGCATCGAATTAACATACATTAAAACACAGTGACTTCACAGTGTTGACGGTAATAACAGTTTATTTGGTCTTTACGTGCCTTAGTAAAAGTTTTAATGCGTATAGGATGCTGTGCTCCATGGTTGTAAGAGAGATTACAATAAATCTAGCCATTTCATCAACATGAGTGTTAGACATATTTACGAAGATGTGTTTTGGAGTTACACTATTAGTTCGTCATGAGTATCAAAGTGAAAATTGTAGTCCTTGTTTTTTTTATTACATTTTTATCTTTTACAAAAAGTTGTATTCTGATAAGCCAAAACTTAATTCACAAAATGTCAATCTCCTCCATAGATACCTGTCAGATTTTATTGCCTCAGTCACTCTCTTCTTTGCCATATTCTCTCATGCAATCCATCCAATAATTGGGACAAGGTCAGGTGGATGATGGTAATGAAATTATTATATTATTTTCATCTTACAGTTTTCAATGTGTGTAATCCCTACTAATATTATAAATGCGAAAGTAACTCTGTCTGTCTGTCTGTCTGTCTGTCTGTCTGTCTGTATCACTTTTACGACTAAACCGCTGAACCGATTTTGATGAAATTTGGTATAGAGGTAGATTAGACCTTGGGAAAGGACATAGGCTATGTTTTGGTCGCGATAACCGACATCCACGCGGGCAGAGCCGCGGGCAAAAGCTAGTATTGTAAATAAATTATACTAGCTGCAAAATGTGAAACGTCTACTATGTTTCACGGCAACACGTCTGATAGACTGATCGACGAAGCGGATTCTAACGATTTCTTTATCTTATTCTTTACGTTTTGACCGAAAAAATGCGTTATCAAATTTGAACGTAAATTTATCATCAACGCGGGGGTGAAAAAATTGCTCAACCAGTAACCAGTCATACCTATGAGCTAGAAACTTAATTAATTTACTTACTAAAAAACTATTAGTGACAAATAAATTTCAAAATATTTTCCTACATCAGCCATTTAGATAAACTAATGTGTTGGCAATAAACAATTTTTTTTTAAGTCAAAATTTTATCAGTGAATTTTAATTTAATGATAACTTAGGAATGCGAAAATTTAAATCGATTCTATGAATCGATGGATATTTGTTATTCAATAACGCCTGAATAACTGAACAGATCTGGGCGAAATTTGGCATAGAGGTAGATTGGTTATAGTTTAAAACTATAATAAGCACACTAGTATTATTCCAATTTTTGCTGCATCACAAAACAATCCCCATTTCGTCCAAATTGAGCAGTGCGACTGGGGAACTACGTCCGTCCTACATGCCTTCTATAATAAACTTGTGTTGTGTTCCCGGTGATGGTAGTGTAGCCAGAGCTCACTGGAGAGATTTTGTGCGGTCAGTTAGAAGACCAAAGGCTTGTCCTGCTTTATTTTCTACACTGGCAAGAGTGTGGCTCCCCGGATGTTGCACACCATTACCATGCCTATGGATGAGGCACGGTAACCACTTTCCATTAGGTGGGCCGTGTGCTTGCCAGTCACTTGATTAGTATGAAAAAGTTATATTTTATTTATAAACTATATCATTTCAAAACTTTATGTAATGAGACTCCAGTAATCAAAACTACTAACATTCAAAGCCGTTTCTTATCAGCAATAGATCTGTATACTCAATAAAAAACTAAGGACGACTGCAATAACAAAATTACAAGAATGCAGGATAGTCATAAACTTTGAAATAATAAAAAAATAAATAAAACAAATGGGTTGTTTGTACGATAGTAAATACTTTAAATGTCTTAGTTAAAAGTCCAAGATGATTTTATTTGAATCAAAAATATTGTTAACATTAGATAACGTTTGTAAAATACCTAATACAAATGGTGAAATGTTTAACGAGTCCAGACTGCTCTTCACAACATGAAAAATCGGAAAGCAGTCGAACCTGTACGCCTAGCACGTAAAACACACACATAGCTTACTTTGGGTTTAGATGGCGTTGTGTAGATTGTCGTACAATAGGTTACTTAGTTTTCCGTTCTCTTGATACATTTACGTTACGATTATGATAGTTTTTCGTGCTCGGGGCACTGATGGAGTTTCCAAAGGTCTGGATGCCGATGAATCCCCATGGTGTGAGCATTCTTACTATGATTTACAACTGCGTACACTCCATCAATAAGATCCTAAGCCAATCCAGCCTGAGTATCATTACTTTTGTCTTCAAACGGAAGTATTGATTGCTAGAAGCATGTTTTGCTACTGTGTGGACCAAATGGGCTTAAGGGACGGTTCTATAAAAGTAAAATGAAGCCTGGTCTCAGTCTCCGTGGCGTAGCGGTAGTGAACGCGGCCGCTACGCAGGAGGCGCGGGTTCGATCCCCGCTCAGTGCAAATATTTGTGTTCATGAAATATGAGTATTTGCATTGGTCTGGTCGTGCCTCGGAGAGCACGTTAGGCCGTCGGTCCCGGTTGCCATGAGAACATCTATGCCATTCGTTACGGGTAGTTGGAGCCCTCAAAAATCCAAAAACAACGGTCTAACTGCAAAACTTCGATATCGCCTAATGTTAACATTGGGTTGTGGAGGTCAGATGACAATCGCTTCACGAAAAATATCGAGGTCTAGTCAAATCCGTGGTTAAGACTGGTAAAAGCGGACCCCAGACTTCGAGCTGAAAGCTTCGGATGCGACTGGGAAATAACGCTAAGAGAGAAGCCTGGTCTATTTAGCTGCGAAGCGTGGCTGTTGCCAGAGTGAAACAGAAGCAGAATCAACTTGTCACGGGGATAAATATGCTGCGGTCGATGTTGCAAAGAGGAACTCCGCATAGATCCACGGTAGCCTTCGTATTACTGAGATCGCAGAAAAAATACAGGAGAGTCAGATAGTAGGAAGCGATATCGGTCATAAGCCTTCAAAAAAGTTGAGAATTATTCTATGATCTTCAAAATACGAGTGTTAATGAGATGAATATAATATTATCTCATTAGGCTATAATCAAATAATGTATCATTTCCGTACGGATGTCACAATGAAATAGTGAAGAGGCGAGCGTCAATAATGATAAAATCGAGATAGACATTCCATAAATTAAGACCTTTATTGTTTTAGGAAGCTTTTTAATGCGTATTAAAGTATCTTTGGGTACCACCTTGTTAAGAACTACACAGAGTTATCTTAATAAGATAACTATGTCGCTTTTTAATTATTTTTACACCGTCATAACTTGTTATACCTGATTTAGAAATATATGACATAACGCCTGTTAATCCCGTAGCGAGAAGGTAGAGGAGTATTAAGACTCACATTTCACAAAAACTAAGATTTTCGGTCACACGTAATAGTGCTCCTATAGCTTATTGCCGTCAAACGGGCACTTTGTCATAGGCTTTGGTTACTGTCGGATGGAGAATAGCCCTATCCTTTAATCGACATCGACGTGATGAGATGGTGTGACCCCATCGTACTCCTCCGGGAAGCAAAAATTATTTACTTAGTATAATGGGTGTATTTTTTATACTACCTACTTAGGTGATAAGCACACGGCCCACCTGATAGGAAGTGGTTACCGTGGCCTATGGACGTATACAACACCAGGGGCGTCACACTCGTGCTGCCGATGGGTTCCTACCAAGATCCTTGGGGTCAACTTCACCTGCAAGCCACTTGCTGTTTGACGGATGAGGTTATATATATATAGCGTCGGCTTTCCTGTTAGGGTTGGGAGGAAAGCTGTTAGTTTGATAGGAAGATTGCTTTTCAAAACTAAAGCTAGCTGATGTTAGACGGACCAGCAATTAGCCTATCGCAGTCCACTTCTGGATATGGGCCTGTCCCAATATTGGGAAGGTTTAGCCTACTGTTTCCTCGCTGACCAAAGAAACTCTGTACCAACGTACAGGGTTTTATTTTGAGTTTTCCTTCTCGACGAACTAATCTCTGCCAAATCAAAAACTGTACCAACTAAAATCATTGTTTAGTACTGCGATAAAATAACCACAAACATTTTCTATAAAATATATTATTTATCACTTTAACCTTCCATAAAATAGTTTAAGAACTTTCCTCTGAAGATACCCGTTCAATCTTCCTCCGTGATTGATGACTTAGAACGAATGGATGACCGAATGGAATCGATTTAGTGAGCAATAGCCACCATTTGCATATGTATAGTGAATGAAATGAGGGTCTTTATACAGTGTGTTACGTTAAACGCAACTTTTGTATCTCTAAGCTGCAATTTAAAATGAGATAGCCTATGATAGGTGCGTTTACCCTATGAAAGAGATTGTTGGATTTGAATTTAATGTATCTTCAGTGATTTGATCTTTTGTCGATATTTATTCAGATATTTTTTTATCAACAGGGAGCTCATCCTATAGCATCAATAAAATAGATCGGCGATCACACATTTTATGTTTACACTGGCAGAAAATGCTTATGGCATTAAGTCCGCCATTTGTGCAAAAAGTTTAAATACATAAATAAACTAGTAACCACAATAACAAGTATTCCTGCTAACCCCTCCAGCTCAGCTATTAGAAATCCATATTCATATTGGTAGGCCATCAGGCCAGGATTCGAACCTCGATGGTTCTCTTTTTAATTATTAAAGCCGATTCCATAACCACTATGTTAAGTATTTCTTAACTGCTTACACATTTATGTATTAGCTCGGATTTGTAAGTTGTAAATCCTGCAATTATTGTAGAAGAAGAAATATTTTTATTTATGATCCTCACAATATTATATTATACCTATTAATATCAATCATACGTAACAGTAGGTTAGGTACAAACTTTCACTCTGTGCGAACCTTAATAGGGCCCCATCTCAGGATTGCATAAAATTCCCATAATATTAAAATAGGGTTCCCTGGAATCACCAAAAAGTCTAACACTAAGAACTCACTTTTCCAACTAAGTTAAACAAGTTGGACCCATCGGGAAATTACCACTATATTCAACCTCCTCTAAAAAAACAAACTGCAAACTTGGGGTGGTCCAAATAGACTAAAAATCGTACAAAAATCGTACAACTTTCATTCGTACAAGATCACTACATTTACGCGCGTTTGATACATGAGGAATGAGATCAGAATAACACATGTACAATTCATTGTCCAAACGATGGGTTTCGAAGTGTACCATAATATTGGCCCGCCCGCCGGCCGCCGACGAACTAATGATCGCTTTCTACCACGTTGGACTATTGTGGACATTCCCTTTTCGATTGGCTATATTTTTACAGTGAGCCTGTAACCACGGCAGGTGTAACCTGGTCGAAACGTCACGCAAATCAAAGGTACACGTATGTACCTATACCATGATTGCGTTAATTCCCGTTAACTTCATTGTATAATATTTACACAGTTCATGTTTTTTGGGAATTTTTATTCATTTCACTTTCAAATAATACAAAGACTAATTTTATGGCAGCATTCCTAAAAAATAAGAAGGTTGATTCGACGCGTTAGAAAGAAGTGAGAGGATCTGGATAAAATTGACTTAATTTGAGTGTCTAGTGTGTTCTCTATAAAATCGAATCAAGTAGATCGATCACATGGTATCATCGATAAGTGAAGTCACTGCATTCAAGAAGCTACATTGAATTTAGAGACGCAAGCTTTCCTCTTGAAATTGAGTGGTCAGATAGCAGTCACATACAAAAAAAGCTGTATAAGCCAATTCAATAGGAGAAGTAATAAGCGGATCCCGGGCTCCAAGGTAAAACCTTGAATGAAATCAGAAATAAAGCTATATTGATGATGAGGACCTTGTATTTTGAGCACGGCATATCCATACAATACTTTCGTGACCTATCGATTGGTGCGTAATTCAGTCGCGTACGACGTTAGACCGTACAAACATGCAATCATAGACAGGTGCGTAGACAATAGCCAGTTGCAGCCACTCACGTGCGTCCGGTAATCACCCGGTATTACCAGTATTACTGAGATTACGGCCACTGTGGGGTTTTGTTCCTATCGGGGCTAAATTCTTTGATGTCCTGGTGTTTGCATTCTACTCTATATTTTATCTTGTGTTTGGATGTTTTAGATAGCAAACAGGACCAAAGAATATTATTATTTCAATTATATTATTTATACACAGAGCCCTCAAAAGTCCGTCTAGCATAACTACGAAACTCGGATAATGCTAATTGGTTGTGGAAGTCAAACGGCAGTCGCTTCACGGAACATATGGAAGTTCAGTCACATCACAGTTAGACTGGAAGGTCAACCACCCCTGGGAAAAGGCTCAGAGAATGATGAATGATGAAATTTATCTATATAGGTAGTACGCATACACGAAAAGTAAAAAAAAAATGCAAAAAGTTAATAGCGATAGCTATAACTTGAACCCGCCTGGCAATGGTACCAAGTCACATGTCTTTTTAGGGTTCCGTAGCCAAATGGCAAAAAACGGAACCCTTATAGATTCGTCATGTCTGTCTGTCTGTCCGTCCGTATGTCACAGCCACTTTTCGCCGAAACTATAAGGCCTATGCTGTTGAAACTTGGTAAGAAGATGTATTCTGTGAACCGCATTAAGAATTTCACACAAAAATAAAAAAAGCATTAAATTTTGGGGGTCCCCATACTTAGAACTGAAACTCAAAATTTTTTTTTTCATCAAAGCCATACGTGTGGAGTATCTATAGATAGGTCTTTAAAAATGCTATTGAGGTTTCTAACATAATTTTTTTCTAAACTGAATAGTTTGCGCGAGAGACACTTCCAAAGTGGAAAAATGTGTGTCCCCCCCCCTCTAACTTCTAAAATAAGAGAATGATAAATCTAAAAAAAATATAATATGATGTAAATTGCCATGCAAACTTCCACTAAAAATTAGTTCGAACGAGATCCAGTCAGTAGTTTTTTTTTAATACGTCATAAACCGCAATTTTCGCCTTTGCTACTACGGAACCCTTCATGGGCGAGTCCGACTCGCACGTGGCCGATTTTATTTTATATACCTAATCTATGCCTAATCTTATAACATTAAACTATAACATTACAAAAATTGCATATTGTCTCTAACATGTTCCCGGCATGGTTCCCGGCAGAGTAGAATTTGGGCCCCCCATCTCTTCCCATGCGGTGTCGTACAAGGCGACTAAGGGATAGGGCTGTTTAACATTAGACAGATATATACAGCCCAGACTCACCCCAGATGCATGGCTCGGGTCAACAATAGTAGGTACCCGGAAAACGGCAATAGGCTCACCCCCTATTACGTGGGACCTAATACAATGACTGGTGAAATGTGGGTGTTAATTCACCTCTGCCTAACCCTTCGGGGATAAAGGCGTGATTGTATGTATGTATGTTCTTTTGATTTTTTTTAAATTTTAATAAATTCAGGGGTTGATTTAGCCCCCGTACCCACCAGCCAGGTCTGCAGCTTCGAGTTGAGGTATAACAGGAGAATTGTGTGACAAGTTTTCAGCTTGCCTCAAGCATGTACTCAAAAATGGTACCAGTTTTCAGATTATTGCTACTTGCTGCAATAATCTGAAGGTGATGGTGATGGTGATGGATCTGGTGATGGTGTACGGCCTCCTTTACACGAACATCTCTCACGTACCTACGTAATGTGAAAATGCAATAAAGAAAGTATAGGTAAGTACAAGAAAACTCGTTGACAATTGCTGGATACACTTATGCGCCGGAGTGGATGTTGTTTATCGCTCTAAGTAGCGTTTCTTAACCGCCACATTGGAATGAAACGAGTCGCAGAGACACTTGTCTATTGACAATCTAATTGCGGGCAGTTATTTAAATAGAGTTGTGCGTGCGAATTTAAAATTCATACTTTCATACTGTTTGTATGTTACGCTTTCACGCCTAAACCACTGAATCAATTTTGATGAAATTTGGTACAGAGTTAGATTAGAAAAGGACATAAGCTATGTTTGGTCGTGATAACCAACATCCACGCGGGCGGAGCCTCGGGCAACATTTAGTAACATCATAAAATTAGTAAGATTAGGAACAAAAATGCAGTTTTCTCAGTGTAGGTACGTCGTACACACGTTAATAGGTCACGGTAACCACTGACCATTAGGTGAGCAATGTGCTTGTTTGCCACCTAAGTGTTTTATACCACTTAGGTGGCAATTAAAAATATACGAATTCTAGAACATACTCTAATGGTTTGAATCCGATATACCTGATTCCACTATTGCTCCGGTGAGGTGTAGCCTGGCGCACTAAACGAGGTTGTACTAAATTACGATTTCTAGACTGAAACTGAGTATAGTTTGTAATATGGGTTGACTATGAATGAGTAAATATACCTTACACCTTTTATAAATGTGTCTATACGTATAGGTAGTATACAAAATACAAAATATATATTATTCATGCATATAAAATATGGACATAGAACGGGAATCGAACACACCACCTCCAACGACGTAGCAGTGGAACGCTCGACCGCTACGCCACATAGTATCTTAAATATATAGTATAAATGTATAAATATATAGTTTAAATGTATAGTATCGTAAATTCTTATTACCGGACACAGAGTATTTTCAGCCTTCTCAGAGCAAAACATAGAATACTTTAAATTATATCAAACGTAAAGTACCTAATAAAACTTACAGCGGTATTAACCGCTCTATATAATTCCAAAATAATTTACAATGTACACGCAAGCAGCGATTATTGTGCGACCGGTCGCGGCTGACAAATACAGGATCCTGTTGTTACGCAATTTATTATTTTCCATACAAATCCTGTTCCTTGGATGCAAGAAAATCACCGTGTCCAAGTATAAGACGTTTTGTTAACGGGCTGCGTTTATTTTATGAGTTTACTGCAGTAAGCTTGTGTTTCCTTCGATATTAAACTGTGAAGTACATTTTGTTGAGCTACTAAAAATATGTAGTGACAACTGCTCTATATAAATAAAAATTCTACAACTTTCTAGACAACCCTATTTAGAATTATAGTAAACATAGCTTACCTAGCTTGGGTTATGGAATCTAGAATGCCGATAAACATACTTAGATACTTTTTTTGTACATACATATTATAATTAGAAACACCCAAACCAATGCAAATGCGCACTGTACGGTATGAAAGGAACTTCATCCCTCACACACTCAGGCTGTGGAATGAACTCCCCGCGGTGGTTTTCCCAAGCGACTACAATATGGGGTTCTTCAAGAAGGGCATTAGAAGGCTTCTTCAGGGTCGGCAGCGCGAGTGTGACGCCCCTGGTATTGCATACATCCATAGGCCACGGTGAACACTTCCATCAAGTGGGCCGTGTGCTTATCTGCCATCTAAGTGGTATAAAAAAATAAATATATGCAAATATATTAATGAATATTAGCACTGAGCGGGCATCGAACCCGCGCCCCCTGTGTAGCAGCCGAACATTCTACCACTGAGCCAATGTAAATACAGAAAATTGATATTTTTCACCTCTTACCTATTGAAATCGTCATCAACTTCTCGTTCGCATCCGAAGCTCTCACGACTGGGATCCGCTTTCCGCTATTGAGCCCCTGAGGTCATAAATGTGAGAACTTTGGTCTCCAAAGTGCAAATTAACTAAAAAGGGAAGTACCTACGCCTTACAGATGATCTGATTAATAACCTCGTGTTGTATTTCCGACGGTGAGCAGGGTAGCCAGAGCTCACTGGAGAAATTTTGCGCTGTCAGTGGGAAAACTAAAGGCTTTGTCCTACTTATCTTTTGCGCTGACGGCATAAGAATCTCTCTGTTCTTACAGGGTTGGCAGCACGAGTGTGACTCCCCTGGTGTTGCACTCACCCATTGGCCACGGTAACCTCTTACCATCGGGAGGGCCGTGTGCTTGTCTGCGACCTGAGTAGTATAAAAAAACCCAAAAAGCCTACAGAATTCAAGGTGCAAGCTTCTAATGCAACCTGAAACGACAGAGCCTTAAACATTACATACATACATACATACATACATACATACATACATACATACATACATACAAACATACATACATACATACATACATACATATATACATACATACATATAATCTCGCCTTTATCCCTGGATGGTTAGGCAGAGGTGAATTAACACCCACATTTCACCAATCATTCAAACAGTACATCAAGCAGATGAAGCCGTACGCAAGTCTTGTTCATAAATAGGCGGTAAGTGTATTAGCAAAGAAGAACTTATCCCAAGGAAGCAATAAATTATTAGTACGTATATTATGAAATGAATTTCTATTATATTTTACGCCTTCCTTATTGTGTAGTGTAGATGTTACGGTTAAAACTCATTTTTAGTTGGAACGCGTTCTTCCTAGTAAAAACTAGGTTGGTAAATGCCATTTTAAAACTGGAATTAACTAATGCTAAAATTGAATATCAGTTTAAACTATTTTTTCTAAACAAAACCCTGTTTTCCAAAGTGATCCTGGTGTTGCATACGTCCATAGGCCACGGTAACCACTTCCCATCAGGTGGGCCGTGTGCTTGTCTGCCTAGGTGAGAGACAAACTCAAACTCAAACTCAAACTCAAACTCAAACTCATTTATTGCGAATATGGGTAATTTATAGGTAACATTCAGTTCAGACAAGCACACATCCCACATGACGAAAAGTGGTTACCGTGGTCTATGGACGTATGCAACACTAGGGGCGTCACACTTGCGCTGCCGATCCTATAACCTTCTAATGCCCTTCTTGAAGAACCCCATACCGTAGTCGCTTGAAAAACCCCAGCAGGGAGTTCATTCCACAGTTTAAGCTTGCGGGGGATGAAGTTCATTTTTCATTTCGTTATCATTACACTACAAACTAGTTTTTTAAATAGGAAAAACGAGTTCTAACTAAAACTGGGTTTTAACTGTAACATAGATACTAAACCAAGATATAATATAGGATGAAGTCATAAAAGATGGATGTTAATTCCTCGTACATCGACGCGCAAGCCGATGATATAGCGGCTTGTAGCTGGTAGACAAACCTATGGCATTTTGACAAACATTGTTAAGTTTTATTCACTCGGTTGTTATATCGTAAACGTAAAGATGGGCATTAAGTATTTTACTTACCTTTAGTTTGTCATTTATGATTTGTGTAAATGTTATTGAACCTATTGGAGGCTTTTTTATTTATTTAACTACTAGCTTTTGCCCGCGGCTCCGCCCGCGTGGATGTCGGTTATCGCGACCAAACATAGCCTATGTCCTTTCTCGAGGTCTAATCTACCCCTATACCAAATTTCATCAAAATCGGTTCAGTGGTTTGGGCGTGAAAGCGAGACAGACAGACAGACAGACAGACAGACAGACAGACAGAGTTACTTTCACATTTATAATATTAGTAGGGAAGGGATAGGGATGTTAATAGTTAATCGAAATTACTAGAACCTATTCGCTCTAAATCGATTATCTAAGACCAGAAAAGTTGTTCGTCAACTCGCTCGGAAGAAACTTGCTCGGTCGAGCGAGTTGCCACTTTCTGATTGTACCTACTTTTCTTGTCGTCAACTCGCTTGAACGTTCATAGTACAGTCATATACAGAATGGGTTGAAACCAAAAGCACTAAAGCACAGAACAGATAATAGTATGTAACGACACGATTTTAAAGCGTCGTTACAACTGTTTCTGAACGAATTTTTAGTGACATTTCTGTTTGACGTTTTCGTCACTTGTCAAAAACTTAGAACTTTCGCGGCACCTTTCCTTCCTACTACAGACGGAGACGTCACGATAAATGGCTTTTTAATAACCATCTTTCTAAATCCCGATGGGAACTTATTATTTATAATGGAGGAGCTTCCTTAAGCTAGCCCATGTAATCTCAAGAGGGGATAACCCTTTATTTTGTATTTTTTACATTTTGAACGTGTAATTGCTGGACCAATCACCGTTTTAACTGATGAGGCGATTCCTTTTGGGTCGCCTCTTTATGCCTCATTTCTTACCTCATTATACCTTAATCTTACCTTATTTTTCTCAATATAATCTCATTTTCAAACTCAACTTTAATTTGATCTCATGAAGACCTCATGGTTAACTTCATGAACGAGTGACGCCTCGTGATATATTACGGCTATTGGAACCTTTAATCTGCAGGGGAGTGGCTAAATAAAATCCCAGAATGAGGTTTGTTGGATTTAATATTAGTCCCAGTGTGCATACAACACACCCATACATAGACTGTACTACCCAGTATATTACAAGTACTGACTGGTACTTGTGATTGTTTTTTATAATTTTTTTGATAAAAAAATGTACGTAGTCCTTTACAGGGCGAATGCTCTGACCACTGAGCTACCGAAACCACGCCTTGAATGACAAATGTATGGGATTTGACGTATGTGACAGTCGTCAACGTTATGTCATAAACGTCAAATCTATTCTACAATACACCGGCTAACGAATTGCCACTTGTCTAGGGGGGCAGGTCTGAGCTTGCTGTGACGTTTATTGTTCTTATACTTCGCTACTAATATTCTTAATATTTATTATTATTATTTTTAATGATTAAAAAAAGGCATGTATTTAACGCGGCGACAAATTACTCCGAAAAGCAGGTAGTAAAAATAATAGCAGCTAAAGTGAAGAATCATTTTATTCAATTTATGGGTGTCAAAATTACTGAATGTGGCGTACAAAAATACTAAGTGAGCTACTATTTCTGGATGGTTATAAAAAAATACCCACGAAGGCTAAGGCGGGTGCTCCGCTCCGCTCTGCGCCCGCGTTAGCCTTCTAACCTAACCTATCCAAGTTGGGGCGCGCTATACTCGAATCCTCATAACTTCACAATGTAGCAACACACTTTCTGTATCACGGGTCACTCAGTATTTTAGTCACCCACTCAGTATTTTAGTCGCCCTAAAAATACTGAGTATTTAAAGTAACTCATTATCAATCATCCATTTATTATTTTTGTCGCACGGTTTGTAATATCCCTTAAAAAAATACCATTTATTCAGTCACATTTTATAAAAGGTTCACAATATATTTCTATAAATGTAGCTGTGGGCATCATGTCAAACGGTTCATCTGAGGACAATCATTGTATAGGTCGTATGCGGTCGGCTATGGCATCATACCTTTACAATTCCACTATTTGGTTTATTCCGACTTTTATGGGAGTGCCTGAACGTCTGACCCCCAAAGTTGAGGGGATAGGTCCTCCGGATCCTCGTCCGTAAATCATGACTGCCTCTGTGACGTAGCGGTAGAACGTTCGACTGCTACGCAAGGGATGCGAGTTCGATTCCCGCTAAATGTAAATATTAGTAGGAATGCATGAATATGAATATTTGCATTAGTCTGGTTGTTTCTATGTATAAAGGTGAAAGGTTTAATGGCAGTAGAGGAAGCTCTTTTTTATATTTGGTCCGTTAATTGACTGCACCACGCTAGATGGTAAAAACCTGTGGTGCAGTCTGTCCAAAAGATACGGACCACCATGTCTGATGCTATTGGCCTTAAGGCCCCGAATCAGGTCAGCATCGAAAAATCGGTATTTTCGAAACCGTTTTTCTTATTACTTATAATACCTACAGATCTGGAGTTTACATGCCTGCATACTACAGGATATACAGAATAATTTCTCCTTTTCATAAATTAAATAAAAAAGGAGGAAATAGTTAAAAAGAGGCTCCGAAAATCACTCTACTCTTTCTTATGAAACCAAATATTATCTACAATAATATGTATCCAAATAATCTAAAATTTCACATGTAGGTATGTTAAATAAGTGTATTAGCATGACGTGATCTTCTTAGTTAGTAATCTTCGCCTATAAAATTAACTATTAAAATTGGTTTTACTGATTTTTACGGTTCAAATATGAGCGAATGACCTTGAGCATTTGTATGGTCAAAGTCATTCGCTTATGTAATCACCTTAAAATGGTGGTCCCTAACTTAGCTTTTTCACGTTTTGCGCCTTCTTGGTTCTTTAAGAACCCGAGACTGCAGGAGGGAAACACGTGCACGGGCAGAGCATTCCAGCTCTTTGTTGTGCGGCAGAGGAAGGAGACCTCAAACCGTTTGGTGCTAGAAGGAAAGGATTTCACTGTTTGTGGGTGGCACCGCAAGTTGTTCTGGACAGGAAAAGAGAGGGTGGGATCAATTGAAATAGCTCCGCAGAACACTTACCGTGGCAGCTCGAGAAGCGTTTAAAGATAGAAGCAAGTGGCAGGCTGGTGTCTCTACCTACCCTGGAGGAAAATAGTCGTGAGCATATCCAGGTATGTATGTAGAATTGTACCTAGATAGCATGAAGTTTTTTCTAAAAAAAACAGTTATCGTCGTTTGAATCGCTCCGACCCGTTTCAAACATAACAAGATTCACATGATGTCTGATTAAAAGGCGATGTTAGTTCTTTACGCTAACAAACGGCCACCTTTTTGTAGTATTATCATCTCTATAGGTGTCCTGCAAGTTGTCACGCGGTCAGCCGGCTGTAGTGAACAGTAGTCCGTTGTTATTACATGCCACATACCTACGACGGGTGCATTGACTCCTTTTAATAGTATATTGCGTACTCGCTCTTGTATATAGCGGTTTACATGGGAGCAGGATTAGATAGTTATGTTACGATCTATGGGCCGTGGACATTTAAGTAACCTGTGTAGAGGGTAAAGTAAATGAGATCGTGAACAAACAAATCGGCTTATGCATATATTATAGACACATCATCATCATCATCTTCATGGAGACGCATTTACCCGATTGCATCCATGGCTAAGATGACCTCAGAGCCCAGGTTCCGCCTTCCGGCTCTTCTTTCTCCACTTCACACGATAAAATCGCATAGAACAAAGTAACATCACAGTCTAATTACATTATGAGTGATTATGAATAGAAATCACTTTTTTGTGTTTTTATCGCAATTATTAGGTCCTACTCATAGTTATTAATGCTGTAAATTTTTATATGAATAAATAATTTCGCTAGCGGATAAATAAAAAAGTTATAGTAAGTTTTGTGTAAAACTGTATGACAAACTGCAAATCGCTCCTTTAAGGTAAAGATTCTGCAGAAGTTCGATCAAATTTTTTTTTATCCACTTAGGTGGCAGACAAGCACCCGGCCCACCTGATGGAAAGTGGTTACCGTTTTCTTTATATTCGTTCGTGTTGGTTTGTTATGTACAATCGTATATGAATAAAATATGATTAATTTTGAGAGAAATAATTAAATAATATTTAATTATATCACTTGCAACCGGTCTTATTGGAGATCTGTAGGGGAGGCCTATGTCCAGCAGTGGACTTCCTATGGCTGAAATGATGATGATGAATTATATCACTGATGTCTTGTAGCTATCGTATAGCAGTAGCAGGCAGTAGCAGAAGCAGGCAGGTATTTCAGTTAGATAGATGATTTGAACAGTATCCGTGTGACTGTGATAGTGTGACCCTATTATGACTGTACCTAGTATCTGTTCTGTGACTGTACACTTTAAACAGTCTGATACAAAAGTGACAGTAGCGTCGCTTCAAAGATAGGCAGATGAATGAGGTGACTTCCAATTTTGGTAGGTGCAGCTCGCTCGTGCATAGATGACATGACAAAAAGACTCAATAGCTGGTTTCTGTGTCCCGTTCTATATTCACAATTTAGTTCCACCTTACCCAGGAATGTAATACAATTTTCGTTTTAATAATAACATTTTACACGGGATGTGTAAAATGTTATTATTAAAATATTATAAATGCGAAAGTAACTCTGTCCGTCTGTCTGTCTGTCTGTCTCACTTTTACGACTAAACCGCTGAACCGATTTTGATGAAATTTGGTATAGAGGTAGGTTAGACCTTGAGAAAGGACATAGGTTTTCCGTTCTCTTGATACATTTACGTTACGATTATGATAGTTTTTCGTGCTCGGGGCACTGATGGAGTTTCCAAAGGTCTGGATGCCGATGAATCCCCATGGTGTGAGCATTCTTACTATGATTTACAACTGCGTACACTCCATCAATAAGATCCTAAGCCAATCCAGCCTGAGTATCATTACTTTTGTCTTCAAACGGAAGTATTGATTGCTAGAAGCATGTTTTGCTACTGTGTGGACCAAATGGGCTTAAGGGACGGTTCTATAAAAGTAAAATGAAGCCTGGTCTCAGTCTCCGTGGCGTAGCGGTAGTGAACGCGGCCGCTACGCAGGAGGCGCGGGTTCGATCCCCGCTCAGTGCAAATATTTGTGTTCATGAAATATGAGTATTTGCATTGGTCTGGTCGTGCCTCGGAGAGCACGTTAGGCCGTCGGTCCCGGTTGCCATGAGAACATCTATGCCATTCGTTACGGGTAGTTGGAGCCCTCAAAAATCCAAAAACAACGGTCTAACTGCAAAACTTCGATATCGCCTAATGTTAACATTGGGTTGTGGAGGTCAGATGACAATCGCTTCACGAAAAATATCGAGGTCTAGTCAAATCCGTGGTTAAGACTGGTAAAAGCGGACCCCAGACTTCGAGCTGAAAGCTTCGGATGCGACTGGGAAATAACGCTAAGAGAGAAGCCTGGTCTATTTAGCTGCGAAGCGTGGCTGTTGCCAGAGTGAAACAGAAGCAGAATCAACTTGTCACGGGGATAAATATGCTGCGGTCGATGTTGCAAAGAGGAACTCCGCATAGATCCACGGTAGCCTTCGTATTACTGAGATCGCAGAAAAAATACAGGAGAGTCAGATAGTAGGAAGCGATATCGGTCATAAGCCTTCAAAAAAGTTGAGAATTATTCTATGATCTTCAAAATACGAGTGTTAATGAGATGAATATAATATTATCTCATTAGGCTATAATCAAATAATGTATCATTTCCGTACGGATGTCACAATGAAATAGTGAAGAGGCGAGCGTCAATAATGATAAAATCGAGATAGACATTCCATAAATTAAGACCTTTATTGTTTTAGGAAGCTTTTTAATGCGTATTAAAGTATCTTTGGGTACCACCTTGTTAAGAACTACACAGAGTTATCTTAATAAGATAACTATGTCGCTTTTTAATTATTTTTACACCGTCATAACTTGTTATACCTGATTTAGAAATATATGACATAACGCCTGTTAATCCCGTAGCGAGAAGGTAGAGGAGTATTAAGACTCACATTTCACAAAAACTAAGATTTTCGGTCACACGTAATAGTGCTCCTATAGCTTATTGCCGTCAAACGGGCACTTTGTCATAGGCTTTGGTTACTGTCGGATGGAGAATAGCCCTATCCTTTAATCGACATCGACGTGATGAGATGGTGTGACCCCATCGTACTCCTCCGGGAAGCAAAAATTATTTACTTAGTATAATGGGTGTATTTTTTATACTACCTACTTAGGTGATAAGCACACGGCCCACCTGATAGGAAGTGGTTACCGTGGCCTATGGACGTATACAACACCAGGGGCGTCACACTCGTGCTGCCGATGGGTTCCTACCAAGATCCTTGGGGTCAACTTCACCTGCAAGCCACTTGCTGTTTGACGGATGAGGTTATATATATATAGCGTCGGCTTTCCTGTTAGGGTTGGGAGGAAAGCTGTTAGTTTGATAGGAAGATTGCTTTTCAAAACTAAAGCTAGCTGATGTTAGACGGACCAGCAATTAGCCTATCGCAGTCCACTTCTGGATATGGGCCTGTCCCAATATTGGGAAGGTTTAGCCTACTGTTTCCTCGCTGACCAAAGAAACTCTGTACCAACGTACAGGGTTTTATTTTGAGTTTTCCTTCTCGACGAACTAATCTCTGCCAAATCAAAAACTGTACCAACTAAAATCATTGTTTAGTACTGCGATAAAATAACCACAAACATTTTCTATAAAATATATTATTTATCACTTTAACCTTCCATAAAATAGTTTAAGAACTTTCCTCTGAAGATACCCGTTCAATCTTCCTCCGTGATTGATGACTTAGAACGAATGGATGACCGAATGGAATCGATTTAGTGAGCAATAGCCACCATTTGCATATGTATAGTGAATGAAATGAGGGTCTTTATACAGTGTGTTACGTTAAACGCAACTTTTGTATCTCTAAGCTGCAATTTAAAATGAGATAGCCTATGATAGGTGCGTTTACCCTATGAAAGAGATTGTTGGATTTGAATTTAATGTATCTTCAGTGATTTGATCTTTTGTCGATATTTATTCAGATATTTTTTTATCAACAGGGAGCTCATCCTATAGCATCAATAAAATAGATCGGCGATCACACATTTTATGTTTACACTGGCAGAAAATGCTTATGGCATTAAGTCCGCCATTTGTGCAAAAAGTTTAAATACATAAATAAACTAGTAACCACAATAACAAGTATTCCTGCTAACCCCTCCAGCTCAGCTATTAGAAATCCATATTCATATTGGTAGGCCATCAGGCCAGGATTCGAACCTCGATGGTTCTCTTTTTAATTATTAAAGCCGATTCCATAACCACTATGTTAAGTATTTCTTAACTGCTTACACATTTATGTATTAGCTCGGATTTGTAAGTTGTAAATCCTGCAATTATTGTAGAAGAAGAAATATTTTTATTTATGATCCTCACAATATTATATTATACCTATTAATATCAATCATACGTAACAGTAGGTTAGGTACAAACTTTCACTCTGTGCGAACCTTAATAGGGCCCCATCTCAGGATTGCATAAAATTCCCATAATATTAAAATAGGGTTCCCTGGAATCACCAAAAAGTCTAACACTAAGAACTCACTTTTCCAACTAAGTTAAACAAGTTGGACCCATCGGGAAATTACCACTATATTCAACCTCCTCTAAAAAAACAAACTGCAAACTTGGGGTGGTCCAAATAGACTAAAAATCGTACAAAAATCGTACAACTTTCATTCGTACAAGATCACTACATTTACGCGCGTTTGATACATGAGGAATGAGATCAGAATAACACATGTACAATTCATTGTCCAAACGATGGGTTTCGAAGTGTACCATAATATTGGCCCGCCCGCCGGCCGCCGACGAACTAATGATCGCTTTCTACCACGTTGGACTATTGTGGACATTCCCTTTTCGATTGGCTATATTTTTACAGTGAGCCTGTAACCACGGCAGGTGTAACCTGGTCGAAACGTCACCCAAATCAAAGGTACACGTATGTACCTATACCATGATTGCGTTAATTCCCGTTAACTTCATTGTATAATATTTACACAGTTCATGTTTTTTGGGAATTTTTATTTATTTCACTTTCAAATAATACGAAGACTAATTTTATGGCAGCATTCCTAAAAAATACGAGTAAGAAGGTTGATTCGACGCGTTAGAAAGAAGTGAGAGGATCTGGATAAAATTGACTTAATTTGAGTGTCTAGTGTGTTCTCTATAAAATCGAATCAAGTAGATCGATCACATGGTATCATCGATAGTATAAAATGCAGTACCTACAGTTAAAGTTATTATTTTTTTTGTACTGATAAATGTTTTGTATATTTGCTAAGTAATCAGGCATCGCCTCTCGATTCACCGTTAGTTTTTAACGCCCCGTGAAGTCACTGCATTCATGAAGCTACACTGGATTTAGAGACGCAAGCTTTCCTCTTGGAATTGAGTAGTCAGATGGCAGTCACATAAAAAAAAAACAGTATAAGCCAATTCAATAAGAGAAGTAATAAGCGGTTCCCGGGCTCCAAGGTAAAACCTTGAATGAAATCAGAAATAAAGCTATATTGATGACGAGGACCTTGTATTTTGAGCACGGCATATCCATACAATACTTTCGTGACCTATCGATTGGTGCGTAATTCAGTCGCGTACGACGTTAGACCGTACAAACATGCAATCATAGACAGGTGCGTAGACAATAGCCAGTTGCAGCCACTCACGTGCGTCCGGTAATCACCCGGTATTACCGGTATTACTGAGATTACGGCCACTGTGGGGTTTTGTTCCTATCGGGGCTAAATTCTTTGATGTCCTGGTGTTTGCATTCTACTCTAAATTTTGTCTTGTGCTTAGACATTTTAGTTAACTAACTAAATTTTTAGATAAAGTAGGTATATCTTTCATTTTGTGAACATTATTTGTATACATTATTATTTATACACAGAGCCCTCAATAATCCGACTAGCCTAACTACGAAACTCCGATAATGCCAATTGGTTGTGGAAGTCAAACGGCAGTCGCTTCACGGGATATAGATAGATAGATAGATAGATAATACTTTATTGTACACCAATTTTACAATAGAGACAAGTAGGTATCATGTATACAGTTTAATGTACAATGGGCGGCCTTATCGCTGGAAGCGATTTCTTCCAGGCAACCTTGGGATGGACAGTGATGAGACAACACAAAAGATAATGGTGAAGTTATCATATAAATTAGATATAAGATATACTATCGAAGTTCAGCTGAAAAAAGGCCACCCCAACTGAGTTGGGTAAAGGCTCATGGAATGATGAATGATGAAATTTATCTATATAGGTAGTACGCATACACGAAAAGTAAAAAAAATGCAAGAAGTAAACAGCGTTAGCTGTAACTTGAACCCGCCTGGCAATGGTACATACCAACTCACATGTCTTTTTTTATATAATCTTCAAATATTAAACTGTAACATTATAAAAATTGCATATTGTCTCTAACATGTACCCGGCATGGTTCCCGGCAGAGTAGAATTTGGGCCACCCCATCTCTTCCCATGCGGTGTCGTACAAGGCGACTAAGGGATAGGGCTGTTTAACATTAGACAGATATATACAGCCCAGACTCAGCCCCAGATGCATGACTCGGGTCAACAATAGTGCCGGAAAACGGCAATAGGCTCACCCCCTATTACGTGGGACCTAATACAATGACTGGTGAAATGTGGGTGTTAATTCACCTCTGCCTAACCCTTCGGGGATAAAGGCGTGATTGTATGTATGTATGTTCTTTTGATTTTTTTTTAATTTCAACAAATTCAGGGGTTAATTTAGCCCCCGTACCCACCAGCCAGGTCTGCAGCTTCGTGTTGGGGTATAACAGGAGAGTTGTGTAACAAGTTTTCAGCTTGCCTCAAGCATGTACTCAAAAAATGGTACCAGCTCTCAGATTATTGCTGCTTGCTGCAATAATTTGTTGGTGATGGTGATGGATCTGGTGATGGTGTACGGCTTCCTTTACACGAAAATCTCTCACGTACCTACGTAATGTGAAAATGCAATAAAGAAAGTATAGGTAAGTACAAGAAAACTCGTTGACAATTGCTGGATACACTTATGCGCCGGAGTGGATGTTGTTTATCGCTCTAAGTAGCGTTTCTTAACCGCCACATTGGAATGAAACGAGTCGCAGAGACACTTGTCTATTGACAATCTAATTGCGGGCAGTTATTTAAATAGAGTTGTGCGTGCGAATTTATAATTCATACTTCCATACTAATATTATAAATGTGAAAGTAACTGTCTGTTTGTATGTTACGATTTCACGCCTAAATCACTCAATCAATTTTGATGAAATTTGGTACAGAGATAGATTAGAAAAGGACATAAGCTATGTTTGGTCGTGATAACCAACATCCACGCGGGCGGAGCCTCGGGCAACATTTAGTAACATCATAAAATTAATAAGATTAGGAACAAATGCAGTTTTCTCAGTGTAGGTACGTCATACACACGTTAATAGGTCACGATAACCACTGACCATTAGGTGAGCAATGTGCTTGTTTGCCACCTAAGTGGTATTAAAATATACGAATTCTAGAATATACTCTAATGGTTTGAATCCAATATACCTGACTCAACTATTGCTCCGGTGAGGTGAAGCCTGGCGCACTAAACGAGGTTGTACTAAATTACGATTTCTAGACTGAAACTGAGTATAGTTTGTAATATGGGTTGACTATGAATGAGTAAATATACCTTACACCTTTTATAAATGTGTCTATACGTATAGGTAGTATACAAAATATACATTATTCATGCATATAAAATATGGACATAGAACGGGAATCGAACACACCACCTCCGACGACGTAGCAGTGGAACGTTCGACCGCTACGCCACATAGTATCTTAAATATATAGTATAAATGTATAAATATATAGTTTAAATGTATAGTATCGTAAATTCTTATTACCGGACACAGAGTATTTTCAGCCTTCTCAGAGCAAAACATACAATACTTTAAATTATCAAACGTTTGTTCTAAAGTACCTAATAAAACTTACAGCGGTTTTAACAGTTCTATATAATTCCAAAATAATTTACAATGTACACGCAAGCAGCGATTATTGTGCGACCGGTCGCGGCTGACAAATACAGGATCCTGTTGTTACGCAATTTATTATTTTCCATACAAATCCTGTTCCTTGGATGCAAGAAAATCACCGTGTCCAAGTATAAGACGTTTTGTTAACGGGCTGCGTTTATTTTATGAGTTTACGGCAGCAAGCTTGTGTTTCCTTCAATATTAAACTGTGAAGTACATTTTGTTGAGCTACTAAAATATGTAATGACAACAGCTCTATATAAATAAAAATTCTACAACTTTCTAGACAACCCTATTTAGAACTATGGTAAACATAGCTTACCTAGCTTGGGTTATGGAATCTAGAATGCCGATAAACATACTTAGATACTTTTTTTGTAAATACATACATATTATACATAGAAACACCCAAACCAATGCAAATGCGCACTGTACGGTATGAAAGGAACTTCATCCCTCACACACTCAGGCTGTGGAATGAACTCCCCGCGGTGGTTTTCCCAAGCGACTACAATATTAGACCGGGTTCCCTAGAACATTTCCAAAACTTGATTACTATCAAGCTAATTTTCCGTGAGTAGCTTCGTTTTGACGAGACGCCCAACAAAAGCTTGTATGCCATTTTCGAATGTGGTAGCTAACAGAGGTGGCATGGGTCAAATATGTCGATTTCATGATTCCAAAAAACTTATAACTAACCGGCTAGTTTTTCTTATATCTCAAGATAATTATCTAAGTTCTTTGAAAAAATATTTGTCCTACAAAATATATGGTCTGATTAAAGAGTCCCCCTCTTCAAACATGTCATGTATTGATATCGAGGTCATCTGAAATGATTACTAACCGGCTGATTTTTCTTATATTACTTGTTTAATATTTATATAATTCAACAAACATATTGTCCTACAAATTGCGTGGTACGTTATCCCAGTCCTACACTCAAAAGTAGTAGTACTTATCCTTGATGTAAAAATTATTACTATCAAGCTGAATCTTCGTGAATAGCTTAGTTGCGACGAGACGCCCAACAAAATCTTATACGCAACTTACTAACAACTTCTGATCGTAGGACCAGGATAACGTACCACTCAATTTGTAGGACAACATGTTTGTTAAATTATATAAATATTAACCAAGTAATAAAAGAAAAATCAGCCGGTTAGTAATCACTTTTGATGACCTCGATATCAATACATACTCTTTAATCAAACCATACTTTTTGTAGGACAAATATTTTTTTAAATAACTTAGATAATTATCTTGAGATATAAGAAAAACTAGCCGGTTAGTAATAAGTTTTTTGGAATCATGAAATCGACATATTTGACCCATTCTAGCACTGTTAGCTACCACATTCGAAACTTGCATACAAGCTATTATTGGGCGTCTCGTCAAAACGAAGCTACTCACGGAAAATTAGCTTGATAGTAATCAAGTTTTGGAAATGTACTAGGGACCCCGGCCTATATGGGGTTCTTCAAGAAGAGCATTAGAAGGCTTCTTCAGGGTCGGCAGCGCGAGTGTGACGCCCCTGGTATTGCATACATCCATAGGCCACGGTGAACACTTCCATCAAGTGGGCCGTGTGCTTATCTGCCATCTAAGTGGTATAAAAAAATAAATATATGCAAATATATTAATGAATATTAGCACTGAGCGGGCATCGAACCCGCGCCCCCTGTGTAGCAGCCGAACATTCTACCACTGAGCCAATGTAAATACAGAAAATTGATATTTTTCACCCCTCACCTATTGAAATCGTCATCAACTTCTCGTTCGCATCCGAAGCTCTCACGACTGCATGGGATCCGCTTTCCGCTATTGAGCCCCTGAGGTCATAAATGTGAGAACTTTGGTCTCCAAAGTGCAAATTAACTAAAAAGGGAAGTACCTACGCCTTACAGAAGATCTGATTAATAACCTCGTGTTGTATTTCCGACGGTGAGCAGGGTAGCCAGAGCTCACTGGAGAGATTTTGTGCTGTCAGTGGGAAAACCAAAGGCTTTGTCCTACTTATCTTTCGCGCTGACGGCATAAGAATCTCTCTGTTCTTACAGGGTTGGCAGCACGAGTGTGACTCCCCTGGTGTTGCACTCACCCATTGGCCACGGCAACCTCTTACCATCGGGAGGGCCGTGTGCTTGTCTGCGACCTGAGTAGTATAAAAAACCCCAAAAGTCTACAGAATTCAAGGTGCAAGCTTCTAATGCAACCTGAAACGACAGAGCCTTGAACATTACATACATACATACATACATACATATATACATATATACATACATATATACATACATACATACATACATACATACATACACACACACACACACACACACACACACACACACACACACACACACACACACACACACACACACACACACACACACACACACACACACACACACACAGCGTATTTAGTGGCCTTACTTCAGCAACCGGGGCTCTGCTGGAGTGGACGGAAATTTCCCTAGGTTCTCGTGGGAACAAAATGATAAGTCTTAATACCAAAAAAAAACAAAATGACGAAAGAAGTAACAGTGGCCAGGATGCCCAACAAGCAACTGTAGACGCAAGTGCAAGTGCAAGTGCGGACATGAAAAGGACGCAAGCGTGGAACCATCTTGAGAAGTTAATTAACGAGCTCAGAGAGTTTGTCCAACCTAAAATCAACGTCCATAAGGAGATTAAAACCAAGGTGGCCAGTATTGGCAGTGCCTTCAAGAGATTGAAAACCTTAGAAGATGCCCGAATTACGGGCCAGTCTGGGACCATACTGTCACCAATAGTCTCATGTACACCACCGAGACCTCGGGTACGGAACGTCACTGAGACGACCACGACGATAGACAGTGAATTCGAAACTGAGGCTGAGTCTGGCACTGGAAGAAAACGTGATACTCGCAAGGCTAAACGAAAAGAGCGAACATCACCAGAAACGGGCAGCAAGACCGCGAAGAAAATGAAGGGAACAGGACCCACCCTACTCGCTGAAAATAACACACAAACACCCGACAAGAAGATAGTAGAGTGGCAGACAGTTAAATCCAATAAAGGGAAGAAGCAGTCTCAAAAGAAGAAGCCAAGGCAATCAGTGGGGAGGCCTAATGCATTGATTGTTCGGCCTAAAGAAAAAGAAAAGTATGCGGATATACTCAGCAGGGTCAAGAAAGATGTTCCCGATGAGCAAGTCCGCTCAACGGTGGATAAAATCCGCAGGACAGCGACTGGTGACTTGTTGATCGTCCTTACCAAAGAGAGCACAGACAAAGGTCATGGGCTTCAAAAAACCATTGCTAAACTTCTTGGTAACGAAGCGGAAGTTATAAGCAAGGGACCGCAAGAGGAAATTGAAATAAGAGACCTCGATGACATGACGACTAAACAAGATATTCTCGAAGCCTTACAGAAAGCGGCTGAAGAAGATGATGAACTGTCTCTGGATGCCATCAGATCACTGCGCAAGGCCTATGGCGGTACACAGACTGCATTGGTGACACTTGCAGCGTCAATAGCGAAAAAGGTCTTAGGGGAGCACGGCAAAATCAGAATTGGCTGGGTAAATTGCCGAATAAGAATTGTGGAGAGACCAACCAAGTGCTTTAGGTGCTGGCACTATGGACACCTTGCCGCTAAGTGTAAGAGCAACGTGGACCGGTCCAAGCTCTGCACCAGCTGCGGAGAAGAGGGACACAAAGTTGCCACCTGTAAAAAAGAGGCTCGATGTGCCCTGTGTCTCGAAAAAGGCAACATGGAAAATTGTGCCCACATTGCTGGTAGCAGCAGATGCTCAGTCTTTAAAGAGGCACTCCAGAAGGTGAGAAAAAAGAAACAATTATGAAGATACTGCAACTAAACCTCAATCACTGTGAGGCTGCACACGATTTGCTCATGCAGACCGTGCGAGAACTGAACCCAGACCTTGTTCTGATATCGGAGCCATATAGACAACTCACAACTCAACCATGGGAAACAGATAGTACCACTAAAGCTGTGATTTGGGCCTGTGGCGGATGTACCTTTCAAAGTTCTGCTAATAACAATGAAGCCGGTTTTGTCGTAGCAAAATTTGGGGGAATTTATTTCTACAGCTGCTATGCCCCGCCCAGCCTTTCACTCGACGAGTTCAAGAACTTTGTAGACCGGCTGACCGAAGATGCAAACCAATACTGCCCGATTGCAATCGCAGGGGACTTTAACTCCTGGGCAGTCGACTGGGGTAGTAAGGAGACAAACGCACGAGGAAAGGTGCTACTGGAGGCAATGATCAGCCTGGACGTAGTGTTGCTGAACAGTGGAGATAAACCTACGTTTGTTCGAGGAGAAGCGAATTCCATCGTTGACCTAACCTTTGTCTCCAGCAGCCTAGTTAAGAAAAACTGTACTTGGAGGGTGATGGACATCTACACAGCCAGTGATCATTGTGCACTATTGTGGGAAGTATCCTCCGAACAAAGCACAGAAAGAGTGCACAGGAAAACCAAGACAATTGGTTGGAAAATAAGTGCCTTCGACCTTGAAGTTTTCAGGGTGGCTCTTAATAATGAACCGATCAGTAATGGTAATGCTGAAAATATGGCAAAATACCTGATGAAGAGAATTACAGAAGCCTGCGACATCACCATGCCTAGGAAACGTGCTATGATCCGGCCTTCCTCGATGCACTGGTGGAACGAGGACATCAGTAACCTCCGTAAAAAGTGCCTTAAGGCGAGAAGAGCAGCACAACGCTGTAAGGAAAGAAAGAAATATGAGGAGCTGGTGGCAGTATATAAAAAAACTCGCCAAAACTTAAACAAAGCCATCAAAGACAGCAAAAGGCGATGTTGGAATGAACTGATTCTTGAGGTAGAGGACGACCCATGGGGCAGACCGTATAAGGTAGTCATGACTCACCTGAAAAGGCAGCCATTGTCATCGCCCACTTGTCCCAAACTTTTAGACAGGATCGTTGCCACGCTGTTTCCTTACCAAATGCAACTACATCAGAAGATAGAGCAATATGAAACAGAAGAAATTTCACCCATAACAGAAGATCAGCTGTTTGAAGCATGTTCTAGGGTAGGAAATACGAAAGCCCCGGGCCTAGATGGAGTTCCGAATATTGCACTAAAAGCTGCCATTAAAGCAGCGCCTACAATATTTCTTGAGGTGTATAACAAGTGCCTCACAGAAGGTACGTTCCCATCGATGTGGAAGCAGCAGAGGTTAGTCCTCCTCCCAAAAGGAAAGAAACCTCCGGAAGAACCAACTTCCTATCGTCCGCTCTGCATGTTGGATACAGTTGGTAAAATATTCGAACGCATATTACACAGGAGGATCGAAGCAGCAGTTGAACCGTTTCTGGCCAGCAACCAATACGGTTTTCGGAAAGGACGCTCTACCTTAGATGCAATTAGTGTTGTCGTCAATACGGCTAAGGACGCAATCGGCGGAACCAGATGGAAGGGAGGTACGAAGAAGTACTGCTTGGTAACAACGTTGGACATAAAAAATGCTTTCAATTCCGCTAAATGGGATTGCATTATGAAAGCTCTTTACGAAATGAAGGTACCAGTATACTTACGAAAGATGGTTGCAAGCTACTTTACCGAGAGGATCCTAAAATATGACACGAAGACTGGTCCGAAAACATACAAAGTCACTGGAGGGGTACCCCAGGGCTCAGTTCTAGGCCCACTTTTGTGGAATATCATGTATGATGGATTATTAAAACTAGAACTTCCAAAAGAAGTCAAACTTGTGGCATATGCAGATGATGTGGCCTTAGTGGTTGTTGCCAAGCATATCGAAGAAATTACCTTCGCCTTTGACGCTACCATCGAAAAGATTAGCCACTGGATGAACACAGTTGGACTGCAGTTGGCAGAGCACAAGACTGAGGCAGTACTCATTACTAGCAGAAAGCGTTTGGAAACTATTACACTGCAAGTCGGAGCACACGAAATCACATCCCAGCCGTCTCTTCGGTATTTGGGGGTTATGATTGATGCCCGACTCAACTTCAAGCAACAGGCACAGCACGTGGGTGCCAAAGCGTCAGTGGTCAGAGCAAATTTATCAAGGTTAATGCCCAACATAGGAGGCCCGAAGCAGAGAAGGAGAGCGTTACTGACGTCTGTAGTAACATCCGTACTCACCTACGGAATCCCCATCTGGGCAGATGCGCTTGAAATACAGGAAGCACGAAGGAAAATTGCACCAGTGTATCGGCTGAGTGCTTTAAGAATTGCCAGTGCTTTTCGCACAGTATCTGACGACGCTGTGAACGTTATTGCTGGGATGCTGCCAATTGAAGTACTAGCCGAAGAACGGAGAGCCCTTTACCACCGTAAAGTAACGAACGCATTAAGCCCTGCAGAACTTGGCACGGAGGCACGCCAAAATAGTATACGACGATGGCAATCGAAGTGGGATACCAGTACAAAAGGCAGATGGACCTACCGTCTTATTCCGCAAATTGATAAGTGGTTGAACCGTAACCATGGTGAGGTCAATTATTACTTGACACAAATGATCTCAGGACATGGCTGCTATCGGGCATACCTCTATAAATACAAGCACGACGTGTCTCCGATGTGCCCATCCTGCCCAGGAGTTAGTGAAGATGCAGAGCACGTATTCTTTACGTGCCCTCGTTTCGACCTATTACGCAGTACCTGGACAGAGGCACTTATGAAGAAAATTCAGCCAGATGCTTTAATAGAAGCAATGCTTTCATCGGAAGCAGCATGGCAGGCGACAAGCGCTTTTGCGACGGAAGTTCTTCAGGAACTACGTCGGTTGGAAAGAAAGCGGTCGGAAAACATAAATCCGTGACATTAGCACGACGGAAGAGCAGTAGCTAGAGCCTCCCTCCACGAAGTAATGCCTAGCGGCGGTCCCGTGGAGGAAGAAAAGGTTGGCGCCAGAGGAGGTTTTTTAGTCGGTATAGGGTTAGTCATAACACCGAGTCCGACATACCTAGGTGAAAACCTGGACGATACGTAAGAGTATTTTTTGTACCTCTGGAAAAAAAAAAAAAAAAAAAAACACACACACACACACACACACACACACACACACACACACACACACACACACACACACACACACACACACAAACACACACACACACACACACACACACACACACACACACACACACACACACACACACACACACACACACATACACACACACATACATACATATAATCTCGCCTTTATCCCTGGATGGTTAGGCAGAAGTTAATTAACACCCACATTTCACCAATCATTCAAACATTACATCAAGCAGATGAAGCTGTACGCAAGTCTTGTTCATAAATAGGCGGTAAGTGTATTAGCAAAGAAGAACTTATCCCAAGGAAGCAATAAATAATTAGTACGTTTCTATTATATTTTACGCCTTCCTTATTGTGTAGTGTAGATGTTACGGTTAAAACTCATTTTTAGTTGGAACGCGTTCTTCCTAGTAAGAACTATTTAGGTTGGTAAATGCCATTTTAAAACTGGAATTAATTAATGCTAAAATTGAATATCAGTTTAAACTAATTTTTCTAGACAAAAACCTGTTTTCCGAAGTGATCCTGGTGTCCCATAACCTTCTAAAGCCCTTCTTGAAGAACCCCATACTTTAGTAGCTTAAAAACCCTAGCAGGGAGTTCATTCCACAGTTCGTTCCATACACAAGGGGGATGAAGTTCATTTTTCGTTTCGTTATCATTACACTACAAACTAGTTTTATATAGGAAAAACGAGTTAAAACTAAAACTGTGTTTTAACTGTATCATAGATACTAAACCAAGATATAATATAGGATGAAGTCATAAAAGATGGATTTTAATTCCTCGTACATCGACGCGCAAGCCGATGGTATTCAGTATATTTATTCATGAACAATTTTTACATTGTGTTTGAACACTAATAGGTATAACCGGCTTGCAGCTGGTAGACAGACTTATGGCATTTTGACAAACATTGTTAAGTTTTATTCACTCAGTTGTTATATCGTAAACGTAAAGATGGGCATTAAGTATTTTACAACACACCTGCTCATAACAGTGATATTATTTTACCGCAATTAAGCACGGAATGACACCTATTATAAAACTGTGACTTTTTCATTACTATTATTCACAAAAGTGAGTTAAAGATTCTTTTTTAAATTTTATAGGAAGTGTCTATAATTGACTATGTTCTTAAAAAAGTTTTGATACAAAAAATAACGTGTTTAATAGTACGAATAAATTAATATGCCTATTGTATGGTCATTTGATGCATTTTCGTATTTAAATAAATAATTTCAACTTGTAATACTTGTGTAATAAACAAAATTTTCGCTCAAATTTAACTTTTTTTTTTCTCTAAGTACAGAAAAAAAACAGAGTAAAAAAAAGTTAAGTTCAAACCTCATTTTTTTTTAAATATGGTCGACCGCCATTGTTAAATGCGCGCGCATAGGAAAACGAATTAATTTGTAGTATTGTTTATTTAGTATTTGTAGTAAGTATTATTTTATTCGCAAGTGTGTTGTAAAACGTCGTATGGCACGTGTGAGCATGATGATTACCGTCCTCGGCTGTCTTAAGACCCTCGCCTGGCGGCTCGGGTCTCAATGCGCCTCGGCGGTAATCACCAACGTTGCTCACTTGTACCATAATGTACTATTACTTACCTTTAGTTTGTCATTTATGATTTGTGTAAATGTTATTGAACCTATTGGCGGCTTTTTTATTTATTTAACTATGTTAATAGTTAATCGAAATAACTAGAAACTATTCGCTCTAAATCGATTATCTAAGACCAGAAGAGTTGTTCGTCAACTCGCTCGGAAGAAACTTGCTCGGTCGAGCGAGTTGCCACCTTCTGATTGTACCTACTTTTCTTGTCGTCAACTCGCTCGAACGTTCATAGTACAGTCATATACAGAATGGGTTGAAACCAAAAGCACTAAAGCACAGAACAGATAATAGTACTGACTGGTACTTGTGATTGATTTTTATAAAAATTTTGATAAAAAAGTAGTCCTTTACAGGGCGAATGCTCTGACCACTGAGCTACCGAAACCACGCATTGAATGACAAATGTATGGGATTTGACGTATGTGACAGTCGTCAACGTATGTCATAAACGTCAAATCTATTCTACAATACACCGGCTAACGAATTACCACTTGTCTAGGGGGGCAGGGTTGAGCTTGCTGTGACGTTTATATTGTTCTCATACTTCGCTACTAATATTCTTAATATTTATTATTATTATTTTTAATGATTAAAAAAAGGCATGTATTTAACGCGGCGACAAATTACTCCGAAAAGCAGTGGTAGTAAAAATAATAGGTCGGCAGCTAAAGTGAAGAATCATTTTATTCAATTTATGGGTGTCAAAATTACTGAATGTGGCGTACAAAAATACTAAGTGAGCTACTATTTCTAGATGGTTATAAAAAAATACCCACGAAGGCTAAGACGGGTGCTCCGCTCCGCTCTGCGCCCGCGTTAGCCTTCTAACCTAACCTATCCAAGTTGGGGCGCGCTATACTCGAATCCTCATAACTTCACAATTTAGCAACACACTTTCTGTATCACGGGTCACTCAGTATTTTAGTCACCCACTTAGTATTTTAGTCGCCCAAAAAATACTGAGTATTTAAAGTAACTCATTATCAGTCATCCATTTATTATTTTTGTCGCACGGTTTGTTATATCCCTTAAAAAAATACCATTTATTCAGTCACATTTTATAATAGGTTCACAATATATTTCTATAAATATAGCTGTGGGCATCATGTCAAACGGTTCATCTGAGGACAATCATTGTATAGGTCGTATGCGTTTAGGTTCATAATGTCCAAATCCCAAAATGTCCAGAGGGTGCAAAACGTCCATATCCCGGAATGTCCATGTCCCAAAATGTCCAAATCCCAAAATGTCCAAATCCCATAATGTCCAAATCCCATAATGTCCACGTTCCAGAATGACCATATCCCAGAGTGTCCATATCCCAAAATGTCCAAATCCCAGAATGTCCAAATCTATGTATGGTGGATAAAATCAACCTACTTTTGCCAGTCATATAATTATTATGGGTACGTATTTGAATACCTAAAATTATAATACCTAAAGTTAAATAACCTAAGTTCAAAATACCTAAAATCTAAATACCTAATGATGGGTTGACCTAAATTTAAAATACCGAAAGTTTAAAATGGCTAAGTATTTGAATACCTAAAATTATAATACCTAAAGTTAAATAACCTAAGTTCAAAATACCTAAAATCTAAATACCTAATGGTTGTTTGACTTACTTTTAAAATACCCAAAGCTTTAAATGACAAACTGATATTAAAGTGAGTACGTATTACAATGCCTAATTTGAAATTATCGAATTTCATAAGCCCTACGAACGGAAGGCCGAATATTAAAATCCCGAATGTTTATATGATCGAAAGTTCTAAATACCGAAAATTAAAATACCGACAATTTAAGAAATAAAATGTGGTACGGCTTAAAGAAAAAGGGACACTGCTCACCCCGACTCGGATAGGTTAGGTTAGAAGGCTAAGGCGGGAGCGGAGCGGAGCGGAGCGGAGCTTCGTGGTTATTTTTTTTTATAACCAAGGATTGTCTGCTCCAATCCTGAAGTTCCAAATCCTTATATGTGTGGTTATAAAAAAAATAACCACGAAGGCTAATGCTTCAAACCTAACCTATTCGAGTCGGGGTGGGCAGTGTCCCTTTTTTTAAAGCGCTGGATGCGGGCTGCTTTAGATCGGTCATTCTGGAAGTCTGGAATTTTTTACTGATCTACCCACATATTGTTGTGTGTGTATATTGTGATATTTGCTTTGATTGTATTGTGTGCTGCGGGTCAGAATAAATATTTTTTATCCACCATACATATAGATTTAGACATTCTGGGATTTGGACATTTTGGGATATGGACACTTTGGGATATGGTCATTCTGGGACGTGGACATTATGGGATTTGGACATTACGGGATTTGGACATTTTGGGATTAGGACATTTTGGGACATGGACATTCCGGGATATGGACGTTTTGCACCCTCTGGACATTTTGGGATTTGGACATTATGAACCTAAACGGTCGTATGCGGTCGGCTACGGCATCATACCTTTACAATTCCACTATTTGATTTATTCCGACTTTTATGGGAGTGCCTGAACGTCTGACCCCCAAAGTTGAGTGGATAGGTTCCCCGGATCCTCGTCCGTAAATCATGACTGCCTCTGTGACGTAGCGGTTGAACGTTCGACTGCTACGCAGGGGATGCTAGTTCGATTCCCGCTCAATGTAAATATTAGTATGCATGAATATGAATATTTGCATTGGTCTGGTTGTTTCTATGTATAAAGGTGAAAGGTTTAATGGCAGTAGAGGAAGCTCTTTTTTGTATTTGGTCCGTTATTTGACTGCACCACGCTATATGGTAAAAACCTGTGGTGCAGTCTGTCCAAAAGATGCGGATCACCATGTCTGATGCTATTGGCCTTAAGGCCCCGAATCAGGTCAGCATCGAAAAATTGGTATTTTCGAAACCGTTTTTCTTATTACCTATAATACCTACAGATCTGGAGTTTACATGCCTGCATACTACAGGATATACAGAATAACTTCTCCTTTACATAAATTAAATAAAAAAGGAGGAAATAGTTAAAAAGAGGCTCCGAAAATTACTCTACTCTTTCTTATGAAACCAAATATTATCTACAATATGTATCCAAATAATATAAAATTTCACATGTAGGTATGTTAAATAAGTGTATTAGCATGACGTGATCTTCTTAGTTCCTTAGTAATCTTCGCCTATAAAATTACCTATTAAAATTGGTTTTACTGATTTTTACGGTTCAAATATGAGCGAATGACTTTGAGCGTTTGTATAGTCAAAGTCATACGCATATGTAATCACCTTAAAATGGTGGTTCCTAACTTAGTTTTTGCAGAGACTCGAGTCTGCATGTAGGAGGAGGGAAACACGTGCACAAGCAGAGCATTCCAGCTCTTTGTTGTGCGGCAGAGGAAGGAGACCTCACACCGTTTTGGTGCTAGAAGGAAAGGATTTCACTGTTTGTGGGTGGCACCGCAGGCCGGTACTAGTTTTTCTGGAAAGGAAGGGATTAGTTGAAAAAGCTCCGCAGAACACTTGGCAGCTCGTGAAGCGTTTATAGATAGAAGCAAGTGGCAGGCTAGTGTCTCTACCTACCCTGGAGGAAAATAGTCGTGAGCATATCCATGTAGAATTGTACCTAGATCTAGATAGCATGAAGTCTTTTCTAAAAAAAATCAGTTATCGTCGTTTGAATCGCTCCGACCCGTTTCAAACATAACAAGATTCACATGATGTCTGATTAAAAGGCGATGCTGGTTCTTTACGCTAACAAACGGCCACCTTTTTGTAGTATTATCATCTCTATAGGTGTCCTGCAAGTTGTCACGCGGTCAGCCGGCTGTAGTGAACAGTAGTCCGTTGTTATTACATGCCACATACCTACGACGGGAGCGTTGACTCCTTTTAATAGTATATTGCGTACTCGCTCTTGTATATAGCGGTTTACATGGGAGCAGGATTAGATAGTTATGTTACGATCTATGGGTCGCAAACATTAATGTAACCTGTGTAAAGTAAAAGTAACATTATGAACTGAAATCACTAAAATAAAGTTAGATTGTGAGTGATTATGAACTGATATCACTTTTTGTATTTTTATTGTCGAATGGGAATTAGTCGTTGAGTACGACTGTACTTTATTTTTTTTATTCCCAAAATAAAATGTGTGCCAATAGCCTACTACATAATTTTGGAGGTGGCGATTCGCACACCAATAAATTAACTGAGTGCGAATTGCCTACAGAAATAAAAAAAATAATTAAAGGAGTCGATTCGCACGTTTCGTGCGAGTTCAATTCGTGCGAATCGTCCAATAACAATAACCCGCAAGTATTACTCATACAATAATGCTTTAAATTATATGCTATATAAATTACTGTAAGATAAACTTTAAATCACTGTACAACTGTAGAGGTTGGTTTTGCAAAAGTTCGATGGTACGGTCCAAATAGGAATAGGTCCAACGAATCCGTTGCTCAAATTACTACACTACGGTCGTCACAGTCGAATGCATACTGTTTTATTACACATCAACATTTGACAACAATCAAGGGACAAAGGCGCCATCCTCCAGTTTACGGAATTATTGGTCCGAATATAGTTTTTGTGTCCCATTCTAAATTTAAAATTTTGTTCCACCTTACCTAGGAATACATAAAATATTGACAATTATTTTAGCTTGTCTGGCAGTATGCATAGAAATTCACATACATACATACATACATATAATCTCGCCTTTATCCCCGAAGGGTTAGGCAGAGGTGAATTAACACCCACATTTCACCAATCATTGTATTCGGTCCCACGTAATAGGGGGTGAGCCTATTTCCGTATTCCGGACACTATTGTTGACTCGAGCCATGTATGTACCTGCGGCTGAGTCTGGGCTGTTGTATATATCTGTCTGATGTTTTTAATGATGAAATTTAATCATTACAAAAACGCGTATACTTTTTTTACTTCGGACTCTTTCGCAGCACCATGTAAACCAACGCTTTTAAGGAAAAGATTGGCACATCTCGGCTACCGTTGCTCGAGGCGCCCGCCTTACGTAATCGCTCTTATTATGTATGTATTAACTTACCGAGTTTCCATTAGATTAGCACATAAGTGCCCAGTTAGGCTACCTAGAGTTTTTGTTATGCCAAGCCCAGTCGTCTTAACGTTTGCCTCTAATTATGTGAAAGTTTGTTTGTCCTGCTTTTGCTGTTAGGTTATATTTTATTTTTTAGTTTTTATTATTGTCTTTTGATACTTAGAGGAACTGAAAATGGGGAGACTGTGAGGACTTCACTACTACTGATATTAAATGAGACGGTTCTATGCGATAAAGTTTATTAAATTACGTTAACAAAGATTTTCTTTAAAAAAATCCATAACCCGATTGCGCGACCACCAGTGCCGAACAAAACAGGAATCATCTCTGTGTGTGCTAAAATTTTCAGCTCAATCTGTGCAGAACTTTTTGAGTCTTAGAAGTGTACACCGGTCAACTTATCATTCTTTCTTGTGTAATATACAAAAATCCAAACTAGAAAAAAAATGGTGTGCTTGTTTGCCACCAAAGATCATTTTATTCTAGTTAACATGTCAATAAAAGAATAAAAATGCAAAGGAGGGAGTAAACGAACAAGAGTGCCAAGGCTAAAGCTTCGAATGTAACCGGGAAAATTTATAAATACCTAATAATGATAATGATGACGAGTCTCAGTCCTCAGAACCCCTTCGGCTGCCATCGTAACAACCAATAGCTCAAACACCTACAGTAAGTACAGTCAGCATCAGATCGATCATCACTAGCAAAGTACTCAAAATGAAAGGTGTGTACCTACCAAATATCAGAACAATCAGTCAGGAGGAAAACCAGGGTATAAAGATCACGCCTCAACCACCACCAGTACCATCAGCTCACTGGAGAGGTTTTGTGCTGTCAGTGGGAAGACCAAAGGCTTGTCCCGCTGTTGGCACAGAATATCTCTCTTCTTACAGTGTGGTACTTCCCCTGGTGTGGCACTCGTCCTTACGCCTCGGTAGCTACTTGCCATCAGATTAGCTGTGTGTGAGTGGTATAAAAAAGATCATTTTCAGTACTTTGCTAGTCAAGATGGATCTTGACTAGCAAAGTACTGAAAATGATCTTGATGCTGACTGTACAACATAGCTGGCAAAATAACTCAGAAAAACTTTTTGCAAATATATTTCGATAACTCACAACAACGTCTAGAGCCCAACAGACGGCATTAGCGAAGTGATAACCGGTACTTCATAAATAATCCTCATGTTAATAGCCTGTAAATATATTGAGGCGTTAAAACAGCCGGGAGCTACCGGTTACTAATAGTGGCTGTGATTTACTGCGCGCCGTGAATGTGTGGCAGTTAGAAAGTTACTGCAAATGCCGCAATGAATGCTAAATGTGCTTAATTTAGTTTTTAAACGGCCGAAAAGTATGACTTGTATTCTAAGGCTGTTTGAAATACTGGTGGGTATAACTTTACCAATTATTCCGGTCTTGCTTTTCGACTTAAGGTCTTCCAGAAAAATTCAAATCCATCTAGAAGAATCCAGAATGTCTGAGCGCAAATTAATTCCGCGCTACCTAACGTAGCACTCGAATACAGTACCGCTACGCATCGGAGGAAAAAATTTCTACTACTTTCCAAGCTATATGGGTCATATCAAAACAATGTTATTTATTCTGTGGATGTAACTGCGTAATGTATGCACCTACATTAAAACGCGATCATTCTTGTAATGAATACGGAAAAAACTAGTAATTCATTTTCCTATAGTGTCTGCCTAAATACTCGTTTTAAATTTTAGCTTTAGGCTTATCATGACAGCTACAAGTAATATCTGACAATAATGTCGCCACAACGCAATTTCCTGCTAAACATTTGTAACAAAACGTAAGTTGTTTACAAGTCTATGTGCAAGCGCTCACCTTTACCAGCTTATAGAAATCAAGGGAATTAATTTACATAATCCACCAGTTACCAAAATGCATACGTAAAATATATCTTTCATTTGCACAGTCGCCTTCAGAATATCTATCCCAAAGCCTCGTCTATTGATCGGTCGATCGTCCTACTAGCAGGTAAGATTGGTGTTAGCTTCAAAGACATAAAGAGGACCCAAAGACCGGATTTCCCTCATTCTTTTATGTATCAATTCAACCTTTTTTATCGTGCAGAACTCCCCGGGTTATGTCGGAATGCGAACCGACTAAAACGACACCCCGTCTAGGGATCATTTGTTGCCGAAGGTGAGATTGCCAAAAGCATATCCCTCGCACCCCGGCTGATCAAAGGCCATCTCGAGCCAGGGTCATCTGCATCGATTTAACCTTACCTAAAACATAAAAGAAAGACTAACAACAGATTTCTGACAGTAAAAGATATCTAGTACCCGCCCATTTATCTCTAGCTCTCCATCTAAATTCATCCTTCAAAACGTTAATAAACGTTTTCATTGTACTACTAATAGAAGTTTTAAACGCATAGCTGTAAATAACAGAATATTTATTGCGAACAAGTAAACGACTTATTAGCAGTTCAATAAAAACGCAATGCAATTACGAGTATAGGTATTCCAAGATGTTGTACTAAACCGGATGAAGCCAATAAAATATAACACACATCGTGGTTTAATTTATACACATACAAATTTTATATAAGACCTCGTATATCTTTCGTCATTAAAGAAAATCAGAAGCCAAGCCTGGTTATAAAGTATGTCAAAATGAACGAGATGGAGAGATAGTGAATGATTTTGAACAAGTAATGCTACCAGGCTATAACTCAAGCGCAATTCTCCTTGAGGCGAAGAAACCATTTTGTGTTGATTCTATTGTAGAAATAAATTCTTGACTTACAACCTCAGTAGCAGTAAAAACAAAAGACGCAAATGAAAGAAACGATGAATGAATTTGAACTTTATGAGAAGAAACTACCGAGGATAAAGGAATTAGAGCAGTTACTCTAGAAAACGATTTGCCAATCAAAGATGAATTTAATTTAAAAGCAGATAAGGTTGATATTGATTCATATAGTCTACAAACAGAAGAAGGTGAGTGGTTTGGATGGAGTATGGAGTTGCTCGAAGCGTCGTTTAGTACGAGAGCAAGGTTACTTATTTATGTGGCATCAGTTTTACACTAGAACTAGGGATGCACGATTTTTCTCTTTGAATCGATTTTTTGGATCGTAATGGATCGTAAGCCCTTGATTCGATTCGTGGATCGGATCGTATTGTCTTGAATCGATTTCATGAAAATCGATTCAAAAATCGTATCAAAATTTGCACTAATTTTAAGAAATAAAACATTATTTTACACAAATTTAAACTTTAATGAAGTCTAAAAAAGAAAAAAAAATCACAAATTTTACTTTTTTAAACATAGAATAAGGTATATACCTAATTAAATGCACTTAATATGAATATTTTTTCAGCGCGCTAGGCAATTCCTCTAATTAACTGAATGCATAACAGAAAAATAAATGTTGTGCAAAAAAACCAACTGATTAACTAAACATAAAATCACACAAAATGAGAAGACCTTTTTTATCGAATTCACACCAAAAATGCGATTCATACGCCGTATTTATGATTTAAAAAACAAAAATATAAATTTCTTATCAAAAATACTAACTAGCACACCCAATTTGTACAATTTTACTACTAAATCTCTAATATTTTTTTTGACAATGATAACAGTGCTGCTGGGTTAGGTTAGGTTGGAATTGTGACCACAACAAGCCATTAGGTATCACATAATGGCTTGTTGTGGTCAGTAATACGGTGACCATGTAAAGTAAAACCATGACCAAAGAAAAATAAAATCAACGATGACTTTTCTGAACTACCTTCATCATACGAGTATTTCATTATTTTGCCCATCGATTTGCTTGCTTCGCTTCGTACCGTCATAAAATAAACATTGCAGACCATGATGATTAAGATAGATTACAAACGACGAAACAAAAATAAATTTAAGGTGTCGGCATTACTTTGTAATCGAACTTTGTTTATTAAAAATAATAAATCTTCACAGTAATAGGTACATTGTCGGTAATACGATCCAAAGGATTCGATTCACTATACTTTTGAATCGATTCGAATGAAGATCGTATTGAAGTGAATCGATTCAAAAAATCGCTAGATCGTATTCCCTTGAATCGATCTTCACAAAAATCGCATCGTAACGTGCATCCCTAACTAGAACTGTTATGCTTTGTCGTGACTACCTCGTAATATCCATTGAAATTTATTGAGAAGCCTGTTGATTAGAGACCTAGTTTACGCATTACGCATGTAGTTTACTGAAATTAGTACCCCTAGCACGAAAAACTATAGTAATGGTTATGGTCATCGTAATCGTATGATTTTGTATGAAGACCCGAACAGCGCCACTACTGTCGTTTAAGGAACTAAAATTTGATAGCACGAACCAAGTTATCTCGTTATCGTAATGGTACTAGTATAGTCAACCATAGCGTCAGTATGAGAATCGGCAGCACGAACCCACTTTTGAAAGATAGTATAGTTTTTTAACATTTCGATGCTAACTATCGTATTTCTACTCACCAAGGATTTTGCAGTGGGAGATGGCCATTTAAATTTATGTATGTTTACATAAATCTAAAATTATATTTATTTACAAAACCCTCAAATTTACGCAGTTATTACTTCCTATAGCGGTCAAGAAATGTTGCTGAGAAATTGTAAAACTGCATTAAGTTTGTGGTTTTTAAAGATTAAAATAATAAGAAAATTTAGTAATGATATCTTTATTTCGATCAGTCTAGTGGGGTTTAACAATTTTTACTTAAAATATGTAGACATAACAGTATTATAATTAAGCTACTACGCGGCTTCGCCCGCGTTGATGATAAACTTTCATACACACTTTAAACCCCTATTCCCCCCTTGAACTCCTTTTTTTTTTCAATAAAGGTAGCCTATGTCCATTCACTAGCTCTAGATTATCTCTATACTTAGCAGCAGCGTGATGATATATAACATTTCGTCAATAAAGGGGTTATTCAATACCTACAAACATATTTTTTCAATTCCAATCGATACTTTAAGTATTTCCATTAATGGAAATACATAATGGAAATAGTGGGATTCACCTGAGATTACATGCTTGAGAGAGAGGCAGCACGAGTGTGACGCCCTTGGTGTTGCACGCGTCCATAGGCCTCGGTAACCACTTTCCATCAGGTGCGCCGTGTGCTTGTCTGCTAACAATCTCTTCAGCTTTATAATATTAGTATAGGTAGATGAAATAAAATGACACACATCTCCTTACACACATGTTCATACAAAATCTCATTCGTCTCTATTTTTCTCTTGCATGAATTTTGTCAATGCACTCAAAGCGGCATTCATGAATCCAATCCATTTGTATTGCAGGTCAAGCTCAACCTCTCTTTGCCATAATCTCTCCCTTTCTAGTTTGTTTATTATTTAGAAACTTAACAACATAATATGTAACATGATACATGATAAGTTAAATTGCGTTTACCATTTAATACATAATTAAGTAAGTATAAAATATCTAATTATCAGTAGGTATCTTAATATAATAATAATACAATAACATATTCATAATATCTATTATCCCGATGCCTTTCAGCCATAAAAAACTCTTCCGTTTAGTTTCTTTGATGCCCTCTTGGGACGTGGGGTTCACTTTCTAGATGGTACTGCAGTTGGTGCCATAGTTGGGGCCACAGCTTATGCTATGGGTGATACTGAAGATTGCAGTTCCTGGCCGGTGCCAAGATAGTTCACCGAGCTTTACTTAATCCGTCACTATTTAATTTGACTGCTAGTTCTCGCCATTTCATTGCGGCCCACTGCTATCCTCTTGGAGCGCCTTGGGGCTTGGCTAAGTCTCCATTTCTGGTGAATAACACGAGAAAATATAAATGGAATTACTAACAACAAACATTTCAACATCTTTAGAGCGTAAACAAATGACAGGAACTCACCCCTCCATGAAGTCCACCATCACAGCAAACTGTGATGCACTAGTCCTCATTTTTTATTAAAGTTTACTTTCTATTACATATACTAACTATAAATTGAAAAAAATTTCAAATTTCGTCTCGACAAACCGACATTGACATTTGACATTGACAAATAACGTGCGTTCGAAACTGATATATATTTCGTGGGTCGGATACAGCAAAAAAAACTAAACCATATATTATTATTACGCCGTAAAAAATCAATTAAAACCTACGATGTTGATAGGATTAGAAATAGAAATAGAAATAAACTTTATTGTACACCAAACAAAAAGAAAAGTATACATAAAATAAATGGCAAACATAATTAGGTAATGTACAAATGGCGGCCTTATCGCTAAAAGCAATATCTTACAGGCAACCTTAGTATTGAAATGAATAATATTCATATTTAGTTAAACAAATAGCGTAATAAACACAGTTTTGTCATTTTTTTGTATACAACAATGACGTGACAGGGACTTTGGAACGCACCTTGCTCATAAAATAAGCTTTTTGACTTTTTGCAGCCGGCCTACTTTTACATTATGTATCGTATTGTCATGGTGTACACGATAGTAGTCTATGACTGTTTCATGCTGTCAGTTGCTGTCAGTTTAATATAGTAATCATTATCGTGTGGTATGGTCATACGATTACCATAACGATTACGACAATTTTTCGTGCTAGGGGTATAGATGGTGCTTTGTTTGGAAATAGATCTTCTTGAATCTATATTAGAATTTCATTTTAGAATAGCTACATTTAATTGAAGAAAGGGTAGCTAGAGTTCACTGAAGAGGTTTTGTGCTGTCAGTGGGAAAACCAAAGGTTTGTCCTGCTTATCTTCAGCGCTGACGGCACAGAATCTCTCTGTTCTTATAGGTTCGGCAGGATGAATGTGACTCTCCTGGTATTGCGCTCGTCCATAGACCACGGTAGCTACTTTCCATCAGGAGGACCGTGTGCTTATCAGCGACCTAAGTGCTATAAAAATAGAATAAAATAAATCTTTGGCTCTGTAGACTTTTTTGGAACCACGAGGACTTACCAAAATCTGTGACATAAACAAAATAGTAAGGAAAATAATTTCGATTACCAAAATCGTGATAGAATTCGATAAAATAGTTTTGCTCCAAAATATCTATTCTATTCTTTTCTTTTATAGTTCTACTTCCGAAGTCTTAATCGTACCTTAGGTGCACTTTGAGATTTTTAAGCGCGGCCCTTTTGATACGTCACCTATGACCTTATAAATCACTCAAATTCACGAAAAGCAAGCGGCAATCTTATTTGTTTACGCTCAAACCAATGTGCTTAATTTAATTTTTTGGGACGAATTAAGATTTATGTTTTCATAAATGTCATTAATTAAACAAATTAACGTCTTGGCAACATAAAATAGACTGTCGTGTAGGTTTATGACCAGCTTTTAAACCGTCATATAATTTATTACCGAAACTGTATACCTGAGTTACGTATACATCTATGTACGATTGTAAAAGCATTATACAGGTTGAATTCAATTTTAAGTTCGTGATTAGTAGAACTTATCAAAAAAGGTTCTCAATTAGGTAACACACGATGTTGAGAAACGGTACGCTCAGGTTGTGGAATGATCTAGATTTCCCAAGCGACTACAATATGGGGTTCTTCTAGAAGGCCATTAGAAGATTCTTATAAGCGTGTCATGGTAGCGATGTAGCTATACTATTTTTGGAATGGATTTACTGAGTGGAATCAACAACATCCAGTAAGGCAGTTCTGCGCGCGTCCGGCTTAGGTCACAACATGGGTCATTCGAAACGCCTAAAACCGTACGCCTTCTCGGGTCTCAGATGCCGGCGTGGAAAGACCATAAGGCGTTTCCCTTGCACCGCGGTTGACCATCCATCCATCCATCCATCTCAATACCTAGCTAAAATTTCAGATTTTCAAGAGTCAATTACGTCATAATCAAAACAATATACAGCACAATATTCAAACTGACATGTCTGATGTATACTCACGGGATCTTTTTTTATTAAGTCTTAAAGTACTTTTTTAATAAAAGAAAATTGAACACCAAAACATGTCATGGCGGTAATGATCTCAAATTTCTTCCACCCATGAGATAATGTAAAAGTAACTGTTTATTGTAACAGGGGAATGTTTAAACACTTAAAACCATCACCGAGGATATTATTCGTAATTATTTGGCGTACTGGAACCGACGCACACCTGTACTTTAAATCATGGCAGACCAGTGAACGAGAAAATTAACATTGAAAATAGGTAATTTATAAGGTGTTACTATGTGTTCTCGATTTTATTTCACTGAAAGATAATAAAGAATGAACTAAAAGAATGGAAGATGGATTTATAGCGATAATTTTAAATTGCATTAGGTATATAACTTTTAAGAGATTATTCACGTTTGTATATCCGTGCGTACGCAGACGTGTTTTGAGCATTGAATTTTTTTCAGATGTTTTCAGTTCTAGAGAGTAAGCTTGTTTTGTTCTAGATTGCATAAAATATGAAACTTCGTGAGTCGTGATAGAGATTGTCACACATCATGACGCTATCTGCAACCTCAATATTACTTATCTAACAATTTTGTTATTTTAAATGGTAATGTGAATTTAGTGTATGTACATCAAACATCAAAATATTCAATAAAAACTCACCACAAACTCGAAAACAAAAATACCTGTGGTAGCTCAACAATTCGGGTTTGAGCGCCCGAGGTCCAGATACGAAATAACAATTATTTAGTAAATTTATTCAGATGATCGCCCTTTGTTTCTTGGTGGACCATAATCAGTGGTTGTGGGTCCAAATTTAAAATGCCATTACTTTAGTGATGTCCACTGTGCGTATGAAAAGTGATCAATTATGCGATTATTCTTATCACGATCGAATCGATTATATGAATAATAATTTAAATGTTTATACGAAATAAGATTTTTATTGCAATATTTTGAAGTGTAAGCGTTAATGTGATCACTTCATCGATAATCAACCGTTTATGGAGAAGAAATAAATTATAGTTTTTAAAGGTACAGTGGCAAACTTTTCAGTAAGCTGTTACCGTGCTCTATAGATTCATTTTTTTTAAGACGTGTTATTACTTATTGCCACCGCAATTTTCTGTAGTTGTAGATATAAAATGTAAAGAACCGGGATTATCAACATTTCATCCAAAAATTATCCTCATCCAACAAAAAAAAAAACAAAGTCCAAAATTGATTTGATTAAAAAAAAAGAAAAACAAATACTTCCATTGTCCAGGGTTCCACCCACTTAGAGCTTTTCTGGCCAAAAATGACAAGATTAAAACAAAATTACTACCGAATTAAAAGGTTAAATTGAATTTGTTGGACTTAAAATAGATTTACTGTAACGATATTTAAAATTAAATAATTTATACCAAAAATCTAGTAATAAGTCCGTAGATTATTCTAATTTCTAGTATTTCAAATAGACCGGTTACTTATTACGCTATTTAAGGTATAAATTGCAATTATAAAACAATATCATAAAGCATTGCATGTTGCTGAAAATGTAAGAAATCGGGTTTTAGATAAAATATTTGAAGTTGAATCAATTGACAGTTGATGAAATTGACAGCCTCCGTGGCGTAGCGGTAGTGAACGCGGCCGCTACGCAGGAGGCGCGGGTTCGATCCCCGCTCAGTGCAAATATTTGTGTGAATGAAATATGAGTATTTGCATTGGTCTGGTCGTGCCTCGGAGAGCACGTTAAGCCGTCGGTCCCGGTTGCCATGAGAACATCTATGGCAGTCGTTACGGGTAGTTGGAGCCCTCAAAAATCCAAAAACAACGGTCTAACTGCAAAGCTTCGATATCGCCTAATGTTAACATTGGGTTGTGGAGGTCAGATGACAATCGCTTCACGGAAAATATCGAGGTCTAGCCAAATCCGTGGTTAAGACTGGTAAAAGCGGACCCCAGACTCCGAGCTGAAAGCTTCGGATGCGACTGGGAATTAACGCTAGGAGGAAGAAGAAGAAGATTTGAAGTTGAATCAACTTCTAAAATAAGTTATCCAACATAATAGCTAGCTATAAAATCAACTATAGACGTCTTTGGAACTGACTTATTTTATACTAAAGTTGGATCGGGAACATCCGTTACTCGTCTTCGCATTGATAACTTTAAAGGTTTCTATCCGAAGAATAATAAAATAATATTATCACATTAATAAATTTAAAAAAAAAATATTTGAGATATTTTTTATCACTAAACAATGTTTTCTTATTTTAATTGAGTGAATACAATTTATTAGCAAATCAATCAAATTTATATCTTACGTTTTAATAAATATAATATTTTTACGTTTAATTATAAATAGTAGATACTAAAACAAGTAACAATATATAAATAACATTTAGGTAAACAGAATAAGTTAAATCACTATTCGTCCATCCAGATTATTTACCAAAAACCCGATTTCACACTATGCCTACATCACTTTTTTGATCATACCCTTCTTACGAGGTATTAATATGAGAATTCCCATAATAAAACCCTATTATAGCTGTCATCTCAGTCCATTTATACGGACCATAGGGACCATATTTAACGGAAATTCTTCTAAGCATATAAACGACATATTTATTATTATCTAACATATTTATTTTATGAATAATGTTTATCTAATGACGTCACCGTCTCAAACGAGAATTAATTACGTCATAATGTGTATTTATTGTTATGAATAATAGTAATAATATGTAAATGTTTTATTAATTATGTACTGGGTGGCGCAAAAGTAAAGACCCTATTTGGTTCGGCTATAACATTTTTTCTAAATTAGAAAACTAGATTTAGGTTTTTTTAAATGTATATTTGTACCATTAAATTTCGTACCATTAGGATTTAAAGATGATGTCTTTTAAATGGTGACCTCCAGAGTTGATACACATTTGAGCCCTATTTATGACATTTTGCATAACTTGCCGTAACACTTCCTGCGATATGTTCGTTATTTCTTGACGAATGTTTTCTTTTAGAGCTGCGAGAGTCTGTGGCTTGTTCACATACACCCGAGATTTCAAAAAACCCCAAAGAAAGAAGTCTGGACTGGTCAGATCGGGTGATCTTGCAGGCCAAGGCAAATCGCCAAAACGAGAGATAACTCGGCCTGGAAAAGCGTCCCTCACTAAGTCCATAGTGTCGCGCGCTGTGTGTGCCGTAGCGCCGTCTTGTTGAAACCAGATGTGCTCCAGCCCCAATTCGTCCAAACTGGGTATCAAAAACTCACGTAACATGGTTCTGTAGCGTTCTCCAGTGACAGTTATCGCATTGCCTCCAGCGTCTTCGAAAAAATAGGGTCCGATCACTCTGTCAACACAGATGCCACACCATACAGTAACTTTTAGTGGGTGTAGAGGTGTTTCTTGAATAATGCGCGGATTATCAGTGCCCCAGAACCGAGTATTCTGCTTATTGACATGCCCTGAGAGATGGAAATGCGCTTCGTCACTCATAACCAATTTTGAAGGAAAATCATCCTCTTCAAGGTTGAGGTTTATGACGCGCTGGCAGTAATCTAGACGAGCTCGGTGGTCAGCAGGCAGCAGCTGATGAGTCATTTGAGTTTTATACGGGAACATCTTTAAGTCTTTCACCAAAATACGCTGCAGGGTCCGTCTGGAAATGCCCAATTGCGTGGCACGTCGCCTCGTTGATGTTTCTGGACACTCTTCCACATCTTCGCGCACAGCATCGATATTTTCAGCTGAACGGCCTGTTCTTGGTCTCCCAGACTTAGGTCTATCCAATGTTGAGCCAGTTGCTTCAAGGCGTGTGGCAAAGCGTCGAATTGTGCGACCAATCGGTGCCGGACGGTGGGGAAATCGTCGACGAAATTCACGTTGTGTTCTTATATAATTATTCCGTAAGAACATTGACACAATTATTCCACGTTCTTGGGGAGTAAAACGGTCCATGTTTATTTTCAGTGTATTTTACATTTGTTCACTACACAATTTTCAACAACAGAATGACAGAAAATGTCATATAAAAAAAATAAAGGTATTTTCTTTAGTGCCAGTACTTTTGCGCCACCCAGTATTAGTCACAGTTATTAGTTGAATCATATTTTCTTGATTTACGGATTACGATGGTCGGATTTCATCAGTTAAAATAATGATAATTCAAGTTTGATGAAAATGAATGTTTACGTTGTGTTCAATGAAATTCATTTAGTCAAATGTGATAAAACATGGTTTAAATAATCTTGGGTCCATTCATTGCTAGAAATATGAATGTGTGCAAATAGTGGTCAGGGGTAAACTCACAGTACCTACTCGTATTGGGACGAATTCCTTAAGTTAATAAAGATTTTCTACAATTGGTTTGGAGTACCTACCTTTCTTTCTACGGTGATATAGGCCTACCTCAGCGACTAGTTGTACTAATAGACACCGCATTACAGGCGACGCGCTTCTGGCAATGGTTACGCCGAATAAAGCATACATTAAAATTGCGTTAGAAGTAAGTCAATCAACCAGTGTTAACCACGTACGTGATCCGCGAACACTGCCGCGTTTGTGTGTCAAATATTTCAAAAATAAATATAAACATGCCTACTTGCTCAATAAAATGGCGTTGGTTGTATGGTCGTTGGCCTACCTACTGAAAAGTCACAAGTACAAGAAGTGCTTTCCAGCAGTGAGTCCAGAGGGGTTGTTCCGCCTTCGTACCACGAAAACTCATATCATTCTCGTAATAAAAATCTGTTCATAATTCAGTTTCGATCTAATCTAACCTCAATCTCCTAAAGGTCAAAAATTATCACAATATCAATGGTTGATTATTGAAAATTGAATTAAAAGATTGTGTTTAGATCGAGACTGAATTATGAACCAATTTTTAGTACGAGTATTTAACCTCTGATTACATCCGAGGACTTCACCTCAGAGCCCAAGCTAGCACTTTTTGAGCGGTAACTACGATTAGCATTCGTAAATTATATAACAGTAATTTTACTTAATCGTTGTACCTACGAAAGTGGCATACTAATATTATGAATGCGAAAGTAACTCTGTTTATCTGTCCATTGCGCTTTCACGCCTAAACCACTAAACCAATTTTGATAAAATTTGGTACAGAGATAGATTAGACCTTGGGAAAAGACATAGACTATGTTTGATCACGATAACCAACATCAACGCACGCAAAGCCGCGGGCAACAGCTAGTAAGAAATATTTCAAAATCGTTATATCATAAAGTCGACCAGCCTAAAAGATTTACGCGGCCCGAATTTTCGAGAGATTATCAGAATAATGTACAGAGTACACCCGAGGCTTGGTCAGCGAGTATGAGCCGCATACAAATGTTTATTATGGAAGGGAAAAAGTAGCCGCCATTGTAGCGAGCCCCGGGCGAAACCACTGAAGGAGTTGCCTCCGTGAAATATTCGGATGGCTTGGGGAATGCGTGGAGTAGATGTTATCCTGCTAAAATTATAAATGACAAAGCTTGTGAGGGTGGAACGGTGAAACTGACTTGTCACAGATATAGTATACCTATTGAAGGAGGATATTTTCGAGGAGGTAGGACACGACGGTATTTGCGTCACAATCGAGCAGTCCGACTGGGAAAGTACCTCTACCCTTCAGAATGCCGCGGTGATAATAACCTCGTGTTGTGTTTTCGGCGGTGAGTAGGGTAGCCAGAGCTCACTGGAGAGGTTTTGTGCTGTCAGTGGAAAGACCAAACGCTTGTCCTGTTTGTCTTCTTCGCTGACGGCACAGAATCTCTCTGTTCTTAAAGAGTCAGCAGCACGAGTGTGATGCCCCTGGTGTTGCACTCGTCCATATGCCACGGCCACTTTCCATCAGGTGGGCCGTGTGCTTGGCTGCGACCTAAGTGGTATAAAAAAAGGAAAGAAAGAAGATCCGTTTTAGCACATAAACATTAAATTATTAATATCCATTATCAGTATCCAGTTCGAAACAGTCATGTACCTATTTTTTTTTATTCCGTAAATAGGTTCTTGTGGGTTTGGGAAAAGGATCTATACTTCAAGTGAATAAAGCCGCGGTATCAGTTAGTATGCGTAACTTTGAAATTACAAACTGCTATGTTTTAAATGTTTCTTGCGACGTTAATAAAAAAGTTACATCACGAAATTGACAGACACGAAATTTAATTTCAGTTTTTAAAGAGTTCATAGTTCATAATGCAAAGATTTTAGTTATTGAATTGCTAATAGATAAGTGTAGTTTTTACTTATTAGGGTCATTTTTTGCTTGTTACATAGCGTAATTTCAATTAACGTAACCGTTTAAAATTAAATTATGCTATCCATCACGATGAAGAAGGTGAATGTGGCATGTGAGGTGGCGAAAGTGGAGGTGAATCAGCTGAAATGTAACTCACAGTATTCAATAAATGTAGCGTAAACGTACACTAACAGTCTTATTCCCTGTAAACGTAGGTTTTCTGCTATCCAGTTGGACAGGGTGGATACCAAATGGAACAAGTAACCATTATGTATTGTGATGTTTTTAGAAATTTCCGCGAATGTCACATTATTGAAATAAAACTATTTTTACAGATTCTATTGCAATTAATTTTGTATTATTATTTACATTGTTACCGATGACGTGAATAACGCTACCGAAAAGCAACTAAAATATCAGGAATAATAAAAATAATAATACCAAATAAATCTTTATAGAAACATAACATTATCTTTTTTTATGAAATGTTCGCTCTCATTACTCCAACAATAAAAAGAAATACTAAAAAAAAATTATTTTATCTTTTTATTAAATCGAAGTCCAGCCAAATCCACAGTTCAGACTGGTAAAGCGGACCCTTGACTCCGAGGTGAAAGCTTCGGATTCGACTGGGAATTAACGCTAGGATGCAGTAGACTAAAAAAATACATCCATTGCAGCTCGACGCGTTTCTCTGTCCATCTGTCGTCTTCGTGCTTTAGGTGCGTATTGTCTGCGGTACAAATGTGATCAAATTATAAAGAGTGGCGGATCGCCCGAGGTCGCCCGAGGCGGGCCGAGCGTGGACGACAGAGGCGCGAATAATCGCAACACGAGCGTATTATAACTACATTATTTTATATACGTTATTTTATATCATGTTTTATAAATTAGTGACATAGCAGACAAGCACATGGCCCATCAGATGGCACGCCCAACGCATGCATGCAGGCCATGGCCTGCATGCATGCGTTCATGGTAAGCAAATGAACGCCTCCTGGGACTATGGAGGTATTCCATCGCACGGAAGTTGGAGTCCAATCACACTTTTACATACCTATCTTCAACGTTAGGTAAAATAATTTTGTAGTGAAATATTCGTGCTAGGACTTTTATGAATAATATGAATACCCTTTTGGACAGCCAGCCTCCGTGGCGTAGCGGTAGTGAACGCGGCCGCTACGCAGGAGGCGCGGGTTCGATCCCCGCTCAGTACAAATATTTGTATGCATGAATATGGGTATTTGCATTGGTCTGGTCGTGTCTCGGAGAGCACGTTAAGCCGTCCGTCGGTTCCGGTTGCCATACGAACATCTATGGCAGTCGTTACGGGTAGTTGGAGCCCTAAAAAATCCAAAAAAACAACGATCTAGCTGCAATGCTTCCATATCGCCTTATATCATAATTGGGTTGTGAAGGTTAGATGGCAGTCGCTTTACGGAAAATATCGAGGTCTAGCCAAATCCGCAGTTAAGACTGGTAAAGCGGATCCTAGAATCCGAGGTGAAAACTTCGGATCTGACTGGGAATTAACGCTAGGATGAAGAAGATGAATACCCTTTTGGATCTTATGTGATGCAAGTGTTTACAGAAGTCAGTAATAATTTCTATCTGGTAACTTAGTAGTAGGTATATGAAGAAATTTTTTGAGAAAATCATAGCATAGGAGGCTATGAGTTGATGGATCCACCCTAAACTGATAGGCTGACGATATGAAAAAGATGGCTAAAATATAGGCTGACGATATGAAAAAGATGTCTAAGAATAGAATGAATGCGGCAGAAGAAATCAGTTACTATAGTGAACGTTAGGAGAGGTGAGGTATAAACATTGCACAGCAATAAGCTAATTGATTGAAGTCAATAAAATATTCGGGTCAATACTCTTCGCCACCTCTTCTAAATCTTAATATTTATTCAAAATTAATAATTTAAAAAGATAAATGTAACATATTTGTTTAATAAAACTAAAAACGGCTGTGAGCTTCCAACTGTGAAGCAATTCAGAAGTGATACGCAACACCCTGTATAAAAAAATTGCATCATTAGTTTCAACAAATGAAACATTATCGTGAAATTTCGTACACACCATACCTAATCAAATGTCAATGATTCAGAAGACAAATGTACTAAGTGAACATTTTTACACTTAGCAACTTTTTCTTTATTACCATTGACATAGGGTTTAAAATTGAACGAGTATTACTTTGTACTTAGCATATTTGTCTTCTAGGTCATCGAAATATATGTATTAAATTACGAATAGGTAGCATACAAGCTGACTAATCACCGCATTAATCACCTCTATGCCGTACTGTTACTAAAAGAGATGAGTATCGATTTAGAAATCGACTAAATCCGTTAGTGTAATTAGTCGGTTTACTCTACCGATTGTGGTATGTCAAGGATAATGAAAGGCATGGTAAACATACTAGTTTTCACAAAAATAGCTATGTAGCTATTAAGTACATTATCATTATAATATTGCATCATTAGTTTCAACAAATACATTGTTTCCCTCACGTGTTTACCTCCTCCTACAGTTTCGGGTCCTTTAAGCGGGGCGTGAAAAAGCATCTGAACGTGTCTATAATAGTGACCCTCTTTTCCAAGACTTTGCCTTCAGCTTAGCATCAGGCGAGGCGAAGTCAAATTGACGACGTGTCTAATATTAAAAAAAAATTGCATACCCAAAAGGATAGGCATTGAATTCATATTTAAATAATATTTTTTTCGCTACATATAATAGAAAGTGAGGATAATTGTTTCCAGCTAGTTGCCTCTCATAAGCTGTATGTTTAGATAATAAATGGAGCAGTGGCGAAGACTAAAAAAAAACAAAATGGAAGCCGATACAAAAAAGTTCTTACCTCGATCTAGTTTATCAAATTTAAACATCTCTACCATCTATGCAAATGGAAGCCGGCAGGAATCGAGTTATAGGGATACCTACCTCGCCACTGAAACGGAGTAGAATCCCTTTTCTGATAAGACAAGACAGAACTATCAGACGGATAATCAATGTTGTACAGAGTCCTACCGACAACATCGGACCCCAAGTCAATGTCACCTGATACCAAGGCAGCAATAGCAAGGGGTCCCTATAATCCGATTCCTGCCGGCTTGCTCTGCGAAGGAAGCCGTGGTAGAGATGTTTAAATATAAATTATATTAAACTAGCTTTCACCCACGGCTCCGCCCGCGAGGACGTCGTTTACCGCGACCAGACATAGCCTATGTCCTTTCCCACGATCTAATTTATCTCTGTGCCAAATTTTATCACATTGGTGAATAAATGGGTGAAAAATTTATTAAAAAAGACATTAAAAAAAGCGTAAACTAGGGTAAATGTATATTTAGGGTACTTACGGTATTATAATTTAAGGTGTAATAATAAAGACGAAAAATTATCATAAATATGATAAAAATCTTGGCAATAGACTGATAATAATCTTACAGAAAATTACTTAATATACATTTCTATAGCTATCATCCGCTAACTGGCTCTGATTGACATTCCAATAACATAATTTAGTCGATTTGCATTACCATCATTTTAATCGTAGGCCATCACTAGCTCGATTCCCATGCCATAGATAATAAATTTTATTATTTAATTACATTTGGAATATAGACTCGACTATAAGAAGCATGGGAATGAGAAGATGTGTGTTTTGCATTCAAAGAATTTAAATGATTTGACTTGACTTTTACCAGAACGACTGCAGTCCTACCATCCAACCCCTAGAGTAAAGGCTGCATTAGAACCTCGCCCGTTAATAAGCAGGAGTATGGGCTAGAGGTGAGATTGGCTTAAGATCCTAAATACTTTATTTTTAACGTGCGGAAATCCTCGGATACCCCCCGCCGGAGCCAGCGCGGGTGGTTATGTCGATGTCGAAACCGACCTAAACCGCGCACCCGTCTCGGGCCATCTGTTGCGGTGAGGTAGCCTCTGGCATATCCCTCGTGCACCCCGGCTGACCCAGGGCCGTAGAAGGCCCCCTCGGGTGTGGGATTAGGGCGTCCACATTTTTCCCCAGAAAAAGCTCTGAAGTTCCGAAGAAAAGCCAAAAGTCTTAGCGGGTCAATAATGTATAATGTAATAAGTGTATTCATCTTATTTATATGAAATCCTCGTGTCACATTGTTTGTCTGCAAACTCCTCAGAAACGACTTGACCGATTGTTATGAAAATTTTTGTGCCTATATTATTGGTAGGTTTGAGAATCGGTCGTAAACTATTTTTTAATCCCCTAAGTTATAAAAGCTTTCTTCATTTTTTTGGAAAATATTTTAGCATAAATTTACCGACTTAACTCGCAGAATAAGCAAGCTGAAGTGGCAGTGGGTTGGCCATATCTGCCGAAGGGCCGATGGCCGTTGGATCAAACGAGTCCTAGAGTGGAGACCGCGAGAAGACAAATGGACGGTGGGACTCACCTAACCAAATGGACCGATGCATGATCTAAAAATGTGACTGGGACAGACTGGATGCGAAAAACGGGGATCAGGAGAAATGGTGCACATTTGGAGAGGCCTATGTCCAGCAGTGGACTGCAATAGGTTAATTGATTGATGATTTGGCATTTAAATACATACAGCCCTATCACCCTTCTTTCAACCCCCATTTTCTAATAGTGGCAAAACAACGTTTGTCGCATCAGGCAGTGTTTAGATAAATAATCTGATACAATACTCTCAACATCATAAAATACACATATAACTCTACATATAAAAGATCAACATATAAATTCTTGAACCGCCAGTAAGTTTGAACTTTCCCACTGTCAGCGGCTCCATAATCTGTTGCCTGACAATGATGTATTGTGCCGCGGAGTCAAAAGTTCGATTCTATTAACATTTTATAATTTGTTTATCCGCTTAACATGCGATTGAGGTCTTGCCGTGATGGCCAACGTTGGGTCCAATGTTCGTGTTGGACTCATAGTTTTGTCCTTAGTTTTTCTTTTTTGTAATTTCAATACAATCTGCTTGGTTTTATATTAAAATTGATTATTTGTTAGAGGAGAAGCTGAGTCCTGCTATAAAATTTTCCTGTTTAGTAGTTCTCGATAAAAGTCAGATCAAAAATTCTATCAATCCTCTCTACTTGTACTTTTCAAAATCTAATTCAGTTGGCTTTTAAAGGAGCGATACTTTTTCTCTGAATTATTGTAAGTACACTCATGTTTCTGAGAAAGATATCGTAAATGGTGAATCATAATAGCAAACAACTATCTAATTACTACAGTGGAATTTATGTCACCTATCCATCGTAGGCCTTAGTGGTTAAATTAGTCATTTATGAATTGCCTACGATTGCTAACACCTTCGTCTATCAGTCCCTGCCATTTTTTAACTGTCACTCTGTCGGTCAGTTAATATTTTTGTAACACTAGGTATAATAAAGAGACCAATCAACCGCTAATGTGCTTGCCCGTAGTTAGCAATTACAGGCCATGCCATTGCTAATTACGGGAAAGCACATTGATTTATTAAAAACTAGCCTTCCGCCCGCGGCTCCGCCCGCGTGCATCTCGGCTAACGCGACCTTTGCTCATATCTTCGGTTTTACTCAACCGATTCCGATCAAATAAACGTTAGATTTTAAGTCTGAGCCCTTTCTAACAAAAAAAACCGCATCAAAATCCGTCCAGTAGTTTTTGCGTCCATCGCGGACAAACAGACAAACAGACAGGAAATTAAAAAAAAATATTTTCGTGTTCAGTATCGTTAACATAACATTATAACATACACCAATATAACATAACACCCAAGTATTTTTTTTTAAATTTCTCCAATGTACAGACCACTTTACAATTATATAATAGTATAGGTAGGTATATCTACTAGTTATACATAGTATTGGAAGGGACGTAGTAAGCCTTACCGAAGAGCGATACCTCCCCCTAGAGAAGTGGTAATTCTTTAGAGTGACGAATGTATGAGATTTGACGCAACTGACAGTCGTCAACATAGATGTCATAAACGTCAAACCTCACACAATCGTCATTCTATTCCACAACAGCCAACAATTGCCCCTTATCTAGAGGGGATGTAATTGTGCCCATGCCGGGAGTAGCGGCGATGCTTTGAAACTAATCACTACACCAGGATGGCAACTCAAAATTCTGCCACTCTGATGATTTACCCTCAAAGTCAGCGATGCGAACCATTTCCATTGAAATCAAGGGTTTTTCAAAAGACAAGACAGAGATACTCTCCAATTTTTCCAACCCTGGAAAAATACATCTGCGTGAAAATACATCTGATGAGACCGTCAAGCTGAGTGCCACCATTGTAACATGATACGTGTCTATAATGGTGACCCTCTTTTCCGAAACTTTGCCTTTGGCTTACCATCAGGCGAGGCGATGTCAAATTGATGTGTCCTATAAAAAAAATCTCTGCCACAGGACCTACTCGCTTTAATTATAAGCTGACCGAGATGATAACCAGAGCAGATCATACATTTATAGACTGTCACTTGTCTCCTAAGATCTATCACCCGAAGCACGGTAACGCACTGTTGGCCTACTGTATGAAGGAATGAGCATTGGACCTATTGGTATGTTTGTTCCAACGTTGGTTCAAACAAAGTCATGATACAATCTATTTGTCAAATCGATAGCCGAGCAGTATGTATTCGTATTAGTTCAATTTATTTGAAGCTCGGGTCGTTTTGACATTGAATTACACACCGGTACAATGTAATTTATAAATTAGTATGCTTGTTGTGTATTCTATTTAACCATAAACTTAGAAGATTTTTTGTTATTGCATTATGAAATTTCATGTTTCCATTTTATTAGTATTTTGATTGTAAATATACATATTTCTAAAGTTCAGAAATTGAGCATTCAATTTTTTTTTTTTTTTCAAATTGATTTTCAAAGAATTGTCAGTCAATTGCGACTCCAATTCGCATTCTGAGTGTTTCGTTAGGTAGCCAGCTAGCTAGCAGGCAGCTGTAAAAGAGGGGTACCTATTTATCTTCATAATGAAAAAAGTCATACTTCCCGGTCGAGCCTTACATGACCACTACAGTACTATTATTTCCATCAGTCACCTAAAAATAGAACATAACGATTAATATCTATGCGTCTGATTTATGAACTCAATAAAATGTTTAATCGTAAACCAAAAACAGGGTCCAAAGAGTGATAGCCACATGCTACATAAATAATGATCTCAAATAACATCTATAAATCAAGTGATTATCATTGCTACATCAACAGAAGCATACCCTGCATAAACAGTAGCTGCGTTGTAACAACAAAGCTTTTGTACCAAACATTAATTACATTTCATATACATTTAAAGTCATTTAATAAAGACATCAAGAGGCGGCGCACATGAAACGGTGGAACAAAAAATAATCGTTCTAGAATCGATACGAGATCGAGGGCTTAATCGATTCAGTAAAACGATTTAATCGAGATACATGCGAGTTGCGAATGCAGATGAGTTTCTCACATTCGTTTGTTAGACGTATTCCTCTTGATTGTGTGTTCATTTTTTGAATGGATATTACTTTTTAATTACTTTTTGTATCTACCTGTATACTTCTTTTTATGTTAAACTGATTGTTAATGCTTCATTTCATGTAGTTATTTAATTTTATTAACATTTAAATTTTGCTACCTTTGCCCAACTTGAGATTCGTCCTCGTGAACATTGCACTATCGAGGCAATTGTTGACTTACAGGAACTATGATCGAATGGATATCTTGGACCCAATATGTGTTTTTTATGCGTATTACCTACACGTTTTTTGGGTGTCCTTTGAGGCGCGGGGTGCTATGGCGGTGAACGAGCTCAAATTCACCAATAGGTTACATTTCATATACATTTAAAGTCATTTAATAAAACAAGCGTCAGGGCCTCGTTTCTCTTGCGACTTAGGTCCAATATATACGGCGGGAGGTATATCACGGTTCACGGTTGGTAATAGTGACTTTGCCCATCAAAGTTAGAGAAGTGTTGTCATTATAATGATGTATAAGCGCGATCTGCAAACTCTACCTCTAGGTGGGGTTTGAACCAGTAGGTAAAAGACATAAGCGACATGTAATAAATACTATACTGTCCGCCAGATTTGTTGTAAGTAGGTACATACATTATTCGATAGTCTACTAGATACAAGCAGCCTCTAGCATATCTGAAACATTATGACGTCACCACTGCTTACAACATCTGCGTACCAAAGTTATATAAAGCAATTTACTATGCCACCGCCTTTTTCTTGTTAAACTAAAGCAACCTTTCATTCTAAATGGACCGCAAACATTTTATTAAAGTTACAATGTTATCGCAAAACGTCCCTACTCGGGCAATGTCGATGTCGATGCTATTATTATGATTAACGCCATCTATCCGTGAGATACGATCAACTTCAAACTACCGCAGCGGAGTCACGGTAGCCAAGCGTTTAATTGGCCACCTATATTTATTGTTGAAATGAACATATCACTGCAGGATGGGGACATAACTCAAGGCTTCTGTAACATCGTGATTCTCCATTTTGTATGCGAGTGTGCGATAAGTGGGACAGAGATTGTGTGGAGTCGGCTATTTGCATATTTTTCATGATGAACGTAACGTCTCAAAGTTTCACTACACTCACTACAGTGTAGTGAAACTTTTAGACGTGACGTTTGAAGCAAACGAACCAATAACGCAAAATAATGTAACTTAGCTGACATTACAGACCCTGAAAGCGTTGTTATTCAAGTGATTGTCACAGTATTTCCTGTGTATGTTAGTACAATTATCACAGTTTGTTCTGAATATTTAAGTCGTTTTTTTATAGAAATGCAGTTAAATAATGACCATTATGTTCCCGAAGATCGGATGTGTCTGGTTATTTTTTCGAACATTCTTCTTCTGTCGTGTCAATTTTTATTTGCCCAGAGTGCAGTCACTCGAACATTTTTACATTAAACTAAAGCGCAAAATAAAAATCAAACTCTTTATTTTTACATCATCGTTTTTAATTATCTTTCAACATATTATTCAGATAATTATATTCATGCAGTGAATAAAATATTCTGAAATATTGTAGCATCAAGCCCTCTCCACTCACCCGCAGAACAAAAGATAGCAATTTAACGAACCGGCATCAGCGACGTCTTCATTTATTCAATACAAAAGAAAAACAACAACAAACGGATTACAATATCAATTTAGGAAAGTGAACCGAGTGATTTATTGTAATGCCTCATGTAAATACTGCCTCGGGCCGAGACCAGTAGGTACGTTTACTGACGCTAATTATTGAGATGATGAAACTATACATCAATTTAGACAGATTATGTCATGTTGTTTCTTAATAGCTGGTTCTGTAGAAAAAAGCAGGCTAGATAGCTGATTGCGATAGGCTGTAATGGCAATTCACATCGCGTTTAATGGTAGTGGAGTAAAAAGTTCTTCGCGAGGTTGCGGGTTTAAATCCGATGCCTAAGTTAACAATAAAATAAGCTAGGGGTACAATCGAGATTGATTGGGTCGACTTGACCGAAGAAGCTCCATGCTTGCACTCGAAAGATTTTAAGTAGCGGTATATAAGAGTGGCGAACAGTTTACCCCTTACTCATTTGCCGTAGCTGCAGGCTTAAAGAATCGACAGGAATTAGGAAATAAGGTGCTCAAATAGTTTCTAACATTCATCAACAATTACAAACCTCCTTCAGTAGAGTTAGCGGTGTCAACAAAATATAGCAGGTACCTACTACCTGTCATAGTATCTGCTAGATAGTTTGGTAATACGCAACAAGCAGGCAACCAAGATATTAACTTTTATCCTTTTTAGATATTCATAAAATCTTTCATCCAAGTCCAAAATCTTTCATTTCTTCTTTTATATACATATACTAGCTGTCCCGGTGAACTTCGTGCCGCCATATTTTTCCCGTTCCCGCTGCACCTATTTTCTCATCCCTTAAACCTTCCCTGGACACCCACGAATATTTCAAGACTAAGATTAGCCAAATCGGTTCAGCCGTTCTTGAGTTATAAAATAACAACGAAAAGTGGCATTGACTTTTATATATTAGAGATAAGGTAAATTAGTGGTGGAACTACGGTAACCTTATAGTAGAAATATAAAATGAAAACATCCAATTATAATCAAAATTATTAAGAAAAACATAAACTTAACGATAATACCCTAATAATGAGTTTTAATGACTTATTTTACGATGTGAAATCGAAATAACTTCTTTATTAATATTTTGCCAAATTTTATTACCTACATCTATGTAAGTTTGCAGATTAAATCGTTATGATATTGGAGATAAATTCATATTTTTGAAATATAAGTATAGTTTATGACTTATTTTGCAAAATTGTCCCTATCGTGTTGCAATTTATGCGATATTTAGAATTATTATAATAATGTCAATGAACTAGTCTAGTCAAATATATAACTTAATCACAGCTAAATATTTTCAGATTTTGTAAATATATAAGTAGGTACTATTTATGACATAGTTACTTATTTATCTACATATTATTATACATGTTTATTTTTTATCTATATTTATTTTAACAATTCCTCGTTCGATACATTTTATCCAAAGATGAGTCGTTAAAATAAGTCATAATAAAATTATCACCTATACTTAGTTGTAATATTTCATAATCCAATTGTATCTTCTAATCATCTGGATGGTACCAAATTAATGCCTTATTATCTTGATTAAACTTCCGCACTAACAAAGTTAAAAAAAGCTTTTTGTTATTCAACTAACATCTTTCAAACTACATATTATATTAGAAACCAAACAATATAAGAATGCACCTCCTAATTTCAAACCCAGTAGATTAAACACAATACTGCAGTTGAAAATAACCACTCCGTTACTACACCAGCATATTGAAAATAACCACTCTGTTACTACACCTGTATATTGAAACATCAATCAATGGGGTTACAAATAATACACAGTGGCTACAGACATCAATGGCGAATGACTCAAACTATTTTTGTGCACCGAGTCGGTGTCTGTTGCGCTACTGGTTTTAGCGGTGCAAGTTGTAAGCTTTTAAAAGCTGTTTGAATTTCTCTGAGTTTGCTTGAAGTGCTCTATTTCCAATATGTCTTTGATTCAGAATAATTTTTCTTTCAAAACTTTCTTACAAATTAGTGCCAGCGCGCTACAAATGATACGAACTCTATCATCACTCAAAGCAAATGATTTTTGATGTCTCTATGGGTCGTCGTATATTTGGTTTAATTTAATATAATATTCACATTACAATTTTAGTTCCAATAATTTCAGCTCAATTGTTGTCACTTAAAGCTGAGTGTCGGTATTCCGGGCTCAGTCCTTCATACGCGACAGTTCAAATTCAAATCATTCAAAATAGAATTGAGTTCAAATTCAAATTATACAATGCAACGTAATCTATAGTCTCGTCTCGGGGGATTGATTCTAAACAATAACCTGTTTTGTACTGCTTGCTGGTGTAATCTGTACGGTATTTCTAATTATACATATTTTGCATAATTTCAATTTGAACTCAAATAAAATTATGCAAAATAATTTTCAGTTTTTTCCCACAGCTCTCCTATGCACGGTACCGCAGTACGCAACAACTAACAGGTATTCTGTCATCACTTAGAGCAGGTTGTCGGTATGCGGGTCGTTGCTCCGTCGTTTGGAAATACGCGACAGTTCACCGCGACTAGCCCCTCAATCTAATTAGTAAAAAATCTAGATTACGCGTTACACAATCTTAATTGTTTGTGCATCACTTGGTCACAGTTATTTATTATAATATGTAGCTACCTAGGAATAAAATGTCGACACCATTTTGTATATTTACATATTTAAATTATTTATTTGTCATTTAGGTAATTTAAGTATTACACTCATATATTTTGTTTTTCCTTCCTGCTTTTTCGTCGATTATTTTGAATTTTGAACCTTGATGGTCGATATTTTAATTATAAAATTTGCCAATTTATAATATTATTGATGAATGGAACTTGTATAGTATTTATTAAAACTAGATTAACTTCTTCATTTTAGAGGAAAACGCATCATCGACAGTCCACGGCCGGAGCTCTTTGAGGAGCAACATTTTATTGACAACATGTAAACGAAATCTCTGGTATAGCCAGCTTGCATTGATAACTTTACTCACTAACCATTGGGCAGATCATGTTATTGATTTATCCTCTCCGTGAGTTAATGCGTATATAAACTAAATCTCTGGTCGATATGACCAAGCCCTAATTCACGGTAGCCGAAATGCAAATCTCATTCGGTTCAACTCACTCTTACGCATTTTTATTTAAGTGTGTTAATATTTTATAAAAGAATACTTTTATTTATTTTTCAGACCATCCCGTGCCGTGACTGTTGATTGCTTTCGTGAGTTGCAACCCGATATTGTTCTTTTAAAAATGCCGCTCGATTGGATGCTATTAAAAGAAAAAAAGACTTCCATATTGTTTTGTGAATAGAATATTTATGAATATGTATACCTATTTATTCTTAATTTCATACTAATATTATAAATGCGAAAGTAACTCTGTCTGTCTGTCTGCCTGTGTCTTACGCTTTCACGCCTAAACCACTGAACCGATTTTAATGAAATTTTGGTACAGTGGTAGATTAGACCTTAGGAAAGGTCATAGGCTATGTTTGGTCTGATAACCGACATCCACGCGGGCGTAGCCGTGGGCAACAGCTAGTATTTTATAAGTCTCGATTTTTCTCCTTTAAAACTTGTAAGAGTCAAAATTTTCATTTAGGACCATTTTAATATTAAAAAAAGTACTCTTGAAACATTCTCGGGCTAACCATACGAAGTCAGATTTCGTGGTTGAAGTCAATATTCAACTGTAACACGGTCGTAACGTACCATCGAGTGGGCGGAATTGACAATTATCTAAGGTGTAAGAAAATACAGGCACAACAGACACAATTAAGCGTAGGCTGGCAGTCATTAGATGGGCTGACGATAGGCTTAAAATAACCACTAAGATTTGTAAACCTGAATTGTTTTTTAAGTTTATGATGTTTTGGTTGTAGTTCTTTACATCGATGTATAGGGCGCTATAGTTACCGGTATAGGTAGGTATACCGTGACTCCAGTGACGTCACAAAATTTGCTTTATATTCGCAGTAGGTACGCGTTGTTTTGGATGTCTTCTGAGGATAACACGGGATGGCGGAGGAGCTTATATCAGGACAGGGCTTTGCTGGTAAATATTTTCTCGAAGCCCAAGCCAACTTCACCTACGAGTCGGAGTCCTATCAACGGATAAGGCTCTAGCATCTTCCTCTCGGGGTTGGGAGCAGTTGATCTCAAATAAGCCAATATAGCCATCAAAAATTATTTTCTTAAGTGGCTAGGCTTCAAAGTGCAAACTTCGAATGCAAGTATAAAAACGCTGTGAGGATTTTATAGGAGGAGGTTAGGTATAGTTCCGTACAGATACATACACGCAAGCCTTAGTTCGTCTGGGATATGCAGAGAAAACTGCTCATCTTCTGTTTTAACACACTTCACGAGCTTCCTATACCATAACTAAACCTTTTCTTCAAGCTCTCAGTTTTTGAGTGAGCGGTAATAGTACTCGTGACCTTGAACATCCTGTATAGAAGTCCCACTGTAGGCACAGAATAAGTAATAGTACTACGTACAGAAGTTGCACTCCTTTATTATTGACGAAAGCCGCCGTTATAATAACCTACGATATTTTCTTGGAATCGCCCATTGTTCCGAATATCCAACGCCGCCAACTTGAGTGTTAGGGTTGTCACCTTGTCAGAGAATAAAATAAAACAATCCGATAAAATGTTTACAATCACTATTCATTTTGTAACCCCCGACGCAAAAATGGCTGGGTGTTATAATAATAAAAATAATGATAATTGTTCGCGTCAAAATGCAGCGATGAGTGTGGGCGACTGAGGTACGAGTACAGCCGAACCTAGTCGAACACAGCCCAACACACGTTCGCTGTGCCTTTTTTTTTTATCGTGCGAAAAATCCCCACGGATACTCCCCCGCCGGAGCCGGAGGAGGAGGTTATGTCGGACTCGTACCGACTATAACGCACGCCGTCTGTGGGCCGTCAGTTGCCGGAGGTGAGATTGTCATAGCCATATCCCTCGCACCCCGGCCGACCCAGGACCATATCTCTTGATCTGGCCCTCTTCCAGTGTGGGGACCCCAGAGTCCCCAACTCGCCCCCGGGCACGGGGAGGCACACAATGCGTGCCGCCGCCGCGGCCTGCTTCTGCTAGGGTGACAGGTGGCCCCACCCGTCACCCCCAGGCCCGCGCTCATGGGGGACGGAGGTCATTCTGCGACCTCCGACGCCCGAGTTGCCACCGCTCGTTGCGGGCCGCGCGGTTTGCGATTCTCCTCCGCTCTTCGCGGGCCGCAAGGACTGCTATTCTCCTTCGCTCCCGCTCCGCCGCCTCCTTCACGAGCATTACTTGCTCGCAGAAGGAGGCGCCGGCGGCCACGTTCGCTGTGCCTTGACCTTGGTTGAAACGAAACTTTGAATGAAACGATGAAATAAGTACATTTTATGCAAGTTAAATAGCTTTTTGCAATAGTATCATGTTCAGTAAATTTTCTACGGCGGCGTTCACCGATATAAATCTTTCGATGATCATCATTCATCATGTAGTAGGTGCGGTACTAATACAAATTAAATAAACTAGGTAGTCATTAAAATACCAGCACGACATAAATACATACTTGTTTCAAAATAAGTACCTACAGAACAATTTTTAGTTCTTACGAACTCATTATTATAGGTAGGCCTATAATAGGTAAGTACCAATGTCGTAGGTTCACGACGATTTAGTTATTTAACTACCTACATACATAAATAATACGGAGGTGTCAACTAGAACGTAATGGCTTTGGTACTAATTCATCAAAAAGTAATCTGTGCATAAAAATAGTAAAAACTTACATTTTACGCTCTTCTAATTTAAAAAAAGATAATTTAGAGTTCTTTATTTGTAAATTTCGACATATTTGTATTGCGATCCCAATATGATGCGATCACAATACGCAAATTACGTCACGCGTGTGCTCGCCGTCGCGCGCCGGCCCCCACTGCTATAACAACTCAGCGGTTTGGCGCATTGTAGGTGCTTATCTCCGCAGCTACGGGCGAGTGACGGAGGCCTGCTGTAGGTCACGACGGTATAGCCGTCCCAATCGAGCAGTCCGACTGGGGAATCACCTCCGGCCTACAAAATACCGCGGCTTAATAACCTCGTGTTGTGTTTCCGACGGTGAGTAGAGTAGCAAGAGCTCACTGGAGATTTTGTGCTGTCAGTGGGAAAACCAAAGGATTTGTCCTATTTATCTTTTGCGCTGACGGCACAGAATCTCTCTGTTCTTGGAGGGTCGACAGCACGAGTGTGACTCCCCTGGTGTTGTACTCGTACATAGGCCACGGTAACCTCTTAACGTGTGCTTGTGTGCGACCTTAGTATAAAAAAATATATTACGCAATCGAGGCACCAAAGCGAACTTCCCATACTGCGTTTATAGGTAACATACTAAATTACAATCTAACAAAAAATATGTAAATTGAAATGGGGTCATGGATTTGTGGTGCACTACTGGATACCGCTGCTACCTTCGCTTACAAAATGGTCAGCCATAAATATAATAAACTAATCGATTTATTAGTATATTCGGTCATTATTTTCGGAATAAAAACGAGTCTTGAATATACCGCCATTTATAACAATCATCCTTTACGATAACCGGAAATTACAAAATATCTTCAAACGCAGCTGGATTTGCCTTCTCTGGGAATTGAACCTGTGTGTATAAAAACTAGTTCTGATAGCTCAGAATCAGATTTACTGTTAAATTGTTAGGTTATATTGTTAGCGGTTACCTGCGAATTCGTATGCGTTGATATTTAAACTTTCATAGTCGTTCACATTAGTTTAGAACTATCGGGATATTTACCATGTATTGTTTCGATTATCCGATATTTCGGCGCTGTTGCAAGCACCGTGACCGTACTCCAGTTCCTCCTTGATCATGGTGCTTACAACAGCCCCGAAATATCGGATACTCCAAACAATACATGGTAAATATTCCAATAGTTCTAACACTCACCGTACGCGTAGAGTACGTTTTACTCCATTATGGGTAGAGTTTCGTAAAATCCGTTCTTAGCGAATGTCTAAACCCTATAAGGAACCTACCTGCCAAATTTCAAGTCTGTAGGACAATAGTTTTTCGGGAGCAACTGACGACTGACCTCGCAACCCTGAAAAATCCAACTAAGCCCAGTTGAACTGAAAGTGAGTGAACTAGTGGCTAGGATGATGATGATTATGAGTAACAAAATCTCAAAACAAAAACTCTTATAATAATAGAAAATGTTTTTATGTCTGTTGATTCGAAACCTGTTGAAATCGACTCGACTAGTCAGGTGCCTTGTATTATTTTATTGTCTAACAAATACTTTAATTAAATACCAATCTTATAATTAAGCCGATAAGGTTTACTTTATATTGCGTATGCTCAGACAAGTTTACAGCTGAGATAGCTTCACCATTTGCATAGTAGCTGTAGATACATTTACGATTATGGTCTCCACGTCTTTCTAGTTCCGAGGATATTCATGACAAGAGTAACCGCTACACATCAGGCGGGCAGGGAGTTTGTTTACATTGTTTTATGACTAGCTTTGGGTGAAGTTTCATGTATTTATTATTGGCATTATGAATGTCAGGATGTTTGGATGGATGGTTGGATGTTTATTAAATTATGTAGGTACTTTTTAATGCAATGGTTAAAGGATTTAAGTGAAATTTTGTACAGAGATAGTCTAAAATAGCACAACGGTATGGTTTTATATCTCGGAGTAAGTTTCAGTAGGTCGTAACAATGAAATCAGTAATGCAAACCGGTGTAGCCGCAAGCAATAGCTACAAGCTTCGTTTATATTAATTAGTACTAGCTTTGGATGAAGTTTCCTAATATTTTATGAAGTACCTATTAGTGATAATTTTACGTAAATATGTAGTTTGAAATTGAGAATTAAGGGTTTGTTGTTAGTCGACTGTAGTTTATTTAATTGCATGAAAGTTATAATATAATGTATATCTTCGAATTATTTCACTTGTAGGTACTGATACCCTACTGAAATAAATATTTTTCTTATTAACAACCAAAACTGTGGTAACCCTAGTCACAATTGATGTATCTTGATTTTGGTTACCGATAAAGCCTAAATTAAACAAATGACGTTGAATTGAAGTGTTATGTATTACTGATTTCAGCTTTCTTGATCTGTTTGGTCAATAACTATTGATTGTTAAACTAACGATTGTTGATAATATCTTGATTTTCAGAATACGCCACTTGCTCTATTTCCCGAGAGCTTGATTCAAATTCATATATCACTAAGATTATAAAGTATCACAGAATAAATCACGTTATTGGGTAATTTGTTGATTTAAATTGTGATTGTCACAATCGGAAATATAGGGCACCCTGTTGAAATGAAGATAAAAAACCAGTTTAGTGCGATATGGACAAGTGTACTATTAGTCCCGATCATAATATTAATGGTTCATTTAAATGAAGGAAATACTTAGCGAAGCTAGACACGGTACGTGACACTCTGCCCCGCTAGATAAGTGGCAATTCGCTTAGCGGCGTATTGTAGAATAGAATGACGAATGTGGGATTTGACGGTTATGACATATTGTGTTACCCGTTGTCCTAGGTGAGCGACAAGTCCGACAGCGCGACAACGTGACGCGATGCGTGACATATTTTTCCATACATCAAATTTAATGTCGTTTTCACGCGACGCCACGTAGGACACAATGTATGAACAACGACCATTTGATTTTTACGCGCGGCGTCGAAACGCGTCGCGTTGTCGCACTGGTCGCTCACCTAGGACAAGGCCTTTTAATGACTATTATATACGCCAAATCCCATACCTACATTCTTCATTCTAATCTAAAATACGCCGCCTAACGAATTGCTTCTTGTCTAGGGGGGCTGTTCCGCCTTAGCCTTATCAAAATAATACCATAGTAACTTCATGGTATTGCATTTTTATGTTATTCGTATTCTCTTTATAAAAAGACTAGCTGACCCGGCGAACTTCGTACCGCCATATATTCCACCCGTGTGGTATTATCTCTAAATTTATCAGTGCTGCCGTCCGCTAACAAAAAGGCAGCTAAGTGCAAAAACATATTTTCGAGAAAACGCAAAAACAAGTGGGAATTGATGTCTCTTGAAAAGTGTGCTACCTAGGAACAAGGTTGCAAGTTATAATTGTAGGCATAGTCTTTGTGCACAATATGTGATATATTTTATTAATTTATATTCATTATATTTTATTTAAATTTGTTTTCTAACTTTTAGCTAAGCATTTTTTTTCATTTTTACGTAATATACTGCACTTTAAGGCCGCTAACCATACCTTAACTGCTTTATAGCAAAGCAATTTTTTTGAAGCTGCCACGTTCTGTACTTATAGTAAACGTTAACAAAATATACTTAGTTATAAAGCAGTTAAAGGATTTTAACAGTCTTACAGCCTAGTAGTTAACACTTGGCGGACTAACTTCCCTTACTTAGAAAGCAGTTATGGGATTTTAAACGCTTTTCAGCTTGGTATTGTAAAACATATTTTTATACTGGTTCTCCTATTGCTTAACTAGAAGGCAGTTAAAGACATCTCGCTCGCAATTAACTGCCTTTTAAGTAAGCATTCCCGGATCAAAAGTTGAGAAGTTAAAAACTATTTTATGAAATCAGAACTTTATTCATTAAAAAAGAACAGACAATTAAACCTTACTAAACTTATCAAATAGCTTTATTAATTAAACAATACAAAATAAAAATAAAGACAACTTAATCAAACTTTTGCTAATCTTATTCAGTAATATAATCAGTATTCGCGAAACCATAGGAATAGAATAGAATAGAAATAAACTTTATTGTACACCATACAAAAGAAAAGTATACATAAAATAAATGGCAAACATAATGATAATAAAGACATGAACATTACTTTTTATTTTTTTATTTTTTAATAATAATGTATATTATTTAATTAATTAATTAAATGCAACAATGTCAAGAAGCCAGCCAAGCTTTTGTCCCTTAATCGTCGACCTATATCCGCCACCAATTTCTTGGCTTCTGTGCCCCAACTGCCCATGGTCTCGACCGCGACCGGTGCCACGATATATTGTAGATCGAAGGCTGCATACTTTGCGAGTTTTGTACTGGTCGCGTCTTCGGTCGCGGGTGCGGGGAAAAGAGTCGTGCGGCCTAGGTGACTCGCAGCCACAGTATTGACGCAGGTCGCATCCTACACCGAGCACCTACGCCTCCTCCAAGGCACGAGAGTTAACCCATCTGGTCTCTTGCCATCCGACCTAGATAGGCCCGGCGACTCAAGCATACAAGAAACCTCTGCCGAAATCGATGTCCGCAACAAGTTATTAATGGCATGGTGTCGAGGGAACCTGCCTGCGGCACGACGACAACTCAATGCGTGATGGCCGTCCCCCTCCACCATGGAGGCTGCATTATGGAGGTGCATTTATGGGTTTCACACACCCTGCAGCCCAAGCGAAGAGCCACTGCCACACGCAAAGAGTCATCGTTCAATAATGTACCCATGTGAGGCAAGGGAAGTACCTGCAGCCATGCCCCAGCCTCCGTCTGCGACACAGCGAGCAGTCTCGCCCGATCCACTCCACTCGCCTCTCCCAAACGCCGTTCGTGTGCTAGCCTGACTCCCACCTCGTCCCAAGACTTTTGGATATGAGAAGCGGCCGGAAGCAGCGCACAATTATTGAGCGTAGACCAAATCTCTCACGCCTCCGACGCAAAGGGGTTGCTGGGGCCGACGCAGTCAGAGTGAATTATAAAAGCCTCAATACCCGCAACCCCATGCGTCGACGCAAGGAAAGCCGGAATGCCAACGTCCCGTTCGCGCCGTATCCCAAGGCCCCCGTATCGGATTGGCTGAGATGCCAGATCCCACTGGGACTCAGTGAAAGAAACGTTGAGGACAGACTCCACGAGTGTCTTCAAAGCGTCGTCAAAGGAGGAAATTTCTGCCGCGCACATCCAAGTAGGGGCCGTCCTTAGCAGGTATGTAAGCTTTGGCATAGCGAAGCACATGCCCAGCAAAGTCAAAGCCACATGTGCTGACAATCCCTCAAAACGACCCTGAGCGTTCTGGAGCAGATTTTTACGCTCGTTTATGATCTCGGGGAGAGCGTCTGGAAAGATAGGAGACCCTAGAAGGTGAAAATATTGTTTAATTAATAAATAAGAAAGATTTACTAAATCGTAATTGTTCATGTGGGCGTACTTTGATTCTTTTTGGCTAATATTAAACTCTCTGGCTCGTAAATTGTGGCACCAAAAAGCAAGAGACGCGCCGCACGTCCGTCCGTCCTTGCACCCGAAGTGAAAAGGAAGGAATTATCGCTTGAGCTGGTCAATCGCAAACTAAAATCACAAGCGTTTAACTGCTATTTAGTCTAGAATTGTCGTTTAGCTGCTCTCTAGCGATTGATATTTAGCTAAATACTAATTCCAATACATAACTTAAAGGTCGCTAGTGGCGTATAACTGCTTACTAGTTTAGTTTAGTTTTAGTTTTTCTTAATAACTGCTTTGTAGGTAAGTAAATTTAGAAAAAGTTATACATGAATTTGCCGTTAAAGTATGATAACGTCTTTCTAGAGAAGAATTGTGGCTTAGCCGCTTTTTAATTAAGGAAGTAACGAAATCTACGTGGTTTAACTGCTCAGCAATGTTCTGTATCTCTAAAACTATTAATGATAGAAAAATGAGTCTTAGACCAAAAGATAGAGCGTCGAAAGTTGTGTAAGACTGCATTAAAAAGTGAAAATCGACCAACTGTGGCTTAACGGCCTTTTAGTTAGTGTAGGGCAGAGTGTTTCTCTACAATATCATGCATGTATTATACATATAAACCTTCCTCTTGAATTACTCTATCTATTAAAAAAACCGCTTTCGAATCCGTTCCGTAGTTTTGAAGATTTAAGCATACATAGGGACGGACAGACAGCGACAGCGACTTTGTTTTATAATAATTATGTAGTGATGATAGTGAATAGGGTAGGCCAAAAGTACTAGAAGCTGACGGACTTGCATGAAAGGTTAAATTACAGAAGAGGAAGCTCGTGAAATATATCGCGGGCTTCAAACCAGAGGGGCGTATAAGCAATACCCCTACTTTTCAGGAGACACAAAAAACTTAATAAGTTTTTTGTCTGTCTATCGATTTAATTGAAAATTTGCATATGTCTATGAAAGTACTTCTTTATTTATCTGAAATGCTTTTTTTTCATTTAAGTATTTAAAATCTCGAATTATTGCACTTACTTCTATTTGGCTCGATAATTTTAGGCAAACTGTATGTAATTTTTCTTAAAACAGAACCGCGGTAGCCTAGTGGTATGGGTAATGGACTGCTGAGACGAGGTCTCGGGTTCGATCCCAGGTTTTACCATGGCACACACCAATGACTTTTCGATGCTTTTCGAAGTTATGTGTGTATTTATCGCAGGTTTATAAGTGCCCGGTTAATGGCAATAGGCTCGCCACCTATTACATTGGGACCTAAACATAAACGGCGAAATGTGGGTGCTAGCACCTCTGCCTACCCCTTCGGGGATATAGGCGTGAGTTTATGTTATGTTATGTTATGTTTAAAATACCTGTAATGGATGGACGTATAGTACAAATTTTTTTTATGCAATGCGATATTAAAACAATTTCTGAATTTAGTACAAGTATCATAAAAATGTTATTAAACAGTATTTTTTAAATATTTAAATCCACTCTTTCTACTATTTTAGAAGATTATGCGTCCATGTGGCATGTTGAAATATAACAAGGTTTTGTTACAAGAGAGACGTATAGACCTATTTAGGGTTAATTGTTAGGGTAGTGAAATTAAACAATATACTCAAAATTAGTTTAAAATAATATAATAAAATTCTTTGGTGCCTAATCAGCCTTCGCGAATTGTAGAGATCTTAGAGAGTATGGATCTGGTCCACGGTATGATATCATCATCATCATCATCATCATTTCAGCCATAGGAAGTCCACTGCTGGACATAGGCCTCCCCTATAGATCTCCAATAGGACCGGTTGGAAGCGGCTCGCATCCAGCGCGTTCCCGCGGCCTTAATGAGGTCGTCTGTCCACCTTGTGGGTGGACGTCCTACGCTGCGCTTGCCTATACGTGGCCTCCACTCGAGGACTTTTCGACCCCATCGGTATAATATAGCCTTTTCGAAACCCGGCTTGCTCAGGTGGCTGGAACTCGTCGAGCTTACCCGCGAGGCGATTTGTGACGACTCTCGAGAACAACTTGTAGACATGGCTCAAGAGTGAGATGAGCCTATAATTCTTCAGCAAGGTCTTATCACCTTTTTTGAAGAACTGTACCACTGCACGCCCGCTCCATGCCCTAGGTGTTAGCCCTTGCTAGATGACGAAAATAAAGAGACTCGCTAGCTCTTTCAAGGTTAGAGCGCCACCTGCTTTCAATAGCTCAGTAGTAATTCCGTCATCACCAGGGCACTTGTTGTTCTTCAGTTGCCTGCTCGCACCGCTCGAAATCTGGTATCACCTCGATGTAATGGCGCGTAAGTGGGGCTCTGTGGTCATCTTGTGTCTCGTCGGTTTGTTCATCCGCGATGCATATAGCTGTCCATAGAATTTCTTTCCCCCTTTCTTCGGATCTCTGAAAGTCTCAATATGTGCCAGTTTATGCGACCTAGTTCCACCTCGAGTTCGGCGAGGTGCTCGTGCAGCCGTAGTGTACTGCAGTTATAAGCTGCCAGCAGTAGTTGGTTTTGGTAGCCTCCCGTCACCCGGTGATTCTTAGCACCCCTCGCCCCGCCGTTACCCGAACCGCTACCATGGCTGGGAATAGCGGGACCATCGGTAACTGGAGGCCTTTTATTTTGGCGTCTGTGCATGCTGAGGGTGTCTAGCCTACTATAGCGTAGTAGTTTTTCATGATAGTAAACAAGATTCGAATAATTTGAATACTTGGTTTTAAAATTCGAATTTATAAATTAGCCCGAAAATTCGAGTACGAGAATACGAATTTCGAAGTATTCGAATTTTTCGAATTTCGAAGTATTCGAATTGCAATCCCTAGTCGTGTCCATCGTCCACTCCATACGACCACCGCCGGCAGCCAATTGCACACTGCGCGGCTGGAGTGACAGATTATGTTACATGTTGTATAACTTGTGTTTTATAACACGTCCACATTATCTAACATTGTTTTATAACTTTGCAACATTGTACTAACTTCAGTGTCTACATTACTGAAACATGTTATATAACATTGTATTAAATGAAATTAAATTGTGGTGAATTGATTAAATTGGATTGAATTGGATTAAATTGAATTGAATAAAATTAAGTTAGATTTAATTGAATTGAATTGAATTGGATTGAATTGAATTATATTAAATTGAATTATGTGAATTGTATTGTATTTAGGACTCATATTAATATGTATTGACAAAATCAAATTACTTACTAACACAACTAACGTTATCTTAAGAAAAATTATTGTAACTAACAATACTAACAAATTATTAGTGATGTGCCGATCATAACTTTGGCCGACTAGCCGACTAGCCGACTATTCGGTTTCTAAACAGCCGACTAATCGGCCGACTAGTCGGCCAAGCCGATCATGGTTAGTTACGGGTATTTCCGGCACGTTTCGTTTACAGATCGTTCGCGCGAGCCGCATCGCCGCACGCTGATCAATTTTCAAGTTTTAGGTGGACGAAATTTAATTTACTCAAAATGAAAATAGTTAGAATAAGCTATCGATACGTGCTTAGTACTAGTCTGTACACGTTATGCTACAATTTGTTATTTCAATAAATTCTTTGTTTCATCAGATAATAAAGCTCAAAGGTACCGCTCCGCAAGTTGTGTAGATAAAATTTCTGTTTACGAAATGTATTTTGTGCAGTTGATTGTCTCTTGTAGTGTAAGTTGTTTACTGAGAGATTCAATAAATAAACCAACCAAGTGAGAGTCGGACTCGCCCATATAGGGTTCCCTAGCAGCAGGGGCAAAATTTGCGGTTTATGACGTATTAAAAAAAACTACGTACTGGATCTCGTTCAAACTAATTTTTGGTGGAAGTTTGCATGGCAAAGTACATCATATATTTTTTTTAGATTCATCATTCTCTTATTTTAGAAGTTAGCGGGGGGGGGGGGGGACACATTTTTCCACTTTGGAAGGGTCTCTCGCGCAAACTATTCAGTTTAGAAAAAATTATTTTAGAAACTTCAATAGCATTTTTAAAGACCTACGTATAGGTTCGATGAAAAAATTTTTTTGAGTTTCAGTTCTATGTATGGAGACCCCCAAAATTTAATGCTTTTCTCTATTTTTGTGTGAATTCCTTAATGCGGTTCACAGAATACATCTACTAACCAAGTTTCAACAGCATAGGCCTTATGGTTTTGGAGAAAAGTGGCTGTGACATACGTCCGTATGTGGACAGACAGACAGACGGACGGACAGACATGACGAATCTATAAGGGTTCCGTTTTTTGCCATTTGGCTACGGAACCCTAAAAAGGTGCATATAATTTATCAGATAAAAAATAATTAGAACGTATACAAATTTTTACGCTATTTTTTGTTTCCCAGACCATTATCTTTACAGAAACATATAGGAACATAGAAACTTTAGGTTCTTTACGACCACCCAACCATTAACTATTATAATTAATGGGATTTTCTTGCCCATTTTTGCCCTTCTTGAACAAAGTTTATGATTTTTTAGATAACAGTGCTCAAAAAAATATCGAGATTTTGTTCAATCTGCTTAAGTATCATCCTCCATCAAACCTATGATTAAGCAAACAAAATATATGCTATCTGGCATTGTATTGTATGCCATTGAAGAGCTAAATTTTACTGTTATGGATAAAAATAAGTTGCAGAATCCTATTCATAGCTTTAGAACTTCAGCCGCTTAAAATTGGATAGCTACTAGACTGCTAGAAATTGGATACTACTATTTTAGTAGTATCATTATTATTTAAGGTACACAAACCAGTAAACCGGTATAAAGCCGGATAGTCGGCGCTCTTTGCCGACTAGTCGCCGACTAATCGGCGACTACAAAAGTGGCCGGATAGTCGGCTTTACCGACTAGTCGGCGACTAGTCGGCACATCTCTACAAATTATGGATTTTATTATCTGATAAATAAATGATTATTATTATTATTATTATATAATTTGTACGCACCTTTACAGGCGATTTAAACAAAATTCGGTAGACGTATGTACGTACATCTGAATGGCACGACAATATAATGATAGGTCACATGAAAATCGATAGTCGTTTGAACATATGTCCATATGGTACGATGCATTATTCGGCACTCGTGGTTACGGCCGCGGTACGTCTTTCTGGCATGAAAATAATATCTGACTTTTGTTATACGTCTAAAAGTATTTTATTAATATCTTTAAAAGATTATTACTTACTGTTATGAAAATTATAGAGAAGGTGTATCGATAAAATTGTAAAAGAATGACGTAATAAAAAAAAATGCATTTTTTTTTATACGCCCCTCTGGTTTGAAGCCCGCGATATAAAGGACAGAAGCAAATGGCAAACTGTTATCTTTGGGAGGAAAATACGGTATGACTGATGATGGGCGTATGTATGTCTGATGTAAAAAACTAAAGAATTTATGGAATAGACGAAATATTTATTAACATTTCAGGTGACTATGACGATGACGCGTGGAAATGCGGTGTCTTCTGGGTTCGCAAACAGTATTTTTTTATATAAGTCATGTCAATATAGCTTCTCCACGCCTGATGGTAAGCTGAAGGTGAAGTTTCAGGAAGCATTGTTGGTGTCTGTAATGCTAACTCCATTACAGATACCAACAATGTTACAATTGTGACCCTCAGCCTACATCAGATAATTTTTCACGCCTCGTGTAAATTTCAACCAAATTCGTTCAGTCGTTAGAGCATGAGTGGACAACAAACATTCAAACATCTAATGAGTGGGATTTTCTAAAAATCTATTGTGGTATCGACCCTCATAGTAGCTACAGCAATCAAATTTACTATAGTAACACCATCACACAGCGAGTAATTTCAAAACATTAACGTGCTACCTATTCAAGTTTCGTGCGAATAGCCCCGCGCCAATAACAATGAAATACAGTTTCCTTCTACAATTCTAATCTATTCGCTTCATTAGCAGTATCGGAATAAATACGTCACTATTCCGATAGCAGTAACAAGGTTTACTTTATCTCATTTATCTCGCAGTAGGAAAGTGTTAAATTGTAGTGATTATTTTGATGGCTCCGGTGGCTGTCCTCTTAGGAATCTCGTATGCTTTAATTGCTTCGAAGCGGGATCTGTTCGCGTGATCTCTGTGCTGCCACGCCATTAGTAACTGACTTGCGGCGAAGAGTACCCCTTTGTCTCTGTTGTAGTGATGGGAAATTGGTTTTAGAGTTGTTGGTTTACACTCGAGTTGATTTTTTATTCGATATTATGTTTAAAGTTAAGAGCTCAGTATAGTTGATTTGTACTTTATTTACAGTTCCTCTGTGATCATGGTGATTGCAACAGCGCCGAAATATCGGAAACTTGAAATAATACGACATAGTAAATATCCCGAGACCATTAGATTACTATTAAGTAATGTGAGTGACCATGATAGTTTAAATTCTTATACAATTACCTTGTCTGTTCATTTCTGTCACAATACAGATTTACGTTATAGATAAGAAGAGTAAGAGAAATATGATGACGTGCTGGCTTCAGACATAACTTGAACGTTCAGGATGATGACATAATTATCTAATATTATAGGTACTTGAGTTTAGCATGAAAAATTACTGAACTAATTGATTTATTTTCAAAAACTACTAAATTATACGATAAGACCTTAATTGTGCTCTAGTAAAATCAACAATGGTCAATAAATATCACTCGATTCACTCGAGTGAGACCTACCTCGCTGTCCCATCCCTAAAGCGTTGGCATTTTAGAGGCTGCCTTTTTTCATTGTTGCTAAAAGCCGTCGCATGTATATATTTGTTATTGTCAGTATTAAGTATGTGCGGATTATTTTATAAATGTGATCATTGTATGGGTTTTCTGCGTAAACGGCTACTCTTTAATACTTAATGGGTTGTAGCAGGATGACTAGGCAATTGAACTTTTTGTTTGTTGTCGTGATTGGACAGTCAATACATTTTACGATCCTGTGTCGTAGTATGGCATCAGTGGCGTGTTGGTGGTGAACGCGGCCGCTACGCAGGAGGCGCAGGTTCGATCCCCGCTCAGTGCAAATATTTGTATGCATGAATATGGGTATTTGCATTGGCATGGTCGTATTGGTCGTGCCTCGAAGAGTACGTTAAGCCATCGGTCCCAGTTGCCATACAAATATCTATGGCAGTCGTCCCGGGTAGATGGGATCAAAAGGCCGACTACTCTAACTACAGAACTTCTATATCGCCAATTGATTGTGGATGGCTGTCGCTTCACGGAAAATATCAAAGTTCAGTCGCATCACAGTTAGACTGTAAAACCGACCCCAACTGAGATGAGGTTCAGAGAATGATGATCATCGTGATCCGGTGTGGGGTCGAATTGAGTTTGTTTGCACACCTAATCGCGTTTTCATCACATACCAAAAAGGAGGTTATCAATTCGACGCATTATGTAAGTAACTGTAATTGTGCGTTTTTTTTCTAGCTGTGAACCCACCCACGTGAAATTTTGATTCTCTTCCCGCAACTTATTCCAGGGATAAAAAATAGCCTATGTGTAATTCCAGGCAGATTGTAGCCTGTACTAAATTCAATTTCTTCCAGGCAAGCGGAGAATAACCGCAACAACTGTATTGCCCTTCCTTAAAAACTTCACAAGCATTAAAAGCAACGGAAAATAATATTCATAATTTTTCTCTCCTCCACAATAATGTCATAATAAAAATAAGTAACTTTCTTAGAAGTCCCTCCCTATAAATTAAGTAACAATAATCGCAATTCGTAAATATGCTAATACAAAGGACGTAACGATGTCCTCTGGGACCGGAGGGGCCGACAGGGGACTGATGCGAACAGGGGATAAATAGAGACAATAGGACGAAATTACAACCGGCCAATTGAGCCGCTTGTAAACTTGATCCCCTCTATTGTTTCCGCACTTGATACTATAGCGAGATTGCGAGGATTTGATACGTTAATTTTTTTCAGTATTCGAGGATGCCTCTAATTTAATTATTCGAGTCCACGCCAGCCTCACTTGTAGCCTGCTCCTGCTGGTTAGCAGATGAAGATTTAGGACAGGTTTTCTTCTGAAAAAAAGAAAGAAAGAAAGAAAGAAAATATTTTTATTCAACCCAGCTTACCTATAAAAATTCTGGAGGTTGTAAGGTAAGACTTCAATTTTTTTATTCACTAACACGCAATTTAGACGCAACGGCATACTAATTTGTTGTTCAATATAATAATGTATTTTATAATTAAGTTTAAACATGTACCTTAATGCACACAAATATATTAGCGAGAACCTTTGTCGAAAACATATTATGGATGGTAAAACCTGTACATATTAGGTATTATGTACATTTTACAGTATGAAATGCGTTTGTAATTAAAGGAGTTATTTATGGCGTACAGCAGAGAATGTACAGTTATAACATATTATGTATGAATGAAGTTTAAGTTTATGTACACTTTAATGAACACATTAAAACATAATACAGATAGTAAACCTGTAAATAACTACAGTATATTTTACAGTACAAAATGCGTTTGTAATTACAGCAACTATTTGTATTGTACTATCAAGCATGCAGATACAGTTATAACCAGCCTATCTGTTGATTTTGTGTGATTTTCTTGCTTTATGTTTAAACAGTTAGTAAATTTTTGCCCCCTATTTCATATGGGCCCTAGTAGACCCAAGAATTGCTGGTTTAGCGTCCTAGACTATGACATGTGTACCAATCTCACTAACATAGATGGTACGGAATCTGCGACGTGTAGAAGTAAAAGCCGGAAAGCGGATTGCAATTTGAATAAGTATATTTTATTGTTAACTTTAACCTTCTTTTTAAACCTAGAAGAATGTGGATTTTCTTACAAGCTTGATGAGTTAGAATTCAAAGGTTTCACAAGGAAAAAATATGTATACGGGACTACCGTTACGGGGGTTATGATCATAATAATATATTTTGAAATATATACAATTATTTGATTTGATTTTAATTTTCAACACTGTACCTAAAGTGTTAAAAATAAAGTCGAAGAGACGTGTAAATGTCTCTTAGACTTTATATTAGTTATTATTATATTAAAGAAATAAATTGAAACAATACCAAAACAAAAATCGTACCTCATCCAACATTACTGAGGTACAATTTCTGGTTTCACGTCGTTCAGTTTATTTTCTAACAATTACTTACCACAATGATTAGTCCAACGACTGAACTAAGATATCAAGACATAAATCCTACACTATAAATATTGTTAGCAGTCGTAAAACAGGACTTTCTATAAGGAAACTTTCATTGAACAATATTGAAAACACCGGAACGCTGAGATCATCATCAATCATTCGCTTCCTAGACAGATTTTATTATTTACGAGGGGTTATTTGCACAATAACATTGTGTAATATAAACACTGAGCCTTTTAAGAGCCTGTTTGAAATATTGGATAATCATGCAGATGTAAGAGGATGTGTCAATCTATTAGAATCACTAACTTGAATGGTCAAGTGACAGTGGATTTTGTAAGCTAGTGGTGTTTGATTACGGTTGTGTTATGTTTGGTTATATACCTACTATATATGGGGAAATGATTTATTATATAAAAGGATTTTCATGAACACAGATAGATAGATATACAAATATGACAGGTAGGTAGCATGTATTATAGTTTAATGTACAATGGGCGGCCTTATCGCTGGAAGCGATTTCTTCCAGGCAACCTTGGGATGGAAAGTAGAGATAAAAACAAAAGATATGGTGTAGTTATCAAATAAACTAGATTGTACGAGATGTAAACAATATAACATCAAAAGGAAGTGCCTTACAGATATCATTTAAATGACACAATTCTGGTTGCTAACTGACATAATTATGCTTTAGATCTGTAAATTCCATTGCTCGCTTCTTGCAAAATCAGGCTCATCAGATCGGATGGATCAGGAAGTGGAATTTGATGATCGTTCTCTGCAGTTAACCGTAAAGAGCCTAATGCTCTTCCCATCTCGAATTCAGGCTTGTCTTTCCAACTCTAACACCTCATTTCTATCAGTATACACATAAAATAGTTCAGAATATTTTCCCGAATATCAAAACGCATCGGTTGCACTACATAGGTGCGATACGACTCGTCAATTTGTCCGCGTCAACGCGCTTCTATTTAGCAGGCCGTTTGTTCCGTGTGACACTTGCATTGTGTTATACTGCTGATTGTTTCATAAGTACTGGTGAACGGTGGACGAAAATTAGGTTAGCCAAAATAAAATTATGGAATACGAGCACCCTATAGATTTAGCAGCAGTCTTATAAAAATGGTAATCATTTTTGTACAAAACTATTGATTTTTAAACAAGTCATTTCATTTCTTAGCTAGGCAGAAGGAAAACCTGTGATAAGGATAAACAGTGTCTATGTCGGGGCCCAATGTGAAAGCTAAGCTATGAAACTATACCTATGACCGTTTCCATTACTATGTAGTGTAGCGAGTAAGATGTGCTATGAAAATGCGCAGCAAAATTTCCAGTGTCTAACTAGATATAATTCTGTCCATTATTACATTGAACTAGTCCATAGTTTCACTTAAAAGAAAATAACTACATAATTTATCTCACCATTTTATTGCTATTCACCCTTTGATCTCTATTCACCCCGTTTTACTCGCCACTCTTCTGGCAAATAGTGTATTACTCTTCACAATTTGGTAACTGAATCAAAAGTTTACAACATCCTTTATCTAAACCCCCAATATCAGCTACAAACCGCCTAAAAGACAACACAAAACGTTCACCATCCACCTCTAATGAATAGCTACTACACAAAACAAATAAACACAACATTAAACAACCTCTTAACAACATGATAAATCCGATTGACAATCACTACATACAAGGTTTAACGCGCGGTACAATTGCTAGTACTAATTTAAGACGGTCCCATATACAGCGTGTTAAGAATGTCGGCTTGATCGGCGGTTGTATGAACGCGAGGGAAGCATGGTGACGTGCGCGAGTGAAGCCAAATAGGGTTGCCAGTGAAAAATTTGCTCTTCAACCCCCCTTAATTGGGTGTCGCGTTGTTTTACATGAATTGATACATACTGGTGGGGAGTTTGGTCAATGTTTTTTGTTGGTGTTTTTGCTGGTTTAAGTGGTATAGCAAAATTATACTTCTAGTGTACAATTTTAAACACTCTGCAAAGGAGCTAAGTATGCACCTTTTAATAATAAAGTTCTATGTAAGGGTGTATACTTATCTCTTTTGCCGTCTGTATACATTTGCTGGGTTTTGACGAGTCTTTTGTATGACAAAGGGGTACTAGTATTCTCTAGTTCCCTTTTTACTGCGCGTTCCGTACATGAGCTGCGAGTACCTCCTTACTACAAACTTAGACATTCTAAAACCTTATTTTTAGATAGGACTTAATTCCAAGCAGAGGTTACCTTCTGACCTGGCTTATCCTATAAATGAAAGGAAAGAAACCCTTTTTTTAAATACCACTTGGTTGGTAGACAGACACCCACCTGATGGAAAGTAGTTACTGTGGTCTATGAATATGTGCAACACCAGGGGCTTCACACTCGTGAAGCCGACCCTATAGAAATCTTCTAATACTCTTCTTGAAGAACCCCATATTCTAGCATGTAGTGTTGTATAGTCGGTTACGTATCATAATATCTAAAGTTATTTCAACTATGTTCAAGATAACTACGGTTGATTCACATATGGTCATAACGTATATTGGTCGACTCGACTACTGGTTCATACACATAATTTCGAATGAACTAAAATTATTTGAACTAACGGACGATTAATATAATGTTCATTTAAGATATTGGACATGTTGACTACGTTTGAAATACCTAATGGTCGATTCGCCTACGGTTTATTGATACTACTACTTTGTGACAGTAATTTACGTTGTTGCAATACCGATTTCACGTAGTCTTGTCTGCCCTACCCCTAAAGTGTAATTTAAGCCCGTGAAGGCGCGGAGAGGCGAGGCGGCCCGCGAGCTGAGGAGCAGGTGGTTCTAACGAGCACTGCCGCGGCTGAGCAAGCCGAAGCTGCGGTAGTGTTCGTCAGATCCATCTGCGACGATAAGGTCGCGTGGGACCGCCGCGCTGGAGCCCCGCAGCGCCGGAGCCGTTACAGAAGCCATGCATGCTGTATGCAGCATGCAAGCAGGCATGCATGCAAGCAAGCATGCAAGCAGGCATGCAGCATGCAAGCAATCATGCAAACAGGCATGCAGCATGCAAGGAATCATGCAGCAAGCATGGTTTCTGCAACGGCTCCGGCGCTGCGGGGCTCCGGCGGTCCCACGAGACCTTATCGTCGCAGATGGATCTGACGAACACTACCGCAGCTTCGGCTTGCTGGCTGGCTGCGCCGGCCAGCCTCAGCCGCGGCAGTGCTTGTTAGAACCACCTGCTTCTTAGCTCGCGGGCCGCCTCGCCCCTCCGCGCCTTCGCGGGCTTAAATTACACTCTAGGGGTAGGGCAGACAAGACTACGTGAAGTCGGTTTTGCAACAACGTAAATTACTGTCACAAAGTAGTAGTATCAATAAACCGTAGGTGAATCGACTATTAGGTATTTCATACATAGTTCAATAAACCTTAGCACAATTAATTGTAGTTGAATAAACCGTAGGTGAATCGTCCATTATTTGTTTCGACCAGTAGTTATTACAAAAATATGTGAAACGATCTTTAGGTGTTTTAAACAGTAGTTCTTTTGACCGTAGTTGTCTTGAAAATAGTTAAAATAACTGTAGTTATTATAATACGTAACCGTATAGTCTCTTGCAATATATCAGAAAAAAATCCGTTTTCAGCTATTTCTGTGGCATCAAAATCATTTTATTTGTTTAAGAACAAAGAACTGAAAGTACCTACTACTTATCACAGCAGAACTGTAGTATCCTTTTCTAGAATCTTCTTCTTCATCCTAGCCTTAATTCCCAGTCGCATCCGAAGCTTTCAGCTCGGAGTCTGGGGTCCGCTTTACCAGTCTTAACTACGGATTTGGCTAGACCTCGATATTTCTCCTCCTTTTCTAGAATAAGTACAAATAAATCAAGCATAGGGATTATTCCAATGGCACTTAAAGCATTAAGTGAGGTGTTATTTCTACCGTCGCTTTGCACAAACTATAATTTGATGTCAACCACCCTAGCGCTTAGTGTCAAGTGTCAGTTTCGAGAAACGCAATTATTTAAGTTTATATTTGTGATATGCAAAGCAATATACTTTCTCAGGTGTCTCAATGAGCTTCATAAGTTCTACACTACCTTTATAACTATAACATATATAGATAGGTACTATCGACTAAAGCCAACTAAAACTGCACATTGTCTTGATTCTTTTTTTTATATTTGGTCCGTCAGTTGACTGCACCCACTAAAAGAGAAAAAAAAAATGTTACCTAAATTACGGATATTCCCGTTCACCCCTCCAGCTAAGTTAAATTGCTTGTGTTAGGAGTGGATTCATATCGGTAGTGTAATGGCCAGGATTCGAACCCGGGACCTCTCGATCGTAAGACCGAGAACTTTTGGGACTTGGCTTCATCAAGCAGCCACCACCTGATTCTGCGTTGGCCGCTCTCAGCATGTTTACCTTTGGGTTTCACGCAGAAGTTCATGACAAGGAGACGGTGTTTAATAGTGAGACTCTCCCAGAGTATTACCTTGCAGCTTTACTGATACTGTGCGTAGTCGTCGTTGAGTCTGAGTGAGTAGGAAATCAAATTGGGTAGCGAGTCCCCCGTTCTTGTAGGTGACAACATTTTCGGTTTTCTTTTTGAAATAGGTGTTCATGAGAAATGGGCAACCAATCATCCAGTTCCAACTGTTTTCACAAGACCTAAAGGAAATCTGCCGCCTGGACACCATCTTCCGTGGCCAACTTGGAAGGCATTAAATCGCCTGCGGACCCAAATTGGACGCTGCAAGGTAAATTTGGTAAAATGGGGCTATTTAGACCAGTCGCAAGCGTCGTGCGACTGCGGGACTCCAGTCCAGTCCATGCTGCATTTGCTCTCTTGCCCATTAAGCTCCTCCACCTGTATTATCAAGGACCTGAGTAAGAAAACGGACAATGCTGTAGCCGTGGCCAAATACTCATCATCATCATCATCATTTCAGCCATAGGAAGTCCACTGCTGGACATAGGCCTCCCCTATAAATCTCCAATAAGACCGGTTGACAGCGGCTCGCATCCAGCACGTTCCCGCGGCCTTAATAAGATCGTCTGTCCACCTTGTGGGTGGACGTCCTAAGTTGAAATGGTAGTGGGCAGGGCACATAGCACAGAGAACTGATGACCGATGGGGTCGAAAAGTTCTCGAGTGGAGGCCAAATATTGGGCCAACAAAATCTAAGCCATTGACTCGACGAAGAAGATTGCTTCCTTAACCACTAAGCCTCCACTTTGGCGCCACTGTGAAATCGCTAACAGGATGATGGGGTTACTAATTGGCAGGGCAATACAGCAGTGTGTCTGGAGAACTAACATAGGGCTGTCAGTGATTTGTTGTGAAGACGTTTCTCTTAAGGCTGATGTGGCGTTGATTGGGATGTATGAGGTGTTTGTGAGAGCATTTTTGTAGTTTTTTGTAGCTAATGAACATTCGTTAAGGTTGTTGAATAACTTGAATGAATGCACCACTGTGCTTAATATTGTAGTTTGTAGGCAAAACTCGGGGAAAAATCTCTGAACCCGTGAACAGTCGTCAATCAAGATGATCCGGGCTCAAGATAACATCTTCTGCTAGCCGATACGTCTACGGATTCACATTCGTAGTTCTGGCGCAACCTTTCCTCACGGGATTGGGAGTGTAGAGTTTATTCGTTCCCTCAATAGCCAAAATAACCCAAATGAAGAGAAGAAGGCGGCTACCGGCACTAAAATCGGGATGCCTGAAACTAACATTGAGATTAGGTGCTTTGTTGTAAATGTTTATTTTATGTGATAAAATATCACTCAATATTTTCTAGTACTATTAAAACGGTACGATTTAAGCTATCGCTAAAATAATAGGGTTTGTTTACAAATAGTAAATCTATCACCAAAAATTTTGGATTTTTTTTTACTACGAGTATTTTACTGACAAGCCCTTAAAGTCTTGAGCCAAGCCTACCTATTTTCGTGCCAACTGCAACTGCCTATTTTCATGCACTATCACAATCTATCTTTTGTCGTACACTATCACAATCTATCGTTGGGGCATACGGTGTCTTATTTCGCAGACAGTAACCGAAATATTTGGCAGATATACCGTATATCTGTATAAACGGTATATCTGTTTCTGAAAAAACGGCGTTTATCAGAAACTTTGCTAACAAAAGAAAATGCTATATTAAAACTACTAGCATCGACATAGCGACCATTTGATACCCTAATAAGGTAGGTATAGTGACTTTAATATATACTCAATATATTCTAACAGTATTCTTTCACACGGTTTACAATTGGAAATCGAGTAGTCACAGGGCGACTAGACAAATGAGGGTATTCGAAAGTGTTTCATTTAAATAGAAAACTAGATTGTATGACATGGCTGACACTAGTGGCTCCAGACTTGTTGCGTTCTAAGGACTAGTTTTTAATCTGAGCAGTTCCATCTACTATTCTTTAATTGACACTGTTATGAAGCTGTGTTTATGCTTATTTCTTTGAGTAACACAATATTTTTATTCATAGCTAGAAATGATAGAGTCAAGTAAGTATAGACTTGGTCGACCAGCCCCCCTAGACAAGTGGCAATTCCTTGCTCGGCGTATGATGGAATAGAATGCCAAATGTATGGGATTTGACGTATATGACAGGCGTCAACGAATGTCAAAAACGTCAAATCCTATACATTTGTCATTCTATTCCATCATACGCGGAGCAACGAATTGCCACTTGTCTAGAGGGGCAGGAAAGTGTAGTGTAGTAGGGTATATTCTAAGTACTCTAACTTATAGATATCAATAGCAGTGTGGATAGGGACTTACTCAATTATTTACACGATGAATAATTATGAAATAATATGAATACATTATGCAAGGTCAGTAAATTCGGTACAATCGTTTATAAAGAGTTCAAATGGTATACATAACGTATGGAAGGTTCTAGAGTATAAGTAGACAGTTCACTACGATAGCCTTATAGGTAACCTAAGATTTACCATAGCATATCATAATAGGTAGTTTTAGTAAGTAGCAGTAGAAAGTAGCTGTGATAGTTCTATAGAAAATATATAATTTACCAAAGCATCAATAGACTTTTATAGGCTCTAAGTCTATTGCAGTCCACTGCTGGACATGCGCCTTTCCAAACTACTACTACTACTAGGCAATAGGCTAATAGATTGATAGGTTTAAGGCCCAAAAATATGAATAAAACATCTGAAAAAGGATGTGGAAGGAAGTCACTGAGGAGATGACATGTGACAGAAATGTATGAAGGAGAATGATATGTTATATCGACCTTAAATAATAGGGACAAGCCAGATAAATGATGACTACACGCTATATTAATAGCTAGAAAGCAATCTTACTTCGTACAATATATCTACCCATTAGAAATAATTAACACTTATCAGTATCATCCTTATTTACAGTTTCTAAGGTATAATAACGTTAGTTGGACAGATACAATCAGTCGCTAGCTCCTACCACCGCTATTAAAGATTTTACCATGACAACCGTGATGATCCATGATGCCGTCTCCCTGTAATCTGAAGGAGGAAGATGGTGAAAAATTTATGTTAAAGAAATAGTATGTAATTAGCTCCGTGTATATTCATTTTATAATGTCCTTTATGATATGTTTAAGATTGAAAAATAGGTAATTCTTTATTGTACACCAATAGATTTACAAATATGACAAGTAGGTAGCATGTATGTACGTATTATAGTTTAATGTACAATGGGCGGCCTTATCGCTGGAAGCGACTTCTTCCAGGCAACCTTGGGATGGACAGTAGAGAAAAAGACAAAAGATATGGTGTAGTTATCAAATAAACTAGATATGAGATGTAAAACAAAAAAAAAATAATAAAAAAAAATAGAGAGAGAGAGAGCGAAAAATATTTTTTTTTACATTATAGGACACGTCAATTTGACTTCGCCTCGCCTGATAGTAAGCTGAAGACAAAGTCTCAGAAAAGAGGGTCACGTATCATGCTACAATGGTGGCACTCAGCTTGACGGCCTCATCAGATGCTTCTTCACGCCCCGCTTACAGGACCCGGGACTGTAGGATGTCACACTGATGATACACTAACAAAATGAGTCCCCGTCGTTGAATGAAATCCCTGTTGTTAAGAACAGCGGGATCCTAACTAGCCTCACTGAAAACGCAGTCTTTCCTCTTAAGGTTTAGGGGTCAGTCGGCACTCATTTTCGTAAAAATTAATACAAATCAAATAAAAAGAGAAGAAAGATTAAGCGTAAAATAAAATCATTTCAACATTTTTTTCTTTACAAAGTATATTAGTAACCAAAATTACCAATATTCCTCCTATCCCTTCCAGTTATGCTACATTACTTGTGTTAGGAAGCTGTCGAAAGTGCAATGGCCAGGGTCGAGCCCTGGCCATTGCACTTTCGACAGCTTCATCCAGGACCTTTTGATCATAAAGCCCACTCCTTAACCACTAAGCTCGAAGTAAATTGTTAGTAGCGAAAGTAGTAAAAGTACTAAATATTTTATTGTGTTGTTGATGTAGTTGTATCATTGAAAGAAATTTTAAAGCAATTAATTGCTAATCATTGGGCGGGATTTGAACCTGTGACCAATCTCTTATAGGGGGAATGCCCTGACCACTGAGCTACCGAACCTTGCCTGAAGCGTTCCAAATTCTCCTATACAACCAGCTCGGTAGCTCAGTGGTCAGCCCCTCTAGACAAGTGGCAATTCGTTGCTCGGCGTATGATGGAATAGAATGCCAAATGTATGGGATTTGACGTATATGACAGGCGTCAACGAATGTCAAAAACGTCAAATCCTATACATTTGTCATTCTATTCCATCATACGCTGAGCAGCGAATTGCCACTTATCTAGAGGGGCTGACCACTGAGCTGACAAATGTATAGGATTTGTTTTTGACATTCGTTGACGCCTGTCAATACGGCAAATCCCATACTTTTGGCATTCTATTCCATTATACGCCGAGCAACGAATTGCCACTTGTCTAGGGGCGCAGAGTATTCCTCCACCAAGGGACTAGTTTTATCATGTTGTTAGGCTATTTCTTATCCCAGGACTATCCACTCGCATGCTAACACGTAGCCTCCCTACTCACAAACAGTTAAACCTCCTCTAATAACTCGCCAAGAAACTGCATCTCATATGAACGATATATCCCTTTAAGCTGTTACACTCAGCGATCGTATCTCTAAGGTGTGGTGTGGAAAATTGTTCCGATGTCTAACTTACCTGTTCAACCTGGTTCGTATGTGGATTCAATTATTAACTGTACAGGCTATATTTCGCTTGTATAAGCTGCTAAATTGTTGTAGGCTTAATATACATAATACAAAGTATAACTCGGAACCTATATCACGAGACAAACGATGTCTTGGCGCGCGCGGTTTGTTTTGTAATAATCTATGCTTGGTGAATTTAAGCTCGTCCATCGCAGTAGCATCGCATAACATCCAAGTAACGTGTACTGCGCGTATTGAGCACGTTTTGAGCACATTTTAGGTCCAAGATAGGTATATGTCCTGAGCGATACTGTCACTTAAAGAAAGAAAGAAAGAAAAGAAAGAAAATATTTTTATTCAACCTAGCATACATAAGATATGCACATTTCAGCAACACGAAAACTACAACATTGTGCTTATATATTAAAATTAAATGCATCAAAAATAGCCAGGTAGAATAATGGCCGCCTCTCAGCTTAATGCTGTCCGCGTTGTAGTGCAGGCGGACAGCGCTGGTTTTCAGAGACGGCCGGACTGTGGGTTTGACATCTTATATTTTTTTTTTCTCTGTTCTACAAACCATTACGATAAACAATGGCAACAAAAAAAAACTTACTTACTGCCACTGCCATTCTCAAGTCCAACAGACTCAACATGGCGTCGAAGACTCGTAACTTTCAAGTCTTTTCGATCACCACCATGTACATTTGTCACGTACGGAAAGCAACTCATTGGTCCAAGAAACCCTAGATACTAAAGCCGTACCAAATACAGTATCAAAGGATTGTTGGGAGAGAGGTATGCCAGTGGTAATCTCACCTTCGGCAACTGATGACCCAAGACGGTGTGCGGTTTTAGTCGGTTCGAGTCCGACATACTAGCCCGACAACGGTCCTGTGAGTATCATTGATTTTAAAATAGCATTTTATCACACTTTTCAAGGAATCAAAGAATCAATTTCGTTTATTTAGTTTAGGCACCTAGAGGGCACATCATAAACGTCAGTTTTATAAAGTATGTACAGAAATATTATAAAAATATTAATCATCATCATTTCAGCCATAGGAAGTCCACTGCTGGACATAGGCCTCCCCTATAGATCTCCAATAAAAAGATAATATAAAGATATTAAATAAAATAAATCTCAAAAATATGTATAATAATCAAATAAAAACAAATCGGGGGAATCTAGAATGGGGGGAATTGCGACTAGCCCGGTAACTTTTTTTGACCGTGAGATGTGTGTGTTACCGTGTAGACAAAGTGTACCACCCACGTCGTATTTAAAATTAATCAGGTTAATTAATTATACTTTTTAAAGTTTAGGTACAAATCAGAGATTGCCATCTGTATGAGTTACCGTTTAATTCTGTAATAAAATATGAGAGTTATGACTTACTTCCTTTTTTATTTTACGGTTATTGTAACGATGACATTATATCCTAATTTATTGATTAGATAGGGGTATCATGCTGATACTCTCCGCCACCCCAGGGGGGAGGTTATGAAGGACTCGAACCGACTAAAACCGCGTGCCGTCTCTGTTAGAATTTCGTGTGACTGTTGTAAGAGATCCTGTGTATCATAGTGTCCAGAGATGTGACCATCGGGTCTTACGTGTGACGATATAGCGTACGAATGCTATGTCAGAGGCCACGGGTTCGGTTCCCACTCTGTAAAAATATACATATAATTATGTATACATGAATATGTCTATTGACATTCTTCTTCATGCTAACGTTAATCCCAGTCGCATCCGAAGCTTTAACCTCGGAGTCTGGATTCCGCTTTTGCCAGTCTATTAATTGCTTTATATTAAAAAAATATTACCCAAAACATGTAGTACTAAAAAAGCTGTAGCATATTTGTCTGAATTCTAGAAAGCATATTACAAATTTTGATCAGTTCAGGTCTAGATGGCACTGTGTAATTGAAGGGCCAATTATCCTAGAATATTACACTTTTAATTATATGCCTGTAAACATATTCCTGTACTATACTGATTAGTATCTAATTAGTTCATACCCTAAATTCATCAACTTAATTTCATCAGGAAAACTTACCAATTGCAACAAAACAAATCCACAAAATCAAGATCAATCTACCTTTCTCACAAACTATCATAATAATTATCACACTTCAACACAATCTAACATCTCAATACACAAATCAAATACAGATTCAATCTCAATATATCGCCCCAATCACTTATATTCGCACCACATCCATAACATGCGCATACGCAGGAAAGTCTACGTCATTGCGATGAATGATACGGTGTGATAACGTCTGATACGACTTCCGCTGCAGGTGACTCGACTCATTGAGATACAACTTTCTTGCTAAGAAATATTGGAGGCGTAGTCGTATGTGCTTTACACATAATGTGTGTAGTCACTCATGGGAACTTTCTAGACGATTTATTTGTAGATATAAAAGGGTGCGAGCGTTTTGAGTTAAGGACTTGTTGTGTTTTAATATGTGGTTAAGTTATTTGCTAGTTATGTTACTTTGCTGTGTCTATTTATTGTAGGATCTACTATCCAATCTTCTGACGTCCTAGCAGAAGCAGGCTTGGTTTCTACACGCACTTCTCTATCGAGTATTTTGATTTTCAAATACACGTTAGAGTTTCCTATCTACGTGGCGAAGGCTGGTCGGGGTCTCTATTATTTCCATTTCTCTAGGACATACGCTGCCTGGCCATACGGGTCCATTAAACGAAATACTGTGTGCTTTTCATTGATTCAAGTTCGACACTCTATCATTGGCTCTGTGAAAGTATATCCCGATTTTAGTGACCTAATAATATAATCTGACGTATAAGATTAAATGTGTGCAAATATGGTCTCTTTACCTTGCTACCAAGGATACTGAAGACCGAGTGAAGTGAAGTAGGAAGACTCGGTAAACGGACGGATAAAATATATACCTAAATGATATCTAAATTTTATTATAAAACCCCTTATTTGGACGTACAGAAAGCCTACAGTCAACTCCACGATTTAATACAGGAGTCTCAAATGATATACAAGCCTCAGATGTCACGGCCTGACATTACCGTTGCATGCTAAATTCGTGAAATAATAGACGTGGCATATGTAAATAGTGAAGCAGATCTACATACATCGATCTCCGACGATGCCCGATACTGAGAAAGGGGCACGACATTGTTGATTTCCATTGTATCCGACACGGCATGTTTTTGTGTGAACGGGAAAGTATAAAATAACGGTTTCACTACCAGGGGACAGAAAACTCGGTAAAGCGAAATAGAAAAATAACGGAGCTTCGGGGGTAAAGTTTCACACGCAACCAGGATTATTGTTAAGTTGGTAATGATGATGAGAAAAGAAATAAAACTTTTCCAGCAAGGTGAAGTGTTTCAGTATTTTTCTGCAAGAATATATCAATTCAGCATTTTAAGTCTGATTGTTATTCAAATTGTTTAGTAATAAATTCTCATCCTAAATAACGGTTGTCGATTGTCGACTGGATTTGAATGAATTTTTTTTGTAGGTAGTGTTTCTTTTGTTTCCTTCTCGTTCCTATGTCGGACACCTTGGAAAACTACACCAAAGTAGTCTCAATGTGGGAATGTCCTCAGAGAGATCTTCTCAACTTGTTTAGAATACCGCGCGCCGGTGGCCGGCGACACACAGTTTTTGTTCTAACCACCTTAATTTGGTTTTGCCTTTGTTATACGTAGCCTTTTAATATTCAACCGACTAAGTATTGAATATCACTGGCATGACAATAAAGAAAGGCTTCTTTACACCAATTTTCTAGGCAGTTGATGTTCTGAATCAGACTTCCTACTAATCTTACTTTCTACTAATATTATAAATGGGAAAGTTTGTTAAGATGTTTGAATGTTTGAAAGGCTGAACGTGGTTGAAATTTGGTGCTGGGATACATTATTTTCTGGAATAAACATGAGTTTTTGATCTCTAGAATAGGGTTTTACGGAAACGGGATCAGAATACCACGCGGGCGTAGATCGTATTATATACCTGGATCGCGACAATAGTATCTAACTGAACAACTTATCACGTACAACTATATACCAACGTTACCTAATAAGTACATTTTATTTAATAATATATCGCTGCCCGGCAATAAAAGTGTCATAACACATAAAAGTTACGATTTGACATCTTTGTATCATTAGATAGCAAATATTTCATTTTACCGCCTGTAAAATCGTCATTATTGTGTTGTACATAGTTATCGAGAGATGGCGGTAAGTTCTCTTTTTCACTAAGCCGTTATACACAGTTGCCCGTCATGAATAGTGTCACATTTGTGTTAGTACATAGCTGTTGTGTATTGTGTTGCCAAAAAAGTGTATTAATGTGTGTTGTGACTTTCTGCCGGTAAGTTTTATAAGTTTATTATTAGAATAAATACAACGAAAGTGCATCAAATTGTGTTGTGACGGTTTTTTTCCGAGAAAAATGTTGTAGAATGCTTAACTATTTAAAGAAAACAGTCATAACCTGTGTAGACACTTTTTTTAAGATGGATTGAGGTGTACTTTTTAGTTGAGAATCATGTATTAAAGGCATAACGAATTTAATGACATTTTTATTGTGAACATTAAATTGAATCTTGAGTTTTATGTTGTATTCGGTCTCTGTTTCAGGATAAATATAAACTAGTTTTTAGATGTATGTGACATATTGTGTTATCTGTTTTCATGCAAAAAATATGCGTGAGGCGAAGAATAATTATTTACTTTTTCAATTTTATTTATCTGACCTAACTATAATAATTTTGATTTTTTCTTCAAGGAAAACATGAATACCAGTCGTGGGGCTTTATTGGTGAAACTGGCCTGTGGGAAAGACCAACATGATAATATTTCTGATCAGAGTACTATTCAACCATTACCAATAGTAAACAATGATTCAGAGATATCTTTAATAGGTAAGTGATGATTCAGGTTTTAACAGGCAATATTGGTAATGTCACTCTTAGGTTTATTTTTTACGGTTTCTAACACTAACAAGCACGCTTGTACCGATTGTACTTTATAGAAATCGTAGAAATACGAAATGTACTTACAAAATTAATAAACCATAACAACGTTACAATAATTAATATTTTATGATTTTGTAAAAATTTAACTTTATATTATTTACATTTTATTTAATTGCTTCCGGTGATTCGTCTTAGTATTTTTTCCTAACGTCACTGTGGTTTTTATTTTCTAGGTCCATCATCATCATTCATCGTCTGCGTAAAGACGTATTTTCCTGACTGCATCCGTGGCCAAGATGACTTCGGAGCTCAGGGTCCGCCTTCCGGCTCTTCCTCCTCCACTTCGCACGATCTTGGGCGTCCATAGTAGTGAGACCATTTACACGCATGCCATCCTCCACGACGTCAAGCCAGGACTTCTTGGGCCTACCCCTTCTACCTGGGCCCGGCGGGGGTGCCATTGCCAGCAGCATTTTCATCTCCGTGACACGCAGCCCTTGTTTGTGTCGCTCCAGCAGCGGCCACGCCTTACAACCATGTAAAAGGACAGGCCTAATGATCGTCTTATAGACCTGCCCTTTCAACCTGACTGGCATTTTGGGATCACACGTGACGCCAGTAATTTTTCGCCACTTGGCCCACGCGGCAGCAATGCGTGCCCTGACGTCGTGATCGATTTCACTGGTCTCATGGAGTACAGATCCCAGGTACTTAACCTGGTCCGTGCGCTCGACCAAATTATCGCCTATGCGGACGGGTGTGGGATCTGTCGAGTTTAACGCCAAGTATTCTGTCTTCGCCACATTTAGCTTCAGGCCGCCGTTCTCAAGCGCCTCCTTCCACACTTTCACGGGTCGCACCAATCTGCTCCTGTCCACGTCCATCAGGGCAATATCATCAGCATACATGAGCAACCACGGAGGCTGCTCATCAGAAGATGCTGTCCGACAAAACGTCTAATACCACACTGAATAAGTAAGGACTAAGGACGAATCCTTGGTGTACCCCGACGGTGATGGTGGAAAGCCTTCGAGTTGCCAACAGTGCGGCGGCGGCGGTCCAAACCACGGAACCGGAATCGTGGTACATGTCTCGGATGGTGTCAATGTAGGTCTCTGGAACTCCCAATTTGATTATTACTACCTGCAATTTAAGCTGACTAATAGCCATAAGATTATATTTTTGATAAGAAGTTTATTATTTTGTTAATGTAAGACAAAGATTGATTTTTTAAAATACAGATTATTTCTTAATATTACAAATAAGAGTATTATTTCCAAAAATAAGTCAACTTTCTCCAAAAAAACAGTCATAACATATCCCTCATTAAATATTTCTTGAAAGTTACTTAAAAAAAAATTCTATTATTTCTGAAAATGATAAGCTACGTGAAAGATAAACAGATATACAATTTGTAAAAAAAGAATTAGCAATGTAACCCCTATAATTTTTAAAATATCAATGTGGAAAGTAGTAAAAAAACATAAAAGTCTCGTTATCTCAAAATAGACATTTTTGTGTAATGACACTATTTTTGCCGGGCAGCGATATAATATAATAAACTAGCTTTTGCCCGCGGCTCCGCCCGCGTGGATGTCGGTTATCGCGACCAAACATAGCCTATGTCCTTTCTCAAGGTCTAATCTACCCCTATACCAAATTTCATCAAAATCGGTTCAGCGGTTTAGTCGTAAAAGCGAGACAGACAGACAGACAGATAGACAGACAGACAGAGTTACTTTCGCATTTATAATATTAGTAGGGATAGGGATAAAAAAAAACAACAATAAAATAAGTACTTACAATAATTTAATTTCCGCTTTTTTTAACACTGTTGATAGAAAACAGATGGCAATAATTCGGTTTTTGCTTTTTTCTCAGTGAGCTGTGTCATCGTCAGGATTTTGAAAAAGAACCTGTCAAACAGTGCGCATGAATCACACCTATAGATATGAATTTTATCACATGAGCAAGTTCCATTTCGGATAATCCGATACAGTAAATACATTTTGTATTTATATCCCAACTAGCTTTTGCCCGCGGCTCCGCCCGCGTGGATGTCGGTTATCGCGACCAAACATAGCCTATGTCCTTTCTCAAGGTCTAACCTACCTCTATACCAAATTTCTTCAAAATCGGTTCAGCGGTTTAGTCGTAAAATTAAGACAGACAGACAGACAGAGTTACTTTCGCATTTATTATATTAGTAGGGATATCCCCAGCCCCATCAGATACACCGGTTACCATAACCCGTCCGGCGGCGTCTTTATATAAAACCTGAAGTGCATTTTTATTGTGAAAGAGATTGACACTTTTGATCCGTACAAGTGTCATAACACGGCCAGCACACTTTCCGAAGAACCATTATTTACGATATTGAATAAGAGTTATGGTGGTGAGATTGGGGTTTTGTGTTGTGGTGCGATTGGTTGAAAGATATTTTCAAAAAAATATCAGAAGTTGTTTGGGGGAGTGTGTGTTATTATTACAGTCGTAATCTGAGTAATCTCTTTTTCTCCTAATCTTTTTCTTTCTAATTCTTCATCCTTGCGTTAATTCCAGTCGTATCCGAAGCTTTCACCTCAGAGTCTGGGGTCCGCTTTACCAGTCAAATTGCGGAATTGGCTGGACTTCGATATTTTACGTGAAGCGACTGCCATTTGACCTCCACAACCAAATAGCGATATTGAGCGATATCGAAGCATTGCAGCTAGACCAGTATTTTAACTTTCTATGACTCCAACTACCCGTAACGACTGGCATAGGTGTTCATATGACAACGGCGATCAGACTAATGCAAATACTCATATTCATGCATGCAAATATTTGCACTGAACGGGGATCGAACCCGCGCCTCCTACGTAGTACTCGTTCACTACGCCACAGAGGCTGTCAAAAGGGAGTGAAAGTGAATTTTCACAAGAAAGAACTGGTCTAAAAGTGAACAACCTTAGGGTGCTGATAAACTGGAACATTTACTCGTAATGAAAATTCTTGCGAATTGCAGAAAAATTAAGAGAGCGTTTTAGCAAGCATGCTATCGAGCATTCTAGTAAAAGACAGTAAATTTCTTTGAAAATGTTTATGGCAGTTGTGTATGTTTGTTTGTTTGCTCTGTTTTTGCTGCTCTATGTTCGGTTACAAATGAATGATCAAGTCTATCAGCACCTTTAAATATGTCGGCTAATACCAACGTAACGAAGTAATGAAGAAAATTAATATCTTATCTCAAAAAATAACTAATCACATTTATAAGTGACGCCCTTCCGTACGTTTTAGTTATCTAATAACATTGTATCTTAATCATCTTCATCTACGTCTACATATCTAATAGTTTCACAAATATATCATACCTATCAGTACATAACGTGATACAAAAAGAACTTTCGGCTACGTGCCTATGTCGCAGTAAGATAGATAAAGCCGTAATATAGTTATATATCCCTAGGGATATAATTATATACCGTAACATAGTTATAGTGTCCACTCCGCTCAATCAGATTTGGATAGATTAGGTTAGAAGGCTAATGCGGAAGCGCCTCTAGTAATATAAGTATATCACTAAACTTGGACCGTTTTATAACTATACTAGCTTTTGCCCGCGGCTCCTCCCGCGTGGATGTCGGTTATCGCGACCAAACATAGCCTATGTCCTTTCTCAAGGTCTAAACTACCCCTATACCAAATTTCATCAAAATCGGTTCAGCGGTTTAGTCGTAAAAGCGAGACAGACAGACAGACAGAGTTACTTTCGCATTTATAATATTATATAATATATAATAATACAATATTATATATAATATATAAATATATAATATTATATATATAATATAGTAGGGAAGTAGGGATTCCTAGTGAGATAGTAATGAATCCCTTTCGTATAACTATGTTACGGTATATAATTATATCCTTAGGGATATAACTATATTACGGCTTTATCTATCTTACTGCAACACCTATACGACTTCAAAGTTTAGACCCTATCACAAAAACACCCGTATGACCTCAATTTTAAGACCCATTTTTTGAGGTCCCTTTGAGGTCGTACGAGTACTTAGCCCTTTCGGCGACTCAGCGATGCCGCCAGATAACGCCTGAATAATTGTTTCATTAATAAATTGCTTCTTTAATAAACGTAAGAGAAGTTACCTGGAAGCGTTTAATAAATAAACACGGGTGTAGATGGGATCTGGTAAAAAAATGATCATTACCAACACGACATTCGGACAGTGTATTGAACAATGTGCGTTGTGGAATATATAGAGTTGATAATACCAGTTTATAAATAAAGTATGTTTATTATAATCAAACATCGATTTAGTGTACTTGCTTAATTTTAAACGGCTTAATTAAAAAATATATATCACAATTTTGCAGAAAATCTCAGCCAAAATTAGAAGCAACTTAATGAAGCTATTTCGATATTTATTGTGTTAAAAAGCTGTGAATCGACATTATTTGTGATTAACTTAGGTTTGTTTTCTCAATTTTAAATTTTTGAACTGAGTGGCAATTGAATACTCCACCTTCGACTAAGCAATCAAAATGCTCTTCCTCTACGCCACATAGATTTTTTTTATCAATCTCACCACATCATACAAAAACGTCTTCGAAAAATAATAACAACACAAACAGCTCTATACAGTTCCAAAAGGTTTAACCGTCACAACTTGCGAATGCCACAAATTTTTACGTTGAATATTTTCGAAGATATTAATTACGGTCTTTACTGTACGATAGATTTCTTAAGATATTCAGATACGTGTTCTTAATGGTGTCTATAAGCGGCTAACTCGATGAAATACCCATAGACGACACATTTTTTCCTTTTAATAACATAATTAAAGTTTTTTCGAGACCAGTTTAGATGGACCCTGATTAGAATAAGATATACTTCGGTAGACAGTTGTATTTCTTTTGTTATCAATACTATAATATCATAAAGCTAAAGAGCTTGTTTGTTTGTTTGGTTGAAGACTAAGAAGAAAATATTTTTTTTAATTTGAACCTGAGATTGCTCTCAGGAACTACTGGTTCAAATCTAGAAAATATTTATATGTTTAATAGTCCGTTTATCGAGGAAGGTTATAACAGGCAACGATATAACATCATGTTGCTACTAGCGGAGTAGTAACCATAAATCTCAAACTATCTGTCTCAATCAAACTAAATCATCTATCTAGGCCGTCAAGTTTAGGAACCACCATTTTAAAGCCAATAACGTCAGAAATGGTGGTCCGTATCTTCCGGACTGCACCTCAGCTTTTTACTATTGACGAACAAAATATTAAAAAATCAACCAATCCGGCAAATTCCCATACATTTATTGAGAAATAAAATAAATAAATTGCGAGCATAATGGCTTAAAAGTATTCGTAGTTGTACCACAGATGAAGCCAGGGAGGGTCAACTAGTTAATAATATGTGTTTGTGTCTCAAAACTAGGAATTTTCAAACATAAGACAAAGTATGTGTTTAAATTATTAGATATCTTGTTAACATTACGAGAGGATGTATAAATATTTTTTATGTGAAGAGAGATAATTCCTGTACTATAAAACACGCGTTAACATTTAATTTAACATACCTACGCCTTCTCAAGAGATCCATATTAAGATAATGATATGAATATAAGGTTTGTTATTAAAGAAAACTAGCTTTTGCCCGCAGTTTCACCTGCCTAAGATATGTAGATTAGTTTTATCTCAGGATATTGTCGTCGAAAGGGAAGCTTCCGAACTCATTATATAATGAGACCTTCCGTATTTAAACGAGTGAGCAATAAATGAAATAATTATAAAAAAAATATGTTGACTATTGACTGGTTAAGTTGAACGTAGATTAAACTGACTTCCTTTCTTTGTCGCACTATTTAAAACTGGAATGCATTACCCGTACATGTGTTTCCTTCTCCTAAAGCGGATATCAGACGGTTCACATTCTGTTCTATCTCGTCTTTCATCTTTCACTCAAAGTGGCAGGAGTCCGCAGTACACACATTGACCAAATTAATAAAATTTTGTAAAAAGGACAGGTCTGAAGTACTTGAAACCGGCGGGCTTGCATGAGTAAGAACAGTTAAATATTTGTCAGTGCAAATATTTGTGTGCATGAAATATGGGTATTTGCATTGCTCTGGTCGTGCCTCGGAGAGCACGTTAAGCCGTCGGTCCCGGTTGCCATAAGAACATCTATGGCAGTCGTTACGGGTAGTCGGTGCCCTAAAAAGTCCAAAAAACAACGGTCTAGCTGCTAAGCTTCGATATCGCCTAATGTTAACATTGGGTTGTGGAGGTCAGATGGCAATCGCTTCACGGCAAATATCGAGGTCTAGCCAAATCCGTAGTTAAGACTGGTAAAAGCGGACCCCAGACTACGAGCTGAAAGCTTCGGATGCGACTGGGAATTAACGCTAGGAGCAAGTTAAAGAAGATCGAGAAGTATGTAAGAATAGGCGTGAGCGTATGCCTGCATGTGTTCAAAGTGACACATCTGAACATAAAATAAATAAATAAATAAATATTCCACAACACAACCTATGGTAAGCATAGCTTAGCTCTAACTAACTTGTGTTATGGAATCTAAAATGCGGATAAGAAGTAAGTTAGATACTTTTTTTTGTAAATACATACATATTATACACAAAAACACCCAGATCAATACAAATACACATATTCATGCATACAAAATATTTGCACTGAGCGGGAATCAAACCCGTGCCTCCTGCGTAGCGGCCGCATTCACTACCGCAACGCCACAGAGGCTGTCAAATGAATCATTAATGCCCATTGAACTCACTAATGAAAAAATCCAACAGTGTTGGATCGGTTTTTCGTTTTGCAATAAGATACGTGTTTGCAGGCGGCAGTTAGTTGTACGAGTATAAGTAAGGCCCATATTCTAGAAGACGATAGATTGAATAGACAGATTGACAGATTTGACAATCTGTTTTCAGATAAAATCTGTATTCAGAACGGGGACCATTCTAGAATATGGGCCTAGGTAAAGTCCACGGTGTAAATATTGGTAAGCAGTAAGCGTAGCTAACGGAGCTTCTAACCTAATCTAGTCGAGTCGGACTGCTCTGAGTCAAGGTGTTAATCCTAGCGATATCAACATACTCAACAAACAAATGCACGTTATATCTTTACATTGAAAACATTCTTTATCTAATAATGGTTCATGAAAATGATTTTTGAGTACATTTTTAAGTAGCATAATATTGATGATTTTTTTTTGCATATTTTTTTAAGGATTTTACACCTCAACAATTTTCCATATAATTTTTTTTAACTTTGGTTTTTTCATTCCACTTAGGTCGCAGACAAGCACACGGCCCACGGGATGAAAAGTGCTTACCGTGGCGTATGGACGAGTGCGACACCAGGGGAATCACACTGGTGCTGGCGACCCTGTTATACCCTGTAAGGTTTATTAAGGAAAAAGGAAAAGGAAAAATAATAGTTTAGAATAATGTTCTGAACGTTTGACAATACATCATAGTGTAGTGTAGTGTACCTCACACTACACTCTAAAGTATTACAAATTACCTAACACACGTTATCAACATAAAAGATAGTTCAACAAAGTAGTGACTGACATTACGTCATTAAAATATTTTCCCAGATCTAATCTTCTGACGGTACCAGACTAAGTACAGCCATAGAAAGTTAATTATTATCTAAGACAGAAGCCAGGGTCTAGACAGGTTCCTAGGACAAAATAATAAATAATTCCAGTTATATAACAGGTTTCATTAAGACAGCAGTAAATCAGGCTACCTGAGATGCGCCGGCGCAGTGGTGCAGCAACATTATGATGTACGGTCGTCAAAAAAGTCAAAGTATTTTTATTGGCAATGTTGTTTTGCAAGTATTGATATTAAATTATGTATACAAGATTTTTTTTCTTGCTTTCCTTATGAGTTAATGCCACTTTGCTTTGTAATTCATTTATTAATGATAACCTATCGTTGCAAAAAGCGGTTGTACCTATCAGAAAAATGAGATACTTTATGTCATTTTTAATCATACGTAACGATATAATTAATAGTTTAAAATAACTAAGTCAGTGAAGATATTATATAATATTTAAAAGTGGGATTTTATAAACATACAATTACACCCATTTCACCCATTATGTCGTCTTTCATTTAATTATTTTTATCGCAACAATCATCAAATATGGCTACTGAAAGTAGGGTTCACGAACTAAAAGTCACGCAGCGGGCTATGGAGCGTGCTATGCTTGGAGTTTCTTTGAAGGATGGAATTCGCAACGAGTTCATATGACATAGAACCAAAATTACCGACATAGTTCGCAGAATAAGTATGCTGAAAAGGCAGTGGGCTGGCCACATCTGTCGAAGGACTGATGGCCTTTGGAGCAGACGAGTCCTAGAGTGGAGACCGCGAGAAGGAAAACGGAAAGTGGGACGCCCCCTACCCAGGTGGACTGACGACCTGCAAAAGGTGGTTGGGACAGACTAGATGCGGAAGTTGAATGATCGGCAAACGTGGCGTATATTGGGACAGGCCTTTGTTCAGCAGTGGACTGCAATAGGCTAATTGATTGAATCATCAAAAAACAGCTAAGAAACTCCTTTGTGTTATCATAGAAAGATTGGAAAGTGATTACCAGTTCACGTGTTTCCCTCCTCCTAGTCCTGGGTCCTTTAAGCGGAGTGTGAAAAAGCATTTGATGAGGCCGTCAAGCTGAGTGCCACCATTGTAACATGGTAGGAACGTGTCTGTAATGGTGACTCTATTTTCAGAGACTTTGCCTTCAGCTTACCATCAGGCGAAGCGAAGTCAAATTGACGTGTCCTATATAAAAAAAAATCTGTTATGAATAGCTTTCTAATCTTTCCAGGCATTCATATCTCTTGTACTATATTCTAGCGAATAAATGATATGACTTCTCATTTGAAACTCAATAACCCTAATAGGCAAAGATTCAAAGAACAACTTTGCAGCAACATTACATATTTAAATACGCACTAATGGTTGCGTATTATCCATGTTCAGTTCAACAGTGACTTGCTAATCCTATGAAGACAATTTACCACTTATTACTTTGTAACTTTCTGGAAAACATACACAAGCGACGGGTTTTCTCGAGAATAGCTAAACACTTTGAAAATTGTTTCTGACAGCCCCTCACGAACGAAAACTTTCGTTATTGGTACAATTAGTTCCTTTAAAATATTCTCTCTGTGGTTAAAATTTACTCTAAGTATGATAGAGAACTTTATTATTATTATAATTTTAAAGCGAACCGTTTTCACTGATGATGTTTAATTAATGTATAGCATTTTAGATTTTAATTTTTTACCCGACTGTCATGGAGGGCAGGGGTTATGTTTTTTCACGTATTTTGTATGCATCTATGAAATTTACATTATTTAGGTCACAAATAATTATGCGACCCATCTGCATAAGGAAACTATTAACTACTAATGAATAGAGGTAACCTTAGCCTTCGAACTCTAGCAATAACTTTGACAGATAGTAAAACTCCTTGCCTCCTCTTTTCGGTTGGTTAAGAGGGAAAGAAAAGAAAACCTTAACTAGCTTACCGCCATCCAATGGGGCCGGTTATGTGACATTCGAACCGACTAAAACTGCACGGCAATCCATCATGCGTACCGGTTAAGGGAGTAGCCCGCCTATTCTCTAAGGAAGAAAATCCCCAGGCTTACCCTGAATGACGTTAATCATTCGTATTCGTAATTTACAGCTATGTACAGCTGAAAATTTACGACAAAAATGTATTTACCGTTTACAAAATGCTAAAAAAAACCTGACTATTTTGCGCACCGTACACTGAGTCTAATCTTTTTAGCTATTTGTGTGCCGCAATGAGTGGAAACGGTTATTAAAAGAATACATCTCACAGCTTATCCTGCGGCATCGCCACTCGATGGTTTCCTTGGTTTTGTTTTACCCCATCGTCTATGAAACTGCTGATTATGTGGTGTTTGTAATTGCGTAGATCGATGTACACTTGGCGAATGATGACGGTGTTTAGTGCGATTCTTTCAATGTTGTACGTGGAATCATAAACTTTGTGATGCTTCTGTGTAATCACTTTGTGTTTGTTATGTTTGTCTTTTATGTTTTACATCAACTGATTTTATAATCGTTCTTGAGCGATAGATTTTGGGCACAGGTCCGATAGCAAAATCGGCTGGAACTAGGTTTCTTTTGAAAAATCAGCCAAAATAATGCTGCCAGAAAGTATTGCCATCGAAACTGTGGTCAAAATCTTATCCTCAAGACTATAAAACTGACTATAAAAGCAGCCGCTATATTTATTACTATAAACAGAAGCATGTTGGTTGTTTCTTTACCAACAATACGATCATGGGGTATTCAATTCGATCCCCGTATGTATTAAAATTCTCAATAGCAACTTGGAAAATTGCTAGGTAGCAGGCATTCACCCGCTATTCGGCAGTATTAAAGAAATAGCTTTTCACTTTTCACAAATTTCAAAAACACACCCCTATTTTCTTCCATGCGGTAAGATTCCATTTTAATTGCATTAATTATCTTCACTAAAGACGTAAGACAATAAATAATAACATTATGAGTGTTAGGGCCTGTTCGACCTCGTGTGTCTGCTGTTTGACCCCGGAAAAGGGTTAATCTTCTAAGGGTAGCCCTATAAATCATGTTACGTTTTGAGTTGCTGCCTAGGGTTGTCGGTTATACAGAAACGATTTACGCCAAATTGACAAAAATAACATCTTTTGATTTTTCTTTTCGTTGTCTTCTTTTTCTTTCTTTTTCTTTTTTTATTTCTTCTTTTTTATATATTTTTCTATATTTATAATTTTTCTGTAATATCTTATCAATTCTGAATATAATTATTCACTGACATGACTTAGATAGCTTACTGTGTTGTATCCAAAGTTGGCACTTTGAATCTCGGGGTCCGTTATTCTACTCTTAATATTTATCTACCTTATCTTGGCTTTTATGGATGCGACTGTCATCTGATCCTCCAAATCTAGGAGAAAAGCCTGTATCAGAGCATTGGCAAACCATCGTCCGTTTAAACCATAACCGTGCTACGACTGAAAACAAGATTACTTTAGGAAGGCATCACTCATCCAAATAATTGTAGGGAATTATCTTTCCGAAGGAAGTGAGTGCTAACTAAAAACTCCTAGAAGATACTCCAATTCAACGGTAGGTGTGATTTTTATAATATCCTAAGACCCTTAATAAAAAAGTGCACAAAGGTCAATATAAAATAAATAAAACATTCTTCTTAAATTTTGTGCCATCGTCAAATTAAGACTACGATTAAAAATAAACGTAATAAAGTATGTACCCAAAATCTAACCTAACGAAAACCGTTCAACCCTAAAGTTGTACCTAGTACAATAACTCATTCAGTTGACACAGATGGCGTTGGTGTACATCAAAATGGCCGCGGATTACTGTCCCAAGTGATTTATTTCCATCAACTATTTGTATGCAAATGGCGATCGCTCCCGGTGTTTAACTACTCATAGATTGTGTATGCAGTAATATACGATATATTTTTCTAATTAGTACAATTATGTTTTATATCTAAGGTAAACTAGCAGGTACTGTAAGAAAAATATCTTAAACTTTTATCTGTCTGTCTATGTTTCTGTTTATTTGTTCCAACTTTTTTGTGAGTAATCTCCAAGATGGCTGATTATGGCGGAATTTTTACTATAGATAACAGCGAAATTGCAAGGCGTAATTTGAACTACCCTAATCGGATCGGCAAACGTGGCGCATATTGGGAGAGGCCTATGTCCAGCAGTGGACTCAATGATGTATTATATTCATAGATACGTCATACAAGAAGATGGCGGCTTTCAAAAATGGCGCATACACTAAGTATAAAAACAGTTTAGTTACTTATTAAAAATAAGTCAATGTTATTAATTTATATGAATAATATATAAGTATCTACATAAATAATATTATATTATTACGAATTTATTATTATAATTGTTTTTTTTGGTCGCGATTCTGATTGGTGCATAAAATGATGACTAAAAGTCATCATTTTTTTGTCGCCATTTTAGAGTGCGGACAACTTATCTATAGTTTATAATATATCATTGAGTGGACTGCAATAGGCTAATTGATTGATAAATTAATTGATAATTCTGGAAAAGTATTAGGGTTCCGCACAAAAAACGAAATCGCTGAACTAGTCCGACATACGACTTTCTAATTTACGTCAACAGCTCGTATAATTTACAAAAAGATACATAACAATTAATGAAAATACCGTCAAACAACAAAATAAATTATGCACCCATCAAATTAAATATTCCGTGTATCAAACCGGGGTCGTGTTGAAGCAATAATTCATAAATTGAGCCGATTAATTGATATCGCAGCGAAGGGTTAAACCCTCCCAAAGGGGTAGTGCCATTTGTTTTGACAAATACGCGACGAATGCATCCGAGGGTTGTTATAATAGATTGATGTCAAGGCATTTTGTTTGTTATTAATATAATTAATACTCAATCTATGATGCTATTATGAAAGCATATCACGGATGCGAATCTAACAAATCAAATAAAAATCTTACTTCTGCTTGCCTGTTAATGAAGAACGGCAAGTAGGTACTTACTTAATAAGTGTAATTATTAGGTAATAAGTGTAATAAGTGTAACTATTAGGTAATCTGTGGTGAAGGTCAGGCCACGCTCACTCTATGTACTTGCGCGCTCTCGCCGCCGGTCGCCGACGGTCCTCGGTCGTCAGTCGGGCTGTCGCTAGCCGCGCGTGCACACGCGTGTAATAAAGTACCTAAGGTTTGGTTATATTATTACGTTTCAATCTTTTTGTTTGTTGAGTCTTTTTGTTTGTTATTAATATAATTAATACTCAATCTATGATGCTATTATGAAAGCATATCACGGATGCGAATCTAACAAATCAAATAAAAATCTTACTTCTGCTTGCCTGTTAATGAAGAACGGCAAGTAGGTACTTACTTAATAAGTGTAATTACATTCGTTAAGTTACTGTAGGTACCTACCTATGACAATATTTAATATACATAGGTAGGTACATATCTTGTACAAACTAATATAGGTACCTACCTACCCACTTCGCTACCTACTATACGGAAAGACTTAAAAAATGTTGGATTCAGTACTTAGTCTATTCAATAACAGATTGGTTGTTACAAGATGTAGTTATCTGACCTAGTCGATAGCGAGTCGCGGGCTGGCGTTTGACTCTCGTGTACCTACTTGTGTAGGTATTATTGTCGGTGCGTTACCTCTACTGCATTGTTTGCGTTCAGACCAAATATATAATAATCGCCACTGTGCACTGAGAATAGTAGTTTATCTAAGGCCTTGTCTAAGCTTACCTACTCTTGAGTTGCTGACCGGTAGGATTGTGATTGAGATGAAATACATATTGACCGAATGTCCAATAATATTCGGCTATTATTCGATATTCGATGAATAGGTGAGAAAAATGTCAAACTATTGTAAACTAGTGTAAAGCCTTTATTAAGCGAGGCAACCCTAGCGTCATTATACGTAACTACGAGGACGACGCCGAGCGACTGCAAAGTAATAATAACCGTATGGCTGTCTGTTAAGATACATGTTCGTATGGAGGTGGTTGATCACGTGGACTAGTAGGCACTTATCTGAGTTGGATCGTTAATTTTCCAGGCAGTGAGTTATCTGTTCCAACTATTAGGTAATCTGTGGTGAAGGTATTTGATTTAACGTTTTAATATTCGAATTTTAAATGAATGTGACGTCATAGAGATTCTGCCTTGAAAAGGTATCCAAGATGAGGTAGAACAAGACTGCCTTTATGTCACAGTGGTAGTGACTGCAAGAAGTCTAGGATTCGATGGTTGGGTTAGGTGTGGGTTAGGTTAAGTATTATGCTGCTAGGAAATTCTTATAAGCTGACGGCAAAAATCTACCAATACGTGTCGATATTATTTACGCTTTTATCGGCTCAATTGAAGAAGTACCACCGTCTGGCATATATAGGAGTACTAGCGACCGTCGGTGACTTCATACACATGCAGTTCGTTTTACCCTCTTAGGGGTGGTTTCTAAAATCTGTTGTCAGCGAATGTCTACACCCTATAAGTAACATATCTACCAAATTCCAAATTTGTTTCTGAGACTTCGTGATTAAATTAGTGAGTGGTATTTATCTTTTATAAATATAACTAGATACGTAAGAATGCGTGTTTTTTTATGTAGGACACGTCAATTTGACTTCGCCTCGCCTGATGGTAAGCTGAAGGCAAAGTCTCTGAAAAGAGGGTCACCATTACAGCTTGACGGCCTCATCAGATGCTTTTTCACCGCGTAAAGGTGTAAAAAAACCATTTTTTTGTCATTAATAGCTAGTGATGATGTGGCCGAAGGTCTCCAGTCTTTATTGTTCCCTTCTGTAGTTAACATCATCCCGTATTTAGCAATACAATACCTCATTGCAATACCTCCTATAGTGTTGTAAATGTACCTACACATGCCACACTAATCGCTCACCATCAAGTTCAGAACTTTTGCTGCGTCAGTAATATAAAAACATCATTTGTCATCTCATTATCTGTCTCGTACTTACTTTAGCTAACCGAAGCCTCCATAGTTACCATAGGGGGTGATTACGTTAATCACTGCTCGTTCCGCTAATAACAGCAGCCACCGTCAGTCTGGGGGCTACCATGGACCTCCATTTTTCGCTACACGCACGCGTGTTTCCCTTTTTTACAATCCTGGGTTCTTTTATGGAAAGGAAGTAGCATTTTAGATCTTCATCAACCATCAATTAGCCTATCGCAGTTCACTGCTGGACATAGGCCTCTCCCAATATGCGTCACTTCTGCCGAGCCTCCGTCTGCCGCATCCAGTCTGTCTCAATCACCTTTATCAGGTTGTCATTCTATCTGGCTAGGGGTCGTCCCACCTTCCGTTTTCCTTCTCGCGGTCTCCGCTCTAGGACTTGTCTGCCCCAACGGTCATCAGTCCTTCGACAGATGAGGCCAGCCCACTGCCATTTCAGCTTGCTTATTCTGCGAGCTATATCGGTGACTTTGATTCTATATCAGATGACCTTGTTGCGAATTCTATACTTGAAAGAAACTTTTAGCATAGCTCGCTGCGCGACTTTGCATTTAGATACCATGAAGTTATTTTGAATTTTTCGATAGGGTTTATACCGAATGAACTGTTACGCACCCGATTTGGGACCTAATACCCGAAACTTCGGTCTGCAACTTCGGGAATACGTTGCATGGTAGGCCTCAAGTCTAGTTTATTTTATTTTATGTCTACCATTTAACGATATGACTAGCTGTGGCTTAACGTGACTTAAAGGACCATCGTTAAACTAATTATAAATTTTAGCGATAGGTGTATATATATTACTAGTTGTAGCCCGCGGCGCCGCCCGCGTGGAAATTAATCTTGAGCTTTCAACCCACAGTCCTATTCTTGGGTTTGACGCAGAATGCGCACTTCGCATAATGAGCACTCGACGCAAAATGTGCATTACGCGGAAGGAGCACTTCTCACAAGGGGCATTTCTCATAATGTGCATTTCGCATAATGAGCACTTCGCAAAATGTGCACTTCGCAAAATGAGCACTTCGCAAAATGAGCACTTTTCTAGGGTATGGGTCAGCCCCCATGGTGGGTCAGTTAGTCACAAAATAAAAATGATATGACTTGTATTTAAAATAAAATAAACACTTTTACATTCTTGTGGACAAAAAGAAACCTATGTGCAATTCCAGACTTTTATTGACTGCTTATGAAAGACGTATGTAACAGAATCTCTGGACTTTTTAAGCACTTCGAAAAGTCAAATTAATTTAATTTTTACACGCGTAACAAGTAAGTATGGTATTCTTATTAAGCGTATATTTTAACTATTATCACTTTCAATGTTAAAATGATAACACTTGGCAGTGATATAAATGCTACTCGGTAAGTACCTACGTTTGTGTATATTTCGTGAAGTATGTTTTTTATAAACGACAAAGAGGCGACCTAGAGAATCCAACCACTCTGTGAACTGAGCGTTACCCCGCGTTTACACGCTGCCCATCGCATTGCTCATCGTGTTGCCGGAAATATTCCCACGAATAATGCCCTAGCATTCACACGTACGCATCATCGTGTTGGTCCGCATTACAGTATTCGCCCTGCAACGGAGACGGACGTAAACGTATAGAGAATAACGCTGTAGCAGTGTACGCATTATGCTTTTACAGCATAGCGAATTGATTAAATAGATTAATTATAAAAACTATCACTTTCAACTACCTATACACTTTCCGTAGATGGATATAAATATTTTTAAAAGTAAATATTCGAGGAGCAATAAGGAAAGCCGTGTTTACTGATTAGCGCCATCTAGCGGTCTCGTATAGTTTATCGCGCTAGTATTGCCGCTCCTTTGACTCGCGCCGCCGAGCCGACATTCGCAGCAACATACGCGGCAGTACTCGCGCCATGACGAATATACCATTCACACCACGTGTCTGCCCACTTCTCTCGCCACTTCCCTCGCTCTGCCGCGAGTATGTAAACGCAGCATTAGTCATACCGAGTAGTTCGTTGTTTCGTCCTATGATAATTTCGGCCCATGGGACGAAACAATATTTTTCTATAATATAATAATTTTCATTCGTTGATTCGTCCTATCGATTTAATTTTAAAGATATCTGAGTTTTACCTGAATAAAAGCCCGTAATCTTGGAAACCCTCTATATTGAAAACCAGACAACCCAGGATAAGATATCCTGGCGCTGAGTAGCGAGGAATGCCGACCGAAGAAGTAAAGGGAAAAAAAGAAGCAAATAGCCATCTCCTAAGTACCTTTTTCAAATTCTGTACTGAGAATTTCATAATTGAAACTCAATAAAACTTTGCTTGACCCAGAATGGAACCAGATACATTCAAGCACCACAGTCACGCTCTGCTACAGCGCCACTGAGACCCATTTTACCCGAACCAATTGAATAATTGATCAACAAACTTTGTTATAATTAAAACTGAGTTAAAACAAGCAAATTACACATAATGCCCTATCTAATGCGTTTTGAATGGGGTCACAGAATCGCTGTTTAATAATGCATTTCATTACTATAGGGTGAGCATACCCTTGAAGGAAATTGAACTTTGTAATGGCGGAAATAAGGTTAATTTTTCATTATTTTGTGTAGTTAAATCCCATGATAGATGACTCGTCTTTTGGCATGTGCTGCGTCGATTTAATTCGATTGTAAATGTTTGAAATCTTAGCTGCTCACAATATAATTTATAAATCTGTCATGTTTCCGCTGACAAATGGCCCCACTGATTTATATATTTGTTGTACAGTGCCTTGGACATTTTTATAATGTTGTTTTGTTGTTCACGTCTAATATATAGGTACCTACTAACGTCACTTGTGAGTAAATTTTTTGGTATAAGTTATAGTAGGTTTGTGAAGGTAGATACAGGGCGTGGTGTCCCACCAATATTGCTCCAACCAGGCAAGGTGATCACGCGGATGGTATCATGTTATAATTATATTAATCAGCAGGAAAATAAAAATAAATAAAAATATCAATTGCGCGATGTAGGATCAGAAGTTTCGAAATAGTTTAGTTTAATCTCGCTAGATGGTGCTGGATTGGTTGTGTCCACAGACTTTAAATACACATACCCATGGTGCCATTCGTTCCCGTTTACAACGTTTAATAAGAAGCCATTGTGAAGTAAAACTGTCTTTTCTGTCTTCTGTGGCACTTAAGCAATAGAAAAGTTCTAATGAATAGTACGAAAGGCCAAGAAGGAAGTTCCTATGATCTAAACTGGGTAAGGTTTGTCTAGGTTTAGACCTTAACTCCGTTTCTTTCGTTTTATCTACCATACCTCCACAGGTGACGACTTATTCGTCAGCTCGCCATTTGAAAACCCGCCACTCGGTGGCGAGTTGCCCCGAATTATTTTAATTTATTTTTCATTGGTCAACTCGGCCCACAATGTAAGTACGTAGTATTTTTGTACAGTCGCGTACAAAAATATTGTTTGATAAATGTAGTACGTACATAAAACCCAATTTGACGATTACCAAAAGTATAATGTCACTGTTTTATTAGAAAAGGCGCTGCCTGCTGCTGAAAAGTAGTGGTAAGTAAGTAAGCAAGTTTTTTTAGCTGTGAACAATCAGTATTAGAACAAGGTTTCATATTGGGAATAAAGGATTTAAAGAAACATTATACTTGTTTTCAAATATTTTTATTATAATAATTTCTTTAAAATCAGCATTTTATTTATTTCCGTAGCTTATTTTCCAACACTATATTTGATAGGTATTCCTCAATCAAAAGCCAAAGTACCTACTACCTATTTGTAATCATGTCCTATTTTTTCTCCAACTTCATTCATAAATCCATTCCCTTATATGGCAGCAAGTAAACCTCAATCACCTTCTAAATTTTCATTTCAAATCAAGTCATCCATCACCGATAGAATCTGATTAGTTTGTACTGTTTTGGTAGAGTACGATGCATTATTATTTCACTATATATGGACTGGATGCCTTCACTAGTTCAATATAATGATACATACAACCGTTTTAGTCGTGTGGTGCTCTAAGAATGGTTAGAGGAGGCAAGCCGAGATCGATGCTATTGTTTTTCTGTATTGGCAATAAAAATGTGCTAAGACCTATTATGGGACAATAAAGTTTTTTTTACCAAGCATATTACGTTGAACGTTAATTAAATAGGTAGATAGAGCTTTTTATATAATTACTAACCGTGCAACTCACATACACTTCGTTCAGGAAACAATCATTAAAAAAATCTTGTATACTGATTCTAGCATCACCTAACTGGTTCAAATTGTGAGTATCGGTCAAATAGGGATCTAATCAAATAACATGAAGTAATATACAATAGTAGAGGAAAGGAGGTTATGCCGTCCGATAGGCAGCATTATTCGGTTATTGTTTTAAAAGCCTCTTCCAAAATAAAGATAAAAATGATGATTTTTTGAAGTGAGTTCTCAGCGCCGGTTACTTGGCGTATTATTTGCCCCGAAAAATAATAGAATATCAACACCATAACCTATCCTGGAGACGTTGTTCATTATATAACTTCATTACTGCATCTAAAAATACGCGCAAACAACTGTTACACAATCTACAATAACGAAATAAAAGGTCTCAGACACGATCCAGACTAGAAAGTAGAATAAATTCAATAAACGTTCCTATTAACATCGCACAAAAAACCAAGGAAGCAATTCTATTACTTTTCAAACGCAACGGCATTCACAGTGTACGCAGCCAATCAGGAAGCAGTCACATGTCAATCACCAATTACAGTGCATTTTGTCCCGCGTCACTCGCCGCCGACCAATCGACGCGCTGAATTTAAATCATTGTTCGGAATTTGAAACACGGCGGTGCTGGCCATTTCAAGCATAATGCCGCAAAGAAATAAAACTGTAAATAATTGGTATGGCTTTATTTTCTTTATTTCAGGTCGCAAATCATTAGTACAAAAGTACTTAACTCTCGATCGGGCATGCTTAGAAAATAATGCTTATTTATGACAGGAATCATACAGAGTCAACATTTTTTTGAACATCATCATCCTTTTGAATGAAATTTTGATGCATTTATTATGCTGAGTGTACCCAAAGACGGAAAGTATAGAGGAATTTGAGTTGACTTCGTGCGATCTCGGTGGCTTAGCGGTTAGAGCATTCCCCCTGTAAGGGAAAGGTCGCGGGTTCGAGTCCCGTCCGAGGTCGATTCTCTTTTCTCTTTGTAACTCAATTTGGACATCATTCCTCCTGAATGCATCAGAGACTAAGGTGAACTTGGTGCTCAGGGTCCGCATTCCGGCTTTTCCTTCTTTACTTTGTACGATTTTGGGCGCCTAGTGTATGAGACCATTGACACGCATGTCACCCTCCACGACGTTAAGGTAGGTCTTTGTCGGCCTACTCCTTCTACCTTAACCCGGCAGAGGTGCTATTGCCAGGCAAGTGGTTATCCTGGCGGTTTCCGTAAGAAGCGAAGGCGATTCTCACACACACTAAAATTTACTTTATAAAACTTAGGTAATGGCTGCAAAAGGCTTAATTTCAAGTTCATTATGACTACGGAACTAAGTCTGTAATAGATTAGGTGAGAAGGTAATACTTGCAAAGTCTCACCAGTCCAGTGTGTGTATGTGTTCAAGTATATGCGTGTGTGTGTGGGTGGGTGTACCTATGTGTATTTGTGTAAGAGATGGTTCGTACAACCGAGTGCTAATGTAATGTAACATTAATAGTATTCAGTTTTAAACAAATCCACACAACTACTCCCATTAGGTTGATAGTGGAATGCCCAGTGGCTGATAAAACGTGCTGTTAATTCCGTTTACGCAATCCACACACATACAGCGGCTACTAATTAATTTCCTGTACAGTTTAAGAAAGCAAAGGCTCTAAAGGTGCGTACATAATGCTGATAATACTCGTACCCTTTAAGCCATAACAAAATACTATGAAAAAATAGTAACAGAAATGTTAGTAGAGAAATGATAATCCATACTAATATTATAAATGCGAAAGTAACTCTGTCTGTCTGTCTGTTACGCTTTCACGCCTAAACGACTGAACTGATTTTGATGAAATTTGGTATAGGGGTAGATTAGACCTTGAGAAAGGACATAGGCGATGCTTGGTCGCGATAACCGACATCCACGCGGGCGGAGCCGCGGGCAAAAGCTAGTAAGAGATAAATGGATCATATAAATTCTTCTTGTACTTCTGAGCAGCAATTTTGGTTGTATCTAAACTCTGTATGGGTTTGCTTTCTCACTACTACCTTCTACAATTTTATCTACCATTGCTTTTAGGGGAGAGACTGCCATCTAACCAAATCTGAAAAAAAAAGCCAACTCCACAGTCTCACCTATTGGTCAGCAGATGAACCGAGTTGCAAGTAAGGCTGTCTAAGGCCCATTTTCTACAAAGACACTCAGTCCTGAATGTCTATTTATTTGAGGACAGATTGTATGTACAGATTGATGGATTTGACAGATTGTCTATAAAATCTCTCCTCAGATAAATCGAGATTCAGAACTGACTTTCAAAAGGGGATTGGGTAATCTAGTATGGACAGTGGCGTTCTTAATTTTTTCAGCGGCCATAATTAATTTTGATACCACTTCATTGTACTGTGTTAAACACACGTACAAATGTCATTATTTTCATTGTAAGTAATATCGGAGCTGCGATATACAGGGTGGAACATTTCGACTTTACCTTGAAGGAAAGTACCCTCATACTAAAGATAGCGAATTTTACTTAAAGGAAACTTTACCTTATTTTTTAAAAGAAACAAAACTGCATTCAAAGTCTTTTGAAAATGCCACACCCGGTAGTAGAACCGACTAATATTTTACAAAACCTTCTTTTTCATGGACTTCCTTTTATTTAATTTACCAAGTTTGTTAGAGAGATTTGATCCCTATGATCGACCCTATCGATTGATGTAATAAAAATACAGGGTGTTATTTTTTCGAATTGTAGTCGGTTCGATTATAAGGCGTGGCAAACGATTTTTCAGCATTCCTTAAATGCAGTGCTGTTTCTTTTTTAAAAACACACTAAACTGTATTCAAAGTTTTCTGAAAATGCCACACACGGTAGTCGAACCGGGTACGAGTACCTACTCTTACTACCGGAGATAGTTAATTTCATTCAAAGGAAACACTCTCTTATTTAAAAAAGAATACAAAGCTGCATTTAAGGAATTTCGAAAGATCGCTTGCCACGCCCTGTAATCGAACCGACTAAAATTCTAAAAAATAACACCCTATATTTTTATTGCATCAATCGATAGGGTTGATCATAAGGATCTAATCTCTCTAACAAACTTGGTAAATTAAATGAAAGGAAATCCATGAAATAGAAGATTTAGAAAGATTTTATTCGGTTCGACTACTAGGTGTGGCATTATCAGAAAACTTTGAATACAGTTTAGTGTGTTTTTGAAAAAGAAACAGCCCTGCATTGAAGGAATGCTGAAAAATCATTTGCCACGCCTCATAATCGAACCGACTACAATTTGAAAAAATAACACCCTGTATTTTTATTGCATCAATCGATAGGGTCAATTATAAGGATCAAATCTCTTTAACAAACTTGGTAAATTAAATAAAAGGAAATCCATGAAATAGAAGATTTAGAAAGATTTTAGTCGGTTCGACTAACGGGTGTGGCATTTTCGGAAAACTTTGAATACAGTTTAGTATGTTTTTAAAAAAGAAATAGAACTGCATTTAAGGAATGCTGAAAAATCGTTTGCCCCGCCCTATAATCGAACAATTCGAAAAAATAACACCCTATATTTTTATTGCATCAATCGATAGGGTCGATCATAAGGATCAAATCTCTCTAACAAACTTGGTAAATTAAATAAAAGGAAATCCATGAAATAGAAGATTTAAGAAGATTTAGGAAGATTTTAGTCGGTTCGACTACCGGGTGTGGCATTTTCAGAAAACTTTGCATACAGTTTAGTATGTTTTTAAAAAAGAAACAGAACTGCATTTGAGGAATGCTGAAAACTTGTTTACCACGCCTTATAAGTAATCGAACCGACTACAATTCGAAAAAATAACACCCTGTATTTTTATTACATCAATCTATAGGGTCGATCATAAGGTTCAAATCTCTCTAACAAACTTGGTAAATTAAGTAAAAGGAAATCTATGAAATGGAAGGTTATAGGAAGATTTTAGTCGGTTCGACTACCGGGTGTGGCATTTTCAGAAAACTATGCAGTTTTGATTCTTTTTAAAAATAAGGGAATGTTTCTTTTCAGTGGAATTCGCTATCTTCAGTATTTAGAGTACTTCCATCTAAGGAAAGTTGTAAAATACCACCCTGTATAGCTAAGTCCCGATATAGTTTAGAGAAGTTTGTCCATAGTAACTTTTGATCACTTTATACTGTACTTTCATATTATACCAATTTCATTGATGGCCGCTCAATTCCGACACGACGCCAACATTACCCAACCCCCTTTAAATGTAAAGTGAACGGTAAAACGATCGTCTTTTTATACAAACATATGACAAGATATGACAGCAGAAGAAACTGGTAAAGTGTCTAAAAACAGAATCAGAGTACGAGCTGTGTTCTCTGCCTGTCAGGGAAAAAGGCGTAAGTATATGAATTACACCTATCATTATCTACACTAGATACAAGCGTAAGTAGTTATATTATACAAAAATTAACATCAACTGACAAACCGCGTTTTTAAACAGACACGCCACTTATTTTAACATATGCAGTCACCCGTCTCCGGCTAATACATTCAGTGTAAACCAATCTCACAGCCGCACCTGTATGTATTACTATTAATAGGAACAACATTGCCTACTTGCGATGCTAATTATGTATATCTAGGCTAAGTTTCCTTCGTAATCACTCTATAAGAATAAACTAGTTCGTTTTTTGTAAAGAAAATTTTCTATAACAATGTGTAAATAGCGTACAGTTAGAAAATAGAAGCAAGACAGTTGGTTTTTTATATTAAAATGATAATAATCGGAGTAGTTTTCGGGGTAAATAGGGTTCTTTCAAAGATTTCAGTGGGTTTTTGGTTCAATCCCATCTGCATGTCGATGCACTTGCCGATTGACAGATAAGGCTTACTTCTCGGCATTAAACGGCAGTTGCGTCCTTAAAAGTCAAAATTAACTAAAGGTATGGTCAAAATTAACTAAAGGTATGGTCAAAATTAACTAAAGGTATTCAAAGCGCAAACACTTTATTCATCCGGGATAGACATTTGGATGGAGAATTTGAGTGACTTTCATGTAAAATTTATAGCAGATAAGTTGTTGAACGTAGTAATTTACACCTCTTATATGCGTAATAGGTACTACTAATGATATCATTCACTAACAATAATAACCTAGGCTTTCAATCAATTATCAATAGAACTAAGTGTCTCGTAATCTAACGTGGTGAAAGAAAGCTTCTAACAGTTAGAATTAAAATCGTGAGTGAAATCACTATTAAAATTAATTATTGGTACTTCATTTCAAGTAACTGTTATAATACCTAATAGTTTACCTCACTAAAGGGCTTATAACAATAAAATAAATATCTATTATACACTTTCGATTGATTGAAATGGTTGAATACCGGTCCGGTACGCATCTACGTTATTCCTCAAACGTTGCGATCGGAAATAGTGCACGCAGTGAGTGAGGTACGAAAAGAACTTCATTTTACGCCTACTCAAGCTGTAGAATGATCTCCCTGCTGTGACTTTTACAAGCGACAACAATATGGGGTTCTGCAGGCCGTTAGAAAGTTCTAATAAGGTGGTCGGCAACGCGAGTGTGACGTCTCTGGTATTGCACACGTTCATAGGCCACGGTGACCACTTCCCATCAGATGGGCGCTCTGCTTGTCTGCTACCTAAATGGTATAAAAATACATTCCTGAGCATTTGCAACAGTTTAAAAAAATTGACTAAATCATAAATACTTCCTTTCATTTCTTATGATTTCTTTTCAATATACCTACTCCTATTGTTCCTGTAACCATATTATTATGCTATTGGGTATCAGTTCACCACTTTGTGTTTAGTATAGGTATTATGACCAGTTAATGTTCACGGCTGCAGACGCGTGTAACCGTGAACCTTTTACGGAAATACAAAGTAGTTCTGCCGTAATTGAGTGAAATGCATTCATACAATCGAATCTTATATCTTTCGTATTTATAATAGTAGTAAGATAAGGTACATATTATAGACAGGGTGAGAGTTTCTTCACGGAACTGAATCTTACAGAAGATCGGAGATTACAGAATTGTATTATATCAGTACCAAGATCTATAAATTCAACTGTCATTCCTTGTAAAGTTCATAACCTTCTAACCATCGTGCTGAACACCTCGTTAACTATCTTTCCCACTCCCACTCACGAATTCGACATAATAACAGTGCGACAAAAAACTGAAGCGAAATAGGGTTGAAAACCATGCGTGATCACATGTAATTGGCTCACTGATGGATGAGACGAGAGAGGCTCATTACCAGAAAACCAACTTATATTTACCGACAAATAAATCACTATTCACACTAAACTCCAAGGTACAAAACGCCAAGAAGATGTTTCTTAACTGTAAACTTAAGTTTGTAACAGTGAAGAAACAGTTGGTAATTATTGGCAGCCCTGTTGTAGGTATCTTTTTCAAACAGTTAATTTCGCTAACTAACTATTTAAGTGTTAGTTAAATGTATTTGTAGTTAGTTATGTGAATTAGAAAATATGTTTCTTACAGTTTTGTTGATTGACTGTACTGAATAATACATTGAAAACGGCGTGGGGTCCGAATTAAAGTATAAATAGTAGTCACGATTTACGGTGTGCGATCGGCGTGCGTCTGCGCATGCTGTTATGATATTGCATGGTGTTTTTTGATGTCAAACAAGATCCTCGATTCTGCTAAAGCAAAATCACTCTCTTACCACGGACATTGCAAGTCAGATATTAAATTTTAAACTTTATTGCTATAGCGGTAAAGTCCAAAATTAAATGAAAAGAGTTTCATTATACTTCTGCATTCGCTTTACAAAAAGTCATTTATTTTTAAACTTTAACGGCATTACTTTTAAGTCTATAATTATTGTACTTTGGTGGTTTTGCTTTAGCAGGTTCAAGACCCAGTTCATTTCTTTTTCCGAGTGCTAATTCCAGTTACAACGAAAGTTCGCAGCTGAAGCAGAGCCTAGGGTCCACTCTGCTGCTCCTCTTTTTATTGACCCTTACGGTATGGACTGCCATCACTGTACCTGAGAGAAAGAATTGCTAGTACTAAGAAAAGATGAGGACGCCGAAGTCTCACATCCGAGGGGGACTTCTATGGCCCTGGTCAACTGGGGTGCGCGAGGGATTATCAGAGGCTACCTCACTCCCGGCAACTGATGGCACGAGACGGCACGGTTTTGGTCGGTTCGAGTTCGACATAACCACCTCCGCTGGCTCCGGTTCCCAACCGGTATCCGAGGAGAAGTTCACACGCAAAAAAAGTACTAAGAAAAGACCAATTTTCCATGTGGTATTCTCAGATCTAATACAATATTAAATATCTTATGAGGTCGAATTGTAGTTGTCAAAGTGTTTACTTGTTAGCTGTCAATCACTCTGTCATTCACTGGAGAGTTTTCTTTCTTTATTGATGTGACGAGGAGTTGTTTTTCTTCAATTTATATTCTTACAAACTTGGTTCGGTTCAAATAAATATTCTAGGACATCCTACACAACGCTATTTAGTTCCATCCAGCAGCAGCAGGTCAAAAAAGGCCACTTTATTTGAATCGTATTAGGATATTATTTGGTCACGTGGCGTTATTTACACGAAATTTGAATCTCCGTAGTAAGTGAATTATCGTTATTAGTGGAATCGCTCAATGTGGCCTTTTTAGACCCGCAGGATTTGCATTGAGCGAAAGCCGACCCCGCGCCACCTGCGTAACAGTTGAATGCTCTACTGCTACGTCACAGAGGTTATATTATTCATACCATATTATACCAATAAAATGACACATGTAGCGTCTCTTCAGCTCTTACCAGCTTTCCTACTCACTACCATTTGAAATCCAAACCCCGACAGGAAAACCTGCGGTAGGACCTCGTTCGTTAGGTAAGGTGTAACCCCACTTAGATTGCCTCAAACCATAATATTATGTTAATAGCGTAATGGGGTCTTATCAGATCCTGTTAACATCTTCAGCGTAAGCCCATTGTATATATTTTTACTAAACTATGTAAACGTACACTCTAAACAGCAAACGCTAGTCTTCTATTATATTTGAATTTGAAGGAGGTAGGTCACGACGGTATTTCCGTACCAATCGAGCAGTCCGACTGGGGAAGTACCTTCGCCCTACAGAATACCTCGGGTATAATAACCTCATGTAAGTAGTATTTCCGGCGGTGAGTAGGGTAGCCAGCTCTGGAGAGGTTTTGTGCTGTCAGTGGGAAGACCAAAGGCTTGTCCTACTTATCTTCTTCTTCGCTGGCAACACAGAATCTCTCTATACTTAAAGAGTCGACAGCATAAAATTAAATGTGACTCCCCTGGTTGCATTCGTCCATAGACCACGGTAACCACTATCCATCAGGTGGGCCGTGTGCTAGTCTGTGACCTAAGTGGTATAAAAAGCCTGAATCTAAACCTAACCTAGGCTAGTCTAACGTCTCCAATTCAACAGACTGCCTTATTACTTATTGTCAATAGCAAGACGCTAATAATTCTCATTCGCTGTGAACCAGGCCACGCCACATCCTCTAATTAAGTTAATTCAATTAAGCTCTTGGAGTGTTGCGTGCTTTCATAAGTCATAAATAACTTATAATGCATTAGAATTGATTTGAATGGCCAATATATTCGGTAAAGCATTAAACTGCCTATAAATATGATAAGTATTGTGATAGAAGTGAAGTTCTGACGTATAGCTGATGACTTTTGAACCTCGCTGTGTCGTTTGTGATGAGAGGAGCGAGTAGCGGGTTAAAAATATATCTAATTAATTTACTTTACCAGTAGTTTAGATTTTGCATTATGCGATTAGTGATATTTAGCATTATTATTACGTCATGTCATTAAAATCTCCGAAGCGTAAAGCGTAAATGCAAATATTTATTTATTTATTTATTTAATTAATACATTTTTCTATTAAATTATATTATGCAGTCCAGTGCAGGACATAGGCTTCTCCTAATGTGCTACATAGCACCTTATCCTACGTGGATTGTAATAGACTAATTGATTGGTTGAAATGATTATGAAGATTTTTACATAAAGGCACTTCAGCGGTAACATTTAACTTAATCCTTGTGCCTGTTTCGTGCGGATTGCTGGCTTAGTCACCATGGAACGACGTATGAATCATCCAACAAGTACTGTACATAATAAAAAGAATCTGTACCCATACCATAAAACTATACGTAAAAAAACGATTGTGGTGAAGGGACTAAACACATCTAATAGGAGAATACAACTGACTTTCACTCTCTCACATTAATCGTATCTTTGTCCGACTTTAATCTTATCTTTGAGTAGCTATATTTTATTATTTTATGTAATGAGAGTATTTATGAACTTGTAGTAAGCACGGGAAATCCGATGCATCCTTATTTATAGTCATGTATACCGATGTTGTCAGTTACAGTGGGAAAGTACCTAATAGATAACTTTACATCACAACTATCTTATAAAAATTATACATGTGGATTTTATTTATGGTTGAAATTTGGCACACAGACATTGAATATAACCCAAGCAGACTACTTCATTAATTAGGTTACTGCTGCTAAGTACTTGTAGGTATAACTGGGTACTACAACAATCTAACAGCTGTCACTGGGACCCCAATATAGCAACCGGGGCTGCTATATTACCCCGCTAGCACAGTGACCAGGGCACGTAGCCACAATTAAAATACTGCTAGATCACACGCTGTATGTGACTTGATAAAGTACATAACTAATTATTTAGTCTTGTAGTAAATAAGTATAATATAAACTAGCTAGCTATAAATAGGTGATAGTATCGCGTACTTTAGGCCTACTACAGTATAGATAGATCATCATCCTAAACCTCGATTACAAGCTTCCACTTTGGAACTAGAAGTACACTTTTCTGCTCCTTCATTTCACACGGTTTTCAGCATCTCGAATAGAAATGGCATTGAAACGCATGCCATCTTTTATGTCATGCCTGATTTCTTAGGACTATCACACTTCAATCAATCAATTAACCTATTGCAGTCCACTGCTGGACATATACCCAATATGCGCCAGGTTTGCCGATCCTCCGCCTTCCGCATCCAGCCTATCCCAGCCACCTTTCGCAGGTCGTCAGTCCACCTAGTTAGGGGATCAGTACTTCGGCAGATGTGGCCAGCCTACCATCTATCTATCTATCTACCAAGGATCGGAGCTGTTGTCATGATACGTAATAGTATCATTGAAAGAGACTTTTCTACATGTTAACCTACGATATCATCGAAGGTGCTAACAGTGATCTATCTTCTTCATTCTAATGGTAATCCCATTCGCATCTGAAGCTTTTCACATCGGAGTTTGGCTCCGCTTTACCAGTGACTGTTATCAGTGACCCTATCGTGATTTAAACGAGTCTTGATCGCAATCCAGAAGGAGATAGATGGAGATCCCTCTCCCTCGGAATTGCGGCCGCACTGCGCGGTATTTATAGCAAGCTCTATAGCTTATAGCTATATCAGCCCCCCTAGACAAGTGGCAATTCGTTGCTCGGCGTATGATGGAATAGTATGACAAATGTATAGGATTTGACGTTTTTGACATTCGTTGACGCCTGTCATATACGTCAAATCCCATACATTTGGCATTCTATTCCATCATACGCCGAGCTACGAATTGCCACTTGTCTAGAGGGGCTGAACTGTATTATTCCTTTGCAATCAACTATCTATCGCCTCAACCATGTGTTAACAACATAACATCGACATTAAAACGCCCATAGAGTTATGGCTAACGGAGGTCGCGCCGTGAACTAAACATGGCTGATATATGAGGCTTCTGATTTCATTATCGACATGGGAATATTGATTCTTTACCAAAATTTATTATTGCCGACTTTGAGTTAGAGAATAATTCTTAGAACGTGAGATTTCGTGTTCAGGGCGAGTGATTATGTACAAAACAACAGTTAATTTATCGTGTGATAGTTTGAATTGAATTTGAGACGAATTTTTGGTGTTATACGCTATCGTTTACTACTCGTAAGATGTTAGAACAGATATGGTTTGGTATGTATGTGTGGGGTATATGGGGTGGTATGGTAACAGATATGATGTTTTAAAACTTATCGAAATGAAACATGTGACAGATACATTTCATTCTTTTGTACAGTATTCTGGGGATACAATAGTAGTTGTAAGTATTATTTTTTGATCCTATGACTACTACTTCTAGATCGTAGACTGAATGCGAAAGACGAAAGACAGGGTGATGTGGCACAGATTGGGGCTATACCTGGCTGTAGACTATTCCTAAAAAATCGAAAACTGGCACCTATCAAAATCATTTGAGGTAATATTTCAACAAAACAGGTCAGATCCAGATAAAAGGATATAAAAGAAAACTTTTCATTCTATGTAAGTAACGCCAAACATTACTCGCATTACACACACACACACACATACACACACACATACACACACACACACACACACACACACACACACACACACACACACACACACACACACACACACACACACACACACACACACACACACACACACACACACACATGAAATATACCAACATACCTACAAAACTACTTCCCATTACTATCCGCACGCTAAATGCACATCTAAACATCGTCCCATTGTATCACAAATGCCGTCTACCCCCCAACCACGAACAATCCAAGGACATTATTCACTACAGGCAATCTGTCAACGGCTTAATGGCACCGAAACAATTTCCCAACAAAAAAAGAGGAAGCACACGTCCCTATACGCCACTTCCGCTTGCTTGCGACAACAAAAAATGTAACAAAACCATGTTCCAAAAGAAAATCTTGAGACGACTTTTAGCACTTCTACCCTACATTTTTTTTGTAAAGAAATTTGAACTTTATTTTGCCACGGTAAGGTTGAAATTTATCTGTGTTTGTTTAGGTGTTTAGGGTAAGTACCCTCATAAAGGAAACCATTATTTTCGAGGGGTTATACTGAAGGCATTTGTATCGCGAATTTGAAGAAGTTCGACAGTTTGTTTTCGAGTGCATTTTGTCATTAATCAATGTTTTGTTCCCGTTCCGTGGGAGTTCGGTACTTTTATATTTTGTGTTTTACCTGTTTCCCTACCGGGAGTTTCGTTTGACAGTTTTTCTTTGTAATTGATTGTTTCTGTAATTCTTTACTTATTTGTTGTTTTTATTTTATGAAAGGATTTATTGGTGCCTTATTCGCTGTTGCTAATGTGTGTCAGCTTATTTCTGTAGGTTATTATTATTTAGTTTGATATTGCCTATCAGTAGCAAGGGTTCATATCTGTAACCTGATTCCGGCCGGCGTTCCAATAGGTCTCATGGTGCATGATTGTAGGTTAGTATTTTTCCACCGGCTTCTCTTTTGAAATTTATCACCTTTAAGACTCTTCAAGGAGACTCTTGGAGTCTACATCCCCAGTTCTTGATGAAGGTGATGATGATGATGACCTACAAAACATTTTTTAAAGAACATTAGGAACTGAAATCAGTATGTAGTATTACCCTAAGTTTACCCAATACCCTGTTGACGTGAACCCATTTAAACAATGTTCGAAGTAAGTTCATGTTGGTAGTGAAATGGTCAAGACTCGAATCTGTCACCTGATTATAAGACCACTAAACCACTTGTGCTTATTAAAAGTTTGATAATGTATTATATTCTACTTACTCCAAGACTTTGACACTATCTTACACTACCCATCCCACAAAACAGTCACCGAGTCGCACTTATTATGTCCCCAAGCTGAACATACTTAAGATATTAAAAGTCCGAGGCATAACAAGACCTATCCGTAGTTATTACAAGCACCGTGGACACGGCAGGCTGCTTTGAGCTCAAATCCGACGGTTGGTATTGAGAGATTTTCTATATCCGCCCGCTTTCCTTTATGCTACGTGCAATTTTATCCGGAGCTGCCGTTATGAACTCGCTATGGATAGCTTAGTATGGATATGACAATAATTATTGTGTTAAGAATATACACTATGAATCAATCAATCAATCAACAAATATTTCAGTCCACTGCTGGACATAGGCCTCTCCCAATATGCGCCACGTTTACCGATCGTCCGCCTTCCGCATCTAGTCTGTCCCGGTCCCTTCACCGGTCGCCAGTCCACCTGGCTAGGGGTGTCCCCACACTATGAAGCGGTGTGGTAATTGGTTGTGCTGGTCAGATGGTTTTCGTTTCACGGAAAATATCGATGTTCAGTCACATCATACTTAGACTGGGAAGCTGACCCCAACCAAGTAGGGTAAAAGCTTAGAGAATGATGAGTGGTGTGGGCTTCATTAGGATCTTCGGAGTCCAAGAAAACTTCACCTGCAAGCCAGTACACTTGTTGATTGACGAAGGGGGTTCCAGCGTAGGAAGGAGGGTTGGGGTAGTAGTAAAAGACGATAGTTGCTCCTATAAAAGTCAATTGAAATTGTAGGAGGTGGAGTAAGAAATTCTGTGATCGTGGTTTTAGGTGCAACTCGACTGCCTCTGTGGCGTAGCGGTAGTGAACGCGGCCGCTACGCAGGAGGCGCGGGTTCGATCCCCGCTCAGTGCAAATATTTGTGTGCATAAATATGAATATTTGCAGTGGTCTGGGTGTTTCTATGTATAATATGTATGTATTTACGAAAAAAAAAATGTATCTAAGTATGTTTATCCGCATTCTGGAACCCATAACACAAGCTAGTTAAGCTATGATTACTTTGGGTCTAGATAGCGTTGTATAGAATGTCCTACTGCAATACAACTGCCTTTGAGGGATTAAATTAAATTAATATAGTTTTTTTGTCACCACAAACTAATAACTGAGAAATATGACATAAAATGATTACTGTATGCAACATTTGGATGTGGCTCGTTTGTGCCTGTGGTAGGTAATAAAACCTGAATTACAGGTCACCAGGTATTCACGAACTGATACAATGCAAAACCTAAATACAGACACAGACACTTATTACTACAGAAACAGAAAATTTGGGGGTTTGGGTTGATGAATAATGTTGCTATTTAATCACATCGCAGTCTCGAAGATACCGTTAAGTTTAAGTAAGTGGAGCCGTGGGCTACTAGTATTTAACTAGACGTATTTTTTTACAACTAGAAGCAAATTACTGAAAAAGTCACGGTCTAGAAGTATGTAATTCTCATTCGAAATTGTTTCCGCCATATGAGCTATGCGCATCCACACTACTCTATCGTCTGATCGGACATCATTTTCTTGGTTCCTTTAAGAAAATGCAGCTGACTGGGAGTCTCTATAACTTCGTCTATTAGTATACCTACGCTTATATTTATTAATATCCGAAGTAGGTAGTTATTTAGATACTCTTTGATAGTTAGACAGGCCTTTGAGTCAATCTCTGAGAGGAATACAAGGTGTACTAATCAGTTGATGGCAAAACTTTTCGAAATTAAAATATTATAATAATACTTTTCATCTGAAAAAGTATCTGGGATATACGGAATCTTAGATTTCTAAGTATAGACAAAAGGTCACCAGGGGTAAGGTGGAAATGAATTTTGAACGGGATGCCGAAACTGGGTATACCTTCCACTAAATATCTTGGACCCAAGTCGCAATACAAACAAGGACATGGCGCGCGCGTATTGTATTGATATAATCTATGTCAGGTGCCGCCGTAGCACGTGCTATTCTCAAAAGACAACCAAAAAACGTGTACCGCGCAAGAGCATATTTTTGGTCCAAGATATTTGGCGACAAACAGAGTATTTTAAAACGACTTGATATAGTGCGCCTTTTTGTAATATTACCCGTATAAGTCAGTAGTCAGGTTGAGGTCTTAAATTGATATCAATTTTATTGGCAGCCAGTCTAGTAATATGCATGCATAGAAGATAATGGATAGACCGAGTGCTATAGCGCATATTGGGAGAAGCCTGTTAGACACACAGGACGTGATGTCATGAAATACAGTAATAAACCAGTTAGATATTTATCCACTCATAAAAAACATTGTAGTGCCTATGCACTACAATGTGTTTGTTCCACCAAAATCTAAGGGGATCAAGTCCACCTCACCTGCAAGTGGTGCATCTGCTGAATAACAGACAAGGCCCGGATAGCGGCAATAGGCTCGCCCCTTATTACGTGGGTCTAACAAGTTACTGGCTAAAAGATGGCGTCTTTCGTGCTTCGAGGGTTCCATATAATGTATAAAAAATTCAAAGTTCCAACAAACTCCTAGGCGATCACGTAGATTTTTATCTTCATGAAAATAATATTACTTATACCGATAGGTACGTTCTGCCTCCACAACAAAGAATAAACCGAAAAAAATATATACATCAAGAATATTTCTTTTTAAACATATTCTTTAAGTGATATCTGAATAAAAATCTAACAAGCTGGATCACGTTGAGCGCCCGGAGACCAATAAATCGAAAACTGAACACCGGGAGCGAGAGACATCCAATTTAACATGACACCTACACTACCCTCCAAGCGAATATATTTCGTTGAGAATGTTATTAGGCAGTTCATTTAATTACATCGGTTTCGTAAATGGATGAGGATGTCTCAAGATATGACTAATAAATTATTCTTGATCGTTTTTTTGACTGTGTGTCGTGGAGAAGTAAAAGCTGGAAGGTGGACTGCAGATTTCAAGATGAAGCCTCGGATGCAGCCGGGACTAACGCGACGATGATTGGTTTTTGACATACTATCATTTTTTTATACTACTTAGGTCGCAGGCAAGTACACAGCCCACCTGGTGGAAAGTGGACGAGTGCAACATCAGAGGAGTCACACTCGTAATTCCGACCTTTAAAGAACAGTGCTGTCAGCGAATCAGAAGTCAGAAGACAAGCAGGACCAGCCTTTGTTCTGCCCACTGACAGCACAAAACCTCACCTATTTTGTAAGAACATCCAATGTTGTCATTATGAAATGATTATATTATGTATTCTAGACGCTCAGGACATTTTGGTGGTGCTCAATTGCTAAAACATCTATCTGCATTCAGCTAACCTCACCTGCCAGATGGTGAATTTGCTGACTGCTAATTCTTAAGATTCAAAAGGGGTCAAACGAAAATGGCTGCTGTAAAAGTCAAGCCAAGTCAAATCAAGAGGGAAAATAGAGGAGACCTCTGATTCCAAAATACAAGTTTGAATCCAACTGTGACTTTTGATATTCCTTTTATGATTGATAGGTAAAGATGACTGAGGAAATGTATAAAACTTTAAGCGTCTATAAAATCATTATAATATAGCCTCTACAACAGACTATTGTTCTGCAATTATTAATAAATCAAATTGATTTATAAACTTAAACAACACAAATACCTATTATAATAACGAAAACAATATCAATCTTCATAAGTTTCCGAACGTTTGAGGATCTGTCACTAACTACCACTAAACATCGTATCTACAGCTATCTAGCATATCATCGAGAAAAAGTATTTGGTTACTAACAAGAACTACCGAGCGATGGTAATCTGTGAAATCTATGTGCTTGCTTGCTTGCTTGCTGTATGGTTTGTGTGGACAACGATGTAATGTGAGATGGTTTGTGCTTTATTGTGAGGATATAGGGTTGAGTGTATGCGCGAGCTTGTTGGCTGACATGTTCGACAACACAGCTGTAGCAAGTTGCCGATATTAAACTAAAGATTTAATATGCTTTAGCTATTCAATGTTATACTTCTTTTATAAACACATTACATATAATCACGCCTTTATCCTCAGAGGGTTAGGCAGAGGTAAATTAACTCCTACATATCACTAATCATTGTATTAGGTCCCACCTAATAGGGGGAGAGCCATTGCCGTATTCCAAGCACTATTGTTGACTCAAGCCATGCATCTGAAGCTGAATCTCGACTGTACAGTATATATAGGTATTATAGGTATATCTGTTTGATGTTAAACAGCTCTATCCCTTAGCTGCCTTATACGAAACCACTTGGGAGGACATGGAGTGGCCCAAATTCTACTCTGCCGGGAACCACGCGTCATTATTAATAATTTGCCACAAATAACATAAAAGAAGAAGAAAAAAACATCCGAATTGAGAACCTCCTTGTTTAGAAGTCGGTTAGTAAAATATGCGTTCACCAAAGTTAGATTAATTAACGTTTATGAACAAGGTTGTAAATTTTGTAAGTTTTTCTAAAATAATGACCTATTAGATGAAGTTAGATATTAGATAGACTAACACGGACATTATAAAATGCTATAAAAGGTGTTATATTCGAATCAACTAAAACAAATAGGTATACAAAACCTATGAGAAATTTATTAGCATAACCAAATTTAAATGTAAAACTCTATTTACATAATAATTAGTCTAGTGTTAGTATAAGTGCTAGTATATTTAAAATCATTTGTTTCCATTTTTTTACTATTTGATTAAAATATGACAATAAACAACAGACGAAACGTAATAGTGCAGGACTCAGAACCAAGCGATTCGGCGACTCCTTCTTCTGCCGCACTATTAAGACTTGGAATTCCTTACCAGCTCACGTGTTTCCCTCCTCCTATAGTCCCGGGTCCTTTAAGCGGGGCGTGAAAAAGCATCTGATGAGGCCGTCAAGCTGAGTGCCACCATTGTAACATGGTACATGTCTGTAATGGTGACCCTCTTTTCAGAGAGCCTTCAGCTTACCATCAGGCGAGGCAAAGTCAAATTGACGTGTCCCATATATAAAAAAAAAATAGGTATATTAATACGATAATACTATAAATATTTCATATTTTAGTGGAGTAAAATGGGACCTATTTCTTCCTGTGGGTGTCGTAGAGATAATAACCCATGACATGGTATCCGCTAGACGACGGCAATAGGCTTGCTAGATTTACAGGCATGAGTATATGTAAATATAATAATATATGTATTTCAATTCTATTTAGCCATTTAACAGCAAAATATTCGTCTCGACAGATTCGACAATGCTCTTTAATATACCGAAGCTGCGCAAAATAATCGCCCGTATATTTCACCCCTAGAACAACACGTAACTCGTTCGGAAACACCAATAAATCGACAGTTACTCCATATTAATTAGTTCGCGTGATACACTCGCTACTGTACGCCCGCTGAGATTTACACTACACAGCTCACATTTAAATATATTTATGAAAAATGTATGCATTCACGTTGTAGATGGGGTCGCGTGTGTACATTCTCGTTTTGTTCTCATAACTGGCCACTCATAAATTGTTGATTTGTCTCTAGTGGAGGCTTTTTGTTATTTGTTTTATGAGGCAATTTGTTGAATACGCATGGTCTTTTTATTGGTCATTATTTTATAAAAACTATGTACACTGACAGATGTCAGATTTGACATTTGAAAAGAATGAATTATTGAGTTACAAAAGAAGAGAATAAGATTATAGAAATTCCAAATTTGAACTTAAATTTTATCATTGTCTTTGATTAAACTTTGGTCCAAAGAATGAGCGTGAAACATAGAGTCTTTTGGTCCAGGCGTTGAGACTAGGTTACACTAGCGGTTGTCACGTGCTGTTTGTGTGCACGAGGCAGTTCAAAATGAATATGTATATTCCCGCTTCAGCAACAAAAGGTATATCAGGGAATTATCCGTGTGGTGATGGAGAAAGAATATAAGTATCACCACCCCATCTCTTCTGAAGGATGTCGTAAGAGGCGGAAAAATGGAACTAACGGAAAAATACGCCGACGATATCACTGCGAGAGAAGGAAAACTCAAAATAAAACCTACCAACTATTGTTGGCTCGAGCCATGCATCTGGGGCCGATACTGGACTGTATATATCTGTCTGATGAATTCGTTAGTCGCCTTGTACGACACCGCATGGGAGGCGATAGGATGGTCCAAATTCTACTCTGCTGGGAACCACGCTACAAAAACTGGTGCAATAAATTGGCCGTTACTTAATTAATAGTACATCTAATAGGTTAGCCAGTGTAACTACATGAGTTACAATTAAATATTCATTTTAACATCGTATTTGCGTACATGCAAGTCATGCAAGAATTAAGTTGACGGTCGCGTGTTTCCAAGCCGCCTCTCTCTAATGCTACGTTTACATACTCGCGGCAGAGCGAGGGAAGTGGCGAGAGAAGTGGGCAGAGACGTGGTGTGAATGGTATATTCGTCATGCTGCGAGTACTACCGCGTATGTTGCGCAAATACTAGCGCGATGAACTATACGAGACCGCTAGATGGCGCTAAGCTAAATAAAACACGACTTTCGTTATTGCTCCTCGAATATTTACTTTTAAAAATATTCATATCGATCTACGGAAAGTGTATAGTAGTTGAAAGTGATAGTTTTTATTAATAATCTATTTAATTAATTCGCTATGCTGTAAAAGCTTATTGCGTACACTGCTACAGCGTTGTCCTCCATACGTTTACGTCCGTCTCCGTTGCAGGGCGAATACTGTAATGCGGACCAACGCGGCAACGCGATGATGGGAGTGTGTGAATGCTAGATCGCGCGAATATTTCTGGCAACACGATGAGCAATGCGAGCGGCAGTATGTAAACGCGGGGTAAAACAGACGACGATTGAGACTGCCGTGTTCAGGAAACTTAATATACTTTACAATTCATGAATGCGGTACGTGTATTCCTTTCAAGATAACATTAAAATGAGTACAGAATACAGATGTGTTTTGAAACGAACGATATAGTTTTGTTATTGGTTTGTAACTTTAGTCATAACGAATAGTATAACGAATAAGTTTCGTCCTTACAGTGTGGGACGGAGGTATTAATGGGATCACAATTTGTGGATTTCCCAACCGTTGCCTGTATTAGTAAATAGAAAGAATATCTTGAAACCATTATCGTCACCTGCACGGTCCTATTGTGAATTTGGAACCAGCCCAGGATTCATTTAACGAATTTGATCTAAAATACGTTTAGACGTGATCATGGTATAGGTACATACATACCTTTGATTTGCCTGACGTTTCGACCAGGTTACACCGGCCGTGGTCACAGGCTGAACACCTGACAGTCAGCCTGTGACCACGGCCGGTGTAACCTGGTCGAAACGTCAGGCAAATCAAAGGTATGTATGTACCTATACCATGATCGCGTTAATTCCCGTTAACATTATTGTATATCATGGAACGCGAGAGTTTAAAAGTTAGTTTACGTTTAGACGTAATTTTATTTATCTTATATTATTCCTTCTTCTTCTTTATCTATGTGCCAATCCCGGTTGCATTCAAAACTTCCAATTAGGAGCCTGAAACTCTTACTTAATTTGGTTTGGTTGACTTTTAGGGGAGTGACAGCCATCTGACCCTCCAACTCTGAAAGCAAAATCTGCGTCAGAGCCTCGCCCATCAATAAGCAGGCATTATTTTGCTGGTGTAGCGGTTTGCAGGTAAGGCTGACTCGGGTCCCAAAGATCTTGGAGCGGAACCTATAATAGTCCACTGTTTTTTTTTTCGAACCACCTCTACAGCCGAAGTCTGTAAGCGCTAGTTAATACATAAGCACTGGTTATAAATAACTGCGGCTTGTGTTTATGTTAATTAGAGTGGTCGATGTTACAGTAGCGACGAGAAACGGTGGCAGATACCATACGATTAAGTTAAGTCTAACTAATAGTTTACCGGACTTGACAAATTGCTTGTTAACTTGAGTGAACACAGTGTAAAAATCGTAATTCCATTTTATTTTATTTTGGAGAGCGGCTCGGAGGCTTCGGCGTCCCCCCCCCCTCCCCCCTCCCCTCGGGATTTTCATTTACCAAAATGAGATTAATTAACGTTTTTTATGAAAAAGGTTGTAAATAAGCGTTTCTAAAATAACCTTTTAAATAGAGTTAGATATTAGATAGACTAACTCGGACATACTTATATTATAAAACGCTTGAATAAATTATTTCTTTCTTCTTTCTTTCTTTCTATAAAATGTCATATTCGAATCACTCAAAACAGATTAACATATAAAACTATGAAATATTTATTAGCTTAACCGAATTTAAACGAAAAACTCGACAGAATTTTATTAATCTAGTGTTAGGATTTCCGGGATTCGATGGGGGACACCGTGCTTCCCACACTCCAGGGGTCCACTACAGTTTTTAGTAGATATCCCAAGGCCAGCTGCGGTGCGAGGGAAATCCTTTATTAGGTACCTAACCGTACACTTAAATCCCGGTAATTGAAATTAACGCCTGGCAATAGCGTGCGGTTTTAATCGGGCCGAGTCCGACATAATAGTAGCAATTCCATGTTATATTAACTACTAGCGTGGACTTCGGTTATCGCGACCAAATATAGCCTATATCCTTTCCCAAGGTTTAATCTAGCTTTATACCAAATTTAATTAAAATCGGATCAGTGGTTTAGGCGTGACAGCGTAACAGACAGATAGACATACTGACAGACAGATAGAGAGACAGAGTTACTTTCGCATTTATATGGCTGACTGAACTTAGTGCACTAGGTATAGACCTAGTCATTTAGTAATTTAGCCTGACGACATAAAAACCTATGAAAGTGTAGATAGCTACACTTTCATAGGTTTTTATGTCGTCAGGCTAAATACTTATAATGATATTGATTTTAGATAAGGAATATGAAAATATATACAAATATGATAATTTATCTACTAATCTCGTTTCCCTTTTGATTTACGACGCTGAAAGTAATGTTTTATATTCATGTTTTATGGCCATAAATCGAGATATGTTCCTACCCCGCATAGAATTACATGATTTTTGCACATTAATTAGCAAGTTTGCATATTGATCATATGAAAACCAGTATGAAATTAAAATAAAGTACTATAAATGGCTATAAAATGAGAGGTATACTATAAATATTAAAAATTCGCTAAAATTCACAATCGAATGATATTCTTATGACTGTTATGAGATTTGTAATTATGAGAACTGTTTGTTTATCAAATTTTTAGTATTTCCAGTTTCTACAAAATTTGTGAAGCATTAGATATAGGTATTCACACACTTATGTTGATTTGTTACATATTAAAATCTCAAAATTCATAATACCGATGTTTATAAGACGGATAGACGAAAGACCGTATATAAATTTTCTGCCATTTAGACCTTTGTTCCTCGAGTTGATTGTTGACTGAAAAAACTAGGAACATCTCATGTCCACAGGTTAGTTACACCAGGTCCGGCTTTTGTTAAATTTAATAGGAAATTTTGTTAAAATTATGCTGCTTTTAATGCTTTATTAAAGGTTTTGTATGATTGGAAAATAAACAAGCTATTCGGTAGTACAAGAGTCTTTAATGTAAAGAAGAATATCTATTTTTTATTTTATTTATTATACACTTTATTGTACACCAAATATGTAAAAGATACATTAATATGAACTAAAACCAGAGAGAGAGAGAGAGAGAGAGAGAGAGAGAGAGAAACATACTATTATATGTTTGTAAAGTGGTCGTATCTGTAGATTATATAATATGTGTTTAAAAAAAATACTTGAGGTATGTTATGTTAATGATACTGATTACGAAATTATTATTTTCGGATTTTGATGTGTTTTTTTTTAAGAAAGGCCTTGGTCAGACTTAAAGTCCTACGTTTGTTTGATCGCAATTGGTTGAGTAGAACCGGATATATGAGCAAAGATCGCGTTAACCGAGATGCACGATGCAATATATTCACATATTTAAATCCCCGATGGTAGCTAGCGGTGTATTAACCCCGACATTTTACAACTATGATTTTTGGTTCCATGTTCCACAGGCAGTTTCTCATGGGCTGTATGTTGACTGTCGGATGGAGAACAGCCTTTATCCTTAGTTGCCTTCTACGACACCCACGGAAACAGAAAAAGTGGCCCTATTCTAGTCCACACGTCCTCATATAGGGACCTGTAATAGCTTACCATCACCCATCATCAATTCAATTCTTTTTGACGTCAAATTCTCCTTAAAGCTAAGTTTACCATCGCTTCCTAGGCGCTAATGGAGAAGAAACGGCGCAACAAACTCCACTGCACTCAATTATCATCATAGTTATCTATCTTCGTTAGTAGTATAACAGACATTGCTCAGGACATATATATGTTAGACCTAAAATGTGCTCTATACCTACGTGCAGTATACGTTTTTTTGGTTGTTTTTGAGGAACGCACGGGGTGCTGCGTCAGTGGATGAGCTCAAATTCACCAATCATAGATTATTACAAAATAGTCCGCGCTCGCTAGGGTCGAAGTTATGTGTGTATTTATCGCAGGTTTATAAGTGCCCGGTTAATGGCAATAGGCTCGTCACCTATTACATTGGGGCCTAAACATAAACGGCGAAATGTGGGTGCTAGCACCTCTGCCATTCCCTTCGGGGATATAGGCGTGAGTTTATGCTATGCTCGCCAGGGTCTCGTTTGTCTCGTAATTTAGGCCCAAGATACATGTCCCGAGCTATACACAAATGATGTTCAGAAACGACCGCATTATAGATTTTAATCTCCGCTTAACATATAATTAATCAAAGTTTATTTCCACGTTGCGTTCACCATGTGAACACTGCACACTGGGACTAAATCTTCTTCGACCTGTACAAAGACTAATGTTCACGCCGGGGCCTGCCCGTCATAGTGGTTTATTTGTATTCGCTAATGTATACAATCTCTAATTACACGCAACGCCTTCCAACTGTTCAGGGCTGTCAAAAGATCTGATATCTGTAAGTTGTAATATTATCACCGGTAATAAAATATCGAAGAGATTTTTCCGATTAAATGCTATAAGTAGCTAAGTATCTGTGACGATGGGTCATGTAACACGACTCTATATGGCTTCCCTTTGGAATATGTGATCAGTAGGAAATGTAATAATTGGCTATAATAGTCTCTTAAACGAAATATGGCAGTTTGATGATGATTGTATGGTATGGTTTTTTTTCTAAAATATTAAACTCCACCTGCCGCTTGTATGCGTAGGTGTTTCCCTGATCGGGGAGAGATAGCGTCTTAAGGTCTCTGCATACGTAACGGGTTTTTTCACGGACGGGACGGGACGTGAAGCAGAATGTATGCGGCCCATCCCGTCCCGTCCCGTCCGTGGCCCCGTGACATATGCATTGCCGCATACATTTTGTATGAAACGATATTTCCAAAACTTCACGTCCCCGTCCCGTCCGTGAAAAAACCCGTTACGTATGCAGCTCTTACCCTTAGGTCTTTCGTGGAGTTTCATTTTCTGTTCTCCGGATGCTTGTGAATTCTTTACTATGAGATACTTAGTAGCATTTGCTGGCCGCCTGGCATTTATAGATGCAGAAGTACAAATATTTTATATTATTTTAAAAATAAGAGCTTACTTTCACGGAAATTTTTGATTGAAATTTAAAATATTATTCGTACAGTATAGCGACCTAAGTGGTGTAAAAAAGTACGAAAAGTCTGACAGATTTCGGTTGACTGTCAAACAGGATTCGAGTCTTCACCGCAAAACGTCGGACATTTCGGTTGATAGATTCACGTGCAAAGTATGCTTACGTTGTTGAAGCTCGATATAGGTTTGATCACTAAAACTTTTCTTATTCAACGGCAATCTTGCACTGGTTTATAAAGTAATTAGTTATTTTGTTTAATTCTTCTTCAGTTTCTTACAAACAAAACAAGTAATTGAAACAATCTCAGTCTTGTCAACCGTTTCTATAAAACTCTTAAGTAATTAAAAACCACAACACTAATACGGATATCCGTACATAAACTACATTAATTATCAACCAATATCTTTACTATTAAGAATTAAAATTACTATCGGAGGAAGCACAATCGGATATAGAGCTGTTAATTTTCCCATTATCTAATTTTCCCACACTGGGAACATGCGTGTCTGTAACATGTTAAAAGCTGATTGGGAACGCGAAAGATAAGTAAGGCATAGGTTATGTTAATAAACCGACACCGTTAAGAAGGACTAATGGCTTTTCTGTGAGTGTGTGGATAACACTCTTCGTGATTTGCTAGTATAATATCTATGATAAGAGTTAATTTTGTATAATATCTAGCATTTGATTTAGCCCATTGAGAAAGGAGTGATACTTTCATTTGCTTCGATTTTCCTACTTCCTAAATATTACATCCTACTTTCCTGTACTGTAGAAATGTGAGAGAAGAAACTTTCAGAGATAATAAGAAAAATACATTGAATATTTAAATATTTTATATACTTTAACGTGTATATAGGTACCTCTCCTTTCATGAAAAGATAGGCGTCTCATTGTTTTTGGGTTCAACCTAACCGGGTACGTTTTTAGACTTCGTGCTATTACTGAAAATCTGTTAGGAACTAGGACTAAAACCCGAATTTAGAACCTTACGCCCAAAAGTCACACTTACTACTGCTGCAACATCGAGGCAGTTTCATATCATGATTAATATCAATATAAATGGCGAAAAATAACCAAATTTAAACGTATCAACCCTGGAACCCTTAACGCCTAGGCGTTAGGAGAACCTGTAGGTGTTGTTCCCTACCTAATTAGGCGTATTTAGGTGTTTGAATCCTTGTTTTCATTCTATTCTGGAACGTGTTAGAAACTGCTTTTGTTATTCGTGGCCATTTTGTTTTAAGGTCACCAGTATCCGTACGGCGGGTCGAGCTTGTTGCAATTAAGGTTTGGGTGGGAATTTGCTCGGAGATGTTTATTTGTATTGGGAAATTGCTGGCGTGGTTTGTAGCCCTGATCTTTGAACCTATGTTAGATTAAGTTACTGATTGTTTCTGATGTAGAAGATGACTTGAGAAGAAATTTAACAATGTAAGCATCTAACGCTTTGTGAGTTTATTGTTCGTATTTTATGCACTTCTGCTTATCTGATAGCATACAATCTTTGTCAAGTTATAGCTTGGACTTGCGCTAAGTGGAGTTTCAATCCAAATTTTTACAGAAAATTTCCCACAAGAAGCCGGGTATTTTTTTGGAAACGCAAATCACCTGATCATCCATAAAAATGTCCAATCGTGTTTAGTTTCAGATTACAATTTGCACTTAGAAGTAAGTCAAGATTCCTAACTGTGTATTGTATTAGAATACAGGCGTGTATATTTTATTAGAAAGAAGAAAGAAAAATTCGTTTATTTTGACACGCTGTCTTGTATGCTACAAGACAGTCAAAACAAATATCACACGCAAATGTACACCCTATCTGTGATTACAAATTATTTATTTACATACCTACATACAAACTTTTCACGGAACCTTATAACGCACCGATTCGTACTTGGCCGGTTTTTCAATGCTAATAACTGTATATTATTTCCCTAAGAAGGAAATAAATCCGTATAATGTAATTCTGGCATAGTTAACACTATCAACATTTCGAGTTTAATGTTCATGTATAACGCACATTAATATGAGTTCGTGACCTATGCTAATGAAGTAAAGCTCAATTTACATTGCCGCAGAATGGAAGCGAATTTTTGCAAAGAAATTTTGTAGATAGCATGAATTTTATGACAATAAAATTGTATAATATTTATACAAGTAAACAAAATTATTGAAGTGTCTGTTTGTAATATCAAATTGACAGCTTTATAAAGAATGAATATTTATGAATATGTTAAAATGCAATCGCATTTTAAGTGTGAAGTGAGAAGTGAGTGAGTTGCGAATTTTCAGTTTTCATAGAAAAAAATTTGGTGAGAAAAAATTCATGGAACTCATATCATCACCTCTAGTCCCGTCCGGTCCGATCGCTGTTAAATTCTTTACGTCCTATTGTAGTTCCTTTTTGAAAAATTGTGATAATACGCATGTGCACTTTTTTGTGTAGTACCTAAGTCGTTTTCACTATTATACCGAGTGTTTTCACGTCAGTCCATATTCCCAGAGAGCTACATTTTTTAAAATTCTTATGTTTGTTCCGGCTCCGGGTAATCTCTGAAGGGACTGGGCCGATTTTAACGATATTTTCAATGCAGATAGCTGAAGTAATAGGTAAAACGTAACTTTGGCTTCCTTTATTTTAGAAAGTGTAGTGTTAGGGAAACGTGCACAAAAAAATCAGATCGTCAAAATCACACACACAGCTAGCACAAACTAAATACGAGTAAAAAAGGCCATACGTCTACCGGAGAATCCTTGCACATTCTTAAGAATTCCCTTAACTACTGTAGGTGTCATCTATATAACTAGATTACACTTTAATACTATTAATAATAGAGTTCATTATGCTATGTACAATTTCGTTGCAAAATTCCAATTCCATTCTATTCCGTAGCAATGTAAATTGACCCTAACAAAACTTGTGGACAAACGAGCTGGAGAGGTGGCGCTTGGTTACGGAACATGTTCCTTCGTAACATTGTTTTAAATACTGGTTTAGTTCTCATTAGAGGATTTTATTACGATGCTATTTATATCGTTGTCACCTGCAGGGGAGCAGGAAGTGATAACGAAGTGGAGATAAAGCTCCCGGTACTTTGAGAAACCGTATTAAAGTACATTATACCGTTGACAGTAGGAGGTTGCGAGTCTCATGCCTCTGATGTTGCTCACGTCCATAGGCCAGGGTAACCGTTTTCCATCAGGTGGGCCGTGTGCTTATCTAGCAACTAAGTAGCATAAAAATAACTCTCTAAATCAGCCCAGTTCTTTATATAATTTTTAGTTGTGAGAGGTACTTTCAGTTTGTCCCACCAAGCAAGGCTCTGAGCGCGATAATTCCTACTCCTAGGGCCGCTTTCCTCGTAGCAGGAGACGCCCGGCGTCGGAAATGCCGCGATAGGTTCTCACCTATCTCGGCATTTCCCACACTGGGCGTTTTCTGGAAATCGCTCTTAAAGTACCTACTCTAATAGTAATTGGTTTAGTTTAGCTTTTACGAAAGCTACTGCCATCTGACCTCTTAAACCCTAGAGCAAAACCTGCGCCTGAGCCCCATTCCTTAATAAGGCGCTTAGGTGTCGAAATTCTTGGAAATGTTAATAGATTAGATTTTTTTGTCTCTATGTATTTTCGATCATGGATGTCATCGAAATTTAAATTTGAATTTTTGATGTTATTTTCATTCCTGTTATTAACAGTGTATGAATTCTTAATAATGTAAATTATTCTTGAATAATAAACAAAAAAAAAAAAATTAAATTTTATTTTCTTATTATTAATCGTGCTGGGGAAACCATAGGTCTACCACATATACCACTATTATCGAGAAATGTTTATGTGACTGCTTAATTAATGGAAAAGCCGAATGCGTATAGATAAATAATGGATACATTATAATATTATACAAATACATAAATACTGCGGCTAATTATGTAGTGATTTCCGTAGTTGTCTTCTATCTTTAATGGATGCTTAACATGACTTATTATTAACTGTATATTGGAAAAGTAGTGTGGTTGAGTAGGGCCCCACGATCATCTTTGGGGCCCCAGCCAACCTCACCTGTACCATTGCTGACTCATAGACGAGGCTCTGGTGTAATCTTTTCTCTCAGGGTTTAGACGGTAGTCACTCCATCGAAACCAAGATAAATCATATTATATTTCCTCTCTTACTCGTAGTAGCCTACTACGTTCAGAGAAGACCCCTAGGTCTACAAAGTAACAAACTGTGTAGACCTCAGGGTCTACTCTGGAGATCGACTTGTAGGCTCTACAAGTCGATCTCGAAGTCTACGGTGCAAGCTTTGGATACAACCGCGATTGGTGCTTTGATGAAGAAAAAGGAATGGTGATTGTTGTAGTCTGGCAATACGTAGAGCATTAAGCCCAGGCCAGACAGAAGAGACGTGAGACGTTCGTCGCGACGCTTCTATACATTTTGTATGAAAGGGACGCAGTAAAACAATTGTCCGCGCCTCGTCTTTTTCTTTTTATCGTGCGAAAAATTCCCACGGATACCTCTCCCGCCGGGGCCGGAGGAGGAGGTTATGTCGGACTTGAACCGACTAAAACGCACGCCTTCTGTGGGCCGTCAATTGCCGGAGGTGAGATTGTCACAGCCATATCCCTCGCACCCCGGCCGACCCAGGGCCATATCTCTCGATCTGGCCTCTTCCGGTGTGGGAACCACGGAGTCCCCAACTCGCCCCCGGGTATGGGGAGGCACGCAATGCGCGCCGCCGCCGTGGCCTGCTTCTTTTAGGGTGACAGGCGGCCCCACCCGTCACCCCCTGTCCGCGCCCCGTCTGCGTCTTACGTCTTTTCTGTGTGTCCAGCGCCTTAGAGATCCTCCGAGTCTGGGGTTCGCCTTTCGGTTTTTACTCCTCTTCGTATAGTCTTGGGCATCTCAGGTAGTGAAAATATTAGCACGCATGTAATCTTCTGGGCATGTATAGATCTTCGTCACTCAGCTTTTTATGTTTATGTATTTCTTATGAATGCCGTGACAACTACAATTTTGAGATGAAATAGAATTCGTCTCAAAAATTTTAAATATTACAAATAGGTAAGTAAAGAGAGACTCGTATGTTAGTGACTAAACTTGTTTGTGCATGAATATCTAGAAATACAATTTTACAAATATCGACTTTAGTCACAGTCGCAAGTCATAGTAAATATGATGTCATCGACACCATAAAAGTAAATGAATACATAAATTATTTATTAGATAAATAGAAAAATAATTTTACCGATAAAATCCGACGAATAACGAACCAGTACATGTTAAATTATCACGAATTAGAACGTCGACTCCGGCGCAGAAGCGTGACGAAATTTTTTATGTTCTATTGTTTTTCAAATGACGCTGTCTGATTGGTTGAGAGATGTATAGGAGGCGCGTTCTCTCACGTTATTGGTGGAGACGAAATGAATGCAAAATAATGATGGCTGCCCGATTGGCATGACAAGACGTATTGTTGAATAAATTAATCTTAGCAATAGATTTATACAAACCTGTTCTTTAATTGTTGCGTTCCACTTAGTTTAGATACAAGCTGGTTGCGTTTACAGTTAGTCATCTTGAGACTTGTATGTAGACATCTATAGATAATAATTGCTTGCCTTGGTTGCTTCATAATATATTTTATTATAACGGGCATAATTTTTTTCACTCCAATGTAGGTATATCTGGGGTAGGGTCATCTTACGCAGTGGCACCAGCCCCCTTAGACAAGTGGCAATTCGTTGCTCGGCGTATGATGGAATAGAATAACAAATGTATAGGATTTGACGTTTTTGACATTCGTTGACGCCTGTCATATTCGTCAAATTCGTCAAAGTAGAGGGGCAGGCAGGACGCTCGCTCCTCTGTTGAATCATTTTCGAGGGATATTTTAATGCTGTCTGCCTAACCATCATCTCGTCGCATTATGTGACGATACCACCTTATCCTTCATTCCTTCAGTAGGTATATCCATTTATTCATTATTGGGTCCTTTCTAAACTTTCGCTCACGTGCTTATTACATAGATTTAGATAATGCATAGGTCCAAATTGGACACAGGTGCGACCGCGGGCAATAGTAAGTAGTAATAGAAACCCGTAACATTAACTCTAGCCTGTTTTTCTCAATCGTTCGCCATTTTTCAGACTTGTCAGATTATGACTAGAATGTCGATAAATTGTAAAAAATTGATTATAAGGGTCTTCGTATATCACAATATTCAAAATAAAAATTAGGGACAGAACCCACACATAATTCTACAGTTATAACTGCACAATACACCTACATTGATTTTGATGAGCATGATGGACCATAAGAAGCATGATCTAAAAAATAAAATAAACATTAGTGTGGTAACATACGTGTTCTAATATTGCATTTTCTTTGCCTTGTCCTTCTTTGCACAGTCATCATCATTATCATCCGCCTAGGATATCCATTGACGTTCAAAGTTTATACTTAGTAGTCTAGGGGTCAGCTTATTATTTCGGATTGATTTAGTCGCTCCGACTTCCTCGTCCAGAGAAAAAGAGCCAGAGCCTTGTCCTTTATTGTTGGCATGTGCAGCGATTAGCAGGTGGGGTATGGGTATGACACACTTATTTGTTACTATTATGTAGATATATATTTCAAATATGACTTATATTGTAACTTGTTTAGATATATTTATATCTAATTTATGTATCAATTATTCCTTTTCCTTAAAAACATAATAATAATTGTACGATACCCTATCATCTCTTTTGCTTCTATCCATCCAAAGGTTGCCTGGAAGAAATCGCTGTTAGCGATAAGGCCGCCCATTGTGCATTATATATTAATTTTGTTAAATTGATATCATGTAATACTTTTATGTTGTACAATAAAGAATATCTTATCTTATCTTACAAATTGCATGTTACTTATATCACTCGTTACCCTTCGTGAGTGGCTAATGTCTGTAGTAGGAAAACCTGTGCTACAAATCCCCACCTCTTGCACATTCTTATTTTGCGCAATCCATCCATCTTTTCTTGGACTTAATAGTTATCGACATAACTTCATCAAGAGAATAAGAATAGTATATCTGATAGACAAGCATGTTTTTCTTGCATTATCCCTACTAAAGCCTCCTCATTTATCAGATGAGGACTACTGCAAACCAAATAGCGTATCATCGTACAAAATAATAACATGGTTGTTCGGTAGTAAGTCAGTCTGTGCAAACACGGCCCGTGTACCATGTTACGTTCGAACATTCGTCTGGCGCTGTCGATATATCAGAGAACGATAGACATTAGCATTCGATAGGGTTGTCGAAAGAAAATGTTATAGGTACAGGGTCACAAAGGTTAAGCATCATAATATGAATGTTTATAGACAATATTGTAATGGAAATGGCTGTCAGCTAAGAAAATGAAGATGGGTCTTATAACTTCCGTGAGTGGTATGGGTATTTGTTATCGCGGCGAATTCAAAAGCTTCGGATGTGACTGGGATTAAGGTTAGGATGAAGATACATTATTCGATATCCGATATCGGTGTCGGACGACGATAGCCGACATCCGATAGCCGACATCCGATAGCCGACATCCGATAGCCGACATCCGATAGCCGACACCATATCCGATAAAATCGGTCAGTCAGTCAGTTCAGTGTCAGTTCTTATGTATAGTTGTAAGTACTAAATGGGTCAACCGATTATGACCATTGATATTGTGTCGTTAGATTTGTTTTTATTGCGAAGTGTATTGATTTTATTTAGTATAATCACTAAGATTCAGCGCACAATATTATTTATTCTAATTTCTTTCTAAAACATCCAGAGTATGTATAATTTAGAAGTATTCTAAAGATATTTATTAAAAACTTTATTGTTGAAAATATCAAGAAAGATCTTAAATAACTATAACATAAATACCTATGGTTGTCCTATTAGAATAATATTTAATTTCACATGAAAAATGTATCATACTTTTGTGTGCGATATAGCCAGCCCTAACGCATTTCAAAGCGGCCATCTTTTATTTAATATCCATGCGCATACGCACGTGGGAACATGCGTGAGAAATTATACGCGCATGAAGCGCGTCATTGTGATATATCGAATGCATATTCTACAAAGTGATAGACATTGATATAGATTACTCTTTTACTAATTAAAAAGTTGAACTTTTATTTATGGTTGGCTTTAAAATGTTTGAACATATTGACGTCAACTGGAACTATTAACAATATATCAATCATAACAGAAAACTCGATAACATTTTATGTGATCTAGGCATCATTGGGCATGTATATCAATCAATCGATTAATTAGCCTTTCGCAATTCCAATGCCTCTCATAACGTGCGCCATTACTCCTAATTCTCTGCCTTCCGCATCCAGTCCATCCCAACTACCTTTTTCAGGCATGTATAGACATCACTGCGATCCAGTATCGTAATTCTTAAACCAATAATATTGTCACTAATTGCATTTGTTCATCAATATCGGCAGGTGAATCGGTGTTGTGGTGAGGCTGGCTTGAGCAGGACCTCATACTCCTGCCCCAGTGCTTCTCTAAGTATCTAAAACTGATTTATGTAGCTCATTTGGTCAGAGTATTCCCCCTATAAAGGGCTGGTCGCAGTTTCAAGTCTTAGGCGTTGAATTTTCTGATATAAATTTAAAGCAATAGTTAACATATTACTCGTAATTACTTTAAAATTTGCAATAGTCAATTGACACACCTTAGCCAAGAAAGTAAGCGCCATCTTTGAAACGATTAATTATAATGTTACACGTACCAATCTGAAATCTATTGTAGGTGTGTTCCGAGGTGAAGCCCTGACCTCAAGTACTATGTGGTAATTATTGACAATTCAATTTCCTGTATTATCAGATTCAGCCGGTTTGAGCAAGGGATTAAGTTCGCGTTGCAATTAATAGAATAGACAAATTATGGGCTGTGAGCAAATTAATTTTGTGTAGACATAGTTTTGTAAAGGTATCTATTATAATGTGATTGTAATATAGCTTGTGAAACGGGGAAATAATTGGGTATTGAGTACTTGATAGTATTAAGTATTTCTAAGCTAATGAATACTACGGAAAATTTATTAATTTCAATTCAATTGGTGTTTTGGGGCAAGATCTTCGGGTCCAAGCCGTACAGACGTATTTCTGGTCTGGTGTAGACTTCTCTCTCGGGGTAGGGAAGTTGGAGGACAATGACTGCCCGTAAAAGTCAACTAAATCACAGAGTTGTAGGAGTGTGAACTCAGGGGGCTCCAAAGTGTACGTTTTTTATGCTAATTTTATGGTCATTAGTCATACTTTATAACTTACAATAATTCATTCTGGCTCTTCAAACTTAACAAACTGCTCGTTTTAAGAATAGTAAGACCAAATATGTAGTAGGTTCGGTTTCATGTCAAATTTTGATTTTAAATTCGGTAGCTTTGTGGTTATGGTGTCGACCTGACGAGAGGCTCGAATCCTGGGCATTACACTACCGCTATTTGGCTCAGCTGGAAAGGTTAAGGGGATTATGAGTAATTTCGGTAACCAATATTCTGTAAAAGAATCGCTATCCTGAACCCCATATTCATAGTATCCTAAATACTAAACTATAAATCTCAGTAAACAAATAAATTTTGAATGAATGAATATTTATTTCCAAATGAAAAAAAGAATGAATGAATGAATGAATGAATGAATGAATGAATGAATGAATGAATGAAGGAATGTATGAATGAATGAATGAATGAATGAATGATAATTTATTCGCACGAAACGAAACAAACAATATACGTATAACCGAGATATACTCGTAACAAGGGAATCCATCAAACTGTCTAGCTGTGTCTAGCATTGGCGATTAGCTTTACGTGAGAGAAAGGGGATTCTGAACAGACTATGTATGTACCTAACGTGTAGGATTGGGTGTGTACACTGTGTACCCTTATTTGAATACTACTAACAACTTGAAAGCTGCGATAATTGCCTTTATTTACTCACTAGCGCCCGCGTACCTGCATACGTTTTTGTTACCATTCCCACAACCCATAGAATTCCCGGGATATAAAGTTTACCAATTTGTTATCCCAGACTATAATCTATCGCTCTAATTTTCAGCCAGATTCATTCAGCCGTTAGAGCGTGATTGAATAACAAACATTCAAACATACAAAACTCCAATCATCTTCACAAACTTTCACATTTATCAGTGGGATTAATCAACTGAATTAAAAAGCGTCCTTTTTATAGAATGCGAAATTTTCAAATGTATAACTACAGCCTGCAGTCTCAAGATCTACACAGTTCATCTCGGCTCGTCTCAATTTGCTCGTATTATAATCGCCACTGCGCATGAGTGATCGCTGCGCCGCGCGCCGGTAAGCGTGGGCATCTGACAGCGGTTGGAAGAACTTCGAACGTTGTAATTATTATATTTATGAAACAAATGCTTTCCTTTGAACGATATTGGACGTAATCTGCTCTGATTAATAGTAATTCCAAAATATTAGCTGTTGAGTGCAGAAGACCCTAGCACTAAACAGGCTAGGACGAAGCATTGCCCCCCTAGACAAGAGGCAATTCGTTGATTGCCACTTGTCTAGGGGGGCTGGTGTCCACTCGGAGTTGCGGCAAACAGCAGTTGCCGTCGGAAACCTTTGTTTACCGTGTTACCATTAGACAGTACCATTGATGGTACTGTAGCAATTTTTTTTGCCGTGGTACCATTAGTGGTACTATGGAAATTTTTATTTGCCGTGTTACCATTGATGGTACTACGGAATTCATTGTTTTGCCGTGGTACCATTAATGGTACTACGGAATTGTTTTTGTGCCGTGGTACCATTTGAGAAATTCATTGCAATTATTTTAATCCAGGAAATTTAACAAGAACTGTTAGGATTCCTAAACTAGGAACTAAATTCCAAAAACTTACCTAATTTTGACTAAGATGACTTACAATCTAGGGCTTTTGCTTCTATTCCAGAAGCAAAAGGTCAGGATCATAACAAGCAGAAAGATTCTGTCTCTGTTTATCCCAATGGAAAAGGGGCGTGATTATATTACGTATTTTTATGTCTGTGGTCAATCACCCCTAACCATTAAACTAATCTGACAGTTATTTTAAAATTCAGCGATACAAAACACGAAATCGTATTGTTACTACATTATCTTCTGCAAGCTTGTTGTATGTAAGTAACAATGAATGAAGTTTGCGCGGGCGTCGCTCCGGGCTGCGCCAGCGCACCTGTATCGAAGTGCACGCGATCTTAGGGTAGGGACACATCGCGCTTTTTAAAAATAGAATTTGTCAGATTATATAAAATACTTCTTCATTGTTTTATCTTGGGAACATTAGAAACTTAGTACTCCTTATCATATCAAGGAAAACCTTAACGTACGTAGGTAAAGAAAGAAATGTTAATGAATCGAAATACACTAATAGATACAGGAAGAGGTTTTGGCACAGGTTTTTCTCTGGCGTTGGAAGGTCAGCGATAGTCGTTCCCACTAAAACCAAGATAAGCCGAATCAAAAAAGGAGTAACAGTAAATGGACAACCGACCACGGACTCCGAGGTGGAAGCCACACATGCAGCCGAGAATGACGTTAAGATCATGATAAATGTGATGGTTTTTGCATATCCATAAAATGATCTCGTTTTTATAATATATTAATTATATTATAGATATTAATGTCATTAGTATATTCTAATGGGTGCACATAATTCTTAATTTGAATTTATCAGAAAGTCACGTCCATCAATGGACGCCATATTTGACCATAAGGAAGTGATTAAAATATATATGAATGTATAAATAACTCATAATTTCATAATTTATAATGTCTAATTATGATTATTGGTGTCTAACGGTACTTTCAAATAGATATATAAAACAGTCACATTAATCATTTCTTAAGTACATTTTTTAATTTTAATTTCTTCGTGAAGTTAATAATCTAATAAGTTTTTTGTCCCACCCCTGTTGGTCATCGGAGTGGTTAAGTCGGACTCGGACTAACTAAAATCGCACTCGTCTCGGATCTTCAGATGCCGGGGTGCAGGATTGCTTAGAGCATTTATCCTTCGCACCCCGGCTGACCCTGACCTCATCTTAGATTTGAAGATGGCCCCCTCAGGTCGAGGGAGCGTCTCCCTTCGGAAGAAGAGATTTACTGTCGTCTATGTTCCCCAGGGTGCACCGCGTGAATAATCTACAACTTAGAAATAATTATTTTTTCCTTCAGTGTGCCCCCATCTCAAATCTCAGTGCACGTCGCCTGTGATTACCTGCGAACGGCCTCCGTTTAAACGATTCCTTTTTTAAAAACTTGACGTTCCTGTTTCGAAAACCAGCGCCATTATTCCCGTTCCTTCCTCATTTTGAATTTGGAACGGACAATGCACGGCTTTTCGCAGGCGATGTTTCTTTTTTTTTTTCATTTGACTAAATGACTGGCCGTCTTGAAATGTGAAGTGTTGCCTGATTTAGGATATTCTAAAGTATTTTTATAGACTAGACGGCAGACAAGTACTCGGCCCACTTGATGGCAAGTGGTTACTGTGGCTTGTGGACATATATACAACACCATGGGCGTTACACTCGTGATGCCGACTTCATAAGAACCTTCTTGAAGAACCCCATAATTGCAGTTGCTTGTATTTTTAATATTAAAGTTCTGGACAAACACGGGTTAGCCAGGGCGGGCACTTGAAATTCACATTTTTTTTAATGACACCTCATAACTACGGTGCTAACTCATATCAATATAAACAATGCAAGTGCTTCAAATATTTACTAGATGGCGTTGTACCCTTGTTGTATTTAGTTTTATAATTATTATTTTGTAAATTTAGGTTTAATGAATTTATTTCTCCGCATTTTTTTTTCAGAATTCATCATCATCATTATTCCCGGCATTAGTCCCGGTCGCATCCGAGGCTTTCACCTGGGAATCCGGGATCCGCTTGCGTTTTTTCAGAAATGAAACATATTCTCGTAATAGGCAAACTTGAGAATTAAAACTTTTTCTGAATATTTTTTATCAAAATAGTTTTGTCAAGTCGTTTTGATATACTCGTACCTACTATAATCATGGTATGGGTACATATTTATACATACAATAATTGCCCCTTATAGTATTTGATATTAAGTGCAAATAGTTAATTAGTTAGAAGCTTATAAAGTTAAAGACTAATAACCTGTTATGTGAAATACGACTTGCTATCAACGGTAGCCCATAATATTGTTTCATAGCTAATTATACTTTTTATGTTTACTGAACAAATCTTGTTTACACTTTGATATAAAATTTATTAAATTTTAATGCCAGCCTGACAGCCTCTGTGGCGTAGCGGTAGTGAACGCGGCCGCTACGCAGGAGGCGCGGGTTCGATCCACCTTCATTGCAAAATATTTGCACAAAAGTATGCATGAACCGGCAGATGGCAGTCGCTTCACGGAAAGTATCGAAGTCTCGTCAACTCCGCGGACCCCAGACTCCGAGGTGAAAGCTTCTGATACGACTGGGATAAACGTTTGGATGAAGAAGAAGATAAAATTTAGTAAATTGTGTATGATACCTCACCAAGGTTTCAACTTCACCTACCTACAAGTTGGATTTAGATTAGACCAACTTCAGTCAATTAACCTATCGCAGTTCATTGCTGGACATAGGCCTCTCCCACGCTAGCTAGACGAGATGGTACAGGGTTTTGTCTCAAGTTTTCCTTCTCTTGCAGTGATATCGTCTGCGTATTTTTCCAGTAGGCGGCTCTATGGCACCCTGAGGATGAGATGGTACGATGGTGATACTTGTATTCTTTTTCCGTCACCACACAGAGAGATTAATATACCTACCTAAGTTTATATAGATTTGTGTATCACCGATACCCTAAATCGATAAAACCATCGCAAGATTTTTAAGTGACTTAGGTGGACCTGCCGACTCAGTAGGAACCTTTCAATGCCCTTCTAATGTTTAAGTTAATGTAGAATTTGATAAGATAGATAGATAGATGGATGGATGGATGGATGGATGGATGGATGGACGGACGGATGGACGGATGGACGGACGGACGGACGGACGGACGGACGGACGGACGGATGGACGGATGGACGGACGGACGGACGGACGGACGGACGGACGGACGGATGGATGGATGGATGGATAGATAGATAAATGCTTTATTGTACACCAATAGATTTACAGTAGTACAAGTACGTAACATGTTACAGTTCAATGTACAATGGGCGGCCTTATCGCTAGAAGCTAGAAGATACCTAACAAATCTCTACATTACATTAATTCATGTTTTTACCTGTCTCCTCTTTTCTATGCATACATACATATAATCACAGGCAGGTTAGGCAGAGATAAATAAACACCCAAATTTCACCAACCATTGTATTTGGTCCCACGTAATAGGGAGTGAGCCTATTGCCGTATTCCGGGCACAATTGTTGACTCGAGCCGCGCAATTGAAACTGAATGTGGGCTGTATGAAATATCTTTCTGATGTTAAACAGCCCCATCACTTAGTCGCGCCACTGCGTATGGGAGGAAATGGGGTGTCCCAAATTAAATAAAAAGTTTATACCTTGTAAAAAAATATATTTATGTACCAATAGGTAATATTTATAGATAAATATATTTCATTGACAATCTTACAGCATTGTAAATTTAAACAACGGTCGTAAACACAACTTAAATTATAATAATTATAGTAGCAACTCCTTCGTAATTTATTCTGTCACGTTAATAACTTACTGCCTACAACAATAGGTGCTTACAATTACAATTTTTTTTACTTGGCAACTCAAAACGTGATGATTGCCAACTGCAAAGGTTAAAAAAGTATTTAAGTGAAGACCAGTAGTCGAATAAACCTCTTTTGTCGAAGACTTTGCGGTTACCAAATAAGGTGTATGGTAACAATTCGTTCGGTCCCGCCATTTTGTTTAATATTTTTTGGCAAATTGAGAAAATTGCCGGGACGGTATTGTTAATTTTCGAAGCAACAAAATGCAGTTGATAAAATATTTCGTGATACATGTTTTATTTACTTGTAGTATGTAATTTATAAGTTTATTTTTAATGGAATAAGTGACCAAGTGCCCGATTAAAGATAATAAGTTCGCCACCTTTTGCGTGGGACTGAAAGTCATATAGTTGCTGAAATGCAGGTGTAGTAGGTACCTTCCTTCTTATTTTTATCCCTACCTACACCTCTGCCTACCGCTTTCGGGTTTACAGGCGTGATTGTATGTAGGTAGGTATGTAACGGAATATTGACCCAAGATATTTCTTGTTACTAGCAAGCCTTTTGACCACAATATAACCTGCGGCAAAGTGATGACAGACAGTCGACGTTAGAACACGATTGCGTAGAAACAACCAATTTACCCGTGCTTTAAAGACTCCAGAAGACTCCAGAACACGTCAGTCTATCGGACTGAGTCTATCGTGAATTACTCGAGTCTATCAAGCAATGCCTAAGTCTATCGGACATTGCCTGATTCTATCGGGCATTAACTGAGTCTTTCGGGCATTCCATGACTGTATCAAGCAGTTACATAACACTAAGTATGCACTACGAACATAGATATTACCATTTTTAACCCACGACAAAAAAGAGGGGTGTTATAAGTTTGACGTGTGTATGGGTGTGTGTGTGTGTGTCAGTCTGTCTGTGGCATCGCAGCTCCCAAACGGCTGAACCGATTTCGATTCTGTTTCTTTTGTTTGAAAGATGGTTTTTATTCTATTTACAAAACATTACTGAATTTACATAATTACTTAAGGAACAAAATGAATTAACTCTACTTTGTAAGAAGTACCTAGTAATAACCTCTCAAGACATGGGCCAACAAGTTGTATTATTAGTTTTATGAAATACAAGTTTTTAAATACTGACAGGTACTTACGAAACAAAATGGTTATTAGCTACATAGAACTGGAATCATTGGTATAATCAATTGCACAACGCTTAATATTCAATGGTAGTTTATGTAAGTCGTATCAATCAGTCAGTTCTGGTGTCACCGGTAGCTAAAATTAACTTGTAACGAATATTTATTTGATTTGGTAGGTACAGTCGCGTTCAGAACATGGTGAAGAGAAACAAAAGATAATTAAAGCTTATAAATATTTGTAAAGTGCCATTTTCTGGATAATCAGTGATTAAATTAGATAAATTCGGTATCTCTTGTGTTGAATTTCACGTTATTTTTGACAAAATGCTTTTTTTGAAGGCATTGGCCATTGTCTGCGAGGTTGAGTTTGTACTCGTAATTAGTCTAAATAGTGAGTTTCAAATTTACTACCGATCATTGAAATAAATCAAAAGAAAATTGGTACTTATGTGTCTTTTTGGTAATCTCCAGGAAAAATCCTGCTAATATTATAAATGTGAAGGTTTGTGAAGATAGGCATTTATTAGGTACTCAATCTCTTGTTAATTTTTGAACAGACATAGATGAAAATTGTCATTTACTCGTAGTAAGACCATTAATTAATACATAGAATACTTTTCATTCCCAGAATAGGTTTCTGTGAAAACTAAACCGCGCGTTCCTCATCTGATTTGCTATATTTTACTTATTAATTACGTGTGAATAGTTTTAGAACTACTTTGAAATGTGTTATACTAATTCTGGGGGTGACTGTACCACACAGTACATTTGTTAGCAGTCTTGGTTTATTCAGTGAAGGATAAATTCACAACAAGCAAGTTACAACTTATTGCCCCAATAGATTATTATTTATTGTTATTGTGATTATTATTATATTACAAGAAAGCGCCTGTTATATTGAAAAGTACTGTTATTACAGTACTTTTCAATATAACAGGCTTCAATATAAAGTTACTACTTTGAAAAAGTAAATTTGAACTTCTCACAGTGTGAAGCAATAGACTCACCCCCTATTATGTGGGACCGAATACAATGACTGGTGGAATGTGTTTAGCCCTACGGAGATAAAAGCGCGAAATGGCTACGTGGTTAAACTCTACGCCGTAGAAGTAGGAGCAAGGGGAATTCCAGCTAAATCCCTGTACAACTTACTAAAAGACGACTATTTGATTTGATTTGATTTGAATGACCTCGGATTACTAAGAGCTTCAGTAAGCTCTTTACTAAATCTAATCTTACCAAATTTGGATAGGTAGGGGGGGGGGGACCTCTAGTGATGGTGGAGATGAGCGCTGATGCATCACAAGGTGGCCACCCTAAACCTACATCTGGGTCGCAAGTCCCAGTCGCCGTCACGGTGTTCCTCTCTGTATCACGCTATGGACCCGGCGACCGCACGGTGAATCCATGGAGTGCTGAGAATCGGATCTCTTTATGTACAAATTAAGAGAAGAATTTATGTTGACGAACATCAGTAGATGGCTCCTGCATCGCTCCAAAATGATTATTTAGGAGAATTTCGAATGGTCAAAACGTGTATATGTAGCTCAGTTAGTAAGCGATTGGTCGCAGGTTCAAATCCCGTTTTGAGTATTTACTTTATCCAAACTATATTGATTATATCTTTTTGTTTGAACATACAAAGTCGCGTGGTGACCGTGGGACCGAATACAATGACTGGTGAAATGTGGACGTTACTTCTAACCCTCGCAAACCTAACCCTCTGCCTAATCTTCCGGGGATAAAGGTGTGATTATATTTAAGCTATTGCATAGCTTCTATCGCGGGCCTTGAGCGTGGAGACCGAATCCAGAAATTCCGTAACGAAAAAACCTAAGCTGACACTTCCAGCTCTGCTCGATCCGTACGACCTCGGAGTGGGGGGATAATTGCATAAGTTGATAAAAAATGCTATGCAATAGCTTTACCGCGGCAGTCCCCGAGTGCCACACGTCTTTTTTTTTATCAACATACACCTTTACATGAGAGGTTTTATATTTATTTCCCCAAGAAATGAACTGACGTATGTACCTACGTCTGTTTGCTACCTCAATAGCATAAACTCCCATCCTATAATTTCCACATGAATATTTATAAAGTAAAATTACGAAACCGTAGCCAACAGGAGCACCAACTTATTTGCACAAACAAAGGCTGCACTTGAGATAAGAATCAGAGAACGATTTTTCATAAACAATAGCCATTTTAATATTGGCAAAAAGTATAAGAGTATAGGCTATTGATAATACAAAAAAATGCAATAATAAATTACTGAGCGGTGAGCAATAAACAGCGATTTGCTTGGGGCGACTCGGCTTGCTACCAGTGTGATACAAAATGGTACGAGCAAAAAGTGTTTGTGAAGCAAAATAGACGGGGACGGACTGGGTTCCGTATAATTATCACATTCATTATATTATAAGACTGGAAATATGTATGTTAAAATCAGAATCTATTTGGTATCACGACCGAACGATGGTTATTTTTGTAGCTGTCGTAGAGATGATATTACAAAAAGGTATATGCTATGCAATTTATATCTATAGGTGTCAAAATTAATTAATAAAAATGATGAAAGTGATGAGTCCCGTTACAAATTCGAAATTCAAAATTAATTCTCGTCTCACTCAGGCACTTTGACATAATTTTTATTTTAGACAAGTTCTTCTAGTACCTGGTATAAATAAAAAATTCAGGATTATAACTTTTAATTCTATGGATGGATTTCAAAGATTAATAACTCGATGGAAACGTAACACACAATATTATTTAAAATCCCCCATAAATATGGCGAAGTAAGTATATCAAGAAATACAGTCTCGCAAAAAGCAATTGTTTTACAAAAAAGGAATCGAACCAATTCCACCAAACAAGAAACAATGAAGTGTCCTCTAATTAAATTCAGCTAAACGTTCCCTCCACTCGTATGTTTAAAAATGGAACCCTATAAAAATAAAAAATAAAAAAAATACTGCACTTAATATCAAAGGAGGTGCACTCCGTTAATGCATACGCCTTGAGGCCCGTCAGTCCACTGGACATTGTTTTCTGGAATGCGATTTTAAAAACTCAACCTTCTTTTTTGAAGTTTGTTACTTTTTTTATCTTAATTTCGCCGAATTCACTCTCAATATTTTTCGGGCTGTATTCAAATGACATAATTAGTTTTATCGGCGTATCGCAGTGAGGTAGGGAATTGCAGCTTAGTTAATAATACAGATAGCAACTTTGTAAATTTCTGGTTTGTCAAATATTACCTGCTGTTTAAAAATCAGTACATATTTGGTGTACATAGGGTAGTTATTTTTATACTCAAGTAACAACCCTATAAAATTTTTATTGTAAAACTTCGTGTGCAATTACCGATTTCTTTGTTGGCAGGCCTATTGTAGAATTCAACGTATGTCATAATTTATTTATTTAATTTAATGTTAACTTGACTAATAAATCTTACTTTGAAAGTCTTACGAGAGTAATTAGGCTTATAATTAGTCATTATAACACTTCCCAACACTAATAGTATTGTTTCCCATAGATTCAGAGTTAAGTGTCGAGACACACCGAGCGAGGTCGCGCCTGCGATTTGTCGCGGGTAACGAGCAACAATGCTTGCGTTTCGGTCGCGGCACCCTGCTGCGTCTCATTTGTAAGTTTGCGCGCGTACAAGTGGCATACTGAGCATAGTTTGTGTGTAAATATTTTGATTATTTGCTTGTGCATTTTTGTTGAGCGACAACTTAAATGCTTTATAAGAAAAATCATTTCAGTCAGCAGGTGCGAAATATATTACTTGCGATTTTTTTCCAATTTTTATTAGTGACATAATCGTTTGTATCATGTACGGTCTTGATGACACAATGATAGCGGCTGTATATGAGGTATCTTATAGGCTGTTGAGTTTTTGCTAGAAAGCTCTCAGTACTGATTAGTATTCTGAAAAGAACTCACGCAGCCCGAGTGCGACTTTCCTGGTGTTGCACTCGTCCGTAGGCCACGGTACACATTTTTAATTAGGTGGGCCGTGTGCTTGTCTGCGACCTAAGTGGTATGAAAAAAAGCCGCTGGACTCACCTTCATTATTCTTTGGGCCCAAGCCATAGGTCATTTGCAAGTCTTTCCTTCGGATTTGGGTAGTCAGACCTTTCAAATAAAATTCACATAAGCAATAAGAAGGAGCCTCAGAGGAAAGCCTCCGATGCAACCGGGATCAACGCTAAGATTATGATGATGGTGATGTTGTGGAGACTCGTTTTCATTACTCTGGATAAAACCCTATACCTACAGGTATCATAATTAGATATAAGAAGAATGAAAATATGAAAAAAATTGCTAATTTAACAAAAAAATAAAAAATATTTCGAAGATAAAAAATAAACCCTCTCACTGTGTCCCTAGCCTGAAGGCAAGTCGCACCACGTACTCGTTACAACTAACTAGGCAACAAACTATTGGTTATCCATAACACTTATTGTGTATTCTTTTGACAAATGCCTCGGCTCGCCTCGTTAATATGCGCGTACGACGATTATTTGTCTGTGCTTATTGTTTTGTTTTAAACTTGGTTATTGGTGGCCTGTGGAATAGATTTAATGTAGCGTATATTGTTGCATGTGTAATTCGGATAGGATGGAGTTGTATTATCACTCTAAGGTTGGATTTCAGTAGTAAAAATAATTATAATATTATAATAATAAATTGGAAAAAGCGAAATCAATTCTCGGGCGGGACTCGAACCCGCGATCTTTCCCTTACAGGGGGAACGCTCTGACCACTGAGCCACCGAGCTTCGCCCGAGAGTGATCCAATTTTTCCAATACATCCATCTTACGGCGATGGTGGGAGTAATCTACCGATATTCGTACGAACTATCGGAATCAATGAATGATGTTGCAATCATTTTTAAACATTGATTTTTGATAACTCTGCACAATCAATTGAGATAATTTTAAAGCAATTAGTTTGCTAAACTAAACAAATTATAATAAATTGGAAAAAGCGAAATCAATTCTCGGGCGGGACTCGAACCCGCGATCTTTCCCTTACAGGGGGAACGCTCTGACCACTGAGCCATTGATTGTGCAGAGTTATCAAAAATCAATGTTTAAAAATGATTGCAACATCATTCATTGATTCCGATAGTTCGTACGAATATCGGTAGATTACTCCCACCATCGCCGTAAGATGGATGTATTGGAAAAATTGGATCACTCTCGGGCGAAGCTCGGTGGCTCAGTGGTCAGAGCGTTCCCCCTGTAAGGGAAAGATCGCGGGTTCGAGTCCCGCCCGAGAATTGATTTCGCTTTTTCCAATTTATTATAATTTGTTTAGTTTAGCAAACTAATTGCTTTAAAATTATCTCAAGTAAAAATAATAATTGTGTAGGTATTTACTGAGTTTTCATATTTTATTTAATGAAACTAAAATAATAGTCGTTAAGTTTAACTTGATTACGGCTCCCATCAGTATCGGAGATGGTGGAATGTGTCTAAGGTTGAACGAAAAACATTTGGATGAACGAAATTTTTAGAGAAGAATTATAACAAAGCTAAACGCGATTGCCTTGATTTGGTCATACGTTCCTTCCTTCACTTTCATCCATTTTCTTTCCCCTCCTCTCTACTCTTGACAATCTGTTGGTGACATACAACTCTAATGTTAATCATCAGCAGATTCAACTGAGCAGCTTAGACACATGTCATATCTCTTAGACCAAGGAAATCTCTGAAAAAAAGGTGTCACGCCAAAACATCATGGTGTAGACATTATCTTCGACTTTATCATTGGTGGTAATCGTAACGAGATGAAGAGATATTATGTCTATGTTACCTTGCTGAGGCTGCCGGTGGCCCATATGCTTGACTACTCGGCTGTCAATCTATTTGTCTCGTTATTAAATAACATCCATAAACCATTCCTCAGTCATCCCATTTCGAGATGAGCATTGGATTCAAATTACATCGTACACTGATGTTATTATCAGCGAGTTGCCAGTGCGATCACGTGCGATCCGCAAGATCGGCCGATCGGATCGCTTTGTGGCGCCAATGAATAGATCGTCCACCTCTATTGTACGTTAATGTATCGAGACAAGAGTTCGGAATACATACGGGTGTAAAATGCTAAGAACACGACAAGTTGATCGAAGGATCGTGTGGATTGAGTAATTAGTACTGCAACTTTGTTGTGTATATCTACGAATGATTATGTAAATGCGAATTGTATAAGGCCGGAGTTATATGGAAAAGACAGGAGGCTTGAAGTACGGCCAGCTTAGGGCGTGATACGGACGCTTGTGCTTTAACATGTTTTCATTCAAAATGTATGAAAGTGACGCTTCGAAAATTACAACGAGAAGGTTGCGTTTTTAGTGTCGCTAGAAGGCGAGATTGAAGCGATGTGCTAGAGGTGCACTAGAGGTGCGCAAGAGACATGCTATTACAACAAAGTCTGCCTGTATAATGAAAGATCATACCTTCTCTTTGGTTTACACCTTAAGCTCACCTGCCCCCCTAGACAAGTAGCAATTCGTTGCTCGGCGTATGATGGAATAGATAATATATAATTTGACGTTTTTTGACATTCGTTGACGCCTGTTATATACGTCAACTCCCATACATTTGGCATTCTATTCCATCATACACCGAGCAACAAATTGCCACTTGTCTGGAGGGGCTGTAGCACAAAAGGAATGGGTTTGTTTTCAAACCACCACTGGACTGGACAGGTAAAGACAGTAGAGGAGGCTCGTGAGGTGTGCAGGATGTAAACAGACAGTGGTGGGCTATCTCTGCCTACCGCGGAGGGAAAAAGGCGTGAGCATGTACCTATTGGAATTGCTCAATTGGAGAAATACCAACCTATCATTTCATATCACCGAAAAATAGCATTACAATGCGTTATTATACGTGTGAAATTATTTAAGCATCTCTATTCTCTATTGTGTTAACTATCTATATTAATTTCTAATGATGCTGTCGACACATCCTGTCCGTGTGTCCACCACCAACCTGCCTCACAAGAATGGTGATGCAGCCTCAACAGGAAGCCTTCAGCTTTTGTTCTGCGCACGAAATGATAAAAACGTCAAGCAACGCCGCGCTGCGAGCATTGTTTGCAACCGGTTGTTTATTTGTTTTTTGTTCATTGTTTATTGTTGCGTGCGGCCACCGATGTATAAAATATTATAAGAAAATATTTTTTGCAATTAAGACAATGTTGCTTTATACATTTTGTTTTAAATTGATTATTTTGCGATCTCAATAATAATGAAGTCTTTATATTTTTTGATGCTCATAAATCAATTCAAAAGTTTGTAATAAAATAATGGCAGGTCTGTGGTTCTCGGGAACTACCACGTATAAGGGCTAACCACTCATTTAAGAATTATAGTTATCAAATTTTATGCATCTGGTTTCCTTCGAAGATTGTTTAAGAGTGTTATAATTTTTAATGGCGCGGCAATCGTAGTGTTTGTTTTGCTTAGTGTAGTGCTTTTATTAGTGTTTCATTATCAGTGTTTTAGTAATAAATTGAAAAATTTGAAAGGTATCCGTATTTTTGATGGCATAAATGTGTAGCGGTAGAGCATTCGATTGCTATGCCCAGGACGCGGGTTCGATTCCCCGGTGATCTGGTCGTGTCTCGGAGAGCACGTTATGCCGTCGGTCCCGGTTGCCATACGAATACCTATGGCAGTCATTACGGGTAGTTGAAGACCTAATAAAGTCCAACTACTGGTCTAACTGCAATACAATATCGCCGATGGGTTGTGGAGGTCAGATGGCAGTCGCTTAACGGAAAATATAGAAGATTAGGAAAATCCGCCCTTAGATTGGAAAAAGCGGACCCCAGACTCCGAGCTCAAAGCTTCGGATGCGACTGGGATTAACGCTAGGAGGAAGAAGGCACGGTTTATACCGGATTCTTGTTCTAGCGTTAATCCCAGTCGCATCCGAAGCTTTCACCTCGGAGTCTGGGATCCGCTTTACCAGTCTAACTGCAGATTTGGCTGGACTTCGATATTTTTCGTGAAGCGACTGCCATCTGGCCACCACAACCCAATAACGATATTGGGCGATATCGAAGCATTGCAACTAGACTAGTTGTTAGACTTTTAGGGCTCCAACTACCCGTAACGACTGCCATAGACGTTCTTATGACAACCGGGACCGACGGCTTAACATGCTCTCCGAGGCACGATCAGACCAATACAAATACCCGTATTCATGCATACAAATATATGCACTGAGTGGGGATCGAACCCGCGCCGCGCCTCTTGCGTAGCAACCGCGTTCACTAACACGATTTATACCGGATGAATTATAGAAACTCATTCTAGAATCTAGATTACCACTCTGTAATATATCCCACAAAATAAAATTTTATTAAACAAACCAACTTATTAACAAAAGTAGCGCAATATACTTATACTCTGTGTTGTTATTAGAAGCATTAAATTACATTCTAGAACCGATGATAAACTTTGATTTTTCCGCCATAAAACTTCCCAGACTTCCTTTCCTCTATACACCAGTATGTAGGCGACAATGCAGCACCTGCAGTCGCTGCGGCTGCGGCTGATTGCGGCATTGTGCCGCTCACAATAACTCGATTAGAGCCGGACGGCACCGGACGTGATAGTGGCTAGGCTAGTATGGATACGACAGTCTGTGAAAACGTTTATTCATTTCCATAAAGTTGGGGAAGGTTTTGATTTCAGACATGTTTGTAGATTGTAAATAACTAGCAGCCCGGATCTTGGCCATGGCCGAGAATGAAACTGCGGATGATAATTTATAAGAACCGTCTTTGAAATTGGTATATCGTGTGTACGGTACATTACTTTAGAGTTTTTGAAGCGAACACAAACCAACGTTCTTGTACTATATAGATTCTGCAATAGTGAATTAATAATAAAATAACGTATCTACGTATAGACTATAATATAATCTGAACTATTTTTCTCATTTATTTGGCAGTTATTTTAGTTGTTGGTCCTTTTACCATGGATCTCGTAGTTATTTCCCAGTGGCTTTTAAAATCATTAAAACCTTTAGTAAATACTACGACTTCCTAAAATTGATTACAATTTTCCAATTGACTATTTATTCATACAGAAAGTAATCAAAAACACAATAATTCTACCTCGATTATCTGTAACTGTAATGATATAATATTGTTGTATCTGTTTTTAAAAACGAACAAACCTATTTCTAAACTGACCAACAGAGGTCACATCCACATTATACCTTTCGTCTTACAACCCCCAATTAGGCGAGCACGGAGCTACCTCGGCACAAAGGCAAAGATAATGGTCAGTTAACTTAGTTCGGAAGATAGTTCACTTAGGCCCAACTTAACTTTATCAAGTTCTAATTAAGTTCGCCGCTTAATTGAATATTCTCACGGTCCATATCACAATTACCGACCTTCTGAACTGGACTATCGATTCTAAGTTTGCCATGGTGGATGGTGGTGTACGTGTACCTATATTTTAGGCAGGGAATATTTTGAATATGGTTTTGGACTAACTTTAACGTTGGTAATAGAGCTCGTAGTCCTTATTAGATTTTTTGTTTTGGTTTGGAAGTTGCAGTAATAAATAAAAACGAGAGAAGCGATTAATAAAGTATGGACATACTAATGATGGGTATCTTCTTTTTAGCGTTAATTCCAGTTGCATTCGAAGCTTCCACTTTTGATTCTGGGGTCTGCTTTTCCAGTCTAACTCCAGGTTTGTCTGATCTTCGATATTCATATTTGAATTGCGTGACAGAAGACATGCAAGGATGGAAATAACTGAGAAGATGACGCCTGATAGGAAAATGGAGAGTAGAATGACGTTGTGTGACAAAAAATAGGTCTTTGAAATAAAAAAGCTATATTTTTTTTCCAATTGCAACATGATTCATCATCATTTTTTAGCGTTGATTCCAGCTACCTTTGGCGCCTTCACCTCTGATGCGCATGTTTAAATGCAAGCTTACTTACCGTTACGATATTTCCTATTATTAAAATTTACTTTTTTTTTTTTTTTTTTATTCCACTTAGGTGGCAGACATCACTGTCTCTGTGGCGTGGTGGTAGTGAAGGCGGCCGCTACACAGGAGGCGCGGGTTCGATCCCCGCTCAGTGCAAATATTTATATGGATGAATAAATATTTGCATTGATCTGGGTGTTTCTATGTATAATATGTATGTATTACAAAAAAAAAAGTATCTAAGTATGTTTATCCGCATTCTAGAACCTATAACACAAGCTAGTTAAGCTATGCTTACTTTGGGTCTAGATAGCGTTGTGTAGATTTTCCTACAATATTTATTACTTATTATTATTATTAGACAAGCACACGGCCCACCTGATGGCAAGTGGTTACTGTGGCCTATGGACGTGTGCAACACCAGGGGCGTCACACTCGCGCTGCCGACCCTGAAGAAATCTTTTAATGCCCTTCTTGAAGAACTCCATATTGTACGTAGTCGCTTGGGAAAACCATCGCGTTAACATATACTTTAGTTAATATATGGTTTACTGATCCCGGAGTTGATATGTAAATGTTAGAAAGTAAGTATACTTACATTGTATTTATAACGTTATAAAATTGTATTCGTTGTGAACTTTTCATTTCAGTTTTATTGCCATTTCAAAAATAACCATAAATTGCCGTAAATAAAAATGGTCATTAATATATTTTATTGTTGTTTGTGTTGTTAAATTGGTATTTTATTAAACAATTTATTGTTTGCAATTATCTTCACACTCATTTCACTGACATTAGAGGAAAGATACTTGCTAATTTATAAGAAAACAACATGTTTAAGAGTTCTGCGAAATCAAATTCACGGTTGTAAGTGAATCTGCCGGTAACGATACATTTTACTTAAAGCTGTGTTATGCATGCGTTGCTGTGACGTCATAATACATTATAGTTATATTATTAGCCTTTCAGCTAAGAGCATGGAACGTAATCAAATTGCGACGCGCCCGCATAATAGTTGATTTGTATATTTTTTTAAGGTATTTGCTAGGAAAGGATTGCAGCAAATGGACAGATTTTTTTTAAAGAATATTAGCAACTGAATTTAATTAACCCCTCCAAGTAAGCTAAATTGCTTGTGCTAGAAGATTGATCTGTCCCTTTTCTTTTTTTTTATCATGCGAAAATTCCCCATGGATACCTCCCCCGCTGGAGCTGGTGGAGGAGGTTATGTCGGACTCGAACCGACTCGAACGAGAAAATAAAAAACCGACCAAGTGTAACGCTGATTCAAAGGCACGATTCTGACTCTAACATTAAACTTGTTATTATAGTGGCAAGATAAAAGGGATCTGTGAAAATTTCAGCTGTATTTATTATCAAGATTCTTGATATGTCAGCGTATTGACTTACAGACAGGCAGTGAAATTTTACTAATAAAGAGCATCTCTAATATTATTACATAAACAAAATAATGAACTTAAAGTAACATTCAATCAACTGATTCATCAGTATCCAATCACACAGTGTCTTAACCGAGCGGCATTTTTCTCAACCGCCCACTACGCACTAAGTACATGCCAATCTGTCAGTTTATCTGTCCCGTGCAGTAGATTATATGCAACAAATTGGCACTATTGCAAAGCGTAAGCATTTAACTGAAAAGCCGCATCGATAAGGGTGCGGTCTGTGGTACAAGTAAAGGCGGGTACCTAAAATGGTTTTTTTAAATATATTTTAACGAATAAATAATATAATATAATTATATAATATCTACTTTTAATAATTTTCTCTTGCTACTTACTATTACAAGGATGAACCGTGCTTTCTATAATACGATAAATCGTACAGATGAATGATTGGTGAAATGTTGGTTTTCATTTAATGCATGATAGAAAATTCATAAGAATTTTACAAAATACACCTATCGGTTGCACATTTTACCACAGCGCTATCAAGGCTATCTAAACGTAAAATAGCATAGTTGCGGATAAACCCAGATATAATTATGTTTTTCGAAATTTTTATATAGTATACTTAGAAACACTCATACTAATACAAATATACATATTCACGCATACAAATATTTGCACTGAGCGGGAATAGAACCCGGCCCCCCTGCGTAGCAAATGACCGCTCTACAGCTACGCTACGGAGTAGGATCTCTAAATACACTGTACATGCATGCATCGATCTTATTTGTTTGAATGAATACTTAAAACTTACAGTACTTAATATCAGTATTTAATATCTCTTGTATTGCGGTGCGCACACGCAGGAGAGGGTTGTGTGACTACACCTGTTCGTCAGCCTTTGCGTTCGCCGCGGTCATTGTCAAACTTTGATACTGCACATAAATGGCGTAGAGTAGTTATTAATGTTTTATTTTTTTTATTGAGAGACTGGTTTTTATTTGCTACTTTGCTACTGTCGTAAAGTTTATTGGTAAGTTTACGACTAAAATCATTCTAAAACAATTATAATATGACATAAATATTTCCTTCAAGTCATTTATCGTTTATTACCTAGTTAACGCGTGATTGAGTAGTAGTCATACGTGTATCGATTTTTTCTACCACAAGCTTGAAAATCTTGAGTTACTTGCTTGAATTTTTTTTTTTTCAAGCTTGTTTTAATTTCAAGCAATTAATAGTAATAGACTAGACAAGTAATAGAATTACTAATATGAAATAACACAATACGTATACTTCTGGACTCATTATTGTGACTGCGTGTGTAAAATTGAATTAAATTAAATTGAAATTGCAAATAAAATTAAATTTAAACTCTTATGGTATTTATTCTATTAAGACTACAAATCTTATTTTATTAGTAATGTACCTATGTACCTACACTATTTGCCTACAATCTACAGGTGGGGTACCTGGGATCTGTACTTCATGTGACCGGTGAAATCGACCACGATGTCAGGGCACGCATTGCTGCCGCGTGTGCTTGTCTGCCACCTAAGTGGTATAAAAAAATCTATGAGAAAGTCAATATGTGAGTATATTTATTACATCCCCTGTTGTAGTTCCTAGTAGAAATCACAATAACTACTTAAAGGGTCGCTAGCACTCGTCCATATGCCAACGTAACCAGTTTCCATCAGGTGGGCCGTATACATGTCTGTATCCTAACTGGTATAAAAAAAACACTGCCTGTCACAGTTAGTATTTATATTACAAAATTGTGACATTCACAATCACGCATAATTATGACGTCGTTCAATTAAAATCTAACAACACAAATCGACTCTACAGTTCTGCCAAGTCACAGTAATCAATTAAAGCATAGCGGCGACCCTGTATAAAACACATGACATCCATATCTGTACGCTGACGGATCGCCGCCGCGGCCCGCGACAAAGGACAAGTGTGAATGACCCTTAACTTGATATCTAATCTTTTGTTACCTTTTAATCGAGTTTTTGATGTTGACAGTATTTCAATATAATGGGATATTCAAGATATTTCAGTATAATGGGATATTTGAGATATTTTATTAACGGATTGCGACTTAAGAGAACAACGTAGCGATTAGCTGTGTTTATTATAATTTAGTGTAAGATAATTTTGCAGTGATAATATTTTTTTGAGATAAGGGTTTTAGTTTTAAAGATTACTATTAGAACTATCGGGATATTTACCATGTATTGTTTGGAGTTCTAATAGTAATGTGAACGACCATGAAAGTATGAATACCTATATAGTTTTAAAGAGTTGAGAAAATTTATGTTAATGCAATAATAATTCGAGTTTCTTACGGAAAAACTAATAATCGTCTAAAGAAACTTGCAAAAAGTTCTCGCTGTCTTTCAATCTACAAAACATATATTATTATCAATCTTCATCTAGGCTTCATCCAGGTTGCATCCAAAGCTAGTTCAGGGTCCACTCCCGTATTTTTCCTAACTTATTGATAGGTTTATTTTACCTTTTACGGGAGCGTCTAATCTCCGAACTCATAGAGAAAAGTTTATGTCTGAACCTTATCGTCCCTCTATGTATATTAGCTTGCTTTATATGTTCTATTTATTTTGATAGGAACATCTTAATCTACATGTATTATCTGAATAATTAAGCACAATAAAGATCAAATTTTATATTTACTTCATTATTGTAATTTGAAGTTCTTATTTCTTTAAAAATAACGAAAGGAACAAAAACTCTCCAACGCGTACACAAATTATCATAAACAATTAAAGTTACAACATAAAAATCATAAAAGAACAAAACAATTCAACAATAAAATTTTAGCTTTATAACAACAGCTTCAAAAATGAAAAAAAAAACAAAAGTAATAAACACTATATTACATTATAAGACTGGTTGAAATGTAATATACGAAAAAAAAAATATGGCGGTCAAAAATTTTTGGAGGGAAAAACAATGTAAAAAAAAACATCATCTAATCTGAACTGTCATCAGTAACCAAAATACTGTGGAATATGAAGTCGGGTTCTAATGAGACAAAGGTCTAATGAGTATAACAATGGCTGGGCCGTAAAGTATTGGATTTATTTACGCTGGACAGCCCGACGATGATCTGATAACGCGGCAAATGTTCGTTTAAGGGGAAGCTTAGTTTTACTTGAAAATTTTGGATTATTTTGTTTTATTACATTATAATGTGTATGTCTTTTATGTCTATAACATAATAAATATATTTTTCATCCCACCATCTCGGAAAGACTATTTTTGCTCTTCGATAACTGAGCGTAAAAGTCGTTTTTATCCTCTAGAGAGGTAAAGTAAATTTGAATTTAGAACATCGTGTGTACTAGGTTTGTGGACTCAAAACATCATTAAACCTATTTACTTCTACCTCTATGGTGCCGAATTTATCATACAACTTTTTTTTAATTCATGAAAAACTCAGACTCGTAACCTCCTTGGTGTACTTTTTTTTTAATTTGCTTTGCGCGCATCAATTTTTTTCACGTCATATTGTTGACATTGTTGTTGAATTTTTATTTTGTTGTATTTTATTACTAGTATTAATACACATATTATACAGCCTCCATGGCGTAGTGGTATTGAACGCGGCCGCTACGCAGGAGGCACGGGTTCGATCCCCGCTCAGTGCAAATATTTTTTATGCATGAAAATGAGTATTTGCATTGGTCTGATCGTGCCTTGGAGAGCACGTTAAGCCGTCGGTCACGGATGCCATACGAACATCTATGGCAGTCGTTACGGGTAGTTGGAGCCCTAAAAAGTTCAACAACAACGGTCTGGCTGCAATGCTTCGATATCGCCTAATGTCATCATTGGGTTGTGGAGGTCAGATGGCAGTCGCTTCACGCCAAATATCGAGGTCCAGCCAAATCCGCAGTTAAGACTGGTAAAGCGGACCCCGGACTCCGAGGTGAAAGCTTCGGATGCTGACTGGGAATTAACGCTAGGAAGGAGAAGCATTTCATTATTTCCTCGCTGAGGTGGGATGAAAAGTTACGTGTTGCACTCGAGTGCAAAGATTTTTCACCTTGTGCTCTTTTGATTCCCTCGCTAACGCTCAAGATTCTAATTTGTGAATCACTCGCTACGCTCGTGATTCAAATTTAGAATCTTTCGCTTGCTCGGTCATCAAAAATGAGCACGCGGTTAAAAAGCAACTTTGCACTCTTGTATAACAAATAACTAATTTATACTCGTTTTATTGTAGTTCAAAGCATTGTTTCAATTTCTCAAAATATGTTAGTCCTGCGGTTCTTTAAATACATAGGTACTCGTGTGTAGATACATCAAGATATAATACGGAAAGCATTAATTAGATAAACACCTAGGTTCAAAGTTCTTTATTTTTAAATATAGAGTAACTAGCTGTCCCGGTGAACTTCGTATGGCCATATTTTTTCAGCCCGCGTGAATTATTGATCCCGTTCCCGCTGCACCTATTTTCTCACCCTTTAAACCTTCCCTGGGCATCCACGAATATTTCAAGACCAAAATTAGCCAAATCGGTTCAGCCGTTCTTGAGTTATAAACTAACAACGAAAAGTGGCATTTTGTGGATTTTTATATATATAGACATAGTTATGTCTTATTGACGTCAATAATTCTACTTAACTATTTACCAAGTAAATATATTATTAGTTATTTACATTTTGTAACAAAACGATAAAGAATATGAGATAATAATATTTCCTTTCCCCCACTCTTAGATAAAATATTAGAGAATAACTAGATAAAGCAATAGTCAACAAAAGTTATAAAATATATGAAAATATTCAGTTTAAAATACAAACTCCCCCTTAACAAATCAACGTATCACCATAGCGTCGGACGCAATGATCAAATTTCGTTTTTATTGTTAATCCTCGCCACTAAATGAGCAGCAACATATTGAGCCCGAACAACCGCACTGCCCGGCAACTCAATAAAAAGAACAAAACGTACAAAATAATCCCGGATTCCGGGATTCGAGGACAACACGTTTTGATTTTTATTAAAATTGTATTCTTGAGTTTCTGTTTTGTTTTGAATACCATTGTCAGGGTTAAAATTAGTTACAATTTGCGTATCATTATACAGAATTCCGATCAAAGAAATGATTTCTGATAAGAATAACTAACGATGGTTTGAATAATTTTAGTTATTTTGATTATGGAATATCAAGTAAATTGTAATTTTACATGAAGGATTGTTTTTGAATCATACAATCATGAAAGTGCAACATTTTAAATACTTAGCTTTGTTCCCCTGTTTTGTTCACACATTATGATGATGTTGGCTGGGCCAAAGTGTCTTGATGAGACCCTTAACATATTAGGGTATCATCGTACAAAAGTGTATGTATGTTTGTATGTATGATAATTATCCCGATGGAGTACAATAGGGCCACCCCATCACTCCTCGTGGATGTTGTAGAAATCCGACAGGTAAACATGCAACTGATGCAACCCATCAATTAGTGCCTGCTTGACGGCAATAGGCTCGCCCTCTATTACGTAGGACCGAAAATAATAGTTGGCGAATTGTGTAAAATACACTTCTGCTTACCCCTTCGGTGATTTTCAGGCGTAAATATATATGTTTATCTATATTCTATATACTATTATATAATTGTAAAGTGGTCGTGTACATTGGACGTAAAACTAAACTGTCAGCTACCAGTCTCTCAAAGAGCTATCAAAAAAAGTCTGCGATATTTAAAATCAATTATATACATATTATGATACACAGTTTCACGGTCGCATCACTTTGTCCATTTGTCACAAGCAATCGGTACCATTAGTGGCAATTACCTCTCCTGGTCACTTATCAGTATTGTAAAATGAACTTCGGTATATGGGCCAATATGCAGGAGATAGCGGACTGGAGTTATGAGCTAACATCTAATGTTATGAAGAGAGAGAGCGATTTTGTGGGATGTTTGGATGGGGTATATTCCACTTTGTTCACCTGGGTGATATCACCTAGGTGAACAAAGTGGAATTGATTAGTCTACTTTGATCACCTCGGAAATAAATCACCTGGGTGATATCACCCAGGTGAACAAAGTGGAATTGGTTAGTCTACTTTGATCACCTCGGAAATAAATCACCTGGGTTTTGTCATCCAGGTGAACAAAGTGGAATTGATTTGTCTACTTTGATCACCTCGGAAATAAATCACATGGGTGATATCACCCAGGTGAACAAAGTAGAATTAATTAGTCTACTTTGATCACCTCGGAAATAACTCACCTTAAAACTTGTATCTTATGGGTGAATCGGTACTGTAAAATAAAACCCAATGTTTATAGGATAATGAATCGGGTATACCGCCGTTTGCCCGAATTTTATTTACCCTAATATCATTTGCCATAATATTAACAGACATAATATTCATTTGCCCTACTCTTATTTGCTATATTAATCACGTGCTAGAGTCTTTGTTTAACATAAAGTCACTTACCATAACATCATTTGTCAGAATCATTGTAAGCCCTAATTATCACATGCCATAATTATCACATGCCATAATTATCACATGCCCTAACTATCACATGCCATAATTATCACATGCCATAATTATCACATGCCCTAACTATCACATGCCATAATTATCACATGCCATAATTATCATATGCCATAACATCAACTGCCATCGACATTGTGTAACAGTGAAAGTGTGTAACGGTATTATACTTTAGGGCACCCCGACTCGGATAGGTTAGGTTAGAAGGGGATGGCGGGGTCGTTTGAGCGAACGAAGCGAGCGAATAGACCCCGCTATCCCCTTCGTGGTTATTTTTTTATAAACCACCCAGAAGTAGTTTGGTTAGGTGCCATTTGAGTTAGGTTAGAACTGTGACCATTAACCCATCCACCCATCACACCCATTGACATCGACAGCCAGAAAGAGCAAGAAGAAAATATTATGTCTAATAATCATTATGGCGTTTAAATATTATGTCTAATAATCATTATGGCGTATAAATATTATGTCTAATAATCATTATGGCGTTTAAATATTATGTCTAATAATTATTATGGCAAATAAAAATATGTAAAAGAATACGTATGGCACTCGTATGTTATGGTATCTAAGTTTCGGGCAATTAAAAGTATGTCATATGTCTTTTAGGCCAAACAAAACATTCGGGCAAATGAAATTCGGGTAAATGAAATTCGGGAATATGATGATTATGGCATATAATCTTCGGTTAAACAATAGACAACCAATGAATCGGATAGCTTCCAACCCCAGTTCTTCCTACTCTATTTATTAATATGATATATCTCATTAAAAACAGTAAATAATACATTATTTAAATAATAAAAAAAGTGAAAAAAAAAAAACATATTTTGTGTTCGTGGGTGAGAGAAACGTACAAAATAAAAAATAAGAAACGGACCTGTAAACATTTCTATAAGTAAACAGTATCCTATAAATATTGGGTTTTTAACGGTACCGATTATTATTTATTAGATTTAAAATAAAAATTTAAAAATTGGAGTTATATCATAAGAGGCGTCTTGGGTCAGGTGATTTATTTCCGAAGTGATCAAAGTAGACTAATTAATTCCATTTTGTTCACCTGGGTGACAGCACCCAGGTGATTTATTTCCGAGGTGATTAAAGTAGACTAATCAATTCCACCTTGTTCACCTGGGTGATATCACCCAGGTGATTTATTTCCGAGGTGATCAAAGTAGACTTATCAATTCCACTTTGTTCACCTGGGTGACACCACCCAGGTGATTTATTTCCGAGGTGATCAAAGAAGACTAATCAATTCCACTTTGTTCACCTAGGTCATATCACCCAGGTGAACAAAGTGGAATAATGTTTGCGGATGGTAATATCCAGAACCTTGGCAAATATTTGATCAAATTGCATTATTTGAAAGGTATTAGCATTGTTTCCAATCGAAGGCAAATTAGTATTATATAGTGGGTTTAGTGTTAGGTAGTATTGTATATCATCAACTTATATCTGATGTCAATCTGATATATGGCCGTTCCCAATAATATCTTCCTCCTAGCGTTAATTCCCAGTCGCATCCGAAGCTTTCAGCTCAGAGTCTGGGGTCCGCTTTGCCAGTCATAGCTACATATTTGGCTAGACCTCGATATTTTCCGTGAAGCGATTGCCATCTGACCTCCACGACCCAATGTTAACATTAGGCGATATCGAAGCTTTGCAGCTAGACTGTTGTTTTTTGGACTTTTTAGGGCACCAACTACCCGTAACGACTGCCATAGATGTTCTTATGGCAACCGGGACCGACGGCTTAACGTGCTCTCCGAGGCACGACCAGACCAATGCAAGTACTCATATTTCATGAACACAAATATTTGCACTGAGCGGGGATCGAACCCGCGCCTCCTGCGTAGCGGCCGCGTTCACTACCGCTACGCCACGGAGGCTGTCCCAATAACATATCTACAGATAAAGGTAAAGGTAGAGATAGTTCCCTATTGTTATTTTGCTACTATGAATTGCGTTACCATAGAGATTGATGACGTTTTTATCCTTTTTAAAGTCAAAACTGGCGATAGATAAGTAGGTTATTGGGAACGGCCGATACACGTTTTGTTGATCACTTACATGATGACCAAAACAATTTGAGTATTTTTTTTCGCTCATAGAGTAACCTAAGTTTATAACTTAGATTAGCACCTTCGACATTTTGAGGTAACCGACATTTTTCGCTAGATCGGAAGCTAATATATCTCAGTCTATGTATAATTACTTTTCTAATGAACAAATAATCAGCCGGGTGTTAATACCGCTTTTATATTTTACATTTATATATAATAATTAAAAATAATAAAACCACTGAACGTGCGCAAGAGTTTATGATCACGTAGCGTCTACGAGTACGTAGCGACACGAAAATGTAACGCTTTTGCAATCCTACTACCGTGATCTATCTATTGGTAGAAGCACAATTATAAGAATCTTCAATCATCATCTGAACGTCAATCCTGGTGACATTAAAATTTGTATTAAAATTTTTAAATAGGTATACATTATAATAATTCTACGATGTCGTTCCGTTGTAAAACAATATGACGTGTTATGAATCTAGGAATCAATCATTCAATCAATTAGCCTATCGCAGTCCACTGCTAGACATAGGTCTCTCTCAATGTTGTCAGGCTTTGGCCTGCTATTTCCACGCTGGCGACACAGGTTGGTACAGGGTTTATTTCGAGTTTTCCTTCTCTCGCAGTGATATCGTTTGCGTTTTTCGCCCTTCGGGTGTGATGGGGTGGTGATACTTGTATTCTTTCTCCGTCACCACACAAATAGATTATATCTGAATATAATCTATTTGTGTGGTGACGGATTGATTGATATCAGGTATACTAACCACTGATCAGTCACTGGTCAGTATACCTGATATCAATCAATCAGTACACCTAGAAAAAGGTTATAAGCTTAGCTTAAAAGCTCATGTAATGAGTACACTCTCATACAGCAACTACACTCCACTGATTACCAACAAAACACTAGCGGCAAACGTATGCGCCCGCGCAACAATGCTCCGCATCGATATAGACATACACATAAAATGTTTGCGCATCCAGTCGCCGTCGCGCAGGTGACGGTACAATGTGATGTTGTATTTCACATTAACATTATGTTCACAAGCTCAACGTTGTCCGCTATTGTCCACTTATGTTCGGATCGTGGTAGGCTTGGTTTACATGGAGACTGCAAGATAATTAATAAATATAGGTAGAATATTTTATTGTTATCTTAATTTAAACAACAATAACAATAGGTACCTAGTGTTATGGGTGGGTCCCGAACCTCCACGCGGTGTACCCTGGACAACGAAGACAGCAACGCTTCTGTCACCCACGGGAGACGCTGCCGCCTACGGTCAATTACGGTGCGGCATTATAGAGTGCTTAGAAACTCTCTACGTGCCCTTTGAAACTTCTCTAGCTGAGGGCACAGTGACCTGGGACGAGCTGGTTCTCTGGAAACAGGCCTGGAAGTGACAGGTGTCAGGTGACTGTCGCCCCAGTATAAACAGATCCGCCCGGGTGTGCGTTGTTTTATAGCTAATTGTTTTATAGAATTCTTTATTGTACACTGAAATTAACAAAATAACAAACATAAACACAATAAGATGTACAAAGGCGAGCTTAACTAATTTCGTTTCTCATAATTTTTTTCTCATATTTTCGTTTCATAGAATAATCAATACACAGAATACTTACTTTAAAGATTTTTAAATAATTGATTTTTGTTTCACATAAAGTTTAATGTTAGAATAATCATATCATAGAATAAACAAATCAAATATTCTTTACTATCGTAACATACATTAAATATAAAATCTTTTGACATCCCACTCAAAAGATATAAAACTTATTTGCGCTAAGATAATTCAACGGATCCTATTTCTGGGTGGTTTTTAAAAAAGATAACCACACCTAACCTATCCAAGTCGGGGTACTCTGAGTCGGGGTGTAAACTATAATGACAGTGTTCTAAATCATTAAACGTTAGACCAAAATTATTTTCGATATATTTTTATTTTCGGTGGTTTAATATCCCCTAAAAAATTATTCTACTGTTTGATAAGTTTATTAAACAAAAAAATGTAAATAAAAATTCATTAAATTGTTTTTCTGGGAAATATGTTTCATTCTGGTAAATTGTTTTTGAAACAATAATATTCGAAATAAAAATATAAGTACCAAATATTATGTGAAACATTTTCTGGGAAACGAAATTCTATGAAATTTCTGTCTGCGAAACAAGGGGCTCCCAGATCCGTCCTTCTAATCAAGTTGAAGAATGGAATAGCTTGATTAATGTATGGGACTGACTATGTTGGCGGCCGTCATAATCGTCATAACGTGAAAATAGGTACTTATCAGTCCCATACATTCATCATTCTATTCTACAATACGTTGGCCAACGAATTGCCACTTGTCTTGGTCGACCATTTGCCGATCTTCACCATTTCCAATTCTTTCAACTTAACAGGCTTCTCGTAATAATACTTTAGTCGCAGTTTTGTTTCAACTTATCTTGATTAATATCATTCGTGAATAGAAATCTAGGTTGCTTAGAGAAAGATTATCATCCTTATATGTATTAGTCCGCTTTTTCTAGTCTAACTGCGACGTCGCTGATCTTTGATGTTTTCAGAGAAGCGACTGCTATCTGACCTTCACAACCCATTGGCGATATTGAAGTTCTATATTAGATCATTATCGTACTTAAAAAAATTGTTTACGGCTAACTCCTGATGCATTTCTCACTGCCATATAAACCTAACCTTACACCTCTCATTGTGGCGGCATTATCCATTGAAAGGGCTACCTATTGTTATTTCAGTTTAATATAAAACAATACGCAAAGCTTTCCACATCGGACGAGATCTTTTATTTGCTCTGTCGGCCCCTTTGTGGTGCCGCCGCGCCGTTTTTATCTCCGGGACTCATTAAGATTGTGACTTTTTGTATGTCAATGCTCATTGAGTATTTTGTTGTGCGGACTTAGATGAATATTCCATTCATCCATTTTTGTGTGGACGCGTTTAATTATCTGTGGTGTAATCTATTATGATAGCAAAATGGCGGGATTGAATGAAGATGGCCGACGGATTATTTTTGATTCTATTGTTTTTGTTTTTATGAAACGGAAACGCTAAGTTTCCGTTTCATAATATTTAATTCAGTTATATGAAAGAAATCAGTTTAAGTTAATGGATTTTCAGGTTATTTATTACGCGTGGAAAACCTCACTGAGCTGGCGATGAATTTGAAGCTATTATCAGCCCCCCTAGACAAGTGGCAATCCGTTGCTCGGCGTATGATGGAATAGAATGACAAATGTATAGGACTTGACGTTTTTGACATTCGTTGACGCCAGTCATATACGTCAAATCCCATACATTTGGCATTCTATTCCATCATACGCCGGGCAACGAATTGCCACTTGTCTAGAGGGGCTGGTCGAGTAAAACCACACGGCGTTACGTCACCGATATCTATGGAGGGACACGGATTAATCGTTTCCCCATGATTCTGAATTCAATAGGAATTCCCCATGATCTCCACCAGGTATTGCCTATACTGTGAACAGGCCACCTCGCCATTATGTGCCCTCTGCACACTGCAGGGAGGTTGCCCGTAGTGTGCAAGTGCCCCCCCTTCTCCCCTTTAATGAGAAAGGCACTCGTGCAAACTCACGTGGCTTTGCGCGTACTTGCTTGTACTCGGTCCTTATTCAATCATAATTTCTATCGTCAAGGAACTATTACTTCGTACAACGTAGAACGTTCGACTGCTACCCAAAGGGGGCGGGTTCCATTCTCGCTCAGTGCAAATATTTGTACGCACTAATATGGATATTTGCGTTGGTCTGGGTATTTCTATGTACAATAAATAGGTATGTATTTTAGCAATCAAATAACAAGACCACATTCACAATATTACGAGTATATTCAAACATATAGAATATAGTTCTGCGACTATCAGATAGTTCTCTTCAAACATGCGAGTATAAAATCGAAACAATGTTATTATCGCAGACATAAATAGCACTAAGTATAACTTATATCGCCTGATTGCAAATATCTAAGTGCGTAACTCAGTACGCACGGAGTCCCACTCTAACATGGGTTTATTTCATGGCGGCAGCTTGACACTATCGTTTAAATACAAGAACGTGCAATAGATAAGCCTTGATAAGTTTTGTAGAATAGAATGCCAAATGTATGGGATTTGACGTATATGACAGATGTCAACGAATGTCAAAAACGTCAAATTCTATACATTTGTCATTCCATTCCATGATACGCCGAGCAATGGATTGCAACTTTTCTATGGGGGATGCTCTACAATACTATTCCTATCGGCTTCTCTTTTTAATTGTATCGGTTATAGAATACCTATTGATGTAAAATAATTCGGTTTTGTCGCGATTCTTGCCGAAAAATTTTCGGTTTTGAAATAGCGTTTATCACGTTACTAGGTCAGCCTCACACAGCCTCTGTGGCGTAGCGGTAGTGAACGCAGCCGCTACGCAGGAGGCGCGGGTCCGATCCCCGCTCAGTGCAAAAATTTGTGTGCATGAAATATGGGTATTTGCATTGGTCTGGTCGTGCCTCGGAGAGTACGTTAAGCCGTTTGACCCGGTTGTCATACAAAACATCTCGGCTGCCCAAATTCAAAACCCAGTAAGGGACATTTTTTAACGAAAACAGTTTTTTTCCATATTTCGAAAACACTTACTGGGTTTTGAATTTGGGCAGCCGATCTATGGCCATCGTTACGGGTAGTTGGAAAGTCCTAAAAAAGTCCAATGGTCTAGCTGCAATGCTTCGATATCGCTAATGGGTTGTGTAGGTCAGAAGGCAGTCGCTTCTCGGAAAATATCGAAGTTCCGAACACTGAGGTGAAAGTTTTAGATGCGACTGGGATTGTCGCTAGGATGAAGAAGTTGAATTCCGTTAACATTATTTTATACAGCAAAACAACCCACATTTGAACCACGGCGGCACTTGTTCACTCAAAAGTTAACTGACTATTTTGAAGTAGCATTTATATCAGACAAAGTGAAATGCTAGTACTGCTCTCAACTATATCACAATATCAAGAATCACACTTATGAAAATGTATACCAAGATTTTTATTGCATCGTAAACAAATTCGTGTTTTAATCATTAAAGTGGTTAGCGGGTACAATATATAGTCCACAGATAGCATTATAAAAGCTAATACAAAGGTTTATCTGGGTAACAAACGTGGACCAATAAACGGAACGATGAACCCCCGGTAGTAACCTATATGAGAAATGTGGACAAGTCAAGGTAGGTATATAGAGTTGATAATACCGATCGTGTGAAAACGAAATTGAAAAATGGAAAGTTTGATTAACCCACCAAAGAGAATTAGCTTCTGTCTCTAAAATAGATTTGAAAAGAGAAAGTTTTCCATTTAGCTGATATTTTCAAAATTTTAATAATTTTTGGATAAATTCATTAACAATAATCCATTTTAATGGCGGAAAAATGGATATAAAAGTACCATAATATTATAATTTTAATCTGCTTTAAAGATTATTATTTTCGTTGTCAATCATCTTGAATAAAATAAATATTTTACATACTTATACTGATTCTTCATAGGCTACGAGCGAGCTTATTATCGTCTGCCGAGCAAAATTCTAGATTTTCTGCTACACAGAATTGCCTCATAGAAAAAGAATGATACTCAATCATTTCTGGTGACACTTCATTGCAAAAACATTTATTAAGTTAAGAAGCAAGTAATCAGTAATTACATTCCAAAAGTCCAATCTACCAATTTAACTCTAACACACAAAGTTACAACCACTCTGTATAATTCCACATACCTTGTGAAGTAAGCCGACTTGTGTGTTGCAGATAATACGGGGACAAATACAAATTGATAAACAAAAAGAAACGCATTACGGTCCGTATGCACATATATTATAGCGTTGAGTGGACCACGCCACTAAATATACCATTATAATGAGTTCAGGGAGACGGTATTAAGGTTTGGAATCTTCAGACACATATTGCACGTAGATAAAGAAGCAGATTGTAGCTTCAGTTTCCAGTAGCATAAAAGTTTTAATATTTCGAGGGTCTAGCTTACTTAAATCGATTTGAACAATCAGCATAATAAATGCTACAAAATGTAATTCAAATACACCCTATTTGAATTACATTTTGTAGCATTTATTATGCTGATTGTTCAAATCGATTTACAAAGAGAAAAGAGAATTTGACTTCGGGCGGGATTCAAACCCGTGACCTTTCCCTTACAGGGGGAATGCTCTAACCGCTAAGCCACCGAAGCCCGCATGAAGCCAATCAAAATTGCTCTATACTTTCCGTCTTAGGGGCGACGGTGGAGACATCTACCGATACTCTTACGAGTGCTATCGGAACCAATGAATGATTTTACAATCATTTTTAAACATTCATTTTTGATGACTCCGCTTAAACTATTAATGACTCCGCCTAATTAAGGGTAAAGTAAGGGAAAGGTCGCGGGTTCGAATCCCGCCCGAAGTCAAATTCTCTTTTCTCTTTGTAAATTTGGTGTATTTGACCCCGCTTTAAGATTCGGTGGCCCCACTATAAGATTCTGTGGCCCAGCCAATCTCACCGGCAAAGCAGTACATTTGCTGATGGTGGGCAAGGTCAGACGGCAGATGAAAGAATAGGAAACCGGACTTTACAGTTGAAATTTTGGATGCAACTGAGATTGGAACTTCTATGAAGAAGAATTTATGTTTTAAGTAAAATTATGTTATTTTTATTGTTTCAGCGAAGGCGTGGCAACATCGGTGGCTGGTGTTACAGGACTATCGTGACGTTTAACCCATATATGCCCAGAACTTTTTTTGAGACGAAATTTCAAGATTTTCAGCTATGTTGATAATAAATGATCATAAATAAGGGCTGTAATGGTAAATTGTGGTTTTCAGTTTGGGAAGTAGGTTTTTTTCAGTGGGTCGATAACGACCCCATGGGCACATATAGTACCATACGAGCATGAACTGAGGTGTGTCAAAATTAAAGTATTATTACGTGTTTGTAGGAATAAATTATTCATAATATGCAAATAAGTAATTATTTCTTTTAAAGGATTATTTCCCATATATTTAAGCAGTAAAATATTGTAGATTTGACCCCTATAATATGCAGAAAATAGTAAATCTCCTATATGGAAAGTTCGAAACTGTAAGAAAATATTAGAAAAAACAAGAAAAACTAAATTTCATATCAATTTACAGTCAATGTAACTACTGTATGTCTGTTTGCATCATCATCTTGTATCTTTGATATCTTCGAAAAATCATTCGAAGAATTCTATTGGTTCACTTTTTTTGATAAGTAGGAGTACTCATATAGCTTCTGAAGGCGGTAGTGACTATTGGTCTTGTAGGTTTTCTATCATCCATTTCCGTTATTTGAGAAGTGGCGTTGTAGGACTTAAAAATAGACCAGACTAAGACTTGGGATTCCCACACTTCTGAAGTAAAGATATTGGAATAAATTGAAGGGGTTTGAACATGTTTCGCTCGTTCTTTCGTGATGATAATTTGAATAAAGTATATTTGGCGATAGAAACGTCAATTAGCCATATCAGTCATATCACACATATGTTTTAGATTGGGTGCAATCTAAAATCATTTGACAATAATGTAATTACGTTATTATCATAACGTAGGCCTAGTCAGCTGTACATTCACGGAAGAAACGTACGTCAGATTCAGCGGTGAATGTTGGTGCCTCAATAATTCTATCAGTTGACTGTACAATAGGATAGTTGCGTTGTGTTCACCGTAAACTGGAGCTGAATACCACATAAATTGGTTCAGAGATTTGTAAATTACGTCTAGAAACAACTAAATATTCAGCGATGGCTGTATCGTCATGACTTAATGCTTTTTTTACGTTGGCGAACCTGAGTTACTGTCAGATATAGTACCTTTTCATGGGTATATTTTGCATATCTCAATGCCTAGGATATCAATTAAGTCATCAAATGGTTGCACGATATCAGAAATTACATAAGTAAAGAGTATGTATTGGAACTTATAATAAGAAAAATACGAACGTAAGGCATCATATCTGCCCACGGGGTCGTTATCGACCCACAAAAATATATCAATTGATTGCTAATAGTAAAATATATTGTATACAAGAATACATACTTTTACCTTCAAAATATACATCTCATTTAGTATGATAACCATTTTATTTAGTAAAATGACATCATTTATGTAATAACAATTTCATTTATATGAACTCAGTCGCCAATTTTTATCACAAAAAAAGAAATATAAACTTCAAGTCCATTTGTCACTTGAATTATTAATAGATATTTATATGAACCTGTGCTGTGTATGAAAATAGTTCTTCTAACTAATAAAATATAGCATTATAATCTTATTTAGTGCAACTGCTCGCTATCAGTGTGCACTAGAAGTCATGAAGGAATTTGGGGTCATTATCGACCCCGTGGGCATATATGGGTTAATGGATGGAAGATAGCTTTATACAAAAATATGTTTTATACAAATCCGTTCAGCTGTTCTGGCGTGATTTAGTAACAAACATCCAACAGGAAATGCCTTAATTAGAGCGCATGGAACGAAATACTTGAGTTTTTATGTGTAGCATTAATGCTACCAGAAATGTTTACCATTGGACTATAGTGTTAAAACAAATCGATCGACAATTCGATGCTAGTGTGCTTGAAAATATCTAAAAAAACTTACAGTTTGTATCACACCATGGAGAAGGACATATTCTTTCCTCCGTGGTATCACACGCAACATAAGTAGGTAACTAGTTCCATTTGAATAATACAGTGCAATTTTAACGATTTCTCGTACCGTCTATACCCTATAAGATAAACTTCCCAACAAAGATAAACCGTTGCACTTTAAACTACGTGAGTATACAACCAGAACGTCTACGTATCAACTAAAAAGAACATTTCCTAAGCAATTAGTAGACTGCAGCCACTGGCTACAAGACAGTGCTAACAGCATCTACCTTAGAATTGAATTCCGATGTCTGGCGGCTATTTGTACCATTTCACAGCTCAGCTAGTTAGTGGCGTCCATTGATCCGTCTGTAAGCCGACCGACAATGGCGCTAGCGGCGCCTGCGCAAACCTGCGTGATAGATGATTTTTGTAATAGCTGATGTTGAATGTGTATTTTGTTTGCGAATGTTATTGGTTGGAAGTTAAATGAGAAAAAAAGAAGTGTTTTTTGAAAGATGTTGGCGGCGTCTTTGTTCGTGTAGGCTTTCAAAGTGCTTGTGTGTTTGTATGTACATATGTTTTTTTGATTGAGTACAAATAATTGAAATAAACAGATAATAAAGAGCCTTAACAGGTAGTGGTACTGGTAGTGTAATGATTTGTCAAGCACCAATAGGCTAGCATGATCCGGTGTACTTACCCGATCATGCTAGCACATTCGTCATCATCCTCCTTCGGGTTGGCGAAAAATTCATCTCTGGTTGTAGTCATTACAACATTAACACTCTTCTTAACCATCATCATCATCATTCATCATTTCAGCCATAGGAAGTCCACTGCTGGACATAGGCCTCCCCTGTAGATCTCCAATAGGACCGGTTGGAAGCGGCTCGCATCCAGCGCGTTCCCGCGGCCTTAATGAGGTCGTCTGTCCACCTTGTGGGTGGATGTCCCACGCTGCGCTTGCCGATACGTGGCCTCCACTCGAGGACTTTTCGACCCCATCGGTCATCAGTCCTCCGTGCTATGTGCCCTGCCCACTGCCATTTCAAGTTGCTAATCCGCTGGGCTATGTCGGTAACCTTGGTTCTTCTACGGATCTCCTCATTTCTGATTCGATCTCGCAGAGAGACTCCGAGCATAGCCCTCTCCATAGCTCGTTGGGCCACTTTGAGCTTACTCACAAGGCCCACAGTGAGGGACCACGTTTCAGTGCCGTAAGTCATCACTGGTAACACACACCGGTCGAAAACCTTCGACTTGAGACACTGAGGTATGTCGGACGAGAAGACATTGCGCAATTTTCCGAACGCTGCCCAGCCGAGTTGGATTCGGCGATTGACCTCTTTCTTGAAGTTGGACCTACCTAACTGGACTACTTGTCCTAGGTAGACGTACGAGTCAACAACTTCAAGAACCGAGCTCTCAACAGATATTGGGGTAGGTACAACATGGGCATTGCACATCACCTTTGTCTTGTCCATGTTCATTTTAAGACCCACCTGTTGAGAAACTCGGTTGAGGCCTTCGAGCATCGTGTTGAGATCTTCCATCGATTCTGCCATGACTACAATATCGTCGGCAAACCGAAGGTGAGTGATGTATTCGCCATTAATATTGATGCCGAATCCTTTCCATTCCAGGAGCTTGAAGGCATTCTCCAAAGTGGCCGTAAACAGTTTCGGAGATATCACGTCTCCCTGTCTTACGCCTCTTTTCAAAGGGATCGCCCTCGAACTCTGTTCCTGTACTCGAACCGACATGGTGGCGTTATTATACAAACACTTCAACACTTCGATGTACCGATAGTCAATACGGCACCGCTGGAGAGACTCAAGCACAGCCCATGTCTCGACCGAATCAAAGGCTTTCTCATAGTCCACAAACGCTAAGCAAAGTGGCAAATTATACTCTTCGGTCTTCTGTTTAACTTGCCGCAGCGTATGGATGTGGTCTATGGTACTGTAGCCTCTTCGGAAACCGGCTTGTTCGGAAGGCTGGAAGTCATCAAGCCTGCGCTCGAGACGGTTCGTAATGACCCTTGAAAACAGCTTGTAAACATGGCTCAGAAGCGAGATGGGTCCGTAATTCTTCAGTAAGGTATTGTCACCTTTCTTAAAGAACAGCACCACCACGCCTCTGTTCCACGCTTCTGGCGTTATGCCCTCGAGGACGACGGTGTTAAAAAGCCTCTGAAGGACTTTAAGTACCGGTGTTCCACCCGCTTTCAGAAGCTCTGAAGTGATTCCGTCGTCACCCGGCGCTTTGTTGTTCTTAAGCTGATTCAGGGCCATTCTAATCTCGTACAGGCTGATGTCTGGGATATCCTCGGTGAAGTGTCGGGTCAACTTGGCTCTTGGGTCGGTCGCCATGTTGCCAGCAGGATTAGCGACCGAAGCGTATAGCTGTCCATAGAACCTTTCGATCTCCTCCAAAACCTCAGCCTTGGTCGACGCTATACTGCCATCTTCTCTCTTCAGCTTAGTCAACTGGCTTTGCCCAACAGACAGATTTCTTGCGAACACTTTGGAGCCTTTGTTCCGCTCGATTGTCTCTTTAATATTTTCAGTATTAAAGAGACGTATATCGTGTCGCAGAGATTTGGAAATCTGTCTGTTGAGCTGCCTATATGAATCTGCATCATCGGAAGACTGCAGTCGAAGTGAGCGTCGTTTAGCCATGAGTTTTTGGGTGTGATCGGAGAGTTTCTGAGGTCTATTTGAACGGCGGGGTCTAAAGTGCTTAGAGCCCACCATTTGGACAGTTTCTACGAGCCTGTTGTTGATCTCGTCCACCGACGCAAAGTTTTCTAGGCAATCAAAGCGATTCGAAAGCTCAAGTTGAAAGTTCTCGGGGTTTTGGATTTGGGCACGAGTAGGTCGGAGTGTAGACTTCATCAGGCGGGACCTTTCGAGTTTAACGTTAATACCCAATGTGCCTCTTACGATTCTGTGATCACTACCGGTTTTCACCCTGTGAATCACGGAGACATCACTGAATATTCGTTTCTCGTTGGTCATGATGAAGTCTATCTCATTCCTCGTGGAACCATCAGGGCTCATCCAGGTCCATTTCCTGTGCGGCGGCTTCTTAACCATATCATCTTTCAAAGTTCAAAGTTCAAAGTTCAAAGTTCTTTATTTGTTGAATATGGTACAAAAGTGCATTCGCCTTCTTTTAGGTCTTATTGGGTAAGTATATTCGCAGGTTTAGTAAGAGTGATTTTCTATTTACTCGACCCCAACTATGACCAGGCCTACGCTTATGGAGAATGGGAGTCGTTGAGCGACCTTCGACTTTTGAGTCGCCTCCGGATCACGGGATCTGCGGATCGGAAGAGACCTGAATCTCACCGGACACGCTCCTTCGCCGCTTCCTTATCGAGCATTACTTGCCCCTCAGCATAGATAGAGCAACGCACTTATTCAATATAGTCTTTTCTTTCTTCATCTTCTTCATCCTAGCGTTAATCCCAATCGCATTCGAGGCTTACACTTATAAATAAATAAATAAATAAATATTCTACAACATTCTACACAACGCTATCTAGACCCATGGTAAGCTTAATTAACTTGTGTTATGGAATCTAGAATGCGGATATAAATACTTAGATTCCCCATTTTTTTTTTGTAAATACCTACATATTATGCATAGAAACACCCAGACCAATGCAAATATTTATATTCAAGCATACAAATATTGGCACTGAGCGGGGATCTAACCCGCGCCTCCTGCGTAGCAGCCGCGTTCACTACCGCTACGCCACAGAAGCAGTCAAAAATCAAAAATTGTTAACGTAATCGCGAACAATATTGAATAAGTGTAAGCTATATTGATAACGCGTATCATATTTGATACGCGTTATCAATATAGCGTCATGTAATTATATACCCGGGTATCATGTAGACTAGGAGTTACTTTGCAATCAACTTTAATAATAAAATCACATCTATGGGATGTGATTTTACACCAGAACTTCCCTGGATACTGCACCAGTGCAGGTAAGGTAATATTGGAGCCGAAACAATAAAAATCATTATAATGTCACCATCATCATGAAGATGTTGACGTACCAATTGCACCCGAGGCCTTTACTTCAGAACCCAGGGTCCACCGTTATTTGGCGGTTTTGACTTTCTGGGAACAACCGCCGTCTGCCCCCTAACCCAGAAAAGAAAACCCGTGTCAGAACCTCGTCCGTCATTCAGCAGGTGTACCAGCTTGAAGATAAAGTTAGTTTGGGCCCCGAATATCTCGGTGAAACCCCAGATTATATCAAAATGCATCATCAATCATGCAATGTATCCAATATCAATTCTAAAACTATCTCGAGGCGCTTTAAGAAATAACTATATTATTGGCAGGAAGTTACACAGACAATGCAATACAATTCAAAATGTAACTGCAAAATAAACCATTACACAAATGAAGCATAAAATTCAAAATGATATAATTTAAATGCTTGCACACATAGTTAAGTAATAAAAAACAGTAAATTTCGAGCCTCGGGGTCATGAATTATAAGAATTCAAACACCTATTAATTGTATACAGGTTGTTTTTAAACTAGGTACAGGCGTAGGCTACGTGGCTGATTTTAGAATTTGTTTTAGAGTACGTTACGATGATCATTGAATAACTTTCAAGACAGTATGATCTTAGAAAGTAGCTGCCGGCCTCATTAAGTGCAATTTTCGAACCGTACACTAATCAGTTATAATAGCAGTAGAATACACACAGTGAGGTGGAAATAGCTTACGAGTATTGGATCCCTAACAAATCTTTTCTCTCTTGACACACTCTGCTAGATGGCAAGAAGCTTGGTGGAAGTCCAGGGCTGAGAAGCCCAAAATGGTGAGTCCTACCTTGATGGACTAAACAGATGCTTTTATTGCCTAGTTTTTTAATCAAGTTAAATAGCTGGTTATTAAGCACTAAAATGAACTAGTTTCAAAATTTATCGAAAATATTTCATCATTAAAGTTTTAGACGTGCAATAGACAAAATTAATACATTTCCAAAATTAGGCAACCAATAATTTGCTAGCATATTTTCTGCGTGCCGCGCAAAACTCATGCTCTTTAAATACAATCTGTATAAGATTGGAATTGATAATAATTATATAGCATAACACTCCAAAGCGCGTGCGCTCAATTTTCTTTACTATCTGTAATAACATGGCAGTTATCAATTATTTGTAATTGTAATGTTACCATTCGCTACAATACATTCTGTGTTTGATACTAAACATTAAAATTTACAATGCTACGATATCGGTTTGGTGTTTGAAAATTTATGATTGATTTTAAATGGATTGTTTTGTTACAAGCCGGCGCCGTTTTTCTTTTTTATACGTTTGTTTCAATGACTTCTATCTATAGACGAGTTGGACATAACAAAAACTTTGGTCACTTATTAAATTGTAATTGCGATCAATAAATTTACAAGTTTTTGTAACTGCCATCAGCTGTCATGCACAAAGGCGCCTAAATTAATTGACTCATTTCTAGATTTTTTTTGTATAAGAGTATTAATAACTGTTCTGGTTCTGTCCCCCATTCGCGCCTCACTCCTGAGTCGCGATAAAAATTTGATCTAAACCGTTTATCCAGTATTATACAGAGAAGCTCCATCCGAAAACCAGCGCTGCATATACTACCCAATAGTGTGCGTAGTATTTAATACTGAGATGGGGCCCTATTTAGGTTCGCACAGTGTAAAAGTCTAAACCTAACTGTTACGAATGACTGTAATTAGTGATAAAAAACACACATTGTGAGAACTATAAATAATATATATTTCTTTCTTTCTAAAAGTCTTAGGTTTTTTCCAATCTTGTACTTCTACATCCTAGCGCATAATCCTAGTTGCATTTGCAGCTTTCACCTTGTAGTCTGGGGTCTGCTTGCTCTTGTGGGTTTGGCTGATCTTTGATACTATCCGTGACGCGAGTGCCATCTGACCTTCAAAACCAATTGGCGATATGGAAGTATTGCAGTCAGACCAATAGTTATTCACGACTGCCATAGATATTCGTATGTCAAACAGGACCGACGGTTTAACGTGCTTTCTGAGGCACGGAAACATACGTGGTTTCTTTCAATGTTTTAGGCAAAGACAGCCAAATTATTCATTCAATAATGGTTAGCTTTTTTTTCCTTCTTAAATCAGTCTTATCTGCGTTAAGTTCATATATCACTGGCCATGCGCATGTATTTAGTGGTGATGTGTCTTCCCTTCGCCTGTTTGATATCAGGCAACATGCGCTGGTTTATCTCAGACCGAAACACGCACATTTAAATTTGGAAACACTTTCTGTGTAAGTAGATTTGTAGTTAAAAGGAAAGTTTGAATAAGAATAACATCCGAGCGAGATAAACTACATGAATATGTGAATCAATTGATTATACTACTAAGTATGCAAATAAGCATCTGTAGATAGCACGCTCTTCAACGAAATCAGTGATGCTTGCAACACTTGAGTGCATTAAACATTAATTAATAGGCTGCGGCTGCTGCTAGAAAAGATATGAGGATGTGGAAAGGAGGAGAATTAAAAAAGAGGTAAGAGATATGAAATAAAGGATGAGAGCAAGAGAGAGGCACTTATTATCAACATAGATGAAATGCGGCACGTTAATATGTTAAAAATTTAGATTAAGTTAGAGTAGTTCTTCCCCGGTTTAGGCAGTCTTATGTAGGTATATTGGCATATTTATATAAGCATTGTAAGCTTGTGGGTACACAGCCCCTGCGGGGTGGCGGTAGGGAACGTGACCGCTACGCAAGAGGTGCAGGTTGAATCCCCGCTCATTTGATATATGTATGCCTATGCATGAATATGGGTATTCGCACTGGTCTGGTCGTGCCTCGGAAGCCACGTTAAGCCTTTTATACCGGTTGCCATCTATGGCAGTCGTTATGGGTCCTAAAAAGTTCAACCACTGGTCTAACTGCAATGCTTCCAAATCGCCAATAGGTTGTGGGGGTCAGGTGGCAGTCGCCTCACGGAAAATATTGCAGTTCAACCAAATCCGCAGTTAGACTGGGTACCTAAGGGGGCCCCAGACTCCGAGGTGGAAGCTTCGGATGCGTGTGGAATTAACGCTAGGATGAAGAAGAGGAGATTGGTAAACTTATGGGCCTACTAAACGCAAATAGTTTAAAAAAATTAATAAAATTAATCCATTACCAATATGTTAAAATTTTGCAAGGTTTTTAGTTAAAAAGGAAGAAAAAATCGACTAAGAGTAATCAAAAACCACATACGTTGCAAGTCATCATTAGGTTATAAAATACAAAAAAGTCTACAGAAGTAACATAATTTATCAACACCCATCAAAAAATCAACATTACATTGCACAAATAAAAAGCAAATTGCTAAAAAAAGAAACCAATAAAACAAACAAAATTAGGTGTAAATTGTTTGAAATTTTTACTTCAATTATACGAACGCCCTTACGCATTCCATACCAAAATCAGACTTGACGCTTTGATGCACACCTAACTTGCTACTTCTTAAATAAAAACGAAACCCTATATCTATTACAATAGAATTCAAAATTGAATAATCTTTATTTTTCTTGATGCAATCATTATCTTGTCCAACAATAGTGCAAGATTGCACGTAATCCAAAACGTTTAGTACTTTTTATCAAAGCAATTACAGGGTTAACAGTGCATGTAATAACTGCACGATTATTCTCGATTGGTCGGACAAAAACTGGGTGTGTTTGTTCAAAGTATTAGAGTTCTTGAACATGTTAACCATTGTGTTGTCATGGTTTGTGACTTGCGTTATGTTAAGTTTATGAGTGATTATATCTGTTTTGTAATTGACGACACGTTCTAATAATTAGTAGTTGTTGAAGTAATTGATGATGAATATTTTAGTTTTTATGGTGTTAACGTAATTAATTGTGTGAATAGTGTTACGATATTGTAGATTGTTTTGCTTGGTGAATTTTGTTTTTTTTTTTCAAGAATTACATGACAGTTTAAAATTCAGCGTACATTAGTACTGCAATTATGGAGATGTAGCAGGATTTTATAATAGGTTTGTACGTATTAAAACCACTTAGATGATGACTTGGGCTCCAAATTTGGACCTTAAAATACAGTCAATAACTAAACCTTCCTTCATTGAAAAGTTTAAACAAAATTAGTTCAAATTCTCTCCATAGATGGCGTTGGTTGTCATTTGTTCGTACTTTAGTCATGGTTTAATACAATGACCCTTAAAATCTAAAATTACCCTTAGCCTAGTTGTTAGACTTAAATAAATAAATAATAAATATTCTACAACATTCTACACAACGCTATCTAGACCCATGGTAAGCTTAATTAGCTTGTGTTATGGAATCTAGAATGCGGATATACATACTTAGATACTTTTTTTTTTGTAAATACATACATATTATACATAGAAACACCCAGACCAATGCAAATATTTATATTCATGCATACAAATATTGGCACTGAGCGGGGATCGAACCCGCGCCTACTGCGTAGCAGCCGCGTTCAATACCGCTACGCCACAGAGGCAGTCAAACTTACCATAGTAGTAACATCATCCTCCTGCCCTTATCCCAAGTTTATTTGGGGTCGGCACAACATGTGCAGGTTCTTATGCACACGTCTATATTTTTCACATAGTTGGCGCAATGCGAATACGGCATCTGTGGTACCCGCCCTGGCATAAAATCGAACTGGTTTTGGGTGATCTCACTCTCCTCTCGCAATCGTTTCTCTATTACTTTCTCCCACACTTTCATACTATGTGTCATGAGCTTTATTCCCCTATAGTTACGTTCTTGCATATTTATTTTTTTTTTTTTTTATATAGGACACGTCAATTTGACTTTGCCTCGCCTGATGGTAAGCTGAAGGCAAAGTCTCTGAAAAGAGGGTCACCATTACAGACATGTACCATGTTACAATGGTGGCACTCAGCTTGACGGCCTCATCAGATGCTTTTTCACGCCCCGCTTAAAGGACCCGGGACTATTTCTAGAGTACCTACAGCTACTAGACAAGCGGCAATTCGTTGATAAAGTATGGAATTTGACGTATAGTCGTCAACGCATGTTATAAACGTGAAATCCCATACATTCGTCATTTCCACCACAATACACCGGCCAATGAATTATCGCTTGTCTAGGGCGGCAGTACCACAGAAGAAAAAATAACGATTGATTCCGTCGTTCACAATTTTTTCTCTATTCACAATCAATAACCGTCACCATTAATGACAGTCAGAACCACTACTAAACAAATTTCATGCTCATGATCCAACTACCCAAACGTCCAATTAGAGTTTAAAATGGCGTCCACCGTCTTGTCAACAACGTGTCGACGCATTGTCGGCGGTACATTCAATGTCGGAAAAACGCAGCTAAAGGAAAAATGTCGTCGTATGAATAGCCCGCCTGTCGGCAAACGCAAAGAAACACGTGTAGGTACTTAGATTATAGATCTGCGTTATTGAATAGGTTTTGTTGGGTTAGTTTTTGCTGTTGATATTAATGAGCGAGGAATTTATTTTGAGTGTAATAACCAATTACTATTATGTAAACTAGACAGGCTTATCAGAACAAAAAAATTGGTAGCAATTTTTGACAATTGACTAGAGGTTAATTGTCAAAAATTGCTGCCACTTTTTTGGCGCCACACTCGTAATCTAGTGCGCATTCACTATCGATGTGCCAACAATAGCTGTCTATGCCCAGCTGTGGACTGTGATAGGCTAATTAATTGATCGAATCTCAAGAGGACTTCTCGTCATAGGCGGGGAGTTCATTCTCACACACTACGACCGGAAATGGTGCGCACTGTGCGGTATGAAAGGAACTTCATCCCTCGCACACTCAAGCTGTGGAATGAACTCCCCGCGATGGTTTTCCCAAGCGACTACAATATGGGGTTCTTCAAGAAGGGCATTAGAAGGTTTCTTCAGGGTCGGCAGCACGAGTGTGACGCCCCTGGTGTTGCATACGTCCATAGGCCACGGTAACCACTTTCCATCAGGTGAGCCGTGTGCTTGTCTGCCACCTAAGTGGTATTAAAAAAAAAAATAAGGACAAGGTATTTTTTTTCTTAATACGCCAAAGATGTTTAAGTAGTTTATAAGTTATATATTAGTAGACTTATTTGGAACAGAAAAGTTGTCGCGTTTAAGGGCGAAGTGGGGAAGAATAAATTATGCTATCAAATAGGTATTTTATGAAATGAAATGGAAATGTGTATACACACAAAAACACACGCACGCACGATAAGCGATAAGAAGGATGCAACAGTTTGCTCTATATGCGCTTATTTTAGTTCTCATTAGTTCACGCCGTTCACACCCAGGTGATAAACTCCAATTATTGTTTCTGTTTGAACGTTTAAAATTTGATTGACGAACACGCCCAAATGACGAGACAGGCAGAGTCAAGAACTCATCATAAATAAAATAATAATTGACTTTCGATGCCAGTGTTAATACTTAAAAGCCACTGTTTTGTACTTAAAAAAACTAATCAAACTAATACACCAATAAAACTCTTTAATACAATAAAAAACAAATTGATTTAAAAAAATAAAAACTTAAAAGCGATTCGTTGTTTCGATTACAATTCGAATTTTGAATTCGGGTGACGCTATAAAACCGTCAAGTTTTTGACTTTCACCGTCAGTGAGGCATCGTCTTCCCACGATGCTAGTTGTTTAGTAGGCAACAATTAGACAATTGTCGGACATTTAACGATCAACCATAAAATCGGGTTTCAGTCTCTCATTAACCGCATTCTTGTGATACTTCCGCTTTTATAGTTTTACTAATCAACGCTTTGAGATTAATACGGTCCCGTATGTAATGGCGTCGGTTGTGTCGAGATTAATTTTATTGGTCCGGGGTTCGGACAATTGGTCGTATAGATAATTGAGTTTCGGACGCTTCGGCTCTTTTAAATCTGTGTTTACTGTTAAGCCACTTGAGTGAGTTATCTGCCGCTTACAATAAGTCTGCTGGTAACTTATAATTTAGATTAATAAAGAGTATTTAATTCTTATCATATAGTACATAAATATATTAGAGAAGCTAGGAATAGCCGAAGTCCATTAAGATTAAACCTTTCTTTTTTGTAAATGAATTTAAGTACAAAATACCAAAATTGAAGACATATTTTTCTACCCATTTATTCCATACATTTCAACGTCTGTTCTACAGCCTTCCACTGGACACACACAGGAAAGCATTTACTATACAAATCATATCTGCAGTGTCACAGACTAGCCTATTTCCACGGTACATAGTCCATGCAATCCCGCACGCTTCTTTAAAATCACGGATCGTGGAAAGTGACCTTAAAAAGTACAATTTCTTAAAAATGTTTCTTTTTAAGAAATTAGTTTAGTTTTAAAATGAGAAGATTTATGAAGACTTTACAAGTTCCTTAACGCTCGTAGAAGCCAAAATTGACCAGATATAATAGGAATAGGACTAGGTGAGCGAAGTCAGGACTTTCAAGTATAAACTGAATGTAGACAAGATTATCGCTGGGATGAAGAAATGAATCATTGTTTACGTCGTATACAATAAATATAGTATTTTCTTTGCATTCTTCTTCTTCATCCTAGTGTTAATCCCAGTCGCATCCAAAGCTATCAAATCGGAGTCTGGGGTCCGGTTTTTCCACTATAACTGTCGGTTTGGCTTGCGATATTTTCCGTGATGCGACTGTTATCTGACCTCCACAACCTATTGGCGATATCGAAATATTTCAGTTAGAGTAAGTTAAAAATAGCCTGTATTTTATACCACTTAGTTGGCAGACAAGCACACGGTCCACCTGATGGGAAGCGGTCACCGTGGACTATGGACGTATGCAACAACAGGGGCGTCACACACGCGCTGCCGACCCTGAAGAAACCTTCTAATGCCCTTCTTGAAGAACCCCATATTGTAGTCGCTTGGGAAAACCACCGCAGGGAGTTCATTCCACAGTTTAAGTATACATGCAACCAATGGAGCGCAGTGACGTAACTGTAAGATGGGAAATTTTGTAGTTGGGAAGAGCAATTTAAAGTTCATGTTCTGTCCTGATTAGTAGGCTAACTATTGATTAGTTGAATTGTATTTTAAAAAAGAAATAAATACTAAATTATTTGATCCAACCCTAAAATTATGATTAATCTAGCTTTACCTAGTGGTAAATTTGTGAGTTTTTCACGCAAAAGATGGAGATTTTTCACGCAAAAACGAGAACGCAACCTTTCTGGTGAAGACTTCGGATGCGACCGGGGTTAACGCAAGGATGATGATAATTATATTGATATAATAGAATCTGATCAGTCAGCCGAAAGACAGCAGAAACTGATAGACAACAGATAGAACAGAATATAATTGACAGAATAGAATGAGAAAAAATAGAAGAGAAAGAAAGAAGGAAATACAGGTAATGTGGAAAAGTACAAGGACTGCTTTAGCCCAGAAATAGGCCTATGAATCGTGGAAACAGGATCAATATTTTATACAGGCGGAGCCGCAGGCAATAGTTAATAAGAAATAATGAGGTTCAGTTTTATATTCTATTTGAGGTCCGTCTCACGGCTGCCGACTTTTTTTATGATCTCTGTAAAACTTCTTAATAAAATTGTCATAAACTGTCGATGATGACTATTTTATTTTTATGAATAAACAGGTGATCCACAGTGAAATAAACTGCCAGTTTTAATTTAATTTTAAAGTGTTAATTGATAGAGTAATCTTATAAAATGATCGAATCTATTGATGTTAAGATAAGATAGTACTTAAAGTTAACTGAAATAGCTAAATTAGATAAATATTTATGTACATGCGTCATAAAATTTTAACGCATGATCACTGACTGGTGATGTTCCCAGATGATTAGCAGGATTATTACGTTTATGATAATGCTTAAAAAAGTATACGATAATATCCTTTGCACGACTTACGTCCAAAATACAAAATGTCCAACTAGGATTAAAGTCCAACACGGTTTTTGTCCAATACGATTTATGTCCAAAATACGAAATGTCCAATTAGGATTATAGTCCAACACGGTTTTTGTCCAATACGACTTATGTCCAAAATACGAAATGTCCAACTAGGATTAAAGTCCAACAGGTTTTTTGTCCAACACGACTCATTAAGTTATCTTACGGCCTATGGTCACTGCTATTCAGCGAGGTATTGCTCGAGACATATACCCTGGACCTAAAATGTGCTCAAAATGTGCTCTATACGCGCAGTACACGTTTCTTGGGTGTCTTTTGTGGATAGCACGGGGTGCAGCGGTGTACGAGCTTAAATTCACCAAGCATTGATAATTAGAAAACAATTCGACGGTGCCAGGACCTCACTTTATATTATGAAAAGCGTGTAAAAACTTAAATATGTTCATAATATATAATAATAGCTTTTGCCCGCGGCTCCGCCCGCGTGGATGTCGGTTATCGCGACCAAACATAGCCTATGTCCTTTCTCAAGGTCTAACCTACCTCTATACCAAATTTCATCAAAATCGGTTCCGCGGTTTAGTCGTAAAAGTGAGACAGACAGACAGAAAGACAGACAGACAGACAGACAGAGTTACTTTCGCATTTATAATATTAGTAGGGAAGTAGGGATCTACAGAATATGTATAAAAGTGCAATATCACTCATTGATTTGGTAATCAATCTAGGTGTTATAGTTTCTTTTATTTCGTAGTCGAAATCTCAGAAACTATGAAAGACTAAAGCTGAAACTACCTAGAAATTCGAAATTTTTCAGATAGGTTCCTTAAAGGGCGTAGACATCCGCTAAGAACGGATTTTGTGAAACTCCTCCCCTAAGGGGGTAAAACGAACTCCGCGCATACGAAGTCACTGGCGGCCGCTTGTAATAATAGGTATAGGTAAATATTCAAGAAAAAGTAAGTACAGCAATATTGAAATAACGAGCAACAACTTATAACAATTAAAAAAAACTCATTTTGATACAAAATTGTTACTATAAGTTACTATCAAAACAAATATTATGTGTGTCATGGATCCAGGTTCGACACCCGGTTAATGAATAAAAAATAATTAATTATCGTTTGCTACAGCGGTCAATTAAATCATCGAGGAACTTGCACACCTGTGATCTCTCCATATTAAATTAATTAATTATTTACGAAGGTTCGTGAAGTCCGACAAAACGCACAATGTGGATAAAAAATTGGATTATGATGCCTATATCCTGCTGACAGAAGTCGGTTGTCTAACAGTGGGTAAGTACCTACAGTCAGTGTCAGAAATGGATGATCGTTTTCTGATTTCCAAATTACTTTTTGAGCACATTAATTTATATTCCTTAACGAAAATATTGTTTACGAACAACAAATTAGTTAAAGAAATATAATTATTACTTTACATTCATAATTTTAAATTTTAAATCTGTGTACTTTTTACGCTCATATATTACTAACTGATTCCCGCGGCTCCGTCCGCGTGAACATCGGTTTTCACGACTCTTGGTCATATTGGGTTTTACTCAATCAATCGAGATCAAACACCCATAAGAGCTTATGTCTGACCAAGATCTTTATAACAAAGAAAGCATCAAAATCCGTTAAGTAGTTTTTGCAGTCATCAAAAAAAAAGGCTAAGAATTCCAAGACAATATTTTTATATTCAGAACAGTTAACCCAAGTTTTTAGAGTTCCGTACCTCAATAGGAAAAACCGGAACTTATAGGATCACTTCGTTGTCCGTCTGCCTGTCTGTTCGTCTGTCTGTCCAGCCCCCCTAGACAAGTGGCAATTCGTTGCTGGGCGTATCATGGAATATAATGACGAATGTATAGGATTTGACGTTTTTGACATTCGTTGACGCCTGTCATATACGTCAAATCCTATACATTTGGCATTCTATTTCACCAAACGCCGGCCGACGAATTGGCACTTGTCTCAGACCTTTTTTCAGGAATGCGCAAAGGTAAGAATATTAAGACCGGGTCCGGTTCTTCCTTCAATCCAGTTTTATACGGAACCCTACGCGCGCGAGCCCGACTCGCACTTGACCGGTTTCTTAAGTATCTCCAATATACAGACACGACCAATTTACAATTTCATAATAGTACCTATAGATGTAGTTTTGAAATAATATTTCAAAATGTTTTTCTAATCCGAACCTACTTACTCGTATATAAAGAAAGATAAAATTAACGACTTCAACTTTTCATTTTGATAGGCAGTAATTAGGTTTTTTTCATTAAAACGCTTCTGCATTATTGATTTATGTACTCATCACTGTTATATCATTGATCATTTATATCTAGCATAATTATTTACATACAGATGAAACTCAATTAACCGTGCATGTTTTAGGAGTTAATATTTATACGTGTAAAAAAACAATTTGGTACCCTGATTTCAATTTTCTTTTTTCGGTTGTAGCGATATTAAGAAGCCTATTTTGGCAATACATTTAGTTCATCTATCTGTCAAACTGTCACCTTTTATGAAATACGTGTGTATGAATCACGTGTTTCCCTCCTCTTACAGTCCCGGGTCCTTTAAGCGGGGCGTGTAAAAGCATCTGACGAGGCCGTCAAGCTGAGTGCCGCCATTGTAACATGGTACGTGTCTGTAATGGGGATCCTTTTTCCTGAGACTTTTCCTTCAGCTTACCATCAGGCGAGGTGAAGTCAAATGGACGTGTCCAGTAGAAAAATATCTATCTGTCACTCTTTAAAAACAGCTAGTTGAGTAAAATTTTGATCTTAATTTTATTGTCTGTAATAGATCGATGTTACCACCTGGTGCGCTTTTGCGGTACGGGAGAATTCTAGGCCTCTCCCGTTTTTTTTCCTGTCTCTTTAGAGTACTTCACTGGCTATTCCTACATCATGGCGAGTACAATAATACTTCTTCTTTCTCCTCCTAGCATTAAGTCCCAGTCCTTTCAGCTCGGAGTCTGGGGTCCGCTTTACCATTCTTAACTACGGATTTGGCTAGACCTCGATATTTTCCGTGAAGCAATTGTCATCTGACCTCCACAACCCAATGTTAACATTAGGCGATATCGAAGCTTTGCTGCTAGACCGTTGTATTTTGGACTTTTTAGGGCACCAACTACCCGTAACGACTGCCATAGATGTTCTTATGGCAACCGGGACCGACGGCTTAACGTGCTCTCCGAGGCACGACCAAACCAATGCAAATACCCATATTTAATGCACACAAATTTGCACTGAGCGGGGATCGATCGAACATTGAGTACAATAATACTAACATAGCTTATTTCACATTATAAAGCGTAACATCTAAACATTTAATTACTCTGACCACATTTTACATAACGGAAAGACAACGGGAACTCCTTATTAAAACCTTTTGCCACTGATAGGTAAAAAAAAAACAATATCAGAAAAAAAAATCGTGATCTTTTCAATTGGTGAGCAGTTGGTGGTCTTTTATATTTGTTAATAATTGACACATTAATGAAATACAGCCATTTTTAATTATAAGAGCTGGTGTAATTTCTTATAATTGTGTTTTGTATTGATTTATGCGCGCGCGCCGGTGTGTGGGGCGGGGCAATTTTATTGTTTCGATTTTTCGGTAAGTTAACGGTATCGTGTTAACTTATAATCGTTGTGGGGGACTTTCTATAATTATGACTAATTTATTGCATAAAAATATAGAAATAATAAATTATGAATTTTATGTAGTGAAAGTATTAAGCACCAGTATTTGTATCTATAGATAAAACGATAAACCGACAAGAGCACAGCTCTTAAATTTAGAGAGAGAGAGAGAGAGAGAGAGAGAGAGAGAGAGAGAGAGAGAGAGAGAGAGAGAGAGAGATATATATTTGAGAATAATAGCATAGATAGGAAAAAGTGGAACGACTCAGACGGGACCTGCGGCCTTACCATAAACCTTAAAACAGGTCAATAATAACTGCTGTCATTTTACTACTGCAAATGTCACTTTGTAATGTCATATAAATATATAGGATTACAAAGGGATTACAAAGTGACATTTGCAGTTGGTAGAATGACAGCAGTTCAATTATTGAACTGTTTTAAGAGTTCAGGGTATGGGCCCTGAATCCGCGACAAGTCCCTTACAGGAGGAATGCTCAGACCACTAAGCTACTGCGTCCTGTCCAAAGTGTTCCAAATTCTTCCATAGTTCGTACGACCATCGGTAGACGCCACCCACCATCGCCCTAAGATGGTTGTATGGGAGAATTTGGAACACTTAAGACGTGACTCGGTAGGCAATAGGGATTGAAAAGTGTACTGCCTTTCTAGACAAATGGTAATTCGTTGGCCGTCGTATTGTTGAATAGAATGACGAATGTATGGGATTTGATGTATGTCATACTAGCTGTTGCCCGCGGCTCCGCCCGCGAGGAATTCTGATCCCGTTCATCGCTGATATATAGCCTATATGTTAATCCAGGGTATAACCTATATACATACCAAATTTCAACCAAATCGGTCCAGCCGTTTATGCGTGAAAGAGTAACAAACATCCACACATCCACGTATCCACACATCCACACATCCACACATCCATTCTCACAAACTTTCACATTTATAATATTAGTAGGATACATCAAAAACTTAGAGTATACATTGCTATAGAGCGCGCCTTACAAGTATGAACTGTTATCACGGGTGCGAACAGTACTGATGCTCCTGGTTAACCTCAATCCGTAGCAAAACAATACCTATCAAAACGACTTCGTAAATAATATTTAATTCGATATGTTAAATCTAAATTTTATACAACATCGTATATTTGTAGTAAGTAATAACTATTTTTGTAATACGCAAAATGACGCCATTTTTTTGTATCTTGGCTTTTATTTTATCCATGCATATTAAATCGAACAAAAAACTTCATAACAACAAACTACATTAATAAGTGCATCTATTGATATTTTCGGTAATGCATGAAACGTCACTATAGGTGCGCTATACCATCGCAAAGTATCTGCTAACACTCGGCGCCAAAGACCTGAGTGATACACGCGCTCTATATATAAATGAATACTCTAAGCATCAAAACCCATACATAAAGTCAAAGTATGTCACAAATGTCATATCCCACACATTCCTCATATTGTTACTTGTCTAGGGGGGCAGGTAAAATAATAAAAACTGATCTTTATGCACAAGATCTATAAACCACATCGAAATGAAACAAAGGCAACTCATTAATTAGATCTAAATGTACAGTCAGTGACAATGGCTGTTGGCCAGATTGAATTTACGAACCAGTCTAAACAATTTATATTCACTTCTAGACTAAATAATACCTTCACAAAGGTACCTGACACATATCAAATACATGGGTATAGGTGAAATAGTACAAAGAAACTAGTTTCTATAACTAGTTTTTCTGGAAACATAACCTCGCGAGCACCCTTTGTCACATTGTTTTCTTTTTATAATCCACCTTTACGGAGCATGAATTTTTTTCACAACAACCAGTTTTTCCTCTGTCAAAATACTACAATATGGGGTTTTTTAAAAAGGGCATTAGAAGGTTTCTATTGCCCTTCTTAAAAAAACCCCTGGTGGTGCATAATTATGTCCATCATAGGCCACGGTGACAACTTCGGATCAGGTGGGCCGTGTGCTTGTCTGCCACCTAAGTGGTATAAAAAACAGCTCTTGAAAAAAGTTGTTTTTTTAAATCAAAGAACACGTGTGTCAAATTTAATGAAAATTGGCTAAGAAATGCACCCTCTAGACTAGACTGAAACTGACAAAAACACTGGCAAAAGGACAAAAGTAAAATTGCGACATTGTCGAAACAAAGACTTTCGCTCGCTTCGCCTGCTCTGTCAAATTGTTTCGAAACATATTTCATATTATTTAATGGAACTGTAGTTTTCTTTTGACTAGTGTAGTGTAGTATACCTAATTATGTATTAAGTTCGGACTCCCGTTTCCAGAAAAATATTATTCATATTTTCTGTTTGAATATTCCCTCAGAAAAAATACTCGAATAAATGGTAATAAACTCAATTTGAAAATAATTCATTGTCTGATATTTTTTCTTTTTTTGTCGCTAGAATTTGTTATATGAAACTATAAGACACGTTCATTCATTTTATGCTTGTACTCGCTTTAATTCATTTAGGCTGAAAACTGTCGCTGACTTTGAATGTTTTATTGCTATCATAATCTTCATATGACCATGGAGTAACTACCTGATAAGTAGATATCAAGGTTTAATTACGATTTATTAAGTGATTTTAATTACCTTATTCTAAGTGATTGATTAATTATTGTAAGTGAGAAGCTATCCTTGCAAGTATAGCCATATAATTATGCCTATAGATCACTCCTTTATAGGGACAGAGAGGTGGGGAGGACCTGTATATTAATGTATTTGTTCATCTTGTCACGCTTTTACATCATAACTACTAGGTACAGTTAGTATCAGATCTGTCTTGACTACAGAGTCTCAAAATGGTCTTACTATTAGGGTATTAAGAGCAAATCAAACTGTTCTATTGATTTAAATTGTATTATCGTCTGAACTAAAGGTGTGTACCAAATATCAAAACAACCAGTCAACGGGAAGGGGGGAATACGAAAGTATTATGATCATTTCGAATACTTTGTTCGTCAAGATCGATTGAACTGTACAGTACGGTACTACTGCATTCTCAGGAATACAGAATAGGAATTACAGTTACTTCCTTTAGGAAAAAAGGACTATTCTTTAAGAACACAAAAATAATTATTAGTACAAGAACGCGATAGAAGCCTCGGGCAAAAGCTAGTTTCTAATTGTTGTAAATGATAACTCATTGTTTGTTACTAGCAGAGTTTATTATGTTTTACAAACAATAGACTGAACTGTTATAGTACTAATTAAATAAAGTTTAATTATAATGGCGGAGCTTAACATAACGCAACAAGGGCGGAGAAGGAAGGGACGTAGTGTTGCCACACACTTTTACATAACAAAAAATATTTCCCGCCATACATTACAGATTAAACATTATACAAATAATTAACTTCCAACACTAATAAACGATGGAAAACGAACGGGTATTAATATAATATATAAACTAAACATCTTTATCAGTAATTAACATGTTTAGTATTTATACCCATTAGCTACTAATATATCCGTTTTTTAATTATACTCCTACGTATGCAGCCGGTTCAAGTGGTTCAGTAAGATCTATTGACATCAATTTAACTTTTTTTTTATACCACTTAGTTGGCAGACAAGCACACGGCCCACCTGGTGGAAAGTGGTTACAGTGGCCTATGGAAGTATGAAACACCAGGGGCGTCACACTCGTGCTACCGACCCTGAAGAAACCTTCTAATGCTTTTCTCGAAGAACCCCATATTGTAGTCGCTTAGGAAAACCACCGCGGGGAGTTCATTCCACAGCTTGAGTGTGCGAGGGATGAAGTTCCTTTCATACAGCACAGTGCGCACCGTTACCGGTCGCAATGTGTGAGGATGAATTCCCCGCCCATGCCATGGCGAGAAGTGCGGTGATAGAATGTAGCTGTGGGACTTCAAAACATTCCAAAAACTTCATCCCGCATACGCTTAAGCTGTGGAATGATCTCGCTACTGTGTTTTTCGACTTCAATCTGGTTCTATAATTCTGGGTATTAGAAGGCTCTTGCATGGTGTACTGTGGCCTAACAGATGTGGGCAACGCCCTTGGTGTTGCTCATGTCCATAGGCCACGGTAAGTGCTTTCCATCAGATGTGCTGTGTCTCTTGTCTCTAATCTAAGCGGTATAAAAAAGCCAGGGCCTGTAGACAAAGTGATATTCTATCAGCGGAGTAGCTTCCAAGAGAATGTGTTTCTATTTGATATACCTACATGGATCCCGTAATATTTCAATGATAATCATTATCATCTGTGCGTTGGTCCCGGTCACATCCGTGGCCTTTTCCCGGAATCCAGGTCTGAAATTCAACCGCTTCGCAGTTAGACGGGAAAAAGGAGCTATGTACCCGTAAGACTTCAAAGTTTAGACATCATCTATAAATATGAACCTTTGAACCTCCCTACACGGTTGGCACCTTCGACCTTGGGTTTTGTTTATACTTCACTTCCCATTAGACCCTTTGACAGAAAGACTTTTTAAATTTTTTTGAAGTGAAAAATTCTCTAGCGTTGAGTTCATTTTGGGTAAAAAAAATCACGAAACTCGCGTCATCGTCACCTAACGCTTGGGCTGCCACCGATCGCGTCACGTAACATCATAATGGGCGGAGGTCACAACGATACAAATTCACAAGTTAATTAGTTTTCAATTCTATCAGCAGTTCTCAAAGACTGCCTGGCATTTTTTCTTTTTATTTACATAATTACAACAATAATTTCAATTTATAATTCATTTATTTTAGTGTTCAGCAACTTTTGAGTCCGACTGTACAATAAACCATTCCTAAATGGACAAATTTTACGTTCCACACAGCCGGTCTATATTCATAGACGTCCTTACCATATAGGACGAATATTACAATTTGTAATACAATGCGCGTGTATCGGCATGGCAAAAACTGGTAGCTCCCAAATAGCCGGTGGTCTTACGCGGCGAGAGCCAGCGCCTTACTTGTCCCGTATGAGTGTTTTGCTGTATTAGTATAACAGGAATCATCTTTTTGTTCCGACGTTTACGGAAAATGCGGAACATTTATAGGCTTCGCATGGTCGCATGGTGATGTCTGCAAATGAGATGTGATCTAAATGAAAGAGATAGAAAGATATGATGTTATTTTATAGTAACGAAGTCTCATTTGTGTTGTGTAACAGTAGAGCGTTATTATTTTGTTGATAGTTTTTGTAGTTATTTATTTTTTATTAACACTGCGCGTTATTATATTATTATACTAGCGGCCACTCGCGACCTCGTACGTGTGGAGTTCGTTTTACCCCCTTAGGGGTGGAGTTTCGTAAAATCCGTTCTTGGCGGATGTCTATACCCTATGGAACCTACCTGCCAAGTTTCAAGTTTGTAGGTGTTATAGTTTGTGAGATTTCAGGATTAACCAGTAAGGGGTATTTCGCTTTTATGTATATAGATTAAATATGAAATGAATATAGGTAATGAAATAATACTAGAAGAGCTAATTTGTTTTTAAATTAAAATTAGTAACCAAAACCAAAATGAAGAGGAAAAGAGGTAGACAAAGAGGAACGTTTATAGCACAGATAAAGGAAAAGATACAAGTTGCGTCATACCAGGAGGTCAAGGGATTGGCGGAGGAGAGAGGAGAGTGGCGATTACTCCACCGACAAGAGCGCTGCTCTTAAGTTTAGAGAGAGAGAGACAGAACCTAATCCCTCCAGCTAAGCTAATTTCCTTGTGTTAGGAGTCACACGTTCGTAGTGTCGTTATTTTTTGTTATTAGATTTTGCTCCACTGCCTACTGCGTCCTCAACCTTGAAAGAAGTGAAACGACTCAAACGGGACTTGAACCCGCAAACGACAGGTATAGCAGCTTGGAGGTGAGACTGATTTGGCCCTAAATGTCTTGATGAGGGACACATTCAATTAAATTTTCACAATAATTACATACATATATACAATCACGCGTTTATCCCCAGAGGTTTAGGCAGAGGTGAATTAACACCCACATATCACCAATCATTGTATAAGGTCCCACGTAATAGGGGGTGAGCCTATTACCGTTTTCCGCGCACTATTGTTGACTCGAACCATGTATAGGCTGAGTATGGACTGTAGATTATCTGTCTGATGTTAAACAGCCATATTCCTTAGTCGCCTTGTACGACACCGCAAGGGAGGAGATGGGGTGGCCCAAATTCTACTCTGCCGGGAACCACGCGGCGTTTTCATATCACATACATATCACAATAATTAATCAAATTAAATACATTTCACCAGTTACTACTTTAAAGTAGGTACTTTGCCACATGACTGTAATCACCATTAAACTACTACCTATTAGACGGTCAGAATCCATTCCTCGATCGATTGCTTAACGTCAAATATAGTAAAGTTCATAACTTGACAATTAAAGATCAATTCTAGGAGTTGTTTGCGAAATCAGTAAGGTTTCTATTGTATGCGAATTAGGTGAGAGAAATCACAGGCAATCGATTGATAGACACAATTTAATAGATAAAATTTGACCTGTATATTTAGTGATATTCTGTGGTGTTCAAATCTTTAGAGAGAGGCGTGTTCCCAAATGAGAATGAGAATTTATATTATGTCATATAGCATTCTAATAAAACCACTTTTAACGGATTTTATTGTGATTTATTCAGTACTAGCTTTTGCCCGCGGCTCCGCCCGCCTGGATGTATCGCAACCAAATATAACCAACCATAACCATAGCTTATGTCCTTTCCCAAGGTCTAATCTATCTCTGTACCGATTTCATCAAAATCGGTTCAGTGGTTTAGGCGTGAAAGCGTAACAGACAGACAGACAGATTTACTTTCGTATCTATGATATTAGTATGGATTATTCATAATACTAGCTTTTTCCCGCGACTCCGCCCGCGTGGATGTCGGTTACCGTGACCAAACATAGCCTATGTCCTTTCCCAAAGTCTAATCTACCCCAACACCAGATTTAATCAAAATCGGTTCAGTGGTTTAGGCGTGAAGCGGAACAGACAGACAGACAGACATACAGACAGACAGAGTTACTTTTGCATTTATAATATTAGTATGGAAGTATGGATTACGTTTGAGCTACTTTTCAGCAGCCGTCGTCGCGGGGTGCCGGGACAGTCACTGGTAGGGAAAGTGATTTTATTTCTATGAGTGATATTAGCATAAACATCAGATAGTACCTATCAGGTCACATGTCAGTAATGACCACTGTAGAGAGGTAGGATACGACGGTATTTCCGTCTCAATCGAGCAGTCCGACTGAGGAAGACCCTACAGAATACCGCATATAATAACCTCGTTTTGTGTTTTTATTTGCATGCCATAAGACTGGTGATAATACAATGTACCGACTACTATTATGTTTTTTATGACCATTTGATTCTCACATGTATTATGCGAATAAATAATTTGAATCTTTGGATCTTTGTTTCCGGCGGTGATCAAGGTAGCCGGAGTTCACTAGAGAGGTTTTGTGCTGACAGTGGGAAGACCAAAGGATTGTCGCTGATGGTACAGAATCTCACCATTCTTACAGGGGTGGCAGCAAGAGTGTAACTCCCCTGGTGTTGCACTCGTTTATAGGCCACGGTAACCAGTTTTCATCAGGTGAGCCGTGTGCTTGTCTGCGACTTAAGTAATATAAAAAAACTGTACTGGCAGACTAATTATCCATATAGATAAATGTGATAGTGTTAAGGCTTACCTTTACAAGTAATTTCAACTTGAGTTTATCACCCAATAATTCATTGGTCATTATTGGTCTTTAGGGCCAAGTCAACCTCAATGACCAAGTCAATAAAATTGTATCTGCATGCTGGAACCAACTTTTCTGGAACAGCTTTTGCCCGCGGCTCCGCCCGCGTGGATGTCGGTTATCGCGACCAAACATAGCCTATGTCCTTTCTCAAGGTCTAATCTACCCCTATACCAAATTTCATCAAAAACGGTTCAGCGGTTTAGTCGTAAAAGTGAGACAGACAGACAGACAGACAGACAGACAGACAGACAGACAGACAGACAGACAGACAGACAGATAGAGTTACTTTCGCATTTATAATATTAGTAAGGAATAATATTAGTAGGGATGAGAATAATAGCGGACCCTTTCGTCAACAAACATTGGTAATTTAAATCAAAAGACTCCAAACATTTTTCATAAATTAGTTACATATTTATCTTATACTCGGTTGAGGTGACTAATGAGATTTACTTATAAAACGTCATCCAGCAAAAAATATACCATAATACCTACGCTTAAAAAGATTACAAACATGTAAAATATTGACAAGTCTGATTGAAACTATTTGTATTGTATACTTAATCACTTTAAGACAAGACTAATCCTTTTAGCTATAAAATAATAAAATCATAGTTTTATAATTGACTGCATACAACATTATAACTATTAAATTCATCCTAGGAAAAACACAGTCAACATTAAAAGAACAAATAAATATTATGCTTAAGTGCTACTATCTGAAGCCGTTAGATTTTTAATGACATAGCCTTGTTCAAAAACCGCACGATTCTGTGTAAATACCATGTTTTCACCGTCATCCATATTCTCTCATCACTGTTCACCGTCCTCCCATTAGAAGCGGTCAGAATTCATAAAAAAATCACACATCTATTAAACAGATTAGAATCCTATACATAATTTATTGTCAAGCTGCGTACCAGTCTCTGGTCCGAGCACAATGCCCGCTAGAGCGAGACAACAACGTGTTTAGAGTGAGACAGCTATAGTGGGCCTTGCAAGGTGATTTCAGTTGCGTCTACGCAAGCTTATGGTCAGGTTGTTACGCACACACTCGCGTTTTAACGCGCCCTTATACGGCGACGCGATCGGGAAAATGAATCGCGTAATGTCACGTTACGATAACTTATATTTTCGGATGTTTAGGTAATGTATGGTTGTAACTTGTGTGTTTAAGTTACACTTTATAAATTTATTAAAGACTTGTGTGAGAAAAAAATTGATAACACGATAATAAAACATTGTTTTGTATTGTTGAGGTGAAGTGGACTTGTTGATTTTGTAAACAGAATTGTGTGAGTGTCCGTGTGTATGTAACCTGATGTGACTTGTGCAATAACTTTTAGTGAAGTGTGAGCTTTTGATAACAGAGGACTAAAAGGTATGTGCACATTATTATCAGCAGCACGGTGCTAATCTTTCACAATATTACCTTCTATTACAAAGTTGATGTGTGAATCATAGTCCCATCTCACCCGTCCGTAGCAGGTGCTATCAACAGGTTCTTTTATAACGAAGGAAAATGAAATAAAACATGTTTACATCCAGAGGATCATACATAGCTGTATGAGAAAATCAACCCTTTCACTCTTTACTATACAAGAACAAAACTTATTAAGAATATTTCTTATTTGTACAAAAAATACATAATATTTACAACTAGTAGGTATGTACGCGCGAAAATATGCAAGGATTTGAGAATTTCTTTTATAGATGTCTTCTTCAACCTAGCGTTAATTCCCAGTCGCATCCGAAGCTTTTCAGCTCGGAGTCTGGGGTCCGCTTTACCAGTCTTCTTTTATAGATGTAAGGTTGGATTAGGTTGGTAATTGAATGTCTTTCTAAATCAACACAAACACAATACAATACATAAAACAAAACCATTTTGTGTGTTTTTAAACAATACATAAAAACAAAACACTGTCGAAACATAGTTCGCAACGCAAATACCCATTGCACATATAAAAATTAATTAGCTTCTACAGAGAAAACTTACTTTTATAGATATCTTGTACCATGAATCCATATGTAACTATAACCATAATTGGTTATCCAAATAGTGTCCATATTAATTTGGAAATTACGTAGGAATAGACGTCCCCGTTAGGCACAATAAATCTATGGAGAAATTTATTACCACAGTATAATATATGCGACGGAAATAGCTTGATATAAAACCATTTTGATATACATGATGGTATAATAATTACTTGTGTTGAAGTACTTCTTCTGGAAACTTATTTGGGTTAGCAGAAGGTTAGCAGGTATTAGAATCGTACGGAATTATTGGAAATTGTATGTTTTATTTCACAAAGAAATTATAATCATTTATAATATAATCATTTATTTAACAGATAATAAAATCCATAATTTGTTAGTATTGTTAGTTACAATTTTTCTTAAGATAACGTTAGTTGTATTAGTAAGTAATTTGATTTTGTCAATACATAATAATATGAGTCCCAAATACAATACAATTCACATAATTCAATTTAATATAATTCAATTCAATTCAATTCAATCAAATTTAATTTAATTTAATTTAATTTAATTCAATTCAATTTAATCCAATTCAATCCAATTTAATCAATTCACCACAATTTAATTTCATTTAATACAATGCAATACAATGCAATGTAATTTAGTATAAATAATTAATTAAAAACAGTTCAATTCTACACTGATTAGGTGACCGCTCCGGTCGTTCGCCAAACAAGGTGGCGATACATAGCTGAGTCGTAGCTGCCATCTATTGTCCTCAGAATGCTGTTGTGACTACCCCGCAGGTTGTTCAGTACGGACACTGTCTTCTTGCGAAATATGGCAAAGAAGTCCGCAGTGTAGAAATTTGCGAACATACCCGACGCACTGCAGTAACGGGGCAACCCCAACAACATCCTGAAGCCGTTATTATACTGCACGCGCAGAGCATTCAATGACAGCTGTGTATAGCTCGTCCACAGACCCCCAGAGTATAGGTTCTGACAGTAAGCTTTGAAAAGTGTGATTTTGACTGGTACACTACATCTGGAAAATCTGCGGGCCAGCACATTACACCTAACAGCCAGTGCTCTGCGCTCCCTGTCTATGTCTATATCGTCCTCAAAGCCTTCGGTAACCCAGTGACCTAAGTATTTAAACTGTTTTACCCTATTGAGTGTCTCTCCATCTAAAGTGATTGGAGGTATGGGTTCGGGTATTGTACCGGCAGCTTTAAAGACCATATAAACACTTTTCTGCGTATTATAGGTCAGCCCATGTTCCCTCGCATACTCACTACACACCTGCAGTAAGTCCCTGAGGGCTCCTACCGTTGGACTCAGCAGTACCATATCGTCGGCGTAACTAATGTTGTTCACACATGTATCTCGTACGTGACAGCCGACTCGCATACCGCTGAGTCCAGCGATAAGGTCATTAACATATAATTATGATTACAATAATATTCAACATATATTTAAGTTCTCTCCACTGGGGTTGAATACCTTCTCAGTATTAGAAGGATTGGGTGGATAATTATAGCCTGATCCTTCAAATTATCATTATTTTGTAATGATAAGTAGATGGATGAATGGATAGATAAGTAGAATCTTTTTGTTTACCATTAAAACTTTATATATGCATAACGTTTCTTCCTGTTTTGTATTAGCAATATATTTCGCGGCAAAATGTTTGTCCACAATTTTACGGCAATTAACAGTATCAGGAGTTCAGTGGTTTAGTGGAATACGATCGAGAGATATCGGGTTTGAATCCTAAACATTACATTATCAACGTGACCCCGTCACAACACAAGCAGTATAGTTTAGCTATAGGGGTTAGCGGGATTACTAATAATTTGAGTTACTAGTACTTTTAGCAAAGAAATACTAATCAGGTCTGTGTCTGAATATTTGCGGCAATTCACCTTCATCAATAGCTATCACACAATATATACTTTTGAGCAATTCAGCAAACTTGAGACTGACTAAAGTAGTACTTAGTCAAGTGGTGTTGTTGAGTAAACACTGGACTGCAAACAAATGACTACCATTTTTTTTTATCGTGCGAAAATCCCCACGTATACCTCCCCCGCCGGAGCCGGAGGAGGAGGTTATGTCGGACTCGAACCGACTAAAACGCACGCCGTCTGTGGGCCGTCGGTTGCCGGAGGTGAGATTGTCGTAGCCATATCCCTCGCACCCCGGCCGAACAAGTGACTACCTGAGTCTGAGGGAGTTATACACACTCCCTCTACAGACTAGAATGGATGACAAAATATTGTGTAGAATATATAGAATTACAGAAACAAAGGGAGGGGATTTGGATACAATTTTCTACTATGAAGTTACTTGATGTTAAGAAGGTTAAGGTGAAAAGGATGAGTATGGGGACAGTGTACAGTGACAGTATACCATCTTCACAAGTGGGGACTTAAAGAAGCGCTGGACTGTGATTGTGGAGCTCCAAAGCAGACAACGATGCATATAGCAGAGGAGTGTCCACTCCGTCGTTTCCCTGGAGGAATGCGTGAGCTACATGACCTCACACCGGCAGCAATAGACTGACTTCGCCAACTGGACGTTGACATATGAGGACTGGAGCAAAAGCCATACGACATGATGATGATGGGGACAGAGATTTATTTTCCTTTTCATTTTCCCTTTTTTATTCTCACCATCGTAAAGGGAAATGAAACCTGCTGGTGCCTTTATAGACGGAGAAGATTTTACTTTGGTTTGTTTTATTCTTGCAGGGATAAGCCTAATAAACTTTCATTAGGTAGTAGTCATATTGACAAACAATTCGATAAAATAAAATCTCTTTGCGCGTCCATTGAGAGAAGAATCTTTACAATTTTATGCAATAGCCAAAATAATTCAGGTTGTTAAATATAGTACATACCTACATATTGTCACGCGTGATTCCCATTGAGGTGAACAGAGACTACTTGCTCCGAACCTGGCTTAGACATAAATATAGTACAAAGTTATAGATTGAAATGTATTACTTTCCAAACACACACACACACACACGTGTTCATAGGAGGCATCTTTTGTTACAACTTGTTAACAACACGAGCGCGGTGGAGCGTGTTAATTCCGTAACCATGGCAACCGATACGCCCGTGTCAAGTGATTGCTACTGCCATCTGCAATTGTGATAGCTGATCTGGTTAACTACCGTGCTAAATAAATGGGGCTGATCGTATAGAACCTACTTCTAATGTGTATATACTATAGTATATACTAGGCAAAATTTAACATGCAACACATTATGTTGTTCAATAAGTTTGGCAACGATGCGCAACGTTGTCAGCTGACATGCAACATGACACGCAGCTTGTTTTTTTTTTTGCCAATGGAATCATGCGTGGACAGACAACATTATTCCGCTTAGTTGCGCGTCTTTGTTGCGGAACATGGCTTGCAACAATGTTGCTTAGTGGAAGTATCCAGCCCAGTAGGGCTTTATATCTTATAATTATATCGATACTAACTGACTGTTGTTGGATTGGCGACGTATCGCCGAATACCTACCCGTACCGCATTTTACCGACCTATGAGTCAAAGCCTTAAAATATGCGAATCAATTAGGTTTACCCAATTTATCAAGCTAGAGGATTTCCCACGATTACTCATCGTTACCAGTAAGTAAGGAGTATAAAATGTGTAACTTTGTCGCTCCGAGCATGAAAAACATTCGAAATCCGAACGTAAACGTATTGAGAGAGTGGAGCATTGCTATTGGCGGGCTTCACACACATACAGGTTCACAGTAGGCAGGCGGCCAATTACAATGCTCCGTTCTCGTGACACTTTTACGTTACGAATTCAAATATTTAACGTAAATGTGCAGATAGAGATCGAATTCTCAGCACTCCATGGATTCACCGTGCGGTCGCCGGGTCCATAGCGTGATACAAAGAGGAACACTGTGACGGCGACTGGGACTTGCGACCCAGATGTAGGTTTAGGGTGGCCACCTTGTGATGCATCAGCGCTCACCTCCACTGTCAGTAGTGTTCCCCCCTTACCTATCCAAATTTGTTAAGATCCTATCAATGCCGCTTTTGATATTCGATTTAGTAAAGAGCTTACTGAAGCTCTTGGCAATCCGAGGTCTTTAAGTAAGTTGTACAGGGATTTAGCTGGAATTCCCCTTGCTCCTACTTATACGGCGTAGAGTTTAACCACGAAGCCGTTTTTGGTTAACTCGTTAGTCAAGTCAAAGTATTTGTTTGTCTTTATAGCGTGGTCTTTAGGTATATCAGTTTCCCACGGTACTGTGAGTTCTACAAGCACTGCACGCCTATGCGATCGTGAAAAAAGGAATATATCGGGTCTGGATGATGAGGCACAGATATCCTCCGGTATTTTATAGTGCTTCTCATACGTGTCTACGAGTATTGTCCAGTCAATGTGAATGTTACTGATACCGTAACATCAATCTATATCCATATTAATATTGTAAATGCAAAGTAACCCTGTCTGTCTGTCTATTACGCTTTGACGTAAACCACTGAACCGATTTTCATGAAATTTGGTACAGAGATAGATTTCACCTTGGGAAAGGACCTAGGTTCTGTTTGGTCACATTAACCGACATCCACGCGAGCAGAGCCGCGAGCAACAGCTAGTAATAAATATAGGTAAATTAACTTAAGAAATCAATATTTTTTTCAGAAGCATATTTTGTACTGTATTAAACGGCTTTTTTGGATATAGCACTATTAAATATAAATAAATCTCGGAACACACTTGCCTTATTGATGTCATACCGTGATATTGTTGAGAGTTCAAATGTCATTCTGGATGTTGACTTTTAAAATTTGAATTTACAAGAAAAAGTAAAGCATACCAAAAGGTTAAAAATTCATTAATATGTAAATAAGCCTCTTATACGAAGTTATAATTGATTAATAATACGATTTTTTAAACCTATTATTCTTTAAGTCTACCAATTATCATTAAATATTTAAAATAATGTTAATTATTGCGAAAAAAAATCCTGTTCCATGGCTGAGTATAATAGGCTTTTAACATTTTTTTAACATTAATATTTAAATTATTTTTAATTCTACTGAGTATCAATTAATTTTACATTAGTTTAGCATTATTAATGCTAATATCTATATTGGAGCTGTGAAAAGTAGCAGTATTTAGTAACAGGTAGCTTTACAATCTAGTAACTGAATATTGAGTAGCTCGTTGAAGTCTTTTCTTCGAGCGTTGATTGCCCTGTACCGCACATACAATCTGAGATAGGACTGACATATTTTTTGCTCTATATATATAATTAAAACTGTCATTGTGATCTGTAACTTGTATAAAATGTAACAGATTAATGTTGATATTTTAATTGTGAGATATTTATTGAGAAATAGTACCTATTTTTAATTTCTGATATACTTTTCAATACCAGAAGTATCATTTTTTATTACTTTGAATGAAAAGAGAGAGAGAAAAGATGAATAAAAGAGAAGAAAAAGAAAATGGAGGAAAACAGCTGTGCGTAAAGAGGAGACAAGTTTACGTACGTGAAAGAATAAATACGTGGAGAAATAAAATCTATAACTTTTAAATCATATTTTATGCACAACGCAGTTATTCTGTAGTATTCTAAAATATAGTACACATACATACATAAACTCACGCCTTTATCCCCGAAGGGGTAGGTAGGTAGAAAATATAGTAGAAACACATTTTTGTACAGTTGAACATGCAACCAGAACATGTTAAGATAAAATCATGATTCAGATCATTGATATTTATAAATAGAAAACGATAGAACAATCTCACTTATATCGCACACATCTACTGATAAGAAATCACGGGCGATGTTTCGCAAGATTATGTTTTTCTTGCGACACTTCGCCCGTATCAATTATTAACATTCTAAAAAAAATTATGATGTTAAATTGAATTTTATAATATCACTCGCTATTATTCTTTTACATTAACATTTAAAGTAAAGATAGCATCTATACTATTATATAATTGTAAAGTGGTCGTGTCTGTACATTGGAGATATTTAAAAAAAAATACATGGGTTATGTTACCTATGTTAACGATACTGAACACGAAAATTTTTTTTTGAATTTCCTGTTTGTCTGTTTGTCTGTTTGTCCGCGATAGACGCAAAAACTACTGGACGGATTTTAATGCGGTTTTTTTTGTTAGAAAGGGCTTACTCAGACTTAAAATCTTACGTTTGTTTGATCGCAATCGGTTGAGTAGAACCGAAGATATGAGCAAAGGTCGCGTTAACCGAGATGCACGCGGGCGGAGCCGCGGGCGGAAGGCTAGTTAGTTATAAAAATGCAAAATGCAAAAAAGTGCTAGTCTATGCATAGGTCGATAAGTTCGAGATAGTTTATATGGAAAAGGCGGAGAAAAAAGCAAAAAGCATAGAAGAAAAATCGGAGAAAAAAAATTACACAAAAAAGTGAAGAAGAAAAATTAGAGAAAAAAATGGAGAAGAAAAATCACAAGGAGCTCACTGGAGAGGTCAGTGAGCTCTAGCTCAAAATGCTTGTCCTACTTGTCTCCTGCACAGAATATTTCTGTTCCTACAGGGGCGGCAGCACGAGTGTGACTCCCCTGGTGTTGCACTCATCCATAGGCCATGGTTACCACTTATCATCAGGTGGGCCGTGTGTTTATCTGCCACCTAAGTGGTATAAAAAGATACAGCTGGTGAAATGTAAACACATTTTTGCTTACCCTTTCGCCATATTTCGTACAAGCGTGAGGTTATAAATAAATAAGTAAAATTGATAAATTACACCCTTTGTAAATATAGCTTACGAATAAACCATAATCTTAGCATTATCGACCGGAGGTTTCAATTTACGCATTCGATTATGGAATGGGTATAAAAAGTCGATGTATCTTCGTGCGAAACGGAACGCGGTGCGCACGCAACGCTTCTGTTTTAGTCGGTTATGTTATTTTGTTTGTGTTATTTTTAAGTTTGTTTTGTTATTTTTTTTGTATGATGTTATTTTTTTAACTTTTTGTTTAATATAGTGTTGAATGTCTGTATTGCATGTTGCGTTTAATAATAATTTTCTAAGATATACTATACATAATACTGTGACATACATGCTATTTATATCTATGCCAAACACAACTTATGATGTAGATTAGCTTTCCTGAATACATTTTTTTTTGTAAAATCTGTTTCTAATTATTACTTCCTATATCCCCACTAGCTAAAATATTTTTTTTTTATGTTAGAAGTCAGTTAACGTCACGTAATGATAAGGATTCTAATTCAGGCCGTAAAATCGGCAGGCTTGATTTTACGGCCGATGCCAACCATTAAAGGTCTCTGCATACGTAAGGGGATTTTTCACGGACGGGACGGGACGTGAAGCAAAATGTATGCGGCCTACCCCGTCCCGTCCCGTCCGTGGCCCCGTGACATATGCATTGCCGCATACATTTTGTATGAAACGATATTTCTAAAACGTCACGTCCCCGTCCCGTCCGTGAAAAAACCCGTTACGTATGCAGAGACCTTTAGTTGACATTCTCCCCATAAACCCGAAGTAAACCAATCTTAACCGGGTACTATTTGTAATTAAGGTACCATATCAGAGCCGTAGATGATCCAGAGTCATCCGGGGTACTCAATGACTGAAGGCAAAGTCTAAGAAAACAGGGCTACCTTCAATGTACAGACACAATTAATTAACAATTTTATACAGACAGAAGGGATATCTCTCACAATCGAAGCCTCCATAACAACTATCACCATTATTTCTCCACATAAATCGGTTTATAAGACCTATTACAATAAATTCTCAATACAATATTGTTTCCTAGTGGAACCTTTCACCTAACGCCATGTTTCTCATTTCCTTTGAATCAACTGTGCGTGTGTGTGTGTCATCTACGACCTAAAGGTTATCGTTCACTGTACCGATGAACATTATCTAAATGTTAAGGTACAGGCGATACCGTCAAAATTAAAAAAATTAAAAACCCCCGACCCAAAAAGAACCTGTAAAAAGTAAAACAATAACTATTACATTATTACCTACCCTAAGTATTGACCCTTTTGTCATTTTGCATTGATTTAGCATTGCCACTTTCACTCTTCATATTTTTCAAACGGCTAAACCGATTTTTGAAACATAGGTAAGAACACACTCGACTAAACCATCTTTCAAACAATAGAAACAGAACCTAAATCGGTTCAGCCGTTTGGGAGGTACGATGCCACAGACACACACACACACACACACACTCACACACACATACACACACACACACACACACACACAAACACACACACACACACACACACACACACACACACACACACACACACACACACACACACACACACATACACATACACATACACACATACACACACCCATACACACTTCAAACCTATAACACCGCTCTTTTTTGTCGGGGGTTAAAAATGCTTAGGCTCAAGATTATGTATGTATAGTCGACAACAGAGATATGTATAACGTATGCGAAATTGTACACGTATCTCCTTTATCGACTATACACCTGCAATCAAGATGACGCAAGTACGTACAACAGTTCAAAAATGTTTACTGGTAATTGAAAGTATTACTAGTGTTCCCGTTATCTCTACAGTTAAGGTAAATTGCTTTTGTTAAGAGTGGGTTCATATCTGGATTCAAAACCGAGACCTATCGTTCGTATGACCAAATAATTTAACAATGCTCTATTAACTAAACTGGTGAGCTTCAAATACTAATAATAGCTTTTCCAGTCTATTAAACAATATTCAAAACGACAATCGGAAGAGATAATGATAATATACCTATGGTAGTAAAGGAAGCAGGTGCCCTTTCTAGAGATAAACATTAAATGATTTTATAAACTCTTGCATCCGAGATTGTACCTCATTGAGAGGAAAGGGATAAAAGTCATTGGTAATGCAAGAAATTACCCTAATAAAGTTACCAATAAACTTCGTGAATAAACGGCATCATATTCGCGTATTTGCATTAACTAGTCTACCAAAAGTCAATAAAAGGACCGATTAACAAATAATGCGAGTTTTAAGTCCGTGAATAGTTTATAATATAACTAGCGGACCCGGCGAACTTCGTACCGCCATATTTTCTGATCCCGTGCCCGCTCCATATCTCTAAATTTATCAGTGTTTATCTACAATATTATGCATGTATTATACGTAAAAACCTTCATTCTTGAATCACTCTATCTATTACGAAAAATCGCTTCTAAATCCGTTGCGTAGTTTTGAAGATTTAAGCATACATAGGGACGGACAGACAGCGACAGCGACTTTGTTTTATAATATGTAGTGATGATATACTAGCTGAGCTGCGACTTCGTCCGCGTGGACTTCGATCTGGGGTTTAATTATTTTTTCGGAAGTTACGCAAAATCTAAATCACAATAGAGGACGATTTTCCTGGTTTTAGTAAACTAGTTTAGGCATTTCGTAAAAAAATATTTTAACGAGGAAAACGTATTCTAATGAGAAAAGCATTTACCTGTAACGTTTATACGCGGTCATTAAAAACTGTTATTTTAAATCGATTACGATATAGAAATGAGAATCGACCTCGGGTGGGACTCGATACCGCAATCTTTCCTTTACAGGGGGAATGCTCTGACCACTAAGCCACCGAGATCCGCCCGAAGCTGATCCAAATTGTTCTTTACATCTGTATTTTTTTTTTCTTCTCAACTAATAAGAAAAGGTAGGTAGTCTAATCTTATACATGCTATTGTGTACATTATTTTGTGTAAGTAAACTGACCGAATATTTTAGTACTGTGCAAACCCTAGTGGTTTATAAGTGCTATGTGAATTAATCTGTATACTAATGTTTTTATGTGATAATAAAAAAAAAAAAAAAAAAAGGGCGACGGTAAGGGAAAGATTGCGCGTTCGAGTCCCGTCCGAGGTCGATTTTCTTTTCAAATCTTAATCGATTTAAATAGTTAGCATACTAAATGGTATAAACATTCAATTGTAATTTTAACGTTACAAATATACACACTCAGTTTAATTTATCTGTATAGATGATTAGTGAGTTTGCGCGTCCTAACCTCAATATATCCAATGTTTACAGCTTACACTGCAGTGTACACAGACCTCAACTCATTAATTTTTTGTTAAGGATTACTGTGTCAGTTATTACAACACTATGCACTATCCAACTGTTTTACAAGCACTAAACTCATTCATAACCACACTTGATGACGTTCTTATAACTGCAAGCAACCATTATTATATAAATAGGGCCGACTGACTGTTTGTTCTTGATGTGAAACATGTAATGCGGTGGATCATGGAAATGTTTATTTGCTTACGTACTAATGGTCATGGTAATGGTAATGGTAATTAATTAATGTAATTATTGATGCAGTATACTTCAACATTTAAAATATATAGCGAGATGCCCCCTTGACGGCAATAGGCTCGCTCACTATTACGTGGGACCAACAATCATAGTTGGCGAAATGTGTTAATATAACTCTGCCTACCTCTTCGAGAATTTAAATGAGTTTGATGTTTACGTATGTTAAAAAAAAAATGTAAGTACGTGAATAAAAAATAAATAAACTACAGTAACGAGGCGTCGTCGGTAGCTTAGTAGTTAAAGAGTCGGCTTTACGAATGAAAGGTGCCGAGTTCAAATCCTAGCCATTACACTAGTGACGTCAACCCACTCCTGACGCAAGCAATTTAGCTTAGCTGGAGGGGTTAGTGAAAATATTAATAATTTCGGATGCTAATGCTTTTTTCCGCATTTGAGAACTCATAACATAAACTAGTATAGCTTTACTTACTTTGAGTCCAGAAAACACTATATAAAATGTTCTCCAATATATTTATTGATTTATACCAGCCACGTACAAACCATACAAACGTGTATATATATAATAGTGTAACATTATAACTTCTCACCGCACAAACAGACTCAATATTTATCCGAGTCTCCGAGAACTACGAACAATTATCATCAACACAATAAATAGCCACACAATAGTCGGCAGGACAGGCTGCGTTCCACTTTTTAGATCGTCTATGCAGCCCTTATAAGGCTGTGCGTCCACTTGGATTTCTTGCAAAACCTACCTTGATTGTCGGGTGACGTCGCACCGGTAGTAACTTACGTGTTGAATGCCTTAGTGCTGCGTACACGACACAGGTCGTGCATATACCCTAACAGGTTCTTTTTGATGAGCAATTTTTAATGTAATACTTGAGTTGGCGTTACGATCCAGAAATCTAATTCAAACTCAATCCTATATGTTAAAAACATTGGGACAGAGGACCTACGTCAAGTTTTATTAACCTATCTATTACCAAATACATCAAATTGTATGTTGTACCAAAAATTTAGTTTATTAAACGATGAAAAATAGAAATGTTTTTCTGAATCAACTGATACAAAAAATGTAATTATTTGTAATAGAAAGATTTAATCTTTCGGGTCAATATGAACTAATGTATGCAAAATAGCGAATAAATCTTCAAAAATATAATTATGATACAGTTTCTAAGAAAAGATACTATCTGGAGATATTAAAATATGTCTTGTACAAAACGCAGCAGGGTTCAAAATTATGATACATTTAAACTAAATTAATACAGTTTAGACGCTGAACTTGTAATGTTTATGTTAACTGTGAATGTAAGTTATGGGACACTAAAATTATAACGTGTTAGAAACTATCGTAAAATAAATAGAATCTTAATTATTTCTTCATATTTAGTTCTTAATTAGCCTAAATTTTTATGATACATTTTATTACTTTAGATACCACTAGATGTTTTATTAGATTTTAAGATACATATCTCCCCAAAAAAATGTTACAATTATAAATACATAATTTAGGTCACAAATAACATTTTTAGATATAAAAATATAGAATTTATATGATTCTTACTCATAAAATTATTATAAATATATACTAATTTATAATACTTGTCAACCACATTGTGTCGTATATTATGTATCTCGCAGATAAAATGTAAAATATTAGGCAAATTGAATTTTGTTTAGACACAACATAAAGCAGTCGTTTTCAGACATATTTTGATAATAAAACCTTTCGAAATTTGTAAGGCTAGATTTAGAGTATACATTTATCTCCAAAATTATAAATACACTATAATATAGATATAGATAACTACTGGGATTCTCACTACTGGGATTCTCACTAACTTAATAACATAATAAATTAATTTTAACAACAAAGTTTAACCGACTTCAAGAAACGAAAAAGAGGCACTGAAAAGCGAAAAATAACTTAATTTACAAACTTACTGATTTATTGTTCTCTACTGGATCCTCTTCTAAGCTTTACTACTGTTCCCGCGTGGTTCCCAGCTGAGTAGAATTTGGACCACCCCATCTCCTCCCATGCGGTGTCGTACAAGGCGACTATGAGATAGAGCTATTTAACATCAGAAAGTTAAATACAGCCCAAACTCAGCCTCAGATACATCGCTCGAATCAACAATAGAGCCCGAACCCGAAATATGGTAAAAGGCTCACCCTCTATTACGTAGAACTGAATACAATAATTGGTGAAATGTGGGTGTTAATTCACCTCTGCCTAACCCTCCGGGGATAAAGGTGTGATCATATGAATGTATGTATGATACACAACCGTTAATGTTATATATACAGCCTACAGGAATCCCATATTACGGTATTACTACTTACCGATATTACTTCAATATGTATATTTTTATACCTAGTCCGTGTACGTCAGCACTAACGTATAGAATAGAGAAACGTTATACTAGACGGTTCGACATCCTTGTTGTATGTTATTGTTTGTTGTGCATAATATTATTATAATAGAGGATTGTATGGTTATATTCTGCGTGTTATTATTAATAAATGTTATCTTAACACTCGTATTTTAATAGGTTTATAGACGACCTACCTTTTTGAGACTAACAAAGACCGAAGTTTAGACTATCTTTAATCCACAAAATCAGAGGCGAGAGGTGAATACTTTCAAAAGGGAAGTATGCATGAATGTTACTCAATGGGAAGCCTGCAGGAATCGGGTTATAGGGACTACTCGCTACTGCATCATAATCATTGTGAATACAGGTAGTTACAATATGTATAAAAGCTTTAAAATTTTGATCTGTCGATATTTCACTCAATTGACATGAAAAATATCAATTTTCTAGGTATATCTATGATATTTTCGTAGTCAACATCAATTTCCGTTCAAACAATCCAGTTAAATCTGTTTCAAAATGATTTTTAATGTTAATTGTGTTATGTTTGCGAATATTTTCGGCCTGTATTTTTACGTATACGTTGTATATCATAATTAATTTTATGTCAATCTGATACCTGAACCGGGCAACTTATTTCAGAATTGTATGTTTTATTTTTAATAAGAAACGTAACAAAATAATTATATAAGCAGATATGTTATCTAATTGAAGAAAAAAATACAAATTAATCACGTTCAAAGAAACACCCTGTAAAGCAGAAAATATGACAACATTCATAAAATTGCGCCTAGTGGAATCAGCAGCTAATTGTGAGAGCGACTAGTCGAAGTGGTATATTATGCGAATCTTGTACCCAGTAGTGTAAGTTCGATGTCCCTCTTGTACCTATTATTGGAAATAAAATATGCCTTCATAAACTTTTAAGTTTATTGGAGGGGTATTAAGGAATAAAACGGCCTACTTTTGAACCGACTTCAAAAAAGGAGGTTCTCAATTCGTACGCTATGTTTTTTGTTTGTATGTTTCTTATGCGATTGTGAGGCCAATTTGGGACGGATTTTGAAAATTATTTTTTTGTTGGATAGAGAATACTTTCAGAGTGGTCCCTGGCACCGACTTCTAATAAATCAATAAGTCTGTAAATTAAGTTATTTTTCGCTTTTCAGTGCCTCTTTTTCGTTTCTTGAAATCGGTTAAACTTTCTTGTTAAAATTCATTTACTAGTGCAAGAAATTGTCCCCTGAGCACAATTTTAGTCAACTGGTTAGCACTCAAACAATACAAAAACTGGCAATATTACCAAAGTCGGTCTTAGGATGGGTGACCATTCTTAAGACATTGAGACCCCTCCGTGCCTTAGAAAGTACGATGAGCCGTCGCCGCGTCGGTCCCCGTTGCCATATGAACATCTATGGCAGTCGTTACGGGTAGTTACAGCCTTAAAAAGTTGAAAAAATGGTCTAACTACAGACATTAGATTTTGCCAGTAGGTTGTATAGATCAGATGGCAGTCGCTAGTAACATCGAAGTGGTAAGTATACTAGCCAGAGCTCACTGGATAGTTTTTGTGCTGTCAGTGGAAAGACCAAAGACTTGTTCTGTTTTGTGCACTGACAGCACAGAAACTCTGTGTTCTTAATATGTGTGTACGAGTGTGACTCCCCTGGTGTTGCACATATCGATAGGCCTCGGTAATCACTTTCCATCAGGTGGGCCGTGTACTTACTTGCCAGCTAAGTGGTATAAAAGAAGTTCACCTGCTTCGTCGGTAGTTAGACTAGAAAAAGTGAACCCCGAACTCCGAGGTGAAAAATCGGGACAAGGTTGCAGATTCAATCCCTTTTCTTGTCATCTAACTTTTTCTCTTCGATAGAACATGCGAGAGCGACATTAACGTGGTTTATTGACACTTATAGTAGACTTTATATGGACAGCCTCCGTGGCGTAGCGGTAGTGAACGCGGCCGCTACGCAGGAGGCGCGGGTTCGATCCCCGCTCAGTGCAAATATTTGTGTGAATTAAATATGAGTATTTGCATTGGTCTGGTCGTGCCTCGGAGAGCACGTTAAGCCGTCGGTCCCGGTTGCCATGAGAACATCTATGGCAGTCGTTACGGGTAGTTGGAGCCCTCAAAAATCCAAAAAAAAAACAACGGTCTAACTGCAAAGCTTCGATATCGCCTAATGTTAACATTGGGTTGTGGAGGTCAGATGACAATCGCTTCACGGAAAATATCGAGGTCTAGCCAAATCCGTGGTTAAGACTGGTAAAAGCGGACCCCAGACTCCGAGCTGAAAGCTTCGGATGCGACTGGGAATTAACGCTAAGAGGAAGAAGAAGTTGACTTTATATGCCGCGATGCGTAAGTACTAATAAAATTACATTTAAAATCATTTCATTATATCCACGAGAATTATTAGAAACTATTTACTATGCTCTGAGTAAGATATTCCAAGTCGTGACTTAATCTATCAGAAATATTCACATATATTGTAGTAAAGATTATGTTGCCTAGTTTATAAATGGCCCATTGTACAAGCAACAATGAAGGAAATATTGTTTGTTTATCTGTGCAATATCAATACAATCTAAGTGTATTTGTAGTTATGTACAATTTTGTTCAGTATACTGTATAGTTTGTTGTCCCGAATCGTGAGCACCTATTGTAAATTTATATAGGAAAAAGTTTAAACTCTTACATGGCATTATTCCAATATTCTGTCAATGAAGCTACCTAAAGTGGGTGACAGACGTGCGAGTAAGTACGCGGACTTATGGCTCGGCGACCTTATTCGCACGTCTGTCACCATAAGTTCGCGTACTTTAAACCGCCGAGTAAGTTCTTTGGTGATCTAGCAAGTTTGAAATTTTGCTCGTAACTAGAGGTTTGCACCGGTGCGGAATTTCGTGAACCGGTGAAAAACACCGGTGTTTTAGCAAGCTCTTAGAAAAATATGACATGATAGAATTCCTAGATAGCACAAAGCCTCTTCTCTCGATGATATTGCAATACAGTGTGAGCAAGCTTGACGTCTATCACCGACGGCGAGCCGAGTAAGCTACTTTTTAAAAGTTCATTTTATAAAAAAAAAACTTGACTGAAACCCTACCTTCATACAGTTGGACTGAAGTCAAAGTCAAGACTAAGAGGATAATGATGAGTCCTTCTTCATTCTAGCGTTAATCCCAGTAGCATCCGCAGACTTCACCTCGGAGCCTAGGGTCTGTTTTTTACCAGCCTAACTGCAGGTTTGTCTGATATTCAATATTTACCGTGAAGCGACTGCCATCTGACCTTCACAATTAGTAACTAGTAACATAGGCCATATAATAAATTATTTTTCACGTTAATCAAGCTAATCAAATTACTTGTATTAGGAATGGGAGTTCTGGCAGGACCGTTGGTGTCAACGGTGACATAATATGCAGCAGTTCAAACGGATGATAAGCGGGTACCCACACACACACACTGCATAGCCGTGTGGCTTCAGGTATGATTCTGAAGCCGACCGAAGCTGATACAACAATTGCAGACGCACGCAGCAGATACGCGCAATTCATTCCGGCTTCGCAATGGACCCCTTTATTCGTATCGGAGTTTAACAAGTAATGGATACGCTGTATCTGCTGCATGCGTCTGCAGTTCTCGGCTTCGGAATCATACCTTTCTTCGTGTCGCACGGTATGCGGATGGGATAAATTTTTTGCTGGATATAAAACAGACACTCACTACTTTTTTTTTCGTACGCAGTATACTTTGCAAAGTTTGAACCACAGCCTAATAAATTGCAAGTCAGCTACTCGACCACTGGTTTTCTGTTCCTCCAGATTTCTCCAGCAGCATAGCGCAACAGTATAACAAAAACTTCGCTTTAAAAAGCTTGTCAGACATGTCTATGACCATTTTGAATGATGAGTTTTAACCCGTCAACGGTGAATTGAAAAAAAAAGTAATAAAAACATTATGTAAACACGAAGGTGGAGGGTCATTACACTAGTATCAATTGTTGATGGGGCGCCCCATTGCGCGTCCGAAAACGTCTGTTACACAAGTCAGTTTTTTTTTAAATAGTGATGGGTGAACTATGAACTCTTTACTTTGAGAGGTGGGCCGTTGCGGTCCCGTTCAAGTATGAAACGACCAACCGTTTCGCAGATTGCAGATCTCGTGTAAAAACTTTGAACTGGGTTATTTTTTTTAATATGAAATAGTGAGTCATAGTGATGGGAACACTGTGAGCTAAGGCGTGTTTTTTATACCACTTAGGAGGCAGACAAGCACAGGATCTGATGGAATGTGGTTACCGTAGCCTATGCACCACCAGGGGCGTTATACTCGTGCAGCCGACCCTGACGAAACCATCTAATGCCTGTATTAAAGAGCCCCATATTGTTTCATCCTTAGTTTCATCTATAGTGAACCTGCGCCTGATGCATATGTATGAAAGAAGAAATGAAAGGTATTTGCCAGGATTGCAGCAAGTGACAGATTTGATCTGTACCTAATCCCATTGTTATAACTTCTCTGTGACAAGCACTACTCTCTGCGGTTCTAAAAAGGCCACAGTGAGCGATCCGCTAAGAACAAGTAACTTTATGAATTCCCAGTAGATTTCAATAGATTCCTATAAAATTCGTATAATGGTCACTCATAGAGTAGAATCACAATAATTCATTTACTAGACAGATTCCAATTTCGTGTAAATATCGCCGCATGACAAAATATTATCCTAATACGATTCAAATAAAGTGGCCTTTTTAAGCTGTCAAAGTTGCAATCTTACAAAAATACGCAAAGAAAGAACTATCTATCGGCCTCAAAGCTAATTTAAATAAACCAAAGAAAATTTAAACATTTTGAATACACTAATTCATATAATACAATGTTCATTCAAACGTAATTTAAAATAACAGGTTTCAAGAATTCCTTGCTCATCTGTGGAAGAGGTCGTGGGAAACAATAGCTCAATCATCGTAACATGCGTGCACCTGTCCATCTCATTCCATGCTTGTTTAGCCCCTACCACAAGTAGGAGAATGGACAACTCGATCTAAATTTAAGTGAAGAAATATGAAAGGAAATTAATTATTAAGAATTTTCCATGAAAAGTTTATACTACCTACCTTATTTCTTAACACATATTATAATGAGTTATAATTTCAAGGTATAAAGCCGCGACGCGGCGGCGGCACGCATTGCGTGCCTCCCCATACCAAGGGGTGGGTTGGGGACTCTGTGGTCCCCTCACCGGAAGAGGGCCAGATCGAGAGATATGGTCCTGGGTCGGCCGGGGTGCGAGGGATATGGCTACGACAATCTCACCTCCGGCAACTGACGGCCCACAGACGGCGTGCGTTTTAGTTGGTTCGAGTCCGACATATCCTCCTCCTCCGGCTACGGTGGGGGAGGTATCCGTGGGGATTTTCCTATGGACGCGTGCACACCCAGGGACGTCTCACTCGAGCTACCGACCCATTAAAAAATCAGACAATTTGAGGATAGGGCAGAATGCGTATCGGACGTTTTTCAGATACAACAATATGCAGATCTTTTTTCTGCTTCTTCTTCTTTCTTCTTCTTCTTTTCTGAATCGTATGTTCTGCGCCTGAACCGTACAATCAAGTTCGGTCGATAAGAAATTTCAATGAATTTGTCGTCGGTTTTGCGAAAAACTACGAAATGGAGCGTTGAATGGAGGTCCTATCCATTTAATAATGACATCACTATTAAAAATTTGAATAATTTGCCATGTTTTTATATACCACTTGGGTGGCAAACAAGCACACGGCCCACCTGAAGGAAAGTGGTTACTGTGGCCTATGGACGTGAGCAACTGTGCAACACCAGGGGCGTCACACTCGCGCTGCCGACGTCACACTCGCGCGGCCGTTTAACACTAATTTCGCAATATATTGCAATTCAATGCAAATTATAAGTTACGATTATTGGTTTGTAACCTCATGTTGTGTTTCTGGCAGTGAGTAGGGTAGCCAGAGTTTACTAGAGAGATTATGTGTTATCAGTGGGAAGAATCTCTCTATTCTTAAAGAGTCGGCAGCACGAGTGTGACTCCTCTGCCCCCTTAGACAAGTGGCAATTCGTTGCTCGGCGTATGATGGAATAGAATGACAAATGTATAGGATTTGACGTTTTTGACATTCGTTGACGCCTGTCATATATGTCAAATCCCATACATTTGGAATTCTATTCCATCCGCCACCGCCGTAGCGTGGCGGTTTTAGTTCCATCCAAACCTCACCCTTCAGATTCAAAACGAGTTTTTATAGTAGGGCTCGAAACCAATCTGTCCGTCATAATATCGGGGTGTACTCAACACTTAAGCCGATAGTTGAGACAATGCTCATCGTATTAGTCGTGATGAATTGAGAGTTACCATCGTTTTTTTATTATTATGCTATCGCTGTGTTATTTTCAACTCTATTAAGCAGGCTAATAATGATATTCGTTTTAACTGTTATAACGGATAATGTTGGAAATGTGTTTTGGGTATATAGGCTGTTTGGATCAATTATAATTTTTTCTTGTTTATTATGTCTTTTTCTTCATCCTAGCGTTAATTTTCAGTCGCATCCGAAGCTTTCACCTCGGAATCTGGGGTCTGCTGGGGATGCGTCCTAGATTACAGTTTAAACAGTTGTTAAATTAAAGGGTAATGCAAAGGTTCCAGTTGTAAAACAGTGCCAGGACTCCATGATGAAGCTGGGCTGGAGCAATCGGAGTCAGGGGAAATGCTAGATGACCCGGTATTTAAAGTCGCAACAAATTCTCATTATTTATGTGTCTCAAAGGCTGATAAATAAAAAAATTTTTCTTTCAAATTCTAAATTTTAAAAAAAATGGATAATCATGAATAAATATTTTTGTTTCTGATATTTTGCTTAAATATGTAGGTACTCTAACTATTAATATCATTAAACTTATGCCTCGATCACACGCACCAAGAAGAGTGGCGAGACAGGTACACTCGGCCGAGTGCTCGGCACAGTCGGTACGTGTGAAGTACTCGGCGCAATGTTTACACGTACTCTACGAAGCCGAGTACGCTGTATCACCACTTCACTCAGTGCGTGTGATCAAGGTGTTATTACACTTTGAAACATTTGAAAAATTTACAGCTTCCTAATTTCACTGGATTTCTTGAACGTTTACAGTACATTCACTTACCTACATTATAAGCTCTGTGGAGATTATTCTATACAAATTCCTTACTACGTTAACATTTCCTACCAACAGTAGACAAAATAGAAATAAATCCGATATAAGATAGTTCTACTTCCTCTCGTAGTAGCCCCAAACTCACCATACCGTGAGATTCACAACAGGTGATACATAAAAAACACATTAATTTCTATATTTTATAACATTATTTACGCATTTTAAGCAGAAACATCTATACAATGTCTTATCCAATAAGAGAAAACGTGGGCGGAATTGACCGACTTATTTTATTGTCGTACTGCATAATCAAGTTTAGACTCGGAACAAACTGGCTACTCTGTGGCAACATAATGTTGTTTATCAGTTGCGTACAGGCTATTGTTGAAAAGTGAAAATCAATGTCAAATAGCTTGGTATAACTATCTTGTTCCAATTTTTGAAAAATATATTTAGTAGCATCTGCATATTCATCATCATCATCATCATCATCATCATCATCATCATCATTTCAGCCATAGGAAGTCCACTGCTGGACATAGGCCTCCCCTATAGATCTCCAATAAGACCGGTTGGAAGCGACCCGCATCCAGCGCGTTCCCGCGTTTCTGCATATTAGATTAATATAATGTGAAACTCTTGCTATGAGATTCGGAATCCCTAGTAAGAATATAAAATACTTGTAAGAAGATTTAGTACAGTTTTAATACATACAATTCCTAGAGATTTATGTAATTACTAGCTGTTGCCCGCGACTTCGTCCGCGTTAAGTTCGAAATGTTGTTCATCCCCTATTTTATCCCCTTGGGGGTAGAATTAATCAAAATCCTTTCTTAGCGGATGCCTACGTCATAACATCTACCTGCATGCCAAATTTCAGCCCGATCCGTCCAGTGGTTTGAGATGTGCGTTGATAGATCACTATGTCAGTCAGTCACCTTTGAGTTATATATATTTAGATAGTGACCTGTGTGATTACTACACGGTACTACTACTTCCAAACTAATACATATACACTTGATTTAGGGAATACTAGCTAGATTTAGGAATAATATTACTAAATCTCGCTAGTATTCCCTAGAATTAGTAGTTGTATACGAATGTGTATTATTCACATAATCATTTTGACCATTAATAGAATACATAGGTACTCAAACAGCTGATCGGATCTGGCTGAAATTTGGTACATGAATAAATTATAATCTAGAATAACATAGACTTGTATATTTTAACCTGGGAATAGGTTCTCATGGATAGCGGGAACAGGATCCAAATAAAGAATAAAGAAGAAAACTTATGTGAAATTGTAACTCTCGAAAACTACAATAGCTGCCCGTCTGTATAGTACAAAGGCTTTTATTCTTGACATTTACTTTTTATTAGAGAAATTTCGCCGCTCGCCTTCACGTGACGAATTACATGTCAAATCGTTTTAATTAAATGATTAATTGGCTTGTAAATATGTTATATAAAAATCAACATTATAATATATGGCATACGGTTTTATTTGAACAAAGGGTTTTGGAATATTTTGAAATTAATTACATTCTCTTTGATCAATTAGTTGAAAACGTTTGACAAGGGGATTGAACTCGTACGATTTTGAATTGAGAACAATCTGAACGTGCGTTATGTTTGGACATGTGTGTATTTTATTTTAAATGTAGAATGTTTATGAGAGAATGTGTGTGTTGGATGCTGCTGAGTGAGTATGTGTGTGTGTAAATGTATGGGTTTGTGTATGAGTAAATGCTAAACTTTGTGCCTTTCACGTTATTAGTGTAACTAATAACGATGTTTTTTAAGTAACAACTATTTTATTACTCCTCGAACTTGTTTTATTTTGAGTTATGACTAGTTTCGCTAAGGAAAAAATATAATTAAGTATAAATAATTACAGCAGCAAAATAGTCATTACAGAGACATAACATTAAATGAGCGTATCTTCGCCATTAATTATCAAATACTTTGCACAGGATGCAGATACTTAATTTATCTATTAGTTAAAGTGACTAATTAAAAATGTGGTAAGCTAAAACTTTCTATTTTTTTTTTCTTAAAATAAATTTTACTTACTAGGTGCGCCCAGTAGTGTAGTCGTAGGATAAAAGTAGTCCATGTGAAGCCTGTCTTCATATTATGGCACGGTAGATTCACTTGAAAATGTTTGTTACAATTTTATCATACTGTGTATTGATCGAAGATCCCCGGTGATATGAGTATGATTGAGTAAATGAGCTATTTCGCATTGCACTGATATATATCTTATCATTGCAATGCGAAGGACAGGGACACACACATATTCACAAAATTTTATAATATTACAGGGATATTATGAAAGGGGTCATATTACTAGTATACTCATAAACTTCTCTAACTAAGATAGTCTTCCAAGTAACATAATTCCTCAATTAACTAGTGGTAATTGCAACACCCACTCGCAAAAAAGGAAAAAATAGATGAAAACCATTTTTGAGGTGGGTCGTGTCAAAATTACTTACCTTTTAACTTTCATCAGTTGGGTACTTTGTAACTTAGGTGTCAGAACGTTTTAATTTTAAAGCACTGCGAGGTAGATTCTATACATATTCACTTTCACATCTCTGTGAAAATCGAAGTGGTCGTGGAAGTCTGCAAACAACATAATTCTAAAATTGTTTGTTTCTGCACTTGTCTGTTTATTACTCATTGTTGTTTCACTATGTTAGTCGCTCCGAGTTACTAAGCACGGTATTGTCTCTGAAAACACTATGTACTTAGGTACCTAACTTCTAGTTTATTTTATGTATTTGAATATTTTTTTGCAAAAATTGATCACAATTAAATTAGACTTAATTTGATTTTCTGTTCATCACAATAATTATTATCTACATATTTTATCTACATATTTATTTTAATGCTTTAACATAATGTGTATTGTCAATAAGGAGTAGCGAATTTTAACTACACCTAATTAAAGCTTTATTAACTCTTGTTTTCCTATAATTATATTGATAAAACATAAATCCACTTATTAGTAGATCATTACTTTATATAACTATACAATAAAATGTATAAAAATAATAATAGATAATTTAAGTGTCATAAACTTTAATTTACAATTTTTATTTGCAATAAATCTTATGATCATTAAAATGGCAAATTAGAGAATGGTCACTAAGTTTATAACTTACTGATCTATAATCAAAAGCTATAAATATAATCTAAGTCACAGAATAGTTCTGAAGTGACTAACTTAATTATGTATAAATATTTATTTAGTTTCGAATAAATTATACATCGGTAATTCCAGATCATGGTTTGGCTAGTTTGGTTTAAAAATGGAATATAAATAAGCAGAAAAGGAACATTAAGTTCGTTATTGTAAAAATACGATTGAACAAAAAGATTACAATCGGTAATCGCTCCATTTATAATCTTTTTTAGTCGTTATTGTTATTGAATTTTGCTTGATACATATCAGAGATTGATTCTAAAATTCTTTCGTAAACAAAAATATTATTAAATAGTTTAAACGAAACCTCGGTTTTGTTGTTATTGTAATATTTTTTATTATTATAAGAATGCGGTTAGGAAATCAATTTATACAGCTGTAGATAAACAATAAAATAGTCTAACTGTTTTAAAGTGTAATAATCCCAAGATTCTCAATCGGATAACACGAGGAAAATTATAACAAGACTTGTGTGGCGAAATAATTGACTATGAATTGCCACAAAATAAGTTTAGTAATAAATGTCCCACTTTCCTAGAAGCTTTATGAAGCTTTATGAACACCTGACTATTAGGTATAGTTTTGATAGTGATTCGGAACTTATCGCGATTGAAATTATAGAACTTACTTTTGCCGAGTCGGGTGCCAATCACCGGATTGAGTTTCATCAACCCAAAGTCTTCTCCACTGATCGCCACTACTATTCATTCTCACACACACTATCAATAGTCACTTTAGCTCTGGTCAGCTGGTAATGCTCTTTCCTTTGCCTTCCCTTTGCCGCACCATAAAGACATAAAATTCCTTACCTCACTTGTTTCCTTCTTCCTACAGTCCCGGGTTCTTTAAGCGGGGCGTGCAAAAGCATCTGATGAGGATGTCAAGCTGTTAGCTAAGTGCCATCATTGTAACATGTCACGTGTCTGTTATGGTGACCCTCTTCCTAAGACTTTACCTTCAACTTACCATCGAAATAAGTCAAATTGAGGTGTCCTATATAAAAAAAAAATCGGCCAAGTACGAGTCGGACTCGCCCATGAAGGGTTCCGTTTTAGCAAAGGCGAAAATTGCGGTTTATGACGTACTTATTAAAAAAAAACTACTTACTGGATCTCGTTCGGACCAATTTTTAGTGGAAGTTTGCATGGCAATGTACATCATATATTTTTTTTAGATTTATAATTCTCTTATTTTAGAAGTTAGAGGGGGGGGGGACACATTTTTCCACTTTGGAAGTGTCTCTCGCGCAAACTATTCAGTTTAGAAAAATATTATGTTAGAAACCTCAATATAATTTTTAAAGACCTATGTATACCTAGATACCCCCACACGTACCAAGTTCCAACAGCATAGGCCTTATATTTTCGGAGAAAAGTGTATCTAAAAGTAATCTATAAGGGTTCCGTTTTTTGCCATTTGGCTACGGAACCCTAAAAAATGGATCACCCGCGTAAAAAATGTAAAACATTATTACAAAAAATCTACATGCAAAGAGCATATAAAATGATAGACAAAAATATTGTGTAGGTTGATATCTAAGCCATTTTCGATCGACCACTTTGAAACTGTGTTCCAAGTCAATAGTTTCTGAACGTGGGAGGAACCATCATCGGTTTGATTTTATTATTTGTTAACATTCTTCAACTGATTATACGAACAAATATTTCACCTCCAAATAGTCAATAATTTTCTTTATGTCTCTATTTGCGTGGCGACATTTTATACTGGAAACTGTATTACCTTCGGTAAAAATCATGCTATGCGTTGTGTGGTGATAAAGTTGAAGATTTACGTCTAATCTAACTGACTTTGATGGAAGATTGGGGAGATTGAGGCCGTCAACGTAAACTATGGACTTTTAAGAATGCATGAACTTAGAATTCCTTACCAATAGGCGTGTTTACCTTACTCCTATTATTTCACATGGAAGCCTTGAGAAATTATGAGATATTGAATTTTAAAAATATGTTTTAATAAATCTACCCATTATTGTATAATTTTTGGATTACATTTTTGTACTATTTAGATGGCAGACAAACACACAGCCCGCCCGATAGAAAGTCGAAAATTTCGGAGGCATCCATTTGGGAGTATAAACACCTCTGTCTACCCCTTTGGGTATACACAGTCGTGATAATACTAAAGTAAACGGCCATAAAAGATTAATATTAAGGTGAGTTACACATCTCACCCATCTCACTCAATAATTGTTCAACTCACACTTCAAGTTAGAACAGTTACCTTATTTAATATCCCACTAAGAAACACAAGGCATATTATTATCCCACTGACCAGCTTTCACGGTCGCTCCCTATCGATCGACAACTTACATTGACAAATAAGTTAAAAAAGTCCGGCGGTGTCTCTTATGCGCCCACGCATACCGTTTGACAGTCGTTTGTTAAAGATTTCTTTCTTTTTTTTATGTACACCACTTAACAGTGTGACAGTGTAATAATACTTGAGATATTTTGTTCCCTTTTGTGTCGTTGTTTGACGAGTCAATTGATTGGTTGGTGTGGTTAAATATTAGGTATCGGTGAAAATTTAAAAAAAAATTAGGTGTACCCGTGGTCAAAAGTATATCATCATCATTATACATACATACATACATACATACATACATACATACATACATACATACATACATACATACATACATACATACATACATACATACATACATACATACATACATACATACAATCACGCCTTTATCCCCGGAGGGTTAGCCAGAGGTGAAATTACACCCACATTTCACCAATCATTGTATTAGGTCCCACGTAATAGGGGGTGAGCCTATTGCCGTATTCCCGGCACTGTTGTTTACTCGAGCCATATATCTGAAGCCGAGCGTGGGCTGTATATATCTATCTAATGGTAAACAGCCCTATCCCTTAGTCACCTTGTACGACACCGCATGGGAGGAGATGGGGTGGCCCAAATTCTACTCTGCTGGGAACGACGCGGCGAATCATCATTATCCTTGCTTTAATACTGGTTGCATCCCAAGTTTTCCCCTGCCAGGGTTCGCTTTTTCCTATCTAACAGCAGCGTCGTGACTGAACTTGGACATTTTCCGTGAAGCGGCTGCCATCAGACCTCCATAACCCATCCGGCATCCACCAATTAGAGCAGTTGTTGCAGTTTTTAGGGTTCCAACTACCGATAAAGATGTCCGATGTTCATATGACAACTGAGACCGACGGCTTAACGTGCTCTCCAAGGTACGGAAATACAGTCAACAGTATTTATTGTGAGTCTAAATAATAGGTAGTCTATAATATACTAGAGCCTTCAATGCCATGGTATACGTTTGCCCATAAGTTCTCATGCAAACATGAAAACTTATAGATTAAGGATCAAACTTTTAGAACGGTAAATTGAAATGCATCAAGCCACAAATACAAATTAATGAATCTATTTAAATCAGTGTCAATGGACTTATTTTAAATTCATTTATTCATAATTAAGTCCTAACACTATTCAGCACTGCTAAGAAAATTTCTGCTAATGAGTACGGTCATCTTTTAGGCTTTTGTAGTGCAAATTTTGAAATTCCTGAATTAAGCCTTTCTTTCGGATAGAGAACAGCCCTCTCCCTTAGTTGCCTTTTACGACACCCACAGGAAGAGATGGGGTCCCCTATTCTACTCCACCGGGAACCAACACGGCAAATGTCTTTTAATTTTTTTATCTTTAATCCCTACTTAATATTATAAATGCGAAAGTAACTCTATCTGTCTGTCTGTAACGCTTTCACGCCTAAACCATTGAACCGATTTTGATGAAATTTGGTATAGGGGTAGATTTGACCATGAGAAAGGACATAGGCTATGTTTGGTCGCGATAACCGACATCCTCGCGGGCGGAGCCGCGGGCGAAAGCTAGTCTTTTATAAAGAACCTTAACATCATATGCGGCATTACCTATAGCTATATTATTATGTCCTATACAGTTACAAGGTACTCACCGGATGCCTATTAAACATAAAGGATAGTAACAAGCGGATATGGCTAATAGAAATATTGATTGCACGCAAGCTACAGAGATATGAAGCCTATGTAGCCTATAAAGTCTATTATAAACGGTGTATTATGCTAAAGTTATAGACAATGAACTCCTTGCTGCAATTTTTCCAAGCGACTACAATATGGGGTTCTTCAAGATAGATATTAGAAGGTTTCTACACGGTCGGCAGTGCGAGTGGGACGCCCCTGGTGTTGCACATATCCATAGGCCACGATAACCACTTTCCATCAGGTCGGCCGTATGCTTTTCTGCCAGTTAATATATAGTTCTTGACTGTCTTGGAAATAACTTCTGTATCCACCATAACACCAAGCCTTATAAAACCAACTATAATAATATCATTATCATCCTTTCATTAGCCCCGGTCGAATCCGAGGACTTCACTTTGAAAGCCGGGGTTCGTTTTTGCGATGCGGCTGAATTTCTATATTTTCCATGAAACGACTGCCATATGACTTCCACAACCGATTGGCGATATCAAAGTTCTGTAGTGAGACTAACACCCGTATTCACAAACAATACTGTGAGGTCTCATAGTGTGCTCGAGCGCATAGGGCTGGTAAAATTAATTCACAAACATCACGGAGCAGTATCTAACGCAGTGCGTTCCCTAAACGAAGTATTACTTAAGTGTTATCAATGAATAAAAAGGCTTGCCAAAACGAACGCACTGAGAATTTCTCGTTCTTTGCACAGTTTTGGTAGTACGCATAGCGAAGTATTGTTTGTGAATACGGGTGTACCTAACTATCGAACTATTTTGGGCTCCAACGACCACTGTCTTTGTTTATCTATTCATATTTCACTGACCTTGTTTACCTATCTTTCCTACAGTATATACCAAATACAATTCATACTACAAACCACACACGACTCAAATCATAAGAACCATAACGTAATAAGATGTTGATGGTCACGGAAGTAAGAAAATTGCGAACATTTACAATTGTAATGGACCCGGTAGCCACCTGCTCAACTAGCCAATTTGGAACTTTGCATGGACGCAAATTGTTTTTCTAGCGGTAGATGTTATTAGTATGGATGCGGTATATGCAGTTTTCTGTATATGGTACTTGTTAACGTGGGTAATATGTTTCTTTGCGGATAAGATAACGGGGAATATACCAATAGAATACTGCTATTGGATAAGAATACAACGTTTATTGGAGTCAAAATAATATTGTGGCGTAATCAATTTGTAAATAGCACTTTGAAAATTAATGAATGAGAAGAGAATAAATTATTTTATGAATAAACAACTGGCCATCACCTGAATGACAGATTTACTCGAAGCTAAACAACGGATGGATCATCAAGAAAAACGGAAGTGAAATTTTTGTCGTTTAGAATATTGTTCAACTAAGCATATATAGAATACTAGCGTTTGCCCGCGGCTCCGCCCGCGTGGATGACGGTTGTCGCGACCAAACATAGCTTATGTCCTTTCTCAAGGTCTAATCTACCCCTATACCAAATTTCATCAAAATCGGTTCAGTGGTTTAGGCGTGAAAGCGTAACAGACAGACAGACAGACAGAGTTACTTTCGCATTTATAATATTAGTTTGGATGGAAATGGAAGTATGGATACAGGTGTACTAGCTAACAGGTTAGGTCGAGATACCGGCTTAGTTTTTTGAGAGCGACTGCTGTTTGACCTCCCATACCCTAAGAGGGAAACCTGCACCAGAGCCTAGAAGGTTAACCAGCAGGGTACACTTGTTTTGCAGTTGAAGATAAACTTGAACTTAGACCCCCTTTATGGAATCCCTACAAGCCAAGATCATGCACGAAGCAATTCTGCAAGTCTTCCATAAAATACAATAAGATACACTATGCAAAAGTAAAATTTAATAATAAAATGGTGAAGCAGGTTCCTTATGACATGTTTTAGCTGCCGTAAAAATATTTAATTGCCAACTTAGCTATTAACAAGTCGATGTAATTACATCCTCCGTTGACTATACCAGGCTATTATCGAGAAATTTTGCAATGAAATATTTTAATTGTCCATTAAATACAACCTTGCCAGATTTGAATGTAATATTAGTATAATAATTACATTCGGATATTGTTAAGGATATATTCTAAGATATTGTTGGTTTAACTGAAAGCTTACAGTTGATTTACTTCATTTAAAGATTTTTTTAATGTTATTGTTGTTAATCAAGATTCTTCTCTATAGCTGGCAAGTCGCGAGTGATACTGCCGATAAGGCCCCGAATCAGATCAGCATCGAAAAATCGGTATTTTCGAAACCGTTTTTCTTTTTAACTATAAAACCTACAGAACTGGAATTCATATGCCTGCATACTACAGGATATACAGAGTAACTTCACCTTTTCATAAATTAAATAAATAAAATCGGCCAAGTGCGAGTCGGACTCGCCCATGAAGGGTTCCGTAGTAGCAAAGGCGAAAATTGCGGTTTATGACATATTAAAAAAAAACTACTGATTGGATCTCGTTCGAACCAATTTTTAGTGGTAGTTTTTATGGCAATTTACATCATATACTTTTTTTAGATTTATCATTCTCTTATTTTAGAAGTTAGAGGGGGGGGGACACACATTTTTCCACTTTGGAAGTGTCTCTCGCGCAAACTATTCAGTTTAGAAAAAAAATATGTTATTAACCTCAATAGCATTTTTAAAGACCTATTTATAGATACCCCACACGTATGGGTTTGATGAAAAAAAAAATTTTGAGTTTCAGTTCTAAGTACGGGGACCCCCAAAATTTAATGTTTTTTTTTTATTTTTGTGTGAAATTCTTAATGCGGTTCACAGAATACATCTTCTTACCAAGTTTCAACAGCATAGGCCTTATAGTTTCGGAGAAAAGTGGCTGTGACATACGGATGGACAGACAGACAGACAGACAGACAGACAAACAGACGGACGGACAGACATGACGAATCTATAAGGGTTCCGTTTTTTGCCATTTGGCTACGGAACCCTAAAAAGGAGGTAATAGTTGAAAAGAGGGTCTGAACATCACTCTACTCTTTCTTATGAAACCAAATATTTTCTACATCATTATCCAAATAATCTAAAATTTCACATGTATGTTAAATAAGTGTATTAGCATGACGTGACCTTCTTAGTAAGTTACCGTCGCCTATAAAGTTATCTATTAAAATTAGTTTTACAGATTTTTACGGTTCAAATATGAGCGAATTATCTTGAGCATTTGTATGGTCAAAGTCATTCGCGTATGTAATCACCTTATATCGAAGTCCAGCCAAATCCGCAGTTATACTGGTAAAGCGGATCCCAGACTCCGAGGTGAAAACTTCGGATGCGACAGGAATTAACGCTAGGATGAAGAAGAAGGCTGTATAAGCCTCGTAAATATAAAAAATATAGTACATAAAAATATTTTACAACACACCTGCTCATAAATGTGATATTATTTTACCGCAATTAAGCACGGAATGACACCTATTATAAAACTGTGACTTTTTCATTGCTATTATTCACAAAAGTGAGTTATAGATTCTTTTTTAAATTTCATAGGAAGTGTCTATAATTCGCATACCTCGGACAACAAAGGCGTAACTGGAAAACACCAACTTTACAGGAGAGCCAAAAAACAGTTTGTTTCTGGAATATTGCCTGAACTAATAATGATAGTACTTTGTATCATATATCATAAGAAGCCTCTAAATGAGCTCTTTAATATTTATTTACTGAAATTATAGATATATTCACTGTTTTCATAGTACAGGGAAAATTAACAATTACCTATTTATTGTATTAGGGTTTTCCTTAAGTAACTGTTGGTAAATAAACATACGCCTTTTTTGCTGTTCAGGTATAAACAAAACATGGATCTTATGTATACAAACGCTTTTATTGCTACTTTTTCCTCGTGATACAACCTCGGAGCTTTTAGTTTTAAGTACTTATAGCACGTTTATTTTTGAAAATAAATAACGAGTAAGTTTATGTAAGTGTATATTGCAGTGATAATTTATTTAGATTTTATATTGTATGTGACACACTTATTTATTGCACGAAGAAATATTTTACAGAGTAATACATATTTTCTTATATTTTCCTAATAACAAAAAATAACTTTACATTTTAATTTGAGAATTGTGGGTATCTAATTTGTTATGATTTTACAACTACTGTACAATTATATCAAAAAGAGTTTGGTGATTAATTGCAGGAATAAAACGAGATTATATATATTTTTTAATAATCCCTTATTTTGTACTTATTTTGCTAACTATAGCAATTTCTTACATCTAGGAAAGTTCCAAAACGAAAAATATTAATTCTTATTATTATATTTTCCCAACCATAGCTATATTTAAACAATAATAAAATCAGAATGGCACGCAACGGTCTTTAAAACTTTGGTGGTCATAATTTCGAAATAATCTGGCCGACTGTTAAAACTCCGAATGGTCATTTCGCCGATGATCAGTTTTACGAATGGTTGTATGATCGACTGTTAAAACTCCGAATGGTCATTTCGCCGGTGATCAGTTTTACGAATGATTGTATGATCGACTGTTAAAACTTCGAATGCTCATTACGCCGATGATGAATTTTATGATTATTTTATTATCCATTATTAAAACCTGGCAAACCAATATCAAAATAATGTGGAATTTGCACATAAATTGCGCCACCTAGAAGCACTTGCATTCCTCGAACCAACAGAGATTCCTGCAACCTACAATATGCTTATGGAAAAGGTTTTTCCAGAGCAAGCATCAGAACTCATGTCATGGTTTTCTAAATACTATGTACAAGGATCAGTGAGTAAAGTCAGTTCAACAGATTTAAAATTAGTACTTACAAACAAACCACCCGTTTTCCACCCCAAAATGTGGACTGTTTATGACAGCCGTCTGTATTCAGTTCCACAAACCCAAAACGCCTTGGAAACCTGGCATGAACGATGGCCTACGTTATTAAATCGAAAAAAATGGAATCTATATAAAACGATAGAATAGACAAACAGACCTACAAAATATAACTAAGTATTAAGTAGAATAGAATAGATTAAGATTAGTTTAGCTACAAATTTTTTATATCATAGTTTTAGTTTTTAAAACTTTACTAAGTTGGTCTGAATAAAGGGCTTTATTATTATTATTATTATTATATATATATAAAACGATAGAATAGTTTCGAAAGGAGCAAATACACACCAGGACTGTGATTGAACTGTTTTCTTCCTCACAACTTATACCAAAAAGAAGACGGATCCAGTATCAAATGCATAAAGAACGATTAGACCGACACCTCGCTCGTAAAATTGATATGGATCTTCTTGATTTTCTGAGTGGATTGGCCCACATCTGCCATATTATTAGAGTCCAGGTCATAATTTCGAAATAATCTGGCCGACCGTCAAAATTCCGAACGCTCATTTCGATGGATGTGGGCCAATCCACTCAGAAAATCAAGAAGATCCATATCACTTTTACGAGAGAGGTGTCGGTCTATTCGTTCTTTATGCATTTGATACTGGATCCGTCTTCTTTTTGGTATAACTTGTGCGGAAGAAATCTGTTCAATCACAGTCCTGGTGTGTATTTGTTCCTTTCGAAACTCTTCTATCGTTATATAGATTCCATTTTTTTCGATTTAATAACGTAGACTATCGTTCATGCCAGGTTTCCAAGGCGTTTTGGGTTTGTGGAACTGAATACAGACGGCTGTCATAAACAGTCCACATTTTGGGGTGGAAAACGGGTGGTTTATTTGTAAGTACTAATTTTAAATCTGTTGAACTGACTTTACTCACTGCTCCTTGTACTATTATTTAGAAAACCATGACATGAGTTCTGATGCTTGCTCTGGAAAACCCTTTTCTATAAGCATATTGTAGGCTGCAGGAATCTCTGTTGGTTCGAGGAATGCAAGTGCTTCTAGGTGGCGCAATTTATGTGTAAATTCCACATTATTTTGATATTGGTTTGCCAGGTGTGGAGGTAATGTTCCTCCAACCAAAGGGAGGATCCTCCGACCAGGCAAGGTGATCACGCCTGGTGGGCCGCGGCACAACAATTGTCGTTGGGATGTTGTATATAGCTTGTACCAGCGCTGGAAGTTCACTTTCGCGATGCAGTATTCGTAGTAACGTAGTCGTTCGGCTTGCTGTCGCTAGATGGCGCTGGGTACAAGTGGTATCGCCACATCACTCCCCTCCAGGACCGGAGGTTGATTGCGATGAGTCAGCTGTCTTAGCTCTCTTGAAGAGCGTGCCAGTACCAGTCTTGAGTAGTTCCATATCGTCGGAACTAGACGCCGCTTATTCCATTGGCGGAACAGTCTTCCTCGCTAGTCCCAGTGAGTCGGGACTGGGACTACCGCTGGTCCCGAAGATGCGGGGCGAGTGCGGTGATGCGGTGCTGCGGTGAGATGCCCAGAGAAGTGGGCTCGAAGCGTCGAGATGAGTCCTCGGTGAGCCGCCAGTGAAGCGAGGCGAGTCCTCGGTGAGTTGAGGTGAGTCGTCTGCAGTGACGGTGCGAATCCTCGAATAGCGAGGTTAGTCCTCCGTGTAGTGGGGCGAATGCTGCGTAGTGGCTGAGTGGTACGTAGACGGGAGAGAAGTCCTCTTCTTGAATAGACCGTAAGTAGGTGTACCGTGCCTTTAGATGCAGGCGTGGCCGAAGGGTAACCAGGCTGCAGCGGGTGCTGCAGGCTGTGGTTGTAGCCTTGTAATGGCCGAAAGTGCTGGATGGCGAAGACTTGATTACCGCTCACGCGGAAGAAGTGAATGGGATGTGACTATGAGAAAACTGCTGATAAGCTCAGCGAAGCCCGACGTGATCTGATCACGTAACAGTCACCACTGTGGAGGTAATGTTCCTCCAACCAAAGGGAGGATCCTACGACCAGGCAAGGTGATCACGCCTGGCGGGCCGCGCCACACCAGGTTTTAATAATAAATAATAAAATAATCATAAAATTCATCATCGGCGTAATGAGCATTCGAAGTTTTAACAGTCGATCGCAATCATTCGTAAAACTGATCACCGGCGAAATGACCATTCGGAGTTTTAACAGTCGGTCATACAACCATTCGTTGAATTCATCATCGGCGAAATGAGCGTTCGGAATTTTGACGGTCGGCTAGATTATTTCGAAATTATGACCTGGACTCGCTGTCTATGCATACGTAAACATACTTACGTTTGAACTATAACATTCACATTTTTCTGTAAGTATGATTAAGAATTGTTATTGGTAAGGAAGGTATCCTGCAGGAAGCAGTAAGTGACTTGTGAAATAATCTATAAAATTATTAAGGATTAAGTACACATACGTTTCAGAATAAGTTTAACAGTGACGCATAAGTGAAGTTACGAAAAAGTTATTCGAAAACATACCGTGCAATAAAGGAGTAAGTAACTTACGAGTACACATCTTTTAATTTGACTGGAGCAATAAAGACTGGATTGCGATTACGTACATAATGTTAATGGTTTAAAAAAAATATGCATCGAGCAACTATATTTACGTTTTTTTTGCCAGTTAATTATGATATTTCTTATGGAAGTAGCTTTTGTATTTTTTTAACACATTTTTATGGCTTTTGTAAGGAAAATTACGAAAAAAATATAGAACATGTGTCGAAGTATTTTACATCGATTGGTGAAATAAAAAAAAAAACGTGTATGTGTATATACGCCTTTATTGTCCGAGGTATGCGTTGTCTATGTTCTTAAAAAAGTTTTGATACAAAAAATATCGTGTTTAATAGAACGAATAAATTAATACGCCTATTGTATGGTCATTTGATGCATTTTCCTACTAAATAAATAATTTCAACTTGTAATACTTGTATAATAAACAAAATTTTCACTCAAATTTAACTTTTTTTTTTTCTCTTAGTACAGAAAAAAAAACAGAGTAAAAAAAGTTAAATTCAAACCTCATTTTTTTTTAATATGGTCGACCGCCATTGTTAAATGCGCGCGCATAGGAAAACGAATTAATTTGTAGTATTGTTTATTTAGTATTTGTAGTATTATTTTATTCGCAAGTGTGTTGTAAAACGTCATATGGCACGCGTGAGCATGATGATTCACTTGTACCCTAATGTACTATTTTAATTGTTTTCTTGTACCTTATCAGACCCTTCATATTATGGTAATGCACATCTTCATAATTATTGTAGCAAAAAAAATTAAAATCGAATTAATTTTGCAAGATTTCTGGCAAATAGCTAAATACCTGTATTCACGTCTGTTAATTCCTGAAGGGGTATTCAGAAGTATATTAACACCCACATTTCGTCAAATATGATTTTCGGTCCCACATATTAGGAGGCGAGCCTATTGCCGTCAAGTAAGCATAAAAAATTGTTTGAAAAAGTTTTAAGTATGAGATTTGAATTAATGCCGGCTCTACAGAGTTATTTTTCATCATCCGCGTTTCACTGTAAATGAAGATTCAGTTATAAACTCAGATTTAACATTACCGCATAACATTACTCCTTGCGGTACCCGACCAGATAGCAACGACCTCCTTCAACTTTGAAATTCATATAACTTAGAGATCATTCTAAGTTGGTTGACTAAGATTAATGACCACGTACTTGCGACCTACGCCATCCTTCTGTGTACTTTATAGTACGGGTCCAGTTATATTGGTTTGGTAATGGCTTCTATTGTAACTGTACGAGGTTTATGTGAGTCTCTCTTGTTAGGTTTTAATAATAAGTGCGTAGTTAAATTGAGTATATAGGAAATAATTGTAGTAGTAAAGTTTAATATTTTGTTGACTATTATTACCTATAATGACGGAGGATCATCTTAAACATTCCTAACCAACCCTAATGGGGACACAACACTTGTATGATGATGATGTGAATTATCTTCTTCAGAGTCCGGTCCCTTCCGAGTCTGGTCTCTTCCGAGCTCGGTCTCTTCCGAGTCTGGTCTCTTCCGAATGTGAGGGTCGACTTCGAAAGCGTACTAAATCGTCAATCACTTCCACCCATCGCAGTCATCTATCAACCTAGTCATAAGTGAACCTAGTCACTATTATGGTACACCTACAACCTACATGCATAATAATAATCACGCCTGTAAATCCCAGATGGGGTAGGCAGATGTGTATCAACACTAACATTCCCCCAATATCATTATGATTTTTGGTACCACGTAATAGGCGGTGAGCCTATTGCCGCCCAGCGGACATTTTCTCACCGACTGAATGTATTCCGTCATATGCGTTTATTCCCAGTAGTTCCTTTGAAGGGACTACTGGGACTTTTTTCCCAATAGTTCCTTCAAAGGATATTACTGAAACCACAAAGTTCCTTTAGTTCCTTTGGCAGTTTGAAGGGACTACTGGGACTTTTTTGTCTGTATAGTTCAAAAAGTCAAAACGAAAAAGAGTCCCAGTAGTTCCTTCAAAGGAACTGTCAAATTTATCAACGAATCCAAATTTATTGTAGTTTATTCTATAATACTAAAGGTTATCTTAATATTTACAATGAACCACATCGACAATTCAATACATTCAGATATCGGACTTTCTCTATAAATAAACTCTACATTGAGTAACGGCTCTACTAAATGAAACTCTAGATTCAGAACAATACACATTATTTGTCCACATTCCACAATACCTGTGGGAAAATATTTATAAAAAGTGTATAATTTATTCAAACCGTAACCGAAATCGATGTAGAGATGACTCTATAACCCGCAGTATTGTTGAAAAGCAATACGTTCTCTACATAATCGACGATATTTCAAACGTTTATAACCATAGTTCGACGGTTCGGAAATTGAATAAAATCAGTATAAAACTTAATTTTGTAAACTACGTAATTCGGAGCTTATTGTAATCCCTGACTTCTGATTACATTTAACATGTTTACTATTTTGTATGCTTATTTTTTTTTGTATGCTTTGGAAAAACTTGACTATTCAATCGCGTTGTATCTACGGTCAATTCTGTTAAAAAATATCGATGAGGTTATCGAAATTTGAAACGTCTCATCGCATAATGTCCTTTCTCAAAATGTCATTTTCCCAAAATGTACTTTTCTCGAAGTGTCCTTTTCTCAAAATGTCCCTTTCTCAAAATATGTGCACTACAGGATTAGTCTTTAAATATGCTTAGTTACTTACTTATTAGTTTTTTTAAGGTTTTCTTGCAGAACAGAGAGTGGATAAGTTATTGAGAAGAAAAATTTATAAGTGTGGAAAAAATCGTTACGGCGATCGATAGCGAGGAGTGATTTGTTTGTAGAGTTCCTTAGCCACCAGTCTTTCAGCAGGTGCAGATGCTGAAAGGCAGGTCTTCCTACATGTCATTTATTGGTTTGTTTAAACTTTTAGCATAGATTGAATGAAATTTTGAAGCATTTATTGTGCTAACTATTCAAACCGTACCGTGTTTGGGCGGAGTCATCAAAAAGCAATGTTTAAAAATGATTGTAACATCATTCATTGATTCCGACAGTTCATATGAATGTTGTTAGATGGCCCTCACCGTCGCGTCATCCTAAAGATGGATGTATAGAGGAATTTGGATCGACTTCGTACAGATCTTGGTGGTTTAGTGGTCAGAGCATTCCCCCTGTAAGTGAAAGATCACGGGTTCGAGTCCCGCCCGAGGTCGATTCTCTTTTCTCTTTCTTGATCGATTCTAGTATAGAGTGAAAAAAGGTGTTATAGAGCCTCATCCATCAATCTCCAGGTATACTGCCTTACGAATGAGATTGTCTTGGGTCCTGAAGCTAGTAATTCAACCAATTAATTTATCTATATAGGTTTGCTCTTGTGTCTTATAATAAAAGCGACCTTCCAATCTTAATCAGACATAAAATCGATTATTTACGCAATGATCTGACATCCGGGAAACGTCTAACTGAAACAATGATCTTAAGTACCTTGGTTATTCGTATAACAACATTATATTCGCAATATCCTGTTATACATAAAATAACAGTTAAAAATTATAATCAACATTCTTAACATTGAAAATATTTTGTTCTCATTTATATTGAGACAATAATGCATAAATTAATAACCGTAGAATGAAATACGATACATATTTTTGTGCTTAGCAAATAATAAAGTAAAATTAATTGATGTTGACGCCAGTTCACCAATAGGTTGTGGAGTAATGTGGAGGTCTGATGGCAGTCGCTTCACGGAAAATATTGAAGTTCAACCACGTCATAGTTAGACTAGAAAACCTATCGCAACTGTGTTGGTATATGGCTCAGAGAATGATGATATTGACGCGTAGTTCCGGGCGAAGTAAAATACAAAAAACTCTGTCTTAACTTTTTAATGTTGTCATAAGGTAGGTTAACGATAAGGTATAATCAAAGAAAAGACCCGTCCACGCAAGGTAAAAGGCGATAAATACCTAATATTATATAGGCTTTATGATATATTCTTAGTTGACTGCCTCTGTAGCGTAGCGGTAGTGAACGCGGCCGCTATGCAGGAGGCACAGGTTCGATCCCCGCACAGTGCAAATATTGTATGCATGAATATGAATATTTGAATTGATCTGGGTGTATCTATGTATAATAATTATGTAGGTATGTATTTACAAAAAAAATGTATTTAAGTATGTTTATCCGCATTCTAGCACCCTTAACACAAGCTAGTTAAGCTATGCTTACTTCGGGTCTAGATAACGTTGTGTAGAATGTCCCACAATATTTATTTAGTTGTTGCGAAATGACCCTCCCTCTACTCGTATACCCAAACTTTTTTAACAATGCTAAATAGTTTACAGGTTATATTTTAGTCCCCGTAACACAACAGGTATAAAATTATGAACTAAGTGTAAACATGACTATAGTGCTCGAGTAATTTGAAAGATTAACAAACTGATATCACCTCGCCAATAGTTAAATACAGCCTTATATTACCGTTAAGTACACGATCGAATCAGCTTAATTATCTGTTTGAACAAATTGTAGGCACGCCGTTGACACAACCAATGGTTTATTTACTTCAGCGAATTATTATCAGAGAGATCTCTCGGAACCTGAGCTAGAATAGTTAGAATAACTCTTGTGATATTAGCGCAGAATGTAATGAGGGGTGTTGTTATTTGATAAGAAAAGCTGCCCCTACACAATTGTTAGTATATCTCGCAACATGTTATCTAGGACCTAAAATGTGTTTTTTTTATAGAACTTACTTACGTGGCAGACAAGTACACGGCCCACCTGATTGAAAGTGGTTGCCATGGCCTAAGGACGTATGTAACACACTAGGGGCGTAACACTCGCGCTGCCGACCCCGTTGCCGACCCCGATCCGAGCGCGCCAGGTTTGGGTAGGTCCAAGATGTGTGTTCCAAAGTATAGAATAGAATAATCAATGTATGAAACTGACGCGTATTTTGACTATTATGACAGTCAAATGTCAACGATCATTCTATTATATAAATAAACGATTTGTCACTTGTTAGAGCCACTGGTGTATTTTCACGACAGTGGCGAAGTCTTCCTACTTGTGCCGCACAATTAAGACCTGGAATTATTTACCAGCTCACGTGTTTCCCTCCTCCTACAGTCCCGGGTCCTTTAAGCGGGGTGTGAAAAAGCATCTGATGAGGCCGTCAAGCTAAGTGCCACCATTGTAGCATGGTACGTGTCTATAATGGTGACCCTCTTTTCAAGACTTTACCCTCAGCTTACCATCAGGCAAGGCGAAGTCAAATTGACGTGTCCTATATAAAAAAAAAAATGAGTAAAAGGAGGATTATGTGTATGTATGACATGTGCGATTATATCGGTCCCTATCGTCCCGACTGAACCTAATTTGGTGAATGTTTTGTACATATGAGTTACTGAATTTGCGTATATAACGAACTAAAACAACAACTAAAATTATATAACAGTTATACCTATACTGAAATAAACAAAATGGTTAATATTTTTTAAAAGTATCGTAGTAGTATTTGAATTTTTTGTTATCGTTAACTTTGAAAATCTATTAAAATGGTGTCCGAACCAGTGAAATACTGTCGTTGAACCTGTTTTATATGAGAACGGACATAAAAAAAAGCAATTGTGTTCATGTCTCACACGGTATAGGTCAAATGTCACTGTTGTTCTCTCAAAATATAATGTCGTCAGCCTTATCTCGGCGAGATATAAATCGAATGACACTTTAGAAAGACGTATGAGGCTCACGAATCGATACATCGGTCCGTACATGTATCGATTGAAAATCGATGCATAAGGGCTTTTAATTGACAAGCGAATGATTAAATTTTTGAGTATATTTTTTAGTTAGATTTTGTTAATTTTGTAGTTATATTTTTTAATATACCTATATATTAATTTTATAATCTGGGTTATTGTCAAAGCCAAAGTAGGGAGGTGTTAGTATCTTAATTTGAATTTTCTAGTATTTTGTCGACGCGTTTCCCTGTCTACTTTTATCAACAATAAAACCAACCAAACCAAAGCAGGAAAACGGAAGCTGGATTCCACAGATCCACAGTACGAGTTATGGATGCGACATCTAGGAGCGATAGGTAGGAAAACACATTCCCATCATAAAAACAAGTTTTCTGATATCGTATTACTTAATAAATGTATTGTTTTCCTTATCACACTGCCTTCTTAGAGCATGTTTTATCACAGTCAGAGTTAAAAATGAAATTATATTTTTCCTATTTATAAGACAACTAGCTGTTGCCCGCGACTTAAATTCGGAATGTTGTTCATCCCCTATTTAATCCCCTTGGGGGTAGAATTAATCAAAATCCTTTCGTAGCGGATGCCTATGTCATAGTAGCTTTATGCATGCATAGTCTCAGCCCGATCGGTTTAAAATTTACAAGGTTTCATACAAACTTTCATCCCCTATTTTATCCCTTTGGGGGTAGAATTAACCAAAATCCTTTCTTAGCGGATGCCTACGTCATAACATCTACCTGGATGCCAAATTTCAGCCCGATCCGTCCAATGGTTTGGGCTGTGCGTTGATAGATCACTATGTCAGTCAGTCAGTCAGTCAGTCACCTTTGAGTTATATATATTTAGATTATACCTCCAAGTAAGTAGTGACCAGATATGGTTTTAGTCAGTTGCTGAGGTAAACTCAAAGGGGTTTCCAATTATTGTTAAAAAGGAGGGGAAGGAACCCCAGACTCGGAGGTGAAAAGCCTTAGATGCAACTGGGAACAACACTGACATGATGAGGATTATTATATAAATCCTGACCTTGATCTAAAAAATATACAGAAATAAGCAGAAAACAAATTGTAAAACACTATTCTTAGGAACATAATTATACATGTATTAACTTATAATTACACTTTATAGTCTGTACAGTTAAATATCTACATGCACGTATCTACTTAATTATGCACATACCATGTCATATGCGTGTCGCCATGTTGGCGAGTAATGTCATTATTGAAAAATGACTAAGTATAAAAATGACGACAATTGTTTTTTTGGTAATTGTTAACTAAGTCTAGAATTCTTTTTGTCGATGTATAATAATGTCGACATGTAAAAATGCTCATCTGATTTTTGTCGATGTATAAAAATGTCGACATGATCACAATGATCGACGTCTGTAGGTAGTTTTAGTACAGTACGATTAAAATCAGTTGAAGATTCGGCCAACCTCGGTAATTGTCGTGAATCCCTCGTCTCTCACATAGAGTTATCAATTTACAGATATGACCTTTAATTATATTACCCGTTGTCTTATTGAATACAATACAAGCACGACATGAGCAACAAAACCTCCTTTGTAGCTCAAAACTAACACAAAAATATTATTTTGACGATTATTATGATACATTTATGTTTATGAACGCTAATTTCATTCGTGAAAATATTCGATTCTATTAAATTTTATCAAAATTACCTTATAGTAGTTATGTATCATGGCTTCAACAAATTTAAAGCGTGTGTAAAATAATTGTTGCTTAATCTCGTGAAATCGTAAATCTATACTACCTATTATATAATTGTAAAGTGGTCGTGTCTGTACATTGGAGATATTTAAAAAAAAAACTTGGGCTGTGTTATGTTAATGATACTGAACACGAAAATATATTTTTTGAATTTCCTGTCTGTTTGTCTGTTTGTCTGTTTGTCCGCGATGGACGCAATAACTACTGGACGGATTTTGATGCGGTTTTTTTTGTTAGAAAGGGCTTGCTTAGCCTTAAAATCTTACGTTTGTTTGATCGCAATCGGTTGAGTAGAACCGAAGATATGAGCAAAGGTCGCGTTAACCGAGATGCACGCGGGCGGAGCCGCGGGCGGAAGGCTAGTAATGTATATAACTATTTAAAAAAAGAAGATAATTTATTTAAAAAAGAAGAAATATTAAATTTTATCAAAATTACCTTACAGTAGTTATGTACTTTAAATTTGTTGAAGTCATAATGGCTTCAACAAATTTAAAGCGTGGTAAAATAATTGTTGCTCAATCTCGTGAAATCGTAAATAACGTATATAACTATTTAAAAAAAGAAGATAATTTATTTAAAAAAGAAGAAAATTTACTTTCTTCTTTTTTGTTGATAAATTTATTATCAACAAAAATCGGTAGAAGTCGGTTTTTTAAATTTTTAATTTGGTAATTTTCATATCAATTATTAATCCGATGTACGTAACGGTACGATACTGTTACTTACATCAAACAGTAAAATATTGACTTATATCAATGTATTTTTTTATTTAATGTATACAAGTATAGCTGCAATAAATAATGAATTTTCAAATTCATGTCGCTTCTGCATAATTTTCTTAGGTCTACGGTTAGTAATGTCATCTTGGCAGATGCTATACATTGCGTTTATGATATTTCAAATTAAATGCTACATAAAAGAAATCGCGGTAATGTATGTCGTGTCATTTCCGTCTCCGGATTTAGGCGATGATACCCGAAAAAAGCCGAATGTTCAACTGATTTTAATTGTACTGTACATACTCTTTACATTATCTAACCGCTTGAGTGCTGGCCACTTATACCATGAAGTAAAGTATGACGCTAGTATATTTCGATAGCGTCGGTGTACAGTCGATAACTATGGATCATTTATTGATATATTACTTAGCCAAAAGACGACGACGTGAACAAAGGCGTCAGCCAATCAACCCAAATATCACGTCTAGATTGTAGTATGGAGAATTTGTAACCAAGTTTTCGTTATTAAGAGAAAATGGCCAAATTTTTTTTAGTTATTTTTAAAATGTCACCGTCTACATTTGACGAACTGTTTTCGAAACTTGAAACATATTTAAAACATAGTTCATATTATATCTGTCCTCAGATGAATTGAGTTTGAGTTGAGCGTTATTCTAGAAAACGGGCCTTAGTTTATTACAACGACTGTACAAGTACGGCGCGTGTGACACGGATAACGTAGCGGCGCTCAATGATTTTGTAGAAAGACCCGCTCGCGTGCTCCGTCGCGCGGACACACGGCGCGTGGCCCGACGCCCGCGTGGCGTGCCCCGCCGCCCGCCTCGCGTGCGACGGGTATCCGCTTAACGCAGCGCTGCTCTTGAAATAACATGAATCAAGCAAGCGGACGTCCGCGACCCGCACCCGCCTAACGCAGCGAAGGCGCTAAGGTCTCGTTACTGTTGACTATTCTACTTCATTTTGGAATGCCGTCATTATTATACCTCGACATTACTCTACTTCGTCGTTCTAGAATGTCGTCAATATCATACCTCGACATATTTATAATTTGACTTTTTTATGTTTGCAAAATCGTCATTTTTATACTTAGTCATTTTTCAATAAAGACATTACTCGCCAAACTCGTGCTACGAGCACTATAATTGACTACGTCTAGTAAAAACGTATGTAGTACGTACGTACATAAGTACGTAGTCTCAGGAGAGACTTTGCTTCACTGTGTGTGTTTTACCGCCTATACAATGGTTTGTGCTCAGATGAATTGTTTGACATGATGCCCACAGCTACATTCTATCATCGCACTTCTCGCCATAGGCGGGGAGTTCATCCTCACACATTGCGACCGGTAATGGTGCGCACTGTGCGGTATGAAAGGAACTTCATCCCTCGCACACTCAAGCTGTGGAATGAACTCCCCGCGATGGTTTTCCCAAGCGACTACAATATGGGGTTCTTCAAGAAGGGCATTAGAAGGTTTCTTCAGGGTCGGCAGCACGAGTGTGACGCCCCTGGTGTTGCATACGTCCATAGGCCACGGTAACCACTTTACATCAGGTGGGCCGTGTGCTTGTCTGCCACCTAAGTGGTATAAAAAAAAAAAAAATTATAGTTTTACAAATCGTAATTTGAGTGCATTCCTTCTATTGTGACTTAAAACTTAAAACTTGGGGTCCGATCACCTACTCCTCCTTTCTGTATTTTAGTACCTATATTATCTTTTACGGGGTCACTGCCGGCTAACCCTCCAAACCTTATAGATAGGCAGATACACAAATGAACTGTCATACCATAAAACAAATAAAACTTAAGTGTCAAAACAAACCAAACCAAAACCCATCCTTGAATGACGCTAATTCAAGCAAGGCAACTGCTTCCTTTCTCTTAGCTTTGCAAGAGCGACTTTTGTTGGTGACTGTACCTCTTAACTACCATAAACTGAAAGCCTTCATACATTCTCAACGCGCAAACATATAACTACTTAACAGTACAATACACTAACTACCACTTCTCTGTCTTCAAACGCCCTGTCAAAACTCCACGCTGTGAACAGTAAGTTTTTAGGACAGACAGACATTCGGATTAAGGGGATTAATATCAATCAAGCAACAAATTGGTGGTTACGTCACTGCTACCAGCTGAGGATTAAGTGGGTCTTCGATGACTTACTATTGTACCCAGTAAGTGTTATTGACATTTCGTAAAAGTTAATTGTAATCTTGTGAGTTAGGTGAATGCGTGTGTGTGCGCTTTAAGTGTATGCATATGTGTAAGCCTATGTGTGTGTGGTTTAAATTTATGTGTACGTGTATGTTAAGTGCATGTGTGTGTTAATTTTTATGCTTGTGAGATTTATTTAAAGCGGATGCTTAAACCTGTCAAGAAAATGAGAATCAAGAGAAATCTATAAAGTAACTACCTGTTGCGTGGATGGTGTAGCGGTTAATACAGTGATCATCTTGCTGCTGTTATAATAATATTTTGGATTCAAATCCACCAGTTAATTTTATTATTAGGGGAAAATAATTTCGGGATTAGGTATGTAGGTAGTGGATTAAGCGGCATGCAGTCGCTCGCGTAAAATAAAAAGCAAGCCTAATCAATAAAACTAGTAGAAGAGTGGACACCGGGCTCCAAAGTACAAGTATTGCCTCTGTGGCGGCTACTACGCAGGAGGCGCGGGTTCGATCCCCGCTCAGTGCAAATATTTGTATGCATGAATATGTATATTTGCATTGGTCTGGGTGTTTTCTATGTATAATATGTATGTATTTACAAAAAACTGTATCTAAGTATGTTTATCCGCATTCTATAACCCATAACACAAGCTAGTTACCTAGTGAGCTAGTGCCCTGCAATATTTATTTATTAATTATTTATTTTATACTAGGAATAATATCTAGGAAGGAAAGGAGTATTGCCTTTAGGAAGGATCTAGTCACGGGTTAAAGTACTTACTTCAAGTACCGTTCCATGCCTCGAGCACGAAAAATATTCGAATTCGGAACTTAAACGTATAGAGGGAACGGAGCATTGCGATTGGTAGGCTTCATACACACACACAGGTTCACAGTAGGCAGGCGGCCAATCGCAATGCTCCGTTACGTTGATATCTTTAGGTTACGGATTGGAATAAATGTTTTTTGCTCGGGGAACTGGACATTGACATCTTCCGATTTAAAACTATTTAATAGTATCTACGTCTACGAGTATCATATGTGAAAAAAATGTAATAGTTATTTCCACGTTTCCTAGAGAATCCACTCGACTTCCGTTTGGTAGATATTTTGGTATCATAATTAGGTATGCATCTAATTTATACTAATAACATAATATGTATTTAAATAAATGAGGGGAAATAAATAATATTCATTTTTTGAAATATTAATGTTCTTCATGCCAAATCCTTAAGGGCCGGCTACGCCGAGCGCACGACTCAAAATCTGTCAAAATAAGACGCAAACGTGCACGCACACATCGCCGAGGTGCACAGTGGGCTGCAAGATGCTTTTTGCAAGTCAACATAATGTAGAAAATTGTCTTACGAATACTGAAAAAGCTATTTTATTACTTATGATTAGAGTGCATTTTCAGTAATACGATTTATTGAGACGAATTTCGTCTGTCAAATTATATTTCTTTTCCTTTTCTTGCTTGTATATTCATCCCTTTCATTTCGTGCATGACGTCATTGGCATGTCTTTTGTTTTGGCATCATGACATGACGTTGTTTGAATTTTTTACAAAGATTTGAGATATTGAACAAAATAAGGTTGGTAACATACCTACACCTAAATATTGATATAAATATTAAAAATGTTCGTAAAATTAAAATGCCCACCGCGTAGAAAGACTATAATTATCATAGTAGAGAGATGATGAATATCTCATACTCTAAATAAATAGTTTCTTAAAGAACTAAATTGTCCTACCTTACTTTTATACTCTTTTATCATGAGCAAAACATTGCCATAAACAGCTATTGCCATGAAGGTATTTTTAAGCCACTCCGAGACATCACATTTTATGGCGATATTGTGCAAAACTGTTGCATAATGTTGCCCAACAACGACAATTATCAACGCGAGACTTTGTTTTCTTTGAACTGGAAACATCGCACTTGTCGCGTAATGTTCCCGAACTATAGAGTCGTTCAACAAACAAACAAACATTCCTATCAGACGTCTTCACTTCGATTTCGGACTGTTCGTTCCACTGTTATGTTCCACTAATTCAGCAACATGTGCTCAGGTAGGAGTCAGTCAAAGTTTCTAATGTCAATCAAAGAAAGCTAATGTTTCAATTATTATATGTAATAATAAAAGGCAGATTTAAACTTTAGGTTATAGACTTTACTCCAACTGATAAAGCCAAGAGTTTTTCAATCAAAGTTGAGATATGATATAGGGTATGTTGGGGTCAATTAAAACATACAACTTATATTTTATATCTTATGTATTATCTTACAATATTTTACAATTCATAGTAGGTATATTAAAAAAATAAAACCAGGCTTAAAAAACGAAAATTAAACTGATTTAATGAACAGATTTATTTCAGAAGACAAAATTAAATATAGGAGTAAGTTTTTTTTTGTTGAATTCTGTGACAAGAACGGAAACAAAGTCCCGTAAAAACCTGTTTTTCTTTTAGGGTTGTGTTCTTCTCCTTCTTAATTAGCGTAATCCAAAACTTTCGCGAAGCGATTGTCATTTGACCTCCACAACCCAATAGCGATATTGGGCGATATAGAAGCATTGCAACTAAACCAGTTGTTGGACTTTTTAGGGCTCGAAGTATCCCTAAAGACTACTACTACTTAGATATTTTCTTGTTTAATATTAGCGTAATTTTTCAGTAGTCGGGTATTAGTTTTTACCCGACTGCGCCAGCAAGGGTAATGTGTTTCGCGCATATGTATGTATGTTGTTTTCTTTGTTCCTCTTTACAGGCCTAATCCCTAGACGGATTTCAATGAATGGGGTCTCAAATGAAAGGTATTCATCTCTGTAGTGTTATAGGGTACCTACATAAAATTCCATCAAAACTATAGGGTAGATTTTTGATGCTAATAGTACATTATGGTACAAGTGAGCAAAGTTGGTGATTACCGCCGAGGCGCTATTGAGACCCGAGCTGTAGGCGAGGGTCTTAAGAGTGCCGAGAACGGTAATCATCATGCTCACGCGTGCCATACGACGTTTTACAACACACTTGCGAATAAAATAATACTACAAATACTAAATAAACAATACTACAAATTAATTAGTTTTCCTATGCGCGCGCATTTAACAATGGTGGTCGGTCATATTAAAAAAAAAAATGAGGTTTGAATTTAACTTTTTTTACTCTGTTTTTTTTTCTATACTTAGAGAAAAAAAAAAAGTTAAGTTTGAGTGAAAATTGTGTTTAATATAGGTACAAGTATTACAAGTTGAAATTATTTATTTAAATACGAAAATGCATCAAATGACCATACAATAGGCGTATTAATTTATTCGTACTATTAAACACGTTCTTTTTTGTATCAAAACTCTTTTGAGAACATAGACACTTCCTATAAAATTTAAAAAAGAATCTATAACTCACTTGTATGTCTATAACTTACTTGCCTAATTGCGGTAAAATAATAGCACTTTTATGAGCAGGTGTGTTGTAAAATATATTATGTGTTGACAGAAAACATTTTTATTCAAATTTATCGAGTAGGGTATCAAAATGAAAAGAAAAAGGAGATTACAAAAGTATATAGATGTCATATCTTAACAAAAAAGGTTAAAATAAAATTGATTATTAAAAAATAAAAAACCTGACTGCTGTCCAAAAGATCGAAACAAGCAATAGCAGGCGGTACGGTACCCATTACATTTCTTTCGGTTTATGATTGGCAAACAAAAAAAACTACATACATTACCCTCGCTGACGCAGTCGGGTAAAAGGCATCCCTACAATTTACCAAGTCACTATGCCATAGCGGGCCCTCTACATTCCGCTCGATCGCATGTATTGCGTCCAGCCCCTCTAGACAAGTAGAAATTCGTTGCTCGGCGTATGATGGAATAGAATGCCAAATGTATGGGATTTGACGTATATGACAGGCGTCAACGAAAGTCAAAAACGTCAAATCCTATACATTTGTCATTCTCCTTCCATCATACCTATTCCATCATACGCAGAGCAACGAATTGCCACTTGTCTAGGGGGGCAGGACCTACTTCCTTGTCAGTGTAGTACAACTTACAGTCCCAGAGTGCGTAATCACGGCTTTCCTGGTCGAATTCCCTACATGGGCATGCTGCAGACTCGCAAGCTTAGCTGGTGTAAGCGTTGCCTAAAGCAGCCATGGCCCGTTAGTAGTCGTGAAACGACGAAGTCCGGTTCAATCCACCTATAATTGAGCCTCACGACGACATCTGGAAATAAACTATATAAATCACGCCCGTTGGTAGTTATTTCCCACCGCTACTGCCAAAGAGAGACAACTGCGCCACTCACCGAAGCTCTAAGCTACCTGCTTTCCCTAGGGATCAGATGGAGTCCCTCCTCCGCACTTCGCCCCATACGAAAGACCTCCAGATCGGCAGGTAAATCCCCGCGATAACTGGAAGTGCCGCGGAGCTACACGATCTATAAGCCTTCATGAGAAGTATTAAGGCTGGCCGCTGAGTCTTCAGCAAGTTCCTCTTGACCACGAAGTTGGACGAGCGTCAGTACCATACGGCCACAGCATAGGAGACTGTAGCAACATAGGTCCTTGAATACAGGATCCGTAGTGCCGGGAATCTAACTCCCCACCTTGTAACGGACACCCGGGAAACCTTCCCGAAACAATTCGCCGCCTTTTCGCCAATTAAAACTGCATGCGACTCGTAGGGCCTAGCCCCGTCCAGAGTGACACCGAGCACCTTGGCCTGTGAAACATGCCTAATAGAGGCGCCGTCCATCCGAACGATTTGCGGTCTTTTAAAATTAATACATAATATATAGACCACGAACTTACGACGAACACGCACAATATAACCCAAGTACTTACTTAAGTTTTCTTTATTAATTTCTAAAATGTACGGAAACAGCTACTTCATGATACATGTATTTTAGGAACTTATGTTTTTAAAATACATGTATACATGTATGACTACGAACTTATTGTCTAATATAATTTCCTTACAATAACTGACAGCCTCCGTGGCGTAGCGGTAGTGAACGCGGCCGCTGCGCAGGAGGCACGGGTTCGATCCCCGCTCAGTGCAAATATTTGTGTTCATGAAATATGGGTATTTGCATTGGTCTGGTCGTGCCTCGGAGAGCACGTTAAGCCGTCGGTCCCGGTTGCCATAAGAACATCTAGTGCAGTCGTTACGGGTAACAACAGTCTAGCTGCAAAGCTTCAATATCGCCTAATGTTACCATTGGGATGTGGAGGTCAGATGGCAATCGCTTCACAGAAAATATCGAGGTCTAGCCAAATCCGTAGCTAAGACTGGTAAAGCGGACCCCAGACTCCGAGCTGAAAAAGCTTCGGATGCGACTGAGAATTAACGCTAGGAGGAAGAAGATAATTTCCTTACAACAGGACCCAAAAATATTGTCTTTAAAAAAATATTTTGGATTAGTATATCCCCAACTTTTTAGTTTGACATTTTAGGCGCTTGTGCTTAGACACTAAATCGAACCACTATGTTATAAATGTACCAACGAATTCGTGAAACGGCCAAAATCGGAACTACGTTTGTCACTGTCAAATGCATACTATTTTATTGAACATCTAAATAAATTTGACAACACTGAGAAGACAGTGTCGCCACTTTTGACTTCACATTTTTGTTGGTATGCCTATTGTGTATATGTGAACTGTCATCACGCATCAAAGAGACGTGCTCTCTCGCCAAAAGCCCGTGGGCGACTGACGTCCGAAGGAATCTACACAGATCGCTGCAAAATTGTATGGGAAAGGAGAACGGGCACTTTTGTATGAGCTGCGTCCCAACCCTTGTAACAAGTTGTGACTAGTGTAAACATGTTCATTTAGTCTATTTATATGTAAAAATGAAAGATTTTTATCAGAAATTCGTGCAGGTCCAAAGTTATAAGGGTGTAAGTAAAAAATATTTTTTGTGCAATTAGGCTTTGCAGTATAGTTCTACGGTTTTGTATCATTTCGCCGACGGTCATTACAACTACGGTTGACACAACTAGGGTTAATTCACCTACTGGTTGACATGGTTCATGGTTGTAGCGATCACATATTTTTAACAAAAAAGAGTGGTGTTATAAGTTTGACGTGTGAGTGTGTGTGTGTGTGTGTGTGTGTGTGTGTGTGTGTGTGTGAATGTGTGTGCGTGTATGTGTGTGCGTGTGTGTCAGTCTGTCTGTGGCATCGTAGCTCCCAAACGGCTGAACCGAATTCAATTCTGTTTCTTTTGATCGAAAGATGGTTTAGTCGAGAGTATTATTAGCTATGTTTCATAAAAATCGGTTCAACCATTTGAAATATATTATTAGGAATGAAAATCAATCCAAAATCTAATCTATTTTCAAATATACCCGTATTGGGTATCAAATGAAAGGTCATAATTTATACATCACGATACAGCAGGTTTTATGGAAATCGGTTCAGCGGTTACCACCGCTGAACCGATTTCCATAAAACCTGCTATTATTATAGGTATATAAAAAGCATGAAACAAAAAAAATTAAAAGCAGAAACCAATATTTTAATTTTCTCTTTCTAAATCGATTTGAATAGTTAGCATAATAAATGCTTCAAAAGAACATTATTCACGCTGCATACATGTTTGGTCCAAAATTGAAAGTGCTGGCCAAATACGATATTTCGTTAGAACTTGTTCTTATTGGGGCGTCAAAGTTGAGGGACCACTTCCTTCGGTTTTATTTGAGTTCGAAAATCTTGTAAACATACATTTTTTATGACACAAACTATTGAAAATGGATAAAAAATGTCGTGCTACATTGGAAGAATAGTTAATAAAACTAATAAAAAATAAACCCCATACTGCACACCGTTGTTTTTCGTCTATTTATTTAGGTGCTAAATTGAAAATAAGTAGCGGCTAAAGAATACAAATATGACATTCCGTTAGTCGGGCAGTGGACCCTCAGCTTTGACGCCATAATAAAAAATGCTAATGAGGACAAGCTCTAACAGAATATCATACTCGTATTCTTTGGCCGGCACTTTCAATTTTGGACCTACATAAATGGGTAAAAAACAACGGTGTGCAGAATGGGGTTTATTTCTTATTGATTTTATTGACTATTCTTCCAATATAGAACAATGATTTTTATTCGTTTTTAATCATTCATATCATAAAAATGTATGGTTCCAAGATATTTGAACTCAAATAAAACTGAGAGCAGTGGTCCCTCAGCTTTGACGCCATAGTAAAAAATGCTAACGAGGACAAGTTCTAACGGAATTTCATATTTGTATAGGTACTTTGGCCAGCACTTTCCATTATGGACCTAAATAAATGGACGAAATACAACGATGTGCAATATGGGGTTATTTTTTATTGCTTTTATTAACTATTGTTCCAATATAGAATAAAGTTTTTCATTTATTTTTAATAATTCGTATCATAAAAAATGTATGTTTCCAAGATTTTTAAATTCAAATAAAACCAAGCGCAGTGGTCCCTCAACTTTGACGTGGTAATAGAAAATGCTAGCGAGGACAAGTTCTAACGGAATATCGTATTTATTTTCTTTGGCCAGCACTTTCAATTTTGGACTAAAATGGGTGATGTCCTTTCATTCAAAAATCCCAATAATTTATACATATTTGAAATGTACTAATTAAAGCCTTTAATTTGATATCAAACACGGTATATTTACCTCAATTTTATTTTTTAACGTAGTACTTTATGACCGCTAGAGGGCGCCACATTAAATTCAGTGACACATTATATAGCCTATAATAAGTGGACGATCAAGACACTTCTAACAATACCTTACTTGTCCAGTTCTAATTAGTAGTTGAAGAGCTATGAGGGAATTAGTGAATATACATACATAGTTCATACATACATACATAGCCTGTCAAAATCATAATCCTCCTTTGGCTTTAACATAGTCGGGTAAAAATAGCATAAATAAATAAGTATTTTGTCATAAAAACACTAATTATTTAAAATAAATTAAATACTTTCTTAGTAACTGAAACCCCCACAACTTTTACCCTGCACGAAATACAGATTTATGTCCATACAAAAAAATAATACACTCATTGAGACCTTTCATTTGATATAGGTCAAAAAGTGTTACACCATATGGGACGAAACGCCCATTCGCCTTTGCACACATAGTTATTTTTATTGATATGCGACATCATAACAGTTATTTACAATTAATAAAATGTATTCAGCGGCAAGTATAGCTCTTTATCTACTTATATACATATTTATTTCTTAAGAAAATTATAACTTCACGCGAAAACTGTGCCAGGCAAATGACACAGTTTTACGCGTTTTTCAATAACTTTGGAGTCTTTTTTTGGATTAATTACTAAATTTATCATCAAATAAGTTATTTCGGCCCCTTCAAGAACTCTTTGACTTTCAAACCGACTCCAGTTCATCGCTAATATCATACATTTTCTGTCATGATTTCCTTCGGGTTCGAGCGCTGTTTCGCGTAGCCTGTCCTTAATTACATTATTAAAATAATTTAATCGAATCCAACGACATTCTTCAAATTATTAACGGTTATGGCTGTTTGCCGATGGAATGCATTATCGGTAAAAATATCTAAACAGTTACCACTTTGAAAAAAAGTTAGAATTTTTTTACTTGGAATATCATTAATTAGCATATTACAGTTCACTACTGAACATAGGCTTCATCTAATACTCGATCCTTCGCCTTGCGCATCCAGGCTACCATCTCTTCTACCTTTCAGACCTTCCATCCGTTTTGTTTGGGGGCGTCCCACCTTCCATTTACTGATTCTTCGGTCTCCATCATTGGTTCTTCGGCCGAAGCGACCAGCCAAGTACTACCCATTTGCTTGTTCTTGTAACTTTTGTTACGTACTTACGTTCAGTAGTTTTTGCAACCATATGCATTTCATATCCAGAACTTTGTTTTGAGTTAACCTAGTTCATTTTAAATCGCTTCGCAATTTCGTGATGATATTCCCATCATCACAAAATTCATAATGGAAGCGAGTTTACACCAGTGGATTGCATACGTAACCATAGTCTAACAAACGCAAACTAAATTATTTTATTACATTTATCACCTACACACTTACTAAGAATTAAAACTACTTAGTATTAATAGTATCAAAACACGGTCGTATATCAAATTGACCACCAACGCGCTCTTCCGCAGGTCAATTATAAAACAGACAGAAATTTTAATTTATTACAACTGTACTTATTGTTTTAATTACAAATAGAGAATTATGCCGCCCAAATTACTATATCGGTATGATTTAGAATGGCTTTCTATTGTACAAATTATTTATATTAATCAATAAGCTTGCCCCCGAGGTACCAATGGGGATAGACACGCCTATACGGTGTTTCTGAGCCCATTATTTTAGTTTCGGAAAGTCGGTGAATCTTGTTGGTTATTTGATGTACTTTCACTTACCTTACATTGGTTTTGAATTAGCGAAAGGTTATTTAAAAGGTTTATTACTTCACCTTTTTTTGTTCATTCATTTTAATGTATGTTTCCGATGGCAGAGGTGTGTGATTTTAAAAAAACTTATCGCGAAATTTAAAATATATTTTTTATTCTGTTACCGTGGTCATCTATTGGGCATATTTTCAGTCAACAGCTTGCTCATAGAGAATCCGAAATCACTTTGCTCTACCCGGGATGGTAACTTAGAATTCTAAGATCAAACATAAACAAAAACTTATGCTATCAGACCTAGACCTGAAAAAAAGAAAATTGAAGGTTTTACTAAAAGGTCAATTTTTGGTCTCTAATATTAATTAGTATCTACTAAAGTCATTGTCCCCATCTGGAAAAACGTCGTGATACCGAATCAAGATGATTTTCCAGATGGTAGGTACACATGATTGAGCTTCAGTCTTAAGAGATATAAAAATGTGCATGAGAACTTTGATTGTGCGATGCAGGCTTAGCGGTTTTTTGGAAGTTCAGCTTGATGTCACGAGATGGCGTTGAACATAATTGATGTCAACATACATTGTTTGACTGAACCAATACGCATACCCATCTCTTTCTACGAAATCGTGATTTTTTTAATTCTATTTATCAACCTCCATTAAATAAGTACCATACAAAATAATATGTTTTGAATTTGTTCCTTACACCACATTAACATATGGGTATATAGAAATTACTATCATGTCTGTGTATAATTACTTTCATAATATGCTACCTATGAAGTTATTTCATCAATGTGTGGCGGCAATTTGCAAAATTACAGCTTTTACAACGTTAGTGATTAGATATTATAACGGTGTATAGTGATGTGCGCTGTGCAATAGTCGAGTCGCAAGAATCGACTATTCTATTGACGAATTTATTTACGAAGAATTAAGACAGAGGATTTAATTTGCTGTTACCTTTTCAAGAATAAAGATAGAGAAGAGAAAATCTGAGAGCCTTACTTCTCGAATTATAACTTTTACAATTTTGCCTTTCAACATACGTACATACTTTTTAATCGTTTATCCCAAAATTGACAACGCGGGTCTCCCTCCGTAACATATAGATAGGTAGGTACAGCATAAAAGTGGGTACATGTTTCTATTTAAGAATAAGTAATCGATCAGCTTTTGAGAATGTTGTAGAATACAAAAAAAAAGAAAAAGAAAAACTATTTGAATCAGATCATAAAATGGCAAAAGTTAATGTAGTTCTTATTAATCTTAAGAAAGTTGTAACATGCGGTAGTTTGGTCCACAGAATGGGTATGTTTCTAAAATAAATTTACGTGTAATGATGGTAGTTCAATGTTTTTCTAAGTTGTGTCTCTCGCGCATATTAACTTACATAGACCTAACATGAACTCAGCCGGCATTACATTTTCAACAATAATATTTTATTAACCATATTGGTTTATAAAGTAGCTAAAATAATTTGGTATATAAATTGCAGGTAGACGTCAATTTAGACACAAAACTTCTTAGCGAAATTCATGACATCTTAATGTCATTCGTTTACAATAATTAAATTTGTATAATTACAGATTGCTATTTAGATAAACTCTCATAACTACCTTAAAAGTTTATAATTAGTTTGCAAGAATGATTAGTGCTACCATATAACTTTTATAATTTATTTTAATTCGCCTAAATGCAATTTAAATATATTCTGATACACTTTTCTATTTAATTAACATTTTGTACTATTATTTCTTTACTAAAACTGTCATTTTTATGTCATTTCAATCAGTTAGCCATTTGTCAAGTCAATTCACCTTTGTAACAAAGAGTTTTTTTATGCAAAATAAATATTTGAATTTGAATTTGAATTTCAGTTTCTTATTTATTAAACACTAGCTTTTGCCCGCGGCTCAGCCCACGATTATCGCGACCAAACATAGCCTATGTCCTTTCTCATGGTCTACTCTACCCTTATACCAAATTTCATCAAAATTGGTTCAGTGGTTTAAGCGTGAAAGCGTAACAGACAGACAGACAGAGTTACTTTCGCAATTATAATATTAGTATGGATATGGAAGTATGGATTAAAATGATAACAGTAGCGTTTATGGAAACTGATATGGTCACAAGCAGTGACGTCACAACTCACAACTGTCTGACTAAAGAAAAGCAACTCAGTTAATGTTTACGTCATTATGAATTTAACTATCAGAAAATAATCCATTCAGCTATTATAGTTATGGCGTGATCAAGCATTCGTTTTCAGGGAGTCCTGGGTTCGATTCTTAAACAGTCAAAATCTCAACAACCTCCATCTATTTATGCATTAATAAAGTTTATTTATAATATAATTGACTATTTATAACAAGATATACTAAGCTTAAGTCTGGATAGCTTTATGCAATATCAAAAAATAATATAATATTACTACCTATATGTACACAATTGAATTCTTCATTTCCATCATGAAAAAAATAAAGTAACTAAGTAAAAAAGGTTTTATCTATTATTGTGAAGTCATTATCCTTTAATGATATTTATTCATTCTATGTAGGTTAAAATTTAGTTTTAAAATGACTAGTTCTTATAAATGGACATATTTATTAACTACTTATTCGAACTACAAAATAGTCATCATGAAACTAGTAAATAACCGACAAACTAAATAAAACCGATTACGTAATCGTGTAGTCGACTTCTATCGATAAACACACATCACTAGTCAAACGGATTGCCTTTGGGAGTGATTTGGTCGAAAGTATTCTACTAACTAAGATTACAGACTCTATAGATTTAATAGCAAGCGGTGATTGACACGACTAGTGGTAATAAAATTAAAAATAACATAACATTGTACGCATGGTGGTACAATTTTTCCCGCAGCAATAAACCGATTTGATTGGAAGTCGATATGTTCGATAAATTAAAATATGTCTTACAAAACATGTTAATATAGTACATATTTTACATAATTCTCGTGAGAATGAATCTTAGCTACTGTGTAACGTGATACTTTAAAACGTTTTGCTCGTTGAAATGGGATTTAATAGTCCGTTTTATTATTAACTTTTTATATATCATTAGTTTGAAGATGGTATTGTTATTAAAATCTTGGATATTACCATCACTATTCGTAGGTTCCGGCCACAGTTTGAATCGTAAAAGCATACTTTTTGAATTGATTGAAACTATTGATATAATATTGTGACTGTACTGAAAACCTGACAAACCTGCGAATTTTTGAAATGCTACATTTTTATTTTATGTTTGACAAAAGACTTCTAATAATAAGAACGTAAAGTTAAGTGACAGACTTGTTGTAACGATTGTGAATGATATTCGTGTAATGATTTTCCTTATGAATAAATGAATTATGTTATGAGATAAGATTGTTCCGGACTGTGGTACAAATCGGTGAATTTTTTTTGTACTTTAGTGATTTGTACCATGGTATGAAACACCGAAGAATTGTTCGAAATGTTCATGGTGCATTTTATATAGAAAATTTAGTGACTGATATCCAATTTTACTCAAGATATAATTAAGTATCCTTCATGCGTTAGATGTCAAAAATACCTGTCTGTAATACATTCATGAGATATTGCTCAGGAAAATGTGCTCTATTCACGCAGCACACGTTTCATGTGTGTCCTTTGAGGATAGCACGGCATGCTACTGCAATGGATGAGCTCAAATTCATCAAGCATAGATTATTACAAAACAATTCGCGCGCGCCAGGGCCCTCGTTTGTCTCGCGATTTAGGTCCAAGGTACGTGTCCCGGGGTCATCATCATCTACATATAGACACATTTTCCTGATTACATCCGTGGTCAAGATGACCTCGAAGCACAGGGTCTGCCTTCCGGCTCTTCCTCCTCCACTGTCCCGAGGTATACATTCGATATCTTTAGACAGGCGCGGTCCGAGGGGGGGGGGGGGTCACAGGGGACATGACCCCCCCCCCCCCCAAAACCATGCACGTCATATTGAAAAGTCCCAGTACGAGGGGAGGGGGGTTAAATTTCTTAAGGAATTTCCGAAGTGACCCCCCCGCAAAACTTCAAGCTGCGACCGGCCCTGTTTAGACTACTCGTAAACATCGACAAGTGTTAGTCAACTATTTCAATTATTTGTTTTATCTACTCTCTCTCTCCTTCTATTTTATTTATTTAATAATAATTATTACAATAGTTTACACAAATTCAATAAATTTATCCTGTAAACCCAGATAGGTGCGAATATTATCGAGCGAGACAAAACATTTAATAACAGCAGCTATTATTAAACATTTACGCGGCAGTAAATGTCTAGATTGTAGCGAAATTACCTATGTGTAACGCGTTTTACGTAATAAGTGTAACAGTAAAGTTTTATATCATGAACTAAGTACGAATTATATTATAGTGTTACACGTGTTTTGAAACAACAGTCTTATAAAACAACAATGTCATGATATGACTTCGCGAAAGTAGCCTAAGGAAATTATGACAGTTTTGTGTTCGTTTCGTTGTGATACTTACCTAACTAAAACAAAGAATTTACATTCAGCATCAGATCGAATGATGGTATTTTTTTTTATTTATTTATGTATACCACTTAGGTGGTAATGGAAAATGGTGACTGTGGCCTACGGACGTGTACAACGCCATGGGAGTCACACTTGTGCTGACGCTGTAAGAACAGAGAGATTCTGTGCCGTCAACGCAGAAGACAAGAAAAGCCTTTGGTCTTTCCACTGACAGCATAAAACCTCTCCAGTGAGCTCTAGCTGTGTTGCATGGCAATGGTTTTCATCTATAAAACAAGCAAACGATGTCCCTGGTTCCTAAGTATATTTGTAGAATGCATTCCACAAGGTCATCCTTAAAATTTTATCACACCATCATTAAAAAAAATGAGTAGTATTAATGAAAAAATGAAGCAAATTACTCACCTTAGAAATGGAATCCCAGGACGAAAAACGAAAAATAAAACTACATCTTAATTAATTAAACCGAAATATGATACCTAACTCGAGTCTATTAACTAAACCACCGTTACATCGCACCGCTAAGTGCGAATATCACGGACAGATATAAATTAGTCAATAGGAAAAACACACAAAAGTCATCCAATACGTTGACAAACAATTAATTGTTCACCTTTTTGGACTTCATGAGTCAACGCAAGAATATTAGCCCCTCCAACTAAGCTATATTGCTTGTGCTAGGAGTGGGTTCACGTCGGTAGAGTAATGGCCAGGATTCGAACCAGGGACCTCTCGATCGTAAGGTCGACTCCTTAACCACTAAGCTACCGACGCGACGCTAGCATTATACAGTGATAGTTCTTTCACTCGGTCTTAAATGCCTGTTCTGCTGTGCAATTCACTAACAAGCACAACGATGCGACAACGATGCGAGTCGCAACGATGTGCGCGATAGACACTGTCATTGGTCGATTTCCAATGACGTGATACAATCTGACCAATGACAATCTACGTTGCGCCTCGCATCGTTGTCGCATCGTTGTGCTCGCTTAGTGAATTGCAGTGCTGACGTCAACGTTGCTCATAAAGACTGGACTGGACTATGACCTATAGAAATCGGCTTCTTCTCACTGCACAAAATCTCTACTACTTCTAGGCCTGATCCCTGGTTCTACTCAATCCATTGCGTTCAAATTTATGTAAGATTTCAAGTTTGACCAAGACCTTTCTTTGAGGAAAAGCCTTTGGTCTTCCCACTGGCAGCACACAACCTCTTCCTCTACTTCTAGGCCTAAGGACTGTTCTCTGGCTCTACTCAACCGATTGCGATCTTTACCTAAGATTTCAAGTTTGACCAAAACCTTTCTTCGAGGATAAGCCTTTGGTCTTCCGACTGACAGCACAAAATCTTCTACTACTTCGAGGCCTAAGGTCTGTTTTCTGGCTCTACTCAACCGATTGCGATCTTTACCTAAGATTTCAAGTTTGACCAAGACCTTTCTTCGAGGAAAAGCCTTTGGTCTTCCCACTGGCAGCACAAAACCTCTTCCTCTACTTCTAGGCCTAAGGACTGTTCTCTGACTCTACTCAACCGATTGCGATCTTTACCTAAGATTTTAAGTTTGACCAAAACCTTTCTTCGAGGAGAAACCTTTGGTCTTCTCACTGACAACACAAAATCTCTACTTCTAGGCCTGATTCTACTCAATCCATTGCGTTCAAATTTATGTAAGATTTAAAGTTTGACCAAGACCTTTCTTTGAGGAAAAGCCTTTGGTCTTCCCACTGGCAGCACACAACGTATTCCTCTACTTCTAGGCCTAAGGACTGTTTTCTGGCTCTACTCAACGGATTGCGATCTTTACCTAAGATTTCAAGTTTGACCAAGACCTTTCTTCGAGGATAAGCCTTTGGTCTTCCGACTGACAGCACAAAATCTTCTACTACTTCGAGGCCTAAGGTCTGCCAATCAGCAAGTGTACCGGCTTGCGGCTTCACCCCAAAGATCCTATTGTGCCTAAATACACCCACGCTAGGGTCATAGGGCATAAATAGCTCATTAATAAAATGATAGGCTATCTAGCCTATATGCATAATTGCCTATAAAACAGGAGTTTCAATTAAATTTCTAATAAATTACAGAATTAATATTCTATTAATATATTTTTAATTCTGTAAGATCGTAGAGGTTAAACGCTTGACAGCGAGTGGTAGTGTGTGGGCGTCTGTTTGTTTATGCTATCGTAACTCATAACCGCTACAATATTTTTACATACAAACTAGTTTTTTTTTTGTTTTTGAGCATTGGTTTAGTAGTTTTAGAGATTTTTGTGGGAAATTCTGTATTATTCTATTATTTTTAAAAGGTGCTGTGATTTATGAAAACACGATTGAAGAAATGGAAATCAATTGAATGAAAATCATTAGGTGGATTAAGAATTCGTGTGATAAATTACCTCTTAACATCATCATCATCCTCATAGAGACCTATTTTCCTGATTACATCCAAGGTCAACGTGAACTCGGAGCTCAGGGTCCGCCTTCCAGCTCTTCCTCCTTCACTTCGCACGATCTTGGACGTCTATGGTTGTGAGACTATTGGCACGCATATCGCATATCACCTCTACGCCGTTAAGCCAGGACTTCAGGCATTTGATACCCATGTAGCCTGGCGGTTTTCGTAAGAAGTGAAAGCAAAGGCGTAAACGGCCTCTGTGACTGTCAGGAGGCGCGGGTTCGATTCCCACTTAGTGTAAATATTTGTATGTGTGTCACACGTCCTACGTGATTTGAATGATTTTCTGAATATCTTCCCTCTATGAAAGCAAATCTAAGTATGTATTTAGATTCAATTCACGTCAATAACCTTTAATTAAATTAATATAAAAAACAACGCGACGTAAATCTCCATCTATTACTAATTAAATCTGTGACAACAATATAAATTAAAACAATATCGCCGCCGGCAATCTCGGTTTTGTTCTGTCACTATCGCTCAGTGAGCTCAGTTTGAGCCTATGGTTGGGCAATGTGACACCTAGTAGGTGTACAGATAGAAAGCAAAGCCACAATGAGAGGAAACTCGCGCATACCGAAGGTTCAATTGAATCATTCTACTATTTAATAAGTTTTGTACCGTCAGCAGATAAAGGGTTGTAAATTAAAAAAATAAAGTTTGGAAATAAAGCAAAGTTTACTTCAAAATCTAAATTGATATGCATATTTCGTTTTATATGAACTTCAGTCCAGTCAGAATATTTAAAATGAACTTCTTTTTCTTCTACTTCATCCTAGCTTTAAACGCAGTTAATTAATTGAATGTTACAAAAATACGGTTAAACATTTCACTGCTTTAAAATAAGATAGATAAGTAATTTTGTAATAATAACTGACAACTATGCATTACATCATAGGTAATTTTGAGCTGATAGTCCTATTAGCGGTAATCAGCTCATGTCTTAATATCACTAAACATACCGGCGCGAATAAATAAGATCTAAAATCTTGAGAACTGGCGTATCAATACCGGTTTTAAAAAAAAAAAAAAAAAAAAAAAAAAATTAAAATACGTTTATTTCAGGCAATCAATTCCCATATGTAAATTACATTATACAAATAATACAATTATGTCAGATATACAATAAAATAAAAAATAAAAATATAATAGCATACGATGAAATGAGATACTAAATTAACGTACAGTTAATTGTACTCGTATTACACCATAAAATAAAATTAATTATCAATATCATTATATCTCATCTATTCATTACAATTACATTAATTAATTATTATTGTGGGTAGGCACATTATCATATTTGTCAGTCATTTCTTAATATAGCAAATGTCATGTATATAAATATGGTCAAACACCGTGAGAACTATCTTATTACTGGAGGATTGCAAACGTTTGTGAAAAGATCCTTTAAGCCCTTTCAACAGCTCCCCCACATTTTTAATTGTGTACTCCTCGAACATGCCAGACGCGCTACACCGCCACGGCAGGCCGAGCATCACTCTGAGAGCGTTGTTATACTGTACACGAAGGGTGTTGTAGGCACCCTTCGTGTAGTTGCTCCACAGTTGGCTGGTGTAGAACGCCTGACAGTACGCCTGGAACAGGGTCAGCTTCGTCTGATTCGAGCAGTGCGCAAACCGCCTCGCCAGCATATTACTGCGAACAGAAAGTGCTCGCCGCTGTCTTTCAAGATCATCATCATCGTCAAGGGTACTGTTGACAATGTGTCCAAGGTATTTGAATTTATAAACTACACTTAGGGAGCTGTTACAAAGGCTGAAGTTAGGTATCCTTTCCGGACCCCGCCTGGATTTAAAAATCATGACCTCTGTCTTTTTTACGTTATAGCTAAGGCCGTGCGCGCATGCATATTTTTCACATATGTTTAGTAATTTACGAAGCCCAGCGGGGGAGGGGCTCAGCAGCACCATGTCGTCCGCATAGCTCAGGTTATTGACGCATACGTCTCCAACGTGGCAGCCGGCCCTCGTGCTGCTGAGCTCCTCCATCAACTCGTTCACGTAAAGATTGAACAATACCGGTGACGTCAACCCGCCTTGTCTAACACCACAATCGAGTTTATATACTTCAGAGAGTGCTTCACCCCATCTGACTTGGTTTTCTTGCGTATTATACCAATATTGTAAAAGATTAGTAACCTGTTCTGGCACCCCGGTACGTCTCATCTTATTCCATAATATAGAATAATCTATTGAGTCGAAAGCGCGACTTATATCCAAAAAACAACCATATACCGACGTATTTTTAGATGTATAGTACTTCACAGTATTTTTCAGGGCGAATATCGCCATGTCTGTGGACATACCCTTACGGAAGCCGAATTGTGCATTATTTAACGGAATATTATTTTCATTTAAGTGTGTGTTTATCATTCGCTCAAATAATTTAGAGACTATTGTTGCAAGTGAGATGGGTCTGTAGTTCGACGTAGTAGAAACGTCACCGGTTCTATTCTTTACAATTGGAACCACTATAGTCTTCATTAACTCCCTAGGGAGATAGCTATATTCAATACATAAATTATAGATCTGGCTTAGCTTTTTATACAACAAGTTGCCTCCAAATAACACATGTTCCACGCTGAGACCGTCGTGGCCGGGTGACTTACCGCGTTTCATATTTCTAACACAAGTAAACAATTCGTCCGCTGTAACATACAGGTGTCGGGAGTCACTGCATGAGGTGGGGGGTGCACGCGCTTGCCCCGGCCGCGGCGGTCCCAGCGCAGCTGATTGACCACAGGAGGGCGTTTGTTTACCTACTTTAAATTTTGTTACAAACATGTTCGCTATTTCCTTTTTATTATAACTCCCCTCAATTGATAATGGAATAGCAGTTTTAAATTTAAGTTTATTCGTTTCCTTCCAGAAGTTACAAAAATCTTTTTTGTGACGGTACATAGCAATTATATCTGCTTTAATTTTCTTTTCATTACGCTGGCACCACTTTAATTTATTTTTGAACACTTTTTTTGTATTATACATATCATCGTAGATGTTACCCTGTAAGGGACAGCCGTAAGAAAGCCAGGTCTGGTACGCCAACCGAGCCCTCCTATGATACTCACTCACGTGATAGTTCCAGCCAGTTATATATTTTTTGCTTTTGACATTTTTACCTACATACGAGCGCGCAGCGGCCCTTTGCATACAATCTACAACTTGCATATACGTCTGTTCAATGATCGCTTCTACAGAAACATGTTGGTCAGACAGATGGTCACCCGAACACGGCATTGTGGGCCATGTGTAAGCTTTTAGGTATTTTTCACACAATGAGTTGTAATGACGCGATTGGTCGGGCGTTCTGGTACCCCACAAGACCCTGCTCGTACGTCCACCACTCTGCTTATTAATTTTAGGTACTACCATGTCAACGTTATATTCAAGGACAAGAGGAAAATGATCAGAATCAAAAACAGTATTAATTACATGTGCACCCGTAAACATACGGTGCGCGGCTTGTGTCGCAATACAATGGTCAATCCAGCTAGTCGTATAATGTGCATAGCTGCGATATGTATAAGTTTTCGACATTAGGCCTAGTAAAGATGTATCAACACATACCCAGTCCTGATCTTCACAATACGTCCTTAACTCCATTCCGAACAGACTATTAGAACGCGATAAGTCCGCATTAAAATCGCCAATACAGATAACACTTTCGTCACTATTATTTTCTATCACTGCACTTACGACGGCCAGACACTGAGTGAACAAAGGTAGATTGTCCATGTGTTGTACAGGCATATATACAGACATCACGATGTAGCTGCGCTCAGCTAACGCAAGCTCCACTCGCACGGCGGCGACTCGCGTTGACCCGGTATCAATCGGTTTAACGCACGTAAATAGCGCCTTTCTCCATAGCAGAGCCACACCTCCGTGTGCTGCAGCTCTTCCCCTAAGTATACCCGCGGTCGTATCCACAGCGGAGATGCCGTGGTAACTAAAGTCTGGATGTATGGTTTGTAGGAAATCTATCTCTTCTGGTATAAGCCAATGTTCTTGCAGAGCTATGAAATCGTGATCCCTACATAGGTCTCGCACATGTAGGTAGGTACGCTTGATACCTTGACAGTTAAAAGTGACAATATTGGTATTCACCATCCTTCTTCTTAATTAGGTAATTTGGTAGGCTGCAGTTACTAGTTGGCGTGAGAATTATTATCGGCGGAATGCAAACGATGCTTGTTTTTATACCTTCTGTATACAACTCCAGACGGCCACAATAGTTCACTCAAAAAGGACGACTCCTCAGACCGACTTACGGTGATTTTGAAGGACGAAAAATCTGTCTGTTTGAATGGTTTCAGTTTTTCAATGTTAGTAGCCGTTAACCCACTTTCTAGAAGGAAATCTTTGATGTCAGCTTCCGTTGTGTCAGTCTGAAACCGTGATATATACAGATATGACAATCTGGGTATCACCTTTATCTTATCAGACAGCTTCGCCTGTCCAATCCTATTACTATTTCTTCTTCTAATAGGCCTAAATTTTTTATTAACTACCGTCGTAAAGCTGTCCTCAATGATTGTATTTTCAGACGGGTTCAAAGTAGGTATAGGCCTCGGGCTACTCGTTGCGCACGGTGTTTGACTAGGTCGTGGGTTCGATTCCGGCCCTCTCACCTCACTTTCGGCTGGCGAGCGCTTTGTAACAACGGTGCTGTATAGAGGTACCGTTGGTTGAATATTATAGTCTAGTTCTACCCTCACTTCTTGCGAAAAGTCTGGTGAAGATTTTCTATTTTTTCCTTTTGTCTTTGGTTTCTTTTTAAAAGGCATGAAAAAAAAGTTACGTTAAAAAGTCAAAAGTACCTATTTTAATTAATATAAGCAAAAGGGGCACACATTAATAGTATTCTTGTTAACCTCTCTAATTATATACTTTTAATACAGTTTTATATGGTCCACACATTTTAATGATATAATCAACAGTCAAATATAGTTATCTCCAGATCTTTTTAGTAGTTCGAATGTAAAAGCAATAAATACATTCATATTAATCTCCTTATTAATTTAATGACTAATCCAGAATCACAAATCACCACTAAAACTCCTTACTTAATCCAATATCATGATATCCATTTACGAAAATCAGAGAACCGAAACGCGATTCACCTAATCCTATTATTTATACAACCTGTTAGCCAAAATAGGCCGGAGCTGTGAGCATTAATAAAATTAATCACAATAAATGTCGCTCATTGATTTATGTTAGTATTTAAGAAACGAAATAGTAATAAAATTTAAAATAAAAACAGTGGACGTTTTGTCTCCAAACATTTGACAGGTGGATGACGGAGCGCAAAATATTGACAAGCGAACATCGAAGTTTGAAAACTCGTTTGTTCGCTGTGCCGAATAGTTCATTTATTCTAATGTTAACGACGCAAATGACGTTCTCAATTTGAAAATCTCGCATTTCATTTTATGTTATTTCTTTCTTTTTCATATTTGACTAAACAGCTGTGTGGATCATATTTTAATTATACACTATGGATGCTAAGAAAAACAAGGTATCGCCTGGTATTACTAAAGTGCGAAAAATCAAAAATTAGGGACTTGTCATTTTAGCAGTAGAGCCAATAAAAATACTTGAATCTTGGGGTAAGATTGTTAAAAAATACTATATTATAATTCTATCATAACTTATCAATAGTATAAGTAAATACGTATTTTATTCACGCAAATTTTATACACCTTGGTGATCATCTTAGTAAAATGTTTTAAAACTTCAAATTTTGAATTGAGAATTTAACCATTTTTTTTACACAATATCATTTAATAAATCAAGTATTAGAACATTATCGAAAAGCTAGAGTTAGCTTTTATTTATGATCTTTACATAAAAAAAAAATGCGTCGACCTTCTTGTTCGGTGGTATAATACCATAATCACTGCTTCATTAAAATAAATTAAAATAAACTCGTTAGCATATTAAACTTTCCTTATACTTATATTTTTTCAATAATATATAAGAATAGTATAATAAATCTTCATTTCTCTCCGTCTGTCCGATTATGCTAATACAATTATAATTTTCTTCCGCTCAAGTTCTTTTAGCTGTAACAATTCTAGACAAGTTTTTGTCTGTTAGTTCACACGTCAGATCACAGCGGAAACAACGCGCGAATACTCAGAAATATTACTGTTAAATGACGGGTGACATTTTTTTGCTGTCGCTTCAAAACTTATCGATTGTACTTCGAATGACTGATTCCTAATTTAATTGTAATACTCGATTTTGCTCAACAGTCCGTAAAGAGGCGACTCCAACGGACATGTGTCAATCTACCGGTAACTTTTTATATAGATAATACATTTTTTATTCTTTTACGATTATGAATGGCCGGTTGGGACTCGGACCGCTTTTTTATTGTCATGTGTAATTAATTAACGATAGACAAGGAACGAATCGGTATGTGAAATCGTTGGGTTTATTGTAACACTTGGGTCACCTACTTGCGGGGAGAATCTAAGATTAGCATTTTGGTGACACTTGTCGAACTTTAATCTGATATTATCTATGTATAACTGCTTTATATTCATCTTAATTCTCACATACTTTATTTCATAACTGAATTTGGGGATATTTGTTACGCATTATTAAATTTATTGTAGTGTAATAGCCGGCGTTCGAACCTGTAACTTTTCGATAGCAAGTCCGACTTTAGGCGTGAATTATACAGAAAAGATATATGTACAGTAATGATTGGTCGTAGAACAGGCATGGCACGGATAAGGCGGGAACGTGATTTTGCTTTGATTACTATCTTACACATTATGCCTTTTTCACGCCTTAGCCATTTTAGTTATAATTAGTTACAATGACTATAAACATTTGCAACGGCTAAGGCAAGGAGCTTCGAATCCCATTTCCCAACAAGTCTGGCTACTAACTCGCTCGCGCTAGCGAGTTTTGGACTAGCGAGTTCATAATTGACCCAATCTTACACATAAGTAGAAATCCAACAGTGACACTGATTTGGTCAGCTCATATACCTGTTTAGTATAGTGGTATAAAAATGTGAGAATTAACCAATTTTTTTTTCGTTACAGGTAAAGTCGCCTTCAAGAAACAGTGGCAGCTGTTGCAAGCAAGCAATTTTCTATCAATTGTGCGAACTAAAGGCGCATTTTCATAGAAATTATCTATGCTACTCGACGTCCACTTTCACAGAGTACCGTTCACACCGTTCCAGTAAACTTGCCTGACAACTCGACTTACCAGTTATTGTTGTACTACCAGTAGTCACGCGATTGAAGACGCTATTATCTTACGCCTCAAATTTATGACGACATAATGAATTAATTAGAATTTAATTAACAGTGTGTATTGTCAATTCGGATGTAGTAGCTCGCGGCTACGCTCTCTTAGATGTTGGTTATTGCGACCAAACATAACCTATGTCCTTTCCCAAGGTTTATTCTACCCCTATGCCAAATTTCATCAAAATCGGTCCAGTGGCTTATGCGTGAAAAGCGTAAAAGACAGACAGACAGACAGAGCTACTTTCACATTTATAATATTAGTATTGATATGGATTATCAAGCTTATGGATTTGATACACCGTTAAATATTTCAATTGCACCGGTACGCGTAACATCTTTTAATGAAAAGATAAATATTTTCAACGTAATATCACGGATTGATTGCTGCTTTTACCTCTGCAGTACAACTTAGGTATATCAGTTGCATACTGTAAGAATTTCAGATTACAAAAAAAAAAATTGCGGAATGTGTTAATGAATGTTTCTGTTAGGAAATGATTAGTACCGACTTATGATAAACTGTCTGTCTTCCTCTTTACATCGGATAATCTCCGAAGTGGTTGTGCCGATTTTGATATGCTTTTTACTGTAGATAGCTGATATCTTAATGCGTAAGTTAAGCTACTTTTATTTTAGCAAAATATTAGGGTGTCACGGCAAAAAATTAAACCTGTTTAAGTTCTCGTGGACGTATTCACGGGACAATAAATCAACCAAAAATATAGGTGGCAAAAATATTTGTACAGTAGCTCTGTTGACCTTTTTGTTAATATTACGATCGTAAGAATTTATTATCGACATTCAAACTGACATGCATTGAGCCTTTGCGTTCTAGCTATAGGTGTTAGTACAATGAACACAATGCAGGTGCGTTCAAACGCTCGCGCAAGTAACTAGATCTACAGAACCCCGAGGCTTGGTAATAGCCAACATCCGAGTTACGCGTTTGCGCAAGTCAAGCTTATACCATTTCCTTTGTGATTACGACATACTGCGAACAAGATTTTTCTCAACCAAACCAGTAGTTAGCGACTGGAATCTTTGTAGATTTTCTAAGGCTTGCAATTATATCGGTATGATTCATAGTATGTGGTAGAAAGTGTTATAATGAGGAAAATTACTCACGGTATTTTATAAGGTGATTATTTATGTTATATCGTTAGTGAATAGCTGGACATCAAATGAGGATTTTTTTTTACGCCTGCCTTTGTACGGTCATTATATTCTTCTAGAGGTTTCTTAGTTACTTTCAAAGTTTACAATTTGAAGTTACTTTGGAGTCTGAGGTTTTTTTTTATTGGCACATCGGTTTTAGCATCTGACCTCTCAAATTGTTGTGAAAAACCTTCGCCAGAGTCTCGACTATTGTTTAGTAGGTGCACTGACTTTATGGATGGTATAGTATTGTATTTAGTACACCCTGGATAGAGTGAGCTGCCTATAACATGGCTAAACAAAGGTCTTTTAATTCATATTTCTATATCTAGTTATTTTTGAGCCCTTCCAAATAGACATAATATATGTCTAAGTCTTATGAGTTAGGGTGATCCTATTGCCGTAAACCCGAAATTTTTTAATAATCCAAATCAAAAGGGTTAACGAACAAACTCTGTGCACTAAATTAAATAGGTACCTACTTGGGGTGCAATCAGGACTATGTACTGAATTTTGTCCCTATTAAATAAAATAAAATAATTAAAATAATAAAATGATGATGACCATCAAAAAGTGGCCTATGTGCTTGTTCCTACCTCAGATGTCTTCGAGAGTGCCGATAGAATGTGAAAAACTTAACTCTCATGTAAACGGGTCTAATACAGAAGTGTCGGTAACAGTTGCAGTGTCGCGACATCAATGGTATTTTCTCACCTCGAAATGCAATACCCATCGCGTCTAAAGAAGTCTCTCCTTCAAAAACCTCTTAAAACAAAAGCGTATAATTCTCAAAGGACCAAACCATTACGAATGCCACTACAATGAGTAGTCTGTTAGTCACACCTGTTCTCAGTAATCGCCGTTATATTTTATGCTATCATTTTCCTTCTAAATTCAAAATATCTCGAGACTTTATAAAACAAAAAGCTATTGTCTATGTTAAAAAAAGTTCACGATCCGAGTGCGAACCGGACTTCTTGGGCTCAAAGATCGACTAATTTAAGATGGGACCTGTTTTCGAATAATATTGTTCTGCTATTGGATCATTTTATGTAAGTCACTTTATCTATAAACTTTATGGATTAAGTGGTAACTGCTATTATCATTTAAAATTCTGGTTCATTAATTTTATTGTTGTCGTTTCGTTTTGCATTTTATTTTGGCGAAATTATGTGACGTCATTGTACTGGTATTTTTGTATCTGTTGTTAGCTTCAGTGAATATACGTCTTAGTCAAATAAAGTAGTAAAGTCGCCTCAGTCCATAATAATGATATTCTAGGCTACAGCGCTGTCTAGACCCAATGTAAGCGAAGTATAGATTGTGTTATGGGTTTTAGAATACGGATAAATATTTATGTATATTTTTTTGTAGGAATATACATATTATTATATATTATGCAGAAATCATAACCTAGATTAGTCCCTACTAGACTAGTAGTTTTAGATTCCACTAGACTCAAAAAGGTATTAGCAACTTTTTGTTGCTAATACAATGCTTGGTTCCTAATTATGTATACTTACTAGCGGTAACTATATAAAATACATATTAATATATTAATATATTATATTAATGGTATGAAACATCAGATTATTTTTCACTTTTCCTTCGGAAATCACTATAATCGCATACCATCAAGTAGGTAGGTAGGTAGTGTAACATTACTATATTGGTTGCCTAAAGGATCAATGTTACGTAACAATGTAGGTACTTTAAAACAATGTATCGTCACGCACACTTATACAACACTCACACATGTAAATGTAATGTATGTATGTATGTATGTACGCGTAGAATCTTTAACGGCGATGTCTAGTGGCTTAAGTATAGGCTGTAACAAATTTCAAATTAATAACGTACCTCTGGGCTAGAGCGGTGCGTCTTCCGATTATACAGGCTGATGTTAAACTAGACTTTTTTTTATCGGAGGTGGAGTTTTTGTTTATAGTCGGTCTATACAGGATAGTTGTAAAAATATAAATAATTGTGGATAAATTGGTTAGGTTATTGAATTTCACCCAGATGATTGTAAGACACCAAACGTTTAAAACAAAATACTCCGTTACTAAAATACATTTGCAACACGCTAGATGGTAAAAGCTGAGGTGCAGTGCAGTACAGAAGATATGGACCACCATTTTTGATGTTATTGGCCTATTTAAAATGGTGGTCCCTAACTTGACGGCCTTGATAGATGGTTTTTCACGCGCCCCTTGACTTGATGACTGAGGAACAATGACTGTTCTCCATTCAACTATAAATCATAGTTAGAAAAAGGTACTCTTGGATTGAATTCCAAAAATGACATCTCTTTCTTACTCAGCACATCCAGAAACCCGAAAGACGAAATGTGGGTATTAATACACCTCTGCTCCACCAGGCGTGAATAAATGTATGCATACTACAGTTTATCATAGCAAAATTTTATTAATTAGCAGCGAAAAAGACAACAGCATGTATATCGATAAGAACACCTGTTCGATTCGATTTAAGTATAAATAACACGATCGAGGTGAAATTACGTTTGTCCACAAGTAGAAAGCACTATTGTGGCGGGTTGATTAATGGATGGGTTGCTTTTAGTAATAAACACTGTTCCTATGCCTTCCAATAGAGATTGTAAGCAATTAGGAGACAGCCTCCATGGCGTAGTGGTAGTGAACGCGGCCATTATGCAGGAGACGCGAGTTCGATCCCCGCTCAGTGTAAATATTTGTGTGCATGAAATATGGGTATTTACATTGGTTTGGTCGTGCCTCGGAGAGCATGTTAAGCCGTCGGTACCGGTTGCCATAAAGAACATCTATGGCAGTCGTTACGGGTAGTTGGAGCCCTAAAAAGTCCAAAAACAACGGTCTAGCTGCAAAGCTTCGTTATCGCCTAATGTTACCATTGGGTTGTGGAGGTCAGATGGCAATCGCTTCACGGAAATAATCGAGGTCTAGCCAAATCCGTAGTTAAGACTGGTAAAGCGGACCCTAGACTCTGAGCAGAAAGCTTCGGATGCGACTGGGAATTAACGTTAGGATATAGGTAGAAGAAGACTGTAATTAGTAATTAATACACTAATAGGTTTTTTTTATCAAATGAAGGCTTTTCTGGTTTTACCTAGCATAATATTATCATACCGAAATTTTCAAGACCTGAGTTCCCCGGCGCCAAGCCCTCCACAGGCTCCGGTGGTACCCAGGCGGCAGTCATTTCTGTAAAAGTCAAAATAAACTAAAGCAATCGGAGGCAGCACCTAGGTTCTATGCTCGTAAGCATAGAATCTAGGTGCTGCCTATTTATTTGCTATCTGTATAACTTATTTCATCTTTCTCTATACTAGTCTATCATATTCTATCTGCTGTACACTTGACTCTGCCCTCTATCTGTGTTTTGTTTTCCTCTATCACTCTGAGGTTTTATGGGAGAAAACTCAACATTGAGTCTAGCCTTTAAACAGAAATATCCTTAATAATCCTACTTATAATGAAGAATAATGAATATGAAGTGGATCAAATGGGCCATTTGCTTATACGGTTGTTTATATGTTGCTTTTGAGCTCACCAATTACCAGCAAGCAGACTTCAATTATAAGTACCTATATGCACTTTTATTCCCTCCAGTAGTGGAATGTGATAATCTGTTATAATTACAAATCGATTAGACGCTAGTAGCTACTCTCATTCGATTAACGAGTACAATTCGATTCAGTGATCGATTGTTATAGTGTACGTTTAAATTGATTTACGTAACAGAAGTCGTGAAATTTGAATTCAGAAGTATTCCGATTTTGATTGATCTATAACTTTTATAGTTTTATTGCATCGTTTAGATAGGTGTTAGTTACTTTAAGTAGAAGGCAAGGGAACAATCATATAAGTTCAACGACCCGAGTGAAATTTCTGATTATAATTCAAAATTTATTGTAAATGTTTTAGGCAATCTTGAAGGAGGTAATATTGGAGGAGGTAACGTTGGAGGAGGTAGGACACGACGGTATATCTGTCCCAATCGAGCAGTCTGAATAGGGACGCCGCCCTACTAACTGTTAGTTAGTAATTTCTTCGAAAGGAAACTCAATGAAAATAATAAATTCACTGATTACTTTTGACAACTGTCATACACCCTGCGGCCTTACCATAAACTCTTAAAACAGGTCATTTATTTTTATTTGTTTTTATATATGAATTAAGATCCACATTTCACCAATCATTCATCAATCATAATTATTAGGTCCCACATATTAGCGGTGAGCCTATTGCCGCATTTCGGATACTTACTTTTGACTTGGTTTTTAAGAGAACGGTCGCTATCTATGTCAGATATGATTCTAGGGGTTCAGGAGTCTCACAAATTTGCTTACTCAACAAATTCGACCATTTGCAAGCAATAGATCATACTAACCAAACTTCAAACGCACTATTATTGATTGAAACTGACAGTCAATTGATTTCCACAGTAGCCATTTCTACAGTTCTACAGTATCTAATTCATATCTTTCGAAGTATCTGCACAGCCGGTCTGACGAGCTTCTAACAGACCTCGATGGGAACAGGTGCTTTTATTGTTAATGATTAGATGGTAGATTTGATGCCTGATTTCGAGAACGACATTTGTCTGGGTAGGGTGACCATCAGTTAGGTACATATTGCCTTCAAAATAATTAAGATAGACGCGTGCTCGAAAAAGCTTTACTGGAGTCACCCTTTTATCTGATTTTGCGCGTGAGGTGTTTGCTTGGAGTTTTCTGAAAGTTTTCTGTAGAAATATACAAACAATCAAGGGTTATAAGTACTCTCGCCTCCTGTTACGTGGGATTGAAATACTCAATGTTTGCAATATTTGGCCTCCCTTTAATTTTATAGTGCGAAAAATCCCCACGGATACCTTCCCCGCCGGAGCCGGAGGAGGAGGTTATGTCGTACTCGAACCGACTAAAAGGCACGTCGTCTGTGGGCTGTCGGATACCGGAGATGAGATTGTCGTAGCCATATGCCTCGCACCCCGGCCGACCCAGGGCCATATCTCTCGATCCGGCACTCTTCCGGTGTGGGGACCAAAGAGTCCCCAACTCGCCCCCGGGTATGGGGAGGCACGTAATGCGCGCCGCCGCTGTTTGGCCTCCCAACCCCGAGAGAAGAGTCTGCGTCAAAGCCTCATCCATTAATCAGCAAGTGTGCCAGCACGAATTTTACGTTAGGGCTCGTAGATACACCCAATGAATTTAAAGTACGGAAGTACACTATTTAAATTGAGTTATGTTTAACAGATCACTTTCGATAGTTCAACCAATTAATTAGCCTATTACAGTTTAGTGCTGGACATCTCCATACGTACAACAAACAACATACAGAAAATGTCCGAATTTGTGTCATAAACATGGTCATTCTGCAGCGAACGACCTCCTTAGCGAAAGATTTATCTCGTGTCCGAGACAATGGCAAGTAGAGCAATGGAATATCGTCGCGGTATTATAATAGTATGGTATTAACTACTATTAACTAACCGAGTGAGGCTTATTTGTGAAATTAAACATAGATACAGTCAGCAAAGAGGATAGTGTCACACTTTTACACACAACTTTATATGGAAAAGTGCAACCGTATCTAGTATGTTGACTGTAAACTGTATAACACTTTTTTAATCGAGTTCAAATAAAAAGGAGGATCCCAATCGATTAAAAAAGAGAAAAGGGTTCGAGTCCCGCTCGAGGTCGATTCTCTTTTCCTTTTCTTAATCGATTTGAATAGTTAGCATAACAAATGCTTCAAAAATTTCATTCAAGGAGGATCCCAATTGGACTGAAACTTTTTTTACATTTAGTGTCAATGTTCAACACTGTTGTATATCAGATCTTTTTCTTATAAGTGGTGCTACATGAGATCAAAGATAATGACAGTTGTTTTTGTGACTTAATAGCAGATTTTAAAAGATAAGCTAAGGTTTGGAAAGATGTTGATTGGTGGAAGATATGATAAAACGCAAAGAGCAGTTTCCCGAATAGAACCGAGTACCACGTGCGAAACTGCGGAACATAGCTAATTGTTAGGAAGCTAAGCAGATTTTTTCTTTTTCTAAGTAGATACAGGGCCCATACCATGAAGTCTTAAACTTAACTTAAAACAGGTCCATAATAAAATTGAACTGCTGTCATTCTACCAACTGCAAAAGTCACTTTGTAATCCTTTATATTTATATGACATTACAAAGTGACATTTGCAGTTGGTAGAATGACAGTAGTTCAATAATTAGATAATTCACCTTTGTCTAACCCTCCATAGATAAATGCGTGATTATTATGTATGTTAATTTATATAGTACCTACTTATATATAGGAGAGAGAAGGTATTTATTTGAAAAACATTTCTTATTTATCTTAAATTAGAACGATCGGTTCATAACAAGTTAATAAAGTATATCATTTTAGGAAATCGATATCTTAAAGATATAAAAGCTTACTCCAACTCAAAACCAAATTTGTAGTTCACTCATTAGTGTAACTTTTAGTAGATATCGATTACTTTTAATAGTATATATTTATATGTTATATCTTTATGACGTCATTATATTGGCGCCATCCAAAAACTACGGCATGTGCAGAATTTATGCTCGGTTCATTTAGGCATCTATAAAATATTCTACATCATTCTACACAGCGCTATCTACGCTCAAAGCTCCCAACGTAAGCATTATCTTAACTATTTTAGATTTTTTAAAGCAGTTAGTAATGTTAGTATGCTAACTAATAAAATCTCACTCCACAAACTGTTCAAGATGTCGTTCAGTAGGTCCGTGGTTAGAGCATTCGTACTGTAAGGGAATGGTCGCACGCTCAACTCCCGTATGAGCTTTCACTTTTTTCAACATTATTTTATACTACTTAGGTCGCAGACAAGCAAACGGCCTACCCGATGGAAAGTAGTTACCGTGGCCTATAGACGAGTACAACACCAAGGCAGTCACACTCGTTTTGCCCTGTAAGAACAGGGAGATTCTGTGCCGTCAGCGCAGAAGATAAGTAGGACAAGTCTTTGGTCTTCTCACTGACAGCACAAAACCTTTCCAGTGAGCTCTGGCTACCCTGCTCACCGCTGGGAACACATTACTGAGTTATTTAACCACGGTAAGCATTCTTTAGGACGGAGGTACTTCCCCAGTCGGAGTGCTAATCTATCGATAGCTCAACTGGCTTGTATTATAGGTTCTAGAATGTGAATAACATAACGTAACATAAACTCACGCCTATATTCCCCGAAGGGGTAGCAGAGGTGCTAGCACCCACATTTCGCCGTTTATGTTTAGGTCCCAATGTAATAGGTGGCGAGCCTATTGCCATTAACCGGGCACTTATAAACCTGCGATAAATACACACATAACTTCGAAAAGCATCGAAAAGTCATTGGTGTGTGCCATGGTAATACCTGGGATCGAACCCGAGACCTCGTCTCAGCAGTCCATTACCCATACCACTAGGCTACCGCGGTTGTTGGCGGAATGTGAATAAACATACCTAGATATTATTGCCTAAGTATCCCATAGGTCCCTCCCCCTCCCCCTGGGAGGGATATGGCTACGACAATCTCACCTCCGGCAACTGACGGCCCACAGACGGCGTGCGTTTTAGTCGGTTCGAGTCCGACATAACCTCCTCCTCCGGCCCCGGTGGGGGAGGTATCCGTGGGGATTTTTCGCACCATAAAAAAAAGTATCCCATAGGTCCTATACGCCGTCAACTTACCTGCTACTGTAAAAATTTCTAGACAAAATTACACAATTCTCCTTTGCTTAATCCGCGAATCGAATCCCACAATCGCACGTGTACATCAGCGGAACGGAACCAATGTCTTTACATAATCAATTAAATTTTGATGGCCGCATAGACAGCCTTTTCTTTACCTACAAAATCTACAGACAAACTAATTTATTCTTCATAGAAAACATTCAATACAACCAAATACAGAACTCAAGCGATTAATTAAAATTATAACTAAGTTTATGGCACCATTCCCACGCATCGAGACTATTTTACTGCGAACTCTGGCCACCCCTAAAAGGAAAAGGTCGTGAAGATAAATCTATTTGTGCTGTCATGCTTCTGTTTGTATTAATGTAATTTTGTATTAATCTTAATATGCCTTTTTTAATTTGAAATAGTTTTTCTACTGGTTTCCATTAATGTTTTAACACTTCGCTTGTCAAGGAATAATGAATGTCGTACCTAATTAATTATAAGAGAAACACTATATATTAGTAACTAGCTGTTGCCTGCGGCTTGGCTCGCGTGGGTGTGTATTTGCGACTTTCGGTCTTATCTACGGTTCAACAAAACCAATTACGCTCAAACATGCGTCAGATTTTAAGTCAGATCAAGATATTTATAAAAAAAACCGAATCAAAATACGTCCAGTAGTTTTTGCGTCCATCACGAACAAACAGACAAGTTTAGTGGCAAGGCCCCATACATCCGAGAAAACTAGCACGCCATGTTTTTTTTAAGATTAATTATTAAATTAAATTATTATTACTCCTCCAAATCCACAGCTACGCTAAATTTCTTGTCCTAAGAGCTTCACGTTAGAAGTGTAATAGTCTTTCTATCTTTGTCTTTAATTCGATCCCGGTACCTCTCGAACATCAGACTGATTCCTTAACCACTAAGTCACCGACACTTCAGCAACTTATCAATGATCAGGTACCCCTTCAAGACTGCGAACCTTTGAGAAACAACATTTCCTAGCCATAATCCAAGTTTAAGATACGACAGCTATGGTGTAGGTTGATCTCGATAACCAGTCTATCTTGGCAGTCAATTAAGAGCATTGTTAGTACAATAAATCATTGAGTGAAGAAATTATTTGTATTGTATTTGAGTTTGTAGAACAAGTACTCATTGATGAAAACAGGTTATAAGTACACCTTTAAATAAGGTATTCTAGGGAATATTGGTGAATTTTAATATAAGCCTTGTAGTACAGAAATAACTTAAATATAATGTAGGAAATATGCTTAGTTTTGATGATTTTGTCGCTTGGTTCCCGGCAGAGTAGAGAATTTGGGCCACCTCATCTCCTCCAATGCGGTGTCGTACAAGGCCACTAAGGGATAAGGCTGTTTAACATCAGACAGATATATGTATATACCTATACAGCCCAGACTCAGCCGCAGGTGCATGGCTCGAGTCAACAATAGTGCCCGGAATACAGTAATAGGCTCACCCCCTATTACGTGGGACCGAATACAATGATTGGTGAAATGTAGGAGTTAATTCACCTCTGTTTAACCCTCCAGGGATAAAAGCGTGATTTATCGATAGTGATATCTTCTGCACTGACGGCACAGAATCTCTATATTCTTACAGGGTTTGTAGCACGAGTATGACGCCCCTGATTATCACTCACGTCCATAAGCCACGGTAACTATTTTCCATCAGGTGGAAAAGGAACTCGAAAATTTATCCGGCACAAATTGGCATCCTCCAAGCAGATTCTCCATACACCTACTACAAAGTTTATTTATATACATACAATGTGAGTACGTTTCCCCACACATAAATACTAAGGTTTATCAAACTACATTTTTGCATACCTCATTAAATCATCTGTCAGAGTGTGTCACAGACATGACACAAAAACAATATTCACCTTTCGTAACACGCGAGCAAGACAAGTGTGTCTCAATCTCTGAGCAACTTATCATAAATCTAAATCAAGATAAACGACATTTAGGGTTTTAATGGGGCTCTCGATTTATTAATGTACTGTAGAAATGCTTCAGGTCACGGTGCAGGTATAAGTGTGAGCGATTAGCGTAGCGGGTTGCTGAAGCAGTTTATTTCATTAAAAACTATCACATACATAAATTCTAAATAATCCCCAAGTAGACAGTAGTCTAATAACACTCACTTCTTGTCATCTATAATTTTCGGTACCGAGCTCTATAGGTAGCGAGACTACTGTCGTAAAGCCGGTACTTTGTCATGAGCTGTATGTTTGCTGTTGGTTAAAGAACAACCCTATTTATATTAAATTATCAAATGTCCTACTTTTAGTGGACACTATGATGATTGCTAATAAGTTGAGATCGACTTTCTCAAAGCATTGTAAGAAAAATAACTTACAAATCTTTTCACGAGATTAGGAAGTACCGAGAACTGTAATAAGAATATAAATAAGAAAATTATAATGAATTTTAGCATATAAATTAGAATAAAACAGCATGGTTTAAAACCTATTCAGACATTTTGTGTCATTGATTTGATTATTTTGTGATTTATAATATATTTTATTATTATTAATATGGTGTCAAATGGTTTAATCATTCAAATGATGATTATTTACTCTTACTTCAATACATAATATTAAAATTTAACTACTCAAACACTGTGACTAATTTAAAAATAAATGAAGTCACGCGAGGTATGCCTTTCAAAAATAATAGAACAAATGGAGTTATGTCTTATTGCGTTGGTGTTGATTATATTATACTTATCTACCAACAATTCTCACGAACTAACGGCATCAATGCATCAATATGTTAATAGCTTTATTTTTTTTTTTAAATCATACAATTTTTGTACTAATTTCCTAAATAGTTCACAAGACAGTGTAGTAGAACCATATCTCACCGCCCACTTTCGCCACCGCTTATGATTCCGACACCCGCTCACACTTGGGCCGCAGAATTAGGAATGTTGACGATTACGGTGGTAGGCGTTCCTTTGTTATCGGACTTTTTAATAGTTATTACCTAATGAAGGATCGGGTTACAATTAATTGTAGTGCTGGTGTATTTATTGCGTCTAGAGGATCGGATCGTGAACAGTTATTTATTATGAGCTTCAGCCGATATTTTGTTGTTGTGTTCGGTAGCAGCTTGTTAAAGTAATATTTTCAAAGTATTTAACATCTTTTGCAGGTGTTTTACTAATGGTCAAAAAACCTGCTTACAAAGTACTTTAAAACTTTCTCCCGGGGTAGGCAGATATGAAAGCCTATTACAATTTTTAACAAAATAAATATTGAAAAATAAAAAATAAATGTATAATACATTTATTTTTTGACATTGTAAAAATGTAAAATCAATTTAGTGTATTTTTGATGATTAGCCTGTACTTTGGTGCCCAGGATCCGCTCCCTTACTATTTCTCCTAACGTTAAGTGGCTTTTATGGCTTCCGTCATGTGTAACCTACTACCGTTTGACTTATCAACCCCTAAAGGAAAGCTTACACCACAGCGTTACGATAGTTAGAGCTTGATTACATGCACCTTTAATAACATTACAAGTAAAAATGTAATTCGGTTATTTCAGAAACGTCAGTACCTTTGTGTTTAAGGAGTTTAACTTAGCTGGAGGGGTTAACAGGAATATTAGTAATTTCAGTAACTAGTATTTTTATTAAAAAAAGAAAGAAACTTGAATAATCGCATCGACTGCTAACCACCTGATTCATTCAGTATATTTAATTAGTTATTAACATTTGAAAATACATACCTAATTCTATTTTTGGGTAAATGTGTACATTAGTACCAGAAGGTCAAATTTACTCTGTAACAAAGTATGAAGTTTATGAATGCGCCCACGCATGTGTAGTTAACAAAAATCGCACCATTAAAATGTGTCGCACTTTGTCATTTATGTGTGTATCATTGTTCTATTTTGTCGTAACTAGCGTAACTATGATATTTGTTCATCAATAGTTTGGAGAGTAAATAAACTATTTTGGTGAAATAATATTTGAAAAGCTAATATTAGGGATGGCACTTGGCCTCACTTGGTTACGTATTAAAATACTGAAAATCAAAATCCTGAATGACAAAATCCCGAAATTCAAAATCCCGAATTTCAAAATCCCGAAATTACGAAATACCGAAGTACCTACGATATACCGAAGTTCAAAATTCCGAAGTTAAGAATCCCGAAAGTTCAAAATCCCGATAATGAGATTTGGTACGTTACCGATGGTAGGCGATTTCGATCTTTCGTATTATGAAATTCGGTATTGTAAGCTTCGGGATTTTGATATGCAACCCCTTACTTAGTATCGATCAGGCTGAAGAGTGGCCGGCCTTGCTAGGGCTCCAACAAATAACGACTGCAATAGATGTTCATTATGGAGGCATGGCAACCGAGACCGACGACGGCTTAACGTGCTCTCCGAGGCACGACAAATGTTTAAATATTATTTACTCGAATATTTAAACAATGAAAATCTATTTGACTTATTTCTAGCTTTGGTAGGTGCGATATATTTAGAACAGTACAACCCAAGTTCTCCACGAAGTTACGTAACAATTTCTTGACGCAATGTCCAATGTTGTGTTCTTGACGCAAACAAGACTAAAATGTACATAGCGAGCTGTCAGCTTCCATTGTTTGCGCTCAAAACACCCAACAATAACGTCCGGTGGATATGCCAAAGGCTTTTGGGAGTCATTCTACTAAAATTTTAGTCAAAGTCAAAAGTCAAAAATCATTTATTCTGTATAGACCCTCAAAACGGCACTTACAAAACGTCAATAATAAACATATATGTACTAAAGACTAGCTTAGCAAATGGACCACCGGTTCGAAACGCGGCCCCGGCCTGAGAAGACTCCGGCAAGAAACTCAGCGGGCTTTTTTTTTGGTCTATTTACAAAAAATGCTTACTCTACTTAGTCTAAATACAATCATTTGTTTTAGAAGCATGCATGAGTGAACAGCTCAATTCCAAGCAAGTTTATCATCTAAATATTCTTGTATTTTATAATAGCCTTTTTGGCACAATTTCCTCTTAACTTCATTTTTAAATTTATTTATAGGTAAATCCCTAGTTAGTGTACTTACGCCTTTCTCCCTTTGGAATACGCGATCCAGGTAGCAGCATACTGGGAAAATAGAATTTGAGAGTAGAAACCCCATCGATTCGCCAGAAGAAGAAGAAGGCAGAGGTCATTCAGTCAGGTCATCTTCAACGTCTTAGTGATATCCTGGTTACGGGTTCCAGATGAATATGTATTACTCAGTCATGTAAGAAGGACTGAACGAATTGAAAAGGTAAATAGTGTGGAATAAAATATAGGTGTTAATCAAAGAAAAGGTTCATGTAGATCCTAGAAAGGAGAACGGGCACTTTTGTATGAGCTGCGTCCCAACCCTTGTAACATGTTGCGACTAGTGTAAACATGTTCATTTAGTCTATTTATATGTAAAAATGAAGGATTTTTATCAGAAATTCGTGCAGGTCCAAAGTTATAAGGGTGTAAGTAAAAAATATTTTTTGTGCAAATAGGCTTTGCAGTATATTTCTACGGTTTTGTATCATTTCGCCGACGGTCATTACAACTACGGTTGACTCAACTAGGGTTAATTCACCTACTGGTTGACATGGTTCATGGTTGTACCGATCACATATTTTTAACAAAAAAAGAGGGGTGTTATAAGTTTGACGTGTGAGTGTGTGTGTGTGTGTGTGTGTGTGTATGTGTGTGCGTGTGTGTCAGTCTGTCTGTGGCATCGTAGCTCCCAAACGGCTGAACCGAATTCAATTCTGTTTCTTTTGATCGAAAGATGGTTTAGTCGAGAGTATTCTTAGCTATGTTTCATAAAAATCGGTTCAACCATTTGAAATATATTATGAGGAATGAAAATCAATCCAAAATCTAATCTATTTTCAAATATACCCGTATTGGGTATCAAATGAAAGGTCATAATTTATACATCACGATACAGCAGGTTTTATGGAAATCGCGGTAGTAACCGCTGAACCGATTTCCATAAAACCTGCTATTATTATAGGTATATAAAAAGCATGAAACAAAAAAAATTAAAAGCAAAAACCAATATTTTAATTTTCTCTTTCTAAATCGATTTGAATAGTTAGCATAATAAATGCTTCAAAAGAACATTATTCACGCTGCATACATTTTTGGTCCAAAATTGAAAGTGCTGGCCAAATACGATATTTCGTTAGAACTTGTTCTTATTGGGGCGTCAAAGTTGAAGGACCACTTCCTTCGGTTTTATTTGAGTTCGAAAATCTTGAAAACATACATTTTTTACGACACAAACTATTGAAAATGGATAAAAAATGTCGTGCTACATTGGAAGAATAGTTAATAAAACTAATAAAAAATAAACCCCATACTGCACACCGTTGTTTTTCGTCTATTTATTTAGGTGCTAAATTGAAAATAAGTAGCGGCCAAAGAATATAAATATGACATTCCGTTAGTCTGGCAGTGGACCCTCAGCTTTGACGCCATAATAAAAAATGCTAATGAGGACAAGCTCTAACAGAATATCATACTAGTATTCTTTGGCCGGCACTTTCAATTTTGGACCTAAATAAATGGGTGAAAAACCACGGTGTGCAGAATGGGGTTTATTTATTATTGATTTTATTGACTATTCTTCCAATATAGAACAATGATTTTCATTCGTTTTTAATCATTCATATCATAAAAATGTATGGTTCCAAGATATTTGAACTCAAATAAAACTGAGAGCAGTGGTCCCTCAGCTTTGACGCCATAGTAAAAAATGCTAACGAGGACAAGCTCTAACGGAATTTCATATTTGTATAGGTACTTTGGCCAGCAATTTCCATTATGGACCTAAATAAATGGACGAAATACAACGATATGCAATATGGGGTTATTTTTTATTGCTTTTATTAACTATTGTTCCAATATAGAATAAAGATTTTCATTTATTTTTAATAATTCGTATCATAAAAAATGTATGTTTCCAAGATTTTTAAATTCAAATAAAACCAAGCGCAGTGGTCCCTCAACTTTGACGTGGTAATAGAAAATGCTAGCGAGGACAAGTTCTAACGGAATATCGTATTTATTTTCTTTGGCCGGCACTTTCAATTTTGGACTAAAATGGGTGATGTCCTTTCATTCAAAAATCCCAATAATTTATACATATTTGAAATGTACTAATTAAGGCCTTTAATTTGATATCAAACACGGTATATTTACCTCAATTTTATTTTTTAACGCAGTACTTTATGACCGCTAGAGGGCGCCACATTAAATTCAGTGACACATTATATAGCCTATAATAAGTGGACGATCAAGACACTTCTAACAATACTTTACTTGTCCAGTTCTAATTAGTAGTTGAAGAGCTATGAGGGAATTAGTGAATATACATACATAGTTCATACATACATACATAGCCTGTCAAAATCATAATCCTCCTTTGGCTTTAACATAGTCGGGTAAAAATAGCATAAATAAATAAGTATTTTGTCATAAAAACACTAATTATTTAAAATAAATTAAATACTTTCTTAGTAACTGAAACCCCCACAACTTTTACCCTGCACGAAATACAGATTTATGTCCATACAAAAAAATAATACACTCATTGAGACCTTTCATTTGATATAGGTCAAAAAGTGTTACACCATATGGGACGAAACGCCCATTCGCCTTTGTTCAATATTCCACAAGGGCGGAACCACGGGCTATAGCAAGTACCTACATACCGAATACGTATTTGAAACAATAGTATTAAATTCTATGCCCTTGCCCACATCTGACTGGACTACGTTTCCCACAAAACTTGGTCGCAAGTACCTGTAGTATGTACACACACTTGGAACCTTTTGTCTGCCCACTCCCTTTGGACAATAACGTGATGTCATAGAAGCGAACACCGCATACTCTTGAAAGGGTATGGAGATATAAATATAATGTTCTGGAAGTGGTGTCACACGTTAGATTTTTTTTTTTTTTTTGCTATTTGATGGAGAAAAAAATAAAATAAAAATACGAGTTGAAATAACACTTTTTTTAATAGATTCTTTCGCGATTAATTTGATGTTATTTTGTTATTTTTACTGATTATGACATTCGGTTGAATTTCAGCCTGAAACGCGTTGGTAACATTGTAATTAAGGAATCGTTCCTACGTTTGAGATGTTTCAGATGATCTTACCACTAAACTACCGACGCGCGACGTGAAACCACTCGTAACTCGTAACATAACCAAAATGTACTTAACTAAGCTGGAGGGATTACCTACTAGTATTGTTACACAAAAAAAAGCGTTTTTCGGACAGTTGTATAAAATTAAAATACCGAGTAGGTAGGTACTTCTGCTAAAAATAGGATTCAATGCACAGCAAAAAGTAAAAGATGCAAGACCCAATCGATTAAAAAAATGTCTCTTCCACGCATCTTATATCCGCAATGCCACACAGGCGAGGTGCGCACGCGTCGTAAAACCAATGTTAGTGTACTCAGTCACCTCACAATACTTACAATGTGCCCCGCTGTCGTTCTGCACTTGAAATAAGCACACAAATATTTCAACCTACAATAATTGATTTTAAAACATCAATGTTTATGACTCTTTGTGCAGTTCTTGCTGTAATATCTATATGTGTACGAGTATGTGTTTGTATGTTACTGAATTGGTATTCAAGAAGTCGACAGCTTCTTTCAAATTATTTTGTTTGTACAATTCTGTGTCTAAATAAGAATCAGGGTCGGCAGCATGAGTGTAACGCCCCTGGTGTTGCACGCGTCCATAGGCCACGGTAACCACTTTCCATCAGGTGGGCCGTGTGCTTGCCTGCCACCTGAGTGGTATAAAAAAAAAGAAGTCTGTCTGTCAGTAACTACCCTACTGAATACCGCGGGTATAATAACCTCATGTTGTGTTGTTTTTCCGTGTCATATTTCCGGCGGTAAGTAGGGTAGCCAGAGCACACTGGAGAAGTTTTGTGCTATCTGTGGAAAGATCAAAGGCTTGTCCTGCTTGTTTTCTTCGCTGATAGCACAGAATCTCTCTGTTCTTACAGGGTCGGCAGCACGAGTGTGACTCTCCTGGTGTTGCACTCGTCCATAGGCCACGGTAACCACTTTCTATCAGGTGAGCCGTGTGCTTGTCTGCGACCTATGTGGTATAAAATAAACTAGTTAGCGTTTTTGGAGCTATAATAGATAAACCGTTAGGTATATGCGATTATGTATACTCAAATAACAAAAAATAAATCATTCAAACTAACTACTTAGAGTATTGTTGTTTCATCGATACATGAATAAATACATGTCCCAACTGACTGACACACTGACTGATGATTCATCAGCACAGAGCAGAAATCGCTGGACCTACAAACTTACAATATTTCTCTTCAACATTAAAATTCTTTACCCTCACACGTGTAGTGTGAAGATGGTCATACGATCTCGGGTTCTTTACGCAGAGCTTGAAAAAGCGTCAGCTGTGGAGGCCGTCAAGATACGGACCGCTAATTCTAGGGACAGCAACTGAAATTGCGGTTACTGTCCTTTTGACTGCACCTTAACTTACTATCAGCCCAAGAGCAGTCAAGTTGACGATCAAAATAAAAAAATGCTAATAAATACCTGTCCGAACTATCAAAGCATCTCTATCTCTACTTCAATCAATACATCATCCACTACACCACATCGTTCCCTTATTAAGCTGTTCTCACTTGATCCATTGACAACTGTGGCCAATTTTAAAAACCAACTTTATTTTAAAAAGCTAGCACACTTGGCAAGTCTTGACCGGAAAACATTTGTAACTATGTATCACCAGGTCAAGTTATTCAGAATGTTGACTTTGAAGCTATTTTCAACAATGTTGAATTAACGGTTTACTTGCCTGACGTGCACTTAACATCTTAAAATGTCAGTGATTTGCAATTGTTGTTAGTTTTGTTGTGAAATGGTAGCGAAAGTGACTATGCATATGGTCCCGGATCTTATATCCGGTTCGAACCAAGTGATTTTGAGTGTTTTTGTCAATATAATAATATAATATTATTACTGAAGTATAGTCTGATTTCTTTTATTAGTCTACATAGACTCGACGAATTGTTTTTACGCTTTTTTTATAACACCTAAGTCGCAGACAAGCACAAAGCCCACCTGATGGTAAGTGGTTATCGTGGCCTATGGACGAGTGCAACATTAGGGGAGTCACACCCGCGCTGCCAACCCTTTAAGAACAGAGATAATATATTAGAACCAGTAGCATTTTTAATGTTAGGATTTCCAATGACCCAAAGAATCCTTATGGATTACTCACACAGGTATATTTTAAAACGGGTGTTCCACAAGTACCTATTTCAATACCTTTGGAGATCAAAAAGCACTTGCTATTCAACTAACATCCCCGAGGGGATTCTTGTGAACTTGTTTATTTTACTCGTCCACACAATTTATCATACACAACTGCAAAAGATGCACTAATTGAAACAGAGTTCATTGACACCCCAGAGTATAATGATAAACGTCCAATAACAACAATCAAAACGCAATAAGAACCACAGTCGGAAATCCTAAACCTGTCGTCCTTTTAATCAAAAGCAAATTAAACATTTCAAAACTGAGGCCGCTCAATCAATTCTATTCTCGATATGCTATTTTTGTGTTGGCTAACCACCAATTACAATCTTTTCAGTCGTTAGCCTGCTTCGAATCACAATAGACGAATCGATGAACAATCATGTGAATTAGTTGTTTGAGCCGATAGTTCGGACGAAATCAAACAATCAACACAAACTATTTATTGACTATGAAAAATCGCAAACTACCTCTATAAAATGTACGGAATTGGTACAGGGTTGCCAGTATTGTCTGATGATTGATGGATTGACGGTCTTATTAAGGATGACGTAATTGTGAAGCTACTTACAATAGTTTTAAATTTAATGAGCTGATTTGGATGTTTGTAATTCGCAGATGAAATTGCAATATAATTATCTGAAAGGTAAACTAAAAGATAGTCCATTGATTGTAATATAGATTGAATTGAAATTAGTTTGGAATAGTATGACGTAAGCTTTTTATAATTAATAGTTTTTTGATATACTTACTTATATTACACTCATAAATTGTATTTGCTCTTGTATACTCTATAACGCATCCCACGAAGACTTTCAATCTAAAGCCAACCTAATCTGTAAGCTGGCAGTCCTGCTGAAAGACGGACGAGGTTCTAGTACCCAGTGCAGGCTTCCCTATCGAGGTTCAGAGATGGTCCCCCGGTATTACTCATGCATAACTTCTTCTTTTATCAATCGGTGGCACTTCTAATCCCAAATTCTGTTTTCCCTGTGTGTTGTTTCCTGTATTACGTTGCAGGTTGCAAGAGCATGACTAAGGCCCGCATTTCAGAACAATGCTCAGTTGAGAATCTACACTCTCACAATGACATTAGAACTGTTAATTAGAATACAATCTGTCCTCAGACTGAGTATCAATCTAGAATACGAGCCTAAAACTCCAGGACCTTTTTTATATCGCCTGATAGTAAGCTGAAGGCAAAGTCTCGGAAAAGAGTCACCATTAATTTAAAGGCACGATCAGGTTGACAGCCTCATCAGATGCTTTTTTTTTTCTGACTGTAGCAAGAGGGAAACACGTGTACTGGTAAGGAATTCCAGAACTTGTTAGTGCGGCACAGGAAGGATACCTAATATCGATATTCCATTTTCAAACATCCCAACCCTGAAACGATCAATTTCACAAACCCACAAATAAAAGTGGATAATTTTCGATCAGTGCGCATCACTAATAATGGTTTATACTAACTGCACGCGCCGTGTACGCACGCCTCATGCCACCAATTACAATCAGGAGCGGTTCTACGTAATTGTTTCTATGGCCGATTTGGGACGTGTCTGTTTTAATACGCCACGATTGTGATACAGTGATGAGCGCCGGCATTTTAAGTTCCATTTTTTTTTCTATTTGTTAGCCATTGGCGGCGTTTTGGCGTTATATATTGATTGAAGAATATTTGATTGGAATTCTCGCAGACGATTTGAATGAAATAATTAGGATATTTTGTTGAGATAGTTTAATTTTGTAAATTGTTGTCTAAATGAAAAGGAGATGGTGCTTTTTATTTTGGATGGTTTGTTGAGTGGAAGATCTGAAATTAGACTGATATGTTTTATGTTATTACTTTTGTTCACTTTAAGTTTTTTTTTTAAGTTAGTTAAGTTACTAGTAAGTTAACGTTTAACAATATTCACTGTATTATAAATACTGGGACACAAAGCCTTTCTAATGATGTCAGGGACTGTTTCATGAACACTGTCCTTCAGCAATCCTGGTTTACTTAACACCATCATTTTAATATTGGTGATATATATTGCGGCGGTGACCAAAACCATTCTTTAGACCTCATTTATATCATCATCATAGTTTTTCCAAGCGTTTAAAATGGGATTTTTCTAGAAGGGTATTAGAAGGTTCCTGCAGGGTCAGCAATACGAGTATGACGCTGGTGTTGCACATGTCAATAGGCCACGGTTACCACATTCCATCAGATGGGCTCTATGCTTGCCTGCCACCTAATTAGTATCAAAAACTTCAATAAGACGCGCAAGAATTTGAAAAAAAAACACGGTCATTTAAAAGTTACTTTCATCGTTTCTTTTAACTATAAAATGGGCTGCCTGCAAACGTCTAATGAATCCACCGATCAAAGCGGTATTTTTCATTATACTTCACAATCAGGCATCAAACCGGTTGCCGAGCATCCTACGTAGGACGAACGTTATCGCTCAGCTAAAACTAGAATTGTAACTTCACTCAATAGTTGTGCAAGTTACATTTTAAAGTACTGCTGATATAAGGAGTGGGTGATTTGGTCCGATATTGTAATATATAGGTATTTAGTCTAGTGGAAATGAGAAGTCTAAGAAGTATAGCTGCCCCTCTAGACAGGTGGCAATTCGTTGCTCGGCGTATGATGGAATAGAATGACAAATTTATAGGATTTGACGTTTTTGACATTCGTTGACGCCTGTTATATACGTCAAATCCCATACATTTGGCATTCTATTCCATCATACTCCGAGCAACGAATTGCCACTTGTCTAGGGGGGCTGGGGTGAAGGAACAGTGTGATAAGGGAACGTTGTGGTGTGGGTGAAGATGTAGTGACTAAAATAGAGAAAGGGATGCTTAGATGGTTCGGACATGTGGAAAGGATGGACGAAAGAAGACTGACGAAACAGATTTATGAAGCGAGGGTGCATGGGCAACCCGGTAGAGGTCGACCTAGACATACTTATATCAGTCAGATCGAAGACATTTTAAAGAAAGGACATGTCCAGAGTAGCCGAAACCGGCGAGCATGTATGAAAACAATTATGAAAGTAGAAGAAGCGAAAGATGTATGCCAGGATCGTAGCAAGTGGAAAACTGTGGTCTCTGCCTACCCCACTGGGAAAGAGGCGTGACTGTATGTATGTATGTATGTATGTTAGTCTAGTATTTTATGTTATAATAACACTAGCTTTTGCCCGCGGCTCCGCCCGCGTGGATGTCGGTTATCGCGACCAAACATAGCCTATGTCCTTTCTCAAGGTCTTACCTACCTCTATACCAAATTTCATCAAAATCCGTGTAGACAGACAGACAGACAGACAGACAGACAGAGTTACTTTCGCATTTATAATATTAGTAGGGATTGCCCTGGACTTTCACCCGTGTAAATCTAGATCTCTAGATGCTCCTAAAAAGTAGCTCGTTTCATCTAAGAATAATGTAGCATTCTAATAGTGAAAGAATTGTTGAAATCTGTCCAATAGTTTTTGAAGAAATATTGGAAATAGTAAATGTCATTCAAAGAAAACACTCTATTATTACGAAAAAAGAAAACAAATCTCAATTCAAAGCTTTTGAAAACTCGCTTGCCACACTCGAAATCCGAAAAATAACATCCTTTACTTTTATGGCATCAAATCAATAGGGCCATAAGGGTCTAATCTATCTAACAAAGACGATAAATCAAATATAAGGAAATCCGTGAAATCTAAGCTTTAAAATTCAATCTAACAAGATAACGCACTTTTACTCATTAGGTACACACTTACGTACCTTATTAGTGTGGTATACTAATACCTATTCACTTTTTATACCCCCACGTAATAGGAAACTAGTCTATTGCGATCATTGATTGATTTAATCGAATATGATTGCCCGATCTGGTAATGCTTCCGACTGCTGGGAGACTCCCAGTCTCCCAGCAAATAATAATTAACGACAATATTTGCCGAATTTTAATTTTATTTTATTATTTACAGGTATGTTCCTGACTAGCAGTATATAAGTGTTACTTCAGCTGCACAGGTAAAATAAGAAGCTCGGGGTAATTTTCACGTCACTGCACAACTTTTGTTAGAAAGAATACAAGTATCACCACCCTATCTCATCCGAAGGGTGTCGTAAGAGGCGACTAACGGAAAAATATGCAGATGATGTCACTGCGATAGAAGGAAAACTCGAAAAAAAAAACCTGTACAAACCAGTCTGGCCAGCGTGGAAACTGCCCCCCTAGACAAGTGGCAATTCGTTGCTCGGCGTATGATGGAATAGAATGCCAAATGTATGGGATTTGACGTATATGACAGGCGGCAACGAATGTCAAAAACGTCAAATCCTATACATTTTGCATTCTATTCTATCATACGCCGAGCAACGGATTGCCACTTGTCTAGAGGGGCAGTAGGCCAAAGCCTCCTCCAAACATTGGGTGAGCCCAGCCGTGGACTGCGATAGGCTAATTGCTATACAATAACGCTCAAACGAACGCCTGAATGGATCTGGCTGGGAACAGGGATAGATTAGAGTCTGAAATAACACACAGGCTACTTTCATCTCTGAAATAGGTCATAGATTGTGAGGACGGGATCAGAAGATCCATTCAGACCATCGCTAGAACTTGATAAAAAATCAGCCCCCTAGGCAACCGACTCTCTTTACAGTTTATCTAAGGTGTGGACCACATATCCTTCAAAATATGAAACCTACACAATACATTATGATAAAGAGTGACATGAGCTGTTGTCAAATGAGTCTAATATACATCATATATGTCACTCAGAGCCGCTAATTGAAACTTATCTGAGCTACATTTTTTAATGTCCGTTCACCTATTCCAAAAAGAGCAATACTAATTAAGTGTAGTACCAATCCCAGTGTAAAGGAATATCTGTAAGGTGCGCTTGCGCAAGGTTCGCGCACGTTCAGTTGTTCGATTCGGATTAGCGAATGAGTTTACTGGCTATTAGTGCGTGATTTATGATGTGACTCGCAACGAAGCCACGATGGACCGGGACCGCGCTGCGTGAGACCTAGGGTATGACTATCGATAAAGAAATAATAGGTAGGTATCGATAGTTTTACAATTATTGACACAAACACGACTTCTTGATTTTTTTTATGTTGATTGTATTATTTCAAAGAAGTAGGAGATAGTATAATATAATAAAATAATGAATTTTATTATATAGACACCATGGTAAAAAGTTTCTTTGAGAGTCACGTCCGAGTGTACCTATGACTACTTTTAGAATCTGGTTCTTAATGGGATCTAGACCCGTTGTAATTATTTTTTACATACCTAATTTTCTTCCAGTAGGTACCTACTAGTAATAACCTCTTTATAATGTGCAATAAAAGCTAATTACATATCATATTATTATCTACTACTATTAGTGCTAATATACCATTATTTCGACCAGATCCGATGGTATAACGATAAAAAAGCCCATTTAACATAATATTTGTAGAGTAATACTTTTTGACCTCTAGTAATAAAAAATATTCGATAAGATGTTTATCGACTAGTGTTCAACACTAGCCGGCCACCGACCGGTACAGGTGCGTTAGTTTCTCACCGCTGTGCGTACGCAACTAACGCAACACACACGACGATTTGTCCGGAGATAAACATCTCGAGATTGCCACTTTATTTGTCGCTTGGCGATACCGCTCTGGTCAGAAATTGGAATAAAATTATATTTTACACTAGCTGTCCCGGCGAACTTCGTACCGCCATATTTTTCCCGTTCCCGCTGCACCTATTTTCTCATCCTTTAAACCTTCCCTGGACACCCACGAATATTTCAAAACCAAAATTAGTCAAATCGGTTCAGCCGTTCTTGACTTATAAACTAACAACGAAAAGTGGCATTGATTTTTGTATATTACATAGCTGAGTAAAATGAAATCATCACTTCTTTTTTTATAAATTACTAATATAAATTTACTCGTATTTGTTAATATTATCTAGATTTTTTACTTTAAATTGATGACAGCAATATAAAAACCCTTGTGTCAATAAAAAAAGTAATTTTTCAATATAGTGTTATCTATTTACTGAGTATAATAAATATTGAACATTAAAATTAAAATCGAAGCGATACTTAATCGACTCCTAGTCGTCTGTCTCTATCACATCACTAATGATGGCTGTCAAACGTCTAGAAAGCACTATTAGCTGGAATGATTCAATTAAAATGAGTTATTAACCATCGATAGTTATCGATCCATTTGTAAGAAGGTACTTCACTATTCGAATTAGTAGTGATGTACCTCGCTTCCCTATCTTAAAATCGCTTCTTAATGTTTTTATTTGCATATTAACTCTTTACGGCACAAAATTTTATTTCCAGAGTAAAACTAATATTTTTGGGTATTCTTAATTTCTTATGGTTAGTTTTAGTTAGATTTCTCGGTTTTTTGTATGTGGGTTGATGGGGGGGTCAGATATGGGGTGGTTACTGTGGGTGACCACTGTGAAGAAAATAGTTAAATATAGTAGAAAAATAATGTATTATGAAAATCACTTTTACAGGTTTTGGACAAAAATGCTTAATTACTATATTAAAATACATTAAGAAATAACAAAGTAATAATGTATCTATTCAGAAAATAAATTATTCTTTGTGGTGATCCTCAAAGCAAGATTTGCCCTCTCGGTAGCATAAGGGAACTTTGCATATTTTGCAACCCCAAATTGTTCGCACGGGTTCTTTTTTTTGTGCTGCACCTGCTGCAACGCCTGGAAGTTCCTCGAACCGGCTCGAACAGATCGAGGAACATCAGGCTTATGTTTTTTTATAGACGCCAAACTTGGTGATGAAGAAATTGGTTCTAGACCTCTTTCTCATTCAGTGTTTTATTCCTTACATATGAAGGTGCCAACATATCTTGATAAACCCTACGTCTAAAATCTTTATATTGTACATATATCTTTATATATGTACAAAATATAATATACTACTTGTACTGAAAAAATATGCCTTTACGTACGGTGGTTATTGCTGCTAACCACTTCAAATAAGGTGTGATTGTCAAGATAATATTCTGTTTATTTGTTATATTTATTCTTATTATACATAATTAATCATATATCAACAATTTGAGCATATAAATTAATCATATTTGTAAATAATAACTTACCAATGAAATATTGTACTTGCAGAATTAAGAATTCAAATTTCACCAACTTTCGTTTTAAAATTTAATTCTACGTTTACCCGTCAAAGCACTGACAATTGGCGCTGTTCAAATGTTACACGATAATTTCGTACATATGAATACAAATCAAAACCAATAGATGTCACTATACTATAAAACTAGCGAATTAATAGGTGGTTAGTGATGATGACCACTATGAAGAAAAGAGTTAATATATAGCGTAATTAATTGTCATATGCGTACGGGTCGGACATTTTAAAGCCTTTTACTGTCACTAGATTACTGCCGTTAAACCTTATTGAGTGTTTCAGAAGCAGAGTGACTTCTAAAAATATACATTAATATAATTATTTTTATTTTTTTAAAGTGTCAGATGGGTATTTGCGATCATAATCTTTACGTCATTATCAACAGCTTCCGCTTACTTAATTCTAAGCATTTTGTAATAATTAAGATCTCAATTTATGATAAGTAGGTATACTATAATTTAATTTTCCAAATGAACAGACAATTTAATTTTAAATTCATGTGATATTAATGATCTGGATTACAAAAAAAAAGAAAATATTTCTCACGAAATATCTAATTACGTTAGGTTGTTCTTGAATAAAGATTAATACTGTGGAACTTCTATAACACGGATTACAAATTAAATATAAAAAAACAATAATTAATGAGTTACATATACTAATAAAATACTTTATGATACAAATGTCTGATACTCATTAAGACATCTAATGATTACACAGTTATAATGTATTATTACAATATTTGAAGTTGATATCATTTATAATTTGTATGTAAATAATTATAAATAGAAACGTGAAATCACTACACAGTACGTTCTAGTTCTACTATTAGAGATACCAATTAAATAAACTAGAGAATGGACTAGTACTCAGATCATGTTAATACTAGGGTTATGTTAAATTCACGACTCGGATCCCTTTTTTTATTTCACATTTGTTTCTTCGTTATTATTGCAAAACTATAAAACGAATTTTGATGGAATTTTTTTTCATTAGAAAGATCTTGGTTGGCTTTAAAATCTTTCATATATGTTTGATTACAATTATTTACGTGGAACCGAAGAATATCACCAAAAGTCGCGATAACCAATATTCACGCGGGCGGAACCGCGGACATCAGCTAGTTTTGAATAACAATAAAATATGTTTTGGAACTCTATCTTCAAAACTAGAGTATTAGATTTCCAAGCATTCAATCTTAATTTAATGGGTGATCGGGTAATAAAAAAATATTATATTAGGACATCATCTCAATTTCTTAGTATTAGATTTTATCTGAACTTTGATATAATCAGCCCGAGAACACAAACTGCTTAAAAAAAATTTTTTTGAACAACAAGTCTACTAAAATACCTGTTGACTAACTTACTAATTATGTTAGTAGAGTCAAAGATACGAGTTAATAAACGATTACAATAGTCGATTTATCGTGAGACAAATCTCGAGATCGTATCTCTGTATGAACTACAAAGCAAACATGGTGCGGATGACCAGACCTGTGTATGTGACATTTATTCATAGCCTTGACTCTCGATTAAAATAATACTAATTGATTTTATTGTTATAATAATTTATACAAATGAGACTAATAATATATTCTTTGTTCATCATTTATATAAAGTAATATTTATAAGGGTGAATTTCCCAAATGGCTTTTTTTTTTGTCTTCGGTGAAATTAGTATTTGAAAAAAGGAATATTGTTCTGAATTATTTTTTTTAGTATTCAATAGGTTGTTAATGAGTTGTGGCAAAAATATATTTAGGCTAGGACTATATATAAAGGTAGAAATAAATACATAAACCTCTATTTTCTTCAAATCGGTGCTGTCCCTCTACTTTTTTTACAAACAAAAAAGCTTATACACTAATAAAAATAAGTAAATTAAGTATAATAAATTATTCTATTTCATAGAATATTAGTTTTATTATTAATTTAAGTCATATTTTATTATATAATTAACGAATATTATTACTGAGAGGCACAAACGTACTTGTCCTGCGAAATGTTCTCAAATCGGTGACCAAAAGTAATTTACACATAACTTTATATCGACGAGTCCGACAGTGTCCCCACCTCAATTTTATTTCTCTCGTTAGTGCCTGCTAGTGCGCAGTCAGGACGGACGTATGTTAAATCACTGCAAATTCCCGCCAATAATATAAGTACGCCATTTTAGTTGCTCCCGGACAATTATTTTATACTATCGGTGGTGGCATCTTTCTAGTGTAGTAAGCAGTTTTATTATTGTTTTTTGGTTCTAATAGAGGTAGAAAGTGAATTAGCTTCATTGATTGTTATTGAATTTAACCTAGATATTATGATTTTTTTCTAATATTCTAAAAAGTGTGAAATTTCTCACGTCGGTGTACGCATATCGGTGTAATCGGTGGTCTTTATTACCACGGATATGATAATTTACACCGAAAATGATAAGAAAAGACGAATCGGTGTCTTACACCTAATATCGGTGTTTTGATTCATGATCAATGCACAGTTTTGTCACATCGGTGGATTGCTTTATCATATCGGTAGATATTTTTTCATCTCGGTGAGTCGTTTTATCATATCGGTTGATCCCGTGCGATTTCGTTAAGTATACAAAGGAAAAATGGAACATACAAGAACATACATATAAACACATACATACATAGGGGGGACTTCAATGCCAAAGTGGGAATACAAGAACGCGACGAGAAGAAAATCGGATCATAAGGAGTGGTATGCAGAAATCGCAGGGGGCAAATGCTAGTCAGCTTCCTCGAGTCACAGGCATCTCTTCTTAATGAATAGTTTCTTTAAGAAAATACCCCACAAGCAGTGGACTATAATAAGGAACGATATAGACTTTTTTCATAATGGTACCTAAGCACATATTCAGAGATCAACAAGTGTGATCAACAAGTTTAATACTGGAAGCGATTACCGACTTATCTGAGGCTCTCTAAATATCAAGATTCCGAATGATAAGGTCAGCCCTCCCACCTACGCCGCTCCAAGTAGCTCTAGGGTCGCAATACTGGAAACCTCTAGGGAGGCATTGACGGGAAGGCCGACTAGTGGTCAAACCATTGCATTGTGGGGCTCCAATCCTGAAAGAGCTAGCAAGCCTCTTTAATTCCGTCATCCCGCAAGGGCTAACACCTAGGGCATGGAGCGGGAGTGCGGTGGTACTGTTCTTCAAAAAAAGGTGACACCTGAGCAAGTCAGGTTTTGAAAAGACCATAGTACCGTGGACCATATCCATATACTGTTTGGCAGATTGTAGAAAAGACTCAGGATTACAACCAGCCGCTGTGTATGGCGTTTGTGGACTACGGAAAAGCCTTCGACTCTATTGAAATCTGGGCAGTGCTGGATGCGCTGCAGCGGTGCCGCCTCGATTGCACATCGAGGTGCTGAGATGCTTGTATTACACTGTGGAAGAAGAAGACAAAACCCATTAGCCTCCAACGTGGAGTGAGACTGGGAGATGATATATTTCCCAAACTATTTACCAACGCATTGGAGGACGTCTTTAAGACTCTGAGCTGGACTGGGCGGGGTATCAACATCAACGGTGAGTACATCTCGCACCCTTGGTTCGCCGACGACATCATAATAGTTGCGGAGTCGCTGGAACAACTGGGCAAAATGATGCACAGCTTGAATGGAGCTTCTCGACAAGTCGGCCTCAGTGTAAACTTGGATAAAACCAAGATACATAATCTTGGTTTTATCCAAAACGAACATGTTGTACCGAGAGCAATTGCCATCGAAGGAACGACACTCGAAGTAGTTCAAAAATAGGTATATCTATCTGGGGCAGGTTATTCAGCTCGGTAAAAACAACTTCGAGAAAGAAGAAGCCAGAACAATCCAACTAGGGTGGGCAGCATTTGGCAAATTACGTCGGGTCTTCTCCTCCCCCTTGCCGCAATGCCTTAAAACAAAGGTTTTCCGACCAGTGCGTTCTGCCTGTTATGACTTACGGTGCCGAAACGTGGCCACTGAAGGTGGGGTTAGTCCGTGACCTAAAAATCGCACAACGGGCTATGGGAGCAAGCTATGCTTGGAGTTTCTTTGATGGATAGAATTAGAAACGAGGTCATCCGACATTACATCCAAAGTTACCGACATAGCTCGCAGAATAAGCAAGCTGAAGTGGCAGTGGGCTGGCCACATCTGCCGATGGACTGATAGCCGTTGGAACAGACGAGTCCTAGAGTGGAGACTGCGAGGAGTAAAACGGAAGGTGGGACACCCCCTGGCCAGGTGGACTGACGACCTACGAAAGGTGGCTGGGAAGGACTGGATGCGGAAGGCGGAGGATCAGCAAACGTGGCGCATATTGGGAGAGGCCTATGACCAGCAGTGGACTGCAATAGGCTAATTGATTGATTTGTGTTACCAGCTTATAAACGTTATTTTTTAAATTAATTATATATTACTAGCTTTTGCCCGCGGCTCCGCCCGCGTGAATGTCGGTTATCGCGACCAAACATAGCCTATGTCCTTTCTCGAGGTCTAATCTACCCCTATACCAAATTTCATCAAAATCGGTACAGTGGTTTGGGCGTGACAGACAGACAGACAGACAGACAGATAGACAGACAGACAGACAGAGTTACTTTCACATTTATAATATTAGTAGGGATAAAAAAGAATAGAAGAAAGTAAATATAATAAAATAGGTACCTATATAATTTCAAAAAATATAATATTTTCATTGGATCTTCAAGAACTCTATTCTCGTCGGATATGATCTTCTTCAGGTCAGGCATTCAGTTTTAAGTCACTCTTGTAAAAATAAGGCACCTACTATTTCCTTTTTGATGTTCAAAGGTGGATAGATTATCATTTCGGTGAATATTTTATCATAATGGTGGATATGTATATAATTTCGGTGGATAAACTTATCAAATCGGTGTACAGAAAAAATAATCGGTGCGGGTTTGTCATGTCGGTGGAAACCAAAATTAAAACTGAATTTTCTCCATAATCTTAAATGATACGTTGATGATATTAAATTTGGGGATACATGATTATCACAAAGATTACATAAAACCTTAAAAACATACAAAAAACATATAAATGAAAAAGTTCACCGATATGATAAAAAAAATGGCATTTGTTGAAATTCACCCATAAATATCAAAGTATGCTCTGCCTGTCTGTTGCGCTTTCACGTTTCAACCACTGAACCAATATTGATGAAATTCGGTACAAACATAGATTAGACAAAGGGTAAATGTGGTAATGTTAAGCGTTATCCACACAGGCGGAGGCACGTGCAACAGCTTCTATATTATAATGCAATATTGATAACTCTACGCTACCCACTACCAATGTCGAAGTTTTATTAAAAAAAAAAGCACCAAAATTATTAATTGAAACTTAAAAATATTCATACTATTATTTGTATTTTTCTAAATGATAAAACACAATCTATCATCATTCAATTTAATACTCGAACCGATACTCGAAACAGTATATTTATTGCACAAGAAAACTGACTGCCTAGTGGCAATGTCCACAATCCTCGACAATATTTAGCTTGCAATAAATTACAGCCGCACTATAGACTAGGCTATGTAAAAAATTATGTAGAAAGTAGTATGACCGCGCACACAAGTGGCCGGTTCGTTGATTAGGTGGTTCTTCGTATAGAAGTGCTGTTGCTGGAACTGACTTCATTCAGGTTTAGTATTTTTAATTCATAATTTTTATCACCATTCATAGGTAGAGGTAGAGCAGAATAGGGGCACCCCATCTCTTTCGATCGTTCTGTGGGTGTCGTAGAAGACAACTAAGGGATAGGGTGCTGTTCTCCATCGGACAGTAAATATACAGCCCCCTATTACGTGGGATCGAAAATCAAAGTTGGCGAAATGTGGGCCCACCTCTGCCTACCCCTTCGGGGATTTACAGGCGTATATTATGTAAATACAAATTGTAATTTGTAATATACAATTGTAATTTGTAATTGTGTTCCTTAGTGCAGAATGGTTATCAGAAAGCGCAATGTCACTTCTAGATGCTAACAATATGCGTCCATGTTGTATCCAGCTCCTTATACTGTTACTTGTAAATAGATATACATTGGAGATTAAGGATGTAACTGTGTAGAATAGGGAACATTGTTTTTTTAAATGGTAAGGCTGGTGACACACCACAATCACTATGTCAGTTTTTAACGGCTCTGTGTTTTCGGGTTTGAGTAATTTGAGTAATGGAGGATAGGAAAGTAAAAAGAACCCGCACACTTCTTGATGCTCGCAGTCTAGTTAGTCAAATCGTGACCTCGGGTGCTGCAACACACCCGAAACATCGGCATAACTAAGTTCCATAAAAATAATTAATTAATCACGACAAGTCCCGAAATTACAATAACTTTGAGTTACACCGCGATAGTTTAAAAATGCAATGCATTATGCCGTCGAATCGATTGAAGAAGACCTCATCATTGCAGTTGCTGCAAATTCGAGTCAAAGCCGTTTGCCAACAACTTGTTCTTCTACGTAATAGTGTGTACAAAAGTCTTATAGTTATGAGGAACGGATAACGAGAATCAACCTACACGGCATAAGAAGAAAGTATCTTCTTAACATTTCACACCATTTATGTTATACCTACATGAATATTTTTTATTACTGAGAGGACAGTGGTCATACTAACATTACCTATTACGAACTTGATGAGGTCTCGGGTTGACCCATTCACACCGCGTTCACCAACTTTCAATTATAATAAACGGTTATTTTATTATTAAATTGAATTAAATTAATTCAGAGTGTTATTTAAATTGAACACATTCTATTATTTATATTCAATTTAGATCTAAAATAGGGAATCTGATGCGTGGGATAAACGATTTTAATAATTAATATTTGAGTGTGAATTATTATTTTATATTTGTTTTAATAATTTCGTTGTAAATTATTGAAAGTTTGATTATGGTCATAACATACTGAATAATATTTTACAAAAGTTATATTGAAGTAGAAAAATTCATTAGACTTGCGTTCGAGAGGTCGCAGGTTCAAACGGCCTACACTACAAGCGTGATGGGTTCACGAGTTAAGTTGCTTTTATTAGGGTTTACTCCTAATAAAAGCGATTTAACTTAGTTTAGGGGAATATTAGTAATGTCGGAGTTTAATTAGACGACAAATATTATTAGGATTCACTCCTAACAAAAAGCAATTTAGCTAAATTTAGGGGGAATATTAGTAATTTCGATATATATATATATTTATAAAAATCTAAAGAATCACTAATCACTTTCTTAAAATTTATACATCAGATACACAAAAAGTCGCCTAATGACACTAGCATCTCTTCAATAGTAATATTTTATTCATAATGCTATAAAACTTAGCGTTATAATGCTTAATAATTCAAAAAACCGTTATACCCCAGTGTGTATGGGCAGTTAATTTTGAATTTAAATTTATCTAAAAGCATCTTTTCAACGGCCTTGGGTTTCACCTTCAAAATAACACGAATGTGTGGAAAGTTAATTCTTTTGATGCGTGAGAATACTCAGTGGCTTAATTTTTATGACTGTTATGCGTTAGTGGCGCATAGGTTGTGATTGCGGCTGCTGTGTGTGATATATTGGGTTTGATTACCGGGTTAGGTAAAGAAGTTATTGGTCTTTTTGTTGATTGAAACTCGTCTTTAGTGGATACGGGGTTTGGGGAAGTGTCCGCTACCCGACGATCAATATAATAGACCTACTTGCTAATAATAGGGTATGTATTACCTAATTTTATGTCAAGCGATGCAGATTTCATACCAGTTTAAAATTATACAATATGATTTTAAAAAAAATCTAAATAATCGTCTGAGCACACGTAACGTTTTCATCCTGTATTGATGTAGGTAGTAAGATAAAGTTACTTTTTTTAGTATTCTACAACATTTTACATAGCGCCGCCTACCTGTATCCCAAGTAATCATAGTTAACGAACTCTTGTTATGGGTATCTAAAATGCGAAAAAACATACCTAAAACCATTTTTTTTGTATGTACATACATGTTAAATATCCCTTCCCTACATAGGTACTTCCCTAGTATCTGTATGTTTTTCATAAATTGCATTTGCTTCTACTCCTGACGACAGCAACAGAGTTCTAATCTAGTTAATAATATTTTCCACGGGGAAAAAAGCATTTTTCTCATAATTTTAGAGTTTTCTTCATGATGTACCTACCAATCCATATTATTATGAACTTTGATACAGACTTTCAATTTCTAACCAAATATGGGTTGCTATGTAACATGCCTACGGCTCTTCGACTTCATACCAGAGATATTACTGATACTTTATCTACTAATATCCATATCGCAAATCTTTAAACATTTTTTTCTAACACGAACAATATCTTACGGCAATGACGTGCGGAATTATACTTGTACTTATATTCACTGACAATCTGTCATCAATACGTGCCTGCTGACCCCGCACGATTGTTTCAACGTGATTGATGTGTGGATCCACTGAGCACCTGTCAAGCTGATATGGTTAACAAGGCATAAGCGTTAGCGATAAACTAGGCGTAACAAACTTATTGATGTATTTAAAATGTTGAAGTTAATATAAATTAGACGTAATTTTAAGTGGTTAGTACTTTGATAAAAAAAAATTTAAATCAATTTTTAAACTTTTGTCTGTTTGTTTTTATTTGATGTGATGCAGGTAATCACTTGGATAAACTTGGAAACGCATATAAATAAAGTACAAACTTAGGTCCTCTATCCACCTACGTATTATTCTAAAGTTGTGGTGACGCACTGACCCCATCAAACACGAGATATAATTTTATCTGCTCCGTTTTAGTTAGTGAATGCATTTCATTTCAACTGTAGAAAATATGATTGGTAATAAAATTGCAAAAAGGCTTTTTCTCTCCTCTTATTCTCCATTTCTGTAATATTTAAGTATGTTGCGTGACTATGGTTCGCACATGCATATTAGAAGTTATAAGCACTGACCTTACAAAGGTTTTTATAAAGTAACAACTCGCCATAACCCATAACTTACTCCACAAGAAAAAGCTAGCGCGGCAACCGTGTAAAATCAAATATATATGTAGTTGAGCTAACAAATTGAAAATCATCAGGCATCAAGAGTAATGTTCGACTAAAACATATTCTGTACTTGGTAAGGTAATATATTGTTCTACGATATTACGCAACAAATTGAATAATTGTGGAGGACAAAAGGTTAAACCGCAATGAGCCGTAGCTATTCTATTTTGATGAATTATAATGTAGTTTCTATTAAGATAAAGAAAGTTCGTATATATTTTTAAATCTCTAGATTTAGCCTTGATAGATTAAAGCCTATACCTACCTAAGTAGGTATATACATACATACATACAATCACGCCTTTATCCCCGGAGGGTTAGGCAGAGGTGAATTAACACTCACATTTCACCTCATTGTATTAGGTCCCACGTAAGGTAGGTGGTGTCCTATCATTTGACAAAAAACGAATGACAAATTTTCATGTTATTTTTTTTATAACCATGCAGAACTTTATTTCATCATCATCATCATTTCAGCCATAGGAAGTCCATTGCTGGACATAGGCCTCCCCTATAGATCTCCAACCACTTCATATAATCAAATGATTTTTTTTTAAATACAATTTTAGCAAACAAAATGTTTTCTAAGTAATTCATTTTGCGAAACGTGTATTTGTCAAATGATTATTTTTAAAGTAATATGTTTGCGAAATGAAAGTTTGTCAAATGATTAGTTTTTCAAACGTGGTTTGTCAAAATTTGACAAACCACGTTTGAAAAACTAATCATTTGACAAACTTTCATTCAAACATTCAAACTTTCATTCAACAACAACATTCAAACCCTTGTTTGAACAAAAAAGTCAAACAAGGGTGATCCAAGGTAGGAAGCTGTGTTAATTACCCGTGGAGTAGAATTCTTTCAGTGGGTCGTAGAAGGCGAAAAAGGTGAGGTATAGGGCTATTGTCCATCTGACAGTAAGCAACAGCCCATGGTAAGGTTCCCTCTTGACGACAACAGGCCGAAATCAACCTCACCTGCTAGTCGGTCCACCTGCTAAACAACAAGCTATGGCGTAGTGTTTCCTCTCTCTCTTACCTCCCGTAAAAGTCAATTCAATCTTGGAAAGGAGTAAGAGAAGCACTTTAGGTTTCAAAGTACAAGTGGAACTAGCGCTTGGATGAGGAAGATCACGAATTAATTATGGGTAATCAAAAATTGTTCGTAATATAATGTAAGTCTTACACAATATGAGAACTAAATGTACGAGCATATTAAACCAGAAAAAATCTATTGTCTGTCTGTGTAAATAACTGTCATTATAGTGTAGGTACACAAAAACTTGCTTACATCTACTTCAATAACTTCAAAAAATAATAAGCTGAAGGTCGTCAGTTCGTCACACAAAAGGAACTTCAACTAACACTCAATCAATGCCAAAAATCACGTAGCTAATTAAATAACTATGCACTCATTTTAAGACCCATCTATAGATGAGGTTCAATCTTTGACGTAGGACACGAGAGTATTCCCGATCCAATCCGTAGTCACACCATATTGCCAACCTGGTGTGACGGTGTAGTCACACTAGTGTGACTAAGGATCATTTTTATTTATCCGTAAATAAAACTGATCCGTAGTCACACTAGTGTGGCAATTTGGTGTGACTACGGGTCGGTCGTCAGAATAGCGCGGCCATAATAATTTCGTGTTTTGTTCCCGGCGGGCGGTAGGGTAACCAAAACTCACTGGGGAGTTTTGTGCTGTCAGTGAGAAGACCAAAGGCTTGTCCTGCTTTGTCATCTGCCAGTGCCGACCCTGTAAAAACAAAGTTTCTGTGCCGTAGTACGGCACAGAAACTCAGATTTTACAGGGTCGGCAACACGAATGAGACTCCCCTGGTGTTGCACACGTCCATAGGCTACGGTAACCATTTTCTATCGTGAGGACCGAGTGCTTGTCTGCTACGTAAGTGATATAAAAAAAGCGTAGCCAATTAAATATAACATTGCAAGTACACTCGCAATCGATAAAAAACTAATAATTGCACATACACATAACAAAAGACGACATTGTTAGCAGTTCAACGCACTTTGATCAAAAAAACATTAAACATTTCAAAAAGGTTACACTAACTAAAGGATTAGAAGTAAAAAACTTGGGTTTCCACTTTGTTATATGCTAATGACAATATTATTATAAGTCCGACATGTTTGCTAGCAAATAATACATTATTACCGATAACTTATTCTCGTTTTGTTGAACACGAAGCGCTGATGTCTTGGCCTAAGTAATCATTCATAGACGGTGTAGAGATAGCAGAAAAAATTGTGAGAAAGTTGATATAGAAATTAATTAATCTTGACGAAATTTACTGTAAACTATAATATGTTTTGATGGATATTTTTGTACCGGTAAGCAGACACTATCTAATTGATGGTAGATAAAATAGTATATTCAATTACGATAGTGTATTTGATAGTTTAATAAATTATTTGGTGAACTTGAGTAACTTAATAATTTGGATACAATATTATGTAAGTAAGTATAAACATCAATCACTCAGATAATATAATCAGTCAAATTAAATATGATCTTGAAATAGAATTTTTTTATAAATTAATAATTAACTTTATAAGAAACTGGTCACACATTCTTTAAATCCTTTAAAAAAGTGTTTTACTCTTATATTTTGAAATCCAAAAAGCTTATCACTATATTATAGGTTATTACAATAATTATGTATCAACCCTGATCGTGTTTTTAGGTGATTTTTTCAATGAATTGCTTCGATTACAGAAAGTTCCATAAAGACATTAAGTAGCAATATGCTACTTTTCGTACAGTATGTGACTGGAGTGTAACTGGTGCTCTAATACTTATAGTCCACTGACCGCTTACAGTCAGGTTTGATTTCTGGTTCACCTTACTAGCACTAATTACTCTCTATTTTATTTATTTTGAAATTATATTTTCAAATAATTGTGTACCTACCTAAAGCGAAAGTTATGTACCTATGTTAAAAATGTAATACATATTTAACTACCTACGCAATAATATTCCGAGTAATGCAACTCTGTACTAATAGACCTATTAGACGAATAATAACAGACCTTAAAGCATATCATTACCCTTCATTAACGACACCTACAATAACTATTCACAAAATTATAATTAGCCATAACGCTATTGTTACAACCATCATTATTTTGACCGTAGGCTATATTGCCGACAAATTAATAATATATTTCAAAATTAAAGACACATTTTTGTGCTGTCGCTACCTAAACTCACGCCGGTACATTCAACAAACCTGAATACAATCTGACAATTAGATTATCAGCTATAAATTGCCAAGTCATCACGATTCCATTGTTGTTGCACACCTTACACCAATAAAAATTCTTTTGTACCGGTAGCTTCTCTGTTTTGGTGACCATACAGTAGGCATTTGAAATATGAAAGTCATTGAAATAAAGCGTATTCGGTTTTAGTACGTTTTAAGTGTAACATAGAGGCGACCTAACGGATTCCACTGTCAAATACGGAATTGTCCTACTGGTGAAGAATGCAGTACTTATGCAGTCGGGCCATTACAATCCACCCATCTGAAAAAGAACCAGTGATATCTTTGGTTTTATAAGCGTTTATAGTTGGCAATTTCTTACCATGAAGATGGCCTTGTGATTGCATTACTATTAGAGCTATCGGGATATTTAGCTGTATTGTTTTGAGTCTTTGCAAAAACAACCAAGAGCAAGCCAAAATAAAATCAGGAGTGGATACAGTAAGCATAGGGTGTCCTGAACGTAATAAAATTGAGATCGAATTCGAGTCTGTATCTTTTCTTAAAAACAATACTATAATATAATCTACTGGCAGTTGCCCGTGCCTCCGCCCGCGTGGATGTTGTTTATCAGAACCAAATATGGCTTACTAGCTTTTGCCCGCGGCTCCGCCCGCGTGAATGTCGGTTATCGCGACCAAACATAGCCTATGTCCTTTCTCAAGGTCTAACCTACCTTGCTAGAGAGGCCACACGGCGGCCTCTCGTTCTGGCTGACGCAGATCATCACCGATCATGGATGCTTCGGACGGTATCTGCATCGGACCGCGAAGAAAGAGCCAACGTCCGAGTGCCATCACTGCGACGCGAGCGAGGACTTGGCGCTGCACACGCTCACTGAGTGTCCGGCGTGGGAGACGCCGAGACGGGAGCTGGTGGCGACCCTGGGAGTGAGAGCTCTCACGCTCGCCACCTTGCTCGCAGCGATGGTTCGTGCGTACCTTGCTCGTGAAGTGGGCGGCGGAGCGCGAGCGAAGGAGAATCGCAGCCCTTGCGGCCCGCGAGGAGCGAAGGAGAATCGCAGACCGCGCGGCCCGCGACGAGCGGCGGCAACTCGGGCGTCGGAGGTCGCAGAATGACCTCCGCCCCCCATGAGCGCGGGCCTGGGGTGACGGGTGGGGTCGCCTGTCACCCTAGCAGAAGCAGGCCACGGCGGTGGCACGCATTGCGTGCCCCCCCATACCCGGGGGCGAGTTGGGGACTCCGTGGTCCCCACACCGGAAGAGGGCCATATCGCGAGATATGGCCCTGGGTCGGCCGGGGTGCGAGGGATATGGCTATGACAATCTCACCTCCGGCAACTGACGGCCCACAGAAGGCGTGCGTTTTAGTCGGTTCGAGTCCGACATAACCTCCTCCTCCGACTCCGGCGGGGGAGGTATCCGTGGGGATTTTTCGCACGATAAAAAAAAAAAAAAAAAAAGGTCTAACCTACCTCTATACCAAATTTCATCAAAATCGGTTCAGCGGTTTAGTCGTAAAAGTGAGACAGACAGACAGACAGAGTTACTTTCGCATTTATAATATTAGTAGGGATATCCTTGCCCAAGGTCTAATCTATCTCTTCAAATAAAAAGCGAATACAGCTCAGGCGCGACTCTAACCCGCGATCTTTCCCTTCTATCTCTGTACCAAATTTCATCGAAATCAGTTCAGTGGTATACGCGTGAAAGCGTAACAGAAAGACAGAGTTACTTTCGCATTTTGTAATATTAAGTATGGACATACTATTATCTAAACTCAAAACTAAATATATATAAACATCTAAATTTATAATTCGCATCTAATCTTACACAACACTAATAGGTGTAAAAGCGCAACGGTCGGGAATCGAACCGGCGACCTCTACGGGTCACGCGGCATAATTGATTAACGCTGAGCCGGACTATGCATTAACATAAAATAATGTTTGACCTATGACCCTGGTTTTAAAACTTCTATAACATTTTATCTGCCACCTTTGTTATAGACGGGTCGAGATTAGATATTTTAATTGTTATAAGGAATGTGTGGGTGTAGTTTTTTGTTTTAAATATAAGAAAAGAAAGGTTAGTGAATGTAATAGCGTCTGTTGTTTAGTGGTTAAAGAGACAGCCTTTACGATCGTGGATCCCTGGTTCGAATACTGATTTATTACACAGATAACACTACCGTTGTGTACTGGTAGTATGTACTAGGCTTAGAGTATACATTGCTATAGAGCGCGCCTTACAAGTATGAACTGCTATCACGGGTATGAACAGTACCGAGGCTCCTGGCTCAACCTCAATCAGTATTCGATATGTTAAATCAAAATTTTATACAACATCGTAAATTTTTTTGTATTCTGGCTTTAATTTTATCCATGCATATCAAATGGAACAAAAAAACTTCATAACAACAAACTACATTAATAAGTGCATCTATTGATTTTTTCGGTAATGCATGAAACGTCACTATATGTGCGCTATACGGGTGAATTTCAACAACTGTGAATTTTTGCCTAATTTTGGTGATCTTTTTTGTTTCTAGATATTTAGGTAATTTATTACTGTGCTTATCTAGAGATGCATTTTTAGATGCATAATATGCTAGAGTAGTCTAATTAACCCTGAAAATAACTTAATCATTTTATACACCTGAATTGTCTATACACCAAAATTGATATCTTACACCAAAGTTAGTTATCAATATATTCTTACTTTTAATTTATCATTTATTGGATTAAATATGTACATAATAACTCTTAATTTTCATTCTTCTACCACCAGCCCCCATTTATAAATAGCAAAATAACGTTTTCCGGGTCAGTTAGAATCCACAATCAATGATTTAAAAAGAAGTATTAGATTTTGCCCCAATTGCGTGAATATTGCAATCGAACTTGTTCAGGATTACTGGGACAAGATTAAGGCAGTTTCCTCGAAGTGGTGAGGGGGTGCTCGGTATGTCTAAGTGTGGATACAAGTGTGGCAGGGTCACTTGGTAGTGGAACGACACAGTCCGAAGGGAACTTAGAGTGAAGAAAATCTTTTTAAAAAGGCCAGGAACGCGATGGGTACTCGTGGTGCGGGACTTCTCACGTATCTTTTTAACCTCTTACTCTTCATTGCAAAGGGTCCAAGTAAATGGAGGCGGAGTATTATCACTCCAGTCTTTAAAGAGAAAGGATGCGGGTGTGTAGCAGCTACCACGAGTATAGTAGTAGTATTTCACACCATGAAGCTCTATGAGAGCGGTTCTCGGAGTGTCAATATGAGATTCAGCTTGGTCAGGGGACCTTGGATCCGTCAATCCGTAAGGATTGTCCTGGGGCACTTTGCACATGCAAGAAGTCAGAGGTTTATTATCATCTGGGACATGTACCACGATTCCGTAGTTCGGAACGCTGTCGGCAAACGAGAGTCTTCCCTTCCTTATCACCATCGAGGAACACACAGGATCTGTCCTTAGTCCGTTCCCGTTCAGCGTGGTATTTAGAATAAATATATTTTTCTTTCTTTCTTCTTTCTTTATTTGACGTTTGTCCTATAACATCAGGAACTCACCTCATAGTTAGCCATGTATACTGTTAATATCCCTGGTGGACGCGGATGGGGGCAGGTTGGTGCAATTTGTGAGGATCTGGAAGAAGGTACTTGAGAATGGCGGTGGTCAGAAGCTTAATATGGCTTACATGATAGGAAAATGTGGTCGCTGCTGGAGCGACATAAGCAAGAGTTGTGGGTCACTGATATGAAAATGCTGCGGTGGGGTCGCGTGTAAAGATTGCATTAGGCACTCTTCCATCCACGGCAGCTTTCAGGTCTGTGACAACGCGGAGGAAGAAAAGCCGAATGATCATGAAAGTGGCGAGGAGTAGCGTGGGTGGGTTGTCCACGCATATCTGTCTGGTGGTGAAGGACGAGACGGCCTTTCATGCCAGTAGAGTTAGGTGACCAGGTGAGCAGACGATACGCCACTTTGCCGGTCAGTCTCTGCTGCGGCATTAGGTGGCTTCACTACCACCATATCTGCTGCATGCGTAGTGAATATACTAACTGTTAATCTGGGAAAAAAAGAATAAGGAAAGCTGCCGAACATCCCTCAACAGGGCAGCTTCTGCCTAGCTAGCGGCCGTAGATAGCAACCCTGTTGTCCAGGGTACACCGTGTAGAGGTGCCCGACCTAGCACCACGTCAGACTAAGTAGGTAAATAATCTTATAACTATGAAAACAAATTTTGGTGTAGCTATACAATTTTGATGCTTAGAAAAACCCCACCAAATTCACCAAAATTGCTCCACTGAAATTAGTATCACGCCCAAAAAAAAATATTTAAAAAAATACTGTTTAGAATATAGTGGTTATATTACTAAAATTAAATACACATACCGAACCTACATACTATACTTAAATATTAAAACATACAATGAGAATAAACCGTTTTAAATCATCAACACAAAAATTGCAAGATTTTTGTCAGAGGCTTATGAAACGACTTATTTTCTTGTTTGGCGGGAAAATGACACGAGACTGGGGACAACTGGCACTGGTGCCCATGAGCACCCAACTGAAGGTTCCAAATGATGGTAGTATCGTCAATATAGGTACTTTCATTACGACTGCTATGACGTTTTTATAAATCCCACCAAAAGTTTACATTTGCCGTGGACACATCTTATAATATTTTTTTAAGATAAAGTATAGCACTAAACACTACGTATTATATTATCGAGGATAGCAAAAATAATAACGAATCGAAATAAAATTAGGTATACATAGTAAACTAATGGAGTTTTGATTAAACTGTGATTATTCCCAAGAAAACAGGTTGTGGACACGCCACCAAGCTTGGAATTAGGGTGGAAATTATTTTTTTATTCACTCTCGAAAATATTTTCTAATAATATAATATACTGTTGCATATAGAGAAAAATGGCATCTTTCTTACAAAAAATAATCATTATTATATGTTGACGTTAAGGTACGATTTTCAGCCGCGCCGCTAAAATTTTGCGCTTGAGAAATTCACCCATACCTACCATCGCAAAGTATTTGCTAACACTCGGCGCCAAAGACCTGAGTGATAGGCGCGCTCTATATTTATAATGTATACTCTAAGGTACTAGTTTTACGTCTATCTATACGGTGGTATACAAAGAGAAGGTACAAAAGGAACTGGAATGGTTAGAGGAATGGTAGTCATTTTAATTACAAATTTTCTTATTCAAAGAAAATCATGCTTTTGTAATTGAATCGGATACAGGATATAAAAAAAGAAACTTATTATGGGATCATATGGTGCAGTATAAAAATGCAGCCTCTATGTAGTGGCGATAGAGAACGCGACCGAGCCCACAAGAGTCCGACCAGTCTGTCAGCAGAACTTCGATATCACCAATTGGGTGGAGGTCAGATGGCTGTGCTTCACCAAAAATATCATATTATAAGAAAAAAATGAAAATATCGTATAAGTTCAACCGCATCACAGTTAGATTGAAAAGGCTTCAAATCGTGCAGTCTTAAAATCTGTTAGTAAAGTTACTAACGGCCATCAGGTTATGGAGATGTCCTACTAATATTTTAAACGTGTAGGTTTCTTTGAATGGATAGTCGGATCCTTGTTACTCTTTCACGCAGAAAGAGTTCGGTAGTAAACGGATATGGATGTAATATACTTATATCACATTTATTTTTATATTTGGTACCTACGCAAATAAAAATTCAAAATTTTCGATGATACAATCGATACCTGTAAGTAAGCAGGAGTGGATTAGTATAAAACACAGACAGAGCCACGTACAACAGCTAATACAAAAATATTTTCACTGTGCTTACGAAATAAAATATTTTGATAACACTAAACACAAGATAAATGGACACAAAGCGAAACTCACTACGCAACGTGCCTTCCCAACGGGTCGAGTGAGCACTCCAACGTTTTTACACACAGACAATGGCTCATGACCTCAAGCTGAGTGCATGAATTATTATTATTGTTTATTTTTATGTACCATTTACAAGCGGTAGTGCTTGACCAAGCGGTTTTATCAAAATCGATGTTAGAATCGATTGAGGTTTGATTTTGGTAAACTGCTGTAAGGTGAATTTTTGAAATTGAAAAATCGATTCGAATGTGAGACGACTTTATTATAACAACGTGATACATTGTGAATTTATAATTGTGCGTGTGTGCGTATGAGTGTTTTTTTTTAATTAATTTACTCGTAGTATGTTAACTTCTCTTATAAATAATTAAATGAAAATATTAGTTACTTCTCCTAAATCTATATATATAAAGGTTGCCTGTAAGATATTGCTTTTAGCGATAAGGCCGCCATTTGTACATTACCTAATTATGTTTGCCATTTATTTTATGTATACTTTTCTTTTTGTTTGGTGTACAATAAAGTTTATTTCTATTCTATTCTAAAAATCAATGCCACTTTTCATTTTTCTTGAACCGATTTGGCTAATTTTAGTCTTGAAATATTCGTGGATGTCGAGGGAAGGTTTAAAGGACGATAAAATAGGTGCAGCGGGAACGGGAAAAATATGGCGGTACGAAGTTCGCCGGGACAGCTAGTTTTATATACTTTACTGTTCAGTTTACTCCAAGTTTTTTACTTACTCCGATTTGGATTATAATAATATTATGTGTGTGTGTGCTAAGAGAGGGTCTTAAAAACTCGAATGGTGATTGCGTAGTAATAGGAAGGAAGTAGTGAGACGTAGCCCATGGTCAATACAGCCTGTTGGAAAAGTCAGCTGGTGCAAAGATACGTCTCTAATTGACATGATCACGTTAATACTTGTAATTGTATAAATCAACGAATGTGAAAGCTTAAAAGATATAAAGCAAAGGCAAGTTGAAATATCATAAATGGCTGATATATTCGCAATAGCAGATATAGTTGACAATAGGTTATGAAGGTTTAGCATAATACGATGACAATGACGAAAGAAATCATAAATAGAAACAGATGCTTATGTCATTTTGTTGAACGCCTTCTAGATTTCTCTTTTCCAGTAACATAATCATAAAACAGTTTAAACCGATTTTCGTAACCGATAACATAATTAAAAATTAAAATATATTAAACTTTATCAATGATCGTGTCCATAATGACACAATAAATGTCCGTAGATTTTAATCTTCTAGTAGAACTGACGTCTCTGTATTTGGAAATAAAGGTAAAGATATCATTAATTTATTGAGTCGCATCTAATTTATCATCGATATGATTCAAATCGATTAATTTAACGCCGATTTTTATTACTGCTACACCTGTAACTTTAACATATGTACGTAGATGATCTCATTGGTTTTTTACGTCTCGCGAGAATCGTAAGCAACAGTAAAATGCAATCAAAGCATCACAATTAATCACTCAGTTTTTCAACGCGTTGTAAAAAGCTTGAAAGAGCTAGACAGACGTGAGATTTTGAAAAATTTTTTTCAACGGTATAAAAAATTGATGTGATAATTATGTTGATTGTACACCCATTTATTGTTAACAAAAAAAAATGAAATTTGAAATTGTTTCATTGTGTACATTGCTAAGTAATTTGGCGCTAAAAAATCTAAAGACTTATAGAGTCAGGCTTCTATAGAATATTTTCAAATATTTCTAATACACGTTATGTTGTATTGTGTACATTTCAAACGATTTCGATAATCTTTAGAGATTTGTGGTTTTAAATTACTGTGAAATGTACACAATTATACATAAATAAAAATATTACAGTAATCCGTCTTGCAACAATTGTTCGATTAGTTATACCTAGTAGAAAAAAGAGCTTTGAAATTATTGATTTTCAACTAAACACAGCATCATAATTGGAAGAAGGGATCCGCGACCCGAATGAAATTAAAAACAACCAATTATTAATAGAGAAGATAGTTAGATTCGAGTGTACCACCAGCCTGGAACCCACACATTAACTTAATTAAACCAAGAAAAAAGCGAAATGCAATTTAGTTTTATACGATACAGTGAGTTCATTCTGCGTAAGTAAATACAGTGAAACCTGGTTAAGTGAGACCTCAAGGGACCTGCAAATTTGTCTCACTTATAGAGGTATTCCACTTACCCAGTGTCTCAGATACCCAGGTATAAAAAAAATGTCTGTCTCATTTACAGAGGGTTCCATTAATAGAGGTCAGAATACAGGTTATTTTCAGTTATAGAGGTGCGATTATTTAAAATAACGTATGATGTGAACATTATACGTATGTCTGAGTATAAATCTTCATTGGGAATTATAAAAGGTAATAAATTACCAAAGGTGCATTTGATTATAAATATCTTTGTTCTGAATTATTCTACAAAGAGTAGCTATGGCATATTGAATTTGACACAGATTTCATCGCGTGTCTTCCCAATTTCATAAAAGGATATTAACTTTAAACATACTAATAGCTTTAGTTTCGGCATTTTTTAAATAAACATCTGTATTATATTATGTATATCAAGGTCATTAAGACTCAAAATTAGTTACGCACGGGATTTGCGGGTTGAATAAGAATAAGTAAAAAAAAAAAACGGTGTTATCTCAGTTATAGAGGTTAATGCATGTGAAATTCACTCGCTGTCTCAGTTATAGAGGTAACTTCGACGATAAAATCGAAAGAACAAATCCCAGATATAGAGGTTTGCTTCGTCCCACTAATAGAGGTAATTCAGTGCCAAGGTGTCGGGACCTCAGCATGAGTTCCAGTTATAGAGGTTTCTCACTTATCCAGGTCCCACTTATCCAAGTTTCACTGTAGTAACACGAACAATTCAACATAGTTCGGGTAATTTGAGATGACTTACACTTCAAACTAAGTCACTCTGCGACCTTGCTGCTAAGAAGTAGCCGAAACGTCGGGCTAAACGAAAATCATATCAAATACATTGAATCCGTTAAAAAGTAGTTTTAATTCAATTTGTCAACCGTTTGTTCTTAGAAGATTTATTTGTTCCAAGTATTTGACTATACCCTTTCACTTTATACTAGTTAATTACCAATCTCCTTGTTTTACTATTCGCATTGAATCTTCCAATCGATTTCCAATCCGCAACAACAGTTACTTAACCTCAATGACGTAACAAACACATAGGCAGTCTCCAATAAGATGTATGTTCCTTCACAATTCTATTGTTATTAAGTAATATGACCGTTTGGCCCCGTCAGTAGTGTGCTTTCTCGGTCAAAGGTTCCGGGTTCAAATTCCAGCTGAGTTTATAGATGGTTTCCGTCATTGTTTAACGTGTAGAGAAGTTTTCGATTTGATGACTAAGTAGTTGTTAAATGATTTGGTATAACTAGGGATAGAAGATAATTTTACGGGTTTAGTTATTTTATGTATTTGTCTAAAATGATTGTAGTTTTATATTTAATGAAATAAAAAGAAAAAAAAAATTGCCCAAGCGTTTTATCATTTACCACTGTGCAATAAAAAATAAAATTATCAATATTTGAAGAAAATAATATTAAATAATATTTAGATTTATCAATAAATGTTTGATTATATTAAAACAACTGCTCTTACGTCTTCTAATATTAGTTTATTTTTTTACCCTTAATGTGACAGAAAAGTATTTGTTCCATCTGATAAGTAGGAGATCGTGGAATATCATACTTAGCAATTTTATATAATTTCTACAAAAACCGGATAGATCACTAAAACAAGAACTTCATTCACTTTCACAACCTCATTCACAAAGAATTAATATTTGGAAACAAAGCATGATCATAAAAGGTTTTGCCTAATGAAGTCAAAGTCAACAACATTGTCATCTATTAATGTCGAAGTAGACCTTCGCTGCCATACCTTTCGCATGTACAGCTTAATTGTGAAAGTTGCTTAAACAAAAGACGACAAAACAAACTCTTGCACACAATACGCGACACGTCAGGTGGTCCACCATGCTTGGACCACCGTAACGATACTTCGGACACACACCAAGTTGTCTTGTTTGATTAGCGTCCGCAGTTGGTGTATTTATCCTAAGACGACGCATTCGTATTCTTTATGCGTCGTCGTGTAGTTTTAACCACGATTGGATCCAACAGTGAGACGGCGATGAAAGTAGCTAGCAGGTATCCGTCGTTTACGATAATGACGTTATTGTCATCGTATCTTAAAGAGTCATAAACTTTTCATTGTCATTTGTCACCAGTAAAATCTATGTAGCAAATTCAATTATTTTCTTAGTTAAAAGACGATGCAAAATAACTTAACAGTTATTATCCAACGGAATTTCGTCGTTAATTAGTGAGACCTATTGTCTTCAAGCCAATTTCTAATTTCATTCAAACATCTGCTCACCCAATATTTGTTTAACGGTGCTTTTTACTTCCAAACGGACCTAAACTTTGTTTGTTCGTTTCGTCTGTGCTGTTTCGTCATTTAGACCGATTGTCAAGTGTACTTATTGTCGAGTACGAACTTTGCTTAACATGTACACTATTTCTAATACCACCTACATGTACCCAAATATGTAAGTTTGTCTCTGTGGGATGTCCGTCATGATGTTTTGGTATGAAATGTTTGCTGACCATTTCTTCCATTTTACTATGATGTGTTCTAGGTTGTTGTTATGATTGAGATTTGTTCTTAAAAATCATTATAACTTTCTCTTTTAATCAAAATTGAATCAGTATGCCATTATTAGCCAATCTGGGTTTCAGACTACCCCTTTTCTTATTCTTAGTATGTCATTTTAAGATGTATGAATATGGTTAAAAATAATTGCTTAGATGGTTAAAAAAAAATCCTTGGATTCTTCAAGCGTCCTTATGTGATAGCACAAGTATATAGTCTAATCTAAGACACAACACTCATATCCATCAGAAGTTTCCGAAAAGGGATAGCTGTTTAGTTTATGATAAGATTGTTAATGATACATTTAATGTATTAGAGTATTTTCGTTTCAGATTTACAGTAAACCCTATCCTACTATATATCTATGTATTTAAAAAAACCACTCACCGATTACTCACGATATCTCAGAAACTATAACACCTACAAACTTGAAATTTGACAGAAAGGTTCCTTATAGAGTGTAGACATCCGCTAAGAACGGGTTTTACGAAACTCCACCCCTAAGGGGGTAAAACGAGCTCCACGTGCACGAAGTCGCAAGCGGCCGCTAGTTATCCATACAAAGCCATATATGGTTTTAGCGTGCTTCAATTTGCACACCTAGAAAAAGCTTGTTAATCTTATTACTTCAGAAGGAAATAAAGAATTGCCGATAGGTAAAGTGCTGCTCATTCACGAACTTTGGGGTCACACAACAATGCAATGTGTGATGAATTGATTTTGAAATGCTATTGGCAGTTGTTGAGGGTCTTGAACTGTCTGAAGTGCCTCTAGAAACAGGTGTAGAGACTACAATACTGAGAATTAGGCATAGGTCAAGTGTGAATAACTGTGACTAGAATATTTCTATTTATTCTTTATTGTACACTTACATGGAATTTATACAAATTAGTGAGATTTTATGCGCAAAGGCGAGCTTAACTCAAGGATGAGTTTTCTTTCAGCAAACCTTTCCTACAATTTTTTTACGGGATATACATATTTTGAATAGAAGTGCTGACATAGGCACGTAGTGTGGTGCTACAGCGTTTGGCTGATACGGCAGAGGTCACAGGTTCCGTTATCAATGTAAGAAATTGCCTGGTTGCCTGTAAGAGATCGCTTGTAGCAATAAGGCCGCCCATTGTACATTATTGTCATATACTGTCCGTTTTACTGTAATGTATTAAATTTGTGTACAATAAAGAATTATCTTTCTATCTATTTAAGAATTTGCATGCACGAATATTGCATTGATTTGGATTGTTTTATGTATGATATTTAAAAAAATTGTATTAAGTATTTTTTTCGGCATTCTAGATCCCTTAATACAAGATATCCTTCGTTGAAATGTATTTCAGTCAATAAACCTATTGTAGCCCACTATTGTGTGAGACATAGGCCTCTCCCATGTACACCAAAGCACACCTTTCGCGTCCAGTCTTTCCCAGCTATCGCTTTCAGGTCGTCAATCCATCGGATTGGAGGACATCCCACCTTCTTTTCACCGATTCGCGTCCTTCACTCAAGGACTTACTTGTTCCAACAGTGATAGGTCCTTTGACAGATGTCACCAGTCACCAGCCTACTTCCACTTTAGCTTGCATAAATCTGCAAGATGAAACGTCGGTAGCTTAGTGGTCAAGAAGTCGGCCTTACGATCGAGAGGTCACGGGTTCGAATCCGGGCCATTATAGGTACTAGTGACGCGAACCCACTCCTTGCACAAGCAAAAGCAATTTAGCTTAGTTGGAGGGGTTAAAAGGAATATTAGTAATTTTGGTTGTTAATATTCTTGGTAAAAAAAAACAAGCTATGTTGCAAATTTTGGTTCTTTGTCGGATGACCTCATTACGAATAACATAATCTTTCAAAAAAACTCCAAGCAAAGTTCGCTTTAAAGCCCACTGAGCGATTTTTAATCTAAATACTGGCTCCACGGTGAGTGTCCACGTCTCCTCACCGTAAGTCATAACAGGCTAGAGTCTAGCCTGTTATAACTTAGACTTCCAGACGCTATCCTATGCGTCTAGCCGCTAGACGCATAGGATAGCGTCTGGAAAGTCTGGATGGTGTTATGTAATATGTACAAATTTTTATTTATTGAAATGTATGTTGATGATATAAGGTGTAGATAAATAACTGTAACAGTTTTAAGAATATTAGTCTCACGCTTAAAATTAATTTTATTAGATAGTTATCAGCTGGCCTCAAATAACAGACAAGGTTATTGTTCCAATTTTTTTAGCATACTATGCTACCTAGAGACTATGATGATAGAACAGCAATTAGTCCACCTTATAGAGACCCTTGCTTATTGCCAAACTTAGAAACTTAAAGCCTTTAAAAACGCAATACCTGATTCACCCACTGATGTTTTATGGATGGATGTACCGACTTTATGCTAAAAAATCATGGTTCTATCATCATTGAAGCTTGTTTGCTACCTTACAGGTATAAAAACTACAATAATCATTTTTGTATAGGAATAATAAACAGGTTTACTGCACAAACTTTCTCGTTTTGAACAACTTACATAGTCATGATCTTTCAAAGAAATAACGTATCGATGAAGACATCTCAATGGCCTGTTCCTAAAAACTAAACAGTTTGACTAATTTATTAGTTATTGATGTAAATAATATTCATATACTCGATACAGATGAATCGATTAATATCGATACGTTGACGTGCGGTATAGACACATCACATGTCAATCAAGGTGAAAAATGATCGCTCGATTCGTGAGATCTCGCATGTATTTTGACTTTCATTCTATATTGTAATCGTAGCATTTACACTTTGAAAATATAATTCGTTTTAACGACTTCTTTTTTTGAATAATTACGTTATTGTAATCAGTACTTGTTATGTTTATATTTGGTTTATATAAAATAAAAAATGATTTTGACAACCTTTGCAAATTTGTATCGTTCACATTTTTTATACCTTTTAAGTGGCAGACAAGCACACGACCCACCTGATGGAAAGTTTTTACCGTGGCCTAAGGACGTATGCAACACCAGGAGTGACATACTCGCGCTCTTTATACTATTTAGGTAGCAAAAAAGCGCTGCCAACCCCGTAAGAACCTTCTAATTAACCTGGTCATTTGTCGACAGCTAACTTTCCGTGCCTCAAGGAGTACGTTAAGTCGTCGGATATGGCAATTGTTACAGGTAGTTGGAGCCATAGAAAGTCTAACAACTGATCTAACTTCAATACTTCGAAATCGCCATACGGTTGTAGAGGTCAGATGGCAGTCGCTTCTCGGAAAATATCGAAGTTCAGCCAAAGGCCGCTTTGCCAGTCTATCTGCATGATAGACTGGCAAAGCGGCCCCCGGACTCCAAGGTGAAAATTTCGGATGCGACCGAAATTAATCTAGATAACGATGATGGTGAAGATTGGTCATTCATGGAGAACTGTCCGATAGTCTGATACTATCTAAAGTTTGCGCGCATACTACTCATTGAAATAAAAAAATCAATTTGCATAAGCAGTACCTCCAACAATTCATCATAATTTGGGTGCTTTGAAATAACTTACGCTTCAAACGACGTAATGACAATCATCCTTAATCACCACACCCCTGGCTACTGAAAAGTGGTCGAAACGACGCGACGTGTCAAATGTGAATAATCCATACTAATATTATAAATGCGAAAGTAACTCTGTCTGTCTGTCTGTCTAGTACGCTTTCACGCCTAAATCACTGAACCGATTTTAATGAAATTTGGTATAGGTATAGATTAGACCTTGAGAAAGGACATAGAATATGTTTGGTCGCGATAACCGACATCCACGCGGGCGGAGCCGCGGGCAAAAGCTAGTGTGACATATGTGACCAAATAAATAGAATCCGTTAAAGGTAATTTTACTTCAACGGCTATTCTCATATACCTTATAAGTTACATAGAATAATGATTGGTTATAAACTAACCATTATTCTATGTGAAGAAGGAAATGCCAATTTATTTTTTGATACTATAATTATCTTTTAAATGCAGCATGTTTCGACAAGTATTGTTAAATCCAATGATGCTTAAAATTTGTAATTAATGGTGTGTGTCCATTAGTTTATTGTTATTCTACTGGATACTAAAATGCTGCTGATTACTTTGAGCAGCTGTTTTATTGCAAAACAAAGGCACGCAATAAAATTTTCTTATTTGACCATTTTTCAAAGGAAACACTCAGTTCTGCTATTAGTGTCAAGATAATGCTTGTAATCGATTCGAACTTAATATAATCCCACGGTGTTTCTGACATAAGACTTACTAAGAGAAGCTGTTACAGAGACAAGGTGTCGATGGTCATATAAAATTCTAGACATTATTTCCGGTAATTTCTCCTCTTTAATGGAGGCGTTTCTCTCAACCGTCTTTTCCCTTTGTCCATTCTTCTCCTTATTCCTGTTATTAGGTATATCTCCTGTACCACGTTTGAAGAACTCCTTTTATACGATATGGATACGACATATGTGCAAATACTGAAACCGCGAAGCATCCTGGTCCGTAGGAATAGAACCAAATTAAATTTAAACTTAAATTCCCTGATTTTTAAAATCCGAAATTTTCTAACAAAATAATTATTAAAATAAATGTAGAAAATGCAACCACTTGTATAAGTCATTAAATAGTTTCATCCATTGCTTTAAAGTCATTGACTGTGTCATAAGTCATTAATAAATACGCACACACCTTCACACACACACACAACAACTTCACACACACACACAACAATAGGCATAGTAGGTAACTTACTTGAACAGCTAAGCGGCAACATGCGATTCTACAGAGTGCTCAAAGTTGTTCAAATTCTATAAAATTAAAACTCTAGTTTCTGCCCTTAATACTGGACCAATTATGTTCAAACTTTTCCTGCTTGAAGCTTAGGGGGTACCAAGTATATGGTTTCAATTATTGCCTATATGTCGTATCCATATTGTACTATAGAAGTTTTCATAGACCAGACCGATAGCAATACCTACCAATAAATGTACGGTACGAAAGGACCTTCATCGCACGAACGCTCAAGAATGACCTCCCTGCTGTGGTTTTTCCAAGCGATTACAATATGGGGTTTTCCAAGAAGGGCATAAGGTTGCTTCAGGGTTAGCAGCACGAGTGTAACGCCCCTGGTGTTGCATACGTCCATAGGCCAAGGTAACCACTTTCCATCAAAATCCAAAACGCCTGATAACGTACCTTAATATATATTATAGTGGGTTGTTATGGTAATTAAATAATTAATTCAAGTGCAACCATGTGGACGAAAGCAGTCTTTGTCGTTTGTATTCAAGCTGTGCTTCTGGAGGTAGGTTGTTTATCTTTTTACCTTGTTATAGTGATTATTTAATTCATAATCTTATTGACATTTTTAAACAATTAGCTATTAATTTGGGGCTATTAATTTTTAAAAAAATATAAATTGGGCCGTGTCTGCCAACGGTGGTATGAAAAATGTTTCTAGACATCATCACCTATTGTATTCCCAATGAAGCGGTGAAATCAAAACCATCTTTATTCGTTCAAAAGCAGCATTTTAAGCGAACCATCGCTTTTTATCATCAATAAATGATGGAAAACTCAGCATCCCGGATCATAGGTTGTTCATTGTTCATTTGACATTGGCAATCACGAATTTATTTATTGTATAAGTGTTGTAAACGGGTAAATATTAGGTGCTTATTATTGTTGATGATTTTGTACAGTCATGATGGTTATTCACGAGGTATTCAATAATAGCTAAGTGTTCGTTCTGACGGGTTTAATTAGTATGCCTGCATTTACAGAAGGCATAATTTTAGATGCGTCAGTCAGCCCATTATTGTATTGAATGACCTTGTTTATGCGTTTTACTTGTTTTGTTAGCAGAAAATATAAAATGTATATAATTTATAAGGCAATTATGTTGCGTTTTTATATTTGTACTTAAGAATACCTATAGTTTGTTAACGTGTATGGTATTGTTATTATAAAAGTTATGCTTAGGTATGTAATTTTTATACTATTTTTATTACGTTCATAGATTTTATGAAATTTTATATAGTATCCAATGCTATAGGCCTCTGGCTATATAATCGGATATAATAACAAGCTTAAATCATTGCGTTGATTCGGGGGTCAGACAGCAGTCAATCACATGAAAGTCAAGATAAAGCAAATGGTAACGAAAATGGAAGGAGCAGTAGGAGAGCCTACCCTGGACTCGAAAGTCGAAGATGAAGAAAATATAAAATGGATAAATATAGTTCATATATTATGTGACAGTAAAATGTGTCGTAGCTTATCCCTTCAGGAACATAGTGTATATTATGTAGATCAAAGTGAACCTACTAAGGACCTTACTCTTATGGACCTACCATAAGAGTACAAAAAAAGGTGTAATAAAAATCGACCTATCGTGATGTTGCGATACCCCTGCTAAAGATCAAATGCTGTGTAATTTTAGGTTACAACTAAAGCGGTGTTTAAAGTAACACATTACATACCTACAGATCTAATGCTAGACCAATAAATATAAGTAATCACAACAATCAATTAGGAAGATTACGATAGATTGGAACACTTTCTGTTTGTGCACAGAGTTTGGAATCTACTACACATGTTCTTAGATCAAATGATTAATATCTCATCTCATAAAATCATTAGGTTCAATTCTGCAATCTTTTTGGTAGATTTTTTTTATATTTAGTCCGTCAATTGACTGCACCCAGGTAGATGGTAAAAAGCTAAGGTGCAATTGAGAAGATACGGATCCTTATTTCTGATGCTATTGGCCTTAAAATAGTGGTCCCAAACTTGACGGCCTTCATAGATTTCTTCTATTTTCCCTATTACGGCAGTACCACAGTCTTTGATTGGTATGTCAGCTTTTTCAGAAGTGACTGCCGTCTGACCGCCCAACTACAAGAGAAAAGCTTACGTCATAGCTTCGTTCGTTATTTGGTATGTGCACCAACTAGCAAGTAAGGTGGCCTTGGAACCAAAAGGTATCGGTAGGACCCTGTAAATCTAATGCCTGCAGCGCTTGCATGGCTATATAATATAGTTCAATAAGTCAGCCACTGCAAACTTGCTAAAATTATAAAAATTTATAACTCAGCGGCGGCGTCTAATCTTCGTTATCCTATAATCTTAACAAAAAACCAGTTATCTAATATGTTCGCAACTCTCGATTGTCTTGCGCTTGCGCAAGCGGGAGCGTCTACTTTCATGATCGAGATGTGGGCGACCGTGTACAGAATGTGCGAGTATGTGGTCACCGGTGGCCACTGGCCGGCGTGAGAAACTATTGGTCTTTGATAGCATAATAGGTTTATTGTTTTAAAACTTAATTGACGAACTGACGAAGTATATGACTGGTACTTCAATATCCACCATAGAAGGTTAATCCTACTAATATCACAGCTAATATTGTGAACGTGAAAGTTTGTGAACATGTTTGTTACTCAATTACAATTAAACATGGGGAATAGATCTAGCTACGGGCTTGGTACAGCGATAGGATCTTACCTTTGGATAAGTAGGAGGGGGAACACTACTGACGGTGGAGGTGAGCGCTGATGCATCACAAGGTGGCCACCCTAAACCTACATCTGGGTCGCAAGTCCCAGTCGCCGTCACGGTGTTCCTCTCTGTATCACGCTATGGACCCGGCGACCGCACGGTGAATCCATGGAGTGCTGAGAATCGGATCTCTATGGAATGATTCCTGATCAATTCCTGGAATAGATTCCCATGGATTGTGGCTTCTTTACTCGTTACATCTGTTGCATAAAGACCGAATCTTTGGAGCAGGTTTTCCTCTCACGGTTGAGGGATGAGATGGCAATCGCTGCCATACAGTTCAAAATAAACCAAATAATGAAAAAAAGTATTTCCGTTCATCACTACGACAATGACCTTCAGCTGAACATAAGGATCTTCCAAATGCTATAACTGTCTAGTATTTAGTGCTCTCGTTAAACGTATAAAAATCTATTTAATACTCTAATCAAACTTTTAAAATAAGTTTAATTATTGTCTAAGCGAGTGTCGTGGCGAGGTCAATTAACGCCTAATTCATTAGGCAATATCCGTTCCAGTCAAAACTGTTTACCATTTTGAACTTGAGATAAAATAAATGAACCAGCTGAATTGTAACACTTATTTTTATTATTAAAGTTTCCTCTTTCATCACACAAAGGTGCAGAGTATCAGATAACGCTAATTTTATTAGGACCGGCTTCTATAACCACAGGTCTGAGAATGATTGGAAGGGCTTCTATTTTAGCAGCAGGTTCGAGTCTCAAAGTCTCGAGAAGGTGACGTAATGGGTTCTGTATTCTACTCTTTAAGCAAGCGGTCTTCTCGGTTACCGGTTGCTAGTAAACCCCGCTGGATGACTGGCAACCACGATATGCTGGTGTACCTAGAGATTTGCTGCTTTGATCTAAAACTTAGGAAGCAAATCTCCAAAGGCAACTAGGTTCCCTAGCCATAGGCTCCCGTAATGATAAATTTTTCGATCTATTAGCCTATGAATAATAACACATGGCAACGCATGGCATAGCAAATACTTATTTGTAAGACTCATGCTGACAGTAGGTATGCATGAATCTTAGAAATAATCGAGCAAAAAAATATTTGAGTGTTGTTCGATTCCGTGATCAACGAGAGAATTTGGCGCATCATATTCGAAACATGCTGTAGATACAAAATTTAGTGTTAACGCAAGACAAGTTGCTCTACTTTACAACAAACATAATTTATTGTGAGAAATCAATAGAAGTAGCCCGACCATTGGGTAACACAATTATAATATAAATATTAGCTGTGCCCCGCGGCATTGACCGAATTTCGTCGCTACAACTTCACTTAACAGGTACTTACTAAATCAAAGCTGTGATAATAAAAACATACTTCTACATATTAGGTAACAGACTAGTATTTATAGTAACAAGTTTTTTAGTAATCAAAGTACTCTCATAATGACTTATATTTGCAAGTCATTGTATTTTTCTAGGTAGTACAACCATGTTGTTTTTAGTACAAATGGGTCAACTCAATCGAGGGGATACCGCCTTATCACGTAACCTTGACGTTAAGTCACCACCATGGACGTCCAATAACGTGCGAAGTAAAGGAGGAAAAGCTGGAATGTGGACCCCGAGCTTCGAGTTCCTCCGTTAATACGTTTCCTTATTGACTATGATTATTGATGTTAACTAGAAGGTTGAAGCCTTTTGTAGGGCTTGTTAAGTGCCAAAACCCTTCAGCATATTTCTTTTTTTCCTCATTCTCCTCTTATGCCTTCCTTTCGACCTAAACGATAACGCGAAAGTGACCTCAGCGCTTATTGACCTCTTTAGTGTTCCGCCAGGTGGATTTTGTCTAATATGACTGACGGTCCCACTTCGTTATGTGGTCATTCAATAAAGAAGTAAAATTACTGTGTAGTACGTAGCAAAGCAAGCTTAAATGGCAATGGGGTGGAATTATTGCTGGCCTTCTCAAGAATGGTGACTTGGCAAACGGAAGGTGGGCTACCTTCCAGGCAGACGGACTGATTATCTAAAAAAATCTCTGATATAAACAAAGCTGATAGCGCACAGTTAAGTATATCCAGAAGTAAACTGCAATAGGCTAATTAAAAATTTTAATTACACCAAATAATCACGATATTTCTCAGTGGGGTAGACAGACACCACAGTTTTCCACTTGTTACGATCCTGTCATGTAACTTTCCTCTCTTCTACTTTCATAATTGTTTTCATACATGCTCACCTATTTCGGGTAATTTTGACATGTCCTTTCTTTAAAATGCCTTCTAACTGATTAACATACGTATGTCTAGGTCGACCCCTACCAGGTTGCCTATTCACCGCTGCTTCATCTTCATAAACAGATAGTTAGTATGAATGAATTGATGTATTACGATATTTACCTCTGCCTAATCCTCCGGGAATAAAGGCGTGATTGTATGTATGTATCAACATGTACAAATCCAAAAGCAAAATCTTCCAACGGTAGTTCGAGAGTCTAATGACGGCAATTTCCCATATTAAAATATGTTCATAATTATTATTAACTGGAATCTTTTCTCACGTTTAGTTAGTTGTAAAATTATAGATGTATCAAAATACATTATAATATATACCTAAGCTAAACATAACATAACGGTGTGTCCGAATTAAAAATAACGACCTTGAAGTTATGTTTTGTTCGGTTATAAATATCTATATAATTTATACTAATGGGTTTGCCAAAAACGTAGTACGGTTTTTGCAAGTTGTAACTTTAAGTATAAAAATTACTTTTTTTCTTTCTAAATGTAGGTGTTATTGTTTTAGCTAAAATCTTTTTTATACTTCATAAAATTTAGCCATATCTTTTAAAACTAAGCGGGTATGTCTTAGTTTCTACTTATTTTTTTTTTTACCCTTATTTTAGAATGGCACTTAATTCTGAATCTCAATTTATCTGAGGACAGATTGTAAAGACAATCAGCCAAATCCGTCAATCTGTCTGTACAATCTGTCCTCAGATAAATCGATATTCAGGACTGAGTGTCATTCTAAAATACGAGCCTAAGATTTAAAAGGTTATCAAGTTGATATGGAGGAGAATGAAATGTTGATAATATCAACATTTCATTCTCCTCCATACATTTCTGTCAGATGTCATCTCGGTCACTTCCTTCCCAGTCATATCCTCTGTCACTTTTCTTCTCTTGGGCCTACCTTTGCTCCTACAGTCAACATTCATTTTTGTGCTACATTTCTCCTCAAGATGTATCAAAAATATATCGTACAAATTACACATCTCATCTCCGCTTTAGTGTAAACTGGCCTTTACAGCTAACAGTACAGAAAGATCCACCTGGTGTCAAAAGCAAAAGTATTATAATGATGTAATACTGTTTACATTTTTATTGACACAATAAAGAATTGATAATAAAACGTATTGCTTTTAAAATATAAAATATACAAATGTTTTACGATACACTTGATTTACTAACGCCGATAGTCTAATTAAAAATTATATTGAAATATGTTGAGAAACCTTGTGAGAATTAATTTTGTGTCATAATGAAGACATAATATTGTATTTAGATAAGTTTACTAGTCAATTTTACCAAAAATATAATTATGTAATTAATATTTTTTTAATTTACAAAACACTAAAATCTTGATAATAATTATTATGTATTACGTCTACCTACGTCGTCGCCGTCAGTAAAATACACCACTTCGTATTTCACCGCAGTGAATGGTTGTAGAAAATGACTACACATTTTACGCCCATGCACGTCTTAAATGCAATGCAAAGTGTATGAGGATGTTCAACAAGATTACACTGAAATAATTAACTTTATTTAAATGTACACTTAAATGATCATTACTGTTATATAAATAAGTGTTGTAATATGGAGATTAATAGTGTTATTAAAATGTTATATACTTACTAATGGCATGTCAAGAAAAGTATGCACTGCATAGGTATGAAAAAAACACGACCTAATAATTGCAATCAAAGAACAAGGATGTATGTTGTAAATCATTTTTTTATAGTCTTTGGTAATCAAAATTGTAGTAAATAGCCTTGGTTGTTTTTATTAATTAGTACGATTTAATGTCTGCTTATTAATTTCAAATAAACTAAATGTTAAGAAGCAATTATCTTCTGTATTATTATGAAATACTAAACGTCTGTTTGTGTTTAAAAATATTATAATTATGATTAGGCTAGACTCAGTAGCTAGAATAATTATTATGACTGCCTTATTCACCTCCAGTATAAGTTTGACTTGAATTTGATTTCCAGCTTCGAAAAAAAATTACACATGAGACCAAATACAAATTATAAAATTGCACTTTATTTTGTGGTTTTTAAAGTCACTATTTGCTTGAAAACAGGATAATGTTATGTAGGTACTTGTAATTATTGTCCGTGACCTGCGTCCGTCATTCTTCGATATTCAAATAACCCCTCATCTACCTGATACATCATTATTCGAGATAACAATCCGATTTTTAATTTATTCACAGCTTATAAAACAACAATCGGCCAGCGCGGCGCGGCGCCTCACTGGGATCATGATCGATTACTTGTCACCTCTTACTACGAGTATCGATAAATTAATCGAGTCGACTCGAGTAACAATCGCTCGTTGTGTTGTAATTATTGTTTGTTCTCTTGCGTGTTAGATGCGTATATTGTTGGCCAATACTGCGGTATTTGAAGATGTATTGCTGATGACATGATGTAGGTAAATAAATGATTTTTTTCTTTCATTAATCAAACTGACTTTACCTTTGTATGAAGGTTAAAGTGATGTGGTTGTGTCGTAGCATATTCATGGGTTTGATATCTATTTCATGCTAAGTTTCTATGTATAATATGTATTTACAAAAAAAAAAGTATCTAAGTATGTATATCCGCATTCTAGATTCCATAGCACAAGCTAATTAAGCTTACCATGGGTCTAGATAGCGTTGTGTGGAATGTTGTAGAATATTTATATTATTTAAGTGTTAGATATAACATAATTTCAATTTTTCTGGAAGAAAAATCTACACGACATGTAGGTAGGTACCTACGGTTGACCAAGAATTATGAAGTACGTAAAATAATAGTTTTTTTTATATATAGGACACGACCATTTGACTTCACCTCGCCTAATGGTAAGCTGAAGGCAAAGTCTCAGAAAAAAGGGTCACCATTCTATAATGGTGTTGCGTGTCAATGGTGGTGATGGTACGTGTCTATACGTACCATGTTACAGTGGTGGCACTCAACTTGTGATGCATACTCGGTAATTTATTGATTATTCGACGTATTAAAAACACAATTGGTGCTCGACGAAAATGAAATAACAAGAATACGTTTTTCAGCATTCGAGGCAATCGGACCAGATGTCTAAGGAATTTCCTTAAGGTAGATTTAGATCAAACGAACATAGAACTAGAACAAGAGCTTTTAGTGTAAAGATATGATTCCGTAGCCGACCGCATACGATAACTGCCGACGCACGCAACACATGCGCCTAATTCATTGCGGCTTCTCAATGGTCTCCTTTATCCGTATCGGAGTTTGACAAGTAATGGGTACGCTGTATGTGCTGCATGCGTCGGCAGTGTTGTCGTATGCGGTCGTCTACGGAATCATACCTTAACGAAACATTGTTTTCAGCGTTTCAATAAGAAAGAATAACGAACGAATGTTAAATTGTTGATTCCGTAGGACGTTGTTTGGAATGTTAAACGATAAAGGCTACTATACAGTGGCAGAGTACTTGAACGATAAGATGATAATTTGTGAAACAGACTAATGCCTACCTACCTAGTTCAAACTGATGTTGTTGTTTGATTTATTTCATGTATTCCATTCTAATTTATCTCATTACACACGGACATTTATTTGTAATATTTATTTTGTTCATAATGCCTATCCAATTTATTAATTTTGTGACACGTCAATATTTTTGTTTGATAAGGACTGGACAAAGTCCGAATGCATAATCCTATTTTTTCTTTTTGTTTTTCCATGTATAAATATTTCCGCGCCTCACGGCAGAATGTGCTGCTCCAATACAATATTACAACACCTTTAATGTAACCATGTTCTATGGAAATAAAGTTTGAGTTTGAGTTTGCAAACGCACTAATACAATTAACGTAGAGGGGATAGCTTCAGCTTTCGCTCTTCTGATGTAAATCAGCATGTACGCTAAAGGTAGCCAAAGGTGTTCTTAGAATAACACTAAGTGATTCCAACAAAAAAAAAATAACAGGTTACTTTACCGTAGTGATGTGACACTTAAAAATCTGGGACCAGACATAAAAGTAATACACATAAAGAATTAAAATGAGCGCTTTGTATTGTTTAAAAGTGAAAACTTGCTATCCGATTATTAACTTTCAACGGAAAGATAGTCAAGGAATGTAGTGAACAGCTGATTGATTTAAAATGCAGAGTGGCTTTAGTAGTAAAGTATGTTAAGTACATACTTTGGACATAGTCCCGTTTGGTCGATCTCGGACACACAGTTCGCCGACAAAGATGTATTAAATAAAAACTGGTCAAGTGCGAGTCTGAATCACGCACTGAGCGTTCCGTACAAAACTGCAATGAGGGACGAACTTATGTGACAAAACGGCAGTATCTTTTTATTGCGTTCACCTAGAAGTTTGAATTTTTCACAGCTGTAAAAGGTTGCAGACTTAAGTACATATTTGGTATCTATAATTTTAAATCTGTCCACACATTCCTGACAAAAAGGTCTTGACTTGGTTACGTTTTTTTCCTTTTAAGGTACGGAACCCTAAAAATCAAATTATTTTCTAACATTATGTTCGGCATGCCATTTAGCTGGCAGACAAGCACGGCCCACCTGATGGAAAGTGGTTACCGTGGCCTATGCACATGTGTAATACCTGTGTTGCATCTGAAGCTTTCAATTCGCCCAGGGTCTGCTTACTCCTTCTCCTACATTTTGTTTGGTTTATGCCATTTTTATGGGAACGACTGAAGAACAAAACGCATCTGATTAGCCTCAAGTTAACAGCCACCATTGTAGCTTTATTTGTATCAGGGATTTATGGCCGCGTAAGGAGCTACATGGCAGGTTCTATCGAACCCTCCATAGGTCCAAAGTAGACCTACTAGCATCTGTGTCCTGGCTACGTTTATAGTGAAGACGTCCCTTACATAAAAAACGAAATTGAGTTTTGCCCTATTTTTTTTACTTTTACTTAGGTCGCAAACAAGCACACGGCCCTCCTGATGGTAACCGTGATGGTAACCGTAGCATATAGGCGAGTGCAAGGGCAGTCATACTCGTGCGTCGTTGACCCTGTAAGAACAGAGATTCTGTGCCGTCAGCACAAAAGGTAAGTAGGTATATCACCTGTATAGTAAAATAGTAAAAGGTAGAATCTTCTAGAACTGCTCTAGGATCATCACTCACAAATCACAATAATCCAATAGTTAAATAAGTTAAATTTAATGTATATGCTCCAACATTACGGAGGTTGTATCTAATGTAGGTGCTTATTCGAATTATGCTTCGAACAACGCACTTTCAATTCACAATTCAGTCCAACACCTGTGTACGACCTACATAGCATAACTAAAAGCTATGTAATATTACCGCTACAGCCTAACAGATGTTATACGTAAATCAATTTTTCGCAACAATAGCCAACAGTTCCTGACTAAAAAGACCCAACAACCACCCCAGTAATACTAAAAACAGTACTTTAACCCACAGAGATAGGGTAGAAAATGCAATGTGCAGAAAATTGCTAATACATTTTGCTGGCTCCTGCTAAAGGTGACAAGTAACATGTTTAAGTCGTTTGAAAAGTAACTTTGTTGTTGTAGTGAAAATGTTGATATTTGAACGTAGTGGATATGGATATAAGTAGCTATATTTGATTGATAAGGTAACAATGTACACTTGCGTCCACTCTTAAAGCTAGAATGCTTGCGCCAGATCCGAAGTGAAGTGCTTGGGCGAAAACCGTTGACATGCCTTTATTCATACAATTTTTGGAATTAATTATTTTCAAAAAATATGGTGACAGAAAAATTCGAACTAAGATGGTGGCACTCAGCTTGACGGTCTCATCAGATGCTTTTTCACGCCGCACTTAAAGGACCCAGAATTGTAGGAAGGAGTCATTTCTTAAGTAATACGTTTATAGTTCACTGGATCATTTTCATTAGTATCTAGCTTTGTCAGATGTCCAAGAAAGGAAATGTTAGCTCTTATTTTCTACTTGAAATTCAAATTTAAATTAATTATGACAAAATGTAATTTTATCATAATTAATTGGTTTTCCCAAGCGACTACAATATGGGGTTTTAGAAAGGCATTAGAAGGTTTCTTTAGGGTCGGCACCAGGGTCGGCAGCGCGAGTGTGACGCCCCTGGTGTTGCATACGTCCATAGGCCACGGTGACCGCTTCCCATCAGGTGGGCCGTGTGCTTGTCTGCCAAATAAGTGGTATAAAAAAAAGCCTTGTTGGTCCTCGGTGAAGTAGAATAGGGCCACCCCATCTCTTCTTGTGGGTGTCGTAGAAGATGACTAAAGGATAGGGCTGTTCTCCATCCGACAGTAAGCATACAGCCCATGACTAAGTGCCCGCTTGACGGCTATAGGCTCGCCCCCTATTATGCGGGACCTAAAATCATCGTTGGCGAAATGTGGGTGTTAATACACCTCTGCCTACCCCTTCGGGGATTTACAGGCGTGAGTATATGTATGTATGTAATTTAACAGCTATGGAACTAATTAACGATTTGCCAAGACAAATAGCCACTTAAACTTAACAGCGACTCCATCAACGATACCATATGTGTATGAGACAATTAAAAAAGGATTATGTAAATCATAGCATGCTGTTCTATTAGCGTGTCTGTTGAAAAGCCTTGACATGAAATAATGTTATCTTTGTCCTTATATAGCTCTAGTTTAGGCCGTTTACTTATCATTGTTTGATTGTAGTAATACTTGTATTTATAATAAAGCTACTAACTGAATTTCGAGGAGTACATGTCTCTTCTAACATCATTGGAGTCCCAGGTAACGTCGCCTGCTAATCGATGCACAATCAAAAGACGAGGCTATTGTTGCAGGCTTTCGTCTCGGAGTTGGGAGGTCAAATGGCAGTCACTCCGAGAAAAGCCGACGTAGGTACTCGTACCATAATCAAAATAAATAAGCAGACCTCAGACTCCAAAGTAAAAACTATAGACACTGGGAAATTCCTATGAGGATGACGATGATGACCATCGTCTTATTAAAGTACCAAGTAATCACGAGAACGTACTACCTTCAGCATATATCAGCATAGATTTTAAAATTAATAAAAAATTAGCACCACAGTAACCTCTCCACCCTTGTCATTGTTCCGTCGGCCTGATAAAAAGGTTGACAAAGGATATTGTATGGAGAGAGCCTCTCTATTGTTGTTTGTTTTTAGCAAACCACAAAGCAGGCCCGGTGACAAGTTGTTGACTTGGGAGGTTGTTGTGCTGTAAAGGTTGCTCCACTTACATTTTCGTGTTGACCAAATTTATTTTTCATATTTTTTCAATTTTCATATTTGAAATTCGTCTTTTTATGGAAAATATATTTTTATACATAATATCTATTCTATGCTGCATAGTATTAACTATGTTCGAATATGAGTTAGTCCACCAGCATTATTAGTCAAATTGACCGGAAAAGAAATCGATTTATCAAATTAAAATCTTGATCTTGATATACACTTGATAAATACACTCAATCTTAATTATAAAATATGAAATAAATTATTACAGATTATTGCAAAGTGTAAATAAATTAAATAATAGAAATTGTTACAAATAACAGCTTTAACTGCTATACGGATAGATATTATTATTATCTAACCTACATAAATCCAGTCTTTTATCTACTTACAAAGAACTTTTGTAACTGCGATATACAGCCTCATTTATATCGAGCAGCAATGAAGGGAAATAAAATACATCAACACTACAATACAAACCAGAGATTTACAAACATAGGCCTGAAAATATGCGCAAGCGCACTATTATCTACAACTGGTTGCTATCATAGAGTCTGCACCACAGTATGTATAACTTGCAGTAGGTTTTTTATTTAGGCATGAAATTTAGTCTAGCTGTATTGTTACTTCTAGAAAACTGTCTGTGCCTGCTTGTATGTAACATTATACACACACACACACACAAAACCATAAAAATACATCTGATACACATTGTAATATCATATTGGTGCCAACAATATTTTATCTATTCCAAAAACGAATTGTTATTTATTTCATGGCAAAAATATCTCATGTTTGATAGACAGGATTAATAACTACTACTAATAGTAGTCAGGATCCTTATTACTGTGTTGCTATTAATAGTGCTGAATTATTTTTATTTCTTTTTCAATAGTCTTTTTCTTCTAGTCGTCTTAGTCTTTTCGTCTTCTTATTTGATATTGATTTAATTAAAACTGATCAAATTTTTTGTTTATTCCTTTCATAACCTAACTGCATTTAATTTAGTCTGTGGCTTGTACAATACATACAAGCTTGTCGTACGCTATCAATGTTTATTTAAACATGATTTGCCTGAACTGGAAGTCGATCTGCATCTAATCTGGCGTTTAACTTGAATTGAATTTATATCGGACTTAACATGTACTGGTTAATAGTTCTTAGTACAAAGGAATAAGACTCGAAATTAATTGGCAAACGTAAATTGTACTGTCGTAGAAAATTTGCGACCGTGGTGATGCTAATTTTATGTAAGTAAAAGTGAAATAAATTATGATATTGATTTAGAACATAAAAATAATTATGCAACTATAATAGCTATTGTGAAATATTTTCTTCTAAGATGTAATAAGGAATCCGGTATAGGATATTGAGAAATGGAGAATCATCGTGATCTAATTTGTACATTAGTAATGTTTATTAGCGATGGACACAAAAACTGCTGAACGGATTTTGATGCAGTTTTGTTGTTAGAAAGGTCTTGGTCAGATTTAATATCTTACGATTGTTTTATTGCAATTGGTTAAATAAAACCGGAATTAAGAAATATACGCAGGCAAAGCCACGGGCGGAATGCTAGTAGCAAATGACATGAATAATAGTTTATCTCAACACTCGATAACTTAATCCAATACACGCAGATTTTGAACCATATTTGTTTATCTTTTAGACAAATACGATTAATACATTCCGATTATCTGATACAGCTTTTTCTAAAAATTATCAATAACGTGAATCTCCTACTATTAAAAGTATAATATATATTGTCTGTTGATAAACTAATGCCTCTCATATTAGACATCTGTGTAAATTGATTATTAGAAAAAAAAAGAAAGTGATATTTTAACAGTTTTAATTTTTATTTAAGCAATTCCGATTGTCTTGATCTACATAACACATTAAACTATCATATATGAAAGTAGTTTAGTAACTTTCTATTGTGTTAAGACATATGTTGTTCATTAGCATTATTATACAACATGCCAGCATAAATATAATCAGGTAGCGGTTTAGGTCGGTGCTTTTGCCACTTGCCAGCATTAAAAATTATACTAAATGCTATAAAATAATATTTATCTTTGGAAGTGTAATTATAGTAAATGGGTTTTTGAATTTATTTTACAACACGTTTTTGCTTTTACTTCTTATGCCAAATGATGCATTTGTAGAAAAAAAATATGTTATATTTCTGTTTTATTTATTACTAGCTTTTACCCGCGGCTCCGCCCACGTGGATGTCGGTTATCGCGACCAAACATAGCCTATGTCCGTTCTCAAGGTCTAATCTACCCCTATACCAAATTTCATCAAAATCGGTTCAGTGGTTTAGGCGTGAGAGCATGACAGACAGACAGACAGACAGACAGACAGACAGACAGAGTTACTTTCGCATTTATAATATTAGTAGGGATTTCTCTTTGTATCTATTAAATAGCTTTCCTTAACAGAATGAGATCAGCTTACCAATAACAAAAGAAAAAAGTATCACATTTACAAAACTGCATTCTAATTGAGTATCAGAGTACAAAAATTATAATACAGATATTCAATATTATCTAAATGTCAACACATTGATAAACTAGTGAGTTTTCAATAAACATGCAGTTTTTAACAGAAATTGTTTTTATTAGGAAAGAATATTCATAAATATTATTCTTATAAAGACACAAATTCTATGTAATAAGACTAAAACTTTAACCTAATAATATCTGCAGATAAATAGATCAAAAATAGTTAACAACATTTAAGTAGAGCAACTTCCGTTAGTAGCATCACTGAGAACAATAGCAGCTGTAGTGGGCAACGACTTGAGATTGCATTTAAAATATTCACAAACTCATTCCGCGCCCGGCTGTCTGCCTTTAACCACGTTACCACCACCGTAACCTGTCACCAGTCAATTGAAAATGTCTCTTATTTGTATTTAAATTAAGGTTCATGCACACTGCATGTCTAATATTGTCGATTGCCGGGTAAACTTTTTGGATGTTTACTATTTTAAAATGTATTTATGCATAGTTTATTATGACCTTCGATGGGTTGAGGCTCCGATCGCTGACCCGTGAGAAATTGATTTTGTCCGTACTATAGTTAAGTAATAATGTGTCGTAAATTAAAAAAAAGCATTGTAGCTATAAATAGCTAAAGTGTTGTAAGTTTTGTCTTCTGACAATTTTATTACATGTAAAATTATCTAGAAATCCAGGAAGGTCTACACAATGCTTATCACATTCATGGAGACGTATTTTCCTGACTACATCTGTGGTCAAGATGACCTTGGAGCTCAGAGTCCGCCTTCCGGCTCTTCCTCCTCCATTTCTACTCAGCGCTATAAGACTCAAAATACGGTAATGTTTGACTAGCCTGTATATCCTGGATATTATACATAACAGTTCGCGTGCGAGCTCCAAGAGATCTGGGACTAAGAAAACACAACGGGAACCCCAGGCTCCGAAGATAACTGGGTTTCGGGTGCAACCACAGATATCCGAGGTGCAACCTATGACCTACCGGGTGATGATGGAGCATCGATGGAGCTCCGAGGAATCCTAGGCTGTCGAGTTTGCGTGCGGATGTTAAATACTTTTTATAACCACAATTGCAAGTATAGATACATTATATATATTATTGTATTTACACTGAACATATATCAAATCACATTTTTGTGATAATACTAAATTATGATACCGTCGAGTAAAAGCATACAATAGATATAAAAGAGCTGGTAAAAGGCACAGCATGCAGAACGGAAACAGAACAAATCAATCGTTCATTTAGATAAATAATTTATTATACGCCATATAAGGATATTGTATAATTTTAATTACCAATGAAAGTAATACGATGATATAAAACCATAATATGGTTTTATATATGCTTCATATAAATGCTTTACCTATATATTTTATAAATCTTAATATTGTACAAAATATATTTTTGAAATTAATTTAGATGACGATATTCTAGCTAATATAATTTTCTTTTAGTTTAAACATCTAATTATGTATATTGATTGATAAATAAATATTCAAAAATAATAAACGTAGGTACCTAACCTACCTACAACAGTTTTCGGATACGGACGTAATTTCTTTTTCCTTTTGACTTCTTTTTTAACTCTTGTTGTTCTTAATGTGCAATAAAGATAATAAAGATAATATTATAAAGAGGAAAGATTTGTACCTATTTTTGTATGTTTGTATGTTTGTAATGAATAGGCTCCGGACTGTACCGATTTCAATAATTCTTTCACCTATAGAAAGCTACACTATCTAGGAGTAACATAGGCTATATAACATCACGCTACTACTAAAGGGAGCGGAGCAGTGAGCATAAATGTCAATAAATCGGGCAGATTTCCATACATTAAAGTTGGACCGGAATCCGAATTCCACGCGGGCGGAGCCGCGTGCAAAAGCTAGTGTGCAATAAAGATAATATATCTATTTATCTATCTATTTTCTACCTACACTGATTACTTTATTCTATTCTATTCTACAAATGACTGTGTCACAGGCCATTTGTGTCAACACTTGCACCACCGATTGAACCTCACCCTATCCAATAAAAAATAATAATTTATTGTAATTCTTCTATCATTACCCGATTTGTAAGTATAATTTCAACAAGGTCCTAGAGTCCCAATGTTCCCATTCCCAAGTGCCGTGCAGACTCATAAAACAGTAGGTGTTTACTATTAATATATGCCATCATTTAGCAATACATTAGGCATATCCCCACTGACATTTTAGTGCGTAAGCGCATTTTTATGAGAACCATTTAATTATTTCACGCGTTTATTATATTAATAAATTAATTTATATTAATAATAAAGAAAGTTAGCTCTAAACGGTAGAAAGGTTTATTTTTACGGCTCGATAATAATTTTAGTGTCAAATACGACGTGCAGTTTATGTTGTCTTGACAATTTTTTAATTTTATTACTTTTAATTAAGTGTTTTTGGGTGATAATTAATTATAAATTCACATGTATGACATATATTATATTTTATTTAAATATGTCATGGTTTAGGCTGACCACAAACATAATTTCTAACACATTAAAATATACTTTAACGCGACCAATGGGAGCCGTGGGAATGTAGTAAAATAACCTGGTATTTCTTGGTAGTATTTGAAGAAATTAGTAATATTTTACAGATTTATAGACCCATGTTTCTTGAAAGTTACACGAAGAAGGAATGTGTCATACTTGTTTTAAATATGGCTTATTTTAATAAGTGTTCTAATCATAGTTCTAGAACATTTCACCAATGACTTCGGATTCAGTCACTGCAATAATTATGTAGATTAGATTATTGATGAATTACCTATTAAAAACTGTGTAAAGTAATCATCTATTGTGTAATTCCACAAACGATCATCAGTATCACTCTTGATTAGTCTTTTGGATTCTGCTCTATACTAGTACGATGTGTATACCTACACGTCAATAAAAGTCCACATAACCCGATAGTGAGCTAAAGGGGAAGGTCCAGGACTGAGGGAAAGGAAAACCTGACAGCCTCATCGGACGCCATGTCAATAAGTTTTTTTTTGTGATGTCGATAAGTACCTACCCGGGATCACAGTAAAACGGAAACACGATCGAGAGTACGGCAAGGCTGAAACAACAGACCGTCAATGCTTCCGTCCTTATACATTTCACGTTGGTAGTGTAATGACCAGGATTCAAACCCGGAACCTCTCGATCGCAAAGCCAACTCTTTAATCACTAAGCTACTGTCGCGGTTGCTACACAAAGTTAAAAATTATAAATCCACGGATAAATAAAAAATACATTTTCTCTGTCCACAGATCCGAGAAATAAATGAGATACAACAATTTATTATTCCATAAACGTAATTTAAATAATAAAATAAGTCGAGATACACAAATAAATTAATCATTTACAATAGTTTATTTTAAATTTACACCCAATTTCCATAGGATTATGTGTCAGTGATCAAGTGTCGCCTAATAAGAAGCTATAAAATGAATTTCGTATATTTATTGTTAGAAAATATTATACTGTAGTTATAGTAGGTACACGTCAAAAGGTTAAAGATCAGAATATGGGATTTAAAGTTCATTGAATCATACAAAACATGTGATTTTTTGTTTTTATATGCTGTCATATCCCGCATAGAATACAGTGTGTGGTTTTACGATAGAAATCAATAAATAATCACATTTTACGAAATGAACATTTTGAATATGATGTTTAAAATCCAATGCATTTTATTTTTGGTTGATGATTTAGTGATATTCGAACTTTAAATGAACACTTAACTTTACAAACAAATACACTAACTGAAAAGTGTAATAATTTGAGATTAAACTTTATTGTTATATAGATATACAGGATGCTACAAATTGTACTGGGCCTCACCAACCCTTTTGGGGTTCAAACCAACCTCACCTGCTAGCCATTGCATCTTAAACGACGGACAAAGTTCTGGGACAGGTTTTCTATTCGGGATTGGAAGTCAGACTATCATCGCTCACGGAATGTCGACATACCAATCAAATACAATAAGTGAACATCGGAGTTCAAAGCGCAAACTTTAACAGCAGCTATGAAATCGATATTAGCATGATGATGATGATTATGTGAGAATGAAATGGCTTGAAAGATAATGTAGTGACAAGAGCTCATCTAATCCCATCTTCTCCTTTCCTATCCAGAATAACACGTGCAGAACTAAGGTCTCACTATAAAACAGCACAGAGAATTCCGACTTGAATAAATAGTTCAGTTTCTCTTTCCATTGTATCACGAAAAATACATTTTCTTAGAAAAAAAAAACCACAGGTATTATGTACATCTGCTTACCTATCAGAGACATACAGGTGTGAGTCTACACATTTTAATAAAAATTCAATAGGTACATTTAATTCACACACTTTCAAAATGTATTTTAAAATTTACACATCCAGTAACACTCTCCTACTTGAAGTCAAAACAACTTCTCGTTTAAAATAAAACGTTAATTTCACTCAACGAATCACATAAAAATATTTATAAGTCGTTTATTCCCTATCGAATTTCACATTACCAGGGCCACCATAGCTCAAACATATAACCATTAGTTAGAACAATTTGTATGGTAAACCACACATCACATTGTATGCATAAAGTAAAGAAATTATTTAATTACGGACCCCCTGTAGATAAACTTTGTTACTCATTTGTTTGAGCGTTTCAAATCACCAATATAACATGACCCGTCTATGTAACATTTTGAGGAAGTCTCAAGTGTAAATAGAGGTATTTTTAAAATGGTGGTTTGAGAGGTTCATCAGTAAGCATAACCTAGAATAATTTGTTGTGTTTCTCACATACCACGTGCGGCCAACGGGCGGTACTGAGGGTCGAACCATGACCACCAATGTAATTGCATGTTACTCGATTAAAATGAATACTAATCACGAAAGGTTTAGTTCCACTGAATATTTTTTAATAACGAGCTTATTAAGCAAAGCTATGCTGGTGTAAGTATTCTAAGTGCGTGACTTAGCGGGGTGCTTTACTCTTGTGTAAAAGTTTTAATGTTACCTCATATGTAAGCTGTTTTTTGATTATTGAGTGGAATAACGTGATTTCTTTGTATTATTAGATTGTTTGTAGAGGACCTCGGACTCCGGGGGAGGCCTTAAATGCGACCGGGTATAACGCAAAGATGTGATTGTAATTAACACAGGAACAACCAACTAACCAAGACTTGTCTGTCATTTGGCAGTGCTTTTACAAGTGAAATAGCAAGTGAGCCTAGTTCACAATTTTGGAACTTCATTTCTTTCGCAAGCTATACCAAATATATCTACTTAAACTTGATATTAAATGAGAGAGTGATGTTTTATTTCTACTACTACTCAGTAAATCACAACTGTGTACACTTTTACTGGACAATAACGAAGCAATCAAAACAGAAGATCAATACACCTGACAGTCCTGTATTTATCCAATTCACAATCGAATTACAAATCCTTCGTGGCATAATAGCTTGGGGATAACTTTGTACTCAAACCGGAATACAGTCCAGACGGGAAATAGATTTTTGAAAGTTCCCGTTAGGGTAAAAATTGCAATTTGTCCCTGTGTTGTTTGAAGGGTTGAGTATTAACTAAACCTGGTTGTATGTAGACCTAAGGTGATTTTTGGATATTTGGATGTTTATTACACAATAACGCTCAAACAGCTAAATGGATCTAGCCAAAATTGATAATTAAGATAACACATAGGTTACTCTTATCTCCCGTGGGTTACGGGAATAGGATCAGAATTTCACGTGGGTGGGGCCGTGGGAAACAGCTAGTACAATGTAGAACTTAAAGTTGATAAGAATTGTCCCAACTGGGCTGGAAAACTTTGGTTTTTGTGATGGGTTATTTTTTATGGTCTTGGTTATTGGTCTTTCTTTACGGTTGCGTCACAATTCACTCCTGGATAACCTTATATCTCGCAATTCTTGCCACATTTATTTATAAGCGTATACGCTCGTTTCGATATTACTTCTTTTTCTGCATAATCTTCTCTTAATACTGTGAATTGCATAGTGTTAATGTACCATCGTGTAATTATAGGGTTGACACAGGATGTCCCTACAGGAATCTTTTGTTAAATATTCTCTTTGTTTTTTTATCAAATGCACAATAGCTAATATTACCTGGCACGTAATTTTTGGGCGGGCACGTACCATGGCAAAATGTGGGTGTTAATACACCCCTGCCTACCCCTTCGGGAATTTACAGGCGCGAGTATATCTATGTATGTATCTTAAAAGGGTTGGACAATAGGTGTACCTACTCTTACTTTATTTCGCCAAATTATTTTTTTCTATCATATAGTTGTCTATGAGCCTTATTGTCGTCTACAGAACTATACTTCTTGCTAACTACTGAGAGATTTAGAAAAAGAAATATCAAATCTCACTTCAGCGTCCGAAGTTATTTGCGGCACCAATCGCACTCAAATACAGGAATGGAAAATATACTTTTTCACTGCCAATCCTACAAGTTACATTTTGCACTTTTTATAGCAGAAACGAGCATTTCTTTATTGATTTAAATAATCAACCTGTATATATGGAAAATGAAAAGCCTTGAAAATCGCTCATTAAAAACGATTACGAGCTAATAAAATTTTACAATGTTTATAACCCACATACCTACTTCTGACGATCAAAAGGTACCGTGGTACTTTTTTGGTACCATCCGCTCAAATGAAGCAATTGGTAATGTTGGATCGTGAATGTCCTCCCTTATATGCTACAATGGTGCTATAAGTCAGAGGCAAAAGTTTAAAATGACGTCACTAATGGGTTAATTTGTAAAAAGAAAGCATGCAGTTACCACGTTTTATTATTGTTCAATTAAAATAATTAGGAATGGAGTATTTCGTTTATTGTAGAAGAAAAACAAATGAATAATACATTGCAACGAAAATATAGTGAGTGCTACCTACTTATATTTTTGTTTAGTATTTATACAGGACACTTCTATATGATTTCACCTGGGATAATGGGGTATTAAAATTGAATTCTCGGTATGAAAGTCTATTATAAAAGCAACAGCAAGAACATTACAAAAACAAAGTAATAATTTAACATTAAACAAAAACAAAAAAAAAATTATTATTAAAAAAAAAAAAAATATATACAGCCTCGACTCAGTCTTAGATGCATGGCTCAGATGAATACGGTAGTAGGTTCACCCCCTATTAAGTGGGACCTAATACAATGGTGAAATGTGGGTGTTAATTCACCTCTAACCCTCTGAGGATAAAGACGTGTTTATATGTACCTAGATATGGATAAAAGCAAAAAAGCTTAATGAACTTTAAGACTGTAATTTATGAAGTAGGTATAGTAATCGGTATTGACATTCCTTTATAATTTTCTCTAGAGGGTACCTAAATAACGGTTTGCATGGGATTAAGATAATCGGGGAAACCATTCTCACCTGTAAGCCGATACATCAGCTGATTGACGACCGAGGCTCTGGTGCAGGCTTTCCTAATAAAGAAAGAAACAAAGAATGAAAATTCCTCTCGAAGTTAAGGGCTTAAACGGCAGTCACTCCCGTAGAAGCCCAAACAAACCAAAGCAGGAGTAGAAGTGCGGTTTCTGGACTCCAAAGTAGCAAAATAAGCTTTGGATACAACCAGCATAGGCGTTCGGGAGTTACTGATATATTAAAACCGCTATGCTCCTCCAGCCCCCCCAAGACAAATGGCAATTCGTTGATCGACGTATTGCCGAATAGAATGAAGAATTTACGGAATTTGACGTTCATATACGTCAAATTAACGCATGTCGCAGTCGTTAACGCATGTCATAAGCATCAAATCCCATACATTCATCATTTTATTTTACAATTTTCTTCTTCTTAGCGTTAATTCCCAGTCGCATCCGAAGCTTTCAGCTCGGAGTCTGGGGTCCGCTTTACCACTCTTAACTACGGATTTGGCTAGACCTCGATATATTATCATTCTATTTCACAATACGGTCAAGGAAATGCCTCTTGTCTCTGGGGGCAGGTGAAACTTGGAGAAGCAAAGCATTAGGTGTAGGTGTGCATATTAATGACGACAGACCAAACTAACATAGCTATTCAAGAAAGCATACCATATAACATTGTTTGCCAAAACCCTGACATTTTAATAGCAATAATGACCTATACTCAATATAATAGTATTAAGCGTTCGTTTATTGTTTTGTGTAAAACAATGGCGGTCGACTCTATAATTGTGGAGGTGCACAGCCCAATTGTGGCTTAATGACTGAAGCTATAAGCGTTAATCGTTGAAATAGTAACGTGACTAAGCGATAAGCGGTAGCGATTGAGGAAATTTAGCTTTCTGAAAAACTGACTGGCTGAAAAAGGATGGAAATTACGCGATTTTATGACACGAAATATGTCTTTTGTATGTTCAATTATTACTTATCTAAGATTAGCAATTTGTTTGCACGGTCAGCATTGAATTACTATTTTCTGTTACTTATAGTTCAAAAGTTTGGATGGTTGAATGAATAAACACTCAAATACACTGAAACAGCTGAACGGATCTGGATGAAATTTGACATAAAGACTACAGCCTAGAATAGCACATTGGCTAATTTTATTCCGGACATAGTTTCCTATAGTTTTTTTAAATCAGTATACCAAGACAAGCAAGCTACAGCCAATATTTTATAATTTCTACAAACCCTATCACATTCAGTTCCACTGCATTCACATTAAACCGCCATCAGCTTATAGATTAAGGCAGAAAGTTAATCGTTAAAATAAATCTTGATACGATAATGCCGGGCTAACGAGTGAGGATACAATGCCGCGACAATCGGCGGCGGTGCCTTTCATCTCGACACTTTGTCTCTTGCAGTCAGGTCTCTCCACATTGGCGTGAGACGCATTTAATTGGGCCGCAGATATTCGTAATTATTTAAATGTTTGCGTTACGTTGTTGGGGTATTTTTATTGAGTCTTTTTGTTGATAAGGGTATGTCAATGAGTGGACAGGATATATCATTTTTGTTTGTCAATGTTTATCTCGTGAATACATTGTAGCCAGAAAAAGAAGCGTTGTAAGTTAAAAAATAATGGTATAGTAGGTTCAAACTATTTTATGTTTTTAATTGTGTTTAAACTAATATGAGGTTAATTATACGTGATGTATAACAGTGTCTAAGATAGACTTACTTGACTTAGAAAACTGTGAGGATGAAACTTTAAATAATAAACTTTGTCTAGAATACAAAAAATGAGGTTGATTCTGACTTATCTATTTTCTTCTTCTTCTCTTTCTTATTAGGCTAGAAATCAATCAAAGGGTATCTACTTAAAAATACTACAAAAAGTATTTTTCTGTATTTTGCACCATAACCTGTGCCCTTATTACCTATAACAATATAAGAAAAATACCAGTTCTACCCACCCGTTCACAAATAGCCCGTGAAATTTAAAACAAAAATTTTCCTCCACCAAAATATAACACACCGCTTTACAAACAAAACCAGTATTAAATTATCCAATTATGAATAAAAAATAAACTAATCAACGACCAATCTACACCTGCGTGACTACATGAGTATTGGTTTATCGGATGCTTGGGTAATCTGCGAATTTCAAAAGACGGCGGCTCTTTTGTTCTTACATTTTTTCAAAATCACTTTTTAAAATTATCGTTGTAAGAATCGATTGCGGCTAAGGAGAGGCTCGATCAGAATTCACACGGTACTTCTCAAAGGATAGCTGGAGTGATTACTGCGATGGACGATTTAAATGTAGCTTTTTGTGATAGTTGTTGTTAGATATTAAATTATTGCTTTGATTGGATATTGCGAGACGGCAGCGAGTCATTTTATCGTTACATTACATTTTTATCAAATCGATATAAAAATAGATTCATCATAAAACTAGCGGTCAATGCTCTTTATCTATTTTTTTAAACTCTCATAGCTGTATGTCACCGATAGTCCGTTAAATTAGCTGGTTCCCACATTAGAAGGAGAACCATTAGAAGGTGGTATTGGACATATTTCCTCCTCGGGACCTCGGGGAAAGGCTACAGCACAAATTCAGTTACAAATCTAAAGCATTTTGGGCTCATGATGCTCAGAATCGATCACCAAACAATTGTAAAAAGTTGAAAATTGTAAAACAAAACACACATACACATTATTAATAGCAAAAAAAACAATTTACAATTAACTACTTCAAGTATTAATATGCTCAAAAGTGTTTTAATATTAACTATGTTTTTTTTTATTCAGGTACAATCGAGGCGTGAATTCGTTTGAAGATCTTCGGGATGAGTTAGAAAAAGGTATTTTTCTTAATTTTGTCTGGTTATTACAAATATTATTAATATTTAAGCATCGTCATCCGATCCAATCCCGGTTGCATCCGAGCGCATATAAGGCTGGTCCTGCTTATTTTCAGCACTGACAGCACAATATCGCTCTGCTGTGCAATTCACTGAGCAAGTACAAAGATGCGAGTCGCAACGTTGTGCTCGATAGAAATTGTCATTGGTCGATCTCCAGTGACGTGACCCAATCCGACCAATGACAATCTCTATCGAGCACAACGTTGCGACTCGCATCGTTGTGCTCGCTTAGTGAATTGCAGCTGTGCAATTCACTAAGCAGCACAACGATGCGACAACGATGCGAGTCGCAACGATGTGCGCGATAGACACTGTCATTGGTCGATTTCCAATGACGTGATACAATCTGACCAATGACAATCTACGTTGCGCCTCGCATCGTTGTCGCATCGTTGTGCTCGCTTAGTGAATTGCAGTGCAGGGCTGTTCTTACAGGGTGGGCAGCACTACTGTAATCTTCTGGTATTGCATCTCTTCCATCGGTTGGGCCGTGTGCTCGTCTGCCACCTAAGTGGTATAAAACCACAGACGTGTCCTGTATTAAAAAAAAGTAAAACGTGATAAACGAGTTTTTTTTATTGCATTGCAATTAATTTTGCATTAGTGAAATTCATTTAATATTAGGTGTTTACTGATTGTTTGCTAATATTAATGCATCTACGATATAATACAAGGGATACCTTTAGTGTTACAAGATTTAGAAGACAAGGAAAACCTTCTTCCGAAATATGGAATCTTATTTGCTATCTTAGTAGTATAAAAAAACATAAAACGTAAAATATACATGTCAGCATTTTATTTCCATCCATTGAGATTGCCGGTGGTAGTTTAATAATTATCTTAATTGGAAGGCAGCTATAAATTAAAGAATTGTTCTTGCATACGAACACCGGGCAATAAATGTAACTCTAACAATTACTTCATTAATGGACTATAAAATCATAAAACCTGTTGAAAATTTAAATAGTTCCATGTACCGTTGGTTTTAGGACTCCGTATTGAAGAACCAAAATCGATTGTGGTACACTATATACTATTGCGTTTGTGTACGACTTTTGTGCGAGTCTGTACTTTTTTAAAATATACACTGAAGGAATTGTATACGAATCACCACATTTTCATAGAGCTGTCAATTCGTACACTATTAGGCTCGTATCCTAGAACCACACTCATTCGTGAATCTCTGTTGAGGACAGAGTGTATAGGAAGATTAACAGATTTGACCGATTAACTACACAATCTGTCCTCAGATAAAGCGGGATTCAGAACTGAGTATCATACCTTACTTAACTGTATGCGAATCGACCACGACAAAAATATTAATTTTAAAAAGTTCGTCCGCTCAAAGGGAGCGATACAACTACCTATTTGTTTATATATGTCTTTTTGTAGTCATTCGGTAGATTAAATATGTCACTTGTTAAAAAAGTTGTGTTGTAGTCACTAGTTAAAAAAGCTAGCAAAAAAAAGAGCGAAATATGGAACCACTAAGGATTTTTTATGCGACGAATACCTTCGAAGGAAGGAAGAAATGCGGAATCGTTTAAAAAATATTGTGATCGAAATCAGTCAGTTTCGATATGTCGACATTAAACACTGGCATTACATAAATATATTACAGACTAGCTGTCCCGGCGAACTTCGTACCGCCATATTTTTCCCGTTCCCGCTGCACCTATTTTCTCATCCTTTAAACCTTCCAACCCATGAATATTTCAAGACTAAAATTAGCCAAATCGGTTCAGCCGTTCTTGAGTTATAAAATAACAACGAAAAGTGGCATTGATTTTTATATATTAGAAGATAGATAAAACCCAACTTTAGTTAGACTTTTGCCTAGTTTTACTAAATTCCTATTTTATTTGACACTAGTCGACTTACCCCGGCTTCGCTCGCGGCATATTTCGAAGTCCTCCCACCCCTTTCATTTATAGGCCCGCAAAGTATGGAAATCTGCCGGAATTATTGACATTTATGGTTACTGCTCCGCTCCCTTAAGTAGTAGCGTAATTTTTCTCTGCGTAAGAACCATCCTCGTACCTACTTCAAGGAATATTCTAAAAAAAGAATTAGTGAAATCGGTTCAGCTCAGTATAAACTTTAGTGGTTTTTTGTGCTAGGTATTAATAGTAATAGTTTATGTATTGTCCTATTTTTTAATAGTAATAAATTAAAAAAAGCTGTTCTGGAGATTTGCGCTTAGCAACACATTCAGCGATTTATTTTTAATTTGAAGATAAAAAATCTAGTCTTCACAAAACTCAACGCCTATAAACGTACACAGGAAAGTTGATTAGCATCTATACCGATTTTTATATTGTTTTGTTTTTCACCATAACTCAACTACCGGTTCGAAAAACCTACAGTGTCAACTATCTATTACCCAGCGGGGGTCCATGTTATGCTAGAAAATAATCTTTGGGTTCGCATATTGGGTTTCCGTTCACATCTTATTAAGATATTTAAGATTCACAGTGACAACGTCTGAGAACGTTGATAATTGATATTAAATGTTTCATAAAACGTTAAACCTATTAGCTGTATGTAGATATTATTTTTTATTATTCATACTAATATTATAAATGCGAAAGTAACTCTGTCTGTCTGTTTGTCTGTCTGTCTGTCTGTCTATTACGCTTTCACGTTTAACTCCTAAACCGATTTCGATGAAATTTGGTACAGAGAGAGATGATAAGAGATTAGGAAAGGACATGGACAAGGCTATGTTTGGACGAGGCGAACGTGGGCCACGGTGTCGATGCTCAGGCACTTCTGCTCCAGAGCATGGCACAGTGGTCCATAAATGTCGCCGCTGTCGCCGATCCATACACTCACCGACCACCCGGGCCTGCCTGGGTGATCGACCTGGATGGGTCGGCGGCACTGGTGCATAATGCCTCTGCAGGCAGCCCCCCTCTTACCGTCATTGCGAGGGGGCATGGCTGCGTGGCGGCACTTGCGGGAGAGATAGCGGTCGTGGCCGTATATCTCACGCCGAGTCGACACCGGTACATAGACCATTATCGGCAATCGCTGGATCAGCTGGCCGACGTCGTCAATGCCTGTTACCCTCGCCCGGTTCTTGTGCTCGGGGACTTTAACGCCTGGTCTGTGACCTGGGGATCCCGGCACACGAACCCGCGGGGCAGGGCACTGGAGAGCTGGGCCGCTACACTCGGTCTAGTTCTCCAGAATTGCGGGGCCGAAGCCACGTTCGTGGCCGCGGGGCGCAGCTCGATCGTGGACCTCACGTTCGCGGGCGTTTCGCTGTCACACCGTGTGCGGAACTGGCGAGTCGTTGCGGGGGTGGAGACACTGTCGGATCACCGATATGTTCGGTTTGACGTCTCTCGCCCCGCAGGCGATGCGCCGGTCATACCGGCCCCACGCGAGCCGCGCTGGGTGCTTAAGGCACTGAATCGGGAGGTCCTCCTGGAGGCTGCCATCGTACAGGCCTGGGCCATGGCGCCGGACAGGCCTGTTGATATCGATGATGAGGCGGTGTGGTTTCGGGAGGCCATGACACGTGTCTGCGATGCGGGTATGCCTAGGGCTCCGCCCTATAGTCCGAGGCGTCAGGTCTACTGGTGGTCTGCGGAGATCGCGAGGCTGCGACAAGCCTGCGTGATCGCGCACCGCCGGTGGGCCAAATTCCGTAGGAGGCGTAGTCGACCCGCAGATACGGAGCCCCGAGTGGTGGAGCTTCATGAGGGATACAGAGAGGCCAGAAATGCCCTCCGAGCGGAGATTAAGCGGGCCAAAGCCGCGGCTTATAAAGAGCTGATGGAGACCCTGGAGAGGGACCCATGGGGGCGGCCTTATCTTATGGTAAGAGGAAAGCTGCGCCCCCGGGCCCCGCCGCTGACCCAGACTCTCCAGCCGGCTCTGCTCGGAGGAGTGGTTGAATCCCTGTTCCCGACGCGGGCGGAACATGTTCCACCGCGGATGACCCCGCCACCTCGGTCGCCTGTGGCGCCCAGCGTGGTTGACGACGACGTGCCCGAGGTCACTTGGGTAGAACTAGAGCTGGCGGTGCGAAGGCTTAGCGCCAAGAAGAACACCGCCCCGGGACCCGACGGCATTCCAGGCCGCGCGTGGGTCCTAGCTCTAGGGGAAGACGCTCTCGAGCCTCGACTCAGAGGGTTGCTCAGCGCATGTTTGGAGCGGGGCCAGTTTCCGAAGACCTGGAAGACTGGGAAACTGGTCCTCATCCGGAAGGAGGGGTGCCCGGTGGACTCACCGTCCGGCTACCGGCCCATAGTGTTGCTCGATGAGGTGGCCAAGCTCTTTGAAAGAGTTATCGCGAAGCGCCTCGTCGAGCACCTCTCTAGAGAAGGGCCGGATCTGGCGGACGCCCAATATGGCTTCCGCCGAGGGCGCTCCACCGTGGATGCAATCATGCGCGTGAGGACTCTGGCGGAGGATGCGGTCGCTCGGGGCGAGGTGATGTTGGCGGTGTCTTTAGACATCTCCAACGCGTTCAACACCTTGCCCTGGAGTTGCATTATGGAGGCTCTCATGTACCATGATGTGCCTCTCTACCTCCGCCGCATAGTCGGGGCGTACCTGACGGAGAGAGCTGTCATCTACCCAGGTGCGACCGGTGTCGGTCGGCGAGAGATGTCGTGCGGTGTTCCGCAGGGATCGGTCCTGGGGCCGCTCCTGTGGAACATCGGATACGACTGGGTGCTTCGCGGTGAGCTCGTGGATGGTGCCGCCGTGACGTGTTATGCGGACGACACGCTAGTAATGGCGAGCGGGGCTACACATCGCGAAGCAACCCTGAAGGCCACGACCGCGGTTGCCCAAGTCATGGAACGGATCCGGCGGTTGGGTCTCGAGGTGTCTCCGCAGAAAACCAAGGCCATGTTCTTTCATGGACCTCGGCGCGGACCACCAGCGGGATCCAGCATCACAGTGGGAGGCACTCTCATCGGCATCAAGCCCCAGATGAAATATCTGGGGCTCGTGCTCGACGGTCGATGGGACTTCGGGGAGCATTTCCGAAGCCTGGTCCCCAAATTGGTGCACACAGCTAACGCTTTGACGCGTCTGCTGCCCAATTTGAGGGGCCCGGAGGACTCCTGCAGGAGACTCTACGCGGGTATCGTGCGGTCCATGGCACTATATGGGTGCCCCGTATGGGCGGACAACCTGAGAGCCAAGTACGTGGACCTGCTGCGTAAACCGCAGCGGAAAATGGCCATCAGGACCATCAGGGGGTACCGCACGATATCCTTTGAAGCGGCGAGTCTCCTCGCCGGATCGCTACCGTGGATCCTGGAAGCGAGATCCCTTTCGGCGCTATACCGCTTCCGAAAGGCGGCGCAGGAGCGGGGACACGATCCTGGGCCTGAAGAAATGAAATTCGGGCCGTGAGATCCCGGCTCCACAGGGACATGGTGGCGGAGTGGGAGCTACAACTTGGGCAACCACGCGCAGGGCACGCCGTAGTAGCGGCGGTAAGACCCATCATGGGGGAGTGGCTAGAGAGGCCACACGGCGGCCTCTCGTTCTGGCTGACGCAGATCATCACCAATCATGGGTGTTTTGGGCGGTATCTGCATCGGACCGCGAAGAAAGAGCCAACGTCCGAGTGCCATCACTGCGACGCGAGCGAGGACTCGGCGCTGCACACGCTCACCGAGTGTCCGGCGTGGGAGACGCCGAGACGGGAGCTGGTGGCGACCCTAGGAGTGAGAGTTCTCACGCTCGCCACTTTGCTCGCAGCGATGGTTCGCTGCGCAGATTCGTGGGCCGCCGGCGACTCCTTCTGCGAGCAAGTAATGCTCGTGAAGGAGGCGGCGGAGCGGGAGCGCGAGGAGCGAAGGAGAATCGCAAACCGCGCGGCCCGCAACGAGCAGCGGCAACTCGGGCGTCGGAGGTCGCAGAATGACCTCCGTCCCCCATGAGCGCGGGCCTGGGGGTGACGGGTAGAGCCGCCTGTCACCCTAGCAGAAGCAGGCCGCGGCGGCGGCACGCATAATGCGTGCCTCCCCATACCCGGGGGCGGGTTGGGGACTCTGTGGTCCCCTCACCGGAAGAGGGCCAGATCGAGAGATATGGTCCTGGGTCGGCCGGGGTGCGAGGGATATGGCTACGACAATCTCACCTCCGGCAACTGACGGCCCACAGACGGCGTGCGTTTTAGTCGGTTTGAGTCCGACATAACCTCCTCCTCCGGCTACGGTGGGGGAGGTATCCGTGGGGATTTTGCGCACGATAAAAAAAAAAAAAAAAAAAAAAAAAAAAAAAAAAAAAAAAAAAAAAAAAGGCTATGTTTGGACGCGATAACGGACATAAACGCGGGCCGTCTGGGCCGGCGGGAGTCTATATGCACAGAGTACTAATTCTTTTTTTTTTTTCCCTACGGATACCTATCCGTAGGGATTTTTCGCACGATAAAAAGTCCCCCGCCGGAGCCGGAGGAGGAGGTTATGTCGGACTCGAACCGACTAAAACGCACGCCGTCTGTGGGCCGTTGCCGGAGGTGAGATTGTCGTAGCCATATCCCTCGCTCCCCGGTCGACCCAGGGCCATATCTCTCGATCTGGCCCTCTTCCGGTGTGGGAACCACAGTCCCCAACTCGCCCCCGGGTATGGGGAGGCACGCATGCACGCCGTCGCCGCCGCGGCCTGCTTCTGCTAGGGTGACAGGCGTCTCCACCCGTCACCCCCAGGCCCACGCTCATGGGGGACGGAGGTCATTCTGCGACCTCCGACGCCCGAGTTGCCACCGCTCGCAGAGTACTAATACTAAATAATTTATAAACTGTTTTCTCTGAATATAAATATGATAACTGGTAAGTGCTATTTCAAGCGAAGTAATTATAATTTTATTAGTGTAATAATTTAAAAGACATTAAACTTTTTTATTTCCGTTTATAATCCTAGGCTGACACGCGTGCCCACTCGGACCAATGAGCAGTTTTCCAGTAGGTATAATAATCAGTTGGTTTTTAAGTCATCAGGAGATGGCGCTAGCATAGCTTTTGGTAATTTTAATGTACTCTGTGGTTTCTTTGTGGTATTTTTTCATGAATTTGCGATGTTGCCAAAGTTTAATTTCGTTTACCCATATTATAATAGATAAAATATAATAAAACACTTAATTCTTTTCGCGTCACTGTCTGTAATTTAAAATAATAATATTATATTTAAAATAATTGTATCAGAAAAAATGACAGAATATTTAAGTAAAGTAAATCATTACAAAACCGAAGAATTTTTTTTCCATAAATTAGGGAACACTAGATGTGACACCACACTCTTCTTACCAAAAGTGCCGGTTGCGCCATCTAGAGCGTCTTTAGGAACCCTATAAATACCTACTGGATAATCACCAAATTAAAAATTTAAAAAACCGACTTCAACCGATTTTTATTGATATTTCATAAATTGCTTGACCGATTTTGATAAAATTTACCTGGGAAGTATAACCTATCAAACAAAAAAATAATTTTGCAAATCGGTCCAGGCGTCTTTGAGTAATCGGTGAACATACATAAAATAATACAGGACTACCTCAAAAGTAAACCAAAACCAAATTAAAAATCAACGCATATACACCGGAAATATAGCTGAATATTCTGAACACTTCTGCATACCCTTTCAAAGGATTCAGGCGTGATGTTATGATGTGTAATGGCAGAGACATTGCAATAATATGCGATTGCAGCAATCGCGGCTGATTTCCTGGTATTTTTTGAAGAGTTCCTTGGTCTAATCTCGGAAACCCATCATCAGATCTTTACGAAATTTAAATGGGACCATTTCGGAATAATCTACTTTCGAACAAAAAAAGAATTTTGCAAATCCGTCTACGCATGGCGGAGCTATGAGCGAACAAACATAAAAAAAAAAAAACATATAAACATCCGAATTGAGAACCTCCTCCTTTTTTGAAGTCGGTTAAAAACTGCTCATTAGCAAAAATATTGAACGTTGTTTGACGTTTTGTCGTTGTAATTTCAAGGCTTTCCAAGGTATCACACCGTAAGGAGACGGGGACTTCTGGGCCAAAATTGTAATGAGTTGAGATATGACTTAAAAAAAGCGGTATTTTTTTCTATTTCAAAATATTAAAAAACCAGCTCAATTGAAAGTCTGGAAGACGAGAAATCTTAAAACTAAGTTTATTCCACTAGCAAAATAAAATATCGATTACTAAAAATTATTTAAACAATATTGCGTATTAAAACACTTGCATCACAATTTGATATTAAATCAATCAGAGTGAACAAAACTTAATCATAATAATAATAATAACCATTTAAAATACCAAATAATAGTGTATTATAAATAAATTCTGAATCGATTTCCGTTATTCGATTAATTATTTCTTGTGTTTATCAACTGTATTTTTAAGCTGTGACAGCTGACAGCTCCATTTTCAGTCAATCAGTTTATTTATTCAATCTTCAATATTAATTATTTTATCGAAAAATTGTATATTTACACGGCTTATGGGATATACAATTGTTTATAAAATATGTACAAAAGTATGCTATATCAGTATGCTGTATCAGTTTATTGGTTTAAATCCAATGATCAAATTGACTTCTGCGCTTTGAGTATTTCCAGTTGATTTCTTGATTATATTCCCTTAACAGTGATTTCTCTTAACGGACTTCTAGCTTGCTCCTGGTTACCTTAAAGTACAATGATAAACTTGTTTACTTGTTTGAGTTTTGCTCGGTATTTTGGATTTTGACATGGATCTCTGTGTAAATTGTGGCATAGAAAATGAAGTAAATAAGGTAATATATTTCCACCTGCGCACTTTTTAGACAATACTTTAATTATTATTGAAGAAGAATAAAAGATAATTATTATTTGAAGTGTTTTTTATTTATTAACATAACATCCTTGTACTCCATATCTTTAAAATCTCTTTGTAAGTTTTCGTACATTATCCCTGAGTAAAATATAATACAGTATAATGTAAAAGTATTTTACAATAAAAACAATGACCACTTTCTATTAAAACACCACAGAAATAACAGTTCTAAAATGTCAATTTCTTGCATAACCTCACTTTTACTAAATCTCTTATAACTCTGCTCTCAGATATCCAAAATCTGCAGAATTTTCAGGGATGGTTTAATAATTTATATGCTCTTAATTGATACCACCCTCATCTTATTACATTTTTGGCCCAAGAATGTATGAAAGCCTACCCATCTCCTTTAATTTCTAAAGTTATTTAGCAAAATTAACCAAAGCTGTCATATTTTTAAACCTTTTTTTAGCTATCCGTAATTGGAAGGTAAAATGTAGAATGTCTATCGCTATCACTACAGTTGGCTTTTTTTTTTCAAATAGTTTTATAGTGTAAGTGATTTTGAATATCGATTTGATCCTATACCTAATAAATATAATAACCATAACATAGCTATATAATAACCAAATGCCAAACAGAAACGATTTTGAGCAATAGGAAAGAGCCCTCGAATAGATTTGGAAGCAACCGGGATAATGCTAAAGACGACGAAGATCATAGTCTAGTGCTTTAGTAGGTACTTAGCAAGTAGAAAAAAAAAAACAAAAAAAAAAGTAGGGGTAATAGATTCACGTTGACCCAACGAGTGCAGTCGGCTTAAAAAACAGCTGTAGGTAAATTTGAAGCAGTTCTAAGGTGAAGGTCAACTCGTGCCCTTTCTTCACGATATATCAATCAACATGCAATAAACAAACAAGCATCAAATTTTGTACTTAAAACTATGGCATTCAATAAAATTTAACATTTTAAGTAAAATTTCTTAGTTGTACTATCACGACTAACTTTATTAGATCTACGGTTGTACCGATAGCTTTGATTGGTCGTAAAGATGATTGCCTAAGTAATAGAGCTAGGTAGAACAAATTAGGTTTGTGGTTTAAGTAATAAGAAGATGGTACAACAGTAAAATTAAGGAATCGTAAACGTGTAAATAGGGAATTGTAACAAGCTTAAGTCTTATAATGCTAAATGAGAACTTCTAATTATGTCTATAAATATATCTATACGGTACTATGGTAGTCCCCGGGTCCCGGATTCAGATCCATGGGTCATGATACCATTGAACATACACGTGAATTAACTTCTAACGTAAACAATTTTGGCTTTGCCGGGGGGATTCCCCATACTAGTTAGTGGTTAACAACAGTTACCAATATCTATTAATAAAAATATAAAATTAAATAAAAAACCTCGTAAAGTAAAAGTATTAGGACTACTCTATCTCTGGTTATTGATTCTGTATAACGCAACTAGAGCTGTTCTCGATATAACGGTTTTTAAAATGGTCGCTTCATTACGTCTTGAGACCACAAAACATTCCTCGTAACTAAAAAATAACATATTAAGTGTGTTTTTTCGTAACTTCCTAATTTTCAAAATTAATATGAGTAATTTCTCTACCTTACCCCTTCGAAAATATTTATCGTATGTAAAACGTGACAGTAAATATTACCTTCATTTCCCCACTCCACACATTGGTTTTACATTTTTCACGGCAACCAAAGGATCTAACCGAATAGTGAAGGGAAAATAAAATGAAAAAAGGGTTTCGGTATCGGTATCCAATCTTTAGCCATTTGCTAATTACAACACCACACGCGCCTTTGTGGCTGGCCCTATCTAATGGTTAGCGAAAAAAGAAATTCGGCTTCGGCTGACGAGAAAAAGTGGAAGTTGCCAGTAAATATTCTGAAATATAGGAAACTATCTTTGATAAGATGATCAGCAAAAATAGGAATTTGCAATGAATAGGAAACTCAGGTGACCGCATACGACAACTGCAGACGCACGCAGCAGATACAAGTAATTCGTTGCGGCTTCTCAATGGTCCCCTTTATCCGTATTGAAGTTTAACAAGTAATGGGTACGCTGTATCTGCTGCATGTATCTGCAGTTGTCGTATGCGGTCGACTTCGGAATCGTGACACCGAAGACACAATTATGAAACTCTAAATTGTAAGTAAATATATTAATATGGTTTACTACGATGAGTACAAATAGTTATATTGTAGATCATTCTAGTCGTTTATTCCCAGTAGTTCCTTTGCTAGTTCCTTTGAAGGGACTACTGGGACTTTTTTGTCCCTACAGTTCCTTCGAAGGAACTAAAGGAACTACTGAGACTACAAAGTTCCTTCAGTTCCTTTGCCAGTTTCTTTGAAGGAACTACTGGGACTTTTTTTCCCTATAGTTCCTTCGAAGGAACTACTGAGACTACAAAGTTGCTTCAGTTCCTTTGCCAGTTCCTTTGAAGGAACTACTGGGACTTTTTTTCCCTATAGTTCCTTCGAAGGAACTACTGAGACTGCAAAGTTGCTTCAGTTCCTTTGCCAGTTCCTTTGAAGGAACTACTGGGACTTTTTTTCCCTATAGTTCCTTCGAAGGAACTACTGAGACTACAAAGTTGCTTCAGTTCCTTTGCCAGTTCCTTTGAAGGAACTACTGGGACTTTTTTTCCCTATAGTTCCTTCGAAGGAACTACTGAGACTGCAAAGTTGCTTCAGTTCCTTTGCCAGTTCCTTTGAAGGAACTACTGGGACTTTTTTTCCCTATAGTTCCTTCGAAGGAACTACTGAGACTGCAAAGTTGCTTCAGTTCCTTTGCCAGTTCCTTTGAAGGAACTACTGGGACTTTTTTTCCCTATAGTTCCTTCGAAGGAACTACTGAGACTGCAAAGTTGCTTCAGTTCCTTTGCCAGTTCCTTTGAAGGAACTACTGGGACTTTTTTTCCCTATAGTTCCTTCGAAGGAACTACTGAGACTACAAAGTTGCTTCAGTTCCTTTGCCAGTTCCTTCGAAGGAACTATAGGGAAAAAAAGTCCCAGTAGTTCCTTCAAAGGAACTGGCAAAGGAACTGAAGCAACTTTGCAGTCTCAGTAGTTCCTTCGAAGGAACTATAGGGAAAAAAAGTCCCAGTAGTTCCTTCAAAGGAACTGGCAAAGGAACTGAAGCAACTTTGTAGTCTCAGTAGTTCCTTCGAAGGAACTATAGGGAAAAAAAGTCCCAGTAGTTCCTTCAAAGGAACTGGCAAAGGAACTGAAGCAACTTTGCAGTCTCAGTAGTTCCTTCGAAGGAACTATAGGGAAAAAAAGTCCCAGTAGTTCCTTCAAAGGAACTGGCAAAGGAACTGAAGCAACTTTGTAGTCTCAGTAGTTCCTTTAGTTCCTTCGAAGGAACTGTAGGGACAAAAAAGTCCCAGTAGTCCCTTCAAAGGAACTAGCAAAGGAACTACTGGGAATAGATCATTCTAGTACTAGCAGTTGCATTAAAATACAAATTAATCGCGATATTAAAATAACAGCACATTAAAAAAGTGTAAATAAAAAAACAATGCGCTAAAAGAAAAAAAGAGGCAAAAAAAAAGTAAGAAGACAAAAAAAAAAAAATTGAAATGTCAGTAAAAAACACATCTAAATCCGCAGAGAAACACACAGACATGTAAATAAAAGTGACTACATTTATTTTTATACTTAGCATGTAATGATACCAAATAAAAAAGAGGATACAAAACAAAAAAAATATCAATTCTCAATTCAAAATTTCCTAGAATAATCATAAGACGATTAATTTCAGTGAGGTCACTGACACCAGAGGCAGACCAACTGTCGCCGGCCGTGAGAAAATCACAAATATGTCGAATATACAACCTGTATTAACATAATCGTGTTTCGCCTCTATAAATTTACGAGTATCGACGTTTACACTAGCTCCTATGGCTCGTATAAGTAGCTAGACGGATGCGTGTTTTCTTCATGGATTTTTAATTCGGGAATGTAAAGATATACAAACCCATTACAAAGATTACGGAGTTAAGTGCCAAACAATATTGAATTTGGTACTTTAATGACTAGTTCTTTTGAGTACAATTTTGATACTTGAAACATTAAGTACATTTTTTATCAAAATAAAACTAATAAAACGTATTCTGTCGCGATTTATTTTAGTTTTTTTTTAGTAATTACTACTGTTATTGACGTTTTGGATCCTCTTTAGCAACCAAGGTCACACGATGACCTTGTTAACCTTTAGAGACACGAAATTTTATTGAGATTTCTGATAAAAGAAAAGTGTGGTGTTAATATTCGCGTAAACATCAGAAAGTATCAAGTAGATCTATGTTTACGCAGACAAAGCCGCGAGCATAGCTAGTTATTAATATATGTAATGCCTTCCTCTCTTAATTTAATTTCAATATTCAATGTAAGTGTAAATATAAGTGAATGTAATTCAATGTAAATGTAAGTGAATAAGTTATGCTCATACAACGCGAGGTTTATTACGAACATATCATCAACATAAAAGAAAGTGGCGAATATATTAGTGAAACATATTATTATATTATGTTTCAAATAAATTATAATATAGTAACTGGTTTTTTACTTAGATTTATCAAATTTCCGGAGAAAGAACATCGCAAATGAGTTTTTTTTTTCTTTTAATATACTTAGGTAAGTACTGTTTTTTCTCATGCATGCAAGTGACCCATTCACGGACCAGTTTGATGAAATGGTATAATTTGTGAGTACCTATTCCTTCCTTAGTAGAAGAGTTCATTCGCACGATACACGATGTTGTTTATTTTTAATTAATTATAATTAATTTTTTTGGACGTCATTAATGGAAATAATATGCTTGAGTTTTTTTATCGATTAAAGATGTATTTCACCAAAGAAACGAATTGTGATTAAATCAAACTGAACCCAATCTGAGTTCAATTTGGTACGATTGAATTTTAGGTGAAAATCTAGTTTACGCTTACGCATATTTATAGGAGTAGGTATATTTCTTAAAAAGGCACGGATACGACACTATTTAGTTTCATTTGATCGCAATTACTTTCATGAAATCCACCTATTAAATGGATTCTCACGATTACCTCATTGATTGCATGAGTTTCCCTACTGAAAGATATGTTTAGATGAATTTGCGATAAAAAAGTTAGCTTGGTAAGTCAGATGGCAGTCGCTTCAGTAAAGAGTCACCATGTCCCAACCCTGAGAGGAAGGCCTGCCGCCAGAGCATTGTACTTTAATCAACAGGTATGGCAACTATTAAGTGTGGTTGCCTTGGGTCTTGAAGATTTAGGTGGGGTTCCATATATCCAAATTGCGTCCTCCCACCTCCTACCGTGGGTGTCAAAAAAGGCAACTAAGGGATAGGGCTGTTCTCCATTCGATAGTAACATACAACCCTTGACAAACTGCCTACTTGACTGCAATAAGCTCCACTCTTCATTACCTAAAGCTGCGTTTACATACTCGCGGCAGAGCGAGGGAAGTGGCGAGAGAAGTGGGCAGAGACGTGGTGTGAATGGTATATTCGTCATGCCGCGAGTACTGCCGCGTATTATGTTGCTGCGAATGTCAGCTTGGCGGCGCGAGTCAAAGGAGCGGCAATACTAGCGCGATGAACTATACGAGACCGCTAGATGGCGCTAATCAGTAAACACGGCTTTCGTTATTGCTCCTCGAATATTTACTTTTAAAAATATTGTATAGTAGTTGAAAGTGATAGTTTTTATTAATAATCTATTTAATTAATTCGCTATACTGTAAAAGCATAATGCGTACACTGCTACAGCGTTGTCCTCCATACGTTTACGTCCGTCTCCGTTGCAGGGCGAATACGGACCAACACGATGATGCGCGTGTGTGAACGCTAGGGCATTAATCGCGCGAATATTTCCGGCAACACGTTGAGCAATGCGAGCGGCAGTATGTAAACGCGGGGTTAAATCAAAGTTGGCGTGCAAGTGTTAATGATCCTCTGCCTACCCTTTTTTTATTTAAACGCATGAATGTATGGATGTAATGTGAGCTTAACCGGTCTTCGAGCCTACATAATAATATTTAGCAATAATAAGGAAAAATAAAACAAGATTAGGTAATAATTATGACACAAAATAAGATTGACATTTCCAAAATTAACAACGAGGTGTTTGTAATCCGCTATAATGAAGCGATATATATGTAAATAGATCATTTAGATAATTATTTTAATTGGAATTGTTTAGTAATAAACTTGTTAGCAATGGACACAATGAACTAATGTCTTTTTTTATTGCCATATTTTATGGGTGATTTTGGTGATAGTAACGTAATTGCGATGGTTTGTAGCTGTTTGGATTTGCCGTCACAAGAAGTGAAATGTTATTAGGTGTATCGTCAGGAATACTCTTAGTGGATTCCCCAAATTACCGGGTTCATCCACTTTCATAATTAATCTTTGTTATCCAGCTACGAACATGGAATATTTTTCTTGTTTTGATAGCCAGGTACGACCAAATAAATAAATTCTCGTTATTATTACCGTATTCTCGTTTTGTATATAGGTTTCATAATTAGCTACACAAGATTGATTATTGTTTTCGTAGCTGGTTATCAAAGATTAGTTATGAAAGTGAATAAACCTACGGGTTTGTCCATAAATGTACCCAAATGACAGCAAGAAGTTTTCATCCTATTCATAGGTGATTTTACTTTATTGTACAAAAATAATGTCGTACAATATCAGTAATTATACTATGCAATGGGACCGAATACAATGATTGGTGAAATGTGGGTGTTAATTTAACCTCTACCTAACCCTCCGGGGATAAAGGTGTAATTATATATATCTATTCAATAATGATAATAAAACTTAAACAAAAAAAAAATATTTTATTAAATACAATTCAACCTTTCACCGTCGTTAAAAATTACATTCCAGGAAAATTTCCTTGTCATACTATACTTTATGTCACCCGCAGAGATTTCTATAATTTATTACCTCAATAAATAATAATAATTAGCAAACCTAACAGCACCATTTGGAAAAGTATTGGATTACAATACTTATAGCTTTATGGCGGCTACCTACACTAGTTTTATGTCCAACAGTCACATATTTTACAACATAATAATGTCATAAATACACCTACTATTATTACTATGACGTCAAACAGTAAAATAGTTAAAAATAGTCAAAAACAGAAGTCAGATAAAAGCATCTATAAATATGTTTTTTTATTATTTTCTAAAATTATTTTTAATTTGTTTTCGAAATAATTTTTATGTGAAGTCTTAGAATAAGACATCTACGTCAGAATTTTTATTCATTGTTTTGTATGCCAATTTTGTGCAGATTTTCTAAGACAGGAAAATGACTCAGGTTGAATTTCGCCAATGTTAGTATATCAGCATATCAGTTTAACTAAACAGATTTCAGACATGATTCATTTCAGCAACGAAATCCAGGTCTATGCGGTTGTCATAATTTTGATACTATATGAAAAGAAATGAGCAAAATCCTTATTAATATTATAAAGGTTTGTGAAGATGTTTGGATATTTGTTATTCAATGACGTTCTAACGGCTGAACGAATCTGGTTGAAATATGAGACAAGGATAAATTACAATCGGGAATGACAACTCATAGGCTACTTTTAACCCAGTAATAAGTTCCCATGGCAGGAATCAGGATCCACGCGGGAGAAGCCACGAATCATATAGGTTCACTGCAGCCCTCCTAGACAAGTGACAAGTTCGTTGGCCGATTGAAAAGAATGACAAATGTACGGGATTTGACGTATATGACAGACGTCAACGTATGTAATTAACGTCAAATACCATATAGGGTAAAACACCCAATTATTGGCACCTTAAGCGAAATTTGTAAAAATAATTATCATCTACGGAAATTATACGTCTTTTTAAAAAGAAGAGAATAGTAAAAAGTAATAGTAGGAATATTTTTTCACGTTATTTTGATTGTAAACAAATATTTAACAGTTTTATCCAATTTTATATATTTTGCCCATATATTGGCATAGGTAAACCAAACTATTGGCATACATCAGACCATTGTCATTTGAAAAGGAATATCTATAGAAAAGTCTTTACTTATTGCAAATAAAGTTGACGATTGTGAGTTCTTGTTTTTTTTTTACATAAAACGTAGCTGTGCCAATAATTGGAGGAGTGCCAAGATTAGGTATGTTTCCCTTATTCATAATTCTAATATACAATACACCGGCCAACGAATTACCACTTGTCTAGGGGAGCTGTATATAACACAAGCCCTATAATATTTCTGCCGTCTCTATACACCTTGATCCATCATTACTCTGTACCAATAAATTCTATTCGCTCACGCATACATTGAATGAATGATCTATTCGATACTATGCACTGTACAAACACACCCAAATAGGCACCAATTACTAAATAACCTGTCCAAGTTTTGAATGAACAAAGCAACATATTACGAGTATGTCTCAATAGAAGTATCGGGCACATAAAATAGCCTCCCTGGTCGTCGATAAAATGCCGATCAGTGCATATTGTATACGTTGAATTATGCCAACTGCCGGCGTCTTTGATGTGTACAGAGTAATGTAAATATTGAGAGATTTGTTACTTTTTGATGAGATATTTTTCGGTCGGGAACAACCTTGGTCTTGCGGCAACCGCCAGGCTACGTGGGGAACAATTAATGCCTGGCAATGGTGCCCCCGCCGGGTCCAGGTAAAAGGGGTAGGCCAAAGAAGTCCTGGCTTGACGTCGTGGAGGGTGATATGCGTGCTAATGGTCTCACTACCATGGACGCCCAAGATCGTGCGAAGTGAAGGAGGAAGAGCCGGAAGGCGGACCCTAATCTTCGAGGTCATCTTGGCCACGGATGCAATCAGGAGAATACGTCTATATGCAGATGATGATGATATATTTTTCGGTCGGTGAGACCTTGCTGATAAGACTTAACTCAGATGCTGTGATAGCAAGCGGCATGGTGCTTTCTCTGTCTCTGTGATGCATCATGATTTTCTTTTCGCAAATCCCTTATGTAGAGGTTGATTTACACTAAACGAGCGAATGCTCATTCTATCCCCTCTACGTCAAATTCTATTAGTGTATACAGTGACAGAACATTCGTTTCGTTACGAGGGCCCAACGAATTTAGGTTTAAAAAAAAAGACGCGAGTGTCCTTGGTCTGACGTTCAGATGGGGGTTCAGATGCTGACTAAGGCGTAAAGATAGGCTGAATGTACAGAAAGGCTTAGGGTTGCCGGTGTAACACTTCGTTACTCATTCTGTAAACGCTAAAAATCAGGCTTCATTTACACTAGAATATTAGGAAAGAATAATCTTAGAATGCTCTTGTTCTAGTTCTAGATCTATGGTCGTTTGGTCTTAATCAACCTTAATACAAGTTTCGCGAACGATTTATACATGCGCCTATTTCATACGTACCGATGCTAGGCATCAATTTTTGTTTGAAAAATAAAATTATGCCAATGATCTCCGCGTAAACGGCTACAGCATCCGGCACGCTTACGATGTGAAGGTTAGTTAGTTCGTGCCACTTAAAAATCACAAAACAGGCAAAAACAACAGATTTAAAATAGATTCCAGAATATTCATATTAAAAACATTTCAAGAAGCATTTATGTCATTTATTTCTTATAATATTTTTATAATAAAAAATGTAAGACGTAAACTAAATATTTTATAAATCAATAAAAAACCAACATAACTGACACTTCAACAGTTTTTAATAAAACAATATTAAAAATGCTAAAATGTAGACACAGTCACGTATTATAATATAATTTATTCAAATTTAATTCTAGAGTTGTCAGTAGATATTTTTTACGATTAATTTACCATTTCAATATATCGGCTTTTTGCAATTTTTTAACTTCTTGTTTTAGGCCTTTAATAGAAACAGGAGATGACACGGAAATCAAAATTTAGGTAGACAGTTAATAGTTCTCGATACAAAAAACATGATGATATATTGTATTTACGGTATTTTTAAATGGGTAAATATATTATCAGCCCCGGATCTTCAATTTTTTTTAGGCGGGGCAAAAACTGAAAATGCCGCCCCCGACCATTTTTTTGCCGTGCGTATACCGGCGGGGGGGGGGGGGGGTTGTCTATCCGATAGGTTGAGTCATAAGTATAACTCATCTCTTTCCCTGGGCGGCACATCGCGCTATGCCACTCGGTGGCATCCCACCCGCTTACGCTCTGCCCCAGCGCGCTGGGAGCATAGCGCTGAGCTAAGGACTCCGTCTCTGAGGGCCCGTTTCAGTGTCTTCCACACCAGGCACCCCACCACCGTGAGCCTTGAGTCCTCACTCGCATCACAGTGACGAGAGACGATATACAGTCGTGGACTCCTTTCTGATCCGAAACAGGTGGTCCACGAAACTCCCTCTCCGTCCGTGTCGCCTCTAAAAAGTCCTTCATGATGGGTCTTACCGCCGATACGATTGCGAACCGAACTTATTGCAAAGCACCCAGTCGTATCCGATGTTCCACTGGAGTTGACAGGAGCGACCCCCAGACCGATCTCCGCGGAGTACCGCATGACATTTGATGACGACCAAGGCCGGTCACTGTTAGGTAGGTGATGGCTAACTCCGTTAGATACGCCAACTAGTCGGTGAAGGGAGAGATGCACTTCATGATACACGAGCGCCTCCCTGAGGTTAGTCTAGGGCAAGGTGCTGAACACATTAGCGATGTCCAAGGACACCGTTAACATTACCTCGCCCCGGGCAACCACATCCTTCAGCAGAGCCCTCATGCACATGATGGCGTCTACGGTGGAGCGCCTCTGGCTGAAGCGATATTGGCCATTCACCATCTCCGGCCACAACCTGGAGAGGTGTCCGATGAGGCACTTCCCTATAACTCTCTCAAAGAGTTTACGCACCTCTTCAAGCACCACCGGGCGCCCTTTCGAACGTCGACCATTAATCTCATCTTCCACGATTGCGGAAATTAGCTCCGCTACAAATATGCGTTAAAGAGCTCTGTCAGTTGGGGACTTGGAGATCTTCGACTAGGGTAAGGACCCACTCTTGCCCTGGAATGCCGTCAGGTCCCGGGGCTGTTTTGTTACTTCTTGGCTCTGAGCTTCGCACAGCCAGCTCTAGTTCTACCCAAGTGACCTCGAGTCGTCGTCGTCATCCACACTGGGCGCCATAGGCAACCGAGGCTCAGTAGTCTGCGGTGGAACGTTTTTCGTCGGCTGCGCTGGGAACAGAGAGCCATCAACTCCTCTGAATAACACTGGTGGAGACACCGAGTCAACGGGGTCTAGGGACGTAACTTGCCGCTTACCATAAGGCAAGGCCGCCCCCTAGGGGGCGGCCTTTCATCTGCAAAGTTTGATTTTGCCGCCCCCTGATGCTGCCGCCCGGGGCGCGTGCCCCGGCTTGCCCCCCCCTAGATCCGGCACTGTATATTATATTGGCTATATGTCTCGGTCAAAAGCCCTGTGACTCACCTTTGTCATTATAATCGAGAAAGCGGCATAATAATTCCTAAGTTCAAAGTTATTACAATACGGCATACTAAGCATTTGTCTGTATATTTTTGCCACGCCATAAGTGCCACTTTTGCACGGCATATTTGCGTGTATAAACTTTAAAGAACGATGGTAAGACAGTTTATCGGCAGCAACCCAAGTTTTTGAGGTTTATACTATATTCTGGTTGCCTTAATTATTGTCCTATTTCAAATTTGATTTCTACTGCTTACTGCTTTAATCAGAATAATAATAATAAATTCTGCCCTTTAAAAATAATAATTTCAGCCCTTTGAAAAAAAGGTTTCCATCGGAGTTTGATTTTCATCCTAGACTGATTTATTAGTTCTGTGACAAATATTTGAGTTAATATTTGAGTGGAAAACAAAGAAGACTTTACTCAAGAAATAAACAATGGACTTACTTACCACTGTTTATTTCTTGAGTAAAGTCTTCTCTACGAAAAAATAAAACCTCCAATAATGATGACGTAACAAAAATCAGAAATAAAAAAAGAGAGTTTCGCATCTATTTCAGTACACTACTCTACGCCAAAACACGGTTCCCATACAAGCGGTAGGCTTTCTTTGTGAATTATTGCGGGTTCCGTAAAGGAGCGGTCTACCCCCGTCAATACCTTAATGGCTAGCCATGTTTCCACTGGTGGATCTCTAAAAAAGTTGTAAAAAATAGTCAACGCTAGCGAATTCACAAGCGATTGGATTGATATGTTTGTTTTATATTTATATGACTAGAATTGAATGATTTTGAAGCATTTATTATGCTAACTATTCAATTCCACTTCGGCCGTCTACGAAACCAGAGCTACATCACTAGTTACTAACTAAACATAATTCGTCCTCGATTAAGAAAGAGAGAGATTCAAAAAAAGAGAGAGAAGAGAATTGACCTTGTGTGGCACTTGAACCCGTGATCTTTCCTTTATAGGGAGAATGCTCTGACCACTAAGCCACCGAGACCCGCACGAAGCTAATTTTCTAGAATTTAAAATTTCTAGAATTTTTTTTTGGTTGTTGCTTCATCTCTTACAGTCGACGTCCGCTATAACAGTTTTATATCAGGCTGTAGGTATACTTGTTAATGATCTTAATAATTAAAATACCCATAAAAGTAGACAGACACATTTCGTATCAATAAGTATTCAATCTCACATAGCAAAGGAAGAGCCTTATCAGCTGTACACTTGCATTCAGACTCCGAACATCTATTGAGAAACACCTAACCCGAATTCGAACCTGGAACGGCATGCTTACTTCGGCTTTAATGTCCACCATGCTACCAAGACAAACTGCGTAATTTATGTCTCGTAATATTTAGACTCCCAGAAGAGCGATTATTTTGAAACTGAATTAAAATTTTACACCCTTCAAAGATAAACGGTGGCTAAAACCAATATCAATTTACAAAATAGACTAAAAAGGGAGAAACGAAACATATCTCCCAAACTCTTTGAAAATTTCATTCGTATTTATACATAACGACCAGTCATTACAGATCTCTCACGTTCCATCCAAATACCCCTCCGATATTCAAAATATGAGCACGTGCGAGGGGGCAGGCGGGCCAATATAAAATGGCGATCATACATCACTACTGTTGGAAGGGGTTGGTTGGATTTACAACCCTTTTGGTGCAGATTTATGTAGCGATCGCAGGGTTAACTTAACCTAACCCTCAATGCAGAAAAGATCGTGTTCCTTTTTTTATGAATGACCGCCGAAAATAGACTGTTTTTTGTATAGGACTCAACATTTTGTTGTGACTTTTATTTAGTTGTAAATAGTTTGTCCTAATTATAACGTGTTTCATGTCTCTCCTTATGTTTGTGAAAAACACAACTTTTCAATGTATGGCAGATAAATCCTTTCAGTTCAAATTTCAGTTAGTTTCAATATGAAAGTGGTACTTTCCTAGTGGAGGCGACCTACTGAAAGAATGGTTTTCAATTACAACTAATACAAGTTCCACCCAGTTCCGTTCGTCCTTTTTTTATACCATTGAAGTCTGCGTATCGTACCCGCATCCTCGAGTTAGCAGTCAAACGCTTTAACCGCTATGCAACAGAGGTTATGCAGTTACCAGGGCCCATACCATGAACTCTTAAAACAGGTCAATAATTGAACTGCTGTCATTCTAGCAACTGCAAATGTCACTTTGTAATCCTATATATGTTTATATGACATTACAAACTGACATTTGCAGTTGGCAGAATGACAGCAGTTCAATTATTGACCTGTTTTAAGGTTTATGGTAAGGCCGCTGTTCATGTATAAAGAAGATTAGTAACCGAAATTATTACATTGCCCGAGCTCATTGGAGAGAGGTTTTGGTCAACACATCCCGCTTAAAACTTATACCGCGGGATAAGTTGTTCACATTAATATGACTTATGAAGAGGTCAGTGGGAAGCCTGTCTGTGGGAAGACCAAGCTTGTCAGCAGCGTCAGCAGCACAAACTCCCTGTTCTTATAAGGTCGGCAGCACGAGTGTGACCATTCCATCAGGTGAGCCTAGTGCTTGTCTGCCACCTAAGTGGTATAAACCAAAATTGCTTATGTGAGGAGTGGGTTCACAACCTCGGTTCTACATATAATCGCTAACAGAATCCGAACCCTAAACCTCTTGATTGTAACCCCAACTCCTTAACCTTAAAGCTACAGACGAATACTAACCATAAACTTACAGTCTGCCCACCCAAACCAAGGGTTAACAATGTCGTCCTCATTACTTGACAGAAAAAAAAAACAATTTCTCTAACTAAGTTGGCGTGCGGTACATGCCTCTGGTATCTGTTCTCATTACCTCTTCGTGAACCATGTATTTCGTATCTATGTCAGTTAATTTTCCGCAGTGTAATTACCGACTTCGCTTTGTTTTTGCTACTAACTTTATTTGCATAGAGTGGAGGGCTTGTTTTTACGAATAAGACAGGAGTGGAGTCGAATTTGTTGTTAAAAATTTTAGGTTTAACATTTTTTTTGGTAGATAGTTAGGTGACGTTTTTGAGATATAATTATTTTAGGTTTTGGTTATCCAAACCAGAGACTGGTCCATGAATTGGCAAATGTATCGGCTTGCAAATGAGGATGGCCTTTCGGTGGAGCTTCAAAAATACCCGTGATAGAACACCATATTGTGATTTTAAGTATTCTACTATTTTGTAACTACGAATGTGTACTACGTGTGTACTACGAATACTTCATGCACATGCTATATTCTGATTCTTAGTATTTCTATGACATACTATATAACAATGTTAGGTGCCTACTGAACTGACGGACAGTAGGTAATAAAATGATTTTATTTGTTCGAATCTAATAACTAGGCTATTGTTAAATATAACATATTGAGTTGTATAGTAGTTAACCTACACAGTTTTCAAAATAAAGTAAAATATTGCAATTTGTAAAGAATAAAAAGAAATAGAAGGTAACTAGGGCACACGTAGCATAAAATTTATTTTGATGTTATCCAGCATGAAAAATCACACTTTATTCGAAAAAGGTTTTAATAATAATAATAATAAATAAATATTGTACGACAATCTACACAACGCTATCTAGACCCAAAGTAAGCATAGCTTAACTAGCTTGTGTTATGGGTTCTAGAATGCGGATAAACATACATAGATACTTTTTTTTTTTTTTTTGTAAATACATACATATTATACATAGAAAACACCCAGACCAATGCAAATATTCATATTCATGCATACAAATATTTGCACTGAGCGGGGATCGAACCCGCGCCTCCTGCGTAGCAGCCGCGTTAAATTAAAATTATATTAAATATTATTTACAAAAATATTTCAAATGAAGCCTCTCTACAGCTCCGTGTGTCGTGATCTAAAACTCCAGAATAAGCTAATAGAGACATTGTTCGGGCGCTCGTTAGTCGCATCAAGATGCGCAAGCGCCGCGGGGGTCTTGCAAGCTCCACGGCTTACCTTCGTGTGTTAATATGCATATGTAAAGGTAGTTTGATAGAATAACCTGGACTTTTCTGACTTATATATACCTCGGGTCATATATCTTTGACAGCCTCCGTGGCGTAGCGGTAGTGAATGCGGCCGCTACGCAGGAGGCGCGGGTTCGATCCCCGCTCAGTGCAAATATTTGTGTGCATTAAATATGGGTATTTGCATTGGTCTGGTCGTGTCTCAGAGAGCACGTTAAGCCGTCGGTCCCGGTTGCCATAAGAACATCTATGGTAGTCGTTACGGGTAGTTGGTGCCCTAAAAAGTCCAAAAAAAAAAAACAACGGTCTAGCTGCAAAGCTTCGATATCGCCTAATGTTAACATTGAGTCGTGGAGGTCAGATGGCAATCGCTTCACGGAAAATATCGAGGTCTAGCCAAATCTGTAGCTATGACTGGTAAAAGCGGACCCCAGACTCTCGGATGCGACTGGGAATTAACGCTAGGAGGAAGAATATATCTTGGACCTAAAACAGCGCGCAGTACACGTTTATTGGGTGTCTTTTGAGGATAGCATGGGGTGCTACAGCGGTGGACGAGCTCAAATTCACCAAGCATAGATAGAAGCGCCAGTGCCTCGTTTATTTCGCGACTTAGGTCCAAGATACATGCAACACTGAACTACCATTAACGTGTTTCGAAACTTATAAAGGTGCAATCACGTACAGACTTACATTACCATTGTTCCAGACTTTAACCTATCCCTGTACCATATATCAGCCAGATTTGTGCAGCCGTTTGACCATAATTTAGTAACAAACATCTTCACAGAACTTTCAAATTTATAGTATCAGTAGGATTAATAGGATTACACTCGGAAATACCACTTACACTCGCAAATACCACTTACACTAAAGAAAGTCTTTGTCCAAAGCCACAATATTGTAACGGAAATATTATTTGCATAAGAAATTTGATTCTGTATCATGTTCAGCTGCTCAAACCTTTCAGCGTCTATTTCAGGCATGTTAAAACAGCTCTCGGGCCTGTCACGCGACATAATATGACAATAACCATATCTTGGTTGGTTTGTCATGTTTTTTAAACGTTGAGTGACGTGACTTATGTTATTGTTTTGACTATATTTGGATTCCATTTTCAAACTGATACTTGGAGATATTGTGAGACTACCGTCTATGTTCTCTTGTGAAAAAATAGAAGTTAATACCTATTATCACTTATGTCACTTATAGGTATATTATGTAAGATTTCGTCTACAGCAGCAATCAAATACAATCCTACAACCTTCCAATGAGACCATTTCGCAGGTCGCAGACAATGGGGATACAATGGGGATAATAAATAATTATTTAATAAAATAATACGACTAAGTAAATAATTAAATATTAGTAGTATACATACATTAAGCATTTTGCCGGTCATTGTACATTTCTTTGCCAGATATAATACTACTGTAGACTTATAAGCCCTTATACGATTCAAAACGTTCATATAAATTCTAAGAAGCAACTTTGCAAGTGCAATGTTGGCATAAACCCTAGTGCACACCGGAGTAAGCCTCGATATAGGTCGGGTGCAGATATTAAAGTATCGAAACGTACCACATTCTGAGGATTAAAAGTTGAGACGCTCTTAGAAAGTAAAGTACCAAGCTTTTGAAGAGGAAAATCTCGATGGAGTTTTTTTTTATTTCAGTGAGGTAAACTTGGGTGCAAAAAGTAAAGGCCATTATTCCAAATAGTCTCTTTTCAAAAATGGTAAAGGACTACTATTTTTGAAAAGAGACTATTTATTACTTTAAGGGTTTCAGTAGATACTCTTTTTACTGACGTTCCCAATAACCTATCTATCGCCAATTTTGACATTAGAAAGGATAAAAACGTCGTCAATCTCTATGGTAACGCAATTCATAGTAGCAAAATACCAATAGGATTTGACACAGGAATTATCTCTACCTTTACCTTTATCTGTAGATATGTTATTGGGAACGGCCGTTAGAATCGAAAGGACGCGGGTTCAAATCTCGGTCATTACACTACCGACGTGAACCTACTCCTGACATAAGCAATTAAGCTTAGCTGGAGGGTTTATTGTAGGTTAATTTGTGATCTTAAAAAAATCCACCCAACTGAATGACTTAATACTCACAATATTTTACCACCAAAAAGTATGTAAACAATTATGAAAGTAGAAAAATTTATGCTAGGTTTCTCGCAACTGGAAACATGATATGATCTCTACCTACCCCATTAGAAAAGAGCAGGCAGTATGTATGTAGTCGCTCATTATCAAAATGTATAATTATTGTCATTAAAAACTACTAAAATAAAATTACTCCACAAATTATTCACAGTACTTCTGGATACCTGTTATCGGGTAATTAAAAAAAAACTGGTATTAAAAAGCGGACCAGGTCCGCTTTCATTCGCGACCCACAGTTTCATAGATCATAACAAGTCCACATTGACTTCTAAATGAATATTTCCTTCCGTTACCTACAACTTTTATCGTAATTTCCCTGGGCAAACATACAAAGACATGGGGAGAACCTCATCTAAATCATTGCGGCTTAGGCCAAACTATGCTACAAGCCGACACAGTTAGCATCAAACCGATCTTGACTAGCAAAGTGGTCAAAATGATCTTAATGCCTTGGGTTCCCCTTCCTGTTGACTGATTGTTCTGATATTAGGTACAAACATTTAGTTCGGACAATAATACAATTTAAATTAAGAAAGCAGTTTGATTTACTCTAAATTCCTTGGTGTTAAAATCATTTTGAGACTTTGAGGTCAAAATCGTTCTGATGCTGACTGTACACTTATTTATGTTAATTAATTTTTATTTTAAATTTAATTGCTAACTGAGACCTGTCGCAATTTTATAAGAAAACAACCAATTTTATTATTGAAATAAAAGTTCTTAGATATTAATTCTATCGCGATTTATTTAGTTTTCTTTATTAGCTGATCCCGACATTCCAGTTAAATATTGTAAATAAATAAATAAATATTGCAGGACATTCTACACAACACATTCTAGTTGTTTTTCAGCAGTATATTTCAATGTGTAACATTCGAATAAACTTTTAACAATATCACGTAAATTAAAATAGATTTTTAAAGAGTTTTAAACTCCAAAATATTTTATACTAGCTTTTGCCCGCGGCTCCGCCCGCGTGGATGTCGGTTATCGCGACCAAACATAGCCTTTTTCCGATGAATTTTCAGTACTGAATTGATGCCGACTCTTGACCAATAGATGGAGCTGTATGTCCGGAATAAATTTTATTTTTTATTTTATTTTTTGTAATAAAAACTATCCTATGTCCTTTCTCAAGTTCCAAACTATGTCTGTACCAAATTTCACACAAATCGGTTCAGTAGTTTAGGCGTGAAGCAAAGACAGACAGACAGACAGAAAGACAGACAGACAGACAGAGTTACTTTCGCATTTATAATATTAGTTTGGAAGTTTGGATTTGGATATCCAGTAAAAATATGTTACACATAATAAACATTTCTAAAAAGCCGTGCGTGCGGTCTGCCCATAACGGGTCATAAAGCTTGTTACACACCAATAAATTACTCAATTAAATATATAATTACGGCAAAAAACACCGCGTAAAAATGTTACATTCGTACGAACGATTGAAATATAACTTTGGCCATTAAAGCCAGGGCTTAATTGAACCACAATAAGAGGGGACAGACCGAAATAGTCTCAATAACAAACACATGTTGACTGTAAAAAATAAAACGTAAAGGGTTCTTAAGAAAGTGTGTTTTATTACAAAAGAAAGAAGGAAGTGTGGAAGTGATCTTATGGACGATTTAATTAGTGTGGGTAGTACGTTTGAAGTCGCGGTTTCCATTCCCGGTCCGTGCAAATATTTTTATATATGGGTATTTTCATTTATTAATATTGATATATATTTTTATATAATACCTACATATAAGTGAGAAGAAGAAGTAAAGTATCGTTAATTGTTTCGATTGCGCTATGATCGCATGTGATGGTCAGATACAGAATTCGATTCCAGGGCCAGGCAAAGTGGTATTGAGTTAGGATTTCCGGTTGTCGGCAATAGGCTAAGCAAATTGGATAGCGAGCTAGCAAAATTTGTATGTGAGACATCTCTAGCTATGCCTTCAGATATCAGTTTGTCACCGTTAACCGCTTAACATCAACCGCAACTTATACTTATTTGCCACTTCAGCAGTATAAAAAAGTTTTGTAAAAACGTTAGTTACAAAATAAATCTAAAAATAAAAAAAACATTAGTTTTAATTGTCACTATTTATTGTTCCAACACTCAGATTACCGCATATAAATTAAAAAACTACCACCTCAAATTACAACAGTAGGAAACGGTTAAAATTAACCCTAAACTGCCACCAATTTGTTAATTGTTGGGGTGTTTTTTGTCACGTTTATTTTTGAAGAGTTTATTTATGAATTTAAATGGCCTCACAAGACTAAGGGTTGGCTGATTTGAATTTTATGAACTTTATTTTTGAAGTATTCAAAGGGTTGAAATCCCGTGAGAGATAATGAAAGTGCAAGACATTATTTTCGTTAATAATGACTGTGGTTGAAAACATTATTAACGCAATTTAAAATCAGATGGCAATAGTAGGCCCTAGGGACTCCATTTCTTTATTGTGACGTACAATATCCTACTAATGCATACACATGGATAAATGTTTTTCACACAAAATAATCCTCCTACAGTCCCGGGTCCTTTAAGCGGGGCGTGAAAAAGCATCTGATGAGGCCGTCAAGCTGAGTGCCACCATTGTAACATGATACGTGTCTGTAATGGTGACCCTCTTTTCAGAGACTTTGCCTTCAGCTTACCATCAGGCGAGGCGAAGTCAAATTGACGTGTCCTATATACAAAAAAAAAATCTGAACAGATCTTGTGGGGCGTGAAAAGCATCTGTTGGAGCCGTCAAATTATCTGTTTCTACAATGGTGATCCTCATTCCTGAAACTTCCTCGTTACTAAGAAGACCTTTAGCTTACCATCAGGTAAAGCAGCTTTGGCGCTCCGGGGTAGGCAAAGACCTTAGAGAATACATTGTATACTCTAAGGCAAAGACAATACCCCGCCATGAGCGTTTGTTCTTAGATACTAAGAGGTTTAATATAATTATTATTAAAACTTTCATAATGTAATGTATGTATTATGAATATTTCATTTTGAACAAATTTAACGTCAAATAAAAAATGTTAATTTTATCATAAAATTATAAATTATTGTAAGTTCTCAGCATTGTATTACAAACGTGAACTTTATTTATAAATTTTCGATAAGATTGAATATTAATTTTTGCAATTAATTACTACACGTTGTGCAATTCGTCTGTTGCAAGTGTTGTTGCAACAGCCAATATTAATATTAAATCGCTCTAAACTTTTTATACCTCCTAGTTTTTATAATGATTCGGGACTATTTTTATACTTAATATGTTTTCTTTGTTCAGTTATAGAGGTTGTGAATAAATAATTGTTATATTAACTTTTTGCTATATTAAACTCATTATTTTGCTGCTTCGTTAAGTAGAGGTCACTTCCAATATTACAAAAATATCCCCCCTGACACTCATGCCAAAAAATGTAGTTTACCTACGAGTAATAAACGTACATTAAAATGTCCATACTAAAATACACCAGCCAATAAAAATCACATCTTGTCAAAACTAATCAAACAATAAACCACTTAGGCAGCAACTTCTATCAGCAACAATAATAATATTCCTAATCCATTGGCTCATGTAAACCTTAGAACAGTCTCGCAACTTTGATTGGATTGCCAATGTAAGCCGGAGGAGAGACACTGCACGAGATGACCGGAAGATTAACTCACAGACAAAACTTATTAACTCGAATTGAACTTCTTGATTGGATCTGCCATATTTTGCTATTAAGACAGGTTAGGTGTACGTAAATAAATTGGCTAAAGAAACGGATTTACGCGCGTAAACGATAAATTTGAATCGATTTTTGTATTTTTACGCGGTATTTTATTGTAATGATGTTCTTTTTTTGAATTGATGAACAGGATATTTATTAGATAGTATAGAGTCAATGGGATATTTATCAGGTACTGTTTTAAATTTGCCGATATTTCATCACTGTTGCAAGCACCATCATGGTGCTTGCAACAAATGGAATACTCAAAACATATATTTTAATACAAATTATAGTGACTATGATAGTTGAAATATTTATAATGAAATTTATATTTTATACGTCATGTAATATAAATGTGAAAATTCAAAATCATATTTTTGAATTTATAAATAGTGCAATTATGTTGTATATATAGGTTATTTTTAATTAATTAACTGTTATCTAACAACAAATAGACGAGTGGTTAAAATTTTAATTACAGTACAAGTAGGAGTATCAACTGTATAAAACGGCTCAAAGTAAGATTTATTTTTATCTCAACATTATCAAAACTGGAAACAAGAAACAACAACACCTCAATAAAAGACTGATTAAAAACCAACTCTAAAAATCTAAGTACAAAAAATCAGCTATAAAAACTCAAAGTACGACACGTTATTATTAGCTTGGCCGTGTGTGCCAAAAACTAGTAATGGCGAAGGGAACTAGGTGACATTTAACTTTTTATAATCACCTCGACAGTAACTAAAGTATTTTTTAATAATCGACCTACATCATTGTTAGTGTTCATAAAAAACATACATTACAACTTTTATAATTAGACTTTGTTTTTTACGCGTTCGCAACTGATGCGTATTTCCCTCAGTCTCTGGAGGACAGTTCATAATTTACTTTTGTATATTATCTATGTTTCCTGCTGGGCACAGTCAGGGAACTATTTCGACCTCCGGCTCTTTAGTGTTGACAGTAATTGGATATTATTTAATATTAATACTGGAAACATTTTACTAAAATTCCACTAAAAGAAATTAACAGGTCAATTTAACTATTTCTAAGATCAAAAGAATTCGAAAGAATATGTTGCTAATGACAAGAAAGCAAAAAAAGTACGTAATTTATATTAGACGGAAACAAAATATAAAATACACAATAAATCGTAAAATAGACGGGCTTTTCATGATATTTTCTCGGCGATAACCAATAAAACTATCAAATTATTACACGTCATGTCATGAGGTTATGACGAAATAAACAAGAACTCTTTTTATTTATATGAATTATTTTATTATCGAGTACAATAAAAATTTTTGCCCATTTGTGTTTGGATCGAGCAGTTTTGATATTTTTATTACCTCCTATTTAATACTTTTTGTTCGATAATATCTGATACAAAATCGACCTACATTTTTTGCTCTTTATATAGTGTTAGTAACAACTAACAATGTCGTTAATATATGCAAATATAAGACTGTGAAAAAAAAACAGCATTGTCGTAATTAAACTCTCATACAATTTACTAGTAAATCGACGTTGATTTTACTAGTTCGACGTTTATATCGTACTAGTATATCCACGACCCATATTGTGTTTTTACTTTTATCTCTTTGAACAGTTAGCAATTTACAATCAAATATATGATAAGTATGTCAAATATTGACAGATTTGATAGCATCTTTTCAACACCATCGAAGAATGCTCATTAGCATCACTTATCAGAAATATAACTGTCCAGTTTTTGTACTTAGCAGGTGTTCGTAAGAAATTAAGAGAAAAAATGTTTAAGTTGAGTTTGCTAATAAGGCAAAGCTTAAAGTATGCCGTCGCTCAGACTTACTATTATGTGCAGAAGATTTTTGTGTAGGTAAATTGCTGAAGATTTTCTTAATTATATTAAGGGCATTTTAGTTACTTCTTCTATGTATGAAGTTCAAGCTACTTCTTTAGAAAAAATCTATTGAAGTACATGGGCTTTAATTGAAAATAAAGCTAGTCCTATCAAGCGGTCGATAAATGACCTTTTTTTATTTAAAAAAAGTACCTACTATCCGTACTGTCTATATGCTACCCAGAATTAATACAAAAAATACACGAAAAAGGACTCATAGTAATTATTCTTGAGCAGTTCAACAATATCCCCAACATTTCGGTGTTCAATGTTCATTAGGTATATCCATGTCTCACTACAATATACTCTTTACATAATTTCTGCATATTGTTCAGCAAATTCTGTCATAGAAAGTGTCATTGCTGTTGCTATGGACATTTCTGCAATTAGTCAAACGTATAAAGCGATTCAGCAAACAAACATTTTATTTTACATACAAATAATAATTTGTACTTATCTGTGAAACTACATTACTACATTCTATTATATTACTTATAATCTCAAGTTTAGTACTACCGCCTTTTAACACATGCTTATTACAATATTCAAATACTATTTTCAACAATACATTACCGCATTACAAGTTTAAGTATCAAGACGCACGGCGAGCTATAAACAGAATTATGATTTACGGCCGTGGTCTGTTACCGAAAGACATATACAAAATTACATCCAGACTAAACTATTTATAACATTATAATAATTTCCCGGCCCAATTATTCCGTTGCTGACACGTTTTATTAGTATATATACGATTGTTATGCTTAACTGAACAATAAATTATATTTTTATAATTTTCTCTCCGTGACAATATTATAAACAAAATTTTCTGTATAATGATAAGCAATAAATAATATAATTTTGTCGTTCACAGAGGACAGAAAACACGTCTGTTTACATAATACGAGAGCTTAAATGCTTTCTCAGTTATGATTTAGTATATTTTTTGACGTTTTTGTCTTATAACTTTGGATCAGTATGAATATTGGAATGCATCTTAATCCACCAATGCGTACGTAAAAAATTACGATGTTGGAGATATTTTCGTTTTGTTATTTTGTTTCAGTGTTATGTGGGTAGGATGTAAAAAATTAAGTTTATCTATTTGCGCGGATTCTATAACTGAGTATTATAAAATATTTTATTAATATTTATAAAAATAAAACACACTAGAACTCTCTGATCTATTTTTATTAAAGATTGTTGCTAGAAAAATTTTGATATTGTGATCTAGCCACAATGAATGGTCTGAAAAGCCAAAATAGTAGGTATAATAGTGTAGTGGGAATGACTGGAGTGCATGAAATTCCAAAATTGATTCACGGATCGACAAAAACTTTAGTTGGCTTTCTCTATTATGAGTTTTTCAGTGACTATTCGGTATCTCTCATTAAAAAATTGAAATTTTCACAAACAATGATTCTTTGAAGTGTTATTTCAAAAAATTTCATAACATAATACCATCACTCAGACTTCTGATAAATTTGATCGAACGCCCAAGCGCCATATTTCAAGAGAAGCGGCGATCACTCATCCTTGCAGCAATAACGATATTCCTCTATTGTGTACTAGACTTAACAGTACAAATATTAGCTACAGCCCCGCAGTGTCATATTGATGTAATCCCTGTATTAACCAACCCCTGTTCTTGCCATAGCATTATCCGGTAGAATATTTAGGATTATTTGTTTGAATGTGTTGTCTCTAGAACTAAATACCTACTTGAGTGCCGTAAAAAAATATTACGCAATTTGATTTTCTTTTTGTATTTTATATGCCAGTTCTTGGGAAAGGTAAAGGCTATATAAATTAAAAAGTGTGTGTAAATATTATGTTAGCACAGATCCCTGTAACTACTGAACAACTCTATAGATGATCTATTGATGATTTATTTCAAAACCTAAATTAATCAAAACTAAAAAAAATCAAAACCTATTAGGTTTTGAAATAAGTGATTAAATCGCAGGAGGTCTAGTATTTAGGTACATAAGCTAATTTGTTTCACTAAAAACAACAGTACATAAGGTAATCTGAGGAACTAAAAACAACGATACAAGTTTATAGCCTTAATTTATTCAAAACTCAGTATAAATAAACTTAAAATTAAATAATAAATACCATATTTTTTGGTCGGAAATCAAAATAAATAAGAAGAGTAGTTTCTAAACTCCACATTATATTATCTCCATAGCTAATAGCTTTCCCATCCATAGATATCGGGCTATTATTTTTAATGTATTGGTTTGCAACAAAATAATATTATTAACTGCAACCAAAACGGTTATTCTCGTATACATAAACTACCAGTTAACGGCAACTGGTTCTGAATACTAGACCCCCTACGTTTTAATTATTCTCGTATAAGTTAAACCTCTGATGCGTATTTTATCAATTAAGTTTAGTATAAAATAATTCACACACGCAATTATAAAGAAATTTATTTCGCTACTTCCGTATACTATTAATCTATACGAAACGGGAAAATTTAAAAGGTTAAATTATTAATGATATCGTAGTAATATAGATAATGATAATTATATTCTGTATATAGTTATATATTTTAAGTAATTAAGCAGTTTTATTAAATTCAAATACCACTACCTACTGCTTTTGCATTCGCTATGGCCTACGTGACACTCATGCAGGCTTGCATGAAAGGCAATGACAGTAAAGGAAGCTCGTGAAATATGTAAGGATAGAGTCAAATAGCGGGCTGTTGTCTCTACCTACCTAGGAGGGAAATAGGCGTGACTGTATGCATGTATGTATCTATACTATTATATAATTTTAAAGTGGTCGTGTCTGTACATTGGAGATATTTAAAAAAAATACTTGGGTTATGTTATGTTAACGATACTGAATACGAAAATATTTGTTTTTAATTTCCCGTCTGTTTGTCTGTTTGTCCGCGATGGACGCAAAAACTACTGGACGGATTTTGATGCGGTTTTTTTGTTAGAAAGGGCTTACTCAGACTTAAAATCTTACGTTTGTTTGGTCGCAATCGGTTGAGTAGAACCGAAGATATGAGCAAAGGTCGCGTTAACCGAGATGCACGCGGGCGGAGCCGCGGGCGTTAGGCTAGTGACTAATAAAACCGTTAATGACATAATTGATATTGAAAGTCTTTAAAAATAATATTTCTAGCCCAAAGTGTGCCCTCTTCATGTCACTAAAGAGACATGAATAGGGTAGATGACAAAACAGTCTTGTGAGGTATGCCAGTATTTACTTAACTGCAAAGAAGATTCACAATACGTTCAATATTACCAAGCACTTTTCCCCTATTCGGACGCACACAAGTCTCCATTGTAGATTGTCGATTGTCGATAACCATATCGTGTCGATTTCCACAACAAAACTGGAAATAGAAAAATTCGGAAGCCCGATCGACACATAGGAACCGAATTTGATATTCATGCAGGAAATATTCTAAACAAAGTTAAATATTTATAGAAGAAACTCACGATTTCATTAAGTTTTAAAATTAATTAGGTATGTTTCTTTTACTCACATGTAACTCCATAACAAAAACAAAAAAATACATTTCCAAAATAACTTCTCTAAAGTCTTCCTTCTAATCAACATTTAGGTATACACCCATTTTACCCCAACAGCGGGGTAAGTGCACAAAGGAATGGGGAAGCCGTGATAATCCCTAATATTCAGCTCTCGATCATAACACTGAATGGAACCACAAAGGTGATGTAATAACGACCGCTAATCCCCTATTGTGGCGCCACCTCTTGACGGATTGCCAGCAACTCTCAATGGGGCTTCAGTCGGGGAGCTTTTTGTTCGCGCCGATATTAGAACATTCTATTGTATGAAATGCTAGGGATAATTTGTTTTCCGAAGGGTTTTCAGAGTAATAAAGTCGGATAAATGTTTTGTTTAAAGATTTTCAATGGAGATTTCTGGTTTTGGATTATGGTTCTGACATTCTGAAGGGTCATTTAGACTACATTAATTTTTAAATAAATTACACCATCAAGAGAGTATTAGTCACGTAAAATTACAGGACTAAATTTTTTGGTAGATTCACAAAAATGCTGCTGAATACATTCAATTTTCCTTTAGTGGTTTAATTAAATAATTAAGCTAATACATCATATTAATCTAGCTGATAAATGCAAAGTATGAGAGTGTGTCCAATAAATGAATGAATATTTATGAATCGCGTTTGTATCGGAAAAATACACCGTGAGTAAAACCATAGTTTAGCAGCTGGTTGAATATAAAATCATAATCTATTTTCTAACCGACTGCGCCAACGCGGGTAATGTGTTACGCGCGTGTCATGTAGGTATGTAGTTTTCCATGTGATTTTGGGTTTGAAACACATATTTAAGTGTCTATTCTTGCCATCAAAAACCTATTGCCTGCTTATACTTACATTTATTGCTACTGCTTTATACATACATTTAACTGTTTTATACATTTTACTATGGTAAAAAAATTAGTGTATCGTAGGCCACTGCGACTGCAAAAACCAGCACCTAGTTGTATTTTTATGTCGTATGTGGCGGTTACACTTTTATATACAACTTTATATAAAAAAGTGCTACCGTATCTCCTTTGTTGACTGTACAGTACAGAGGTGAAAATAAGTATTAACACCCACGTTTGCACAACTATATGTACTCTTATAAGTATCTTCAGCGATGTACATGAGTGGGTATTATAAACGTATCTTATAATAGTACGTAATCAGAAATTATATACACCCAATTTCCCCATACATCAACCAACCCTATGAGAGCTCGCGTTGTTTTACCCCACAGAATTAAATGTTTAACCCGAAAATTATTTAGTTGTGTCACACGTCACGATGATGGATCACGGCAATAATTGCGTCATATTTGACACGGTGGGAGTAATTTGTCGGAAATGGGGACAGAGGGGTTAAGGGGGGTTGCCTGCGTTATTGATGAGATGTCAAATAGAGTATTGTTTTTATGTACTATTTTCTTATTGATGAGATGTTATGAATCTTGGTGCATAATAATATAGGTAAATTCATACATACATATTATCACTTTTTTATCTGCGGAAGGTTAGCAGAGGTGAATTAACACTCACATTTTACCAATCATTGTATTAAGTCCCACGTAATAAGGGGTGAGCCTATTACCGTATTCCGGGCACTATTATTGACTTGAGTCATGCAGGACTTGAGGCTGAGTCTGGACTGTATATATCTGTCTGATGTTAAAGTTAAAGTTATAATAATTCTCTTATAGTAGGTACCTATCTACACAACACACTGCGCATGACGTTTTTGTTTTTGTTGGCTAATTTAATATTATAAAAAATCAGCTCCATTTCATATTGAACAACAACACGCTGTATAATTCAAGATAAAAGTAACACAAAATATGTAAAATTCCAAATTAAAAGTGATTTTTCGCAGAACAAAGTACATTTAGTCACATAAACTTCATTTAATAAAGCACAAACGTGACGCATCTTAATTGAAATTTGCGCGCGTAACACAAAATTGGCCATATATCGTAATATAATATCCAATTTGCGGTATAAAATAACCACTTTGATGGTTACGATACTCCAAAAGCTGCTACAATTACAAATGCTTCGTTTTACCCGACTACAGCAAGGCCAAATGAGGGTTATCTCTTTGACAGGCTATGTATGTATGTATCTATGCTATAATGGCGGGTCACTGTACCTAAGGTGGCACTCTCTAGCGGTGGTAAAGTACTGGGTTACAAAATCAATTTGAGATAAATTTGCCGTGTTTGGTATCAAATGAAAGCATATGACCACAGCTGCAGCTATCCTCGATATTTTTTGTTTAATACTTTTTCGAGTATAATTTTTGAGTAGTCGGGTTTTAGTTGTGAAAATCATTTTTTCTTTTGTGTACTTATTTTTACAAAGGTGTTTCAAAGGAGATGGCCCTGGGTCAGCCGAGGTATAAGGGAGAAGCCTTATGGGGTGACCTTACACCCTGGCATCTGAAGACCTAGGATAATGTGCTGTTTTAGTCGGTTCAAATCCGACATAACAGGCCCAGGCCGGCGGAGGCGTATCCGTCGGGCATGAAAAAAATGCATTTGAAAGAGATTTGATACGATGGTTAGGGGCTTATAATAATATAAGCAAAATATAACTAATCCCTATTTTCGAAATTATTAGAAGAAAACTAGGTATTATTAAAACTGAAATTAAAAATTATAATATATTTTGTATATATAAATATATAGGTATGATATAAAAAATGTATGAAATTAAATTAAATTGAATTGTATTAAAAAAAAGGTAAATAAATATTAACACAAAATAATAGGAAATACATAATCATAATTCATTTATTCGTTGCAAATATGGGTTACATAAGGTGTTATATTACAGTCAGTAGGTAGATAGTCTCGCCATATTCCACCATAATAGGCATGCAGTCTTAATAGCTAAATCAGGAAACAAAATATAATGTAGTAAGCATATATCAAGTAAGATTTTTTATCATCCTGTCACCTCCCAATATAAATTGCATTTAATTGAATATTCACAAATTCCACACATAAAAATCAAAATGTCCTGGTGCTTATTGGCTACATAAAAAAATATAAAATAAAATTAAACAATGTCATCATAATGTATTAACCATAGGTATTATGTCCATTCAAAAGTCAATTTAGATTTCAGTTATGTATATGCTTACAATAGTTAATGTCAAACAAAACACAATTAATTTAACTTTGTAATTTATCATAGCATAATATTATTTACAAATTCCACACATACAAATCAAAATGTCATGGTACATACTGGCTACATAAAAGATTGAAATTAAACATGGTCATCATACTGTATTATTCATAGGTATCATGTCAATTTATAAAGTCAATTTATATTTCAGTCATATAATAATTAAATGTAAATGTCAAACAAACACAATTAGTTTAACTTTGTCAAAATAAGTTTTATTGCCATTTACTTACGTACCAGTTCTACCAGTTCTACCAAATGTATACTGAAAACAACATCACAGCTAAGGTAATTTGTACTCCCTCAATGAGACATCAGATAAGAAATCTGTTAATGAATAGTAGCATCTAGGTACCTATGTACCGTTTTATAACTATTATACCAATTGATGATTATTTCCATAATCAGATTGTGAATCTGCGTCAGCAAAGTCGTGTGAAAAGAAAATACTTTCTTATTTCAAGTAGGTTTATAATTTAATTATAACTTAATTAATTATTCATTAAAATAGGAAGTTGTTCCAATCCACAATGTCGAACCGCATTTTAATATATTGAATAAACACTTGTACTTTTCCACACTATTTTATTTTTCAACCTTACTGATTTCGCCTTAATTTTTTTTATACAACATTTTAACTTTGAAAAATAATGTTTGATGAAAAATTTGTAGGTATCATGAATAACGAAATTAAATTTTTTTGAAGAAAAAAAGGATATTTTATGTTGTTATTGTTATAAACGAGGTAAGTTAGTAACACATTTATATTTTATTGTTCTCATGAATCATTTAAAACGATTATATCAGTATTAAAGTTTATAGTTCGCAGACAAATTACCAATTAAATACTATTTAGTGAACAAAACATGTATTTGAAATAGTTTAATAATATGCTGTTATTATTTCAATACTATAATAGCACCAATTTAAAAATAAATTACAATAATATATGTGACATTTTCACAACATTGTGTGTTAAGATGAATGTGTAGTCCGGGAATGAATTCCACGCATTTTATTCGTAAAATATGTAAAGCAGGTATTAATATTCGGAATGCAACTTTTATAGTTGGTTTTTAAAATTAATTTCGTTTAAATTTAACTATGGACGAAATTTTTGTATTTATTAATATTTTTCCAAAATATTTAAGGAAATATATGTATTAGTAAATATTGATTTAGGTAAAAAAAGGAAATATATTATTATTGATTTATCGTCAAGAAATTTTGGTCGTAGATTTTTTTTTTGTAGTTAGATAATTTTAAGAGTGGGTGGTTCTTAAACGTACTGTCGTAGTCGTAATTAAGTACATTATACGTTTTAATTAAAATAGTTGCTACTACTCCTTAACACAAATCAGTGTGTCACATTAGAGAAGAATTATGAAGCTAAAATCTTGTTAGAAAAAAAATCCTAGAACATTTGTTTGACGTCAGCGAAGCGCTAAAATGTATGGCTCTGAGCCATTTATTAATTGCTCATACACTACGATTGATTGCTGTTTCGTATTCTGTATTACATTTTATTCTGCGTTACTCAAATATTTGGTAGGTATGTTGGTATTTTGTTCCATTTTCAAATTCTAATTTAACCTATGTTTTGTTTCATTCACTATCAGAATAACTTACTTATATTTTACTAAAAATGCTAGGATTGATTTTGTCATAAATATAATTGCAGGTACGACGATTTAGCGAAATGATGAAAAAATATTAGGTACTTTGAAATTTTTTTTAAATATTTTAAGTCAGTCTTTAGTCTACTGACTGCATGTTAATATGGAGACTGACAATTTTACAACAATTAGTAATATTAGAAAGTTGGAAGGAATAGCTAGGCACAACTACAAATTTATTTTTTGGTTCAAGAATACGAGTAACCAACTTGCTGTAAAGTAAAAGTAGTATGCATTAAACAACATGCTTAAATCTAGGAAATATAGGAATTGCTTCTACATAAATCTAGGAATTGTTACTACCACAGAACTTTTACGTCCAGTAAAAAGCTGTACTGTTTGAAACGTCCGATTTTATCACAATCTAGTCTATCTCTAATTAGGGCTGCAAATATAATAATCATAACAGAAATACAAGATGTTTTAGTTCTTAACACACACAAACATAAATACTAATATTGTATTCCACTTAGACTCATCCGGGTCACTTACCTGTTTATATTTCAAAAATTCTCCAAAAGACAACACATATTATTTTAAAATTCGAACTTTATGACAATCTAATCAGTTGAAATAAAGAGAAACAAAAATAACTACAACAAAAAATCTACCTTATAACTTGAGGTTACAGTTGAAAATAGCTTGAAAAGTAAATAATATTTTTCTCAACTAGTGATGCCTTAATGTAAACAGAAAAGTCACGTATTTCGAGACATGTCAAAGTGTAGTTAGTGACATGTGCCTTGACGCACTAATCTTAGAGATTAACGCACTAGAAACGATAGACATTTCGTATAAGTCATTGTCCGAATGTGAAAACAATGTGCTTAGAAATAAAATTCACAGAATGATGAAGTGGATAACGTTTTTTTTTTATCCGAGCTGGAGAATATTTCATTTAAGACATTGATTTTTCGACATATAACTTATTATGTGGTATTTTAATTCAGGATTTGGTTGAAACTGCTGAAATTTTCAACTTCAAGACAACCATTTTTAAGTCACTAAAACACAGTAGATAATATACTCTTATAATTATAGAAAGGCACTATTATAGATATAGATTAGAGGTTGATAGATAGGAATATATTACCTATGTATGAATAGGCACCCAAAATACGGCAGAATCTTTATCGATTAATTTTGGATAGGAACAGGTCTTCTAATAAAAAAATTCTAGACCATGATGTAGAAAGAAATTTTGAAGCAATTAGTATGTTCATTTTAGGATAACTGAAAGTCATTCAGTCAGTCCGAACAATATCCCTATAGAGAGATAGTGATTTCACTTCTGTCAATATTCAGTCTTAAATATTTACTATTTTCGATTTAAATTTATATGATGTAGAAGTTATCTTTCAAAAAAATAATTTGATGCACAATGCACATTGCACAGTCAAAAATACAAGTACAAAAAAGGCAAATAAATATCCAACCTGACAAAAATATTTTGATTTCTCGTTAAAATATTGCACCAAGTAAAACTGTCAACTTATTACCGAGAAAACAACAGTAAGTTAAGCCCAGCACATCCACACAAAAGCAGTAAATAATGAAATTAAAAGTCACTTTATTCCACCGAGGAGTACAAATTATACTAAAGTAATAATCTCATAACTCATATTAACATTAACACCGGCCATAAATAATGAATAAAGGAAAAAGAAAAAAGGTCTGTTTATTTTTATTGTTCATAACGAAAAAGAGTAACAATGTGCCAAGAAAAATGTCAAAAAATCTTCACGTCAGGCAATTTGTCACTCATTTGAAACAATACTGAAAATTTCGTTGTCTTCCCTAAGTCCGTCTTCGATAATCAACTGTCAACGCTCGCCAGCTCTATTGTAGAGGAGACAACAATGTTTCTTTATTCAATTTTCAAACAAGACAATCAAAAACACAAGAATACAGTTCCCAAATTCGAATCTTATTAGAATTGACGCAAGGTTCAAAATTTCTTGTTCAAAGATTGTGAGTTATTCTAGAACAAATACACAACACCATTAAAAAGACGTTCAGAAATAACGCGAGATTTTTAAAAAGTGAAGATTGAATTGTTTTCTAGTTTTAAAACAATGGCTCGGTTATTCGTGGATACGTTAACAAAAGTGACAGGTGCTGATTTGTTAGTGATTCCATGAATACCAGAATAGAGCACACGTCAAAACAACAGGGTTAAATAGAAGAAATGGCTTTTGTTATTTTATTTTGCTAGTCGCTAATAATCTTACAAATAGCTGTATGTCTGTTACTCGAATTCCTTCTATCAATTCACTTGGATTTAAGAAGAGTAACTAGACTAAGATCTTTATTATTTTTAAACACGATTTACACACAATTTTTTTCTCTAGATAGATTGCATAGTATACTAGTTTACGTATCTATCAAAATGCTTACTCTGTGGTGCAATAAAAACATATTACTCATTTTTTCACAATGATGGTGGTAACAGAAGCTGCTAAACGATGAGCCATTAATTATCTTTAACAATGTGCTAATAATACAATACGCTTTCATAAAAATACGACACAAACTTTATATTAAATCAAATACCACATTCTCCAAAGAAAATCTTTTTTCTTTATTATTACTAAACAGAGCCACAATTTTAGTGTTATTTACGATCTACATCACTAAAAAAGTGAATTTATTGCATCATGTGGTCACGTTTCACTTACTTTTGGAACAATAAAAGTAAAATATTTCGGAAAAAAAAAATTAGATGACAGCGCGATGTAGTGTAGTTTATAATCGTTAAAAACGTCGACGTAATAAAATGTCCAGTTATTGTTTAAATAAACAATGGCCAAGCGACAATAAAGAGCTGTAGAATAGCCCACAAAACGACACTGTGACTGACGTGTGAAAATGTAGATTAAGTTTATATACGTAGACCTGCAAGTAGGTAGAATTCTTGTTTACCTTCAGATCGTAGGAGTGTGAGGTTAACTTTATTTGTATTAAGATCAATGTTAATATTTTTAATTGTGTATCTAACCTCATAACTTGAGTCACTTTTTGTCTAGCACCTAGACTTTCATCTTTATAAATGAAGAATCAAAAAAACTAATAAGATTTTTATTTATAAAGCTCTTTATAGTTTTTACAATAGAATCTATTATAATATTTAATTGCTTCAGTATTGATCGCGTGATCTTAAAAAAGCTATTTGAAAAGATTATTCATAATCAAACTTTCTAAAATTATGACACACTTACAAATGAATAGCTTTGTTCTAAACACTGAACACTAATTAGAACCCACGTATTTGAATATTCAGAGCATATTCTTCATAGATGAAGGTGAACTATTTATAAAAGATATTGGCGAAATAGAACTGAATAAAAACTATTTGACAACCAATACATAATTTTCTAGTCGGTACCTATTGCTCACTGGTTTATTTCAAGTAGATGTAATATTTGACTGCATTAGATACCTATGGATTTAAATGACAAATGAAAGTAGATAACACGTTATAACTGTTTATTATATGGCACTTTATAAATAAATAAATTTTACAACACACCTGCTCATAACAGTGATATTATTTTGCCGCAATTAAGCACGGAATGACACCTATTATAAAACTGTGACTTTTTCATTACTATTATTCACAAAAGTGAGTTATAGATTCTTTTTTAAATTTTATAGGAAGTGTCTATAATTGTCTATGTTCTTAAAAAAGTTTTGATACAAAAAATAACGTGTTTAATAGTACGAATAAATTAATACGCCTATTGTATGGTCATTTGATGCATTTTCGTATTTAAATAAATAATTTCAACTTGTAATACTTGTGTAATAAACAAAATTTTCGCTCAAATTTAACTTTTTTTTCTCTAAGTACAGAAAAAAAAACAGAGTAAAAAAAAGTTAAGTTCAACCTCATTTTTTTTTAAATATGGTCGACCGCCATTGTTAAATGCGCGCGCATAGGAAAACGAATTAATTTGTAGTATTGTTTATTTAGTATTTGTAGTATTATTTTATTCGCAAGTGTGTTTTAAAACGTCGTATGGCACGTGTGAGCATGATAATTACCGTCCTCGGCTGTCTTAAGACCCTCGCCTGGCGGCTCGGGTCTCAATGGCGCCTCGGCGGTAATCACCAACGTTGCTCACTTGTACCATAATGTACTATTATCAATCAATTAGGTAACAAGAGATATTCAACGAAACCTATTTTATTAGCTCCACGAATTCCACGATGCTGTCATAAATAAATTTCGTAACATGTTATAATAAAAAAAAGTAAAACTGTATTTATTGTTTCTTTATGTCATCGCTTGATTAGCCCCACTCAACATCATCATCACTATAAAGACGTTGTGCCCCTATTACGTCCGAGGCTTTCGCCTTAAAGACCAGGATCCGCCTTCCGAATTTTCCTCCTTCACTTTGCACGGTCTTGGGCATATTAATATTTGATCAGCGCCCAATAACCAATATTGTAACATTGTTGATGTCTATAATGGTCTCTCTCTTTCCTGAGTCTGTCTTCAGTTTAAAATCAAGCTAGGCGTAGGCGTATATTATTCACGTAACCTATAAAAATATAAAAAATCCTAAGAACTAAAAAAATATTACCATTAAAAGAAAACTGTCTCGTCTCATTCAATTTAAACAAATAATCTTTGCACGAACTAAGGAGGCGGTCTTGCAACAAAAATAGCTGTTCAAAAATATTGAAGAGCGTTGAAAAATATGCGTCAAACATGTATGAGAATAATAAGAAGCGACGACTAACACTTGATATTTGGGCCAGTGGGCTACACTGTTGCTTCATTTCTAATGTCCGTCACATAGATGCAATGACATGTAAACATTCAAGTATGATTGTATTGTATCGATGGATGTTTTTGAATCGGATAGCACTGCTTGTAGGTGGCAAAACAGCTATGCTTTCTTTGAATGAATGAGTCAACTTGCCTGGAAAAGTACTGCTGCAAAACAAATAGATGCAGCAGATTAGCTTCATAAGACGGCCACGCAGGGGACGCATGTTTGATTCCCACTCAATGCAAATATTTGGATGATAATAAATAAATAAATAATAAATATTGCAGGACATTCTACACAACGCTATCTAGACCCAAAGTAAGCATAGTTTAACTAGCTTGTGGTATGGGTTCTAGAATGCGGATATACATACCTAGATACTTTTTTTTTTGTAAATACATACATATTATACATAGAAACACCCAGACCAATGCAAATATTCATATTCATGCACACAAATATTTGCACTGAGCGGGGATCGAACCCGCGCCTGATGAAGTTGATAAATAATGTCTAATTACATTTAATTGGCCTGGGTGTTTCCGTGCCTCGGACAGAACGTTAAGCTGTCGGTCCCGGTTGCCATACGAAGATCTGTGTCAATTTGACTAGTCTTACTAAAGAACTTCAATGTCACCAATTGGGTGTGGAGTTCAGATGACAGTCGTTTCACGAAAAATATCGAAGTTCTGCCGCATCACACTTAAACTGGAAAGTCGACCCCGACTGAGTTGGGAGAAGACTCAGATCTGAATCCAACCTACATAGGGTGTATTTTTGAGACGGGGCAGTAAAGGCAGGGCCTACCATTACCGTTATACCTACGAGTTATGATATTACGTGTAAAATAGTTTATTGCGCGTGCCTGTCCATGTCCATTCTGAGAATCGATATGGTTTTTTGAAATAGCAGATAACCTTTAGGCTTATTCATAAAACAATTCGATTATATTCCGTTAGCAGTTTTATATGAAACAGAGACTAAGACAGACTTATACTCTTGACTATACATTTTATTGAAGAGTAAGCAGAGATAATTATGTTAAGACCGATACTTCGCTAACTACGTTTTTCAGTTTCAGGTTAGTGAGATCAAAGGAGACGTTTTATCGACTGTATATAAAATACCTACCTATATTTAGTTACTTCAAAACATACTATATGCTAATATAGTCCCATTCAACGTATAAGAGGAGTAAGTGTTCAGTTCTTTATCCGACAGCAAATATAGCAATAGGCTCACCCCCTATTTCATAGGATCGAAAATCATAGCTAGCTAAATGCGGATAATGATACACCTCTGCCTACCCATTTGGGGATCTATCTTGGGCTTGAATATACCTATAATGAATGTATGTAACAACTAAGTTAATATAATATGATTTAGTGCTCAAAATTTCTCTTCTATGTACATAATTATTACGATCAATGTATTCATATCTACCGTGAGTGCCGCGTGGTGAATGCGCCTACGCACAACTATTTGCGTCGCCCACAATTGTCACTTACGCAACACTGCACTTGCTAATTGCAGTAGTTAAATAAATAGATCTTGTGGTTAAGGGTGTTCCAATATTATTAGACATGTAGTTTTTAATAGCTTTTTATGTTACTATGCTTGCTGCTTCTGATTGCCTCAGAGGCACATAGATAGTGAATGTAGCTTCTTGAGGTCTCAAGTTTGATTACCGAGTGAGGTGTATTACTATTGGAATTTCCGGTGAACAAATTCTTCATATTAGGAAAGAAAAATATTCGATTGATGGCATTTTATTTCGTAGGATAGATTTCTAGTTCAAACTATGCCATTGATTCTTTAGCATAATTATATTATTAAAATTGCTGATTATTGCTAATATTTTTTATTTTTCATTGCAGGTATGAGACTGAGACTGATCAATGTTAACTTTTGCTGTCTGTCAAAAAAAAATAAAAGAAAATAACATGCGGTGAGTATGAGATCCACCTTGTGAAGTATTTTGTTGTCTGCTACCTGATGGAGAAGTAGGTACCTCTCCCTATTAAAACTATTTACCTCTATAGAATGATAACCTGGCGTGATTAGGGTAGCCAGAGCTCACTGGAGAGTTTTCGTGATGTCAGTAGGAAAACCAAAGGCTGCCTGCTTTATCTTGCACTTACTTGCACTAACGGCACAAAAACTCTGTTTTTACAGGGTCGGCAGCACGATTGTCGACTCCCCTGGTGTTGCTCACGTCCATAGGGTACGGTAACCACTTTCCATCAGGTGAGCCGTGCTTGTAGACTTTTGGAAAGGACATAGGCTATGTTTGGTCGCGATAACCGACATCTACGCGGGCGGAGCCGCGGGCAACAGTTAGTATTAAATAATACTTACCACACTGTGAAATATTTTTACCTTTATTGTTTTAAACTACTCAGGTGACAGACATAATGTCTGTCACCTGAGTAGTAAAACAATACTAGGTGACAGACATAATGTCTATGTCCTTTCCAAAAGTCTATATCAAATCTCTGTATCAAATTTCATCCAAATAGGTTCAGTGGTTTAGGCGTGAAAGTGTAACAGACAGACAGACAGAGTTACTTTTGTACTTATAATATTAGTAGGATGGATTATGCCGTAGCCATGTTCACGTGCTAAACTGTTTCTCTTCTTACAGAACCAATACAACAAAGTTATAACTAGATTTTTTGCAAAGTGCAGAGTAAACTACAAAAGAACGTTTGCAATAAAATCTATTAAAACTTCAAACGCGTCTTTCAATGGCTTTAATATAGTTTTACCGATTCCAAGTCAAAGCACTCAATCATATTATATATTATTTTAATAAAAATATTTGTGTAAGATTTCGCAGAATAGCTCCATAATAAAAGAATAACTAAAATTATCAAAACTCACATGTGATTTTGAATTCGTTTGAAATCATAGTAAACGAAATGTGGGTGTTAACACCCGGTGTATTAACACAGTGTTAATACACCTCAGCCTACCCCTTCAGGGATTTACAGGCGTAAGTATAAGCACGCTAATATCGGCGATGAACGGGATCAGAATTCCACTCCACCAACAGCTAGTTTGATATATAAATAAAAGCTAGTATTTAAATAAAATTTAACACCCAATAGCATCCCATCATCACTAGTAAACAAAAACAATCAATCATTCTTACACACGCCAACTAAATTAAAAACACAATGTTCCTAAAACGGACTACATTTTTTCACTTTTTTTAACCATTTTCCCCATAAACCGTCACTAATAGCGACGGGCTGCGCGTACGCATGACCATCAATCAGCGCCTGAGCCGCAACAATCTTGTTTATAGGAATGTTAACCGTGTTTATTTCTATGGCTACCGTATTTGATACAAGGAGGGGAATGGAGTTTTTTAAACAGATCTGGTCTTTAGAAAAAGTCACTTGTGATCTGTTGTGGTTGGTTAGATATTTTATTTGCTAATGTTACCAAGTATAGGGTACAGTTAACGGCATTTATCTTAACCCCCAAGTCGTAAAAGAAACAACGTTTTGCCACACGCGGATTGGTTTGATATAAACTATGATTGGTTGATTGAGTTCTTCCGTCGCCTCGGTAACCCATGCTATCCTCAACAAACTCCTGGGGACGCAGGAGCCTATCAATCCAATTCCTCTATGCTGGACAATCCTGTAGATATAATCGGGGTCATGCAACAACGGGTAGGTACACGGGTAAAACAAGATCACTTACCGCGCGCTGCTTTATTCAAAGTTCGATGCTGGTGACCCCTAACTGCTCCAGGTGTCAGGTTACGTACGTATCCTCTAGCAACAATTGCTTATATGTGGTGAGCTGCTAAGACTTCTAACGCTTATGAAGACGAGAGCGAGAATAGTCACGAGAGGCGGCACGCGCGGCACGGTTAATTTCCCGTGATCGATCTACCCACATACCATGTTATCACAAGTATCCCCAAGTTCTGCACTGCGCATATTAATGTACATTTCGTGATGTCACTGAGTTCAAGATATGCACTGAGGTTAAAATTATGTAACTATAATGCAGTTTTTTATATTATTAAAATTTTGCACAGTAAGTACCTACTGAACTTCCTTGCATCTTCTTATTTCGTGTAGATGATCCTCTTGCAATGAGGTGCAAGAAAAGAGCCTCTCTGAGTAACGTTCCACCACGCAATGCGATAACGTCCGACGCATCCTGCAAACGGCCAGCACCCGGTAAAGCAGTCTAGCAAGCCAATCTTCTCGACAGAATGATTCCTCAAAAATTCTTGCATGTAACATCAAAATATTATGACGTAATCATGGTATCGTCAAATAATTTACCGTGACACGGTGAATATTTTAAAAATTTATAAAATTCAAAATAAGAATGTCACGTAATTTTTACCGCTCTTTTTCTTATTCTTTATTATCATTATTACAATTTATCAAACAGCCTGTAGTAACGCGGAACGGTATCTTGATAAATACAGGGCGTGCCGTGACAAATGGTTACAGAGTGTTTTTATATATTTTTAGATACAGCGCGTGGTTCTACTAATTGGACACACAATACTTCAACTGAATACGTGTTGTTTTGTTCTCTTCAACTGTCAATTAGGTATTAGATGGTAATGTCTTCAAGGGACAAATATGGTGATGAACAATTTGGATTTGTAAAAGTATAGACAAAATTCAGTAGAGCTCTTATTTGTGTTAGTTTTTTGCTTCAATTGAGGAAACTTTATTATTGCTGCTGTCCACGGCTTCGCTAGCATGGAATTTTGATCCCGTTCCTTCAATCCATGGGAACCCTTTTGCGGGATAGTAGCCCATATAATTTGCCAGACTATAGTCTATCCCTGTTTTAAATATCATACTTAATTACCCTAATTTTATTAGGGTATTATTTAGGGTCTAATTTAATTGTAAAAAGGTATGTAATGCGTTTAATTTAATTGTAAAATTATTGTAAATTGCAACAATCAGAACGCATACGAAACTATAGTGAATGAACCAGAAACAGAGTGGCAACATAATAATTCTGACATTATGCCGCTCATTTATCAAACGGAATCTGGGTAAATGTCCAACTTTCGACAAAATTATCGTTTGCATTAGCTGTTATGAAGCCATTATAAATATTACACGAATAAATCCATACATTTTAAATCTAATATTGCAAGTAATAACAGTTTAAGCGGAAATAACGCGTATTTACAAAATTTATCACGAGACATACCAATAATCTAGTGTCGCGGCATTATTACGTATTTTATACTCTGTGGTTTCAGTGACAAATGTCTTACTGTTAATATACATTGGGTGTTGAGCTTTACTTTTTGCTTGTTTATCGGTTTTAGATTCAATCCGGACATTGTGAATAATTTTAGCTGGATGTGTTTTACTGGGTTTATTAGCTTTACATCGAGTTTACGAAACTAAATACTAGTGCTAATAATAGTTTTACATTTAGTAACATTAGATAATAAACATACAACCCGCGCCACGTATCTTGGACCTAAAATGTGCCCTATACGCGCAGTACACATTTCTTGGGTGTCTTTTAAGGATAGCACAGGATGCTACTGCGGTAGATGAACTCAAATTCACCAAGCATAGACTATTACAAAGCAATCCACGGGCGCCAGAGCCTCGTATGTCTTACGATTTAGGTACAAGATACGTGGCGCGGGTTATACTAATGGACTGTTCATTTTCTTTTACATTCTGACCCAAGTCTTATACGTTAAGTACAGTGTAATGAAGTTTTTCATATGAATTTATTCCACTGTGGCACTACATGATCTTTAAGTATAGTCAGCAGAAGCAAGATGGGGCTGTAGCAACTTTTCTGTTCCAACTATTCCTACTGTTCCAACTATTAGGTAATCTGTGGCTGTAGCACGATGCGTCTCCGTCCTTTCCGGGGCAAGATAGACTGTGTTTCCCACATCCGAGGGAGCCATCACAAAACCGGTCTACCGGGGCTGGGTGACCGTTGGCTCTATCCGTCAACACCAGGCCAGCGCTCATGCGGGGCGGAGGTTATTCTGCGACCTCCGAAGCCCGAGTTGCCACCGGTCGTCGCAGGCCATGCGGTTGGCATGTCTCCTCCGTTCCCGCTCCTCTGCTGTCTCCTTCATGAACATTACTTGCTCGCAGAATGAGGCGGTGGCAGCCCACGCATCCGCGCAGCGCACCATCGCCGTGAGCAAGGCGGTGGTAACCAAGAGAACTCTCACCCCTAGGGCCGCTACTAGCTCCCGCTGGCGCGGAGCGAGCGGTATTTATGCGATGCATCATCGCCTCATATCGATTTCTCATCTCAGTATCATATTTGCACTTTTGAGTCTGAGTTCTTATTATTGTTTGTATGTATCTAGCAAGCGAATATACATAATATACCAGTGAATATTACTACTGGCTTCTTTTTCTTCTTTCATATCAATGATCTACTTTTTCACTATTATTGGCTATTGACAACAAATAGGTACTGTTTATTGTGCTGTATTTTAAGAGAGCACATAAGTTGCTCTTACAAAACTTATCTGTTCAACATTTTTCTCCTATTCTGCTTTCCTGTCTGCTGCATGCAGAGCATCATGCCGATCGGCCGATCATGAAAGAAAACTTATAAAATCGAGGGTATTGGCCTCGATGTTCTATATTTTCCTTCATGTTCAGCCGGAGAAATATAAAATTGAGGTGTTTACAATTTTCCGGCCGATCGCGAAGGAATATTTTCTACATCTCTGGAATAACCTTCTGGCCACACATTGCGCTGGAAAAATTCTAGGCCACCGGAACCAAGTTATTAAGATTATGATGGTCCAGGCCTAAAATAGTTATATAAATCATTTGATACTGCCGTCCCACGTACCCACCAAGTGCGCACCACCCAAAAAGATAAAACCGAATTAAAAATTAGTTTTGACATGGATATTTCATATTATAAACTAAACTTATTTGTAATATGACAAAAGATATAATTTTTCATACACTCGACGTCAAAGTATAAAGCGTTTCCTGTATCATACTATATTCCTAGTCGACGGAAGCGTATCAATAATATTATAATAACAATTTGCCTTATTCTGTCAAGAAAAACGTCTAGTTCGTTTTAGTGGTTCACTAACAGTTACTTAACAACCAATAATGAATCTTATTTCGAAGGATTAGAGTCGAAAGTTTGGTGATAGGAAATCGTAGATATTATATTAATTTATGAGCAAAATTGATTGTATCTGTAAATCTATGTGAAAATATTAATCCAGTGTCTCCTGAAACTGCTTAATGCATTTGACTTCAGTTTTTATAGTATGTTAACTTTGTGTCGTTTAAAAGGATAATTTATTGATGTAATTATTGCATATGGTTTCTTTTGAACTGTACAAGTATTGACTTGAAGACCACCTCTTGTCTGCCTAACAAAATGTCTTAGGGATAGAATTTTTATCTATCCAATACTAAGCATACAACAAACAGTGCTCAGTTCTGTTGACGGTAATAGTCTTGCTCTCAACATGAGATTATAAAAAAAAAACACAGGTTAACCTATCGTACATGCACTCAGACTTTGTTTTCCTAGCTCTAACCTCCTCTCGCGATTGCGGACCTTGTTTCCTACCTAAGTTGTGCCCAAGTTAAAGGGATTAAGCACTTCAGACCTAAAGTGTTACCCTCATATGGTTCAAATAACTATAATATGTCTAGGACTAAACAGTTCAACGTCACTTATCTTCGTACTAACTATAAGGACTTAAAATTCTTCAAGAATTCACGCGTTTCAGTCTTCCTTATGTTTCATTTAAACGGGGCGTGAAAAAGCATCTAACGAGGCCGTCGAGCTTGAAGACTCCGATTTTAATTACAGCAATGATTATTGTTGAACAACCTGTAGGTATAAGAATTCTACAAAAAGTAAACCATTATTCTATACAATTTACATACAGTTTGTTACCATCCAAAAGAATCTGTAAAAAATCTCAAAAAAAAAATAGCCCACCTTGAGGGAGGGTTATGAAAAGTTTCCACACTGAACAAGCTTGCATTGTCTTTGATCGTCAAAGCACTGGCAATCCTTTTCTTGCATGTGTAGATAGATAGATAGTTCAGTTTAATTATAAACTGAAACTACCGATAGATAAAAGGAACTTGATATTAATTGTCCAAAAACTGGTTATTTATGGTAGCACGGAGTGTCACCGAAATAGACAATCAGGCCACCCATGCTGCGGTACATTGTCGCCGGTCCGGTAGTAAAATTAAGTGGTTTTCGTAGTATTTTTATTACTGTAAAGCTACCTGATATCTAATTTTATAGTAACACTTGAATTTATTTAATTGATTTTAGCATTAGCGCTTTTAAAAGATACGTCTAATGACTGAACTAATGATAGTTCTCTTTCTTTATTGTACAAAAACATTACAATTATAATAAATAAGATTCAAGTCACTCATTTAAACTACATAGGATTTTAAATGAGGCTTTTTTTGGATGTGCGACAGCCCCCTCTGTTTTCACCAGATCGGAGCTTCAGGCACAATGCTTTATGAACGTTTCGAACGTTCGAACTAACTCGAAAGCTGAATCCGGGGTGAGATATCAATTTCGCATGCTGTATGTGAACGAAGTATGTCTAAGTACTCGAAAACGTGACGTCACCAAATTTACAGCATTTTTTCAGCAGCGAAATTGAAATCTCACAGTGAATTCAGCTGTCCAATTCGTTCGATCGTTCGAAATGTTCCTACAGCATGTGCCTACTGACAATGACGTAGGTATGTTTGACTCGAACAGATGAAAACTGCACGGAGTTTCGTGATATCTGCCTTTGCGGCTAGGGAACCCTTGGTAAGAATTCTATGCATCTGCCTCATGCATGACTGGTCTTGGTCGTCAACATTGGCGACTTATCCTTACAGCTATAGCTAACAATATTCTACATATATTCTACAACATTCTACACAACGCTATCTAGACCCATGGTAAGCTTAATTAGCTTGTGTTATGGAATCTAGAATGCGGATATACATACTTAGATACTTTTTTTTTTTGTAAATACATACATATTATACATAGAAACACCCAGACCAATGCAAATATTTATATTCATGCATATCTACAAATATTGGCACTGAGCGGGGATCGAACCCGCGCCTCCTGCGTAGCAGCCGCGTTCACTACCGCTACGCCACAGAGGCAGTCATGCTATGTTTAGCTATTCCTTTAGATCTTTGGACAACAGATCATATTTAGTAGATGTTTATCATACTATATAGGCAGAGAATTTGTTTACCTAACATAATTATGTATGTGGGTATATACAAAGAAAATATAAAGCTATGAAAAATAAACTCAAGTAAAAAACTATAATTTTGGTGAACTGACCGCCATCGACGTTTTTTTTTTTCAAATCAATGTTTATGTTTCCATAAATATATGTTAAACCAGATAAATAAAACTATAAGTGATATAGATAATTTTAAGTATTTACTTAATATGCTATTTAAAAAAAATAAACAGACAATTTGAATAATACCATAAAACATTTATTTCCTTTTAACTTTACGAGTGAAATTATAATTGAAATTATATTCATATAATTAGTTTTTTAAGTTAAGTGTACTCGTATAGTCCATGGGAATTTGTTAATTACTTGATAAAATGGATAACGCTCTAAGTGAGTCGGCTATTTAGGAGATATGAGACTACATATACTGATGTGCAGCTCCTACATTTTTATCTATATAGCCATGAATATACAAATGGATGTTGATATATCGAACGATACTAAATAGTTTTGACAACAATTATGTATATGGAAAGGTATTCAAGCGATGATCAACTCTCCTAGACAAGTGGCAATTCATTGAACAGCGTATTATAGAATAGAATTACGAATGTATGGAATTTGACGTTTATGACAATACATGCTCAACGCATATACGTCAAATCCTATACATTCTTTATTCTATTCCCATAAAACAGTATATTTTGTAGTAAATTCACTCATTCAGTCCTGCAATAAAATGCACGAAAGTAAAATCATCGAATTTCGCTTATAATGTCGTACTGTATAACATTGTGCGCTTTTATGCGTGGGCTGCCGCCACCTCCTTCTGCGAGCAAGTAATACAAGTGAAGGAGACGGCGGAGTGGGAACGGAGGAGACCCGCCAAAAACCACAGCCTGCGACGAGCGGAGGCAACTCGGGCGTTGGAGGTGGCAGAATGACCTCCGTCCACCATGAGCGCTGGGGGTGGCGGGTGGAGCCGCCTGTCAGCCTAGCAGAAGCAGGCCGCGGTGGCCTCTCCATTCCCGGGGACTAGGTGGGGACTCCGTTGTTGTTGTCCCCATACCTGAAAAGGGTCAGCTCGAAAGAGATGGGCCTGAGTCAGCCAGGGTGAGAGGGATAGGTATGTCTCAAATAATATCACCTCCGGGCAACCAACGACCCAAATTGAAAAGGTTGATTCAAGTCCGACATGAACTCAACAAGGCAAAACCTTTTGCATAGGTACAATTACAATTGCAAATTGACAAACGTTACTAACTGCGCCACGGGTTCATTACGAGTTACAACTATCCATATACAGAAACCGAGACATACAACAATGTATTCTACAAAAACCATATCCATATGAAGGCGATTCAAAATTAAAAAGCTACACTACAAGTCACAATTACAGTTAACAGGAAAGCATGTCCTGTAAAAAGGTATAAGACGTCATTTGGGGCCTTTTTTCTTTGAATAGTTGATGTCGTTTGCACCTATTTGCCTTTCAACCGTAAATATCATAATTATTTTGTAAACACAATCATGCGACACAGTTGAGACGAATAATAAATTGTTGTCATTGCATGTCTTTTGTCGACAGATTAAAAAAAAACATCGATTCTCAGTCGGTTAACGTCTGCAGTAACGTATTTAATTAGGCGGAATGAGTCGCAGAAACTTGTACTGTCAAGAGGCTTCTAAAAATATATTAATAGGTTAAGTTTGAAAGTCAAAGAAATAATACAAAACGGAGAGCTACAAAAACGATTGTGAGTGGTAGTGTATTTGTGTATTTGTATTTTCCCTAGCAGTTACATGAACAAAGTTGCGACGAGGTGACAGTAAGACGGTTACCCTTTGTCAGTAATGGTTAAGCCTCCATTTGACGCGTTTCTAATCATTATTGGGAACATATACAATCAGCAGCTCATTACTGTCAATCATTACTGCGGTCTTCTCAAAATGAAACAGATAAATGTTTTCTTAAACTAATAAATTGGCGAGCAATAGTAAAACGGTCGGCTTGCAGGTAAACGTTTAATGAAACAATCATATCCGTAAATCGGACCGTACAAAAACTGTGAAAGTGTTTGGGTTTGACACAATCCCTACTAATATTATCCCTACTAATATTATAAATGCGAAAGTAACTCTGTCTGTCTGTCTGTCTGTCTGTTTGTCTGTCTGTCTGTCTGTCTCACTTTTACGACTAAACCGCTGAACCGATTTTGATGAAATTTGGTATAGAGGTAGGTTAGACCTTGAGAAAGGACATAGGCTATGTTTGGTCGCGATAACCGACATCCACGCGGGCGGAGCCGCGGGCAAAAGCTGGTATCAGATATAATAATGTGTACATAATTACTTGACGTGAAACATACGAACATCTATAATTAATAGCAATCGTTTCGGGAACCCTAAAAAGCCCAACGACTAGTCTAGTTGCTTCAATATTGCCCAATGTTGCCATTGGATTGTGGTAAATGGTAGTTGTTTTACAGAAAATATCGAAATCCAGCCCATCCGCAGTTAGACAGGTAAAACGGTCAACAACTGGTCTAACTGAAATATTTCGATATCACTAATGGGTTTTGGAGGTCAGATGACAGGCTTCACGGAAAATATCGAAGTTCAGTGTCGCGTTTGGATTAGAAGAAGCGGTTTTCGGTCTCAGAGGTGAACACCTTGGATCTGACCGATATTAACATCCGACATATATCTATATACCTACAGTCCAGACTCAGCCTATACATGGCAAGAGTCAACAATAGTGCCCGGAATAAATTAATTTCAAACTCAAACTCAAACTCAAACTCATTTATTGCGAATATGGGTAATTTATAGGTAACATTCAGTACATAAAATGGTCCCTCCATAATCCACCTGATGGCATGCAATTTTACAGGTATTTTCAAATTAATATTGATTATGCACTAGTAATGATTATATAAAATTATTAATGCAAACTAAGCTATGAAGACAACGCGCTTTAGTTATTCTTTTTCAAATTTTAAGAATATTTATTTTCATGGACATCTCCATAAGCGTGCTCTTCCTAAATCTCGGTAAGAACTCTAAACAGTAAAGAAACATCTTTAAAGCAATTGTGCAAAGTGAATGACTCGCCTAAATGTTCTGCAGAATTAGTTTAAAGGTAGCTTTCGACACTTAACCCTTCTGGTGCTGGTGCAAACAAATCATTAGTGTTTGACTTTGACAAAGCACTTTTTGCAGTTTACATAAAATTACATTCGTTTTTTTGAGGGATTGTTTTTTTCTATTTCTTTGTTGTTTATTGCTATGGTGAGGTCAACATGAAGCCTATCGATACTATCCACACCAGATTAATGTACGTCACCCACTTAGTAGTACAAGTTATATGCTCGTTGTGTTATGTCTCATAGTTTTATGCTCGTTGTGGATAGATGTATCCACAACAGCATAAAACTATTAGAAATCAGTTGCCAACTGGTCACATTTGAACAAGAAATATCGTTACACTGAAGTTTAGTCTTCAATCTAGCTACCTACCTTTTCATATCAATAGAAGAATGTGATAATTTTAACCATTGAGCAAGAGAGAAAAATAAAATTACTGTAATTAATTAACAACGTTCATAATGTATGAAATGACATATTTTCTGATAAAATGGTAAGTCAAATATATAACAATAATAAATTAAGAACAACAGTTCATGTATGAAATACGTTGCACAGAATAACCCTAAACTGCAGCCGGTAACGAGGTGTCGAGCACCGAGTAAATCAGATCTCAAACAAGTGCCAAATAATTTTACGAAATTTTATTATAACAATAAAGTACTGCGGACGTTTTTAAACCACAAATTCACCGGCTCAAAACAACATTTCCTTGTGAAGTCTGAGATAATTTTTTTCAAAGAATTATGGTGAATTTACTAGCGCACAACATTCATTATGCAGCGTCATCTTGTTAACGCAAGATATTTTTGGATGCGCCTTGTTATGTTCAATTGTTATGTTTATATTTTCTTTGGACACTATTTTTGTGTCCCAGTTGTACAAACATACAATTAACAGAATAGCTGGTGCTATGTGTGGAATACACCTATATAATTTTGTCTGTTCTAGTAAGATGTTGCATACGTCCATAGGCCACGGTAACCATTTTCCATCAGGCGCGCCGTGTGCTTGTCTGCCACCTAAGTGGTATAAAAAAATAACTTTTGACATTGTGGCAATTAAATGCCTTACTACTGCGTTAACCTGCAGGTACGAAAAGCGTAAGTTTAGAGATATTTATACTTTGTTTCTGTTTTCTTACCTTGAACTTATCCAAAATAGGTGTACTACTTTACTGGTGAAAGTTGCTAAGTACGTCATTATATACGTGAGTAGTACATTTTGTTACATTGATTGATCAATTAACCTATCGCAGTCCACTGCTGGACATAGGCATCACCCAATGCTGGGAGGCTTCGGCCTACAGCTTTTACGCTGGCCAGTCGGATTGGTACAGTTTTAGATTTTTCATTCTCTCGCAGTGTTTTCATCTGTGTAGTTCTCCATTATTCTCCTATTCCGACACCCTTCGGATGAGATCCTTGTATTTTTCTCCGTCACCACACGGATAATTTTGTAAAAAATAATTTACATTAAATTTTTGAACTGAAAGCGGTATGACAATTAAAATAAAATAAACCGAATCATAATGCTTACTCAATAAAAATACAACAGTCACTATATTATACTTACCATCCATGCATTGCCGTAGCTTCTAAACAAAAGTGCGTAAATAAAGTGCAGTGTTCAATTAAAAGACAACGGAGCATTCTCTGTCCCAGTGATTTATTCAGTCACGTCCGCTTACGACCGCCAGTTTAGGGTTAATTAGGGACAAGCTTAGTACCGCAAAATTTATGCAGTCGTCGCAAAGACAATTGATTGCAACTCCTGCCGTTGTGTGGCCCAAATATTTACACAAATGCATGGTTCTGTATGCTATTTTTAAACGCATTATTGTAAGTTTTATGCTTGAATTGTGGGTTACCTACTTCTGTAAGCAACAATGTAATATACAGTAATGTCATCAGTAGAATCAATGGAAAATCTCATGAAAAAGAATCAAACTATTTTCAAATAAAATATATCCGACATTTTAGGGTGTATCTACAGAGGACCCTCCAAGATCTTTGGGACCTTATTTAACAGTGTTAAATGAGGTTGACTTCGGATCGGATAAAGGCATAAAAATCTGACAGTCAGCTCATTTTTAAGCTGTGCATTAGAAAGAGGGTTTGCTTCGCTGTTCCGTTCCTTCTTTTGGTTTTTTTCATCATTTATGGGAGTAACTGTCGTTTGACCCCTCAACCCCGAGCGGAAAGACTATATCAGGGCATCATCCGCAAATTAGTAGGTGTACCGTACTGGCTTGTAGGTGAGCATGACTTGCCTTTGACACACTTACGAAACAAATAATAGTTTATTTACTAGATTTAACAAAAACAGTTAGAAACTTCACTTCTAAATTCCTTTCCGCAGGCAATCCGTTAGCATCGCTGCACACAAAACATCGGCGCGTTCAAAACATATCTCACAGGTTGTGCGGTCAGATCCGTCAACAACGACTGACCCGGCAGTAAAACGGTTTGACTAAACGACTACGATTATTTATTGTAATTGTAACAACATGTTTGAACGACTATCGTGACCATGCGAGGGTTTACGAACCGCGACCAACATAAATGTACTATAATATTTACCCATAATTTAGGAGTAGCCGTATCCATGAATTATGTGTCGAAAGTAATTTATTTTGTTTATTATTTCTAATTATCCTATAGGCAACTTCAGGCCTATAAAACCATATACAATTAAGATTACAAACTGTTTTACATTTTACTATTTATAATGGTTCAATCTTTAATCATATTTTAATGAACCTACTTTACTTTATTCATTGTTTGATTGAAGGCAAATGTCCAGTTGTTTTGAGATTTTTTTTGGAATAACAAAACATTAGTAACCAAAATGACTTAGTACCTTTAAGGAATCAGACTATTTGATCCTTGGTAGATAGAAAACGTGTTCTGGAATATTTATCCCAAGAATAGGTTCCAATAGGTTGCACGCGATGAGAATAACAGACAGTTTAAAACTATACTTATATCCAACCGGACAATAAAGGGCTTAACGCAACACCCGAAGTGACCGACTCCCTCAAATCCGAATTTTAGACTTACCGGCTAAGTAAACTTTATTATTTCGATTTCTTTATTTATATCCAAAAGGATATAAATGAACAAATCTAAACGTGCTTATTTATATATCTGTTTATTTACCGTGATATACAATTAACCAGTAAATTTATGTTGCGATGCAATCAGCCATCGGCGATTAAGTTTTCCTATTTACAACCTACTTCTGACCTGCCGTAACCTGATACATGCAGACCCTTTCACATCGCATCTCTGTTGCCCCAACTAATATTACCAGTGCGAATGTGTATGTGTGTTTGTCTGTCAAATGCCGGTGTATTTGTTATTCGTATATAGAACCGACTTCAAAAAATTAGGAGTTTCTCAATCCAAATGACAGATTTTTTGTTTTGGTTCGAGTTAGTCGGAAAAACGAGTGAGATAATTGCTCGGGACATTAATATAATCTTGGACCTAAAATGTGCTCTATACGCGCAGTACATGTTTTAGGTCTGTCTTTTGAGAATAGCACGGGTGATACTGTAGTAAACGAGCTCAAATTCATCAAACATAGATTATTATAAAACAATCCGCGGGTGCCAGGACCTTATTTGTTTCGCGATTTAGGTCCAAGATACGTGTCCCGAGGTACACAATAATGTTCACGGGAATTAACACGACATGGTATAGGTATACAGGTACAATGGCGACACGTGACCATAGCCTAAGCAGCTGTGCAATTCACTAAGCAAGCACAACGATGCGAGTCGCAACGTTGTGCTCGATAGCGATTGTCATTGGTCGATCTCCAGTGACGCGACCCAATCCGACCAATGACAATCGCTATCGAGCACAACGTTGCCAGTCGCATCGTTGTGCTCGCATAGTGAATTACAGTGCAGTAGGCACATGCTGTAACTTGCATCTCGAATGATCGAAGTGAGCTCGATAGCTGAATCCGCGGTGATTGGTCAATTTCGCTATCGAGCTCACTTCGATCATTCGAGATGTTTGTTACAGCATGTGCCTGCAGGGCAGTCTGGGGTATGGGGTTGGCAGGAACAATTAACAGCCCGCAATCTGCTTCTGTACTTATGTACCTATACTTCATGAGCTGCCTCTTCTCTAATCAAAGCTCATGCAACCTACCACTTTGAAAGTATCAATAGCTAGGACTAACTATACATACAAACATACACACATATCATCACGCCTTTATTCCCAGAGGATTAGGCCGAGGTGAATTATTAACACCCACATTTCACCAATCACAGTAATCAATCAATCACTATTGATTATACCTATGGCCGTATTCCGGGCACTATTATTATATAATATATATTATTATATATATTATACTCGAACCATGCATCTGAGGCTGAGTCTAATTATAAATTGCACGAATTGCTTAAACACAACATGACAAAATGTTAAAGAAATATGTTATACAAAGATGCGTACGTCATTTGACCACAGAACAAATTAATTTCATTTATGTAGTGCTAAAAAAATTAGTGACTCATAATAATAAACACACATTCTCACACTATTTTCGCTCAGGCTCACCCATTATTAATTTTAGCATTTATTAATGACAGCAGTTGTATAAGCATTTTGATACTACAAAAATACTACAGTTTATTACTACCCATTAATCTTCGTAAAATTAAGAAAGGCACGCATAACTCTCATTCGCATTAATAAACTATAAATCCTAAACAAAATACTTTATGATTTATATAAAGTTAAAGTGACCTCGAATGTCAAAAATATATATCAGTACATTGTTGGATATATCATAACGCATTAATAGACTGAGCGATGTTAACCGAAAGTCACGTAGAAAACAAATATTTTAAACAAAACGATTATATTTAAATCCCATTATGACATTGTATGATAAACCTACCACATTCCGTGTTTATTTTCGACCCCATTATATCATATATATTCATTTATTATTACATAAAAATTAACGATATTTATAATATTTAAAATGAGTCTTACGTAGGTACATGTCTGTAATGGTGACCCTCTATTCAGAGACTTTGCCTTCAGCTTACCATCAGGCGAGGCGAAGTCAATTTGACGTGTCCTATAAAACGCCCAGTTTCCGAAAGGCTGATCAACGTCAAATTAACTAATCGGCTGTCAAATCTCTTGTCAAGTAGCAATTGGGTTGCTAGAATCATGGTTAAATAGTTTAATTTGATCATCGTGTCGGTTAAAATAGCTGATTAACCAACACGATGATCAAATATACCTACTATTAAACCATGCTTTTAGCAACCCAATTGCTACTTGAAAGAAAATTTAACAGCCGATTAGTTAATTTGACATTGATCAGCCTTTCGGAAACTGGGCGTTAATGTGTCAGGTCAGAAGTACTCGAAACCGGCGGGCTTGTATGAAAGGATAAATGTCAATAGAGGAAGCTCGTGAAGTATGTAAGGATAGAGTCAAATGGCGGGCTGTTGTCTCTGCCTACCCCAGAAGAAAATGGGCGTGAGCGTATGTATGTATGTATGTATGTCTTAATGTGTTTGATTTTTGATCCTTGTGAAAGTAGGAAAATAAGCTCTTTTATATAGGGTTATGACATCCTATTAACGTTTACGCAGCTTAAACTAACTTCACCCTGTAGTTGTTACATCAGCTGATTGTAAAGAATGAAGATCTGGTATAGGCTTATCTTTCAGGATAGGGAATTTAATAGCCAAAATGAGGCAGAACGCGGAATCCTTTGCAAAAACCTGGGATACAATCGGAATCGTCGTTATGATGACTTGTTCTATTGTGTAATACAAGAAGACTAACTCACCATGACTCAGCCCGCGTGAATCTCTTATCTCCGGTTCTACTCAACCGATTGCAAGTAAGACTTTAAGTCTGACCAAGACCTTTCTAACAAAAAATCATCATCATCTTCATGGATACGCATTTTCCTGATTGTATCCGTGGCCAAGATAACCTCGGAGCTCAAGGTCCGCCTCCCAGCTCTTCCTTTACCACTTCACACGATCTTGGGCGTCCATAGTAGTGAGATCATTTGCACGCATGTCATCCTCCACGACGTCTAGCTAGGATTTCTTGGGTCTATCACTTCTGCCTGGACCTTTTTAACAAAAAAAATGCATCAAAATCCGCTCAGTATCTTTTACGTCCATCGCGAATAAACATTTTCAAGGTACAACCTTATTATATTATCTATAAAATTGTACATTGAAAATATGCTTAACGCGTAATGTAGAAAAAATGCTTGTCGGTAATTTTAGGGCAGAAAATTGATTTCAGAGACAAATTATGAAGGAAAATTTAATTCCAGCTGTTATCGCAAAACCCACCTGTGAATTCATATATTATGTAACAGATTATATGTTATTTGTCTACCCAAATGTCACTAAAATATAAAACAAATTTATTATGAAATGAGTGTTATGAAAATATCATTAAAATAATAGTTTTACACAAATCAATGTCACAAAAATAGAACAATATGTAAATATTGTTTTATTTTCAAGTTTACCTTCATATTATTATATTTTCAATTTTCATTACTAAAATAACTTCTTCCATTTCACTTGTTAGAAATAGTCACTACTACTCATAATAATTATGAATAGTCACTACTATTCTTAATAATTCATAGTAGTGACTACTCATAATTATTATGAGTTAGGTACCAACTTGCTGAGATCACCGACTGATTTAATCATCTATGTTCTTAACGTGGCCTAATTCCTTAATTATGTCTGAATAAATAACATCACCATACGTTTACTTATAACAAACCCACCACATAGGTGAATGAATATAGCTGGTTCTGTATCTACGCAGAGAAGTAGGCACAAAGGCGACTCCTGTTTACACTCTCAAATCGATTGACGTGCTAAGAAATAGGGCCATGAAATGAGCGGTTTTGTCTCCTCGCTACCGTTTATATAACATGACGGGGTTCGCCAGCTGGTATTTTTATTAGACTTGTGGCGATAGCACATAATACTAACCACAGCAAGTCTAACTACTACGAATCCTGCATCGCGAAAGTAAAGCTCTCGCGTTGGTACAATATTTATACAATATCCTAAAGACAATGTCGTTCCTCCTGTGGGCTCCTTTTATGTTGGAGGAACATCACACCTTGTTCCTCCACAGACTCTTGTGTATATGAATAAATTATTAAAGGCTTATTATGATCAAACTATCTGCTCGCAGCAAATATTTTGATGCATGGATACATGAATATGTCAATTTGCGTTGGACGAGTTGTATGAAAAAAAAAGTGCAAATACAATATTTATCTGAATCCGTATTAACTTCAACCTAGCTAGATAGAGCTGGTTAGAATATCCTAGAACATTAATATTACAAGTAAGTATCGCCTGATTCTTATTTGTTATCATTGTCATAATGTCTAGTATGTTTACAACTCTTTAAACTTTGAAATCGTCTACTAAATTATTGCTTTATTTCACCATCTGTTGTTTCACATACACCTTTCAGAGGTAAATCCATATCCATACTCCATACTAATATTATAAATGCGAAAGTAACTCTGTCTGTCTGTCTGTCTGTTTGTCTGTCTGTAACGCTTTCACGCCTAAACCACTGAACCGATTTTCATGAAATTTGGTATTTAGACCTTGAGAAAGGACATAGGCTATGTTTGGTCGCGATAACCGACATCCACGCGGGCGGAGCCGCGGGCAAAAGTTAATAGACTATAAGATCTAATACAATAATGAATTATTCCAAGCAATTTTTGATACGCGTTCCATCGCCTATTTAGTGGCCATCCATGTACCTCCACATTACCCCACACTCCTACCGGAGGGTGTACCGCGACCTAATGTGAGAATACATTAATCATTCAGTTTTATACAAGGACTGACTTTGGTTTTGTTACAGCCTTGACAGTTGCGGTGTTATGCTAGATTATCGCAATACGATCTACGGGATCTATGTATACACTTTAGGCCAGTGAATAGGACATTCTGAATAACGACAGGAGGTATATTTTGATTAAGATTCCGCCTGCTGACGCCCAAGACTTGTATTTTTGAAGCTTTCTAGTGAAAATACTTAATCAAAAATATTTTAGTTATATATATAATAGTAATTAAAAAACCGCACCCTATATTAAAATATTTAACATAGAACGATTGTAGATACCTATACAATTTGAAACAACTGTCACCATTGAAAGACCTCATTAATTTATCGTTTCTTTTTAAGACGTATTGTATACAGGGTGTCCCATTGAGAGGCGCATCGTAATTATGAAACGACAAAGTGTGGTTGACATCAACTCAAATGTTTAAGAGTACGGAAAGTCTATACAACATCCACAATGCCTTTGAAGCGACTTTGTCTCACTTCGCAATTATCACACCCCCTGTACCTATATCTCGACAAAGTTAACGGTACAACTCTTGAAGAAATTAACGATCTTATTCTTAATACGAATAAGGATGAATATTGTATTTCTTATGTTGTTAAACTTATTTTTGTTAAAGTTATACAGGATTTAAGAACTCTTAGTTGGGATTGCAATGTTTTTGAGTTAAAAAACTATTGTAAAGGTATATATAGGATAATTAAAGACACCCCTGGTTGTTATTCAATTTATTTCTACTAGATCTTAATTGGATGTTATATATCAAAGAGTTGATGAACAAACATATGGTCAGCCTTATGGCATGCGGTTACCGTAGACGCTCTGAGTTAAAATAATAATTAATTACTACACCATGATTTTGATTCACATTCATAAAATTGCAATGAAGTCTGCTCGAATGTTGAGGTAGATTTGCGTCTTAACCAGTCTACCCACGTCAACAAACTCTCACCTAACACTCGCGGTGCCCGGGCACCGGATGATAATCGTTTTCAAAACTGAAAATCAGATCAGAAAAATAGTGTTAGTAGACTCAAATCCTCACATTCACAAAGTCGAAATCTTATCCATCAAACGTCCAATCACTTTATATAATAAAACTTAAAACACAATTAGATTTCCAATTCTAAAAAGCTCATATTACATCGTAATTCAGAACCAATTTTCAATAATTCATATGTAACTGACCTATCCAATATCGTATAACACAATTCAAAAATAGAGGGTAGTCTCGAAAAAATTTTACGTTCAGTAATGAGAATGGGCCAGTCCGCATTCATATTTAATTGGCGCGCCGGAGCTCGTCTAGTTTATGGCCCTCTATGGTCGAGGGGTGATTTTACATTTTTTTTACAAATGCCCGATGCCTCGAGTGGTATTGTGGAGAGGACAGTGTGTGTTACGTTGGAATACTGTAGATACGACGATACCTTTAAGCGCTGTAGTAAATGATCTTTCAAATTTTTAAGGCGAAGAATATAATATATAGGTCGTATTTTCAATATTGATAACACACAACAATTCTTTGAGTAGGTATACATACTTTGAAATATTTTTTTTTACTTTTTTTTTATTTTTTATATAGGACACATCAATTTGACTTTGCCTCGCCTGATGGTAAGCTGAAGGCAAAGTCTCTGAAAAGAGGGTCACCATTACAGACATGTACCATGTTACAATGGTGGCACTCAGCTTGACGGCCACATCAGATATCGCAATTTATTTTGTATTTTTTTTTTATAATTTATACCAGACTAACTGACCCGGCGAACTTCGTACCGCCATATTTTCCGCCCGCGTGGTATTATCTCTAAATACATCAGTGTTTCTCTACAATATTATGCATGTATTATACATTATAAACCTTCCTCTTGAATCGCTCTATCTATTAAAAGAAACCGCTTCAAAATCCGTTGCGTAGTTTTGAAGATTTAAGCATACATAGGGACGGACAGATAGCGACAGCGACTTTGTTTTATAATATGTAGTGATAGTGATGATAATATTCTCTATACCGGAAGAGGTGAGACTTATTCTGTTTATATTTCATATATTTATTACTTAAATTTCAGGTACAAAACAAGTCCATAAATTATTTTTTCATGGCCCTAGCACAAATTTTACAGCACCGTTTATACTACATTTGGTACAGAATGCTTGATAAATAATCCTTTAACGACAATAGAAGCTTCTAATACGGACAATAGTACCCCGTTTTGTGCGTTTTATAGGGTAGTTTTATGGAACATCCATGTTATGCTGTCCATAGATGGCTCGATGTGGTAGCCTGTAGGAAAAAAAATACGCGAAAATAATATCGAAAAGCTATAAACTGGAGTAGGAGTACCGCTATAAAACACAAACAAATAAGAGAGATAATCGAACCAAGTGCCGTACCTTATTGTATGGTATTTATGTGCATCGTAATATTTTACTACGAGTTTCTTTGGTAAAAGCTTTTACAGAAACGTCTACCAGGGCCACTTTTTTTACTTATTGCTCAATTTTCTTATCGTGATCGTATTGATGTTTTATAGATGTCAATGACTAGGAAACTAAATTTTGTCGATAACTTGGGCCGAAAAAAAATAAAATTCAGATGCTCCTGCTTATGGTGCTTGAAAATTGTAGGAATTTCAGTGCTTATTTGCACGTGAACGGGTTTGGGTAAAGTTTTAGGCAAATGCTGGGAAGATGTGTTTGTTGATATTTATTTCTAGGATAGGCTGGAAGAATTAACTGACTGCTATTTGCTTCACAAATCACACTTCACATCAAATACTCAACCAATTTTTTTCTGGCATATATCTAAACATTGTCCTATAAATTACAAGCAACAAAAAAAATGGAATAAATCAGTCATCGCTCCCAAATTTGGCGGTAAGCAAGAAAATTAGCGATTCATTTTTAGTCATACAAATTATTTCCTCAGAAGTATCTCTTCATCCTTACTACCGACAAAAAACCCCGACAATAACAAATACGACATTTCAAATTCAATTTATTTTATCAATCTGTCAACGAAATAGTTCCAACTTTATCTATCCTAAAAGAAATTTTAAACTACAAAACCCTTACCGACTCATCTACGAAATCCCCATAAATAACAAATAATCCTAAACACCATTGAAGCTTGCCATCGACACTGTAAAATACTGTTTCTCGTATTACAACAGCCTGTATACAAGGATAAGTCTCATAAACAGCACTTACATAGCTTATTTTCTTTGAAAAATCAAAATTATGTTCTAACAAAGCCGGCAATGTATGTCTGTCTAATCGATGATGCCGTAACACGCGCAGCTTACATGAGCGTTAGGTGTACACTGAGCGACAAAAGTACGCACGGACTAATCCTCGTATTGTTAACAGGAATCCAATTTAAAATTCCATTGAGAAGTCAGACAAAGCCTGATTGATTACGACTTAAAATGTATTTGGTTATAACATGCAATGTTATAAAAACAACTTTATAAGCATTTGATGTATTAAACTTCTTTGTAATACCAGATTTGGGAGAATTAGGTTTGATATAAAAATGCAACTAAAACAAAAAAATTGTATATTGCACATGCCTTAAATCGTGTAAGGCATAAAATTAAACTACCTGTATTGATAACACTTTGTTTTAAAGGTAGGCCGAAAGCGGTTAAGATTTACGGTTACGATACCGATATAAAAATAACGGTAGCGTTTTTAGAGGTATCGTTATAACTTTTTTTAACCGCAGCATATTCAATTTTTTTCGATACCGAGTTTACATGCGATGCACGATGGCGCTATCGTGAAGTGACGTTGTGAACACGTTTGGTTTTTGACATTTATGAGATTAAGATTACATCGAGACTGAATTTGGAAAGGTGACTATTTGAGAATTGGCCCTCAGAGCCGACATTTTCTTAATTCATTCTTTAATGTTCTTCTCTTTCTTCGCGTTAATGGCAATATCCAGTTGCACTAGTTGAGTTCAGCCCAAACTTCGGCGAGGTCAGAGAGGTCTCTGTCTGAGAGGAGTGGAACGGAGAGGATTTTGTTAAGGCACTCGAAAATCAACTTTAACATTATTGAAATAAAGTGCATATACTTGAACCTGACAAAAAATGCTCGCGCGTCCTCGAAGATGACGTAGGAAGTCCATGCTCAAGCATACACGATCCGCCAAAAATACCCGAGACCGCGCGACCTTTTGACAGCCACCTCAGTCGCTCTGTTTAGGTACTCAATTATGCTAGGGTTGGGGCACAAAGTAATAACAGGATAGAGGCGCACCGCAGTCCCGTTCCTCAGTTCATTCATTTTTAGTCGGTATGTATCTATAGAAGGTATCGTTCAACACAAGAGATTGGTAGGTTTCAATCGCTTTTTCATTAATTCCACTGAACTAACTAGTATATTATTTTTTCGAATTGCATAAAATGTTGTAGAGAAATCCGCGAGTTAAAACAAGTATCTGATGAGTGCAGCGAGATGATTGTTCTAAAATACTTTATACATCTGAATGAATCGCACTTTCATTGACGATGGCCAGAAATAATGCGCGCGAGTCGATGCGGCCACTGCCTGTAGACTTATGAATCGAATAGATATGATTAATTACTTAAATGTACATAATTTATTTTTAAGGTGTTTTTAAAATTGATAATCTTCAACTTATTAAGCTTTCAACGTAGTGTCTGTTTGTACTTTAAACCTCAGTTTAATAGAATATAGTGATATTCGAAAGTATGTATTTTTAGATAGCAATTATTTTTATATATAGGTACATGATTATTATGAGCTCAGTGCCTTGGCGTTAGTGCGTTTGGCTATTTTTATTACCTATTTATTTCATTACAAAAAATATCTTCAGTTGTATCATCTATAACTGTAATAGACCTGCAAGTATTGAAAAAACAAGGCCAATATGTGCAAAAAGCAAAGTAAAATTATGAGGATTTACCAAGTCTATTCTAAACGTTCTTAGATCTATAGTCGGGAGATGAAGCGCGATGATTAACCGGGGGAATTTCCGATGTGTTTTTTGGTCATATCAATGATGCTATATTAAGATGAAACAATTGTTTTCTATAATTATACTGACGTTATTTATAATTTCTGTTCTTGGTTTCTTAGATATTGTGAAGAAACAATAATAGGTACCATACAATTATTATAGTTTAGAGTTAGAACTCTTAGTAAAATAGTACATGGTTACTGACTCACGCCTCTTTCCCAAAGGGGTAGCAAAGGGGGGTTACGATCTTGACATATATTATGCGCTTCTTCTACTTTCATAATTTTTTTCATACATTTTCATACATAAGTAATTGCTTGCATAATTGCTCGTCGGTTTCGGGTACTCATGCCTTCCATCTGATTGACATACGTATATCTAGGACCCCCTACCGGTTTGTCCGTTCCCCCTTACTTCATAAATCTGTTTCGTCAATCTTTTTTCGTCCATCCTCTCTATGTGTCCGAACGATCTAAGCATTCCTTGTTCTATCTTGCTTTTGACCTCTAATAAAATCAAAAATACACAAATCATGTGAAATTGTCATAGTTTGCTAAATTATACTACGTTCTTGGCCTGGTCCCATCTGCCTGGGTGTCCTATCATGGGAGCAAATAGGAAAATAATTTCTTTGTTCCTAGTAGTTCCAATGTCGATGTTAAATGGGGACAATAAGGTAGATTAATTTGACAGCCTAGCGGTAGTGAACGCGGCCGCTACGCAGGAGGCGCGGGTTCGATCCCCGCTCAGTGCAAATATTTGTGTGAATGAAATATGAGTATTTGCATTGGTCTGGTCGTGCCTCGGAGAGCACGTTAAGCCGTCGGTCCCAGTTGCCATGAGAACATCTCAGTCGTTACGGGTAGTTGGAGCCCTCAAAAATCCAAAAACAACGGTCTAACTACAAAACTTCGATATAATAAATTCGAAATAAATAAATAAATAAATAAATCGCCTAATGTTAACATTGGGTTGTGGAGGTCAGATGACAATCGCTTCACGGAAAATATCGAGGTCTAGTCAAATTCGTGGTTAAGACTGGTAAAAGCGGACCCCAGACTTCGAGCTGAAAGCTTCGGATGCGACTGGGAAATAACGCTAAGAGGAAGAAGAATAAATTAGATTAAATATCATTTGCCTTTACGTTAGCCATTCACTAAAATAACATATCAGTTTATATTAGTAGAATGCTAAAGGATATTTGGTTTTGAAATATGTTAGAAGGCCGCAGTTTATCCCTTCATTATCACTATTAAACCTATGTGGAATTTTGGACCCTGGAATCTCAAATATTGCTAGAATATTATGGTTCTCACCAGTGAAGTCGCTCAGAACTTCTGTTACCTATAGCTAACATTATCTTACTCTGGTAAAGATAAATCAAAGACAAAATATATTACAATTTAAACGTATCATAAACGACCTAAAGTTGCGGAAAGGAAGAAAATAGATGTATTTACGAAGAAAATTACGACATCGCATATCCAAAAAGTTTAATAAAACACGATGTTTCCTACACCTGGTCGGCTATATTTATATAAAACTAGCTTATAGCCGCGACTCCGTCCGCGTAGAAGTCTTTTCTGGTCATAATATGTCCGATCCTACTCAACCAAGTGCGATCAAACAAACGTACAATTTTAAGTCTGTCCAAGACTTAAAAAAAAAGACATGAGGCACTCGGAGACTGCCGCGGTAAAGCTATTGCATAGCATTTTTTATCAACTTATGCAATTATAATTACTTACGTTAAGCGGAGCTACTTCGGAGCAGCTCGGCTCGATTCGTGCGAGCTTCGGGGTGTTAGGTTTTTTTCGTTACGGAATTTCTGGATTCGGTCTCCACGCTCAAGGCCCGCGATAGAAGCTATGCAATAGCTTAAAAATTTATCAATTTGCAATTTTTTGCATCCATCACGAACAAACAGACAAATAGACGAAAATACCAAATTTTTGTATTCAGTATCGGTAGCAAACATAATCCAGGTTTTTTTTGACATCTCCAACGTACAGACACGACCACTTTACAAATTTTACAATAGTATAAATAGATGGTTCGCCTTTGATTGATAGCCAAGGAAATAGGCCAAATGTTGCCTAGTCAACTAAGTAGCTTGCTCTGATATTAAGAAGCCTCATTACCGCATATTTCAGAACTGACGAAATCATATTCACTCACTAGTTGGCTCAAGATACAACGGTATTACAAAACGATGAAAAGGTCCTTTCATTCAGAGAATTCTGTTTGATTGAAAGAGATGGAAATATAGATAATTGATACGAGGAAAAGAGAGATATGATGTCCTTAAGTCGATTCTTGGCAATTGTCCACCGGAAGGCGGTTTTTAGTAAAAAGACAACATTGATTCTGAAACTGAAATACAAAGCGAGCCCATTCACTGGCTTGACGAAGACCGGGTGTAATTGGCTCGGAAAGGTCAAGCCATTACGCTGGATGCAAGGTGATCTTTCTATTTGCGATGTCCTATAGAATTTCAACTAGTTTGTTTGGAAAATCTAATTCACAGAACTAACAGGGTGGATTAGAGTCAGTTTTAGGAAAATTAAAATCCAACTGATGGTAAGCTTATAAATTCTTCTACGAGTAACGCCAGAGATTTTACTTGTGCATGTTTTTCATCCTGCCTGTTGATATTACCCCAAAGAGGGTAAACGAATATATAGATTTACATAAGTATTCAACATAGTACAACAAAATATCGTATTACTTTACAAACACTTACAATAAATCGATTTCATACATAAATTTTCTTAGTTCAGCTCCTTTAAAGTAAATACTCGTATATTTTTAAACATTATGATGCTGTTATTTTTATTTGGTTTATTATTTGTATAAAATGTGCATTGCTTTTTATAATTCTGCAAAATAATATTGTGTTAACTTGAATTAGGGCGATCATAGTATAGGTACATACATAGCTTTGATTTGTCTGACATTGTGACAATCAAAACACGATTAATAGAGAACTGACCATACCTAAGTGGACTAAAATTAAGTCCCATACAGCTGTTCTAGTAATATGGATACAAATCTTTGGTCAGCAAACCCAGAACGCCTCTACAGATGTCACAAAAGTTCTTGGAAAGCAAAGCTTAAGATTCATAACCTTCTCTATTAAGCAATTTGAAATTGTCTGCAGTAAACATGTAGGTACTACTTTACGAGTCCATACTCAATAGTTTTATTACACACAGACAAACAGACATAAACTATCAAGAACGATTAGTAAGGATGCCTATACAAGGTTTTATGTTGGTACGGTTTATTGACCTATTACTGTCAAGGAGTGAAGGAGCCATTGTTGCGAAAGAAGTATAGGCAGAGTTTACGAGTTGTGGGTTGTTTGGTTAGAGACGCTAATTAGAGGTAGAAAGGTAAGTGGAACTTGGGCTTTGTGAAGAAGATTCTTTATAAAGATTTTGTTAAAGTAAATAGTATGACAAGCACATGAATGTGACCCGATTAACAGCAATGCAACCTAAAAGCCGTCAGGGGCTTGCAAACACATCTTTTTGTATATAGTACACATCAATTTGACTTCACTTCGCTTGATGGTAAGCTGAAGGTAAAGTCTTAGTAAAGAGGGTTATCATTACAGACACGTACCATGAGATAATGGTGGTACTCAGTTTGACGGTCCTATCAGATGCTTTTTCACACCCCGCTTAAAGGACCTGGGACTGTAGGAAGAAGGAAATAGGACAGCTGGTAGGGAATTCCAGGTCTTAATGGTACAGCAACTTTACTTCGTAGTTCACCGTACCTTTACTGCACCATACCATTTCGGTAACAAAACTTCTTTAATAATAAACTACCCCGAGTGAGATCATAAGTCCTTGAAAATTCTAAGTTAAGAAAAAAAGACAGCAGGAGATTTTAAAAAATCGATAGTATATCAAGAGAGCGAAATATAAAACCAAATAATCGAAAGGAAAAGTAAGATAGCGGACCCGGGGCTCTAAAATCCTCATTAATCTGGGTACTTAACAGGACTTTCAAAATACTACGTTAATCCCGGTTGCATCCAAAGTTTCAACTTTGGAGCCGGGGATCCCCTTTCAAACGTATCCATGTCGTACATATCGAATGATATTTTCCACTTTAACAATATAGAAAATTGAACAACCGTCAAAAATTTCGAATTTTACACCTACCATGCAAATAAAAACCATAAAAATTATATAACAGTCGTGTCTAATTACGATATTCTAACTAATAGGTAAGTAAATAACCGTTCACGACACGCCAATCCAATAAACATGCACGAACACAGACAATTATATTAGTCCTAGGTAAGCAAACACAGCGCTTGCGCACGACACCCATAAAACGTGGTAAAGTCGATCGCGGCCGAAGTTGACACGACAATTATTGCCGAGTGTTACAACTATTAAATCTTAGCGAGCGCTCTACAGCGATGGGCTTAGGTGCTTTTTTGTTTTTAGGGGCTTAAACTTTTTCTCTTTGTTGTTTTAGATGTTAATGGATTTGTTTAAATATGTTGGCATAGGTAGTATTGTAAACTATAATCCAGAAGACCAGGCCCTCGATTCTGCTACAGCAAAACCACTGTCATGCCACTGATACTGCAAGAAAATTCCATTCAATTATAGCCTTTAAAGTAATGCAGTTATAGTTCAAAATTAAATGGTTTTATTTAGAGCGAACGAAAGAGTATAAGGAAACTCTTTTCATTTAGTTTATGACTGTAACTCTATAGAAATAAGGTCTAAAATTTAATGCCATTTTTTGCAGTCTCTATGGTATGACAGTGGTTGTGCTTTAGCAGAATCGAGGGCCAGATCGTCAGACTGTATAGGGCCCCAATAGGATCTCCGGGGCCCTATAGTCAACCTCATGTACCAGTCGGTATGGCCACTGAATTAACTAAGTCGAGGTCAAATGGCAATCACACTGGACCATTTGCTTTATTTTGTCTTTCAGGAGAACCACTGCCAGATGACAGTAGTTTTCCTGAAAGTCCTGTGACTAACAAGCTTTTTTTCCTAAAAGGGGACCTGTGATGAAGTACAAAGAGAATTTATCCTTTTAGGCAAGACCTAGTGATACTCCTTTGTCCAATAAGGCATTTCCATCTACGGCTACGAGATGCCTCCCATATCCTTAGAAAAACAGAACACAATTGTTAGTATATCTCTAGTAACTAATCTATCTTACCAACAATAAAATAATATAAACAAAGCTTGCTATTCAAAGTCTAATAAAAAAATTCGCACATATCGAACATTATTCGTAAGATGTTCACTCTAGCATACAATACGATGCGTGGGCGCAACATCTCAATCGCGTGTCGAACTTGTTGTGTCGAAACAGCTCGTAAGTAATTCGCTTTCCTGGATATGTTCACTGTGGTGTACATGTAGGGAATTGAAAAGGAAGGTGCATGGGAAAGGATTAAAACCTTTGCTATTATTTTTATCAATACGAATAAGCTGACTGTACTAAGGAAGAATCATTTACATGGCGATTTCACATTAGCGCCTGAGGTCCCCATTCATCATCATCTTCATCATCATTTCAGCCATAGGAAGTCCACTGCTGGACATAGGCCTCCCCTATAGATCTCCAATCAGACCGGTTGGAAGCGGCTCGCATCCAGCGCGTTCCCGTTCCCATACGTACATATACTAACGCCTTTATCCCCGGAGGGTAAGGCAAAGGTAAATTAACACCCACATTTCACCAATCATTGTTTTAGGTCCCACGTAATAGCGGGTGAGCCTATTGCCGTTTTCCGGGCACTACTATTGACTCGAGCCATGCATCTACGGCTGAGTCTGGGCTGTATATATCTGTCTGATGTTAAACTACCCTATTCCTTAGTAGCTTTGTACAACATCGCATGGAAAGAGATGGGGTGGCCTAAATTTTAATCTGCCGGCAACCACGAGGCTTTACTGGGGTCCACTTACAGTGTTTTATTGGTATAATAGTTTTTGTGAGAGTCACTCCTGTATGTTATTTAGTAAATCGTATTGCAGATAAGGTTGTCTGGGTCGCAAAGGTATTGTATCACCACATATTTTACTTCAAATAATGTACACACTACACACAGACAAAATAAAATTGTTGTTGTTGTTGAAATATACTATTTCCTCCCTTCGAAGTAGTCTGGTTAACAAGTTCAAATTGTGATAATTTAATTATATTATAAATTTAATTTCAAATACGGTGATTAACATAAGCACCTGTAATTAAAATTACATTGGTCTTCGTGTTTCAATTTAAAAAAGGAATCTAGTTTTTTTGTAAATGACTCACAGAGTGTAAATTCTTAATTGTTTATGTGCGGTTTCCAAAACTTACCTGTGACATTTTTTATAGACATCATTAGGTACGAATCAATGACCTCTCATACATATTCATGATTCAATTCTCGAGAATAGTCACATTAGTGAACTAGACTTGTTTAAGCGTGAAGATGACCTCAACGCTTAAGTAACTAGAATAATTTTAAGTTTTTTATGTGCGTGTGTCATGTAAGATTCCTATATTACGGTAAACTGAAGACTTGAGAAGAAAAAATGGTAGGAGGCTGTTACTGTCTAGAGGGATAGATTATATTCAGATTAACATGTAGGTTACTTTTTTCCCTGGAATTTATTCCCATGTGTATAAGTGAAAGTGAATGTGAAAGTTTGTGAAAATATTTGGTTGTTTGTCATTCAAATACGCTCTAACAGCTGAACGGATCTGTATAAAATTTGGTACACGGATACATTGTCTGTAGTAACAGTAATAGTGATCCTGCCAGTATTTTATAGACAATTAACTTTCAAGGAAATTTCAATTAGCCGATCTCGTTCTGAATTATGTTGTAGGTACATCTTCACAGCATTGTATGTAACACACTTGCGATGATTTGAGAGCATAATCATTATGATGGTTTATTTTACAAGGGATGTCCTTGTATTAAGCTCTCCTTATTAATCTACTAAACATAATTAACATAAAAAAAAACGAAAAAAAAAACATCTTTTCATAATTTAGTAAAAATCTTTGGTTAAATCAAACATTGCCATTTGTTTCTACCCTTCTTTACTAACGCATCATTGGATCCAACGTTTGTCCTAATTGCCCAATATCCTTGTTGCAGGTACGTCCCGCGATGGCAGTGCATTATCAACGACAACAGTCCCATTAAAGTGATATAAACTTATTGTTGGGGGAGCAACAAGTGGAATTCACTGGTTAGTAGGGCTGCCACTGAGAGACATGGTATGAACATTTTATGAAATTTGAAGGAATTGATATGCAAACTTTTTCCTATAGATGTAGATTGGTAAAGATTACATAATACTCTAATACAGTGACGCGGTCTGTAACCCGATTCTTGCCAGCTTGATCTGCAAATGGAAGTCGTAGAGATGTTTTTTATACTCAAACATTTCCACTGATTTTCTTCTTTAAAAATTTTCACTCTTCACCATTGCTTTAATATCCAGAACGTGTGCACTATCCAGGTAACTCAGAAGGTTAGCGTATTACCCCTAAACGGGACCAGTCGTGGGTTCAAATCCTGATCAGAATGTTGACTTTGTCCAATCTAAATTTATGGTATGAATATTATTTTAAACATTTAATACTCTCTACCTAACCCTTTAGGGACTTACAGGCGTAAGTATATAATATGTATCTTATTTATTTCTGGCCACAATGACTGCAATCTGATCAAAACATCGTTCAAACCAAATACTTTAATTGAAATTATATAACGTTCGCTCTAAAGCAATCACTGTAAAAAAATCTAAAAACGAAATAGTTCAACCCTATAAACAATGTACCCTCAAATAATAGGGGTGGAGTGAATAAACATTTGTCTTGTTAAGCATCGGTGACGTGTAGCTCAGTGAGCAACAGGTCCACAACGAACATTGATAAAATATTTGCAAGTGTAACAATTTCAAACCAGTTACTTATTTAAAAAAAATATGTAATCCGCCATTTTGTGGCGGCAGCCATCTTGGACCAATTTTTAACAAACATAACTAAGAACACTCCCGACAAATCCACCTTTCAAATAAAAAAAACTGAATCAAAATCGGTTGACGCATTCAACGGTATCATCTGTCAAAATTGAAAATACAATAATAGCACACAACATTTTTATGATCTGGCAACCTTATGCGCATACTGACACTCACAAATTCTACAGTGGGTTTCAAATGAAGCTAATAAATAGTACAAATAGACAGAGTGCGTGGTTTTCGGCTGTAGCTTAATATGTTTATGTGTGAAACACGTCACAAAACTGTGTTTTAATCAATCAGCCAATTATAACCCACGGTTAAACAGATTAATCATATCCCGATTTAAGTCTGAAATTCTGTTTTCTGTTAGAACATAAAGACATTAAAATCTGCCAATTGTGTGACACTTCTACTGCGTTATGCCATAGTACCTATTTTAAAGGGTTTAGCAAGAAATATACTAAGCAGCGGAATTCATGCTAAAAGCACAGAGCCATTCTTAAAAAAAAAAAAAAAACTAAACAGGGGGGAATGAATTTTGTATTTCGGATTTGGAACGAGTTGCATAAACTAGATAAAAATGAAATAATGATTTTTGACACCTATCCAAAAACGCGCAAAATCTTTCACTCTGACAATAAAATCAATTATGACATGCATCTTTATGGTAGTGGTCTTTCGCGATACTATTATTTTATTCCGTTCAGCTAGTCTAGTAGCATAATTTTGCAATAAAAGTATTTATTACATATTATATGCTCTAGTATACATAGAAAGCCTTAGCAAGCTTTGGTCGGCAATCACATAACAAAGTCAACATTTTTCTTTAAAATTAAAAAAATATTATCACGAAATCTAATCTCATAGAATGCCAATAAAATGATACGGTCATTCCAAAATGTAATACCTAAATTTTACAACATTTCGTGATGTAATCTTATCTGCATGATGTTTTAAATATCAGTCAGAGTCATCTTGTCATTGCCTGTTTATCAAGTTAATTATTCTAAATCATGTTTTTATCTTTACAATTTTTTAAGTTCTAACGAAGGTAAAGTTTCAATTATATATCAGCAGGTATGTATATTCTTTCTAGCTAACTACAGTCTAAGTAGAGTCTAACTACAGAACTTCGATAGTGCCAATTGGTTGTGGAGGTCAGATGGTGGTCGCTCTACGGAAAATATCGAAGCTCAGCCGCATCACAGACTGAAATCCCAACTGATTTGGTAAAAGCTCCAGAGAATGTATGTAAGTATATCAGTAAAGATATGTACCTACTAACAGATGTTGTAATAAAAACAGTACTGGAACTTAAGACTAAATTTAAAAATTAATATTAATATGTAATTTACACGTGTTGGGATAGTTCTCACTTACCTGCTGTCGATCGATCTAGGACGCCACTGGCCTTCTCTCGCCTCTTGAGCCACTTAAGTTTTTCTACCCAACCCTAGAGGTCTGGTAAACCGTAATTAAGTAGACATGACCTCCCCGACATCCGTGGGGATATTTCGCACGATAAAAAATTAAATAAAAAAAAGGCAAACCCTAAGCGTGAGAGATTCCATTGTGTATATCAAGCCCTTTTCTCCTTTTTCTACAATTTCAGTCACTACTTCATTAATATATTTCATTTTACGACACGATATTCAAAATGCGTAAATACCTTCATTAACACTCAAGTTCAAAATCCTTTAACCTTCATTCAAACAAAAACAATTACAAACCGATCACCCGACTGTCTAAATGATCAATATCTCACTTCTAAAACAAATGAAGACGAAACGATCTGCTAAAAGAAGCGACGTGTGAACCTGCGCGGGCGCACCGGACGCGACGATTGTGCGCGCGAGTGCCGCGCCGGAAACGCGGGCGTTACGCGCCAAAACATCCGCCATTACCGCTGAAAAAATATGGCGTATAATGGCTGAAATATTGCGTGGATATCGTTTGCTGATTGATATTAAAATGAGATGTCCATTCCAGATTTGTGGTGAATTATTAACATTTATTATGTTTTTGTGTCATTGTTAATGGATTTGTTGTTTTGCAATTTCCTGCAATATTGGGGTGAAAAGCTTTTATGCTGTCAGATATTTTCGTCATTCGTGAATTACTTTTAAGAAATACGACTTTGTTTTATGTATTTTTTTATACGTTTTATATTGTCTTGACCTGATTGAATGGAAAAACTAAACTTTTGAATAATTAGAAATTATAGCATATATGTATAATAAAAAGTGATTAGTTTATGTACCATAAAATGTACAGATGACGCCACTTGCGGGAAAGAAGAAGCATGAAAGCGAGTGAAAGGGTAAAAGGAAAGACAGTAGGTAATCTCTTACAGGCCTCTTACTAAGTAACAAGTAAAGATATGACACAGAAAAATTTTGGAAACATTGTGGACCTTCTAAATGTGTATCTAATTGAAAATAATATTAGTTTTGTAATTAAGCGTCAAAACGATCTTGACTGCAAAGTCTAGAAACTGTTTTATTGACTTAAATTGCATTCAATCGTTTCGAATACTTTGTTCGTCAAGATCAATCTTATGCTGACTGTACACGCTGATCTGACAGTTCTATCAACTCAAAAAAAAGACACTACATTGTAAGTAACTGGTCCAAATTCACTTAAGTATTTCAAATGACAACAGCATTCAACCATAAGACAATTTCCTCACCGGTACTAAGAAAGCTGTCGTCAAACTATTACGAAGTAAGCCCTCATATTGTGTACTATTTTAGTTTGTGGTGAACTGCACTCCAGTATTCCAATAAACTGTTGCTGTTCCGTGTCCAACAGACTGTCATTGTTCAGTGACAAGTTCCAGGAACGTTACCACCCGTAATAAACTTGGACGGTGACCAGGGTTGCCAAATTTTGGCAAATTCTCCCTTAAATGTGGTTTTAATGTTTAGGTAAAAATACTGAAGGCTTATTAGAATGTGGACATATTCATTTTGAGAGGGTTCTTCTTCTTCTTCATCATCCTAGTGTTAATTCCAGTCGTATCCGAAGCTTTCACTTCGGAGTCTGAGGTCCGCTTTTTTTAGTCTAAACAGCTGGTTTGGCCGAAATTCGATATTTTTCGTAAAACGATTGCCTTCTGGTTAATTTAGGGTTCCCAGTTTAACTTTTTTAGGGACTTTCCAGGTTCCACTACTTGGTGGGTTCGTGGGTTCCTGCTATTGATTCTGAAAAAAAAAATAGTTTGAAAAGGAGTGGCAGCTCTTTAGTACAGTATAAGGTCTAATAATTTAATTACTGACAACCCTGACAGCATTGCACAATGGAATGAGATATTTCAAAGTTAGCTTTTGTTTCGAAGATTGTAAGGCATTAATCATAAAACAGTGAAAATTGCGTCAAAATCGTTACCTGTAATAAATTATTTTTGCTTTTATATACCACTTAGATGTCATACAAGTATAGCTAAGAACCCGATGGAAAGATGTCACTTTAGCTTATGGTATCATACACTGTAGGTTTTCTATACGTTACGCGTAAGTAACCTTTCCAATTATTTAGGCATCTCATATTCATACTAAAATTTTCTACTGAAGAATTTACCATTAAATACCATCTCCCTAGTCACTACTAATCATAGCCACTGGAATTCTTGGGAAAAGAGATACCTAATATTGTCAGCAACACGATACTTCTAATTATGCGAGAGTTATAGGCCATTAAAACTCTCATATCTGTATATAAATAGCCAATTCTTCATGTAACACACTAATTAATTGTATACTTAACCTATAAATAGGTAAGGTAATAACGTACATCAATTGCACGCATAAATCCACGATCTACAAAACAAGATGGACACGAAGACGAACCCTTGCGAAGTGTCAACTGGTGTCATACAAAAACAATAATGCTTGAGTTGTTTGACTTCATAAATGCATGTCCTACCTTGAACTAAGCTCTTCTCGGGTTTTAAATTAAGATCGAAGTATAGCAAAAGCTATGCGACGCTATTATGATTACAAAAGATTCGAAAATCATCGTTATAGCATGCAACTGCAGTGATGAAAAGTCTCTAGTGGTGCACAAATCTGTACTTATTTGAGAACATCACATGCACTTCCGGGGATTTTTGTATATATAGGACACGGCAATTTGACTTCATCTCGCCTGATAGTAAGCTGAAGTCTCGGAAAAGAGGGTCACCAATAGAAACTGTTTTTTTTTGTTCTATGTTCGTTATCGTTAACATTGTTTTTCGCAAAGCATTAACTATTTTGGTATCGAAACTGTGTCCAAAATCTTCTTATCCGTAACCACTACAAAATTACCCGGTATAGTTCATCGCATAGCTTTAGGTAGTCTCTAAGGTTAACTGTTTATTTTTATTCGCAACAGATTTAGCTCAGACAATTGACTTGGAGACTGTAAGTCAAGACATAAAACGGATGCCGCTGTCAAAGCTGCGCTCATTGTTGGTTTAAAGTTATTAATTGAAATAACACTGGTATTATTGGAGCGAGAGATTCTAGGGCATGTGTTTATAACTTCTTTATGAGCGTTGGCATTGCTTAGGAGTTAATGTTCAATTTTGGATGAGTGAAATTGAAAGTTAAATTTTATTAGAGGTTGGTATCGGTTGAGTAGAATAGGGTCACCCCATTTCGTCCTGTGTGTATCGTAAAAGGCGACTGAGGGATATGCCTGTTCATCTGAAATTAAACATGCATCCCATGAAAAAATGCCCGCCATACGGCAATAGGCTCGCCCCCAATTACGTGGAACCGAAAATTGTAGTTGGCGAAATGTGGCAGTTAATATACCTCTGACTACCTCTTCGGGGATTTACAGGCGTAAGTGTATGTATGTATGTTTTTAAGAAGAGAAGAGAAGTTCTTTTCAACAATTACGGTATTTTCGACACTGCAAAATTCTTATGCCATTCCTGTGGGAACCTATTCCTAGGTTATGAATCTATTCCTGTCCAAAAAAGAGCCTATGTGTTATCCCTGTACCGCACCAAAGTTCAAATTCAATAAAATTGCAAATTCGTTCAGTCGTTTAATCGTGATTGAGTAAAGCTCGAATCTAAAGGTCTTAAATCCCACAAAACATGCTGTGTGATGTTAAACTCCGTCAGAAACCACTCAAGTGACGGATCTAGAAAATAAATTTGTTCATACATAGACGAGGTTAAAAACCGTTTGCCCTCACTCAAAGTCTAATGATTATATATTACACCAAATAATCATATCTCACACTCCAGCAATAAGGAAACCATCACCAACAAATAAAACAATAACAAAATATTTTAGAACATTAAAACCACTCCTGGTAAACGCCAAGTAATAAATCATTGAATATATTTTTTCGCTAGCCCATCTAATAATCATATTCAACCCACTAAATTGACGCGGGGTGGGCAGCAAGGCAAATTAAAATAATTTACGACCAATTAACAACTGACTTGACGTACTAAACCCGCGGTGTCATATGTTAACGACGCAAGTATTTTTGAAACCGTCCATTTATTATTATTATTGTATTAAAGATTTATTAAACAACATATTTTCTATTATTACACGTTTATATTGTCCATAAACCTCGAATTTTATATTAAATGCCATTATTAATTTAGTAATTATTGTTTTTGTAATAAACAATACGACTTGTGACTATTGCTGCGACAATAATTTTTGTAAATGAATTGTGACGTTTATTTTTTGACGATAAAACTCGCTGTCGTAAAAGTTTTAACGCGATAGTTTGAATTTATTCACTCTCTCTAGCTATAACAAGGAAAAACACCACCGCCCTGGATGAATAGGAGAATTTCGAAAACAGTAATCATCTAAAACTCATCTAAAAATCTAAACAGACGCCTAAATGCCCTCTTGTGTGAGACTGTATTGAGAAAATAAAGTCTTTTATAACATACAATTGGGTGTTTCTGTTTTAACCCACTTTTTCAACCGCACGAATCTCTTCCCTATTCCACCCAAATGGGTATAGGTATAAAATATTTTAAGGGTTCAACTCTTACATCAGCAAAACTACTACAACGTTTACGTTTTTTTGCTAAACTAATAAAATATAATTTAAAAAATAGTACTGTCATAATCACATGGCAAACAAACGCCATCTAATGATATAAAAATATAATAGATTAGAATTTATAACACTTATCATTTTTATATGAACCCTCAGGAGCATTACACCCACATTTTGACAGCTGTATTCTTTCGCCCCAATAAATAAATAAATGACTATTCAATTATCGTGATATATGATTTCATAAATAATTCAAATTCAAAAATCGAATAGTTATAGAACAATAATGCGGTCATAGCTTCATCATCCAACTCAAAGGTACAGTCAGCATCAGAGCCCATACCATAAACACTTAAAACAGGTCAATGATTGAACGGCTGTCATACTACCAACTGTAAATGTAACTTTGTAATCTTATATATTTATAAGAGATCACAAAGTTATATATACAGTTGGTAGAATGACAACCGTTCAATTATACCAAGGTATTAAGGTACCAATACCAAGGTATTAAGATCACATGATAAGGTTCTAAGATAAGATCAAGACAAGAGCGAAGAGCCGCACCATTAAGACCTGGAATTCCTTACCAGCTCACGTGATTTCCTCTTCCCATAGTCCCGGGTCCTTTAAGCGGGGCTTGAAAAAGCATCTGAGGCCATCAAACTGAGTGCCACCATTGTAACATGGTACGTGTCTATAATGCTCTTTTCTGAGACTTTGCCCTTAGCTTACCATCAGGCGGAGTGAAATAAAATTGACATGTCCTACATTTAAAAAAAAATGAGTACTATATGCTAGTCAAGATCGATATGACGCTGACTGTACATTCGCTATGCTATTCTTGAGAGCTCCCGCAAGCGGCCGCGGCTACTTGTCTAACAAAACAACGAGAACTATTGTGAATCTTGCATTGCGTTATTATCGCTTGGACATATGTGACATCCATCTTGCATGACATTTGCAGCGCACCGGAACACTTTTGTTTCATTCATAGATGACGTGTTTGTCTTTAGTCGTGTATTACGGAGGCTTGGAGATAAATATTATTATTTGTTAATTTTTACTGTTTGAGTAGTGAGCGAATGACACACTAAGTATGCACTTCCACTACAGCTATGCAATTCTCTAGCACAACGTAGCGACAACAAGAGATTGTCATTGGTCGGGCGGGGTGACGTTACTGGAGATCGACCAATGGCAACCTAAATCTAGGCTGTCGCACGTTATGCTAAGAAATTACACAGCAGCACTTAATACATCTAATCACATCTTTCTACCTATAAAGATAATTGTAAAGACAACCAATCTACCTTTTGTTTCTATCTTTACATAGGTAGTTCAAAGGGTACTCTATTAATTTTTCACCTGTGTTTGTTGATTAGTTTTCCTTTGACAGACGTCAAGAGTTTTTACTGACAGCTATAACATATTGAATTTTTCTAATTGTTTTTCTATGTCAAGAGAGAGAAACTAAAGTTCAGTTGGTCCTATAACCTAGGCATAGTGGGGAACACACGTATCTTTTACCTCTTTTATGAGTACTAGATGGTCATGTGACTGATTTTTCTACTATTTCTTTTGTAGAAGAGAGACGAGAGAAAAGAGCTTTCTCCGTCATGCTTAAGTTGCTGTACTATGTTATTTGAAAGCGGCTTACTTTTAAAATTGAGATGCTTCTTGCGTGAGCTGTATCTGAGAAAGAGGCAAGGGGTGCTCTCTTGCTCCCTTCTCAGATACAGCCTGATTTTATTATCCGAAAAATAATTATCTAACATTAAATATACTACATAGAGCTCGTTATTAATAACAATAGATTAGGCGCACATTAAACGCAGCTGCCAATGATATTATGATGTAGAGCTGAATCGCGCTACCTTACTGCCGAGATCATTAATCATATCTCCTCTATTTTGTTTGGCTACTCTTTGAAATATCCTCATGATGAACGGGAATGAACTGATTCGAAAGTACAAAGACATACGTGGATATATATTTGGAACTTGCATTCAATGGGTATTATATCGCCAGCTTTATGAGCGCCCCGTTTCGTTTTTTTTTTGTACAGGGTTTTCGGTTTCAATTTAATATTTAAATATATAAAAAATAGTGCCCCATCGGTATCAGGTACAGGCTGCCGGTGGTTTGGGCTTCAGAGAGAGGAACTTCCTCACTATGCGTGCAGTGCCTAGCAAAACTGTCTTCTGCATCAAGCCCTTGAGTCAACTATCTAACGAGAGCCTCCTAAGATGTTGATCGAGGCTCTTGGCGATAAGTCCGTGAACTGAAACGACTATCGGTACAATACTTAATAGCTGAGTTCACATCGCACTTGTCGACAATCTCATGGACCAAGTCCAAATACCTACTTAGTTCGTTTTTCTTTTTCTTCTTCATAAGGGATAGTGATATCTATTATTATTATTTATTTACTATTACAATATTATAATTAAACCAATCGTACTTTTTAGAGCTCCAACTACCCGGAACAACTGTCATAGATGTTCGTATGATAACCGGGACCAAAAACTTAACATGCTCTCCGAGGCGAACCGAAATATCTACAGTGATTTTAATTACAAAGTTAATTATATTGCAACTATAAATACCTATGCATGTAAACATTCCTTTATGAACATGTACAAAGTATCTCTTAATTTCGCCTCCCCTGCAGACGAGCTTCGCAAAGTCGCTTCTGTTGGTACCGTCAGCAGATTGAGTATGCAAAAATTGTTTTATTTTATTTTTGTAAAGTGAGACAAAGACTAAGTGAGTGTTGTGAAATGGATAATGCCCATTACTGCTTGGCAATCGACTTTAGGGATAAGCGTTAGCAATTGATAGCGCGACAAGTGACATAAGGGCAGTGGATTCAATAATTGTAAATATTTGTATGCATCAATAGGGCTGTTTAACATCAGACAGATATATACAGCCGAGACTCAGCCACAGATGCATGGTTTACGTCAGCAATAGTGCCCAGAATACGGCAATAGGCTCATCATCTATTACGTGAGAGTGAGACCGAATACAATTATACCTATGTATGTAGGTATGTATCAATATGTCTATAGCATTGCTATGTGGGTGGGTATAGTAAGTTAATATTTAAATATTAAAAGCAAAACAAACAAGCTTTTAAAATCCGTACACACAATTGTGTTGTTGACCGTTAAAGAGGTCCTTTGTCTGAATCTAATCCTTGATGTCTGCACAGGTCATGCGGAACTTAAAATGTATTATCATTAAACCGACATCATTAAACGATTATCATTAAAACGAGTTAACCAAAAACGGCTACGTGGTTAAACTTTACGCCGTAGAAGTAAGAGCAAGGGGAATTCCAGCAAAATCCCTGTACAACTTACTTAAAGACCTCGGATTGCCAAGAGCTTCAGTAAGCTCTTTACTAAATCGAATATCAAAAGCGGCATTGATAGGATCTTACCAAATTTGGATAGGTAGGGGGGGGGGGAACACTACTGACGGTGGAGGTGAGCGCTGATGCATCACAAGGTGGCCACCCTAAACCTACATCTGGGTCGCAAGTCCCAGTCGCCGTCACGGTGTTCCTCTCTGTATCACGCTATAGACCCGGCGACCGCACGGTGAATCCATGGAGTGCTGAGAATCGGATCTCACTCATAAGTCATCACAGCTAACCTATAATTGTAAAAACTTAAGTACCTAGAATAATAGGAGCTCGTTCTAAATTACAAGATTTTGTTTAACAGAATAACAGGCCGTGTGCCAGTGGAGTAGATTAGGGCCACCCTATCTTTTCGTGTGGGTATCGTAACCATACAGCCCATGAATAAGTGTCCGCTTGATGGCAACGGGCACGTAATAGGGGTTACGTGGGTCCGAAAATAATAGTTGGCGAAATTTGAGTAATAATAATACAGCTCTGCCTACCCTTCGAAGATTTAAATTTTTTTTATTCGTCACATAGCTATACCTACTTAGTTTCTTTATAATATAGATATTGTTCCACTGTATAGTACATCCCAGAATATCATTAAAGAAAAACAATCTTTATTCACGTAGGTTACAACTCCACGTGACGTGTGTAAACGTCAGAATAACAGCTTCTACTCATACATTTGCGTCAGAATTCGTAAATTGGTCGGTAGAGCCCGTGAGAAAAGAATCTCGTAATAAGAACCCACACCCACTCTATTCAATCACCAGTAATTACAATAACTATGTTTACGAGTTTATCAATGAGTAAGATACTGTAACTAATATACCTATAGGTTTGATTAGATTGTTCAAACATGTTGGTCTGGTTGTGCCTCGAAGAGCACGTTAAGCCGTCGCGTCGGTCCCGGTTGCCATACGAACACCTATTGCAGTCGTTACGGGTAGTTGGAGCCGTAAAAAGTTCAACAACTGGTCTAGCTGCAATGCTTCGATATCGCCTAATGTCGCCATTGGGTTGTGGAAGTCAGATGGCAGTCGCTTCACGGCAAATATCAAAGTCCAGCCAAATCCACAGTTAGGCTGGTAAAACGGGCTCAAGACTGCTTAGATTTTTTGAACATTTATTTATTTATTTAATCTTAACTACTACCATTACAGGTTGCTCCAATGCCATGTAAACATGTAAAGAGAGTGAAAGAAGATCGAGAAGACTCATTCATAAGATGCATGGATAAGAAGAAAATATAGCCCTTGACAATCAGCATTATTTTGTTTGTTTATCTGCCGACACGATTAGTTTGGAAGATTTCAATTAGCATTGGTTCAAAAACGTATAAGAAAGAACCTCGAATATTACTGTGATTGGCACTAATTGTCACTTGATTTTATATTTTGTGGGTCAATTCAAATTAGGTCAAGGAGATATGAAAACAATCATAACAATGGTAGAAGAAGTGTAAGATGTATACTAGGATAATAAGTAGAAAAATGTGGTTTTTGTACACTAAAATGAAAAACCCTAAAAAGGGCGATCGTTTTTACTAAAGCTTTACTTGTGTGTGTCACGTCGCTGTATTTCCAAAAACTGCCAACAACCGAATAACAGACACCTTAAAAATAACACAACTATTTAAAAATAACACAACCAGATACTTCAATAATAACTATTACAAAACAACCGTTGTAGCCATCGCTAGTTACTAAATGTAAGTTGCGAAAGTTCACAACAACGTTTCGTAGTAATCGTCCGAGTTGTTACATTTTAATATTCACAGTTCTATCGGACTCAAAGAAATACCTTTGATCACAAGTCGGCTATTCAGTGTTAAATTGGCGTAGAGAAAAATAACAGTCCATAAAAACAGTAATTTTATATATATTAAGCAATTTTGTTTTACCATAAAATCATTAAAATACACGGATTGGTGCGTTTAAAACAATTAATAGTCACTTTTCTCAATTAAAAACGTTTTAATTTACATAATTTTCAAATTGCTGTACCAATTTCGTTTATCAACAAAATGTAATTAGGTTTCGAATGACAAGTGAGAGAAAAAACACTTTAGCACGTGGTTGATTGAGTAAATAAATGAAGTTTACTTGGTTACAAATTCTTTAGTCGGTGTTTTATATCTACGTTTATAGATCAATGTATGTTATTTAATACATCAATTAAAGATGACTGATGAAACAGATTTATGAAGTGAGGGTGAATAGGCAACCCGGTAGGGGTCGACCTGGACATTTATGTATGTCAGTCAGATCGAAGACATTTTAAAGAAAGGACATTTCAAGAGTACCCGAAACCGTCGAGCATGTATTAATGCAATTATGAACGTAGAAGAAGCGAAAGATGTATGCCATCGTAGCAAGTTGAAAACTGCAGTCTCTGCCTACCCCACTGGGAAAGAGGCGTGACTGTATGTATGGACCTATAATAAATAACACATATATACCTATCAATTCATCAAATTAGGTGAGTGAATACTCCACTGCTGATATTAGGCCTCTGCCAATGTGTATCAAAGCACTAGCTTGAGCCATTTACAGTCTATTCCAGCGACGTTTTAGGTCCAACCTTCCATTTCCCTATTCACAATCTGCATCTATATAAAAGCTAATTAATAGGCAGAATAACAAACATACAAAACTTTTGCTCCTTCAAGATTATTTCTCCTCCTATTGGTTTGACTTACACAACTTTTATGGGTGGAACCGCCAGGGTTCAGTAATCAGCAGGTGTATTATCTTACAAAAGTAGTTGACTTTGGCTGTAACCAGATCTTTACAACCCAAGTCTCTAGAGCCCTAAAAACAAAAACAAAAAAATAGTTGTACAATAATAAATTAATCATAAGATTTTCGAACTTTTTCTGCTATCGTTACATTAGGAGGGTGGCACACAAAGCCGCGGCTGCTCTTTTTCACTGTTTCTTCCTTCTTTTTACTTTTACGACCCTCCTTCATGTCCCTCTGTCCTCTGTCCAACGATGCGGAGGAATTTTTGTCTTTTTGCCCCCTTATTTACTGACTTTTGTTTCTGTTTGTCAACAATTTTCCGCTGTAAGGTATTAATTAGTATTTTGAAGCAAGGAAAATATTACGGAATGACGTGGGCGAGCTTTGATAAGTAAGATTCCAACCCTCTGCCTCTGTGGCGTAGTGGTAAGACGTTCAATAGTTAAGTTGGAGGTCACGGATTCGTTTAACACTCAACTCAATGCTGATATTTTTATGCATGAAAATATATTATCTTACTAGCTTTTTCCCGCGGCTCCGCCCGCGTGGATGTCGGTTATCGCGACCAAACATAGCCTATGTCCTTTCTCAAGGTCTAATCTACACCTATACCAATTTTCATCAAAATCGGTTAAGTGGATTGGGCGTGAAAGCGAGACAGACAGACAGACAGACAGACAGATAGACAGACAGAGTTACTTTCACATTTATAATATTAAGTAGGGATAATTTGCAATGGTTTGGTTGTTTCAGTGTAGGTATAATAGGTTTATATGTATGTATTGTATATTGTATATACAAAAAAAATGTAAGTATAATGTATAAGTACTTACGACCACCGCGTGGTTTCCAGCAAAGTAGAATTTGGGCCACCCCATCTCTATCCACACGGAGTCGTACAAAGCGACTAAGGGATAGGGCTGTTTAACATCAGACAGATATATACAGCCCAGACTCAGCCTCAGATACCTACAAGGCTCGAGTCAACAATAGTGCCCGGAATACGGCAATAGGCTGCCATCCAGGGATAAAGGCGTGATTGCATGTATGTATTGTATGTAAGTACATATATTCGCATTCTGAAAACCACATTATAAGTCAATTAAGCTATACTTATTTAAGTCTAGATAGTTCTTTCAGTATCAAAATGTCCGTATTAGCTGGCTGAAATCTAATTAGGCGAGTGTCGTACGATCACTTAATCATTCACTCATTCACTCTTTCAAGGTCAACGCGTAAGATACCTACACCCCGACCATGAAAGAGTGAATGAGTAGGTACGGTTATAAAATAGGTAGGATATTGTGTTCTTACTTACAATTACTGTACAATTATGACTACTAGATAATCACGCCGGGGTATTTTCAAAAGAATCTTCTTCCTCCTCGTCAGGGCCATTGAGACAAGGTATTATGTATACATTCCACCAAATTTAGTCTCAAATAATAGGGCAAGTTATAGATAATATCGAGGTCTAGCCAAATCCGTAGTTAAGACTGGTAAAGCGGACCCCAGACTCCGAGCTGGAAAGCTTCGGATGCGACTGGGAATGAACGCTAGGAGGAAGAAGAATAGGGCAGGTTATTTATCGTCAGCTGTGCACTTCGTGGTTTAAAGTTTAATGTTTGGGATTATGCTCATAGGATGACAAAAATCTGTAGACTATGAGTAGTGGTGGGAGGATTTCCAGTTCCCACCAAACCAATCTGGAAGAGTTGCATTTTCAAGTGTATTTCGACGCGTCACCCCGCCAATAATCGGCTTTACCTACCGCCGAAGTTTGTCAAAAGATTACTCATAAAAAAATTTACCCCACAAAGGACTAATATTACTTCCAAAGATTAGGTACCTTTCTAAACAGAATGGGTAGAGTTGACTCAGCTTCACAAAAGCTACATCTACCTATCCTACCACTGGGGTAGCCGGGGTAGGCAGCTATCTGTGCACATAAAAGGAAGGTAGAATAAAAGCCAAACAAAACATGTATGGAGGCAAGACTAAACATTTCCAAGACGTTGCTTAAGGTGGGGACACCCAGTAGTGTGAGAAAGGGGGGTAAGAATACTAGCAAATAATACAAGCGAAAATCAACCTTATTCGAACTGCATAGAGTGCAAGAAAACAGTATTAAGTTGTTGCTGTTATACAAGATAACCATTTAAGAAAGATCCGTGAAAATGTATTACGTGTCCCCGTTTTTTAAGGGTTTGCGAAGGTTTAAAGGGGCGCGGGGGGTCCGATTTAAATGGTTAATAAGGTTTTTCAGTGTTGTCTATTTGTGTGTGCTCGTTTATTTGAAATGAAGTGAATCCGCAGAACATAAGGGAAATATATTTTTCTTTGTAAAGGGTATTCTGGAAAATTCTTTATGTTCATAATAATTATAAATGTATCGATTCGCCTCTCGAACTACTGGTAGGACTAGATGGAATAAAGGGAAATAAATTGCTATGGCAATATGTTTATTTATTAGAAACGAGGCGTTAATTAAGTACCTTACCTACCTAGGTAGGTGTTTTTTTTTTCACCACTGGAACAGTAAGCATCCATCATAGTCTATGCCAGGGTTTCTTAAACTTTTAACTCCTTGAACCCCCAGCAAACTTGTTAACGTATACCCTCCATAGGTATCAAGTCGCTTTGTGTATTTCATGATCAGGTGTGATGACTGTAATGCAGGTCATTGCAGTCACAATAAGAGAGCAGCGTCTGTTGAAGAGTCTGTGAGAGCAAGTTACGAATACAATCGAGCACACACCCCACTTCGAGAAACCCTGGTCTATAATGATATTGTCGGTACCTACACTTAGACATTAATACTTTTTAAGGCTCCAACTACCAGTAGCGACTGCCATAGATGTTCGTATTCCAACCGGGACTGGCGGCTTACCGAATTCTCCGAGGCACTGAAACACCCAGACCAATGCAAATAGACATATTCATGTGTACAAATATTTTCAATGAGCAGTGGGGTGAGCACGAACTACTATCGTAATCGTATCGTGAACGTAACGATAGCACGGAGCATTGCGATTGGCTGGCTTCAGGCAGGCGGCCAATCGCAATGCTCCGTGCTCTCGTTATGTTCACGATACGATTACGATAGTTGTTCGTGCTCACCCCACAGGAATCGTACCCATGCGTAGCAGGTGGAGTAGAATATGCCCGCTTTACACGGTACCGAAAATCATAATTTTCGAAATGTGGGTGTATTATCACCTCTGCCTACCCCTTCGGGGACTTACTCAGGCGTAAGTATATGTATGAAAAAAAAAACACTTCAAACCATTCAAGAGTATTAATAGAAAGCCGGTACTCCGATATCACAACATAAGTCGATTTCATCGATCGCATATCGTTAGATATCGTGGTACGGAGGCGGTCAGTCAGCGACACCTGTTCCGAACATCCGGTCACAGATACTACGCCCATTGCACTTCTTAATGACCGCGTTAGCATACACTGCAATAACCATAACTGACGCGTTTAAGTTGCATGCTGAAAGAAATTTGTGTAGTTTTCTATCGTAGACGTACTACAATAGAGCTAGACTGTAATGTTTAGTTATTTTTGAAGTCTGTTTTGTTATATTTAACTTGTTAACGTTTTAGATTGGTTTTAGGATAATATTATTAGTGTTTGTTACTTATACGTGTGCGTTTTGAATAAAGAAATATATCATTAAATAATATACCATTATAAAATTGTAAAGCAGTCGTGTCTTTACATTGGAGACATTAAAAAAACTTGGTTATGTTAAAATATTTCTTGAGACTGCTCTTTTTGTTCGCGATGTAGACGCAAAAACTACTGAATAGATTTTGATACGGTTTTCGTTGTTAAAAAGGTCAATCAAATCTTTTTTTTATACTACTTAGATAGCAGACTAGCACACGGCCCACCTGATGGAAAGTTGTAACCGTGGCTTATGGACGTATGCAACAGGGGCGGGCGTAGCACTCGTGTTTTTTTAATCGTAATTGGTTCAGTAAAACCGAAAATATGACCAAAAGTAGCGAAAATCAATATTCACCCGAGCAGACGGTACCGCGGGCATCAACTAGTGTTAGACAACTATGCGTATGGAACTTAAACGTGAAAGTTTGTAGTTAGGGTTATTGTCTTGTTGAGAGCATTTCTGTTTCTATGTTAGTTCTGTTTATAAATAGAAGGATATTTCAAGACCGTTCACAGACAAGATCTACCTATTTATTTCTATGTGAATATGTAGTATAATATGGCGGTAGCCTAGTGGTATGGGTAATGGACTGCTGAGACGAGGTCTCGGGTTCGATCCCAGGTTTTACCATGGCACACACCAATGACTTTTCGATGCTTTTCGAAGTTATGTGTGTATTTATCGCAGGTTTCTAAGTGCCCGGATAATGGCAATAGGCTCGCCACCTATTACATTGGGACCTAAACATAAACGGCGAAATATAGGTGCTAGCACCTCTGCCTACCCCTTCGGGGATATAGGCGTGAGTTTATGTTATGTTATGTATTATTAGAACTTTATGCGAATTTCTTATATAATGTGTTGGTCCCGGTGGAGAATAGGGCCACCCCATCTTCTTGTGGGTGTCGTAGAAGGCGACTAAGGGATAGGGCTATTCTCTATCCGACAGTAAACATGCAGCCCATGACTAAGTGCCCGCTTGACAGCAATAGGCTCGCTCCCTATGGGACCGAAAATCAATTGGCGAAATGTGGGTGTTGATACACCTCTGCTTACCCCTTCGGGGATTTACGGGCGTGAGTATAATTATGTCTAATTTATGTTTATTGTTATTTATTATATATTATACTTATTTATATTATATAGATATTTTAATAGTTTGTTTAGCTTTAGGTATATATAGTGACATATCATTGGCAGGGATCCTTGTAACCCGATTTCTGCCAGCTTTCCAATAGGTCACTAAACTTGGTGCATGATAAACTAGATCGAGGTGTTCTTTTCCACCGACTTACTTTTTGAAAAAAAATCATCCTTTGTCACTTATACACATACCTAGATCTTCTTTAGTATTTCTTTATGTATTAAAACTAGGTCTCGGGCATACAAAACGAATTTAATAGATATCAATTAGCCTACTGCAGTCCACTGCTGGACATAGGCCTCTCCCAATACGCGCCACGTTTGCCGATCCTCCGCCTGCCGCATCCAGTCCGTCCCAGTCACCTTTCGCAAGTCATCAGTCCACCTAGCTAGGGGGTGTCCCACCTTCCGTTTACCTTCGCGCGGTCTCCACTCTAGGACTCGTTTGTTCTAATAGATATGTTTATTACTAGCTGTTGCCCGCGGCTCCGCCCGCGTGGAATTCGGATTCCGGTCCAACTTTAATGTATGGAAATCTGCCCGATTTATTGACATTTATGCTCACTGCTCCGCTCCCTTTAGTAGTAGCGTGATGTTATATAGCCTATGTTACTCCCAGATAGTGTAGCTTTCTATAGGTGAAAGAATTATTGAAATCGGTACAGTAGTTCCGGAGCCTATTCATTTCAAACATACAAACATACAAAAATAGGTACAAATCTTTCCTCTTTATAATATTAGTGTAGAAGTGTAGATTAATTTGAAAGTGGGATCAAAAAGGAATACGCATTTGGGGTCAATTAAGAATGGGATCAATCGTTGTGGGATCAATACGGAACAACCCTTAATATCCCCTCGAAACCGGCGGGCTTGCATGAAAGAATTAATGACAGTAGAGGAAGCTCGTGAAGTATGAAGGACAAGTCAAATGGCGGGCTGTTTTCTCTGCCTACCCCAGAATGAAATAGGCGTGAGCGTATGTATGTATATAATTTATAACTACCTGGTATAAAGAGAGAAGAGAGTACCATTAACTCCTTAAAGACAGAACACGGTATATGGCAATTTGAAATTTCAAACGCAGAACAATACCCACACATTGGCGGCCAACAATAGACGTGACGCGGCATTCCAATTCGGTGCGCTATTGTTGAAAGCAACGCTCCGATTGGCTCGTCCGCACAATGGGCCACGCCCACCAGACAATGCCCTATTGTCGTGACTGGGGCGCGCCGCCCAACAACTCTTACATTTTTTTATAGATTTAGTCAATTTTATTCGATGTTTGTGTGAAATTTTACGAGCTTTATCGTTTTGTTGGATCTCCTCCAAATTTGCATAACCTTTGAATAAATAGCGATTATCAATTTTTAAACTTGATATTCTAATGTTAAGCTTAAAGAATGCAGAGCTCGTATAGGTAATGTTTAAATATCGGCTTACAAACGAGGCTATTGAAACATACCATGTGTGTGAATGTGAGCTCCTGTCAGAACTCGCGTTTAGACACTTGATTTAGATAAGTAGGTAGGTACTTTTAATATGAGAAATACAGTTTAAAACAACGTCTTCATGAACAACAAGAGTATGATTTTATAGTAAGGTACATAGACTAAACACATAGAATAATTGTAATTGTAATACATATGTAGGTGTTAAACTTACTTGCCTAAATAATTTAGGCAAGTAAGTTTACCTAACCTAAAATAAACATCTGCTCTAGCTGTATTCACACACCGTGATTGATACCCCAGACACTACAAAGGGGATACCCTTCATACATCGACTCCCTACTTAGGTATCTATACCTACTATACCACATTAACTCCTTTTTCTATTAATTACAAATTTCTATAGTAGGTAGTATATTCACAATTGTGTATCTCAGCTAGCTATTATACTTAAGATGGTAGCACCTATCTGCGTTACACTTAAGTACCTACACTGACTTAATTTAGTTACGGTACTTTGTCTTTAAATTTTTACCGAGAGACTATTAAGTATCTGTTATTCGAGTTTTTTGAGTATTATATCAGTAGCACGTATTAAATAGTTGAACCATTAAATTCAAGTAAAAGCAATTCTATAGTGATAACTTCAGTAAGTGCTGTAAAATAGAATTTTAATAGCAAACATATAACAAAATGAAATTGGGAGAGAGACGATTTTTAAAAGCCAAAAACACATTAAAACGGAAAGTAAACTGTAATAAATTAAAAAAAAAGATCACGCTCACTTAAGCGCCCCAAATGGAAATGGCAGCTACTTATTTCTTCCGTAAAAGCATCGTTTAAAAATTGGTCAGTCGCTTCTTTGTATCGGGAGGAGGTTCTGTACATCTAAACTATTATATTTTTATATAAATTGCTACTTACACTAAAACTAAAAAAGATTGACATAAAAATCTCATAAATAAGATAAAACATTGACACCTCTTTTAGTAGATATCTCTAATTTGTCCATTGATAAAATTAATATGCTATAATGACAGGTAATCTATACTTTTAAAAGGTAGCCACCCATTCCAAATTATATGGGCTCAATATCAATTTGACGTTTTCGATAAAAAAATTATAAAAGCCATTGATAACTTTTAAAATATTGGTAATTATAAGGAAAGAAGTAAAACGAGACGTACAAGGGAAGAGATACAAAATTAAAAAAATCTTCTGTGAAACTAGATCTATACAGGAAATTAACTCTCGAACCGCAATAATTAGGGCTTACTTAGTAGTGTTTATTATTATTAGTATTTCTACTGATAGGGTTGCTTGGAGAGAAAATAAGTTTACACATATTTTAACACTGAACTGTTTTACTAACTTTTTACATTATCAAATAATACCAAATTGTTTAAAATCAACGGAAATACGGTACCAAAGTTGTAGTGTAACATTGTCATGTTTATTTTGGGTTAGTTCGATGCGCAATACTAACTTATTCCAAGAAAATTCAGTAGGTGCTCATTACAATACCACACCATGGTTTAAATGGATAGGATCCTGGCACACGGAACCCAAATTAGTAGGTAAAACATTCACCAAAACAGCGGTAATGTTGCAGGGAGCGCCTACAAATGGAGATTAGTGTTGCTAATGGCGCCATTTCCCGATGTTAGTACTCGATATTTTTATGTCAAATGTACGTAAAAAGATTCAAGACTAAGTAAATTGATGTCCGCTTTTACGAATTTATTTTGTGTAATAAATTTCTTTCTGACTTAACTTCATCATTGCCTCGAACATCTATAAATAGTTTAGCCGTCTGAATGGTAAAGTAGGGGACTACCATATTATATTTGATTAAGTTTGTTTTTTTGAGAAGATACTATAAATAAAATAGAATTTAATCAGTTTAGTGTTAGACGGCCCGGATATTGAATGTATCGTAAAACCTAAAAACCTATTCAACATTTTTATTCTTATTGGAAATTATTTTCGTTGTCTTATTTAAATGCATTTCAGCATTCTTGGTGTACTAAAATATTATTACGTTGGTATACCGATTAATTGTAGTTACAGGTATTAACTTTCTATTGCGTTTCTAAAAAGATTTAGCTCCTTTGAAATAAGCAGACGTGTTTAGTAAGATTGTTAAAATACACCTACTTGTAACTTTGTATATTATTAATGGACGCAATAAACAACCACTTATTCTCAAAAGTCCTACAAGTATGTGAATCCTTAAATCAAAACATTTTATTCGCTATAATGATGTGCCAGTTTAAATGATTTATTTATTTGTGCAACCACTGACCTAAGACTCTCCAATAATTCACCTCCGAACTAAAATGGTTACCCAATCTGCATGTAAAATCTTTACAATCAATTTTATATTCGCTTCTTAGTGGATATCTATGTTTACATGCATTTTAAATTACGAAATTGTAATTAGGTACGTATTTACAATACAACTTTCACCATTAAACAATCAAATAAATCTCTACCTTCCTCTACAACAAACGCTATTAATTTTTCAATAAATTAACCAACCGTTTTGTTAGGTCAATAGGGGTCATGGGAACCAGTGCCTCTGGTCTATCGTGTAGTAGTTAATATATGAGCGATAGAGGTCAACATATAAGAGTTATGTTCGATGACAGATAAGATAATTAATAAATTAAACACGCAGTGTCTAATTAGCTGGTTAAATATGGTTAAATACGTGCTGATATTAGAACTAGCATTTGTATAATTTATTAAACCGATTGATATGTATTTAGTTAAGTTTTTCATACTACTCTAGGAATTTAATTTTATTCAGTGGTTGATTATTTTATTAAGGAATAATTCACAAATATAGGCAAAATAAACAATCATTTATCTGGCTAGGAAATAGTATAGGTAAATCGGATTAAGGCACCCAAGGTAATATTTGAATTACAGTTAGCAAGAAAAGCAGGTGAGACTATTATTAGAAATGTCAGTTGCCTTATTATGTGGTAGACTAGGTGTCGTAATTATGACATTTTCTACAAACACATATTCCGCCTATTATCCCAGTATCTAATGATAATCTTTCAAGGAATTTAATAACGAACTAATTATAAAGGCGGCTGTTTGATCAAAGTCTTGTTTGGATAAAAGGTTCTCTTTATGTACGCCTACTTTCATACCTACGTACTCGTACTTACATGCTCAAATATGAATGTGTAACTTTTGATGTGTTCAATGTAGGGTTGTCATACAAAACTAAGCATTTAGTATAATGAACTTTTATATTTATTTTATGACCTACGACTCTAATTTATGGTATACGATGATGCTGTTTTGCGATGTTGAAAATTGTCTACATGCATTTTTTTCCTACAGAAATCTATAGGTAGGTTTACACCAAGTCAGTTATATAAAGCTATACATTTACTGTCTTACTAATAAAAATTACACAGGGTACCTACCTATATAATTTTGATATAACAGCTGTATAATATACCTTGTGTATTTTTATTAGAAAGACGGTTGGGTATTTATGTCTACTAGTTACCATTGTTTAATAATGAACCGTAATTCATTATAAACATTATATTTAACCTTATGATATTCAGCACTTTACGAATACCGGCTGATATGGCACTACGCCAACGGTAGACAACCCTAATGAAGCAAAATTAGACCTTATTATACACATTATTGACGTGGTATAACGTTATACACTTTCTTGTTCTCGGAAAGGGTTTCCATTCATTGCTTTAAGAATCTCTATTTTCAAAAGATACAATTTCTAAGATATTATAGGTTTATGTGACATTTTGTATCCAAAACTCAATAGTTAAATAGCTCTAGGTACTGTATTAAGTAGGTATGTATAGTCTATTATAGGTAGGTAGTAGTAGTATTTTATACTTGGGTAAGTAGATTATAGACGCCTAATTAATTATTAACAACTTTTACCCTCTAATACAATTGAAATACTATTTGATTGATTCTTTGATTCTTTGGTCAATCCTTTCCTAACCCTTCCTTTTTTTAGCTAGAATATCTATCTAATATTAAGAAAAGCATTTACAAAAGTAGGTGCTACTGTCATATCCAAATATAATACCTAACACAAAATCACATAAATAATAAATAAAACTATATAAACCCATTCAAAACAGACGTGAGTTCATTAATTCCACAATATAACATCAATTTACGGCTCCACAAAAGTAAACCGCATGGAAAACCCTTTCTGTATGGAGTAAGTTTCCCATCAAAACTAACTTTATGTTTATGGGTACGTGAGGAAACGGAAGGGTGAAAATGAACCCGTTATGTGGAAAATAAGGGGTTTCGATATGAACTGATGTGTTCCCTACAATTTGGAGTTATGGGGGAATTAAATTTTAATACAGACGCTATGAGATACCGGGGTGCGTTGGTAAATATATGAGATAATAATGTAAGATTTCTTTGAAGTGAGCGGTGTAGTTTAATAGATGTACTCTAATCTTTGTAACATTAAATTTATGATACGAGATTGAGGATATTTTAGAAAGTGATATATAATTTAGCTTACTGTGTTGCACGAATTCAGAAAATACTTAGATATTAGAAGATAGACCTACGTAGCTATTTTGACTGTAGTACTTCTTTTTTTTGGAACTATGTAAGATCAACAGTTAGATATTTTACAAATAAATAGGTAGGAGGAATAGATATAATATGCTCAATAAAATTATAAATACCTATAATACAATTAGAACTTAAACTGTAGATAATAATGTATGGTTAGGTATACTTACGCACCGCTCATTACTGTAGATTCCATTATAATCCTAGGTTGTTCCAAGCTCACCTCTATAAATACTCACTGCTGAGTAGCCACACACAAATTCTATAATTAATGTAGGCAAATTGAACGTAATCGAGTTACTATTAACAGTAAATCAATAACCATTTGTACCCAAAGCGCTAAAACTCACAGCGATTAAGTTTCTAAAAACAATACTCTCCCTTGAAACTTGACCACAACTAATTAAACAAAAAATAATGTACAAAAAACAGCTACCATTGAACGCTACAGAGGCGGAAATGCCACAATGAGACGTGGACTCGCGCGGATTAGATTCAAAGCGAGGCAAAGATCTTTAAATAGATAGGCCGCGGACGCGCTAAGTGATGCCAATTAGCCAGCGCGCCCTCTGTTGACATCGGTTAAGGTGAAGCGCAGCGGCTTCCAATTTTAAAATTTTGGCGCACTGTTGAACTTTACTAGTAAATGTGGCATTTAATTCGTTTTGAGAATGTCTGATGCCGTGTTATGAATTACGGGTATTGAATTATTAGTTATACTATATGTTGTTTAATTTGTTTTACACTACCTACTTAGGTCGCAAACAAGCACACGGCCCACCTCATGGAAAGTGGTTACCGTAGTATATGGACAAGTGCAACACCAGGGGAGTCATATTTCATAATTAAATTACTAACAGTGAGGCGGTAAATAAATCACTGGGTATTGGATTTTGTAGCTTCGCCCGAAGCTGATCCAAATTTCTCTATATAATGTCTTAGGGGGTCATCCCGCCTGAGCTGTATTCGCTTTTTTCTATCTAAATCGTACCGAAAAATAAGTCGCTTGATCTTCATAATAATCATTAACTCTTTCTGTTTCAAATTCAAAACCATGCCACAATTTAGTATGTCTAGTGTAATACAAAAAGTAATTTGATCTCTACTCACCCCTTCTTGAATACACAAACCAAACATAAATACATATCAAATAATTAAACCTTCATATCAAAATCGAGCCCAAAGAAAACATTATCTTTCAGAATCTCTTTACGGGCAAATAATCTTTGTAACTGTAGGAAACTTGCTAAGGAGAAGGGGTCTGTACAAACATACCCCGGAGTTCAAACAACACCGGAGCCAATCAAGTAATTGGTTGCCCCCCGAATCGGTCTGCTCCTATAATCTTCATTACTACGAATAGGGTGGTAAAACCATATTTTTATCTGGGCTTTGTATTGAGATCATTTTAGGGTTATTTTACTTTTTTTATGGGTAGGTTCGTATTTATTTAGATGACAATTAAGGGTTAAGCAAATTGTGGTTTAGCTGTTATGAAAGTAACTGCCGTCTGACCTAACCAATGTCGAGAAGTCTGCGTCAGAGCCTTGTTAATTAGCTGAGGCTATCAGCAGCAGGTACGGTTAACTTGAACTCCGAAGATTCGTGGTTAGTACACCCAAATTCTCAATTTGAGTTCACCCCGGGTCCCGTACGTAGTTTCGAATGACGTTGCAGCGATAGGTCGTTGTGGCGAAAAACTTTAAGCGTGGTACGCTGGAGCGAAAAGTCATTGAAGCGAATTCCACCAGGGCGAATGACACCGCAGCTACAAACACTGTGGCGAAAAATGTTTGAAATTATGTAATATGTCCCTTAATCCCCCTAAATAAACTGAAATTCTTATATAAAGATTTGATTTACGTTTAGTATACCTACCTTTTTTTTTAAAAAAGAATATTAGTGACCGAATTTACAAACATTCCCGTTAATCCCTCCACCTAACAATGTAAAAAGTTTTTTTTTTTTTTTTTCATACTTATCAAAATCATATCAAATTTTATTGCCATAGAACATGCTTTTAACTATTGCTAGTTAAATCAGTGGGTTGTAAACCGTATTACCCCCATCACAATCCCCATACCTTAACCACTACAACACCATTGCCAAACAAAATTAGCGTACCTAATCACTCCCATTATTAAGTACAAAAAACATTCTATCAATCGCAGTCACTTACCTTATATCAAACAAAAAACACATTTCCAAAGAAAACACAAAAATACTCATTACAAATACAAAATCATCAAACAAAAAGCAATTTACTCGCACAAGGCTAATACAAGCTTGAAACAGGGGTGTCCCCCCACCCCCAACAGATAATACCTCACTCACGGAGGATGGGGTGCGGGGGAACCCCCGAGACACACATTCTTACACGCCTGCGCTCCTGTATGTGGGTCATAATTGTCCTCAAAGGAAACCTTCTCCTATCTTGTAGATAGATAGGTAGGTAAGTACAAAGAAGCGTTTTGAATAGCATAGCGGAACGATATTTTTATCATTAATTTAATGAATGTAATGTATACCAGTAGCGACGAGTGAAAACTTTTTAAAAGGAAGTCGACGGAAAAAATCTTACTTCTTATAGAACGAACATCGTATGTATGGGGTTCTGGGCATTGTAATATACGACGGCTTACCTTTACAGAGCAAGCCGACAGAATTCGGTTTATAGGAACTACCGCTGGCAACTACTAGGGGTTTTACTGATCTACACTTGATTTAAAACTAGATATAGTGGCAAGAATATCTTCTGTTAGATGGTAAATAGTTACCTTTTCAATCTAATTAGGTACATAATATATCAACCATAAATGTAAGCATACCTACGCCACGTAGCGGAGGCGTAGGTTCGAGTCCCGATCAGTGCAAGTATTTGTATGCATGGATATGGTATTTGCATTGGTCTGGTCGTACCTCGGAGAGCACGTTAAGCCGTCGGTCTCGGTTGTCATATGAACATCTATGGCAGCCGTTACGGGTAGTTACAAGAAGAAAGTCGGACACTGCCATTGCAATACCTATCATTCTACTAAGAGAAAATTAATATCTCAAACACATAGGCACAATTTTTTTCTTCCTCCTTTCTTTCCAGAATCAAGTAATTGGGGTGGGGCTTATTTATTCTAAATTGAATGTAAGCAGTTACTTAAATTGTTTGAAATACGATATTTACTGCTCTCCATCCAATAATTTGATGATAAAAATACATCTACCGGTATATGGGCATGTCATTTTACTACCATAGATATCGACTAAATTGGCTATATTTGCCTATTTAACGGCTACACCATTAATGCAGTTGGTTAAACAAGCTGTAAAAATAAAAAAATACATTTAAATCCTATAAAATTTAAAACTACCCGGCACAGTGTTTGGATGCCACCGCCACCGTGGACTAAAAATAAACGATAACAAATTTGAATACCTAAATAAAAAAACTATAAAATTTTCGTGTATCGATGGGAATTAGAAAATAATGCATTAATATGTAACATATAGCTAACTAATTAGCAATAACATACACATCAACGAATTTAATATTAGTTATTTAACGTAATCGCTTGATACAGTCAACTTGTGACTTTTTATCAAACTAATCTCTATTTTATTACACCAAAATCGTATAATAAAGAAGGTTTTGTACCATAAAGTGAACCACGACTGTCTTAACTTAAATAAAGAGTGAATCAACTATAAAAAATGATAATTATAAAGATAACATTTTGGTTTCCACATGGGACCGTCGGCTATCTTCGTTGAATATTTATGATCTAAGATATGTGTCTTATTGACGTGTATTTAAGTAGTGGAATATAAAACGGAGGCCTCGCAAACACTCTTTCCCAATCGTTACAAATAATTTATAAAACTTAAGTATAATTGCAAAAAAGAATTGTATACGGAAAACAGGTTGAAAAAATATACAAAGATTTTATCTTTAAAATTATATTTGTTTGGTATTTCGTTAAAAATAACAAGTGTTTAACGAGCCCATAGCTCTTGCCAAAAATAATCCTGTTATTTAGATGTACCGATTATGTCAATTGAAAAAGCATTTTGTAAAATCTGAAACTTATATTCTCCTAACACCTACATAATTTAAGAACAATCACAGGCTACAGATAAGCATTAATAGCCACGCATACGTACAGACATGCTTCTTTTCTAATGAGGTAAGCAGAGACCACACGTTTTCACGTTAAACACGACTACGACACACATTTCGCTTCTTCTGCTTTCTTTCTTTCTGATTGTCATAAGATTCATAAAATCTACATGTCCAGGTCCTTAGTCTCAAGAGTTTCTGACTTAGCTAAATCCTTAAATTATTGGACCATGAATAGAATAACTATTACTATTACGTTAGTTAACTATTATAGTTAATCTAGCCCTGACCTAGCAATCTATAGATACTTACCTATGTATTGGATAGTGTCACTCTTGTGATTTGTCCCATCAATTTTGAGTAAAACGTGAAAATTCAATTAAACCCAATATTTATGCCAAGCTATGTCCCACAAACCTACACTGTTCATCTAAATACACAGGTACCTTTATTTATAGAACGTCGACATTGACATTCACAATTTCTTGGCTACAGTTTTTAAATACGAGTCCTGTGCGAGAGGGTCCCAATTTCAATTCCGGGTCGGGAAAGAAATGTTAGTTAGGCTTATTGTTTTTTTTTGGGTGGCAATTTATCATCTTTTATTCATAATCTTGGAATCAGGAAAAAGTATCCGGTGGACGGTTATAGGCACCAACGTAAAGTACGACTTTACGTTGGTGTTTTCACGTGGAAACCGACAACAGCTAGATATTGAATGTATTATGATTACTTATCTTTTCAGGCCTGCATGTCAGATATGAAAAAAAATAATACCTACCCGTATTTTTTTCATATCTGACTTACAGGATTGAATTGAAATTAGCGTCTTAGTTAATTAAGTGTTGGTAGTTCTAATTTACAAAAAATATATCTAGGTTTAGTTTACTTATTCCACTGCAGTTTTATAAAAATTGAACTTGGTAAATTATAGGACATAGGTACCTATTTAATTTAGAAATGTTTTCAGAGACTACACATAAACTCACTAAATATTATTTTTTCTTTAATTTAATAATTGAATATAAAAAAATGTACAATTCGTTTTATCTTGTCTGGGTCATGGGTAAGTTACGAGTTTCTTGAGTTGCTCGCCTGACCTATATAATAATACAGTCTGCATGTCACACGGCTACAGGTTTGGTGGGAAACCGTTGTCTGAACAACAATAGAACTCGCCAATCGCACAATCGGAGCCGCACACAATAGAACGTTTTCCTGTGGCCACGCCTCACCCAGCACAATGGGCACAATAACACGCCCAGTTAGATCCAACTACATTCGTGGATAAAGAAAATTTTCTCCACAAATACAAACGTAACGGAGATTGTATTGACTTTTTAAACGCCCTCGTAGATGTAGCGCACACCCACCTGTGTTTCATTGTGGTGTGCGAAAATGATTTCACAATGCCCGGCTATTCACCGCGACACGCACACTGTGCGGCCGGCGCCACACTCAAAGACGTTCGTCGGGGCGGAGCTTAGAGCGAGATAAAACCTCGCCTAGCCACCAGTCTATATGCCTGAGCAGGAGAGAACGCGCTCGTCCGACACGCACACATTGGCCGCTAGAAAAGGATGGGCTGAGCGGCTTTGTATAGATTCCGCGGGATGAAAGCTGTTATTCTGCATAGACAATTGATTGTAAACGATGTTCTGAATACAAGTGCATTGAATTTTTGGTCAAAATTGTAGATTGTGATGGCTAGATTGGTAATGTTGGGTCAAAATATGGTGTTTGATTCATATTATCTGAGCTAAGGGCTCCGAAGGACGGCATTGTTCACAGGGCAGTGACATTAGGTCGGTGCGTCCTTGTCGCACGTGGTACGGCGCGGGGCGGGGGCGCGGCTCCGCGGGCCGGGGGGCGGTTATTGTAGCGCGCGCGTATTGTCGGCTCGCTTCGATCTGCCAGCATTGTGTATCGGCACCGCGCGTTCAGAAGACGTGTATCGCGTTTGGAATTCGAATTTTGAATTGCGTTCGATCGCGGAACGTTAGTACGAACTGTTATTGAAGCGCGGAGTCTAGTACATTTTAATTTGTGTTGAACTATTGTTTTTGTGTTTTGTTTTTTGCTTGTGTGTTTTATTTTGTTTTAAGTTTGTGACTATAAGAACTGTTAAAACTATGACTGTGAGAAATTATGCCAAAGAAACGGTGTGATCGGACCACTTGAGGTGTTTCATTAGTTTTATTTTATATTGCATTGATTATTTATTAGTTTTTGTCGACGCAGATTTTACTGATGTCTCAAAAGACAAGAGGAACGATGGTAACGCACTCGAAGGTAACTTTTTTGTTATTTTTAATTTAATTTCTTATGTTACTACGTGGTTATTCAATCAAGTGAGCAATATTTGATACTTACATTGGGCAACTGTACAAAACTAACTCCATTATATAAACAGATTTATATTGTTTTTCTAAGCTATAGGTAGGTACTCTATACCTTTATTAGAATCAAGAAAAAAAATTAGTACATAATGGAAGTGCTTAAGCAGGTAGGTACATAAAAATTAGTTCGGATAAAATATACCTAAGCATTACATGAATTCGTTATGCAGTTACCCACATTTTTATTTTTGCTAGTCGCTAATCCAGATGCGGCTGTTACATCATATTATGTAACTTACTACGAGTTACAACTTGCACAGTGGTTCAACTGTCAAATCCGGAACAAAAAAATGCTAGTTATTATTATTTTTATAAATCCGTTACGCGTGATGAAATCTTGTTGCAGCTTGGAGATATAATTAAATATTTAATGGAAGTAGAATACTGCATTCATTGTTTGGGTATTTAATGGCTTTTAATTTTGGAAATATTAGATGTGCCTATTGTATATAGCGATAATTGATTACTTATAAACGATTATTTACGAAATTATCATTATATTTTTATTTCATTAAATATTATTTCCTAAGGTTTTTTTACTTCATTAGATATTCTACATTTTATGAGACTGTTGACTTTTTACATTATTTATATAGTGTTGGATTAGGATTAGGTATATAGTAGGTATAGATTTAGTTAGGTTACATATAATAAAATAGTTTTACGTGTAATGGTAGAGATTTTCCAGTTTGCACTTTGGTGCCGAAGTCACAGATTGCCGACGTCTGCTGTATTGTTTGTAATTGGTATGTCGGTTTTTTCGGGAGCGACTGCCATCTGACCAACTTACATCTGAAAGAAAAGTCTACACCAGAAAATTGTCTCTTATTTATCAGGTGCACTGAGTTGCAGGTGAGATTGGCTTGGGCGTCAAGGATCTTAAACGGCGAAATGTGGGTGCTAGCACCTCTTCCTACCCCTTCGGGGATACAGGCGTGAGTTTATGTGTGTGTGTGTGTCAAGGATCTTGGTAGGGCCCAGTATGCAAATTAACCATTGTGCAAAAAGTGGTTTGTTATCTAGCGTCATATTTAAATAAAGATATTTATTGTAAGAAAGTTTTGGTAAATATTAGTAAAATTAGATTTATTTAATTGAAGTACCTGCCCACAAGTATCAGTACAGGACAATAATATACTTATGCTGATATTATCACGTAAGAAAACGTTACATTATCATTATAATATGCGTAACGACATCAAGTCGATCGTTATCAATATAATTATATCATTTAAGAAAAGAGATAAATACGCCTTCTTAATCTTGTTAAAGTTAGCACCTGTTACGACTTGTTACACGACAACCATTTTAATAAAAAAAATGAGAATAATTTTTCATATGTCGCACAATGGGTTTTTTCAACAAAATCCAAAGTGACAATTCTTAATTGGAATCTCTTTACGTAAAAAGCGGTAACAAACGGTAAAATTGTAGTAAAATACAATGGTAAAATTTTACTGCCGCGGTATTGTTGGGTGAGGTAAATTGACGTCCAAATTACCGCAATTAAATTTAAAAATTAAGTAGGCGGTAAATTACCGTGAATTGATCTGTTGTTTGTCGACATCGTGCTGCGTTCGGGAACACTGTTTATTTCGTTCTTAAATTTCATTTAATGATCTCCAGTTTTTATAGTAATAAAAACGTGTCAATTTGTAAATGACACTTTAGGTTTTCTGAAATACGATTGGTCCATGGGTATAAAGTACTGGAGTATTGGGTACTATTTAATTGGAAGTTTTTGTCTTCTTAATGAGAACAGATTTATTTTTCATTATTGGTTTGGATAATGTCGGCGGTTGTCGGTATAAGATTATAGTCGACTTATTATTTCAATGTCTACTTCAATGGAACAAGTTTTAGTTAAGTGGAGTTAATATAACTGAAGAGGTAAATAGAGATAATTATACAGTTATTTCCTTTTACAATGTTAATTACCTGCTATTTATTATATTAGTACCTACAGGTAATCCTAGATATACTCTAAAAATATCATGTTACAGGAAGATACCTACTATTAAAAAAAACTTAAAAATTTCTAATAACAATCTTGTAATTTTTTGGCTCTCGAACGAGAATTAGGCTTAAATTTCGTCATATTACTGTAACAACTTACATATTTTTAGAATTACATACCTATCTAGATAATAATGACAAGCGTAACAAACACGTATATAATTTCAAAATATACAGAACAGTGCCTAAGTAGACCGTTGTATAATAAACTCGTTTCTTATACAGGAATTAAACTAGCTTTTATTAAAAGATAAGGTGGCTATATAACACCATTGCACCATCTACGTATATATAACTGTTATCAACATCAAAGAGAATTATTCTTTTTCATAAACCCATAAACACTGAACTATCAAATATTAAAAATTAATAGAAGCCGCTTCAATCGAAACATCAAAAACACTTATCTTAAACTCTGCTATGCGTAAGGCTATATTTCTAACCGCTTTGAACTGAAAAAGAAAATTTAATGAACTTTATATGAAACTACAATAAACTAAAAATTCAAGAATATCTTAAACAGAACACGTTATTCGAAGAATCGTAGAAAAAAAATAGGATTGTAACTTAGCGTAAAAGATTATGATGTCAAAGGGATAATTATAATAAAATTACTTAATGAATATCTTGCAAAAAACCTTTGTCTTAGCCGTAAGTGCAATTTAACCACTGTGTACCCTAAAGTTACCACATATTATTGAACCTGAAGTTATCAAATACTTCAAATCAGCACAGGCATAAATTAATAACGTTAATGCACATCTTAATTCAAAAGAGCACAAAGGCATTAGTCTTCATTACTCACTCACCGCCAAGTGAATGGAATATCCCTTCAGTTGTAATCAAAAATACCTACAACCTTAACTATAACCATAGGTCTGATATGGGAGAAAAGGTATTGGAAATCAAATGAAAAATCGAAGAGACATTGCTCGTAATTTAGTAAGTGCACCTGCTCCTTTAAAATATATTCTGACGTGCACCGTGTATAACCCGCGCCACGTATCTTGGACCTAAATCGTAAGACATACGAGGCTCTGGCGCCCGCGGATTGCTTTGTAATAGTCTATGCTTGGTGAATTTGAGTTCGTCTACCGCAGTCGCACCCCGTGCTATCCTCAAAAGGCACCTAAGAAATGTGTACTGCGCGTATAGGGTACGTTTTGAGCACATTTTAGGTCCAAGATACGTGGCGCGGGTTATATACTTTTTATTGTAAATTATTGAAACAGACAACAAGAAGGGGTAGGCAGATTTACGGTCCCACTCCTACGTAATAGGCAGCTAACCCATTGTCGTTAATCGGGAACTTTGTCATTGGCTGTATGTTTACTGTCGGATAGAGAAAATAATGGAATGTCCCGTAAGTAGTCCCGTAGTTGTTTTTGTCTGCGCCACATTTGAATAGGAAATTCATTCAGTTGTCGAAAGCAGGGCGTATCACCGCTGTGCCGACAGTCATCAATTAGCGCCTCTATTTAACGAGATACACTCGAACAAATACTTGTAGATACTTACTAATATTGTAAATTGTTGCTATTTATTGCTTCCTCTATGTGTGATATGGCATGTCCTGAAAACCGTGCAATCCTAATGGACTGACCTATAGAAGTCTAATCTGTTTTATTGACATAAAATAACTTTTTAACAGATTCAATAGTGATTTCAGTAGGCTTCGTCCATTTTCGTAACTGTTATTTTCATTACCAGCTACGAACGTGGAATTGTGGTAGGTATTATTTTATTATTAATACTTAGCCCGAGGTCTCGGCTAGATTTCGGCTGCCATGGTAGAGACTATCCGTGAAAAATCCGTGGTTATGTTTCAGTGAGTGATATTTGTGCAAACTTCTGACTTGGCACATCTTGGAAACCCAATGCCTTAAGTTAACTTAACTCTTAAGCATGTAAATCTACATTATATAGCCAAATATGTAAACCGTTACGATTTTTTGAAATATTTTTTTTAACGGATTCTATCTCAATATATTCGATAATCGAATATCAAAAGCGGCATTGATAGGATCTTACCGAATTTGGATAGGTAGGGGCGGGGGGAGGGGGGGGGGGGGGTGTCGACACTACTGACGGTGGACGGTGGAGGTGAGCGCTGATGCATCACAAGGTGGTCACCCTAAACCTACATCTGGGTTGCAAGTCCCAGTCGGCGTCACGGTGTTCCTCTCTGTATCACGCTATGGACCCGGCGACCGCACGGTGAATCCATGGAGTGCTTAGAATCGGATCTCTATTATTTACTTGAAGCCCGACATTTCTGCTACTTTTCAGCAGTCAGAATCCGTTAATAAGTAATTTTGTTTCGAAAAATGAGATTCGCGTAAACTTCAGACGGTACCATTACAATTTATTTATATATTGGTTACATGGTTATATGTCACATACATATAAAAACAGTGTTTTTTTGTTCACATTGCATGAGTTTCCGAACGGTTCATCCTATTAAAATTACTTGATCTACTTATTTCCTGCAAAAACGTAATTATTAGAACCAGTGGGTGTGGTTATAATCGGGTTATAGGTTTTCTTTTCGATATTTTCCCGTGGGCGTGCGAAACTGTAACAGTTCTAAAATCACGGAGGAAATGCGAATATCAAAGGACATGTAACTTTGACACAACATTATGTTCTAGATTTTGTTAATTTATGACTTTTAGAAGGAAATTGGAGATGTTAGCACTCATTGAAGTTTGTTGAAGTGGTGAACACGTTAATATATTATGAAGGCAGTCATCAACAGCTCATAAATTTAATGTGAATTATGAAAATCTAAGATACGGTTTTCTACCTTTAAATATAACTGAGATTTATATACAGATATTGGAATTATTGCAACTGTTCTTGTGGTCCAATAAGTTCAGAAAAAGCTAGATGTTGTCGATAGAACATCAATAAACTAGAAAAGGTTAATGTCGGAATTGAACAGACTACTATGGTCTGTTATATGTTATGAAAAACCCTTAAATTTTCTAATGAAATGCTATTCTATAGAAGAATTTGCCTCTTATATCGCAATAATTGAGACTGCGTTATAGGAAGCAAAAACGTATGATGGCATATATAACAAAACAGTAGTGTAGTGGGTAGGTAGTAGGTACCCAGTTCAAGTTAAAGCGCACTTCTTCTTTTTCCCGAGATTAAAATTAGCATAGCGTGATCAGTGCTGTATGCTATGGAATTATGTCCACGATAAAGGGGCTTCCTCTAGTAAAATACTGTATGATATGCAGAAAATAGATACTCTTTAATTGGACCAAACATAGGATATACCTAAATAAGGTATGGTACAATACTACATGTGAAATGGACGGTCTTATCGTACTATGCCATGAAACTGAACCACGTAGCAGTCTCATGGAATGCGACGTCAAACTTTAGAATTACAACAAGTTATAAACTATTAACCCTTCACAACACACCAAATGTGGAAGTGAAACCAAACATGATATTAATAAATCTCAAACCATTCCCAGAAACTAGGATAACTACATCCAATTGTTTTTAATAAATATTATTTTTGTTATTAACCAACAGGAAACCGGCACGCGTATTTATATTAAAACACCGCGCAATGAAAACAGTCATAAATCCAATCGAATATAAACCTTTGCTTGCCCCGGATGTGAAGAATATTAAAAATGTAACTATTTAACCAAAGACTAAATAGGCAACGTCCAAATCTCGTAAAAGTAAAGATGCGGTCGATTTTAATAACCGATTTATTAGTTTTTAATAAAATATAGGATGTGGTTTTGTCTTTAGTCGAAGTTTTAACTCAAACATTGTGGTTCACGTCTTTAATGTTTATAGCGTACAAGCTGGACTGAAAAGGTTGTGTGGCTAATGTGTTTTTGAGTGGCGATCTTAGATGGGCTTTTTTGAAGATTTTTGGCGTGAATTTTCGCGAAACGTTTGTACCTGTGACAGTACTATTTATCTGTTCTGTGCCTGTGACATACACACTACACACACAGTGCTGTCATTTATAGTTTGTAATTTCAATAAAGAATGATTTAAAACATAATTACACCCAAAATACATTAAATGAAATATTGATTGGCATATGAAAAATAAATCACTGAACTATGTAAAAGACTGTCTTTATGATCATCACCATTCTCTGTGTCTTTTCCTAATTCAGTTGGGATTGGCTTACTAATAGCGATGCGACTGAACTTACTTTTACGACTTTTTTCACCACTTACAAGACTTTTTAAAAGATTTTTGTATCATTAGATAAGAATGTTTTCAAAAGTCAAATGCCTTGTGCCCCCTTTTGCTTCTCAACTATCAATATAACACAGCAACTTCAATTCTCAGAAAGCCCATTACATAAAAAAAGTATGAAACATTACTTCAAATTTTTTCAGCGTCTATAACAAATCTGTCAGTGAATATTTAGGTTTACGATGTCTTAGAAGCCCTGTCGTAATAAACAGCAATAGTGTGATTGACATGCTTAATATTGCAAGCAATTGCATAATTTTCACTAACGATAATAAAAGCACACATGTAACTTTTTAAACCGTTGCTAATTGCCTATTTTTAGTTGATTAATTGCTGAAGAGATAAAAAGTATAAATTAATAAAAAACTGTTATAGTTGTTTGTTACATAATGGAGTAAAAAACGGCGGTGGACTAATGATTGAAGAGTCGGATTATCGAACAAGAGTTTGCTAATCGATTCCCACCCAGTGAACTAACTTTCAAGGCAGAATACAAAGATTTTAAATATTATAAATAGTAGGTTCACTATGTGTGGCAAAATTAGGTTATCCAGGTGACAGGCTCATTCTCTATTACGTGGGAACAATCTTAGTAGGTATTATAAAAATAGTCATCTCAAAATGAAATGATAAGTCATAGTAATTGAGTGGAATATATACATGGGGTCTCTCCAAGATCTCTGGGATCCAAACCAACTGCAAATGCTGGTACACCTGCAAATCAACTTGTTTGTTGTTGGTTGTGACACCGGCTTTCATCATAGTGTTGGTTAATCAGCTATTTTAACCGACAAGACGATAAAATTAAACTATTTAACTATGTTTCTAGCAACACAATTGCTACTTGACAAGAGATTTAACAGCCGATTAGTTAATTTGACGTTGATCAGCCTTTCGGAAACTGGGCGTTAGTTGTCAGATGGTATTTGCCACCTTAGTAAAATAAAATGGAAAGATCTAAAGAGTATCTGATTCTGCTGATCTTTTATAGTGGAACCGGTCTTCGGAGTAAAAGCCACGACTGCAACCGGCAGCATGATGATGATGATGGTGATGATGAAGATATTGATGATGATGATAAGTCATTCAATACACTCGTATGACAATCGTATGATTATTGATTATTATTTACTTACCTTGTAAAATTTTCTGTGGTCACACTCACAAATACCTATTATTTATTTGTGTCACGTCACACTCACAGGAAATTTTCGTATTATTAAGATTTGGGAAATAGCTGGTTAATTAATAAAGCGAAATTGTCCTTATTTAGTCAGTGAAATGTGGCATCATGAATACCTTTTTAGGCATTATTTCGAAGAATTACCATATTAATGAACAATGGATTATCGAATATACGTCAAACATGTATTGTTAAAACAAGGAAATACTATTCTAGAGCCAATTAACAATAAATTGATTGTGAAAAATATTTATTTGTGGTTACAGTGAAAGAGTAATTAGTGTGACTTTGTTTTATTAAAGTTGCCAATAAATGTGCATGTGATAATATATTGGATGAATAAATTCAGGAATTTACATAGTGAACTGATGGTTAGTGGATAACAATTACTGGATAGATCACTTAGGTTTCACATCTACCATCTCTTATCTGCTTGATTTCCAAGGCGAGAGGTAGCTCTACTCATTCTGAGGACTGCGCTCATGGAGGCCGCAGGTCTTTTATCACTCTCCAACTGATACCCAGAGCATCTTCCGCGTGACAAGAGAGTTTCTTTATGTTCCGTCACCTCTTTCGCGTATGAGACTCTCGAAAAATGATATGGTATATATTTAAAGTCAGCTTGCTCTGAGCTTCAGCAATAGCTGTCACGAAGTTGGCATATGCTGGCATCATACGACTGTGGCGACTATCGTAATTTAGTCGTCTAAAATGATAAAAATTTCTCAACAAAATTCTAAAAAAAGAAATCCACTGTAACCCTATTATTAAGATTCTTATCCGTCACACCCATCCGATTTACAAGACAAATGCTTGAGACTACCCGTCCAAATCAAATAGGTAGGTCACGTACTCCTGTCACCATTGTGACATTCCGTTGACTCAACTTAGCTGTATTATCGCCACCCTACATTTGCCCTCTTTTTTTTATTAATTCTCACCACGTCGCCCATCTCCTCTTTGTTCGTCCCATTGTGAATACCATGTGTAATAGAAATACGAATAATGTGTGCTTGTTGAATAGCATTTTTGTGTTTAAAACGAGATTTGAAGCAGAATCTGAATCAAGGTTGGTTAAATCGCATTTTGATGATCAAGATTTAAGAAATGTATCGAAGAGCCCAGATGAAATTCTAAAATAATGTAAAACCTAAATAAAGGGTAGGTTACATCAATTAATTGGGGGACTAATATGAGTGCCTTTTGATTTCTGACAAACATCCAATTTGCAGAATATTTTTCAGTATACTAACATCAAAACAAATATTTCTATCACGACCAACAAACATATTAGCACCTACTTTAACAAATTTAAAAAACATTTTATGCCAAATAAACTTCATTGAGGGTTCAACAATAGAGCGCCCTTTGGACTCCAGCCCTTCATATAATTCGTCGATTTCTGTAGACAACGCCTTCCGTTTCTTTCATTGAGCCCACGAAAAGCACAAAGAAGAAATAGGTTAGAAGTTATAAAAAAATGGCGGTTAACGAATATCAGCTGAGAATATTCTGACAGTAAACGAATTCATATAATGGAGTTCACAACAATAACAATATACGTATATTTTAGATTGAAGCCATAGGTCTTTTGGTTATTGAAATTGACAATAAATAGAATGACATGAATATCATTCTATTTATTGTCAATTTCAATAATATATATAAATCAAAGGTCGAAATTAATATTAAAATAATACAAGAGGAGAGGAAGCTAGCGATAAACAGCAAAACAATATCTCTTCTTGAAAATTGGTTAACAGACGCAGCGGTTTGTAACTCAATCTTTCACTACACTCCACGAACAGTTTATGATTGAATTTACCCAATTGTTTTCCCAGTATATTGCAATTCACTTAGAGCCATCCGCTACTGCTGCTCCCTGTGTTTTCCAGGTGAGGAAGTAATTGAGGTAATAAACGAGGAACTGTTGGAAAATTATGATTATTATTCAATATATCGATAGCCAGTTGTTGTCCAATTTTTCCCTAGCGTTCTGAAAAAAAAAAAAACTAACATTAGCAGGTCTGTTCTTGATTCTTTCTTCTGATTCTGTTTCTGATTTCTATTTTACAAATTTTTTTGTGAGTAATGTAATGAATGATACATATTATATACAATACAATTATTTATTATATTACTACCTATAAATAAACAATCGTTATTTTTTAATTTCACTTACAAATCGCATAAGGTCATAGCTTGTACCATATTCATTCCAAAGAAAGAATTCCCCAGTACAAGTACCTATATTTTAGGTGTCCCTATTATTTTTACGGAACCCTTCTATTTGTTAGCACGTGTTTTATTATGCAATCAATGCCCAATTATTGAAGGGCGAATACGAAATGTTGAGGAAGTGTTGGAACATTGTTGGAATAAAAAACTTACTACGTAAATTGAAATTTACAAATTTATTGTGATTAAACATGTCAAATGCTTTTCAAAAGTCCATTGCCTTGATGTGTCAAGTACTAGCTTTTGATTTGTTGATGTTGTTTGATAGGTTTAGTTCTAATAAACATCTGAGAATACAATAAATAAATAAAATAAGAAATATATAGCGAAAATATTCACAATTTAGAATTACATTCTCAATGTTATAAAGGTGAGAATATTATCAATTTACTGGGCAATGTTCCAATAAAGAGCTATGACTAAGTATTAGAAAAATTTTGTAACACTAAATCAACAATTTTGATCATTGTTTTTAATGAGATTTTTTTAATTCTAATAACAACTGAAGGCGGTAGTTAAGTCATAGTTCTTTCTGGAAACAATTCGTGCTTAAAGAAACAATGTAAGTAGTAATAAACACAAGACACAATATTACTGCAATTCTAACGAAGTATACAAACCGTTTGCTTAGCTATAGGTTTCTCCGTTCTCCGTCTCAAGTTCAGTTTTATTAAATAGTTATATTTCTGTAGTGTAGACAATATAATATTCACAATAGGACTGGAGGTCATCCCTACCTACTATATAATTTTCATTGTTTATGCCTTCTAGTGTTCTCAAATGTTTTGTACTTCAATACGCTTTGTGTGTGTTTTCTACGTGCCGTCTCTTCTCATGACTGGATATAGAAAATAAAGAGTTTCCTGTACAATTGTCGAGGGACATTCGACCCGTTCAGAGGAAATGCTTCCACCTTTAGAAGACACACGTGTTGAGAAAGGGCTTAGAGTTTTATTGTTCGGTAATATTTTGAGTACGTAAGTCAAGTTCGATTTAATTTACTCTGAACATGTTTACATTATTAATAAGAATAGAGGTTCATAAAATGATTAAGAAATTGGCTAGTATTTTACAATTACAGGATTTAAAAGCTGTCGAATAATTGTTTAAAATCGTAGTACTATATTTATACTACGCTACATAATTATGTTAACGTGAAAGTCAACTACTGTAACTTGGTGTTAACCCAATTCTAATACAATTATTCATTTAAGAGTCAATAATTTGATTTGTAATTGTATCTTTTCTACACCTATTTCAAAAAACCTTTCCAAAATTGTCGAACTACCAAACACAATTATCATGTTAATAGGTACCTTCAACGTTTTACTTCATCAGATTCACTTTCAAATCTCGATTAAAATTAATGTGATTTGCTTAAAATATATAGATATGTATAGTGACGTCTGAAAGTAAACATGTTCCAATAACGACGTCTGTTTGTTTTTAAAAGAGAAAAATAGCTGATGGAACAAAAATCGATTGACATATTGCTCTTGTATTGTATTGAGATTGATTCAGAATCTGATCATTATGTCTATCTAGAAAAACACGAACTAAATTTGTGGCTAATATTATTTTGAACATCTGTTTATTCTAAAAGCATGGTGGTTGTAAAAAGCTGCAAATTTATATGAATAGTGGGATCGCAATAAACAAGTACCTATAGTCACTTTCATTTATCTCTGAAAATAGCCTACTTTTTTCAAATTCAACAGAGTTAAGAAGCAACGTTTCAAATTCATACTTTCAGCTTATATTTTGAACGAAGTTTAACTACCACAAGTGTGGGAAAATGTAAATAACTCTGCATTTATTGACATTAGTAGCACTTACAAAATATTATATTCGCAAAGATCGATGACAGTTCAAGTTCGTTCTATGCGTTGCATCGATAAAATTGGATTCTAACATTTAGAATAGGATACGATAGGCACACATACTGCTGAAGAATCAACTGGAGTACATTTTGTGTAACGAACACCAGACTGGAATGTCAAAGCATCTTTGCTTACTTTCTTGATTACAACACACATGAAATTTATTTCTGAAAGGTTACCGATATCAAAGCGTATATTGTTATAAAGTTTAGTCCTGCATCCTGTGGATATTTAACCGGCGTTCGATGTACGATCATAAAACTCTTTATTATCTCTATGAACGTAATAGTTCTAATTTTATGGTCAAAAATGTTATAATAATAATCTAACGCGTTTGTTTCGGGACTTCCGTCGATGGACCGGTATTCAGAACAGATTTTATTAGATGTATCAAGGTACTATTCAGTGATACGTAAAATGTTTCAGATGGATTTACGTTAGGAGTGCTACAAGGTAGAACAAAATATTTTTCATGATTTTCAAAAGTGAAATGTCCTAATACTATGCACAATTTATGTTTTTGATCCATATTATAACAGGTATACAATTATATGAAGTTTCATTTTTAGTAAGATCTTCTACATTTTTAAATACGTGTGAAGCTATACACTTTCTTTCAGAAGAAACAGATGGGTATTTGTTTTTTCTGCTATAGAGTAAATCTTCTTTAATTCAGAAAACATCTTAGTTGTAACCTCACTAGGAAACTTATCTTCAATATTTCTAAATTTATTTTACTCGGAAACATTGCTTATTTGGACATGTAATTTCTTTCCTTACCATAATAATGTCACTCTGCAGAGTTTCGTCCCTTTAACGTTCTTAATGACAGATTTTATGTCTCTGGACTAGCTGGGGTTCATTTTACACTCAGTAAAACTATTGTTTCAATGTCTGTTTGTAAGCAATTAACGTTAAGCATTGACAACTAATGAATAAGGGATCTTGAGAAGCATTTCAATGGCTAAACGAACAACTCGGAGGTGATGAAAGTTTTGTTGTTCTCACTTTATTAGATTAAATTTAACGAACTTGACATGACTTGAAGAACACTTAGGTATTTTTTTTTAATTGTTTCTTTCTTCAGCATTAAAACATGACAAGATTCGAAACATGGTTACTTAAATTTTTAACTGGAACATAAAAAACATAAACATGATGTTCGCAAACACTCATGATGGCACATAAATGTACAACAAAGATAAAAAATGTGAATATCTAGAAATATTCTTCCATTCCAACTAGAAGCCCTAACTAAAATTGGTGTGGAACATGAATGTTTTCCTTTGTTTTTTTCTAACTTATTTGAATAAAGATCATTCGTTCTTTTTTTGACTTGCAGGGTTAAGATAGTTATACCGTGCATCTATATACTATCATAATATTTGCTCATTTCAGTTCCGTTACAGCTAAATTACAAAATTTCATTTCGATGGCTCGTACGCAGGTACAAGTGTAACGAAACAGGTTATTTCTGACGAAAATCACCCTCTCTCGCTTAATACGATGCTTAGTGTGTTGTCGGAGGGCTTCCCTCGCTGCCTCAGTGGCGTAGCGGTAGAACGTTCGACTGCTTCACAGGGGATACGGGTTCGAGTCCCGCTCAGTGCAAATATTTGTACGCATGAAATATGTATATTTGAATCCGCATTCTAGTTTCCATAACACAGGCTAGTTAAGCTATGCTTGCAATGGGTCTAGATATAGTTGTGTAGAATGTTGTGGAATCTAATATATAAAATTCTTCTGTCACGGGGTGCGTAATCGAACTCTTACGAAACGGCTTGACCGATTTTGATGAAATTTTTTGTGCTTATCCGGTATCTATGAGAATCGGCCAACATCTATTTTTCTTCCCCCTAAGTGATAAGGGTGCAGCGGGAACGGGATTTGAATACCACGCGGGCCGAAAATATGGCGGTACGAAGTTCGCCGGGGTAGCTAGTATTTGTATAAACCTCGCGCTTTCTCATACTCATTACACTCATATATTTATTTTACGTTGATTTCATAGGTCAAGGTAACGTGGCAAAGATGACGTACCTTGATGGGAAAAGTATGACTGTACTATAGTAGAAAAAGAAAACCTTTTTATACTGATGACTGTGCCTATGCTGTCATGCTTTTCTAATCATGAATGAGTCGTTTCGCATGGGTAAATACCACCCTCAATTAATTAATTGATCTATAATATGATTTATTTATTTGTCCACATCCCCCGTATACTCAAGCCTGTAAAACCCGAAGGGGTAGGGAGAGGCGTTTTAGCACCCAGTAATAGGTAATATGGGACGGGCCTATTACCGTAAATGAGGGTCAGTAGGTAGATACTTTCAAAGGGCAATATTTGTATGGATCCAGCATAGTCTGAGAAATTGATGATGGTGCTGTAATATTTTTGAAAGTGTTGCAACTTTTCTTTCGTCTTTGTCAATTTCCATTTGTTAGTGGCAAACCACAAATACAACTTTCACAACCTACAATATATTATAGAAGTATTTGTTTGCTATCTTAGTAGTATAAAAATCAATTAAAACAAAACAAAACTTCCGGAAGTGTATGCTTGATTTTAAAACGAACACACTCATAGATTATAAACACACATACACACACACTCACAATAAAACAACTGATTCAAGCTCTAATTAAATTAAATATATGAATGGTGTCTATAAATATCACGCAAGACAAGGCATTAGGCATTCTGGCATTGTACTGAACACAAACGGAACACATGCGATGCATTAACACATCTGGACTGATCGCCCATGGGGAAAAAATCATATCGAATTTCTACTAGAATCCTGGTTTTGCCATTTTTTATTGCACCCATATGGGTGCTTTTTGCTTTTGCGATTTCATTGATTAATTTATTAGTTTTTTTTATTGACTGATGGCCTAGATGCTTTGATTGAGTAGGTCGTGACTGCTTGAAGTCCCAAATGGTTGACAGAGGTCTGGTATTATTTAGTTTTACTGTTAGGAAATTGCAAACGGCCAAACACCCAACGTAACGCCTATTCGTAACTGTTTAGAGCCACAAATTCGGACATTGATACCTACATTTCAGGTTAATATAATCATCGAGGGTATACGGGGACTTTTCATTCAAATTGCTTAAATTCCAGAACAGAGAGAGTAGGAGTGAAATCAAGAACATAGGTAATTCCTACGACATTCTCATGACTATTATCATGACTTTCATGAATGCTTGTGATAATAGAATTTAGCCACTCATGGTGGTAACGCACATGCAGTTTTGAATAATACTAGAGACTTACTTCCCATCTATGACTTATTATCACTCTCCCTTTTGACTTGGTCTTCCTTTCCATACAAACATTCCTTATACACAAACAAATCCGCGAAATGAACTTCTCGTTTTGAAAGAGTTTATACTAGATTATATAAAAAGAATGTTCGTAACCGAAAGTAACTAGTGTTCCCTCCAGCTAAGCTAAATTACTTGTGATAGAAATGGGTTAGTGTCGCTAAATATAATTCAAACCCTGGACTTCTGTAAGGCCGACTGTTGCAGATAATAAATTCAATACAAACCGTATTATGTATTTTGATGGCATACAAAACTATGTGCCAATAGCAACTTAGTAATACTTACATTTATACAGTTATGCTAAAGGTCCTACGTTGCTATTCATTAACCATTACCCTTACACCACCTGCTTGCTTACATTATAACATAGTAATATTTGTTGTTTCAGGTAATTACGACCTCTAACTACTTTAAACAGAAGCTACTCCAATTCGTAGTGCAGTCTCTTCAACACAGGTTTGTAAAACTTAAGAAGAACTTATGATTTAGTATATGGAACCCTTCCAAGAATCTTGAAGCCAAGTCAACCTTAGCTGAGAGGCAGAACACCTTCTAATTGACAGACGAGGCACTGGCATCTGGCATAGGCTTTCCTCTCAAATTTGGGAAGCCCAACGGCCCACCTCTGCGAGGGAAGCACAAGCCCAACCATGTTGTTCCTTCAATAATTGATTGGGGTTAATCGCAATTCCCCCCGTTCTCGATTCCCACCGAAAAAATCCCGGTTTTAGAAAAGCGTTTTATCAGCGTTTCGAAACGAGAACGTTGAAATTGTTTCATTTGAATGTGTTATGTTCGCGTACACTTTCGACACAGCAGCATCTTTAAAACAATATCGGATAACATTAAATCATCAATCATCAGCTAATGATTCCCTAAGATACAGACATGGGAATCAAACCTTAAACGCGTATTGAATTACTAGTGGCGCCACCAAGCGAGTTACAAAGACATTTTGTCTCAATCAAGTGGTAGCAGACGTCTGCCATAGACAATAACATCTTTGTTGAATATAAAGCTCATTGTGGCCGAATCAATTATACCATAATGTGATCATTGTGTTATGTATCCTAACATTGTCTTAATGCAACTCTTGCTCATATAGTTTTTATGGTTTTATTTATGGAGCGTTGAATTTATTGGCCAGATATTAAGCTGCTGTGGAATAGATACTGTTCTGTTTTCGAATTGCTTTGTGGTATTGAGAGTAATGGTGGAATTCATAATCGCATAGAATTTACGTTTATACATAACGAAACCGTAGCTATGTATTGTATGCGTCTATGGACATGAGAGTTATTATAGTTGCCAGCAGCTCCTTCCCGCGTAAAATCCGGAGCATATGAACTATTCCAGACTACAATGTTCAAATTGCATCTAGATTCATATGAACATTGAGTCGTGATTGAATAATAAACATCCTTTCATCTACATTCATATTCTATATAAATTTTCGAAATAATAAAGAAATAAATACACCTAACACCGTGCTATAAAATTGCGAATCGATCTAAATGAATACATCCAGATCGATTTAGCCGTTTTATAGTTACGAGAGAATAGTTATAGGGATGTACGTATTTACATACCTAAATTAATACAAATTCTTCTTGATTCAACGCAGTGGAGTACAAAGAAAGACTCTTATCTCAGTATAGAAAGAATACTCATTCTACAATGTACTAATAGACGAAGAATAAAGGTGAATATTTTCAGGTAAAGTGTTCATCATTAACATATCAAGCTAACAGCACTTGTCACCAAACAAAGCTATCATATTCCACTAAAAACTCTAAAAGGTGAACATCAAAAAGAAAGGTACATTGACACCAGTTTCGAATTAGAATGCCGAAATCTCGTAATGGACTTAAGGCATGAGAAACTGAAGAGGCAGTCATTATTGTGGAGTAACTTAAAACCGCCACATGTGCTACATATCGGCCAAGATTGCGATGCCACATGTGAAATGAGAAAAAAAGGACAAAAATCTGTTGTCACTACTCCCTAAGGTACAAACGACGGTATGAACAATACCACTCAGATCCTGGTTTCGAACTCGATTAATTTAAACCCTAAAATGAAATAGATAGAATATAAAATCGATAGCTTCGAGCTGTGTGTTACGGTCGATTTCTTTTGAACACTTGGTTTTGTGATGATTTTTTGTTCAACCTTCCGTAACCTTTAGCCTGTGACACGGATTGTAGATTAGGCATATTGTTGACCTTTTTTGCTTCCATTTTACTTGCACGTGTAGTTTTGTTTTTGTTGAGACCCCTCTGAAGAGCTTTTTGTTTTTATAAGGAATTGTACAAAATTTGCATGTGTGTTAAACGACCATAGTGTTTGGCTCAAGTATTTTATTTGCGTTATTTAAAAACTTTTAGATGGGAATTGCCTTAAATAAATATTAAGGTTAAACATGAAAATTAAAAGTACTTTGGTAATACTTCTACTGAATAATAAAGCTAATTCTACCTATAATATTTTACGTTCATGTATAATAAATTTGAGAAGTCAGTATCAACATTATTAAAAGAGATTATTATATCACAAATATGAGGCAAAAAAAAACAAAAGACGAGATTTCGTAAAACAACGGGCTATTACATTCATCGAATCTCACACATATTTTGTTAAGAACGGAAGTTCTAATATTGTAGCTGCTCACCCAAGCGTGGCTGTTGACAATATTAATGTTTTATTATGAAACAATGAACAGAACTGTATATTTCTGTAAATAATGTGTAGCTATCCGCTTGACCGATGCGCCCAGTCATACCAACGACGTTTACTGGACAAAAATACAAGCTCAAATGTTTCTATCACCTATAAATTACATTAGTATATACGTTTGATGATGTTCAGGGATTCATAGGTTTTTAATATGATTTACAGCTAGTTCAAAGCTATACAAGACTTCTTTTCAATAAATTCAAACAGCGTGCAGTATGTAATTTTTTGCGGCGCCAAAATATTTAAAACAGATACCTTGAACATTTTATTTTTAACATCAACTATAATTACACTCGTTTCTATTTTTTGGCTGCTATTTTTATGAAGAACTTAGCACACGAATGTGAAAATAACAGGAAATGTGATTACAACGATTAAAGTAATTATAGAAAATGGTGAAAATTTTCCGCGTTGGCGATGTTTGAACAACACAATAATTATTGTAAAATTCGAAATAATACTAGCACTTCAAGACTATGAATTAACAAACACAGTCACTGACAGTAATGATACAAAAATAAAAAAAAACTAATACCTAACTTGGTTTATTAAGAGAGGAAATAAAAGAACTAAATAAACATAACACTTCAACACAAAGTATGAATGGTCTCATTAAATAATTTCAATTAGGTGTAAAACACAAGATCTTCTAGGAACCATTGCCATTTTGAGACACCGGTATCCCGTATAAATCTACCAAGATGTGTTACGAATAAAAATAATAGAATTGTCGTGTCTAATAATATTGTGGCCGTTTCCGTTCGCTCGTTTATTTCGGTTTGTGTGAGCGAATATAACATATTATAAACGTTCATTCATGACTCTGCGGTAGATTTCAGTGTTGCCATCGGTTAGTTAATGTCCTCCTAAAAGTGCCACAAATGGCCCATTACAACCCATTTAGGATGAGGATGACTATAATGCTTTTGTTTTCTGTATCTTTGATACTTTCTACTATGATGGTTTATATGTTGATATTCCTATCGATTTAGATTGGAAAAAGTTAATGTTTAATACGGGATTTGAACCCGCGACCAGACCCTTAAAGGGGCGATACTCTGACTAAATGAGCTACATGGACACAACGGTCTTGGAAATTCTTCGAATTTTTTTCCAATGCTCAATGCTCAGTTGGTTAAAGGATTCTTCTCTTTAAGAGACTGGTTCGTGTCCCGTCTTGGTCATTTGCTTTTTAACCTCAATCAACAGGAATACTTAGCATACTATTTGCTTTAAAATGTCATTAAAAAGTTTGTTATATTTTACCAAGCAGTAGCAGGTAACAAAAGTTTACAACTTTATCTAGTAAAATCTAGAAACCTGCCTAAAATATACATGCAAATATATGTTAAATTAATTGTAGATGGACAACTTTCAAAGTAGGAGATAACAGAAGACACTTGAATTAATCTAAGAGCTTCTACAGATACGTCATTTGCATACAGATAAAATCGGTCAACGAATCTAACCATACAATAATTTTATCAAGTTTATGAGTTTGCCTGAAAATCACATTTATCTGAATACTACGTAGTATATACATATACTCACGCCTGTAAATCCCCGAAGGGATAGGCAGAGCTGTATTAATATCCACATTTCGACAACTATGGCTACAACTTCGGTCGCACGTAAATAGGAGCGAGCCTATTGCCATCTAGCGGGCACTTTCTCATGGGCTGTATGTTTTATTGTGTATATGCATGTGTGTATTAGTACGACTGTGATATTTTTAGTTAGTCGTGATTTCTCCCATTCTCAAAACCTCCGAAAAATTTGCAGTGAAAAATAGCGTTTTATCACGCTATTGTAAAACAAGAAGAATGCGAGTGGACTCAAGAATGAGGGAATTGCGAGTAACCCTGTTTTTATGGACGATATAACCGTTTCTCTAGAAAGTAATCAGTCTCTCTGAACTTAACCTGTCAGATTACTTCTATACATTCTTACTTTGAAGAAATAACTTATGAGTCCGGTAACCCATCCAACGTGTCCACGTTTATTGTTAATGGCTGATAATTTAAGGTTAGCTTTAATTAGTTACAGCCTAACTACCAGTTCGCTGTTATTAACACTTTATATAAAAATCGTTTCGTAACTGGTCTTGAGAATAAAAGTATTAAGCTATTATTTTTTATATCGGTGAAATTTATTTCATCGACGTAATGGAAGTTAATTATTGCTACAATAATTGTTGGGTTTTGAATATTTAGGTAGTACAGCTTCATGAGATATAAACTACTAGCTCTCACCCACGGCTTCTCTCGTATGGAATTTTGATCACCTACAACCCAAGGGAACCAATTCTTGAGATAAAAAAACTCTATCATTCTATCAAATTTTAACCAGATCCATACAGCGTGATTTAATAATAAACATCCAAACATCCAAAAATCTTCACAAAATTTCACATTTATAATATTAGTAGGATAATAGGTACGAGTATAATAATATATCAACGAACACGCTAGTAAAACAGCTACGAAAATATCAACATCAATTGTTGTTGAAACAATAAAGTAGGTCCTATTTTATGAGACGTGCAGGCATTTGCATCCTAATACTCTAATATCCAACAAATCTCTGGGATATAGAAAGAATGCTTAGAAATTCCGAATCCATCTTAACTATCACGGGCGTCTTAATCTTACAAACGATGTATACAGATAGAACAAAACAAATTCTTAGGTATGACTAATGTGTAGGGATGGTACGGTCCATTTCGATAAACGAATAACTTAAATCGTTTTCGTAATCAAAAATATTTTTTTTTACACTTAGTGGTTACTAAAATTATCGTAAATTTTTATACTGATTAATACACAAAAAATAATCTATGTCAACTTTTCTTTACGTTCATAGAATTCTGGTTATTATACTACCTAAGGCTGAAGCCAAACTAGCGTAATTTTTTGAGTTACGTAATTTCGATCACTGAATTCTGTTTGCAAACAACTCATTTTGCGTCACCGTGTGAATCAAACAGGACTTTATTATGAAACTTACTGCTAAAACAGCTTAGCCCAAATTACAAAACTAAAATTATGCAACTTATAACTCAAAAAAATTACGCACGTTTGGCTTCAGCCTTAGTAGTAGCAGATAACACATTAGACGGAAGTCTAATCGATTCTCAGACCATCGATTTGAAAGTAGCTTTAAATATATCGAGTCACAAATCTAGTCTCGTCACTACAAAGACTGTAACAATAACGGGCTTACATGATGGATGCTGCCGGTGGCCGACACAAAAGAAAATAAAATGATCTCAGATGTAGGCGATAATTCATAAAAAAAAAAACAATAATAAAGGCGTAATTTTGTCTGAACAACATTGTTCTACGTGATTTATTTAGTAGCGGCTTTGTACCGCGGTGCTTTGTTCTTGGTTATATACAATGTGTTAGAAAAATATTTGTGTAAATTAGTTTTATGTACAGGAAAAAAAATCTTTTTGTAGTCTGTTAAAATATATAAAAGAAAAAATATGTAATAGTTTCGCTTTTTTAATAGCTTTTGAATATAATCACTATGTAGACAAATGAGTATTAAAAATCGTAATAAGTTACACATTAATGATTTTTCATTGATCTGAAATTTTGTTGTATGTAGATATTTTAGTTTACAGTTCAGTAAAGAAACTTATCCATTCTTCTAATGACAAGTGGTTACCACAACCATTTTACCTTTTTAAACTTTTAAAACCTAAAAAAAATTGTTCCATTTATGGCATAAGAAGCGCAAAAATAACAATATGACACTGTTCACCGCTAGATACATAACAAAATTTTGCAAGTTTTTCTGTAAGATAGAGTAACAATATCACAGAAGAATAATATTAATAGATCACCGGCAATATGGTATTAGATTTGTGATATTGTTGATCTAGTTCTAGATTAGCATATAACGGAATCCTGAATTAATACACGCATTTAAATTTTAATCTCTTTTACAACTTTGTTATTAACAACAAATTCTTTCAGCAATTAATTTACCAGAAATAACAATAATAAATAGATAAATATATCTCAATCTTTATCTATAGCGGTATATTATTTAAACTGTAATTCTTTAAAAAAACATAGCATTGATCCCAAGATTAGGAATAAAATACGGACGAAATAAAATGCTACGCGTAATTTATTGTTTATCCTCGATATAAACATACATATGAACAAATACAAGAATACTCCATAATCTGTTGGATTAGAAGAAATTAAACAGTACACTGTAATAAAAACTTCATCCTTCTAAGAATACAGAGCACTTTCGCCAGTGTTGAAGTAGAACGGACCACTTCTGTTTTATTGTTGGAGCCATATTTTATGACTGGATTGTGTACAGATTTAGATTATAAAGAACTTTACACACTACACACGTAATTTTGTACTATTAAGACAATAGACTTAACCAACTAAATAACAGGAATGAGTTAGTATGGTATGTATAGGCAACTCAGAACTTGTAGTTTTATATAGGTAAACTAGTGGAGTAATTTATATGGGTGATAAATAAGCATTTAAGTATTCATGCCTTTTAAGATAAGAAGATATGTGTTAATATACTATCTAAAATACAAACAATATCTTTAAAAAACAGTTTAAAAAATTAAGTAATGTAGAGAAAAAGGCATTTATGGCGATAGAAATTCATCTGAAGGAGACTTCCTTTAAATACTGTTTTTTAATTAACATAAATTAAGACAAAATGTCGTTTAGCCTTATCTTCTGTTATATTTTATAACCCGTTTGAACCGTAAGATACGATGCTATTTTTGGCTCATATACTTTTCTAACATGTACTACGACAGGCTCAATACAATACATTAGTATAAAGTATTATGACTATGTTATCTTATTGAAGATTGCTTACATTAGATTTTCTGATTATACTTCTTTTTATAAAATAAGAAGTATATTCAAACATTATAACATGTTAAATAGGCAAAAAAGATCAGGATGATAACATTGTGATCTTTTTTGGCTATTGCGGGAACGATCTGCTATCTGATCTCCCAATCCCGAGCGGATAGCCTTTGCCAAGCTTCCCCCATCAATTAGCAGGTCTACCAGTTTGCAGGTGAGATGTAGCTTGTCACCTGTCCTTCTTATTTTATATTTGCACGTATTAATAATGTCTCTATACTCATCTATTTCTCTATCTATAGTGTTCTTTGAAAAACATTTAATTTAGTCTAGATTACCGTATAAGGTAACTACGATCATGGAAATTAAAATTAGATTTCATTGATTAATTTTAGCTTTGAATCTGAACATAACATCTATTAATAATGAAATGATATGGCAAGCATCTGGTCACAAATTTCAAGCACCAAGGACATTTATATTTGTCCACTCGACAACAGCTGTTATGACGGCGCGTTTAGTCGTTTGTGTGTAGATGCCTTAACGTTCTGAAATGGCCGTGCGCACTCCAAGCGTGGTGTTCAATCATACGACTGCCTGCTATCTTTGAGATTATAATGAAACTTTTATGACTTCAATTTTCGTTATGAACTAAACTTTGGTCGGACAAAGATCTCTTACAAGTTATATGTATTTTATATAGTTTGCGCCATAAAATTTTATCTATTGTATTGATGGTTTATTTCTTATAAATGCATGTTAACAAGCGTTTCTGCTTTATTTCTGCTCAGTATTGCAGTAGGGTTTATGGTGATTCATTTTAATCCCTATATCCGGACGTTAGTTTTATACTCCTACTATACTATCATACTAAAACTCAAATAGACTTCATCATAAACCAATGATCCCTGAGCAATAACAGTGTATCATTAGTATATCTTAATCAATGTAAACAATATAGGTACCTTATTGGCAAATTTATCGATATTCTGACCATGCAATTCATCAATTCTTATTTGAGTTCCAACAATATTGTATTGTTACTAAACTATAGTAATAAAAATCCCAACTAAATGTAATGACGATGTAAATTTTATGCTTGAAAAAACATCCAATAAAATAAAACCCAATACAACAATAAGTATTGTGCTACCGGTTGCAATCATTAGAATTGATGACGCCAACGTTACTCAAAACATGTTAAAAAAAATATGAGAGCCAATCAAGAGAGTACAGGAGCTCACAATGCTATGTCTAATAATGAATAAGATGTGTACAATGAAGTATTACCGCGTAATAAAGACGGGGAAGGTAGACACAAAGGTAAAGAACGTAATGATTTGGAAGTGACTGGATGTAGAAGCGTGAATGCGAGGAGCGAACCATGAAAATTACAAGCGGAGCTCAATCGCAGCCGCTCTTTTGTATTGCACAATGTGGGCACAAAGGACGGTCAAGGACTTGATAAAGGACAAAGGGTTATAAGAATGGAAGGCAATATTGAAATTGGTGCTACTTACGATCACATCAAACTGTGTTCATTAAAACACACTAGGATACAAATTTATATATTTTTTATTCGAAAACAAAATTATATATTTTTTGTCAATCGTTGTATTTAAAAGATTATTTAGTATAACCTTGGTATCAACTTGAAAATATTACAAAAACTACTCATTACAAGAAAACTATAGACGCAAAAACAAAAGCTAACTTACACCATAATAGAACTGTTACTATGGAGAATATGAACTTGAATTATGCAAATTCCATACATGTAAAATCTGTTGTGACTCACACGGGGCATTGTACCGACTTAGAAGCATCAAAGTGAGATCAACCTGAATAAAGGCATCCGCGCTGGACCGACGAAGGGGTTGTACAATGTCGGCGAGGTCCGAACAAAAACTGACATCACAATACGTTGGGCCAACAACAGTGGCCGCTCATAAATCAACCTCAAACAAAAGTAACAATAGTATTGAGGGTACCTTATAAGAGATCTTAGCATTGTACTCATTCTTTGATGTTCACTAATAAAACCTTTGATTAATATCGTATAGACGGAACCAGTTGGTATGCAAATAATGACGTTCTAAAGGATTCGACGGTAGTTGGATCACACGTGCTGGGGTCCCAAAAAAGCGTATTGCTACATCTTCCTCACAATGCTTTTGTTGGTCCTCTGTGGAACTAGCTGAGTTCGAGTCCACAGAATTTGTTTTTGTTCAATTTTTCTACGCGAGTTACTTGACTTGTTAAAACATTCCGTCGTGGACCAATGCTTAATTATTTAATCTCAGCTGATTGTTTTTGTATAATATAATAAACTCAGTAAAACAAGTTGATTTTTTTTGGACATCGAGAGTCAAGTAGTAATTATATTTAGTTATTTAGACTTTGTTTTCAAGTCTAAATAAAAACAAGTCAAAATAAAATTGATTACAAGACTAAACAATTGGAATAACAAATGATTGTGAAAGAATTCAAAACAAATTTAAAAATAGCGGCCGCACCGGTGACCCAGTGATAATTATATTTTTTTACAATTTGAATGTTTTATTGTTTTCCATTTCGTCTCGTTTATCAGTAAATTGTGAACAATTTAGGTTAGTAGATATCAGTGCTATCATTGTTATTATTTGGTCACTAGAAGAAACTATAAATACATTGTCACCTCTTAAATGGAGCAATCAGATTTGTCTAACGGGTCGATCGTTTCAACTGTTATATCATTTCTGCAATTATTTATAATTTATAGGTACTCGTACTTACATAATTGAATTGATAGGTACTAAATATATTGAAACTGTGTAAAAATATAATAAGCTATGCTGTGAATTATTCTTCCTTGACGGCATTATCACAAGCGATTTTGCAAATTTATAAATGAAATGAAAATATTTGGTGATATTTAGATTCAAATTCAAATTCGGTAAAACGGGTTCGGTTACGGGTAAAATTATTACAAGGTTTTGTATAAGAAAAGCTATGGTATTATTATGGTATAGCGTATTGCAAAGATAGGTAACAAATTATTTTAACTACATCCGATTAAAAGTTTATTTCGATCAATTACTGTAGGTATTAGAACAGGCGCATACCTCACAGTACACGACGTAATATCATTTTGTGATGATTACCTTAAGGTGTTTTAGGTGCTATACTATATAGTCCGGCAAGCTAAATTGAGCGTTATTAAATAGCTCTTATAGTCGTTATTTATTTGAACATTGAAGAATGAGTCTTCTGTACCAAAACGTTATTTATTAGGTGCCCCATCTAAACAATTGGACCACAGTGAGTCTGATTCAGAGCAAGCAGTGATACATACATCTAAATTTAAATTTATAGATATTAATAAAATCCTTGAACTAACCGTTTTACGATTATATTTCTAACAGAAGAATATTATTTTAAAAACTAATGTACTCGTACGTACGTCTGGTAATTTTTTATTGAAAACTAAACATATGCAGACACAAAGTCAAATATAACAACATCCGTTTCCTACGCGAATGATTTTTTTGTTATTCTTAATAACAGATAGTTGTCTGCAGTTTTTTACTAATGTAATGTGTAACTGGATTTAATACAAATTCAATAAATTTTATGAAAGATAACTGTAAACATGATGCAAACATTCAAAAATCTTGACGATTTAAATCAAACTATTTTGAAAGAAGACATCTACCTAGGTATCCTACACAATATCACTGCTAAAATAACTGTGAGTTGTGTTCATGTTCTAGCAGTCTTTAGAACAACAATACTTCAAAATAGCTATAAAAATATCATTGTGGATAAAATGATTTCCATTATAGAAATTACTAAATTCCATATCTGCAAAGAAGTAGGTAGATTGAAAAGAGGAAAATTGGTAAAGGAAAAGTGAAACTGGTAAGGTAAGATTTGGCCTTTGGCACTCTCACTCAACTGTACAGAATGTGGTAGTGACGAACACTAGAGTGATTCGAGTGCAATCACCAGGAACAGAAATAATCTTACGTAAAGTGTTAAGTCAGACTGACCAATTAGCACTGGTATTGGAAGTAATGTGAATTACTACAGACTTAGTGACTGATAGTGCGACAGGTTGATCGTTTTATTATGTCGCTAATAGGTGTATACAATAGCTTAAGATTGTAAATATAAGGAGTAGATCGAAATAATAAAATACCACAATAAGAACGAACAGATTTTTCATATAAACTTGTCCGTTACACAATTACATAATTCATTAATTACAGTACAAAGTTGGTGCCCCATCCGAGTCCATACTGCATTCGCTCTCTTACCCCTCCACCTATAATATCTAGGACCTGTGTAGGGCAACGGATAAAGCTCTGGTCAAGCAATGGGCCAAGAACATAAAGAGTAAATGTAACTTTACAAAACATTATACATATCTTTCTTTAGAACATCTTTCAGGAATATGTTCAAAATTTACTGACAATGTAAATCGGAGAATGTGAAGTTCTCGCAATAGTAGTAAAACATGTGTATGCAACAATAGCAGTTCTAATAAAATCATTTGATGCTAAAAGACCTAACAATTTCAATGGACGTTTTAGCATCACACATGGTTCAAATATAAATGTAATGTTTGTGAAAATGTCACTTGCTGTAAATCAGGGTTGGTCCATATGTATTACTTGATTTGAACTATGATTATAATTAGGTTAAAATAATGTGAACAATGTGTAGATCTATTTGTATGATAATTTTGAGAAATAATTTAGCTGTTTGAACTTTAAGACGTTTCTCAAATTTATTTTTGTGCTGAGTAACTGAATCTACGTAATTACCCATTGATTATGTAAAAGAGTTTTTTGATAAGCCGGAATATAGTTTTGATTGTGTAATATTTTCCCTTTAGTGACAGCCCTGTCATCACAGTAAATTTTATTTATCACTTTCTTTGTTCTCTGAGGTTTGTGCCAATTCTATTTATTCAGGAATATCTCTCGTGATATACGAACTATTGAAATAAAAATTGTTATTCAGCTCGTAATTCTATCGCTGTCAAATTCTGTCGCTAATATTGATAGAGCCTTTATTTTAGGTGCAGTTAACATTGGTCCAGGTTGACAGTGTAGGATGCTTGCATGGGTAATATGTCATTGTTAAAGTCACATACAATGTTTTTGGAGTAAATATAATTTGTCAAATAAAAAAATAGTGTTTTGTCACAATGATCTATTGTAAACTCAGACTGAAAGCTGTTTATTAATAAAGGAGCTTTCAAAGATTTATTCATGTGTTAATCGATTTATGATAACAAAATGTTGCAGAAACTGACAAAAGACTAGATTATGGTAGTAAAAATTCCTTACATTAGAGAATATAAAAGATAATATTAAAATTTTCCAACTAATATGATGCTCAAAGATAACAACCGCCTAACAATTAAAACGTCAAAAAAAAATAACAACAGAATACTTTTAAGAGAAACGTCAACGATAAATCTTTCGTTAATAAGGCGTCACATAAACAATGTTTTTTTTTTTCACCATTTTCAATTTGGCACTGCGCTTGCGCGCCATGCGTCGTTGCCTCCTAACATTGACCAATTATTGCACACACCACTCACGCGCCTTTGAAGTCTAAAACATAAAAATGTGTAAAGAGCCACGAGAGTCAATGATAATTATTTATTATTTTCTTCGAACCCATTTAAGAGTAAAGTAAATTTATTATATTGTGGAGTAAGTGACAAGTGAACGGCGATGACATGGACACGGTGCCAAAAACAATAGTACCCACAATAATAGCATTTACGGATACTTTTGGCATAAGTCATGTATTTCTGGAGTTACTGACAGGTTCTTTAACATTAGTGTTAGGTTATTAAATACAGATGGGATGTTATACTAGTAAGTTTTTAAAGAGTTCACCCAGAGTAACAAAATTGTTCTGATGACCAACCTTCTTTTGAAAGATTTTCACTCAATTAAATGAGCCAGTGCAGTGGTTTGATGACAAGCATAGTTAGTCACTTCGCTTCGTGAGCTCATCACCTCTGTCAATAATACTTTCAGTATCGGTGACACCGTATGCTATTTCCATGTATTGTCATTGGAGTTATTAAAGGTTTCCACATGATATAAAGCTCATAATATATTAGTAATTTCAAAAATAATTATATTTTCGTGAAAGGGCACTAGTATCCTTATTGTGATTTTGATCTACATTATACCTACCTACCTTACCATTATGATCACTATAACATACTGCTGAATATGAGTCGTCAGCTAAGTTGACCAACTAATCTAGAACTAGTATTGAAACTTTGTTGGCGACTCTTAATTTAGTATTAGAAAATCATTTTTCGTAACTGTTAACACAAACAATAATTTTGAGCAAATAATCATAAAAATAAAGGAATAATTTGAGGTTTTCCCATGACGATAAATAGTTGTCTACACCAATATAATTCATTATACCTATCTCGAACCTTATAAATATTTAATGGCAAACGTCCGCCTTATTACTAAGTTACATTGTGTATCATAATAATTTTAACAGTCTGTAACATTTGGTATCCATCCAACAAATTTACATCATTCATCACCAACTCATCAAAGTCATTATTAAACATCTTATCACTTGACACGTCAATATCGTTACGACTTGTCCATTCAATTACAATCAGAGAGCTTTCGTGTTTGATCCTATTATTACATACGAAGTACACTAAGAAATTCTTTGGGAAATATTATTGAAGGTCTCACAATGGACTGCGGGGCTTTGATGTGACAAGAGGGACTAATCAATGGTTATCGATGGAAACTTGCTTTGATGTTCAAATGGAAGTCGTAATGAAACATTAGACTTTAACGTCTAATATTTTGAAGACATACAATTTTCTGCGTTAGAGTCTATTTCGTGCTTGATACTAAATTTTTTGTGTCAAGATTGTAAATGTCGGTGTTCAGTGTTAGATTTTATTGTACAAGCATAATATCATGTAATAATGTGCAATGTATCAGGAATTTGTAAGCGAATTTATCTTTTTGACATCTTTTACAACCTTCTTTGATATCATTTGAGAATCTTGTACGTTTTTCGTAAAAAATATAGTAATAAAATCATCCTGTTGTATTTGTTTCATTTATTTTACGTTATGTTTTTCATTAAGAATATCTTAGATACTTCTCATATCTACAATATAAATATTTTTATTCTATACTTTTTTTTTGTCTTGTCTCACAACTTTTTTTTTCGTGTTCCTCGTAACCAAACACAGACTGTTATTATCAAGCTACAATCTTAACTAGGCAACAGTGAACACATCGCGGAAATCGATTCTAATTCGAACGTCTGTATCGGAACCATACATCGATGTATCGTTATACCGCCGAGCCCTCTTGTTTGTCGGATCGATTATTCCACTTCATCTCACACTTATTGGGTTCAAACAAGTCTATTTCGAAGGCATTGGTTGCGATTGTGACATAATTATGTACCCAATTAGCTTCTATGGTTTTAATGTATTTATGAGTTCTGTTAATGTGTTTATGGATAAGGATTCAGAATTTATTGTTATCAATCAATCAATCAATCAATCAATTAGCCTACTGCAGTCCACTGCTGGACATAGGCCTCTCCCAATGTTAATATAATATCAATACCAAAAGGACATAAAACTAGAGTAGTTACTCACGTCCCAATTTACATTTTACGTGTGATAAGGCGTGAACCCATTGCCGTCAACCGGACAGAAAGCGATTCTGGAATCTTTTTTTCTGTTCATAATTATTTATCGGTACGGGTAATGACGATGATTACTATGTATTATATTATGTCAACTTTATAGCATAATAATAACTCATAAACATTACATAGAAATTTCGTCAGTGCAACTAAAGCAATCAAATCTAAATTAACTTTAGCATTTCTATTATACTCCTCTAAGGAATTTAGTATTTCATGTCGGTTACAAGTTCTATCCATTTCGTTAATGTAGTGCTATTGTTTAAGAGCAGTGAAAACACATTGTTCTCTTACCGCACTGAACAATGGTTAATGTTTCTGACTTTCCTTGAAAGACATGTCTGCACTAAACTGTTCATAGACTTTTGAAACATGTAATATTCGATTATAACATTATCTACTGAATTGTTTAACGAAATAATTTTGTAGTCATGTCTGACTATGTTGGAGTATCAGCTGAGGAGTTTCCTTCTTAAAGTTTACTCGGGAATTTCACTAATGGACTCTTGTGACAAATTCTAAGTTAGTTACAGCTGTTTAGAAAGTGGACCTTAACGGATAAAAACAACTCAAGAGGTATTGTAGCGGCTGATAGTAAAAATTTGAACGATTAAACTAGTCTTATTAGGAAGTAAAAGGTTATTTATAACGCCATAAGTACAAACTATTCATATAGGTCACGAACTATAACCACAACATTTAAATATATCAAACTAAAACACAGTTACACCTTCACCAACGATTACACAAAGCATTATAATACATTCAAAAGTACATCATTTCACACTTAAATTACCAAAGGAGCGTTAAAACCAGACCGCAACAAGGCACTTGACGACCAAAAACCGCAAGTAAACGCTACATTACAAAATAAAGCTGAAATATGTATTAATGTAACAAACAAAGCCGTTGATGGCATTAACGGGTTGACAAACACCGCAAATTGTGATTGTGATGTCTTGAAAGGGGTTAATAATATCCGTAAAGGTACGTTGAATTGTGTAATTCGATTAGAAACGTCGGCAGATTGAGCTATTGTGAGACGCGTGGATTGATTTGAAGACATGTATGAAACAAACGTTAGTTTATACTATTGTTTTATTATTAATTACTAGAGTGCAGTGGGTGAATGGATGAATGAATGTCAATGAGGAGATTAATGAAGGGATTTCAGGTGACTTGAGTTGTAAGCAGCTTGGCTTTCAGTAAAGAACAATTATTACTTAGATGCATTGTACTTCACATGTATTATACTCGTATTGATCTGAATAGCTAGGTATTAGTTCCTAAGAGCTTATGTAGTTACTTTATTATAATTATTTCATCCATTGCAGGTTCATTCTTTTCATCTCATCAATCTATATATAGTCCATCTATATATTTTTCATACATCCAAAGTATAGGTGTAAGAAACAACATCACTCTGACTTCATTACGGGGCAATTATATGGCTGGACTAAGAAACTGCTCAGTAATCTTTACATGTTTTAGGCTTTGCAAAAAAAAATATTCGTTAGTCGTTTTTACCCTTTTTCAGTCGAAAAAATGGTTAACATTAATTCATATTTATCAAATATTATAATACCTCAACCCCTATCTCGTCTTTCATAGATTAACCCCGAGGATTTGTCCCCCTTCGGGTTACGTTGTCCTCAAATGATATTTTATAGGACAAACACCGTCCGGCCCCTGCAAAAATAATATGTGTCTGGATCTAAATTATTCACAAAGGTGTAGCACTGGCGAACCAACCTTATGAATAATATATAAAACATTCGATATATTATTTGATGCAAACTTTCGACAGTCTCCTATGTTGTTTCCAATAAACACAACCCGGTGCTTTTCCTGTTGTGTATTTATGTAAAGTAAGCTTAGTAGAAGAACATGGATAAATATTTTCTTATTAGTAGTGAGTACCTACTCTGGGTCTTTGGGTCAATTATTGGATGGGCGAAGTATTTTTAAGTTTTCCTATTGAGTTTTCTATAAGCCAATTCTCAGGAGCAATACGGTATCAAAGAAGATAATATTATATATAGCTAGTGAAGTGTGGGCGTGTAATAAGCCTCTGCTTCGTCTATGAGCATTAATTTGCTATGTTATGTTCTAGAAAATATACATTCTTGCCGCATAGTAGTTTTTCACAGCTTCTGTAATAAAAACTGTTTAGTGTAAAAACTGTTATATACTTCGTATGTCATCTTAGATTTTTTGTGAACACAATTGATATTCTTAGGATTCATTACTATATACTATGACAGATTAATTTCACAATGCAACTGCTGCCTTACCTTGACTTTCAAAATTGGGTCACTCTATCCCCAAACTCCGATTCCCACCATCTTCTTGAGCAGATGAACTTGAGATGATGAGAACAGTATTACAATCATTTACAAACACTACTGATACCTATCAGTAGTGTTTGTAATTCTTTATTTTTATAGTTACCTAACTATAAAAATAAAGAATTGAAGCATAATAGTATCCATTTGACGATAATTGGAAACAAAACTATACCAACCAATAGTGTTATAATAGGTGTATAGCAGGCGTTCATTCAACAAAGTTCACTATATTTAAGTACCAGTGAGCTAGCATGTCAGACAGCGATGAGACAATAACTGGCCCTTGGGGTTAGAACGATCGCTCGATCGTCTGCGCCCCTTCACTCGTGGCCAAGAAAGGGGCCTTTAGCTGTAACTACTAAGTTACATCTCGTAATAAAACAGGAGCAAGTGCTTTCGTTTTTATGACAAAATAGTTGTTTACTTTTTACTTCAGTTTTTTATTTCTTTTTGCAATAATGCTTACGTTGGAAAAATAACTTTAGTTCAACTATGCAAGATTAGTACTATATTACCGTTTTTATAAATGTCAAGTCAAGAATATTAAAATTACAATTTAACACTGTTGCATAATTACTGCCCTTACCGCACTGTCATAATCTCTTAAAAGACACTCTAAAGGTCTTTTGAGTGCCTTTAGACGTTCAAATATTAGACGTATGATAATATAAACCCAAAACATATTTCATGTTCAAAATATGGAACTAAAAAATCTATATACATTCATAAAAAATACTACGAAGTCATCAAAAATATTTGCGTCGATAAAATAAGTGCTACTACTTTATGATTATGCAAAACGATCCGTTAAAAAATTTGGTCCAATAGAAGTAGTATGTGTTCGTGCTGTTTTTATTGTATTTGATAATGTATACTGTAGACGACATGATCACACAAGTACCACAAATGTTCTATTGAGGTTTATCTGCATTAAGCAAATTCCAATATTGTAAAACATCAATAGTACTCCGCCCTTCCTAGTTTCTGTTTCGACGAGCAGCCGCCGCCGCATTGCCCCTGAGATTTGACAATAATTCTCGATAGCTCCTCTATTCTACCGCTTTCAATGAATACCGAATTGAGACCAACTCCGTACATCTTAGACACAACCTATTTCAATTTAGATTATTGCTTTCTCGTTTGAGATGCAATATCTTAATAGAACCCTCAGAAACTTATCTTTAATCAGTATTTATTGGAACACACACATGCAAATTTAGAAGAAAAAAAACAACCTCATCGCTAAATGTAACCAAAGCTTGGAGATTAATAATGAAATACAAATGTATATTTTATTCATTGACCTTCTAAAATTAACAGAGATAACGTCCACAAAGGCTCGAATTGAAAGGTGCCCCTTTCACTGATTCGCCACTCTTTAATCTACAATCGAAACAAAACTGGGCTCGTAACGCGATTGTCTGTCTGTTCATTTACTTAACAAATTATTCTTTGTCAAACGGAAGAGAAGGCTTTGAATCCATTAATTCCCTGATGGGGTCACAAAGAGGTAGTACGAATTAAAATAATGTATTCTACGACTTCAATGGGGCTCCCTTCGTCCGGTACGCGGCTGTTATTACAAGAATAATGTATTTAAATCAGAGTCTGCTTTCAGATGAAGATGTACCGCTTTGTGAGTCCACCGAATAAGTGATCACGTACGTTGCCATTAGGATACGTTTTATGTGCAAATTATAGCCTACCATTTTTGAGCTTCCTCAAATTTCATACGCGCTCAGAACAATTTGGGTTCGTTAGATAACTTTTAGTACAGCTATTATTTTGCTGTTTGTAGCAAAAAGTGCATGGAAAATCTCACGTGTACAAAATAATGAGCATGCATGCTATTACAAATGTATGTATGTTTTTACAGATAATCACATAATCATATTTTTCATAATACTACACAATCCGTGCCTCAATAACCGTATGCTACCGTATGAGACACAAACAGCAAATTAATCCTGCCATCGAAAGGGTTTGTGAACTACCCTCTGTTAACAGATAATTTAGAATATGATCACCCCATCGCCGAATATTTCTGAACAAACATTTCGATGTATTTATTCTGGTGTTTATTTTGTAGCGTAATATGTCGTGTTCCACTTTGATGTCGTGAAATCGCTTCTGTTCTTTGTCAGCCACCCAAGGATTTATATCTATTACGATAGTCATTTAATTCTCAGTTTTAGTGCTATCTATTTTGGATTTAGAATCCTTTGTAACGTGATAGGGGGTTATGACTGTACCGTTCGTTGATTTCGTATGGAATTATTGCATATGGTTGGTTGGAGTTTGTTTGGCAGTATGAATGGTTCATTATATGTGGGGATACTTTGAGCAGGACTCGGCTATTTGCGATGTAAACCATTGTTTATGATTTGGACAATTGTTTGTGTTGCACTGTCAAAGGATGTGCACTTGTTTGTTTTATGACGGGGCGAGGGAGACAGGACGATAGGATAAACAAAGCTCCTCTGTGAAGTAGCTCAATGACAAGAGGTGACTTGTGCGTCATTATTTTTATAGTAGCTGTAATGAATCTGCTAAATGGAAACTGATGAACAGTTTTGAATAGACTCAGTAAATGGCATAGTATAGTGATAATTTGTTATGACAATTAAATGTTTGTTCTTGTATATCTTTTGATAAGTTAGTGCTAAATAAATCCAATAAATTAGTCTCCCGTTTTCATTAGTGGTTTTTCTAAAGACGGTTATTGTTATCTTTTAAACCACCTAATGATTTTAAAATCAAGTACTAACATAATTATTATTGAAAATTAGGTAGCAAAGTTATATCATCCGTTAAATTGGAATAATTGCAAGTAATTTTATATGGCACGCAACCCGAAGTACTGAGTGTTATTAAATCATTTGAAAAACATAAGAATGTATAATTACTCTTTTAAAATTCAGTTAATTTATTGATTTAGACCACAATAAGACCGTATATTTAAAATGATTGATTACTGCAGGTTAAACTTAACGACAATTTTATCAAGATATTACGCGTCTAATGCGATTCTATTCTTTATAAAAAGTGGAACTAAAAAGATCTGGAGGCAAAAGCACCATTTGTAACCAAATTTACTGTAGCAAATATTCCTTTACGAAGCTGAAGAGGCTTCTTGACTCAGGTACTCATTTTCATGGCAACTAGTTTTCTACAGTTTTCTGTATTCACTGTTACCTTTTTGCCGTGTTCAATGCATTTCTTGTTCAATATGGTGGAAAAAATGCATTTTGTACGCTTTAGTTTTGGTTTAAAAAGAATTATAGCAATCATTTACGTCCTTAGCCTGCTATGCAAAAGCGAACATTTTTTTAAATGTTTTATTAATAACGTCGATATGGTATGAACTCATGCCTATGGATTATTTTGTTTATAGTATGAGAAGTCTGTACAACATTTTCATGCATTTGAATATTGTTATTTGGTTCAAGATATAGTTTACTTATTTACTTATGTGGCATTTTGGTTCATTTATGAAATTTAAAGTGTAAAGTGTGAGCTAGTTGTTCATATTTTAGCAGAATTTTCCAACAGAGTTATCAAACATCTAATTCCGTCATATTCCTTCTTATTCAATATCTCCTCCCCTTTATAGTACCATGATCCCAGTCATCACTATATTCATCCCAGCAATAGTCACAATTAAAAAACTAGGCTCGCCTGAATGAAGTTCAGCTGCACTACATTCGTTCGTTTCGCTCGCGATTCATTTCGCAGTGACCTAAGGACACAATGGTCTCTCATCAGAGTCTCTTGTTTAGGGAAAATCGCCGAGCCGTCGCTCACTCTGTATACGCCTTAATTGTTGATATTACGTCTTATATTGATGGTAGTAGCGAGATAGTGAGATTTCAAGTAATACTTTGGTAGAGCAGAGATGAATAACCCTAAAAGTACTAACACTTTTAGGGTTGTTTTATTTAAATGAAACTATGATATTGTTTTGTATGTAGCTTCTTGGCAATGTTAAGGTTTCTTTAGTATTGTATGTAAGTACCTACTTATCATGCCTGTAAATCCCCGAATGGGCAGGCGACAGTGTATTACGCCCAGATTTGGTCAACTATAATTTTTGGTCCCATGTAATAGGGGGTGACCGGGCACTTTGTACTTGAAATCAAAAATGAATTACGGTGTTCGTCCTAAGTATTACACTAAAAATAATTGCTGTTTTTTGTTTTATTTGACATCTGATCAGTCGGGTCTACATTTCGTAGTGTCTAGGAGACAGGAAAGGAGGCCTGGAAATGATATACCTATCTATTAACACTTCCGCTTATCAGACCCAGCATCAAACGCTGGATCACATCAATTGTTACCACTGTGCAACTAAAGCCTTTATTTTCATTAACATCCCAAAGAAAATCAATAGTAGACCGTCTAATACCTCATTCAGGAACATATTAAACCGGCTATACAACGTTGTAGAACGTCGTAGAACGGCGTAGAACAATAAGATACAATGTAGCACGGTGATTGGGCATTGTGTACGCCGTATTAACTGTATTGTTTGCAGAGTAATCATAATGTCGTCATTACCCTCTGAGGGCGGGCGGAGAACCGAAAAGTGTAGAGATGGACTTTGCTAGCAATTTCTTTTCTTTTTCTTGTTCTGTTGAATCGATGGCACTTCTTTTCTCAAATACCGTTTTTCGAGTGTGCTTTGCGTTTGCGTTTTAGAAGTCAAATATTTTTTTTTGATGATTTTTACGTTTGATATTTATAGCTAATATACGAGTATATTTTACTTACATCATGTTAAAATATCTATGTTTGATACGAATTTGTTTAGTTTACGGGTATGAAATATTATGTAGGTTTTGGGATTTGAAATTTTAAGAGTAGGTAAGTAATAAGTATGACTTTTCGTATTAATATTTTCACACATTGTAAATGTTAACGTAACCTTTAATCTAATAATGATAGCGAATGCTTGAAACTGATTTGTTTGAAGTTTACTAGGATCCAAATAATAGATAGTACATAATAGTGTTAGTTGCACAGTTTTTATCGCAGTCTGTAATTCCTTCTAGACAGTCTTTGTATGGGCTACATTACAGACCAGGGAATTATGAATCAAAAATTTTTTTGTGTAGGTATTGATATAAATAAAGACAAGTTTATATTGTATTATAGTCCATCTCCTCATAATTCAACGCGCCCACTCGTCTCGCGTTGTCGCGTACCGATGGGTAATTTCCCCCATTGTCAGGCGCAAGAAAATACTCCCAAAGATTTGTAGTGACTAGATGTGACATCTACTAAATTAATGCAAATAAACTTTTTTACCCAAGTCTCCCAAATATTTTGAAGTTTTTGTATAGTACTAATTTAGCGAAGTGACATCTGGTGATAAATACATGAAACCAAACTTTAAAATAAAGGTCTGTTTATAACGTAAACATTGTTTTTGTTTTAAATTGTTTTCGCTATAAAACTTAAATTCCAGAATCTGAACGTGTTTTAATGATCTTTAAAGAGTGCAGTCGTTAAAATTATTTATGTTAATGTTTAAAAGTAAATAAAATAATGTACTTATGTAATTTCCAGTAATTTCATCACATAATCGTTTTATAGAAAACATTTTAGTATAAAGTAATATTGCAATTTCGAAAAATATAGTTTACTGTAGTCCACAGTAAGTGGTGCCACAAAATATAGATATACTTCTGACATGACAAATTATATAAGCATTTCAAAATGGAATGGATGTTTTGACTTCGGTCGCATGTTTATTCACTATTTACACTTATATTTTTTTAATTATATTATTTATGTTTGCTTTCTGGAACATTTTCAAACATGTTATAAACAACTGCTTTACGACCGTCAGCTTGCAGAAGAGATTTTCTTTCTTGTGGTCGGTAAAACTAAACATTATCCAATTGTTATTGAAACCAATTGTTTATATTATTATACCATCAGATCTCTCTTACTTTGAATGGCCATTTGTTTCTCATAAATATGATGATATCATATTATCTGCTACTGTATAATGCGCTGATAGAATTCAGCCAATATACGATAGTGCTAAAAAGATTTTTGAAACTATAGCATGCAAATGTAAACTCTCCAAAATTTTGTATTTTATCGTTGCTATCAAACTGCCGTCACCCATTTTCTAGCCGGAAACCATCTATCACGATTGTGTCAACCGGCTTTTATGCCTCATCTAGTCTATCATCAGATTTATCAATAGCTATTACACTTGTTACTATATTTTGTTCAAGTTTCGGCGCGTGGGGAGTTTTCTTGTAATTCTCTTCAATAATTCGACCTCCCTTCGCTTTACTCAATAGAAGCCAATTGTGCGATGCAGCGCTTGTTTTGACATGTCATTTTATTTTATTTTCTTTGAAAATTCTTGTTCGTGTGTTATTATTAGCACTTATTTTCATTTTCATTGCCAAAATAAATACAAGTAGGGTAAATTTACAGAGAAAAAAAATTGATTGAGTTAGTAAATTTAGAAAACTTAGTAAAGTTGTGTTATGAAAAAATCAGCTAAATCGTGAAAGTATACTGGTCCTAAAATTTCGATGAGTACTAAATATAAGTAGGTGAGTAATCTATTCAGATACAGAAATAATAATTTATAATTCAGTAACTGTGTATCGATCAAAACACAAATTCTGCTAATTCAAACAGATTGAAACATTAACGACAAACAAGAAAGTGGGCACATCAAAACCTAATTTGGAACAAGATGAAGAAAATCCTATTAAATTTTATTGAGAATAAACTTGTTATAGAGAATAGCAATAATTCTGTCACTGGAAAATTTCTGCCGACGGTTTTTTTTTCTTTATAACGAAAGGAAAAATATTTCTTCGTTCCTCATTCAATTACCGACGCTTCACAATATTTTTCTATTTAATTTTTATTTTCATTGTACTCGCCTGGGACTTTTATTCGCTTATTTGATTTGAAACGTTCTTATTATGTCTGTTTCTTTGTAAAAATGTTTCAACTGCAGATGTTTTTTGTTATTTTATTAGCATACTCTAATTTGCTGTGATCATTTCATTATTAGATTAGTCACAATTGTGTTTTCTTGTTTTACAGAACAAAAGCAACTACAAAATAAAATGTTCACTATTAGTGCGTGCGTAATTAAATTATAACAATTTTTATTCAATCACTGTAACCTTCCAGAAAGACCATCAAATACCAATTAATATGTCATCTCCGTACGAGATTTCTTGACTTTGCCTAGATGACATTAATTCATTGACCGGCTAGAACCTTAGCCATTTATCTAAGACGGGTGTTGGCAATTTCCTATGTCTAATAGATTGGAGGTTGGAAGCAAGTCTCTCGTTCCGTTTACTTAGACCGTCCGATCGTCTCTCCGTCCATCGTTCACTGATTAATTTCTAAACGGATGCACATGTTAATATCTCGTATAAATTAGAAGTCGGAACTGTGATACGTTATTTATATAAGGCTGACCTATTAGGGAAAAATATGGACATTCCATTTGGTAAATATTGTGTTGATAGCTAAAAATAGAATGTAAGTTAAATGTGTAGGTAGTACATGGAGTGAGACATTAGGCTGTGGATCGACTTGTGAGACATGAAGAAGACATTTTAGAATATTATTACTACTGGTAATGGATGGTAAAACAATAGTTGAAACTAGTAAAGCTAGATAGAATATAGAATAAGTTGTGTTGTTGTGAGGATAATTCCTACAATTTATAAACGCTATTATCTGTAACAGGTTGCCACAAGCATATTTTGCATATTGTTAATCACTAATAGGCAGTAAGTCTGCTATAGTCCGAAAGCGAAGTTATACTTTTACCCGTTCAGAATATAATACAAGCAAGGCCATACAAGAACATCACTAAGCAAACATACGTACGATAAGTGTCTTTCAAAAGTAGTTTTAACTAATCGAACAACCCTTTTATCACTAGCAAACCATTTAAAAACAATTTCAGTGTTGCTAGGGGAGGTGTTTACAAATACAATTGCTACCAATTCGGTTAGGGCATTGTTACCGCACCCCACTGCAAATTGAAATCGACTTGCACCATTGAACTTGCAAGATATTGTTTTTTTAACTGTAGTTATAGAACTTGAAATAAGTGCAGATAGATATTTGTGTCGAATTATGATACTGTTGGCAGTTTACGCGAATATCACTTATTGGAATGAGACCACTTTTTAACGGATTATATCGCGATTTATTTGGTATTATCTATATTTAGCCCGACGTTTCGGCTACTTTTTAGCAGTCAACGAGGTGACTGGTGACTGTAAATACCATACTAAATAAATCGCGATGAAATCCGTAAAAACTAATTTCATTTCAAAGTCTCAAATTAGTTTAAATTTAGAAAAATGTGGGTAGGCGAAAAATAATATGAGTTATGAAATATGATTTAAAGCGGCAACAAAGCATGATAATATAATGTAGTAAAGGAAGTGAAGATTTATGTAAGATAATAATGCAGTCAACATTTACTATAATTATCTGATACCTATTCAAAGGACATCATTCAAAACGTACCCAAAAATTAAGGTGCCGGCCAGTAAAAAAAAACTGTGTGATCTTACGGCAAATGATCTTATAAGCATTTTTTATTACTACAACAAACGTCTACGACCAACTTTTAGACCCAAAATGGATCTCCGAAAATCATAAAATGAGCATTTACATTTACATAATTGTATTTTATAACACTAATACTTACACATAAATACCTACGTAGGTACTTAGGTACCTAATGATGATTGTATATAATTAGGCTTTTTGTCATATTAGGGTGTATGGGGGTCCACTGGAGGGTGTATGGAGGTCCACTAGATCTTGGGCCCCAAGCCAACCTCACCTGCAAGCCGTTGCACCTGCTGAACAACGGACGAGGCTCTGGCGCTGGCTTTCCCTTCGGGGTTGGGGGGTCGGACGGCAGTCGCCCCCGGAAAAGCCATAAATTGCCAAATCACTATGAAATGGCGTTCGTTTTCACTAAGAAAACGAACCAGGATGAGGGTAGGGCGCCGCCGCAATACGGCGCGCATGAGGGTCGCCCGCCTCCTGTCGCAAGTGGGCGAGGGCTACCGTGCCTGAGCTGGGCACGGCTAAAGACGTTAGGCCAACATCTTGGTTCCCAAAAACTCCGCTTCGCAACGTGGAACATCGGCACGTTGACCAGTCGCACGAGGGAGTTGGCTGACGCACTCTGCAGGCGGAGAGTGGCCGTGGCGTTCCTGCAGGAGACTCGGTGGGGTGGCAGTAGCTCCATGCAAATTGGGGACGGCTACCAGCTGATGTACACAGGTACACCTGATGGGCAGGCCGGGGTGGGCGTGGTGCTCTCCCGGGCGTTGCAGGATGACATCTTGGAGGTGAAGGGCTATAGCGCCCGGCTTATGGTTGTGAGGGTACTGGGTGACACTTGGTGGTGGAACGACACAGTTCAGAGAGAGATCAGGGCGAAGAAAGCCCTCTTTTTATAAAGTGGCAAGCGTCCAAATCTTCCGAAGACCACGATGTGTACAAAGATGCAAAACGCACCACCAGGAGAGCCATAGCCAGGGCCAAACGAGACCACTTGCAACCGCTAAGTTCCAAGTTGGAATCGTCTGAGGGGCAAAAGCTCATATATAAGTTGGTGCGTTCCAGGGCCAAAGCGGCGCAGGGTCTATCCAAGTGCCGCTGCATTAAACACCCTGGGGGTAATCTGCTGTACGAGAAAGTCGCAGTGAAGGAGAGATGGCGCTCATACTTCCGAGCTGCTAAATAAGTAGCATAAAGAGGTGCAGCCACCTGACCTCCCTCCGAACCAAGGACTAGTGCTACCGATAACGCCTGCAGAAGTCCAGACTGCCATTCGCCGCATGAAGAACCGGAAAGCTGTCGGACCAGACGAAGTCCCCATCGAGGCTTGGAAGGCAGTGGGTGCCCGTGGTGTGAGCATTCTAGCAAATCTTTACAACCGCGTACTCCTCACCAGTGAGATCCCAAGTCAGTGGAGGCTGAGCATCATCACACCAGTCTCAAAAGGCAAGGGATCGGTGCAGGAGTGTGGCAGTTACCGCGGTATAAAGATAATGTCCCACACCATGAAGCTCTATGAGCGGATAATCGACTCCCGGACAGGAAAGTACACTCTCGGATTGTCAGTACGGGTTTCGTCCCGGGCACGGGACCATGGACCCGGTGTTCGCCCTAAGGATTGTGGCGGGGAAATACAGGGCGAAGAACACGCCCCTACACTGCCTATTCTTAGATATGCAGAAGGCCTTCGACTGTGTTCCTCGCGCGGTGATCTGGTGGGCACTGCGGTCCAAGGGAGTTCCAGAGACTTACATTGACACCATCAGAGACATGTACTACGATTCCGGTTCCGTGGTTAGGACTGCTGTTGGTGACTCCAAAGCCTTCCCCATCACCGTCGGGGTACACCAAGGATCCGTCCTTAGTCCTTACCTGTTCAGCGTGGTATTAGACGTTTTGTCGGACAGCATCAGAAACTCACATGAGCAGCCTCCGTGGATGCTAATGTATGCTGATGATATTGCGCTGATGGACGCGGACAGGAGCAGATTGGTGCGACGTGTGAAAGGGTGGAAAGAAGCGCTTGAGAACGGCGGTCTGAAGCTAAATGTAGCGAAGACAGAATACTTAGCGTTAAACTCCACAGATCCCACACCCGTTCGCATAGGCGCTGATTTGGTCGAGCGCACGGACCAGGTTAAGTACCTGGGATCTGTACTTCATGTGAACGGTGAAATCGACCACGACCAAGTGGCGAGAAATGACTGGCGTCACATGTGATCCCAAAATGCCAGTAAGGTTGAAGGGGCAGCTCTATAAGACGATCATTAGGCCTGTCCTCTTGTACGGTTGTGAGGCGTGGCCGCTGCTGGAGCGACACAAGCAAGAGCAGCGTCTCACGGAGATGAAAATGTTGCGGTGGATGTGCGGCGTCACGTGTAAAGATCGCGTATGGAACTCTCGTATCCGCGGTAGCCTCCATGTCCGTGAGATCACGGATAAAATGCCTTCGCTGGGGCGGCCACGTCTTGCGGCAACCGCCAGGCTTCGTGGGGAACAAATGCCTGGCAATGGCGCCCCCGCCGAGTCCAGATAAAAGGGGTAGGCCAAAGAAGTCCTGGCTTGAGGTCGTGGAGGGTGACATGCGTGCAAATGGTCTCACTACCATGGACGCCCAAGATCGTGCGAAGTGGAGGAGGAAGAGCCGGAAGGCGGACCCTGAGCTCCGAGGTCATCTTGGCCACGGATGCAATCAGGAGAATATGTCTATATGCGGATGATGTGAGGCTTTTTGTCATATTATATTATTATTAAGCGAGATTAAGTTATTCTTTATCATCATTATTTGATTTTTGCTATAGTAATGAAGTAAAAATTGTTCAGACGAACTCGTATAAATGCATTTTTTCATTATTTCTAAGTCATATAACTCATAAGTAATCGGTCTTAGCTCTTAGCCGTCTAAAGAAAATAATCTTAGAATTTCATTCTCTAACCGATAAAACCATTTTTTTTCGTTGGCCGGCACTTCTATTTTTGGGTACTTTTTGTATGGAGCGTGAATGATGTCCTTTGACAAGAATTTCCTGATGCTTTTACGAAAAATACAGATATTTGTTAGTGTCAGTCAATAAAGAAAGATGGTTGCATATGCTGAAGAAAATAAACATTTCCGAATGTAATATTGAGCTGTCAAAATTTTCCCGCCAATACAGCACATTGTTCGCGCCACTGCATGACGTCATTATGGTACTAATGAAAAGGAAATGAATAGTTACGTTGATATATTTATTGATTTCTATTGAAATAGATTGAAGTGCAATACAATTAGAGCTTGTATTATATGACGTTACGTGACGATAGTACGTAAAAATCATAAAAATGACAAAAAGGAATTCATAAACTAAGTACATATAATAATTATGTTTACTATTCAAAACCAAAGTTCTGATATACATAAATACATACCTACAAATTTTAATGCTTAAAACATCAAAATATAAAAATAATATAAGTATATCTAGTGTAAAAGTAACCTTTAATACTACTCGTATAGATAGGCGTAAGCACAACATCACAGTGGCAGTGGAACACCATAAAATTGATTTACTTTTTCCATGAAGCCATGTAAAAAATGATGGGGGCATTGAGTAAAAAGTTAAATCTGACAATGTTGTCCAATTTCTTGACAAAATAGCAAAACAAAATAATATTGGATGTAGTAGAGTCATCAACAAAGAGCGGCTTGAATAGAAAATAACACTTTGCATCAGGTGGATCTGTAGCAAGTTACTCATAGATTTATCATAGATTTCATGTAATTGTTTCCTTTACTGCGTAACTAGACAATGGGCAATTTGTTGGATAGAATGACTTATAATATGGGATTCGACGTCTTTAACGTGTGTCACAAACGTTAAATCCCATACATTCGTCATACATTCGTCATTTCGCCGGTCAACGAATTGCAACCTTTCTAGTGGGGCTGATATAAAAAATCCATAATCAACTGTGAACAGCGAATGACACCTCCGAATTGCTTATTAACTTCTCGACACCACCCTCTTGTTTCAAGGGCACTAATAAATGCAATTTGCTCTCAGTGTGCCATTAGGCATTTTCTTCTATCTATTGATTTGACATCGTTTAAGATCTGAGGGTGAACTTTGTTAGTAATGTTAAGGTGTAATAATACTTGTCAATAAGGCATTTGATTTTCGTGAATAAATTATGAAAATCATCGTACCGATTATGGAAATATCTCTATATCAGTTGTTTTTACAGTTCAGATTCATAGGAAACTGGCTGGTTGACGTTTTTGAAAAGTTTCTGTGACTACATAATATATAGAAATCTCATTATCAAGATTACCTACATCATATACGTTTAAAGAAATTGTAAATTTACTTATTATTTAGTTATTTTTAACGTCAGTCATCTTTCAATAGATATTTAATGCTTTCTTATTTGAAATTTGCTTATTTATAACCTTTGGGTGGAAAACGTCTAATTAAGATAACATTTCTGAACCAATATTCAAGAATTTAGTTATAATTACTATTTTTTTAAACTAATTTGGTTTTGACATCAAAAACTTCTTAGAATTAAGATTCTTTAACTAGTGTAAGTCAATTAAAACTATTTTAATTATACTAGTACTGAACAAACGCTGAGAGTGAACCTTTAAATTGGAATGTTTACTTTTCATTTAGTTTTCAGATCTGTCTCAGCTTCGTAGACTTAAATACAAATAAAAGTCAACTTGTTGTCAACACAAATATTGTCAGAGATGTAAAATTGTCAATGAATTGAGTTATATTGATATATTTTACATCAAAGAGACGGATAAATTAAGTCACAGTTTATATACTATCTCAAAAATTGTCATGATATTTAAGTCAATCTCTTTCATAAGTGAAAGTCTAAAATATCTGCACATGAGATGTAAATGATTGAGGTTGATCTTACCCTATCGTCTTAATACCTTAAGTATCCTTCAAACTTGTTTACTTCATTTATCATTTGCGTTCAAAGGCTGAACACTGTGCCAAAAGGATGACATCAATTGAACGTTTCAAAATAATCTCATCAATACAGCAGATCCCTAGACAAACATCAAAGCAACGCGCCAGACACTATGCGCACAGGAACCGTTTGTTAACATAATCAATGAAGACGTTTCAAACTCAAATCAGCATCAAAGTACACATGCTACTGTATAATTGTACACACGAGCAAAATTCACTAAGACATCGCCAGCATTACCTAACTCTCACACATTAATAGAATAAGTAATCTTAACAAGACCCCTCTACACCCTTCTAATTTTACACCGATGTAGGTACAGCCGATGAAATAGAAGCTATGTTTAGAGATCTGTCTACAGTGGCCGGTACATGATCCAGCGGACACCTTAAATCCAAAGGAGGTAGTAACTGCAATTAGTACAATTAGTAGAGCCCAATTAGGTGCTTTAACGAAGCGAGTTTGGTAACTAGTCGGGGAGTTTGGGTGACAAATACTACGTTTAACGTCTGACCCGAGATCTCGATCAAACAGTGACAGTGTTTGTGCGATGTGTTTGTATTTTCAATTCAGTAAATACTTGTCGCATATATCACGGTACATAACAGTACTCAATTTATTATAAGTAGGTACATACCTATAGGTAGGTTAATTTTAATATAAGACTAATATTCTCATTCATTGCATATTTATTTTCGTTTTTAGTAAAAAATATAGATCACTAGCGACCGCCCGCGACTTCATACGCGTTGAATTATTAGTTACCTTAAAATCTTAGGACTTTCATACAAAATTCCAATTCCGTTTTTTATTATACATATATTAAAATTTTATATTTTCTTTACAGAAACATGTCATCTAAACGAAAGTCACCACCGTCAAAATTGCAAGAAGGTGCTGCCGATACAGAGAAGCCTGAGGCCGGCCCAGCGAACCTGGACTTTCCGGATCATCAGGAATCAGACGACAACGAACATAACAGCTATTACAAATTTTCGCCAAGCTCCTCAACGAGAAGTTCCATTAGCGAAGAGGAAACTAATTACGAAGACGAACAACCCTCAAAAAAGAAACGATTCGAATCAACAATAGAAATGACAAATAATCTTCTAGTCCCATCATCTTTCTTAAGTCTCCATCAAGTCAATGATCTTCAGACGCGAAGACGTGGCTCATCAGAATGCAGTAGTCCAGGAGCCGAAGCAAAAGTTTTGGGACTGTGCAACAATAACAATTCACTGTTGAATCACAATAGCGCGTTGTCCCTTACTGCGCCTCACAAGCGGTCTATGGATGACGTGCTGAAGAGGTTAACGTCAAAAATGAATAACAGTACGATTAAGGAAGAGAAAAGGCCAACGCCATCAACGACACCTATCAAACAGAACAAGTAAGTACCAAAAATATACATTGAAATAATTTTAAAGCATTTAGTATTGTTAGTTAACAAATTGTTATAAATTGGAAAAAGCGAAGTCAAGCTCAGGCAGGACTCGAACCCGCGATCTTTCCCTTACAGGGGGAATGCTCTGACCACTGAGCCACCGAGCTTCGCCCGAGATTAATCCAAATTTTCCAATACATCCATCTTAGGGCGATGGTGGGAGCAATCTACCGATATTCGTAGCTTGATTTCGCTTTTTCCAATTTATAACAAAAATATACATAAACTATCTAACTCGCCTTGGCTTTGTACGACAAAACTTCAGATGAAATAGGATGGTGAATGATAGAAAGGAAATGGTGATACTTACATTCTTTTGCCGTCATCACACGAATCGTCTACAATGGTTAGAATTAATTCAAATAGATATTCATTTTCCGCGTCTAATGACATCACAATCATACTATTTACAAGTCACCCAATAATAGTTCGTCCTCTGAATATCATTGTTCATACTTCATAGTCTGTCTTCATTAATTAATCAGATCAGCTTCCGATTATCGGCGGTTTCCTACACACGTTTATCATCTATTTACAGAGAGATACGGAAATCATTATTGTGACAGTAAATCATTACTGATAATATTATTATGTTTATAATTTTAGGTATTTATCTTGTCGACTAGGTCTACAAGAATGTTTTAGGCTGTAGGCTTCTTTCGGAATTATAAAAGCGCCTTCTAAGTACACGTATTTCCCTCTTCCTACAGTCCCGGGTCTTTTAAAGCGGGTCGTGAAAAAGACAAAGACATGGAACATGTCTATAATCGTGACCCTCTTTTCCGAGTCTGTGTCTTCAGCTTACCATCAGGCGAGGTGAAGGCAAATTGACGTGTCCTTAAAAAACAGTCGTTTCTACTAATAAATAACTAAAAGACAGGGTATCACTGAGGCTATCGTGGTTAGTAAATGTTAGCAACAAATGGGAAAAGGGATAAAGAGTGAGGCAAAATTCACTATAAGTAATGGGAGGTAAATAGGATCATAAATAAGCTGTGCTAACAGTTGGTTTGACTATCAAGGTCAACCATTAGCTATTTCATACCAAAAAGGAAAATGATGCGCCTAGAAACTGTACGAAATACAATTGTTACCTACATAATAACCAAAACACTATATTAAATTCGAAATAGTACTTCCTCGATCAAATCGGCCCACTATCCAAAAATGTCTCGAAACTCGAACCAGTTAAAGTTTTTTTTTTATCTAAAGCTTGATGAAAATGATGACGTAATTACTCCTCATAACGATACTTTACCTAACAGTAATACACGAACAAACTCAATATTACCACGGCAAGCTAAACTAAAATAAAACGGCCCAAGACTACTGCGTGAGTCGTTTACCAGCATTTAATTGGCCATATTACAGCACATTAAAGACAATGTTAGGAACACCGCATTTCACTATAAAGCTTTAAACGCCTGTTTTACAGTATTTTTATAGATATTTATTTACGTTATAATGTCCACTAGGTTCTGGTGACGGTAATCGTAAAGTACTTAGTTGCTAAATTCAATTCTTGAGTTATAAGGATACAATATAAAGGTGGTAAAGTCTTACTGAAACGAATGAGCCATCTTGACCGGATTAATGGATATTTTTCTCACAGACTTTTCTTAACCTATGTTAAATAATGATAACTGTCAATAGCACTGGTTAGACAACCACTAAGTTTAGATACACTTAGGCCCACTTGCGCGTACCTGGATTAGCTAAGCTAACTCAAGGTACTGCTAAGGGTTAAATAAATAATTTGTCTTGCGCCGTCAAAAGTTAGAAGCAAACCCCGGGTTATTTTTAAAAATATTTACTCTTCCACATGGCTGGGTTAAATATTTAAAAAAAATAACATAGCTAGCTAACCCAGGTACGCGCAAGTGGGCCTTAGAGATTGTATTGTTATAATGGTAAAGAAAAATATTTTCGTAAGGGGTCGTAATATGGGTGTAAATGTAGATAATTATTTATCTAAACATTTTATGTGTTACAAGAATTACCTCTTTATTATTTATGATCACTGAATCGATTAACTTAAAGCAATCGCTTTTGAGAATAATAGCAATGAAATAGAAACAAAAAGGGAAAGAAGTAAAGATAGGTAAGGGGTACTTAATGCGTAACACTTATCAGTATCACCAATATATAGCAGTACATCAATTAATATAATATGTATACTGTCTTTATAAAAGATTATGAAAAAAGAAATAAAAAGCAGTTACACAATCGTGTCAATCCACGGACCACCCATAGAAGCCATGGCTAAACTACAAAACTCAGTTCACAGTTTCATGGCTAATACTATAATATTTTACGTGACTTTAAGTAGCCGAAGAGTTATTTACAGGCTATAACATTAATGGTGAACAGGAGTAAGTAGTAATTAAACTTAAATATTTATACGAGCTCCTGGGCATTTGCGATTATAGAGAAAGATTGTACAACATTTTGCATAACTTGATCAGCATAAGTGTTTCGTAGTCGTTAAATTTTAAGCTTGCTTTGCTCAATCGTAGACTCAATTTTCGAAGATTCATAACAATTCAGTTAAGTACAGGTTGTTTAAAATCATTAGATTATTGATCTGCACCAACAAATCTATTTCACGATTGGGAAATTTAGGCCCGTATTTCAGAATGGTACACATTTCTGAATCGCGATCAGATTATGTAGACAATCTGTCAAATCTGTTAATCAGTCAAATCTGTCAATCTATCAAATCTGTCAATCTGTGAATCTGTCAAATCTGATAATCTGTCCTCAGGTATATCGAGATACAGGACTGAGTGTCGTTTTAGAATACGAGACAGATTACTATCGTTTTATTTTTCTATTGAGTAAAATCGAGGATTTAACTCTTTCTACCACAACTATTCACTCGCATGCAAAAATTATTACAGCAAAAATATTTCAGTAATTCTTCAATTATTATACGTAGATATTATAATTATGAGTGTTCATGGACGAAGTAGTGATAATTGCCATAATATGTGCAAATCTATGTATAAACTCTTCAATTGTGCAATTAAGTTCTTGGATAACATTGATTTCTGCAATTGCTTAAACATTTTCATTAAAATTCTTAACGTTTAGTGCAAGTCCCATGTACGGTCAATGTCGCAATATAGTGACAATGGTGTCGGTCTTATTATCGCCAGACTAATGTTCGTGAATTTGCCTGTTAATGAGTTTCAGTCTTTTGTTTAAATTCATATTCTTCGTATGACGATTTGCAGCATTGTTATGTTTAAGATTTTCTGTTCCATTGTTCACGGTGTTTAACCAAAAATGAGTCTTTATTTTTTGTCTGGCAGTCGTTATAATAACTAAGTAGTAATTGTCTCTTGGGATTTCAGTACTGAAGTAATTGGACAAAATATTATCTATTATTAGATGCCATTTCAATCACTCATTTTGAAGTGCTTCACAATTTAATCAACTATTCAGTTGAAAAGTATTCTCGGCATACAATCAAATGCATCCCACATCAATAATAGTTGCTATAATTATGATGTTTCCATCATCTTTTAATTTTTTTACAAGAATGAATACAAAGTATAATGCTATAAAACGATATATAAAACCGAATTGATATTACGAGATCATGATAAGAGAGAACCGAACAATATATTGAATACACCTAAGAATTTTACTGTCAAATTCTGCACATGTTACTTATTAGCATTAGATATTCTTATACTTCTATTATAGGTTTCAATAAAGGGGGTTGGGTAATGTTGGCGTCGTGTCGGAATTGAGCGGCCATCAATGAAATTGGTATAATATGAAAGTACAGTATAAAGTGATCAAAAGTTACTATGGACAAACTTCTCTAAACTATATCGGGACTTAACTATACAGGGTGGTATTTTTCAACTTTACTTAGATGGAAGTACTCTAAATACTGAAGATAGCGAATTCCACTGAAAAGAAACATTCCCTTATTTTTAAAAAGAATCAAAACTGCATTCATAGTTTTCTGAAAATGCCACACCCGGTAGTCGAACCGACTAAAATCTTCCTATAACCTTCTATTTCATAGATTTCCTTTTACTTAATTTACCAAGTTTGTTAGAGAGATTTGAACCTTATGATCGACCCTATAGATTGATGTAATAAAAATACAGGGTGTTATTTTTTCGAATTGTAGTCGGTTCGATTATAAGGCGTGGTAAACGAGTTTTCAGCATTCCTTAAATGCAGTTCTGTTTCTTTTTTAAAAACATACTAAACTGTATGCAAAGTTTTCTGCAAATGCCACACCCGGTAGTCGAACCGACTAAAATCTTCCTAAATCTTCTTAAATCTTCTATTTCATGGATTTCCTTTTATTTAATTTACCAAGTTTGTTAGAGAGATTTGATCCTTATGATCGAACCTATCGATTGATGCAATAAAAATATAGGGTGTTATTTTTTCGAATTGTTCGATTATAGGGCGGGGAAAACGATTTTTCAGCATTCCTTAAATGCAGTTCTATTTCTTTTTTAAAAACATACTAAACTGTATTCAAAGTTTTCCGAAAATGCCACACCCGATAGTCGAACCGACTAAAATCTTTCTAAATCTTCTATTTCATGGATTTCCTTTTATTTAATTTACCAAGTTTTTTAGAGAGATTTTATCCCTATGATCGACCCTATCGATTGATGTAATAAAAATACAGGGTGTTATTTTTTCGAATTGTAGTCGGTTCGATTATAAGGCGTGGCAAACGATTTTTCAGCATTCCTTAAATGCAGTGCTGTTTCTTTTTTAAAAACACACTAAACTGTATTCAAAGTATTCTGAAAATGCCACACACGGTAGTCGAACCGGTTACGAGTACCTACTCTTACTACCGGAGATAGTTAATTTCATTCAAAGGAAACACTCTCTTATTTAAAAAAGAATATAAAGCTGCATTTAAGGAATTTCGAAAGATCGCTTGCCACGCCCTGTAATCGAACCGACTAAAATTCTAAAAAATAACACCCTATATTTTTATTGCATCAATCTATAGGGTTGATCATAAGGATCTAATCTCTCTAACAAACTTGGTAAATTAAATGAAAGGAAATCCATGAAATAGAAGATTTAGAAAGATTTTATTCGGTTCGACTACTAGGTGTGGCATTTTCAGAAAACTTTGAATACAGTTTAGTGTGTTTTTGAAAAAGAAACAGCCCTGCATTGAAGGAATGCTGAAAAATCATTTGCCACGCCTCATAATCGAACCGACTACAAATTGAAAAAATAACACCGTGTATTTTTATTGCATCAATCGATAGGGTCAATTATAAGGATCAAATCTCTTAAACAAACTTGGTAAATTAAATAAAAGGAAATCCATGAAATAGAAGATTTTGAAAGATTTTAGTCGGTTCGACTATCGGGTGTGGCATTTTCGGAAAACTTTGAATACAGTTTAGTATGTTTTTAAAAAAGAAATAGAACTGCATTTAAGGAATGCTGAAAAATCGTTTGCCCCGCCCTATAATCGAACAATTCGAAAAAATAACACCCTATATTTTTATTGCATCAATCGATAGGGTCGATCATAAGGATCAAATCTCTCTAACAAACTTGGTAAATTAAATAAAAGGAAATCCATGAAATAGAAGATTTAAGAAGATTTAGGAAGATTTTAGTCGGTTCGACTACCGTGTGTGGCATTTTCAGAATACTTTGAATACAGTTTAGTGTGTTTTTAAAAAAGAAACAGCACTGCATTTAAGGAATGCTGAAAAATCGTTTGCCACGCCTTATAATCGAACCGACTACAATTCGAAAAAATAACACCCTGTATTTTTATTACATCAATCGATAGGGTCGATCATAGGTATTAAATCTCTCTAACAAACTTGGTAAATTAAATAAAAGGAAGTCCATGAAAAAGAAGGTTTTGTAAAATATTAGTCGGTTCGACTACCGGGTGTGGCATTTTCAAAAGTCTTTGAATGCAGTTTTGTTTCTTTTAAAAAATAAGGTAAAGTTTCCTTTAAGTAAAATTCGCTATCTTTATTATGAGGGTACTTTCCTTCAAGGTAAAGTCGAAATGTTCCACCCTGTATATCACAGCTCCGATATTACTTACAATGAAAATAATGACATTTGTACGTGTGTTTAACACAGTACAATGAAGTGGTATCAAAATTAATTATGGCCGCTGAAAAAATTAAGAACGCCACTGTCCATACTAGATTACCCAATCCCCTTTAACTCTTGCTACTACAACAGAACTATTCACAGGGATGCATTCAGTGAATAGTTTAAGTAGTAATTCGCAACTCCAACTCAATTAATTGAATAGAGTGAATAATGTTAATATTCTGCATTGGTTTTGTTGTATTTAAAAATCTATTTATTAATCGTATTTTTTATTATTATATCGGAGTATCATTTTTTGCAAAATTAACCAAAATTTAATGGCTATAATTGGACAAAAGCAAGTCTATTAAGGGATATAAAGAACAGTGCAATCTATCGAATCTTATTCAAATATTTACGACTTATAAACCTAAGTTGCTTTTAGTTCAGTGGGGTCAGGTTACGGCTCATAATTTTTCTTCAATACTCCATAGAAATATCTGCTAGACTGTTATTGTTAAAATATTCTAATCATAAATGACTTTAATCTATTGTGATTGATATTTGCACAACATATTCTATTTTATTATCATAAATTAATTTGCTATATTAAAAATGTGATAAAATGATGATCGAAATATTGATTTTGTTTTAGCCAATATATATAAAAGTTATTAATTTGTTTATTTAGTGTGATTTGCCAAAATATAATCAACCTGTAGGAGAATATATTAATTATTTAAGTCATACCTACCTACTAAAAATATATCCTTATCTACCAATCTACGGTTAAATTTATGGAAACAGTAAATTCTAATTTCTAGATTATTCAAATAAAATTAAATTTAAAGTTTTTGTGTTCATCGCGAACAAACAGACCAACCGATAAACAGACAATAGAACTTTTAAAAATATGTTAAGATATTTAATTCCACGCAACGCAGGAACTAGTACGCGTGGAGTTCGTTTTACCCACTTAGGGGTAGAGTTTCGTAAAATTCGTTCTTAGCCCTACCTATCAAATTTCAAGTTTGTAAGTGTTATAGTTTCTGAGATTTTGTGATTTCGTTTGTCAGTGCGTTCGTTTCGCTTGTCGTGAGATTTCGTTAATCAGTGAGTGGTATTTAACTTTTCTATATATAGATAGATATTCACTAGTATTTCTCCATCAGTGCAATAATAAAATTTGTACCTTCAGCCTTTCAATAAGCAGTCTTATTATAGATTAGTCTCAATAATAGGAGATAATTGTAACAGAGGTTAAGGAGATGTCAAACGTGATCTATGTCAATATTTACGTGGTATTATCAGTCTCTTATCATAATAGCGTTTGTTGATAGCACCGATTGTGTTCGCGGATACTTTGAGTTGCTAGCATATACCTAAATACATTGTCGATGTTTTGTAAATATTTTGATATTGTTGGATTTGAATGGAAAACTAGACTTGATGAGTTCTATATAAAAACAAAATATTACCGATATAAATTCTCTAGAAAACTGTAACTCTAGAACTCCAGACCATATTACAAGCTCCCAACCAAACTATAGACTGCCGACCAAGCTTATAGAAACGCCCGACCAAGCTTTAAATTGTCACTTGGTCGGGACAAATGACGATTTTCCGACCAAACTACTAGTATTAGAAGCTTCATAATGCATCTCTAATTGATTAGACCTACAAATAAAACAGTTCTTTAACTATCATAAAAATAAGACTAGAATAATCTTACTCACATTATTTCGAAATATCTAGAAGGATCTCGATATACAATAAGACGTTATTCCGAATTCAATGCTGACATAACTTCAGTTCGAGCTCATCAGCACGCAGAGCAGCTCTCACGGATTTCCTGTTACTCAAATATTGTTTCGCAAACTTTTCCCTACGTTTGCCCTGAGTTTTATTATTTTGTCTGTATCAACCTAGATATAATTTCCAAGTATTCACCTTGATTCTTACATAACACCCAGGTAGGTAAGTACACTTCTGTGTGTCCTCGGACAGGCAGATACTACTTTACCCTCGATGTTTCACCTGATATGTTTTCAATTCTACTTAATAGGAGACGATCATAAGCATTCTTCTTTCGAGTATTTTTTATTTCGGTATTTATATTTATTGTCGGATATGAAACAGCTATATCCCTTTGCAGGTAATTAAGCAAATAGACACCCTTATGAAGAGGTGGCTATATTACCATTGTCCAATAGCACCATGGGTTTTGTAGAAGGCGACTAAGGGATAGGGCTATTCTCCATCCGACAGTAAACTTACAGCCGTGACTAATTGCCCGCTTGACGGCAATGGCTCGCCCCCTATTGTGTGGGACCGAAAATCATAGTTAGCGAAATTTAGGTGCCACTAAAGTTCTGCTTACCCCTTCGGGGATTTACTGGCCTGAGTATATGTACCTATATATGCAATAGTACCATAGTCTACTTCCATTATGGAACTACTGGGATTTTTCCAGTGGTTCCATGATCTATATCCCATGGTTCCATTCTCTAAAGATAAAATACGGGGCGGCCTATGTACGCCACTTTACCGGGAAACAAAAACACCATTATACATCTTACTTAACCTCAAATTACTCCTCCAATCTATTTCTATCCCCAATAAGTCATTGTGGTCGTACAATATAAAGTTTTGGTATATTACAGACGCACGCGCATTGTGTAGCAGTAATTAAACGAACAGTAATAGCCCTCAACGAGATTAAGACGCGAGCGCGTAATGTTCTACAATCCATCTCCGTTATGCTCTCGAATTGTCTGTGGACCAAGGCATGGAAATTGGGCGAGTAAGTAGGTTCTAGGTTTACTTGCCCAAGCTAAGCTTTCGGCTGGGGTGCGAGGGTTATGTCTCAGACAATCTCACCTCCGACATCTAACGACCCACAGACGGCGTACGTTTTTTAGTCGGTTCAAGTCCGATGCTGGTGCTGGCTGGGGGATATCCGTGGGGATTTTGCGCACGATAAAAAATGCTCTGGCCAGTAACGAATCCTTTTTAGTATAATGGAAGACTTAAGTCAAATAAAAAATATAGTAAATGGACAGTAAGTAACTTTAGCTGAAATCAAATGAGGACACAATACATTTCCGGTACATTATAATGTAGCACTCTCGGTGTTAATAGTATTATAGATATTCTCTATACCTTGGTATTTCAGCCTGAAATCGTATCCTAAATCTATTTTTTTAAAACCCACATTCATAACCTAAATTTTAATCAGTAAACCTCTGGTATTAGGTTTTATTCGAAGAGCAAAACAATTTACAAGAAATATATTTCAGTGTGCCAGCTTTGTATCGGTAATTTTTAAATGACCTCCATTTTACAAGCTATAGTTTGCTTGAGCTTATTTTATATGAATCGGGGTGCAGAAAACTGTAATCGTTTAAAAAAATTACTTTTACGTTAAAACAATTAACACATAGCAACGGTTTTAACATAATTCTTGGATCTGTCATCGACAGTAACTTCAGTAGATCGCCTAATCACGTCGCTTGGGCCACACAGCTTTACAAAACGTTAACAATAGAATGAAGTCATAATTTGTACAGTGATATATATCCAGAAAGTACAATATAAGTGTTACAGATTACGGAATACGTTATATTACTTAATATGAATATCTTATTTATGAACACACTGATGGCAACAGACGGTCCGCGGCCGCCTCTGGGCGTCTCGCAAGAGTTTTTTGTTACACCTTACGAGATGAGAAATGCTCGCATTACTACAATAACGATGGGAATGACAAAATAATTTATTTCTTTCATGGTGTTTTAATGTAAGCAAAAAATGTTATTGATAATTGTTTGAGAAATCAGAGCGGTCATTTAGAACATTAGGTTAAAATAAATGAAACAATAATTATGTATTTAAATGGATGTTTCTTTGTTTGTCTGTACCGTACGTAACCATATACCGTTTATCAGATTACCATGCAACTGTAGTAGATCTTTGTGTCTTTAAATCGATTATAATGAGTTTTAAAATTGAAATATCATTATTTCATTAGGTCTTGAAAGGTATAACGTATCTATTTCAAATGATAAGGTGGAGAAATCCTGTACTGTGTGAACTGTGTTGTTGGTATTTTTTGGATATCGTCACGTTAGTTTATATGCCTATTGCGGTCTGCCAGGAGCGTGAATTGATTCCATCTTGCTACGGATTTTTTAAAACCCCAATAAATCTACGTATGCTCGGACAGCCGAGAGTTGAACCCAAGTTTTCAGGACAAATATAATGAACCCAAGTTTTCAGGACAAACATATTGGCAAACGATACCGAAAGGTCGAAAATATCCAGACCATCTTGAATAATTGAAAATCGTCTACATTATGTTTTACAGCGGCTACGGAGCCATCTACTGAAATATTTTACGAACTAAATTTATTAAAAAATGTTAATATACTAACTGCTTCAAAATTTCATTCATTTTTGTCTTAGAACAAAGTCTAGCACTAACTACTTTTCCATGCAAAAACACTAGAACTGATTTCCAAGGTAAGCCACGCGTCATTTATACAAATTCTTAAAGGCCTGTCACGAGTGCTAAGACAATTGACAAGGTCTTCGCACAATAGATCTTTGTGCACACAATAACTCTTTATATTGTTCAACTGAGCTAAGATTTGCCCACATATGGAAACAGGACACACACTGTATTAAAATGAATTGTCTGTTTGTAACTTCAACAGTACAATTGCTAGTTGAAATTATTCGGAATGCGGGTAATCTTATTTTGTATGTATCATATTTATTTTAAGATACGATTTCGGGTTATCATAACTTTTTATGATGTTCACCGTATCGTAATTTGCTGGTCAATTAAGGGTATGTTATAAGTTTGAATATGGTTAATATGTACGAGCTTATAGTAATTGAATATTTACTAGTACGCATCTCATTTTCTGGGCAATAAAGTCCTCCTACAGTCCTTTAAGCGGGGCGTGAAAAAGCATCTGATGAGGCCGTCAAGCTGAGTGCCACCATTGTAACATGGTACGTGTCTCTAATGGTGACTCTCTTTTCAGAGATTTTGCCTTCAGCTTACCATCAGGCGAGGCGAAGTCAAATTGACGTGTCCTATATAAACAAAAAATTAAAAAATTCTAGGTCTATCCGTATACTCCGCTTTCCGTGTACAAAGTTACCAATGGGTTGTGGCGGTAAGAAGGGAAATATCGAACTTCAGCCGCATCGCAGTTAGCCTAGACTAGACCAAGGCCAAGCCTCGAATGCGACCGTCAAAATTAACGAAAGGAACAGGAAGCCTATGAGGTCTTTCTTTATTTCATAGCCTGTACACTTCAGCTGTCTATAATGCCCATTGTGGATAACTGAAACCAATTTATGATATGCTATGGTGGCAATGATAATATAACGTGCATAGCAACAGCATCGCTTATCAATGGCCATTGAACCTTAATCTTTAAAGTGCAGTTTAGGTATGCTACCGGCGTTTACCGCCCCAGTTTCAGACAATGATAACCAGATAACGTTTGACAAAACATAGGAACAATAATTTCGGAGACCAGGGGTTATCGCGACGCCCGCCAATATAATATACAAATAGTGCACTGTTCTTTAGATATGTTTGTTGTAACAATAACATAGTTACACAGAAAATAGGCTATCCTTTTGTTTAAATGTTTTATCTGTGTAGAAGAATGTAACATTTGTTTTTTAACCGACTTCTAAAAAAGGAGGAGGTTCTCAATTCGGATGTTTATATGTTTTTTTATTATACTCGTGTCCGAAAGCATAGATGGCCCAAGGTCAGTCAAGGATGCAAGGGAAATGCCTTTGGGTAACCTTACACCCTGGTGAGAACCGAGATGACGTGCAGTTTTAGTCGGTTCAAGTCCGACGTAACCTACTATAGTCGAAGGGAGTGGTATCCTTGGGGATCACCGCACGAAAAAAAGGTATTTTGATCGTGGTTTAATATGCTGTCAGTTATAATTTTCATATTTTGTTAAATGTTACTTGGTGCAATGTAGGCACCAAACTGTTTAACGATCACGCTAAATACGATTTCTCGCATAATCATTTAATTGAGACGCGCTTTTGGTTGAGTCCCTAAAAATCATTTCAACGGGGTTTACTGTTAGTAGGTGTATTGTCTAATTCAAATAACTAACCAGTAAGATGGTTCTAGGTATCTGTAATGCGAATCTATCTATTTGGTCTGGGTGTTTCTATGTATAATATGTATGTATTTACAAAAAAAAAAGTATCTAAGTATGTATATCCGCATTCTAGATTTCATAACACAAGCTAATTAAGCTTACCATGGGTCTAGAAAGCGTTGTGTAGAATGTTGTGGAATATTTATTTTATTTATTTTTAAGTAAACGTGAAATACCACTCACTGATTAATCACGAAATCTCCGAAACTATAACACCTAGAAACTTGAAATGTGGCAGGTAGATTCCTTATAGAGTGTAGACAACCGCTAAGAACAAACTTTACGAAACTCCACCCCCAATGGGTAAAACGAACACCACGCGTACAAAGTCGCGGACGCCGCTAGTATTCAACACACAGGAAATTCACTCACCGCGTACCGATAATCGACCGTCCAATTATGTCCTCCATCGCTATGCTGCCACATACCTGTTCGGAAAACCAATTTGATTTTGTAACAACAAATTATGCCTATTGCGCACTATTGCGAAACACAACTTTGTCACCGTTTCCCGCCTTCACGATTTGAAATTGGAATGCAACGTTAAGCGCAACGCGGTGATTGGTTCATACAATATTCAGTACAACCAATCGCAGCACGCCTGTGTCGCCAGTGCATCAAAAATTCCATCTGAATATACCAGTGTGGCGAGCTCTAAAAATGATAATGCCCTAACATGGCCATACAATTTCAAATGAAGAATTCATGCATCGTTCTCGTTTACATTTGGGATGTGTTTTTTATTGACGTTGAAGAGGACAGGTTCGGTCCATTTTATTTATTGAGTGGTAGTTCGATGCAGTGATTTTAGCAAAACTATTTTTGTATCAGATGAAACCAGTTTTGTGATAGGAGATAAAATATTGGCTGGTTCAGTATGATTGGTGTCAATCAGAGCATGCATTTTTGAATTGATGATAAAATATATTTTATGAAGTTTTCTTTGTATCTCTGTTTAATAATTTACATACAATATGAACCCCCACACGCCTATGAATCCCCAAAGGGGTAGACAGAGACAGTATCAACGCGCAGGATTTTTAAATAAAAAGCCGCTTTCCATCTTCTCTTCTTCCTCTTAGCGTTAATTCCCAGTCGCATCCGAAGCTTTCAGCTCGGAGTCTGGGGTCCGCTTTTGCCAGTCTTAACTACAGATTTGGCTAGACCTCGATATTTTCTGTGAAGCGATTGCCATCTGACCTCCACATCCCAATGGTAACATTAGGCGATATCGAAGCTTTGCAGCTAGACTGTTTTTGGATTTTTGAGGGCTCCAACTACCCGTAACGACTGCCATAGATGTTCTTATGGCAACCGGGACCGACGGCTTAACGTGCTCTCCGAGGCACGACCAGACCAATGCAAATACCCATATTTCATGAACACAAATATTTGCACTGAGCGGGGATCGAACCCACGCCTCCTGCGTAGCGGCCGCGTTCACTACCGCTACGCCACGGAGGCTGTCAATATATTCCGCTTAGAGGAGAGTTTATTATTATTCCGTCCAATAGAGGCCGCTTTCCATATATGCATCTTTCATCATTCTCATAGCGATTTCCAAGTTGCATCCAATTCACAGTCCGCACCATCCAGTCCACTGTTTTGATTAGCAAGTATGTCGGTTTTTCCGGAAACCACCACCGACTGACCTCTCAACTCTAAAAAGAAAATCTTTTCTGTTGTTTAACAAGTGCACCGAGAGCAGATGACATTGTTATAGGCGCGAAGCTGTTGACAGGCCATGCACAACCTTCATAGTTAGCTCGTTCAAAAACACGTTTTCGGTACTGTATGATTTATAGGCTTTTTTGTTGTTTAATTCATAACATTACAATATCTTAGAAGTTTAGACAACCTGCTTAAACCACAATGATTTTTTATGCAAGCGGGAGTTTTTTTATATACCACTTAGGATTTGTCTGAGACAAGCACCAACCACCTAATGGAAAGTGGGTACCGTAGCCTATTGGACGAGTGCAATATCAGGGGAGTCACACTCGTACTGCCAACCCTGTAAGAACAGAGAGATTCTATGATGTCAGCGCAGAAGACAAGCAGGGTACCTACCTCATCGCCGCGTGTGTTCCCGGCGCGCCGGGAACACAACACAAAGTTATTATAACCGCGGTATTTTGTAGGGCAGTGCCTCCTTAAGGTGATTACATACGCGAATGACTTTGACCATACAAATGCTCAAGGTCATTCAGCCGTTTTTCAGCCGTAAAAATCAGTAAAACTAATTTTAATAGATAATTTTATAGGGGACGATTACAAACTAAGAAGATCACGTCATGCCAATACACTCATTTAACATATATCTGAAATTTTAGATTATTTGGATACATATTGTAGAAAATATTTGGTTTCATAAGAAAGAGTAGAGTGATGTTCAGAGCCTCTTTTCAACAATTTCCTCCTTTTTTATTGAATTTATGAAAAGGTGAAGTTACTCTGCATATCCTGTAGTATGCAGGGATGTAAATTCCAGATCTTTAGGTTTTATAGTTAAAAAGAAAAACGGTTTCGAAAATACCGATTTTTCGATGCTAATCTGATTCGGGGCCTTAACCAGTCGTGGTGCTTGATTGCGACGGCAATACCTGATTCTCCACGTCCTTATAATATATAAAGGGTTACTGGCATACACATTAGGAATAACGACAGGTACTATTAGCGGATATAATAGCATATTAGAAAACAAACTATGCAACCTATTCTGTAATACATTTCTTCAATTTTCTGCATATATTTAGTTTTAAGCCCAAGTATTTAAATTCAGCATGAATCAGTTTTTTGTGTCTCCTGAAAAGTTCGGATTTGGCGTTTGTCGGTTTATCCAAGCGCAACGGTGATATGCTTTATATGCGTCATATTTTAGCAAATAGATTTCTTGATGTAATAAAATTGGAGTCATGCTTTGTAGGCATTTAACTAGCACCGGCATTATACTTTGTAGACATTAAACAACATAGGCATTTTGCTTCGTAGGCATTAAAACCTTATAGACATTAACACTTTATAAGCATCCTGCGTTTTAGACATTGACTTTAGGCAATTTGCTTCATAGGCATCGTGCAATTTAGGTAACTCGCTCAAAAGGGTAATATAGCAATGTCCTCAAAGTGGGTCTCTTTATAACCCCCACTATACGGTACTAATATACTCGTAGGATACGTCGGCTCTATGACATGTCCTCCTCCTACCTACTTGCTTGCACCTACTGAATGTTCCAAGTACCTAAATACTTACTTAACTGTACATTTACGTAATTATATAGCTCTCAAAGCTAATTAAAGAGTCGTACATTAGCATTACATTATAGCTTTCTATCTGACACTAACCTGTAAAGTACCTAAGTAATCATAAACAGGACCATGACTATTAGTAATATCACACACTTTTCTAGGAAAATAAATAATCTGTAATCACTTCGCATTAATATCAACGGTTATCTAACAACCGTAATTAAACCGGCAGGATCAATAAACCAAACGGTAAATACCGGTTTTACGGAGCAAATCAACAACATTACTTCAATCTACAATCAGAATGTATTTTGATTATCAGATACGATTTTTTATGGAAAATCTATATCTAGGATAGGACTTCAAGTCTGTTACCACGTGTTAGAGAACTTTAAAGGCTTAGGGTCAAGTCAACCTCATCTGTAAGCCGGTACCTGCTGACTGACGGACGAAGGTCTATAGCTAGCTTTCCTATCGGGGTGGGAAGGTCAGATGATAGTCATTAGTAAAGTAATAGACAAGATAAAATTAGGGCCCGAAGATCTTGGTGACCTTTACAAGTTTATTTAATGACAATTACCAAAATTAACATTATCTTACGGACAAAATATTTCAAACGATTAAGTTTTATAGGTTATTTTAAAGAACTAGTTATCTCCTATAGACCTATTTTAATAAATATCAAATGGTACGAAAAAATTACAGCTTCGAATTTTTCATTTAAAGTCTTCTTTATAACAATATCAATAGGCAATGGCGTTACTTTGTCATATATCTATCATATAATGGTCTTAATATCGCATAACTCGTAGTATTTTTATTCTACACTAGCCTTCCGCCCGCGCGGATGTTGGTTAATGCGATCAAAATCCGTTCAGTACTTTTGCGTCCATCGCAGACATACAAGAATTCCAAAATACCTATAATATTTTTGTGTCCAGTATCGTTAATATAACTTATCCCAAGTTTTGAAATGTCTGTAATGTACAGATACGACCACCTTACAATTATAACAATCGTATAGAAGATAGAAAATATTTAACACCCAAGTAACTACCAGTACAAGTCCATCCAAAAAAGCCCCCAAAAATTCGTGTCTATAGCATCTTTTTTCTAAACAAAATCGCAAAATATCCGTTAGTCTGCACAAATCAAAGAGTGATCCTGTTGAAGCCGGTCCGTGTTGACCTTAACCTGATTTAAAATGCTATCAGTCCTCGGTCCCCTACCGCTTGGTTGTGTAGCGTCGTACCGCACCGCGCCGCACCGTGCCGCGTCGTACAGAGCTCAATAAAAACGCTACTACATGACTGACTACCGGTGGCGGTGTTTAAATTAGTAATGAGTGTATTGTTGGAGGAAAGGATAGTGTGGATACGATTTTCTTGTCTACTACTGAAGAACGTTAAGGTACCTTTTGAAAATTGAAAATTGGAAATATGTATGACCAATCGTGTCCAATGTAATAGTTTGTTTATTCTGGAAATACTTCTACCAAAGTAGCTCAAAGGGTGTGAAGTAATCTTTTCTTGGTTGGAATTATTAAAAACGATTGGAAAGTGGCAACAATCTATTATAAAATTCTTCTAATATCACAAGCTAAAAATTATAATATAATTTTTAGCTTGTGATATTAGAGTTTGAGAAATAATCACAGGTTAATAATACTACCCAAAGTAGTCACAGTTTACTAACTTGTAATACGGGATCGTGTATTGTAATTTTAAGATTTGCTTTTTCGTATAACTTATACCTAATACAAACTGTCGTATCCATACAAATCCAATGCCTTAGTCTTTAGGGGACGAACAAGACGTATAACCCTACAGTCACCGTTGTCTCGTGCAAAGGGATTTTTTATTGTTGCCCACAAATTGTATTCGCGACAACCCTAGCACTGCATACATAATGTTGGATGATGTGTGTAGACGAAATGAGCTGTTGTTTCTTTAATGTGGACATTCATGGAGATGTATACTGGTCTAAATTGAAAAATACTCCTATGTTTGGTATACCAATATGATGTGCAGGTACTGCCAGCAAAATAGTAGTAAAGAAAATAAAATATTTTCATATCAGCGACGTCTAGACCTGAACTAACCATAAGTCATCAATTCTGAAAGTGGCTAAACTTATTTAATTTCTTTTAGGCGCACACATACGTAACGTATTAAACATATACATCCAAAATCAATATAAAATATTTGTACTCTGTGAGAATACAACCTGCGGCCTCTAACTCAACAGTTAAATACTTCGCACTACGTACACATATTCGTGAAATAATAATATTGTTCTTGTTCCACTTAATCGAAGGTAAAAGTAGAACGAAACACACGAATAATCTAAAAATCAATACCTGCCTATTCTAAAATCAACAATAAAGAAATAATTAAAGAACAGACTTATAAAAAATAAATTACAAAAAATATCAAACCACCCCATGATATCGTTTAAAAATGGCCGAATCGACAGCTAATTATCTTACAATTAAGCATAGATACGGATTCCGTACACCATAGGAAGGTATCAAAGAAGGCTGCGTCCGCAAATAATACAGAAAGCAATTATTATCTCAATTACCGACTTTCCCTTCGCCTTTGATGCTTTGAATTTTGATCGAAATCGATGCAGGGATGAAATCAAAGAAAAAAATTGAAAGAATGAAGTTACAGAAAGTAATGATAAAGTAAATGACTTTTAAAGTAGGTGGGACGAATTAGAGAAAGATAATGTTGTCACTGAAAGAAAATATTGTAATGAGGATTGAAAAGATATTATGCTAGGCACTCGTAGACCACTTTCAGGTGAACAAAATCCCCACGGAGACCTCCGTCGGAGCCGGTGGGGGAGGTTATGTCGGGCTCGAACCAACTAAAACGCACGTCGTCTGTCGGCCGTTCGTTGTCGGAGGTGAGATGATTGCCTTAGACATATTCCACAACACGGGTGAACCATGCGTGGTAAGCATGGTGATCCATGTGTAGCAGCGTTTTAGGTACCCGTGGAACACTTTTTGGGTGAACTTCGAGTACGAAAAAGTTCCCGTGGAACACCCAAATGATCAGTGGATCATTTGGGTGTTCTACGGGAACTTTTTCGTCAGGTGGTTTGGGTATGTAGAACGAATGACACCGAGTATGTGGCATCACATACTCGGTGTGTCATTCGCTCAGTGCTCATCAGGATCAGTAAATGGGTAGGCCAGTCGGAGTCGACCTCGCAAAACATACACTTGTAACCACCTTGTTTTAAATAAAACTGTCAATTGGAAATACTTTTAAATTAAATACAGGTTCAAAGAACTTTTATAGAATCCATAAAAATAACGCTAAGTATATTTGCACAAAAACTATATTATGTAGTTTTTTTTAAATTTGGAAGCTATCAAAATGTCATTTACTTTTTTTATCATCCGTCTTAGTATCGCGCTGTTCACGCATATTACTGTGTTTAGTCCAGGTGTTACCTATTTCATTATAAAAAAAAACATTGCGGTATGTAAATTATACATCGTGTTTAAAAATAAAAGTTCTAATAAGAAGTCAGTAATAAGCTGATTTCAAAATACATACGACAATATTTTTATAAATTCTATTTCCCTTATAAAAAGAACAGTATTTTTAAGATTCTTATCCGCTGAAATTTACAATCATAACACCGTCAGGTGGTACTGACAAGCTGTTATATCGGATCAGTTTTTTATATCGACTTTCTTTAAAAGTCCAACTTCGATTATACAGGGTGCTCTGATTTCCTTTCCGTGAAATTGGCGAAGTTTTATAAAGGTCACTTACTGATCGGTGGCTATCTTTTTAATGAGGTTTGAAATTGTTGAGGATAAATAATAAACAAAAATAAAAATACGTACGTAAATGTGAGAACATAATAATATACCTACAAGTAAAAGTAGTGCAGTTCAGTTAATTTGTCAAAAACAATGTTAAAAAATGTTGCCATTCTGGTAGATGAATTTTACGTCACCGTAAGATATATGCAGGCAGGAATTTAATATCCAGATATATTGTGAAGTAGCTCAATTGATTGATTTCCTTACACGGGACTACCGTATAGAAAAATCCTGTCCTGGATGTAGATTGTTCCAATTACATATAAAGCTCAATACAATAAATAAAAAATGTGATCTAGCTAAGAATTGAAACCGGCATCCATTATCAAAAGTTAGTATAATTCTACCATCGAGATATTTCGCTCATATCACACTTTTAAAATTAAATCAAAGATATCACCTAATATGACAAAAATAACAAATAGCTCCCACTGTATAGTGTCAAAATTCATTCGCCTTGAGTCTCCTGGCATCCATTTTAATGACGTCACCCCTTGTCGCAACCCTTGAGATTTTCAACACACCGCTTCGGCTTTTGTTTGGTGGCAAACTGAGTTGTTTTTGTTTTTGAATGTTTTGATTGACATGTTCGACTGAGGCAGTGACTCAGCAGTAGAAAGTGCTGCTGCTTAGGTTTTAAGTTCAATTCCTAGTAATGCAATGTACTACTATGTATGCCTGTGCCTAGGTTTATAGAGATTTATAGTTTTTAGACCCCAGTCACATCACAACTTGTACTCTATATACGCTGTACGCGTTTTTTTGGGTGTCTTTTGAGGATAGCACGGGCTGCTATAATAGCGGCAGAGGAGCTCAAATCCACCAATCATAGATTATATCAAACCCATCCAAACGCACTAAGCCGTGTTTCTTTCGTAACTTAGGGTCAAGATATATGCCGTCAACAATAAAACTTTTGCCATCATTTCATAAATGAACAATAACAATAGTAGGTATCCCTAACCAAATACAAACAAATTTGTCAAAAAAAACCGTCAATATAAACAGTGAATTAACGCAGCCAGTGCACCGTGAATTGGAATAATCGAATAGATTCGTCGACGGTATACCCAGCGGTAGTGAATTGCTCTATTAGTTCACCCCACTGTAAGTACGGTCCCCTCTAACATAGTTATAACAACTGAGAGTATTGTTTTTACCTTTTAGTGCCAGTCAATTTATGTTTTACTGAATTGACTACCTGAAGGGACTCATGGTAACTGAGTAAGTTAAGTAACAATATCCAGGTTGGTTTTAGGATTGGTGACTATTCTTAAGACATTGAGACTCCTCCGTGCCACGAAGAGCACGTTAAGTCATCAGTCCCAGTTGCCGTACGCACATCTATGGCAGTAGTTACGGGGTAACTGCTTTAAATACAGGGCATCAATACCCCTAGTGGGTCAGTAGGTTAGATGGCAGTCGCTTCTCAGCCAATTTCACCTGCAAGGGTATACAAATCAAATCCACAAGCGGACCACGGTCTCCAAAGTGAGGACTTTGGCGCAACTGCGAAATCGCTTCAAGGATCGTGATGATTAACCGCACAAACAAAAACAACATAGGTACGATATGAATGTACGATTTCTCTCGAAAACTGATCTAGTACGATTCCTATGGGGTTACGAGTACAAAACATACGCGTAATAAATCATAAGTGGCGTTCCCACTGAACAGGAAAATAAAACGTGTTTCTCTGAATCGTATGACACGAATCGTGTCTGATCGATACAGCTTTTATTTTTATTACATCTTCGTTATTCTTGTTTGCAATTGTACTTCGGATCATAATCAATCAAAATTACCTCTTGTTGTAGTTTATTATGAATACAATTAAATATACATTTAGTTACATATACATTGTCATAGTTGGACATGATAGATTATACCTACTCTATTGTATTATAATCTAAGATATATCCTATCCAGTATATTACACAGTGCCTCTTTTAAACTAAGCATAGTTAGTTTTTTTTTTTGTAAATACATTCATAGATAATTTTATATTGCTAGCCAAAATAGAGATAAATAAATGTATACATGTATAGTACATGATTATACAATAGGTGGCCTTATAGATGGAAAGGATTTCTTCCAGGCAATCTTAGGATGGACAGAAAGGTACACAAAAATGTAAGAAATACACGACATAAGAAATTACAACATCATTCTACCTCACAGCCCCTCAGGGTCCTGGTATATATCCATTACTGGTCGGGGTAAGGTAGTCTTAACGAACATCCACCTTCTTTTCCTGAAGAAAGTTTCTAATGACATTAATTTCCAACATTGAAATTTTCGCTAAAAAGCACCAAAGCAATATTCTTAAGAATCATAAATTCATTTATTGTAAAAAATGAATTCTTTAATTAGGTCCCGTTAATTTATTTTTTCGCTGAACCGGTTCCAATGAGCCCTTTCTTCGAGAAAGTGGTCCAATCTTTTGTATCGTGGTAAAATAAAAGGCGCAGGGAAGTATTCTGACAAGCGCGAAACAATTGGGTATACATTCAACTTGTTTTTTGCAATTAAGGAGTTCGTGATCATTTCTCAAAACTGCTGAATAAGTTATTTAAAAAAATTGAGCCTTGTCATGTTGGTTGCGTATTGTTTGATCGATTTACTTAAATACGTGTTAACTGTTTATACAAGTAGTGTAGTAAGTCATTTAAGTGACTTGCCCGTTGTGATATTTCGAAAATATTTTATCTTTGTTTATACATAATTACTATATGTAATTCACATTATAATAATATATGAAGAACTAAATTAGCGGGCGTAATTAAAATATAGAACTCTTTCCATGGATTTAAGAGCGCGGAAATTTTCAATGACTGAGACTTACGAATCCAGAAATAGGTTAGGAGGTAAATTAACAGAGATTCAGATTATCATAATAATCTTGTAAAAGATAACGGGTATCAGGATACTAACGATATGGCCACTCGAGAAAACAAAGCTTTTATGAACTGAGAATAGAAATTAGTAACTAAAAATATTGAATTACGTTTATATTGAAATGAACTAGTGCATTAAATCAGTACTATATATATAATCATAATGACAAGTAGCATTAGTACATTTAGTACAATGATATAGCGAACATCATACAAAGTGCAAAGAGATGAAAGCATATTTATAATATTATAAAATAAATCTAAGATCATGATGATAGATTTTTCGAGCTTGTTTATTCAATTGAAGCTAATAACACTCTGTTTGGTAATAACAAACGTGCATACATAGATAATAATAACGTAAAATGATACGTAGCTAGAGACTAAGAAGTTACATCATAGCCAGCAGAAAGAGGAAGTTCGGACCACAGCATTAATAATTCAGACCTGTCCTCTGATGCATTTGTTTGTGAACGAATATATCTATATCAGCTAAGGAAATAGATAATTTGTGACTAAAGCCAAAGAGTTTTCTTTTGGAAAGAATATAGTAAAAGGTGAATTAAACTTTGTCTGCCTCTTCTGGGACTCGAGTACTCGAGGTTTTCTTTTATTTTGGATATTCTTTATCTATTTGTTTCTCTCTCGTTATCTATTGTACATAAATATTTTCAGTCGCATATCATGCCTGTGTCGATTTCAGCTACTAGGTTTATTTGCTCTGTATATTTGCATTTTTTATCAGTATCTCAGGTTTAACCTATTATAAAACATTAATATTGCTATTTGTATGCGGTAACGAATTAGTGAAATCTTGAAATTGATGTGGTGATTTAAAAAAACAATATTCTCTTCTATGATGCGTGCTAAGCTAATGTTAAATGTGTAGAATTTGCGAGTCTCAATTGGATAGTTTAATATATCTTATAATTGATTTATTTAACACGTACACAGATAATTCAAAATACTAAAAAATGACCTTGTATTATGAATACGTATGTCAAATTTTCTCTCTCCTACGAGTAACAACTGGGCAGTTACAAGAGTGTTTTGAAAAGAATTTGGAATATTTCCAACGGTATCATTTATATCACGAATATCTGAAGCAGTTCATTGAGGACGTGGTTCTATCACATTATCTTTCTTTGTTGATTTCATAGTAGTGCCATCCGGGAACAGTGTCGCCATGAATTATTCACACGACTCCATTACACTTCGTCTCACCACCTGATACGACGCTGTATAATGCGCACAATATTGTGTTCCAACAACTATTCGTTGACATATAAACTTTGTTTAGAACTGAAATATATTGCAATAAAGTTACTTTATGTTTGAATGATAATACAGTCACGTTGTCAGTAAGCTAGTTTTTACTCGGAGTTAGGAGTTCGCGCGTTACTAAAAAGGATATTATTCAATGTGTTAGAAATAGGGTCAATCTGCTTTATTCTTTGCAATTGATTGAATAATTTATATTCAACGTAATAGATAATACTCCATAATTAAGCTATCAGCTCTGTCTAGTGTTGGACATGAGCTTAGTTCATATAATAAGCTTGAGAGGGATTAAACTGTAGCCTTTAACTATAAATCTTACAATATTATGATGATTATTTCAAGTATGCAAATTTTCTGTATTTCCGATACTTGCCTTTACTAATCAAGTGGATTATATTAAGTCGGTACTAAAGCTAACTTAAAATTTTTAGGCTATTATCTCATTATAGCTTAATGCAATAAGGGTTCGTGGAACCAAAATATATTATAGACCTTAGGAGTAGTAATTATAGCTTTAGCTATAATCACTCTAATAACATTTATAAATTTCTCCCCCTCCCCCAGCAATTTTAATTGCTATTTATTCTTAATCGAATCTTTTCTTACGCAGTGATCGACGAGGTGTTCTCGATGCAGCGGCGCTACAAGCCCTAGCGGGAGAGAGCGTGCTAGAGAAGGAGAGGCAGCTATCAGAAATGATCCTACAATTACAAATGGTGAGAGAACAGCTTCTTGCGCAGCAGGAACACGCAAAGGTGGGTTAGAATTCAATGTTGATGAAGCTAAACTTGATAAACAAACAATACAATCCGAAATAGGTATAGATAACAAATAATTAAATGCTTAGGTTTTAATTTAAATTATTGGAATATTGTAATATGCTGTAATATTACTAAATAGATAGAAATTATTAATTACAGTTATCGAGTTGATAAGCTTTAAATACTTGGAATTCATTTGCGTGATCCTAGTTTAAATATAAGCGAATAATTAAATGTAAGTACACTAAACCTTTCTATTACATCAATGTTTTATAACTTCAGTGTAATATTTGTACCACATATTCGATCGTATTGACAAAAAAATCAAAATCAACAATCGTCAATAAAAATGTTGATACGATAGACTTGAAAATTGATTACCCAGCCAACGCTTTTGATCTTAGAAAAATTTGTGATACCAAATTTGTCATGTCTTCAATACCATCTCATTTCATATTTTGTAATAAAAATACAGTACATAGATGACCTCGTTCGGTGTGCCAACTTGTTGTAATGAAGTTACTCGGATTAGCATCGACCGAGATAAATGCGTATAGGATTATTCGAGCAACTTCTGTTTACGAGGTGAAGGGATTTTATTAGAAAGTCTTTAAAAATGTTCTCGTCATTGAGTTTGCCATAAAATTGTGTACTTTTTATTAATTTAGCAGTGAATGTTAGAACCTGTGTTAGGTATGATATTTTAAAATAATAGATAAAGTAACTCTACCATGGTAAGTTTACACAATTTATTTTCAAGCTGTTATGCTAAAAGTTGATCTTATAAATAAGACAAAAAAAAATTGAAATCGTGTTAACTACACACTGTTATTTACCATTTAATACACAATTATGCATTACATTTTACTTATAAATATGGCACTAACAAAATATCAAAGCAAATCAGCAATTAAAACCAAGTCACACAATAAATAATTGGAATATACTGCCAACATAATACGTACTGAAATAGAAGTTCACGATCGTTTTGACCTCCACTCCACTTAGGAATGAGTGGTAATACTTTGTTTTCAAAAGCTTTTATCTCTCTCCAGACATCTGTTTTGCATGCTAGGTCACGAATTGAAAAGGGCTAAGGAATGAAGGTTTATTCCTGTTTAGGAGCTTTACGTTTAGTCCGTAAACTGCAGCTTATTGTTCTATTTCATACACATTTATGGCGTTGACAGTTTCACTGTGTCGTATAAGACTTTGCTTACAAGAATCCAACTGTACTTCACAACATAAATTTTGTACAATGCTATTGATAATTGTTATGGGGATGCGGAATTTATTTCGAGTGTAGATGTTTTGTCTTTCCGCGTAGTAAAACTTAATGTCTGGGCGATGCGTAGTTGTTTCTGCTTGCTGGATGCCTGTCTTTTGTTCTTTAACGTCTTTTGTAATATTTTCTAATTAACTTCGTCGGAATAGTTGGATTTCTTGTTAGTCTTTGTGTTTTATCTTCTATATACTGTGCAAAAGACTGCGCAAAGATCTGCGTGCCTGACTTTTTTATATGCGTCCGCATTGTATCGACAGTGTTATTAGAATTATCAAAGTATTTAAATTACATAATCAAAAGTTGACGAGTGGTTGCATTCTCAAAAAATGTTAGAACATAAACTCTGGCCCCTATCTCATTGTAATACTTTAAAACTTTGTATTTTTGTTTACCCTTTTTAGAATAATTAGATTCGTTACGGGTCCGCGACTCCTTTGAAAAGTTTCTTATTCAGATGGTGTAGCCCGTATTATCATTCTTATTTTAGGTGTTTGTTTCAACCAGGACTTCTTTTAAGTAAGTACTTATTTACTTTGGATGATATAAGTTGTTGTGTATATAAAAATCTTCTTGAAAATTATGTAATGTCCCTTAACTTGGTTTAAGGTTAGTATTGCAGTACCTACGACACTGTAGGAAAAATAATTGAAATATTCTACCCTTTTGACAAAATCATTATACAAGTAAAGTCACACGACATCTATAACACTCGTTATTAGTTAACCTTGGGTTTGGTGTCAATTGGCGAACACAAAACAAGAAAAAATAATCAAATATTTCCTCCTAATCCAAACCTGTAATGTTCATACAAACATACACAAAAAAACTACATACCCACCGCCATTTGCACAACCGACTCCTAATTACCTCGCTCCCATAACGCGTATTCATTTTCAATCATCAAAGTATACAATACAGCGTGTATCCTTTCCACCCGAATCAATTTTCATGTTGAATGCATATTGTGCTGGGCACTAGCCGTACCGTCAGCAACAAAGACACTCTCTTACTAATGAATCAGCGATAAAAACTCCAACAACACTCGATCATATGCCCTCTGTGTAGGGATGGCAAAAAAGAATTTGATCTAAAGGTAGCTTTTATACAGTACATAGATTTAAAAGGCTATTTGAATGACGCTGCAAATATTTTTCGAATTTTCATAATAGATATTATATTTGCATTGCCTTGCCGTAGAATCAAATGTTAGGCGTCTATCTGTCGCATCTATGTAAAATTGAAGTAATTTGACCCTTTAATTAATAAATTAATAAATATTGAAGACAATTTTACACATCGCTATCTAGGCCCAAAGTAAGCATAGTTTAACCAGCTTGTGTTATGGGTAATCCCCTTTAATATAAAACCCTATCGAGCTGATCTGATGATCAAGTCCGAATGGATAGCTAAGCTCTTCTCTTCTTATGTCCTTTCAGTTGCTACAACACGTTCCTTGAGTATATTATATCGTACTTACTGAAGTAGGTAGGTCTGATGTTTATTTTTTAAATTATTTTTTCGTTAAATTCACTGTTAGCTTTAATTTTAGGTAGTGTAACTGCAATAATTATGTTTACATCGTCGGCATCAGCCCTACAATTGTATTGACGGTTAGATTGAAGAGGCCTGTCTATAGCGGTGCAAATGGGAGCGGCTAATGGCAGGCGCGTTCGTATTCGCGCATTTTTTTTCAGAACGTCCCTTTGTTGACTACATCGGATGTATTTCGAATAGCATCCGATACGGTGCATTCGATTCATCAACTTTTTTTTCATGTTTTGTCTTTAGAATGCCAGATTTTATTTTGTGCCTGTATTTCAGTTTATCATAATATGATGTTAAGTTGTATTTTTGTTTTTGTGTTCGTTACTGTTATTTTTTAAATATGACAGAGTTTACCGTTACTGTACCTTGAGTATGATATCTGCATATCTATTAAAAAAGACAAATTAATTGTGGTGCTTATGTTTAGTTACCCACCTACTTTATTTATCAATTTGAATTATTCTTACTGCACATTTCCACAAGTTCCAACTAATCCAAAAAATTCTGAAATATTACAGCACCTTCCTTTTTTATTGATTAAGTTACCCTTAAAAACCTTGTGTAAAATAATTACCTATATTAATTTAAAATGAATAACGCGATCACATAATCATAAAAACGTATATTCTATACTATACCATAGACTTCATTTTTTACCATCCCTACTAATATTATAAATGTGAAAGTAACTCTGTCTGTCTGTCTGTCTGTCTGTCTGTCTGTCTGTCTCGCTTTCACGCCCAAACCACTGAACCGATTTTGATGAAATTTGGTATAGGGGTAGATTAGACCTTGAGAAAGGACATAGGCTATATTTGGTCGCGATAACCGACATCCACGCGGGCGGAGCCGCGGGCAAAAGCTAGTCATTGAATATATCTACACCTCTCCCAAAACAACACTATCAACAAAGAGAATATAAAAACCCTGTCTGTGAGAGCACTCAGTCGAATTAAAATATCACAGAAATAAACGAAAGCATCGGTACTATAAATACCAACGTTCATACAGTGCGTATATTGTAACCCTGCTGTCCCATACGGCCAGACAAACGGAAATATGAAAATGAAACGTATAAACGAAAAACGCATCAAACGTTAGCACGCGACGACAGCCGGACAAAAAATGAACACAAACGAGCGCTTAATTCGCAAAAAGCCCGTTTGATGTCACTAATTGACAATCAGTCGGAGGACGCGTCTCATTGGTCCGCTTCCTCGTTCTGTTTTTAAAAATTAAAAACAAATAAATTAGTAGGGTAGCCATTTTTGTAGTCTGATATTTGTGTTGGTGGCGAGGGATGCAGACGGATGAAAGGTAAAACGACAATTGTTGGAGTGCCAGATGAATTATTGAGGAGCCGTTTTACATAGAATTTGGAGCAGTAATAATGATTCTCCTACAAAAAATTGTATTTAGGCTACTGAGATAAATTGTGCATTGTTGAAACACTGCCTATTCCTCATTAACTTATTTACAATAGGGTTTTCGCAAATTAGCAAAGAAATAAATTAAAAAAAAAATATTTCATCACCGTTTTCTTAACCTAAACGTTAGAAGGTAGTAGTATTCTTGTCTAATTTAATCTAAAGTCGGTTCACGTTGAATCGAGAAAGAAGACGATTTCACTGATCGTCGGTCCATTCTTTATTAACATCTTGTGCTACCTTGAAAGTGGTCAATGGTAGTGGATAGTGGATTATCGATTAAGATCGATTTCATTCAATGGTGGATTATCTTTCGTATTTAGAGATACTGGCTGGACTGGAGACGGAACCTAAAAAATGGAACTATATAATACAATCCGATGATACGTGTAAACTTCCAAACATGTGTGTACCCATTGAAATATTCACCAAATTTCTGTTAAACCTAGTGAACAACACCAATTATAATAAATATCAACATACTTCACAAAATCAACACAGTTCCATCAAAACAGGACCTTTTTAAAAGGTGTCATATCCCATTAACCGCCCAACTACGACCGCTGAAAAAATAACCCAACAAGTTGCTCTTTAAAAAAATATTTCAAATTAAAAAATATATATATCCCTGACATTCGAGGGGTTAACCGTGTCAGACCAATTAGTTTTTGAAAGAAAACTAGAGAAGTGACGGACAGACGTGTGGTGACAAGGTTTTTGATTAAAACTTTAAAAAGATAATATTAAAAAGTTTGTGTTAACTAGCGACACGCTCTTTAGTGTAGTGTGGAGCGTGTCCCCTTTTACCCTGCCGCCAGTTTGAATAGGATATTTTATTAACTGTCCTGTCAGTATATTTTTGCTACGGACTTAACAGGTTTTGCTTATTTTCATCATCATCCTCATAGAAATTTCTTCGTTACGTCCATAGTAGGCACTTAGGAGCCTGGGGACTGCATCTACTTTGTGATTGGTTTGTTGGCTTTTTTGGGCACTTAGGAAAACCTGCACCATAGTTTACCCCTTAAGTAGCAGGTGTACTAAGTGTAAGTGTAAGATTGACTTTGTCCCAAGTTAATAGACCATTTAATAGCCAGCTATCGAGGTCTAGCCAAATCCGTAGTTAAAACTGGTAAAGCGGACCCCAGACTCCAAACTGGAAGCTTCGGATGCGACTGGGAATTATCGTTAGGATGAAAAAGCTTTTGCTTATTTTATACTAATTAAAAATACGTGTGGTGACAGAGAAGAAATACAAGTATCACCACCTCATCTGATTCGAAGGGTGTCTAGGCGACTAACAGAAAAATACGCAGACGATATCACTGCGAGAGACGGAAAACTCAAAATAAAACTCTATGCCAAACCGTCTGGCTAGCATGGAAACAGTAGGCCAAAGCCGCCCAACATTGAAACGTCCAGCAGTGGACTGCGTTAGGCTAAATTATTGATTGGAAAAAAATCCAATAATTTCTTTAAAATTCATTTTCAATCATTTGTCCCATCTCTAGTAAATCTTAAGTGAATTCCATATTTGTTTTTAAATATAAAGACGGATGCGTGAAAACCGTTTCAAATTTCGAAACAGTGTTGTAAGTAATCGATGTACAGTATATCGATTAGTTTACTGACAGAACGATCAGTCATGAGAAACGATTGATGATTGGCGTCTGCCGTCACCCCTATTTGTTCCTACACACCATACATCACGAACTATAACTATTTAAGTATTTTAACTACATGTTCTACACAAATTAGAAGCACGACTTACGTTATCTCGACTAGAATTTTAATAGCTTAGCCGTTGCCTAACATGGTGTGCTTAAATTACTAATATGCCTAAGTACAGTCAACATCAGATTGATCTTGACTAACAAAATACTCAAAATGATCTTACTACCTTGGTATACCCCGCGTCTTGACTGATTGTTTTAATACACACCTTTAATTCGGACGATAATACTTTTTTTTATATACGACACGTCAATTTGACTTCACTTCAGCTGAAGGCAAAGTCTCGGAAAAGAGGGTCACCATTATATACACATACCATGTTACAATGGTGGCACTCAGCTTGACGGCCTCGTCATATGTTTTTTCATGTCCCGCTCAAATGAAGGGACCCGGGACTGTAGGAAGAGGGAAACACGTGTACTGGACCAAGTCTTAATGGTGCGACAAAACCGCCGAACCGCTTGGTTCTTAATGGAATATTCTGTACTGTACTGTAAGGCAGGTGACATCTAATCCTACACGTGTAGTCCTATATAAGAAAGAAGAGTGGGACTAATTGGAACAGCTCATCAGAAAATTCACCACTTGCTAGTCATGGTCGATCTGATACTGACTGTACGTAGTCTTCGTTAATCAATTTATTGCAATTATTAGCATGACGGCTTTATAATTGTTGTCAATAATTCAATATTACATTTGTGACAATTTATTTATAAATTATTGGTACAAATTGCTTTGATTTTCGCGTGATAAGTTTAGTATGGCGCCTTGATAAACTGTTTATTCTAATAATCTAAAGATACAATGTTTAATCGATTGACGATGTAGAATAGGGCCACCCCATAAAAAGGCGACGAAGGCCGACTAAGCCCATGACAAAGTGCCCGCTAGACTGTAATAGGCTCACCCCCTAATACGTGGGATCGAAAATCAATGTATGAAGTAACAATACGTAAAGAAACTCACGATACTATGAAGGGTTACGATGATAATATTCGTTGCCTAAATGAATTCAAGTAAATACTTACATGAAAATAATTATGTATCTCTACCTACCTATCTACATCATACCTACATGATAATTTTATTGCATAATGTTGCTAAGGATAATATATGCCTAAATAAATAGTAAAAATCAAACAGTAAAACCCCGATAGTTATTTTAATAAGAGAGAGTACCTAACTTCGTTAATTAACCAATATCGTCAATAATAGCTGAACAATAGGAAGGAAAACCACAGGAAATTTCTGGTTATAAGGTACTTACGTTGAGTGCCTTATCAGCATGGCTCACAAAACCACAGGCAAATTGTTGAAGTATAAGGTAACAAGGAAACTATATGACGTAGGCATCTATACGATTCACTCATCATACGATTGTTATATCATACATACGTCCCACTAGTCTTTGAATATATATTCTACCTATAAATATATCAGTACAATAATATTATCGTAACTAAAAGACATGCGCACGAAATTTCATAACACATGACTAAGCTGTTCAAAACGAACGAATAGAAGAAAATCTACTTGACAAAGGCGGGACCATTTCCACCGATCATTGTGCGAGAACGCTACAGCAATATACCACTATCTTTTTCTAACAAAGACGCCGACGAGATGCGCAAAAGAGATAGCTAACACAATAGACAATTGTTATCCCCACTTTCGTTCTACTCTTTATAGATAGCACGCGAAAATCGCTCATAAGTTGATGTACCAAGAACGTTTTTCCGTTGGTTGTTCGTAGCAATAATTTGATTCGCTAGTCTTCACAGGGGAACAATGGTTGTTTAGGTATAAATAGAATTTTATGGTTTATTCAAGGAATTTATTGGTGTCGTTACTGTGTAGGCATTTACGATCGGTTTTTCATAAGTTGTTTCGAATGACTGTAAACTTCTCTGAAAGTATTTTATAAATGGTGTGGTATTAGGATCGTTTTGCTTGTTGTTTTACGAATAATTTACCTACCTGTCTGTGATTTAGGACTGGGGGAATTTAGGAGTGTGTTAACTAATATTTCTTCTTGTTTTATGTCTTACGAATCTCTGTTAGTTATTTTTGAATAGCGACATTAGTTTGTTAGTACTGGAAGATAGAAAATTTTTGATTTGGTAGAGAGATGTTCTTGAATCCAGACTGGTTCTAAAGTTTTGACAAAAGAGTGCGGTTAAAAAAATAAGTTAAAGCCAGACTCCTAAGTGGAGGCCTCAGATACCCGGACAAGTGCCAGCTGGACTCGCGCACTGAGGCTAACATACAAAACTAAATTAAAGGACAAACTTATGTCACATAAGCGGGAATATCTTTTTATCGCGTTGTCTTAGAAATTCATTTTTTTACAGTTGTGTGCAGTTTTGAGTATCTACCTACTTGGCATAAATTTCAACTCGACGTCCACACATTCCCGAGAAGTTCTCGACAGACAGACGGACAATAAAGTGATCCTATAAGGGTTTCTATTGAGGTATGGAACCTTAAAAATACGTCTGTTTCCCTCTTCAAGCTTAGAAAACAGCTCAGTATTCGCTTCTATTCTTAAACACGGCCTTCTTCGATATAAAATCGTAATAAAAAGACATTTCATTTCATAGTTCACATCAGATACAGATTTTATACCTACAATGACATAAAACGAGAAATTATCTACCGAATTAAGTATACACTATTTTCACCTTTGTCGCCAATCTCCAGTAGCCATCTAGTAATAGTAGCATAAATCTATAGGTAACTGTTAATATTATGCAGTTATATTCCTGAATACATATTAGTCTAAAAGTATAGTGTCGTAAGCGACATCCTATATATAATTGTTTATACAATTTCTATGACTGCAGCGTTAAGAAGATTTTCGTATTTACCGTTTATGTCACTTAAGTGTGCAGTTACAGTTATATTTCTGAACACATATTAGTTTAAAAGTATAATGTCCTAAGCGACGTTGACTGTTGATAATAATACAATTTCTATGACCGTAATGTTAAGAATGTTTTCCTACATACCGTCTATGTCAGTTACGTGTGTAGTTACAATAAACTTTGTAATTATCTGAATGTTGATAAGCCTAAGTATTTTTCGTTTCGGACCCACGCTACCATGTAGTTCTTTTTTATATTAAGGCAGGTATATAGAGCCATATACTTGATTGATTTGGTGTACCATGCACATATTCGTTCGAAGATACAAAAATAACTGAACCTTTTATTTCATCTTTATGTATTCTACAACTAGATGGTGTTCACAAAAAAAGCAAAAAAGACACATTATCTATCTCCTCTTTGTAAAGTCTCAGAAAGTTGAAAGGGGGAGCCGTAATTAAGTAGTCTACGCTTAGTTAGCCAATAGCGCAAGCTCCACAGATAAATTCTCCAAACTAAATGCCATTTTCGAACAGGACCATTGAGTTTTCTTTCCTTTCTGTAAAGATATTGTTCAAAATGTTAGCTCTTACAAAGAAAGATTCTTTGAAGAAATCCTTTTATGTTATAGAAGATTATGAAGAGTTTATTTCGCATTGGTGAGAGAAATTCTTTGTAAATTACCATTTTTGTACAACAAGTACAAAAATGGTAATTTACAAAGAATTTCTCTTTGTAAATTACCATTTTTGTGTATGCCTTTGTGTATGAAAAAAGTATAACGCCTTAGTTGATAATAACAAATCGGAAAATGCCAGTCATATTTTTACCGCAGAGAAATAATTTGATGTAATGAAATTTATGTTGATAACAAGGAAGTAAATATTATACCCATTCCTGCATACCCGACCTGACAAAGTGCCTGCTGACGTCTATAGGCTCACCCTATGCCCACGAAATGTGGATGTTAAGACACCCCTGCCTACCTCTTCTGAGATTTACATAATGTATTTATGTCTTGCACACAAAAAATTTATTTCACGACTTGCTTAGGATCCAACTCCCTACCACAAACGTCTCAAAAACTTGGAAAATCATAATCTCGTTCTCTAGAACTCTTACTATCTATTAAACAGTGCAAATCAATTCTCGTCTATCACAAACAACCCAAAATACATCAGCCGAACAAATAAGCACCTCGAACAAAACGCAAAGAAAAGTAAATTAACCTTTCTGCAGAGCGAAACTCATTTACCGATACAAAACAACACCGAGCCAATAGAGCTGCCCCAATCGGAAAATACCAGTATGAAAAGACGCCTGAAACAGCTCCGGAATCAACTGAAACATGCTCCTTTGTGTGTATTCAGTATACAAATGCTTTTCTTGGCCGGCATTCATGGTTTTCTATGGGGGCAATAAAGGTTCCCACGGACACAATGAGCTGGGAAAGCAAGGAGAGTGATGAAAAGTTGGGAATCTGGGCCGCGTTCCCGAGGCGACGTAGTGATGCGCTTCCTTGTTTATCGATAAATATTTGAATGAAAAACTGTACAAGTTTTAGTGAAGAGCTTTTTGTATTTCGAATTCTTTTAAAGTTGAGAATATTGTATCGTTTTTTTTTTTTTTCATTTTAAAATATATTTATGTGCATTATGTATCAATAATGACACGCTTTCGTCAATTATAGAAAGAAGCGGACATAATAATCCTTTCAAAATTATCGTATTGTTAAAATATACGATGACCTTCCACGTTAACCCATGTACATTAAGTGTCAATTTGTATATAAATTGAAAATTTTGTATAATCATATTGACATTTATTAGGATTCTTTTATTATTATACTACCGTTCACACCTCGAAGTATCGAAGGCCTAAGTGATGAATATATCGCTGACTAAAAGAGAGAATAAGATAGCTGGATAGGTGAGACTAAATTTCAATCAAATGTTTTGTCGTATTATTACTATGCTTTATCACCACAATATATAAGCTGGGCTTAAGATACTATGCATATATACCTATGCACATAATAATATACCTACGTGAGAAAAAGACAAAAATATTCATACGTTTTAGAAGATGGAATTGGATTAGGAATAACTCCAAGTAATTGTTGGTACTGGTATATACAACGGTTATAATAGCGTAATATTGTCGCGTGGTAGAAAAATATTATTAAGACTGAAACTATATCATAGGAGATCTGACTATGTCAATGTTTACAATGATTTAAAACTTAAAAAGAAATAAATTTGAAACATCATTTTATTTGTTCTACAATTCGAAGTGTTGAAAAAGGATCAACACCACATTTTCATGCGTTAAATAAAGCTATTATCGATAACATAAAACGGTCATCACTAAAATATAGTAATTCCCGTCACTTTCCAATTATTTTTGCGGTCTTTCTTCACCACAGACTACAGTCCGCATTGAATACGAAACAGAATAGCGTCGGGTTTTAGGGAATTAACAGCTTTGTCCGGGTAAAACGAGAGCTAGTGAATAGTAGTAGTAGTTTTTGTGAATATTTTTTATATAGCGGCGAATGTTATAGGATTTACAAAGTATATAAAGTTGGAAAAATTGTTTCGAAACTTTCATCGAAATATTGGTTTGTTTATTTCATTTTTTTTTTTACTTTTTATGCGATTGAAAATATAGCAATAGGTATATACTGCACATAATGAATACGATGTCCTGTTTGTAACCGTGAGAAGTGGGTTCTAACCGCACTCAATATTTTGCAGACTTAACCTACTCCTACCACAAATGGAAAAATAATGACGACCCGAAATTAAAAAGCTACAACAAACTTCCCTCTTCTTTCTCATCTATTTTTATAAGTTCACCTTTACGAGGCACGATTTTTTTCAAATCAACCTGTGAGGAAGCATGTCCTTGATGTTTCAACCAAAACTCATCAATATCCGTTACGAAAATATACGTAAGGATTGCGCCCTCTAGACCGGAACTGACAAACAAAATAGACATTAGACATACGAGTAGATACGAGAATGGAGACTCTCGTTCACTTCGCTGGGTCAACAAGAATAAATATGTACAAGATCGCGCTCGCTACCGTACCCGCTCTCTCAAGGCACAAGTCCGCCATCTTAGTTTTTCCTTTTCCACCAACTTGCGGTTAATTTATTTAATAAGTTGTTTCTGAATAGAGCACCGAGCAACCGAGCGCTGGATGAATCGGACTTTCTATTTTTCTTTCTTATTTTTTTTCGAACAAAAAATCTTTAGTAGGTACTTTGTTTTTGAAAGGAAACATAAGCTTTACAATTTTTTTTTTTTTCGCTTTTTGTGACAGTCATTCGTTATAAAATATCGTACTAATTAGTAATGTTATGGAAAATGTGAAAGTGTTTTGTTTCGATATACATAAGCGACAATGAATTTTAGTATTGTGATAATTATTTCGCTGGATGCGAGCCGCTTCCAACCGGTCCTATTGGAGATCTATAGGGAAGGCCTATGTCCAGCAGTGGACTTCCATTTATTTCTAAATTTATAGTTCCACTAGTCGTTTTACCAATGAAGGTCGTGTAAAGTCACGGAAGACAGTATATCATTAAGTAATTTTCCTATTTTCCTTTTAAGTCGCCTCATAAGTGTTCGTAACATGGAATGCTCACTCCTGAAAACTTGTATTAGTTGTAAAAGAGGCTTCAACATGAACTTTGGGACTCAAGTCAACCTGACCTGCTAGCTGGTGCACTGCCTGACCGACAGACGAGGCTCTGAAGAAAATACCCTATTAGGGATTGAGAGGTCATATGGCAGTCGCTCTCATAATGTATCATTAACCAAATCTTAAGGTATGCGGACACAGGGCTCCAAGATGAAAGCTTCTGTTATAACCGTAAAAGTGTTGTAATAAAACCTTACCATGTTCGTAGGTCTAGAGTAAAAAAAATCAGCATTAAATTTAAAAAATAAAATCTAATAAAACAATAACGTACTCTTATTTCTCACCCAACTTGTTCTTAAACGTAAAACACATGCGTAAAACAAAAAGCGGGTAAGCTGTTAATAATTGGTTGAAAGTTGAAAGGCTGACTCGTAATACTTGTAACATTTATTTTGATGGCAACACTGGAGCGATTTATTACAGGTTGGCACACTGAGCATGAAAGGCACACCGCACAATAGCCACCTACATAAATGTGGCGAGATTTTATCAGTGTGATTAATAGTTGCCATAAACGGTTGTTTATGTCCCTCACAATTGTACACTTGATGAATTTTTAATTGCTTTGTTTTACCTTTATTGTTTACATTTAGTATTTTATATTGACAAATATTTCGTAAGCTTATATTCTAAGAAAATGTATTATGTCAGTAAAATGTCAAAATGTCACCTTAGTTCCTGGTGTTACAAGTTTAAAAAAAGCAAGCGAACAGGCCGCGACCGGGCAAAGACAACCAACGTATTTTTATTCTAAAGATGCTGTTTTTAAAATTCAACAAAGGAACGTAAATAAAAGGAAAACAAAATGGCGTAGGTACATTCGAAATTGGAATTCATCAAAATAATGCGAGGAACGTGATCTCGTGCGAAGTGCGGGGATGAGAATATATTCCGTGATATGTTACAAATATAGGGCTGGTGAACACTTAAAAAATTAAAAACAATTCAAGATGTTTTTGACAATTATATTCAAATTGCAATTATTTTAGAGAACATTAAGGATTAGAACAGACAAATAAGGAACTCTAAGCTAATCATGACGTTCCAACTATTCAGAATGGTACTTATTTAAACGTAACAATAGAATTACTCCTGTCAACCCTGGTACAAAGTAAGGTGCGCGGGAGTTGAGTATTTCGTCCCTATTCCTTTTTTAAAAGCCGTTTTTATTAATTGCCAGCCATTGTTGGGTGGTCGTTGAGCTTATGGGAATGCGTTCGTTCTGTAACATTTCAACGTATTTTCGAACGTTCGGAAACGTGGATTTTATTTTATAATACGTGTAAGCTGCTTAATTGTTGACAACGGTGCCGGTGTTGCCAGCTTTTATCTGACGATGAATTGATATGAAAGCGGTGTAAAATATGGTAGATATATTTAATTAATACGTCAATCTTCTAACGAAGCGTCATCACATCATTAACTTGTCATGTTGAATATGCTAAATGCATTAGCACTTAATTGCATGTAGGTACTTTAGGAATGTGTTAGAAGTGCAGCAATTTGTTAAGATTATAATATAATATCTAAGTACCTACATGATTTTTAAAAATATTACTTAATATTACTAGTATTCATGATAACCCCTATAGCTTAGCTAAAGCTCGGTAGTGCAATGGTTAGGATTGAAATTCAGGACCTCTATCACGAGGCCGACTCTTGAGCTATCGATCCTCGATAAAAAAGAAAAATGAGCATTCATTACTATCTATCATTCTTCCTGAATGCATCTTAGGTTTTCACTTGGAGTTCGAAGTTCGCTTACCCATCCTTTCTCTTTTTGATTTGACTTTTACGGGAGTGACTGCAGTCTAACCCCTACGACTCAAAGAGAAAAGCTTATCCCAGAGCCTCGTCTGTTAATCACCATTATCGGCTAGCAGGGTAGATTCTCTCTATAGATTTCGTTAGAGCACACAATAATACCGACATCAAAGTTACTGAAAATAATTTTAAAAAATCGTTTAATAATAAAATATCTCGTAAGTATTATTTTGATGTATGTGTTGGAAGACTTCCATGATTAAAAGCCTGTTTAAATCAGTATAATAGTATTATTAGAGGTCAATGTAATGTCTTATTGTCGGGCGTTGAAAAGAGATACGATTGCCAGCGCAAAAAATATCTTTTTTACTCCAACAGTTTGTATAGTGAATAAGCAATTTCAATCTGTGATGACAATAAATATATCACAATATTGTTGGTAGTGAGTAAATGTGCTCGACGATTTCCTGTCTCAATTTCTTGGAAAACAAAATAAATATAAACTATAATAATTGTAAATAAGTTAACAGGTCAATTAAATAGCGTTTTTATTCTAAATAGGATATATAAAGTTGTCACAATAGGAACATCACAAAAGAAAATGAGTCGCGTTGTCACGGGTTGTCCAAGGTATAAGCGTAGAGCGGATTTCAAATTATTTTCAACTTGGTGTGTAATTATGAATTATTATAAAATTAGTTACCGGCAGTATTACGTTAAAGTCAATGAGTTGAATTTTATGTTTTTATTACTATTTTATTTCTAAGAGCGATTTCAAAATTCACACTAGTAAGGTTAAAAAATACTGTCATTTGCATAATTTCCTCTCTACACTACATATAAACACAAACTAAATCATAATATTGCAAAATACTCCTGCCTAATTATTATATTTCATATAGACTTTTGATTATAGTGAAGATTCTCATCACAAATCCAATGCCAACCTCATTGTTACACATTGTTAGAGTAACGGTTACTTACTCACGCTTTTTTCATATCTACTCATTCTCTCCTTTACCTCCCTGAAGGTATATACGAAGGTAAGGTGAGAACTTTGGAAACACACGAGTGACATCTCTAATTTTTCGAGCGTTCTTTATACGGCAAATTCATTTAAATGAAATTTAAATAAAAACAAAAGAATTCTGATGTTCCTTTGCGTTACATCGACACAAATATAGCATGAATAGCGACCACAGTTTGTTTTATGCCACAACTATAGATCCGTCGTTTGTGGCATTTTCACAACGATATTACATCGATTTATGTAATAGACGTCGGTAGCAACGACCACTTATTGACCGTTATATTGCCGACATTGTTTAGTGCTTCGTGTGTAGAAATGTTACAGAGTACCCTATACCTATGATATTGTATAATATTATCTTTAATCGAATGAAATGGGCATGTCTATAAATTATAAAATGACTTTAAAGTGCACTAATTAATAGATTTTAAAGAACATATTCGTTTGTTAAAGAAAAAATAATGATACATTCAGTTTCAGTCGAATGACGTCAAAATCTATCGCGATTTATTTGTTAATATTTCTTACTTCATATCTACTATGTGACAACTACCATCTCTAGTCACCCCGCGACCATGGCTGTTGAAAAGTAGCCGAAACGTCGAACTAAAATAAATAATAACAAATTAAACGCGATAAAATCCGTTAAAAAGTGGTTTTATTTCAATGAGTGATATTCGCGTAAACTTCAGAAAATATTTTCTAGAATCAATTAAATAATAAAAAAATTATTATGAGTCATTGAAATTAAAATCAATTTTAATGGGCATCTTCGCATTTATTTCTGTTTAAAAAAATCATAAGCATTGTCAATGAAATCTTGGACCGTGCCTACTTATCTACTTTACACAATCCTGGGCATCATCCAACAAAAAAATAAAACAAGATGATGAATCATAAAGAGAGTTAAAGTTCACCGAATTAAATGACCAACATTATGACTGGTTTAAACAATTTAAATGAGTAGTCCACTCACATTTTTTGTCATATGCAACACCGAACCTTGCGTCACAATAGACTGACAGTTTGTCAGTCATCGCGTTCGTTTCGTTCATTCTATTTCCCACTCGGAAAGAATTTAATTTCCCGCGCTAGACGGATTTACGAGCTCTCCCGTCTATTGTAACTAAACTCCCGTCTATTGTAACTAAGTATTACATTATTTGCCTTTTATTTGTTTTTACTGAAATATAACGTTTTAAAAATACATAGGCGTAACTATTGAATTAACACACGTGTAGTGTATTTTAGATTGATATTGGCACATACCTGTTTTTATGTTTTATAAATTGCGTTTTTACTGACAGAATGTGACGTTTAGGTGATTTTTTACGGTTGATGTTGCAAGTTAAATAGTTTAATATTAAACGTCTAGTTTATGATATAAAAAATAGGTTTTAAAGTATATCGAAATAGCTTTTAATTTTTGTGTTAGCTGAGTGACTTGTATTGAGCGACTAATTTATAGGTCGATCATTCACTGTGTTTTATTTTCTCTACATTGTGTGTTATTTAATATCCATTACATAATATATGCTATACTTTTAAAAGTAGAAGTACTAAACTAGTATTCAAGAATTCTCTCGACACTATTTGAATTTCGGTTATTAATAGATATTCAACAAAAAATCGTAAAAAGGAACATCTACGTAAATTCTCCATTTTGTTATCGATCAAAGAAATAATTGAACTCCATAAGCAAAGTTCACTAAACGTAAAACAAACCGTAACATTAAACAAATGTATTTGGTTACCTACCTACTTGGATTACTGTTATCTTATTCTACAGTTCAACATTATGGTCTCCAGTTTTATTGGTTCGCCTTTGAATGTTTTTCCACTTTGATTACATCAGTAACGTTGATTGAAATCGGATTTTACATTAGAGTTTCTTAATTTTTATTTCTTTTTCCTTAGGTTTTTGTTAAATGTATTTTCATTTCCCTAAAATGGCTTTATTTGGTTGTAAATTAATAGGTGAACTAATTTTGGGTTAGAGTTTTTTATAACAAAATTGAATAGAATTTAGATTAGTTCTGGGTCTGGGTAGATTTTATCCAGGTCTCTTATTGTTGAACTAAAAGTTTCTTTAGTCTGTTGAGACTAACTAATTAGTCATTCTAAACTGTATTCAATACACAAAATACCTGTTATAGATCGATATCAAATCTGATAACAGATCTAAGACTTGAATATATTTGTATGTTAATAAAGCAGTCAGCCTTTATCATCCAATAACTTTTTTTGATATGCAAATGGCCAAACGTGTTTAAAAATATTATCACAAGTAAATTGTACACTTTCTATTGTATATTGCTGTTACACGCGGCTCTGCTCGCATCCTCTTTTCATGACTCTCTGGAACCAATTTCTGATTTAAAAAGTGCTATTCCAGACCATAAGCTATCTGAGTACCAAATTTCATCCAAATATAAACAGCCGCTTAATGAAATTGTTAAGCAATTATATGAAATTGTTAAGTAATTATATAAACCCCAAGGGAGGGTCTATTAATAATTATTATTAATGAACTATATTCCATTTAACACATTTTTATCAACTAATGTGTTGACCACTTCAATCTGTATAACTTATGAAACGAGTTTAATTTAAATGTTAAAATTATTAAGTAAAAACTTTAAATGTGTCGGCAAAATCTATACGGTTCATATCTAGATCAATATATTATATGTATGTTATCTAAAAATATCTAAAATACAAGTGATAAAGAAACTGCTACCATCATTAATGTTAATTTCTTATTTATACTACTAAGCTACATGCTTAAAACGAGCAAATGACCTACTGATGGTATAGAATCCCACCAAGATCTTCGGGGCTGAAGTCAACCTCACCTGCAAGCCGATACATATTAAAGCCGGTATATCTGCAAGCCTGCTGATTGATGAATGAAGCCCTAAGTCTGACAAACCATAAAGCGCACAGTCTTCAGCCGTCTCGTGGCGTCTGAAAATTTTAAAAGAATATCAATAATAATATTGTAAATGCAAAATTAATTCTGCCTTTCTGTTTACGCTTTTACGACTGAATCACTGAACCGATTTTTATTATGAAATTTGGTACAGAGAAGGAGGGGAACTCAGAAAATTACATGGGCTAGCCGTTTTTGTTTGCGAGAACGGACATACGCGGGTGGAGCGCGGGCAATAAACTATTATAAATGCATACATAATAATGTATTTCACTGAGCAGAAATCGAACCCACGACTCACCATAGCAGTCGAACGCCCAACTGCCGTGCTTTACAAGTCACTTAGAACAATAAAACAGGGTGTCAGATATTAAATTTCCGGTGTCGTTATAGGGCGCGAAGTGTCAGCGAGAGGTCAGTAGTCTAATGCAGGGGTAAACATTACCGAACAGAGGTTACAAAGTAAACTAGCTAGTGTGAGGTGCGCCTTTGATCTTTGCCGCGCGAACTTAGGGCTGCCACGTATGCTATTTAATATTATTAATTTGAAAGTTTGTATGGATGGGATGAATGGATGTATGTTTGTTGCACTTTCATGCAAAAATTACGGGACGGTTCTGGATGAAATTTGGCACAGAGATGGATTACATTCTGGTATAAAACATAGGCTACATTTAATTTCGAGAATAGGTTTATGTGGGTTACAGTCACGGAAAATCTAGGAATAAGTCTTTGCTTAGTAATAACAATTAAAAAATATGGAACGTAAATTTTTACACTTGTGCCAATATCAATCAATTAATTAGCTTATCGCAGTCCACTGCTGGATATAGGCCTCTCCCGATATTGGGAGGCTTTGGTCTACTGTCTCCACGCTGACCAGACGATACAGAGTTTTATTTCGATTTTTCCTTCTCTCGCAGTGATATCTGTGTATTTTTGCGTTAGTCGCCTCTTGCGACACCCTTCGGATGAGATGAGGTGGTGATACTTAAATTCTTTCTCCGTCACCACACTGATGTGTCTTCCAATAAACACCCACATTCATCCAAGGTATATTCCTGCGTTACCAGCCCTATAAAACAGCTCTAGTGATGTTTTAAAAACAGCAAGGTGATGTGCCAATGTGATCAACGAGCGTATCTCCCACCTGATTTATAGCGAGTGGTCACCTGTGTTTACATATTTATTCGTGCGTTGGCAATCCAATCAGTAACTGTACCATACTGTTATCATTACGGGTACGTATTGCTTGCAGAAGAGCATCTTCAAATTCTGTGCTATGCCCTGTCTCAACAAACACATTACTATGTTTAAAAAATATATTTTTGGTATAAAAACTTAGGCGGTCATTACGCGCTCATGCAAGCGTCAATCATGAATTACGTTTGAATGATTATTATACCGTCGACATACATGCAACCATCAGTCACCGCATTAGAAGATAGGTTATTCGTCAATCACGGCAGTGACTGTGGTTAAACTGAAAGTAAAACCTACCGTGTAATGGACACCTTAAATATTTCATCAGAATCTAATATTAAAACTATATGCATTTAAATAAATCATGTTCGTATGTAAATTACAAAATCAGATCATTTCATGTGATTATAAATTTGCATTTCATTTTATACAAGTATGTAATTCAAGATGTTTCGAATACTAAAATTGTTTACAGAATAATAAAAACGGGTGATAACCCTAGAGCACAGAGTACTCCATAGAACAGAGTTTACATTGGCATCATTCAAATGTATGAAGTTGCTATTTACGTTTGACCAGAGCACTCATTACGGATTGTTATTGGAATAATAAAGAGAGAGGCATCGCATCCGTCTAGCACTGAGATCGTAACGTAATTCCAAGTATCGCTTCTATCCATTGCGAAATCCTATCGCTTTATTCTCATCAACGATTCCGCGAACTGGCACTTCTGTTTTTGTTTATTAATCTATGTTTGTATGAGCTAGTTTTTTATTTTGTGATAGAATGTTAATATTACAAAATGTTCTTTTATTCATTAATTTGACGTATACATCTATATTTTTATAGAAAACTAACTGACTTGTGTTGATAATATCGAATTGATGTACTGCGCGTTACAATTTTAAATGCTGCCTCATTCAATCCAGTATTAGTTATACTCTTGTCATTCCTGATGATTAACACACACACATACGATCACGCCTATTTCCTTACGGGGTAGATAAAGACATTAGCCCTACTTCATTCATTATTCAGCTCTACGTCAGCCCGTTGCCTCTTTCCTTCAATACTTACTTCACGAGCTTCTTCGACTGTCATAACATAACACCTTTATTGCAAGCCCATCGGTTTGGTGTACCTTGTAAAACTTCAAGTAAAAATGAATAACAATTTAGGTTAATAAGTACTGAGCAGTGTAAAGACCAGTATTCGAACTGAAAACCTTACGATCGTAAGTCCACCTCTTTAACCACTGAACTATCAACGCTTCTATATTCTTAACTCTTCCTATTAACTAGTATAACTCAACACATCCTGTGCATAATTTTACTAACAAGGTGTTTCTCGTGTAATTTATGATTGCTTTTTACTATCCAACATAATTTATACAAAAACGCCTCTTTTACGTCGGAACCCTAAAAATGCAGGAAAATATATAAAAATGTTTATAGCCACTTCTTTATATTACTTAGTAGCATTTATTATCTTGACTAGGGATACGCCCAAACGTCGTTCGACTGTTGTCACATTTTTAATCACTAGAATAGTTTGCTATAGTTAAAAATGAATTGTGAATGTGTGTGTTCATTTATCTCTATATAAAACTTAGAATAAGAAGCAAGTATTTTACTCTTGCAACAGCAGATTAAAAAAAACCTCTCCAACCAAACCGATGTATTTGCTGAAAATTGTATAAATAATAATACTATGGAAGGAAAAACGGCATTTTCCGTCATGCACAATACTGACGCAAATCGACGAAAAGTACATCTTTTCTAATTGTAAAATGGACACAATAACTGTGTATAATACATACCTACGCGTTTAAATCCATAACATATAAATATAACCTTTTTTTATACTACTTAGGTCGAAGACAAGCACACGACCCACCTGATGGTAAGTGGTTACCGTGGCCTATGGGCCTACAACACCAGGGCAGTCACAGTCGTGCAGTCACCTCTAAATATTCTAATCTAAAAGTAGTAGCAAGTAATTTTAATGTAGATACAAGAGTATTACAACAAAGTAATATTATAAGAAAATGTATTTTAAAAAATCGCAGTTCACTTTTGTTACATGAAAAACCGCGGGCATAGATTTTCCATGTCGCTCTAAATAGGTTTAATCACAAATCCTTTAGCACATCGCCATAATATAACTTGCTTGTCATCGCCATTCGACACGTCACCAGATCTTCACCGAATGTCACAATAAACTGTAGAAAACTAACCAAGGGCCCCCATTAATATGTCTCACGAGACTAAATATATTATTGACATTCATCAACATTGGTATCAGAATAAAACTACGAATAATGTTAATTCACACATTTTAATAAGGGAAACAGCCTATAAATTACATTTTATTTTTGTTCAGCACGTAAAATTGATTTTATTGGTGACTTTATGGCAATTGTCGGAATATTTGAACGGCAATTATTGAAACAAATAAGTTGTTAACGTCAGTAATGTTTGTCAATCAATCAATCAAATTGGTCAATTGGAATCTACGAGTATTGTTGGACTTATTTTGTAATGTGTGCTGTAGTACTTAAGTTGAACAGCTAATGGCTGACAATTTATAAATAACAAGCTGTCCCAGCGAACTTCGTACCGCCATATTTTTCCCGTTCCCGCTGCACCTATTTTCTTATCCTTTAAGTTTAAACCTTGCCTGGACACCCACGAATATTTCAAGACTAAAATTAGCCAAATCGGTTCAGCCGTTCTTGAGTTATAAAATAACAACGAAAAGTGGCATTGATTTTTATATATTAGATTTATGTTTATGCAGTATTATGATTTAATAAATGGAACACGAAACAATCCAAGATACCCATAGAAATAGTTATTTGTTATACAAGTGTGCAAAGTTACTTTTTAACCGCGTGCTCAGTTTTGATGACCGAGCAAGCGAAAGATTCTAAATTTGAATCACGAGCATAGCGAGTGATTCATAAATTAGAATCTTGAGCGTTAGCGAGGGAATCAAAAGAGCACAAGGTGTAAAATCTTTGCACTCGAGTGCAACACGTAACTTTTCATCCCACCTCAGCGAGGAAATAATGAAATGCTTCTTCTTCCTAGCGTTAATTCCCAGTCGCATCCGAAGCTTTCACCTCGGAGTTCGGGGTCCGCTTTACCAGTCTTAACTGCGGATTTGGCTGGACCTCGATATTTTTCGTAAAGCGACTGCCATGTGACCTCCACAACCCAATGGTGACATTAGGCGATATCGAAGCATTGCAGCTAGACCGTTGTTGTTGAACTTTTTATGCATACAAATATTTGCACTGAGCGGGGATCGGACCCGCGCCTCCTGCGTTGCGGCCACGTTCACTACCACTACGCCACGGAGGCTGTATAATAATTATGTGTAATAATACTAATAATAAAATATCAACAAATAAAATTCAACAACAATGTTCAACCATAGGACGTGAAAAAAAAATTATGCGCGCAAAGCAAATTTAAAAAAAAAAGTAGGTACACCAAGGAGGTTCCGAGTTGAGTTTTTCATAAATTAAAAAAAAGTTGTATGATAAATCGGCACCATAGAGGTAGAAGTAAATAGGTTTTTCATCCCACCATCTCGGAAAGACTATTTTTGCTCTTCGATAACTGAGCGTAAAAGTCGTTTTTATCCTCTAGAGAGGTAAAGTAAATTTGAATTTAGAACATCGTGTGTACTAGGTTTGTGGACTCAAAACATCATTAAACCTATTTACTTCTACCTCTATGGTGCCGAATTTATCATACAACTTTTTTTTAATTCATGAAAAAAGTCAGACTCGTAACCTCCTTGGTGTACTTTTTTTTTAATTTGCTTTGCGCGCATCAATTTTTTTCACGACATATTGTTGACATTGTTGTTGAATTTTTATTTTGTTGTATTTTATTACTAGTATTAATACACATATTATACAGCCTCCATGGCGTAGTGGTATTGAACGCGGCCGCTACGCAGGAGGCACGGGTTCGATCCCCGCTCAGTGCAAATATTTTTTATGCATGAAAATGGGTATTTGCATTGGTCTGGTCGTGCCTTGGAGAGCACGTTAAGCCGTCGGTCACGGATGCCATACGAACATCTATGGCAGTCGTTACGGGTAGTTGGAGCCCTAAAAAGTTCAACAACAACGGTCTGGCTGCAATGCTTCGATATCGCCTAATGTCATCATTGGGTTGTGGAGGTCAGATGGCAGTCGCTTCACGGCAAATATCGAGGTCCAGCCAAATCCGCAGTTAAGACTGGTAAAGCGGACCCCGGACTCCGAGGTGAAAGCTTCGGATGCTGACTGGGAATTAACGCTAGGAAGGAGAAGCATTTCATTATTTCCTCGCTGAGGTGGGATGAAAAGTTACGTGTTGCACTCGAGTGCAAAGATTTTTCACCTTGTGCTCTTTTGATTCCCTCGCTAACGCTCAAGATTCTAATTTGTGAATCACTCGCTATGCTCGTGATTCAAATTTAGAATCTTTCGCTTGCTCGGTCATCAAAAATGAGCACGCGGTTAAAAAGCAACTTTGCACTCTTGTATAACAAATAACTATAATGATGTTTTGAGTTCACAAACCTAGTACACACGATGTTCTAAATTCAAATTTACTTTACCACTCTAGAGGATAAAAGCGACTTTTACACTCAGATATCGAAGAAAAAAAGTACTCTTTCCGAGATGGTGGGATGAAAAATCAATTTTCTTATTCTCAAAATTTAATACTATCACATTAAAGTATAAATTGATTAGACCCACTTTATCCTGTTCATTATCCACATTTTCTAATCTGTGGTATTCTTACGATACCTACCCTACCTATTTTAAGAAATGTTCATGATAACCATAATCATCATCATCATCATTTCAGCCATAGGAAGTCCACTGCTGGAATACATAAACATACATGAATGAAATTGAATAACAAGGTGGTTGATCTTACGATGGAGATCTTCTAATAAAAACAACAGAATCATCCAGTTTTGGTCTGATCAAGGTTGAATTTCTTATAAACAGATAATAAATAGGTACTACTACTTATTAAAAATTTAATACAAAAGTTAGAACATGGACTTTGCGCGAACTTCTGTGCAGTAGCCTATTATTACTATCATTAGTTGCTAATTTAGCGATAATGATAATATACTCGCTTCATTTAAACAAATAATAGGTTCTTAAATCCTTTTTTTTGAATCCGGAAACCCCCTCAGGTTCAGTTCACCGGTGCTAAATGTAAGGCTAAAACCACAGGTATTTCTTCACGTCAGTCTGTGTTGCCAGGGAGCCAAGTGTCCTACCTGATACCCACCAATGCATCAAGTCTATCCATACCTAAGAGTACACGGCAATACGACGCCTCACCACACCACCATTGGTCAGCTTCTGTCAAGGAGATCAGAATTAGTAGAGATGAAGATAGATATAGATATAGTAGAAGATGTTCCGAATCGCAATCTTGTACATAATAACACTGGTTATTATGTACAGATTTATACATATTTATGTACATATTTTTTACCAAATTAGTGGTATTATGTACTTACTTACATAATACCACTAATTTGGTAAAAAAATATGTCATTATACTCATTATCCAAGAGTCATTCAATAAATCGTTAGCCAATAAACAATTTATTATTGAAGCTTAAATATTGCCGTTTTGGTTCCTGGTGGAGTAGAACAGGGGCACCCCATCTCTTCCTATGGGTATCGTAGAAGTCGACCAAGGGATAGAGCTGATCTCTATTCGACAGTAAAAATACAGCCCATGACTAAGTGCCCGCTTGATGACAATAGGCTCGCCTCCGTGGGATCGAAAATCATAGTTGGCGAAATGTGGGTGATAATACACCTCTGCCTACCCCTTCGGGGATTTACAGGCGTGAGTATATGTATACCTAATACTTATCAGTGGGGTGAGCACGAACAACTATCGTAATCGTATCGTGAACGTAACGAGAGCACGAAGCATTGCGATTGGCCGCCTGCCTGAAGCCTGCCAATCGCAATGCTCCGTGCTATCGTTACGTTCACGATACGATTACGATAGTTGTTCGTGCTCACCCCACAGTAGTGCAACTCTTTTCAAGTAAGTCTCGATTATTAATTAGAACGGGTATCTATCACTCTTCGCCTGATGACGAATATTATCTCCGAACCCGTAGCATAAAATATTTCTAGGGATAATTATATCAGTCAAGTTGGGACTGCCGCGAAAGACTCAATTTACTGTCAGCTGTGAGTTACGACTCTGTCACAGATTGTAAAGGATTATAGCTAGTAAAATTATGCAGCATAAGGGCTACAATTGTGTTCAATATAATTGAATGCTATGTGAATCAAACGCAATTGTCGTATATACTGTCCTATAAATTTATGTTTCATGACAATACTACCACAGTCTAACGAACTTTCATAAGACTCGTGTTATTAAGGTAATGAGCCTTCCTGAATACAATCACAGTACAAATATTGGAGACTCTCATTGATTTATATAAAGACAGATATATTATTATGATAAGTATTATACTCGTATCAAAACTTTTGTTAGCCTAAAACGGTCTCATTTAAGTTTTAAGAAAACGCATGAGTCCAAAGCAGTAAGTTTTAATATGTATTTCTAACTTCTATAATGACATCGTATGTAATAAACTTTAAACTTACCCTGCTCATTTTTAATTAAAATATAGTAATCTCTTGTGAAAGAAACTGAAAAGAAATATTAACGACATCATCATTAAAACGTTTCATATGTAAGTACATATTTGAAGACAAAATGGTGGTAATGTAAAAAGGCGGGAACTACATTTTTTTTATGAAACTACATCCGTTTACCGGGAACCAAGTTAAAGGCTAGGGCGACTACAAAGTGCCTTAAATTTTTTAATTGCGACTGGCTTATGTTATTATACTTCTTTGTGCATTCAGGGCAGCATGTGAGGCTTTGCGGAGTAATACGTGAGCACCAGCGAGGGTGGTCCAAGTTATAAGAAAGAGCGATTATAAAATTATAAAATAATCTTCTTTTAAATTTAGATATTCCACGTGTGTTTTATTTGGTTTGAACTTTACTAATAGAAGCAAGATTGTTGGTTAAATTGTTACATAGACATTACTTAACTTTTAACTTTCATAGTTGTTAGAATCCACCACCATCCAAAAACACGTGGGCCTCTTGACAATCATTGGACAAAATTTTCAACCATCACTTCATGTGATTTTTGCACATAAAAAGGTTGATAAGAAACTGGATAGTAGTTGATGATTTATAAGGTACTAGCTTTTGCCCGCGGCTCCGCCCGCGTGGATGTCGGTTATCGCGACCAAACATAGCCTATGTCCTTTCTCGAGGTCTAATCTACCCCTATACCAAATTTCATCAAAATCGGTACAGTGGTTTGGGCGTGACAGACAGACAGACAGACAGACAGACAGAGTTACTTTCACATTTATAATATTAGTAGGGATAGGGATAAAACACTGAAATTCAATATTTGAATTAAATAATTACTTACAGATAAAAATAAAAACTGAAAAAAGTATACAAATCGCTTCCGCCTCCTCTCCTCCTGTAAGTTCCACCGGGGCGTTAGAATTTAATAGAGACTCCTTTCGCGACACCCGCGTGTAGACCTAACAAGACTCTTTTGAGCACACAATTATATGAATATTATGCTCTTTAGTGGGCGTTTATATCGCCGCACTTTAAAAATAGCCTTTAGTCATGTTTATCTATACTATTATATAATTGTAAAGTGGTCGTGTCTGTACATTGGAGATATTTAAAAAAAAATACTTGGGTTATGTTATTTTAACGATACTGAACACGAATACATTTTTTTTTAATTTCCTGTCTTTTGTCTGTTTGTCTGTTTGTTCGCGATGGACGCAAAAACTACTGGACGGATTTTGATGTGGTTTTTTTTGTTAGAAAGGGCTTACTCAGACTTAAAATCTTAAGTTTGTTTGATCGCAATCGGTTCAGTAGAACCGAAGATATGAGCAAAAGTCGCGTTAACCGAGATGCACGCGGGCGGAGCCGCGGGCGGAAGGCTATTGATATATAATTTTAACAAAAGTCGAGCACACATAGGCTTTTGAGAAGTTTATTGCTTTACCCAATATTTTTTTTAACGATAAGGTATTATATTTGTAAATATTTAGTATCTAGTAGTACGTCTAATATCGCCATTACGTTTTGTCATTTTTTTATATCAATATTTTTTGTTACAGGTAAGTCCCAATAAAAAAATGCAGATGTTAATGAGAAACCTAGTGGCCTACAGGTAAGTATAATAGGTAAGTTTTTGAGTTATTTGAATAGAATTTAGATCATTTGTAACTTTTAAGCTTATTAAATTACCTACTAACAATTAAATATAATTTAGAATTAAAATAAACTGAATAAGTTTTTTTTCTGTTTTTATTCTCTTATTTTTCAAAGCATAACACAAATACAAAATAACATATAATGCATATAAACCACATATTATTTGATATATAGCAAATTAATGCATTAAATGCGAAGAAACTCATTATTCTCAAATGTATCAAGTCATCGCTATTATCAAAAGTGATAACAATAAACTTTTAGTCATCTCAGCCCCTCTCGGATTAAAATACTTATGCAAGCATTTTACCTCTTTATTAAGCTGTTTAATCTCTCTAGTTAAAATACTTTAGAGGTCAAAATGTGTTAAGCGTCAAGTTCTTCTAAACAATTATACAATCTGATAACGCCATACACCACAAAAAGGTTTAACGTAATTAAAAGAATTTTCCCACCAAAGTACTGAGAAACATCTACTTGTTATTTTTAATACCTGTCTTTATACTACTTAAGCGGCCATTAGATCAAACAAAGTTAGTTAAAAAGTCCACAAGAATATGTAATTGGTGATATATCTTCATTGTTGAATTTTATAAACTGTTTATGTCTTTCGTTATTGAGGAGTTACTTAAATGGTTTTAAAGTGAGGTTGAAATAAAATGTGGGTGTTAATTCACCTCTGCCTAACCCTCCGGGTATAAAGGCATGATAATATTATGTAGGTATTATGTATGTATGTATGAAATAAAACCACTAGTTGATTAAAGGTAAAGTACCTTGGTTTTAATGCCTGATAGTGACAGATTTATTGTATCAAAATTGTCATTTGAATAATGTCACTTGCCTAAGAATATTCTGATAGATTTGAAAATTTACAGGATTTTAAAATCTAGCTTCACCTGGTTTAATTTTTCTGTTGTTGAAACTTAGTTTGAATCTCATTGAAGCTTGAATGCAGTATGAATTCAATGAGCTCATTGCTCTGCTCGTTGAATTCATATATAAACGAGTTTAATTAAATTTTAACTATATTAGTAAAGTACTAGTCAATTAACTGGATAAACACAAATTACTTAGCATAGTCCAACAAATTACCATTAAGGAAATCAACGGAAATTCCTGAGAACAAAAAAATTGAGGTCATGATTTATTTGTAATTTAAATAACAGTATTAACATAAAATTAAACACAAATGCATTTACATTAATGTTATAAATCTGAAGAATTCGAATGGTAAGACGCACCATTCTGAGGAACTACCAATTCGATTTCCGTTTGATTACTGACTTAAATATTATATGTACAGAATAACCATTCCATAATTTTAATCATTAATTAATCACAATTAATTATTTATTCGAATATTTGAATATAGAAGATATTTCGATACTTTGAATCTCAAAATCTCAATAGTACTTTTAAAGATATATTTAGAAAGTAATGTTAATGAGTCAGGTAAACTTACAAACATTTTTAATCAATACGTGGAATAAATCTAATTATTCAAATTGTCAGACTAATAAGTACTTCAATCAAATTGTAAACTTACGTACCTACCTACTTCAATCGCCAGAATTTAAGGTCATTCAAAACTTCTATACTATTATATAATTATTGTAAAGTGGTCGTGTCTGTACATTGGAGATATTTAAAAAAAAAACTTGGGTTATGTTATGTTAACGATACTGAACACGAAAATATTTTTTTTGAATTTCCTGTCTGTTTGTCTGTTTGTCTGTTTGTCCGCGATGGACGCAAAAACTACTGGACGGATTTTGATGCGGTTTTTTTTGTTAGAAAGGGCTTACTCAGACTTAAAATCTTACGTTTGTTTGATCGCAATCGGTTGAGTAGAACCGAAGATATGAGCAAAGGTCGCGTTAACCGAGATGCACGCGGGCGGAGCCGCGGGCGGAAGGCTAGTATATCCATATTTTTAAAATGTTGGTATATTATGTATGTGAGTTAAAATATATTTAGATACGAAATGTTGATTGGATTAATACTATTCTTGATAATAATGGCTCTTAACAGACATACCATACATATAATATTTTTATAATTATTCAAATTATCGAATATCTTCTGTCAACATTACTTGATTAAATAAGTTCCCGAAAGTAAAAATAATATTGAGTCAGTGAACCATTCAAACATAATTCGTTTTTAATCAGCATCTTGATTAATTAATTATTCAAATTGACAACTTACTCCCGTTGAGAGAATTTAAGTTCATTAAAATGTTTAAAATCTCCTTATTTAAAACTAAATACCTATAGCGGCCTGTCAAGTAAGAAAGTGGTATGTATAATCTTCTTAAATTATCTTTGAATAATAAAAATATACACAATAAGCACTAAAACCTAACTCATACATAAATATGACTATTAAACACATTCTCTTTTATAGTTTTTGTCATTATTTATAGACTTTATTTGAATAATACAACTATAACAAGCAACGCGGTTCATACAAGATTCTTAATACGAACTTGAATATGTGTTTATTTCAATGGCGATCGTAAAAATACGTTCAAATATTCAAAATACATACTTTAAAACACATACACATTTCAAAGTGTGTGGATTAAAAAATCCTACACCGATATTGTCTTATATCAATGGTTTTTAATTTCACGGATTCAGTTTCAACAATTATATTTATGTCAAACGTGTACCTTCCGAAATAGATTTGAGAATTTATCTTGCAATAAAGATGGACCTACTGGTGCGACAAAACCATCGTTAGAGATTAGTTTCGATAATACTCCTATGCAAGTCACAACAAAATTACACTTTATTATCTTAATAATAAAGAGTAGATTAGCTTGTTACAACTATGTAGTGTTCAATAAAAAGTTTAATAAAAATATAAGTGATGGTGATAGCAAGTTCACACTATAGTGATGTCCAGTCCCACGCCCCGACAGATTAGACAAAACCATCGATGTTCTCAGCCCACTTGTCTAATGTATAGAGATAAAGTACCGTACACATCGGATGTTAGCGGTCACAACAAAGTGCTAAGGGATAATAAATACATCAGTGTACACTCAACTTTTACTAATTGGTTATAATTACGTTGTTAAGGTTTTAACATCTTTGATGTGCCAGATGCATTTTTTTATTTAGTTTATCTGTGACAAAAACTAGCAATAAATATTGCAGAATGAATCATTCAAATTTTAAAATTAACTTTAATTATATAATTTGATCGTTATAGATTACAACTATGACATTTAAAATGTCAAATGATTTGATGACACTCTAACGTCAAAATATGACGTCTATACTAAATGTGATATCTGGTTATATCTTAAAACTAGTTTCGTATTAGATGAGCAGCTGTTGACCAATAAATCTAAAAATGTATTTGTGTATATTCCATAAAATTCATTATTATTTAAACAGTTTTCCATACGAGAAAGATTGCACAAGTGTCTATAAAACACTTTTTGAATAAGTATGTCTAGAACTAAATGACTATCTCAAGGGTACCCTTGTCCTTGGGTTGGGACCTATGTATCACTAATTCACTAGACATGTAGGTAGTATGGCGACATAGGTTGTCCTTATAACATAGGTGTTACTTGCTCATCACCAAGCATACTTTCACAGTCAGATAACCCCAAAATGCGAGCGGGAAATCGCATGCCTCCTTACTTATTATTTATATTGTTTTCCTTCGAATCACAAATAAATAACATATCTGTCATCACACGTCGTGTTGTCACTCGATGACCACATTTCTTCAAATATCAGTTTCATTCGAGATCACATTCGAAGAGCACAATATTAATATGATTTATTCACAATGGCGGCCGCATTAATGATCACAGCAACTTGTTTCCAAAATAAAATAGACAGTGAGTTCGTTGTAGGGTTGTCACTAAAACGAACACACAATAAATTTGACATTTCCTTGTGTGATCATCGAATTCCCTGTGTCCACGAAATTTATGAATAAAAATTTTGTAGGTATGTATTCGTAGATAAGACATCTTTAGATAATAATTTATAGTTGGAAAAGCCTTTACAATTATGAAATATATTAACATAATATTAAAATTTTAGGAATCGATACTTAAAGCAATACCCTAAACATGTCAATGGCATTTTTTAAACCAAAACAAAGCTTATTAGTTTAATTCTTCTTCTGCTCTTTAATGAAAATATGAACTGCGTATTTCATTAAAGAGCAGAAGAAGAATTGAATATATTTCAATTCTTCTTCTGCTCTTTAATGAAAATATGAACTGCGTATTTGTATTTACGGTTCCTTTTTAGAAGACCGAAAATCATAGTCAGCGAAATATGGCTTTTTATTACCCCTTTGGGGATAATGTGTTGATATGTTTATTTTTGAATGTATTGTTAAAACGGCTATAACACATATCTTAATATCCTGGTTCTCCATCTGAACTCGCTTATATAACTACGATAAATCTGTCGTGGTCAAGTGGTCATGAGTCATAAGACTCATAAGTGACTAACATCGCATTTCACAGCAATGTACTCGTTCATACTTTTCGTACAATGCCCAGCTTACGCAATCACCTTTTGGTATTTGTAACTTAATAGGACTTCTGAACATTTTCCTGCTAGGGTACTTCTAAGATTATCAATAGGGAAAAATAGTTGGTATCTCGTATATGCTTTGCTTTTTCCTGTAATTTCAATAAGTTGAGATGAAATTGAATTTGAAAAATAAGGTTATAAAGACAGTCACGTTTTACTACTTATATTTACAGCCAAATTCACAAAGCAATGGATGAAACCAGCTAGAACCTCTGTATAGTATTCAAGTCAAACCGTTGACAACCCTATTACAACAGTATTAGAGAAGGTTTTACATAGTTAATAGGCGTATGGGAAAAATATATTTATGTTAAAAACCAACCGGCTTTCTGATTAATTGACCTATTAGCCGTATCACATGAAGACGATGGAAATGAAACCAAAAGGTGCCTTAAAAGTTACGAAACAACTAAATGCACAGTCATGTTATTGGATCGTGGAATTAATTAGCCTCAATATTTTATTGAAACTACTTTAAGTACAGATTAGAGTGAAACAAAGGGTAAGGTGTTAAATTGGAAAAGAAAACAGAGTTGTTAATTGAAGAAATGTTTAAGAAGGATATATTATGTACATCAGTAGAAGTAATTATGGTTGTGATGATAATGGTACTTTATTTTGAAGTTTAAATGACCAAAACAAAAAAAACCAGCTATCGATATCGATGACTGAAACATGTTAGGTATACGAGGACAGTAATGGACTCATGTAGATACTATTATAAAATATGGATTTGAATATTTTAGTAGCCAACTAACTAAAAGGAGTATTGTTTATATTTACGAGTATATAAAAGAATCAAATCAATTTCACCAAAATTACTAAAAAGCTTTTGCAAATAAATTTCCATTAATACGCTTTTGATATGATTGAATTTGAATTTACATAACGTTACTATTCGAATGGACTAATTTGTTAAATTTTATTGAACTTAGTATTATATGTTATCATTATTATTATGCAAATTAACTTTATCATTGTAAATAATTATTATTTATCTTAATACTGTGATATTATATATCTCGTTTACCTGTTTTTGGTGGAGTAATCGTCAATAGACTGTATCTTGCTTTTGACCTCTTGATGCGACTTGCTTCCGACTTTCTTCTGTACTGGTTCTTCTTAGTTTTCATCTTAGTCCTGATAAATACTAATCAATAAGATTTCACTTAAGTATTTACTGTCGTTTGGAACCCTGGACTTCGAAGTGAAGGCCTCGGATGCGACCGAGACTAACGCGAAGATAATTTACTGTCGTTTGGTTTAAGGTTAGAAAAATCTCCAAAAAATAATTCATCCTATCATTCTGGTCTTTGCTAAATATTTTGATAAAATAAAATATGTATAAAACAAAACAGAAATAACAAGGGCCATACTCGTATACAGAACTGCTAACAACAAACCCATCCATAATGTCATTCAAACCAAGCTTTCCAGCTTACATAACTATTCAAAGACTGTCTTTTCAGTTGTCCATCTGTCTGTCCCCACAATGGGGATGACAAAACAAGCGATATATTCCCATATGGGTTCACAATGAGGTTTTGTACCAGTATGCTCATATCTTTACAAAATGGCCGACTTCATTGTTTTCATTTTCTTGGTATTGTCGTAAGTGAGCTTTGCTTGTGGGAATTAATTATCTTTTGCATCGTAATTGTTTTTCAGCAATACTTTATCGAACACACATAAATAACAAAAATAATATATCCATTTGTTACTCCTTGTGATGTTTTTCTAAAGTCTTTTATAAAATTTTGTCTCTTTTTTTCGGATTTAAAAGCAAGACGAAGGATCTTTTTTGGAACTGGAACGTTGTGGCTTGTAGCCTAAGATAGAGTTTATTGGAATGGTTTGAAAGAGGCTTTTATCAGAAAAAGTGACCTTTCTAACTAACAAATATTATATTTTCATTCATTATAAGAACAAACCTTATTATCAATTAAACTAACTTTTTTTAAAGGTTTAAATAATGAAAGGTTAAAATATGTGAACCTATATTATGTATTATCATTAAACATATTATTTATCGAAAACATAAAAAATAGTGTCCTATTTACATAGCTTTATTGTAATCAATTCACATTTATAAAAATATCACTTAATAGACTCACAATCAATTCAGAACGTTAAGCTTTTTTAATCTTAATTGCCATAACATATAAATTTCCTGTCGATATAAGCCTCAATTAAAGTTCATTTATGTAAAATTAGTAGAAAACATAATTTATAATGTAGTTGAGGATACCGGATAATCGCGTTAATTATATAAGCACCGTATCTTAAGCCGTGAGAATTTCGCAAATATTTGCAAAGCATTCTTTTGTTCTTTTTTAAACACATTTAATGATTCCGCCGACGCATCACATGACAATACACCACGACGGTCGACAAAGGAGTGAGCCGAGCGAGGCATAGACAACGAGCGAGGGTTTTGTCTCAAGTCCATAGACAAAAGCTCTTTCATTGGTGGAACAATGACGGGTCGTCTTTGCCTCATTTATCATACAGGCAGGTTACTTTCATCCAATAATTACAATGTACTGAGGATTCAGACGTACCGAACGTTCGGCTTTAAAGGTTCGCATTGTTGAATTAATTATACACAACTACTTAGTATATTTCATTTCTTTGTTACACAAATAGGTTATTAGTATATTTATTATTTTGTATTGTTTATAAATATTGTTATATTTATTATGTAGGTGTCGTGGGCTTTCTTTGATGAACATTTTAAAAAAGAACACAATACATGATTGCATGCTAGTCCTCTCCTATTTTGGTAATTCTTTGGTTTCCTTCGTACATTTTCCATCTTCATCGACTTTTGTTTAGAATTTATGCAAGCAAAGCATAAGCGAGAGAATAGCATAATTATTTATATCGCACACAAACTTCAGTATCTTTAGCGATACATTAAGTTTTGTTTGATAGTGAGTATTTTGATAATAAGAAAAATAATCTCTACAGACCCAAAATTCGCATTAAACACTTCTTTGAACTGCCCAAAACATGTATAGAGTAAATTGAATGGGTAATCAGCTTATAGGTACTCGTACTTTACAAACATTCAAAACAAGATATAGCAGAGAAAAAAAAATCGAAAAATAATTAGGTATTCAAAAAAGTTGTATTCCGAAAAATATTTAAGAAGCTATAGCATAATTAGTACTTAATTAAACATTTTTTCAAAGGTAGGTAATGTAATTGACATTACCTTTGAAAAAATGTAATTAAAACAAAGTTAACATTAAGAACAAAAAAAAAACCTTTTAAACCAGTTTCTTAATTGTCACAATCCAAGCTGTTAGACAGTTATTCTCGTATCTCTTACGAATTATCATCTAGAATTTAATAGTGTAGACAATATTTATAATCTGTACCATAGATAACAATTCCCAGAACAACGTTACTGTGACCATAGACAAAAAACTTGATGTTTTTAATTAGGTGTACACCGCGGACGTTAAAGTAAGATACGTTTTGTTATTACAAGTTATCGGACATTTTAGAATGTCCATCGCATCTAATGTACTCAAATATTTAGGAAGTTTTGTCTTGTTTATAAGATAAGACTTGTTATTTGATCTTTGATTCTCATTTATTACTTTTTTTACTTAGTTTATTCTATTAACTGTAGCGAGAAAATGTCTATTTGTTCCTCATAAAGGAAATATATGAGAGAGAAGTGTAAGCTATGATTACTATCAGTAGAAATGCATTACAACATTCAACTGCATCTGAGTAAATGGTTTGTTGCTGTCAAATAAATTACTTGTACACAATAGTTATGATATTGCATTTCTTGTATAAATTGTGTTGTTCTCAGATTTCGATCTTAATATTTTGATTCTATCATTTTCAATGTTGCTACTTAGATACTTTTTCACTTTGACTACACAAGTTTTATTTGAATTTATTTACTTCAAGTCAATGCAATAGTTACAATGCATTTCACATTTGTTAAAAAAATATTACTTTAGTTTACCTATTAAAGTTTACCATAAAAGGTGCATTGTATTAAACCTGACCTTCTTTTTTTTTCATAACCATTTTCATATTCCGCGAGCTCTAAATATGACTTCTATTCTGTCTTATTCTCTCCCATATCTCTTATTATATTTGAATTTCGGAGGAACATAAGAAACGCACATGTAATCTGTACCAAGTATAACTCTTTTTAATTAGTAAAGTAATCAAGATAAGCAATCCAAATATAAATCGGGACTAAATTGTGCTTAGTTCACTCTAGTGTTTGAGTTTCAGAACTATAAAATTGAAGCAGAACCTTCCGAATTCAAACAGGCAATGACAGAAAGATTCCGTTTTCAAAAAGTCAAATTCTATTCCCACAGATTAAAAACAAAAACGGTTGGCAATGTATACACGCGCTGTTGAGCCAAGCGGCGACCGAGGATGCAAAGGCAAAGGCAACGATGGCTGGCAGCCAGTCGGAAGCTTTTGCACCACTCTAACCGCTGGGAGGACGCTCTATTGCCGTTGTTCCGAGAGCACTTGCTCCCTAATTGTTTGCGGAAAGGGTTTCTCGAGTATTGTTCCAGTGAGTTTTTACCGTCAGCAAAATAAATAGATATTAAAATGGGGATGAGGTATTCAGATTTTGAAATTTGATTGAATTAAAAAAATATTTTTCCTAAATCTTTCAATAGTAGATTTTTGGTGTTATTACAGCTTACTAAATAAATAACTTATGTCAAGTAAGGTGTAATGAGATTTTCTTTTGAATCTGAATGTGCCTGACGGGAGTAGCACTTCGGCCTCTACCCTATAGCAGAGCCTATAGACTCCAATTTGCCCAATAAGAATCGACCTTCCATTATGTTATAATTTTCAGCAAACAACACCAAACTGACCTATCTGACGCTACACACTTGTGCACTTCGCCGCGGCAATTTTTCTCTAATTAAAGTCATGCCGATTGTCGTCTCTATCGCAGCCGCGTTCGTTTGTTGTGGTCTGTGGCGCGTGGCATTTGGAGCCTACTTGTGCTTTTTAGTGCCCGCGTTTACCCTTCATGCGCGTATCCGAACAAACTTGGTACCGAAATAATGGTTTTAAAAAGTCATGTTTTTATTTCTGCATTATATGCGAGGGTTAAATATTTTGGCGGTAAAATGCAGCGTTGAAGTTCCTTTTATAAATTCCTGCTTACGTAATTACGTAGTAATTTGAAGAGTGTTTTTATTGTTGAAGTCATTTTGCATGACATAATTGTTACACTTGCACAGTAACCAATTTCGGTTTCGACCAGATTCAAAGGCAACCCTCAAATTCGTACAAACAAAAGTAGAGAGTATCTTCACTTCCATGATTAGTTACACTATAGGAAGCTTTCTAACTAAGCAAGCTAAATATTTAATAGATGAAAATTCGTCGTATTATTTTCTTAGGAACTAAATGATCGCCGTTCAAAACAACCTCGGCAGATAGGCACAATTTTTTAACTTTATATAAATTAGAAGATAAACGCTTACAGAAAATTACTGAACAAAAAAGCTACCCAGCATTCGCTTTCACCGCTTATCTGGCGAAACTTCCAACACATTACCCGACAGAAAACTCACGCATATTGTACGTATGGCGATAACACGCGTTTGCGGCAAAAAAATCGCGGCGATAAACGGCGACAAATCACAGCGGAATGACGCAGCAGCCGCTAATGACGCAACTCGTATCTTCCGTCACGATGACGCGTGACAGACATGATTTTAAAAAAAAGTAGGGTGGTTTATAAAGGTTGCTTTGTGGTCGTTGCGATTGGGAGATGTTTTGTCGATTTTCTCACATTAGGGATGTTTTAATTGGGATTGATGGTTGTTAGTGACTCTGTGTTTTGATGGGGCAACTATTTTCGTTCTGCGGTGCTACACTAGTGTATTTTAAGAATGATTAGTTTGAATAAATCGTACTATTTTTAGATGCATCTGTTTTTAAATTAAACATGTGTAGTTTGTAAATTACGTAGCGATCTTTATCGTTGTGAAAGATGTCGGCGGTTCTGTTTAGTATCCACGTGATATATTTTTGTTTCTGTGACATAATGCTGAATAAAACTAGAGTTATCACTTAAATGGCAAACAAGCGTTATGATAAGCATGATGGTGGATTTAGAAAGTTACGGGGAATCACTCACGTTTATGGAATTGCTTATTCATTCTTGGTGCCTTCCTAAACTTGTATTGTAGTGTATAAATCTTTCTTGTAGTAAATTTTTTCGTCGTATTTTTCTTATTTATCTTTATTTTGTTATAACTCAACTCAATAAAAGCTTATATCACTATCATTCAAAACACGATCAGAACTAAAATGAGCGGCTTATGTTCATAATACAACCGCATTCTCATAATCGTATCTCCTATCTCTATCTCTTTCAGCCGTCGGAGCGAAACAAAACATTATTAACAAGGGGGTTAACAAAATCGTAGGCATCATCAAGCGTATTACCCGATCCCATTAAATAGGCACCCCCGCTAGAGGCAAAAGCTAACAGAAGGAGCATCTTTGTTTAACCAGATAAAATCTCTTTGACAATTTGTGCTTATTCAAATAAGGCGGTCCCCTGATACATAATGGCTTAATATTCTGTCTTCGCTTCATCTGTACGGATATTTTAATTAGTTAGGCGTGTGTGTATGCGAATATGTTTGTATTTTGCACATGATTTTGCACGATATTTGTTTATAGAACTTTATGAAGCAGGTTGTGTGGTAACAACTTTAGTACTTAAATACCTGCCTATGTTACCGTATCTTAAATGTGTTGCGGAACTTTGATGGGCTCGTTCATAATATTAGTAAAAATTTAACTTAAATTTGACATTATTTATAGTATTGCTAACTCCACTAACTCTGTCAACGATGTCATTTTATTCAGCCTAATTCGTTCACCTGCCAATTTATTCTAACATTTCGTTTTTATGGCCGCTATCAGAAAAAAGATATTATGATATAAATATTTTAAGACCAAATGTTAATAAACATTTTAAAAACAGTTAAATTTTGAAATAAAAATTTGGAATCTGAAGTTATTTGAACAACAAATCAATGACTTCCAAACAGGTTCTTTATAAAGTAACTTACCTGCACTCCCTTAAAATATACAAATGCTTCTATTTATTTGGATGAAACAAACGCCCAATAATCATTCCAGCGTAAAGCAAATACAACTTAACCGTTCCTTTACCCAAGGCTTAGATGAAAAACGACAGACGACGTTGAAAATTAACAAAACAGATTACATTCGGCTGTTTCAAAGCGAGCAGGGCGCGTTGTTTGCCGCCAATTCTTTCCATTTACGTAACCGTGGAAAGCGTACTCCATAAAACACCTTTCTGAATTTGGCGGGGATTAATGTCACAGATAAAAATAAAACCATAGAGTTTTTTTTTTATTTGTGTCGCGGCAAAAGTGTTGGCATATTATGATAATGAGTGTGTTACGCATTATATTTAAACCTTTTTTGTTGTCACAGTTGATTTGTTGGTTTTACTGTTTTCTTGATTTATTGACAGTTTGAGTCGTCTTGACAAAAAGTAAACTTAAATTATTGCTTAATATAAATACAGTTTTAGATTTCAACTTAATTATAGGTACAGGTGCCTATTTAATATGACAAAATATTCAATAAATCCATTTACGTAAGTACTTAGGGATTTTGTAAGTTGATAAATATGATTGAAAATGGAACGGGAATTCTATGATCTAGTTTGATAACCTTTTTACTAACTCTTGAAATGAAATATTTTACAAACCTGATTACTAATTACGTAGATACAAACCTAGTTAAAGTTTTAATAACTAAGTACGTTTTTGTTTTTCTTACCTCGTTATTATCATTTATGTTATTAATTATCATTATTATTCAAACATGATGTCTTCACGGCATCATTCAAAGCGTTTGTCAATTATATGTTACCCCACCCCACTTTCCCCTCATTCGCAATTCGAATTCTAATATAAAAATCACTGATTGTCTATTTACATTTCTCTGCTTGTTTTGAATGAGACGCTTATTTCAGTTAAACCTCGAGGTTCCATTCGTTCCCCCTCTGTCGCCCTTAAGTTGAATGCGGGAGGGGGAGGGCAAAGATCAGAATAAAACGGAGACTTTATTAGCGTACGGTACATAATCGTTCTGAATCAAAGGCGTTCGAATTTTGAATTCTGATGATTGTGTACATAAAAGAAGCTTTTACAAATTATTCGATGATATTTGTTTTCAGTTGTTAAAATTTTGTTTCAGAACGTTTTTGATTTATGTTCGTTACAGTTCGATTTATAAATTCGAAAGAATATAATTCAAATATTTAATTGTAATTACATAATTATGTAACACCGACTAATATGAAAATGATTAATTGAACTGGATCCAAAAATAAAACAAATGAACAATACATAGCGTATTGTATTTTCTGTTTTAGTAACAGAGAAAAGTGAGTTCTAGTTTCGCCCACAAACTTAACAAGATAAATAAACCTACTACACTTTTCATGGGCTGTATATTCACTATAGAATGAAGAATAGAACAGCCTTACCTATATTTTAGTCAACTGTAGGAAAATTGGTTGTATTGCCGGCAATTACATGAATGCAAATATATCAACTTTATCTATGTGTAATCACTAATCAGTATCACAATTTTATTAGTACAATGAAGCAAAATTTATCTAAGGTCTGAATCTACCCAATACCGTTGTCATTTTTAAAACCGTCTACAATCCCTAATGCTCTTCTTTGTACTAATTTTCTGAAGATTTTCTTTGAAAATTTGCTTATAAAATTGGAAAGATAATTGATTTTATTCTAAACAACATTTAATGCACTTAACATTTTCTTAAGGCGCCCTCTTCTATTCATAAAGGTTTTATTTGTATGAGGAAAATCATTTTGTGATTAAAAGGGGCCCATTCAGCAATCGCTGACCACTTGCATAAATTATTACTTGTACAGTCAGACTCGTAAACACGATACACAATATTTTTGCGAAGCAAATTTTTCAGGTTAATGAGTTGCTGAAGTAGATTTTTAAAAAAATGTTATTTTATTTTGAATAGTAGGCATCACTCGCTGTTTATTACGGGTCTCCGTTAAATAAATAAAACACAAATTGTAAAACACACTACCTAACAATGAAGAAAAATTTTTATATAAGTATAAAAATACCTAAGAATATAAACGTATTTTGACTTTTATATTCCTAGGTTGTCAGCTAAGGCATTGATTGACTCAAAGCTGATTATAATTATTTACCATTCCTTATTATAACCTACACTCAACTATAGGTAAGCTTTAAATATCATTCTGAACTGATGAATGAAAGTTTCAAAGCAAAAATGCAATTTATCATCCCCACCAAGTCAAAAGCCGCAAGTAATTTAAAAAATTCGAACTACGCAGTTCGATCCGAAACTTCCTAATTTAAAAAATATTCGAAAAAAAGAACAAGCAAAAAATGACCAGTATTTTCTTGTCATTTGCATACCGGTAGCGACTGTACAAGAAATGCTATCAAAGAGACAGCCTCTTTTGTAAGAAGGAACGGATCGGGGAAATTAATTTAGGTTTTTTTACAAGAGCTCCCATTATGAATGTTATTATGAAGATCTCTTTCTGTATTGACGTGCTTCCTTTGATCTAACGCATTTTGAAATAATGACATTATTCCCTTTGAAACTTATACGAGTGTGATGATTTATATTATTTTTTTATTTTCTATTTCCTATTTTAACACGCTTTTTGTTATATTAATCGCCATTTTGTTAGATCTGGTAGGATGTGCGATGTTGTAAGAATACGAAGCTAACATGAAAAGTAATAAATAAATATTGAATTTTTATTATGTTAGATACAAGAGGTAATTAAATTTTACATATAATGTTATCTGCCAGACCTAAGCAATAACTCAGAAGCTTCCATTACTAGTGTAACTATGATCAAATAGAATACTCGCTAAACTTGTAAAATTAATTCCATGAAATTATATTCTCAGCGACTGTATGCCTATATTGTTGTATTGCCCAAAATAGAAGCATAAATGAGATAGCCAAACACAGTTACAAACTGTACACAATACTGACAATACATTCGAAATCCTCTACCAACGTATTTGAACCATACGCCTACGTAAAATTGCAATATCATTCCAACCAACGATACAAATAACCACGCAGAATATTATTCACATTATAATTTGTCAAATCCTCAATAATATATAAGCGTCAACACATTTCTACGAAGACACTATCACAATGAATGAGTCTCATAGTATTAATGAGTGCAAATTCAGTTTAGAACAACCATCAATGAATTTTACCAGTCGCACAAAATTCAACCTAATCTTCTCCCCTGTTAAAACTGATAATCTATCCACGAAGTAACACCGGTTACATCAAAGACATCTCACTCAGGATGTGAGATTGAAATTCCTGATCTGACTAGTAATAAACTTACTTCAGCTTAAAAGATATTTCAAAAGAACGAATAAAGAAAACGAAGATGTTGTTATTAAAATTGTTGCGGACGGAAGAAAGGGGCTTAAAATGACACCAACCATTTTGCCACGGTATTGCGCATTATTAAAATGGCCGACCAATCTGGAATTTTATTGATATTTAAATTTGGAACTCGGAGCGGTCAGTTAATGATAATTTTTTCACATCGGGCGGTAATTGTTTTTGTCGCTCAAATGTGTGATTAATAAAACCAGTACGCGGCAAGAATCGCATTGAATATTCTTTTATTATTTTAAATTGATACATTATCGAATCTCATTATGCAAAAAATCTTTATTATAAAAATATAAATGTATAAATAGCCGGCTACTAACATAACAAGGACAGAGTACAATTAGTGTTCTGTGTTTTGAGCAAGTCTTTTGCAAGTTTGCATGCAATATAATGTAACACAAATAATTTAGAGCTTAAATGTTATCACAGTTTCATAGAGTGCTTCCTACAGTTGTAATAAAGATAATAATATAGGTAGAAACTATCAACATTTCATACTAAAATATGAATATGTCAAGATATTGGACCAAGATATTGCCAACAAAACAATATGTCGTGACATTTCACTAAAGTATTATAATACACAATGAAAACCAGCTTACAAATAGGTAACTAAAAATACAAGTATAATAGTTTCGATAGAAACTGTTCTCCTCAATGAATTCCACTACTTGTAAGAGAAAATAAGCAGATCACACAATCGTGTTACCCAATTGCTATAGTTACAGAAGAAGTGCTACAGAATTTGTTTTGACAATCGTTTGAATGGCTACAATTCTTAGCTTGGAGAAATTTTAAGGAAAGGATAGTAGAATTCCAAATGTCTTTCTAAAAATGAACTGAATAAATTCGAAAATTTGATTAAAATTTCGAATGTCACTTATTTGACAAGGATAATACAATAAATGAAATGTTATACACTATACTATATCAATATTGTTGCACATTTCCATCTTTCTTTAAAACTTATTCATACTTGTAAATTTTCGAAATAAGTCGGTGTGAGTACAGTATTTGACACCACTAATAAATTGTCCTTTTTCGATCTATTTATTTATTTATTATTATTTGTTTTTGTAATGTCATGTGTTGTCATTTATTGGTACCTAATGACTATTATGAAAAACTAACTATATATAACTACTTGTTTCGCTATATTTATTAATACCATTAGGTGGCATTTGTCACCAAAGCCGATATTAGCACAATTTTATTGACCAAGATCCATTTCCTTTTCACGATTACCTTCTACAGTATGAAGCACTGCAAGTGGTAATTGGTGATAGAATATGGTATCAGTTTACCATGAAACAGTAGCTTCTATGCCATCTTCTTGCCAATCAATCACTCATAATTCATTCATTCATAATTTATTTACCCACTAAAGCGCCTCTAGTGGTAAAAAGCAGAACTACAAACGATTGTCGACTTTACCTTAGCACGTGTAAAACCATAGATACATCATTATGTTTTATCGCCTCTCGGTGTGTTGGATAGACAAAAGCCCACTGTTTAAATAAAAAAGAAGTATTTAGATCCATCTGATAGTTTACACTGAACAGCGGTCGATGTTTGTTATTTTATTAAGTGTTCGATTCTCGGTACATTTATTGTAATGCCCGCGTGTACATCACAAAGACCATCCATGTTTATTTTAAAGGCAAGTGCCGGTACACTGTGTACTCTCCGAAAATTTTATTCCTGAACTATTCTTAAACTCTTTAGTGAAGTGCTCCCATCTCAGTGGGATTGTATAAAAATAAATATTTAGATTTCACCGCATATTGTTGACGGGAAAAGGTTAATATCTTTATATTTAGAGGCGTGTGCCGATCAGTAGTGTGGACAGAATTATAATAATTATATTATTAGACTTTTACTTATAGCTCGAAAGGTGCCCAGATGGGACTTCTGTTTTGGTTACCGAGTTGATATTTTTGTTTGAAAATGGAAAAATCGTTGGAGAAAATCTGTTTTATTTGAAGGATCAAAAGGATGTGGGCGTGAAAGAGCCTTTGACTTAAAACAGTATTGGTTTATACATATATTATAGGAGTATTTAAGTTTTATAGTAGATAATCAGGTAACTTTATAGCTTGCTAATGGCTGAGTCCTTTTATCGTGAGATAAGTGGCAACGACAAATATTTACATAGCATAAAGTCTTGTGTGTCTGTATATAACTATTGGTTTTCATGTGATCACAGTTAATGCTATATTTTACAATGATAACATGGTGTGTAGTGAAGTTGCCGTTGCCGTGCTAATATGTCTAATAAAAGATTAATAAGTGATAGGTAAGTATTAGATTATTCTTTTTTTTATTGTTAAACATTACCGAGGTATAATAAAATTTTCATTGTTTGTGTGATTTTCTATAGGGTACACTACATAATTACCAAAAACTTATAGTTCTAAAAGTCACAATCACGGATTTCAAAATTTCGATTTTCATAATTCCGAATGATTCGAAAGTTTCTCTGCGAGGCCTCCATTATACTTACACCATTGGCCTAATAAGGTTTTGGGGGTTTAAAGAAAATGAAAAATATTAATTTTAACTTTCGTTTGAAGAAATCCTATACCTACCCCTCTTCGAGCGAAGTAGGAACGAGTTCCTATTCTAAATATAATGCAACTATGTTAATAAAACTAAGAAGCCAAATCTTATAACAGCAATCATCAGCTCCATTATGGTGGTTTTAATAAACAATAAATATTTAATGTCGAGCGAAGCCAGGGCGCGGAATGACGCGTGTCGGATTGACGGCTTTGACGAATCATTGTGTTTACGTCACTCAACGAGACGCAGGCGCAGATAAAACGAACTCGATTGGAAGCTTTTAAAACATTATTTTTTGTAAAAAGAAGAATGTATTATTAACTTTTTTTTAATATCACTCATCAATATTCAATAAATATTTCAAATTGAAATGCGATTCAGTGCAATAATGAATGTGTGATCATAAAACTTATGAAAACTTTTATAAGCACCAAGAGATGGTGCATTTTTGAAAACAACATTTATGAACTGAATTCAGTTTATTGTTTATTTTATTACATAACGTTTTATTTTCATAAATCTAAGGTACTAAACTTATCAGTAGCCCAATGAACCACTTAGTCCTAGCTTACTTAGTATCTTAGAAGTGGATCAGGAAAACTAAGTAGATCAAGGTAAGGTAAGGTCAAGGTTTGAACTCGTGAGCTCAATTCCGATGCCTTAGCTACTAGGCTCCAAGCAAACTTGTATGCTACCTTATTATTTACTATTCACTACATATTATAAAACAAAGTCGCTGTCGCTATCTGTCCGTCCCTATGTATGCTTAAATCTTCAAAACTACTCAGCGGATTTTGAAGCGTTTTTTTTTTAATAGATAGAGTGATTCAAGAGGTAGTTTTATATGTATAATACATGCATAATATTGCAGAGGAACTCTGATAAATTTGGAGATATGCAGCGGGAACGAGATCAGAAAATATGGCGGAACCAAGTTCGCCGGGTCAGCTAGTAGTATATAAAATGTACTTATAAAATAACAACAACCTATCTTGAAAAAATAATCAATTCAGCATCAAGGTGTTGCCAGTTACTTATTACCTCCCACTGCCACGGGAATTCTGTCAAAAGAAAGGAAATTTAAATTAAATTTAAGTTACCACAAGAAAAAAATCCATTTAAAAGAATAAGAACTTCTTAGAATACGTTCCGCATCAGAATAAACAGATAATAATAAAAATTAGGTTCGGAATATTATATTTTCATGCGACGTATTATGATTTATTGTATGTTAGAAAGTTGTTTAACGTAGGTATTCAAGTTTTCTTAGAATCTGTAAGTAGAACATGTACTATTTTTACAGTAGGACTACACATTATAACAAATACTATTACATTACATAATTACATGATTGGTAGCTATAAATATACTTCGTCATTAGTATATATCTATATATATAGAAATCAATGCCACTTTTGTTGTAATTTTATAACTCAAGAACGACTCAACCGATTTGGCTAATTTTAGTCTTGATATATTCGTGGATGTCCAGAAGCGGTTTAAACGGTGAGAAAATAGGTGCAGCGGTAACGGGATCAAAAATTCACGCAGGCTGAAAAAAATATGGCGGTACGAAGTTCGCCTGGACAGCTGGTAAATAATATAATAATAATTATGTATATGGTTAGATTAACTACATACCTGTACATACTATTATGTACTATTGGGAGCAATTGAACGCTCTGGCGCAGGCCTACTTCTTGGAGTTGGGGAGTCAGATGGCAGTCGCTGTCGTATACGCTAAAATAAACCAAAATATTTATCACACGAATGAAGAATAACAAATGCGAAACTATTGCTTGTTTATTTATTTCAGGAAGGAAACATCCCTATAGGAACGGACTCTACGGAGAACCGAACAACGTGATACAAAAAATTAAAATTGAAATGCAAACGGCCACGCCACAAAGAGATACATCTCAAGTCAGGCTCGGTTGCATCATGCTCGTTACTGCATTTCACCCGGCTTGTTATCCGGACATCTTGGCTTTTTAACCGCATAACTCGCTTGTTACCTCCATCCGGATGGTTAGCTTGAGTCTCCTTCAATATTGCTGGCTCAAACCGGCTGGAACCGGCTGAAACTTTTAATTTTGGCTAGAATGTTGCCGAAGTTTGGAGATGCTCTTCTTGTACGGACAAGTTTGTATATTTTGAAGTAGCTTTTTATAAGTCGACTGTCCAACCCAACATAGAGGCTTTGATTTGGTTTAGTTGGCTTTCAGGTGAGCGACTACCTACGCATGCCCACCTGTAGGAGGAGGTAGGACACGACAGTGTTTCCATCCCAATCGAGCAAAAGAGCAATCACCACAAAATCGAGCAGATTGTGTGCTATCAGTGGGAAGACCAAAGGCTTGCCCTGCATATCTTCTTTGCTGACGACACAAAATCTCTCTGTTCTTACAGGGTTGGTAACACGAGTGTGACTCCCCTGGTATTGTATTCGTCCATAGGCCACGGTAACCATTTTCCATCAGGAGGACCGTGTGCTTGTCTGCAACCTAAGTGGTATAAAAATCCGCCGAGAGAAAAGCCATTACCCTGGCAGAAGCAGGCTCAGGGAACGTCGTGTTTCTGTGCTCACCTCTCTATGAAGGAGGGGGATTCTGATTCCCAAGAATACATCGGAGTCGCTTATGTTGATGGCCAAGGCCGTCTGGATCTCAGGGATGTTTCTTCCAAGGCTGATTCCCCGACCACACAGGCCGAATGTGACGAAACACCGTAGGGTTTAAGACGATTCCAGTACAAAATACCTACCCTATCTTTATCATCGTTGAAAATTTGAAATATCAGCCTGAAGATTTCCCCGCATGCTAAAACAAGAAGAATGGCCCATCTATTAGCAGCTTTAACTGAATTAAATATAAGCAAAACTATATCACTAAGCTGCACACAAGTACAATCATAATCACCAATATTACATACCTAAGTAAACAGTCAACACAATTTTTCCTATTTTTTCCTCTCCGCACTATCTCCCAAGAGATTAGACCCGGTCCATTAGCGACAAAAGACAGGTGTTGAGTGTACTCTAAGCTTTATTAATCTTTTCTCTGGTGTGCGGTGAGGTTTCGCACTTTTGTGGCATCTTCCATTGATGTGCACAAAGCTTTAGATATAAATAAACGTAGTGGGTACTACGGTTTAGTTGTTAACATGTTGGAGTACAGACGCGAAGACAATAGTCTCTAATTCGCACCCACATGTGGTTTGGTCATTTGTAGTTTGATTGTTAAAAGGGATAGTTCTTTTATTGTTACTGTCTAAGTTAGTAAGGTAATTTAAATACTTGGGAACAGTCACCGACAAAAGTAGCTTGACAAGTTCCAATTTATGATTCTTTTTGTATTAACTTTTATATTTAATTGATGTTTTCTAAGTTGTTGAACTTCCAGTAGTAACAAGTGAGGGTTAAAAAGATTTTCATAGCTAAATTAACGTAGATACAAAATTTACTTACTCGAAAGCTTATTATAAATTATAAACTTATTAAAAATCAACTTTATAACAAAATAAAACTAAAAATAAACCAAAACATAACTCATAAACAGTAAAATGCTTAATTAATGCGAATGAATAAGAATACTTCGCTATACACGATGTTCAGTTTTGTTTTTAACGTAGTGAAATATAGAATTGAATGCGAGCAGAATAATGACGGCACTCCACAGCTCTATCGCCTACAAAAGGTCATCTTGGGGTTACGAAAGCATAAAGAGGATATGGTACGTAATTATTAATCACGTCTCGAGTAACTAAATATGTCCAGTGCAACTAAATATGGCCAATATAACTAAATAGGCTAAATTTATGTGGTCAATTTGTGGATTACTCAACCTCGTATCTGATAGAAAATTGTATAATCGTCATTATTTTAAGACTGACTGGGAAGCGGTTCTGCTTTTTTGTTCCGAAATTTTTTGAATAAATTCCACTCAGTGCACTATTAACATGAACCCATATCTAACATCTAACATGATGCCCACGGCTAAATTCTATCATCGCACATCTTGCCATAGACCGAGCATCCATCCTCACACGTTGCCACTTGAAATAGTATGCACAGTCAGGTATGAAAAGAACTTCATCCCCCGCACGCTTAAACTGTGGAATGAACTCCTTGCCGTGGTTTTTCCAAGTGAACAGTATGGGGTTCTTCAAGAAGGGCATGAGAAGGTTCTTCCGAGGTCGGCAGCCCGAGTGTGACGCCTCTGGTGTTGCACACGTCCATAGCCCACAGTACTTTCCTTCAGATGAGCCGTGTGGCATGTCTGCAACCTAAGTGGTACAGTCGAGTTCAATAATATATTGGCACTGCCAAGGATTCAATATATTGTGAGCGTTGGAAAGTTCAATAAATTATATAGAACCTATAGATCAAAAATATTTGCTCATGTGAACGTTTCAATAATACATGCTATGTATTAAGCAATAATTTGTGATCACGCTTTTCAACCAAAAATTCTGATCTATATTGGCTTCAATAATATCTGAGCAGGCTAAGATTCTTAATTATCTCTAATATCACGGAACAAATGAGATCTAGTTTACATTGACAGAAATGACAGTAGCTTCCATTGTTTTCTAGTTTTTGAAATGAGTGTCTTTCAATGTTCTTTTCGACAGCTTGTGTTTATATGAATACCGGAGGGATTACATCCAAGCATAAATATATACTAGCTTTGCCCGCGGATGGGGTTGAGGTCAGGGCTTCGGTGGAATATTTATTAATTCCAAGTTTCTTGCTCAGTTATCCAATTTTGAACTTGTCTGGCATTGTGAACGGAACTAATTATCTTGTATAAAAGTTATTTGGTGATTATAAGGATACACAATTTTTGCACTTGGTAAAAACACGTCTTTTAGAATATCAAAATCGACATCACTATTCATTTGGTCAGATATTTTGCACAATTCTATTGGCCCACCCGAATTTATCCACCCCCAAAATCCGATGTAAAGCGTCCACTACGTCTATTTGGCAATAGGTACATTCCCTTCATCATATCGTGTATTGGCTGCACGATACAAAAAGATCCACCCGTGCACCGATGAAACAAAAACTTTACAATTTAAAAATTAAAAAAAAAATCCAATATTATAATTAGAATCTGCTTAGTTCAGATATTATTGTTTTCATGTGTGTATACATGATTATGATTTCTACAGTCTTCACATAATAATAATTATGTTCCTATTGTTGTATCCATATAATAATGTGCCTTTGGCTGTATACATGTTATTGAGACAAAGCAGTCACATATTAATGAATCTAAATCGTGTCCACAATTTAATGATGCTTATAGTTGTCACAATATTATTAACTTTTTTAACGTTCATATATTGATGAAGCTTGGAGGTGTCAATATATTATTGAACTCGACTGTACAAAAAATGTATCTAATAGTAACGCCTGGAATTTGCTAATGAGATGACTGATAATGTGTGACTAACGTGGCTAATAGGTTGAATATTATACCTAATTGAAGTTGGCTGATCAGTGACTACATCCGTCTAATCTCATTTTATAGTTACCTCAATGCGTTTTATTGCATAAAAAAATAACATTTTTCTTAAAAAATAAATAGACTTACTGTCACTAATCGTATTCATCATATCCAGATAAAAATATCAAAGTCATATCCTCAACATTCCAACGCTATTATTTCCGCCGGCTAACGGAAAACAAAAATAAACAAGAGTAGGTAAGGAATAAAAGAAAAGCTGAAGTGGGACGAGCATCCGGGATAGCAAGAGGCAGGAGGCAAGACAGGAGGGGGGGGGGGGGGGGAGGACACAAGAGGGTGAGGTGAAGGGAGGTTTAGCTGTTTCTGTTACTCTCTCGGGGTTTAGTACGGTCCGGTGCTCGTCCCTTTGGGCGCTCTTTTGTTTACTGTTTTTGAATTCACATAGTCCTTCAAGTGGTAATTTTTGGTCTTATGTGAGATATTATGTTATGAAATTTTTTTATGTAACGTATATTAAGGAAGGTTATTACGTCCTTTCTGAACCAACTTCATGAAAAGAGGAGGTTCTGAATTCATCGGAATATTTCTTTTCATTTCGATTACTTTTACTGTTATGATAATCTTATTTTGATACATGCCCTTCGTACATCCATTTTTAATTATTCCCTTTTTTTATTTTCCTATTGATCTACTTTTGTTTAGAAAATCACACCTTTTGTAGTTTTGGAACTATAAGTGCAAAAAAAATATTTTGCAACTGTCAGAAACTTTATGCAGAATTCGAAGGCTTTCAAATCGTAGTAGGTACAAGCTCGCCGAAATGTCAAGCAGTGGCCGAAAAATTACATGGTAACTAATCCTAAAAAATTACACTGTTGATATTATAAATTACTCAATTTATCCCATCATCAGTTCACATGATTTCATCAATCCATCACCATTAGAAAAACCTTGACAAACGCTTTCTCTATAAAGGTATCATCGATAACAAAACATGTTTCAAATTATAAAGTCGTTACTTACGGGAGCGGAAGTCTAAAAATTGTTTTGTTATTAGGTGCATTATAAAAAGTCGACTTAAAAGTGAAGCCGACTTGTGATGTGGCGGTAATAGCTTAATTTCTTGATTTACTGCCCAACTTTGTTTTGTATGTCGCATGTCGAAGGGAAGCTGTAAAATAATGAAAGGTGTTATGGTTTTAGAAAGTTATGTAAATATTGAGGATGGAGGGGATTTCTTTAATAGTCTTCTTCTCTACGTCTTCAGAAGGAAAACCAGAAGAAGTTATTCTATGAAATACGCAGGTACCTACTCGTAACATAGAAAACAAATTGGTATGGTAGACCTAAATAGAAAATGTTGTTGCTTGAGAATTTGCATGCAAAATTCAAGCTACCTCACTGAGAAAGTACCTCTCTCTCATTACAGAAACCTATCATCAAACAATACTATTTAGGTACTTACTGATGAGTTCGAGAGGAAAATTTCTACGGACACTATTATTGTCATTGCGTTTGTATATTAACGCTGGTAACCGCTTACCAGTAATCTGTTTGTTACCAACATGGTAACACTACATGTTAAAAGTACTTCTGCTGATAAAAGTATAAAAACTTCTAACGCCTTTGTTATATCTAACTCATCTTATTTATATTTTTACTAATTAAAAAAACACATTAACAACTAGGTACTTCATAATTCACGCTTCCAGAAAACACGGTTATAATGGCAACTATACATTCAAAGTAAATTGGAAATGCAATAATTCGGCAGCACGTGCCGACCGACGTCCGATACCAATCAGCTGCTAATTTGTACCAACCGCAGGGATGCCTCTTCACAGGGCTGCCACCATTGCCAACTATTGTGCACGTCAAGTATTGTGTGATTTAATAACAAATCACAGACAGAAGTGGGCGGGTGTGATTTCGAGTTTTGACTTCTGAATAATCTGATGCTTTTATTTCGAGTTATGTTTTGTGGTTTTTGAAGTATGTTTTGTGGGTGGGTTATTATGGTATTTGATTTTTGAGTTAATTAATGAAAAGAGTTTTGCTTGATGATTTTCATATGAATCTACAATTCGGAACCATCAGTCTATTGAACTAGGTATATCAGTTTTTTTGGGAATAACATATTTATTAAATTATAGGAATGTGACAGGTCACATTTAAAATCGTATTGTACCTAATGTGTAGATAATTATATGCACATTTAAATAAAACATTAGTTTACCTATTGTTAAATTGTCACAATGTTAAGATACATTCAGCATTTGAACTATTTGACAGACATTAGACTACGCTATCATTTATTATTATTTTAGCTTTTGTACCTACCAGTTGCATTTTTTAATACTGCACATGAGTCTACGATCCATCTGCTCTTTCTATTGATCTGACTTATCTTATGTTGCCAGTAGGCTTACCGTATATCTATAGTCATACTGCAGTAATCAAACTATTACATTGTGATTGACACTTTTACTTAACCCTCTAAAGGAACAAGTATAATATTAAAAATAAAATACAAACAAAGGTCTCGTGTATTTTGCAGAGCGCATAATGACTGCGAACGTTAGATAAGATCAGTGCATTCGAATATCTGCGACTCATTCGTCGATAAAATTAAAAAGACTTGAGATAAAAGGACTCCTGCAGCGAACGCTGTGCGCGATTGTACCTGCGCGGCTGATAATTAACTACGTCATAATGTTTATTATTTTATGCTTTGTAAACGTCATATTTAAAAACATGGCTATGTTTTTATTAAGTTTTTCGTATTACAAAGTTAACAAAATTTGAGTAAAATTCTGCGTTTTGAATTTAAAAAAATAGTTGTTTTTAAGGATAACTTGTGTTAAATTTCACATTTGGAAATGCAGTAGAAATTAAATTTCGTTGACAGTATCCACTTCAGTAAAGAAATGATCCGAGAATTTATCATTTATATCAGAATTTATCTTGAAATTTAATGAAACTGATACCATATTCTGTCTTAAAATTCATATAATTTTCAATTGGTCAAGTCAAAAAATGGTTTCGATTCGTCAACAACGTTTTTTTGCACATACTATTGTTCCGATTCGTCAAGTCTATGAAAATTACTAACTAGTCAAGCCTGTCGGTGGCAATTGGTCAGGTGAATAAAATTTTAAAAGTAATCGCAGATTGTTCCTCCGCATACGCGTGAGTCATTGTTAACTTAGTTTTCCATCAACAGACACAGTAGGATGAAACAACACATGTTGTAGCTGAAAGAGCCGTGCGATATCTCCGATCAGTATTAAAGCGCATTTAAGTACTAGCCTAGGGATTCCGTGGAGCTGCTTTCGTACATAAAATTTTAATTTATCGTAACTTTTTAAAATTTTGCGTATTGTCCTCCCCCTACTATTATACATTTGAAAATTTATGAAGATGTATGGATGATTGTGATTTAATCAGGTACTAACAAAAAAAAAAAAAAAAAAAACAGCTGAACGGGTCTGGCTGAAATATGGTACAAGGTTAGATTACAGTTTGGAATAATATATTGTCCCGGGAATAGGTTCCCATCAGTTGCGGGAACAGAATCAAAATTCGGGTAGCGCCGTGAGCATCAGATAGTATTTTATAGTTTCATTAATTATTATTTGTTTCATTTAGTTTTAACTTCACAACGTGTAGTATGTTACTGCCAAATGATGAACTAATACAATTATTATCATAATAAATACAGCCTCGTAGCATTTATCAGAACCAGATACCTATTTGAAAAAGATTTTATAAAAAAATTGCTTTAATTATTATTATCTTACTCTGTATATCTAAATCAACTTATTCAGTTATCTAATCAAACGTCAGCTCTTTATATATTTTCAACATATAAAATTTAAAAGAACTAAAGCAACTCTACGCTCGTGTTATTCCCAGAGGTGCATTAGCAATTCATTTTGATATGTCATCGTTGCACCGTAATGCCCTTGTGGCCCCCTCAAATCATGTCAGCCCTTTAAATTGCATAATACAAATTATCAACACTTTGGGGTCATAGGATTATGGGTAATAAATTATTTGATACTTTTTAAACTAACAACATAACTTAAAATAAAAAAGGTATCAGCAACAAGGATTTTTTTATTATATTACGAAAGTGGCTAGTGCACGGCCTGCTTGATGTTAAGGGTATGTTTGGGAAGCCAATTATATCACATTACACACATTAGCACTATCAGTAAGAATATTCTGCGCACGCTCAATGAAAGATGTAGGAATATTACAATATACTCTTCTTCAAGGAAAGCAAAAATGTTGTATAGGCCGCAGCACGAGTTTGGCGCCCCTGGTGTTAAATATGTGCTATCTATTGGTAACCACCCCCATCAGGTAGATGATCCTCCCCTAAGTATCTAAACTAGAGGCCTAGGGCAACTCCGTTTGTATTTAAAGAGCATTGACCATCAAAGTATTGTACACGAAACGAGAGAGTACTGTTCCAAAAACAAACATAATAATCCGCTATGCGTATAGCAGAGTTTTCTTAAGTAGATAGACATCTACTTTAAAAAAACCTATTTAAAAACAGTGTACTATCATTCATTCTGCAGTTCAGAAAATGCTACTCGACAAAAATAACAATCTCATTCAGAAAAGTAGGCCTGATTAAACATATCAAATTTATTTGTATCTGGTTAACATACATAGTTAATTTTGTTATATTGAACATCACTGATTAGTCTGACGAAAATAATCACTTTAACAGGTTTAAAAAATAAATCTCTTGCTGCCTCAAACCTCAATCCGTGACTAGAATAATCTATCTAAAAATGAGCACACGACACTCTCTGACAGTAAATATTATGATTTCAGCAAAAGATCTGCATCTCTTACGTCAATGTGACGTCTGTTTCATTATAAAGTTTTCCGTGTGCTCTCACCTAATCTTCCTTCACGTCTTCGCATTTAACCCCAAAGGTTCTTAACTCCACCGCGTAAGAGTCAATATCGTTAGCCCCATCATAAAAAAGTAGGATTACTATTTCGATATCGGCGCCCACATTATAAATTATGTCATGGTATGTCCGGTGTTCATTTTTGAGCTCTTTGTCTTATGTTCCTCAATTACATTGTTTTTGATGTGCGCTTTCGGCTAATCCATACTTACTTGTAAATCATTAGGGTTTTATATGTCCCGCGTCATTGACAATAGCATTATGGGGATTTGTTGCTTTATCTTCGTATTCACTAAATTGTGGTGCACTTCTTCTATAAAATATGTTGACATGTGATACAGTTTTATGTGGTTGATACATTTTAAATCACATCAAAAATTTTATCGTAATTCTTTCAGTTTCTCAAATTACCCGCCTTATTTTCAGTTTTTGTGTCAAGGTTTCTTTTACGATTGGTTCGAAGGGCGAATAGTTATGATTGTAGCAAACTTTCATAACGGATACAGGAAATATTACATGAGCGTGTTTTACTGAACACAACAAACAAGGAACAAAACACCAGTGTCTTTTGGTGTGAACTAGACTTCATTGGCACTAGATAACTATCATTGTTTAATTTACAGAGTTCTCATAATTTTAATGTGTTTCATCTGAGCAAATTATTATTTCTTTTTTCTTTCTTTTTTTCTTTTTAATATGTGATCAAAACAATTCAGTAGTTATAGTCTTTATCTTTTTGTACTAAGGTCTTGTTGGTTTATATTTTTGTAATAAATCAGCCTTTGCGACTGCACAATACCATAATTATGTTTTCGCATCCATTTATATCCATCGTCGTCAGTATTGAAAGAACATCGGGCAGTGGTCGTCGCCAAATCACACCCACCTATTTCCATTGGCACCGGCTACATTGTTTCAATCAGTATAATGATAGCACTCGATCTTGGCTATTTACGCATCCATATCATATTTACGACGAGCCAACCCACCTGCGACTTTTACACAATAAATTGTGATATCCAGCTGGTCACCTATATCAAAAATCGCATTTTTATTATCGTCTCCAACATTAATAATGCTATCAAAACTCAGTTGAAATGCCAAAACGACGGTTTGCTGTAAAATATAAGTGGCAATTGCTAGGACATCTCCGCAGAGCTATTAAATAAAAGTCTTTTTACATTAGATAAATCGCGTACGTTATTCGGGAACATCTGTCCCTTGCCGATTACGCCCATACATTATGCTCAGTTTGTTGTTTTTAATAAAAAGTTTAATCCGTTCGGTTATGACGGCAATTTGTCAGGCCGATGGAAAAACTTCGACGGTCGATTACCGGTGGCGGCTGGCGGCAGCGCTGTATTGCTGTACCGAAGGGCCGCACGCCGTCTATCCCACTTTTTATTCGCGCGATTATGTCACGTTTATTTATGCATTCGCTTTTGTCTTCCATTAACGCTTCTCCTTTTTTATCTCCACCGACAGTGATTCACTTAAATTCCTACTGCGAGCGTTAATACGTTTGCAGGAAACTTTTAAATCGTGAATCCTTTCATATTTCGCGTTGAAAAGTTCCCGTCGTCCGGAAACTCGCATCTCCGAGCTGTATTGATTTCATCACCTTATAATGTCTTATTCTGAACAACCATTAACGATTCAATACTGTCTAAATAAAGAGCCGATAACGTGTATATTATGTTATTCGTCACGATTCCCTGGTAATTAATTGGTGTACTTTTTTTGGAATATTCTCTTTACGGCAGCCGTGATTTAATGACGGTCAGAGCAGTTGATTTGTGCACACATTATAGCTTATTCCTTGTGCTTGGAGGTGTTTAAGTGTGCAATATATTGTGAGGAACAAAATATCGGGTAGTGTGACTTGTTAAGACTGATAGCCGAAAGTTGTGAGGCCCGAAATTGCGCGGCACCTTTTGTTCGTTCATTTAAAGTTGCTTTATTAATGTCTCTACGTACAAGATCTTGATGGCACGTAAAATTGTGTTTCTTTTTTTTATTGCAGTATTAATGGTTACGTATTATTTTGTTATCGATCTTGTAAGACCAGAATTACTTGGGTTTTTGCTTCAAAGTTTGCTTTAGTTTTACTTAAAATGGAAATCTTTGGTCAAGATTAGTACGAATTTCCTTAAAATATACTTGCTACTTCATAATGTAGAATAGTAAGTGGAAAGTACTACAACATTCTCTTGTTTAAGTAGCAATTGAAGAGCTGTGGAGTTTCAATAAAAATACAGAATAAAGTAATTACAAATAATAATGACTACATAATACACTGATTACATAATGTATCTACTGATTGTGATCGAATTAAGACAACTGAGTAATTACTAGTTCTAGTTAAATTCTTACCTTCAAACTCAATAGCATTTCACCAGACCCTGGCATCGAACCTAGGACTCGTGCGCACGCGCATAAACTAAATTTTTTGCCTCGGAACCATCATTCAAAATAACAATATTAATTTTTCCTCGTCAAAATCTTCTCTAAACTCATTCTATTTTGTTACAGAACATAGGCAACGTAACAGCAGAGCTGGAGATCCAGAGGTTGCAGCAGGAGCAGCTCCGTCGCCAGGAGATGGTGAGACGGGGTCAGCACGGAATGTACCATGGGCCACCGCTCGCGTTACTGCCGCTGTTGGAACAGATGCGGCCACAACCACCACCACCACCAAACGTAAGTGGCAGTTCCAGGAGTTTATTTATATTTGCTTAGTAAATTTTACACACGGGTACACCCGCTTGATGATAAAATGAAATAAAGCCCAAACAGTAGTGGCCACCTGCTGATGCTGTCGTAGAATGATGGTATCTGTTGATGGCTTCGACAGATGCTTTTTCATGGCACCTAAAGCTTAAAGAAAAGAGTTCGGCTAACGGCTTACCTGAAAAAACTATGCTTAGAGTGATAAGTAAACCGAGTAGCTTAAAAATTCCTAACACTAAGATATTATCGGGGGTAATGGAGATTTTTTCGAAACAATTACTACTACATAATTTTTAGTATATCTATGTTTAAATCGGAAGAAAACAACATCCAGGACGAGACTCGATATCGCGACCTTCCATTCCTTAGGCACCTTTTTCGAGTACCCTTTTGGTCAGTATAAGTTTTTAGAGGATGTGTTCTTAGTCTGCCGCATAATATCTTACTCATCAACGAAATTTCAAAATAAATTCGACGTAGGCGATGAAAATGTAAGCAGAAGTTGGTTGAGCAACCCATGATCACGACATGAATCTAAACATTGACTAATTTCCTGTGATCAGCCACAGTGGTTATTGGCACTGTGTTTACCATCGGTCAGGGCTGCCAAAATAATTGATTCTGAGACATATTAATAAATTAATACTAGCTGATGACCGCGGTACCGCCAGCGTGACTGTCTAGCGACTAGTTGATTCTATTTGTGGTCGTAACTCCGGTTTTATTCAATGAATTGCAATCAAATATCGGCATCGAAATACGTTCAGTCCCTTTAAACAAGTGACAATCGTTGCTATTGCAGAATAGAATGATGAATAATATATGGGATTTGATAGGTATATGACACGTATTTTGACTTTTACGATATAGGTTGACGACTTATCATTATACCTATCAGTGGCGAGGGGTTCCCATAATCCGATTCCTGCCGGCTTACTTTGTAAAGGGAAGTCGTGGTAGAGATGACTCTGAAATTCAGTATCTAAAATCAGAACTCCACACAAAATGGCTATGGTCGTCCTATAAGAGGTAAGTCACCCTTCGCCACTGATACCTATGTCAATTCTATACATTCATCATTCTTTTCTACAATACGAATAGTTCACTTGTCTAAGAGGGCAGTAGTTTTGTGTCCATCGCGAACAAATAGACAAAAATTCCAAAAGATATTAGGCCATCAAGCTGACGGTCACCATTGTACCTACTATTGTTGGTATTTGTAATGGTGACCCTCTTGTCTGAGACTTTGCCTTTAGCCCTCAGCTTACAGGACCTATACTGTGAACTCTTAAAACAGGTCAATAATTGAACTGCTGTCAACCAACTGCAAATGTCACTTTGTAATCCTATGTATAATTATAAATAAATAATAAATAAATAAATATTGTAGGACATTCTACACAACGCTATCTAGACCCAAAGTAAGCATAGCTTAACTAGCTTGTGTTATGGGTTCTAGAATGCGGATAAACATACTTAGATACATTTTTTTTTTTGTAAATACATACATATTATACATAGAAACACCCAGACCAATGCAAATATTCATATTCATGCACACAAATATTTGCACTGAGCGGGGATCGAACCCGCGCCTCCTGCGTAGCGGCCGCGTTCACTACCGCTACGCCACAGAGGCAGTCAATATAACCCGATTCCCGATTCATGTATTTATATGACATTACAGAGTGACATTTGCAGTTGGTAGAATGACAGCAGTTCAATTATTGACCTGTTTTAAGAGTTTATGGTAAGGCCGCAGGTGAGGTGAAATCATATTGAGGTGTTAAATATAAAAAAAATATGCCCAAAGAATCAAAACATTATACATAATATCCGCCATAAAAGTTACAGAAAAATACGTGATGTTAAAAATGAAAGTTGTTCTTCACTAATTATACTCGCTCGTCGTTTGTTATGTAAAATTATAATTAGATACATTATATTAACCTCGTATCGTACACTTTACACGTAATTATTGTTATTTCAATACGTATACTCATCCATTAGCTGTGTATCTATACTCATAAAGGTGTACACGTCCAAATGTGATGTGTATCTTTGCTCATTTGAAAAATTTTCTAAATCGATTTAGTGTATGATGTATATCTAAACACACAGATTAGCTCATAATTATGTATTATGAAATTTTAAAAATAAATTTAGTGTATGTCCAAGTTGGTGAAAACTTTAAATTAACTGACTAAATACTAGATTCGAGCAAATAGGTACTTTTTATTTCTTTAGTCGACTAACTCAAACTACACCAAGGTATATCAATATTACAAGTAAGACATCATTTATATTAAGAGGATTTATTAGGAGATTTATAGAAATACACATTCTTTGCAATCTTCCCCCTAGACAAGTGGCAATTCGTCGGCCGGCGTATTGTTAAATAGGATGACGAATCTATGGGATTTTACGTTTATGACATAGGTAGGTGCGATGACGATTACCATATACTTTAATCCCCTATATTCTACAATAGGGTAGCCAAATAATTGCCACTTGGCTAGGCAGGCTGATCTTATTACTATTTTTTTAATTTATTTATTATCATATACCTAATACGTATAATAAATGCGAAAGTTTGTATGGATAGATGAATAGATGGATGGATGGTTGAATGTTTGTCACTGCATTACAGGGGAATTGTAAAATGGATCTAATAAAATTTGACACAGACTTATAGATTATATTTCTTTCCTTTCCTTCTTTTATAGTCTGGAATAGCACATAGCCTACTTTTTATCCCGGAACTACTAAGAACTCATGCGAACAGGATCAATATTTATTTCACGCAGGCGGGTCCACAGGCATAACTAGTATAGTATTGTATAAAAACCTTAAAGATATGATTCCGTAGCCGACCGCATACGACGACTGTTGACGCACGAGGTAGATGCGCGTAAATTCTTCTTGCGGTTTCTTAATGGTCTCCTTTATTCGTACTGGACTTTAACAAGTAATTGGTTCGCTGTATCTGCTGCATGCGTCGGCAGTTGTCGTATGCGTTCGACTTAGGAATCATACCTTTACTGCTAAGGTACAATTTATTAATCAGTTATTTACCCACTCAACATTTATGAATTTTTTTTAGGTGGTGCAAAACTCAGGATGGCAAGCTCAAGCGCAGGCGCAACTAGCCCAGCTGTCGGCAGCAAATGCCCGTTCACCCCCTCCCCAAGACCCCGACGCGCCTCTAAACCTGAGCAAGCAGCGGTCCCCGTCGCCTGCGCAGCCTATGATGCTGCCCCGCTTCGTGCCATACTCCCCAATGGATGACTCTCCGTACAATATGCCGAAAGATGAAGAATATAATGCTGCTTGTAATAGTAAGTATTTTGTTATTTTTTATGAGGTGTAATATTGTTCTGGACATGTATCATGAACCTAAAATCTGCTCTGTACCTACACGTAGTACACGTTCCTTGGGTGTCTTTTGAGGATAGCATGGGGTGCTACTGCCGTGGGCGAGTTCAAATTCACCAAGCATAGGGCCTAGACGTAGATAATTCTGTTAATAGCGATGATAATGCATATATTTGGATATGGTCTGGCCCTTTCTTATACATACGCGTAGAATACTCCAATTGGTTCTATCATCTCACCAGGGCAATTCTAGCAATGAAGTGGCAACATTGGAATCGCACCTGCTTAAACCAAGTTGCGTCCGGGCGTTCAGTTATTTATCAGAAAACCAAGGTTACTTACCATAGAAGGGCAATCTTCCAGACTATAACTCATAACGCAGGTAGTCTATAAAGGGCAGTTATAGATACGTCCTTCAAATTAAAAACAACAAAACATACGCCATTATTTTGTACTCCTAAAAATACATACACAAACACCTAATTCACAAAACTATAGCAACATTAAAACAGTAGATGCGAACTAATAAATGATTAGATTCGACAGCCGTACTCATATTTTTGGATGCGCGCGCGCAAGTGACGCGCTAACGTCACAATGACGTCACTGCATTATCTGATTCACTAGACCTAGACGAATTCCTGTGCTGGAAGTATGTCATTGGAGCTAATAGCCTATTAACCTATTATTAACTTTTAAATGTTTAGAAATAATTTACTTGCGCGGTTTTTATTATGACAGGTAAAAAGAAGTCTTTTAAGTGTGTGTTGGTGGTCCCTTCGTATAATTTCCGCTTGTTCTGGATTTGATTTTAAGTTCAGGTTCAGAGAACCCTGGAGGTATTGACACCTTTACTTTTTACGTTTTACCTAGGTATAGTTACTAGTTAAACTTCAAGATATAAGTATTTTTTCCACACCCGAGAAAGCTATCTTTTTTTAATAGGTACTACTTAGGTCGCAGACAAGCACACGGCCCTCCTGAAAGTAAGTGGTTACAGTGGCCTATGGGCGAGTGCAACTCCAGGGTAGTCACACTCGTGCTGCCGACCCTGTAAACTCAGAGAGATACTGTGCCCTCAACGCAAAAGATAAGTAGGCCCTAGGTCATCTGGCATGCGAAGGATATGCCAATGACAATCCTCTGGCAATAATGTAATATATGCGTATATTGGTATCTACTACGATGTATCTGTACCTTACAGCTTATCTACTAAGTTTATAGTTATAGTTTATTTTCTTTCATAATGCACCTACTTTTTTATTCTCTGCACCACCTATTAGGTTGACTGGTAGATAATGCCTATGGCATTAAGTCCGCCTGTGTACATAATGTGCATGAAGTTTTAATAAATAAATAAATAAATACGGCGTGCTGCTTTAGTCGGTTCGAGTCCGACATGACACTACTCCCTGACTCCACTGACTGACTTCAGCGGGAGGGCATCTGTGGAGATTACCGCACTATAAATAAAGCAGTAGAATACTTTACCCCACCACATTTTCTTATAACGCACCTACTTTTTTATTCTCTGCACCACCTATTAGGTTGACTGGTAGATAATGCCTATGGCATTAAGTCCGCCTGTGTACATATGTGCATGAAGTTTTAATAAATAAATAAATAAATACGGTGTGCTGCTTTAGTCGGTTCGAGTCCGACATGACACTACTCCCTGACTTCACTGGCTGACTTCAGCGGGAGGGCATCTGTGGAGATTACCGCACTATAAATAAAGCAGTAGAATACTTTACCCCACCACATTTTCTTATAACAAAATATTGGATACAAGGTATTGGTATGCCCAAAGTTCCCAGCAAAATAACAGTAACTCAGCCTAATAAATAGCCTAAATTATGGCCTTATGAATCATCCGGCAAGTTCTCACATAGATAATGTATAACGGTTGTAGGGATTAATTAGCATAACGCGTTCAAAGCACAATCAATCATAGATCAATGGAGCATCCATAATATTGTACGAATTAATTATTAATTATACCAACAAACAGCAAAAAATACGTTCACCGTTAATGAGTTCGGTGATCAACTGGCAATAAAATCTAAATCTTTCATATTGTTGAACATCTATCAACAATTCTATGATACACACATACACACATAGCCATAGGGATGTCGAAAATCGTGCGAAATGGAAAAGGAAAAGCCAGAAAGCGGACCCTAAGCTCCGAGGTCCCTTCGGATGTAAATTGGGACACAACGTTATGATGAAGCTGATAACGACACATAACACATATAAACACACACGCCTCAATTGTGGCTAGTATCCAAAATTATTATTTTTACCTAAAATCTTTAGTTAAGCTGATCGTTCCTGGTGCAAAGGCTGGCCATCACCATCCAACATGGCAACGCAGCGAGTGTAATGGGCACTTTTGCACCGGGAGCGAGCAGGGACAGATTATTTGATTGGTACAGGACAACAGAACTGTACCCTGTATGTTATGGAATATTAAAATTTTTGAAAATTAAGCTAATATACTTATGCCTAACACAAAAAAGGTGGGTTTACGTCGATAGTGAAATGGCCAGGTTTCGAATCCGGGACCTCAAATCCTGCGGTCGACTTATCATGAAATATTTTGGAAAGCGTCTCGGTTTGAAACAGGACTATAATCAATTAAGAGCCTATTAGTATAAAACGGTCATGAGCAAGCAATCACGCCCACTATCCAAGCATTTATGAATACGAATCCAAATAATGAAAACCAGCATGTGGTTATTGTCTTAAATAAAACGTGGTTTGACCATAATAATAATAATAATGTCGAAAAGGTCTCTGCCTTGATTCTACATTGTTGCAAATGGCATTCAAGTAACAAACCGACAAGCGCACAGTAAGCTTATGTATATGTTATATCAAATTGGCAATAAGGTCAATAGGTACTTTGTCAAATATACTATCCACATATTATGGTAATTATTTTAAAAAATTGTCAAAACTGGTCTAGCTGTAATGCTTTGATATCGCGTAATATCGCTTTTGGGTTATGGTGCTCAGTTGGAAGCCGCTTCACAGAAAATATCAAAGCCCAGCCAATTCCACAGACCCCGAGGTAAAGCTTTGGATGCGACTGGGATTAACGCTAGGATGAAGAAGACATGGTAATTATTTACCAAATATGTCAAATACGCAAAAACAAGCCATGTGAAATGCCACTTTTACGTCAGACAATCTAATAAATCTTCCTCCAATTATAACACAAAAATAAATGTTACATGATAATATGTTACACCGAATCAATTTGAATATGAAATGTAACATTGCGAAATGTTACAAACTAAAATAGACAAGGAATAGTCTTAGATAAATAGTGGTTAAATGTTAAAATGAAGAAATGTCCCGTGTCGCCGCTAGACATTTTGATGTTTCGCATTTAATTGCTAAATATAATTAATATGTCTTACACCGCGAAATAGTTATTCTCCGGTAAATATTGAATGTATGTAGGTCGCGATACTCGCGATATTCATCTTACTGAAAATTTATTACGCACAATCATAATAAAATCAAACAAGCATTTCAGAGTCCATAATGTGGAATGTCTTGCTCATGCTCATGGAATAATACCTAGGAATTACTAAATTGAAGTCATTTTTAAGTTAAGACAGTATGGACAAGTCAAAAGTAGTGCCACGGGGCAGTCACCTAACGGTTCATAGTGTTAATTTATATTCAACTGCCGATCTGTTCATCCACTGCTCTGATTATCCACCCTTCTAACCTGATCAATCCATGTTGTTGCTAATTGTTTTATTGATATTAGCGCAGTTATCGAAAAACTCAACTAAAAAATCCAAAAAACTTACCTGAATCTTCAGATCAGTAGCAGATCAAATTACAGCAAATAAACACATTATATTCGTGTAAGAAGTTCAAAGTCTCACAATAGTCTTACGCACACCACAAATTCACACAATAAAGTTACAAGTTGAAATAAATACGGATAGTTACTGAAACATAATCCGAAATCTTGCGCGTAGGCGGATAAACGAATTGAGAGATAACACAACTCAGAAGTATTAATTATCGTTGATAATCTTCAAGTGCTTGACTCTTCGGATCTGGTTTTGTGTTACGAACTAAAAACTGTGGCATTTTATAGCCCTCTCGGCAACTTGATTACATTCCAGCTATGAACAATGTTGGAATTCCAATGATAAATAAAAGTATGTTTGTTTAGAAATAGATTGTTTTAAAGTGATATGGAGTTTGTACCCCATCGGGCCGAAATTCTAATCACCTTTATTACTTAATCAGAATACATCGTGTCTTCTGTGCCTCGTTCTACTTGCTCTTGTTTGTGGTTTTTTTTTGTTTTTGTTTTGAAATTGTCGTTCAATTTGGTTCTCTATTTGCTTTTATACGGTTTATATTTTTAACCTCGTTAACAACCTATAAAACCAAACAGTCGAATAAGATTATTATTAGAGCTCTCGGGATATTTACCATGTAGGTATTGCTCTTTCGAGTTCAAATAAGACTTTAAAAAGTGACAATTTCTTTTCTTAAGGCTTAAAAATATCTAACATGTAGGAACTTACTGCGCAATGTGATTTAGTTATTTTTATGCACGGCCTATTGTAATCTAGCATAGCATAGAAAATAATATTTTTTGTAGGTAAATATGAACCCGAATGATACTTGATAGATAGATCAGATAGATGTTTGTAGGAAAATATACATATACACATTAGATAGATGTATGTAAAAAAAAAATAAACATAGAAAATAATTATGTTGACGTCATAGATACATTTTGTTAGAATTCGCCACGCACTTCGCTAGCTTCCTCTAACTCATTACTCCTACTTCTAATTCAATTTGTTACATAATATCTTAGAATGTCGAGATTTTATGGCCAGTCACGTAGATCTGTCAGAAAATCCAGAGATACACTGGTATTCATCACAGCTAGAACAGACAGGGGTTGAATGCTTTGCGAGACACGAAGAGGAGAAACTTTTTGTATAGATTACCTTATTTATAGATTGTGTAACTTTGTTACATTATATTAGCTACTAGTTTACTCGCCCCGGCTTTGCCCGTGGCACTTCGAAACACCATGCTTGTGATTAGGGCTATACCTACGAGTATATCCCCAATTTATTAATTTTCAAAAATATGTTGCCGGATTTGTTGACATTTATGATTACTGCTCCACCCTCTTAGTGATGTTAAAACCTTCCTCAATAAATTGACTATTCAACACAAAAAGATTTTCTCAATTTGATACTGTAGTTCCTGAGATTAATGCGTTCAATGAAACAAACAAACGTGTCATCCCCTGTATACAACCTACTTAAGTACTTCATTAATAAAGCACTCCTCCAATAGCCAGTGCTTACGACGTCAAAAGTTATGTTACATTTCATAATTCAAGCTTATAAATAATAATGAGCTGGTACACAATAAAACAAATTTCTACTTTAAATAGTTGGCGCGGTACCAAACCGAAATGGTTACAAAATCGCAAGTGTCGTTTCGTTTCCTTTAAAACAAGAGAATCGCGTGAAATGCAAAATAGATGGCGCTGGAGACGCAAACTTCCGTTCGGTCCACCGTCCCGCCTCGGAGGACACTCGCGCACACAACTCATACAACGTTGTCATACAATTTTTTTTTACTTTTTAAATATTAAATATTTACACCCGTATTCTAGAACGACACTAAGTCCTGAACCTCGATGTATCTGAGGGCAGATTGTATAGGCAGATTGACAGATTTGACAGATTGTCTATTTAATCTGTTCTTAGATATTTTCAATCAAAATTCAGAACTGAACACGGCCTTTAGATCGTCAAATTGACTACACCCCGCCTGTAAGCTGTCCAAACATAGTGACTGCCATTTCTGATGCTGTCCCTGGAATGGCAGTCCTTCCTTAACGGCCTCGACAGAGGTTTACGCCCCGATTACAGAAAGCTGGATGTATTACTTGGTTTTATTCCTATCATATAGGTACGTTCAAATACCTCTCTACTAATACCAAATAAATTCGTAAAAATAATACACAATTTCACCTCTATACACATTACTAGTCTATCGATCTATAGGCCTATGTCCAGCAGTGGACTTCCTATGGCTGAAATGATGATGATGATGATGATGACACATTACTTGTGATTGAGGTTCTCTCATTAGGAGTCTTCTACATTTATTTGGCACTCTTACAAACCATACGAAACACGGCATATTGTTACTTAAAGTCTACAGTACCTAAGTGAGATGTCGAAAATGACCTGAATTATGATGACACAGCCTCATGGCGAATTCATTCCAGAAAGAGCATGGCTTTACCTGCATCCAAGGTTATACTTTAGCTTAGGATTCCTGTAGCTTAGCAGTACTTAAACTTTATAGGCATTGCAACCGTAACATTATACTCGAATACATAAATCACACAGGCAATAATTTTCGCTATAACACGAAATAGCCTGTAACTGTATCTGAATCACTATTCCGTACTTGACCTGTCATGTGGAGCTAATTATTGCCATCATTCCAGGGGAACGTCATTAATACGCGTTGTTAGTTTGACAGCTGTATAACTGAGACAGAAATAAAACACTATTGACGTCATTAGCGACACACTGAATTTAAATTTGGAATGACCAAAAAATATTGCGGCCTATATTTTTTACTAAGAGTTTTGTACGCGATTGTGGGGCCTCCTCTATCTCATATTCGAAGTGAATCTTACGGTATCAGACACAGTAGGATGTTATAAATTATCTAAGAGCGCGTCAAATTAATTCAAGGAATGTCCCGAGCTTTGAATACTGGATGTTTCCGTGGTGGCTTATTAATCGTGTGGACACTTGGTGGCGAATCCGTCAACTCAAATGTGAGGCGGACGTGTTGGTTTGACCCATATTGCCGTCACGCGGAGTGCGGGGGCACGTTCGCAACGATCGTTTCGGTATTTGATTAACGCAAAATGTACGCGACACTTGTGATATAATTCACGCAGCTTTAAACTGCCTTTCTACTAGAGATATGCTATAAAGCTATGCTACAAGGATGTAAAAGCTAAACTATGAAATTAAGTGACTGAATCCACTGTGCTCTGCTATGTAGCGTAGCGATGAAGATGCGAAGCGCGAGCTATAGGATGTATCGATGTATCAATCACAAAACTGTACAGAATGAAAACTTCCTACAAATATTTAAAATTAGAATCTGTCATCCACAGCACGCATCCACAGCTCACAACAATAGCACATCATTCTTTACAAAAAAAAACACAGCTTAGCTCAGCCCCTTTCCACCAGTGCTATGATATGTGAACCAATGAATATGATTGGTGGATATCAAACGCATCCATAGCAATATAGCATAGCACATTTCTGGTGGAAAGGCAGCCTTCCTGTCAAATAGTAGTTCTAGGTTTATGACTATGATGAAATTCAGAATTAGGAATATGTATATCATTGTTAAGCTCGATCGTTAAGTGAAGCGATAAACTTGTCTAAATGAATAGGTCGTTAATCATGTTCGTTATAGATGTCAGGTTATAACCTAATCCATGCAATTACTTGTTGTACATAACAAGCAATGGATTCTGAATATCGTGACTGAAATCTATTTTAGTGGCTGGTGGAGTACCACCAGTACCCAGTGATAACCAGTAGGTTGTTATGTAACATTCGCAGCGATCATGAGGCTGTGTTTACATAGATTTTGTTCAACATACGTGTTTTTTTGTTCCTGGCGGTGAGTAGGGTAACCAGAGCTCACTGGAGAGGTTTTGTGCTGTCAGTGGGAAGATCAAAGGCTTGTCCTGCATGTCTTCTCGCTGACGGCATAGAATCTCTCGGTTATTAAAGGGTCGTCAGCACGTGTGTGACTCCCCTAGTGATGCACTCGTCCATAGGCCACGGTAACCACTTTCCATCAGATGGGCCGTGTGCTTGTCTGCGACCTAGTTAGTATAAAAAAGGTTACTTAAAACTCAATGTTTTGACGTTTAGCAAAAGTAACTAATTTGACTAGTCAGTAAAAAAGCCAATTCTGTACCCGATGCATAGCCTATTTACCTATTTATTCGATTTATAACTGTAGAACTACCTATCTATATAACTACTTATTAGAAAACTTATTATAAAGTTTATTTCACACAATACATATTCCAAATATGCGCACAATGTGAATAACAGGGCTATTAACAAAGTAAAACATGTATGAATTATTGAACACCAAGGCCGTGAAAACTTAAATGACAAATAAGAATTACGACTACTAAAACGACATTCCTAAATTGTTAAGAAATGCATGAACATATTTAGCTTACACGATGCTATAACGCCAGATTTAATTAATATAAATTATTTTTAAATATTATTAAGTATATAATATTATGTGTAGTTCTTTTATTTCGAACTCGAATTATTTAATATTATTAACTAATAGGTATAATGCTGACTCCTTCATATTTTAAAAGTGTCACCAAATATTATGTCTGTTACACATAAAAAGGGGATGAAACTTTTTCCTGATTCCCTGAAAACCAAATATTACCTTAACCAAGGCTCTGTAAGTCAGTTAAAAATAATGAATGAATGAATGAATGAATGAATTATTTATTAATAAAAATAATAATAATAATAAACACTACGAAAACAAAGTCGTGAACGAAATCATTTTTTATTCTAAATAGAAAATTAATGAGTTACACAGACGAAATCTGTTTACAATATCTGACTGCATGTAATTATATCCTATCCTACGATCCTACTTCCTACGAATGTCATAAATGTGAAAGTTTGTGAAGATTTTTGTTACTCAATCACTCTCAAACGACTCCACGGATTTGGAACAGGAATAGATAATAGTCTGGAAGAATACATAGGCTACTTTTTATCTGAAGGATAGGTTATAGGCACGGGTTTAAAAATCAGGTGGAGCCACATGCAACAGTTAGTAAGATATAAATGGAAAGTTAGAAATAGTCACACAATCCGAATTTAACGATTGTTTTACGACCGTCACCTATCACTTGCAATAATTTATGGCGGCCCAGAGCGGCTTCCGATTGTAATCCAAACAACAACACAGCGACACACCATTAACTTTTTCATAACTTATTTATATTTCCATAATTTTGTGTGGGCGGAGGAATTCTATCCGTACGGATTTGTGAGAAGACGAAGTACCATATTGAATAACGTATTTTAACAGTAACAATTTAGGTGATTAACTGTTTTATCTATTGTTCTCAATTCAGTATCCAGAATCCATTTTTTAGGAAAACTATAACTTGTTGCCATTAAAAGACGCCAATTTATGTTTCAAAAAACTAAAGCAGTCTTTTCGTTTGAAAAGGTGTCTAGAAACACATACTTATTATACCTTTTTTCTATTCCAGCATCATCTTGGAGTCAATCGCCTTCTGAGGATGCAGATAAAGCCAAGCTGGTTCGTCAGCCACGACGTGATGATGCCGGCAAACCGCACATCAAGCGACCAATGAATGCCTTTATGGTATGGGCAAAGGACGAACGCAGGAAGATTCTAAAAGCGTGCCCTGATATGCACAACTCGAATATATCAAAGATACTCGGAGCGAGGTGGAAGGCTATGTCCAACGCAGAGAAACAACCCTACTATGAAGAACAGTCCAGATTGTCTAAACTGCACATGGAGAAGCACCCTGACTATAGGTAGGTTATTTCAACTATTAGTTTATGAAACACCTACCGCACTGTCGCTCTATCTAGACAAACTTTCTTTAAAGCACATTTTATAATGTATGTTCTCTTTATTACAGGTACCGCCCAAGACCAAAAAGGACATGCATAGTCGACGGTAAAAAAATGCGGATATCCGAATACAAAAACCTGATGCGAACTCGCCGGCAGGAGATGAGACAGTTATGGTGCAGAGATGGTGGCAGTGAGCTAGGCTTCCTGCCTCCAGCGTTATCCTCACCAGGACCTTCGAATTCCTCCCCACCGCCCAATGGTGGTAACTACATGAATCAAGCATTCTCGCCCCCGCTATCACCTAGAGAGGATGATTGAGGTACGGCGCGCGGCTGGCCGTATCCGCACGCCGCGCCCCTGCAGCTTCCCCCTACTCACCACCCTTGGTAATAAGATTCCTAGATTCCTCTAGGATACTCCATCATCCATTAAGATTTAACATGAATCTCAAGCATCCCCAATCTCAAGCAAAGATTGTTGGGAGCATCATGTAAAAACTGTAGCTGTATGTTTGTGAGTAATTTCGCCAGTGTCTCAAATTGGATCTCTCGTTTACAAAATACTGATAATTATTAATGAGATTATTCCATTAGTGAGTTAAGAAAATTCTATCGTTGGACAAATACACCCGTGTATTATTCAAGTGTTCAATATTTCCCATTGAAACAAATTACATACTTACTCGTACGTTACGTTGAAAATAACGCTAGTAAAAATAATATCTTAGTAAATACCTACAGTATCTGATTGTATTGGTAATCTAGTTGAACATTATAAATTGTATTATTTAATTGTTGTACTAAGAAATTGGTTCAATATCTTATATGTTTTCTCAGATAAACTACTTGTATTATGCGGGTGTATAGTTCTCCTAATATGTAAATATCGCCCATTAATGTTCGACCTACTATTAATATTTTGGACTAGAATCTTAGATTTTTGGCACAAATAGATAAACCCTTTTACAAAAGAAATTGTGCCAAATGTTGTATAAACCAACACGTAGATAATTAGAAGAATAATGTAAATACATAAATTAATCATTTGAAACATTATGCAGTAGATGTAACAGGATAGAGCCGGTTGGAACGGTTATATATTATGGATTCTTTGTAAATAAGTAAAATTCCTTTTGTAGATAGATTAGTATTAAGTTTTACTCGGATGTTTGGCAGTTATAGTATACCTAAGTGTAAGATTCAGAGATTAGTGTTTAGTGTTAGGTAGTCGTAATCTACTTTGAATCTTGACTATCGCGTGGCCATGTATAAACTTATCGCTATACAATATAATATCGTAGCTGCTTTAGACACTAAGCAATTATGAATGTATGAAACCAAAAATTTGAAGCAGATTGCTTGAAAATTTAAGTGTTTTGAACACAGGAACTGTTTTTTTATTTAAATACAGTGAGATCTTTAATTTGCATAATGTTTATATTATAATACTCATAGACTTAGTCAAGATTGGTACCTAGAGGACCTTTTCTATAATAAGCAGTATCGACAAAAATATAACATAGCGAATATTCAGCATAGTCAAAAGTATATAAAATTATATTGGAAGTTCAGCAGTATTTACTAACACTGGATGTTTTTGTGCCAACGATTGTGGATAACTACAGTGGTAATGAAAAAGATTCATGTAATACATCTACTGTAAAGCTTTAGGTCCGATATAAATCAAGTCTTGGGTTACAGACAGTATTTTGTTGCTAAATTGAGTGGTCAATTCAGAAATTGTCAATTCGTTGTTACATAAAGACATATTCCCTTTATTGATTTGTTTTATAAATCCCACCGACATTTCGTGGGATCATCGCATGGGCCTACATCACTACCTCTATTTAAAAAAGAACTCTTAATATTTTTTTCTTTAACTATTGATGACTCACAACAATTTGTATTTTATTTTATTTACCTATTTATTTTATATGAAAATGACTTTCAGAGTTAAATTACAAATGAAACGATTATTTTCATTTCAATTTGATTTATATACACATAACTATTGTTTATTTAGGGTGTATGGGGGCTCACCTAGATCTTGAGCCCCAAGCCAACCTCACCTGCTAGCTGGTGCACCTGCTGAACAACGGACGAGGCTCTGGCGCTGGCTTTCCCCTCGGGGTTGGGGGGTCGGACGGCAGTCGCCCCCGGAAAAGCCAAAATTGCCAAATTTAAAATTAATATGGCTCGTAATAAAAGGAATCACAATGAGGGTAGGGCGCCGCCGCAAAACGGCGCGCATGAGGGTCGCCCGCCTCGTGTCGCAAGTGGGCAAGGGCTACCGTGCCTGAGCCGGGCACGGCTAAAGATGTTAGGCCAACACTGTGATTCACGAAAACTCCGCTTCGCAACGTGGAACATCGGCACGTTGACCGGTCGCACGAGGGAGTTGGCTGACGTACTCTGCAGGCGGAGAGTGGCCGTGGCGTTCCTGCAGGAGACTCGGTGGGGTGGCGATAGCACCATGCACATTGGGGAGGGCTACCAGCTGATGTACACAGGTGCACCTGACGGGCAGGCCGGGGTGGGCGTGGTGCTCTCCCGGGCGTTGCAGGATGACATCTTGGAGGTGAAGAGCTATAGCGCCCGACTTATGGTTGTGAGGGTGCTTATCGATGGGATTATAACCCACCTGATAAGTGCTTACGCTCCACAGGCTGGGCGTGGCGAAGCCGAAAAGATCTTGTTCTGGGACCAACTCGGGGGAGTGCTTCGTGACGTCCCGCTGTCGCAGGAGATTGTCCTGGGCGGTGACCTGAACGGTCACGTGGGTGACGGATGTGAGGAGTTTGGGCGTGTCCACGGCGGTTTTGGATACGGTAGTCGCAACCCAGAGGGTGAGCACATCCTTAGAACGTGTGCGACTGCCGACCTGGCCATCGTGAACACGTACTTCAAAAAGAAATCCGAACATCTTGTCACCTACAAGAGCGGGGGGCGCTTAACCCAGGTTGATTTCCTGCTCACTAGGAGGCACAGCATCAGCAGGGTGGCCAACTGCAAGGTTATACCCGGGGAGAGTCTCACTAGCCAACACCGTCTCCTTGTCATGGACCTCCGCGTGAAACCCAAAGACAAACGTGCCGAGCGTGCCCAACGCAAAATCAGGTGGTGGCTGCTTGATGAAGCTAAGTCCCAAAGTTTCGTCTCAGCCATCGGTGACAAGTGCGCCGATGCTGTAGACGAACCAGTACAGGTTTCTTGGGACAGGATTCGGGCAGCTATTCTTGAGGCGGGGAGGGTGGTGCTCGGCATGTCTAAGGGTGGACGCAAGTGTGACAAGGACACCTGGTGGTGGAACGACACAGTCCAGAGAGAGATCAGGGTGAAGAAAGCCCTCTTTAAAAAGTGGCAAGCGTCCAAATCTTCCGATGACCGCGATGCGTACAAAGATGCAAAACGCGCCACCAGGAGAGCCGTAGCCAGGGCCAAACGAGACCACTTGCAACCTCTATATACCAAGTTGGAATCGTCTGAGGGGCAAAAGCTCATATATAAGTTGGCGCGTTCCAGGGCCAAAGCGGCGCAGGGTCTATCCAAGTGCCGCTGCATTAAAGACCCTGGGGGCAATTTGTTGTACGAGAAAGTCGCGGTGAAGGAGAGATGGCGCTCATACTTCCACGAGCTGCTGAATAAGCAGCATAAAGAGGTGCAGCCACCAGACCTCCCTCCGAATCAAGGACTAGTGCCACCGATAACGCCTGCGGAAGTCCAGACTGCCATTCGCCGCATGAAGAACCGGAAAGCTGTCGGACCCGACGAAGTCCCCATCGAGGCTTGGAAGGCAATGGGCGCCCGTGGTGTGGGCATTCTAGCAAATCTTTATAACCGCGTACTCCTCACCGGCGAGATCCCGAACCAGTGGAGGCTGAGCATCATCACGCCAGTCTTCAAAGGCAAGGGATCGGTACAGGAGTGTGGTAGTTACCGCGGTATAAAGATAATGTCCCACACCATGAAGCTCTATGAGCGGATAATCGACTCCCGGATCCGACAGGAAAGTACACTCTCGGAGTGCCAGTACGGGTTCCGTCCCGGGCACGGGATCATGGACCCAGTGTTCGCCCTAAGGGTTGTGGCGGGGAAATACAGGGCGAAGAACACGCCCCTGCACTGCCTATTCTTAGACATGCAGAAGGCCTTCGACTGTGTTCCTCGCGAGGTGATCTGGTGGGCACTGCGGGCCAAGGGTGTCCCAGAGACTTACATTGACACCATCCGAGACATGTACTACGATTCCGGTTCCGTGGTTCGGACTGCTGTTGGCGACTCGAAAGCCTTCCCCATCACCGTCGGGGTACACCAAGGATCCGTCCTTAGTCCTTACCTGTTCAGCGTGGTATTAGATGTTTTGTCGGACAGCATTAGAAACTCACATGAGCAGCCTCCGTGGTTGCTCATGTATGCTGATGATATTGCGCTCATGGACGCGGACAGGAGCAGATTGGTGCGACGCGTGAAAGGATGGAAAGAAGCGCTTGAGAACGGCGGTCTGAAGTTAAATGTAGCGAAGACAGAATACTTAGCGTTAAACTCCACAGATCCCACACCCGTCCGCATAGGCGATGATTTGGTCGAGCGCACGGACCAGGTTAAGTACCTAGGATCTGTACTTCATGTGACCGGTGAGATCGACCACGACGTCAAGGCACGCATTGCTGCCGCGTGGGCCAAGTGGCGAGAAATGACTGGCGTGACCTGTGATCCTAAAATGCCAGTCAGGTTGAAGGGGCAGGTCTATAAGACGATCATTAGGCCTGTTCTCTTGTATGGTTGTGAGGCGTGGCCGCTGCTCGAGCGACACAAGCAAGAGCTGCGTGTCACGGAGATGAAAATGTTGCGGTGGATGTGCGGCGTTACGCGTAAAGATCGCGTACGGAACTCTCGCATCCGCGGCAGCCTCCATGTCCGTGACATCGCGGATAAAATGCAAGAGAGCCGCCTTCGCTGGTGCGGCCACGTCTTGCGGCAACCGCCAGGCTACGTGGGGAACAAATGCCTGGCAATGGTACCCCCGCCGGGTCCAGGTAAAAGGGGTAGGCCAAAGAAGTCCTGGCTTGACGTCGTGGAGGGTGATATGCGTGCAAATGGTCTCACTACCATGGACGCCCAAGATCGTGCGAAGTGGAGAAGGAGGAGCCGGAAGGCGGACCCTGAGCTCCGGGGTCATCTTGGCCACGGATGCAATCGGGAGAATACGTCTATATGCAGATGATGATGAACTATTGTTTATTTAAATAAATAAAAGTGATGTAATGCCCGTAAACTATAATTAATATAAACATATAAATATTCGCTTTATCGAATCGTGCAATTTATATAAGTAGATAAATAGCAACTAAGCCGTAGTAATGCATAATATTATCTACATTTTTATATAGCTCTTAGTGAAAGAAACGTGTATAAATATTGCGAGTAAAAATCTAAAAAAAATGTTGGAATTAATTGCCATTTTTTTGAATTTTGTTATTTATTTTTCTAATTAAGTGTACAAAACTTGTTTTTGTTTTTTATTTCCCCTTCTTTTTTTAATAAAAGTTGTATGCCAGTAATTGAGGTGACGTAGCGTTAGTATGGATAAATAAAACCTATAGTGTATTTGTGGAACTTAATGTTTATAAAAGTAGTGTGTATTCATAGTAAATGTAAGGGTTTAGATCAGTGCCGTTAAATTATTTATTTTTTATGTTGAACTCATGTAAATATGCGTATATTTTGATGTAAACGTTAGTAATTGTGGTTATTTAATGAACGATACTTAATTTTGGTGTCTCGTTCGTAAATCGAACGAGTTTATTTTTTATTTATTGAAACAGATGTAATAATTGTTCGGTAGCACCACGCATCTTGCCATAAGTAGTACCTAATTAGTGCCATTCAGGTACTTTTATTGTAAACATCACAAGGTACTGATAATTTACGACTTACGTACTTAAAATTTGTTGTTATTATTTCAATAGTTATGGAACTATTTCCACAATAATTTGTTGAGTTTTACATTCAGCATGCCGTTTTACTTAGCATTCGAAATGTTTCAAATGTGTAAGTAGATAGATTTTAGGTTTTATTACCTAGTGTAAACCAGGTCACATTGTTTAAAATTGTGTCAAAACCCAAAAGTATATTAAAAAATAAATATTGAAAACTATAATACCTACTTTTATTTATTACTTGTACTTAGTAACTACTTACCCCACTGATTTTACTTATTATTTAGATAAGAACCCGAAGTCGGAGTAGAGTGCCAAATGGTTACCTACCATTTGTATATAAATATTAGGATTAATATGTACACTTGACAGCCTTTGTGGCGTAGCGGTAGTGAACGCGGCCGCTACGCAGGAGGCGCGGGTTCGATCCCCGCTCAGTGCAAATATTTGTGTTCATGAAATATGGGTATTTGCATTGGTCTGGTCGTGCCTCGGCGAGCACGTTAAGCCGTCGGTCCCGGCTGCCATAAGAACATCTATGGCAGTCGTTACGGGTAGTTGGAGCCCTAACAATTCCAAAAAACAACGGTCTAGCTACAAAACTTCGATATACCTAATGTTACCATTGGGTCGTGGAGGTCAGATGGCAATCGCTTCACAGGAAAATATCGATGTCTAGCCAAATCCGTAGTTAAGACTAGCAAAGCGGACCCCAGACTCCGAGCTGAAAAAAAAAAAGCTTCGGATGCGACTGGGAATTAACGCTAGGAGGAAGAATTAGGATTATATGTACGTAGCCGCGTGGTTCCCAGCAGAGTAGAATTTGGGCCACCCCATGCGGTGTGTTACAAGGCGATTAGGCGACTAAGGGATAGGGCTGTTTTTCATCAGATAGATATACAACCTACCTATATACAACCCAGACTCAGCCTCAAATGCATGGCTCGAGTCAACACTTTACCACCCCCTATTACCAGGCGCGGTCCGAGGGGGGGGTCACAGGGGACATGCTCCCCCCCCCCCCCCAAACCATGCACGTCATATTGAAAAGTCCCAGTACGAGGGGAGGGGGGGTTAAATTTCTTAAGGAATTTCCGAAGTGACCCCCCCCCCCCCCCCCAAAACTTCAAGCTGCGACCGGCCCTGCCTATTACTTGGGACCGAATTACAACGATTGATGAAATGTGGGTGTTAATACTGTTAATTCACCTCTGCCTAATCCTCCGGGGATAAAAGCGTGATTATGTAGATGTTTGATTATGTATGTTATGTACTTATGTACTACCTATCTATACTTTAGTACATTCTACTAATAATAGAAACACGAAAGTTTGCAAGTATGGATGGATGTATGTGAGGATGTTTGATAATCTTCCACGTAAAAACTACTGAATGGATTTTAATGAAACTTTACAATACTATAGCTAATACAACAGAATAACCGACCGACAAAATTTAAAATACGTCTATACCTACTATCTATATCTATATATATCTATCTATACTTCTATTACTATTATATGTATAATTGTAAAGTGGTCGTGTCTGTACATTGGAGATATGTAAAAAAAAATACTTGGGTTATGTTATGTTAACGATACTGAACACGAAAATATTTTTTTTGAATTTCCTGTCTGTTTGTCTCTTTGTCTGTTTGTCTGTTTGTCCGCGATGGACGCAAAAACTACTGGACGGATTTTGATGCGGTTTTTTTTGTTAGAAAGGGCTTACTCAGACTTAAAATCTTACGTTTGTTTGATCGCAATCGGTTGAGTAGAACCGAAGATATGAGCAAAGGTCGCGTTAACCGAGATGCACGCGGGCGGAGCCGCGGGCGGAAGGCTAGTATTATATAATTGTAAAGTGGTCGTGTCTGTACATTGGAGATATTTAAAAAAAAATACTTGGGTTATGTTATGTTAACGATACTGAACACGAAAATATTTTTTTTGAATTCCCTATCTGTTTGTCTGTTTGTCCGCGATGGACGCAAAAACTACTGGACGGATTTTGATGCGGTTTTTTTTGTTAGAAAGGGCTTACTCAGACTTAAAATCTTACGTTTGTTTGATCGCAATCGGTTAAGTAGAACCGAAGATATGAGCAAAGGTCGCGTTAACCGAGATGCACGCGGGCGGAGCCACGGACGGAAGGCTAGTATATAATATATATAAAATTTTTGAGCCATTGACTCGACGAAGATCAGAATAACACATAGGCTCAGCGATGAACGGGATCAGAATTCCACGCGGGCGGAGCCGCGGGCAACAGCTAGTATATTGGGATATGCAATATGTACATTGGGAATGTGGTGGAAGGTCTGCCACAGACCCTCATCAGTCAATCAGCAGAAGCAATTTACGAATAGGTACTTTCTCACCCCACAAAATTACATTTTTATAAATTACGCGACCTTTGCTCATATCTTCGGTTCTACTCAACCGATTGCGATCAAACAAACGTAAGATTTTAAGTCTGAGTAAGCCCTTTCTAACAAAAAAAACCGCATCAAAATCCGTCCAGTAGTTTTTGCGTCCATCGCGGACAAACAGACAAACAGACAGGAAATTCAAAAAAAATATTTTCGTGTTCAGTATCCTTAACATAACATAACCCAAGTATTTTTTTTTAAATACCTCCAATGTATAACCCGCGTCACGTATCTTGGACCTAAAATGTGCTCAAAATGTGCCCTATACGCGCAGTACACGTTTGTTGGGTGTCTTTTGAGGATAGCACGGGGTGCTACTGCGGTGGACGAACTCAAATTCACCAAGCATAGATTATTACAAAGCAATCCGCGGGCACCAGAGCCTCGTATGTCTTACGATTTAGGTCCAAGATACGTGGCGCGCGTTATACAGACACGACCACTTTACAATTATATAATAGTATAGACTAGCTGACCCTGCGAACTTCGTACCGCCTAACAGTCAATTCTTTATTTTTTTTTAATTTTTCTCTCCGTAAGAACCATCCTCGTACTTCAAGTAATATTCTAAAAAAAGAATTAGCGAAATCGGTTCAGCTAATCTCGAGATTTGCGCTTAGCAACACATTTAGGGATTCATTTTTATATTATAGAAGAAAGATAGAATACACGAATGAACGAACTGGGTACGAACTGTTCTCTTAATATTCATAATGTTCAAAGTATGTACCTACTAGCTTTTGCCCGCGGCTCCGCCCGCGTGGATATCGGTTATCGCGACCAAACATAGCCTTTTTCCGATGAATTTTCAGTACTGAATTGATGCCGACTCTTGACCAATAGATGGCGCTGTGTGTATGGAATAAATTTTATTTTTTATTTTATTTTTTGTAATAAAAACTATCCTATGTCCTTTCTCAAGTTCCAAACTATGTCTGTACCAAATTTCACACAAATCGGTTCAGTAGTTTAGGCGTGAAGCAAAGACAGACAGACAGACAGACAGACAGAAAGACAGACAGACAGACAGACAGAGTTACTTTCGCATTTATAATATTAGTTTGGAAGTTTGGATTATGTATAAATTTTATAGACGTTACAATTTACAATAGTAGAAAAGCAACGATTAAAAAGATACCAATAGATTGTTCCGAAAGACTTCAAAATGATTTCGTCGCAGTCGTAGAACAAAGACGGATGTGACTTTTGCTAACTTTACAGGAGAGCACTTTAAAGTTTTTCATCTATAGATGTTGTCATATTTTGAAAACTACTAATTCAATCTTTCTAAAATTTTGATATGTTGCTATGAATTAAATACGTTATAACATGACATACGCAACATATTTTAAATATTGCGTTAATTAGTAAAAAAGTCACATGCGTCGTTGTTCTGTGGACACTAAGGTGACGAATAATCTGATACGTCGTTATTTTACGGACTATCTTTGTTTAAAAAGTGGCGTACAGTACATACCGTCACTTTTTAAGGGAATCCTTTCAAAATTTTGTGACGGATTTGGACTAAGAAATGAAAAAGAAGCTAACTTTGAAATGTTTTACTTACGAAATTATTAGTACAAAATTACTAAAAAAAAATGCATCAAAATTGCAATAATTACTGCTAATTCTACTTAATAAGAAGACAACCTACAGACTAAGATCAATCACTTTAAAACAGTAATTAATTCTTCAAACCTTTAATTTAAAATTAATATACTTAACTCTCATAATTGCAATAAATTTATTTGAATTTGAATTTGAATAAGAATAAGAACTTTATAAAAAAACAATCAGATCTTGACTAAAATCTGTTTTTGGCATTTTTAATCAATAAACCTAGATAACATAAGCATAACCAGGTAGCAGAAACCCAAACTATTAATCAATAATAATTATACTTAATCATAATAATTAAAAGTCTCAAGATAAAGACAGAAAATAAAAAAGTAAATAGAGTAAACAATGAATTACTTATATACTCGTAAAAGTATTTATTTGGTATTATTAATACGATTTTTTTTATTACACTTGGGTGGCAGACACGGCCCACCTAATGGGAAGTGGTTACCGTGGCCTATGGACGTATGCAACACCAGAGGCGTCACACTCATGCTGCCGACCTCGAAGAAACCTTCTAAGAACCCCATATTGTCGTTGTTTGGGAAAACCACCGCGGGAAGTTCATTCCACAGCTTGAGTGTGCGAGGAATGAAAATGTTGAAAATGTGTTCCTTTCATACCGCACAGTGCGCTCCGTTTCCGGACGCAATGTGTGAGGATGAATTCTCTGCCTGTGGCGAGAAGTGCCATGATAGAATGTAGCTGTGGGCATCATGTCAAACAGTTCATCTGAACACAAACCATTTTAGGTATAGGCGGTAGAACACACACAGTGAGGCAAAGTCTCTTCTGAGAGTGAGAGGTTCCACATTGCCTGTGAGTATGGGATTGCCGACGAGCCTTAACGCCCATCTTTGCACCGAGTCGAAAGGGTCAAGCTCACGCAGGCGCTCCGGTAAAAAGGTGACAGCAGTACTTCATGTATGGTACCGAATAAAGGAGGAGTTGTTGCCCCGCACTGAAGTACTGCTTCGCCCTGTTGAGCACCCCAAGTTTCTTTGATGCCAGCTTGACCTTGTCTTCCAAATGACTACGGTGTTGGACGTCGTTGGAGATATCGACACCAAGGATCCCGATACTCGAGGAAATGGTAAGCGGTGTGCCCAGGAATTGCGGCGCTACAATGAATGGAGTTTTCTTAGCGGTGAATACACATACTTGTGTCTTAGTAGGGTTGAATTGGACTAAGTTTAGTCGTCCCAAATCAGATACTCCAGAGAGAGTAGTCTCGATTTGGGAAACAAGTTGTTCGCAACTTTCCCCCACTTCTGACTTAGGGATATTTGCACGGCCCATGTAATACGTGTCCCCGGTGCTGTCATCCACATAGCAATGAACGGGACATGCAGTCTGATGACTATCAGACAGCATGTCATTGATATGCAGCAGAAACAGGTCGGGGACAACAAGGAACCTTGTGAAACACTAGCGTTTATGTTCATGCGGTCCGAGTAGCTGCCATCGACGACGACTTGGATACTTCTGTTAGATAAAAAGCTGGCAATCCATTCGCATAGTCCCTCGGAGAGCCCATAGCGTGGCAACTACACAAGAAGAACTCTGTGTGAGACCCGATCGAGGGCCTTCGCTACATCTAGGCTGACCGCTAGTGCCTCACCCCGACTCTCGATGGCTTGCGCTCTGCGGTCAGTGAGATACACCAGGAGGTCACCGGTAGAGCGACTGTGACGAAAATCGTACTGTCGGTCGCTCAGGAGATCGTTTCCCTCAAGGTATCTCAGGAGCTGTGTATTAATCACACGCTCCATCACAGAATCTGTACCAATAGTGTTCACTGATAGACATTTCAACTCATCTGGTTAATGTTGGGAGCAAAATGGATCATTACAAATTAGCATGTCTGTTGATTGGCTGAACGATGTTCGTCGCACACCAGTAGGTACCATACTGCTGTGCGACGAACATCGTTCAGGTGAAAAAAAAACCTTAATTAAAATAAAACTACAGAATAAGGTTTCTAGGAACAATTATATCATTATATAATCTAAGGTAATGTAAGTATTTTGGCAAATTAATATAACATTTTTTAAATATGAAATAGAATAAAGACGTATATTATAATCTATACGACGAACAACGTCGGTTCAGTATATTCGTCCTCCGCTTATCCCTAGAAAAATGACGGTTTATAGCATACGCCTACTATAGGTACGTAAAACATCGACGTATTTTATTATGCGTAACTGAAAAAAATCATAATAAAAACAAACAATTTTAATCATGGATGAACTGAATGATGTTATTTTAAAAGATAAAAGGTAAAAACAAAGACATAAAAAAATATATTTTAGTATCCCAAGGACAACGACGGATTTGACAAACCGCTGTTCTAAGACGTCAAAATTTATATTTACTTAAAATAAACAAAAACTTATGTAATTTATAGTACATTGTGACCAAACTTATCCGTTGACGACTGTTCCTCCTGACGTGACCTTATCCTAGCTAGAACATCGACGGTAATGCCAATGCGTCGGGAGCGGAAAGGGCGCGGGGGGCAGGGGACAGCAACAGACAACGGTGCAAGTATCAATCCGTCATTGTTTTACGTTAATTAATCAAAACCGTCAGTATTCAACTCTGTATTTGGTTCATTTGTAATGAAATTTGATAAAATGTTTTATTTTTTTTATAAAGTACCATATTTTAAGTTAATTAGAGTAAAAAAAAAAAAATTGCAAAAAGTCAAATCCGTCGTTGTTCTAGGACTGCGACGATTTATTGTTAATTATTAAAACGTTAAAAATGCAAAAAGCCAACAGCACGTGGTATTCCCAGGCGGTCACCCATCCAAGTACTAACCACGCCCGATGTTGCTTAACTTCGGTGATCGGACGAGAACCGGTGTATTCAACGTGGTATGGCCGTTGGCACATGTTTTGATAAATTATTAGTACATTTGCTATTACTAAGTATAATTCCTAACACGTTATCTTGGACCCAAAATGTGCCCTATACGCGCAGTACCTACACATTTGTTGGGTGTCTTTTGAGGATAACCATGGGGCGCTACTGCGGTGGACGCACTCAAATTCACCAAGCATACATCATTACAAAGCAATCGGCGGGCGCCAGAGCCTCGTTTGTCTTGCGATTTAGGTCCAAGATATGGTCGTGTCCGAAGTTATACTAAGGATTAAAATAAATACCGACATACACATCAGTCTATGAAGATAGGTACTTAGTACTTAAGTATCAACCTTAAAATTTCAATAAAACCAATATTTATATGTACCTAGTAGGTACATATAAATATTGGTTTTATTGATATTTCAAGTCAATCTTATCTAGGTACTAATAAAAATACGTTACTGTTGGTACCTACCTAGGTATTTAGAGACGAACCTCAGTTAACTCAGAGGTCACGGGTTCGATTCTCATTCATTGCGAAAATATAGGTGACCTGACAACCTAATCATTTTAGTACCTACCTACTGAATTTTGATAAGAAAACACTATGCTTTCATTCAGATTTTTGGGCTTTTACTTTTTATTTTACGTTCTGTACACGACGCCTGAAATTTCAACCAAAGCAAATTACTACCGCGGGAATTGCAGCTCGTAACCTTGTTGCTTGCTTGTAACTTTGTACCTACGAAAAAAATCTATCTTTTAGGTACTATTATATAGCTATTTTAGTTGTAAACTATAGTCGTACGTACATTAGAGATATTGTACCAATTATTTTTCATCGTAATAATGTTTCATCGTAATAATGTTTCATCGCAATTTATTCTCGTTGAGTGAGTAAGTGAGTGAGTCAAGAGCTAGTTAAACATATTATTATCTATCTATGGTCAAAACCGAACATACGAATGACATTTTGACAGTGAGTGAGGATCACAGGGGGGCCCCGTTCAACATATAGAAATTCTAGTTATACAAATATGAGGCAAACATGAATTGAACCTTGATTATATCACTTTGTCTCTTTTTTTCCAATATACAGTTGTGTCTGCTAAAAAGAGACAAAAAATTTAAGTTATTGCTCACTTGGGAAAATGAGTATGAGAATTTGACAGCGTGCCGACGGTGCCAACATTTATGAATGATTTGCGCCAACATTATGAATGATTTGCGACAGCCATTGTTGAATTTTTCTAGAACATACTACTACAAGCATAATAGTGATGTACTCCAATAAAAGATTTGACGACGAAACTATTCTTCTTTACAAAAATGTACTCTTTTGAAGAAATACGAACTGACAAAATTGTAATGTCTTCTGTTTTTCCGTATTAGAACTGGGCAATTGTGGTATTGTTAGAAACGTCTTGATCATCCGCTGGTTATAGGCAATATGATGTGTGAATGACTCTCTGAAACTCTGACTATAATGAAAAAAAAACTTGAGATATATAGACCGTGTTTGGTATGAAATTAAAGGGCTCAATTAGCACATTAAAAACATGTATACATTATTAGGTGTTGCTTGCACCAAAATAATACAAATAAAAATCAAGTTTCAAACTAAAATCCGACTACTGCAAATCACGCTCTAAGAAGTATTAAGCAAGAAAATATCAAGAATAGCCGTGGTCGTATACCATTTACTCTAATAAAACAATACATTCTAGAGATTCGTGATTTTGCAGTAGTCGGGTTTTAGTTTTGAAGTTATGGCTAGTACACTTTAACAGGTAGTATAGAAAGATATCGACAAATGTTACGATAATAGAAGGTAATCCCTAGCATAGTAACCGTCGGCAAACGTTCATTCATAAAAATGGAACGTAGGTAATACACGTTAATTCTGTAGGTATAACCCATCTGTTCTATTATAAATTTATGGTGAGGATACTCTAAGGAGTGAGTGAGCTGAGCAGCGAACAATTTGTTTGTGTTGTTTTTTCACATGGGGATATATTATTTATCGTGTAAAATATAAATTAAAAATGAATTATTAACATGTCTCGGTCCAATTATTCACCATATTTACTGCAAGAGCTTCCAGATATAACAGATAGCATAAATTATCCTATAAAAAATGTTCAACGTATAAAGGTTAGTCCTAAATTGCAAATATCCACTTTCTTTGGCCTTAGTTCTAAATAATTAGTCTATTATCTTAATTTAACCAATGTACGTAACTTCCTCTTCGCACACACTAGGTAGGTACATGTAATAGTGCATAAGATGTACTATATTCATTTCAGTCATTCAATGCAAATTTCCAATTAAGTTTTTAATTTGAGCTTTCTATACATTTACAACTCTATTTTCATAAATATATTATCAATTCATTAATAAACATGAGTACTAAACCTATATTATTCAGGCGCTATGGTTATTGCAATGAAAATAAATGTCTGTAGCTTGTCATTAATTTATTCTATGAAGAAAGAAGAGTTTTGTAGTATTATTTCTAAAGATCTAGGTATTGATTAGATATTTTCCCATTGGTAATTCCAATGGGAAATTACTCTTATTAGATATTTTTGTACTTTATGTGGTGATAATACATTGAGAAATAATACAGTGAGATGATGACTCAGCCTGTCAGATCAGCTATTCAAGGTTTTTTACTATAGGTAGTAGCAGAAGAGTATTTTAAAATAGCCGGCCATCTCATATCCCAGTTCCTCTAAATGTCCTTTAACTTTAACTATGGTATGAGTCCATTTTTTCATATTGCACAGATGTTTTCCAAATAAGGTTTTAATAGTGTGTGGGTGTATGGGTTGTGTTTTATGGCTATCTCATCTAAATTCAAAAAAAATTTCCAAATGTCTTTGTATGTAGGATACATAATACCTCTAAAGCTTGTTAGAGAACAGGTATCCATACTAATATTATAAATGTGAAAGTAACTCTGTCTGTCTGTCTGTTACGCTTTCACACCTAAACCACAGAACCTATTGTGACGAAATTTAATACAGAGATCGATTAGACCTTGGGAAAGGACGTAGGTTATGTTTGGTCGCTATAACCGACATCCACACAGGCGGAGCCGCGGGCAAAAGCTAGTGTTCAATAAAAGTAAGATATCCACAATAAAGTTCCTGCCCACGAACGCCCATACCGAAACAGAGAGCACAGAAGAGCACACTTTCATAGGAGTAACCTAATCACTTTAGAGCAAGACCTCCAGGTTTCCTGGCAACACAGAGTCAGCCAGAGCATTCACTCCTTGGCAATACGAGGAAGGAACAATATTAACTAACTTGTTACTTTTATTTGTATTCCAGTACACATGTTTTGATGTATCTAAGTCCTTGATTGCGTTTGGTGCTACTAGCGGTGGGATATACATCTTCAACAGGAGTCCATGTGAGTTTACACAGCTGATACCCAACAAGGTTAGTAGGTACATAATAATGTAACATATAAAAATCTCGTGCCCTATAATTATAATAGTTACGGTGAAAAAATTATTTATTTATTAATTATTAATTATTTAAAAAATTATTTAAAAAATTATAGTAGTTACGGTGGCAATCCTCCGATATAATAAATTTAAAATGATTGTATTGCACGGACCATACAATCTTGGACCTAAAATGTGCTTAAATGTGCTCTTTATCTGCAGTACATGTTTCTGGGCAATTTTTTGAGGATAGCATGGGGTGCTACTGCGATGGACGAGCTCAAATTCACGAAGCATAGATTATTACCTGTGTTATTACAGAACAAGCCGTGCGCGTCAGAGCCTCATTTGTCTCAGGAGGCCAAGAGGCTCAAGAGGAATACATATATCATAATCATAAGCTACTATAGAATATTTTTCTTTGTTATAATATTATGTTTTGGTAAATTTCTTTAGGCTGTAAAGTAATTTTTACTATAAAATAAACATGGGGTGAGAGTCATCCCACATTTTTTATTTGCTTTTGTTGTATTTTTGGACAAACATTGAACAATATAATTTAGGCTAATAATCTTATAAAAGTGATAGTTTGCTAATCTTGGCTCATGCTTGTCTGCTTAATCAGCCATGTATAGTTAAATGGTTTTGGAAAATTGTCACGGATAAAACATTACCTGGATATATTTTACCCTAGGAACAGGTTCCAGTAAAATACAGTGGACATTTTTTAACCTAAAATAGGAATAGGTTTCTTTGGGAAACAGGAATGGGCTTCTTCTAGTAAAATAAAATAATAATAATTTCATGCTTGTAATGTAGGTATTGTATTTCAATAATATGAACTTCTGTACCTATAATGTAGGTCAGTTTATCATACCTAACAGTTTTTTATTACACAAGTAGTATTATACAAGTTGTATAAGTGCTTGCTTTAACATAATTAGAATGTTTTAGTAATTATCATTTTATGGTTGATAGACTTGCGTTTGACCACTATCTGCTGTGCAATTCACTAAACACAACGATGCGAGTCGCAACGATGTGCTCGATAGACACTGTCACCTGGTCTGTTGGTAAGTGACGATGTGGTCGACGGTGGAGCACGCATGCCTAGAAGTAATCTATTCACTCTAGTGTTGAAGACATCTTGTTCAGGCTAGGCATTCCACTCCTTGTACCCATGATGAATGTATCGCGAAATCATTTAATACGTATGAGTGGAATATCCACGGGGTATCGTTGGCGCGTCACAGTGCGTCTGGTCGTTCGATGTTGGAAGGGGCTTGGAGGAATTAGGTTGTTCAACTGCAACACACACTCTCTGAATTGCATTATATGCTTACATCAACATTGAAATGGAAAAATGTTTAGAAAATTCAGGATAGGACTTGACGACCTGTGTGGAGTAGTTGTAGTGTTCCACTGCTAAGTCAAGGCTCACAGGTTCAACTGGTTTCACTACACAGTCGAGCTCAATCATGACCCACAATGCTTACTGTATCTTATCTACTGGTGTGGTGATTTTTTTTCTACTTGCTCCCTTTTGTTTTTGCAAAGAAGTACCACTATATCGCTCTAGAAGTTTTTAATGTTTTGGATCGTCAATTGACTACACCCCACCTGATGGTAAGCTAGGGTGCAGTCCAAAGAATAGAGTCACCGAACCGCTTGGTTCTTGATGGAATTGTTTGTATCGTATGTGGGTGACATCTAAGCCATGCGCGCGTTGAATAGGAAAGGAGAGGGTGGGACCAATTGGAAGAACTCATTCGTAATTGTGAAGTGTGGAGTAGCTCCACAGACCATGGCCCACCTGCTAACGTGTGCTGCATATCCATCTACCTGTACATCGGAGGACCTAATGAGTGCCTCCGAGAACGCGATTCAGGTAGCAGCATACTGGGAAAATAAAATTTGAGAGTAGAAGCACCATCGATTCGACAGAAGAAGAAGATTCGGAATTTCGAATAATAATATGGCATAGGTTTTCGCACCTGGAGACAGACTATAGGCAGTAGGTATTGCTCGGGACATACATCATGGGCCTAAAATGTGCCCAAAGTGTGCTCAATAAGCTCAGAACACGTTTCTTGGGTGTCTTTGTGGGTATCACAGGGTGCTACTGCTGGACGAGCTCAAATTCACCAAGCATTTATTATTACAATACAATCCGCTCGCGCAAGGGCCTTGTTTGTCTCGCGATTTAGGTCCAAGATACGTGTCCCGAGGTATACCTCAGGATTGACGCGATAATGACATAATCATTTCTATTTTTCAGAATGGAGCAATCACACGCTTGGTCATATCACCAGACGAGAAACATATTGGGTTTGCAAACGGCCGCGGGCTGGTCACTGTCGCTGAGTGCAACCAGTCGCTCAGCGGCAGCCAGTCCGCTGTTACCTCCAAAGAACACCAAGGGAACGAGATCACTGCGATGATTTGGAGCACTAATCGTATGCTGTTCACTGGAGATGATATCGGAAAAATATCGGTTATGCAGCCACAAAACTTTATTGTAAGTTTTACTACATAAACATGATACATAATAAAAAATAATATACTACTTAGGTGGCAGACAAGCACACGGCCCACCTGATGGAAAGTGGTTACCGTGGCCTGTGGACGCGTGCAACACCAGGGGCGTCACACTCGTGCTGCCGACCCTGAAGAAACCTCCTAATGCCCTTCTTGAAGTGCCCCATATTGTAGTCGCTTGAGAAAACCACCGCGGGGAGTTCATTCCACAGCTTTAGTGTGCGTGGGATGAAGTTCCTTTCATACCGCACAGTGCGCACCGTTTCCAGTCGCAATGTGTGAGGATGAACTCCCTGCCTATGGCGAGAAGTGCGATGATAGAATGTAGCTCTGGGCATCATGTCAAACAGTTCATCTGAGCACCAACCATTGTATTATAGGCGGTAGATCACACACAGTGAGGCAAAGTCTCTTCTGAGACTGATATTATAAATGTTCGTAGGTACACATTTGTTGTGTTGGAGAAACTATTATTTCAGTTGAGTTTTTTTAAGTGTGGACGGAGTAAATTTATACTTCCATACTTAATAATATTATAAATACGAAAGTAACTCTGTCTGTCTGTTACGCTTTTACGTCTAAACCGATTTTGATGAAATTTGGAACAGAGGTAGATGACTATTTTTTGTTGCGATAACCGACATCCACGCGGACGGATCCCTGGGCAACAGCTAGTACTAAAATCTTCCTAACGTGCACTCCAAGGCACGTAATAACCAGATCAATGCAAATAGACGTAATCATGCATTCAAATATTATACTGAGCGGGAATCGAACCCGCGTAGCAGTCGTATTCACTACCGCCACGGCCGGTCAAGACTGACGCAGGTTATTCTCCAAAAATATAAGAAGAAAGTCTCAATACGTGTTTATGCATACGAGAGAGCAGTGATGAAATATTTTCAGAAAGGTACTATTTGCCTATGTTCATTTATTTTTAATTAATGATTTCAGGCCAAAACCATGTTCCAGAGCACATCATTGACTATCATGAGCTTAGATTCACGCATTTGTCAACTAGACATGAGATCCACCATGCTGCTTGTGTCCACACTTACACGATGTTACGTTTGCGACACCTCCAGAGAACAATATCGACAAATCGGTCAAAAGTTCCGTGATGGCGAATACGGAGCCTGTTTCGTCAACAACCAAAAAATTATTGAACAGTCCACAGTAAATGACACGCAGGATTTCACTGAAGTTCGTAGGTATAATATTGTAGGTGACGAATCAGGATTTGCAGTTGGTAAAGAGTTAGAAAATACAGTTATAATGTGCGCACGGCCATCATCAAGAGTTTGGGAAGCCACTATAGACGGTACAGTTGTTAGAACACATCAATTTAAGCAAGTTCTTGCAAGGAAACCTATGAAAGTAATCTCAGTTGAGAGTTGCGAGACACAAAATGTCTCTTTAGAAGAAATCTCTAGTGATAGCGAAGGACAATCGGTGAATTTTCCTAAAATTTTCACTATGAATGGTGCCATATTTTCCTTCAAGAAAAATGCTTTATATTTTTTGAATATTGATGACGTTGATAACACGATTTGGTTTGACTCATATAAAGATATTATTGACTGTAAATTATATGACGATATGTTATACATGTGGCTATCAAACGGCTCTCTAGTTCGCCTGAAGTATATGAAGATTGAAAAGTATTTAGTGTGGTGTTATGTCGAAGAAAAGTATACGCTATGTGCACAAATGTGTGTCTTATTCAAAGAACACTTACTGTCGAATGCCTTACCTCCCAAATTGCACATTTTAGTCAGTTTAAAGGAGAAAATAAAGGACGAAGAACTATTAAACAGTATTAAGGATGTACTAGACAAATTTGATAGTTTAAAATCAAATGATGCTACGCAAATGAAGTCAGGAATATATGTAGTTGATAACACATATAATGCACAGTCATCGTTACTTGAAAATGCAGGAACGAAACAAGAGGAATACAAGTACATACCTCCAGAAGCGATGCAAACGTTAAAAGATCTAAGTGTCTCCGTATCAGATAAATTAAGCACTAGTAAGAAAATATTAAAAGAAAAATGGGTAGATTTCGAAGGTAAAATGAAACATCTTAGTGTCGATAAAACCCAGGAAGTAAAAGAAATACCACATATTGAACAACACACACAAATTAAAAGGGTATCATCAGAAGAATCAATTGCTCAGACACAACATGATACATTAAATAGTGACATTATATATAAAGGATCTAGTCATACGGCCATAGATGTAGACAATAATATATTAGACAAGGATAGAGCGTGCAAATCTGTGTATCAGTGTTATAAATTAAGCCTAGTTGATAAGGAGCTCGATGAATCTAATTTAGTATCTACCCTCGAAAATTATGCCTGTGATATTAGCCAGATCTACAATCTCATGCTACAATTAGAAAGATATTGCGCAGACTTAGGCGCACCTGACGAATCTAAATTTATACCTAATCATATATTTCTTACCTATTTGAATGCGACATGTAAAAGAAACGAATCTTTGGATATTATTATAAAAGATGAAAATTTATACAAATATTTTGTCGACTCGTGTATATCTGTGAATTTGAAGACTCAGAGATTATCGAATATCGGTTGCGATTGTGGATTTCCATTACCTTACTCAAGAACCCATCAAATTCCGGTCTTTTCGGAGTTGATAGACGAATTTATTGAAAGACAGTGGTCTAATAAAACAAGAGACCAATGTTACGATGTATGTAAACGAATGCCATACTTGTGGAGAAAGATTTTATACTTGAGACGGAACGAGGACTTGTTGAACATACTTATGATATTATTACAAATGTTGGACGAACATTTGCTCCATTCTTTCTTACCACAATTCACGTTGGACACATGGGAACGTGCCGTGCAATTATATGCTATATTACATGCAAATATGTGTTTAAATTGTTCGAAGAAATTTGATCATATATCGGTGAGAGATACCCTAAGTTGGGATGATCTTGGAAACTTAATGATCAAATCTATTGGTGGTAGAAATGCTATTAAAGTATTGGAAAGGAATGCTGGCTTGATAGACGAGGGGGCCATCACTGTTAAGTTCTATCACACGTGTTTGATGGTGACCATGTATGAAAGATACGATGCCACTTTGATAGCAACCCTGACTGACACTATATACAGTTCCTATAATTTTGAAGACTCGAGATTTGAGGTGAGATTTTAGTTCATATTTTTTGCATCTAAGCATCTATTCTTTTATAATTCCATTCATTAATTCATGTATTTTGGGAGGGACTGCCATCTGACTAAACCGTGAGAGGAAAGTCTAGGCCAGAGACTTTTTTTATGACATGTGGCAGACAAGCCTTTGCTGCCCACCTGATGAAAAGTGGTTAACGTGGCCTATGGATGTATGCAACACTGGGGGAGTCACACTCGTGCTGCCGACTCCGTAAGACCAGAGTTTCTGTGTCATCAGTGTAATAGACAAAGCGGGACAAGCCTTTGGTCTTCCCACGCCAGTGAACTCTGGCTACCATCTTTTCCAACGGGAAAACAACACGAGGTTATTATGGCCGCGGTATTCTATAGGCTGGCGGTATTTCCCCAGTCGGACTGCTCAATGGGGACGGGAATGCCGTCGTGTCCTATTTCCGTCGAATTTCCGTCACGCCACAGAGGTTGTCGCTTCATTCTTCATTCTATGAATTCTATCTGTCTAAAATGTATATATCTTCCAGATATGCAAATTACTACGTGGCACATTAAATGGCCAGACGAAAAATACAGCACTGCCAATCATAGTAGCCGCGAAATCTAAACATTGGGGACTTAAGCCTCTCATTGAAGAATCTACTGGTGACTTCGAGCAACCAGAGGAGTACATCAAAAATGTAGACTTGGACACTATAATCGATAATTTAACTTATATAAACAATGGTATTACTGATTGTGTGCTCTGCGGGTTGCCACTCCAAAATATTGTTTTAATCAAAGATGGCGGTCTCTGGGTTTTTAAGTGTGGCCACACTTTTCATGGCGCTTGTTTAGATTTGAACAAAATTAAGTTATGTCCTTCCTGTTCGCCAGTAAAGTGAACTATTTGACGTTATGTAGTTTGGTACAATGTTTTTTTAGCAAAATAGTATTTTTTACGAATTTATTGATCGTGTTTCTGTTGTTAATTGTTTTATTAGTTGTTTTTATGTAAAGTATATAGTTAGAATTTGGTTGCTTAAGTTCTAACACTGTCAAAGTCAAAATTTGACCTAGAACTTTTTTTATACATAATTAAATAATATATTTACATCATTCATTAGACAATCGAGAGATGCATTTTTGGACACTCATTGGTCAAAAATGCGAACCACTGGCTAAGAGTTATTTAATAAAAAACCGGCCAAGTGTGAGTCGGACTCGCGCACATAGGGTTTCTACCTAAGTGAATGTCAAAAACAATCACAATGTCAATGAAAATTTAGATAGATAGTCTCATCACTGTTATCTGTCACTTATCAGATCCACGGTACCACCAGTGGTATGGCTAGTGGTACCGTGGGTCTGAAATGGAGAAATAGGTTGAAGTCAACACAGCACCAGGGTCACTTAGCCGGTGGTACCGTTTAACTATCAGAACCACGGTACCACCAGGGGCATACCCCTGGTGGTACCGTGGTCATAGCTTGGCCATAGCCAGGAGTACAGTGGGTCTGAAATGTTATATTATAGACTTAATTTTTTTTTTTTGGCATTCAGTAACAGTAGCTTATTTTATCACAAAATAGCAGATTCGAGGCTCAGATCCGTAATTTTCCTACAATGGTAGCTAGTTCCGATCGCCTGTTGTCCGATGTCGTAAATCTCGTAAACAAACATCAAAAAGTTCCTGCATGCACACTAAAATCCGGCGGTAATTATCGGTATATCGGTACGAATCAGGCTTTTAATTTGTCTAATAATAATAGGCCTTATTACCCTTATAGACCCCAAAACGTACTTCGCTTTCATAGTCACGAAATTGGCCAATAAGTATAAAATGAAAATTTAAACGTAATTTATTATAAATATTCTCTGCAGCTTATGATATTCAAATAATCTCAATATTTAGCATAATTTAAACGATACCAAAAATCTAACATGTAATGTACTTAATTTTCTGCAATAACGTATGTAATGAGCAAATTGTACATAGTAATAGTGAAGAGTATTTTTGTATAAATACTGTGTATCCATATCATGTAATAATTATTAATATTCTGATACTTTTGATGTATTAAAATCTGCGAATGTATCTATATTCTTAATAAAACTACTTAACCTGTGAGATATTTGTTATTAATTTGTTATTGAATAATTAATCTTTTTTGTGTATTTAGATAGAGTACTGAATCTACAGTGAAAGATTTCTAAGAATCAATCCATACTAATATTAGAAATGCGAATATGTCTGTCTTTCTGTCTGTCTGTCTGTCTGTTACACTTTCAAGCTCAAACCTAGTGGTTTTGTGATGAAAGGACTATGCCAATTTTGGTCTAACCTTCCAATAGCTATGTGTGTTATATCGCTGGATAGGTATTTTTGAGCTGAATAAAAGTTTATATGGCGGCAAGTTTCTAATCTTAGTCCGTTCAGATTTATTCTTTATTAAACATGGTGGTTTTAGCACTCAAGTAATTCTATTTGTTTGCATTTCTGTACTATATACACGTTATCTACACTAATATTATAAAGAGGAAAGATTCGTACCTATTTTTGTATGTTTGTAATGAATAGGCTCCGGAACTACTGTACCGATTTCAATAATTTTTTCACCTATAGAAAGCTACACTATCTGGGAGTAACATAGGCTATATAACATCACGCTACTACTTAAGGGAGCGGAGCAGTGAGCATAAATGTCAATAAATCGGGCAGATTTCCATACATTAAAGTTGGACCGGAATCCGAATTCCACGCGGGCGGAGCCGCGGGCAACAGTTAGTATTTTATAAATACAATTATCATTTGAGTCAAAAACCTTTTTTTAGGTATGTATGATCAGTACAATCTTTCATCTTTCACAAAAAATGACAATCTCAATATAAAAGGAACGATTAATGCCTATTGAACTCACTAATGAAAAGATCTAACAGTGTTGGATCGGTTTACTTTTGGCATGTGGTGTCTTTCACTCTAGCTCCGATTCAACGCGAAATGTAAGGCCTGAACACTGATTGAACATTCATTCGGGTTCGGTCATTTTGTCTAATATCCTGCAGCCCACGAATATCAAAGTGTCATAACATTGTTTTTGAATCTTGTAAAACTACTATGTTTAATAAAGAATAATTTTATTCTGAACGGACTAAGATTTGGACTAGGCGCCATAGTAACTTTTATTCAGCTCAAAAATACTATCCAGCGATGTGACACACATAGCTATTGAAGGTGGGACCAGGTTTCATACAAATCCTGCGAGGGATATGGTTACGACAACCTCACCTTCGGCAACCGACGGCCCACAGACGGCGTGCGTTTTAGTCGGTTCGAGTCCGACATAACCTCCTCCTCCGGCTCCGGTGGGGGAGGTATCCGTGGGGATTATTCGCACGATAAAAAAAAAAGAAGGTTTCATACAAATCCTGGCATTGTCCTTTAGTAGATAGATAGAAAGATAATTCTTTATTGTACCCCAATAGATTTACAAGTACCTACCTATAGGTACAGGTGGTACAGAAGTAGATTAGACTTTGAGAAAGGACACAGGCTATGTTTGGTCGCGATAACCGACATCCACGCGGGCGGAGCCGCGGGCAACAGCTAGTATTATTAAATTTGTTCAAATGCACAGAATCAACAGACCAAGCCACTTCTTGAGCATTCCAAATTCTCCTATTCAACCATTTTGAGGAGACACGACGGTGGGAGCCATCTACCGATAGTCGTACAAACTATCGAGAACAATGAATGATGTTACAATCATTTTTTTATTACCCCGCCCAAACAATTTAATGAATTTTTATAGCAATTAGCCGTTGCGATATGAAAAATCTATGGTAGTCTTTCTTAGTTGGAACCCTAAAAAAGCTCAACAACTGGTCTACCTGCAATGCTTCGATATCTCCCAATATTGGGTTGTAGAGGCCACATGACAGTCGCTTCACGTAAAATATTGAAGTCCAGCCAAATCCGCAGTTGGACTGGTAAAGCGGACCTTAGCCCTAGACTCCGAGGTGAAAAGCTTCCCCCCGTACCCATAGACCAACTTGGTAGCACAACTATTAGGATGCAACTGAGATTAACTCTAGGATGAAAAAGAATGTACCAAAATGCCGTAAAATATTTATTAGATATATATCTATCAGTAAAAATAAAAAGCTAAGGGTAGCTTCCAATAGTAGTGGTTTTGAAATTGAAAGCTTCAAGGAACTCCTCTATATCGCAGCAATAAAAGTACTTATTATGATCCAATCTGAGCCACGGCACGCTGTACTCATCAGCGCATGTGTTCTTGCACAGAATGTCCGCTTTCGAAGGCGATGGACCATTCACGTATATTATAGCTATTGATTGCTCTTCGTCAAAACGCAGCACCTGAGGTATAAAGGGTAAAGTATAAAATATAGAAATGCAAGAGGTTGCTCGTATGCGTATATTAAGAAACAGGTCCTCGATTCTGCTAACTAAAGCATAACCGCTGTCGTGCCAGTAAATTAAATGACAATATTTTCACTACTTCACTCTACAAAAAGTCATTTAATTTTAAACTTTAACTCCATTACGTTAAAGGCTAAAATCAAATGGAATGTTCTCGCAGTCTCTGTTGTGATTTAGCAGAATCGAGGCCCAGGTTATAGATGTAAGGCCGGAATAATTCCAAATATTCCGATGAGGATAAAACGAAAAATCCCGAATAATTCCCAAATGACCCGGAATAATTCGGAATTATTCCGGTCGATATTTATGTAGATAGATGTAGTAGGTATTGAGAGTCTTGACTCTTGTTGATAGTCTTGTGACTCGAAATGCAGTTATGATTCGCGTTTTATACGGTTATAGATATATCTAAATATATATAACTCAAAAGTGACTGACTGACTGACTGACTGACATAGTGATCTATTAACGCACAGCCTAAACCACTGGACGGATCGGGCTGAAATTTGGCATGCAGGTAGATGTTATGACTTAGGCATCCGCTAAGAAAGGATTTTGATTAATTCTACCCCCAAGGGGATAAAATAGGGGATGAAAGTTTGTACGAAACTTTGTCAATTTTAAACCGATCGGGCTGAGACTTTGCATGCATTAAGCTACTATGACGTAGGCATCCGCTAAGAAAGGATTTTGATTAATTCTACCCATAAGGGGATAAAATAGGGGATGAACAACATTCCGAACTTAACGCGGACGAAGTCGCGGGCAACAGCTAGTTGGTGTATATGTATATACCTATCGGTATAATTAAGAAAATACAGTCTAAGACTTATGTTTTCCTGAGTACCTACTTATACACTTTTAAACTCTTTAATTTTCACACCATCCAATATTCGTATCGGACGACGATGGCCGACATCCGATATCCGACACCATATTATTATGTTGTTTTCATATAAATATCCGATAAGATCGGTCCGATTTGGCTATTTGCTACATAGCAGAGACTAGTTAAGGATGCTAGGGATAAAAAACCTTAAAAAACGTAGTGCAAGCAATTTTTGACCTTATTGACATGACATAGAATCGAGTTTTTTTTCTTATATTCGTAATCAGTGTTATCTATTAGCGCAAAAAGACACGTAATTAAGATAATGTCATTAAGGTCGAAAGTCGCTTACAGTCGCTGTTTTAGTATCTGTGTGAAATTTGTAGTCATATTATTGATATTACCTACATATTATAATAAAATAAGTAGGTACCGTACATCTTGACTTGACCCCAAGTCGCGAGAGATGCTCGAATTGGTTTGATATGGTCTACGATTGGTGGATTTGAGCTTCTCCGTCACCATGGTACACGGGGTATCATGGTGGCGGAGAAGCTCAAATCTACCTAATCCACAAAAGACATCCAAAAACGCGTACTGTTACTCGTACTGCGCATATACATACATATAAGTAGGTACATTTTGTGACGTCACTGAGGTCAAGATATATAATATTCCGGTATCTACCTACCTATATACCAATACCTACATAGGTCTGTACTTAAGTTTTCGCTTAGTAGGTAGGTGGAAGCACAGTTATTTCATTTTTTGTAGGTGAGTTCAGCGGGAATAATTCCGGAATATTTGAGAATATTTGGGAATAATTCCGAATAATATGGAATAATTCGGAATTATTCGGGATTTTTACATCTATAGCCCAGGTTACCGGTATCGGCTAGCTACTCCGACAAAAGTTTCCATAGCAACAAAAATGATCGTCCATTTCCCTTGACACTACTCCGTGACACTACTAGTAGTGTCACGGGAGATTTCTATTTCCCGTGACACTACCAGTAGTCATCATCATCTGCATATAGACGTATTCTCCTGATTGCATCCGTGGCCGAGATGACCTCGGAGCTCAGGGTCCGCCTTCCGGCTCTTCCTTCTCCACTTCGCACGATCTTGGGCGTCCATGGTAGTGAGACCATTAGCACGCATATCACCCTCCACGACGTCAAGCCAGGACTTCTTGGGCCTATTCCTTTTACCTGGACCAGTAGTGCCATGGGTAAAACTGCATTTCCCGTGACACTACTCTTTCGCAAGTAGTGCCACTGCTTCTGACCCATAGTTACACTGATGTAACCACGGAGCATACCTATGATCGGTAGTTACACTTTCATCTTTTACGTTCTAACACCAGATTATATGGTAAAAAACAATCACAACACAACGCATGCGCGACCTGCGCCCATATGTTTTTCTTTTATACCACTTAGATGGCATACAAGCACACGGCCCACCTGATGGGAAGTGGTCACCGTAGCCTATGGACGTATACAACACCAGGTTCACGCTCGCACTGCCGACCCTGAAGAAACCTTCTTATGCCCTTCTTGAAGAACCCCATATTATTGTAGTCGCTTGGGAAAACCACCGCACCGGAATTCATTCCACAGTGCGTGGGATGAAGTTAGTGCCTTTGCACATTGTAAGAAAATTTCTGGTGCTTGACAAGAAATTTCTTATAAGAAATGCAGTCGCCTTTGTTGTTATATGAGACCGTGCACATTGTAAGAAATTTTTTCTTGTGTCTGATAAGACACACGCATTTTGGCGGATCTAGACCAGAAATTTCTTACGTACGTGGGACACTCAATTACATCAAGTTTTATTTTGAGAAATTATAAAATTAACTTCGATGTAGGTATAAAATATTTTTATTAAATCTTTTCTATGGACTCTCCACCAGGCCGTTTCCTCGTGGTCATACTAGTTTGTCATACCACCAGCCTCTACACAAAGTTTCATGCGTCTGAACCAATTTTCGCACAATCATCGTACGAAAATGTTCTCGATGCAGATCCATTTTTAAATGAAACACAATAATTTAGTTAATTTGGCTCTCAAAAAATTGTGGAGATTGGAACAATGGTATTTTTACTTTTAAATAAGCAAAGTTTTCAAAATACATAATAACAAGTACTTAACCAGTACCTACACAAAACTCGCAAAACTTATTGAGTGGCCCACTCGGTAGGTACCAATTTCATTGTGCGGCGGCCGGCGCGACGCGGCGGCTCGGCCGGCGGCGGCGCGTGGTCCCCCTCCCCCCACATACCGCACCTCACTACACTACACGTGCCGGGTGGCGCGGCCCTTTTTAACCGACTTCAAAAAGGAGGAGGTTCTCAATTCGATAGGTTTTTTTTTTTGCAAAATGACCTTCAGTTTAATTTAAATCATAAATGTAGTTTCCGTTGTGTTGTGTTGTGACGTCTCGATGAACTAAATAGGTAGGTACCTATTAAAAATCCTTACCTGAGAGTTAAAGCTAGCATTTCACATGGTCATATAGCTCCTCTAAATTGCGTATTTTGACGATGTAATGAAATCTTCAAGTGTTCTAACAACTCGTCAAAAGTTGTTTGGGACATACCTACGGAAGTTATTAGGTATAAAACTTTCTTTCGTCTCGCATTAATTCTGGTTCCAGCTTCGTATATACCCCATCGTTGATTCTCGTCATATTTAAAGCATAGATATATATATAGGTAGGTAGGTATATTAATATATTTAAAGGGTGCTTATGTGATGTGCCGTCTATGATATACCTACCTACTCGTAGGTATGCAATCAATAAAAGTCGTTGTCGTCTGTCTATTTTGTATGTGTATCCTCCGCGAAATTATGGTTACTAATGAATGAAGAAAAGGAAGAAGAAGTTACTTCGTTCTGTACATTACAAGGTTAAGTCATATTGGCTAGGTCAGTTTCTTGATGGGTGGTCGTTCTTAACATTACGACGTTAAGCTACATTGGGTAAGTGCCCGCTTGACGGCAATAGGCTCGCCCCGTGGCCACAAATACGTTACCTACGTGGTACCGAAAATAATTTGGTGAAATGTGGGTGTTAATATTATACACCTATGCTTACCCCTTCGGGGATTTACAGCACGCCTATAAATCCCAAAGTATAGTATATGTATTTATGTATAATATATTTTTTGTTACAAACATGTTTTATCATTCTATACAGAATTATAAACAAAACATGTTTGTAACAAACAAAAATGTTTGTGAACAAACAGAAATGTTTATGGCTACGTAAGAAATTTCTTGTCAGACACACGAAAATTTCTTACAATGTGCAAGGTGTACTCTTCATCAGACACGAAATTTTTCTTGTCTGGCGTACGTATCTTATAATGTGCAAAGGGCCTTACTTTCATACCGCACAGTGCGCACCGTTTCCGGACGCAATGTGTGAAGATGAATTCCCTGCCTGTGGCGAGAGGTGCGATGATAGAATGTAGCTGTACCTAGGCATCGTGTTAAACAGTTCTTCTGAGCACAAATCATTGTACAGATGGTTTAAGAACACAATACATGGGCGCGAATACTTTGTGATTTTTTTTTGACAAACGACGAATTTATAATGATCGCAACCGATAACCGGTAACCTGTTTCTTCATAAAAGAACCCTTTTAGCTACCGGCAAATATCTTGACCCCAATCACGTCACATAAATATAGGTACCTACCTAGGTACTCTAATGTGCAGTATCGACGCGTTTTTGTAAGGATAGTAGGCGGGTTGCTACGACGGCGGCGCGGCGGGGGAGACGTTCAGATAATTAGTTTATCAAACCGATTCGCGCGCGCCCGAGGCTCGTTTCTCTTGCGATTTGGGGTCAAGCAAGATATTTGTATACTATACATACTGGTTAGCTGGTTACTATATCTACTAATGAATTCATTTAGAATGCACAGTACTTTTTGGCAATATTACACCGAATATGGACTTTCCTCTCTGAAGTGGGGCGTCAGACGTTACACTCTTTCTAATAGCCAATACCTAAGTAGATATTACCTACTACAAGGAAGTAGGCTCGCGCCTCAGAGCATCCAAAAATGCATTCTGGATGCAACCGAGATTAGCGCTCGCATGAAAATACCTGTTTTTCGTGCAGAAATCCTCACGGACCCCTCCGTCTTATCTTCCCCTCCGTCGGCCATCGGGAGAGGTTTTATCGGACTCGGACAGATTAAACCGCACTCCATCTCTTCGCGTCCTGTCACCTCCACTTCCATGTGTACCTACACTCGAAGAATCAGCCCGCTTCTTGCCTGCTCACCATTGTCCCCCCTGGTACTCAGAAGGACACGTGAAGAGACTGAGTCACTCCTGCCTCGGCTGGAATTAGCCGCAGGCGGCAGCGTCTGCCCCTGGACTTGAGAAGCGCTGAAGTCCCCGTTTACCAGGGTGCACTACGTAGAGGTTCCGGACCACGTACCCCTAAAGTTCACCACCCTACAGTACAAGCTTACATCCACTGGGGCTACTTAAGGACTAAACTTTACCTTCCATAGATAGCGTGGTATACTGCCTCCATTCGTCTCCTGGACCATGTGAGTACCAGACCAAACGATGAAGTCGTCGAATGCATCAAGCCTTGATCTGACCATTTCCTCTATATCTTCCCATGGGGACTGAAATTAGAACATTAAACATATACCTATAGACTGACCGTAACCGCTGTATAACTCCGGACACGTATCTTGGATCTAAAATGTGCTCAAAATGTTCCCCATATGCGCAGTTCTCATTACTTGGGTGTCTTTTGAGCATAGCACGGGGTGCTACTGCGGTGGACAAACTCAAATTCACCAAGCATAGATTATTACAATACAAAGCAATCCGCGGGCGCCAAAGCCTCGTTTGTCTTGCGATTAGGTCCAAGATACGTGTCCGGTTATACCGCGATGGTGGTATCGACCAATCGACCGTCAGATTTGGTCAGTCCACCGCCAACGCTCACGGCGGTATCTCGCTCGCTCGCTCTCGACTAGTGCTCTTTCTACCTTGTCCTCCACGACGACTCCGCGCTTTCCTAGGGCACTATCCTACACTACTATACCTACCTACTTAGTTTTTACTTGCAAATTACATTACCTGCGCCCCAGTCATGATAATCATCATCAACCTCTGAGAATTTTCCCAACTCAAGTGCCAGTTGGCAGACTGCCCCGTATCACACAGTGACGCATGTTTTTACTATGGGAAAAACTGCGCGTCTTCTGTGTGTACTACAATACAAAGAGAGCTATTTAGAAGCGATGTTGCGTGATGCGAGGCAGTATGCCAATCGCCTCAGGGTTGGCTTTCAATCTAGGTACGATACGATGATATTTTTAATTATTTAATTAAGATCTAACTAGCTGACCCGGCGAACTTCGTACCGCCATATTTTCTAATCCCGTTCCCGCTGCATATCTCTAAATTTATCAGTGTTTCTCTACAATATTATGCACGTATTATACATATAAACCTTCCTCTTGAATCACTCTATCCATTAAAAAAAACCCGCTTCAAAATCCGCATACATAGGGACGGACAGACAGCGACAGCGACTTTGTTTTATAATATGTAGTGATGATAGTGATAGTGATTAGATTGCGTAAATAAATTACCTGTTGGTATCCTGTATCACAAGGACGCCAGTGTGGAATGGCGTTCAAAGGATCTATGAAAGTGCTCTTCTGCGCCGGACCATCACTAAAGTCGCGAGCGTTCACCAACTGTGTTTTGCTGTAGCAGCACCTTGATGTGGAATCCTTACATGTGTATGTTTTATTGTCATTTATTCCATAAGTAATACCAGGGTATTTATACCAGTTGCCGGTAACATACCGACCAAGTTTGTTCTTGGTCATAAGTACACGAGTGTAAAGAGGTATATTTGTAGAAATATCGAAACAGACTTCATAAGTTTCCAAGAAGCCGTGGATTTCGTAACCGACATGCATTAATTTGGATTTATCGATTAGACACTTGACAGGTTTTTGGATAACAATAGCATCAATCTCATAAGTGCATTCTAATAAGTCTGAAACTTTATACTGTTTATCTTGTACTATAAATACGTCTTGATTGTTACAAATTGCACTTATTTCGTTCATTTCAGGAAACATTTTCAGGGTATTTTTACTGTTGCCATGATTAGGACAAGAAAATACGACATTTTCTCCAGCGTTGATTTTTATATAATCTGTAGTACTATCCAGTACAGGCCAAGTTAACTTTGATGTTAATATAAGAGGCATATTTGTGTTTTTTAGTTTCCTAGATATTAAGCAATCTGTAAAATAAAAAAGTGGCTAAAGAACATCACCTCTCTCAGATCGATATTGTAAGAGCTTGTGTGTAATATACTGTGACATTTGATGTTTGTAATTTTTTTTTTATATACTACTTAGGTCGCAGACAAGCACACGGCCCTCCTGATGGTAAGTGGTTACCGTGGCCTATGGGCGTGTGCAACACCAGAGAAGTCACACTCGTGCTGCCGACCCTGTAAGAACAGAGAGATTCTGTGCCGTCAGCGCAATAGATAAGTGGAGAAACCAAAAGGCTTTCCTTTTGGTTTCTCCACTGTCAGCACAAAACCTCTCCAGTGAGCTCTGGCTACCCTATTCACCGTCGGAAACACAACACGAGGTTATTAAGCCGCGGTCTTTTGTACGGCGGAGGTACTTCCCCAGTCGGGCTGCTCGATTGAGACGGATATACCGTCGGATCCTATCTATATTTTATTTTTCTGTATGACCTTACCAGAAGATGTTACTGTAAAGTTCCTATGAACAGAACCGTGAAAATTAGTCACGTCACAGGTGTAGAGACCCCAGTTGCCTTCCACAGCCAGGGTTGATGAGTTCTGACCAACCAGTACTGTACCCTCAAATTTCCATACAATCTAAAAAAAGATCAATAGCACTTTTTAAGTAATAAAAAATGTGTGATGTGCAGGCAGTGCATGCAGGCTTAATAGAATTCTTGAACATTATTACAAATTAAACTAATCAATAACGATTACAAAATTATGAAAATATTAAACCCGTGAACTGAGATACAGCATGTAGATATTGTTAGGTGTATCCATACAGAAGTCTGATGGGAAATATATCCTGAATATTTAGAAAATACAATATGAAAATTTTCCTCTTCGCTAAGAGGTATAAACTCTTGGCCGAAGACTAAATTTTTCAAAATTTTACTTACGTCTGCTGCAGGCTTGGCTTCAACTTCACAAACCAGTACATCGTCATCATTTCCACTCCAGTCAACAGTAGCATCTCGCTCGTAAGTGAAAGTGGGTGGGTAACCGACCACAACGACGTATGTTCTTGTTTGAGCACCATTCATATCACTGACGCGACATGTGTAGTTACCATCAAAGGATACTTCAGCATTTTTTAAATTGAAGTATTTTCCTTTTATTCCCGAATCATTTCCTTCCTAAAAAAGGAACACTTCAAATAAACAGTTTTTCTGAATATTGTTCATCATCTCTTTATTGTTGTTTTCAATAACGCACCTAATTTTTTTTATCGTGCGCAAAGTCCAAACGGATACACCCTCGCCCCCTCGCCGGAGTCAGCAGGGGAGATTATATCGGACTTGAACCGACTAAAACTCACACCGTGTGTGGGTCATGGATTGCCGGAGGTGAAATTATCTGAGACATATCTCTCGCTCCCCGGCTGACTTAAGAAGAACCCTAAAAAAAACCTTACGAAGATACTTTACTTACTATAAACCATTTGATGGATTGAGCAGGATCAGTCGAATCACATTCTAGATTCGTTGTTGTGCCTTGTAATATATGTACCTCTTTAGTAGTTCCAAAGTCATGGAGAAATTCTAAAATTTAAATTTAATCATTGAATATAATGTAACTAAAGTCCGACCAATAAAATAAAAAACCCGTACTGGGGGCGCCAAAAACATAATGATTATGACAACACCAAGTATAGTGATACACATGTAAAATGCCAATATTTTTCAACACACTTGCTTATGAACAGGCTTTTATTTCCCCGCAATTAAGCACGGAATGACACCTAATATAAAACTGTGACTTTTTCATTGCTTCTTCTTCCTCCTAGCGTTATTCCCAGTCGCATCCGAAGCTTTCAGCTTGGAGTCTGGGGTCCGCTTTTACCAGTCATAGCTACAGATTTGGCTAGACCTCGATATTTTCCGTGAAGCGATTGCCACCTGACCTCCACGACCCAATGTTAACATTAGGCGATATCGAAGCTTTGCAGCTAGACCGTTGTTTTTGGACTTTTTAGGGCACCAACTACCCGTAACGACTGCCATAGATGTCCTTATGGCAACCGGGACCGACGGCTTAACGTGCTCTCCGAGGCACGACCAGACCAATGCAAATACCCATATTTAATGCACACAAATATTTGCACTGAGCGGGGATCGAACCCGCGCCTCCTGCGTAGCGGCCGCGTTCACTACCGCTACGCCACGGAGGCTGTCATGTTTTTCATTGCTATTATTCACAAAAGTGAGTTATAGACTTCTTTTTTTTAATTTCATTAAGTTGCTTTGTTCTTAAGTTTCGATACAAAAAAGATCGTGTCCAATATTACAAACGAATTAATATAGAAAGAAAAGAAAAAGAAAGAACTTGTAGTACGTGTTTAATATACAAAACTTTCACTAAAATGTATTTTTTTTTCTCTGTTAAAAAGTTAAGTTTTTCTCTGTTAAGTTTTCTGGTTAAAATAGAAAAAATAGACGCGGCGTGTTATACTGGTTACAAGGACTGGGCACAAATCACAACACAGTAGTATCCGTATAATAGTTTACTGCTTGGAATGGTAAATACAAGTTAGACATACAGTTACACCATGTATAGAACAGGGACCACGCGATATTGTTTTTCGGACTGCTTATAATTCTTGTATTTTATGCCTAACAGCACAGAGATCAAAATAATCGAGCATGATTTTCTTTTTTGCGTTAGGCTTATTTTTCTTAGGCGTAGAAAATACATTTGACGTTTGACCTTCTCTTCGTATTTTTATTACAGAAGATCGGGATATACCTAAAAATGTGAGTAATAATTAGTCACAGTAAAATCAGTAGATTAGGCCAATTTCAATTGCACGTACTCTATGATGTCTTACCCGTCATGTTGACAACAAGGTCCGTGATGTTATTAGAGGAACAGAGTCCAATCCTTCCTACTTTTTATCCGAGAAATACTTTGTTATATTATAAATTACTTTTCTTAACTGGCTTTTAATAGTTTTCGGCATATTACTATAGTTTTGTAGTTTTGTAGCGCTCTCAAACTCAACAACACGCACAATTGACACCACACTGACAGATGACCATAATGACATTGTATAGATTGTTACCATATGAAGAAATTAGTTCCAATAGTTTACCGCAATATGGCGAGGTTTTTTATTTTACTGGTCGGGCATTTAATGATGTATAGTTGTTTGTCTATTATAAGGCATTAGTAGGGTGCAGCTTATTATTTGTTATTTACAATAATAACAAAATATTCTCGTTTAGGATACTTTTGAGCAACCGTTATCGACGTCATTATAATCGTCTCATGCGTCTCTTAATAAGTTTACTAACTGACATACGCTCATAAAAAAGGCTATTTATGTTGAATACCATGTTTTTAGTTTAGGTATCCATTTTATATTCATCATTCAGGTTACAAAGATAATTATTATAATTATCATAAAAATAACTGATTTAACGATTTGGCGGGAGTTACTAAAAATACCCAGTATAAATTTTCTCGCGCCTTTTCTCTCCTGTGTCTACTCGTACACACTTTACCAGCTTCCTCTACACAACACACAACACATTTCGTTGTTATTTTATAACTCAAGAACGGCTGAACCGACTTGGCTAATTTTAGTCTTGAAATATTCGTGGGTATCTAGGGAAGGTTTAAAGGATGAGAAAATAGATGCAGTGGGTCAATAAACCTTTAATGCAAGCCCATCAGTTTCAAATATGTCTGACTTGCCCTTTTTTCATAACTTACCGGAAATTTCAGCTGTGTACGTTGCTTGAACCTGACCTAAATAATTCTCAGCTTTACACGTGTACAACTTTGAGTCACTCTTCTTGAGGTCTCTTATTATTAATGCTTCATCAGTTATCGTATAATGTGCATCTGTAATAAGTGATACTGGTATACAGGATGAAAGATTTCGACCTTACCTGGTGGGAAAATACTCTAAATACTGGAGATAGTGAATTTCGCTGAAAGGAAACATTCCCTTATTTTTAGAAAGAAACAAAACTGCATTCAAAATATATCGAATACTCGCTTGCCACACCCGGCAATCGAACCGACTGAAATCCGAAAAAAAAAATATCCTGTATTTTTATTGTATCAATCGATAATGTCAATCATAAGGATCAAATCTATATAAAAGGTAAATTAAATGAAAGGAAGTCCATAGTATTATGGACTCCCTTGCATTTAATTTACGTATACGATACTTTATGTGACGTTTGTTAATTTATAAATTCAATACCAAAAGGCACAGTACTTTTACTCAAACTCCCTGTATACGCCAAAATACGTAATCAATCATTAGTAGGTAATATTAGAGAAATAGCAAATTATACTTACGATGGTTATATTATAATTATTTACTTTTATTACTTTGTATTGCATGTATAGTTACTGCAATCTTCAACTTCATCTGAAAGTCTACCTGTTGATTGACGAACGAGGCTCTAGCGCTGGTTCACATTTTGAGTTTGTGAAGAAAGACGGCAATCATGCACATAAAATCCAAAGTAAGCGAAATTGTGAAAGGAAAAATAAGGAACGCGCATAAGAATATGTTTTTTTTTTTTTTGAAAAGAATATTATTTGTTATGCCTTACCTGGAGCGATCATAACTCCATCTACCTTCCAAATAACAATAGGTTGAGGAACTCCAATCACAGCACAAGGTACCCGTAAAGCAATATCACCTTCAACACCTTCGTATATTGTTGAAATATCGGAAGTTACAATGGGCGCAACTGTGAACAATATATTTATATAGCTTTGGTTTTCAGTTTGTACTGACGCATCATAAAGAGCTAAGATTTTTGTTCTTACATTCAATAGTTAAGGTCGTGGGATGGGTGTAGGTACCAAAGATATTGTGTGCGATGCACTCATAGATACCCGCATGATGGGTGTCAACTTTTGATATACGCAACACATTCTCGGATCCTGGTAACGCCACAAAGGTAGAGTTGGTTCTGGACTTGACTTGCCAAGTTATTGTTGGGTATGGTACACCTTTTGTAACCCTAAAAATGTAATACATGTGAGGTTTTAAGCAAGAACTTATAATCTCCGAGTGAAATCAATCAAATATATAACAACTTGAATCGAGATGGAATTATTTCCCCACTGCTGTATGTGTTTTAAGGATTAGATTGGAGATGTTTGAACACTTACCGGCATTCAATAGCAACAGATTGACCTCTTATTGCTGTTTTGCTCATTTCTCCTACAACTTCCGGTACCTCTGTAAAAGAAAGCTGGTGTTAGTGTTTCACCATTATTTACTACAAATATGAAATTGCAGTATGTTACTCACGGTAAATATCTACTCGAACCGTTGCATTGGTTGAACCGGCTATATTTTTCGCTGTACATGTGTAATGACGACTGTCACTCACTTTTGGTTTACTAATCATGAGAGTACCGTCATTACCAATGGAAAATTTTGTACCTGAAATTATGTTACATTATTTATTTTATTATAATAATACACACATGTTTATTAGGTGCACTAGTCCTTGCAAATATAATGTATAGCGTTATATCTCTTCGCTTATCGAGTGCAGATTTGGGTTTTTGTTAAAATCTAGAACGTAATAATTATGCTTGAATAATTTGGTTCTTTGAATAGGGATATTTGAAACTAATTTCATTGTTATTTATCTTTAGGTTGATTAGCAGATAATATGAGCTCGATCTAAATGTGATTGGAATTGTAATGATTACTATAAATATTATACTTTTTTATGAAAAGCTATTTATATACTTAACTATACTCTACATACTTAATCAATGTTCCAGTTTGAAATAGTAGAAATAGTAGTTTTGCACACAAGTACACGGCCCACCTGATGGAAAGTGGTTACCGTGGCGTATGGACGTATGCAACACCAGGGGCGTCACACTCGTGCTGCTGTCGACCCTGAAGAAACCTTCTAATGCCCTAACAAATTAGTTGAACAGGGCATAGAATACGAATAAATAAATCACTTATATTGATATTCCACTTAAAACACACTTTTAGAAATATTTATAATCTTACTTGGTGAAATAGTTACTCCCGTTAATTCCCACGTGATATTTGGTTTCGGCAAACCAGTTGCGACACAAGGAATAGACAATGTTAAATTTTTCTCTTCGACAGCTTTATAGACGTCTGGATAGCTTGAAATTATAATCGGTTTTGCTGAAAATACATTTTTATGATAGTAACAGTACAGTCGTTCAATGTAATTCCCTAGTTTATTAGTATTGAAAAAATTGTAATCAACTTATATTATATTTTGGTCAAGCTTATTCTTAGAGTATACAATAGAGCGCACGTATCACTCAGGTCTTTGGCGCCGAGTGTTAGCAGATACTTTGCGATGGTATAGCGCACCTATAGTGACGTTTTCATGCATTACCGAAAGTATCAATAGATGCACTTATTAATATAGTTTGTTGTTATGAAGTTTTTTGTTCGATTTGATATGCATGGATAAAATCAAAGCCAAGATACAAAAAATAGCGTCATTTTGCGTATTACAAAAACAGTTATTATATTATTTGCCAAGTCACTTTGATGGGTATTGTTTTGCTACTGATTGAGGTTGAGCCAGGAGCATCGGTACTGTTCGCACCCGTGATAACAGTTCATACTTGTAAGGCGCGCTCTATAGCAATGTATACTCTAAGAGCTTAATCAATCACTGTTCAAAAACTTACTTCGAACAATAAGATTTGTGAGATACTCATCCTTGCCCATGTCATTTAGTGCGATGCATTTGTAGCTCCCGGCATCTTCTGCTTCGACTTTAGTTATAGTCAGCACATTATCAGATCCAGATTCAGACACAATTTCCTTTCCTTTAAATTGCCAAGTTATTTTCGGTTTTGGTACACCTTCCAAGATTCTGAAAATTGATTTCAGTAACACATCAGGTTTTCTTTAAGATATCAGGCAATTGTATATTTCCAATTTCTTACCTGCATTCAATGTTGACAGTTTGACCGACCATGGTAGTCATGAATTTGGGTCCCAAGACAACAGGTTTCCCTAAAAATAATCTTAATTACATGTTCACATAATTTTATTTCAATACTAGCTGACCCCGCGAACTTCGTACCGCCTAACAGTCAATTCTTTTTTTTTTTTTTTTCAATTTTTCTCTCCGTAAGAACCATCCTCGTACTTCAAGGAATATTCTAAAAAAATAATTAGCGTAATCGGTTCAGCCGTTCTCGAGATTTGCGCTTAGCAACACATTTAGGGATTCATTTTTATATAATAGAAGACGATCAAAATGATGCGTATGGATGTGTTATATTAAATCTGTGTATGATTTGTGACACACATCGCAATAGTACACTTAATGAAAAGAACTGCCTGGATCAATTTCTACATTTTGAGAAATAACCTCGTGTTGTGTTCTGGGCGGTGAGCAGACAGCCAGAGCTCACTAGAGAGGTTTTGTGCCGTCAGTTGGGAGACCAAAGGCTTGTACTAATCTTCTGTGCTGGCGGCACAGAATCTCTCTGTTCTTACAGGGCAGGCACCATGCGTGTAACTCCCCTGGTGTTGCACTCGTTCATAGACCACGGTAACCACTTTCCATCAGGTGGACCATCTGCGACCTAAGTAGAACAAAAAAAATCTACCATTTGCTATTTGTAAAAAAAAAACTATATTCCACTGTAACCCTTTAGTAATATGGTTATAGCAACCAGTATTGCCGATCGATAGTCGACAATCGATTATTAATCGATAGTCTATCGATAGTCAGGCTATCGTTGAACAATCGATAGACCTATCGATAGTATCGATAGTATTGCAGCCCCCCTAGACAAGAGGCAATTCGTTGCTCGGCGTATGATGGAATAGAATGACAAATGTATGGGATTTGACGTTTTTGACATTCGTTGACGCCTGTCATATACGTCAAATCCCATACATTTGGCATTCTATTCCATCAAACGCCGAGCAACGAATTGCCACTTGTCTAGAGGGGCAGATTGCAGCTCACGAAGAATAAATTATCGATAGTATCGATACAATCGATACCATCGATTGTTTAGAATGAGACAATACTATCGAATGAGGGCAATACTATCGATACTATCGATAGTATTGTAGCTCACGAAGAATACGCAATCGATAGTATCGATAGTATTGCAGCTCACGATACTATCGATTGTTTTAGACAATCGATAATTTGCCAATTTACAATAGTATTGTCATAATTATAGACACGTACCATGTTACAATTGGACTTCACCTCGCCTGATTGTAAGCTGAAGGCAAAGTCTCGGAAAAGAAGGTCACCATTATAGACACGTACCATGTTACAATTTGACTTCGCCTCGCCTGATGGTAAGCCGATACTATCGATAGGCCAATCGATGTGATGCCGTTGTTCAGATGAAGACAATCGATAGTAAAACAATCGATTTTTCGGCAACACTAATAGCAACCCAATATACCTAACAATGAGTATATAGCAAGGATTAAAGAATAGTAATCTAGATATAGAAGACTTACTTCTCTCAGGAACTGTAAGAATTTCATAATTATCCACCCTTATCTCTTCGTCATCATAGGCTATGTAGCAGGTTTCGTGTGATGGGTGCACTTTACCAGGTATAGTGTAACCTAAATATTTAGCTCTGCAAATGTATAAAGTTTCCTTCAAATCATTCTCTGACTTTCCACCAACAACGGCTGTTGCTAGTATCTGGCTTTTAGTAGTGGGGACCCATTTGAAATTATCTCCGCATAAAATCTGCAAGAAAGGTATTATTAGGATGCTTCACATGATGAATAAAGAAACGAAGACTGTGTGGTTAGAAAAGAAATCAAGTGAATACGTTGATAATGAGACGTTTTAAAGTAATGTAACGTTATATAGTAACTAGCTGACCCGGCGAACTTCGTACCTCCATACTTTCTGATCCCGTTCCCGTTCCCGTTTTCTACAATATAAAGCATGTATTATACATATAAACCTTCCTCTTGAATCACTCTATCCATTAAAAAACCCGTTTCTAAATCTTTTGTTTTGAAGATTTAGGACAGACAGCGACAACGACTTTGTTTTATAATATTTAGTGATAGTGATGATATAAATTTATTTAAATAAACTTTTTGGTATTCCTATGGATGGTATTCCTAACTGCTAGTAGAAACAGCAATATGAAAGTTAAGTGTAGGGAAGTTAAGCCAGTCAGGAAGTTACAGTCCAAAATCAGTCATCTTCCCCTGAGTCTTTTACCATGTAATTTGAGGTCGGCTTTCCTGTAGGTGTCTAATTAATCTTAAAAGAGAAATCAGCTCACCTCGGTCTCATTTTTTAAGTACGTTTTATGGTTCCAAGATATAAAAGCTTTGTGTTTAGAAGGTATAAACTTGCCAGGAGTTAAAGATTCTCCATGTTTAGACCTAATGATGTAAAGACTCTCATGGTCAAATCCTCCGATTATAGCGTCCACAGGTAGTGTCGATGTCTCAGGGTCAAAACGCTTCCAATTTGGATCACCGTTGTTTGTAGAATTTGCAACTGTAAAACATTTCAGCAAGATTAGATATTAATACATTTCATGAAAGAAAATAATAATTTGTTCTCCATTGTCAGTAACAGACTAGCAAACTTCTACTTTTGACTTAAGTTTGGGCTTCTGACCAATCTGGGGCCTAGCACTGTACCTTGGGGTACGCCGCAGTTTAGGAAGTTTATTGAACGTGTCATTTCTTTAAGATTTCTGCTTCCGGTTGAGAATAAAAATTGTAAAGCAGCTATCGATATCCTCCTGTTGCAAAAGTGTTCAAACATGGTGGTCTTTGGTGACATATGATATTATATGTCTTAAGTAAGTAAGTCATTCATTAGTCACCCAATTTACAAGTTTACAAAAGCTTTTGACCCCGTCATGAAATTGTACGACATATGAAATTAATGGGTAGTAGTGTATTTATAATATCTCGATCTATCGATTTGGTGTTACCTACCTTATTATAAGTATAAGTATTAAGTCATCACCTACCCTTATCCCAAGTTTATTTGGGGTCAGCGCAAAATGTATGCTTTTTCCATTCATCTCTATTTTCAGTAATCTCTACATTCACTAAGTATTAGTATCTAAGTATGAGTATAAGTAGTAGGAATAATATACTTACATGAGACGTTAAAGATTATTGTCAATATTAATAATATCAGAAATAGGCAGGCTTTCGCCATCGTTGTTAAAGATTTTTCACTTTTAAGCTATCATGTTAAAAGATCACACTAGGTATGTACTGAAAACTAAATAAACCAAAAATTGTTAAGACATATTTATTCAAAGAGTTTGTTTGATGTTTATAGTTCTAGCTTGATAGCTAAATTATAAAATATAAAAAAAGCAGAATTATAAGAAGCAGACTCCTATCAGGTCTAATCTCTAAATAAAACAAATAACTTGTAGATAGCAAACTACGTGTTATTTATATGGATAGCCAAAACAATGTCATCAGCACTTATTAATATTATAGTATTCTTTGAATTTAAGTGTGGCTGAGAGTTCTTGATTCATTTATTTATTCCATCAATTTCTGAAGCATCAATACTAAGTATTAATAGTTAATCAGGCCTTTGGAATGGATTCAAATTCATTTGCTTGTAATGTGGTGCAAGATGGTAAAATAAAATATAGTAACCTTAATATATAATCCAACCACATTTCGCCATAAAGTTGGCATGCAAACACAGATAAGTATACATAGCAATATCTAATTATCAACTAAAAATTTTGCAGTCAAAAAAGAGCGCAGCTTGCTACAAGTTACAATGCATTTCTGCAGTGGTACGAGCAACATACATATTTCTTAAAAGGTCTTCCACTGGATAAAAGGTCTCTAAATAGGACACTATAAATTGGTTATGAATAATACGAACTCACCAAATGCTGTCTTTTACTCTTATTTACTTCATAGATATTTAAAATTGTAGTGATAAACCGATATTAAAATTAATAAATTTCTTTCAATTACGTCGGCAACTGTAGTCACTATCAACTCCGAAAACAAACTGAAATATACATTAGATAGCAAAGGTTATAATATCACACCTTCAACCTGTATATTGTTCGTGTAATATTTTATTAATACGTCATTGGAATTCCCGCTCTCCGCTGAGATAAGGTATAGTAACTACTAAAGCTTTATCTGCAAAGCCACGTGGAGATGTTGATCCCGCTATTTCAGTTGCTTTTTTAGCAGCCACGCTCATGGAGAGATGGTAGTTCTTTCAGAACATGAAGTCTAACATCTTAAAATACCTAAACTATGTTGAATTATTGATGTTACTATTTACGCAGAATGAGCTTACAGTGTCGTTAAGTCTTGATGTATTTTGCTAGTCTTCTTCATCGTAGCTTTAATCCCAGTCGCGTCTGAAGCTTTCACCTCGGAGTCTAGGGTTCGCTTTTCCAGTCTATCTGAGGATTGGGCTGCACTTCGATATTTTCTGTGAAGTGACTGCCATCTGACCGCCACAAGTTGCTTAGGCTATTTAGGGCCTAGGGCTCCAACTACCTGCAATGACTGTCATATACGTTCGTATAACAACCGGTGCCGACGGCCTAATGTGTCCTCCGAGGTACGGCATACATACAAATATTAGCACTGCGCGGGATCGAACCCGCGTCTTCTGCGTAGTGGCCGCGTTCACTACCACCACGCCATCGAGGCTGTCAAATATTTTGCTTAATCTTTAATTAGGTTTATTGCTTTGAATGACTGGATTTCAATTTGGTGCTACATTATTTTTTTTTTTTTTACCGACTACGCCAGTGAGCGTTAATACACGCATAATATGTAGTTATTTATGAATGTACTTTTCTTTGTATTCATCTATAGACTTAACGGCTTGACGGATTTTGATGAATGAGGTTTAAAATAGTTTTTGTAGGACTGACGTAAGACTACGAATATTTATTGGTTCTCCTGAACCATACATTTCAAACTTACGACCTTCTTCCAGGAGTAGGACGATGTTTGTAATCTCCTTTTGTTCCCTTCATTTTGATACCCTAGTCGATAATTTTGAGTATTTTTCTTATGCCACACGCCTTTGAGCACCAAATACCTACCGTATAGTTTTTATTTATAGGGGAACACGCTGGCGCAGTCGGGTAAAAAAAATGTTAAACAATATTATTAATTAAAATAGTATTGTCATCCGAACAACAGGAACCAATCAGACAACAGGAACGGGGTAAATTTTCGTTTAGGTACCTATTAGACCACTCAACAAGCAGGACAAACTAAATAAAACCGTTAAATAAATTTAAACAATTATTGTAATAATAATATAATTTCTAGATAGTTAGTTAATGAGCAGTTTTCCAGTAGGTATTTGAAGGGTTCCTAAAGACGTGCTAGATGGCGCAGCCGGCACTTTTGGTAAGAAGAGTGTGGTGTCACATCTAGTGTAATTTATGGAAAAAATGTTCTTCGGTTTTGTAATGATTTACTTTACTTAAATATTCTGTATTTTTTTCTGATACAATGAAAATACCACTAACAAACCACAGAGTACATTAAAATTACCAAAAGCTATGCTAGCGCCATCTCCTGATGACTTAAAAACCAACTGATTATTATACCTACTGGAAAACTGCTCATAGTTAAAAATACATTATAATTTGCAAAGTAAGTATGTTACATTGTCGTGTTGGTTCCCGATGGAGTAGAATAAGGCTGGGCCACCCCATCTCTTCCTCTGAGTGTCGTAGAAGGCGACTAAGGAATAGGACTGTTCTCCATCCGACATTCAGCCCATGACTAACGCCCAGTTTTCGAAAGGCTGATCAACGTCAAATCAACTAATCGGCTGTAAAATCTCTTGTCAAGTAGCAATTGGATAGCTAGAATCATGGTTAAATAGTTTAAATCATAGTGTCGGTTAAATAGCTGATTAACCAACACGATGATCAAAATAAACTATTCAACCATGCTTTTAGCAACCCAATTGCTACTTGAAAAAAATATTTACAGCCGATTAGTTAATTTGACATTGATCAGCCTTTCCGAAACTGGGCGTAAGTGCTCGTTTGACGGCAATAGGCTCGCCCCCTATAACGTGGGACTGAAATCATAGTTGGCGAAATGTGAGTGTTAATACACCACTACCTACCCCTTCGGGTATTTACAGGCGTGATTATAATGTATGTATGTAAGTATGTTATAATATATGATAGTGTCTCTCCGCTGATGTAAGCTTGCTTAATGACGTGTGATGTCCTGAAACAAAACAAAGATTTATTAAATAGTTATCTAAGTCTCATCTCTTCCCGTGGGTGCTGTTGAAGGCGACTAAAGAGATGGGAATGTTCTCCATCTGATAGTAAATACAGAAGATAGTAAAAAAAGAGGTGTGGCACTCGGGGACTGCCGCGGTAAAGCTATTGCATAGCATTTTTTATCAAGCGGAGCTACTTCGGAGCAGCTCGGCTCGATTCGTGCGAGCTTCGGGGTGTTAGGTTTTTTTCGTTACGGAATTTCTGGATTCGGTCTCCACGCTCAAGGCCCGTGATAGAAGCTATGCAATAGCTTAATAATGATTTTGTAGTAGGGTATGGTAGTCAAATATCACATGAAATACAATGTAGGTGGTCAGTCAATGTGCCGAAAAGATTAGAGCCTTATAAGTTATACTTATAACATACTAGCCTTCCGCCCGCGGCTCAGCCCGCGTGCATCTCGTCTCTTCAGTTAAAACAGCCAAAATAGGCTGGCTCCAAAACCGATGAAAAAATATTATGGACTGTCATTGTTGACAAAACATGCGCAGAATTTCAAATTTCATGAAATGACATTTGACAGCTATGTTAACTGACACGATGATCAAATTAAACTATTTAACCATGCTTCTAATTGCTACTTGACAAAAGATATAACAGCCGATTAGTTGATTTGACGTTGATCAGCCTTTCGGAAACTGGCCGTTAGTCATTTTAATATAATCCTGATACTTACTAAAAGACATAAGTATTCCTTTGAATAGAGCCGTGAATATTGCTTACATCACAGGAGTATGGCCCCGCCCTGCCATGTAACACTAAGGTTGCTGATTTTTGATCAACCAGTACTTCTTCGTTATATTTCCACACAATCTAAAACATAATAATATTAATAAGTATACAAACATCGAATAAAGCACAAATTTTTTGAACAAAATAAAGCTTTTTTGCGATATTCAGTATTTGTTTTCCTTCAATCAATTAACCTATTGTAGTTCACTGCTGAATAGGTATTGGTTTTTTCCCAGTGTTATCTGCATTGGGAGAAACCTATGTTCAGCAATGGAATACAATAGGTCTCTCCCAATGTTATCTAGAATGGGGAAAACCTATGTTCAAAATTTGATACGCAGAATGCAGTATATTGCAAAGCCACGTTTTACCGACCGTAAAGGAAACAGGACCAAAATTAAAAAAATGAGTAAAAAATTCGAGATGTGTGGAGGTTTCTCATTCCTTTATAAGCCTTCAAAAGGCAATCGACGAGCGTGTCAATGAAATATAATAATTACCAAATTAAAAATTTAAAAAACCGACTTCAACCGATTTTTGTTGATATTTCATAAATTGCTTGACCGATTTTGATAAAATTTACCTGGGAAGTATAACCTATCAAACAAAAAAATAATTTTGCAAATCGGTCCAGGCGTCTTTGAGTAATCGGTGAACATACATACATATCTACCTCAAAAGTAAACCAAAACCAAATTAAAAATCAACGCTTATACACCGGAAATATAGCTGAATATTCTGAACACTTCTGCATACCCTTTCAAAGGATTCAGGCGTGATGTTATGATGTGTAATGGCAGAGACATTGCAATAATATGCGATTGCAGCATTCGCGGCTGATTTCCTGGTATTTTTTGAAGAGTTCCTTGGTCTAATCTCGGAAACCCATCATCAGATTTTTACGAAATTTAAATGGGACCATTTCGGAATAATCTACTTTCGAACAAAAAAAGAATTTTGCAAATCCGTCTACGCATGGTGGAGCTATGAGCGAACAAACATAAAAAAAAAAAAAAAAAAAAAACATAGAAACATCCGAATTGAGAACCTCCTCCTTTTTTGAAGTCGGTTAAAAACAAAAAAGAAATCCACTTCGACAGTTAATAAGTAATAGTTCGCAAAATATCGGTATAAACAAACTGTAAGTCAGGTCATTGAATATTCAAATTTTGAACAAAATGTAGAACTCTGCTTAAAAAGCAACTTTGCCATTTAAATGCAACTTACATCTGCTGCAGGCTTGGCGAAAACTTCACAATTCAATTCATCGTCTTCATGTTCCATCCAATAGATGGGATCTCGTTCCAGAGGGGTAGTAAAAGTGGGTGGGTAGCCGACTACAACGGTATACGTTTGTGTGTGTGCAACACCATTCATATCATTAAAGCGACATGTGTAGTTACCATCATGAGTTTCATCAGCATTTTCTATATACATTCCTCTTATTTCCGATTTTTTTCCATTCTAGAATCAAGATATTTTGGTAAGAGGGATGATGATTTAACAAAGGATCTCTAGTTATTTAGTTTGAATTGATATAAGTCTAACTACGAGTATTGTAATACTTACTATAAACCATGTAACTGTATCAAAAGGATTAGTCGAATTACATTCTAGTTTCGATGTAGCACCTCGCAATATGTTCACCGTTTCAATAGTTCCCAAGTCATCGAGAAAATCTAGAAATGGACGGAATGATTTAATTCTGTACGTACAATATTTGTTTATTTCATTTTCATCGTCAGAATTATAACTATAAGGTATAAGCGGTGTCGCTGACATTGTATATCGCGAACTTACCTGTATCGTTAACATCGTTACTTGTTTCTGGTGTGTACTGGAACCAACGACGAATGAACGAATTAACGATGTGCCTAGATCGTGGTGTTGGGTCCGCCCTGGAAGTATCAATATTTTTATTACTTGTTCAGCCAAATCCGTAGTTAGTCCGTCCAGACTCCGAGGTGGCGACGAGATTAACGCTAGGGTGAAGAAGGTGCTAGAAAAATTGAAATAAACGTGGAATCAACTAGATAGCCTAGTTCAAAGGTTGCTCCGTACATTTTTGAAATTAGTATATCGTCTGCTTACGGGTAAAAAGTAATAAGTGCAGTTAGTGTCAATTCGAGTAAATGCATCTTTAAAGTTTACGTTCTAATTTGATCTAATTCAAACACATTAATTAAAAAAATGTTAAAGTAAAATGGTGCAATAACTATCCTATTTTTCAGATATAATCTTAAATATAATTTAGTGTACTTAAAAACTGTATAAAATTTAGTTTAGATCGAAAGGGGGTCGCATTTATTACATTTTACTTGTACATTACAAACATGTTATATCACCCGAACTCATAGATATTAAATTTGTTGGTTTGAAATATTACGTCCATGATAATAAATGCGTTTATGACCTTTTCTCGGAATAATTCTTACCATTTTACTATTTAAATTATAAAATGTAAAAAGCTTTAACCGTATTTATTATTGTTTAGCTGTAAAACTAAAACGAATTTGAGGAATAACATTATTTATTATGTTATACTGGTATATATTTTTTAAATATGAGGAAATATTACTTTTTCAAATTCATTATCTCTGCAGCTATTGGACATAGCATTTATTCGATTTTACTAGTACATAGCGCGTAAAAAAACACATTTAACTGCATTTTTAACTCAATTTGGTAAAAAAATGCATTTATCTGGTTTTACCAGTAAGCAGACGATATATATAAAAATTATAGTCTATGGAGGCTCACCAAAACTTTGGGGACCAAGCCAACCTCACTTGCAAGGCGGTACACTGATGAACGAGACTCTGGTACAGGTTTTCCTATTCGAGTTGGAATCCGTTTTAAGTACTTGTTATTTTGATTTTTTCTTGCGAATACTTACATAATTTCTACTTTGAACATCGCATGTGAAGAGCCGGCGTCATTTTTTGCCTCGCACCTGTACATCTCGCTATCCCAAGTGATTGGTTTTTTGATTACTAAAGTTCCATTTTCTATTGAGAATTTTAAATCTGCAATATACAATGTAGTATAATGAGATTGAAATAAAACAAATCGGTCATTCTCAGGGAGTGAGATTTTCGAACGTCCATTCAATTATCTACTTCATTTTTAAAATTTTGGGATTAATTCTTTTTCTGGGGGTTAGTTTTGGCAATTATCTAGTAAGGAATGATATTATATACATCTACTTTGGTACAAAAATACCTCAGAATAATTGTTTTTGATTCATTCTCCTAATTTCCGTTCACTGTCCAGAACCCAGAATAATACTTTCTGAGCCTAAAAAGTGCAAGACAAGCTTTGACTTATACATTTATTGCCCTTTATTTATAAATTTGATAGATTAATTGAGCTATACTAAAAATATAATAACGTTAACATGGCTACTTATTTAGTTACAACGTAAAATATGTTTGTCCTTTCATTATACCTAATTTCTGTCACCCACTACAAATTCGTGAAAACAACCCTAGATGTGTAAATTTTACCTATCCCTATCGCATGTATGGCAAGCGTTAGTAGTGCCACAGACATCCAGCGAACTGCACGCGTACTACATGTTCTCCGGGCGTCCCAGTGAGGTAAGTACCTAATTTCCGTTCGCATGGTTTACAAGTCTTCTAATTTCTGTTCGCTCATTTAATTAATTACTTCTTGCTCGAAATAACTATCAATCAAACAATTCTTACGTAATTATATATCTTTTATGTATGAAAATAATTAGTTGTTAAAATTATGTTCTAATTGCTTTTTAAATTAAAAAAAATCCCATTTTCCCTAATTTCAGTCACACATTTCCGTCACGCTAAAAGTGACCGAAATTATAAAACTCCCTGTAATTGTTGTTTCTACCCACCGAACAAAGTTATAATTCTAAATGTATGTTTTTGAACAATAAACTCGATTATTTTCAGATATTATGGGTAAACCGAAGAAGAGCCGAGAGGATATTTTGGAGCAACTAAAACTTAGACAGCAACGGGGAAGACAAAGGTCAGGAATGATCCTGCTTTATACGCGGCATGCGAAGAAAAAGATCGTCTAAGATATTACAAGAGAAAGGATTTACTCATTTTTATCACCGCAAACCTAATTTCCGTCACCCTCAAAAATATATCACTCCATAAATAAAAAACTAAGTGTTTAAATGCAGTGCCAAATATACCAATTCGTAAAGAATGACGTGTTCTTTCAATTAAATTACTAATTTATAGAATTTAATCAAAATTAAAAATCGTGACGGAAATTATACGAAGAACACCATTTCGTGAGAATGACCGAAATACATGAATTAAAAAAAGTAGGTAGTAGGTATGTTTAGTATCGGAGTTCCATGCTAACATGCTTCCCATAATTGAGGCATTCAACGGTAGACGGTACAGGGTCAGCTAGGATGTGCCTTATAGTGAATCTTACACCGGGATAATTGAAACTCGACATTACGTGCGGATTTAGTTGGTCCAAGTCCGCAATACCACACCGCCGGCCGACAGGCGTTGTGTCCATGGGGGTTTTTACGTATAAAAAAAGGGTATAAACATCGAACAACTGGAGGTTATTGGGTCAGAGTAATAGCAAAGATGATTATTCATCTAGGCTTAATATTATAAAAAGGAAAAATTTGTACTGAATTCAAAAACTACTGAACGATTTCAAAATATCTTTCACCATTGGAAAGCTGCATTATGAGGTACCAACATAGGCTATATATCATCAACTACTGATTCAGCGAAGAACGGGATCAGAGTTCCACGCGAGGCGAGCCCCAAGCAACAGCTAGTATTGTTATAAAAAGAAACCTTTCTTGCAACAATATTATATACAAGTAATGTTGTTTTACCTTCTACAATAGTTACACCGCGCCTTTGCCAAGTAATAATTGGTTCAGGTTGACCGGATGCTACACAAGGCACCCTTAATAGTTCATCAATTCCTTCGACAGCTTTGTATATGACTGAAGAGTCTGATATAATGATTGGTGGCTCTGGAAGGAAATTATTTGCTTATAGACGGACCGTAACGGCTGTACTGTGCCTTGGATATGTGCGCGGCAAGACGGAGGGAATGTCGACCAATCGACCATCATATTTGGTCAGTCCACTCGTTCACTTTGTTTCTTTCTCTTGCTTCTTGCTCGTCCCCCGTCACGCGACGCCGCTCTTTCGCAGGGTGTGGTACAGCCGTCGCGGTCATAATATAATTTATCTTTTTTTTGAGTAGAATCTAATTAAATGGTGAGTAGGGCTACATGTCATCAGAATATTTACTTAGAACAACATTGAGTTTAGTGCCATGTATCCTATTGGCTTTGTAGCATAGCCATTTCGTGTTCTCCAATTAAAGGCACGTCTAATGATGTACATATTGAACATCTCATTCAGGAATCTGATGGTACATGAGTTAGTGACGTTAACTCTCATACTATCTAGTTATCAAGTTAAAACAGGCAAAATTATCCATTTACCCATTACTGCTAGTCGTCTTATGTCTTCCAGAAAACTGCTTAGTTGTACGGTATACTTATTTTTTTATGTTCTATCTCTACAAGTAAATAAGTAATCTTGCTACTTCACTTTTTTGTGAAGACAGAACTAGTGGTAATATTAGGGTTGCATTATATTTTAAAATACCAAGAAATTATAACTAATATGTTTAAAGCTATGAGTACCAATATTCTATGACTTACTATCCTTGGAAACAACAAGAGCTTCATAATTTCCCATTCCTTTCTCTAGTTCCACATCACCATAGGGTATATAACAGCTTTTGAAATGTGGATCTATTTTTCCAGGTATTGTGAAACGTAAATGTTTTCCTCTACATACATACAAAGGATCGCGATGACGTTCAGATTTGCCACCAACTACAGCTCCTTCAGGAATGACCCTGCCAGTCGGAACCCATTTGTAATTATTTCCTCGTAAAATCTGCAAGAAAATTATAGTACATTCAATGATGTTGGAAATCATCTCGGTAACACAGAACAACAGCTAAGGCCCGTGTTCTAGAACGATAACTCAATCCTGAATTTAGATCTATCTGAGGTGAGCAGCCTCAGCATGGAGGACATCGACAATATCGAGACATCTTATCGAACATGAAATCGCTGAAAAAAGGTGTCACGTGACCAAAACGTCATGATCCAGACATTATCTCATCAACTTCATTGGTCGAAGAGAAGTGAAGAGATATATCTACGCCACCATGCTAAGGCTGATTTGACAGATTGTATAAGCCTTCGGTTCTCAGATAAATTAAGATTCAGAACTGTGTGCCATTCGACTCGTAGAATACGAGGAAAAAACCCACTCTTGTATGCCTTCTTCTCCCGATGCGGTTTATTGAACTTTGACAGAAGTAACTGCTTTGACCCTCCCAACCTCGACAGGAAAGCCAGCCCTAAAAGTATGTCAATTGATAGGTGTACCAGTTAGAATGTGGGCTACAAAGAGGGCGAAAAAGGACCTCATAGTCCGGCTACTACCAAAATCAATATCACTCACCTCGAGCTCATCTTTTTCATGTGCCTTATAACCCCAAGGTATATAACCTTTATGTAGAGAAGGTACATACTTTCCAGGAGATAAACTACCCACATGGCTAGATCTGACGATGTAAAGAGTCTCATTTTCATATCCTCCAATTATGGCGTCACTAGGCAATTCCGACGTCCGAGGGTTAAAAGGTTTCCAGTATGGATCAGTATCGCGTGAGGACTCTGTAGCTGTAGTGAACTCTGTATCTGTAGCGGGCTCTGTATCTGTGGTGGACTCTGTAGCTGTAGTGGACTCAGCTGTAGCGGACACTGTATCTATAGAGGACTCTGTTTCTGTAATGGACTCTGTATCTGTAATGGACTCTGTATCTGTAGTGGACTCTGTATCTGTAGTGGACTCAGCTGTAGCGTACTCTGTATCTGTAGTGGACTCTGTATCTGTAATGAACTCTGTTTCTGTAGTGGACTCTGAAGCTGTAGCGGACTCTGTATCTGTAGTGGACTCTTTATCTGTAGTGGACTCTGTATCTGTAGTGTACTCAGTAACTGTAGCGGATTCTGTATCTGTAGTGGACTCTGAAGCTGTAGCGGACTCTGTATCTGTAATGGACTCTGTATCTGTAGTGAACTCTGAAGCTGTAGTGGACTCTGAAGCTGTAGCGGACTCTGTATCTGTGGTGGACTCTTTATCTGTAGTGGACTCTGTATCTGTAGTGTACTCAGTAGCTGTAGCGGATCCTGTATCTGTAGTGGACTCTGAAGCTGTAGCGGACTCTGTATCTGTAATGGACTCTTTGGCTGTGGTGGACTCTCTAACTGTAGTGGACTCTATAGCTGTTACGGATTCTCTAGCTGTAGCGGTCTCTGCAGCTGTAGCGAACTCTGCTGTTGTAGCGGACTCTGTAGTTGTAGCTGACTCGGTAGCTAAAATAATTAAACTCAGATATTAAATAAATACTTTATAACAATTATTTTCAGTATAGTGCAAAATCATCTAAATACTTAACATACTATGTAGGTCAGTAATAGCATGCTTCTCGTATGAACCATAGTCGCTTGTTGACTCTAGAGCTGTAGCGGACTCTGCAGCTGTAGCGGACCGTGTAACTGCAAAATATTTCATATCAGCTATTTAATTAAATAGTTTATAATATAATGATTGTTTTCAAAACGATGAGAAATCATCTTAGTGACATACTTAACGTCTCAGTAACAGAATCAATCTCGTATGAACCATAGTCACTTGTAGTAATCACAGGTTCCCAGTATGGATAACTATCATGCTTGGACTCTGTGGCTGTAAAAATACAAATTTTAGCTATTAAGAAATCTCAGACACCAAAACCTAAAAACTTGCAATTTGTAGGTTCTAAGAGTGTACTCGTAGACCGCTAACAACGGGCTTTACGAAACTCCACAAACAACACGAGTACGAAATCGCTAGCGGCGGCTCATTTTTATATAAAATCATTATTTCAAACCCCCCATTTCTTTTAAATGTTAAAAGAAATGGGGGGCTTGTAAAAGTACAAGTGATTTTTTCAATAAGTGTAGCAAGTTCCACCAAGTGTCATCAATATCCAGCATAAACAGTCTATTGCTTGTAAAGTTTGATAATTAGAAGAATTGTGTTACGAGTTCATTCCACCGTTCTATCTAACAAATTAAAGGTACAGTCAGCATCTCGACCGGCGTGTTTGCACGAATGAATATGAAGACTGTACTAACTTACATGATAACGGAAAACTGATTAATAAGATGGTTTGACTACTCTGGATGCTTACAACTATTTGGAATTTTAGGATGAAGATAATTTTGAGCACTTTTCTGGTCAGTATTAATCTGATGTTGACTGTACATAGATTTTTATAATTCATTAGTTAACCTCCCCTTTCTCGAGTCATACTCAAACACTGTGTCTTCGTGCATACCGGATGATTTTCTAGTCGTTTCGGATAAAAAGATTTTGGAAAGAGTTTCGATAGTCAAAAATCATCTGGAAGTATTAATTTGGTGAAAAATAAAACAATTTTTTTATTCATACATATCTACAATCACGCTTCCACCCCCGGAGGGTTAGGCAGAGGTGAATAAACACCCACATTTCACCAATCCAGCCTCCGTGGCGTAGCGGTAGTGAACGCGGCCACTACGCAGGAGGCGCGGGTTCGATCCCCGCTCAGTGCAAATATTTGTGTGAATGAAATATGAGTATTTGCATTGGTCTGGTCGTGCCTCGGAGAGCACGTTAAGCCGTCGGTCCCGGTTGCCATGAGAACATCTATGGCAGTCGTTACGGGGTAGTTGGAGCCTTCAAAAATCCAAAAACAACGGTCTAACTGCAAAGCTTCGATTACGCCTAATGTTAACATTGGGTTGTGGAGGTCAAATGACAATCGCTTCACGGAAAATATCGAGGTCTAGCCAAAAATCCGTGGTTAAGACTGGTAAAGCGGACCCCAGACTCCGAGCTGAAAGCTTCGGATGCGACTGGGAATTAACGCTAAGAGGAAGAAGATTTCACCAATCATTGTATTAGGTCCCACGTGAGCCTATGCCGGCCGTATTCCGGGCACTATTCTTGACTCTAGTCATGCAGCTAAGGCTAAGCCTGGGCTGTATATATCTGTCTGATGTTCAACCCCCATATATTAATACTTTCACCGGTACTATGATTCCCAAAAATTGTAAAAAAAAAAAATTTTCGTCAATAAATTAATTCTTCCAGACGATATTGCTATCAAAACTCTGTCCAAAATCTTTAGTTCGAAACGACTTTAAAATCAGGGTGTATATGGGTAAAATCTGGTGATATAATTTTAAAATAAATAGTCACTTACATGCAATGCTAAGTATCATTAAAAGTATTAATGATGTCACAAACAGACGCGACGTTGCCATTTTCGTGGATTTGTCTCTTTTAATGTGACCAGTCTTTAGATTTCATAAAGAAGAGCTGAAGCTGAAGCTGACGCTGAAAATAAACCGTGACATCAGAAAATAAGCTGAAGTTATTCTCTTTCCCCGATGAATTTTAGAAATTTTTTGCTGGTGTACCCTTTTGAATACCCCATTCCATAGTGAATTAAAACTATCCAAGCGCCTCAGCATGTTAATCCGTATGTATTTTTTTTATCTTCACATATCCGTTACTGTATTTTCCCGAACACACAAATCCCCAAAAAATATCACAGGAAAAAAAACGATAAAAAACAAAATAGGTACACTTTGACACTTATTTATATAAAAATTCTTTGTTGGATTATGCTTTACTTTTTATAAATGTATGGAAGATATAAAAGTAAATGTATGAAGGGAAGATAGAATAACACATTGAAAAGAGTTGTTACCTTTTTTCCACTTCACGAGTGACTAGATGCTTCCATGTGTAATTCACAGAACAGACTGAATTACTATAGCTTATTCTCATGACTTTTAAGATAACGATACACACTTTTAGCCTAAATATTGACTTATTTTATCACTAGCTTTTACCCTCGGCTCCGCCCTCGTGGATATCGGTTATCGCGATCAAACATAGCCTGTCCTTTCTCAAGGTCTAGTCTACCCCTATACCAAATTTCATCAAAATCGGTTCGGTTTAGGCGTGAAAGTGTAACAGACAGACAGATAGACAGAGTTATGCCCGTTTTCACCAACTTCCCCTAAATTTTAGGGGCCACCTAAGGAAAGTTAGGTAACCCTTAGTAGCATTTCGTTTTCACCAATCCTTAGTGGACACCTTCCAACTTCCCCTAAATTTTAGGGGCCACCTAAGGAAAGTTAGGTAACCCTTAGTAGCATTTCGTTTTCACCAATCCTTAGTGGACACCTTACTTTATAGGTGTCACTTAAAATTTAGGGGCCACCTAACTGACCCCTAACAAGGTGACAGAATAATTTTGCGCATAATACGCACGTTTTCGTAGGTTTTCTAACTAACTATTACAATCAATTTAATAATATTTTGCAAAAAAATATATATTTTGAAAACACTTACGGTTTTCGCCAGCACTACAAAATAGGAGACCCTTTCTTAGGAGTCACTTAGGGTGGTGAAAACGAATTTAGATCCTACTAATATTATAAATGTGAAAGTTTGTGAGAATGGATGTGTGGATGTTTGTTACTCTTTCACGCATAAACGGCTGGACCGATTTGGTTGAAATTTGGTATGTATATAGGTTATACCCTGGATTAACATATAGGCTATATATCAGCGATGAACGGGATCAGAATTCCACGCGGGCGGAGCCGCGGGCAACAGCTAGTAAGTAATATATTTAGGGGCTACCTACGTTAGGGGGCTCTTACTTAGGAGATGATTTAAGTATAGTTGGTGAAAACGGGCATAACTTTCGCATTTTTAATTTATTATCAAGGGTGTTACTGATTTTTGACCATGAACGTAGCCACGTTTGATGGCATGAGATTGTAGGAGGATAGAAATATGTGTCTTAATAAATTAATATTTTTTAATATAAATGGTGCGAAAAGAATTAACTGAACTGCACAAATATTTCTTTTCTTTCTAAAGAAGGAAAGGAAATATCCCTGCCTCCTTTAGTAGTACCTAGAGGTAAAATTCGACCCCAACTGGGTTGGGAAAGGGCTCAGAGAAGAAGGAGTATATCTCTTTATTATGTACCTACCAAGAGTAAAATAGGTGATACTTCAACCCTGTCAGTGCTATAACAGCTGCTAATAGTAGTATGCTATATGAAGTTATCTCCTAGTTAGGTACTTCTTCGTCCTAGTGTTAATTCCAGTCGCATCCAAAGCTTTCACTTCCGAGTCTGGATCTGCTTTTTCCAGTCTAATTGGGGTTTGGCTGATCTTCGATATTTTCCGTGAAGCGACTGCCATCTCACCTCCAGAACCCATTGGCGATATCGAAGTATTAGGTACAGTTAGACTAGTTGTTGAACTTTTTAGGGCTCCAAAAATACGACTGCTATAATAGATATTCGTATGACAACCGGCAGCCAAACCTGCTTTACGAGCCACGACCAGACCAATGCAAATAGCCATATTCATGCATACAAATATTTGCAACTGTTTGGGAATCTAACCCGCGCCCTTTGCGTAGCAGTCGCGTTAAGTATCGGCACGCCACGGAGGCTTATCTAATAGTTGGTTCATCATCATCCATATAAAAATCAATGCCACTTTTCGTTGTAATTTTATAACTCAAGAACGGGCTCACCTATTCAAACCAAATGTTTAGGCTTTGTTCGGCCTATTTATGGATGGTTTATGTGAAGTTTGCGCCAAATCGGTCGAGCAGTTCTTCATTTAGGCGGTATGAAGTTCGCGGGGCCAGCTAGTACAATATACAAACATTGTATTCCAATTTATGTGGGCTTTATTCTTGTAGATAATGAATCTTCAAAGTTTGGAATAGGATATGGTCAAGACAAGAAAAGGGTAAAATGGGTTAGACACAATTGTTAATACCCACATTTCGCCAAGTATTATTTTCGCTTCCACGTTATAGGAGGAGAATCTATGGCAATTGATGGCAGTCAAGCGAGCACTTTGTCATGGGCACTGTTGGATAGAGAATAACACCCGTATTCACAAACAATACTTCGCTATGCGTACTACCAAAACTGTGCAAAGAACGACAAATTCTCAGTGCGTTCGTTTTGGCAAGCCTTTTTATTCATAGACAACACTTCAGTAATACTTCGTTGAAGGAACGCACTGTGTTATGCTACGTTTACATACTCGCGGCAGAGCGAGGGAAGTGGCGAGAGAAGTGGGCAGAGACGTGGTGTGAATGGTATATTCGTCATGCCGCGAGTACTGCCGCGTATGTTGCGCAAATACTAGCGCGATGAACTATACGAGACCGCTAGATGGCGCTAAGCTAAATAAAACACGACTTTCGTTATTGCTCCTCGAATATTTACTTTTAAAAATATTTATATCGATCTACGGAAAGTGTATAGTAGTTGAAAGTGATAGTTTTTATTAATAATCTATTTAATTAATTCGCTATGCTGTAAAAGTTTATTGCGTACACTGCTACAGCGTTGTCCTCCATACGTTTACGTCCGTCTCCGTTGCAGGGCGAATACTGTAATGCGGACCAACGCGATGATGGGAGTGTGTGAATGCTAGGGCATTAATCGCGCGAATATTTCTGGCAACACGATGAGCAATGCGAGCGGCAGTATGTAAACGCGGGGTTAGATACTGCTCCGTGATGTTTATGAATTAATTTTACCAGCCCTATGCGCTCGAGCACACTATGAGACCTCACAGTGTTATTTGTGAATACGGGTGTAACTCTACCCCTAAGTTGTCTTCTAGCCCTATTCTATACCACAGGAAACCAACACGGCTCCTGTTTATTGTAGGTACCTATTTACATAGTAACGAAACCCAAATCGCGTGGGAAAACCACGATTTTATAGGTTAATTGAGATAATACTATCGGTTACAAAATAAATAATACGGTATTTCCAGACGTAATATTTTTATTCTTGTTTACTTATTAATACCTACTTTGCTTATTATTATAGATTGGTTATCTAAGTCGTTTCAGAGCAAAAGATTTTGGACACAGTTTCGATAGCAGAATCGTCTAGAAGTATTTATTTGGCAATTATTTTTATAATATAATGGGAATAATGTACAGGTGAATGGAATAATGTATGGGTGTTAGTGCCCTTCTAAACGGGTCATGTTTTTCTGCAATATGTGGCTGCACTATTGGCAACTGATTGCTCGGCAATCTCAAAAATATTTCATTGCAACTGATGGCCGAACAATCAATGGCTGGGCAATGTGTTGCAAATATGTCTACAATAGTATGGCTCTTGATGCAGATTCATAAACGAGCTACACAAACCGGCAACAATGGCTAACGAAATCACACTTGTTGCAGCAGCTTATATTGTTTTATTAAAAAATAAACAGAAAAAGAAGAGATTGTGGATTCGACCTTACTTAAATAGGCGTGAAACTGTAGATAATTTAAGTCTAGAAATAAGCCTTGATAGTAAATTATTTAACAATTCGCGTAAAAAAGGATAGACTGTGCTATAACAAAGAGAGCGACTGAAACAACAATAGAACTGGCCGAGCAATATTGCAGTAAAATAGACCGCCTAGCGATCGTCCGGCAACCCATCGCGGCAACATCGGCCATATGTGGCAACATAAAACATGTTTGGCTATATTGCCGGGACAGTACTGCAATACTGGCCGGTATTGCTTGCAATACCGGCCAGTATTGCTTGCAATAGGTGCAAGGTTGCCGGGCCACAGTGTTGCAGCCACTAATTGCAGTAAAACATTGCCCGTTTAGAAGCACCTTTATAAAAACATTTTGTTGCCAAACTAATACGCCCAGATGATTCTGCTATCGCTCTGAAACGACTATAAAATCAACTGATATGTACTTATAAGAGTTAGAGAGCATTCGACTCGATTTCAATTATTGTGGTATCATTCAAGATACCATAGAGTACAGTAGAATCCACTTAATGACATTGAAGGGAAATTACAAAACTAGCTAGTGTTAGTTATTTATTATAGTTAAAATATGAGAAGTACAAATGAGCTTAATTAACTATTTAATAAGTTAATAAATAAGACATGATTATCAAAAATATATTACACAAATGAGCGAACCATAGCGGTCACTTAATAACCGCAATTTACTAATAAAATTGACCAAGTGCGAGTCGGACTCGCCTATGAAGGGTTCCGTAGTAGCAAAGGCGAAAATTGCGGTTTATGACGTATTAAAAAAAAACTACTGACTGGATCTCGTTCGAACCAATTTTTAGTGGTAGTTTGCATGGCAAACATTAACATCATTTACATAATATATTTTTTTTAGATTTATCATTCTCTTATTTTAGAAGTTAGAGGCGGGGGGAGGGGGGGGGGACACCTTTTTCCACTTGGGAAGTGTCTCTCGCGCAAACTATACAGTTTAGAAAAAAAATATGTTAAAAACCTCAATAGCATTTTTAAAGACCTATCTATAGATACCCCACACGTATAGGTTTGATGAAGAAAAAAAATTGAGTTTCAGTTCTAAGTATGGGGACCCCCAAATATTAATGCTTTTTTTTTCTGTGAAATTCTTAATGTGGTTCACAGAATACATCTTCAAGTTTCAACAGCATAGGCCTTATAGTTTCGGAGAAAAGTGACTGTGACATACGGACGGACAGACAGACAGACAGACGGACGGACAGACATGACGAATCTATAAGGGTTCCGTTTTTTGCCATTTGGCTACGGAACCCTAAAAATGGTTATGAATGGGTCATAATAAGCGGCATGTCATTATATACGACTAAGCAAAGTCATTATATCCGATTTCTTCACAAAGAATTTTATATGAAGACCAAACTTTGCTTTGGTTACGTCATAATGAGCGGTTGAACAAAATAGTCATATTAAACGGATTCTACTGTATCTACAGTCAGCATCAGAGGGGTTAGCACGAAAAATTATCGTAATCGTAACGTTAACGTAACGAGAGCACGGAGTATTGCAATTGGCAGGCTTCACACACACACACACACACACACGCTCACAGTAGGCAGGCGGCCAATCGCAATGCTCCGTGATTTCGTTACGTTTACGATACGATTATGGTAGTTTTCCGTGCTAGGGGTGCAGATCAATCTCGACTACATACCAAGGTGTTAAGATTATTTTGATTACTTTGCTAGTCAAGATCGATCTGATACTGACCAAGACCCTACATACAGAATTCTCTCACACAGAATTCTCCGACGAACTTTCCTCAGAAACTACAAGAACTTCATAATCTCCCAATCCCATTCTTTCTACTTCTATACCGTGATAGGGTATGTAACATTTTTTATAATGTGGATCGATTTTTCCAGGTATTGTGTAACCTAAATGTGTTGCTCTGCAGACATGCAAAAGGTCATGATAATGCTCCGAGTTTCCACCCACAACAGCGTTTTTTGGTATGTCCTTAGTACTCTGAACCCATTTGTAATTATTTCCACGTAAAATCTGCAACAAAATTTTATTATTAACACTCTACAATACAGTTCTCAAGATCTCAGTCAAGACTCCTGACTAGTAAAACACCAAACATGCAAAGTACACAAAATGATCTTGGTATGTTTGCATCTTTGCATCGATCTGATGCTAGCTGTACATGTACGGTGGTGTTGATGTGTCAGAAAAGGTTCTGAAATTGATCTTAATACCAAGGTCTTCTGATCTTAATAATTTTCAGTACTTTACTAGTCAAGATCGATCTGATACTGAATGTGCCCCATTATCTTTCCAGGCATTATCTGAGTTGCATCCAAAGGCACCCAGGAACCCAGGGTCTATGCTTCTAAGATTTTTCCTCCTTATCTTGGCTATCATAGGAGTGAACGTTGGCTGTCTTCCTAACCTTGAAAGGAAGTCAGACAATTCGAAAATCTTGGTGGGCTTGCACCAAAGCCTCATTTGCTATCAGGTGGATCAACCACGTGGCTTGGCCCTCGAAGTTAGTAGGACCCCATACACCAATCAATCAATCGCAGTCCACTGCTGGACATAGGCCTCTGCCAATGTTTAAAGTTGTTCTCTCCCAATGGCTTAAAGTTATTCTCTTTTGATATTTTTAGTGCTATAGCCTATTTGCTATTTCAATTTTATTCTCAATAGTATGGTCTGGTTGTAGACCCAATAGAAATTAAGTAGAAACAGCAGTATAGGGTTTTATTTCGAGTTTTCCTTCTCTCGCAGTGATATCATCAGCGTATTTTCCCGTAATGAGATGGGGTGGTGATACTTTGTATTCTTTCTCCGTAACCACAGGGATAATCCCATACACCAACTACTTCTTAAATACATGGTTATTAAAATAATCCCACTCACCTCGAGCTCAACTTTTTCATGTGCTTTATAACCCCAAGGTATATAACCTTTGCGTTGAGAAGGTACATACTTCCCAGGAGTAAGGGATTTTTTATGTGCAGCTCTGGTAATGTAAAGGGTCTCATTTTCATATCCTCCAATTATAGCGTCACTGGGCAGTACCGACGTCTCAGGGTTAAAATGCTCCCAATATGGACCATTGCCCCGAGTGGATCCTGTAACCATTGGGGGTACTGTGGACATGGTAGACTCTGTGGATACTGTTAACTCTATGAAGTCTAGACCTGTAAAACATTTAAACTTTAGCTATTAATTATAAAAATAGTGCATAAATACATACATATAATCACGCCTTTATCCCCGGAGGGTTAGGCAGAGGTGAATTAACACCCACATTTTCACCAATCATTGTGTTCAGTCCCACGTAATAGGGGGTGAGCCTATTGCCGTATTTTGGGCACTATTGTTGACTCGAGCCATGCATCTGCAGACTGAGTCTTGGCTGTATATTATATCAGCTGTCTGATATTAAACTGGTAATGATGGTAAAAAATGGTGAAAAAAAAAACTTATAAAATGGTGTAAAATAATCTTCATAATACATTATGCGTCTCAGTATTCACTATTGCAGCCAACAGTATAACATGCAAATGTAGCTAATAATAATGACAAAATGGTGCAAAATCGTTTTCATAACTTACTTTGCCCATATAGCCCACCAGAGTTACAATTCTTCCATATTCCACAAAGTCTAGAATCTGCAAAGTAAAACAATCAAATTTGAGCCATTAGTAAAATAATTTACTTGATTATTATTTTTAAAGTCGCGCAAAATTGTCTTGATAACTTACTGTGCGCCGGAAATAAACGATGCCTCCATTTTGGGACACGTTTCGAGTCTGCAAAAGTAAAACATTCAAATTTAAGCTATTATTGAAATAGTTTATTTGATCTTTGTGATTAAGGCAGTGCAAAATTGTCTTCATAACTTACTATACAGCAGCAGCTGCTCCGAATATGTTAAACAGTTAGAGAAAATCCAAGAGGGAGGTATTGGATTTCATCTAACTGTAAAACATATAAATGTTAGATATTGTCTAAATATATAATTACTATATTAATTTGATAAAGCTGAAGAGTTTGTTTGTTTGTTCGTTTGGTTGAACGCACTAATCACAGGAACTGCTGGTTCGATTTAAAAATCTTTTTGTGTTGATTTTATCGACCAAGGTTATAAGCTAATTTTATCTTCACGTTACTAGACATCATCATCTGTTACTAGACAAGGGAGTGAAGTTGAAGCAGTAACCTTAAATGTTCACAAATCTGGCAAATTCCCATACATTATTTGAAAATTAATCAATTGAAATTAATATTTTGGGGGCATTACATAGTATGTTTTTCATTCCCCCACCTCGGAAAGAGTATTATTTGCTCTTTGATATCTGAGTGCAAAAGTCGTTTTTGCCCTCTAGAGGGTAAAGTTTTAATTTAGAACATCGTGTGCACTAAGTTTGTGAATTCAAAACATCATTATAGTTATTTGTTATACAAGAGTGCAAAGTTGCTTTTTAACCGCGTGCTCAGTTTTGATGACCGAGCAAGCGAAAGATTCTAAATTTGAATCACGAGGATAGCGAGTGATTCATAAATTAGAATCTTGAGCGTTAGCGAGGGAATCAAAAGAGCACAAGGTGTAAAATCTTTGCACTCGAGTGCAACACGTAACTTTTCATCCCACCTCAGCGAGGAAATAATGAAATGCTTCTTCTTCCTAGCGTTAATTCCCAGTCGCATCCGAAGCTTTCACCTCGGAGTTCGGGGTCCGCTTTACCAGTCTTAACTGCGGATTTGGCTGGACCTCGATATTTTCCGTAAAGCGACTGCCATGTGACCTCCACAACCCAATGGTGACATTAGGCGATATCGAAGCATTGCAGCTAGACCGTTGTTGTTGAACTTTTTATGCATACAAATATTTGCACTGAGCGGGGATCGGACCCGCGCCTCCTGCGTTGCGGCCACGTTCACTACCACTACGCCACGGAGGCTGTATAATAATTATGTGTAATAATACTAATAATAAAATATCAACAAATAAAATTCAACAACAATGTTCAACCATAGGACGTGAAAAAAAAATTATGCGCGCAAAGCAAATTTAAAAAAAAAAGTAGGTACACCAAGGAGGTTCCGAGTTGAGTTTTTCATAAATTAAAAAAAAGTTGTATGATAAATCGGCACCATAGAGGTAGAAGTAAATAGGTTTAATGATGTTTTGAGTTCACAAACCTAGTACACACGATGTTCTAAATTCAAATTTACTTTACCACTCTAGAGGATAAAAGCGACTTTTACACTCAGATATCGAAGAAAAAAAGTACTCTTTCCGAGATGGTGGGATGAAAAACCTATTTACTTCTACCTCTATGGTGCCGAATTTTTTCATACAACTTTATTTTTATTTATGAAAAATTCAAACTCCGAACCTCCTTGGTGTACCTACATTTTTTTAATTTGCTTTGCGCGCATCATTTTCTTTTCACGTCATATTGTCGAAAATTGTTGTTGAATGTTTTTTTTTTTCATTTCGTTATTTCCTCGTTGAGGTGAGATGAAAAGTTACGTGTTGCACTCGAGTGCAAAGATTTTTCCCATTGTGCTCTTTTGAGTCCCTCGCTAAAGCTCAGCACTGCAATTCACTAAGCGAGCACAACGGTGCGAGTCGCAACGTTGTGGTCGATAGAGATTGTCATTGGTCGGATTGTATCACGTCACTGGAGATCGACCAATGACAATCTCTATCGAGCACAATGTTGCGACTCCCGTCGTTGTGCTTGGTTAGTAAATTGCACAGCAAGATTCTAATTTGTTAATCACTCGCTGCGCTCGGGATTCAATTTTAGAACCCTTCGCTTGCTCGGTCATCAAAATTGAGCATGCGTTTAAAAAGCAATTTTGCACTCTTGTATAACAAATAATTATTAAAGGGATGATATGGGGTTTTGAAGTATGCCACGGGCAAAACCATTGCGTATCAGCTAGTTTTTAATAATAATTATGTTCTATAAAACGAATAAAACGATGCAAAATCATCTTCGTAACTTACTAATCGCCTCAATGTCATAACTATTCGACCATTGATCACTGAGTTCTGTGGGCTCTGCAACAAAACGTTAAAATTTTTGTTATTAGGTACCTACCTAATTGAATAGTTTGTTTATAATAAATAATTGTTTTTAAAATGGTGCAAAGCCTACTAAAACTTACCAGGTATCTCAAAGTTAAAAATATCCGCAAATGATTTACTGTCCCGTGGGCGCTCTACAACTGTAAACATTCAAATTTTAGCTATCACCAACTTAATCAAATGGTTTATACGATTATTGTTCATAAAATCGTCTTCATAACTTACTTTGCCCATCAGAGTTACAATTTTCCCATAAACCACATCGTCTGGAGTCTGGAAAAGTAAAACATCAAATTTTAGTTATTACGGAATCAATTCTCAAATAACCATTTTACCCTTTGCCTCTTGCCGGCTATCACCCTTTTCAATTCACAGTTTTGGGCATCCCAGGTAGTGAGACTATGCATGTTCTAATTGTTCTACAATAATAAACAAGGGATAGAGCTACTATAGCTCTATTACCTAGCACTATTATGTGTTCTGTGGCTCTACTAATGACTTAAGACATGACACATGGCAACGTCTGCGTGACACGTAAATTGCAGGGCCGCATTGGGGAAATCTTAGTCTATCAAATACCGATGAATCAAGACCAGTAAAAAAAAATTACTGTGATGGTTTCTCGCTGTTTTGCTTAACTACAGTTTTTTGTACAAAACGTTTTTATAATATTAGCGAAGTCAGGAAGTTGGCGCCACTGTTCTACACGGACCAATCAGATTCGCGTACGCGCTCGATATTCGGTAACAAGGTTGTTAAAATTCGGCGTCAACTCATGGTAAAGCTAGGTACAGCACTTCTTGAGTCTACTGGTGTAATGCGTTCCTTGAAATCGCTATCGATGTCATCACGTGAAATATGTGAAACTTTTCACTTTATGTGGCAAAGAGTAGTCTGAAATTCTACAGGCGTTATCCATGGCTTCAGTCCTTGATTCTGAGTAAGATTATTTGGCTGAACTTCTTTGTACTGCTTCTTCAGCAGATAATGGGAGTATGAGAGCCATCTCTCCTTCATCGTGACTTATTAAAATGTCAATGTCTCCAGTGTCTTTAACGTAGGACTTGGAAATATCCTATACCACTTTGACTCTGGCACTCTGCTATATATGAATGAGCTTTCGCACTCAGATGATACAATACAATACAATATTCTTTATTGTACACCATATGAAAATAAAAAATAAAAACAACGTGATGATCATTTTTAAATGGTGAAAATGGCTTGAATTACTTACAGACAATAGGTTCCGTGCTGGATATTGGATCACTGCCAGGTGGGGACTCTGCAACTGTAAAAAACATCAATTTTAGCTATTAATTTAATACAAAATTTTAAACTCTCGCATTCCATCATATAAATATAATAATGTTAACGGGAATTAACGCGATCATGGTATAAGTACACGTTTCGACCAGGACCAGGTAGAGGAGGTAGGACACGACGGTATATCCCCCCCAATCGAGCAGTCCGACTGGGAAAGTACCTCCACCCTACAGAAGACCGCGTTGTGTTTGCGACGGCGAGTAAGGTAGCCAGAGCTCACTGCTGAGATTTTGTGCTGTCAGTGGGAAAACCAAAGGCTTTGTCCTACTTATCTTTTGCGCTGACGGCACAGAATCTCTCTTGAGATAATTTTAAAGCAATTAGTTTGCTAGACTAAACAAATTATAATAAATTGGAGAAAGCGAAATCAATTCTCGGGCGGGACTCGAACCCGCGATCTTTCCCTTACAGGGGGAACGCTCTGACCACTGAGCCACCGAGCTTCGCCCGAGAGTGACCCAATTTTTCCAATAGATCCATCTTACGGCGATGGTAGAAGTAATCTACCGATATTCGTACGAACTATCGGAATCAATGAATGATGTTGCAATCATTTTTAAACATTGATTTTTGATAACTCCGCACAATCAATTGAGATAATTTTAAAGCAATTAGTTTGCTAGACTAAACAAATTATAATAAATTGGAAAAAGCGAAATCAATTCTCGGGCGGGACTCGAACCCGCGATCTTTCCCTTACAGGGGGAACGCTCTGACCACTGAGCCACCGAGCTTCGCCCGAGAGTGACCCAATTTTTCCAATACATCCATCTTTATTTTTTTGTCATTATATAAATTATATATGGGGGGGTCGGTGTAGGTCTTAGTGGGACGGGTTCTTTCGCCAGGGAACTCGCCCCTAAAAAATGCTAAGAAATACCAGTAGTGCACGCCTAGGAGTGCGAAGCTAGGCTAACAGGCGCGCACCGACAAGTACGTCATACACGTCCACGCCATCACTAGTGTGCCGCCGCAGACTGGTGATGGGCCTACATACCCCATCTATGTAGGTCGTCCTCCCCGGGCAATGTGGTGGTCGAAAACGAGCTCGCACACTTCCACCTACCTCGTGACCACTACAGCCAAGTATGACGTGCGAAGGCGAGTCTTCGGCGCCTTGTATTATTTACGGCTCTCGCTCGGCTGGAGGGCGGGGGTGGGTTACGGTGCCGGAGGAGACTGACGACTCCGTCGGCGTTGGCCTGCCTCAGTCCTCTGGTGGCTTGGGTGCCGTGCATGATACTTAACCGAACATACTGGCGAAACAAACAAACTAAGAAAGGGAAAGAAATAAACAAAAAATGCTGATTGAATTGATTGGATTGAAAACGTGGTGCAGATTGAACCACAACAACGCCGAGCCTTGGGCGGCAGACAACTAACCTGACAACACTGGCCTAACAAGTCAGTCATCTGTGGATATTAGGAAATGAATAGCCACACCCGTACCTGCTAACTTAAGCAATCGGGAGTCTTGGCTTAACTGCCTGGACTAAGAGGAAGACAACCTCCATAAAACAATCACCCCAATTCCACGGTGGGATACGTGCCAAAGGAATGCATGGCTGATGGGGGATCGGTCACGAACGCCAACCTCGACGGACCTGGCAAACGTCGTTGAAGTAAGCCTTCTTGGGAGAATGGGCGTCACCTCCCATGCGACCTCTTATTTCGACCCTTCTCGTGGGAATAAAATGGAAAATAATAATGAAAAAGGAAACAAAAACTCAAATATGATACAACAAACGCTCAAGGAAAGCATACTGAAACATACTAGGAGTCACTCACTTGGCTCCATACCTGCACACACCTTAAAACATAACAGCACTGATGAAAACCTGAACAAAGAGTGTACGACTCCTGGCGAAAATAACAAAGAACTCCACAAATCGTGGCAAAATGATCGGGTACTTATAAAGAAGAAAGCTGAAGCAAGTCCTGAAACTACGAACAAAAACAAATATAAATTAATAAAAACAACATATTATGCCATCTCAACACAAAACAGCTTTGAAGTTCTAGAAACTGAAGACACCGTTGAAACTCCTAAGCAATACCAACAGCCCAAGCCACCGAGACCAGAGCCAATATTTGTAACAGGAGTCCTCGACATAAAGAAATTAAAAGATCTTCTCTCCACAATTGCGGAGGCTGGTAAATACACTCTGACAACTTTAAGATCCGGTCATATGGTCAAAGTAATGCCAGTAGATATAGATACGTACAAAAGCATAAGAGCTAATTTCATAGAAAGAGACATTAGTCACTATACATACAAACTCAAAAACGAAAGAGCTTATCGAGTAGTCCTACGTGGCTTACACTCCTCAGAGGACATCGAACTTGTAAAGGGAGAGCTTTTTGAACTGGGCCACGAAGTAAGATACATTACAAACATAAAACATAGAACTACAAAACAACCAATGCCTGTATTTTACGTAGACCTGGAACCTAAAAGTAACAATAAAGACATCTTTCAAATCAATAAATTAAATCATACTAAGATTTCATTCGAGGCTCCGTACAAGAAGCTAGATGTTTTACAGTGTAAGAGATGCCAGAGATTCGGACACGCCAAAAACCAATGCCACAGGCCATTCAGATGCGTTAAATGTGGCGAAGATCACCCCACAACAAGCTGTGTAAAAAGACCTGACACTGAAGCAACTTGTGCTAACTGCCAAGAAAAACATCCCGCAAGCTACAAAGGCTGCGCTAAATATAAGCAATATAAGGAGTTAATTATGAAGAACAAAACTAAAAAGTACAAAACTGAAGAGGAAAAATGCGAAAGACCTAATATTAATATTAATCCTAATACAACCATACAAGGAAACAACCAAAATAAAAAAGATAAACAAACAAAACACAATATGACATACGCGCAAGCAACCAAATCAAACAATGCAGCAGGATTAAAAACTGACATCAAGGATCCTAACAACTTTGTTGAGGTACTAGATGTGATGTTTGACAAATTTCAAAACATAATGAATATTATGCTAGACAACATGATGAATCGGATGATTCAACTAGTTACAAGCCTTATAAAACACCCCTAAATATAAGGATAATTACATGGAATGCCAATGGACTAACAGAACGCAGACTGGAACTCGAACTGTTCCTAAAGCCGGCTTTTGACTATGGGATGTAATATATATTACATCTTGAGATATATATTACATCCCGCGATTGCTGTTTACACTGTAAGATATATATTTGGGATAGTTCAGTAGCTTTACCATGAGTTGACACCAAAATTTGACAACTTCGTTACCCTATCGAACTGCGTACGCGAATCTGATTGGTCTGTGTAGAATGCATGCGCGAATTCCCTGACTTCTGATTGCTCAGTTTAAAATGACAACGTGATTTCGCATGCGCGATCAAACGTCGCCATTCAAACGGGCGAGGCAGGGGGAGGCGTGGTGCCCGGGGACGTGAGGTAAAATATACACCTTCAAATATCGCTCGAAAAAATATTTATAGTTTGGGATGTAATATATATTATAGCGTAGTGTAAACGGTCTCGTACAAAATGTATGACGAGCGATATGTCAAGATGTAATATAATATTACATTACATCCCATAGTCAAAAGCCACCTTAAAGACTGAAAGAGTTGATGTGGCCTTAATCTCAGAAACACGGTTCACACAAAAATCTAACTTTGCACTCCGACACTACAATGTGTATACTACAAACCACCCTACTGGCAATTCACATGGAGGTACAGCAGTGCTCATACGAGAAAACATTAAACATTATTATTTTGGGGAGCTCAAAACAGAGAAGATACAGGCTACCTCAATCAGAATCCAAGATAACAACGAAGAAATAACATTATCTGCAATATATTGCCCACCCAGGCACACCATTACAACCAATGACTTTACAGCATACTTCAAAACACTGGGTAATAGACACATTTGCGGTGGCGATTGGAACGCAAAACATGTGTTTTGGGGATCAAGATTGACATCTTCAAGAGGTAGACAACTATACGTAGCTATGAATGATCTCAACCTCTACTGTGTTTCGCACGGTGCGCCCACATATTGGCCTACGGACAGAAATAAGGTACCCGACTTACTGGATTTCTTCATGATCAAAAATGTAACACAAAGTCAAATAAGAAAGTATCGAGGAATGTACCGACCTTTCTTCTGACCATACACCTGTTATTCTTAATGTTCTATGCAAAGCTGTTCAAATTGAGTATCCGCAAAGACTCTATAATTTTAAGACAAACTGGGAAAATTACAGGGCTATATTGACAGAATCCACAAATCTAAACTCACCATTAAACAGTGTAGACAGCGTAGAATCAGCTATTGAGTCACTTAACAAACTTATACATCAAGCGGTCAAAGAGTCAATACCCCCACTGAGACCGAGAATCACTAGCAATTCTGCTTACTCCAAAAAGATAAAAGACAAAGTACGGGAAAGAAGGCAACTGCGTAAAATTTGGCAGAACACAAGATACCCTCAGGACAAGAAAGCCTTTAACAAAGCATCAGATGATCTCAAATGCATGATCTCACAAGCAAACAACGAGCGTCTACAAAATCAACTAGCTAATCTAACTCCATACGTAGACACTAGCTACTCGCTGTGGAAGGTTACAAAGAAACTCAAAAGGCCTATTGCGCATATTCCACCCATAAAAACTGCTGACGGCAAATGGGCTCGAACAGATCTCGAGAAGGCCCAGGTATACGCTGAGCACCTGCAGTCTGTTTTTCAACCGCTACCAAGTAAGCACCCGGATCATGATACATTGGTAGGCGAACTCCTTAGCGCACCAATGCAGATGTGCATGCCACTAAAAAGTGCTAGCCCAAGTGAAGTACGGCGAGAAATATCAAACTTGCAGGAAGGTAAAGCGCCAGGCTACGATCTCATCGACGCTCAACTACTTAAGCAACTTCCTAGAAAGAGCATCATCCATATAACGGCAATCTTTAATGCCTGCTTCAGACTTCATATCTATCCCGCCCAATGGAAAATGGCGCAGGTTATAATGATACCTAAACCTGGCAAACCCCTGCATGAAGCTAGTTCGTACAGACCGATAAGTCTTCTTTGTGTCATGGGTAAACTGCTAGAAAAGATATTGCTGAACAGGATGCGTGGACATTTACCGGAAGTCATACCACTTCACCAATTTGGCTTTCGAGAGAAGCATGGAACAATTGAACAGGTTCACCGTGTTACAGATACCATAAGTCGTGCTCTAGAATGTAAACAGTTCTGTTCTGCCGTGTTTCTGGATATCAGTCAAGCCTTTGACAGAGTATGGCATGACGGGCTTCTGTTCAAAATCAAACAGTTGCTTCCCCATTCCTTCCTTTCAATACTGCGATCGTACCTTCATGAAAGATGCTTTGAGGTGAAATTCAATAGTGAAACGGCTCCATTAAAAAAGATTCTCTCAGGGGTTCCCCAAGGCAGCATATTGGGCCCCGTACTGTACCTCTTGTATACTGCTGATCTGCCGACACAGAACGACACTATAACTGCCACGTATGCAGACGATACAGCGATACTATCGGTTCATGAAAATCCAATAGTGGCTTCAGCTAAGCTGCAAACCCACATCTGCAAAATAGAAAAATGGCTTGAAAAATGGCGCATTAAGGCCAACCAAGGCAAATCCGTTCATGTGATCTTCACCCTTAGAAAACCGACTTGTCCCGCCATAAAACTATGCAATGAAGACGTTCCACAAGCTGAAGATGCTAAATATCTTGGGATGCATCTGGACCGACGGCTAACCTGGAGGAAGCACATATGGACGAAACGAAAGCAATTGGACACTAAATTCAGAACAATGTACTGGCTGATAGGGCGCAAGTCAAGTCTGTCACAGGAAAGCAAAATTGCTATATATAAGACCATACTGAAACCGATATGGACATACGGCATCCAGCTGTGGGGAACTTCCAGCAATAGTAATATTGAAATTCTTGAAAGATTCCAAAGCAAAACACTAAGAGCCATGCTAAATGTGCCATATTATGTGAGCAATAAATACATACACGAGGATCTAAACATCAGGACAGTAAAGCAGGAGATTACTAGGCACAGTAAAAGCTATCAATCTAGAATGACGACTCATATTAATGAGCTGGCATCCAGACTCCAGGGTACAGGAAGTGTATCACATAACCGATTGAGGCGACATGATGTCCCTACGCTAATCGCGAGATTCGATTAAAGAATGTGAAGGGGACCTCCAACCATTCTTACTGCTAATGATGACACGATAATCAGAAAATAACATCAGATTGGCTTATTGTGTAAACACAGATCGCCAAGTCGCAGAAGAAACACGAAAAAAAAAAAAAAAAAAAATTATATAAATTTGTTTAGTCTAGCAAACTAATTGCTTTAAAATTATCTCAATTGATTGTGCGGAGTTATCAAAAATCAATGTTTAAAAATGATTGCAACATCATTCATTGATTCCGATAGTTCGTACGAATATCGGTAGATTACTCCTACCATCGCCGTAAGATGGATGTATTGGAAAAATTGGGTCACTCTCGGGCGAAGCTCGGTGGCTCAGTGGTCAGAGCGTTCCCCCTGTAAGGGAAAGATCGCGGGTTCGAGTCCCGCCCGAGAATTGATTTCGCTTTTTCCAATTTATTATAACAGAATCTCTCTGCTCTTACAGGGTCGGCAGCACGAGTGTGACTCCCTTGGTGTTGCACTCGCCCTTAGGCCACGGTAACCTCTTACCATCAGGGGGACCGTGTGCTTGTCTGCGACCTAGTTGGTATAAAAAAAAAATTAATATTGATTGAATTGACCTAATTTTACAGTCTCAAATCAGATTAGGCTACATTATACAACAACAACAAAGGCAAGCTTAGAACAACCTGGATGAGTTTTGGCATTTTTTCTCAGTTCTATGGAAAAGTTATAAACCACTTATCTAAACACCATACTGTAAAAAATAGGTCAAAATGCGACTGACAGCCTAGATAGTATTCATTCACTCATTAATTTCACACAATTCATTATTTTAAAACAGTTACTTACTTGATAAGTTAAATAGCGTAGCAAATATTAGTGATGTCAGACACAGGCAGCATTTCACCATTTTTATTGACGATTTTGAATAACAAGATTGGTCCAGTTAAGATTTTGAACATAAGATTACGTCCTTTGGCATCTGTTGCATTCACAGGAACTGAAAAATGGTTTCCGAAAATAAATCAAAGCATTCTTACTTATATTTTTATTTATTATTTATTCTCATTTGCATAATCTAGCTATAAATCAAAAATGCAATGGAGTCCTGTCTCTGAGCCTGAACTCTTTAATTATCATGTTACTGACGAATAGTCTTACATAATGGATATATTTTTTGTTAATTGGATAATTTGAATATTGTTTAACTTAGTTTACGGGTGAAGTACAATCAGATATAATAATAAAATTGCAACCAGTTATTACCTCTTTTCACTTCGCCAGTCGATGCTTCCAGTACTAACAAACAGAACAGACTGAATCACAACTGATTAGTCTCAAGACATACATTACCACTGGTTGTGCCGATCTTTGACCTTTTAATCATTTTGAGGGTATCGAGATTATAGGAGGAGGAAAATAATTGTATTGATAAAGAATTTCTATTGAATTAGATTGTTTTCAACTAATTCTATCGCGATTTATTTTGCGTTATTTGATTATTTATACTGACCCCAACGTTGTATTCGCCTTTCCGCATTTATAATTAGGAGGATTTTTTTTTCAATGACCTCGTAGCTAATTCCGGGTTAGCGAATATCTAGAGATCCGATTCTCAGCACTCCATGGATTCACCGTGCGGTCGCCGGGTCCATAGCGTGATACAGAGAGGAACACCGTGACGGCGACTGGGACTTGCGACCCAGATGACTGGGACTTGCGACCCGCTTTAGATATTCGATTTAGTAAAGAGCTTACTATAGCTCTTGGCAATCCGAGGTCTTTAAGTAAGTTGTACAGGGATTTAACTGGAATTCCCTTGCTCCTACTTCTACGGCGTAGAGTTTAACCACGTAGCCATGTTTTGGTTAACTCGTTAGTCCAGTTAAAGTATTTGTTTGTCTTTATAGCGTGGTCTTTAGGTATGTTAGTTTCCCACGGCACTGTGATTTCTACAAGCACTGCAAGCCTATGCGATCGTAAAAACAAGAAATTATCGGGTCTGGATGACGAGGCACAGATATCCTCCGGTATAAATATAAATAAGTCAGTACAGATGATGGCGTTTAACATTCAGTAATTTAGTTGGTATGATGTCGCATACGTCCATAGGCCACGGTGACCGCTTCCCATCAGATGGGCCGTGTGCTTGTCTGCCAACTAAGTGGTATAAAAAAAAATATCGGTGGATGACTACAACCGTCGCCCTAAGATTGCATGGAACAATTTCGAATGCTCAAAACGTAGCTCAGTAGCTCAGTGGTCAGAACGTTCCCCTTGTAAGGAAATGGTCGTAGGCTCAAGGACCGTCTGAGCTTGCTATTTGAAATATAAATCAATTGTAATTAGACGATCCCTCATAGGATCGAAGTACTCATGTACTTTACTAAACAGTCTAATCAGTCAGCATTTTGAAAAATTTGTCGTCTTAACGGCTTAAGGGGTGATTCCGAAGGTGACCGCATACGACAACTGCAGACGCACGCAGCAGATACGCGTATTGATTACGGCTGCCCAATGGTCCGCTTTATCCGTATCGGAGTTTAACAAGTAAGTAAGAGGAGAAAATTATCATCGCACAAAATGGTGCAGGGAGTACGGCCACCGCAACCGAAACGCAGTGGCAATTGGCGAAGTATGAATCATATTTGCTGTTTATCATAGCGTGCATTTTGGCAGTGATAGCGTTTATCATGTGGATACGCTGCAAGTTGACATATGCGCGCTACCTGAGACGCGAACTGCATGGACTGCCAATGGTCGAGAACGGAGTCGGGCAAGGCTCTGACAGCCGCCCGCCCCAGTGAGTGATAATATAATAATCAGTGCAATGTGCGAGCAATTATAACGGGTTATAGTGCAGTGTTATAGTTTTAAAATAATAGCGTTCTCCAAAAGGTATAAGGTAATATTATGTGCAATGTTTGTTTTGCATAATATCTATGATTTTTTTGTATACAACCTATTTTTTTTTTCACACTGTTGTAATTATTAAGCATATAGTTAAATATAATTATTCAATAAAGGGGGATGTACTGTGCCTACATCATGTATCTTACATTTTAGTATTGATTTGTGCATCGCATTAAACACACGTATTATTGGACACCGTGTTTTATTAACAATACTCATATTGCATCATTACATTCGGTACATACATACGTACAACGCTGTATCCTGCAGTTAGTATGTCTGCAGTTGTTGTATGCGGTTGGCTTTGGAATTAAAACTTAGTGGTCCATTCACACAACAAATAATTATACGCATAGAGTATTCATGTTAAAATGGAAATAAAATTTATTTTCAAGTTTAAAATATATTTTTATTCATAATAGCGTTTGTATCAGTGTTATATAAATCTTTCTACGTTTCAGAATATAACAAGGTACCTAAGATTAATATAATAAATGATTAATAAAAATAATTCTCGAATACCTACAATTGTTACAATATTGAGAGGTAACGCTAAATAAGTACCGTTTCTTAAATTGTACATCATAATCTACCAAGTTGCCATGTCCAAGTGCCTATTTGACGGCTATCAGCTCGCCCCCTATTACGTCTTACTTGACGAAATGTAGGTGTTAATACACCCCTGAATTTATATTATAATAGTTGTTTCTCCGTTGAAGTTATTATGCTGAACACTGTTGACTTTGCGTTCAGTTGCTCTGAAACAAAATAAAGGTGTCTTAAAGTAGCTAGCTATAAAACATACAATATAAGTTATATATACAAAATTGACAGCCTCTGTAGCATGGCGGTTGTGAACGCGGCCGCCACGCATGAATCGCGGATTCGATCCCTGCTCAGTGCAAATATTTGTATGCATGAATTTGGGTATTTGCATTGGTCTGGTCGTGCCTCGGAGAGCACGTTAAGCCGTCGGTCCCGGTTGTCATACGAACATCTATGGCAGTCATTACGGATAGTTGGACCCTTAAAAAGTTCACCAACTTGTCTAGCTGCAATGTTTTAATATCGCCATTGGTTTGTGGAGGTCAGGTGGCAGTCGCTTCAAGGAAGATATCGCAGTTCCGCTAAATTCGCAGTTAGACTGATAAAGTGGACCGCAGACTTCGAGACGAAAGCTTAACACTAAGATGAAGAAGACAGAGTATAAATAATTATTAAATAACGTTCCTAAAGAGACCAGAGGGTCAATTGTCCTAGTAGACGTTGTGATCATGAACGGAAAAACATGTAACAATTTCATTGTTAACATGTAACAATATTGTGGATTAAGAAAGCTGAATCAGAATGGAAAAAGAGTTACATTATGATACAGTTGGCCATATAAAAGAGCTGTATCATATTGTCTTTTTTTAATTTATTTTGATATTCTGTGCTAGACCGACATTAAAGTATCGTGTTTAATTTGTTTATGTTTACATTTCAGTATGAGAGTAGATGAAAAATATTAATATACTTACTGCCTCTGAATGCATTCGTCGTACTGCTTGCGGCACTTAATTCCGCAGTAATAATGATTTATATAGCAAGGGCCCATCTTCACTATTATTGGCGATCTTCTTTTCGGTGTCGGCTGGAACCAACGAGCAATGAACGAACGAAGGATCCTTTGTTGCAATCTGCCAAATAGTGAAGTTGTATCATGCCTGGAAATATTTTTTTTTTATTATACAGAAAAGTTTTAAAACCCATCACAAATTAAATGTGTGAGTGTTGTTGTACTTTGTTTTTTTTGAAAGTGTTGATGTAGTTTGTTGTTTGTTCCTGTTGTTTATTTTTGTTGTTTGTTCATGCGTGTGAAATAGGGTAGAATCGGGCAAACTGAACAGTTTTACAAATTAAATGTTATGTATAATCCACAACAACTGGTATATTTATGGTTTCGAATTCATGCTATACGACCTTGCTTCTTCCCAAATCCGATCTTGATTGATTAATTGATAACGGAACCCTTGGCAAGCCCTACTCGTACTTGATCGAGATTTATAGATAATTGCACTTCTCTCAGACATTTTATGATAGAAATTATTACCGTTTTGCTGAAAATCGCAAATAGCCCGGTTTTATGATTTTTTTTTTGTTTTTTTAACCGCGATTAGTTTTTTTTTTCAGGTATCCGATCGATGAAGATCTGATATGATCTTTTTTAGCCAGAGCTCACTAGAAAGGCTTTATGCTGTCAGTGGGAAGACCAAAGGCTTGTCCTGCTTACCTTCTGCGCTGACGGCACAAAATCTCTCTGTTCTTACAGGGCCGGCAGCACGAATGTGATTCCCCTGGTGCTGCACTCATCCATAGGATTACTTTACCCTCAGATGTCCAAATTGATCGGACTAATATAATAATATATCATCGCAATTTTTCCAGACATCGCAATATTATGGTCACATAAAAATTACTCATATTATTGTCTTCTGTAGCAGGTCGAAGGCCACCCGTTAATGGATGTTTAAATTGAACATTAAAAAGTAAATTATCCTTTTAGTACATAATTTATGTTTTTCTTGTATCGGACAGGTGTTCCTAATGTCTTCAAAGTTTATTCGTGCGAACACTTACATGTTTTCAGGGACAATTTCCACTTTGAACATTGACTCTGAAGATCCGATATTATTGCTTGCCTTGCACGTGTATATCTGACTGTCGCTCACCGTTACATTTTTAATTATTAAAGTTCCATTTTCCATTGAGTATTTTGAAACTGAAATATGTAATATAGGTTAATAATAAAAAGAGGCCTGATTAAAATATAGAAAACTAGCTGTTTCCCGCGGCCCGCGTGGATGTCGGTTATATTGACCATACATAGCCTATGTTCTTTTCCAAGATCTAGTGTATCTCTGTACCAGATTACATCCACGTTGATTTAGTGGTTAAGGCGTGACAGCGTAACAGATAGACAGGTAGCTCTACCATGAGTTGGACAAGATACGTGCCAACGTCTACGTAACACGTAAATTGCAGGGCCGCATTAGGGATATTTCAAATTCAGAGAAGAAGACTGACTGACAGAGTTACTATTGTATTCATAATATTAGTACGGATTCTCGTACACAATAAAAACTTAATGTAAATACAAACGTATCCCTTCGCCGTCGTCCACGCGGTGACGACGAGACGATGTAGCGAACGCTATCTGCTGTGTACGATACGACAGGTACTGTTTGTCGATATAATATCCTAGCTGCTGCTTGGTTGTACCCCTGCCATGGTCTCTACAGATTCTCATGTCCGAGGGATTTTCCATCACGCTGGCACAACCGACTATTCATCTTCTATATAAATAAAAATGAAAACCCCCAAATGTATGTATGTACGCGCATAACTTCCGAACGACTGCACCAAATTGGATAATTCTTTTTGTTTGGCGTTCGTTATTGTGTGGGCAAGGTTGGTGTAATAAAATAATAAAAGGTGCAGAGGGAACGGGATCAGAATCTTACATGGAAACTTGAATAGAAGGTACAGCGCGAACGGGATCTGAATACCACACGAGAGGAAAATATGGCCGTACAGAGTTTGCCGGATCAGTCAGTATTGTTATAAAAACAGACTTTGCTTTAAAACTAATATAAATAATATTATCTTACTTTCTGGACTGCTTACACCGTAAAAATGCCATGAAATAATCGGTTCAGGTGGACCGGTTGCTTCACAAGGCACCCTTAACACTTCATCTTGTCCCTCAACAGCTTTGTAGATGACTGAAGAATTAGTTGTAATGATTGGTCGACCTAGAAACAAAATCCATTAAATTAACCATTTTTTGAGTACAAAACAATAAAATTGTCAGTAGGCTTTAAAATAACTTACTATCAACATCGATTCTAATGTAATGCCCTCTTTCACCAACGGAATTACGTGCTGTGCACTTGTAGACACCCGCGTGGTTCAGGGTCACATCAGGTATATTCAGCACATTTCCAGAATTCTGTAGCAAGACGTATTCAGAGCCACCTTTGGGCCTAAACTGCCATGTGATTTCCGGTTTCGGAACACCTCTAATAGTCCTGAAAATAAAATACAAGAATATTTAGATACAAGAACTAGCTTGGAAATGAGCTGTTCACTTATGCATGCTACTCAAGCAAACGATTGTATTTAGACTAAGTACACTAAGCATTTTTTGTAATTAGACCAAAAAAAAGTCCGCTGAGTTTCTTGTCGGAGTCTTCTCAGGCCGGGGCCGCGTTTCGAACAGGTGGTCCATTTGCTAAGCTAGTCTTTAGTATATACGATTTTGACGTTTTGTAAGTGCCGTTTTGATGGTCTATACAGAATAAATGATTTTTGACTTTGACTTTGTAGAAAATCAGAATTGAATAATCGTCTACTTACATCTCCTAAGTGCAGTACACAGGAATTATTACTATTCGTGGTTATTGTTGTGTATTATATAAGGCCCTAGATTTGAAGTCTATTGTTGTTTTTAGCCAAATCAAATCAAAATTTGCTTAAAAATAAAATACTAAATTCTCCTTAACAACTCAGACTACATGAAAATAAATAATAGTAGGTGTAAAACATGTGTACGAGTATGATTAGTGATTATGAGTTTTGTACTTTAGTATGAAAAAAATATATAAAAATTATGATGACTATTATGATGTAAAATGGTATGAGAAACATTTTCGAACTTCCGATAACAATAGGATTCAAAAAGGTTGGTTAAAATAACTAAAGATTTTCATAATAAAATTCTTACCAGCACTGAATTGTAAGGGGTTTTCCAACTATAGCTATCTGATACATTACGCCACTTAGTCGAGGTTTCTCTAAAAGTAAAAAAAGCATAGATTTATGATTATTAATCTGTTTTCCTAAAAAAACAGTCTTTTTAAGCGAAACATGATCGATTCACCAAATCAAGGACCACCACTTTAGCATTCATCATTATTTTACCTGTCATTGTTATACTGGGTTCATTTACTTATGGCTGCTTTTCATATGGCAAGATGAAGTCATATTGACGTGTGATATTTCGAAAAGGCTATAGTACCGTTGACCACATCCATACTGTTCGGCAGATTGTAGAAAAGACGCAGGAGTACAACCAGCCGCTGTGTATGGCGTTTGTGGACTACGAAAAAGCCTTCGACTCTATCGAAACCTGGGCTGTGCTGGATGCCCTGCGGCGGTGCCGTGTCGATTGGCGATGCATCGAGGTGCTGAGATGCTTGTATGACACTGCCACAATGTCCGTCCCGCTCCAAGACCAGAAGACGAAACCCATTAGCCTCCAGCGTGAAGTGAGACAGGGAGATGTTATATCTCCCAAACTATTCACCAACGCATTGGAGGACGTCTTTAAGACTCTGGATTGGACTGGGCGGGGCATCAACATCAACGGTGAGTACATCTCGCACCTTCGGTTCGCTGACGACATCGTCATAGTTACGGAGTCACTGGAACAACTGGACGAAATGGTGCACAGCTTGAATGGAGCTTCTCGACAAGTCGGCCTCGGTGTAAACTTGGATAAAACCAATGAAACCAATGATCAACGAACATGTTGTACCGAGACCGATTGGCATCGAAGGGGCGACACTCGAAGTTGTTGGGGGCGCATATTGGGAGAGGCCTATGTCCAGCAGTGGACTGCAGTAGGCTAATTGATTGATTGATTGACGTGTGCTACTCGTAATATCCATACTTTCATATCCATATCCATACTAATATTATAAATGCAAAAGTAACTCAGTGTGTCTGTCTGTCTGTTACGCTTTCACGCCCAAACCACTCAACCGAGTTTGATGAAATTTGGTATACGGGTAGATTAGGCCTTGGGAAAGGACATAGGCTATGTTTGATCGCGATAACCGACATCCACGCGGGTGGAGTCGTGGGCAAAAGCTAGTTAAAATATTTTATAATATTACGTACGAAGAATTTCTGCTAGGAATGTTGCACTCACAGAACCAGCGTCATTATTCGCTTCACACGTATAGCTTTGAGTGTCGCTTACTCTTGGATTTTTAATAATCAAATTTCCATCTTCTATGGAATATTTAGAATCTGGAAAATGTAATAACAAATTAGTTAGTTACATCTTACACAGATGTTTCGAGTGCAATACAAAATTTATATTACCGTTTGAGATTATTGTATTGTTCAATTTCCAAGTAATAGTTGGTTCAGGATGACCAGTTGTTTCACAAGGAATTTTCAATAACTTATCTGTATCTTCGACACTTTTAAAGACATTTAATGACCTTATAATTATAGTTGGTGGACCTGAAAATACAATGACATGAGGTATTTCTATAAGATTGTTGGCATTCAAAGTAAATAGTCCTGTGTTTGAGTCCCATTTTGAGATCGAGATCGATTGAGATATTTTTTTTTAAATTGTACAAAATCGTTTCCGTAACTAGGATTTTAGGTTAAACTGCGCCCAGAATGGATCACTTTCGCGGCTGGATTCTGTACCGGTAATACATTCATAATTTCACAATTAATGAATTTACTAAGAAATTGTTTTTAAAATTTTGGAAAATCGCCTTTGTAACTTACTATGTGTCTCAGGCTTAACGTGCGCCCCGTTTGGGTCACTGTCGATTGTAGACTCTGTGGACTCTGCAACAGTAAAACGTTCGAATGCTAGCTAATAATCAAATAGTTTATATATTTCTTCATAAAACGGCGCAGGATCATTTTTACAACTTACCATGTATGTCACCTGTGTCAGATTTAAAATGCGCCCAGATTGGGTCACTGTTTCTTGTGGACTCTGTGGATTCTGCAACAGTAAAACATTCAAATTCTAGCTATTTATCAAATAGTCTATATATACTTAACTATTGTTTTTATAAAATGGCGCAAGACCGGTCTTCACAACTTACCATGCTTGTCACTTGTGTCAGGTTTAAAATGCGCCCAGATTGGATCACTGTTACTTGTGGACTCTGCGGACTCTGCAACAGTAAAACATTCAAATTCTAGCTATTTTTAAGGAGATAATGATAGTCTCGTGAACTTTTCAAATCTGCGTTTATTGTGTCGTCTCTTTCTTATCCCTACTTAATATATATCTATACCTTTCACACATCCACCAATCATGCAGCTCTTTCACACTCGTACTTTAATTACATCTATTCGTCTCTTTCGCACACTTTAACATTATTACTGCTTACATGCCCTTGAAATTTACAAATTATTTACTACATAAATAGTTTTAAATTTCACCATACATATTTATTTTATTAATAGTATATTTATTATATCTTACATGCCCTAGTTCACTTTCATTCTTCTTTCATACTAGGTTAAACATTAAATTTCTAAACACTTTCAGACTACATACATACTGAATCTACTTTACTAAATTGGTTTTATTTATTTTCTTAACATTATTAACTTAAAGTGTGAACATAAGTGTGATGATCCTGAGTTATTACAGCGGTTTTGTACCTGTCCTCTTCTCTGATTTTGATATTATGATATGCATGATAAATATCAAGTTTAAATTTAAAATTAAATGTAACTAATGCCCCTATTCTAGCTTATTTTCAAGAGGATGCAGAAACAATTGTAGAAACTGATAGCAGTTACGTGGGAATAGCAGCTTGTCTCCTACAGATTCAAAATGGACAGAAAAAAGTCATTGAATATGCAAGCAGATGTTTGAAGGATGCTGAAACGAGATATCACATTAATGAACTAGAAGTAACAGCTGTTCACTGGGCAATCGTGAGTAAATTCAGAATATATTTGTTAGGAAAGAAGTTCACACTCATCACAGACAGCTACTCAACGGCATATATTATTAACAAGTCAAAGTTAAATAGAAAATTTGCTCGATATGTCATAGACCTTGCACCATTTAACTTCAATCCGGTGCACAGACCAGGAAAACAGAATGTAATAGCAGATCATTTATCTCGTTATCCACTAGAAGACATGTGTATGATGGTAATTTCAAATAATGAAGATAAGTTGATATTAGCACAAAGTTCTGACAATTTTATCAAATTAATATGTTCAAAGTTAAAATCTAATGACGACACACATCATCTGAAGCAAATTAAATCATCATTTACCATGAAGAATGGAATGTTGCTACACATTAACGAAAATGAACCCTTCTACAAAGAGAAAATTGTATTACCTCTTAGCCTTAGGTCATCAATAATTAAAATAGCATATGATGACAGTGGACATTTGAATTGTGATACCACGATGGAGAGAATCAAACAAAAATATTGGTGGAAAACTCTACGCCAAGATGTGAAAGCATACACAAAGGCATGTAGGATTTGTGCAGCTGCGAATAGACGCACTACGCTGGCATTTGGACAAATGGGTATACGTGATATTCCAGAAAATCCTATGGAGATCATATCAGCAGATCACATTGTTGCCTTACCTCAAACAGAAGCAGGTAACACTTACATTTTTGTACACATTGACCATGCAACCAGATATGTAATGGCGAAGCCCACTTGCAGCCTGTCAGCCAAGGATGTCATTGAGACCATCGAGAATGATATTATATTACGATATGGACCACCTTTAACCTACATTTCTGACCAAGCACCTTGTTTCATGAGCCAAACTACACAAAATTTTTTCAATAAATATAAAATACAACATACACCTTCTACACCCTACACAGCCCAAAGTAATGGCTTGGTGGAGAGGGCAAATGCGACCATAGTCACTGTTCTTACAAAAATGGCCTTGGAAAATAAAAAAGACTGGGACAAATTACTTCCCATGGCCCTATTATGCATCAATACCGCAAAACATAAAACAACAGGATTTTCACCATTTTACTTGTTACACGGATATGAGCCAAGAATTTCATCAAAAGAATTAGAGATTGGCACAGTCATAAATGAAATGGAACGTCATCATCAAATAGATTTTCTTACAGAAGCACGAAAAATAGCACATCAGAGGATAGAAATTTCAAACAAAAAGAATAAAGCTAGATTTGACTTAAGCAGAATTGACCATAAATTTCAGATAAATGACTATGTAATGTATGAATGGCCTCAAGCAACAGATAATAAATTAACTCCAAAGTTTAAAGGGCCATATCAAGTAACCAAGAAGATGGGATCTGTTTGTTATGAAATCAGAAATCTACAACAACCAACACAGAAGAAAATTGTGCACGTACAGTATTTAAAACCTTTGACTTCTCCCCCAAATTTAGATTCTTTTTCAGACGATGAATGTACAGAGATCAGTAATAATCACAAACATGATGATGACAACCCAACTACAAGCACCTTAGAAACCCCTGATGAGACACACGAGGATGATGGATGGCAATTAAATACTTTGTATACCTTATCATTATTTTTTTTATAACGGCGTAAAATCGTCTTCACAACTTACTATGCGTGTCACTTGTGTCAGCTTTATAAGGTGCCTTGTTTGGTGACTGCCCCGTGGCACTACTCATTGGCACTACTGGTAGTGTTGGGTCACTGCCGCGTATAGGCTCTGCAATTATAAAACATTTTCGCCCCGGCTTCAAGCCCCATCCTGACAATGACAATTTATCCTGATTACGTTTATGAAAAGTTAGCATATTAAGTTTAATAAAAAATAATAAAAAAGTTAGCACATTAATTGCTCCAAAATTTCATTTATGTACTAGTGAAATAGTTTATATATAATCATTGTTGTTATGACGGTTTAAAACGTTTTCATAACTTACTATGCGTCTCAGAGTTAAAATGCTTCCAGATTACATCACTGTCGCCTGTGGGCTCTGAAACAGTAAAATGATCAAATTGAAGCTATTACTTAATCTATACTAAAGCAAGTTATTAACATACTTAAAAATGATTTTAAAACGGTGCAAAAACGTCCTCATAACTTACTATGCTTCTCAGAGTTAAAGTGCTTCCAGATGAGATTACTGTCGCCTGTGGGCTCTGAAACAGTTAAAAAAAATTTGCTTAGGTATTTAAAAATGTTAAGTTGATTGTACCCATCAAAGTATCCATTCAAAACGTGAGAAGATTTGCATCAATTGAGTCCAAATTTTGACACGGCGGTGGCACAAAAGTAATCACTCTGTCAAGATGCAAAAGACGTCAGAAAGTGTAGAACGGTGCAATATCATCTCCATAACTTACTATGCTCACGGTTAAAATGCTCCAATATTGTATTAGTTTCGCTTGTGGGGTCTGAAACAATCAAATATTCAAATGTTAGTTATTACTCAATAAAACATTATCATCATCTTAGCATTAGTCTGGTCGCTTCTGGGGCTTTCTGCTTTCCAACTTTCCTACAATTCGCACGATATTGGGCATCCATCCATAGCCGTGAAACAACTTTACGACGACAAGCCTCCAAACTTTTCGGTTTGTCCTAACAGGGACCCCACATTTGTTACCCACATAGCCTGGTGGTCGCCACAGAACGTGACCGGTATGAAGGTCACTGTTAAGAAGGCTGACGAAGAAGCCGAAGTTCCTCACACAAGCCAGGCGTAAGCTACACCCCAGTATATTTGTCTCCATGACACGCAACTGTAAGTGCCGCTTCAGCAAAGACCACGCAACACAGCTGTACATTGTAAGAGATTTCCCCTGATAAAACGGTGAAACAATCGTATTTCTCACGACTTCAATTAGCCACCAATTACACCCTTAATATTAGAACAGTTACTTACATGATACTTTAATGATCGTGGCAAATATTAACGATGTCGCAAACAGGTACAATTTCCCCATTGTCGTTTTTGATTTCTGCTTCTTAAAATTGATCAGTTCAGTTTACGATTAACTCTTTGGTTTTTAACCAAACATATCAAATAGAGTCCTGAAAATAAATAATTGAGTAAACTGTTCTTTAAGAACGAATAAAATATTTGGAGTTGGTTCAAGAGGTTGTTTACATGTGGAGTGTGAATCATGTTTTCGATTATAGTTTTATTTATTTATTTATTTATGTACACACAAACAAATATAGAGAGATACATAGGTGGAAATAGTAGTACAGAGGCTCTGCTTATTTCTATAAGAATTTTCCTCCAGCAGACCTGCGAGAGGAGAGAGTGAGAAGTAGAGAACTTAGTGAAATGTGTGTAGGGAAGACGAAAGACAGATATATAAATATATAAATAAAAATAATGGTTTACGAATTGATTCCAGATGATTTTACTCGTAGTTCACACTCTGTAAACATTTTTTTTCTCTCTCACAGTTTTCAATAATCCAGCGTATTATGATGAAGTAACTTAATTTTCGAACTTCCATATTTCTGAGGCGAATATTCCCTATTGGATACTTCACTCCATAATAAATATAAATTGTCCTCTGCTTATTTGTAGGCATCTCTATGTAATCCTCTCAAAGGACCAGACATCTTATTAACAAAAAACAGATTACTGAGTATATTATAAAAACACCATACAATATAATCAGAAAATTGCGTACCCACAGAAATAGACGATACAAATGTACGATTAACCAAGAAGTACAATCAGATACAGGAATAAAGGAACCTACCTTATTTCCACTTCACGAGTAGATGTTTCCACTTTTAATCCACAGAACAGACTGAATTACTACAGCTTATTCTCTACTCAAATTGGTAACAAACTACACTTTCGACTTGTATGTTGACTTTTATTAGGATTACTAAGAATTTCACCAATCGGCCTCGAGATTGTAGGAGGAACAAAATAGGTTAAAAATACACGGGCAGGTAGGCGCGGGCGTTGTGACGTACGGGCGGCCTCTATAAAATGTGCCATGAGATGTTTACATAGACGTACTGTACAACACTAAAATAATTACACCACATGTTTTCATCCGACTCAAAGACCAGCTTCTTAAATTGTTTCCACATGAGCTATATGAAAATTATTTGTTTATAAGAAATAAGACATGATGCTGACAATAAGACATAAGAATCTGAGCTCTGCTCCTCGACTAATCAAGAAGCAGTGATAGCAGTTTCACCAGATGCTTCATCGAGGAGTGAAGTAACTTGGTCATCCTTGCTTACGGCTCGTTACGATTGTGGTAATAAGTCACGTCATGAAGGGCGAGACGCCACGGCAGCTCTCATATCGACTACCACTGGTATTAACCGAATACTTTAGTGAGTTCCTGCATAGGCCGGGGAGCCAACGTCCGAGTATCTCAACTGCAGGAAATGTTCCGTGGACACGCTGCTTCACACACTGGTCTCTGCGAATTCGTCCAACGTGTGCAAGGTCCAGGATGGACGAAGCAACACCATGTCCTCGTAACAGCCATAGATATGAAAAATTTCACAATATAGATTCTGGTGTGGCCATGGCCCACAGTGAATGGCACCGCTCACTTCTGTGGTAACAAAGGCCATAGAAAAGGAACAGGGGAAGTTTAGTCACTCTCTAGTGTCATAGAAGGCGCACCGGGTGGCAACTTTTGTGGTAGGTGCACCTTCAGAACGAACTCTTGAATGAGGGAGGGAGGATTTGATATTCAACAACATAATGGAGTCACCATTGTTAAATTCGTCGTTTCCTCTCTAGAGTACATCTGTATCCCCTTACCATACGGCGGATGTGAGAGGCAATGTGTGATTTCAGTCGATTCAAGGAAGGTGGATACATCCCACCTCACCTAAAGTTCCGATCAGGTAAACCCCGAAGAGGCACAAAGGAGGCACGTAAAAAAGGACATGGTTTTAAAAGTGGCATTAAAAGTTCTTTTCAAGTTTAAAATATTTTTATTATCTAATAGTGTTAGTATAAGTGTTATATAAATCTTTGATGTGTGTCAATACGTATCTAATTTTCAATATTATACATAATAAAATAAATATACAACTCGAATACAAAATATAAACTAGTCAGATAATAGCTTCTTAAATTGAACATCATAATCTATCAAGTATACTACGAGTATAGTTGAGTGGCTCTCCGCCGAACTATAATGTTGCTAAATACCGCGGTCAGTGTTGTTCTGTAACGAAACAAAGCTTTCTTAAAATAGCTGTGTTGAAGAAGTATCAAATAATATGGTAACAAAAGATAAGTTATTTTCTTATTTTTAAACAAACGGTCCTAAACTGGAAGCTAATTCAGTACATGTGGTTCAATTGATTATAAAGTTAAAACCTTAGGTATTCAGTGTGATCTGTCTAAACGAAAGCTTTGTGAAGTTATTAACCTTCAATGTTCTTACTTATAGTTTGATTGCGTTTTCAAATTAGATTTTGTCCTTTCAAACCCATTATTCTATTATTCAAATAATTATCGGAAATCAGCTTTTCCGCGATCTTTCCCTTACCTGACCACTGAGCCACCGAGTCTCGTCCCTGAAGAGCGGTTTGAGCCCCGCCTGCATTGATTTTGCTTTTTCCTATCTTAGTCGATTTAAATAGTTAGTATACTAAATGCTTTAAAATCAAAATCAAAATAAATGATCAAGAAACGATCACGATTTCAGTAAAAACAGGGATAATTCTCGTGATACTAATTTATTTATAAATTTTTGCTCGACCAAATGTTAAGAACGACCACGATTTTAATGTTCTTTCTTATTACCGTTCTTACCATTCAGGAGTATGAGATGGAATTGAAACTGAATCAGACCACTGATGAATGCGATAAATTTTGTTGCCAGTATCTTACAACATACATACATGTAAATCACGCCTTTATCCCGGAGGCTTAGGCAGAGGTCAATTAACAATTACATTTCACCAATCATTGTATTCGGTCCCACATAATAGGGGATGAGCCGATTGCCGTATTCCGGGTACTATTGACAACATGGAAAAAATATTATTGTTTATCTTCTTACATTCAGCAGGTGGCGTGGAGCTAGCGGCGCGAAGTGATTAATTGTGATTTTGTTACAAATGAAAATGCAATTTTTTAAAACGAAATAATGTAATATCATTAAAATTTATACCTACATATTTATTATAGTCTTAGCAAAAAATGAAAATATATTTTATTCGACATGGCCACCTTTGGCTTTCATACAGGCCTTTTAATCTGTTTGGTCACGAATCTATGGATTTACGCACTGTTTCAAATATCTATTTACCCATTAGCGCTAGTTGTATGTCTTCCATGAAACTGTTTAGTAAGTACTGTATACTTATTTTTTATGTTTTGTCTCCAAAAATATATCCTAAGTAATCTTGATACTTCATTTTTTTTGTGAAGACAGAACTAGTGGTAATATTAGGGTTGCATTATATTTTAATATACCAAGAAATTATAACTAAAGTTATGAGTACCAATATTCTACGATTTACTATCCTTGGAAATAACAAGAGCTTCATAATTTCCCATTCCTCTCACTAGTTCCACATCACCATAGGGTATGTAACAGCTTTTGGTATGTGGATCTACTTTTCCAGGTATTGTGAAACCTAAATGTTTTCCTCTACAGACATACAAAGGATCGCGATGACGTTCAGATTTTCCACCAACAACAGCTCCTTCAGGTATGACCCTGCCAGTCGGAACCCATTTGTAATTATTTCCTCGCAAAATCTGCAAGCAAATTATAACACATTCAATGATGTTGGAAATCATCTCGGTAACACACAACAACAGTTAAGGCCCGTGTTCTAGAACGATACTTAATCCTGAATTTCGATTTATATGGGGTGAGCAGCCTCAGCATGGCGGACATCGGTAATATCGAGACATCTCAACGAACATGAAATCGCTGAAAAAAGGTGTCACGTGACCAAAACGTCATGATCCAGACATTATCACATCAACTTCATTGGTCGAAGAGAAGTGAAGAGATAAGTATATCTACGCCACCATGCTAAGGCTGGTTTGACAGATTGTTTCCATCGGTTCTCAGATAAATCAAGATTCAGAACTGTGTGCCATTCGACTCGTAGAATACTGGGCTAAAATTCACTCTTGTATGCCTTCTCCCGATGCGGTTTATTGAACTTTTACGGCAGTAACTGCTTTTACCCGCCCAACCTCGAGAGAAAAGCCAGCCTCAGAAGTACATCCATTGAAAGGTGTACCAGTTAGAATGTGAGCTTCAAAGAGGGCGAGGAAGGACCTCATGGTCCGGCTACTACCAAAATCAATATCACTCACCTCGAGCTCATCTTTTTGATGTGCCCTAAAACCCCAAGGTATATGACCTTTATGTAGAGAAGGTACATACTTTCCAGGAGATAAACTACCCTTATGGCTAGATCTGATGATATAAAGAGTCTCATTTTCATATCCTCCAATTATGGCGTCACTAGGCAATGCCGACGTCCAAGGGTTAAAAGGTTCCCAGTATGGATCAGTATCGCGTGAGGACTCTGTAGCTGTAGTTAACTCTGAAAATTGACAGTTAGAATCATCTTTTGGCATACAAAATAGAGAAGAAATAGTATTTTATAGAATTTTTTATTTAGAAGTGCAGCAGGCATGTACCATGCAGTAGGCATGCAGCATGCAGCAAGCATCAGGCATCTAGGAGTAGGGCAAACAAGACCACGTCAAGTTGGATTTGCAGCAATTAATTTCTGTCACTAACTTTTTGTAACAAATTTTGACTTTTCAAAACAATAATTTAAATGTACAGGCCTATCCCTGTACGAAATTTCAATCGGAAAAAGTTATTTTCAAACTGTCAAACAAGAGTGAAGCGGTTCACCCTTGTTTAATAAAAAACGTATTAGTATGAGAGATAACTTCATTAACTCAGGTACCATCAGATTCCTCAATGAGATGTATATCATTAGACGCGCCTTTAATTGGAGAACACGAAATGGCTATGCTGCAAAGCCAATTCGGTAATTTGATAATTTTGGTAACTCGATCGTACTAGTGTGAAAATACGAAACCGAGTCGCGCAACGCGCGATCTTCAATTGCTGCTGCTACCACCTTCACCAGTCTTTAAGATTTGCAGAACTGGTTTTTCTTACACAGAATTTGATGATCTTTCAGATGAGTCCTGTTTTTTTTGTAACTCGATCGTACTAATGTGAAAATACCAAACCGAGTCGCGCAACACGCGATCTTCAATCACTGCTGCAAGCACCTTCACCAGTGTTTAAGATTTGCAGCACCGGTTTTTCTTACAGAGAATTGGATAATCTTTCAGATGAGCCCTGTTTTTTTTTGGTAACTCGATCGTACTAATGTGAAAATACCAAACTGAGTCGCGCAACGCGCGATCTTCAATCGCTGCTGCAACCACCTTCACCAGTGTTTAAGATTTGCAGCATCGGTTTTTCTTACACAGAATTTGATGATCTTTCAGATGAGCCTGGTTTTTTTTTGGTAGTTCGATCGTACCAGATACCTGTTTTCAGGCGGCACGTTGCAAGCTGCTGCCTCTGACAAGGTCAGTTATGGAGGCTTGCAGCACTGCACTATCATATAGTCCTAAATCTCCTCTATTTCCAGGCACAAACGAAAATTGGTAATCTTAGTGAGATTACCAATTTTCGTTTGTGCCGAAAAAATCGGTACCTAACATCAATTGTTAGGTACCGATTTTTTTAGGTTTTTCAAAATTGGTTTTTGGTATCACGACCAGGTTTTTGGCTTTGCAGCATAGCCATTTCGTGTTCTCCAATTAAAGGCGCGTCCAATGATGTACATCTCATCGAGGAATCTGATGGTACCTGAGTTAATGACGTTATCTCTCTCTCGTACTATATGACAAAAGATATTTTTTTACAAACAACGTTCGAAAAAGTAATCATGTGACAAACTTTAATTTAGCAAACATTATTACTTAAAAAAGATTCATTTGACAGAATACAGGTTTTGCAAATGAATAAGAAATATTTCAAGGAATATTATTAATTGCACATCAAATAAATAATCACATATCAATATATTTTCATCATTTATAAATTTACTTTTATCCTCATAATGCGATACAAATAAATTTATTTAAGTACAAAAATTATAAATGATTATCAAAAATACTAACTGCACAGCAAATTGTATCGGATAATATTTTCGCGTTCAGTAAAAATACTGATTGTGCATCTAATATGTCATAAATGTAAATGTTGCTGTTCGAAATTAATGGTGCCGTTGTTTTAATATTCGTTAAAAAAAATCTACTGTTTGATAAGTTTGTTAAACAAAAAAATGTGACCAAAAATTCATTAAATTGTTTTTGTGTGAAATCTGTTTCATTCTTTCATTTGACAGAATATTTCTTGTAAATTGTCTTCGAAACAATAATATTCGAAATAAAAATACAAGGACCAAATATTATTATGAAACATTTTCTGGGAAACGAAATTCTATGAAATTTCTATCTGCGAAACAAGGGACTCCCATAATATAAAAATTAATCGCTGAATGAGTTTCGAAGCGCAAATCTCGAGAACAGCTAAACCGATTTCGCAAATGTTTGTTTTAGAATATTCCTTGAAGTACGAGGATGGATCTTGCGCAGAGAAATTTAAAAAAAAATAAGTGAAAATAGTTATTTGTTTTTTGTGAAATAGTTGGATGCCCACTATGAGAAGTATTTTAGAGTAACGGGATCAAAATTACTTGCGAGCGAAGCCGCGGGCATCAGTCAATTGAAAAGTCAAAGGAAATTCTGCTACCTACTTTGTATGCTATGCGAAAATATACCAAATAATTATATTCGAAATAGCCGTTATGCTAAATTAAAATATTCAGAATTATCATTATGCGTAGTAAAATTCTGCCATCTGAAGAGTATGCCATACTATTGCATCATGACTCTCGAAGTTTAGTTACGGACCCATCGTGAACTTACCTGTATTATTAACATCGTTACTTGTTTCTGGTGTGTACTGGAACCAACGACGAATGAACGAATTAAAGATCTGCCTAGATACTGGTATTGGCTCAACCCTGGAAGTATCAATAATTATTATTACATGGTACCTGAGGAATACAAGTGGAATCGACTAAACAGCCTAGTATAAAGGCTCAATCAATCAATCAATTAGCCTATCACAGTCCACTACGGGACATAGGCCTCTACCAATATTGGGAGGCTTTAGCCCACTATTTTCACGCTGGCCAGACGAGTTGGTACATGCTTTTATTATGAGTTTACCTTCTATCGAAGTGATATCGTCTGCGTATTTTTTCGTTAGTCGCCTCTTACGAAACTCTTCGGATGAGATGGGGTGTATCACCACCCCATCTCATCCGAAGAGTTTCGTATTCGTCTTGTATTCTGTCTCCGTCACCACACAATCGAAAGGTTGCTCCGTAGGTTCATTTTAGGAATTAGATCTTCTTCCTCCTAGCGTTATTCCCAGTCGCATCCGAAGCTTTCAGCTCTAAGTCTGGGGTCCGCTTTACCAGTCTTAACTACAGATTTGGCCAGACCTCGATATTGTCCGTGAAGCGATTGCCATCTGACCTCCACAACCCAATGTTAACAGTAGGCGATATCGAAGTTTTTGCAGCTAGACCGATGTTTTTGGACTTTTTAGGGCTTCAACTACCCGTAACGACTGCCATAGATGTTTTTATGGCAACCGGGACCGACGGCATAACGTGCTCTCCGAGGCACGACCAGACCAATGCAAATACCCATATTTCATGAACACAAATATTTGCACTGAGCGGGGATCGAACCCGCGCCTCCTGCGTCGCGGCCGCGTTCACTATCGCTACGCCACGGAGGCTGTCCATTTTAGAAATTAGATATCATGGTGCATATAAACATGGTGTATGGAGCCTCACTAAAAGATTGGGAACCAAGCCAACCTCACCTGCAAGGGAGTACAACTGTTGATTGATAGATGAGACTCTGGTACAGGTTTTCCTCTCGTGGTTGGAACTCGTTTTAAGTACTTGTTATTTGATACAGATATTTATTACTTCTTTAAAGGTTTTTTCTTGCGAATACTTACATAATTTCTACTTTGAACATTGCATGTGAAGAGCTAGCGTCATTTTTTGCCTCGCACCTGTACATCTCGCTATCCCAAGCTATTTGCTTTTTCTTTACTAAAGTTCCATTTTCAACTACGAATTTTAAATCTGCAATATACAATGTAGGTAATATGTAATAATGAGATTAAATTAAAACAAATACCATGAATAGTAAAAGTATTATGTAGTAGGCTTCAAACAATTGAGGCTTTAAATTTAAAATCGTAGATGGCCCAGCATTAGCAAGGATGTGAGGGAAATACCTTAATGTAAACCTAATACCCCGATAATTGAAACCCGATACGGCGTGCGGTTTTAGTCAGTCCGGGTCCGCAATACCACACTGCTGGCTGACGTGTCTGGGGGAGATTTACACACGAAATAAGGTATAAACATCGAACAACTGGAGGTTATTAGGTCAGAGAGATAGCACAAAATGATTATGACCCCAATTCTGTCTTGTCACAAGCTAACTAAAATAAGCTAAAAATCTCTAAATGTCAGTTTAGTCCTGTCAAAATGTAATTTCGTATTCTGAGAACACACAACTAACTTAAAATTAGCTTGACACAACTAAAATTAGAGAAAGTACTCAACTGTCATTTTTGGTTAAACGGTATTCTGTTGTACGTATATGCACTAAAATAAGAAATGTCAAACTAAAATTAGACATCATCTAAAATAATGCCAATTGTCGTTCTATATACGCTTAAAGCCTTTATAAAGCTCTATAAATCGTCGATTGATTTGGATTTTATAAATAACTAGCGGACCCCGCGAACTTGCCAGGTACGTGGACCGAGAAAAACTGTATTTGCTTGGTTAAGACTGAGAAATATCACAGTTTGTTTACTATTTGATCAATAATATGCACTAATTATCATTTGTCGGCATTCTAAAGACTTATTATGATAAGTTTTTACAGATTTTATGAAAATCTTTATCGTTCATTCTTAATTTTTTAATAGTTGTAACACTCGTTTTAGCGACGTCATATTCAAATTTAGTGCTGTCTTGTGCTTAGCAAACACTAAATTTAGTTTGACATAACAACAGAATACGGTTAGAAATGTCAATCGCTTAACTAAAATAAGAAAATTTTAGAGAAATTTAAGTTTAGAGATGGTAACGTCAGAATTGGGGTCTATATTCATATTGAAATAAAAAACAAACCTTTCCTAAAAACAATAATATTAAATACAAGTAACATTATCTTACCTTCTACAATAGTTACACCACGCCTTTGCCAAGTAATAATCGGTTCAGGTCGACCGGTTGCTACACAAGGCACTTTTAACAGTTCATCAATTCCTTCGACAGCTTTGTTTATGACTGAAGAGTCTGATATCGATGCCTTAGTTCACAATTGCACTAACTACAAAATTTTCAATTTTTACTTTTTTAATGCCAAATACACTAAATTTCATGCTCTTTCGTTTCCGCGCATCGAAATACCGATAATCCATCTCTTTCTACCAAAAACGTGGGTCACAGTTGTATTAAATGATTTCGTTTAATGTTCCATGAATGTGATATTATACTAATGATCTTTATTTTTGTAAAACCAATCAAGATATACTTTAACTGATTTTAAGTTTCTCAACTGCAGGAAATTTCAAGACACAAACGTATTATATACATTTGCAATATCTGCTCATACTTTTTAGCAGTGCTACAAGAGTATTATGTGTTGGTAGTACAAAAGGATCAAGAAAGTTTGATGCACAAGTGTGCTAAGTACTTTTACTGGAAAGGGTTTGGCAATTTTTCAATTGTACAAATACATTAAACCGTTTTGAGATATTGTCCGAATTGTACAAGTGCATTAAGTACTTTTACTTGAAGCATTTAATCCTTTTGAGATATATTCCCAGTGTACATCTATATCTATACTCTATACTAATATTATAAAGAAGTAAAGTTTGTGTGTTTGTTAAATTGTAAGGGGTAATTTCGGGATCTACCGAACCGATTTTAAAAATTCTTTCACTACAAAAGGGAGTGGAGCAGTGAGCATAAAATGTCAATAAATCAGGCAGATTTCCATACATCTTTACTAATAGTATTTTTTGTATTCGAGTAAACTCAAGAACTACTGAACCGATTTGAATTTTTTTTACCATTAGAAAGCTGCACTATCACTGACTAACATAGGCTGTATTACATTTTCAAAAAAAATAGGGACCCTTACTAAAACTTCAAGAATGTAACCCAAGGTGTAAAAAAATTACCTAAAAAATTCCTTACATCGCGTGCGCTGCGAACACTATTGAATATATAACAAAATAATGTACTGTGGAAATGTATAACTTAAAAAGATCTACATAAAAGTCCGCAATAGCATATGTCTATCTAATAAGGGCAGCCCACAGTAACCATTTTTATCTTTTACAAATTAGAACAAAAATATGTGTCATTTTCGAAGCTATTTTTAACAATACGGTGTTATTCCTTATCCAATTAAATACGTTAGATACTTTGTACATTTAATCTAGATCAAAATTGCCATTAACACTATATAATTAAAACGAATAGTTTAAGAGTTATCGCAATATTAAAAAATATTAAGGCGAAATAAATTCAAGCAGAAATACTGATAAAAGTCAGACCAGGGAATCTATACCTTTGTATTGATTCTAATATAAATAAATTGTTTAGTATTAAAGATTGTTTCAATACCTGTTGATTACTTTTTGAATTATTGAAATCGGAGGCTCTATTCAAAAGATATTACGAAATTATAAATGTCAATACATTATTTTAAAACTATTTAATTACGGGTATAGGCTAAAGGGTGCAACAGGCGTTCGCTGTATGTCACGAGCGAAAACGAGGAGGGTCAGCTGAACAGAAGTTGCAACGGGTACGGGATCCGTATGCGGGGTCGGAACCTGGGGGGAAATGTGAAACACCATGGGCAACGAGGGCGGTAGCGCCTCTCACCCAGGGAGGCGCTGCCGCCTACGGCAAATACCTGTCGCAACGTGAGCGGCTCAGTAGAGGGCTCATAAATTTATAATAGAACAGATGGGTTATACCTACAGAATTAACGTGTATTACCTACGTTCCATTTTTATGAATGAACGTTTGTCGACGGTTACTATGCTAGGGATTACCTTCTATTATCGTAACATTTGTCGATATCTTTCTATACTACCTGTTAAAGTGTACTAACCATAACTTTAAAACTAAAACCCGACTACTGCAAAATCACGAATCTCTAGAATGTATTGTTTTATTAAAGTAAATGGTATACGACCACGGCAATTCTTGATATTTTCTTGCTTAATACTTCTTAGAGCGTGATTTGCAGTAGTCGGATTTTAGTTTGAAACTTGATTTTTATTTGTATTATTTTGGTGCAAGCAACACCTAATAATGTATACATGTTTTTAATATGCTAATTGAGCCCTTTAATTTCATACCAAACACGGTCTATATTATATCTCAAGTTTTTTTTCATTATAGTCAGAGTTTCAGAGAGTCATTCACACGTCATATTGCCTATAACCAGCGGATGATCAAGACGTTTATAACAATACCACAATTGCCCAGTTCTAATAAGGAAAAACAGAAGACATTACAATTTTGTCAATTCGTATTTCTTCAAAAGAGTACATTTTTGTAAAGAAGAATAGTTTCGTCGCCAAATCTTATATTGGAGTACATCACTATTATGCTTGTAGTAGTATGTTCTAGAAAAATTCAACAATGGCTGTCGCAAATCATTCATAATGTTGGCGCAAATCATTCATAAATGTTGGCACCGTTGGCACGCTGTCAAATTCTCATACTCATTTTCCCAAGTGAGCAATAACTTAAATTTTTTGTCTCTTTTTAGCAGACACAACTGTATATTGGAAAAAAAGAGACAAAGTGATATAATCAAGGTTCAATTCATGTTTGCCTCATATTTGTATAACTAGAATTTCTATATGTTGAACGGGGCCCCCCTGTGAGAGGGCTGCTCAGAGGCTTCCCACGTGCCCCTCTGACTACCCCTCTGGTAGTCAGAGGGGCACGTGGGAAGCCTACAGTGGAAAGCAGGCAAGGGAAGGGTTGGTCACCGAGCGCAGGTGTGAGAATTACAGGTGTGCTGGCCGCCAGTCAACCCTTCACGCCCGCCTCCCCCCTTTCCCGGATTCGATAGGGACCATCTTAAAATTGTAGATGGCCCAGGGGGAGCGCGCAATATGCCCTAGGCAATCTTACACCCCACGGAAAATCCGCGACGGCATGTGTTTTTAGTGGGACTTAAATTACCAATTTAGTAAAAATGAATAATTGTTACAATACTTGAAATTGAAGACTGACTTTATTAATTTACTTATAAAAATTTTATTTTAATGATTCAGAAACGAATTGTTTTGTGAAATAGCTAAAGATTTAGTTGGGCTTCAGCCCTTTTGATTTTTTGTTGTGATTTTGAAATTTATTTTATTTGATTGTGGATAAAAACTGTTTTGTGTTTTATAATAAAAATAAACATTATGAATAATAATATGGATCACTGGTTTATTATTTTGTCTATTTAATGCAATATCCATAACTATTATTATCCTTCTTGGACCAGCCTGGTATTGCTGTTAAATATTTTTGAGCTTTTCACTTCATGCCGATCAGCATAATCAATCTTAGTGCACAAATGTATTAAATGGGGGGGTTTTATGTTTATTTGGCCATTTTGAAAAGGTTACGTTTAAACTAATATTACAATATTGAGATATGATGGAGTAAAAGGACTAGTCTTATGAATAGATGCATATTTTTTTCGTTATTTTACTTGGATTTTCTACGGTTCTCATCTAAATTTTAAAAAACTTTAAAGCTCTCTCCTCAAAAATGTAAATTTCGTAGTTAGTGCAATTGTGAACTAAGGCATCGATATAATGATTGGTGGCTCTGAAAGGAAATTATTTGCTTATAGACGGACCGTAACCGCTGTATCGCAGCTTGGGTATATTCGCGGTGAGACGAGGCCGCGACGGGAGTATCGACCAATCGATCGTTAGACTTGGTCAGTCCGCGGAGGTCCGCGGTCACGGTGTTATCTCGCTCCCTCTCTTCCCTTGGTCTTTCTTTCTCTTTCCTCGTCCCCCGCCGCACTACACTTTCCTAGGGCGCGGTACAGCGGTCGCGGTCATACTATGATTTATCAATTTTTTGAGTAGAATCTAATTAAATTGTGAGTATGGCTTATGTACTATCATCAGAATATTCATTTAGAATAACATTGAGTTTAGTGCGGTGTATCCTACTTAGTCCATTCCATTCTCAGAATTCTGTATTAGGTAAAACATAATTATTATTTGAAGTTACTTTCGAGAATACATTGTCAAGTCAACTTTACTTATGAAGTTAAAACAGGCAAAATATCTATTTACCCATTAGTGCTAGTCGTTGTTTGTCTTCCAGAAAAATGTTTATTAAGTACGGTATAGTTACCTACTTATTTTTTATATTTTGTTTCCAAAAATTCATAAGTAATCTTGGTACTATATTTTTTTTGTGAAGACAGAACTAGTGGTAATAATTATTAGGGTTGCATTATTTTTTAATATACCAGGAAATTATAACTAAGATGTTTAAAGTTAGAGTACCAATATTCTACGACTTACTATCCTTGGAAATAACAAGAGCTTCATAATTTCTCATTCCTCTCACTAGTTCCACATCACCATAGGGTATGTAACAGCTTTTGGAATGTGGATCTACTTTTCCAGGTATTGTAAAACCTAAATGTTGTCCTCTACAGACATACAAAGGATCGTGATGACGGACGTTCAGATTTTCCACCAACTACAGCTCCTTCAGGTATGACCCTGCCAGTTGGAACCCATTTGTAATTATTTCCTCGTAAAATCTGCAAGATAATTATAGCATATTCAATGATGTTGGAAATCATCTCGGTAAAACACAACAATAGCTAAAGCCCGTGTTCTAGAACGATACACAATCCTGAATTTCGATCTATCTGAGGTGAGCAGCCTCAGCATGGCGGACTCATCGAACAATGAAATCGCTGAAAAACAGCGTCACGTGAAAAACGTCATGATCAAGACATTATCTCATCAACTTTATTGTTCGAAGAGAAGTGAAGAGATATATCTACGCCACCATGTTAAGGCTGATTTGACAGATTGTTTATACCATCGGTTCTCAGATAAATCAAGATTCAGAACTGTGTGCCATTCGACTCGTAGAATACTGGGCTAAAATTCACTCTTGTATGCCTTCTTCTCCCGATGAGGTTTATTGAACTTTTACGGAAGTAACTGCTTTGACCCTCCCAACCTCGAGAGGAAAGCCAGCCTCAAAAGTACATCCATTGATTGGTGTACCAGTTAGAATGTGGGCTTCAAAGAGGGCGAAGAAGGACCTCATAGTCCGGCTACAACCAAAATAAATATCACTCACCTCGAGCTCATCTTTTTCATGTGCCTTAAAACCCCAAGGTATATAACCTTTATGTAGAGAAGGTACATACTTTCCAGGAGATAAACTACCCTTATGGCTAGATCTGATGATGTAAAGAGTCTCATTTTCATATCCTCCAATTATGGCGTCACTAGGCAATGCCGACGTCCAAGCGTTAAAAGGTTCCCAGTATGGATCAGTATCGCATGAGGACTCTGTAGCTGTAGTTGACTCTGTGGCTGTAGCGGTCTCTGCAGCTGTAGCGGTCTCTGCTGTTGTAGCGGACTTTGTAATTGTACAACAAGTTATGAAGTTATACCTAAATTAATTTTAACAAACAGTTTAACCGACTTCAAGAAACGAAAAAGAGGCACTAAAAGCGAAAAATAACTCAATTTACAGACTTACTGATTTTTTATGAATTACATACCTTTTTTTTTTTTTTTTTTTTTTTTATCGTGCGCAAAATCCCCACGGATACCTCCCCCACCGTAGCCGGAGGAGGAGGTTATGTCGGACTCGAACCGACTAAAACGCACGCCGTCTGTGGGCCGACAGTTGCCGGAGGTGAGATTGTCGTAGCCATATCCCTCGCACCCCGGCCGACCCAGGACCATATCTCTCGATCTGGCCAACCCGCCCCCGGGTATGGGGAGGCACGCAATGCGTGCCGCCGCCGCGGCCTGCTTCTGCTAGGGTGACAGGCGGCTCTACCCGTCACCCCCAGGCCCGCGCTCATGGGGGACGGAGGTCATTCTGCGACCTCCGACGCCCGAGTTGCCGCTGCTTGTTGCGGGCCGCGCGGTTTGCGATTCTCCTTTGCTCCTCGCGCTCCCGCTCCGCCACCTCCTTCACGATGAATTACATACCTACAATATCCCTACTAATATTATAAATGCGAAAGTAACTCTGTCTGTCTGTCTCTCTCGCTTTTACGACTAAACCGCTGAACCGATTTTGATGAAATTTGGTATAGGGGTAGATTAGACCTTGAGAAAGGACATGGGTTATGTTTGGTTGCGATAACCGACATCCACGCGGGCGGAGCCGCGGGCAAAAGCTGGTTGACAATAAATACAGGTAGCAAAAAACCCATAGGAAATGAGATTTTTACAAAAGAAGCGCAAAAAACAGATTTTTGTGACCTTCGACCTTGAAATTTAATAGTTCCGTACACCCTACCATATTATGTAGGTTTTGAGACACCTTTTAGGGTGTCAATATACAAGTATTTACAGACTTACAACAGGGTATCTGGAATTCTGAGATTCTTACCTAAATTAAGCTTAAATGCCTGCACTTACTCATTAGTGCTAAGTACTCGTTGTATGTCTTCCAGAAAACTGTTTATTAAGTACGGTATACCTACTTATTTTTTATGTTCTGTTTCCAAAAATTCAACTTGGTACAATATTTTTTTTGTGAAGACAGAACTAGTGGTAATAATTATTAGGGTTGCATTATATTTTAATATACCAGGAAATTATAACTAAGATGTTTAAAGTTAGAGTACCAATATTCTACGACTTACTATCCTTGGAAATAACAAGAGCTTCATAATTTCCCATTCCTCTCACTAGTTCCACATCACCATAGGGTATGTAACAGCTTTTGGAATGTGGATCTACTTTTCCAGGTATTGTAAAACCTAAATGTTGTCCTCTACAGACATACAGAGGATCGTGATGACGTTCAGATTTTCCACCAACTACAGCTCCGTCAGGTATGACCCTGCCAGTTGGAACCCATTTGTAATTATTTCCTCGTAAAATCTGCAAGATAAGCACATTCAATAATGTTGGAAATCATCTCGGTAACACACAACAACAGCTAAAGCCCGTGTTCTAGAACGATACCCAATCCTGAATTTCGATCTATCTGAGGTGAGCAGCCTCAGCATGGCGGACATCGACAATATCGAGACATTTCATCGAACAATGAAATTGCTGAAAAACGGCGTCAGGTAACTAAAACTTCATGATCCAGGCATTATCTCATCAACTTTATTGGTCGAAGAGAAGTGAAGAGATATATCTACGCTATCATGCTAAGGCTGGTTTGACAGATTGTTTATACCATCGGTTCTCAGATAAATCAAGATTCCGAATTGTGTGCCATTCGACTCGTAGAATACGGGGTTAAAATTCACTCTTGTATGCCTTCTTCTCCCAATGCGGTTTATTGAACTTTTACGGAAGTAACTGCTTTGACCCGCCCAACCTCGAGAGGAAAGCCAGCCTCGAAAGTACATCCATTGATAGGTGTACCAGTTAGAATGTGGGCTTCAAAGAGGGCGAGGAAGGACCTTATAGTCCGGCTACTACCAAAATCAATATCACTCACCTCGAGCTCATCTTTTTCATGTGCCTTAAAACCCCAAGGTATATAACCTTTATGTAGAGAAGGTACATACTTTCCAGGAGATAAACTACCCTTATGGCTAGATCTGATGATGTAAAGGGTCTCATTTTCATATCCTCCAATTATGGCGTCACTAGGCAATGCCGACGTCCAAGGGTTAAAAGGTTCCCAGTATGGATCAGTATCGCGTGAGGACTCTGTAGCTGTAGTTGACTCTGTGGCTGTAGCGGTCTCTGTAGTTGTACAACAAGTTATGAAGTTATGAATTAATTTTAACAAACAGTTTAACCGACTACTTCAAGAAACGAAAAAGAGGCACTAAAAGCGAAAAATAACTCAATTTACAGACTTACTGATTTATTAGAAGTACATACCTACAATATTGACAATAAATACAGGTAGCAAAAAAACCCATAGGAAATGAGATTTTTACAAAAGAAGCGCAAAAAACAGATTTTTGTGACCTTTGACCTTGAAATTTAGTAGTTGCGTACACCCTACCATATTATGTAGGTTTTGAGACAACTTTTAGGGTGTCAATATACAAGTATTTACAGACTTACAGCAGGGTATCTCGAATTCCGAGATTCTTACCTAACTTAAGCTTAAATGCCTGCACTTACTCATTAATGCTACTCGTTGTATGTCTTCCAGAAAACTGTTTAGTAAGTAGATACGGTATACTTATTTTTTATGTTCTGTCTCCAATAATATATCCTAAGTAATCTTGGTACTTCAATTTTTTTGTGAAGACAGAACTAGTGGTAATATTAGGGTTGCATTATATTTTAATATACCAGGAAATTATAGCTAAGATGTTTAAAGTTTGAGTACCAATATTCTACGACTTACTATCCTTGGAAATAACAAGAGCTTCATAATTTTCCATTCCTCTCACTAGTTCCACATCACCATAGGGTATGTAACAGCTTTTGGAATGTGGATCTACTTTTCCAGGAATTGTGAAACCTAAATGTTGTCCTCTACAGATATACAGAGGATCGTGATGACGTTCAGATTTTCCACCAACTACAGCTCCTTCAGGTATGACCCTGCCAGTTGGAACCCATTTGTAATTATTTCCCCGTAAAATCTGCAAGATATTATAGCACATTCAATGATGTTGGAAATCATCTCGGTAACACACAACAACAGCTAAAGCAGTGTTAGCGACGCTCATATTATTTTGTATAAAACCTCTTCAACATAAAACCTTTTCTTGAAATACTGCATATTGATTGTTCATACAGATTGTTTATACCATCGGTTCTCCTCGGTTCTCAGATAAATCAAGATTCAGAACTGTGTGCCATTCGACTCGTAGAATACGGGGCTAAAATTCACTCTTGTATGCCTTCTTCTCCCGATGCTGTTTATTGAACTTTTACGGAAGTAACTGCTTTGACCCTCCCAACCTCGAGAGGAAAGCCAGCCTCAAAAGTACATCCATTGATAGGTGTACCAGTTAGAATGTGGGCTTCATAGAGGGCGAGGAAGGACCTCATAGTCCGGCTACTACCAAAATCAATATCACTCACCTCGAGCTCATCTTTTTCATGTGCCTTAAAACCCCAAGGTATATAACCTTTATGTAGAGAAGGTACATACTTTCCAGGAGATAAACTACCCATAAGGCTAGATCTGATGATGTAAAGAGTCTCATTTTCATATCCTCCAATTATGGCGTCACTAGGCAGTGCCGACGTCCAAGGGTTAAAAGGTTCCCAGTATGGATCAGTATCACGTGCGGACTCTGTAGCTTTAGCGGTCTCTGCTGTTGTAGCGGACTCTGTAGTTGTACAACAAGTTATGAAGTTAAAAATAATAGGCAAAATATCTATTTACTCATTAGTGCTACACGTTGTATGTCTTCCAGAAAACTGTTTGGTAAGTAAGGTATACTCATTTTTTATGTTCTGTCTCCAATAATATTATCCTAAGTAATCTTGGTACTTCAATTTTTTTGTGAAGACAGAACTACTGGTAATATTAGGGTTGCATTATATTTTAATATACCAGGAAATTATAACTAAGATGTTTAAAGTTAGAGTACCAATATTCTACGACTTACTATCCTTGGAAATAACAAGAGCTTCATAATTTCCCATTCCTCTCACTAGTTCCACATCACCATAGGGTATGTAACAGCTTTTGGAATGTGGATCTACTTTTCCAGGTATTGTAAAACCTAAATGTTGTCCTCTACAGACATACAAAGGATCGTGATGACGTTCAGATTTTCCACCAACTACAGCTCCTTCAGGTATGACCCTGCCAGTTGGAACCCATTTGTAATTATTTCCTCGTAAAATCTGCAAGATAATTATAGCATATTCAATGATGTTGGAAATCATCTCGGTAACACATAACACAACAGCTAAAGCCCGTGTTCTAGAACGATACTCAATCCTGAATTTCGATTTATCTGAGGTGAGCAGCCTCAGCATGGCGGACATCGACAATATCGAGACATCTCATCAAACAATGAAATCGCTGAAAAACGGCGTCACGTGACCAAAACGTCATGATCCAGACATTATCTCATCAACTTCATTGGTCGAAGAGAAGTGAAGAGATATATCTACGCCACCATGCTCAAGCTGGTTTGACAGATTGTTTATACCATCGGTTCTCAGATCCGGCTACTACCAAAATCAATATCACTCACCTCGAGCTCATCTTTTTCATGTGCCTTAAAACCCCAAGGTATATAACCTTTATGTAGAGAAGGTACATACTTTCCAGGAGATAAACTACCCTTATGGCTAGATCTGATGATGTAAAGGGTCTCATTTTCATATCCTCCAATTATGGCGTCACTAGGCAATGCCGACGTCCAAGGGTTAAAAGGTTCCCAGTATGGATCAGTATCGCGTGAGGACTCTGTAGCTGTAGTTGACTCTGTGGCTGTAGCGGTCTCTGTAGTTGTACAACAAGTTATGAAGTTATAAATTAATTTTAACAAACAGTTTAACCGACTACTAAAGGCGAAAAATAACTCAATTTACAGACTTACTGATTTATTAGAAGTACATACCTACAATATTGACAATAAATACAGGTAGCAAAAAAACCCATAGGAAATGAGATTTTTACAAAAGAAGCGCAAAAAACAGATTTTTGTGACCTTTGACCTTGAAATTTAGTAGTTGCGTACACCCTACCATATTATGCAGGTTTTGAGACAACTTTTAGGGTGTCAATATACAAGTATTTACAGACTTACAGCAGGGTATCTCGAATTCCGAGATTCTTACCTAACTTAAGCTTAAATGCCTGCACTTACTCATTAGTGCTACTCGTTGTATGTCTTCCAGAAAACTGTTTAGTAAGTAGATACGGTATACTTATTTTTTATGTTCTGTCTCCAATAATATATCCTAAGTAATCTTGGTACTTCAATTTTTTTGTGAAGACAGAACTAGTGGTAATATTAGGGTTGCATTATATTTTAATATACCAGGAAATTATAACTAAGATGTTTAAAGTTAGAGTACCAATATTCTACGACTTACTATCCTTGGAAATAACAAGAGCTTCATAATTTCCCATTCCTCTCACTAGTTCCACATCACCATAGGGTATGTAACATCTTTTGGAATGTGGATCTACTTTTCCAGGTATTGTGAAACCCAAATGTTGTCCTCTACAGATATACAGATGATCGTGATGACGTTCAGATATTCCACCAACTACAGCTCCTTCAGGTATGACCCTGCCAGTTGGAACCCATTTGTAATTATTTCCTCGTAAAATCTGCAAGATAATTATAGCATATTCAATGATGTTGGAAATCATCTCGGTAACACATAACAACAGCTAAAGCCCGTGTTCTAGAACGATACTCAATCCTGAATTTCGATCTATCTGAGGTGAGCAGCCTCAGCATGGCGGACATCGGTAATATCGAGACATCTCATCGCACAATGAAATCGCTGAAAAACGGCGTCACGTGACCAAAACGTCATGATCCAGACATTATCTCATCAACTTTTTTGGTCGAAGAGAAGTGAAGAGATATATCTACGCCACCATGCTAAGGCTGGTTTGACAGATTGTTTATACCATCGGTTCTCAGATCCGGCTACTACCAAAATCAATATCACTCACCTCGAGCTCATCTTTTTCATGTGCCTTAAAACCCCAAGGTATATAACCTTTATGTAGAGAAGGTACATACTTTCCAGGAGATAAACTACCCTTATGGCTAGATCTGATGATGTAAAGAGTCTCATTTTCATATCCTCCAATTATGGTGTCACTAGGCAATTCCGACGTCCAAGGGTTAAAAGGTTCCCAGTATGGATCAGTATCGCGTGAGGACGCTGTAGCGGACTCTGTAGCTGTAGCGGACTCTGTAGCTGTTGTGGACTCTATAACTGTAACATATTCTGTAACAGTAGCGGTCTCTGCAGCTGTAACGGACTGTGATATTGTAGCGGACTCTGCAGTTGTAGCTGACTCGGTAACTAAAATATTTAAATTCAGTTATTAATTAAACACTTTAAATAATAACTATTTTCAATATGGTGCAAAATCATCTAAGTAGTTAACATACTATGTTTTCTATATATTCTATTACTAGCCCACAGGTCAGTAATAGAATGCTTCTCGTGTGAATCATAGTCGCTTGTTGACTCTGGAGCTGTAGCGGGCTGTGTAGTTGTGGCGGACTCTGCAGCCATAGTGGACTGTGTAACTGCAAAATATTTCATATACAGCTATTAATTAAATAGTTTATAATATAATTATTGTTTTCAAAACGATGAGAAATCATCTTAGTGACATACTTAACGTCTCGTATGAACTATAGTCACTTGTAGTAATCACAGGTTCCCAGTACGAATAACCATCATGCGTGGACTCTGTAGCTGTAAAAATACAAATTTTAGGCATTACGAAATCTCAGACACTACTACATGTACAAACTTGATGTTGAGGCTGCTGTCAATACTTAGAAATATATAAAACCAAATCCTTAGTTACGTATGTTTTTTCGTCTCCCTTCGTGAATGATTTTGATACAAAATCTATTCAAAAACTTATTGTGTATGTTATGGATTTATTTGAATTTAAACGCGAAAAATCATATCGAACAATTTTATGTAGGGGGATTGGCCATTGTTCTTTGGCAGGTAGGTTTCTTATAGGGTGTAGACATCCGCTAAGAACGAGCTTTACGAAACTCCACAAACTGCACGAGTACGAAGTCGCGAGCGGCGGCTCATATATAAATATAATTATTATTTTAAAACCCCCATTTCTTTAAACATTGCTTATAATAGTACATTATGGTACAAGTGAGCAACGTTGGTGATTACCGCCGAGGCGCCATTGAGACCCGAGCCGCCAGGCGAGGGTCTTAAGACAGCCGAGGACGGTAATCATCATGCTCACACGTGCCATACGACGTTTTACAACACACTTGCGAATAAAATAATACTACAAATACTAAATAAACAATACTACAAATTAATTCGTTTTCCTATGCGCGCGCATTTAACAATGGCGGTCGACCATATTTAAAAAAAAATGAGGTTTGAACAAAACTTTTTTTTACTCTGTTTTTTTTTCTGTACTTAAAGAAAAAAAAAAAGTTAAATTTGAGCGAAAATTTTGTTTATTACACAAGTATTACAAGTTGAAATTATTTATTTAAATACGAAAATGCATCAAATGACCATACAATAGGCGTATTAATTTATTCGTACTATTAAACACGTTATTTTTTGTATCAAAACTTTTTTAAGAACATAGACAATTATAGACACTTCCTATGAAATTTAAAAAAGAATCTATAACTCACTTTTGTGAATAATAGTAATGAAAAAGTCACAGTTTTATAATAGGTGTCATTCCGTGCTTAATTGCGGTAAAATAATATCACTGTTATGAGCAGGTGTGTTGTAAAGGTATTTAAACTTTCATGATCGTTCACATTACTATAAGAACTATCGGGATTACTATTAGAAACTCCAAACAATACATGGTAAATATCCCGATAGTTCTAATAGTAATTGCTTGTAAAGTTAGTTATTTAGAAGAATTGTGTTACCAGTTCATTCCACCGTTCTATCCAATAAATTAAAGGTACAGTCAGCATCTCGATCGGCGTGTTTGCACGTACGAATATGAACACATTGAATACTGTACTATACTAACTTACATAATAACAGAAAACTTTTTAATAAGATGGTTTGAAAGAAAAGAAAGAAAGGAAGAACTTTGACTATTCTGGATGCTTACAACTATTTTGGAATTTTGGGATGAAGATCATTTTGAGCAGTTTTCTGGTCAGTATTAATCTGATGTTCACTGTACATACATAGATTTTTATAATTCAATTAGTTAACTTTCCCTTTCTCGAGTCATACTCATACACAATGTCTTCTTACATACGGGATGATTCTTTAGTCGTTTCATTAATTTAAAAAAACATTTTTCTTATTCAATACTCATATTATTATATGAGGATTAAATAAGAAAAATGTTTTTTTTTTCACCAAATTAATACTTCTAGACGATTTGCTATCGAAACTCTGCTCAAATTCTTTTTATCCGAAACGACTATAAAATCATGTGTTCTGTACACGGATGAAATCTGGTGATATAATGTTAAAGTAGTCACTTACATGGAATATTAAGTATCATTAAAAGTATTAATGATATCTCAAACAGACACGACGTTGCCATTTTCGTGGATTTGTCTCTTTTTATTTGACCAGTCTTTAGATCTCATAAAGAACAAAGTTTTTTAGCATTTGCTGATGTTCGAAGCTGAAAATAAACTGTGACGTTAGGAAATAAGCTGAAGTTATTCTCTTTACCCGATGAATTTCTGCATCATTCATATTATATAACTTCTGCATAGTGCTGGTGTAAAAATTCCCTTATGAATACCTACGTACTTACTCCATTTCATAGTGAATTAAAACTGTACAAGTGGCTCAGCATATTATTCCAGAATGTAATTTTTTTAAATCTTCACCTATCCATATCTGTATTTTCCCGAACACACAAATCCCCCCAAAAAAAAAATCACAGAAAAAAACGATAAAAAACAAAATACACTTTGACACTTATTTTTATAAAAATTCTTTGTTGGATTATTCGTTACTTTATAAACATGTATGGGTAAAGAAGATAGAAAAGTAAATGTATGAAAGGAAGATAGAATACCTACACATCGAAAAGAGTTGATACCTTTTTCCTATTCACAAGTGGCTAGATGCTTTCATGTGTAATTCACAAAACGGACTGTATTACTATAGCTTATTCTCATGACTTTTAAGATAACGATACACACTTTTAGCCTAAATATTGACTTTTAATACCATTATCACGGGTGTTACTGTTTTTTGACCTCCTAATACGTTTGATGGCCACGAGATTGTAGAAGGATAAAAATATCATGTTGTGTCTACATAAATATTTTTTAATTTAAATGGTGCGTAACGTTGATTTAAATTGTTACTTAATAAGTAAATCTCATTATTGCGAAAAGAATAAACTGAACATCACGGATATTTCTTTTCTTTCTAAAGAGAGAAAGGAAATATCATTTTATTTTTAAATTGTACAAAATCGTTTTCGTAACTAGGGTTTTAGGTATAAAATGCGCCCAGAATGGATCACTTTCGTGAGTGGACTCTGTAGCTATAAAACGTTCATATTTGCATAGTCGCAATACATTATACCTACATAAGTTAAGTCTATACAATTAAGTCAAGTCAATACATAAATCAGTCTACATAGGTGTGAGCTATATGAAAAAAAAATGTTAAAAAAATAAGACATGACGCGTACTCTGTGCTCTGCTCCTCGACTAAACAAGAAGCAGTGTTAGCTACTTCACCAGGTCCTTCAACGAAGAATAGAGTAACTTGGATAACTTTGTAGTCTCTAATACCGGCTGCCGCTGGTATTGACAGAGTGATTCGGTGAGCTCCTGCATAGGCCGGGGAGCCAACGTCCGAGTGTCATCACTACAGTAGCCTGCTGTTCCATGGACACACTGCTTCACACACTGGCCTCGACCAATATGCCCAACGTATGCAGGGCCCAGAATGGACGAAGCAATACAGCCATCGATGTGAAAAGTTTCACAGTATAGATTCTGGTGTGGCCATAGTCCGCAGTGAATGTGCATAGAATGCCACAGCTAACTTCTGCGAGTGATCAACGCCATATAAAAGGAACAGGGGAGGTTTAGTCACTCTCTAGTGTCACTGATGGCGCACCGGGTGGCACCTTTTGTAAAGTACGCGCCAGTTAGTGCGGCAATACAGGTCATTCACCCCTCTCTACCACTGACACGTTACTTGCAAAAACGACAGTTTCATTGTTCCCTTAACGACAGAAAAATACTGTCGCTAGTGAATCGTGGTAAAAATCATCTAGACAGCTCAGCGCTATAGAGATAGAGACATCAGTTAAATTTCCGATACTAGTGACATCTATGGCCTAGTTTTGTTACTACAAAACCCTACGTATATTATATAATCATAAATATCTTAATTTTGAGAATTGAGACTGAAAATTGTTAATTTTTAAACCGGTGGAGTTCAAACATATAAATTCACAATTTTCACAAGTACAAAAAAGGATTAAAGGACTAGAAACACAAATAAAAACAAAGTCGGTAGATAGTTATTTAGCGCAATCTATTTAGCGTGCAAAGTAATAACGAGGACAAAACGTTGTTCGAACCCGTGAACGCTATGTAGAGTTAGGTAGAGTTAGAAAAATACTAGAGCGCCGCGTTTGTTTAATATTATCGAGAATATTAATTTCAATGATACACATTTAACAGAAATTATAATGTTTCAGGTTTTTTAATTGAATGTAAGAAGTATGCTTTAATATATTATGTGACATTTGTCGAGGGTTTAACATTAAAACAAAGTATTGTATTGGTACTTATCATCCAAAATATCAAACTCTTATTCAATTTTCACTCTTAATAACATTAATAATTAGTTCTGATGTGGTACATTTTTTGCAATTACCATTTACTACTAGTAAAATGATAATGTAATAATCCTTAATTCTTTATTTTTAGTGGCATCTCTGGTAGCTTCGTAAGACGTGGTCCCCGTGTATTATGATATGCGAGCGATATTCATTAGCGACAGTATTTGTACTGGAAGCGATACGTCAAGTAACCTATTGTTTTTTTCGAGATGAAGGTGGGTGAATGACCCGTATTGCCAGGCTAACTGACAAATAGTATAGTAGGCGCACCTCCAGAACGAACTCCAACTTGAAGCACTTCCTTATGAGGGAGGGAGAATTTGATATCCAACAACCGGAGTCACCAATGTTGAATTCTCTGTTTCCTTTCTACAGTACACCTGTTTACCCCTACCATACGGTGGATTGGAGAGGCAATGTGCGGTTTTAGTCGATTCGAGCCTGATGTATTCACCTCACCTACAGTTCCGATCAGGTGAAACCCGAAGAGGTACAAAAGAGGCAAGTAAAAAAGGACGTGGTTTAAAAGTGGCATAAGACGGGCATTGAGGCTAGTCGGCAATCCCATATTCGCAGGCGATGTGGAACCTCTCAGTCTCAGAAGAGACTTTGCCTCACTGTGTGTGTTTTACCGTCTATACAATGGTTTGTGCTCAGAAGAACTATTTGACATGATGCCAACAGCTACATTCTATCATCGCACCTCTCGCCACAGGCAGGGAATTCATCCTCACACATTGCGTCCGAAAATGGTGCGCACTGTGCGGTTTGAAAGGCATCCCACGCACACTCAAGCTGTGGAATGAACTCCCCGCGGTGGTTTTCCCAAGCGACTACAATATGGGGTTCTTCAAGAAGGGCATTAGAAGGTTTCTTCAGGGCCGGCAGCGCGAATGTGACGCCCCTGGTGTTGCATACGTCCATAGGCCACGGTGACCGCTTCTAATCAGCTTCTAATCAATAGCCAACTGAGTGGTATAAAAAAAAAGAAAAAAAAAGTTCTTTTCAAGCTTAAAATATTTTTACTATCTAATAGTGTTAATATTAGTGTTTTATAAATCTTTGATGTGTCACTATCTATCTATCTATCAATACGTATCTAATTTTCAATATTATACATAAAAAAATAAATATACCTACAACTAGAATACAAAATATAAAATAGTCAGATAACAGTTTCATAAATAAAATTGTACATTAATCTACCAAGTATACTGAGTTAAGTGGCTCTCCGCCGAGGTGATGTTGCTAAATACCGCGTTTAGTTGTTCTGAAACGAAACAAAGCTTTCTTAAAATAGCTGTGATGAAGGGGTATCAAATAATAAGGTAATAAAAGATAAGTTATTTTCTTATTGTTAAACAAACGTTTCTAAACTGGGAGCTGATTCAGTGCGGGTGGTTCAATTCAATAGAAAATTAAAACATTAGTGAGTTTTCTGTATGATATGTCAAAATAAGTTTTGTGAAGTTATTATCCTGCAATGTTCTTACTTGTAGTTTTATTGCGTTTCCAAATTACATTTTGTCATTTCAAACCCATTATTCTACTATTGAAATTGATCGAGCTTTTCCGCAAAAAAAAAGCAAAGCATCGGTAGCTTAGTGATTAAGGAGTCGGCCTTACGATCGAGAGGTCCCGGGTTCGAATCCTGGCCATTACACTACCGACGTGAACCCACTCCTAACACATGTCAAGAAACGATCACGATTTTTATAAAAACAGGAATGATTCTCGTGATACTAATTTATTTATTAATTTTTGCTCGACCAAAAATGTTAAGAACGACCACGATTTCAATGTTCTTTCTTATTACCGTTCTTAACATTTAGGAGTATGAGGTGGGATCGAAACTGAATCAGACCACTGATGTATGCCATGAATTTTGTTGTCAGTATCTTACAACATACATACATGTAATCACGCCTTTATCCCGGAGGGTTAGGCAGAGGTGAATTAGGGACTACGCACATTTATTCAGCTCCATTCGCGTTTCGCTGAATGATTTTGGTCACACTTATTCAGCTCTGCTTCTATCAGCCGCGTACGCCGCGTACGGCGTCGTAAGAATGAGAAAAGCCGTCATAGCGTGCTATCGCCGCTGAAACGCTTCTGCCTACTGCGTACGGCACTGAATATGCTGAGAAGACGGTAGGTATGCTACTTATTTAGTATTGTGCCGTCAACATGGACTTATAATTATTTTAAAACTCGTCTGCACCCTTTGATCTTTCGTGCTTAATGATTACGCAATAATAAATTAAATCAATGCAGTAACAATACAGGTCGCAACTTGTCGATGAGTCGCGAATCATCCCTGAGCTGTTCCGCCGCGTTCGACGTCGAACGCGGCGGAACAGCGCTGAACGCGGCGGAACAGCGCTGAATGCGGCGGAACAGCGCTGAACGCACTCTATAGCATTCGCATGATAAAAACACATTTATCCTCATTTTATACCGGTTTGGCGCGAAAGCTGAATAGACGCGGAAAGCTGAAAGGACGCGTACGCGTCTCCATACAAAATCGTTGTTTTCTATGGACAAAAGCTGAATAGAGCTGAATAAGTGTGCGTACTCCCTTAACAATTACATTTCGCCAATCATTGTATTCAGTCCCACGTAATAGGGGATGAGCCTATTGCCGTATTCCGGGCACTATTAAAAACTTGGAAAAAATATCATTGTTTATCTTCTTACATTCAGCAGGTGGGGTGGAGCTTGCCGAGCGAAGTGGTTAATGATGAGAATTTATGACATTGTATACCGTGGACTCATCTGCATAACCGACATCGCTACTTGTTTCCGCCGTCGTCGACTGGAACCAACGGAAAATGAACGAACGAAGAATCTGCCTAGATAGTGACGTTGGGTCATCTCTGAAAATGTAAATATTTTAATTATGTACACAGTATATTTTAAAAGTCAATAGAAATTATACGGTTTTGTCACCCGAGATTAAAGAATGCTATACCAAATGCAAGCCGGTACTTCTCCCTAGAGAAGTGACAATTTGTTGGCTGGCGTATTGTAGAGTAGAATGGTGAATGTATGCAATTGACACGTATTTTGACGTAGACGACTGTCACGAACGTCAAAATACGTGCTAATCACATACATTCGTCATTCCATTCTGCTGCTCGTTGATGGATGCATCTCTGGCACAAAACTGCCAATATAAAAAGATATAGAAGTGTTATCGGCTGAGTTTTCTAACAGAATCGGTATCTTGCTATAATCAAAATAAACACAGTATAGGGATGATGACGAGATCGTCCAATTCTACTCAATATATTCATGCAGACACTTACATGTTTTCAGGGACAATTTCCACTTCGAATATTTTAGGGAAAGTGCCGACGGGATTGCTTGCCTTGCACGTGTATTGCTGACTGTCGCTTACCATTGGATTTTTGATTACTAAAGTTCCATTTTCTATTGAGAATCTTGAGTCTGCAAAATATATTGTAGGTTAATAACAAAAAGGCGCACTCCTCGCACCCTTTTCTTATAAATTTTTAAATTCTAATTTCGAAAGTCCGAAAATCCCTCTTCATATTTATTTTTTCCATATGATACTTATGATCGAAACTCCTAACCATCGGAAATCATAATTCACGATATCTTTTATACTATCAGCGCAATTTTACATGAATGTATAGATTTAGGTAAGATGAGATTAGTGTTATGTTTGTACGTTAGTGGTAGGTGTTTGTGTAAATACAATTTACAACACACCTGCTCATAAATGTGATATTATTTTACCGCAATTAAGCACGGAATGACACCTATTATAAAACTGTGACTTTTTCATTGCTATTATTCACAAAAGTGAGTTATAGATTCTTTTTTAAATTTCATAGGAAGTGTCTATAATTGTCTATGTTCTTAAAAAAGTTTTGATACAAAAAATAACTTGTTTAATAGTACGAATAAATTAATACGCCTATTGTATGGTCATTTGATGCATTTTCGTATTTAAATAAATAATTTCAACTTGTAATACTTGTGTAATAAACAAAATTTTCACTCAAATTTAACTTTTTTTATTTCTCTAAGTACAGAAAAAAAAACATAGTAAAACAAAGTTAAGTTTAAACCTCATTTTTTTTTAAATATGGTCGACCGCCATTGTTAAATGCGCGCGCATAGGAAAACGAATTAATTTGTAGTATTGTTTATTTAGTATTTGTAGTATTATTTTATTCGCAAGTGTGTTGTAAAACGTCGTATGGCACGTGTGAGCATGATGATTACCGTCCTCGGCTGTCTTAAGACCCTCGCCTGGCGGCTCGGGTCTCAATGGCGCCTCGGCGGTAATCACCAACGTTGCTCACTTGTACCATAATGTACTATTCTTTTTACCTTTCTTTCACAAATTGCGCATCGACATCGGTCACTAATATTTTTACCATAGTAGTGCCATATTTTAACAAACATGACAATTATTAATAAAATATATGACAAGTGTTTGTTAAGTAAAAAGTAACAAGCATCGTCCGAGGGACTTTCTATCACGGTGGAACAGACGGCAACTTATATTGCTACAAAACAAACCTTATTTAAAAACGTATATTATCTAACCTTGTGCAATGGCTCCACCATCGTTTAAATGCCATGTAATAATTGGTTTAGGATAACCGGTTGCTACACAAGGTACTCTTAATAGCTCATCTTTTCCTTCAACGGCTTTGTAGACCACTGAAGAATCTGATACAATGTTTGGTGGTAAACCTAGAAACAGAATCTTACGATTAATTACCCAAATTTTTCGAGTAGAAACAATAAAATTGTGAGACTAAACATCTTTGGAATATTTACTTGGAACAAGAAGTCCAGTGCGGTGTGCGCTTTCACCAACAGAATTTCGTGCCGTGCACCTATAGGTACCTGCGTGTTTCAGGTTCACTTCAGGGATCTTTAGCACATTTTCAGAATTTTGTAGCACGACATATTCGAAGTCATCTTCAGGCATAAATTCCCAGGACAATTCCGGTTTTGGGACACCTTTGGTTCTGAAAATGTGGAAAATAAAAACTGTATAATCCCGCGACCGTACTTACATCTTCTGTGCAACAGCAGCGAGGGTTAATGCTACGTTGGAGGTTTCAGGTTCGTGGTCGACAACAAAGTGGTTGGACAGAGTGCTATTTTTTTAGTAAAACCTCAGTGACTGTACAGAGTCTAGCAAAATACTATCTTGCTTTAGATTATGTGGGTGCAAGATTAGCGGAAGGAAATACATTTATCTATATTTACCTTACCTTTAATATATAGTTCATCAAAACTTACATGCATTTAACTTCAGCGGGTTTTCCTAATTCAGCTATTTGGTACAATTCGCCCAGTATTTGGGGCACCTCTAAAATTCCAAAAACAAAAAAATAGGTTTATTAATCCATCTTACTAAAATTTCGGATATTTTTATGTGACGCTATCAATCAACTTCAGCATTGATCACCGTGGCATTGATGTTACGAGACGATGATGATGAGTATGGTCTTCCTTCTTAAGACTTAAGTTACAGCTTCTTGTCATCAGAGAGGATAAAGTTATATTGACGTTAAGTATAACGTCAATATAACTTTATATTACTATTACTTTATAATACTTCAAGGAATATTCTAAAAAAATAATTAGCGAAATCGGTTCAGCTGTTCTCGAGATTTGCGATTAGGAACTTTCCTAAGGTATAATATATATACAGGATGTCCCAAAATTCAAGGATAAGTACAGAAAGTTGTAAGCGTTTCAAATATTTTAAAACATTACGTACGTAGAATTTCCACACTGAACATTGCCTCTAAATAACCTGCATCATTTATTGATGTGCACACGTATATCTGACTGTCGCTCACTGTTGGATTTTTGATAACTAAAGCTCCATCTTCTATTGCGAATTTTGAGTCTGCAATATATACTGTGGGTTAATAATGAAAAGAGGGATGCGCATTTTTACGCATACATTTATAAGTCCTAAGTTTGATTTGATCATTTTGAAAATGACATTATTAATAAAATATATTATGACATCTGTTTGTTATGAAGTAAAGAGTAACAAGCATCGTCTGAAGGACTTTCCATCACGGTGGCACAAACGATTATTCATATTGCTATAAAAGTAAACCTTACTTCAAAACTAAAATTATCTTACCTGGTATAATACGCATTGTACCGTTCCGATACCAATGAACAGTCGGTTCAGGATAACCGGTTGCTATACAAGGTACTCTTAATAACTCATCTCTTTCTTCAACAGCTTTGTAGACCACTGAAGAATCTGATATAATGATTGGTGGTGAACCTAGGAACAGAATCAATTGCTTAATTAATAATCCAATTATTTTCAAGTAGAAAGTCAGGCTTAATATCTTTAGAATATTTACTTTCAACAGAGAGGGTAGTGTGATGTTCTTTAAACCCAACGGAATTCCGTGCTGTGCACTTGTAGAGACCCACGTGTTTCGGGTTCAGTTCAGGTATCTTCAGCACATTTTCAGAATTTGGTAGTACAACATAGTCGAAGGTATGTTTGGCCATAAATTCCCATGTCAATTCCGGTTTCGGGACGCCTGTAGTCCTGAAAATGTAGGAAATACAAACCGTATAATCGTCTACCTTGCTTACATCTTATATGCAGTGGCAGTAAGGATGATTGCTATTTTTGAGATTCTAGGTTCATGGTCGACAACAAAGAGGTTGGACGGAGTGTTATTGTTTTTAGTAAAATCTAATGTTTTCCCTAATGTGCCCAGATGAACATACTAAAGGATACTGGCAATGGGGCAGGGGGGAAGGTCCCTTTTTCAGTTTTTTGTTTATTTATTGAAAACTATCTAAAACTAATAAACATGTTTAGTTACTTCTACTAGACGTTTTTACTGTAGGATCAATACTTTAATAAATATGAGAGGTCAACAACAAAGCATTATAATTCATGACAAAGTCAACTCAGGTTGAAGGGATAGTTCTATAAAACGATCACTAGGCCTATACTTTTACACGGCTGTGGGACGTGGCCACTGCTGGAGTGATACAAGCAGAAACTGCGTGTCACGGACATGAAAATACTGCGGTGAATGTAGCGTTGTCACACGTAAAGATCTCTCGCATATGCAAGAAAGCCGCCATCGCTAGTGCGTCCACGTCTTACGGAAACCGCCAGGCTACGTGGGTAACAAATGTCTGGCAATGATACCCCCGCTGGGTGCAGGTAGAAGGTGTGGGCTCAAGAAGTCCTGGCTTGACGTCGTGGAGGGTAACATGCGTGCCAATGACTTCACTACCATGGACACTCAAAATCGTGCGAAGTGGAAGAGGAAGAGCTGGAAGGCGGACCCTGAACTCCGAGTTCAACTTGGATGATAATGATACATACATGTAGGATGCGTGTAAAGGAGTGCAGTAGAACGATGTATGGAAGTGTGAAAGGGATAGCATGATACGAAGTAGGAATGTGTGAAAGAGAAAGTAGAATTAAGTATGGAAGTGTGAAAGGGATAGCATGATACGAAGTAGGAATGTGTGAAAGAGAAAGTAGAATTAAGTTTCAAAAATGTACGTTAGGGGTCGGTATTAGATTGGAGAGAGGAGTAGGACGTACTGTGCATGTTAGGTGTGATAAAATTTATAAAACAAAAGAGTTTTGTTCCAATATTTCGTTAGTTTACTTCAATCCCACATACATACAGTCACGGCTCATTTCCAATGGGTTAGGCAGAGACCATACCTTTGCACTGGCTACAGTAGTTAGTAATAAATGCAATAGCAGTACAGAATTTATAGTTCTTTATGACAACCTCCTCCTTCTTTGAAGTCGGTTAAAAAACTTACGTGCATTCAATTTCCAGGGGTTTTCCTAATACAGCTGTCTGATACTCTACGCCGTGTATTTGAGGCTCCTCTAAAATGAAAAAAAAAAATGGTTCATTACATAGTCCATCTTACCAAGATCTCGAGCCTATATAAAGCCGGGTTTTTACATTACGAGAGGGCTCGAACCAATCATCACTCAGATGCTTCTCGTATCTGATGTGCACTCGAACGCCTGCACTCGATCATACTGGACTCAAAATTCAAAAAATTCAAAATTATTTATTTGTGTAAACACGTGTTATATATACATCATGTTGCATACAAGATATTAAAATAATGTGTTAAGTCCAACGTGTAGCCGTATTTATGACGGCGTACAAGTTTTAGAAAAAATTAATAATTGATTAAAAAAATATTCCAATAATAATAATTTATGTCTAAAAAATTATAATAATAATAATAATAATTATCAATTAAATATTAATAATGTCAATAATTAATTAAATAGCATAATGAGTCCAAAGATAATGTCAAAATAATAAAAATAATAATAGCAACAAGAATGTCAATAATATCAATAATAAATCAATGTCAATAATATGTCAATAATAAATCAAACAGTACAATTATACAACTATTTTTACGAGCACATTCAGATCATTTTATTAAAAACGTGGCGTCAACTGGAAAAATCGGGTGTGAATGTGACACTGAGGTTTGTGTTTCTAAAAGGTCTTTGGGTTTGTGGAACGAAATTAATGTCGTTCAATCAAAAAGGTCAATTAATCTACTGCAGCATTGATCACCGTGATATTAATGAGGGACGGATCTCTGCCTTTTCGCCGAAAATTGTTTGGCCGATTATCACTTGCCAACTAACGTTTCGCAGAATTTTATTTCGCAGAATAATCATTTGACAACTTGTGATATCATTTTGTTTTTATTACCCAACCTCACAGTTGCCAATTTTACGTTTGGTCTTCCTTTTAGAATGACACTTTTCAAAATGCCAACTTTCAAGTAGCGAATGTTTTAATTAGCGTAATATTAATGTAGTTGTTGTCAAAATTACTGAATGTGGCGTACAAAAATACTAAGTGGGCCACTATTTATGGATGGTTATAAAAAAATTACCATGAAGGCTAAAGCGGGAGCTCCGCTCCGCTCCCGCATTAGCCTTCTAACCTAACCTATCCAAGTTGGGGCGCGATATACTCGATTCGTCTAAAAGTTGTCTGGCCTAATAAATAATTTGACAAAAGATAAATGCCCCAAACGTTTTTTGTCATTACAATAATCAGCTTAACAATAATTCTACCAAATGAAACGTTGTCATACAAAAATTTGGCAATCGTTAGTCGTCAAAGTGAAAAATAGGCGAAACGTTGGTTGGCAAGTGATAATCGGCCAAACAATTTTCGGCGAAAAGGCAGGATCCTATGAGGGACATCCTCCTTCTTAAGATTCAAGTTACAGCTTCTTCTCCTCAGAGTGGGTAAAGTTAAATGACGTTATTCTATGTACGGAAAGTTGTAAGTTTCAAATATTTAAAAACATTACGTACGAAGAACTTCTGCTTGGAATGTTGCACTGACAGAACCGATACTATTACTCGCTTCACAAGTATAGCTTCCACTGTCGCTCACAATTGCTTCTTTAATAATCAACGTGCCATGTTCTATGGAGTATTTAGAATCTGGAATAATAACAATAATATACTCGTAGTATACATCTTACGCAGATATTCCCAGTGCAATAAGATCTTTTTATCTTACCGTTTGAGATAGTTATATTTTTCAATTTCCAAGTAATTATTGGTTCAGGATTACCAGTTGTTTCGCAAGGGATCTTAAATGGATTTTGTCCTTCGACGAATGTATGGACGTCTGTTGATTGTGAAATTATAACTGGTGGAGCAACTGAAAACAGATTGAATTTATAAAATACGTGTATCTACCTCATACTTACAGAAGGAATGCGACGAAATTTATAAGACAGCCGCTGTGCTAAAAAAGATCACTCAATAATCCTGACATTAATAAGAGTTGTGATGATAAATTTAAATAAATTCAGCCAAGTGCGAGTCGGACTCGCCCATGAAGGGTTCCGTAGTAGCAAAAGCGAAAATTGCGGTTTATGACGTATTAAAAAAAAACTACTGACTGGATCTCGTTCGAACCAATTTTTAGTGGTAGTTTTCATGGCAATTTACATCATATATTTTTTTTTAGATTTATCATTCTCTTATTTTAGAAGTTAGAGGGGGGGGGGGGGGGGGACACATTTTTCCACTTTGGAAGTGTCTCTCGCGCAAACTATTCAGTTTAGAAAAAAAATATGTTAGAAACCTCAATAGCATTTTTAAAGACCTATCTATAGATACCCCACACGTATGGGTTTGATGAAAAAAAAAATTTTGAGTTTCAGTTCTAAGTATGGGGACCCCCAAAAGTTAATGCTTTTTTTTATTTTTGTGTGAAATTCTTAATGCGGTTCACAGAATACATCTTCTTACCAAGTTTCAACAGCATAGGTCTTATAGTTTCGGAGAAAAGTGGCTGTGACATACGGACGGACAGACAGACAGACAGACAGACAGACGGACAGACATGACGAATCTATAAGGGTTCCGTTTTTTGCCATTTGGCTACGGAACCCTAAAAAGGGTATCCCAAAATGATTTGGACACGTTTTTTTTTATATAGAACACGTCAATTTGACTTCGCCTCACCTGATGGTAAGCTGAAGGCAAAGTCTCTGAAAAGAGGGTCACCATTACAGACACGTATCATGTTACAATGGTGGCACTCAGCACAAGTAGATATTGATCGAATGACACACTAGGTACGAATATGTAAACCACATGTAAGTGAGCAAGAGCAGATGCAGAACATACACTGGACAAGTTGATGATTTATTGAAAAAACGCAGGTCAGTCGTAAAAATCAAGTGAAAGCAAACCACAGGAAAAGAGAGCGGGCCCTAAGCTCTAAAGTGCAAGCTTTTATTGCGAACGCAGCTTTTGCGCAATAATAATTTATGTATGAGATTTCTGAACATTCAATTGATATTTAAAATGCATTGATTTAGGAATACTATCGCCATCGTTATTGCCCTAATAAATGACATAATTTGTCAATTATGATGATGTCTCATCTGCAGATATACTGTGATATTGAGGAACGGCATAAAACCTAGATTCATTATAATACTGTATAACCCATGATTAAGTTGATTCAAAATATTTGTACCAATTTAGTCCTAAAGTTCTATAACTTACTTTCCTCAGGAATAACAAGAACTTCATAATTTCCCATTCCCTTTTCAATTTCCAGATCATCATAGGGTATGTAACAGCTTTTAAAATGAGGATCGATTTTTCCAGGTATTGTGAAACCTAAATGTTCTCCTCTGCAGACATACAAAGGATCGCTATTACGTTCAGAGGCTCCACCAACAACAGCTCCTTTTGGGATATTCCTAGTACTCTGAACCCATTTGTAGTCATCACCGCGTAGAATCTGCAATATAAATAACATTAACATATTAGGTGATAGTAAAAGTCATTATTATCTCAGCGGTCACCTCAGTTTCAGATAAAGTTGTCACCCAGAATCCATTTTCCTACGATTTTATCTCCTGATAAGCCCCACTATCTTTACTTTTAAGGGAGTGATTACCGTATGGCCCTCAATCTCAAGAGAAGAACCTACCGCCAACGGATGAGGCACTAATATTTAAAATAATTCCACTCACCTCAAGCTCGTCTCCTTCATGTGCTTTATAACCCCAAGGTATATAACCTTTATGTTGAGAAGGTACAAACTTTCCAGGAGCTAAACAATCCCTATATCTAAATCTGATGATGTAAAGATTCTCATTTTCATATCCTCCAATTATAGCGTTACTAGGCAGTACCGACGTCGCAGGGTTAAAAGGTTCCCAGTATGGAAGGCCGTCGTGTGCGGACTCTGTAGTTGTACTGGGTTCTGTACCTGTAAAACATTTAATATTTAGCTATTAAATAAGTAGTTTATAAATAATAATTGTCTTCAAAACGATGCAGTATATATTTTTTTATTTAGTTACATACTATGCGTCTCAGTGACAGAATCCTTCTCATTTGAATCATAGTCGCTTGTAGACTCCGTAGCTGTAGCGGATTCTGTAGCTGTAGCGGACTCTGTAGCGGATTCTGTAGCTGTAGCGGACTCTGTAGCTGTAGCGAACTCTGTATCTGTAGTGGACTCTGTAGCTGTAGCGATCTCTGTAGCTGAAACGATCTCTATAGCTGTAGCGAACTCTGTATTTGTTGCAGATTCTGTAGCTATAAAACATTTAATATTTAGTTTTAATTAAATAGTTCTTTTAGTTTTAGTTTTATTTTAATCTTTTTATTAGTATTGTATAATAATTTGTATATAACAACACCATAAAGAGAATATGTTCATTTATAGCTCTCCTTATAAAATAGTTTATAGTAATATAAGTTACATATTATCCCTACTAATATTATAAATGCGAAAGTAACTCTGTCTGTCTGTCTGTCTGTCTGTCTCACTTTTACGACTAATACTTACTAATAATTTTACGATTTTGATGAAATTTGGTATAGAGGTAGGTTAGACCTTGAGAAAGGACATAGGCTATGTTTGGTCGCGATAACCGACATCCACGCGGGCGGAGCCGCGGGCAAAAGCTAGTTAATATATAAGTTTTCAATTAGATGCAAAATTATCTTAGTACTTACTATGAGTCTCAGTTACAGAATCCATAATACTACTATCATACAAATCGTAGTCGCTTATTGACGCTGGAACTGTAAGGCATAAAAATTTCAACATTCGTAGTTCATTATACTTAATCATGATTTTAAAACTACAAAATCATCTTCGTAACTTACCAGCATAGTCTATATTATAATCTGAGTAGATTGGTCCACCAAAGCGGAACTCTGCAACAGTAAAACATTCAAGTTATAGCTTTTACTTAATCAAATCCATACTTGTACATTTTATAAATGCGAAAGTAACTCTGTCTGTCTGTTACGCTTTTACGCCTAAACCACTGAACCGATTTCAATGAAATTTTGTACAGAGATAGATTAGATCTTGGGAAAAGACATGGGCTGTGTTTGGTTGCGATAACCGACATTCACACGGGCGGAGCCACGGGCAATAGCTAGTAGTTTATACACTAAATCATATCTATTAAAACTCAAGAATCATCTTCATAAAACTTACCAGTATTATCGTTTCTCTTTCCAATTGGTTCACTGTCACGTACCTCTGCAACAGTGAAACGTTCAGGTTATAGCTATTACTTAATCAAATAGATTAGGTATATACTTGTACTTAATCAAGGCTATTAAAATTCAAAAATCATCTTTATAAATTACCTGTATTATCGGAATTCTCCCAGATTGGTTCACTGTCGCGTGTGGGCCCTGAAACTGTATAAAATGCAAAGATTAGTGTTTTCGGTTAAATATTTGATGCAAATTATCCATGGCCAGACTTTATAATGAGGAATTAGATACCTTGTCTCTTTTGGAAGCTATAATCATACAGGTTTGTCTCGTGTAACCACACTGATATTATAAATTCGAAAGCAACTCCTATCTTGTACGCTTTCACGCCTAAACGACTGAACTGATCATGATGAAATTTGATACAGAGCTGAAATAGACCTTGAGGAAGGTCATAGGTTACCTTAAAGCTAAGGAAAATGGTATTAAAGGGGTTCAAATAGGGGATAAAGTACGTAAGTTAGTCGGTTTTGAAGATAACCTGATGTAAAATTATAGCTTGAGAAAGCATGTAGGTTGTTTGGTCGCATAAACTAACTTTCATGCCGGCGGAACTGTGGGCTGCAGCTAGTATCTATTACAGATGAAACTTAGGGGTAGCGGGGGGGGGGGGGGGGGGGGTGAGATGAGATGCGATATTATTGGAGCACTAACTTACATGACACGTTAAACATCATTACTAGCAGTAATGATGTCACAAATAGACACGATTTCGCCATTTTCGCTGCGAATTCGTCTTCTTATGAACTTGAACAACTTGTCTTATAAATAAAACCACGTGTTTCGGTACCCGCTGATGAAACCGGTGAAGCTGAAAAATAAATAATGGCCTCAGAAACTATACTACAGCTTTTTTCTTACAATTTCATTATTTTCATTTAATTTTGCCGTGTTTGCCGCGCTATTTGCCGTGTTTGTTCCCGGTGGAGTAGAATAGCAAGCGTTGTAGATGGCAACTAAGGGATACGGTTGTTCTTCATTCAACAGTAAATATATACTTCCCATGACAAAGCGCAATCTTGACGATAATATCAATCAATCAATCAATTAGCCTATTGCAGTCCACTACTGGACATAACAGCTTATGGGGCTAATTCACTGATCCCTAGGTTTTCCAGGTCATAAATGAAGTTGGTGATATTGCAGATACCCATACAAATTGACTATTCAAGTTACGATCCACGCTTTTGGAGTATTATAGGAATAAAGTATGATTTTTTGCTGATGAATTGAAAATTTGTTAACAAAATGTTGGTAGATCATCTGTCTATCTATCTATATACTATTATACATATAATTGTAAAGTGGTCGTGTCTGTACATAGGAGATATTTAAAAAAAATACTTGGGTTATGTTAAGTTAACGATACTAAACACGAAAATATTTTTTTTGAATTTCCTGTCTGTTTGTCTGTTTGTCCGCCATGGACGCAAAAACTACTGGACGGATTTTGATGCGGTTTTTTTTTGTTAGAAAGGGCTTGCTCAGACTTAAAATCTTACGTTTGTTGTAAATACCTACCCCTTCAAAGATTTACAGGCACGTAACTACGTAATATAATGTCAATCGCATGATCTGGTTATAAATATTATTACATTTCCCCGAACGAACACACAAACTCAAAACAAAGTAAATATTACACACACAATCTCAAAACGCAGCATTTATAGAAAAAGGCGATAAGACAAAATAACAAATTTAAACCAATGCATATAATATAATATACCTTTTCCCCACTTCACGAGTTGATGTTCCCACTATTAATCCACAGAACAAACTGAACTACTACAGCTTTGTTTTCAAGTCTTAAATGATAACTACATCCCTGAATACTGAGTTTTATAACGTTATCACTGGTTCAGCCAATCACCACTGTCCATTCCACATGACCCCTCTACTCTCTTGACCCCTTTACATTATTTACATTGTTTACATCTTTATTCATTTATTTTATTTAAGATTTATGCACACACAGAACAATATAACATAAAATGGAAGATGAAAATTTGTACATTGGTACTGCTTATTTCTAAAGAAATCTCTCCCAGCAGACCGGCAAGAGGAGATCGTGAGGAACAAGAAAAGAGGTGTAAATGTGTGTATAATAGCAGGAGAGAAAACACATAAGTACACACACAAGCCACAAATATACAGTGGTAATTATTATAAATACAATAGATCACAATAATATACTATACATAGTCTACATAATAATTATACTAAATATAATAATACATAATGATATATTATACTAAACATAGTCTACGTAAATACAAATATACCTATCATATATACATAAACATACATAGTACAGTAAATAATAGGCAGATATTTATGCATCGTCACAGTGTCACAGAGTAGAGAAGAGATAATGATTTCGAACTTTGTTTCTGAAGACAGACAACGTGTTGCTAGCTCTAATGTCAGACGGTAACGAATTCCATAATCTAACCGCTTGCACAGTGAAGGAATGAGAGTAGAAGTCAGTTTTGTGGGAAGGGAATTTAAGGAGAAAGCGGAGGTTTGATCTGCACGGGGCATCAGGAGCACGTACAAATGAGAAACGCTCCCTAAGATAAGACGGCGCAGATGGGTTGTAAAGGATGTTGAAGAGAAGACAAAGAATTCGGGTGTTCCTACGAAGGCGGATAGAAAGCCACTTGAGTTCTTTGCGAAACTGCGAGACATGGTCGTACTTCCTCAGATTAAATATAAACCGAATGCACAAGTTTTGCAGTCTCTCCAATTTGTTTAGGAGTTCCTCAGTGGCATCTAGGAAACAGGCATCAGCGTAGTCGATAATGGGTTGGATCAGCGTTTGGGCAAGGGATATTTTGGTTCTAAACGGAAGGAAGCTCTGGAGACATTTCAGGAAGTGAAAGCTGTAATGTACCTTTTTGCTAACCTCATTGATGTGAGAAATCCAAGATAGGTTACCATCAAAGAGCACGCCCAAGTTCTTAGCAGTATCCGTGTAGGGTATCCGAGTACCGTCCAGCGTAACAGGAGCCAGTGTGGAGAAGTCAAGCTGTCTGCGCATGTGAGCACTACCAATAATCATTGCCTGTGATTTGTTCGGGTTGATTCGTAAACCGAATGATTTGGCCCAGCCACTGATACGATCCAGCTCGTGATTCATGGCAGTTACCGCAGTGGATATTTTACTTTATTTAAGATCTCTTTAAATTGTCTTTAGGGTTCCGTACCTCAAGAGGAAAATATGGACCCCTTATAGGATCACTTCTTTGTCCGTCTGTCTGTCAAGATCTGTTTCTCAGGAATGCGCGGAGGCATCAATATAAAATTCAAATCCAAACACTTAGGTCTGCAATGCCTTGAAACTGTACCTAACACTCTGTACCTATTAAATATTAAAATTAGTTGAAATATTCTATCCAATAAAATCTATGATTGAAAATTATAAAATTTGACAGAACCCAACTACCGAAGTCGTGCTCCATTTGCATGAACTTTTCGCACGTGTACCGAAATACATAAAATAAAATTATTATTTACAAGTATAAGGATACTGCCCGCGGCGGCTGCACCCCTATGGAACTCCGATCCTGTTTGAGCAATCCATGGGGAAACGGGATCAAAAGTGGAAAAGAAAAAGAAAATCTATTCCAGACTATAATCTATCTACGAGTATCCCTGTTCCAAGCTACAGCCATATCATTCTGTTCGTAATTTCATAAGAAACATTGAAATATAGACAGCCTCTTTGGCGTGGCGGTAGTGAACGCGGTCGCTACGCAGCTGTGCAATTCGCCTGATGACGTCAGTGACGTCACGCTGTCTGACCAATGACAATCTTGATCAAGGTTGTCGCAACGTTGTGCTCGACGCTGAAAGCTTAGAGAATTGGACAGCAGGAGGCGCGGATTAGATCCCCGTTCAGTGCAAATATTTGTAGGCATGAATATGGGTATTTGCATTGGTCTGGTCGTGCCTCGGAGAGCACGTTAAGCCGTCAGTACGGTTGCTATACAAACATCTATGGCAGTCGTTATGGGTAGTTGGAACCTTAAAAAGTCTAACAACTGGGCTAGTAGCAATGCTTCAAAATCGCCCAATATCGTTGTTGGGTTTTGGAGGTCAAATGGCAGTCGCTTCACGAAAAATATCAAAGACCAGGCAAATCCGCAGTTAGACTGGTAAAGCGGGTTAGATCCCAGACTCCGAAGTGAAAGTTTCAGATGCGACTGGAATTAACGCTGGGATAAAGGAGATTGAAACTATCTACAAGAGCATGATTCGGCCTGCCGTCCTGTATGGATCGGAGAGCTGGCCCGTAAAGGTGACGGATGAAAGACGGTTGCATGTAGCCGAGATGCGAATGTTGAGATGGATGTGTGGTGTGACAAGAAAGGATAAGATTAGGAATGAGTATATAAGAGGAAGTTTGAAAGTAGCATCAATCACGGAAAAGCTACGAGGAAATCGTTTGTCCTGGTTCGGACATGTAATGCGTAGGGATGAAAGTAATGTCGTAAGGAAGGTAATATCTATGGAAGTAGATGGCTACAAGGGGAGAGGAAGACCTAAAAGGAGATGGATGGATCTCCTTTTAGGATGGATGGAACAATGTAGACTGCACCACAGCACCAAATCCACCGCCTTCAGCATCCAATTTAACAAAACTACTCGTATATTGGATGGGAGGCAATCCACCAACTATTTACTAGTTTGCTGTCTTCACGATAAGTGCGAGGTTACCGCCGAAATTTTGGCCAATCGGCGGCCACACAGGCAGTGCGGGGCCGCTCGTATGGCCGCCGATTGGCCGAAGTTTCTGCGGTGCGGCGCCGCAACGCATCGTGTGCCCCCGCACTAAGACTCGTTATCATGCCATTTGGGCTTTGGTTGATGTATACTATCTCGCTGTCATTTCAGTTTGCTTGGTAACTCCAGTGTTCCCAAAGCAACGGTTTTGTCCCTCATTACATTTTGTGAACTAGAGTCCAACTTGCACTCAACAGATTTTTGATTCAGCTATATTTTGAAAAGTTTACTATAACGATAAGGTTTTACTAGAAGATGAGAAATACATTCTGTACCAATACTAAAGAACGCATCATGTTTTGAGTATGAGGGCGAAATCAATACTAATATTATAAATGCGAAAGTAACTCTTTCTGTCTCTCTGTCTGTCTGTCTGTTACGCTTTCACGCCTAAATCATCACTGTACCAAATTTCATCGATTTCAGAATCAGTAATCAGACCTTGGTTTTCGATAACCAATATGCACGCGGGCGAAGCCGCTGGCTATAGCTAGTTTATTATGATTTGTTATTATTCTGATTAACAAGAATTCGTGAATACGCATGTGTTATAAAAGATTACTAGAACACACGTATTTAACAAGGTTTTTCCTTGGGTTATCAACACAATTAACTGAGGTCAGGTTAGATTGTGGTCAGGTTAAATTGAATAGATTATTGGAAATTGTCGGGGCTGGTAAGATTTTACTTATCAATTATGAGGTCTTACCAAGATCTTAGCACAAGCTGGTTAACTTGGGCCCCACCTAACGCCCCATCGTACGATATTTTTGCGAGTGAAAACCCCCTTGAGCTTCATACAGACGAGACTCTGGTACAGGATTTCCTATGGGGGAGGGGAGAGGGGAGGGGGGGGGGGGGAATAAGTGTGATCAAACGGTAGTAAAAGTCAAGATAAACGAATTCATGGAAAACTGAAGTCGGAAAGTGTGTTCAGAGTTCCAAAGTGCAAGCTTTGGATGCAACAAATATTTGCACTTGAATGATGATGATGAGTTCCATCGAAAAGATTTATAAATTTGCATTCAAGATTTCTTTGCGGAGAGCAATAAAAACAATGATAAAGATAATGTTCTCTACAAGTTTCAATAACATTTCTTGGATTTCTCAAAAATGCTTTATCATAATTTTAATAAATAAGGTCAGAGGTGTATCATTAATCTTTATCATCTAGTGCTTGCGTGAGTACTGTTTACTTCAGTCTTTTCTTTTAGTTAAGCATTACAACATTGGCATTATTCATCTGTTTTGTCTATACTGTGTTAAAAATTATAAAATTATAAAATTATAAAATTTGACAGAACCCAACTACCGAAGTCGTGCTCCATTTGCATGAACTTTTCGCACGTGTACCGAAATACATAAAATAAAATTATTATTTACAAGTATACGGATACTGCCCGCGGCGGCTGCACCCCTATGGAACTCCGATCCTGTTTGAGCAATCCATGGGGAAACGGGATCAAAAGTGGAACAGAAAAAGAAAGTTTATCCCAGACTATAATCTATCTACGAGTATCCCTGTTCCAAGCTACAGCCATATCATTCTGCTGTGCAATTCACTAACAAGCACAACGATGCGACAACGATGCGAGTCGCAACGATGTGCGCGATAGACACTGTCATTGGTCAACTTCCAATGACGTGATACAATCTGACCAATGACAATCTACGTTGCGCCTCGCATCGTTGTCGCATCGTTGTGCTCGCTTAGTGAATTGCAGTGCTGTTCGTGATTTCATAAGGAATATTGAAACATAGACAGCCTCTTTGGCGTGGCGGTAGTGAACGCGGTCGCTACGCAGCTGTGCAATTCGCCTGATGACGCCAGTGACGTCACGCTGTCTGACCAATGACAATCTCGATCAAGTTTGTCGCAACGTTGTGCTCGACGCTGAAAGCTTAGAGAATTGGACAGCAGGAGGCGCGGATGAGATCCCCGCTCAGTGCAAATATTTGTAGGCATGAATATGGGTATTTGCATTGGTCTGGTCGTGCCTCGGAGAGCACGTTAAGCCGTCGGTACCGTTGCTATACGAACATCTATGGCAGTCGTTATGGGTAGTTGGAACCTTAAAAAGTCTAACAACTGGGCTAGTAGCAATGCTTCAAAATCGCCCAATATCGTTGTTGGGTTGTGGAGGTCAAATGGCAGTACGAAAAATATCGAAGACCAGGCAAATCCGCAGTTAGACTGGTAAAGCGGGTTAGATCCCAGACTCCGAAGTGAAAGTTTCAGATGCAACTGGAATTAACGCTGGGATAAAGGAGATTGAAACTATCTACAAGAGCATGATTCGGCCTGCCGTCCTGTATGGATCGGAGAGCTGGCCCGTAAAGGTGACGGATGAAAGACGGTTGCATGTAGCCGAGATGCGAATGTTGAGATGGATGTGTGGTGTGACAAGAAAGGATAAGATTAGGAATGAGTATATAAGAGGAAGTTTGAAAGTAGCACCAATCACGGAAAAGCTACGAGGAAATCGTTTGTCCTGGTTCGGACATGTAATGCGTAGGGATGAAAGTAATGTCGTAAAGAAGGTATTATCTATGGAAGTAGATGGCTACAAGGGGAGAGGAAGACCTAAAAGGAGATGGATGGATCTCCTTTTAGGATGGATGGATCAATGTAGACTGCACCACAGCACCAAATCCACCGCCTTCAGCATCCAATTTAACAAAACTACTCGTATATTGGATGGGAGGAATTACCAGTTTGCTGTCTTCACGATAAGTGCGAGGGCACACGGTGCGTTGCGGCGCCGCACCGCAGAAACTTCGGCCAATCGGCGGCCATACGAGCGGCCCCGCACTGCCTGTGTGGCCGCCGATTGGCCGAAATTTCTGCGGTGTGGCGCCGCAACGCATCGTGTGCCCCCGCACTAAGACTCGTTATCATGCCATTTGGGCTTTGGTTGATGTATACTATCTCGCTGTCATTTCAGTTTGCTTGGTAACTCCAGTGTTCCCAAAGCAACGGTTTTGTCCCTCATTACATTTTGTGAACTAGAGTCCAACTTGCACTCAACAGATTTTTGATTCAGCTGTATTTTGAAAAGTTTACTATAACGATAAGGTTTTACTAGAAGATGAGAAATACATTCTGTACCAATATTAAAGAACGCATCATGTTTTGAGTATGATGGCGAAATCAATACTAATATTATAAATGCGAAAGTAACTCTTTCTGTCTCTCTGTCTGTCTGTCTGTTACGCTTTCACGCCTAAATCATCACTGTACCAAATTTCATCGATTTCAGAATCAGTAATCAGGACCTTGGTTTTCGATAACCAATATCCACGCGGGCGAAGCCGCTGGCTATAGCTAGTTTATTATGATTTGTTATTATTCTGATTAACAAGAATTCGTGAATACGCATGTGTTATAAAAGATTACTAGAACACACGTATTTAACAAGGTTTTTCCTTGGGTTATCAACACAATTAACTGAGGTCAGGTTAGATTGTGGTCAGGTTAAATTGAATAGATTATTGGAAATTGTCTGGGCTGGTAAGATTACTTATCAATTATGAGGTCTTACCAAGAGCTTAGCACAAGCTGGTTGGCTTGGGCCCCACCTAACACCCCATCGTACGATATTTTTGCGAGTGAAAACCCCCTTGAGCTTCATACAGACGAGACTCTGGTACGTAGGAAATCTATGGGGGGAGGGGGGGGGGGGGAATAAGTGGGATCAGGCGGTAGTAAAAGTCAAGATAAACGAATTCATGGAAAACAGAAGTCGGAAAGTGTGTTCAGAGTTCCAAAGTGCAAGCTTTGGATGCAACAAATATTTGCACTTGAATGATGATGATGAGTTCCATCGAAAAGATTTATAAATTTGCATTCAAGATTTCTTTGCGGAGAGCAATAAAAACAATGATAAGATAATGTTCCCTACAAGCTTCAATAACATTTCTTGGATTTCTCAAAAATGCTTTATCATAATTTTAATAAATAAAGTCAGAGGTGTATCATTAATCTTTATCATCTAGTGCTTGCGTGAGTACTGTTTACTTCAGTCTTTTCTTTTAGTTAAGCATTACAACATTGGCATTATTCATCTGTTTTGTCTATACTGTGTTTTCGGGGGCCCCGGGTATTTATAGTAAATTCTATTTTGACACGAACTACGTTCGTTAAAAAATAAATGTATTTGAATTTGAATTATCGTAAACATATCCCTCGCGTCCCGGCCGTATATCGTACACTTGTTACTTAGCGCTAGTTCAGACTTGCGGGAACCGCGCGTTTACGAATCGCACGGTTTCAGACACCGGCGGTTATTATGCGATTTTCGTACGGGGATAACGTCAGTTTGAAAATGGAGGTCGACGAAGAAGTGTGTTTACTGTGGTGGCCCCTTAAAAAAAGAAAAAGGCGGTATTGGGTGTATCCAATATTAAGTGACCGACTAGTACATGGTCAGTTCGTAACGTTATAATACCAATTTAAGAATGTACGATAAAAAAAAAACTATTTGAGAATGTCAATAATATCTTAGTCATCCCAAATATTGCAGGTCTCTTCTCCAATTCATCAATAAATAGTTCAGTGACGAAACGATCCATGGCGAACTCACGAGCTGTGACGTGCTAACCGCGCGGTACCCGCAACGCAACTGAACGCGAAGTAAAGACTCCATAGTAATAGAAACGCGCGGGAACAGCGTGATTCTATTTTCTGGTGGTTGGGTTGCGGTAATCGCGCGGTTAAGTCTGAACGGTTATTAACTAACTCATATAAATAAGACCCGCGCGATTTCCACGCGATTCTAAAATCGCGCGGTTCCCGTCGAGTCTGAACGGGCGCTTATTGGATGATTTCGGATTACTCAAACAATTTTGCGACTAGTGGTTTTACAATCTACATAAATTCATATATATAATCAAGTCTTTATCCCCGAAAGGTTAGGCAAAGGTGAATTAAAACCCATACTAACACACATTTCACCAATCATTGTATGTATAAGGTCCCACGTAATAAGGGGTGCGCCTATTACTGTATTCCTGGCACTATTTTTTGAGGACTTCGGGCACTATTTTACAAATAGAATTCAGATTTATCTATATAAATAGATATACAAGAGGTACCTATGAACTTTTCAGATCCACCAATCATATCAAATAGTAAACGTATGTGAACCTGGCATCCCAATTGCTAGTATCTCACAAAAAATTTCCAGTTCTAGTGTCATCCCACATAGTTATACAGTTCTCTATAAGTTCTAAAAATAGTTCCATCGATTTTACTACTGAAATCGCATTTAAAAAAACTATGAATGTTCTACGCAATACCAGGTATTTTCGGCAATGGTCTTAAACAGGTGTACATGTTGTCACATTGCGAAGAGTTCTGTGACCCACGAAGCTTTAAGATGATAGAAAGAGATCTGATGCACGTGAAACAAGGCAGTTCTGGCCATATAGCGCTCAAAGAGGGTAAAATGCTAACGTCCAAACGAATGTTTTACGCAATACTAGAAATTTTTAGCAATGATCTTATACAGATGTAGATGCTGCCACATTGCGAACAGTGCTATGCACCACGAAACTTTTAAATGATAGAAAGAGATCTATTGCACGTTAAACAATACAGTTCTGGACATATAGAGCTCAAAAAGGGTGAGATGCTACCGTCCAAACAAATGTTCCACGCAATACTAGGAATTTTCAGCAATGGTCTTCATGGGGCATAGAACTCTTCGCAATGTGTCAGCATCTCACAGCCTGCTGTGTAAGACGATTGCTGAAAATTCCTAGTATTGCGTAGAACATTCGTTTGGACGTTAGCATCTCCCCCTTTTTGAGCTCTTTATCTCCAGAGCTGTCTTGTTTCACCTGCAATAGATCTCTACCTATCATTTAAAATCTTCATGAGGCACAGAACTCTTTGTTATGTGTCAGCATCTCACACCTGTTTAATGACATTGCTCAAACGGCGTTGAACTTTCAGTTAGGCCTGGACATCTCACCCGTTTTGAGCTCTATATGTCCAGAACCGTCTTGTTTCACGTGCAGCAGATATAGCTATCATTTAAAAACTTTAAATTACACAGAACTCTTCGTAATGTTACAACATATCACGCTTGTTTAAGATCATTGCTCAAAATTGTTAGTATTATTGCACGATACGCAAAACTTTCATTTAGACCTTGGCATCTCAATCCTGTGTCGTTTGTCTGCTACTATTAACCATTTTTATTAGATTTATCGAGAACTGTGGAACTACGTGGGATGCCACTTTATGTGAGGTTTTTCGATGAGATGCTGGGCAATTTTCATGATGTAAGCATCTCATTTTTTAACCGACTTCAAAAAAGGAGGTTCTCAATTCGTACCCAATTTTTTTTATTTTTTTTATTTTTTTGTATGTTTGTTACGCGATTGTGAAGCCACTTCTAGACGGATTTTGAAAATTCTTCTTGTGTTCGTAAGTAGATTATTCCGAAGTGGTCCCATTTTAATTTCGTAAAGATCTGATGATGGGTTTCCGAGATTAGACCAAGGAACTCTTCAAAAAGTACCAGGAAATCAGCCGCGATTGCTGCAATGGCATATTATTGCAATGTTTCTGCCATTACACATCATAACATCACGTCTGAGTCCTTTGAAGGGGTACGCAGAAGTGTTTAGAATATTCAGCTATATTTCGGGTGTATATGCATTGATTTTAAAAATTCTTTTTGAATAATGATTTAATATTTTTTTTTGTAGCGTGGCCGGTTCGATCTGTATTGCAGCGTCAGCAGCGCATGTACAGTCAGGTCACTATACATGCGATGTACAGTCGTGAGACTGTACAAACTCACTAAAAAGAGAAAAATAAATTCATTTTTAACAAAAAAGTTTAACCGACTTCAAGAAACGAAAAAGAGGCACTGAAAAGCGAATAATAACTTAATTTACAGACTTACTGATTTATTAGAAGTCGGTGCCAGGCAACTTTGTTTGTTGTGTCTGAACTACTATGATGTAATCAATTGAAATATGGCCTCTCTTGGGCTAGGTACCGACTTCTAATAAATCAGTAAGTCTGTAAATTAGTTATTATTCGCTTTTCAGTGCCTCTTTTTCGTTTCTTGAAGTCGGTTAAACTTTTTTGTTAAAAATGAATTTATTTTATGCGATTTCAGTACTAAAAATCGATGGAACTATTGTTAAAACTTATTGAGAACTGTAGAACTATGTGGGATGCCACTAGAACTGTCAATTTTTTGTGAGATGCAATACTAATAATATTGATATGCCAATAATAAATTGAGATGCCAAGTTCACATACGTAAATAGTGAGACCAGCGAACTTATAGTTGAGGAAGACGATGACATTGTACGTAACGTGAGTGTTCACAGCAACCGTGTGGTGGCAATGTCGCAGGATAACACTTTGATAGCATTCGAATACAGACACCATGACATGTACACAAGTACCTTTTACAGATGCAGACATACGGCTAATTCATCGTCATGTTTCATGTTACTGGATGAATCTTACTGTCGGTTTCTTACAAGTAATCTAGAACTATGCCACGAGCTTCAACCTTGACACTTGGTTCACTTTCGGATTATGAATTGGTGACACATCTAGCAGTCTTACTTGGAACTTTAAACAATATTACGAATAAATACCGCAAGATATCACTTCAACATTTTGCGTAACCATTTACGTACCTATTGAATTATTTGAGTCATACAATTCGTACATAAACTTTTTAAACGTAAACTATTTGCAATAATTCTTATACAGATTCAAAGCATTGGGAAAGTACTCCAGCAATTAATTGTCACTGTATAGGTATCTGAAAATTCTTTGGGTAGGATTCAAAAACAAATGATTCTTAAAGTTTTAGGTTACTTCAGTTTTATCATTATTAAAGTCATAATGATAAATTTCAAAAAGTAAAGCTAGTGTGATGTATTTGATAGTGTAAAACAAATTCACTTTACAGTTTAACCGTATATTAAAGCTCCTAAATCAAGTACAGTGACTGTAAAGAGCTGGCAGCAGTATTGATTTATCATGCAAAATTGATAGTTGGTTATCCTATACCTTCTACCAAATGGCAGATTTAAGCTTTGGAATCCACTACTAGCATATTGCAAAGGTAAAAAACTAGATCTTTTGTATAATACCGAAGGTCTTACATCAAACGTAAATGGAGCACATAAACTTGACGTAGAACATCATATTTTATCAGCATTTTTACAGTTATAGTAAGATAATCATGCGTCTTCGACAGTACTTGCATTGATTTAATTTCTGATTTCAGAGTTATTTCTACCATTTTAGATTTGAGTGATGTACGTCATTCAAACGAGGGGTGGTATACGTATTTAGCTAACAACGACGTCGGTACAGATCGTATAAACATTTCTGTAGAAGTTCAATAAACTTACGAATTATATTACGTGTTATTTCCTTAACCTTTTCCTTTATGTTTATATAACTATCAGTTTCACATTATGCTCGCTATACGTTCGGATTTCGAAGCCAGAGATCTGACTCTCTAACCTCCGGCAACTGAAGACTCAGGCGTGCGGTTTAAGTCGGTTAGAGTCCGACATTACCGTCCTCGTTGGCCGCCGGGATATTCGAGGATATTTACGCACTTTACAAAAAGATAAAAAAGTATGGCTTAAAAGACTAATTGACATTTCGTGGGTAGAGTTCCGTGGGTAGAGTTTCGGGGGTAGTTTGATGATGAGGGTAATCATTTCAATGAAATTTTGAAGCATTTATTATGCTAACTATTCAAATCGATTTAGAAAGAGAAAAGAGAAAAAAGAATCAACCTCGGGTGGGACTCGAACCCGCGATCTTTCCCTTACAGGGGGAATCCTAGTTCGTATCCCACCGTCGTCGCCCTAAAGACGGATGTATAGAGGAATTTGGTTCGACTTCGTACGGGTCTCGGTGGCTTAGTGGTCAGAGCATTCCCCATGTAAGGGAAAGATCGCGGGTTCTAGTCCCGCCCGGCCGGCCACATTTAAAAAAAAAATAGGTATGAATTTAACTTTTTTTTACCGTTTTTTTTCCGTACTTAGAGAGAAAAAAAAGTTAAATTTGAGTGAAACTTTTGTTTATTAAGTAGGTATTACAATTTGAAATTATTTATTTAAATACGAAAATGCATCAAATGAACATACAATAGGCATATTAATTTATTCGTAATATTAAACACGTTCTTTTTTGTATCGAAACTTTTTAAAATCGAACATAGAAACTTAACTTATAAAATCTAAAAAAGAATCTATAACTCACTTGTGAATAATAGCAGTGAAAAAGTCACAGTTCGATAATAGGTGTCATTACGTGCCTATTTGCGGTGAAATAATAGCAGTTTTATGAGCAGGTGTGTTGTAAAAATATTAATTGAATAGGTAGGATAGTATGTGTACCTATACGAAAAAATTCCACTAAAGTGACTGACGTCATCAGAGGTTACCTACCTTGGGGGTTGGAGGACCAGTGCATACTTTCGAAGATTTACTTTTTGTATATTATTACTAGCTGTTGTCCGCGGCTCCGCCCGCGTGGATGACGGTTATCACATAGCCTATGTCCTTTTAGGTCTTCAATGTCTAAAATCTGTCTCTGTACAAAAATTTCATCAAAATTGGTTCAGTGCATTAAACATGAAAGTGTATCAGACAGAGTTACTTTCACATTTATAATATTAGTATGGATTTGATTTCGTTATAAAATTCCCATCAAATTAGAATGTAAAAAATATTGTAAAGTTTTTACATTCATATTTATTATGGGACTGCCCATAGAGAGATGTAATTTTTTTGATGAATATGATGTGTACAACATGGTAGGTATATTTTTTAACTAACAAAATATTGTATGGGGTCAATCCATGCCAGTTCAAAGGATAAAATTAACCTATTTTAGTATTTTAGTGGGTATATTTTTGTATGTGATTTAGGTATTGTATAAGACTATTCATACTTTTGATTGATGGCACTTGGTGGAAGTTATTATTATACATTATTGATAACACACCTTGTACTTTTCCACAACAAAGGATTTTATTTGAGAATGCCGTGAGGTGAAACCGGTTAGGAGAACAATAAATATTGTGGAAAAGTACAAGTTAGTGTGTTATCAATAATGTATTGTATAAGGATAATTAATTTAATATAATGACTAAATAGCCACAGCTGTTTCATATATTACCACAATATTGTACATAAAATATGTATTATTACCTAAATAGAATTTATAACGCATAATATATTTAGTTTATGTGGTCAATTTAGTTACATTACTAAACTATTGCCTGTCCGAAGAATAAATAACTTGGACGTTTCATGTACTACGTCCGAAGTTCGATTTTATGACAATTGACTTTGTTTATGAAGAATTGATGAAGAAGAAATGAAGAATTATGAAGAAGTTTCTAATCCTACGCCACAATTATATTATTATAATAATATATTATTAATAAATCTGTAGCTATGACTGGTAAAAGCGGACCCCAGACTCCGAGCTGAAAGCTTCGGATGCGACTGGGAATTAACGCTAGGAGGAAGAAGAATTATTATTACACACATAAGACTATAAACGTAATACAGTATCTTTCATCAAAATTGATTCAGTGGTGTGAAACCGTAACAGACATACAGACAGACAAAATTACTTTGGCATTGCTTCTTCTTCGAGTATGCTACGTGAACGAAATCAAATTCATGCATTATCGCTTTATTGACTTCAAGGCGAAGAGATTGTTCGAAGGACACCATTATGAAACGTAAAAAAACATTAATTTATGAAATTTATGACCCCAATTAAGGTTATATAATAGATACATCAATTAATTGATAATCTTTTAGTATTAATCTAAGCTTCCATGACTAACACTGCTGGCTAGAGGCGGGACAACGAATTTTAACAATAGTGTTCTATTCTGTATCATAATTAGATTAATATTCTCTTTCGCACAATCAATTTATGATAATACCATGATATACATTTTTATATATTTTTAAACGCTTTATTTTACCTGTGCTTCGATCGATTGCTTGTAACTACCAAATTTTATGAAGACACTAGCTGACCCTGTGAACTTGGTACCGCCTTACAGTCGATTCTTTTTTTTTATTTTTTCTCTCCGTAAGAGCAATCCTCGTACTTCAAGGAATATTCTAAAAAAAGAATCAGCGAAATCGGTTCAGCCGTTCTCGAGATTTGCACTTAGCAACACATTTAGGGATTCATTTATAATTATTACAGAAGATTAAACAATAATGGTTCCTTACGTAACCGCGTTCACATTTAGAAGTAGTATGATGACACATTTGCAATATGACGTCAATATTATTAATTTTAAGGAAAATCTACTGAAAATGTATTACTCATGCTAGGACCAGGAATCAATAAAGTATAAGAACTGTTATAATTCCATTAATTGACTTAGTTATAAACGTGATTTTGCCCAGACAGATTGGAGGCTTAATTGTCCAGCAGATTATTCGGAATAAATAAAATATAGCTACCAAAATGTGGGTGAGGTCTTACCCACACGTGCTGTTATTAATACTTACAAACGTCTATGAAGCATTATGTCAAGACAAATCCAGTTTAACATTTGTGATTGATAATACGTACTCCATGTTCGATGATATATGGACAGTCAAAGTGAATGTAGATGGGATCACAAAAATAATGTTTGATAAAAAAGCTAGCCAAATCGGTAATTTGGTGCTTGTCACATTTAATGATCCAGGTATGTACATTTCTTTCTTATTTAATTTTACTATCAAGTAATGTATAGACTAGATTTAATAGTCAAGAAATTACTATTTTTTTATTTTCAAATAGTTATCTCTAATAACCTTTTCAACAATGCAGCCCTATAATTGTATACGTTTGCAGCGACGCGCAGTCCGCATTATTGGGAATCCTGAGATCACCAAAACCCTCGAGCCTTTGCAATTGCGTAGAGATGTGGCATCTTTGGCGGTATTTTACCGTCTCTACCACGGTGAATGTTCTGACGAGCTCTTCCAATTAATCCCACCCTCTCCTTTCCTATATAGGACAACACGTGCAGGGCTTAGATGCCACCCGCATACGGTGCAGAATATTCCATCGAGAACCAAGCGGTTCGGCGACTCCTTCTTCTGCCGCACCATTAAGTCTTGGAATTCCTTACCAGTTCACGTGTTTCCCTTCTCCTACAGTCCCGGGTCCTTTAAGCGGGGCGTGAAAAAGCATCTGATGAGGCCGTCAAGCTGAGTGCCACCATTGTAACATGATACGTGTCTGTAATGGTGACCCTCTTTTCAGAGACTTTGCCTTCAGCTTACCATCAGGCGAGGCGAAGTCAAATTGACGTGTCCTATATATATATATATAAAAAACGTTGTAAGCACTTAGATTAGCAATGGTTTTTCTTGTTTCAAACATAAAATTAAATATTAATAGTAAATTCTTCATCATTGCTATTTTCGAAAGTGAAAAGTATCCCATTTATATCTCCACCTTCTTTATTTTTCTCTGATTATATCTGAGCAGCATCGTTTGAGCTACTATACATTAACTAAAAATAACGCAGCTGGAATATTCCAAATATCTCCTCATTTTTATTTCAAACGACTCGTGCATTATCAATAAATTTAATCAATTAGTCTATTGCAGTCCACTGCTGGATATGGACGATCCTCCGCCTTCCGCATCCAGTCTGTCCCAGCCACCTTTTTCAGGTCGTCAGTTCATCTGGATGAGGGGCGTCGTGGATAATCCTGAGCACAAATCGATGTTCTTTAGCATATAGGTCTGGTTTCTCATCAAATTTGAAATAATTGTTGCTCTCTTATTACGCGTGTTCAAAGATCGTCAACACTTCATCGAGCGTTGCTGTTTTATCTATGTCAGCTATTTGTTTTATGACTCATGTGCCCATGGTACTATTATTTCCGTCTGAAGGATACCTCCCATATCTTGTAGTGCACTTGACGTAGGTATAATAAAAGTTGATCTATCCTGGTTGACGGGTTGTAATGTTATTATAGCTGGCTTCTTCGTATTATAAAGAGGAATACCGACTGACGGTTGACAGTGACTGACTTTTCTTGGGATCTGTGACGGAGGCACTCTACTTATTGTGTAGCGGCAAGTCATGTTAGGAATATATTTTATGACACAGTGCCACATGCTACGTGCTCATGGTTCTTTTATTTTGGTCTGAAGGATACCTCTCATATCTTGTAGTGCACTTGATGTATAATAAAAGTTGATTTATCCTTGTTGACGGTTTGTAATGTCATTATAGCTTATTTCCTCGTATAAAGAGGAATACCAACATTTGACAGTGACTGACTTTTCTTGGGATCTGTGACGGAGTCGCACTATTATGTTGTGTAGTGGCGAGTCATGTTAGAAATATATTGAACGAAACAGGTACACCTATGACGCGATACGATACACCGCACGAAATATTGTGTAAAGCCTTTTGGGGTCTTTCGGTTGCATCTATATCCCATCAAATACCAATCATCTGGATAATCCGTTATCATCTCACCTTAAAAATAATTGATAGTTTTATCTGATGCAATTTCATTCAATTTGTCCTGATTAAGAATCCACAAATCATAAATTATGCTTTCCATCCCTTTCAGTTACAGCAAAAGCATATGTTATGTACTAATTGTACTAATAAGGTATTACTTTTTGTATTACTCGGACGTTATAAAATGTCAACTCAATATAATTTATCGTTTTTTTATAGATGTACGGCTAGTGACAACGACTGCAGATCGAAATACTTATAAAGAAAACATAAACAGTTTAAGCGTATATGGCGGTGGGGACTGTCCTGAAATGTCAATGTCCGGTATATTAGAAGCATTGCATGCGAGTTTACCTGGATCATTTATTTACGTGTTTACTGATGCTTCAGCTGCGGACTACTTTCGAAGTCATGAAGTTATAAACATATGCCAGAAGAAGCAGAGCCAGGTATATAAACGAGTTCTGCTCCTTTAGACAAGTAGCAAGCAATTCGTTGGCAGAAGGAGTATTGTAGAACAGAAGGACGAATGTACTACGCCCCATACCCGGGGGCGAGTTGGGGACTCCGTGGTCCCCACACCGGAAGAGGGCCAGATCGAGAGATATGGCCCTGGGTCGGCCGGGTTGCGAGGGATATGGCTATGACAATCTCACCTCCGGCAACTGACGGCCCACAGAAGGCGTGCGTTTTAGTCGGTTCGAGTCCGACATAACCTCCTCCTCCGACCCCGGCGGGGGAGGTATCCGTGGGGATGTTTCGCACGATAAAAAAAAAAAAAAAAAAAGAAAAAAAAAAAAGGACGAATGTACTACGCGTTCATTTCGAGAATGCCGTTACCTCTTGCCCCGCGTCCTCATACTGCGCAGGGGCAGGGCAGCGTTGCTATCCGTACTGAAGGGGCGACGCTTGACGCGCGGTATGAGGAAGCGGGACGGGAGGTAACGGCATTCTCGAAATGAACAAGTAATATGGGATTTGATATTTATGACATACGTTGACGACTGTCATAATATTATTATGACCCCAAATTCCATACAAAAATATCAACGAATTACCGCTTGTCTAGAGGGAGCTGTTTCAATCAAAAAATCTGATGCCACTTTATCACAACACTTTAATATTTTCAGATAGTATTTGTGCTGACTGGCTTTTGTTCAACTCGTGAAGAAGCAATGTACCAAGTATATTACGACATAGCAGCTGCTTGTGCCGGATTAGCATTTGATGTTGAGAAATATCAAGTTACTGAGGTAATTTCCCAGATGTATTTTGATTGTATTAAAATTAATCAGTACGCGATCGTTGATACAATGGCAGGAGTTAACATTTTTAAATTGTATAATTAGATACAATTTTACCACCAGTCAAATTTTGAGAGCAATGAATTGTTTTGAATCATTATTAGATAAAACAATGACGTTTTCTGATATTTGTCTGAAGTTTTTTTTATAAATAAATATATATCTCTTCAGATACTATCAACAATAAAGGAAACAATAACAGGAAAGAAAGCAGTGATAACCACGAAGAAAATTCCAGCCTATACCGATACAGATATACCGGTAAGTGTTATACCTAACACTCAAATTGTGGACAGCTTTAGCTTTTTAACAGTTGAAAACTTTTATCGCCGCCATAGAAGAATTATGTAGATTCTTACCTGAAATATTAGAATCCATCACTCCCACATCTGTAACTACCAGAGAAAAGACGTTATAAACTTAAAAAAAGGGCTAGTTAGTAGAACAGAAAAATCGATCTATAGGGTTGACACTGCCATAAACATCAAAATATTTATCATTTATGGCAGTCGTTAACATAACATCGACCGGTTTTCAACTGGACAGGTACCACTGTGCATTATTGTGAAAAAACCCTCTATAGTAATCCAACCTCGGTTGGATTGCATTCAGGAGTCAGCAAGGTCACAAACACCCTCAAGCCTGTGTAGATGCGTAGAGATGTTGCATCCTTGGCAGTATTTTACCCTCTCTACCATGTTGAATGTTCTGATAAACTCTTCCAATTAATCCCACCCTCTGCTTTCCTACATAAGACAACACGTCCAGAACTAACTGCTGCATACGGTACAAAATATTCCATCAAGAATCAAGCGGTGCGGCGACTCGAAAAACAATGTCAGTCAATATATTCTCCTAACGAATTGTCCAGTGCTGACAACTAGGGCACTGTTTTGCCTTTGATAGATGTTCATTGATATTGTGATTTCTTGTTTCAGTTTGAAATCGACGACCAAACAGAATATGCTATTGTCACAGCATCGGGTTTAGGCGTAACTTTAGGAATAATAGGGCCAATAGAAGAAAAATCATACTTAACATGGCTTCCGAACGTTAAGGTAAGGTATTCTTAAAATAAGTGATAATATAGAAATTGTAGTCGTTTGTCCTGGTTCGGACATGTAATGCGTAGAGATGAAAGTAATATCGTAAGGAAGGCATTAACTATGTAAGTGGATGACTACAGGGGGAGTGGAAGACTTAAAAGGAGGTGGATGGACTGTGTGAATGATGATATGGTTAAAAAAAGAGTGAATGTTGAGATGACTGCAAATAGAGATGAATGGAAAAAGCACACATGTTGCGCCGACCCCAAATAAACTTGGGATAAGGGTAGGAGGATGATGATGATAGAAATGGTAGTTTTCAACTGAGTATTAAAGATATAAACCTAACTTAAGTTCATACTATGAAAAGACAGCCTTCAGGGGGCCAATTCTCTTAACATTAATAACCTCACAAATGTCAAGAACAGTATTCTCATAACAAAAGTACCTATCGCTACTGTTTGGAAAATTAAGGAAGTAGATGACGTTATTCGAAGAAAAATATTTTTTATACGACGTGAAACATCCAGATTATATGAATATAAAATTTGGGTGATTAGGAATTTCATTCATGAAATCAAGGAGATCAAAGATATGGTTGATATCCATGATTTTAACGCGTCCATCTAGATTTGTTCTCGTCTACAAATGGTATTTGAGATACTGAGTCATGTAAGACTGGTGAAAGCATTTGAGGACACACACGTGTCCACCAATGGCAATCCGACATTGGTGCAGTGTCGTGAACGATTGCGAGTGTGGGCATGTGCGGCGGGACTAACTGATATATGAGTATAAACCTTTGAAGCAAGTTTGAACTTTATTGTTATTCTTAGGTTATAAAAATTATTCGACCAACACCGGGTACATACATAGCGAGAGTGAATGGCAGATCACAGACGTCTGTGTACATTGTCGGTAGAACTGACTTTACCTTCACTCATGGTTTCTCCAAGATGCAACCCAAATCTCTCAATGACACTACTCCGCAGCCTATTGCTAGTAAGTTTGATTTATTTTCTCTTTATATTATTAAGTTGAACGGAATAAACAAAAGTCAATATTAAAAAAAAATATGGTTATTACAGTTATGATCAGTTCATAGTTTCAGTTAATCTGACCATTTTATTTCTATTTCGACTCGACTAATGCTCCCCGATTGATTTCCTGGAATTCAATGATTACAGAAGCTTGTGGTGGCTATTTCTTACGTTATATTCTTCACTTGCATAACCATATATGAAGAAACATTCATATTGATATCCATACTCCATACTAATATACTTAGAATATTACTTAACCATACTAATATTATAAATGTGAACGTAACTGTCTATCTGTTACGCTTTCACGCCTAAACCACATAACCAATTTTGCTGAAATTTTGGTACAGTCACGTACATTATGTTGACACATTATAGACACAAATATAGAAATTGAAATATTGGGGCCTATTGGACTAATGTACGAGTATAAGTACAGCATAAGATGTTCCTGATAGTATAATAATACAGTTTCATATTTCCAGATACACCAACTCTGCTTTCCATCTCTGTTACGGATCCAAATCACACAGTGGACATATCATTAGTTCGTATCTTGAATATGGATGAGAACATTCTCAACGCGGTGATGTTAAAACAAATTTCTAAAGATTTTTACACGACGTTTATACCGTTTATAGCTCCATCAGAGAGATTCAAAATTGCAGTAAGTACTACTACATCATTATTGACTTTGATTCCTCACTGCTATCTATAATATTTATTAAAGAAAACTGTTTTGTTATCTCTTTTTTTTTGTAAGATTTTATTTTTATTTCTGACCTAGCCTGCAATTACATTAACCTTTTATTTTACCAGGTTATCGGTAAAGATGTACGCACAGGTAAAACCATTACACGTATAGCTAAACTGCCAGTCACTCCTCAAGAACCACCTAAAGGTGAGTTATTATATTAGGTACTTACTGTTCTTTAGCATTCAAATATTTAATACAATTATATTGAAAATTAAAATTAATTCTTTTTTTTATACAGTAAACGCGATTTTGACTTATTTATAAGCCTTATAAACATAACCTTAAATTATTTCCTAATTACCCATGAAGGAACCGAGATGCGTTTGGAGTGAGATGATCTTTGTTTGTGAAAATCCGTGTATCTATAATGTATATCCGTGTGATGCAGTTTCGATTGGTGTCATCTCACCAGGGGGCAAGCATCTTTTTTGCAAATCCATGTTGCCATTTTTCTACAAAACTACTGGTTCTATTTTAATGCAGTTTTCAGTGATGACTTTGGGTTTTATTGGTGTACGAGATAGGTGTTACGGTGACAGCTCACCGGATGGCGCTCCAGCAAATCGATGTTGCCATTATTCTTCTTTATCTTCAAAACAACTAGTTTGCTTTTTAAATTATTTCTTACCCTCGTGGGTTTTTAAAAAAAATGTTTAACTTTGTTTTTCTTGTCATTACTCTTGACATTTGTCTCTACTATTTATACATTTTGCTCTTTATAGAAACGACTCAATAATCATATCAATTTGACCATTCTATAACAATCTAATAACACAACTTTAAACATGCTGTACTACGAAAGCAAAATAAAGTCATTTTAAATCAAATCAAAGTAATGATGATATTTTAAATTAGGTACATCATTTTAATTTTACAGTTGAACCAAAAGCACAGAAACCAAAGTTAACTATATCTGAAGGTAATGTTATAAGTATTGAATATGGACAAACGGTAAAGCTGACCTGCAAAGTGACAGCATACCCTGCACCGAAAATCGAGTGGCTTATCAGGAATAGAGGAGTAACATTGAAGTCTGAGGTGAGCGTGAAATATTTGAAAAGTAGAATAAAGTGATTCAGAACTGGAAGAAATTAAATTATAGAAGTATTATAGTGTTCAGATTTAGACTAAAGTAGTTACCCGCAATATTCTATCAGGAACCAAGCGGTTCGGCGATTCCTTTCTTTGCCGCACCATAAAATCTTGAAATTATTTACCAGCACACGTGCTTCCTTCTTACTACAGTCCGCATCTGATGAGGCTGTCAAGCTGAGGACCAACATTATTACATCGTAGTTGTCTCTAATGGTGACCCTCTTTGCTGAGACTGCCTTGAGCTCATATAATACGAGCAAATATCTATTGAAGAGTAGGTACGTCCTGTTGACATAATGAGATTTTGGATGTTCGTATTTCCAGAGTTCTGCGGTGGAGCCGCCGTCTGAATACATAAGCTATTTAACAATAGTAGATGTCACACAAAACGAAAGATACACATGTCATGCTAAAAATGATGCAGGAGATACAACTACGGACATTGATGTAATTGTTAAAGAACCATTTACCGTTAAGTCAGCTATTGATGGTAAATATACTTTTAAATATAAATAAAATTAAAGCTTCCATATTTACATTAATTGCAGCCAAATTCACAAGGCAATAAATAAAGCCTAGAAGTAACAATATATTTTGGCTTTACAGCCAATTCCTTTAAAAATAAAAGCCAAAATATATTACAGCCAATCGTCTTTTTGGAGGCGATACATCGAGTATCGCCTCCAAAAAGACGTAGTCACCAATTCGGGATAATCCGGGAGTTGTGGTTTATTTTACTCCGTGCCATAAATACCTGGCGGTTTTCAATCTAAAATAAGTTAGTGCCATGACAAAGTGCCCGCTAGATGACAATAGGCTCGCCCCCTATTACGTGGGACTAAAAATCATAGTTAGCGATATATGGGTGTTAATACGCTTCTGCCTACCCCTTCGGGGATTTACAGGCGTGAGTAGTATATACTATTGTGGCGTATTATTGTCCTGAAATAAAGATTTATTATTATTGACTAGGTGTTACAACGATCAAATATGGTGGAAAAGGTACTCTGAGATGTGATATCACTGCTCCAGTACCAATGCATATTACTTGGGACTTTATAGAAGAAGGTACAGGAGTACACAAACTAATAACTTCATCAAGCAGGCACACCATTTCCGAAGACGGCACTGTACTTACTATCAATAAAATGAATTTCGATATGATTGGAACATACCGTTGCATAGCAGCCTTGGATAAAAATAACCAGAAAACATCGGTCCATCAAACACAAGTCAATATTATTGGATTAAGTAAGTACAATTTTAGGATAGCAGTAATAGTAAATTTAGTTCAAAATTATAAAAAAAAAGAACTTTACTTCTTTCGCAATTTTAAAATTTGCATTAAGATTGAATGAAAGATTGTTGTTAATGGTAATCTGACTACACGCGAAAGTTAGGGTATGCATTCTGGATATAATAACGGGCAACAGGAACATAACCGCGGTCAACAGCTAAATTATCATAATGATTGCATCGTAACTTAAAAATCCTACATTCTTTCTACATTCTATGTACATGTCATAATCAGATCGATCTTGACAAGCAAAATACTCAAAATGATCTCAATACCTTGATACTCTCCCCTTCCTGTTGACTGATTGTTCTGACGTTTGGCAAACACCTTTAGTTCGGACGATGATACAATTTAAATCAATAAAAACAGACTTGACTCGGAAAGGGGGCTCTTTGGTCCGCGCTTAGCCTCTTTTTTTGGGCCATTGTACGTGGACAGACTTAACTCAAAACCTTACCTAATATCATAATATTATTTAAAATTGGTACACTGATTTCAGCTCATCCTGAAGCCAAAGGAGAAGATAAGATAAATGTTTTAAAGGGATCAGATATCGATATTACATGCCAGTAAGTTGATATAGTTTAAAAAAACAATGATAATGATAATAGTTATTTTCTAAAAACACAATGCTATGCTAGACAATTCAGTTACACGCTATAAAAACTACTGCGGATCGCTTGTCAAAACATAGTTAACGCAATAATATCTATATTACTGTCTATATTTTTTAGAATAACGGGTACACCAGAACCTACAATAACTTGGCTATTTAAAGCTAAAGATGCTGAAGAGTTTGTGTCAATATACGGATCAAGAAATGTGCTGCAAATATCTAACATCGATGTACATCAAGCTGGTAGTTACAAGTGCAAAGCGCATAATATTAGAGGTGACAGCGAGCATATCACAGCTCTCACTGTTCAAAGTAAGTTGTTTGCTATAAATTGAAATGGGAAAGTCAACATACCTTTGAACGCACCACCAGCACTATGGGATCCCATTTTTTCTCATAATGGTATTTGTCCTAATTTAAATTGTCATAACAAGTAGTTAGGCATAATTTTCTTTGTCATAATAATAGTGTGCCAGTATGGTTTTTAGTATGGTTTTTAGCATACTATGTTATTAAGCATAAATATTGTATATCCTAATGTTTTTATTCATAACTTTGATATGCATAAAGTTGTAAAGCATAATAATATTGTTTATTTGTCTAATAGTTATTTGGCATAATGATCAAAAAGAAATAATAATTACTTAACAGACAGTGATAGATTTATTGAGAAAGCCCCTGATTCCGACTTGGATAGATTAGGTTAGAAGGAGGTTAGAGGGCTAATGCGGGAGCGGAGCGGAGCGAAGCTCCCGCATTAGGCCTTCGTGGTTATTTTTTTTATAACCATGTAGAACTTTATTTAGTCAATATAATTTGTATGCTTAAAATAGTTATGGTTAGGCGTCGTTATGCTTAAGTAAACTTATGCTTTGGGACAGTATGCTTATAAAATATTATGCTTATAGTAAATAGGATTAAAAAAATTATGATTAAAAAGTTATGGCAAATGAGTATTATGCGTAAATAATGTTAGGACAAGTAACATTATGCAATGTTAAATTATGACATAAAATTGTAGGAATAAAAATAGAGAACCCAGCACTATTCTAGGGGAAACACTCTGACCAACTGAACTATCTGGACATGTTTACCTCAATCGGCATTATCTGTTTCGTTACATACTCTTGTCGTACCTTGTATTTTTTTTATCATATAGCAAAAGGGTTTCGTTAACTATAATTTCTATTTAATATGCAATTCAATAATAGTAGATTACCCAACAAGTGAAAAAAAGGTGAATCCTTTTCGAGGCACTGAGTTGTATCCCGAGAGGAGCTGAGCGGATCGAGGAATACAAGAGCCGAGATGAATTCACTTCGAGACAATTCGAGAGTAAAATCCAGCCAGTGATTACATTTAGGTGGCTTTTAGTACGTTTTTATAGTGAGAGTATGCATTCTCTTTGCATATTTTACTACAATCCGTACATTCGCGCATGTTCTAAATTCAATTTTTTTTATTCACTCAGTGAAATAATGAGCGTTTTATTCACTGTTTTTGATGAATCAATGGTGAAATAGTAGATTACCCAACAAGTGAAAAAAAGGTGAATTCTTTTCGAGGCACCAAGTTGTATCCCGAGAGGAGTGAAGGTTTCTCCGGTAGAATCCCGAGCGTAGCGAGGGGTTCTAGAAAGAAACCTGAGTGGATCGAGGGATACAAGAGCCGAGATGAATTCTTTTTTCACGTGTTAGGTACTCAACTTTTCACCATTGACTACGAGAAAACGATTACATACTCTGTGATTATGAATTACGAAAGAAGCAGCAAATTGTCAGTAATAGCTACCGCGCGAAAAGACTCAGGAGTCTTTTCGCGTTCGAGTATATGAGTTTCATTTTCATCACTAGATGAAGTCATTTTATGATTATGAGACAAACATAAACTTTTACAAAGAAAATTACACAGAAAATAGCGGCATTTTTTTTTTTCTTAATTTAAACTGAGCCACATTCCATCCAGCCAGTGATTACATTTAGGTGGCTTTTAGTACGTTTTTATAGTGAGAGTGTGCAACCTCTTTGCATGTTTCACTAGAATCCGAACATTCGCGCATGTTCCAAATTCAAATTTTTTTATTCACTCGGTGAAACAAAGAGCGTTTTATTCACTGTTTTTGATGAATCACGGGCCCTTTTTCGAGTGTCAATGGTGAAAAATAATATAGAGAACGTCCAGAAGTGGACTGCAATAGACTACTAGATGATGATTGAGATAACGACTCCCAATTCTTATTGGATAGATCGCATCAATACATCTGCTACATGTTCAGATATTTTTAATAATATTCAGTAACAATTGACATTACACACATTTTCTAACCAATAACATTCATTCACTTAGGTAACCATATATGATATAAATACAACTGTAAATACCTAGTTTCCATTCCAGCCAATACCTACAATTTTTCGAATAAAGTTTGTTTAGCTAATCGTTTGCTTTTAGTTCCACCAAATATAATCTCAAACCCAACAAACGAGTATAAGAGTGTCGAAGGCTATGATGCTACGATGAAGATCCCTTGCGTCGCCACCGGTGTTCCCAGGCCAATCATTACGTGGAAGGTGGACGGTGTAAGCATATCTGAAGGTAAGATTCACATTATACCGCAGATTGCCTGATTTATTATATTTAGATTCATTTTTAAAATCTAAAGTCATTATCATCATCATTATCATTATATTCTGTACCAGTTGTAGCAGTATTGTAAAGTGGACAGCGAGGTGCTATTTAAATAATTATGCGTACTACTATTATCAATTTACTCATCAATTTGTTTTTCGAAATTAGTTAATGAATAAACTGTCAATACAAATCGCTCTACACTTTGTATGCTTGTTAGGGAAAATCTATTGTTAACCATACTGTCAAATTTATTTCATAAGACTGACATATCATACTGTATCACTGTTTGAAATAACTTAATAACACATTTCAGGTGCAAAGTATTCCATAAACAACGGGACATTGATTATACGGGAACCGAAGGTGAGCGATACTAAAAAATACAGATGTGAGGCAAAAAATGACGCTGGATCTACCCATGCATGGTTTCAAACATATATCAGTCGTGAGTATTTACCATAATATTTTAAGATAAGTATCAATATTGCATGAAAGGGTTAGTGATTGCAGAGGATGCTCGAATGTAAGGATAGAAGTACGTCCTTGGGAGTGAGAGTTCTCGCGCTCGCCACCTTGCTCGCGGCTATGGTTCGCTGCGCGGATGCGTGGGTTGCCGTCGCTACCTTCTGCGAGCAAGTTTAGTAATGCTCGTGTAGGAGGCGGCTGAGTACGAGCAAAGGGGAACGTGGCGGGGTGGCATATATACCCCGGAGACCCTATCAATATAGGTGGTCACTCACATTCTTATTATAGCTATCGGGATATTTACCATAATAATATATAAATTATTTGGAAATTTCAACATTTCGGCGTTCTAGCAAGCACGGAGATGATCACGGAGGAACTTGGAGTATTGGCAGTAAACGGTGCAAAAGTTTTAAGGAATAATGCACGGGGTCGAGCTCTAAGATTTGGGTAGAGAAGGAAAGACTAAGTTATGAATCAAATGAATTATTTATTTCACTAGTGTGTATGACCGACACACGGCCCGACAAACCCGTAACTGGTGTTCTCGTATGGAATACAATTTTGCTTACTCTAATATAGAGCTGTGTCTTCACCGCACATAAGGCTATGTCCCCACATAGGTAATGTATGTATCAATAATTTCAAATATTAAGTTCAAAAATGATGTGATACCAAATTAAATGCAGTATACTTGTATCAATGCCAATAATATGCTGTTTACTGACTTCAGCCTTTGCTATGCAGACGGCCAGTAGGAAATTTGGGCCTTCTTGATTTGTTTTCGTTTATCTAATTAAATTGTGCTTTTGTTTGTTTCAGAGCCACCTGTAGTTATGGGAGAAATATCTAAAACAGTCAAAACGGGTGAACCCGTTAATATTCTTTGCAAGTAAGAAGTATTGAAATAAATATATAAATGAATTGAAATTCAACATACCTCCATATCGACCTCCAATGTATAATTATATTTTACCTGTTTATAAACTTTTCAGAATCGTCAAAGGTGTACCAAAACCTACAATTACTTGGCACTTCATGGCTGAAGACGCCCATGAATTCGTACCGTTACCGACGTCTACTGAAGGGCTATCGATAACGAAAGTCGATCGGAACAACACGGGTACCTACAAGTGTGTTGCACGCAATGAAGTAGGCAGCCATGAACATAACACTAGCCTTACTGTGGAATGTAAGTAAAGAACTCCAGAAGAATCCAATTTTTTACTTTAAAATTGAGGAATACAATATAATTTAATTAAACTTTTTGTTCACAGTTGCACCTATCATACTTTCGGATTTGAAGACTTTGAACGGTGTTGAAGGTGATGAAGCCTTACATATTCCATGTGTAACAATAGGAGTGCCCAAACCATCTGTTACATGGAAGATGAAGAATAATATAATCACTGCAAGTAAGTAGAAGTTACTAACAGTCTATTACACCCCTGTAACGTTAAACATTCAGTCCTGGTAACCATATGCTAGTCTTAACGAGTAGTTGAAGCCCACGTAGGACAGAATATGATTTTGGAGCCCTAAGAGGTCTGATAGCGCATGTCAGTTCACGAATAACTGACAGACTGGCAGCATCGTAGTTACATAGAAAAGGCTCGGAGTATGGTGATCTGTTTTGTTACACTTTACTTAAACTTTACTTTATTATCTGTAACTGTTTTCTCTTCTTTCATAGTATAGAGAATATTTTGATGTTTATTACAGATGAACATTATCTCATAACTGACACAGCGTTGATTATAAAAGGCCCCACGAAGAATGATTCCAATGCTTATACGTGTGAAGCTAAAAACTACTTGGGACTCCAGAAAGCGACATGCAATGTAACAGTTGACGGTAAGTAACAACTTAGTTGAGACAGAAAACGCCCCCTGGTCAGAAACTATTCTGCGAAATGACTTACTATGATTACGTTTGAATTGTTGAAGGCTGCTAATCCATAATAAGATTTTACAAGCGGAAGTTACTCTCTCTGTCTGTTTGTTAACCTTTCCTCCGCGAAGAACGGATTTTACGAAACTCCACCCCTATAAGGTAAAACGTACTCCACGCGCACGAAGTCGATGGCGGCCGCTAGTACAGATATGAACCTAAAATTAATCTCTAATGCCTACTATTTATTTTACTGTAGAGTATCTTGAAGAATTCGGAACTATTCAGATAGTGAACGTTTTGCAAGGTGACACGACGCAACTTCAATGTGGTTTAGCAGATCCCTCTCGAACAGTCAGGTGGTTCTTGGTTAGTAATAATAACAAATAAATAAACTTTAGTTACCGTTAGTCGTCCGACTTCAAACAACGCAGCATTATAACACTCCATAAGAATAATGAGAGCAAGTGAGACAAGCTTTAAAAAGAGTTTCACCAAATGACTTATGCTATGATTCCGAAGCCGTCCGCATACGACAGCTGCCGACGCACGCAGTCGATGTGCGGAATTCATTGCGGCTTCTCAATGGTCCCTTTAATCCATATCGAAGTTTCATAAGCAATGAGTAGAACTCTGTATCTGGGTAATTTCACGATGCCAAATTTTTTGCTAATTTCGGTGGCAGTTTTCAATCATAGGTTTTCCGATGAAAAAATTTAATGGAGTTCTTTTAGAATATCTAGTAGTATATAGTATTCTAAAAGAACATTGAAATTTTTTTTCATCCGAAAACCTATGATTGAAAACTGCCACCGAAATTAGCAAAAAATTTGGCATCGTGAAATTACCCATCTGATGCATGCGTCTATCGTTATCATATGCGGTCGACTTCGGAATCATACCCTTATTGATTGAGGCAGTACTACAGGTCCATTAAAAGTTCTTAACCTTTTTTTACCGCACGAGTAAGTAACGAATCCAAAAGAACATATTTTAACTTTTGAGTAAGGAACTGGTAATGATTTAACTTAAATTTGCATTTTAATCAAATGATATTATACTTCAATTCAACGATGGCATATGATAACGCAATAATGACCCCATGCCATTGATTATAACTGAATCATATTTAAAGATTAAAAAAAGTATCAATTATCTCCAAAGTTTACACCTTAAAAAATATTCTTTTGATAAGCTTATCAAGATCTTTGTCTTTCTTAGGAGGGAGTTGATACAGGAATTAAAGGAAATTACTTTCAATTAGCAAAAAATCTCACTCACGTATCTCAGGATGGTAACTATACTTGCCATGTGAGTGACATAAATGGTACGTTAACAAAAACATACCGCGTTATTATTGGTTTCCCACCCATGTTTGTGTACGATCAAGGAGGATCTCTGGTGGATTGGGACGGAAATGAAGATGATACATTGAACTGTGATGTTGATGTGAAACCTGTAGCTGACGTGAGTTATAAATTTTGTCTATTTATACTGTTGATCGATGGCACTTGGTGGGTGGAACTTGTTACACATATTGAATACACACTTGTACTTTTCCACAGTATTATATTATTGAAGCTGATACAAGTTTAAATTGTACTTATACTTGTGTCATATATAACGTGTATATTCAATAAAATACAAGTGTGTTTTCAATATTCAAGTTTTATATTTTGGACGTTTATTCATGGCAGACATGTAATAATTCGTAACAGGCAAGCGCTCATCTAGGATTTTATATTGAATTCATTATATTTGTTTGTCAGCCTTTTGACAATCTTTTATAGGATAAAGGAGAAACCCGAGAATTTTTTGATGAGAATACTTAGAAAGATTTCAAAATATCCAAAAAAAAATTTGCAACATTTATCAGGTGACTTTCTCCTAGATATAATATTTAAATATTTGTGTATCTACATAAATATGTGCATTGATTTAATCACAACATAATACAGAACCCATGTAACAAGTGCTGACTTAGTTTTACTATAAAAGGACGATAATATCTTCCAGACTGTATGGACGTTCAATGGTAAAGTGTTGAATCATTCGAGATCATCGGGCTTGTCTGTGTCCGGGAACTGGGGACACTACACGTGTACTGTGAAGAATGTTCACGGTGAAGTACAGAGGAGCTTCGATGTCACATCTTCTCGTAAGTATGGATTACAGAAATCTATATTAGTAACATCATCTTACTGATATTATAAATGTAAAAGATGTTTGGATGTTTGGGTATTTGGATGAGATTGTTGGAGATCTATGTTTGGAAAAGTGTGTAGGTATAATATTATAATTAAAAGTTTTTATTTTGTTTCAGAATGCCTCATAAGTAGGCAACCTAGAAACATCAAAAATATGCCTCTTATACTGACACCAACAGCAACTTGGCCTGTATTGGATGCCAATACAGATTATTTTAAAGTGGAACCTGGACAAACAGTCATGTTTGCTTGCCCTAATGCTAAAGACCAAAAAAATGCTTTCCAAAGACTCCCTGGATTGAATGAAACAGAAGCTATTTGCGACAAAGAGGATATATTCAAAGTAGGAGACAAATCGTACAAGGTTTCTGATTTACAATGTGCTGAAGAAGGTAGTTATGTCGTCAATAAAACACACTTGAAGTGTTTGTCCGAAACCTCTGAATTGATTTCTGTTGGCTTCGAAGTCCACGGTTTCCTAGAAACATATGAAGTATGTTTTGATACTTCTAATAAGGTACCTTTATATACACGTGCGATGATGTTCAAAAGTAACCAAGATTCAGGTACTACCTATCACTGGTACCAACATCCTGAAGTTGTTGGTGGAAATAAAGAAGCAGTTTACACTTGTAAGAATCCAACATCGAAATGTTGCTACAGCAAAACACAGTTAGTGAATACACATGATTTCAGTGATGGTCTAGCGCAAAAGAGCACTTTCATAGATCCTTTGAATGCAGTTCCATATTGGCATCCTTGTGATATAGAGCAGGTAACGTATATTTTATTATTATTTTACGATGATGATGATTATCTTACGGCTTATTAGAAAATAGATAAAGTGAGTATTAACTTTTACTTATCATAATTTGCAACGGCTCGTTTATCTCATCATTGAGATGCTTAGTTGCAGTTAAAAAAAAAGCTATAAGATAAGCTTTTCTTCACACAACTGGTTGCGAAAAGGGAATAATATTTTACTTGATTCACTATTTGTCACGAATCACAGTTGTGAATACGGCCGGTGCGGTTTTGGTAAATGAACAAGTTTTGTATAAATCATAAATGCTTGTTTCGTTTGATTTCAGTCGCCGTGGGCTGACATAGAAGACAAAGTCAGATCGCGTTTGGATACATACGACGAGTTTGTCGTTTGGTCTGGAACTTCCATGTTACAGAACAAGAATGAAGGTGTTATACCACGCTATTTGTGGAAGGTAAAGTTCACAGTTTAAACGAAATTAACTTTTCATAATACATACATTCAGTCACGGCTTACTTTCTTCCTCTCCAGACTTCATATTTCCAGCTACTACGATCCTGGCATACATCATTCACTTCTTCTAGTTTCTTATTTGTTTTCATACATGCTCGTCGGTTTCGAGTACTCTTGACATGTCCTTTCTTTAAAATGATTAACATGTCTAAGTCGACCCCTGCCGAGTTGTCCATTCACCCTCACTTCATAAATCTATTTTGTTGTGTGTGTTCTCTTTCTCTATCTTAATGACTACATCTTCAATCACACCACAATGTTTTTTTACTAAATCGAATTTTCGTAAAATATCTCTTAGTTCTGCTCAATTTTTTTCTAAAAGTCTATCAATTATTCCTAGGTCGTAAGATTCGATGACGAGCAAGCATTAGCAATAATCTACATAAATGGTCCATCGCCTTCGGAAGCGGACATTCTGTGTACGAACACATGCCCTAACGAGTACAGCGTGTCGTGGATTCAAAGTAATGATTACACTTACTGTTGCGATGTGGATGAATTCCTTCAAGCATTCAATTTGAGCGAGACTTCAATTGGGGGTAAGTATCACTTTAGTTTCTGGTGTAATTTAAATATCACCCAATGATAGGGTCACTGACAGTGTGATTGTGGTTAGTGTATGTCCTAAAAATCGCACAGTGGGCTATAGAGCGATCTATGCTTGGAGCTTTTTGAAGGTTTGAATTCGCTATGAGGTCATCCGACATAGAACTAAAGCTACTGACATAGGCTGAAGTGGCAGTGGGCTGGCCACATCTGTCAATAGACTGATAGCCGTTGGAGCAGACAAGTCCTAGAGTTGAGACCGCGCGAAAGCAAAAGGAAGGTGGGACGCCCCCTAGCCAGATAGACTGATGACCTGAGAAAGGTGGCTGGGACAGATTGGGTGCAGAAGGTGTCCAACAGTGGACATTATATAGTGGCCTATTGCATAATTGATTCGTTGATTGATTGAATATGGTTTGTTAGCAAATAGTAGATCCGCCGCCAAAATGTAGTCTTAAGCTGGGTCCACATTTGTAGCATTTCTGTGTATCGTATCTCCGTCGCGTGGCCTCAACGCGTATCATGATCGCTAGTTTGGACGCAAGATGATACACGTTAACGATACACGCCGTATCTGATACAGCCCGATCCGCACTAAACGCGTATCTTGATAAATAAATAAATATTCTACACAACGCGATACACCTCGTATCCGATACGCGTATCATGATCGGTGGTTTGGACGTATTTTGATACTGTATCACGATACTGTATATGTGTTACACCGCGAACCATCCTGTGTGGGTTTTTCAGATTTTGTTCGCGATCATTTCTCTTTTTTTTTTAAGTTTTTGGCTTGGTTGCAAAGACATTTGAGCCATGTCTTCATTTGATATTTATTTTTATCTTATTTGGATGATGATGAGGATGTTGATAATGATGATGGTGAGTTGATGATGATGATGATTCGGACTCGCCCATAAAGGGTTCCGTAGCAGCAAAGGCGAAAATTGCGGTTTCTGACGGATTAAAAAAAACTGCTATCTCGTTCAAACCAATTTTCGGTGGAAGTTTGCAATGTACATCATATTTTTTTTTAGATTTATAATTCTCTAATTTTAGAAATTAGAGGGTGGGGGGGACACTTTTTTCCACTTTGGAAGTGTCTCTCGCGCAAACTATTCAATTTAGAAAAAAAACCTCAATAGAATTTTTAAAGACCTATCTATAGATGTTACACGTATGGGTTTGATGAAAAGAAAATTTGAGTTGCAGTTCTAATTATGGGGACCCCCAATATTTAAGGTTTTTTTTTCTATTTTTGTGTGAAATTCTTAATGCGGTTCACGGAACACATCTACTTATCCAGTTTCAGCAGCCTGCATAGGCCTTATAGTTTAGGAGAAAAGTGGCTGTGACATACGGACGGACAGACAGACAGACAGACGGACAGCCATGACGAATCTATAAGGGTTCCTTTTTTTGGCATTTGGCTACGGAACCCTAAAAATCCACCATTTTTACACATAAAACTCGAACTCATACTAACTTCGGAAAATAACATAATACCGCGATGCGTCTATCGCCGTGTTCGCGCCAAAACTCCGATCCTTTTTTCGTGTTCTACATAGGGTTGCAATTTGCGTTTACGTACGCCTACGAGATACGCCTTCAAGATACGATACGAACAAAATGAGCGTCCATATATATGATACACATTCTCGATACGATACGGCTGATCGTGATACGTCAAGGTGCTACAAATGTGGACCCAGCTTTAGGCGACGTCGACGACTATTTCTTTGTACAGTATCACAAGTAACCTAATATGAAAAGATCGGCGGAGATCTCTTCTAACCTATCAATCATCAACCTATTAGTTTCGAGGCGCGCAATATCGTTTCTGCAGACAAGTATCGATATTATATTTGGCGTCAATATACCATTTTGGGTAACAACATTTGATGACAAGATATAAACTTCCTGAAAAATATTTTTTTTTTAAATTCACTAAGTTGTTTATTTAACAAAGATACCTACTATCCTACATAATATATCAAATTATGATATGATATGTTTTTGAAATATTTTCAAAAGTATTTTCTGTTGTTAATTTCAGAACCAATGACGGCAGCTATTATTAATGAATACTAAGAACAACATCGGTAATAAGTTGGGGCGATCATTATTACAATTAAGATTTGTTTTTATTTTTTTTATTTTATTATCATAGGTATTTCTTCCTTTTGATACTTATGTATTACAAAATAAATATTACACGCTGGCTGCCTATAAATTGTTTCATTTTTATATATACTTAATGAAATATTAACACAAGACGGATAGACAGAATCCGTGGCGTAGCGGTAGTGAACGCGGCGGCTACGCAGGAGGTGCGGGTTCGATCCCCGCTCAAAAATTTGAATGTCTCGGAGAGCACGTTAAGCCGTCGCGTCGGCCGCGGTTGCCATTCGAACATTTATGGCAGTCGACACGGGTAGTTGGAGCTCTAAAAAGTCCAATAACAACGGTCTAGCTGCAATGCTTCAATACCGCCTAATGACACCATTGAGTTGTGGAGGTCAGATGGCAGTCGCTTCACGGAAAATATCGAGGTCCGGTCCGGATGATACGAAACTTTTTTAAAAAATATGGAGAACCCACTACTGTTCCAGATCTAACTGTTCAAAGTCAAGCAGCTAAAATAATGGGCATTAGGCAACCCCTTGAAATTAATCTATGCGTATGTATCGATCCCCAAGAAGGGGGATCGATCAGATCCGGCCAACTATCGACCCATAGCCGTCACCTCAGTGCCGTTCAAGGTATTCGAGCACATCATTAACAAACAGCTCATGCAACACTTACAGGATCACTCCTTAATCAATGACTGGTAATACTAAATAACAAAAACTACATTGAGAGTATCATCAAAAACAGCCTCGCGTAAACTCGGAGTCCTGAATAAAGCAAGCACGCACCACCACACGTGCTTGCAAGGTGGTGCGTGCTTGCAAGGTGGCCGATCAGGGGGGGTGGCGACGATTCTGGAGAACTTGCCTTTATATTTACACCTAAGCAAGTTGCTGCCGTTATTAAGAAATGAGACGAGGCAAGTCACCTTGTCACGACAGATTTAGTGTCGAACACCTGAAGCATACAGGCCGCATCTGCGTAGAGCCCTTGCTTTATTTTTTAATTATGTCTTAGTCGTCGTCATTTACCGCAGAACCTCGGTAGTTCCATGCTATCATTAAGAATAGGACGGGGGATCCCTCTGATGGTCCAATTACAGGCTTATTTCGTTAGCTACCGTAGTTGCGAAGGTCTTGGACAGTTGGCTTGAACAGTCAATTTGGGATTAAGCCTGATGTGCCTCAAGCATACTGTTCAATATTATACTACCAGAAAGACGCCAGTTTTCTCCTGTTGCTTGAATCTAACAAGGGCATTCGATCTGGTATCTTATTATGTGTTATGGGGTAAACTGTGTAAGGAATGTAAAACTACCGAATGAAATTATATCGCTGTTTCGCAACTGGTACTGTAACCAGACCAGTAGTGTTAGATGGGTGGAGGATTAATCCGAGGTGCACAGGATGGAGTGTTGTGTGAGGCGGGGGGGATTGAGCTCGCCTCGCCTTTTCAACTTGTATACAAATGGTTTGATTGAGGAACTCAGCAATGCCCATATTGGATGTCATATTGATGGACAAGGCCTAAATAATATTAGCTACGCGGATGACACGGTGTTGCTGAGTCCCTCGGTTGGTGGTCTCAGAACACTAGTGAAGATCTGCGAGTCCTATACAGTGTCGCATAGACTCACGTCAATGTTCGTAAGAGTGAGCTCATGACGTTTAGAACTAGTTCTATGACTACCAATGTGCCTAGGGTCTACTCCAATGTGCCTGAGGTCGTTCTCGGTGGTACACCTCTAAGTTGGGTTACCAAATTTATAATACTACTACCGGACCGGACCCTGGATGGTTTAGATTAAAAAAAGAAATAAAAATATAATTACATAATAATTCTTTACGCGTGTATGTCACTGAACTCCTCTTAAACGGCTGGACCGATTTGAATGATTTGTATGCGTTTGGGTGGCACCCTGGATGGTTTAGATTCACAAAAAAGGAAATTAAAAAAATTATCATAGGTACCTGGACGTCTTTTTTTTCAGCCGTCGTCGTCCAGCCATTTAGGAGGAATTCAGTGACATATACACTTACAGTAGAATTATATATAATTATAAAGATAATATACAATTGGGTCACTAGTGATCTGAAGGATAATGAAGATATTGAGAGAGAGCGCAGGTCCCTGGCTGTTCGTTGCCATATGAGGTGATCTGAAGATTTGCACGATGTACGAACGCAGTAAAAAATCTAGTGTTCAAAGCATTTTATACATCTTTCTACACATGCAGCCGCGTTTACATACTGCCACTCGCATTGCTCATCGTGTTGCCAGAAATATTCGCGCGATTAATGCACTAGTGTTCACACACTCCCATCATCGCGTTGGTCCGCATTACAGTATTCGCCCTGCAACGGAGACGGACGTAAACGTATAGAGGATAACGCTGTAGCAGTGTACGCATTATGCTTTTACAGCATAGCGAATTAATTAAATAGATTCTTAATAAAAACTATCACTTTCAACTACTATACACTTTCCGTAGATCGACATAAATATTTTTAAAAGTAAATATTCGAGGAGCAATAACAAAAGCCGTGTTTACTGATTAGCGCCATCTAGCGGTCTCGTATAAGTCATCGCGCTAGTATTGCCGCTCCTTTGACTCGCGCCGCCAAGCCGACAATCGCAGCAACATACGCGGCAGTACTCGCGGCATGACGAATATACCATTCACACCACGTCTCTGCCCACTTCTCTCTTACTTCTCTCGCCACTTCTCTCGCTCTGCCGCGAGTATGTAAACGCAGCATTAGGTTCAAATTTCCATGTTAGATTCTAATCCCGTTCCCGCTGCACCATTCCCGACCCGTACATGAACATGCCACATATAATTGACCATGCGAAAAATATGGCTTTTCTAGATTCAGACCCGTTCCCGCTGTACCCTCTATTCAAACTTCCATGTTAGATTCTGATCCCGTTCCCGCTGCACCGTCCCAGACCCGTGAACAATGTGAACATGCCACATTATAATTTTATTGACCATGGGAAAAACATGACTTTTCTAGATTCAGACCCGTTCCCGCTGTACCTTCTATTCAAACTTCCACGTTAGATTCTGATCCCGTTCCCGCTGCACCGTCCCCGACCCGTGAACATGCCACATATAATTGACCATGGGAAAAACATGGATTTTCTAGATTCAGACCACAAACTTTTAATGATTGTCCTTGTGATTTGTTTATGGTCATGGCGAATGCAAGACGGATTGGAAATTGAAGTCGTTTAAATTCAAACGGCATGTTGTCGGTTGGGATCATCGGGATCCTTGGATGAGAACTTCCTCACCTTCGAATTTTCCTTTGAGTGAAAAAGTAATTAAAAAGTATCCTATGTCCTTCTCCTGGTTCTAAGCTACCTCCCCACCAATTTTCAGCCAAATCAGTTCAGCCGTTCTTGACTTATAAGTGGTGTAACTAACACGACTTTCTTTTATATAGGTATATAGATAATTAATATAAGTTACTAACGTTAGCATATAAGTTTTCTTTGTAACTAACTATATGGACTGACGTATGCAATAAATTATTTGAATTTGATTCTGAAAGTGAGACGTTTTTTTTTCACGCCGGAGCAGCGGTGTCTTCTATACAAGATGCAAATTTGCTCCTGTGTGGAATACTGCTCGCATCTCTGGGATGGCTGCGCAAAGTTCTTACTAGATGCTCTCGACAGGTTGCAGCAACGTGCGATCCGCATTATTTGTAATCCTAAAGTCACTAATACACTCACAGATGCGTAGAGATGTAGCGTCCTTGGCTGTATTTTACCGTCTCTACCATGGTGAATGTTCTGATGAGCTCTTCCAATTAATCCCACCCTCTCCTTTCCTATATAGGAAAACACGTGAGGTCACCCGCTTACGGTGGAGTATATTTCATCAAGAACCAAGCGGTTCGGCGACTCCTTCTTCTGCCGCACCATTAAGATCTGGAATTCCTTACCAGTTCACGTGTTTCCCTCTGTCTACAGTCCCGGGTCCTTTAAGCGGGGCGTGAAAAAATCTGATGAGACCGTCAAGCCGAGTGTCGCCATTGTAACAACCATGTGCCGGTAGTTCCTGAGATAAGCGCAAGCGTTTCAAACAAACCAACAAATTCTTCAGCTTCATAACATTAGTATAGATTATTATTAATATGTAACGTACGAATATTATCTACACGATTTACTTTTTATATTAATAATATATCTTTATTTACATCACGTTACTATTTCTCTCAATAGATATACTCATAGATTGATTTCAAGGGGTTGTCTAATTCGCACTGTTTTAACTGCTTGATTTTGAATAGTTAGATCTGGAACAGTAATCGAAATCAAAAATTGCCAACTCGCGCGCGCTCGCGAATTTGACGATCGCGAGATGGTGAATGACTCTATTTCTTAAAGAAGTTTTGTTACCAGAAGTGAAAATGCAGAAGCAACTTTTTTCTGTCCTTTCGCTAATCGTATCTTGCAGGCGAAGAAGTCTACTCGTTTAAATAATTATTTTGCAATACTCAGTATCAAAAGATCGCCGCGTGGTTCCCGGCAGAGAAGAATTTGGGCCACCCCTTCTCCTCCAATGCGGTATCGTACAAGACGACTAAGGGATAGGGCTGTTTAACATCAGACAGATACATATATACACTATACAGCCCAGACTCAGCCTCAGATACGTGGCTTGAGTCAACAATAGTGCCCGGAATGCGGCAATAGGCCCACCCCCTATTACGTGGGACTAATACAATGATTGTTGAAATGTGGGTGTTGATTAACCTCTGCCTAACCCTCCGGGGATAAAGGTGTGATTATTATGTATGTATGTAGTATCAAAAGTAAGTAATACCTATGTTAATAAAACAAAAAATTAACATGTAATAATGATCGCTCCAACTTATTACCGATGTTGTGTTATTTAGTATTTTTATTGATTAATAATGGCTGCCGTCATTGGTTCTGAAATTATAATAATAATACACAAACATTAATTCGTTCCACAAAAAAATGCTTATTATAAATACAAACCCAGCACTGTTTTAGAGAACGCATCGCATAAAATTTACTGGGATAGTACTATTATTACAGACAAGACCATACATTACAATAGACCCGACATAACAGTAGTACTAGATAAAATTAATAAATCCGTTTTCATCATAGACATAGCAGTTTGTAACACACACAACCTTAACACTACACACTCAGAAAAAATGGCTAAATACATAGATTTAGCTACTGAGATCAGAAGACAATGGCAGGTAGACATAGTCAAAATTGTACCCATCATCATATCTACCACTGGTGTAGTCCCTAATAAGACCCTCCAAACCAATCTCAACACTCTTCAAATGCCTAAATTCACCCTTACTCTTATACAGAAAGCCGCTCTACTCAACATATGCCGTCTGACTCGCAAATTTCTTGCTTCACCTACTTCAAGTTAACAATTGACACACTTGGTTAAGACCCGTGTGTCTGTTGCTGTACCCCTATTCACCAAAAGAGAGCTGATGTTCTATAAAACAAAAAATACAAAATAATAATAAAACCTCATTTATTCCTTTATAAAAAAGCATGCAATTTGGGATCCTGCCGTTTGGCAAAATATGTTTCGTCAAATTTCACTTCCCAAAAAACTTATCGCAACTTTTCATTTCCCAAAAGAATCTTTAGCAAATTTACATTTCGCGTTTTATTTTAATCACTTGGTCAAATTGGCAAATATTTACTTGCTCAATTTTCAATAAGTCAAATATTATACATTTAGCAAATGCTTTATTTTGTAAAGGCGTAGTAAAGGCGTAGTTTGTAACGTAGGCTAGATTGGAACTGCTAGAAAACTAGGTAGGTTAGGTTAGAACACTGTGACCCCAACAGAGCGCGAGCCGAGCGAGCGAAGAGAAGCGTGCCGCGGCAGCGGCCGGCAAAGCGCTGGAAATGAATTGTATGATAACAATAATTATAATTATTATCGAAGTTTTTTCCTGTAAATTATTTGTCCAAGGTGAAAAAAACATCGATGCAGCATCGTATTTTAAAAATTGGATCTTAAAATAAAAAATTTTAATGCAGTGAATTTAGACTCTAAGTAAATCATATGCCAAACCATATTTTACTACCTAATACTTGGTAAAATGAAACTTTGCCATGTAATTATTTGGTAAACAATAATTTGCCAAAAATAGTATTGTTAACTGTAAAATTGCGAAAAGTTGTTTTGCCAAATGTTTTTTTGCCAAATGAAAACTTGGGAAACATACTTTGGCACGTGACACTTTGGGAAACGTTTTTTGCCAAACATTAGTAAACCATGCAATTTATAATAAGTAGGTACTAAATATTGTTTAACTTTTAGAGGACCTCTCTACAGAGCAAAGTCCTCCTCCTTTTTTTTCCACATGTCTCCGTCTATAGCTTTTTTCGTCCAGTTGTTTCCCGCCAGCTGTGTCGGTTCTGAAATTAACAACAGGATACATAAAAAAAAAAAAATTATATTATATGTTTTATATTATCTTTGTTAAATAAACAAATTACCGAAGTAAAAAACGTATTTTTTGCCAGCTAAGATTATAATATTTTGTCATCAAATGTTGGTACCTAAAATATAATATCGATTCTTGTCTGCAAAAAAGGATATTACTCGCCCCGAAACTGACAGGTTTATGATTGATAGGTTAGAAGAGACCTCCGCCGATATTTTCGTATTAGGTTACTTGTGCTAATGTACAAAGAAATAGTCAACATCGCCGTATGACTACATTTTGTCGGCGGATCTACTATTTGCTAACAAACCCTATTCAATCAATCAACGAATCAATTATGCAATAGGCTAATGTCCACTGTTGGATATAAGCCTCTCCCAATGTGCGCCATTTCTGCCGATCCTCCACCTTCCGCACCCAATCTACCCCAGTCACCTTTTTCAGATCGTCAGTCTATCTGGCTAGGGGGCGTCCCACCTTCCGTTTGCCTTCTCGCGGTCTTCACTCTAGGACTTGTCTGCTCCAACGGCTATCAGTTCATTGCCAGATGTGGCAAGCCCACTGCCACTTCAGCTTGCATATTATGCGATCTATGTCTGTAAACTTATGTCGGATAACCTCATTACGAATTCTATACCTCAAAGAAACTCCAAGCATAGCCCGTTCTATAGCCCGCTGCGCGATTTTTAGGTCATACACTAACCCCACTATCAGTGTCCCTATTATTTGGCGATATGTAAATCACACCCCAAACTAAAGTGATACTTACCCCCAATTGAAGTCTCGCTCAAATTGAATGCTTGAAGGAATTCATCCACATCGCAACAGTAAGTGTAATCATTACTTTGAATCCACGACACGCTGTACTCGTTAGGGCATGTGTTCGTACACAGAATGTCCGCTTCCGAAGGTGATGGACCATTTATGTAGATTATTGCTAATGCTTGCTTGTCATCGAATCTTACGACCTAGGAATAATTGATAGACTTTTAGAAAAAAATTGAGCAGAACTAAGAGATATTTTACGAAAATTCGATTTAGTAAAAAAAACATTGTGGTGTGATTGAAGAATATGTAGTCATTAAGATAGAGAAAGAGAACACACACAACAAAATAGATTTATGAAGTGAGGGTGAATGGACAACTCGGCAGGGGTCGACTTAGACATGTTAATCATTTTGAAGAAAGGACATGTCAAGAGTACTCGAAACCGACGAGCATGTATGAAAACAAATAAGAAACTAGAAGAAGTGAATGATGTATGCCAGGATTGTAGTAGCTGGAAATATGAAGTCTGGAGAGGAAGAAAGTAAGCCGTGACTGAATGTATGTATTATGAAAAGTTAATTTCGTTTAAACTGTGAACTTTACCTTCCACAAATAGCGTGGTATAACACCTTCTTTCTTGTTCTGTAACATGGAAATTCCAGACCAAACGACAAACTCGTAGTATGTATTCAAACGCGATCTGACTTTGTCTTCTATGTCAGCCCACGGCGACTGAAATCAAACGAAACAAGCATTTATGATTTATACGAAACTTGTTTATTTACCAAAACCGCACCGGCCGTATTCACAACTGTGATTCGTGACAAATAGTGAATCAAGTAAAATATTATTCCCTTTTCGCAACCAGTTGTGTGAAGAAAAGCTTATCTTATAGCTTTTTTTTAAACGCAACTAAGCATCTCAATGATGAGATAAACGAGCCGTTGCAAATTATGATAAGTAAAAGTTAATACTCACTTTATCTATTTTCTAATAAGCCGTAAGATAATCATCATCATCGTAAAATAATAATAAAATATACGTTACCTGCTCTATATCACAAGGATGCCAATATGGAACTACATTCAAAGGATCTATGAAAGTGCTCTTTTGGGCTAGACCATCACTGAAATCATGTGTATTCACTAACTGTGTTTTGCTGTAGCAACATTTCTATGTTAGATTCTTACAAGCGTAAACTGCTTCTTTATTTCCACCAACAACTTCAGGATGTTGGTACCAGTGATAGGTAGTACCTGAATCTTGGTTACTTTTGAACATCATCGCACGTGTATATAAAGGTACCTTATTAGAAGTATCAAAACATACTTCATATGTTTCTAGGAAACCGTGGACTTCGAAGCCAACAGGAATCAATTCAGAGGTTTCGGACAAACACTTCAAGTGTGTTTTATTGATGACATAACTACCTTCTTCAGCACATTGTAAATCAGAAACCTTGTACGATTTGTTTCCTACTTTGAATATATCCTCTTTGTCGCAAATAGCTTCTGTTTCATTCAATCCAGGGAGTTTTTGGAAAGCATTTTTTTGGTCTTTCGCATTAGGGCAAGCAAACATGACTGTTTGTCCAGGTTTCACTTTTAAATAATCTGTATTGGCATCCAATACAGGCCAAGTTGCTGTTGGTGTCAATATAAGAGGCATATTTTTTATGTTTCTAGGTTGTCTACTTATGAGGCATTCTGAAACAAAGTAAAGGACTATTAGTTATAATATTATACACCCTTTTTATCAGAGAAGCGGCACTGATCGTCTCAAAATGAAGCCACACTACAGAAAGTTACTTTGATAGTGCTAGTGCGTATACCTATAGGATTCCCAGTGCTCGAAAAGCAAGATATCAAACAAGTAAACCCAATCGTGACCCATGCTTTTAATGATAATAATATTATACATCAATGGAAGCCAGAGACTTCCCATCAACTGGACCTATAAATTATTATTAGAGATCCGATTCTCAGCACTCCATGGATTCATGGTGCGGTCGCCTGGTCCATAGCATGATACAGAGAGGAACACCGTGACGGTGACTGGGACTTGCGACCCAGATGTAGGTGTAGGGCCACCTTGTGATGCATCAGCGCTCACCTCCACCGTCAGTAGTGTTCCCCCCCCCCCCCCTACCTATCCAAATTTGGTAAGATCCTATCAATGCCGCTTTTGATATTCGATTTAGTAAAGAGCTTAATGAAGCTCTTGGTAATCCGAGGTCTTTAAGTAAGTTGTACAGGGATTTAGCTGGAATTCACCTTGCTGCTACTTCTACGGCGTAGAGTTTAACCACGTAGCCGTTTTTGGTTAACTCGTTAGTCAAGTCAAAGTATTTGTTTGTCTTTATGGCGTGGTTTTCAGGTAGGTATATTAGTTTCCCACGGTACTGTGAGTTCTACAAGCACTGCACGCCTATGGAATCGTGAATTGATTGTTTTAAACGAAAAATTATATTGTTTATTTATTCCAGACTGAATCTATCTCTGTGTCAAATTACAGCCAGATTCGTTCAGCTGTTAGAGCATGATTGAATCAGACACATCCAAACATTCAAACATTCAAACATCCAAACATCTTTCACATTCCGAGCGTGTAAGAAAGAGAAAAAGTTTGAGTCCCGCTCGAGGTCGATTCTCTTTTCTCTTGAATAGTTGGCATAATAAATGCATCAAAATTTCATTCAAATCTTTCACATTTATAACATCAGTTTGATATATATTTTTGTGATGATGATAAATAGATTTTTATAATCCATACTTACGATAAGATGTGACATCGAAGCTCCTCTGTTCTTCACCGTAAACATTCTTCACAGTACACGTGTAGTGTCCCCAGTTCCCGGACACAGACAAGCGCGATGATCTCGAATGATTCAACACTTTACCATTGAACGTCCATACAGTCTGGAAGATATTATTGTCCTTTTATAGTAAAATTAAGTAAGCACAGCTTAAGTAGCTTGTAACATGGGGATTATGTTTGTGAATAAATGAATATTATTCATCATAGGAATATTCACACCGATGCACATATTCATGTAGATACACAAATACTTAAATATATCTAGAAGATAACAAAGTCACCTGATAAATCTGATATTATTTATTCATCCGCTGTTTCTGGATAAATCGATGAATCCGGCTCGAAGGACCAATATTTCGAGTGGGAATAAACTAGCTCTCAGTCAGGTGAAAACTTGATAGTATTTAAATAAAGTTTGGTCAGATGATGTGACGTATATTTCAAGTAGTGAAAGTGATTACTGTAGAGACATAAGCATACAAGGCAAATTGCCTAAAATTAATTTTGTGCAAAAATGCCTAAGGACCAAATGCCTAAAATGTTGTAACTTCGATCATCATTTTCCTAATGTTAATCCTGGTCACATCCGAAGTTTTTACCTCGGGGTCCGAAGTCCACATTTTCCAGTCTCACTGCGTGTTTTTGGCTGAACTTCTATTTTTTTTTTTTATATAGGACACGTCAATTTGTCTTCGCCTCGCCTGATGGTAAGCTGAAGGCAAAGTCTCTGAAAAGAGGGTCACCATTACAGACACGTATCATGTTACAATGGTGGCACTCAGCTTGATGGCCTCATCAGATGCTTTTTCACGCCCCGCTTAAAGGACCCGGGACTGTAGGAGGAGGGAAACACGTGAACTTTTCCGTGAAGCGCCTGCTACTGACCACCACAAGTAGCACAACCCATGGACGATAACGAAGTATTGCATTTAGACCAGTTGTTGTACTATTTAGGGCTCCAACTACCCGCAACGAATGCCACAGATGTTCGTATGGCAACCGGGATAGAATATTTATTTATTTATTCTACTCTCCTAGGTAGGATACAACGGCGCCGTCTAAATCCAAAGTAAGCATGGCTTAACTAGCATATGGTTTGAGTTCTAGAATGCAGCATACATATTACACATAGAAACACCCAGATCGATGAAAACAGACATATTCATGTATACAAATATTTGCATTGAGCGGGCATTGAACCCGCGACCTTCGACGTAGCAGTCGAACGCTCTACCGCAACGCCATGGAGGTCGCAGATCGCAGTATAAGTACGATAACCATTCAATATTTTAATTAGTTACATAATATTAATTGACCACATAAACTGAATATTATAGGAGCGTAATAACTACTAATAGCACAAATGAAGGAAAAAGTTTGAAAAACGTAAATATATGTAGGTTATCCCCATAATCCACCTACCTACGGTACTGTACGTATAGCCACATATCTACGATTTTCGAACTCTTCCTTTAATTTGTGCTATAGGTTATCCCAAATTTCATGAATCTAGCTCAACAGGAAGTACTCTAAAATCAACTTATAATTCAACGCAATCAATGTACTTGTACACGTCAATTTGACTTCGCCTCGCCTGATGGTAAGCTGAAGGCAGAGTCTCGGAAAAGAGGGTCACCATTCGATGGCTCCTACGTAAATAGTCGTATGTCTGAAATGTAGTATTTTCAGGAGACAGTTTTAAACACAGATTTTATGTGACCTTTTTTTTTCACCGAACAGTTGAATTTAAAGATATTCTTCTGAAATTTAAAATATGCATAGATAATATACACATTTTAAGATGGTTTGACAATAAAATTCTATTTATTATAAAATTTCCTGAAAGCAGTTAAAATAATTTATATATCTAAGCTAAGTAAACAGTCGTATGTATTATTAGATACGATTAAAACCTGCCTCTAAAAACAACGTAAAAAATCGTTTCTGTGACATACGGTATAATTAAATTATCAAAACAACGTTCGTAGTCGTTTATGTCACTAACCGTAGTTTTGTGCGATTATAGAAAAAAAATTAAACGATACCTACGTTGAAATGTACGAAAATATTGAAGTACAAACAGGTAAGTGACACATACGATGCATATTGCATGGTGCTTCTTCGTTCTCTCCCGTATAATGTTGTAAGAGTCAGTTACCATTATTTACGCTTCACACAAATCCATATCCATACTAATATTATAAATGCGAAAGTAACTCTGTCTGTCTGTCTGTCTGTCTGTTACGCTTTCACGCCTAAACCACTGAACCGATTTTGATGAAATTTAGTATAGGGGTAGATTAGACCTTGAGAAAGGACAAAGGCTATGTTTGGTCGCGATAACCGACATCCACGCGGGTGGAGCCGCGGGCAAAAGCTAGTGCTACATAACATAAAAAAATGGAACCAAAAATCTTCGTTTTTCAAAATTTAATTTTCAAAACACAGCTAATAGTAGTCATCGAGGTTAGTAAGAAAACACAAAACAGTGAACATGCGACTATTTATGTAGGTATCGCATTATAGGCACGTACCATGGTACAATGGTGGCAATCAGCTTGACGGCCTATCAGATACTTTTTCACGCACCGCTTAAAGGACTCGGGACTCCGGGACTGTAGGAAGAGGCAAACACGTGAGTTGGTAAGGAATTCCAGGTCTTAATGGTGCGGTAGAAGCAGGAGTCCCGAACCGCTTGGTTCTTGATGGAATATTCTCCACCGTATGCGGGTGGCATCTAAATCATGAATGTAGCACTAGTTCGCGCCACAATTCAGTTTCGTAAGGAACCCTTAATGCGCGAACCCGACTCGCACTTGACCGGATTTTTATAAATAAGTCCGCGATCTTTAATTTTGTCTAGTATAAGTAGGTACTATAATCATTCGATATTTTAATTAGCTATATATTTGGTACATAATGTAACTAAATTGACCACATAAAGTAAATATTAATAGCATTAAACATTCTATTCATTATGTGAAATACCTATGTTTGACCATAAATACCCCAGACTTTAAATTGATTTATCCTTATATAAGTAATAATATTACTGTACTAGCCTTCCGCCCGCGGCTCCGCCCGCGTGCATCTCGGTTAACGCGACCTTTGCTCATATCTTTGGTTCTACTCGATTGCGATCAAACAAACGTAAGATTTTAAGTCTGAGTAAGCCCTCTCTAACAAAAAAAAACGCATCAAAATCCGTCCAGTAGTTTTTGCATCCATCGCGGACAAACAGACAAACAGTCAGGAAATTCAAAAAAAATATTTTCGTGTTCAGTATCGTTAACATGACATAACCCAAGCTTTTTTTAAAATATCTCCAATGTACAGACACGACCACTTTACAATTATATTATAGTATCTATAGATATAGATTTATTTTATTTTATTATTACGGAAAACTTACAGCTCATATAGTTAGTTAGTTAGTTATATATTATATACAGAAGTCAATAGTATGAAAATATTTGTCAATATTAGTAAACAGCAACAGGAAATAAGTACATAATATAGCGAGAGATACATATAGTTATAAAAGAAACATAACAAATTGAAGCAGAACAAATAAAGAGACATCGATAAGAAAGTTCAACTAAACACCTCAGGATTTAGAACAAACACGTCAAATCTGCAATTCTTCTAGGCTTCGAAAGTGGTTATGATTTTTTTTTAAATCGATTATTTTTTAACATCCCTAAAAAATACATCCACATTAAGTAGACATTTATACAAAATCATCGCGAAATCTTAGAAAGTATGCACTGGGTCCCCCCAGCCAAGTAACAGGAAAAGGTTAAGGAAATAGCACGCAATATAATTCGTAAGTTTATTGAACTTTTACATAAATGTTTATACGATCTGTACCGACATCGTTGTTAGCTAAACACGTATACCACCCCTCGTTTGAATGACGTACATCACTCAAATGTAGAACGTTTGAAGAAGTGCCTCTGAAAACAGAAATAAAATGAATATAAGTACCTAATATTGGCTGAGTCTTTTTAGCTATCAATCACGCTCTTCTTATCTACATATAAGTTGTATGGGAACTGAACAATGGACAATCGAAAACACCTTGTCAACCATCTTGATGGGTTAACAAGGTGTTTTTCATTGTCCATTTCGCAAGGTGTACCCACCCCCAAGTCGCCGGCTGTGACAAGGGGTTGAGTGTACACCTCCTTGTCGCAGCCGGCGGGGGCGGTTATGTAGGATTCGTCGTCTTGGGTTATCAGTAGCTGGACCTTGGGTGTAGAAACCACATTGTCCTCATCCACAAGACCTGACTTGTGAATACAGCAAAAGTAGCACTGTATACTTTACCAGTTCGATTCTATTTGGTAATAACACTGATGTTCTATTCAAGTTTATGTCTCCGTCTGCGTTTGATGTGAGATCTTCGGTGTTATCCAAAACATCATGTTTATTACCTTTGCAATATACTAGTAGAAGAATCCAAAGCTATGAACTGCCATTTGGTAGAAGGTATAGGGTAACCAACTATAATTTTGCATGATAAATCAATACTGCTACCAGCTCTTACAGTCACTGTACTTGATTTTGGAGCTTCAATATACGGTTTTACTGCAAAGTAAATTTGTTTTAAATTATCAAATTCATCACTCTAAAATTTGACTTTTTGAAATATATCGTTATGACTTTAATAATGATAAAACTGAACTAACCTAAAACTTTAAGAACAATTTGTTTTTTAACTTTGCCCAAAGCATTTTCAGCCATACAATGATAATTGCCCGCGTCCTTTCCCAATGCTTTGAATCTGTAAAAGAAGTATTTGAATAGAAATTTGTAAACGAATTAAGACTCAAATAATTCAATACGTATATGGTTATGCAAAATTTTAAAGCCCCAAATAAGACTGTTAGATGTGACTACAATTCGTAATCAGAAAGTGAACCAAGGATCAAAGTTAAGGTCATGAAACTTAAGTTTGACACTTGGTTCACTTTCGGCATGGTTCTAGAATAAGTATAATAAACCGACAGTAATATTCATCGAGTAACAGAAACATGACCACCAATAAAAAAAAACAAATTTGCCAATTTAATACTTTTAGAAAGACGATTTTGCGATCGAAACTGTACCCAAAATATTTTGCTCCAAAACGACTATACAATTAGGCGGTATGTCTGTAAAATTTACCTGTGTACATGGTGATCGTCTGTTCGATGCCTGTAGTCGAATGCTATCATAGTGTTATCCTGCGACATTGCCCACCACACGGTTGCTGCTGGTGAAGCGCTCACGTCACACTCTAGTACAACGTCATCGTCTTCCTTAACTATTAGTTCGCTGGTCTCACTATTTGATATGATTGGTGGATCTGAAAAGTTAATCCACTAGCTAGATAGAACTGAATAACGTTTTTTATAATTAACCGAACTTTCAGCTTGAAAAAAAAACGAGCAAGTTCTCAATTCGACTGAATTTTTGTTCAGTCGAATTGAGAACTTGCTCGTTTTTTAAGTTGGTGTAAACAATAATATTGTTTATACAATTTGTAACACAAATCACGAATGCACTTCATAAGTCAGCTATTTGTCCTCACATAGGTAAGTCTTCAAAATTCTTCTATCATCTTTAGACGTTTCAAAAGCAAAGTACTAAATTCTTTGAATGCTTAATCGTGTAATCAAATCACAGCTATGGTTTTGCCAAGTAATTATAGTACCAATGGGGTTCTTTATAATGGGAATAATGGGAATTTCCCCATACTGGCTGTGCACCTGTGACATGCTCGACTTCCTTGTTCACATTATATAGCTACTTAGACTGCTTGCTAGAACTGATCACTAATGTCTTTTTCAAGCCACCCTACTCTTGCTTAACTAAATTTATCTCTTACTAACAGTGAATAGAAATAAGAATAAAATTACTTTTTCACCATTGACACTCGAAAAAGGGCCCGTGATTCATCAAAAACAGTGAATAAAACGCTCTTTGTTTCACCGAGTGAATAAAAAAATTTGAATTTGGAACATGCGCGAATGTACGGATTCTAGTGAAACAAGCAAAGAGGTTGCACATTCTCACTATAAAAACGTACTAAAAGCCACCTAAATGTAATCACTGGCTGGATGGAATGTGGCTCAGTTTAAATTAGAAAAAATAATGCCGCCATTTTCTGTGTAATTTTCCTTGTAAAAGTTTATGTTTGTCTCATAATCATAAAATGACTTCATCTAGTGATGAAAATGAAACTCATATTCTCGACAAAGCGCTAAAGCGGTAGCTATTACTGATAATTTGCTGCTTCTTTTGTGTACTATCCATAACAAAATGTAATTCATAATCACAGAGTAATCGTTTTCTCGTAGTCAATGGTGAAAAGTTGAGTACCTAACACGTGAAAAAAGAATTCATCTCGGCTTTTGTATCCGTCGATCCACTCAGGTTTCTCTTTAGAACCCCTCGCTACGCTCGGGATTCTACCGGAGAAACCTTCACTCCTCTCGGGATACAACTTGGTGCCTCGAAAAGAATTCACCTTTTTTTCACTTGTTGGGTAATCTACTATTAATATTTTTCCACTCATACTCTGCAGTACCTAATCTTAATTCACCTGTTTCAATTTTATTTCGATAATGTTTGTAAAGACATACACGTAAGAGCATGATGTAATGAAAATTGAAAAGCATGTTTAACAAATGAGTACGGTACAAATTAAATATAAGTATGAAAAGCATGTGTGGCATTGATGATGTACTGAAAAAAAATTCTAGCGTAACCGGTGGGCTTAAATGAAAGAAATTAATGACTAGAAAAAGTGTAAGAAACAGGTGACTGGCTGTTATTTCTCTCTACCCTGGAGGTAAGAAGGGGTATATATGTATATATTTATATTAATGTAGGTACGTCTCTCACATTGTACATTGATTGCAATATCTGCCGTATGTTCTCCTTCGATATTATTGGCGTAACACTTGTAAACGCCATTATGTTCACTTTTAGCTTCAGCTATATTGAGTTTACCATCATCTTCCGTCACGCTTTCAGGTAAACTACTAAAGTCGTAACTATCCACAGATTTAAACTTCCAACTTATTACCGGTGAAGGTTTTCCTCTTACAACCCTGAAAATGGATATGTTAGCTATAAATAATCATTGAAAAAAGGCCAGGAAGAAATTTTACCGCTCTTTAATCATATTACAACTTCCGTTGTCAAGTGTGCACAATAACTGTTTTCTCTATCCCAGTTCTTTGAATCTGCGAACCCTACATAGTAATAGGTAGTTTAAAAATTTTGTTGAACGAATTTCTTAAGTTTTGTTGATGTTCATACTTTTAAAACCTAACTAAACCATAGTATGCTAAACGGCATGCTATGATGGTCCTTTTAACACGTGTGAAGTTTATTTTCTTCTGTGCCAGTCTCACCATATTTTTCTTAGTTATTCGTCTAACAGTTTGTAAACGAGCAAAACCAGTCATGTTAAAACGGCCATCATAGCGTGCCGATATTGCCTACAGTTGGCAATATTTCTAGATATATTATTAAACCATTCGATAGAGCGAGATGGCAGGTTGTTATTTCTACCTAACCCGGAGGGAAAAGTTAGATATTAATATGACCATTAATATATTTATATAGCATAATACCTGCATTCTAAGGAAATAGAACCACCGAGGACGGGTGAAATATTTGAATTATCGACTTCCACATTTGGTGCTTCTGAAAATGGTAATAACATGGTTTAAAACCTGTGTCCTTAATCTTATGTTCCTGTTTTCCTCTATAAGAGAAAATACTGGAGCTATTACTACAGCTGCTCCACCAAGTCCATTTACTTCAAACTCACCTATTCCAGATATAGTTATAGACGCTGTGTAACTTGCACTATTTACTGAGTTGGTGATTTCACATTTATATTCACCGATACTATTTAATGTCATATTTTTGATTAGAAATGCATTTTCTTCGGGTAATATTTCGAAATCGTCTGATTGTTCAATCATGCTGTCATTGTGGTACCACTTAATCTCTGCTTCAGGGTACGCGGATACAGCGCAGAATAGTTTTCCTTCAGTTCCGTATTCTATACTTTGATCTGTAATAAAGTTAATTACGTTCAAATTAACTACACAATATTCATTCGATACCTTTTTTTTTTTTTTTTTTTTACCGTGCGAAAAATCCCCGCGGATACCTCCCCCGCCGGAGCCGGAGGAGGAGGTTATGTCGGACTCGAACCGACTAAAACGCACGCCGACTGTGGGCCGTCAGTTGCCGGAGGTGAGATTGTTGTAGCCATATCCCTCGCACCCCGGCCGACCCAGGGCCATATCTCTCGACCCAGGGCCATATCTATATTCATTCGATACCTATTGAATACTTTTTCCTGTGTGTTACGTAGTTGAAAATGATTTCTTTTTTTTTTGTAGACGTTGAGAGAAATCATTATCTATTATCCTCCCACGAGTTGTGATAGTAATATATTTGAAGCATCAAAAATTATCACTCATAACTCTCGCGTTCCCTGATATACGATACATAATGTTAACGGGAATTAACGTGATTGTGGTATAGGTACATACAGTAGAACTCAAAAGTGCAGTAGCAATCCTACGTAACTATAGCGTCAACATTCTAGCGCTACTTGTGAACTTTTTCTTTTAAGACAATTTAAACACACACATAAATTGTTCTTCCGTAGGAATATTATCGATAATTTCCCTTGTTGTGCTAATTTCGCGTTAATTTCTAATAAAATTATTTTATAATAATTATCACATCCAAAACAAAATAATAAACTAGACAAGTGATAAAGATACTTTCAAAATAAGCTTTAGGTACCGAATTAAAGTTGTGTACCTTTGTGCATTTTAAGCCAAGTTTCTTTGCACTTTCTGAGAACATTTACCATAGTAATGTATATATATTTTTTTACATAATCAGAAAGAAGAGATTTCAACGAACAAAAATCTCCCCGACTTCTTGAAAAAGCTGATATTTTGTCGCGAGAATTTTCGATTGAAAATTAGGGTGTTTTTTCGATATTAAGTCAAAATAAGATGAAAAAATAAATATTTCAAATCAAAAAAATTACAGTGTCTTTAGGACATACAAAAGGTAAGTTTTCACCAAATTTCGTGAGAAAAAAAATGTTTTTGCATAAGTTAGAAATAAAAAACCAAAAACTTGATTATTTTAATATTTCACATAAATTTTGAGGTTATGTGAAAAAAGTGTATTTACAAAAGTTGTAGGTCTCTCTATTACCTACAACTTTGTCATTTAATTTTTTTCCATAGGAATTGTAGTTTTGCCGGAAATCGAGTAAAAACGGTTTTTACCCTTAAAAACTCACCCCCTTCCACTTCCCGACCTCAGATCGCCCGTAAATTATTTTTCCTTTCATTTTTGTTATATTCTCATCCTTTTATAACGGGTTTCATCCTACTATTTTTTTTTTTCACGTTTTACCATTTTCAAAATTATCGACTCCGGTCTATAGTAACAAGCAGGTCAAACTAAATAAAACTGTGGTAATTACATATTTGAGCCGTTTGGGGTCGAGACGCTGAGATCATAGGGTCCAAGTACCCGTCTCTTATTTAAAGACGTTTCCAAACGCTTAATAAATGCTACCCGTGACCCTGATATTTTATTATTGACGACAGTATTAAGGCCAAGATGTTACCTTCAGGTCTTTGCACTACTTCAAAAGTGTACGGCCTGTAAACATATACGTCTATACGTTGAGAATCTTCGCCTTTAGAATTTTGACACTTGCAGTAAATTGTGGAATTTGATATAACATTTTCAATATTATAGTAGTTGATGTACAGCGACGGTATCTCCAACAGCACGCTCTGAAATTATTATAATAATTGTAAAACTAAAAAAAAAGTTTTTAATTAAATTACTTATACAGGAAAATAATTATTTTGTTATCAACAAATCAACAAGGAAAGTTTATTGATTTTTGATGTATCCTTATCCAGCCTTATCCTTAACCTAAATATTTAATGGTTATTTGCTATACAAGAGTGCAAAGTTGCTTTTTAACCGCGTGCTCATTTTTGATGGCCGATCAAGCAAAGGGTTCTTAATTTTAATCACCACTCACCAATTAGAATCCTGACCTTTAGCGAGGGAATCAAAAGAGCACAAGGTGAAAAATCTTTGCACTCGAGAGCAACACGTAACTTTTCAGCCCACCTCAGCGGGTAAATCATAGAGTAAAGTAATACATTGGAAAGGGGAAATAACGAAATGCAAGAAAAAAAACATTCAACAACAATGTTTAACAATATGACGTGAGAAGAAAATGATTCACTAAAAGCAAATTAAAAAAAAACTACACCAAGGAGGCTCCGAGTCTGAGTTATTCATAAATTAAAAAAAAAAAGATAAATTCGGCAGTAAATAGGTTTAAAGATGTTTTGAATTTGCAAACTTAGTGCACAGGATGTTCTAATTTCAAATTCACTTTACCCTCTAGAGGATATATAGACGACTTTTGCACTCAGATATCGAAGAGCAAAAATACTCTTTCCGATGAAAATTAATTTAAATTCCTAATTACATACAACTAAATTTTAATTACAAAACCCTGGACAATTGGATTGTCTTTTATCAATTTTTTTTTAAGTAATAACAATAACATAAACATAAACTCACGCCTATATCCCCGTAGGGGTAAGCAAAGGTGCTAGCACCCACATTTCGCCGTTTATGTTTAGGCCCCAATGTTTTTAAGTAATAATGATCACAATATCATAGCACAGTAGCGTAATCATATAAAGGGTATGATTTTGACAACGGCAGACGCATGCAGTAGATACAGCGTGCCCATTACTTGTTAAACTCCGATACAGATATAGGAGACCATTGAGAAGCCGCAATGAATAACACGCATCTGTTGCGTGCGTCGGCAGTTGTCGCATGTGTTCGGCTTCGGAATCATACCTTAAATTGTCACCAAACCGTAAGACCAAAGACGGATCAAATATAAAAAAGTTTAATTATCGTCACATTCTTCAGAAGTGGAAATGCTGGTTTGCATGTTCCTCTTATTTCCCGCAAAAAAATATATATTTTGAATTATTTATCACAAAGTTACCCAGTTGTCTAAAGTAATCCCAGTTTACGATAATGATAATGATCACAATATAGCACAGAAGCGGAATCATTACAGTGCCAAATAATATTAAAGAAAAAAAATTACATCTGTAGAAGATAGAGTATTTTCATCGTCTGCCCACCAGACGTTCGGTCTTGGGTAACCTGTCACTTTACATGCCACAGTTGCTTTGCCACCATAATCCACCGTTATTGATCTTCCTTCAATTATTTCGGCTCTAGGTTCAAACCACCGTGTATCTATCACTGAAAATGAACGATTTGACTAGGATCAGGATAAAAACGCAATACACAGGTTTTTACAGACTTGCAATAATAATAAGTAGTGAAACTTTATTTGGTTATTATTTCTTCAACTCACCTGTAATTTGAGGTATCAAACTCTCCGTTGTAGTTGTTATTCTTTGATTGGTAACTTTATCGTAACCGGAAATCTAAAAGGAAACACATCATTACCAAAACCTGCCAAAAGATACTAAAATCTGCCAAAAATATACTAAAATCTGCCAAAATAATACTAAAAGAGCCAAAAAATGATTTGCATCTTCTTTACCCAAATACGAAAGCTTTTATCAGGATCGATGAAAGTTTTGGTTAGGTAATGGTCTGGAGTTATTTCTTCCAATGATAACATATTTTTGCCTTGTTCATTAAAAACTTGTATAGAGATTGATTCCAGCTTAAAATCACTCAATACGTCTATGAGAATAAAGTTCACACGACCTGTAACCAAATAATCACAAATACTTAAGTTAGATAAATTTCAATTCGACAGCCTCTGTGGCGCAGCGGTAATGAACACGGCCGCTACGCAGGAGGCGCGGGTTCGATCCCCACTTAGTGCAAATATTTGTATCTTCATAGATACAAATATTGAATGCATTGGTCTGGTCGTACCTCAGAGAGCACGTTAAGCCGTTGGTCCCGATTGCCATACGAACATCTATGGTAGTCGTTACGGGTGCTTATAGCTCTAAAAAGTCCAACAACTGGTCTAACTACAATGCTACGATATCACCAATGGGTTTTGGTCAGATGGCAGTCGCTTCACAGAAAATATCGCAGTTCAGCCAAACCCAGAGTTAAGGTATGATTCCGAAGCCGACCAAATGCGACAACTGACGACGCACGCAACAGATGCGTGTTATTCATTGCGGCTTCTCAATAGTCTCCTTTACCCGCAACGGAATTTAACAAGTAATGGGTACACTGGGTGTGCAGCATGCGTCGGCAGTTGACGTATGCTGTCTGCTTCGGAGTCATACCTTTAGACTGGAAAAAGCGGACTCCAGCTTCAGATGCGACTGGGATTTATCGCTAGATGAAGAAAAAAACTGTCACTACAGACGATGTTTATAGACATCCCACCGCTTACCACGGTACCCATATACTTAGGTCTTTGATTAGTCTAAAATACTTGTACAGTTCAGTGGACTTAATCCCAATTTGTCTTCCTAAAATTATTATAAGTTAATCACCTGGCATAGGTCGTCGACTGGTTTCTTTCATGTTTCTGGGTTGGACACTAGAGAACCCAATTTGCAGAGGTAGCTGAAATTTCTTGTACAATACAACAGAAGTCGTGCCCTGACACCTAATATTTACCGTGTAATCGCCTGGCGAGGCTTCTGTTAATTGTATTACCTAGAAAAACAAGTAATTGAATGAAAGATAATATAGTAACACCAATATTTGGCAGTGTTATTCGTTTCCTAACCAGTAAAATTGTTACTCGTTTGGACGTTACTGGATGGTTCTTGATTATATTTAAAAAATTATACAGAAGTAAATAGAAATTTCTTCATACAAAATTCAATCAAAAAATTTAGCCTAATTGTAGTGCACTGTTGGGCATAGACCTCTCTCAATTATCACCATTGCTCCGGATCTTCCACCTTCCGCATCCAGTCTGTTCCAGCCATCTTTTTCATGTCGTCATACAAAATTAACTGGAATAAATTCATAACTACCTGTACATGCCGGGATGCGAAAATGTTCTCAGATGAGAAGCTGGAATTGTCTGCCCGAGACAATTCAACTCGTGGAGATGCTCCCGATACCACCAGTAATACATTTTTTGTAAATGAGTCCACTGTAAACTGGTATAGCAAAAGTTGGATTTTAAAAGTTTAGGTAATCATAATATATATTAAGGTTAGAAAGAAAGAAGAAAGAAAAATCGTTTCGGATCGATGCGGATCTTGCATGTACCTACACATATAAAACACTAGAGACAATTATAATATTCAAAATACATATATTATAATATAATATCACCAATATACACTTGTACAATAAAAGCTCTTAATACAACATAATCTCAACAGTGAGCTGCAAAAGTCCATGGACTGCTTAAGATCTATAATCCTTAAGTTTAGTTTAAGAGAATGAATAAAGTCAGTGACGGTACCTCTGTTAACAAAACTAAAAAGCAACTATTAGAACTACACAGAACAAGAGGAAGAAAGAAATGCATGAAGAAAAAAAAAAAGAAATAGTTTCACTGTACACTCGAACCCAAACACGAACACAACTCATGACTTGCAACACGTGATAAAAATTGAAATGTTATATTTTTAATGGATTCTTTTGCTCATCGATTAAGGCTCACAATGAGTCGCTACTAAAAAGTAGCCAAAACGTCAATAATAACGAATCCTAAATCGTGGTAGAATCCGTTAAAAGGTGGTTTTATTTCAAAGAGTGCTCGAGTAAATTTCTAGTTCTGACAGTATTACGTGACAAAAATCTCGATAACTCTAATAGTAATATTGGGCTATTTATGATAGTTTAAATAAAGAAGTAGCTCACCGATAATTCTTTGTTTTCCTTAAACGTTTCGAAGGTGTTCACATCCGTCCAGTCCACGTTAATAAGTTGCTTAATATATTTGAATGCCTAAAATTTTAAACATTATCGTGTAGTTCGAAGAGATAACATTACTGTCAGATTATAATCCATGCACGTCATAAAGTGTGTGTGGCTACATTAATTTATTACTAGTATTCCCGTTAACCCCCCCAAATAAGCTAAATTGCTTTTGTTAAGAGTGGCTGTATGTCGGTAGTTTAATGACCTGGTTTCCCGAACTCTTCCTTGTGCCATCTACCGTCTTCAGTACTTCAGGGCTACCAGCGATAAGAGCTATAACTTGTATGATAAGGAAATCTCACCTGTCTCAAATCTGGTGCATTTAATTCAAACACCGTGCCCGAGCAAACTGTAGCCACGTCATTATAATATTGGGATATTGTCAAGGGTGAATTTCTGCAGTACCCGGTCAAAAATATGACTACCTGCAAAATCATTACGTCTTTCATCATCATGATAATAAAAAAATACCAAAGTACTGATGTGATCGTAGCGGTCTTATTTCTTTTTCTGTATAATTCACACCTTATATTATGATGACTAAAATGTACTCTCGTTGCACTTCTCTTAAATTCTTGTTACCCACTTCATCATCCTCCATCATCCATCCATCAGGTTCATCAATCTTCTCTTAAGCCTTCCTCTGCCGTTGTAGCCATCCACTGCTATAGTTAATGCCTTCGTCACGACATTCCCTATATCCCTACGCATCACATATCTGAAGGGCATACTCTTTTTGATTACTACTTTTTTTTTTTTTATCTTGCGCAAAATCCCCACGGATACCTCCCCCACCGTAGCCGGAGGAGGAGGTTATGTCGGACTCGAACCGACTAAAACGCACGCCGTCTGTGGGCCGTCAGTTGCCGGAGGTGAGATTGTCGTAGCCATATCCCTCGCACCCCGGCCAACCCAGGACCATATCTCTCGATCTGGCCCTCTTCCGGTGAGGGGACCACAGAGTCCCCAACCCACCCCCGGGTATGGGGAGGCACGCAATGCGTGCCGCCGCCGCGGCCTGCTTCTGCTAGGGTGACAGGCGGTTCTACCCGTCACCCCCAGGCCCGCGCTCATGGGGGACGGAGGTCATTCTGCGACCTCCGACGCCCGAGTTGCCGCTGCTCGTTGCGGGCCGCGCGGTTTGCGATTCTCCTTCGCTCCAGATTCAGCAGGTAATGAAAATGAAATCCGAACGATATCCTGCTATCCTATTAATTTTAAAAATTAAAAAGTTTGCGAAGATATTTGGATGTTTGTTATTCAATCACGCTCTAACGGTTGAACTGATCTGTCTTAAACTTGGTAGGTACAGAGATTATAGTCTGGAATAACACTTTTTTTATCCCGAGAACAGGTTCCCATGGGGAGCGGGAACGGGATCAAACTTCCACGCGTGAGGAGCCGTGGGCAGCAGCCAGCAAACCTCGGTTCGGCTCCATCCGAAAACCAGCGCTGTGCATACTTTCAGCAGTGTGCGTAGCATTCAATGCCCTATTTAGGGCCCTATTTAGGTCCACACAGTGTGCAAGTTCTACCTAATTATTGTAACGACAAATCAGTGGGCGTAAACTTGCAGTTAAATCTTATAAAAATGAATAGAATAGTGTTACCTGGCTTAATGTACTTCTACAAAGATTTTCAATTGATCTAATCTTGTTAATGTCCTTAGGAAATCCATCAGTGAAGAGAAATATATTTGAACGTGGTTTGCTGACTTCTAGAGCCTTCTCAATACCAGAGAGCGATAACTCAGGGCAATCTCCTCCTCTGCTCAATGTGACTCTATTGACGGCTGTTATGAGTTCGTTAAATGTTGATGATATTATTGGTTCAGCTACAACTGTATATAAAACAAAATAACATAAAGAAACAGTTTTCATAGCGTCTTGAAAACTAACTTTTGCAAGGAATGTTATAATACTTTAATTTAACATTGTATCATTTGTAGTACCAGTTGTGCTATCAATAAACAAACTCAAAGGAAACTGCTTGTCTTTTTTTAGTAGTATTAGTGATACAATAATGTATCATTTGTACTACCAGTTGTAGTAATCAGTAGTACCACTAATCTGGAGCGCTAATATTACTGATTAAATTGGTTCTAGAGACTGTGTCCAATTAATATTCAACTAAGCAAGGTAACGAACGTCTTGATTTCGTATGTTTGCTCTTTTATACCACTTAGGCAGACAAGCACACGATTCACGTGATGGAAAAAGGTTACCGTGGCCTAAGAACGAGTGTAACACACACTCGTGCTGCCGACCCTGTAAGATTAGGTGCCGTCAGCGCAGAACACGAGCAGGACAAGTTGCTTATGCGCGGAGCTGAAAGAGAATTTTAGAAGGTTCCTACCTCGATTTTTTATAATGTTTTCAGCCTCAATAAAAGAAAATGAATCATGGTTCTACTTTGTTTCTCTTATTCTCGACTTCCTTTCGATGTTGGAGAGTCAGATAAAAGTCGCACCTATAAAGCAGTTAGTGAGTGGATTCCGGGCTAGTGTAGTTATAGCTCTGACGAGAAACACCTCCATGCAATCGGCAGGCTTAGTAGCTAACTTTTCGCGACCAGCGAGCGAGCGATGAGCAGTAAGAACGAGATCACTGCGCGATGGATCGCGATACGTCAAGAAAAATTGGTATTACGTAAGGATTTGCGATCAGATTGCCTTAACAATTATATGCTGCGGAACTGAAAAATAGCGATAGTTTTGTTTCTAAGACTAATTTATATGTGTTTCTTGATTTACCACTGGTTTTTTACAATGAAAACTTCTGTATTTATTATTTTCACAATGGCTGCCATTAAAAAAGGACCTTTTGAGTGATCGCGATGACATTTCTTATCGCGCCTTTTTCGCTGATCGCTTTCTGTCAAAATGTGATACGTAAAGGCCGCTTCCCACCGTCCGCGATTCTGCGGATCATCACGCACAGCCGACGATCGCGGGACGGCAACGCACGCAGACAGGGCTCTTCCAACGGTGCGTGTTGGTCTGTGTAGATCTTTTGATAACTTCATTTCAAAATGCAAAGTGAAGGAGAAACGTGTCGTCGCTGCAGCCGCGGCTGTGGTATTAATTAACAATTACCAAATTATGCGATCTAGTAAAAGTAAAAAGAAACCACGTCGCTGGTGGATATCAGCATACAACAAAATGTCGTCTAACGTAAGTGTACATAGACATACCTATATCTAATTTTATTTATTTTTTGTTTTGTCACCCATAGCAGTGGAATCACGGTAGAAAATTACCGAATGACATAAAATACTGCTTGTCCTGTGATCCTACCGGTGCGCGGTGGGATTATGATTCGGAAAATGATCGTGCCGCACCGCACCTTTGAAGTTACCGCCTCGCGACGGATACCGGCGCACCGCCACGGACGTCCTCTGCTACCACGGACGAGACCCTTCCCACGGTGTGCCGTGCGAGCTGGTCCGCGTCCGTCCGCGATATCGCAGACCGTGGGAACCGGCTATAATACCAATTTGTCGTTTTTTGTGCGATTACCGCGCAAATTTTGCTATCGCTTTGCTATCGCGAGTTAGCTAATAAGCCTGCGGGAGCTACGCTAATATGATAAATGAATCTTACCTGGGTCGCTGAACGGCACAAGAATATAATTTTCTATATTACTATTAGGGTTCACAGCAGATGCCAAATTAGCCTTTATAATTTCTAATTCTTCACCCATTGACCATGACGTATCAAGAACTATTGTAAAACTTTTTTCACAATAAATTAGTTTAAATATCGAAAAGAAAATCAATATGTGTTTGCAAATCATCTTGCACAAGTGAATGCGCAGCAAAATGAATAGAATGTTGCATGTTAGTAGATAACATGACTTGTGTTGATTTAAAGCGAAGGTTGGCAGCACGAGTGTGACTTCTTTATTGTTGCACACGTCCATAGGTCACAGTAACCACTTTCAGGAGGACCACTTTTCTGTCATACTGAGTGGTATGAAAAATAACTTATTCAGCTTTTTTAACCGACTTCAAAAAGGAGGAGGTTCTCAATTCGATCGGTTTTTTTATTTTTTATTATCAAAATTTTATTTTTATTTATTCTTATATTATATATTAATGGTTTAAAAAAAGATTTTTTTCACAAGATTAATCTTGGTATTTTTTCCTAACTCCCGCCCTGAGACTCTCAGGGAAGAGGAGGTTCGGATTCCCCTGAATTTACAAATACTGTGTCCCGTAAAACTTTGCTTAATATTGTGGAAGTGTGAATGGCTGCTTGTTTTTGTAGTATATGTATGTTAATGTTTGCATTTAATTTATCTATGTATCTATGTATGCTTTTAGCGACTACTCCTGTGGTGCCTATTACTATGGGAATGGTTTCTGTGTGTGTGTTCCATAATCGGGTGATCTCTACTTTAAGTGCGTGATATTTACTAAGTTTTTCTATTTCTTTTGGGCCTATGTTATAATCTGATGGAACAGTTACGTCTATTAAGTAGGTTTTATTTTCGATCTTGTCAGTGTAAATTATATCCGGTCTATTGTGTGCTATGGTAACATCTGTCTGAACAGGTATCTCCCACATGAGTTTCGCAGTGTCGTTTTCTTTTATTTGCGGCTGAGTTAAAATTTCTTTCCACCAGAGATCTGCTACTTCAAACTTGTGTTTCTTAGCTAATGCCCACCAGACGTACTTTACAATATTGTTATGTCTTGCCGTATAGTAAGTGCCGGCCAGCTTTTCGCAACCCGAGACAATGTGTTGTGTCGTCTCGTCTTTGGTCAAACATAGTCTGCACTTACCATCGACAGACTTTTTTAGGATATCCCGTTCTATTTGTTTTGTTATTAATTTATTATTGCTTGGTCTTGTATAGCGAACACCGTCGATTCCAATGAGGGAGAGACTTGTTGTTTTTTAAGCCATCGGAACGAATACGTCCTATCTATATTCTCCTTCTCCATGACGGACCTATAAAATTGACCATGTAACGGTTTAGCTTTCCACTTACTGATACCTGTTTTAGTTGCTGCTTTCTTTATTTCGCCATCGGTGTAGTTTTCTTCCTGTAATACTAGCTGTTGCCCGCGGCTCCGCCCGCGTGGAATTCTGATCCCGTTCATCGCTAATATATAGCCTATATGTTAATCCAGGGTATAACCTATATACATACCAAATTTCAACCAAATCGGTCCAGCCGTTTATGCGTGAAAGAGTAACAAACATCCACACATCCATTCTCACAAACTTTCACATTTATAATATTAGTAGGATCAAAAGCGGCATTGATAGGATCTTACCAAATTTGGATAGGGAGGGATAGGTAGGGGGGGAACACTACTGACGGTGGAGGTGAGCGCTGATGCATCATAAGGTGGCCACCCTAAACCTACATCTGGGTCGCAAGTCCCAGTCGCCGTCACGGTATTCCTCTCCGTATCACGCTATGGACCCGTCGACTGCACGGTGAATCCATGGAGTGCTGAGAATCGAATCCCCACTGGTGAAAGTGGTTACCGTGGCCTATGGACGTATGCAATACCAGGGGTGTTATTATATACTTTGGGTGATATTTTTAAACCCTGGCGAAAAATTAGAGGGTTATTAATTTGTATATTTGTTTATGTCTATAGCATCACAGCTCCCAACCTGATGAACCAATTTTAATACAGTTTTCTTTGCTTAAAAGCTGACGTGAGCGAGATGATTCTAAGCTATAAATTATGAAGATCTTGCTTAGGTACTTCCGCTGACCGATTGATTTAAAAAGGTTAACTTATACGTTTTCTTTTTATATTTTGGAGATTTTTTGTTTCGAGGTTTCTTTTGAATATCTGATTCAATTTTTTTATACCTATCATGACGCCTGAATCTTATAGGTAGGCAGAGAAAAGGGTAACATACTTATTATGCTGCTTAGGTTTTCCGATGAAAATTTTTTTTAATGTTCTTTTAGAACACTATATACTACTAGATATTCTAAAAGAACTCCATTAAATTTTTTCATCGGAAAACCTATGATTGAAAAATACCACCGAAATTAGCAAACAATTAGGCATCGTGAAATTACCCAATTATTGATTGCAATTGAATGAAATTTTGAAGCATTTATTATACTAACTATTCAAATCGATTTTGAAAGAAAAAAGAAAATCGACCTTAGGGGAAAGTAAGGAAAGTGTAAGGGAAAGATCGCGGGTTCGAGTCCCGCTGAGGTCGATTCACTTTTCTCTTTCTGAATCGATTTGAATAATTGATGTTGATGTTTTATATCAATACAAATTCTTATTCGATAGGCAAATATAAGTATCTTACTGCCATAAATGCCCAAAATCGTGCGAAGTGAAATAAGAAAACATAATTTAATATTGAGCATGTATCTTAGCCTTAACTTGCAACATTGTAACAGTAATTATGTTGTGTTTGATAACTTATAACCCCACAGTTATATTCTAGTGATCATTTCTAGGTCATTCTCCCTTATCAAGAATAGCAATAGATCACTACTTTATTGAACACATGCTGCAGAATTATAACACCTTCCTGCGTCAGTATGTAGTAGAGCAACTATTTATGAGTCTACTAGCTGTTACCCGCGGGTTCGCCCGCGTAGATGTCGGTTATCGCTTAGTGTTTATATAGCCTGCATCTCAAATCCTTTCTTAGGGGATGCCTACGTCATAGTAGCTTTATGCATGCAAAGTCTCAGCCCGATCGGTTTAAAATTGACAAAGTTTCATACAAACTTTCATCCCCTATTTTATCCCCTTGGGGGTAGAATTAATCAAAATCCTTTCTTAGCGGATGCCTACGTCATGACATCTATCTGCATACCAAATTTCAGTCCGATCCGTCCAGTGGTTTGGGCTGTGCGTTGATTGATCACTATGTCAGTCAGTCAGTCAGTCAGTAAGTCACCTTTGAGCTATATATATTTAGATAATGCTTAACTAAGCTGATATATCTGCAATGCTTCGATATCGCCAATGGATTGCGGAGGTCAAATGGATAAAGCGAACCCCAGACTCCGAGGTGACAGCTTCGGATGCGACTGGGATTACCGCTAGGATGAAGAAAAAGCATGCTTAATTACTTTAAGTCTGACCAAGACTTAAAAAAAAAAACAATATGAAAAACCAACCAGTACTTTGGGCGTTCATCGCGAACGAACAGACAAGCATTCCAACAAAATATATACTTACAGTTGAAATTATTTAAGAGATACGATTTGACGTTTATAGTCTAGGGTTGGAGCGTCTCAAATCAATTGTCAGAATAATCGATTCAGGTAACAAAAGATTAATCGCAACGTTGCCAGAATGTAACTTTTGTAACATTGTAATTAAATAAAACTATTCGTCATATCATAACATTCATTTATTTTTTAACCGACCTCAATTCGGATGTTTATATTATATTTTTTTTTATGTTTGTACGCTCATAGCTCCGTTACGTGTAAACGGATTTGCAAAATTGTTTTTTTGTTCGAAAAAACATTATTCCGAAATGATCCCGTTTAATTTTCGTAAAGATCTGATGATGGGTTTCCGAGATTAGAGCAAGGAACTCTTAAAAAAATACCAGGAAATCAGCCGCGATTGCTATAATCGCATATTATTGCAATGTCTCTGCCATTACACATCATAACATCACGCCTGAATCCTTTGAAGGGGTACGCAGAAGTGTTCAGAATATTCAGCTATAATTCCGGTGTTTGGGCATCGATTTAAAAAATCTTTTTTCTAGTAATATTTTTATCAAAAGTTACATTCTGGCAATGCCGACCATAAACGTAACGAGTTGACATAAACTTCATACGATTAAAATGTAACAACCATAGAGAATACAGCAACATCACTCAAATGAAAAAACAAGAACGATATGACGTAGCTGTCACACGAGATCTCGGAAAAATGAAGAATCACGTCGTAGTTCAAATTATTTGTAGTAATTTAAAGTGAAATATGGCACACCATATTTTTTACACTTACTATTATAAGTTATTACGTACTTACAAATAATTTAACTTAATTTATAACAGTTTCATGTGTCGTTTCAATAGTGCCTAGTTACCTACTATGAATCTAGAGATCTGTCAAATCGTATCTCTTAAATAATTTCAACTGTAAGATGTTAGCATAACCCAAGTTTTTTTTTAATTATCTGCAATCCAGCGCGGAATGCGGCTAGTGTTCCGGGCTCCTTCACACCAGATACGACCCGGGTCAGGTTATTTAGCTAATAAAGGCTTTGTTAGCTACTTGTAATTTTTTTATTTTCACTTTTTTTTGGGCATTGTGTTGATTTAATGATAATATTTTTTTTGTAATGTACAGATACGACTAATGTACAATTTTATACACAGATGAGACTAATGCACATTGCCCGCAAAAGATTAGTAGGTACTCTTGGGTATAATGGCAACGACCTATGAAAATGTGAATTCAATTCAAGGAATTTTTGAGCTTCGTGGCCACAAACATACCGATTTCTAAAGGAATTTTCCCAAACATACAAACATAACAATCACGCCTTTATCCTCGGAGGTTAAGGCAGAGGTGAATCAACACCCACATTTCACCAAGCATTGCTTTCGGTGCCACATAATAGGGGGTGAGCCTATTGCCGTATTCCGGGCGCTATTGTTGACTCGAGCCATGCATCTGGGGCTGAGTCTGGGCTATAGGTATATATCTGTCTGATGTTAAACAGCCCTATCCCTTAGTCGCCTTGTACGACACCGCATGGGAGGAGATGGGCTGGCCCAAATTCTACGCTACCTGAAACCACACGGCTTAGAGTTTGCCGATAGCTATAGGTAATAAAAAATGTAGATCATCGTATTAAAGTTTTCGATACTCCAATAAGTGTACGGTCGACAAAGAAGATACGGTTGCACATCATATAACTTTATACAACTTTATATGAAAAAGTGCGATCGTATATCCTTTAACGATCGTACGTATGTTGCTAAAATCTTTTAACATTATTAATTATTATGTATAATCGGCTTTCTCTACAAATAAATATCAGATATAAATAATACAGTCCTGTTATTATGTTATTTATCCGCAAATAGATAGCTCTGTCAATTATTATGTTTATTTACTTCATTTATAAAATTAGAATATTACATTATCTACACGTGACATTTAACATTATTATGGATAAATTACTATATATGGTATGGAAACATAATTATACAGGGAAAATCAAACTAACAGGTTGTGAGACTAACAGTCAATTAGTGGGAGATACGCGTGGCCAATCCTATCATACTAATATTATTACCTATTATAAACTAGCTGACCCCGTCAAGTAAGATCCCGTTCCCACTGCACCTTCTATTCATTTTTATTATAAAAACTTTGGCCAGACAGTAACACACACAAAACAAAAAGAATTATCCAATTTATTGCACTCGTTCGGAAGTTATGCGCAAATGTCGTATAATATTTGGGGGTTTCATTTTTATTTATACAGAAGATTTAATATTAAATTTTATGAAAATATTTGTTATTAATTATGCTCAAATGGCTGAACGGGCTGAAAATTAATACAGGGATAGATTATAATTATAGTTTGTAACTTTGTAACTCAAAGGCTACTTTTTCATCCTAGAATAGGTTTTGGTCGGAGCCGCGGGCTACAGCTAGTTGAAACTATTTGGGGTGTCTCGGGACTCTCGGGGCACCTAGTGCTTTAAGAATCCGAGCCTCTCTGTTTCTCTAATTCTCGATTCAGGTTATCTATGGTCAAGCCCTTTTTTTCCGTATGGGAGCCTTTTTTCCGTATGGAAATCGCTATAGAATCCGTTCAAAACAGTTTTATATCAATCTATCTGATGCCTCCGCGTGTAATTCTATTCCCATTCCCGTGACTCATAGGGACCCTTGCGTGGGTCATGCCATAAGGTACATATGAAAAAAAAATTGCCGAACTGGTTGAGCCGTTCTTGAGTTTTCATTCATTTTTATTTATCAGAAGATTCTATGTACTCTATGACAACCTCCGTGGCGTAGCGGTAGTGAACGCGGCCGCTACGCAGGAGGCGCGGGTTCGATCCCCGCTCAGTGCAAATATTTGTGTGAATTAAATATGAGTATTTGCATTGGTCTGGTCGTGCCTCGGAGAGCACGTTAAGCCGTCGGTCCCGGTTGCCATGAGAACATCTATGGCAGTCGTTACGGGGTAGTTGGAGCCCTCAAAAATCCAAAAACAACGGTCTAACTGCAAAGCTTCGATATCGCCTAATGTTAACATTGGGTTGTGGAGGTCAGATGACAATCGCTTCACGGAAAATATCGAGGTCTAGCCAAATCCGTGGTTAAGACTGGTAAAAGCGGACCCCAGACTCGGAAAGCTTCGGATGCGACTGGGAATTAACGCTAAGAGGAAGAAGAAGACTATGTACTCATTTTTCGAATGAAATATGACATGGTGCAGCGCCTACTTATTTTTTCATACACGAATCCCTGATCTTAAAATGAAAACATGATATTTTTCATTTCGAAGAATTATAATATAATATTATATTACCACCATTATAGCCCCGTTAAATTGCAATCCCAGTAGTATATCCAGCTTTGTCCTTCTCTCTTGTAAAATAACAATATTGATCTCTAAATAATACTTCTACCTAAGCCTACGGGGATTTATATATATAGCCTATGTCCTTTGTCAAGTTCTAATCTAACCCTATACCAAATTTCATCAAAATCGGTTCAGTGGTTTAGACGTGAAAGCGTAACAGACAGACAGACATAGTTACTTTCGCATTTATAATATTAGTATGGATGTATTTCTAAATCATGCTCCAAGTTCCAGCAACTTCTTCGATGATATTGCGATAGATAGGTACAAATATATCGCGATAGAATCTGTTAAAAAGTAGTCTTTTCAATGAGTGAGATTCGCGTAGCTTCAGACAGTAGATATCATTTCGAATAAGACACTGCATAAAAAGTACACACATTCCATTGTAGGTTGGTCTGTCTCCAATGAAACTACTTTAACTAGCTACCTTTCTTCTCTTCTTCTTAAGCTGCTACCTTCTTAAAATATAATGTCCTCGATCGTCAGAGGAAACTTGAACACTTATTCCTTGAATAGCCAAGGCCTGAGAGAAGGGGTGCTTTTATTGTTTCACTGGCGTAGGTTCCATCTTGCTTTAAATACCGAAGTCTTGAATTATATTAAGCTTGTTTGGTTTGGTTTATAACTCTCGGATTATATTTCACATAATAATTAGCACCCGCGCCACGTATCTTGGACCTAAATCGTAAGACACACGAGGCTCTGGCGCCCCCGGATTGCTTTGTAATAGTCTATGCTTGATGAATTTGAGTTCGTCTACCGCAGTAGCATCCCGCGCTATCCTAAAAGACACCCAAGAAATGTGTACTGCGCGTATAGGGCAGTTTTGAGCACATTTTAGGTCCAAGATACGTGGCGCGGGTTATATCTCTTAATAAACAATAAATTGCTGACGGTTATGCCATACGGACTTCCATTTAAGGGACCATGACCGTCAGCAATTTATCGCTTATCGTGATCAATTCCTGCAAGTCATTATTGAACCTAATTAAGAAGAAGCGTTTTTAGGGTTGACTACCGTCGGGAACCGCTAGCCACGGTTAGACTTAGTACCGATACACTAAAGTACACATTACTGAATCATGGCTTTATAATCTTAATTGTATTTACTAGGTCTCGAAAAGTCATCATTATCATTACTGACTAGCATGTCAGGTGGTCCCTGAAAGGTCTCCAAAGACGTCGTCGTGACTAGTTTAAATTGGAGCAGATTGGCGGTTCTTCTATCTATCTATCTATCTGTCTATCTATACTATTATATACCTAATTGTAAAGTGGTCGTGTTTGTACATTGGAGATATTTAAAAAAAAAACTTGGGTTATGTTATGTTAACGATACTGAACACGAAAATATTTTTTTTTGAATTTCCTGTCTGTTTGTCTGTTTGTCCGCGATGGACGCAAAAACTACTGGACGGATTTTGATGCGGTTTTTTTTGTTAGAAAGGGCTTACTCAGACTTAAAATCTTACGTTTGTTTGATCGCAATCGGTTCAGTAGAACCGAAGATATGAGCAAAGGTCGCGTTAACCACGGCCACTTTACAATTATATAATAGTATAGAAGTGGCAATGGAAGACATGAACTAATTGTACTTTATCCTATGAAACCAATTTAAGTCCCAATAGACTGTGAGACAAAATGAACATTATGAGTATTATGACACTAATAATAGTAAATGACATATGACACGGCGAATATCAATTGTATTTTAGATATGTCAAGCATCTGATCTGGGGCTCGATTCACTAACGCCACGTTTCGTATACGCGTGACTTCGATTTCGATAACGTAGAAACGTGGTATTCAGTATGATCTGTCAAAGCAAAACTTAGCAGAACTTAGGTTTTTGTCGTTTTGACAACTTATGTCCCCCATTAACTCCACGTTTCTTCAACGCGTGATTTTCATTTCCATAACTTATCTCGTCGGCAATCCCACACTCACAAGCGATGTGGAACCTCTCAGTCTCAGGAGAGGCTTTGCTTCACTGTGTGTGTTTTACCGCCTATACAATGGTTTGTGCTCAGATGAATTGTTTGACATGATGCCCACAGCTACATTCTATCATTGCACTTCTCGCCATAGGCGGGGAATTCATCCTCACACATTGCGACCGGAAATGGTGCGCACTGTGCGGTATGAAAGGAACTTCATCCCTCGCACACTCAAGCTGTGGAATGAACTCCCCGCGATGGTTTTCTTAAGCGACTACAATATGGGGTTCTTCAAGAAGGGCATTAGAAGGTTTCTTCAGGGTCAGCAGCACGAGTGTAACGCCCCCGGTGTTGCATACGTCCATAGGCCACGATAACCACTTTCCATCAGGTGGGCCGTGTGCTTGTTTGCCACCTAAGTGGCTTAAAAAAAATTATTAACGTGGTATTCAGTACGATATGTCAAAGCAGAAATTAGTTTTTATGCTTCAAATTATGGTTTTCAAATCGTAGTAGTATTTTTCTGAGTAGTGTAATATACCTATCTACACAAAGCTGCATAAGAACATAAATAAACAAACATAAAAATACACAAACATACCCTGGGATCTGGGTTTTATTTTAGTTAAAGTTTCTAATTTAGCTACATAATATAGTTTCTATTTAATTTAATTTAGTAAGGATTTATTTATGTGTTTGTTTAATTATTAATAAACACTACAATGAATAGTATAGATAAACAAATTAATGTAACATTATTGTGCATAAGGAAATTCCATGATTTATTATTAACCATGAATACCTACCTAGTTGTTAGATCATGTAAATAAAAGCAATATTACGCATTTCAAGTAAATAGTTATAATTATGTATTAATAATTATATTATTATATAAATATTGCCTACACTGGTTATTAATAGTACGCTGCCGAGATAGCCATTGTTATTGCTATTATGAATACGATACTTTAAATGAATGCATTTTTCATACTCAATCTATGAAGTACCGCTGGGGAGCCGCGTGGTTCCCGGCAGAGTAGAATTTGGGCTACCCCATCTCCTCCCATGCGATGTCGTACAAGGCGACGTAAGGGATAGGCATATTACAGCCCAGACTCAACCCTCAGACGCATGACTCGAGTCAACAATAGTACCCGAAAAAACAGCAATAGACTCATCCCCTATTACGGGGGACCGAATACAATGATTGGTGAAATATGGGTGCTAATTTACCTCTGCTGAAGCCACCGGGAATAAAGGCGTGATTTTTTTTATTCCATTCTGCCGGGAACCACGCGGCACAAACTTTTTATTTATAACTAACTGTTGCCCGCGGCTCCGCCCGCGTGGAATTCTGATCCCGTTCATCGCTGATATATAGCCTATATGTTAATCCAGGGTATAACCTATATACTTACCAAATTTCAACCAAATCGGTCCAGCCGTTTATGCGTGAAAGAGTAACAAACATCCACACATCCACACATCCATTCTCACAAACTTTCACATTTATAATATTAGTAGGATATTAGTTAGATGTAGATATCTTATGTAATTGATGGAAGTATTCTTTAGATGGTATTATTAGTGTTAGGTTACTATTCCAAGTCCGTTTTATTGTGAAGAGATTGTAGGTTTTACCCAGACGGAGACGTGGCGATCCTCCCAAGCGAAATACCCGCGATATGCAAAGTTGTACCTATAACTCGGCTTATCAATGAAGATACTTCAGTTATAGAGATAAGTGAATTAAAAATATTGCTTACCAAGAAGTACAGATTAATAAATAGTTATGACTAAGTCAGTATTTTTAAACTGCAAAGTTTTTTAAAATGATTTTGTATAAATTAAGGAAATAAAGACAATAGATTTATTCACTTGCAGAAAATTTGAGACGTCGTGATACTTCTCTAATGTCATAACAATAACAATTACCTACTTATAGTAGGTAATGCAGTAGTTTTGCTTAGGCAATACTTTTTAAGTGACTAATGAATGAAATGAAGTATCGATAAAGGTATGATTTCAAAGCCGACCGCTGCGCGACACATACGCGTAATTTCATTGCGGCTTCTCAATGGTCCCCTTTATCCGTATGGGAGTTTAACAAGTAATGGGTACGCTGTATCTGCTGCATGCTTCTGCAGTTGTCGTATGCGGTCGGCATCGTAATCATACCTTTACGTAAGCCGTCCAGTAAATGATCAAGTAATTTATTTTGTCATAGGCGAAATTCAATATCGGATCAGAAAAATCTGATAATATAATTCAGAGTTAGTATACAAAGGAAAATAAAGGACTATTATGACGTGTACTTTAAAAATTTATTTATCTGGCACTGGCCAAATCTATCAAAAATAATGTTAAGAAATGTATCTAGACAAGATAGAGTGAAACTTGTGCCTCTCTCACACAGGCGGGAATTCGGGTTGTTCCGTATTGATCCCACGAAAGTTGCCCCAAATTCGAAAATTCTTAATTGATCCCACTTTTACTTCCTTATTGATCCCACGGCACTTTATTTATGTTTTATTCTTATTTGATCCCATTTTTGTGTGGTCTACTATTCTCAATTGATCCCAATTCATCTTTTTCTTACAAAAACACTTTTTGTGGGTATGGTTTACAAAATAAGGTAAGTAATTTGAATAACTGAAAAGGCGGTTATTAAAATCTTGCTACAGTGGCTCGCAGCAAAGGGTACAGTAGAGCAAATATGACCTCACATTTCTGATTGCTTGCATTTCTTGCTTGTAAGAGTATATTCTTACAAGCTTCACTAATATAAAATGGTATTCCCCCGCTTCCAATGTAAATAAAGTTATTAATCTGTTAACCTCTTATATCAAAACAGTCACATCACATTAATTGATAAGCTACACGAATAATGTCGTACGGGATAAATATCGTATAATAAGCCTCGTTGTATGACATTAAAACACTAGCCAGACTAACATTATTATCGTTCAGATCTTCTGTCGTATGATTTCTTCTCAGAGTTGCAGAGGTCAGATAATAGTCGCGCCCATTAATGCCACGATAAGCCAAATCAAGAGAAAGTGTAGTTGACCCAGTCTCCAAAATCAAATATTTTATTTTTGAAACAGTTTTTGCCTGATTTGACTCAAAGCCCGTGCACTGTTTTGACTGATGACTTTTATTGAAACCTGTACATTGTTTAATTAAGTCGTTGGGGTTTAGGTATTGCTTAAATAAAAGTTAAAATTAAATCACCTTTGAAAATGCTGCGAGACGAAACCGAAATTTAAATTTAGTTTAATTGTTAAACCTGACGTTTAACAATTAAACAGCTAAATTTAAATTGTTTATACTGGAGATTGATGGCACTACTTGGTGGAACTTGCTACACATATTGAATAAATCACTTGTACTTTTCCACAATTATTTATTTATTTGAACCTTACCGGTTTCACCTTACGGCATTTAAATTAAATAACCATTTAGTTTAGACCATAGTGTTATTATATTAATAACAATGTGCTTAAAATTATTTTAAAATACTAACATAATTTTAAGTAGGTACATCAGTACAATAAAATAACTTCAGCACATTGTAATCAAATAACAGTTACCCCGTTATTCATGGGACGCGGTAAAAACTGATTACTTGTTACATTACAATATATAGTCATACGAGTATTGTAATCCTCGGTTAGTCCTAAACATGGAGTCGTTACAACCATACCTAATATTTGCGGTACTAGTAACCCATGCATGGGTTATTTACGGAGAAGTTATACCAAAAAGTAGTTTAACATTCGTTATTGACGATACAGGCTCAATGTACGAAGAAATTGAACAGGTGAAAGACAGTGTGAATACAATATTCGAAACAGTGACGTCGTCAAATAAATCGCAAATTGAAAATTTTATTCTGGTTACTTTTAATGATCCATGTAAGTCATTTTGATTTCTTGAATATAATCTTTTATTAATAATCATCATCTTAACGTTAATAAATTCGTTAAAAATCGCGTACGGAATTCTCGCATCCGCGGCAGCCTCCATGTCCGTGACATCGCGGATAAAATGCAAGAAGCCGCCTTCGCTGGTGCGGCCACGTCTTGCGGCAACCGCCAGGCTACGTGGGGAACAAATGCCTGGCAATGGTGCCCCCGCCGGGTCCAGGTAAAAGGGGTAGGCCAAAGAAGTCCTGGCTTGACGTCGTGGAGGGTGATATGCGTGCTAATGGTCTCACTACCATGGACGCCCAAGATCGTGCGAAGTGGAGAAGGAAGAGCCGGAAGGCGGACCCTGAGCTTCGAGGTCATCTTGGCCACGGATGCAATCAGGAGAATACGTCTATATGCAGATGATGATCTTAACGTTATTAATTTGAAATAAACCCGGTTGCATCCATGGTTTTCAACTCTCCGGTTATTTTTTCTTTTTGACGGCCTCTGTGGTGTAGTGCCAGACCATTTGACTGCTAGGCAGGAGGCTCGGATTCGATTCCCGCTCTGTGCAAATATTTGTATGCATGAATAATCATCTTGCATTGGTCTGGGTATTTCTATGTATAATAATTATGTATGTATTAACAAAAAAAATTGTTTAAGTATGTTTTTCCGCATTGTAGATCCCATAACACAAGCTAGTTAAACTATGCTTTCTTTGAGTCTACATAGCGTTACATAGAATATTTATTTATTTATTATTTTCATTTGGCTTATATGGTTTATACGGGAGCCTTTTGACCTCCCAACTCTAAAGGTATGCCTCTGGTGAGGCTCTGCAGTAGGGGGCTTGCAGGTGATATTAGGCCCTTTAACTCTTATGCCCTGCAGCATAGTTGCTTTATTATACAACAACCTATGTGGAATCTTGTACTTGGTGTCTCAGAGATCCGTTCATAAATGCCGACGGCAACTTTCATCCTTCTCTCCCCCATTTTCTCTCCTATCAAAAAAGCTCTCGCCAACCTTGTCACCTTGTCAAAACGAAGACTCTCACTTGCTTCGCTCGCTTGATCAATTATTATTAATTTATATTGCCCAAAGTTTATGCGAATATTATGAAATTGAAACAAGGTAAAAATAAGGACATACCTATTCCTAATACAGTGCGATATCTGTTATAGTTTTGTTTTAAAGTTTTTAAAACCAAACTTATTATTATCATGCTATCATGCATTACAGTTATCAGTGGGTATATCAACCCAGAAAGAAAAGACTTTCGGGTTTGTTTGATGGCTTTCGCAATAGCCAAGATTAGTAAGTAGAATTCAAAGAGAGAATAGGAGAGCGTACCCAGCACTCAATAAAAAAAAAAACAATGTCACTAAAAAAGATAGTTAACATAAAAAAAGACGTATAAAGGAATCTTGTACAGTGAATGAATCAATCACATTCGAGTACCATTATTGATATTTAAGAAGGAAGAATAATAAAAGGCAGGCAAATTTTTATATACCTAGCATATGCTAGGTATATAAAAATTTCTATATCTATATAGATATACGTTATCCTAATTATTGATTTGCAGATGCTAAACTACTCACCGTTACCAAAGACAGGAACACTTTCAAGGAAGCCCTAAGAGGCATACATATAAACGGTGGAGGGGACTGCCCGGAATATGCCATGCAAGGCATTAAAATAGCCATTGAAAACAGTTTGCCACTTTCTTATATATACGTGTTCACTGATGCGTCAGCAAAAGATTACACTAAATATGACGAAATTAAGAGTTTGTCACAGAAAAAACAAATTCAGGTAACTAATTCGATATTTTAAAATATAAAAAATTGTGAAATTTGTTTCGGAAAATTCCCCGGAGCACTAGAATATATACAGCGGCTTTAGTAGGTATCCTTCTAACAATAACTCCTTGTCCCTTACAAAAGATATATTTTATAAAATTCCGTTACATGCTATGTATGCATATCCATATCCATGCAAATAAAAGCAGCTGAGGTGTTATCAAAAGTAGACATTGAATATAACCTTCGGAATTTTATAAAGTAACCCTGTTTTGCGCTTGTATTTGCAGTCCAAGTTACGGACAAAATAAACAGAGTAGAGATTGATAGATAGATAGATTTGATTTTTTCTCTAATCCTGGTACATCAGTATACCGCCTGTATACTGATGTATATTCAGAAAAATTGTTTGACATGATGACCAAGGTTACTTCTACGAACGAATTTATATTCAAACGTTGCAATCGGAAACGTCGCGCACAGTGAGCTTTATAAGGCATTTCATTCCGCGCACGCAAAAGTTGTAGAATTGTCTTCCTGCACTTGGTTTTTCTAAGCGACTATAATATGGGGTTCTTCAAAAAGGGTATTAGAAGATTCTTACAGGCTCGGTAACTCGTGTGTGACGCCCCTGGTGTTGCACACGATGAATTGCACGAACTAGCAGTTCGATAGACAAGCGGTTTTTAATTTTATTACTCTATGACGATGATGAAACGATTATTTGCATATAAAATTTGTAAAGAAAAAAATACATTTTAGGTAACGTTCTTGCTAACCGGTGAATGCAGTTCTAGAAGAGCTGCAGATTACCAAGTCTATCATCGAATATCTAAGGCTACATCTGGACAAGTTTTCAATATGTTGAAAGAGGATGTGAAAGATGTAAGTTTTTGTATAACTAATGAAATAAAATTATTTAATCATTAGGTAACAATATTGTAAAAGTGAACGAATCATAAATTCAAACAACAATTTAAAATCATTACAGGTATTAAAGTACATCGTGGAATCTATAAAAGGCAAAGAAAATGTACTCGTTGATGAATCGTTTCCAGCTGGAACACATAAAGTTAATGTAAGTGTAATTGAATCTTTTGAAAAAACAAGTTTGGTACTGGTTTAAGAGACAATACTATTAAAAAAAATAAGGCATAATATTGAATACTCGTTTTCTCTATAGAAAAGATGTTTACTGTCATACAAGATGAGTATTTGTATACTCGAAGATCATGTACACAAAGTCCATGCATGTGAATATGACTTTATGTCGCTCATACGTCACCGTCGCCATATGGTAAGCCAAAAGTTAAATCACAAGAATGGCGGTAGTTTTGACAAATCGATTTTGACACAATATTTTTGATTGTTTATAAATTAACAATCCAACTTGATCAGTATAAAAACTGAGTTGTTGGCGGAATTATTAGGATCGCCATAGAACAAAAAAAAACAGAGTGGGCTACCATACAAACAGAAGTACAACAGTTCTGCACGATTATCTATTCATATAACTCATTATTGTTACAGTTTACGATTGATAAGAAGATTGACAACGTAACTATAGCAGTTGCTGGTCGTAATCCTTCCATCAAACTGAGTGATCCACATGGTAAAGAGGTACCTACAATAGAAATCGTTAAGAAACCTGAAATAGAGGTTGGTATTTGTACTAAAATTGTAAATTAGTTATGTCTTTAGATTGAAGATATTTTAATGAAAATATAAGAATAAACAGAGAAAGAATACAAGTATCACCACCCCATATCATCCAAAGGGTGTTGTCGTAAGTGGCGATTATCGGCAAAATATGCAGACAATATAGAGCTGTGATGTGCTAATTGATTGATATATACAAATATTTTTTTAGAATTCTTATCTGCTTGTCTGTTTGTCATTTGGTCTGTGTGTTCGTGTGATGGACACCAAAACTACTTAACTGATTTTGATAAGGTGTTTTTTTATTAGAAAGGTTTTAGTCAGACTACAATCTGTATGTTTGATTATAATTGGTTAAGTAGAATGGGTGACATGATATTATTATGAAATATTTGCAGATCGTAAAAGTTCCCAGTGATAAACATGGTGATTACACAGCAGAGATTGGCAGTTCATCAGATAAAACTGTAAAGATCAAGGGTAAAACCACACTTGACTTCCAACATGGGTTCTCTAAATCCGAGCCTACAACCTTGAGCGAAACTGCTACCAGACCCGCGCCAGGTACGATTCATAAATTCTATACAATGGATGTATTGTATTAATAAAGAATACCTATAATTTAATAGACCTAAACCTATTTTCATGGGAGCCTAAGACTATTAGATATACTTTTTATGCATTATATTCAATGACTTTAAATTAGAATCCATATTCGGACGATGCAGTTATTAGCAAAATTACAGAAGTCTCATCTGCAAAACTAATTTATTATTTGACAACACATTCTAGATGGAAATACATACCTATCGATTCAGTTAGTCGGGGAAGGAGTGAAACTTCAAACTGCAAAAATACTTGATATGACTGGTACAATTTTGAAAGAGCTGCCCCTAAGACTAATTAACGAGAAGACCAAATACTATGTGACCGAAGAATTTAATCCACCCAGTGAAACTTTCCGAATTGCCGTAAGTCGTAAATTTTTTCATGAAATTACATGATCTACATCTATTACGATAGTTAAATAATAGCAGTTATGTAAAAATGAAATTCTGGTCGTTTAATATCTGCGACCTACTCGCGGGGTTAAGGGGACAGACGACAGTCGTTTCAATAAAGGCTGAATTAAAAATGAGTAGAAGAGGCAACGTTAAAGATGATAATGAGAGGGTTTAAAATCGTAAATGTAATATCGCCTGCAATAATGTTTTTGTCTTTTGAATCTATAATATTTTTAAATTTATTTTCACATTTTTGCTTGTGAGTGTACAGTATTTTACTGTAAAATTCATAATAGATGAATGGCTAAATTTTATTGTGATCCCAAGGTACTCGGTTACGAAGAAGAAACAAAATCACCTATATACAGATTGTCTGCTACTCCAATTGAACGACAAAAGCCAATTTTTGGTGAGAATTTATTTTTATTATTATAGTTTTAGAATTATTGGGAAAAATTGCACAAATTCTGTTAGTTTGTGCATATAGTTATTATATTTTTAGCGAAAAAAAAATTTTTAAAGATAATTTTTTTGCGACAAAGTTTAGTTATAAATGACAAAAAATTAAAAATAAGTACCAATAAAATTCATAGAATCTAGAATGCCTTGCTTTTTTACTTGATCTTCACTTACAACTCAAGCGAGGTGCAATTACCTAAATTAACGAATTAAGTAAAACAAATAATAATGTAAAAGCTGTTTTAATAATGAATACCTATATTGAACAATTTTACAGATCCGAAAGTTGACATACCGCCCAAAGTAACAATTATGGGAGAACCAAAAGTAACCGCAGAATATAACGCCCGGGTACAAGCGAAATGTAAAGTTCATGGATACCCTATGCCTATTATTAGATGGTACGATGTTGATACTGGAGAAGTTATGGCAAGTAAAGTAAGTACCAACTTGTAAAGTAGTAAAGTATTGTAAACTGACGTTTAACTTTCACTTATCTCGTAAATTAGACTATCAATCGATTTAGATACAGTCATCTTTCTATAGTCTTACGAACTTTTACGAATTCTATACGAGTCTTTATTTCAATATAGTTGAAATATTCTAAACTACGGACCCTCTTGACTGATGTTATACTTGCGTTAAATATGAGTTGATATTTATAGGATTCAACGATAGAAGCACCTTATGATTTCATGAGTGTTGTGGACATAGAAAAATTAAAAAAAAATTCTACCTACGCATGTAAAGCAACAAGTCCGCTTGGAGAGAGCGAAGACAGAATAAAGATAGAAATGAATACTTACTTCAATGTATGGGAAAGTCCTGACGGTAAGTGTCAAAAAAGTGTTAATTACCTATAGTAAATTTTAAATTGTAAGAAGATTAAGTTATATTGGAATTGTTATGATAAATCAAGCCCATGACTTTCGCGTGAATTAAGATCTAGGTTTTAATTTTAACAGTAATACTCTTATAAAAAAAAGTAGCCTAAGTTACGCTTTAAACCATCAAATTGGTTTAACCGTTTCAGAGATTACCCTGAACAAACAAATAGAAAGACTGACAGAACTTAAAAGAAAGATGTTTTTTTTAAATTGCATTAAAAAGCTGATTTTAAACTTACGATCAGATAATCTATTTTTAAATATTACAGATAAGATTGAAGTTCAATATGAGAAAGAGGGCATAATCCCCTGTAGAGTAGATGCTCAACCACCAGCAACTATAAACTGGTTCAAGAATGGCAAACCATTGGTCAGTGATAGTAACACTATAATATCCGGTGATGCAGAGACTGTCACTATAAAACATATGGATACTGAATCTCAAGGAAAGTTTATGTGTGAAGTAAGAAATGAGCTTAACAGAAAAGTGTTTTATTCAATGGTGGTTGTGTCTGGATTGGGTAAAGAATTTTTTTTTTCTCACAAATGTATTTCACAAAATATAGACCGAGTTTTAATTATGGTGTCATTTGAAATCATATTTTAAATAAAATAAGTGTACAACTTAATCAATATTTTCCTAATTTTTATCTCAAAAGTAGTTAATAATATAAACGTTTGATCAGTTTTCGACATTTGTAATAATGTTTACACAAACATGAGGCTATTAACTTTAAAAAATAATAAACGAATTGCGATAAATATAAAGTTAGTTAAAGTAAAGATTACTATTGAAAATTAATCTAATTTTAATGTAACACCATTTTAGCTGGGCCAAAAATTGACAAGACTGATGAAAAACATATTGTAACAAAAGGTAATGATGCTCAGCTCGAATGTCGGTAAGTTGATTAAAAATATGTTACTACTACAACTAGTACTACTAATTTAAGATTCTATCAATAATACCTATTCTTACTTATATAGGATTATAGAAGGAACACCGAAACCTACGATACAGTGGTATTACCAGTCACCACGCGATGCTTGGTTTACGGAATTAGGTTCAACAGGGGAGATTCTAAAATTAGATGAGGTAACCTTAGATCAAGTTGGCACTTATTTATGTACAGCCACCAATAAGCTGGGGTCAGAACGATACGCTGTGGAACTAGTAGTAGAATGTAAGTATTTTAAAAACACAGACAATTTAATAGATGGAGGCCGCCTTCCCATGGCCCGTGATTTCACGATGCATCCATATCTGAAAGTAATTAAGAATATATTTATATCTTCTAGACCCACCTACAATTAAAAATAGTGCTCCCAAAATAAAGGCTAAGGATGACGATAAAGTGACCATACCCTGCGATGTAGATGGTATGCCTAGTCCAACAGTAAAGTGGTTCAAAGATGGTACCCTACTAGATGACCCGCGTGTTTTTGAAATAGGCAAAGATCATAGCCTGAAGTAAGTATAAGTGTATAATGTGTTATATCTATGTATTATGCTTGAAAATAAAACTAAATTTCAGTAAAGGTTTTATAATAGTTTCTTAACTATTTTTGCATGTAGTTATCATATAGATAGGTATCCCCAAGAACTAAATTGCATGTTAACAGTATTATATGATTTATAAAAGAATTCAGGTTTCTATACATTTTTGAACAAAACTATCTACATAACTTAAGATGAAAAATCGTAATATTGTAGGACCAAACGTTACTATGGGCATTTAATTGCATGTGAGTTTGCATCAGGCGTCGCCAAAACTTTCATGAAAAATTATAAGCACAATACGCCAATACAAGAATTAGAATATAACAATTCTTGACAACTTCTGTTACTTCTAACCACATTTTCAAAAACATTTGAATGTTTTTGAAAATGTGGTTTGATATTCTTTGAAATAAGAATAGTGACACAAGTTATGATTTCAGGTTTCGTGCAAAAGTGTTAACTAACGACGGACAATACACGTGTAAAGCTGAAAATCCACTTGGTTCACGTAATAAAACCGTTCAAGTTAATGTTTTCGGTAAGCGTTTAGATTTATTAATTTTTTCTATCTTACAATTTCATTTCCGATTTCCTAATTTTCTTTGTCAATCCTGGGTTTTGTTCTCTCTGCATTGTTAATATAATTATGATATTTGATATTAGTTCACTTAAGGTCATACAGGTTACAGGAATATTTTATGATCAGTCAATGCTGAAATCACTACGTAAAATATCATGATACTGTCAGAAGTTTACATGAAGATTACTCCTTGAAAAATCATTTACTAACTGAAATGTCTTATTTTACAGATCCACCACACATAGAGGCTCCAAAAGTATTCATAATTAATACAACAATTGGACGAAATGAGAGGTTGCCATGTATCGCAGATGGATACCCGCGGCCACATATTAGATGGATGTACAATGATGTACATGGTGGCAGAAAAACGAATATACGGTAAGTTAATGCTACTGAGTATAAAAGAACGTCTATCTTACTAATTTAGTAATGGTAATATATTACGATGACACTAATTGCTAAGAGCAAACTGCGCAATACCCAGTCCAGTGATGTTCCAAAAGAGTGGTCTCAATATCGAACCCTGTGGAATACCACATGTCAATTTGCGCTAACCATATCTTGCTATACTAATTTACTCAGGTCGGATATCTTGAAAAATAAAACGTCTTCTTCTGTATTTTTTTAATAATTCATTTGAATCGTGTAATGCAATACTATTGCAGAGAATAATCATATAAATCCATGCGATAGAAAGGAAATTATAGCAGGTCAAATATTTTATTCTTCTTCTGTCGAGTCGACGGCATATCTTGTCATATTTTGTTTGCCCAGTACGTAGCCACTTTTATTTATTAGAGAAACATAATATACCTACTATCCTATTATTTTAATTTCGGTTGTGGGTTAATTTGTTTCTTTTTTTCAGATATGACAAAGAACCAATGGTTTTATTGTTAAAAAATATACAACTAAAAGATCAAGGATATTATACATGTATAGCGACTAACATTGTTGGATCGGCTAGGATCACGTACAAAGTTAATGTTAATGGTATGTATGTAAATAAATACTCATATTTATTTATTGCGGGAATGCGTGACAACATTATTTTACTCTTTTTGCTTATGTAATAGTACATTATGGTACAAGTGACCTAAGTTGGTGATTACCGCCGAGGCGCTATTGAGACCCGAGCCGTCAGGCGAGGGTCTTAGGAGAGCCGAGGACGGTAATCATCATGCTCACGCGTGGCATACGACGTTTTACAACACACTTGCGAATAAAATAACACTACAAATACTAAATAAACGATACTACAAATGAATTCGTTTTCCTATGCGCGCGCATCTAACAATGGCGATCGGTCATATTTAAAAGAATGAGGTTTGACCAATGATAATTTCATAACATTTTTTTTTCTGTACTTCTACTGTAATCTATAACTCACTTGTGAATAATAGCAATGAAAAAGTCACAGTTTGATAATAGGTGTCATTACGTACTAATTGCGGTGAAATAATAGCAATGTTATGAGCAGGTGTGTTGTAAATTATAATTTATTGTAAATGAGAAGTAGGACCCAGATTCTGAGGTGGAAGCATCGAATGCGAAAAAAATTAACGCGAAGAAGAAAAACATGATGATGGTTGTATTATAGTACATTATGGTACAAGTGAGCAACGTTGGTGATTACCGCCGAGGCGCCATTGAGACCCGAGCCGCCAGGCGAGGGTCTTAAGACAACCGAGGACGGTAATCATCATGCTCACACGTGCCATACGACGTTTTACAACACACTTGCGAATAAAATAATACTACAAATACTAAAAAAACAATACTACAAATTAATTCGTTTTCCTATGCGCGCGCATTTAACAATGGCGGTCGACCATATTTAAAAAAAAAATGAGGTTTGAACTTAACTTTTTTTTACTCTGTTTTTTTTTCTGTACTTAGAGAAAAAAAAAAGTTAAATTTGAGCGAAAATTTTGTTTATTACACAAGTATTACAAGTTGAAATTATTTATTTAAATACGAAAATGCATCAAATGACCATACAATAGGCGTATTAATTTATTCGTACTATTAAACACGTAATTTTTTGTATCAAAACTTTTTTAAGAACATAGACAATTATAGAAACTTCCTATAGAATTTAAAAAAGAATCTATAACTCACTTTTGTGAATAAAAGCATATGAAGTAATGAAAAAGTCACAGTTTTATAATAGGTGTCATTCCGTGCTTAATTGCGGTAAAATAATATCACTGTTATGAGCAGGTGTGTTGTAAAATTAAGTAAAAATGAATTCTTAACTTAAATATGAGTTAATTGTTAGTTCTTATCAATTAATAGCAGTTTGACAAAGATTTTATATTACTCACGTAGATGGATTAACCATTATCTGGCAAATTGCCTTAGTAATTTTAAATCTCTTCATCCTAGCGTTAATCCCAAACGCATCCGAAGCTTTCACCTCGGAGTCTGGAGTCCGCTTTACCTGTCTAACTGCGGATTAATTGGCTGGACCTCGATATTTTCCGTGAAGCGACTGGCATCTGACCTCCACAGCCCAATGGCGATATTGGGCGATATCGAAGCATTGCAGCTAGTCCAGTTACCAGTACCCTTAGCAGTTTTATATAACGTCCAAATAATATTCTGCAGCATAGCCTACTAACTACTAATGTTCTTTTACAGCGCGACCGAAAATTGAGAAGACGTATGTAGACAACAATTTCAAAGCCGTGATAGGTGATTTGATGCTAAAAATCGCGTGCAAAGCCACTGGCGGACCTGAACCAACTATCCTTTGGAAAAAGGAAGATTTAAGTATACCTGCTGGTAATACATCCCTACTAATATTATAAATGTGAAAGTAACTCTGTCTGTCTGTCTGTCTGTCTCGCTTTCACGCCCAAACCACTGAACCGATTTTGATGAAATTTGGTATAGGGGTAGATTAGACCTTGAGAAAGGACATAGGCTATATTTGGTCGCGATAACCGACATCCACGCGGGCGGAGCCGCGGGCAAAAGCTAGTATTTATATAATCTTCTACTTTCTTCTTTTGCCTGGCCATTTCCCATTTCATTTGGGGTCGGCCCTCTGTATGATGTTTCTCCAGACAGCTCGATCTTGGGTCGTCTCTTCGTTGCCTTGGGCTTCTTTGAGGTTCCCATTTACTACGGACATATTTATATTATCAAATATATAAAATTATCATGTCACACTGTTTGTCTGGCAATTCCATTATGGTAGGTCTGAGAATGTGTCTCCAACCTTATGGCATTGAAAATACATTCAAGTCCAATTTTCACCCTTCTACCACCAGCACCTATTTTTATAACTTTACATACGTGGCTTCATAAACACTTTACTCTTCTATTTTGCGAGGTGAGAGTTTTCTTAATAGAGAATACAGTAAAGAAAGTGTATACAGACGGCAAAGGTATAACTATAAACCATTAAATAATAACTTTACACGAAAAGGTCTGTTTCCTTTGTCGTGTGTACCTTGTCTAGTTGAAAGTTGAATCATCATATGCCTGCTCTTGACCCAATCATTTGGGGTCGTCGCAACATGTCATTCTCCTCCATACATTCTTGTCAGATGTCATTTCTTCAGTCATTTCTTTCTATGCCATATCCTCTTGATTGAAAATATTATCTCTATTGCTAGGTTCTGAATGGTACGACATTGACGATGGAACTCTAGTGATTAAGAATATTGATGAAGTGTCTGGAGGATTATATACGTGCATAGCTCAGAATAGCATTGGAAATGATACAATGGAATACAATGTGAAAGTTACAGGTAAACTATGTCTGTTATTTTTCTTAGGTAAACGAAATTATTTTGATGATCATTTTGGGCTTGTAGGTAGCTTACCCATTATCCTACGTGAGAGACGCGACTCAACAGGTAGCGATGCAATGCGACACGACGCGACCTTTAAATCTAACGTCACGTATTGACGCTACACGTAGGACAACGCGTTAGCGGTAGTCAGTCTTACAATCAAGAAATTCCGGGTTTGAATTTGGTTTTTTCAGAAATTTAGTTCCAGTTAGTAGCGTGGATAATAATGAAGAGATTTCAGTATTTTTTATTTTTTTTTTCAGAGTATCCATTAATTGACAAACCAGTATCCACAATGTTAATTGAAGAAGGAAAATCTGCCAATATCCCTTGTCACATACCGCATACGAATATAGCTGATTGGATCCGTTGGTATAAGGTAATTTCTTCAAGTTTTTACGAGTACGAGTGTCTTATTGTTTTATTATATAGGGTACGTCAATTGGACTTCGCCTTGCCTGAAGGCAAAGTCTTGGAAAAAGAGTGTCACCATTATAGACACGTACCATGTAACAATGGTAGCACTCAGCTTGACGGCCTCATCAGATCCTTTTCACGCCCCGCAAAGAACCCGGCACTGTAGGAGGAGGGAAACGGTCTTATTGTAATTACGTAGGTACATTTGTGCAATATTCTATTCACACTTTACTTGTTACTAGCTGTTGCCCGCGGCTCCGCTCGCGTGGAATTCGGATTCCGTACAAACTTTTCTTTCGTGCTAAAATTGCCTCGGATACCATCCCCGTCAGCCATCAGGAGTGCCATGTGGAATTCGGACCCACTAAACAGCATGCCGTCGCGGGTCTTCAGTTGCTGGAGTGTAAAATTGCCTAGGGCATTTTCCGCACCCCCCGGCTGACCCTGGGCCATCTACAATTTTAAGATGGCCCTCTCAGAAGTGGGAAGCACGATGTCCCATCGAATTCCGGAAAGGGAGGAAACGGGCGTGAAGGGATGACAGGAGGCCGGACCTATAATCCTCACGTCCGCGCTCGGTGACCAGCCCTTCCCTTTCCTGCTGTCTACTGGGCCTTCTCGTAGTCAGAGGGACATGTGGGAAGCCTTTGAGCAGCCCTCTATAGAGCTGCTCCCGTTGCTGTATGTATTTGCCGTAGGCGGTAGCGCCTCCCCTGGGTTACCCAGGATGCATCACATGGAGGTTCCAATCCCGCATTCGGATCCCGTTACCGTTGCATCTTGTGTTCAGCTGACCTTCCCTGTCTTCGCTCGTGAAATACTTCGAACACCCGTGGTTGCACCCTTTTAGCCCATGCCCGTAATAATAATTAGTTTTCAAATAATGTATGGTAATTTACCGGATTTATTGACATTATAATTTCGTAATATCTTTTGAATAGAACGTCCGATTTCAATAATTCAAAAAGTAATCAACAGGTATTGAAACAATCTTAAATACCAAACGATTTATTTAGATAAGAATTAATATAAAGGTATAGATTCCGTGGTCTGACTTTGATCGGCATTTCGGCTTGAATTTATATCGTCGCGCGTTACTTTCATACTGCAATAGATTCTAAAATATTCATTATAATTATACAGTGTACAGGGCAATTTTGATCTACATTAAATGTACAATGTATCTAACGTATTTAGTCAGATAAGGCTTAACACTATATTGTTAAAAATAGCTTCGAAAATGACACATTTTTTTTTTATAATTTGTAAAACATAAATATGGTTATTGTGAGCTACCCTTATTAGATAGACATATGCTGTCGCGGACTTTTATGTAGATCTTTTTAAGTTATACATTTCTACAGTACATTATTTTGTTCTATCTTCAATAGTTTTCGCAGCGTACGCGATGTAAGGAATTTTTTATGTCATTTTTTTTACACCTTGGGTTACATTATTGAAGTTTTATCCAGGATCCCTATTTTTTTGAAAATTAATTATAGCCTATGTTAGTCAGTGATTGTGCAGCTTTCTAATGGTAAAAGAATTTTTGAAATCGGTTCAGTAGTTCTTGAGTTTACTCGAATACAAAAATATAAATCTAATATTAGTAAAGAATGTATGGAAATCTGCCCGATTTATTGACATTTATGCTCACTGCTCCGCTCCCTTTAGTAGTAGCGTGATGTTATATAGCCTATGTTACTCCCAGATAATTGAAAGAATTATTGAAATCGGTCCAGTAGTTTCGGAGCCTATTCGTTACAAACAAAAAAACAAACAAACAAACAAACAAACAAACAAACAAACAAACAAACAAACAAATAAACAAACAAAAAAACAAATCTTTCCCCTTTATAATATTAGTATAGATTAAAGTAGCAAGCTTAACCAGAAAATCTCTTTAATAAAGGTGAGGTACACTGTTGTTTATTTGTAGAAGTAATAGGACCTCTAACTTATTGTGTGAAAAAAAATGGCGTATAGCAATACACACCCGACTCTTTTCTCTCGATTTCTCTTGACTTAATTGCTGACATTTTCCCGTAGATGGTTAGTAAATTAGCACAGAATTAATATTCAAATATATCATGTTTATTTATTATTATTTACAGGATAGAAAATGGATCACTGATGAGGAACTTACTCTAAATAAAGTCACTCTAAAAGATGCCGGTATCTACTCCTGCCGTATGAGTGATTTTGAGAAGTCAACTTCATCACACGTCCGTGTAGTGGTGGGATACAAGCCATCATTTACTTCAAAGGAGGAAGAAGAAATTGAATTTATAGAAGGTGATGTACTGTCTCTCAGTTGCGATGCTAAAGGAGAACCAAAGCCTGAGGTAATTTCTGTTTTTTTCTTTTGTACCGCTTTTAGTAACTATTTGATCTCCATTTGAGGAAGACCTTCGCCAGAGCCTCTTTCGTTAATCAGTAGGTGTAATGGCTTGCAGGTGAGGTTAGCTTGGGTCCCGAAAGATCTTGATGGAGATCTGATACACAAGCCATTTTAAAAACAAGGCCGTCGAAATTTGCATTTGAAAACCAACTATATAGGTATATTATAATCATGATCTTATATGGAAATCAGGCATATACGAGCATTTCAGACTTCTTATTCTTTTATTATTATTAATAATGATATTCTACAATTTTATGAATTTTTAACCCTTGACATCCCACAAGTGTCTCGCGAGTATTGGTTTTTCTTATTTCAATTTTAAAATTGTTGACTCTCAAAGCTAAACATTGGCACTGACTTTATAATTAGTAGGTTGGATTATAATACTAATATTATGTGGTATGTAACGGACATTACCATCAGTGGAAGTGTGAATTAACAAATTATGTAAACTGACATGTAATATTCCTACAAATAAATGAGTTGCGAGTTCTATGGAATCGACGGCACTTCTTCTCTCAAATTCTGTTTCCCATTTTTCTAGACTCATTCTTAAATTGTAACATTACACGTCTATTCGTCATCATAGAACCTCTGGTTCATGCTTGTATGTATATAATATGTTTATGCTAGCGTTTCCAGCGGCTTCGTCCCGCGTGGATGTCGGTTATTGCGACCAAACATAGCCTATGTCCTTTCCCAAGTACTAATCTATCTCTGCACCAAATTTCATCAATATCGGTTTGACAACCAGACAGACAGACAGATGGACAGACAGACTGAGTTAATTTCGCATTTATTATATTAGAATGGATGTTTATAGTTGTTTAATATTTTGTGACTTCAGGTATCCTGGCGTCTGAACGGTGAAATACTAGACGCAGAAGAAATGGCATACGACTTGCAAATGACGTTAGACAATAGAGGAAAATATACATGTGAAGTTAAAAATGAATTCGGCAAAATTAGTCGATCATTTAATATTATAACTAGAGGTAAGAGTACAACAAGTGTATACCATTAAGGCATGCACTAGTAATTATTGTCAAAAAGGTGACAAAAAAATTCCCTAAGATGATATGAATGATATTGAGAAATATTGATGAGAAATTTTGATTGATGATGATTTTGAAAGTTTGTGTGCCTATAATACCAAAGAAATTTTATCGGAACTGGAATCTTAAAGCAAACAGATTGAATAATATATTCGAATGTTATGACTGAATAATGCGCACGGACACAGATGCTGCATTAGATACTAATGAAACTAATTTTGCATCATATTTTTAAGAACTACGACATATTATAATATATAGATCATGTATTATAATATGTCAAGCTACTTTTGTCGTTGACCATACACCCACCACGCATCGTGGACTAAGCGAGGGATATGAAATTCATGTGTTACTTTGATTCTCTCTCTATAAACCTACGAGTAGTGGATTTATCGGTGGAATAATTACCACTCTACTCTTCCCTCTGTCAGTTTTTTGACCTCCTGATATGATCCTGATAGTATCTTTTCCTTGATCTCTTGATTATACGCTTCAAAGCGAGCCTTGTATTACGTTTCACTACGAACAGTTTTCATATTTCTACTGATCGATTTTTTACAGATTGTATATTAGACGCAAGAAAAGACTTCTTCGCTAAAAACCAACCCTTGCTGTTATCACGCGATTTAACATGGTCAGAATTTGATGTTTACGAAGGATACATGTTTATAAGTAAAGCCGAACCATTCTATTTATATTGCCAAAAAGGATTCTCAATGTATCCTTCAACCCAGACTATGTTGGGCTACTGCGAAGGCGAAACAAATATAAACTTAAATGGGAAGATTGTAAAATACAAAGATATTGTTTGTGCCGATCCAAATGAACCAACTGTTCGGAGAAAAGCTCGAAGTTGTCATATTGGAAATACTGAACTTGCGGAAGTAGGATATGAAGTTTATGGGAATTTCCTCCACGTGTACGATGTTTGTCTAGATAAAGATAGAAATGCACCTTTATACACGCGACACGAGATATCTTCTGCCCAGTACGGTGTTGCTAAGGGTGTAGATAAATGGTTCCCTCATAATTTGATACCGCTAGACTTTGATTCAATGTATGAATGTAGAAATCAAGTTACGGATATATCGTCCACGTTACGTAGACCTTTCCATGAATATGGTGACTGTTGTTATGGTAAAGAACAGCTGGTTAGTCCAGAAGATCTGAAGCCTGGGGTCCCAACAGCAGCAGCATATACTTATTTAAATGTTGTTCCTCACTGGAGTACGTGTAATTCAAAGGTACGTATCCCTTTTTAAGAAATAATCAGTTACTGTGTAGGTTATGCCAATTTTTTCACTCGTTTCATCAATGATGGGAGACCGACAACAACGTAACATATAAAATTCTCGCGTTCTCTCAGTGTTTGTCTGCAAACTCCTCCGAAATAGCTAGACCGATTCTTATGATTTTTTTTGTAAATATTTGGTAGGTCTAGCAATCGGTCGTCAACGTGTCGACAGACATTAAAAATACATACCTACAACCCTAAATTCTCACCCTTCTGTTACCAACACCAATTTTTTTTAAGCGGCAAAATACCTGTTGCCTGGTCAGCTAGTCAACTTATAAAAGTATAATATGCGTTATTCTTTTAGAACTGGGCTGCTGTGGAAGAAAATGTGAGAAAATTTGCAAAATTATTTGACGATGAGCTAACTGTATGGACAGGCACAGCGAAGCGACATGTGCGTTCTGTATATCCTACAGACATGGTGATTCATGACCAGCGAGGTCGAAAACAAGCTGTGGCACCATACTTGTGGAAGGTAATTTCTTTAAAACTATAGTAAAAATTTAGCACTTTGGAAGGCATATAAATAATACAGAAAAGAATGGATAGGGAACAGAAGTGAGGTAAGGTCTCCGAGGCAGTATTTAAAGTTGATATTAAGTTTGAAAACAGTACTATTCGGGTTAAAACGACCATTGGAGAAAAAACATGAAATTTTGAAGAAAATTACTGATTTCATAAAGTTACTCAGTTTCAACTGCCTCTGTGGCGTAGCGGTAGTGAACGCGGCCGCTACGCAGCAGGAGGCCGGGTTCGTTCCCCGCTCAGTGCAAATATTTGTATGCATGAATATGAATATTTGGCTTGGTTTGGGTGTTTCTATATATAATATGGATGTATTTACAAAAAAAAAAGTATCTAAGGATGTTTATCCGCATTCTAGAACTCATAACACAAGCTAGATAAGCTATGCTTACTTTGGGTCTAGATGGCGTCGCCGTCGTGTAGAATGTCCTACAATATTATTACTCATCATCCTCCTAGTGACTACCTTACTTAGTGTTGATTAGTAGTTGATTTTCCTAGGAAGAACTGCCTGACCTTATAACCAAGTCTACGCCAGAGCCTCGTCTGTTGTTTAGTAAATGCACCGACGTGTAGGCGGTTGATTGGTTGGTTTGGGCCTCAAGGACCAACATCCTGTGGGAAATCTCTAAAGGTTTTTTTTTTCAAAGATTTTCCCAACCGATATTACTAATATTATCTCTAACCCCTCAAGCTAAGTCGCTTGTGTTAGAGCCACTTCTAACACAAGCGACTTAGCTGGAGGGGTTAGATGTGAACCCACGTTCACATCGGTAGTGTAATGGCCAAGATTTTGACTCTGAAATCTGAAAAACTGAAATCTATACATAGTAAAATATTTACTAAATTATTTTAATATTTTCTTAGGTGGTTCAAGATCCAGCATCATCTACCTCTCTCGCTATAATACAAGTCAATGTTCCTGACTTATCTCCAACAGACGCTACCGCATATGTTCATTGCAGAGATATTTGCAGCGAGATCGATTGGATGCAGGGCTCCGATTGGCATAACGTGAATGATGGGTACACGTACTGCTGTGCTATCCTTGAGTTTGAGTCAGCGTTTAAATATGATGGAAAGTTCAGTCGGCATAAAACTGGAATTTTATATAACGAACGAGCTATGCCAAAGTATTATTATAGTACATAAATTATTTACGATTAAAGTACAGTGGGTCTACCCATTGATTTACTTAATGAGTAATCTCATTGGGTCTACCACACAGAAATATATTAGAATAGAACGGCAATTTTAGACAATTCCTGTCCTATGAGACAGGGACTTTCGAACGCTTACTCAGTGCTGTTAAGACTAGCTTGTTGTAATAACATCGTTAAAAAGAACGAATAGACCATATTATGCTATTTCCAACTGTAGAATAAAAATGGAGAAGTAAATTTGAAAAAAAAAATAGAAGCATTTTTTATTTCTTGTGAGTATTTATTTACAGTGAAAAGTCGCCACGCGCGTCATGCCGGTGAACACTGCCTATAACTATTCTATCCAATATATTTCTGTGGTCTACCAGGATACGGATAAGCGGTTTAGAGGGAGAGAAATGGGGTTATACATACAATATAGTCCCAATATGCGTCTCTTTCTGAATCTCTAACGAAAACTGAATCACTTTTATCTGCCTCGTGGTAAGCTCGCAAAACTACTTTTAGTCCAGTGACCGACAATTTTTGATTATCCGACACAAAATTGATACATTTTTACGATGGCGCCTCTGTGGCGTAGCGGTAGTGAACGCGGCTGCTACGCAGGAGGCGCGGGTTCGATCCCCGCAATATTTGCATTGGTCTGGGTGTTTTCTATGTATAATATGTATGTATTTACAAAAAAAAAATATATCTAAGTATGTTTATCCGCATTCTAGAACCCATAACACAAGCTAGATAAGCTATGCTTACTTTGGGTCTAGATAGCGTTGTGTAGATTGTTTCATTCAGTTGCTGAATCTGAATCAAGATTTAACCGCTTTATCGATACGGTTTGGCGACTTTCTACGTTTCATTGCTATTTTCGAGCGAGAATGCTTCAAGCCAATACAATTATTGCAATTTGCGAATTTGCAATCTGATATTTTATACAAAATTTAAATCAAATACACTAAGTGTCTCGTATAATACAAGAAATTTGAAATAAAATGCTATTATTGGGCAATTTTCTTTAAATCTATTTGATTATTAACTTATTGAAGTTAATGTATTTCTTTTATATTTCAGAAGGTATTTTGTTTAATTGTTCAACAGATTCAAAGACACTATGATTCAAAGAATAAAATAATTATTTTTAATGTATTAGTAATTTATATCTACTGTAGTAGAAGTTATTAAATCATTGTTTGATAAAACTGTGTAGTATTATTTACTGAACCTCTATGCAACTTCATCATTGCGTAGAACATTCATTATTCATAGCATTTCACCCTTTTGAGCTCTATATATCCAGAACTGCCTTTTTTCACATGCAACAGATCTCTACCTATCATTGAGAAGCTTCATGGGGCACAGAACTGTTCGCAATGTGGCAGCATCTAAACCTGTTTAAGACTATAGCTGAAAATTCCTAGCACTGCGTAGAACATTCGTTTAGACGTTAGCATCTCACCCTTTTTGAGCTCTATATGTCCAAAACTGTCTTGTTTCATGTATAACAGATCTTTATCTATCATTAAAAAGCCTCTTGGGTCACAGAACTGTTCGCAATGTGGCAGAATCTACACCTGTTTAAGACTATGACCCAAAATTCAAGTTTATAGGAAGACTACATTTAAAATATGAAGGTCTAATGAAAGTAAAGGAAGCTCGTGAAGTATGTAAGGATATAGGCAAATGGCGGGCTGTTGTCTCTACTCACCCTGAAGGGATATACTTAGACATAAGCATGTTTATGTAAGAAGGACAGCCTCCGTGGCGTAGCGGTAGTGAACGCGGCCGCTACGCAGGAGGCGCGGGTTCGATCCCCGCTCAGTGCAAATATTTGTGTTCATGAAATATGGGTATTTGCTATTAGAACTATCGGGATATTTACGGGTCTGAAGCAGATCGTCCCATTCGCAACTCGTCCAAATAGCTGTTTGTCCCATTCGCAACTTGTCCCATTCTCAAATCGTCCCGTTCGCGACTCGTCCCATTCGCAACTCGTACAATTCTCTATTTATTTTCGCAACTCGTCCCATTCGCTACTTGTAGCGTTCTTGGCTCGGGTTACGTATCAATTCGCATAAGTTAATTTCGCATAAGGTCGATTCATATAAGGATGATTCATATAAGTTCATTTCGCACAATGAACGACTCGACTAATGGTTCATTCACATAAGTTTCATTGAAATAAGTTTAATTGCTACAATGTCCATTCATATAATGGACGATTCTATAATGAACGATTCATATAATGGACGATCCATATAATGGAAGATTCGTATATTGGACGACTCACATAATTGCGCGGGGTGGACACCGCCCGTCCCGACTTGTATAGGTTAGGTTAGAAGGCTAAGGCGGAAGTGGAGCGAAGCGGAGCGCCCGCCTTAGCCTTCGTGGTTATTTTTTTTATAACCACCATACAAGGATTTTATTTTATAGCTTCAAATATTTAGTTAATATAATATGTTTTAATTCACATTTTGAGTTCAACTTAATTACGTAAATAAACATGATTTAACGTCCTTTTGTGTTTTCCTTACTATAATGAAATCCTGAATCCTTGTGTAGTGTCCATACGCGTAACAAAAGAACTCGAAAGAGGGTAGATCGATATATGTTCTCCTAAAAACTTTTTCACCGTTTACCGCCAGTACTACAGTTCCTCCGTGATCATGGTGCTTGCAACAGCGCCGAAATATCGGAAACTCCAAACAATACATGGTAAATATCCCGATAGTTCTAATAATAATGTGAACGACCATGAAAGTTTAAATACCTATATGGGTATTTGCATTGGTCTGGTCGTGCCTCGGAGAGCACGTTAAGCCGTCGGTCCCGGTTGCCATAAGAACATCTATGGCAGTCGTTACGGGTAGTTGGAGCCCTCAAAAATCCAAAAACAACGGTCTAACTGCAAAGCTTCGATATCGCCTAATGTTAACATTGGGTTGTGGAGGTCAGATGACAATCGCTTCACGGAAAATATCGAGGTCTAGCCAAATTCGTAGTTAAGACTGATAAAGCATATACGATATGGATACGACATATGTGCAAATACTGAAACCGCGAAGCATCCTGGTCCGTAGGAATAGAACCAAATTAAATTTAAACTTAAATTCCCTGATTTATAAAATCCGAAATTTTCTAACAAAATAATTATTAAAATAAATGTAGAAAATGCAACCACTTGTATAAGTCATTAAATAGTTTCATCCATTGCTTTAAAGTCATTGACTGTGTCATAACTAGTCATAAGTCATTAATAAATACGTACACACCTTCAAACACACACACAACAACTTCACACACACACACCCAACAATAGGCATAGTAGGTAACTTACTTGAACAGCTAAGCGGCAACATGCGATTCTACAGAGTGCTCAAAGTTGTTCAAATTCTATAAAATTAAAACTCTAGTTTCTGCCCTTAATACTGGACCAATTTTGTTCAAACTTTTCCTGCTTGAAGCTTAGGGGGTACCAAGTATATGGTTTCAATTATTGCCTATATGTCGTATCCATATTGTACGTATGTATAATATGTATGTATTTACAAAAAAAAAAAAAGTATCTAAGTATGTTCCGCATTCTAGATTCCATAACACAAGCTAATGAAGCTTACCATGGGTCTAGATAGCGTTGTGTAGAATGTTGTAAAATATTTATTTATTATTATTATTAAAGCGGACCCCAGACTCTGAGATGAAAAAGCTTCGGATGCGACTGGGAATTAACGCTAAGAGGAAGAAGATGTAAGAAGGCCGTGAAAATTAGAAGATACATTAACATACATACGCGGAAAGCTGTAATTGTAATTGAGGCTGTGCTATTCATTGCCTTGAGTGTCTTGAGCCGTAGGCGAGGGTTTGCAAGACTTTTATGCCCGAATCGTAGGCGATCGAAGATAAGGGTCATAGCAGATATATCAACTTGGAAAGAGATCATCAGTTCATCACCGTATCGCCTTTCGGTTAGGCGACGCTGAGCTAACGGCTCGTTTAGCGCAGCGACCTAGCACTAGAACCCGGATTTTAGACTTTATTGGTATAAATTAAATAGTACAGAGTTGAAGTCCAAAATTAAGTGAAAAAGAAATCATTACATATGCCATTTTTTACGCTGTTTCGGCGACGGAGAGCCTTAAAGCTGCCTTTCCATTGCAGATGTACTATGCTACGATGCTATTGATGTGTTTGATATTTACCAATCATATTCATTGGTCCATATAGCTTAACACTATACACTATATTTTATATAGAAAGATGCGTGCTATGGATTTTATCTGTGGATCCAAAGAGTTAGATTCGAATTTTGAACTATACTTGTAAAGGAAGTTTACATTCATCGGATTTCATCATTCTTTCGGTTATGTGATTAATACAATAGCACGAACTGCGCATCTTCCATAGCATATCTTATGCTACGTTTACATACTCGCGGCAGAGCGAGGGAAGTGGCGATAGAAGAGGGCAGAGACGTGGTGTGAATGGTATATTCGTCATGCCGCGAGTACTGCCGCGTATGTTGCGCAAATACTAGCGCGATGAACTATACGAGACCGCTAGATGGTGCTAAGCTAAATAAAACACGACTTTCGTTATTGCTCCTCGAATATTTACTTTTAAAAATATTTATATCGATCTACGGAAAGTGTATAGTAGTTGAAAGTGATAGTTTTTATTAATAATCTATTTAATTAATTCGCTATGCTGTAAAAGCTTATTGCGTACACTGCTACAGCGTTGTCCTCCATACGTTTACGTCCGTCTCCGTTGCAGGGCGAATACTGTAATGCGGACCAACGCGATGATGGGAGTGTGTGAATGCTAGGGCATTAATCGCGCGAATATTTCTGGCAACGCGATGAGCAATGCAAGCGGCAGTATGTAAACGCGGGGTTACTCACTACATAGTATAGAACAGTGGAAACGGTCACATAGTCTCATAGATTTGAGTCATGAGTTAGCTTAGCTTTTATATCTTCGTAGCATAGCCATAGCACATCACTCTGGTGGAAAGGCAGCCTAATCATGTGTTCATTTTTATTGATTATTTCATTTATTTTAGGCGTAAACTCAGTTTACGAGTTGATATGTCTGTTTTGGCCCTAATAGATAAAATTAAGATCGCAACAATGACACACACACACACGTTTTATCTCACTATTTTAACATAATGAGTTAATACTTTACGTATACAATCGCGCTGCCCACCCAAGAAGATTTTAAGGTGGGAAAATTATTCTTAGAAAAAATATAGTGTTGCCGGGTGTTGCTTGTCTATTCGGTATGTGAATACTCACATATATATTCATGCCTATCAATCCCCGAAGGGGTAGGCAGGGGTGTATTAACATCCCCATTTCGCCAAATATGATTTTCGGTCCCGGGTAATAGGGAGCGAGCCTATTGCCTTTAAGCAGGCGCTTTGTCAAGGGTTGTCTGTTCACTGTCGGATGGAGAACAATCCTATCCCTAAGTCGCCTTCTATGTCACCTGTTGTTTATGGTTACTTACCCAGTAAAAGCCTATGTTTATAAGTAGCTATAGTTATAGTGGCTGCGCCCACTAGTCGTTAGTAAAATTAAATATTATCAGTGCGTATTCAACTGCCTGTCGTTTCACTTGTCCGCATACATAACAGTGGCGACGAGGATCCTACCTACCTACTTTATAAGAAAAAAAATAGTACCTATTAACGATTATCATGGCGACATCGATATTTGGTTTACTAACCAGCTTCGATCACAATCTGCAAAATTGGCAAGAATACAAGGGACGGTTGACGCAGTGGTTCATCGCGAACGACATCAACACAACAACATGGGAATGTAACATGGGAAGAGATGGAGTGGCCCTATTCTGCTCCACCAGGAAACAATACGGCGGTCAATCATTTAACCTATTGCAATTCATTATAGACGTGTCCCCCAATGAATACCATAGTCCCGGCCCTCTGACGTCATTAACTCAATTCCAGTTAACTTATTCAGATTATCAGTGCATCTGACTGAAGGTGATTTTATTTCAGTTTATTAGATTATGGTGAATAAGGTTCTTCTTCTTTCAGTCCCGGTTCTTTTAGGTGGGTGTGAAGAAGCATCTGATGAGGCCGTCAAGCTGTGGGCCACCATTATAACATTTTTGGTAACCCCGGTGCCTTCAGCTTACCATGGCGATGTCATATTGACGTCTCTATTTAAAAAAAGACGTATATCGTGATGTTTAAACATAAATATTTTGAAACTATTTTGGTTAGAAAAGTTCACTGACAAATTTATAATTTGGAATCATTTATTGTAATAACAAATGAACACTCATTGTGATGCTGCACTGATGAACATACTTTCAATGCAATACGTGAAGGCCCCGGCATTGACATTACGATCCTGTGCACTCTGGCATTAAGTTGTATAACTGTTACTATTAACAGTTATTAGGTACGTGATATCGCTAGATATTTAGATAGTTGGTAAACACCATTATTTCTAACCGATACCAATCTCACAATTCACCGGTAAAACATGGTGAATTGTGAGATTGGTTCTCGAATGAAAAATAAAGAGGAGGTCAAACGGAATGATTAGGTACAAAATAATAACATTGCATAGCAATTAATATGTTTAAATAAACATGACTGATAAGTACAATGATAAACTAATTTTTACATATTAAACTAATAAAAAAAGGCTAGAATATTTACAACAGATAAAAGTAGGGTGTCGAAGAATTCCTCCCTATCGATGTCAACAAATAGCGTTTAGTATTAATTTAATTAATATGTTAACCTTTCCTATGGATTTGTATTTGCGGGTCTAAAAAGGCCACATTGAGCGATTCCGTTAAAAACGATTAACTTTATGTATTTTCAGTCAATATACATATTCCTATGAAAGTCGTAAAATGATTACTCATATGAGCAGAATCATAACAATTCATTTAGCACATCATTCTAATTTCGTGTAAATATCACCGCATGTGGTCTTTTTAGATCCTTTGAAAAAATTAACAGTCAGGACGTCGTCTTTTAGAAAAAACTGAAGATATTAAGAAGTATTGGGAAAAAATCAGACGACGAGTCAACATCCCATTGAAATAAAAAAATTGTTCTAGTTTTAAGATTATGAAGTAACTCAGGATCAGATTAACAGAATACAATTATCTATCTCTCTCTAACACTCGCTCTCTCACGCTCTCTTTGCTAACTACACCATATCTTTTGTTTTTGTCACATTACTGTCCATTCCAAAGTAGTCTGGACGAAATCACATCCATCGATAAGGCCATTCATTGTACATTAAACTGCATTCATACTACATACTAGTCCTATTGAAAATCTATTGGTGTACAATAAAGAATTTATCTATCTATCTATCTATCTACAATTGTCTTAAATACATATCACCTAAAAATAACATATCGTAACGCGGTATTTAAAGGTTAGTAATTTAATTCGTGATAAATAATATGAAAGAATCACGACATATTGCAGCAAGTAACACATACTCGTATGAATTGTCGATTATTGACTCTTGACCCTATGGGTATTATGCAACACCTTCGACAGACGGAACAATCGGCCATCTTCTCTAAGGACAATGCGCTATGAAATCAAATATTACTTAATGAAATTAGTGGGTCGTGGACCATTATTGCTTGGATTTGATATATAGATAATATCATTGTAAAAGATATGCAACGTAACTGAAGCATTTAGAAATATATACATGCAAAAAATAATCACGGCTTTATCCTTTTACGCCTGAGGGGTTAGGCAGAGGTGAATTAACATCTACATTTCACCAAACATTGTATTAGGTCCCACGTAATAGAGGGTGAGCGTATTGCCGTATTCCGGGCACTATTAGTTATTGACTCGAGCTGTGCATCTGAGGCTGAGTCTGGGCTAATCCTTTAGTCGCCTTGTACGACACCGCATGGGAAGAGATGGGGTAGAAATTCTACTCTGCCTGGAACCACGCAGCGGTTTGGAAATGTTTTGTCGAAAACAATACCTTCTAGGTACTACTTCTTCTTCGTGATTTCAATGACATGTGTGCCTCGCTATGCATGTTCTACCATCTGTACAATGGTGATAGTTCAGAAGAATTGTTTGACATAATGCCCACGGCTACATTCTGTCAACGCGCCGCTCGCCACAGGCAGGGAATTCATCCTCATACATTGCGAGCGGATACGGTGAGTTATTGATTCCTAAGCGATTACAATACGGTTTTTTTCAATGAGATCCGCCCAGTTAAGTTTGAAAGCTGTAGAATGATCTCTCTGTACTCTTCCAAAGCAATTACAATATGGGGTTCTCCAAGAAGGGCATCACAAGGTTCTTACAGGTTCGGCAGCACGTGTGATTCTGGTATTGTACACCTCCATAGGCATTTTTTTGTGAATCTAAACCATCCAGGGTGCCACCCAAACGCATACAAAAAAAATCATTCAAATCGGTCCAGCCGTTTAGGAGTTGAGTGACAAAAAATATCATGCAGGACAGCAACATCTGTCCGGTCCGCAAGTATCTTAATATATTTATTACCCAAAAAGGGTATACCGTTACATACAGATTGATTGATTGACAATTTAAAAACTGATGAATATTTTAATGACTACTGTGCAATCGAACGACAGTCAGCCATCTTTAAAATGTTAATTACTTTTTAAATGGTAACTCCATTAAACTATTATGTTGTTATGTTTTATCATACTTACAGTACATTATTAGCAAAATAGGGCCACCCCAGGGTTCCCGGTGAAGTAGAATAGGGCCACCCCATCTCTTCCTATGGGTGTCGTAGTAGGCGACTCAGGGATGGAGCTATTCACCATCCGGCAGTAATCAAGCCCATGAATAAGAGTCCGCTTGACAGCAATAGGCTCGCCCCCTATTAAGTGGGATCAAACATCATAGTTGACGAAATGTGGGTATACATACACCTCTGCCTACCCCTTCGGTGATTTACAGGCGTGATCATATGTATGTATGTTAAAAATAATCTTGAATAGGCTTTACAAAATGAAGCAACGATGGCAAGATTACATAATCTGACACCTGTTTGCGGCAACTAGGCCTAAAGCGGATGCGGTCACTGTAGCACAGACTGTAGCGACCTTCACTGGAGTGCCCTTTCAACCGAGTGGGGCAGACCGACGCGTCAGGCCCAACCCATCACGACTATCTAAAGCGCATCATCTTTTATGCGGTTTCTCGCATTAGCGGTATAAAATACCGGTTATGCTACTATCCCTAATGAAATACGAGGAAAGGGGGGTTAACTGGAGGGTTAACTGGAGGGTTAACTCGAGGGTTAACTGGAGGGTTAACTGGAGGGTTAACTGGAGAACTAACTGGAGGATTAACTGGAGCATTTACTGGAGGGTTAACTGGAGGGTTAAATGGAGGGTTAACTGGAGGGTTAAATGGAGGGTTAACTGGAGGGTTAACTAGAGTAATAGGGTGATAGGTGTTCCGAAATTTAGTCGTGAACCGTGAGAAGAGACACATAAGTGCGAGGGTCACCTTAACTACTCGGCTATCAAACGATCAACAGTTTAAGTACCGATCTTAGGCCCGTTACGCACTGTCAAGTAGTCGCCGGTGACTCAGTCGACACCGTCGACTGAGTCACCGGCAGTCGACTCGACAGCGACTGTAACTTTCATTAATTCAAATAGGTATCTACGCATTTAGTTGATAGCCGCTCGCCTTTGTTCTAAGTCGCCGAGAGACTGAGTAAGATTTAAGATGCAAAGGCATACAGTGGGGTGAGCACGAAGAACTATCATAATTGTATCGAAAACATAACGAGAGCACGGAGTATTGCGATTGGCAGGCTTCATCCACACACACGCACAGAGTAGGTATACGATACGATTACGATAGGTTTTCATGCTCACCCCATAGGTGTTCTAACAAGATTTTCAGCACCCAAGTTCTTTCTACCACATTCACTTGGTAGAAAGAACAGCTCCTCGAAGTTCGAAGTTAAGCGGACCCGGACTCTAAAATACCTACACAAGCTAAGATGCAACTAGGACTCGAGTGGCAGTTATGATGAAAAGCACCCTCTTTCCAAGACTTTGCCCTCAGCTTACCATCAGGCAAGGTGAAGTCAAATTGACGTGTCCTATATAAAAAAAAAAAAAAGATATGAGTAGTTAAGTTCCAATGAATATCAGTATTAACATTGTCACCGTGTGAACGTGAATATTTAATGAGCGTGGGCGTGAGCCTCACCCACTATCGAGAAATTTAAGGAAAATTGATTGTTGTACAGGTTTTGTTCAACCTCTACCATTTAAACGGGTGATAATTTATTTAAAGCTGCTAATAAACTTGAGCATTCACTTGTAACCAGAGAGAATGTTACATTACAAAAAAAAATGAGCGAGCTTTCTATCGAGCGTTCCGGCGAGCATTCCCGTGCTAATAGTTCGACTAGGTAGAGCGTTCGCTAGAAAGATATTAATTAAAATGTTCAAATTGTTGGAGCAATGTTTGGCTGGGTTCGTTATTCAGTTCGACAAATTTACAAACGGTGAAGGTATGATTGCGAAGCCAACCGCATACGACAACTGCCGACGCATGCAGCATATACAGCGTACCCATTACTTGTTAAACCCCGATACGGATAAAAGGAGAAACCGCAATGAACTACGCGCATCTGCTGCATGCATCGGTAGGTGTCGTATGCGGTCGGCTGCGTCCCATCAAGATTTTACAGGCCCATCATAACCTCACTTATTAGCCAGTACACCTTTTTAGTGATGGATGAGGCTGCAGCATAGGGTTTCCTGTTTAGGTTGAGGGATCAGATGCTAGTCGCTCCCATAGGAGAACTGACTCAGCGTGTTGAGTCATGGGACGTTTAAAATTTACCATACATGCATACATATACTTCCAGCGTAAATCTCCGAAGGGTCAGGCAGACGTGTATTAACCTCCAATTTCTTCAAGTATCCTTTTCGGTATAATAGGGGGTGAGCCTACAGCCGTCTAGCGGGCACTTTGTCATTATTACAACATACCTAATCCATGCGCGCCGGGACCTCATTTATCTATTGACGTAGGTCCAAGATACGTGTCCCAAGGTATATCGATATGTGCTCGATGTTCTGTTACAAGTGAATGCTCCAGTCTGTCAGTACCTTAATATAAAAGTTTACTCGAATTTCAATTAAAGAATGATTATATCACTTGAATCACACTCATCGTCTGCTTCTATATAATAGCCGTAACAAGTCATGGGCAAAAACAATTTCATATTGTATCATGTAGAAGCTGTCAAAATTTTGCAATAATTGAACAGGCAATGGTCGTTATTATTAAACAGCTGTATAATATGGTACGTGCGATCGGGGAGGGTAATAATATGGTATAATAACAGGTAGTATAATGTTGTCCGAACCGACTGGTCCCCTAAAATTCGTCCCTCAAAAGAAAAATTGTAGGTTGGTCCCCTGCCATATAGGTAACCGTTGGTTGGAGATCAGTCAATATTAATTTATTTTTTACTAGCTGTTGCCCGCGACTCCACCCGCGTGTATTCCGGTTTTCGCGACCAAACGTAGCCCATAGGTCAGGCTAGGCTAGGCTAAGAAGGAAATATCCTTCCCCAAGTCTAATCAATCTCTGTACCAAATTGTATCAAAATCGGTTCAGTGGTTTAGGCGACGTTTTACCCTCTTAGGTGAAATTTCGTAAAATCCATTCTTAGCGAATGTCTACATCCTATAAGGAACCTGAATGCCAAATTTCAAGTTCATAGGTGTTATAGTTTCTGAAATTTCGTAATTAAACAATGAGTGGTATTTCGCTTATATATTATAAAAGATAATAGATTTTAGAGGAGATAGATTACTAGTTTTAGTCAACAAAAGTCATACCTTTAAAACGAAGACAAGCTGGAATTACCTGTGTCGCTATGAAATAACAAAATCAGATTAAAATCAATGAATTAATAAGTTATTTATATTCATTTTTTAAACTTTAAATGTTAATAAAAGCAAACAGATTTATTTAATAATTAAGGAGCATTTTAATTTTTGATTCGTTTAGGCTAAATTTATACGAAGGCTACAATGAATTAGATGCATCATAGGCCACATGCATAACATGCATAACAGGATGTTCCATCTAGAACCAAGGGGGGTTCAAGGGGGGGTCATTGACGGACCATATATAGGTATAAAGAAACGGTTGGTGACTCCTCCTTTTACTGCACCATTAAGACCTGGAATTCCTACCAATACACATGTTTCCCTCTTCCTACAGTCCCGCTTCTTTAAGCTGGGCGTGAAAAAGCATCTGATAACAAGCTCCGTTTTCAAGCTGAGTGCCATCATTGTAACATGGTACGTGTCTATAATGGTGACCCTCTGTTCCGACACTTTGCCTTCAGCTTACCATTAGGCGAGGTGAAGTCATATTGACGTATCCTATATAAAAAAAAATGCATAACATACATAAAATTTCTTCATAGCTAGTTGTAAAAGAGTATCAGTCCCCATTTATCTATATGTCGCAGCCCGTTCAATTAAACGCCTGCTAACTTCTTCATCCTAGCGTTAATTCCCAGTCGCATCCGAAGCTTTCAGCTTGGAGTCTGGAGTCCACTTTACCAGTCTTTGCTAACTACGGATTTGGGTAGACCTCGATATTTTCCGTAAAGCGATTGCCATCTAATACTACCATTGGGTTGTATCGAGGCTTTGCAGCTAGACCGTTGTTTTTGGACTTTTTAGGGCTCCAACTACCCGTAACGACTGCCATAGATGTTCTTATGGCAACCGGGACCGACGGCTTAACGTGCTCTCCGAGGCACGACCAGACCAATGCAAATACCCATATTTCATGCACACAAATATTTGCACTGAGCGGGGATCGAACCCGCGCTTCCTGCGTAGCGGCTGCGTTCACTAACCACCATGGAGGCTTTCAGCTTCTATAACTACTAACTAAACGGCCTGAATGACATTCAGCCATGTAATTAAACCGCTAGTCATATGACTTGGATAAATGGCGTTTAATAACTTGCCTAGCCATTGAATCAAACAGCAACAAACCTCTTGTTTATGCATAGTTATAAAAAAGCTTGCACTGCTTTTTAGGGTTCCGTAGCCAAATGGCAAAAAACGGAACCCTTACAGATTCGTCATGTCTGTCCGTCCGTCTGTCTGTCCGTCCGTATGTCACAGCCACTTTTCTCCGAAACTATAAAGCCTATGCTGTTGAAACTTATAAGTAGATGTATTCTGTGAACCGCATTAAGAATTTCACACAAAAATCGAAAAAAGGCATTAAATTTTGGGGGTCCGCATACTAAGAACTGAAACTCAAAAAAAAAAATTTTATCAAACCCATACGTGTGGGGTATCTATAGATAGGTCTTTAAATTTTTTATTGAGGTTTCTAACATTATTTTTTTCTAAACTGAGAGAGAGAGAGAAACTGTTTGCGCGAGAGACACTTCCAAAGTGGAAAAATGTGTCCCTCCCCCTTCTCTAACTTCTAAAATAATCAATCAATCAATCAATTAGCCTATCTAATTGCAGTCCACTGCTGGACATAGGCCTCCCCCAATGTGCGCCACGTTTGCCGATCCTCCGCCTTCCGCATCCAGTCCATTCCATTCTAAAATAAGAGAATGATAAATCTAAAAAAAATATATGTTGTAAATTGCCATGCAAACTACCACTAAAAATTGGTTCGAACGAGATCCAGTCAGTAGTTTTTTTTTTAATACGTCATAAACCGCAATTTTCGCCTTTGCTACTACGGAACCCTTCATGGGCGAGTCCGACTCGCACTTGGCCGATTTTATTTCATTAAACCTATCACAAACTTTCTGTCTTATTTCTGGGTAGTTCATAGGAAGAGATGGGGTGGTCCTATTCTACTCCACTGGGAACCAACACGGATCTATTAAAAACTTAAATTTCCTGAGGTTATTTTAGTTGCAATTTTATGCAACCGTTTCACTTCTTACAATACATTTAATTATGCAAGTTTTATACCATTTTAGCCTCAGGAATATCTTGAGACTATTCATTTAGCACTGATTACAGAGCACTCTTCAAAATCTTTTAGAGGGCTCTCGAGTAAAGCCACTTAATTAAGTTATCCTTCACTGTCAAACAATTAATTAAACTGATATAATATATTTATTCTGACAGATATATTATGATTACATCACTAATCTCTCGTGAATATAGTTTGTTTTTTAAATAGGTAGTACCTTTATTATCGTGGCCAATACAGCCTTGTCAGCTTTTGTTCAAGGAAGCTTTCCTTGGATTATATGAGTAATATCCACGGATGGTATAGAATCCTTAACATCAATAGGAAACATTATTACTTACCTACTTATTGTGATGCACGCAGTTCCTTAGTCATTAAGAATTGTATTTTTTTTTACCATTATAACACAAGGTGAAATTGTACACGAATATGAGGTATACGTTAAGTTATATCTCTGTAATATAATAAATAAAATCGGCCAAGTGCGAGTCGGAATCGCCCATGAAGGGTTCCGTAGTAGCAAAGGCGAAAATTGTGGTTTATGACGTATTAAAAAAAAACTACTGACTGGATCTCGTTCGAACCAATTTTTAGTGGTAGTTTGCATGGCAATTTACATCATATATTTTTTTTAGATTTATCATTCTCTTATTTCAGAAGTTAGAGGGGGGGGGGGGGGACACATTTTTCCACTTTGGAAGTGTCTCTCGCGCAAACTATTCAGTTTAGAAAAAAATTATGTAAGAAACCTCAATAGCATTTTTAAAGACCTATCTATAGATTACGTTTGATGAAAAAAAATTTTGAGTTTCAGCTCTAAGTATGGGGACCCCCAAAATTTAATGCTTTTTTTTATTTTTGTGTGAAATTCTTAATGCGGTTCACAGAATACATCTTCTTACCAAGTTTCAACAGCATAGGCCTTACAGTTTCGGAGAAAAGTGGCTGTGACATACGGACGGACGGACAGACAGACAGACAGACAGACAGACAGACAGACGGACAGACATGACGAATCTATAAGGGTTCCGTTTTTTGCCATTTGGCTACGGAACCCTAAAAATGAATCGCTGAATGTGTTGCTAAGCGCAAATCTCGAGAACAGCTGAACCGACTTCGCTAATTATTTTTTTAGAATTTTCCTTAAAGTACGAGGATGGTTCTTATGGAGAGAAAAATTCAAAAATCGACTGAAAAAGTCTAAATACAACACTTTTCTATATGCTTTTCTATAATAATACAAATAATACAAACAATTCGTAATAATTAATAATACTTAAAATCGGTTAACAATTTTAAAGCACGATACTGTCCAAAGTTTACGCGAATCTCACTCATTGAAATAAAACTACTTTTTAACGGATTCTATCGCGATATATTTGTTATTATTTAAAAGTAAAGTAGTAAGTAAGTAGTTTTCAGCAGTCATAGTCGCGGGTTCTGAAAGTAAAAAATAGCCGAAACGTCGGGGTAAAAGTAAATAGTAGGTAACAGGTTATATTGCGATAGAATCCGTAAAAGAGTAGTTTTATTTTAAATTTTAAAGCATTTTAGAAACAATTATGATTATGATACATATTTATGAATTATATTAACAGCCTTATTTCTCATCAGTCCTGAATTCGTCCGTAACAGTGAGAAAACCTATTACCTATATAGCCTTCAACTTTTTATCTGAATTTCATGCAAAAGGACGGATTCAAGATAAAAAGTGTCTAGTAAGTAGAAATTGCACTAAGTCTTACAGAAAAGGTGATTTACATTTTGATTGACCCTGGAATCTAACCCCTGTACTTTATGCACTCGCACTCACTAGAGTCGTGTCGAGAGTAGAGACCAGAATACATAAATAGAGAAAAAAAGAAATCAAGAAACAAGCAGTTCGGCGACTCCTTCTTCTGCCGCACCATTAAGTCCTGGAATTCCTCATCAGATGGGGGGTGAAAAAGCATCTGATGAGGCAGTCAAGCTGAGTGGCGCCAAGTGTATCATGGTACGTGTTTATAATGGTGACCCTCTTTTCTGAGATTTTGCCTTCAGCTTACCATCAGGCGAGGTGAATTCAAATTGACGTTTCCTATAAAAAAAAGAAATTCCCAATTGCCCCAGTGGGAGCACAGTAAATGGAGGCTAGTGGGAATAACCTACAACACCGAGGTCTGTATTTTATAATAATAATTAGAAGCTATCAGAATGGCCTTGAACTGGTGATGATCGTCGGGTTGCTTAGCTGACTGAACTATATGAGAAATATTAAAATATCCGCATACGTTTTGGTCTTACTTAAAATGGAAAATGTCAGCATGAATGCATAATTCCTCAAAAAATGACCCAACTTTAGAACATAAATATTAAAATATTTTTTGTACCACTAAAATAGTATACAAGCACACCGCCCACCTGATAGAACGTGGTTACAGTGACCTTTAGACGTGTGCAACCCTAGGAGCGTCATATTTGTGCTGTCGCCCCTATAGGAACCTTCTAATGCCCTTTTTGAAGAACCCCATATTGTAGTCGCTTGGGAAAACCACAGGCACGAGATCATTGCATTATGTACTAGAAATATGGTTACAGGTTCTCACAGCAGCTTAGAGTGCAGCATGTTTAACCGATAATGGTGTGAAAATTATATATTACTAGCTGCCCCGGCGAACTTCGTACCGCCATATTTTCGGCCCGCGTGGTATTCAAATCCCGTTCCCACTGCACCTTTATCACTTAGGGGTATGTAAAATAGATGTTGGCCGATTCTCATAGATACCGGATAAGCACAAAAAATTTCATCAAAATCGGTCAAGCCGTTTCGGAGGAGTATGGCAACGAAAACTGTGACACGAGAATTTTATACTGGGTGATTTTATAGTCGTTTCGGAGCGAAAGATTTTGGGCACAGTTTCGTTAGCAAAATCGTCTGGAAGTATCATTTTGGCGAAAAAAAAACTTTTTTTTTTACATCCGTCATACATTTTGCCTTCCACCTGTACATTATTCCCATACATTAAAGAAAAAAAAAAGATTTCCACCTGTACATTATTCCCATACATTAAAGAAAAAAAAAGATTTTTTTTCGCCAAATTAATACTTCCAGAGGCTTTCGCTATCGAAACTGTGCCCAAAATCTTTCGCTCCGAAACGACTACAAAATCAGCTTGTATATTAGATTACATTATCAATTATTATCTTTACATTATTATTATTAAATGAATCTTTGTGAGGTAGAAAAAAATATGCTAAAAATACACTTAAGTCTTCCTAACGGAAGACATAATTAAGACGACATAAATTAGTAAGAGGTTAAGGTTATACGACATAATATTATCAATTTATAATCGACGACGGCGGCATGTAAATGCGTGTTTTAATTAAAGTTTTTATTCCCACACAAATAGTGACGAAGTCCGTGTGAAGTGGAGTAGAATAAGAAAAAAACCGGACTCCGGGCTCCGGGGAGAAAACCTTGAAGGCAACCGGGGTAGTCACAGGCACGGTCCGAAGAAGTGTCCTCAAAATCGTGCACGTCAAATTGAAAAATCTTCTAAAAACTATTCCTGAAGGAATTCGTTTTTATGACTTAAATATTTTAGTTTATAATGTTGATTTTAATTAATTTAATTCACATGTTTTCCTATTTTTACTAATAAAGATAAAGTTAAAAGAATAAAAAAGTGCATGACACGCTTTAGAATAGCAATGGAGTAATGCATAGCTTCGGTACAAACATGGAAGTGGCCTGTACCTAACCAGTGGCTAAACGTCCCATAATCGGTCATGACGGGTTACTCTTGAGTTTTTTCCAGAACATTCAATTCCAATATTATACCTACGTATTCGAGTCATTGATGAGATGAAACCCGTAATAATAAAAACAAATGAAAAGGCTACATTAATGACTGTTATTTGATTGACGGATGGACTGCGTAGAGATAATAATATGATAAAGAAGAGAGTGTCTGAGGAAATGACATCTGACGGAAACGTATTGAGGGGAATGACATAGTCCACCGAACTGAAATAATTGTGACAAGGGCAGGCAGATGATGACGAGATGGCACAGTAGAACACGTTATTTTTCTTTTACTTCGTAAGTTCTTGCTAACTGACCTACTATACAACACCTGCCCCTCTAAACAAGTGGCAATTCGTCGGCTGGCGTTTTGTAGAACAGAATGCCAAATGTATGGGATTTGACGTATATGACAGGCGTCAACAAATGTCTAAAACGTCAAATCCTATACATTCGTCATTCTATTCCATGATACGCCGAGCAACGAATAGCCACTTGTCTAGGGGGCAAAATATCCTGGCTAAAGAACCTAAGCCATCAGTGATACAAAAAAAAGCGCGCATCCTCTTTCCAGAAATGCTGTGTCAAAGGTCCAAATTGGCTTAATGATCGCTGACCTTCATTGAGAAGATGGCAACCAAAGAAGCAGTAGAAGACTGAAGAATACCGTTATAATGGAGGCAGGACATGACAGTATTCTCGTGCCAATTGGTCAGTCCGACTAAGGAAGTACCTCCACCCTATAGAATACCGCGGTTATAATTAACCTCGTGTTGTGTTTGCGGTGAGTAGGGAAGCCAGAGCTCACTGGAGAGGTTATGTGCTGTTAGTGGGAAGACCAAAGGCTTGTTCTGCTTGTCTTCTGCACTGAAGGCACAGAATCTCTCTGTTCTTACAAGGTCGACAGCATGAGTGTGACTCCCCTGGTGTTGCACACGTCCATAGGCCCAGGGGCGGTCCGAGGGGGGGGGGCAACGGGGGGCATGACCCCCCCCCCAAACCATGCACGTCATATTGAAAAGTCCCAGTACGAGGGGTGGGGGGGGGGGTTAAATTTCTTAAGGAATTTCCGAAGTGACCCCCCCCCCCCAAACTTCAAGCTACGAACGCGCCTGCATAGGCCAGGGTAACTACTTTCTCGGTAAAAATCATAATTTGTTGAATATAATTGAAAAGTTTAACGAACTTGAAACTACGAAACAGTTAAATCAATGTCTAGGTTAATATCTAATTAACATACAGTTTATTATACGATAAACACATGTGTCGATATATCAAATTATTTAAATTTAGTTGCTCATGTCATAAACAAGAGTGTTTAACAATGTTACTGTTTTATGACTTCTTAAATTAAGGAATTTTTACCAAAAAACACTTCCTTCTTCCTACAGGTTAGATCTACCATCAAACCGAAGGTCAACCTTGCTAGCAGTAATGTTGACTATAAAGGTGGTGTTCATTCCTGAATCTTAACCTTTAGCTTAAAATCAAGTTAGGTCAAGCGAAATATAAAGAATGAGATAGAAGAATATCAATGCAGCAACACTTTGGAAATAGCTATTTCAGTAGTTGTCCTTTCTGTCCAGAACAACTCATGTTGGCCTGCGGTACCACCCACATAAATCCATAGTGTCTCGCACCAAATGGTTTTAAGCCTCCTCCCTCTGCCGCACGATAAAGAGCTGTGATGCTCTGCCCGCGCACGTGTTTCCCTCTTCCTACAGTCCCGGGTCCTTCAAGTGGGACGTGAAAAAGCATCTGTCTAGACCGTCAAGGAACACCACTTTAAGGTCAATAGCATTAGCATTGCATCTCAGCTTTTTACCATCTACCACTGGACTGCAGTCAATTGACGGGCCAGATATAAAAAAAAATACAAAAACACAAGATATCAAGCCCGAACAATGACCAAGGGTAATTAAAGTACATAAAGTAATTAGACTAAAGGTACGAGAAGTGGAAATGAATCTATGGTGGATTTTCTCAGTGGATTAGAGTGGCATAGAGCGCGTAAATGACGTCATTTGTCACAACAACCGCATATACATAGAAACTATTTTCAATTCATTTGGCATTTAATATCAACTCTTCTTCATCATCCAAAGGTTAATCTCGGTTGCATCTAAAACTTACACTTTGAAGCTAGGAGGCTGCCCTTCTACGAGTTCATTAATAGGTTTATTGGGGCTTTTACTGAAGTGACTGCCACCTAACCCTGCGAAAGGAGCTGCCTCATCGACTGACTGGACAAACAGCGACTGTACTGGCTTGCAGGTGAGATTTTCTTGCATCCCAAAAGATCTTCGTTAGACTGGTTAGACTCAGTTATTTATTTTGTAACTTTAATAAATATACCTACTTCAGAAAGATCCTACTAATATTATAAATGTGAAAGTTTGTGAGAATGGATGTGTGGATGTGTGGATGTTTGTTACTCTTTCACGCATAAACGGCTGGACCGATTTGGTTGAAATTTGGTATGTATATAGGTTATACCCTGGATTAACATATAGGATATATATCAGCGATGAACGGGATCAGAATTCCACGCGGGCGGAGCCGCGGGCAACAGCTAGTTTAAAATAATGGGAGATACATGTAACTGTCAACAAATTTGACATTCAATAGCTTAATATTTATCAAAGGATTTGCGAATATCGTCTGTCAATATGTTTTTTTTATAATATATTGTTTATTTATGTTAATATCTTTCAATACACCTAACCGGATACTTCAACACCAAAGTATTATTTTGTTATTTAATTATTTTCATTGCGATTGGCAGGCTTCACACACACAGGTTCACGGTAGGCATGCTCCGTTCTCTCGATACATTTACGTTACGATTACGATTTTGACATGACATGGCCCTCCTGATGGTAAGTGGTTACCGTGGCCTATAGGCGAGTGCAACACCAGGGGAGACACACTCGTGCTACAGACCCTATAAGAACAGAGAGATTCTGTGCCGTCAGCGCAAAAGATAAATAGGACAAAGCCTTTGGTTTTCCAACTGACATCACAAAACCTCTCCAGTGAGCTCTGGCTACCCAACTCACCGTCGGAAACACAACACGAGGTTGTTAAGCCGCGGTCTTCTGTAGGGCGGAGGTACTTCCCCAGTCGGACTGCTCGATTGGGACGGATATACCGTCGTGTACCTACCTCCACCTAAATAGTTAGTTTTTCGCACTGGTCTATTAAGCCACTTCGCAGCTACTGACGCCTACACATAACTGTCTCTTTATTGCCTAAATTAAAGACTCTGATTTACCTTGAACTTCAGTTTTAAATAACTCTGGTATTGTTCATTGATACTAGTCAAGCCAACCTTGTCTGGAAAGTGCTCCCACTAGAAATCGAGATGTCCCCTAACCGGTAATCCAAGGTTAAAGTATGACAACTTTACCGAATCATTTGACTAATATTTGATTATACCTTCAACTTGTGTATATATTTCCATATATTATGTACAGTATATAATATATTATGTTATGTTTTTTATAGATAGTGTATTTACCTTTGCATGCGACTTTGAAGGATATGTAATAAGAGAAACGAAAGGAGGGCTGTAGTGTTGGACTATCAAAGACACATATATTTTTTTAGTGCAGAAATCCACACTATTATCTCACGCTGCAGACAGCGGGGTGACCATGTCAGACTTGAACTGACTAAAACCGCATGCATGCTGCCTTGAGTCCTTTAAGCGGGGCGTGAAAAAGCATCTGATGAGGCCGTCAAGCTGAGTGCCACCATTGTAACATGATACGTATCTGTAATGGTGACCCTCTTTTCAAAGACTTTGCCTTCAGCTTACCATCAGGCGAGGCAAAGTCAAATTGACGTGTCCTATATAAAAAAAATACTGGAGATGACTTTACCCCTGATATATCCCTCGCATTCCGGCTGACACAAGGCCATCGAGATGATTTCTTCGTCCCTATCTTGCCCCGGATAGGGGAAGGTGCACATCGCCGCCGCCGACTCGGCCTGCTTCTGCTTGGTGACAAGCGGCTCCACCTGACAGGACATACATAGGTACCCACGATTATTCATAGTACCACCCTATCACTTAAGGTTGTGTTCAAGGAGAAGCAATGTTGCATTCTGTATGGTTTTTGACAGTACTTGAGGAACTCTCTCTTCTCCTCTCTTACTTCAGCTTCCCTATTTTTTCCTTTGCACGTGTTAGCTTAAATTTTCCTCCTCTAGTTTTAGAAGCAATAATATGCGATATTGACTAATAGGAGGTCTAGCCAAATCTGTAGCTATGACTGGTAAAAGCGGACCCCACACTCCGAGCTGAAAGCTTCGGATGCGACTGGGAATTAACGCTAGGAGGAAGATTGACTAATAGGACCACATATTATATGTTTGTATATTATGTATCATCGATAGATAGTGCTATGTACCTTAATCATTATAAAATAAACTATTATCGTATGAACAGAAGTAAAATCGTCCAGTCGTTCATCTAAATATATATAACTCAAAGGTGACTGACTGACCGACTGACTGACATAGTGATCTATCAACGCACAGCCCAAACCACTGGACGGATCGGGCTGAAATTTGGCATGCAGGTAGATGTTATGATGTAGGCATCCGCCAAGAAAGGATTTTGATTAATTCCAAAAAAAGTTTGTATGAAACTTTGTCAATTTTAAACCGATCGGCCTGAGACTTTGCATGCATAAAGCTACTATGACGTAGGCATCCACTAAGAAAGGATTTTGATTAATTCTACCGCCAAGGGGATAAAATAGGGGATGTACAACATTCCGAACTTCACGCGGACGAAGTCGCGGGCAACAGCTAGTAAATCATAAGATTGTCGGTCTGTTCACTACAGCGTTGCACTACACATGCATATTCAATATGGCGGAATCCACCTTTGTTTTGTTCACAAAAGATAATAAGATGTGTATCGACGTTCGGAATCCTATTTTTCCAAGACATCCGGTTTTTTAATTCAATTGGAGCGTGAAGTCTCTATTCTACGGCTATTTTTACATGGACATATACGTTTTAATATCAAACAAGATATTTTAAAACCGGACAAATTTTTATCTGACCACGCATTGTGTTATTATGAAGTCATTTTCTGATTCAAATACTTACTACATAATATGCTTATGTAGATTGTATGATTGTGTTTTAAAAGTGGTATTATTGTACTAGAGTGGAGAATATGACAAACGGAAGGTAGAGGCTTTTGTTATAGGTTATACAATGCGGATATAGTTATACTTAGATACATTTTCTTTGTAAAAACATACATAGTATACATAGAAAATGGTCAAACCAATGTAAATGCATACAAATATTTGCACTGAGTGGTAACCGAACTCGAAACCTCTGACCTAACAGTCGAACGCTCTACCATTACACCACATAGCGTCATATTTGTAATGATTTATTCATTTTACTTATTAATCATTTAACATTATCAGAGTATATTATTAATTGATAAATGTTGAAACTTAAAACAGTTGAAGGTTAACCGAATCCACACTTAATTTGAATCTCCTTTGAACCCCAATCCGAAAATGTCATCTCAGTGTATACGTTATGTACTATGTAGTTAATTTCGCAAGTTGTTACCGTCATTGTTTAGAAATCAAACACTGGTATTAGCGTACCAGTGATAATTGGAAATGCATTGACTCCAGCAGATGTTATCGACGACTATACAAGTGGAACATTGCTCAACTTTCGGATAGCCGCGAACGATTTATCTTTACCTATTGTTTGCTTAAATCTCACTGTTGAAAATTAATTATAATGTTACACTTGTGATTTCATGTTTACTTAAAATGTGTAACTAATAAAGTTTAAATGAACATTACTTTTTTTTTGCTGAATCATCGCTGACTCTGGTAAAGATACATGCATATACATACATACCTACATTATAATCATGCCTTTATCCCCTGAGGGTTATAAAGAAGTGAATTAACACCCACATTTCGCCAATCGTCTTAAAAGGTCCCGCGTGCAATAGGGGACGAACCTATCGCCGTATCGACCTAGGCTGGTCTGCCCATTCACCTGTGCCTTACATAGGTACCTGGTAATTTTTTTAATATAAATTTTAGTATTTATTGAGGGTAAAAATAAGGTATCAGATACTTCACAATAGGAGGATAGTTCAACTAGGTAAGCTGATAAACCCAGACTATGCGGACCGCGGCCCAGTAGATGATGTAAGGATGTTGTATCATGTTAACCAGCGGAAGAACATTACCGGTAGTTTCGTAAAAGTACAACTTTCTATCGCTAGATGGCGCTGAACATCAATAGAAACCTGCGTGAGAACTGCGTCCGTCAATAAGCAGGTAAAGTTACCGGCATATATCTTAACCCCAAGTCTGGGCCTTCTGGACCCCAAATTGGTTTGATATAATGTATGATTGTTGGATTTGCCTGTCGCAGTCCCCTGCTGGACATAGGCCAATCCCAATATTGGGAAGGCTTTGGCCTACAGTTTCCACACTCGCCAGACGGGTTGGTACAGGGTTTTATTCCGAGTTTTCCTTCTCTCGCAACTCGCACTGATATCCGTTTTCATTAGTCATCTGCACATTTTGAGGACATTTTGGGGTCAAGATATATGTCGATAACTATACACCGACGGATGAAGTTATCAATCAATCAATTAGCCTATTGCAGTCCACATAGGCCTCTCCCAATATGCGCCACGTTTGCCGATCCTCCGCTTTCCGCATCCAATCCGTTCCAGCCACCTTTCGCTGGTCGTCGGTCCACCTGGCTAGGGGATGTCCCACCTTCTGCTTTCCTTCTCGAAGTCTCCACTCTAGGACACGTCTGCTCCAACGGCCATCAGTCCTACTAGTTAACTTGATCCCAAAGATAGGTGGGGCCCAGCTGATTCTTGTGTGGGCCCCACACCGGGCCCACCTGATTTTTGGGTGGGCCCCTATCCAATTCGTGGGCGGTAGATTTATCAATCAGTTGTAACACCCCGTTCTAAAACCTATTGTCTATATCAAGTTAAAGCAGATATTGAATTCTGAACGGCTCGTCTGAATGTCAAGGATGTACAACTTAAATAACAATCATATTATTATTATTATTTAATAAGTAGTTTACGTTGTATAATAAATCATTTTGGAGATGTTTTAAAAGTACTCGTGGATATGTTGTAACCGTGTTGTTAGCACATTGTAAGGTTAAGCAACACTAGTCAGGTCAGTTTTAAGATGGGTGACCATTTTTAGTACAGCGATATCTCTCCGTGCCATGGAGGGCGTATAAAACGCTACATAGGACACGTTAATTTTACTTCACCTCACCTGATGGTAAGCCGAAGGCAGTCTCTCAAAAGAAGGTACCTACCATGTTACAATGGTGGTGACCAATCATTGTATTCGGTCCCACGTAAGAGGGGGTGAGCCAATTGCTGTATTCCGGACATTATTGTTAACTCGAGCCATGCATCTGAGGCTGAGTCTGGGCTATTAAATCTGTGTGATGTTAAACAGCCCTATCCCTTAGTCGCCTTGTACAATACCGCATGGCAAGAGATGGGGTGGCCCAAATTCTACTCTACTAGGAACCACGCAGCGGTGTGGGTAGGCAGTGGGGTTAGGAGGTGGGCGGAATTATTTTATTTTTATTTTATTTAAACTTCTTGCACAAATAAAAAAAATGTACAAAGGCGGACTTAATGCCACAGGCATTCTCTACCAGTCAACCTTAGGGCAATGCAGAGAGAGTCAAGGTAGGTGCTTGATGTTTAGTTGTGACAGTTAAATCAAACAGTAAACGTACAACCAATACACATATTGATATATACTTACTTAAATAAAATAGCAAATAATATAGGTACTTAAAATATAATATAGTTATACACATACATAAATATTCTATACTGCTTACACATACAAATCTATACATAAATACATTTATATATAATATAGGTACATCAAATACATATATATAATATATATATACATATATAAATACTGCCTATGGTTCCTTGTATAGCAGACGTACTCGGTTTCTGAATGTAGAACGATTTGGAGACATTCTGACTTCTAGAGGAAGCGCATTCCAGAGGAGAATAGATTGAACAGAGAAAGAAGAGTGGACAAGGCTTGAAGTGTGAGTGGGACAGTGAAGGAGAAGATTGTTTGAAGAGCGTAGATTTTTATTATGGTTCGAACCAAGTAGGTGGAGATAGGATTTTAAGTAGGCTGGGGCGTTTGGAGAATTTAAAAGTGTGTAGACCAACGTGACAGCTCGTAGACTTCGTCGCCGTCGTATAGGTAGCCAACCCAACTCTGCACGATAAGCCGAAACGTGGTCGTACTTCCTAAGATTGTAGACGAATCGAATGCAATTGTTGAGAAGTCGGTCAAGTTTATTGAGCAGATCTGCATTCAGGTCGAAGTAGCACACATCACCATAGTCGAAGATAGGAAAGATTAAAGTCTGCATAAGCATTGTCTTGGTTTTAGACGGCAGAAAGTTTTTGAGCCGATAAAGAGCCCTTAATGTCCCAGTCACCCTCTGGCAGACATTAGTAACCTGAACCCGCCAGTTCAAGGTTGAGTCTAAGTGCAAGCCCAGGTTTTTAACACTAAGTGTGACAGGAATAATTTTCTGATTAAATATAATCACAGGCATGGGCACGTCACGCAGCCTTCTCATTGTATGACTACTTCCTATTATAATACTTTGGCATTTGTCAGGGTTAACGGCCAGTCCAAACCTGTCACACCAGCTACGTATAAAACCCAAGTCTGCGTTTACCCTATCGATAGCCACTGAGATGTTATCCACAGGGGCTTGACTATACAACTGCAGGTCATCAGCATACAAGTGATACGCACATTGAAGATCGGAGGTTATGAAGTTAATAAATATGGAGAAAAGAAGAGGAGAAAGTATACCGCCTTGAGGGACCCCAGAGTCACATTGGAAAAGTCCACTAAGACCATTACAGTGGCCATAGACTTCTCCATACCATCCCTGATGTCACCCGTTACCTTGAGGAGTGCAGAGGTAGTGCTGTGCCCTGGCCTAAATCCTGATTGTAGAGGACTTAATATATCATTGCGATGTATAAAACCAGATAACTGTCTATGAACACAGGCCTCCAGCACTTTGGATAGAAAGGGTAGGATCGAGATCGGACGAAAATGGTTAGGAAGGGAGGGATTAGAAATTTTGGGAAGGGGGCGGACAAATGCTTTCCGCCAACACGTAGGGAATTGACCAGAATCTAAGGAGAAGTTAATTATATGGGAGATAGGCGGAAGAAGATGATCCAGGATAAGGGTGATCATTCGACGACTAATATTGTCACAGCCCACTGCATTTGATCTGATTGACGTAACAATTTTTTTGATCTCATCCGACGAGACTGGAGAAAACTGGAAGGGTGCATAACTGGGAATTATGATGTATCATTTATAATTATTAACCTAAACAATAAGCCGTGTTGGCCCTATTCTATTCATCCGGATGGTGAAGTACAATAGGGCCACCCCATCTCTTTCTGTGGGTGTCGTTGAAGGCTGTTCTTTTTTTTTTTTTTTTTTTTTTTTTTTTTTTTTTTTTTTTTTTTTTTTGCCATCCGAAAGTAAACACACAGCCCATGACTAAGTGCCCGCTTGACGGCAATAGGCTCGCTCCCTATTACGTGGGACCACAGTTGAAATGTGGGTGTTAATACCCCTCTGCCTACCCCATCGGGAATTCATAGGCGTAAGTATATCTATGTATACAATTAAATATGATGAGTAATTTGTAAGGAATCTAATGGAGCAATTCATTACCAACTGTTATTATAATTACCATTACATGCGTATGTAATTACAGTTACGACAATTATCCCTAACACAGTAACGCGACGTAACTACACCTAGAAGAATTTGCAAGCAGTCTGGTTACGCACATTTTTGTAATAGTCTACCCATAAACTATAATAATTACAAATGTACAGTCAGTTATAAAGTTGCTGGACATTAACAATAACAAACCTTTGTACTTATACATCCAACAATTTTACTTATTGTAAAATTGGGTTTGGTTTTGGTTGCATGTTTGTTAAAATTGGTTGAATCAATCACACTAGAACGATTCGGTTAGATTAAATTTGAACGAAGTTTTTCACAAAGATCGATTATAATATACTGGATAGAAGGAACAGAGAATAGGGAAACAAAAAGGTTCTTTGCTGAAAAAAAGCTTTCCATTAGGTGGGCCGTATGCTTGCCTGCGAACTAAGTGGTATAAAAAAACGAAGAAAAAAAACCATGATCTAAAAAATACTGACTGTTAGGTTATAGAGGTCACTCGTATTTGTGATTATCACTAGGCTAGAATTAGGCTCATATCAATCACATGTACGTACTTCATGTCATGCGTAGCATGCATAATGTGATTAACATGTCTTAGTGTCAACACAGCACCTCAGGTTTCCCAATTCAGCCTCAGATTTTACCTGATATGCCAAGAAAAGCCTTTTTAACACAAAACAAGTGTTTTATCTGATTTCTGCACTTAAATGTCTTGAGGTTCGCAGGATAAATAGTAATATTCTAGGACGTCTTTAACAGCGCTATCGAGACCCTAACTTAAGTAAGCTAAAAGAACATATGAGTACAGTGATAGATACATCCGTTTGCTAATTTTCCCGTTTCGCAACCCTCATAAAATATAGAGTCACCGTGCCTTTTCGTAACGTTTTTACTTATAAATTCATATATTCTGTAGCGTTGTGTTTGTAATACCTAAAAGAATAATGGCGGACAATTAAGTAACTATAATATTTTATGAGGGAGGACCTAGGCATATAAAAGTCATATTTTTTTTCAAGTTTCAATGTCCTTGAGGTCCCAACAACCCTCACCTACAAGTCGGTGCACCTGCTAATCTAATTTATGTTTATTTATTCACTTCGTCGGTAATTTATAGATTTTAATTCACATCGCTATAGATTTAGTAAGGTCACTAGTAACATTGTTGTAACCATTGTGTTTGTTCATTTTTGAAACGGACCCAAGCTATGTATTTATCATTAAATTTGTTAGTCCGCATATTTACAGTAATAATACGTTTTCGAACCGAAATAAACACAATTACTGCAGTATCCGTCAAAAACAGTGCCTAAAGGAACCATTATCGACTAACTTATACAAAGTTATTTGAAGATTATCGCACAACCTTTACTGAAGACCTTTGATTGACCAAGTTTTTCGACCAAAGCGAAAGAACTCCCACTCCTAGGGTCGCCAGTAGCTCCCGCCCAGCCGTCTCCTACGCGGGGTACTCGGTGAGCGTCTGTAACTCGTGTGTGAGTGATAGCACTCAGACGATGTCTCTTTCTGGAGACGATGCAGGTAATCCCCGAAGCACCCGTGCCCGGTGATCACCTGCATCGGCCGGTACGAGAGGCAACGATATGCCTCTCTAGCTTCTCCCCCATGATGGGTCTTACCGCCGCTATTACGGCGTGCCCTGACCTTTGATTGACCTGGACCAACGATATGACTTTTAGCTTTACATACACATCTTAACTTCATGACTAAACTCAGTGTTATTTATTGTTTCATTATACTAATCAGGTTATAAGAACCTAAAATTGGGTTGAAGTTTAAATTTTGGGACAGACTGGATGCGGAAGACGGAGGATCGGGAGCAATGGCACACATTGGGACAGGCTATATGCAGCAGTGGACTGCGATGGATAGATAGGTCTTTAAAAATGCTATTGAGGTTTCTAACATCATTTTTTTCTAAACGAATAGTTTGCGCGAGAGACACTTCCAAAGTGGAAAAATGTGTGTGTGTGTGTCCCTCCCCTGCCATGTAAACTTTCACCAAAAATTGGTTTGAACGAGATCCAGTACGAAGTTTTTTTTTAATACGCGATAAACCGCAATTTTCGCCTTTGCTGCTACGGAACCCTTCATGGGCGAGTCCGACTCGCACTTGGCCGGTTTATTTTATATACCGCTTAGGTGGCAGACAAGCACATGGCCGACGCGAGAGAACGGAGCATTGCAATTGGCCGCCTGGCTACTGTGAACCAATCGCAAAGCTCCGTTCTCTCGATTCGTTTACGTTACGAATTCGAATGTTTTTCGTGCTCGAGACACAAAAGGAAATTGGCTACCGTGGCCTATGGACGTGTGCAACACCAGCCCCCCTAGACAAGTGGCAATTCGTTCCTAAGCGTATGATGAAAACAAACAAACTCGACATTAAGAACAACGTAATCGAACCCAAATATAGCAGTCAAGTGTTGAGCAACGTAATTATTATTGGATCCTAAAACGAGGTGTATGGCAAAAGTATCATTCGGACATCGCTGACTGATATTTAACACACGATTTAACCTATAATGGCCTAACGGCAGAGATGTAATTGTCTGACATTTTTCGCATAATGACCCATACACATCGGATTCATCTCGACATCGTAAACTACAAGGTCTTCACATTTGTAAATCACAAAGGCCGCTCGAGATGAGCATTTTTACAATATATTTTTCTCACCGTGGCGCAATCATTTAATTCAATGAGCATTATGTTGTGAGTTTTAAAGGGCTGCCTCAGTGGAGTACTATGGCTTTATAAACATGGTAAAATTAGCTGTAATGATGTTATGTCTTTATTATGAAAAGAAATACGGAGTTGTCTAAGCTCGTGTGACTGATGCTGATTTACCTTTTCTTTCAGCAACTTCCGGTTTAAGCTGTAATAAGCCCATTACAGTAAACCCTAGGTACGTCAAAATTAATACAAATATTACCTGTGTGGTGGCAGAGAAAGAATACAAGTATCACCATGCCGTCTCATCCGAAGGGTGTGGTAAGAGCCGACTAATAGAAAAATACGCAGACGATATCGCTGCGAAAGAAGGAAAACTCGAAATAAAACCCTGAACCAACCCGTGGCTAGTGTGGAAACAGTAGGCCAAAGCCTCCCAAAATTGCTAAAGGCCTATGTCCAGTGAGTGGACTTCAATGGGCTAATTGATTGATTGATTGAATATCATTGACCCGCGAAAGTCCTATGGTATTGTGTATTCCACAGGACTTTCGCTTTGGAACTTCTTGAAAAAGTTAAACCATTTTGAAACGTGCAAGGAAATTAATTATTAGTAAACTGAAGGAGATTGACTGGATTTGGAGTGTCTCCATGGTCTAATGACAGACGTTCAGAACCCGAGCCCAGTGCCCCATCAGCAGCTCCTCGTTATCATACACCTACGAGCCTACAAGGTCACCAGCACTCCCAAATGTTCCGCGAATTGACAACAGCTGCTGCAAGTCTCAAGCTCGCAGAATAAGCAAGCTGAGGTGGCAGCGAGCTGGCCACATCTACCGAAGGACTGATGGCCGTTGGAGCAGAGGAGTCCTAGAATGAAAACCGCGAGAAGGAAAACGAAAGGTGGGACGCCCCATAGGCAGATGGACTGACGACCTGTTATAGATGGCTGGGACAGACTGGATGTGGAAGACGGAGGATCAGCAGACGTGGCGCACATTGGGAGAGGCCTATGTCCAGTGGTGGACTGCAATAGGCTAATTTGATTGATTGACTGCTGAAAGTCTATATCGACGATTGAAAGACTAAAAACAGTAAGCGAAGACAGTTCACAGAAAAATATTCTGTCTACTACAAAGTATTTTCGATGTAATTCAGGACCTTTTTTCTCTGAAAAGTCTGTGTCGCTTGCACCCAGCCTCATGCATCAAACTATTTCATGAGTATGGTGCATAATTATAGCTCTGTTGCAAAATATTGATTGAATATTATTAATGTACTTGACATAGGATTAAATAACATAGTCAACAATTGTAACATTCGTTAATATAACAATTTGATTGCAATTCTTTAATTAAATTATTTAAATAACGTGATTTAATATTAAAATAGCATCATTCAATTTGTATGCCCAAGAAGCCAAATAATTTATGTAAAATAACTAAAATTCTAGTTTTTAGTATCAAAAATTACACATTGTGAGGTCACGAACTAGTCAACTGTATTATTATTTAATAATCACTAACTTCGAGTTTTTCCGTGTTTGGTGCCTATATGCGTGGAAACAGGCCCTGGATTCTGCTAGAGCAAAACCTAAAAAATAGATAAAATTCTAGATTTATTGCTATAGTCTTGAAGTTCAAAATTGAATAAAAAAGTTTCATTACACTTTTTCATTCACTCTATTAAAGCCATTTAATTTTAGACCTTAACAACATTACTTTAAAGTCTAAAATCAAATGGATTTTTTTGCAGTGTCCGTGGTTTGACAGTGATTTTGTTCTAGCAGAATCGAGGATCAGTACAACATACATTACAAGTGAAATCGTTGATAGAGACATATGTTTCTATACTACATAATTCTTTTATTGCTTTTTATGAACACCGTTTGTTAAAGGTATTTTCTTATTTAGGACACGTCCCGCCTGATGGTCTCAGGAATGAGGGTCACCATTACACCTGGTGGTGACGGGTAGAGCCGCCTGTTACCCTAGCAAAAGCAGGCCGCGGTGGTGACCCTCATTGCGTGCCTCCCCATACCCGGGGGCGAGTTTGGGACTCTGTGGTCCCCACACTGGAAGAGGGCCAGATCCGAAGATATGGCTGTGTGTTTTAGTCGGTTCCGACATAACCTCCTCCACCGGCTCCGGTGGAGGGTATCCGTGGGGATTTTTCGCACGAAAAAAAAAGGTCACCATTACACACACATACTTACAGAAAATTCATAAAATTTAAAAATGTGAGAAAATCCAATTTAAAGCGGATAGATTCTATAATATTCTTAATGGCATTAATCTTTGTTCAGTTTCTTTAGTATCAAATAAAAAAAAATGAACATGAAAAAATCATAATAAAAATAAATATTCGCACTCGAACACCGGAATCGATTTATTTTATCATAAGACCATAAAATATTTACAAATAATAAAACTGCAAATACATAAAGTACTACAGGCGATAAGTTATAAAATAGAATAGAAAAATTACCAGAGTGTGTGTAATGTGTAGTCTATTATATATAACGTTACTTCTATGCGTGCACATAGTTAAAGGAGATGAAAACCCATCGCACAATCTAACAATCGATGAACTTTCAAATAAAATCGTAGATATATTTAGCGTTAAACATGACAATCCTAGAATCAAAGAACTACAAGAGAAGATGGATAAAATCAACAGTTATATGGTCAACAATGATTTGTTTGCAGAATTGCTAACAAATGTGACAAATGAAACAACATTGAACGAAACCAATTTCTACCAATCTCTGAACGAAAATGACCATTTTAGGTTTTTGAACACGAATGATTCGGAAAACCTTTACTTAAAATTGAAAGCTAAGATGAATCGTGACGATATTTTTAAGGTTTTAGCTTCAAGAGGTGAGAAAGGTAAACTAATGAAGTCAGCTAGACGGATGATGAAAAAGTCAGCTCATAGAAGTGCAGACAATGATGCGATACACGATGTCGTAGATAAATTTATAGGGGAAGTACCAAAAGATGATCATAAGGTGAAAGCAAATGAAAGTATTTATTGGGGTACGACAAACACTATTCATACACCTTGATGTGCTTAAATGCTTCTTACTTCTCTCTCTCTCTCTCTCTCTCTCTCTCTCTCTCTCTCTCTCTCTCTCTCTCTTTCTCTTTCTAAATTTAAGAGTTTTGCTCTTGTTGGTGGAGTAATCGCTACACTTCTTTCTCATCCGCCAATCCTTTGACCTCCTGATACGACGCTACTTGTATATTTTCCTTTATATCATAAACGTTCTTCTTTTCTCTACCTTTATTTTCTTCTACTTCGCCGTTTATGATATTTTTAATATTATTTAAGCTACTTATTTACCAAATGCATGCTTAATAATTACCAAATTTAATCTATTTTCTTTCCTTAGATCCTCAGATTGCCTTAGAAGATTTGAAAGAATATTATGACTCCAAGCGGAATGGAAGGCGTATTTATAGAGGAGAGCGCACCAATATTAGAGATTGGCCTTTCATGGTGTCTATTCATGTCATGGGAAGGTTTTGGTGTGGAGGTTCACTATACTGGAACGACTTGGTACTCACGTCAGCATCGTGCTTGCAGCTGTAAGTTGAGAAATGTCGTTCATGGTGTTCGAATGCCCTATAGATATTTTTAGAACATGTTGAATATCGTGATAAAATATTATTATAGGTATATACAGACCGTATCGACACGTACACGCCTCTAATGTAGGCTTTCCTCTTTCACAGTCGTTCGTGAAAGAATCACGATGAAAAGAAGTCGTGCCTACATTATACTTAAATAAAAATAGAATGAATTAAAACTTACCTTATATACATAGATAATTCTTTAATGTACATTAAAATTAACAGTGCAGGTGTAAGTGAACAGAATATGGTTGATAGAACAACAGTTAATGGACAATGGGGGAACACATGAGAAATCAAGTTGATGTTAATTATTATGAGACTAGCTGTTGCCCGCGGCTCCACCCACGTGGAATTCTGATCCCGTTCATCGCTGATATTATAGCCTATATGTTAATCCAGGGTATAACCTATATACATACCAAATTTCAACCAAATCGGTCCAGCCGTTTATGCGTGAAAGAGTAACAAACATCCACACATCCACACATCCATTCTCACAAACTTTCACATCCCTACTAATATTATAAATGCGAAAGTAACTCTGTCTGTCTGTCTGTCTGTCTGTCCGTCTGCCTCACTTTTACGACTAAACCGCTGAACCGATTTTGATGAAATTTGGTATAGAGGTAGGTTAGATCTTGAGAAAGGACATAGGCTATGTTTGGTCGCGATAACCGACATCCACGCGGGCGGAGCCGCGGGCAAAAGCTAGTTTATAATATTAGTAGGACTAGCTGTTGCCCGCGGCTCCACCCGCGTGGGATTCTGATCCCGTTCATCGCTGATATATAGCCTATGTGTTATGTGTTATTCTGATGTATAAGCTATATTATTGCAAAGTTTCATTGAAATCCATTCAGTAGTTTTTACGTGAAAGAGTAACAAACATCCACACATCCACACATCCACACATCCATTCTCACAAACTTTCACATTTATAATATTAGTAGGATAGTAGGATAGGAAGTAGGATGGTTAGATGATTGCTTGAAAAAGATTGCTTTTCGCAATCTTGTACATTTCTGGCACATTTTATTATTATTCTGTTTGTGGTATTCGAGGCGTTCACCTCGGAGTCCAGGGTCCACTTAAAGTATGATTTAGCTTGGTTTCTCGGCTATATGGGGGCTCACTGCCGTCTGATCTCCCAGCCTGTATTGTGGTTCGTGGTCTCTGACAGAGATGTTCACTTTAATCAGGTTGCCCTATAGGCCTTCGTCTCGACCTAACGACTATAGACAGTTGGGGACCAGTCCAACGTCTGAAGCGTGGAAACGCTTCGATGAAATATCATTAAGTGGTTACCCATCCAAATAGAAACCATGCCTAGGTAGCTTAACCCTCTAATCACTTACCGACAGACCATGAGAATTGCTATTATTATTACAAGCAATTAATATTTTTCAGGTTACACAATAATCGGTTCTTCCGTGAAAACCCCAGAGTGGTGCAAGTGAGGGTTGGGAGTAACCACAGCCGAGTGGGAGGGGAATTACTCGACGTTTTAGAGGTTGGTACCTAAATTCCCAAACCACTTCATAATGATAACAATAGTTGAAATGGAAAAAGGTGTAACCGACATCACCTTCTCAAAGAGAAAAAGTCCCAAATGACATCGTAAATTTTACGGCAATAACTTTATGGCAGAGTTTATTCCTAGTGGGGCTATCGTTGTTGTTTGTAGAGTACAAACAACAACGGTTCCCATTCAGATATCGATCTGTTAAAAATTACTTCGCGTTGATGATGATGTAAAAATTAAAGAAATGACTAATGAAATAATTAATTGATTGCATGTGTGACATAAGCTGTATAATGTATATTTGACATTATTCTCTATATTATTAATTATTTTGGGTATATTTGACATTATTATCTATATTATTAATTTATTATTGTAAAACTTAATATTTCTACACCTATAATGGTAGAATATGTTGGAACCATTGTATTGACATGAAGACCTCGATGTACCATATTCTTGGAAATAAATATTCATTCATTCATTCAAAAGAAATAATTCTTATCTCATCTACCTTATGCGTGTGGTAATTTGGAATAGAATAGAAATGGTGAATGTATAGGATTTGACGTCTATGACACACGTTGACGACTGTCATATACGTCAAATCCCATACATTTGTTTGTTTGTTCTATTCTACAATACGCTGACCAACGAATTGCCATTTGCCTAGAGGGCCTTTGATTGAGTCCAAACATTCAAACATCTTCACAACCTTTCATAAATATTAAGTAGGATAGCATACGCGCACGAATAGAAAAAAAAAAATATCCTATCGTATTGTATCCTTAGGTATACTTCCACCCTGGTTATGATCCCAGGAGTCTACAGAACAACTTGGCGGTTGCACGGCTACGAAGACATTTAGCGTTCAACTATCACAGGATTCCAAAAATAATTGCCATCTCAGACCTGCCTAACAGTATTCCGGCTACAGCTGAACTACTCGTACTTGGCTGGGGAGTCACAAAGGTATTTAATACAATACAATACAATGTTCTTTATTGTACACAATATGTAAAATTAAAAAAAAAAAACAATAATAATACATTTATTTTCACCAAATTGGTAAAATAGTGCAGTTAGCATCAAATCGATCTTGACTAGCAAAGCAGTCAAATTAATCTCAATATAATAATCTTTTTTATAATTTAAATTGTATTATCGTTCGCACTAAAGGTATACTATACACTATATAACCCGCGCCACATATCTTGGACCTAAATCGGTAGACATACGAGGCTCTGGCGCCCGCGGATTGTTTTGTAATAGTCTATGCTTGGTGAATTTGAGTTCGTCTACCGCAGTAGCATCTCGTGCTATCCTCAAAAGACACCCAAGAAATGTGTACTGCGCGTATAGGGCACATTTTAGGTCCAAGATACGTGGCGCGGGTTATACCAAATATGTATCAGAACAATCAGTCAACAGGAAGGCAGGAAGAACAAGGTATTAAGATCATTTTGAGTACTTTGCTAGTCAAGATTGATCTGATACTGATTGTACATTACTTCCATTACCATTATACAAACACGCACACATACGGAGCGTTGGCAGCACGAGTGTAACGCTCCTATTGTTGCATACGTCCATAGGACACGGCAACCACTTCCCATCAAGTGAGCCGTGTGCTTGTCTGCCACCTAAGTGATATAACAAAAAAAACACATTACGTAATATATAGGACAGGATGGATTTTTTAATCCTACCTGTAGGTACTCTAAATACTTACTCAAAGGAAATAAAAACTTATTCTAAAAAAATAAACAAATCGCATTGGTTGCCACACTCGGTAATCGATCCGACTAAAATCCGAAAAATTAACATCCTATAGGTACTTTTATATTGTCAGCATTGCTAGTCAAGTATCAGATACTCTACAAATACGCAAATATTTTAACTACTTTTTATATTTCTTCCAGCTTTCGCAAAAACTATCGTACGAGCCAATATTTTTACAAAAAAAGTATATACCGGTCTACCCAAATACCTTTTGTAAAGAAGTATACGGACAGTAAGTGATGAGCGAACAAATAATAAATAAATAAATTATCAACGATTGCCATAATTATTTTTATATAAATAATTGTTTGTTTCAGCAAGTTCATTACGGATAAAATGTTTTGTGCTGGGACTATAACCACTGGAGAAGGGGCTTGCGACGTATGTGATAATGTTTTTGTCAGATAAATACGTTTAGCATAATGAAGCCTGAAATCCGAGACCTGAAATACTCAGATCTGAATCTCGATTTAACTGAGGACAGATTTACAGATTGTCTATACGAGTACAATCTGTCTGTCTTTAGATAAATTAAGATTCAAAACTGAGTGTCATTCGAGAATACGGGCTTAAGACACCACTTTCAGAAAATCAAGTTAAAGTCAAAAGTCATTCTTTCATTAATACGGAATTTACAAAACATCAAAATTACTTTATTAAAACTAAGAACATTTTACTGTAACTATTACGGTTAAGTTACCTGCCCTTACTGCCCTATCTCAAAAGAACATCCTGTATACTTAATGTCATTATGTCTACAGCACGATGCAGGAGGGCCAGCGTTAATAGGAGGTCGTTTAGTGGGTATCATCTCATTTGGACCCACCGTCTGCGGGTTCACAAATGCACCTACAGTATTCACGTTGGTCGGAGCATTCAATGATTGGATCGAAAATGTTAATGAAAGTGTACGTATTTTGAATAATTTAAAAATATTAGCTATAAGGGCCAAAACACACATGCTACCTCAAGTGTCAAAGTAACATGGACATTACATCTCTGACACTCAAAAAATGTAAGAGGATAATCTGGTCTTTTTCCAAACGGTCAATCTTGCAGAGAAACCACATCACATTACGATATATATTATGAGAAAATAGAACGCTTTAGCTCGGAATTAAATGAAATGCTAGATATGCCTGATAAATATCACTAAACTTTGGCCCATAGGGCATTTCCCTCGAACCCAGGTTGACCCAGGACCATTCACGGTGTCCTTCTTTTATGGGGCAAAATGGGAACACCATTCGCATCGTATGGTGCGCACCTCGCACCGTCGCAGGAATGAGTCTAGCCTAGCCTATGTTTTCTACTCAATGCAAATATTTCTATATCTACAAATTTTTATTTAAATCCGAATCCATCTCAACATTTGTATTACTAATAGCAGTAACATTCATCAATGTAGTCAGGATCATACATTTTTTTTCAGATGCCAAACTATTACCGGGCTAAGGTATTTACCACACGCTCAACGAAATCTGGAGTAGTAGAAATGTTTAATACGTGGCATGTTGCGAAAATAAGACTGCAAAACCTACATCAGGCAACTAAGGTGATGCCTGTAGCCGAACCACATCCGACCCTTGGATCTGAATTAGTTGAAGCCAGTGAAATTACCCCAGCAGTAATAAAGTATGATCTGGCTGCACCGACCCCTACCGAACCTAATCCTGAGGAAACGGAACCTGAGCCGGAAATAACTTCAGAAACTCCTGAAGCAGAGACGACCACCTCTCCATCTCCACTTGCGCTGAGAATGGACGACTCTGATGGTGGATGGAGTATTGAGAATCGTCATTAAAATTTTAAATTATTTTTAGTGTTTTATTATGGACTAACTGGGCGTTGTCCACGTGAACGTAGATCTGATGATGATTTTTTGCACAGAGCCCTAATCTCTCTCTAAATGCTTACTCTTGTCAATGGAGCTATCGGCATTCTACCCGTCGCATCGGTAAAGACCTAAACCTAATAGGTACCTACTTTTTCTATAAACCGGATAAAAATTCATGGGCACAGTCGGGTTTTTTATTTTTAATAATTTATTTTATTTTATCCTTTTTAGTTATGCTATGATATTTGTATTTTTATATTTGTAATTGCCTTCTAATTTCCTTCATTTTGATATCCTACTCGATAAGTTTTCATTTCATTTCCTATTCGCAAATTCCCAACATTTTTCCACTGCAAAAAAGAAACCAAATAGCTAAAAGTACGAGGTTGTGGATGCAGCTCTATTAGTTGCATTCAAACACATTAATCTTTAAGAATAATGGTAATCTTTATTATTAAATGATCTAACGACAATATGCACTTTGTTGCGTCCTCCATGAGCTAGCGCACTACCCGAGGAATGAAAAACTGACAAGTCCGAATAGGATTCACACACCAAGAGTTCCGTACAAATTTAAATGCATGAATGCACCAAGATTCTTTTTCAACAGGAAATAACTACCCTATAGGTTTTCACTTTCTTGTCAGTATCAAAATATATAGCACTAGGTGTTGCTCACGGCTCCACTCGCCTGGAATTCTGATCCGATAGTAGTGTGATGATATACAGCTTATGGTACCTGATAATGCAGCTTTCTAATGGCGAAAGAATTTTTGAAATCGGTCCAGCAGTTTTCGAGTTTATTTGTTACATACAAAAACACATATCTTTCCTCTTTATAATATTATATTAGCATAAATAAGCGGGAATATTTTTGATAATCTTAAAAGTTGGTTCCATTGCTCCAAGTATTTGATATTCCTTTCAACTTGATAACTTAGCGTGTCCCTGAGAAAAAGGTCAGATAGACAGACGTACAGTCGCCATTGGTATTAGCATAACACCTTCCAAGCTATTCATTAAATGGTAAATGTGACGTATCAATGATGAACAAACATGAAAATAAACAAATGTGAAAAGACGTGCAAACGAAAAAAGAAATCTGAAGGGGCAGGCAGAGGTATATAACACCCACATTTCGTCAATTATGATTTTCGAACCTGCGAAATACGGGGCGAGCCTATTACCGTCAAGCGGGTACTTTATGTTTACTATCGCTTAGTCCCCTACTATGTCATCCACGGGAAGAAATATGGTGGCTCTATTCTATTCCACAGGGAACCCACCCGGCAGTTATAACAAGATGAAAACATTATAATACATACATTTAGAAAATCAATAAATAGTTTTATTGATTTTCTAAATGTATTAACGTTGACCAACTTTTGAGGACTTTACTGTACGATGAAGTAATCCATTAAGGGTTCCTTTTTCTTTTTGTCATACAGAGCCCTTTGTTTTTGTTTTCATCGTTCGCAAAATTATCACGGACCGCCCCCCCCGCCCCCGCCCCCCTCTCCCACTCTCCTCCCCGGAGCCGGCAGGGGAGGTTATGTCGAACCTGAACTGACGACACGCACGGTGACTGTGGGTTGTTGGTTGCCAGAGATGAGATTGTCTGAGAAACATCTCTCGCACGCACCCCGGCCGACCCTGTCGTACAGAACCCTAAAAATTCTAATATAATCGTTTTTAATATCATTATATTGCTTACATACTATATTGTCTTCTTGCACATCAATTTCCATATAGTATATTTAGAATCAACTTTATTTATTACCTTCACAGCTATAAAATAAATTTTATGGATAGCTTCAAAGAGTTCATGGTCGTGACGTTAGTGCATTAGAGCATTTGGCCAAAAATGTGGCTAACCAAGTAACCACAGAAGGTCGAGTGGTCGAGTGTTATCACCGTGAAAAATTAAGAACAGCTTTTTCATTGAAATTATTAGGATGTAACTGTTTTCCGTATTTGTAATAAACTGTGGAAGGGTTACGTGAATCGAGTTAATCATGTAAGTAATTGTTAAATTTTGTTTTCTTCATTAAGTTTATGTAATTAAGCGTAACATTAGGATTAGCAATCAGTGAAGTTGTAGGTTCGAATTTTCTAGAACATAAACTCATAACATAAACTCACGCGTATATCCCCGAAGAGGTAGGCAGAGGTGCTAGCACCCACATTTCGCCGTTTATGTTTAGGTCCCATAAATAGGTGGCGAGCCTATTGCCATTAACCGTGCACTTATAAACCTGCAATAAATACACACATAACTTCGAAAAGCATCGAAAAGTCATTGGTGTGTGCCATGGTAAAACCTGGGATCGAACCCGAGACCTCGTCTCAACAGTCCATTACCCATACCACTAGGCTACCGCGGCTTTATAAAATAGCATACTTTTTTTATAAACAGAAGGTATGCTAAACTATTTAAATCGATTATAATCGATCAGTGGTCAGAGCATTCCTCCTGTAAGGGAAAGATCGCGGGTTCGAGTCCTGCCTGAGCCATATTCACTTTTTTCTATATTAATCGATTTGAATATTTTAGCATACTAAATACTTTACAATTTCATTTAATTGTTCTAGAAAATACCACTAGGCTACCGCGGTAGCCTAGTGGTATGGGTAATGGACTGTTGAGACGAGGTCTCGGGTTCGATCCCAGGTTTTACCATGGCACACACCAATGACTTTTCGATGCTTTTCGAAGTTATGTGTGTATTTATTGCAGGTTTATAAGTACCCGGTTAATGGCAATAGGCTCGCCATATTACATTGGGACCTAAACCTAAACGGCGAAATGTAGGTGCTAGCACCTCTGCCTACCCCTTCGGGAAATAGGCGTGAGTTTACGTTATGTTTTTTTTATAGAATATTAGCAACCGAAATTACTAATATTTCCTCTAACCCCACCGGCTAAGGTTAATTGCTTGTGTTAGGAGTGGGTTCACGTCGGTAGTGTAATGGCCAGGACTCGAACCCGCCCCTTTGGACTCGTGGCCCCACTCCCCATCTCCACCAGTGGGGCCTTGAGGACTTTTAAGTACGGATGTCTCCACTGTAGTGGGTCAGTGGAGCTATACGGATTTACTAATACTTATGTCTCCACTCATGTTTTAAAAGCACTGGCTGCTTATAAATATGTCAATTTGCTGTCAATATTCGTTGATAACATTGTCATTGAGACAATGAATTTTCCTTTGATTATTAATGTTCAAAGGAATTTTCATTTACTGACACTTTATTATTTTCTAAAATGGAGTCTAATTCTGAAAAAAAGTTAGAAATAAAGGTGGAGAGATGCTTTTTTATAATGGATACCACTACAAGCATCGCGTTTATAAAAATAGTAGTACGAGATGGGTGTGTAGCCGCAAAAGGAAATATAAGTGTATCGGATTCGACCTTGCAAAATTTCATTCAATTAAATTGGGCGAAGTTAACAAAAATCAATGTTTAAAAATTATTGTAACATCATTCTTGGTTCCGATAGTTCATACGAGTATCGGTAGATGGCTCCCACCGTCGCTCCAAGACGGATGTATAGAAAAATTAGGATCAGCTTCGCAAGGTTGGGTGGCGATACATTACTTCTTGAACTTCGATACGGATAAAGAGGACCATCGGGAAGCCGCAATGAATTAAAAATTCCAACAAAATTGTCATACTCTTGTCGATTTCAGAATCATACCTTTAGTCTTTTTTTTTTTAATATTAGCAACCGAAATTACTAATATTCCCTTTAACCCCTCTGACTAAGCTAAATTGCTTGTGCTAGGAGTGGGTAAGTTAATACTAATGTTCGGGGCCGATACTAGGTGCACCTTTTGATTGACAGACAAGGCTCTAGTACCTACAAGCTTTTCTGTCAGGATTGGAAGGTGAAACGGCAGCCCCACAAAAGATGAGCTCCAAAGTACAAGGTCGGATGACAAAGACGGCGACCGATGACAGTAATCAGGTGGAAGATATTTTAGGGCACTTTATGATTATACTGGTAATCTCACCATTGTGCACCGCAAGGGCATATTGTGCAATCGACGTTGATACAATCAGCGACACATTTGCAAACGATCTTTACAGTGGAATTTGTTAATAAATATTATAATTTATCATTTTTATTTTACTCATGTTCATTGTTATTTTTTTAAATTATTTTTTATCATTATTCATTTATTTACATTTTTTATTTATAATATGGTTTACTAGCTGTCGCGGCGAGCTTCGTACCGCCATATTTTTTCAGCCCGCGTGAATTTTTGATCCCGTTCCCGCTGCACCTATTTTCTCACCGTTTAAACCTTCCCCGGACATCCACGAATGTTTCAAGACTAAAATTAGCAAAATCGGTTCAGCCGTTCTTGAGTTATAAAATTGCAACGAAAATATAAATATACCTACTGTTAACAGTGAAATGGGTAACTGCGACGCGTTTCTGATAAGTTTATTTTATTTTTGTTCAAATTGTGTCATAGTGATCTGTAGATAGCGATGTCATCATCATTCACGAGTGTATCCTCTTTCTCTTGATTTGACTTATCTTGACTTTTGGGGGAGCGACTGCCATCAGACACCCCAACCTCGAAAGAAAAGCTCCACAAGAGCCTCATGAAAATACGTCATGAAAGTATCGAAATGTAGGGCTACCATGACGTGCAGGAGAGCGAAGAAGCTCTATCACTCTCCCTCTGTAGCTTATAGCTTATAGCAAGTAGCTCCACTGATAGCACTTAAAGTAATGAAGTACTTATTACAATTAGTATAGTTACACAAAATCATGAAACGTCAACCTTCCATTATATTATCAGTTTAAGATGTGGTAAAAGAAACTTTCGCACTTATGACGCTAAATAGAAACACTTCGCGTGCTAAAAGTTGTCAATTTTTTGTGTGAGATACCGTGTAAACAAATTTATACTTTATTGCTTAGAGTTAAGTTACATTACAGATTAAACTTCCTGAATAAGGGTTATAGCAGACATATCTACTCGGAAAAGGATCGTTACCTTGTCGCCTTTCGTCTAGGCGACGCGCGACGACGACGCGCTTACGGCTCGCTTACCGCTGCTTGAGCTAGCTGTCACCAGAACCCTGATTCTAGACTTTGTTGCTATATATTTAAAGTCCAAAAAACGAAAAACAGTCCATGACATATGGCATTTTTGCGTGGTTGCGGCGACGGAGAGCACATACATATTATAAAACAAAGTCGCTGTCGCTGTCTGTCCGTCCCTATGTATGCTTAAATCTTCAAAACTACACAACGGATTTTGAAGCGGTTTTTTTATAGATAGAGTGATTCAAGAGGAAGGTTTATATGTTATAATACATGCATAATATTGTAGAGAAACACTGATTTTAGAGATAATACCACGCGGGCGGATAATATGGCGGTACGAAGTTCGCCGGGTCAGCTAGTTATTTATATAAAGACGATACGGTTACCATCCGTATAGTTGATTTTTTTAATGACACGTCAATTTGACTTCACCTCGCCTGATGGTTAGTCTCGGAAAACAGGGTCACCATTATAGACACGTAGCATGTTACAATGGTTAGTTGATACGTCTGCTATAACCCTAAAGGGTTATTATTTGTTCTGTGGTTCTTTTTATGTTCGAAGTGTGAACACGTGTTGCGTGGGTGGTCATTTTTTTAAAAATGATAGTGATGAAAGACTTCGTATAAACACACGCGTTGAATTGACAGTTACCGCTCCCGGCGATCATTGTTTGACTGTTGTGAGTGGTAGCTCACTGATGATATTGCCTTAGGCATTTGACAACTGCTGAGAAGAGGCTGTTTAGATAACGATCTAGACAGGGAAGGTTGGCCCCCTCAATCGGCAAGGGGATCGGCAAGTCTTTTGAAGTAAAACTTCTTTACTCACGCTTGACTTGTGAAGTAAGCTGGAGAATGCGTAACGAGAGCGTCACGAAAAGTGTGATCGGGTGAGGTGAACGAAAATTTGGAGGGAGATATAAATTAGTGAAGATAGAAAGAGAGAGGGAGTTACGTTTCGTATATTACTGTAGGGTTAAGAGATAAAAGCCGCGTGGTTCCCGGCAGAGTAGAATTTGGGCCACCCCATCTCCTCCCATGCGCTGTCGTACAAGGCGACTAAGAGATAGGACTGTTTAACATCAGACAGATATATATAGCCGTCTTTGACGTAACTGATGTAAGTCTTGGCTGTACAAACATGACAGAACATTACATGGACCCAACTGATGGGATCATATACTCAACAATAACATCACGCCTATGCCTTGTAGCGTTTCATCACTCATCACTCGCACATCACAAAACAAAATTAAAGATGTTTTAATAATTCAGGGTGGTAATTTGATATAAACAATAAATTTTCAAACCGATGTCCAAACTTGCGATGTACTTTCAGCCATTGTCTATTATATTACACAGATTTATTATACAACAGTGTTGTTTGTGTGTCAGGTAGCACAATACAACAATTAATCATCGGCATTTGTAATGTGAGCTTGCAAAATACCGCACTTTGTAGATAACCGACGGTATCGACGTCACTCAATTTGGTCGCCATTGTACGTATTGTACGTAAATATACGTAGATAGTACTATAGGCATAATAATTAGGTATAGAGATATCATAAGCGTCAATATCGAGACATAGGCCACAGTATCACACATCTGATATAGTTTTCAGCATAATATAATTTTGATCCGAAGTCGCGAGAGGAACGAAGTTTTGGCGCAGGCGGATTGGTTTGATATGATCTATCATTGGTGCATTTGAGCTGCTTCGCTGCAGTAGATGCCCCCGTAGAAAAAGATGAACTCAAAACCCGTTCAGGCCCATATAGATCACAAATTGAGTATATTTTGGGGTCAAACATGCCTGCAACAATATCAAATAACTAACCCTATCACAGATACGCGCATGCGATTAAATGTGTATTATTAAATTTTTACTTTTAGAATTGTATCTTTATAAGCACGACATCTAGTTTTTTTGAATAGGCACTAATTTGTATATATTTTGCGCATTTTTTTCATTTGTGTTATATCTGTAATTATTTTATTTTTAAATTTTCAGTACATTTTTGTTCAAGAAGGAAAACTATATTTTATTTTTGAAATAAAACCACTTTTTAACGGATTCTATCGCGATTTATTTGTTATTATTTACTTTTCGTCCGACGTTTCGGTCACTTTCCAGCAGCCATGTTCGCGGGGTGACTAGAGATGGTAGTTGTCACATAGTTTGAAGTATAAGTTTTCTCAGAGTTAATTATATTTGTTAAAAAAATATATATATATATATAAATAAGGTCTCAAGCACCGCCGCTTACCAATAACCGCGGTGTGAATATATTTTCATCTCTATAATATAGTGGCTCTGTGGTAGGTATACCTTTTGTGGAGTATCACTTACAGACAATATATGAATAGAATACCGATAGAAGAATATGAATGTGTTCGTGAAAGAACTCTGTCATTGTAATTTGTTTTTGTTGCTCATGCCGATAAAATCACCGCCTAATAAAAATCTATAGACCGTACAGCTTATTGATGCTTACTAAGTGTATCTTTAGGTTCTTTTTATACAATACTAGCTGACCCCGCGAACTTCATACCGCCTAAATGAAGAGCCGCTCGACCGATTTTGTGCAAACTTCACATAAACCATCTACTAAATAGTCCGAACAAAGCCTAAACATTTGGTTTGGATAGGTGAGCCCATTCTTGATTCGTAAAATTACAAAGAAAAGTGGCATTGATTTTTTTTTTTTATATATATCTGTGAGTATATTATGTCACTAACTCCTAAACAGTAAAAAGGTGGTGGACGTGGTGCACGTGTTTTGAATTTTTGGAACTTAATTCTCTGTTCAATCAATAAGCCTACTGCAGTCCACTGCTGGACATAGGCCTCGATGTACCATATTCTTGGAAATAAATATTCATTCATTCATTCATTCAATGTGCGCCACGTTTGCCGATCCTCCGCCTTCCGCATCCAGTCCGTCCCAGCCACCTTGGCTAGGGGATGTCCCACCCTACGTTTTCCTACGCGCGGTCTTCACTCTAGGACTCGTTTGCTCCAACGGCCATCAGTCCTTCGGCAGATGTGGCCAGCCCACTGCCACTTCAGCTTACTTATTCTGCGAGCTATGTCGGTAACTTTGGTTCTCTTTTATGAGTTATTCTCTGTTATGAGTTTATTTTCCAAATAACCTTGTAACTTTAATATCATTCCATTGTCCACTACTTGTATTCATTCAGTTTCTTTCCAAAATAAATATATCTTTACTGCACTGGAATCTTAAACCGCTTCTTTATTCATTTGGTTTTCGTTTTAATAAAAACTTGTTCTGCAAATATCTAGATTTTTCCATAAGCGGTTTCAACCTAGCATAACGCAGTCTAATAAAAACTAGTATTTAGAAGTTTTTCAAGTATTTTCTATAAGAAAGAAATAATAAAATTAAAATATAATTTAGGTGTGTTTTACATAATATTGCGATATGTCTAAAAGTAATTTTTGTAAACCTATGATGAGATTTTTTTATACCACTAAGGTGGCAGACAAGCTCACGGCCCACCTGATGAACGTATGCAACACCAGGGGCGTCACACTCCCGCTGTCGACTCCATAAAAACCTTCTAATGGCCTTCTTGAAGAACCCCGTACTTTTTATCACTTTAAGTTGGGCTTAAAAGAATATGTATGAATATAATAATATAATAGACGAATACTGAATTATAAAGCTGCATTTACATACTCGCGGCAGAGCGAGGGAAGTGGCGAGAGAAGTGGGCAGAGACGTGGTGTGAATGGTATATTCGTCATGCCGCGAGTACTGCCGCGTATGTTGCTGCGCATAGTGCGCATGTCGGCTTGGCGGCGCGAGTCAAAGGAGCGGCAATACTAGCGCGATGACTTATACGAGACCGCTAGATGGCGCTAATCAGTAAACACGGCTTTCGTTATTGCTCCTCGAATATTTACTTTTAAAAATATTTATATCGATCTACGGAAAGTGTATAGTAGTTGAAAGTGATAGTTTTTATTAATAAATCTATTTAATTAATTAGCTATGCTGTAAAAGCATAATGCGTACACTGCTACAGCGTTGTCCTCCATACGTTTACGTCCGTCTCCATTGCAGGGCGAATACTGTAATGCGGAGCAACGCGATGATGGGAGTGTGTGACCGCTAGGGCATTAATCGCGCGAATATTTCTGGCAACACGATAAGCAATGCGAGCGGCAGTATGTAAACGCGGGGTTAGACATAGTTAGAGACAGATTCTCTAACATTGTCTTATAAATTTTTGCGATAAAACTTATCATTTATGAGAAAAATATAAAAAAAAAATAGTTATAACCTTTGACCTCAAATAACCTTTTTTGCATAGCAAGGGCCATGGAGACTTGTCACAATTTCATTACATATAGATTTTAAAAAAAATGATACCTACTCCTAATGTTCATGTAAATTTTCCGCTTTGAAATTAAGCGCTGATCTCCAACTCACAGTACCATGACATAGTGTCCACTTGACAGCAATAGGCTCACCTCTTATTACATGGGACTGAAAATCATACTTTACCAAAAAATAGGTGTTAATTCACCTCTGACTACCCCTTTAAGGACTTCATCATCATCATCATCATTTCAGCCATAGGAAGTCCACTGCTGGACATAGGCCTCCCTTATAGATCTCCAATAGGACTTTACAGGCGTGAATATATGTATGGTATTAATGTAAGGGTGAATGAATGAAGTATCATATGTATAAAATGTATGTATAGTAGATATTCTAGATTCCATAACACAAGCTAATTAAGCTTACCATGGGTCTAGATAGCGTTGTGTAGAATGTTGTAGAATATTTATTATTATTATTATTATATTATAAAACAAAGTCGCTGTCGCTGTCTGTCCGTCCCTATGTATGTACCGATGCTTAAATCTTCAAAACTAAGTACGCAATGGATTTTGAAGTGGTCTTTTTCAATAGATAGAGTGATTCAAGAGGAACATTTATATGTATAATACATGCATAATATTGTAGAGAAAGACTGATGAATTTAGAGATATGCAGCGGAAACGGGATCAGAATACCACGCGGGTGGAAAATATGGCGGTACGAAGTTCGCCGGGTCAGCTAGTAAATAATAATAGGAAGTTCGGAAAGCTAAATTAGAGGCCTTCACTTCAACGGCCTCGCGAGATACTTCTTCACGACACGCTTAAATAAATCTTCATTATATTTACGACCTCTCTGGTGTAGTGGTAGAATGTTTGACTGCTAACTCAGAGGTTGTGGGTTCGATTCCTGCACAGTAATAACTTACATTATGGTATAAGTGAGTAAAGTTGGTGATTACCGCCGTGGCGCCATTGAGGTCTTCTCTCATCAGGGTCTTAATAGAGCCGAGGACGGTAATCATCATACTCGCGCGTGGCACACTATGTATTACAACACACTTGCGAATAAAACAATACTACAAATTAATTAGTTTTCCTATGCGCGCGTATCTAACAATGGCGATCGGCCATATTTAAAAGAATGAGGTTTGAATTTAACTTTTTTTACTCTGTTTTTTTTTCTGTACTTAGAGAAACAAAAAATGAATTTGAGTGAAAATTTTGTTTATTATACAAGTATTAGAAGTTGAAATTATTTATTTAAATACGAAAATGCATCAAATGACCATACAATAGGCATATTAATTTATTCTTACTATTAAACACGTTCTTTTTTGTATCGAAACTTTTTTAAGAACATAGAAACTTAACCAATAAAATTTAAAAAAGAATATATAACTCACTTGTGAATAATAAGTAACGAAAAAGTCACAGTTTGATAATAGGTGTCATTACGTGCCTAATTGCGGTGAAATAATATCAATTTTATGAACCGGTGTGTTGTAAAAAATATTTACATTTTACGCTCACGCCTACCATTGTAACATGGTACATGTCTATAATGGTGACCGTCTTTTTAGCTTACCATCAGGCGAGGTGAAGTCAAATTGACGTGTCCTATATAAGAACCTACCTCCAGGGTAGGCAGAGACTCCGCCATTAGACTATAGAATAGAGATGGTATGGGTAATGGACTGCTGAGACGAGGTCTCGGGTTCGATCCCAGGTTTTACCATGGCATACACCAATGACTTTTCGATGCTTTTCGAAGTTATGTGTGTATTTATCGCAGGTTTATAAGTGCCCGGTTAATGGCAATAGGCTCGCCACCTATTACATTGGGACCTAAACATAAACGGCGAAATGTGGATGCTAGCACCTCTGCCTACCCCTTCAGGGATACAGGCGTGAGTTTATGTTATGTATGTTATGTTATACTTCACGAACTTCCTCTACTCTTATTATATTACTCCTTTCATGCAAGCTTCGAGTACCTCTGCACTTTTTTTTTCAAAATTGTATTAATTTGGTCTGCCTCTGTGGCGTAGCGGTAGTGAACGCGGCCGCTACGCAGGAGGCGCGGGTTCGATCCCCGCTCAGTGCAAATATTTGTATGCATTAATATGAATATTTGCATTGGTCTGGGTGTTTCTATGTATAATATGTATGTGTTTACGAAAAAAAAAATGTATCTATGTATGTTTATCCGCATTCTAGAACCCATTACACAAGATTGAATATTGCTGTATTTTGCTGTTTACTGTGTTTGATTGCTGAAAAGTGGCCGAAACCTTGAACTTAAAGTAATTGAAGGGTCCACTGCAATAACGATGTATGTCCATTGGATTCTATTTTGAGATAATTGGATTTTAAGTTTATAAACGGTGTGGACTAAAGGGCTTAAAGATATCGGGAAATATTTCTTATCCAAATTAAATAACAAATATCATAGTATTATTTATTAAGAAAATAATCATTATTTAGGCATTACAAACTATTAATAATTTATATATTCTTAGGTAAGTCTGCAAATAACAGAACTAGAATGATTCATATCCATACTATGTTCACAGTCAATAATGATAGTAGTCCAAATTATTGCTTTAACCTTTAAGTAATGACGTGATTTATGTTCGTGTAGCTTGTATTACTGCTAGCCATGGATGAAACAATATAAAAATAATAAAAAATAATCAAATATTTCACACATGAGGAAGTTCGTCGTAATAACACCTCGTGTCAGGCCTACAGAATTTTTTAAGGTACTGCAGGTCGTTATATTTTGCTCTTGATATAGGCAGTTTGTCTTTGTAAGCCAAATCAGGTAATTTAAATTCTCCTTCATTAATATCTGCCTTCATTAAACGAAAAGTAACTGGTGTGTTAACTACACTTTAATAATAGCCCATGGGAGCATGGGCTATTATTAAAATTTCTGTGAAACATGAGCCTTGGATGTTCTTTATGGACTCTAAATTCACGTACAGGTCTTGTGGGAAAAGGACAAGTCCTTTTGTAAAACGGTTTCAGAAATGCAGTCCAACCCTTGAATGAATCTTGTGAACATTCTATGACATTGAAGGGTTCTGGCCTCTGTCTAGCTCCACGTACGTGTTCTGCCCATTCTTCAGGAAGTTCAATCCTAGTCTTTTGATTTATGAATGCCATGTTTCGGTCGCATTCCATGTACGAGTGAACTCTTATCGGGAATATAACAGTGATCGATTCTAAGCGATTGCAACAGTGAACTATATAATGAAGAGAAAATTGTAAGAGTCTTGCACTGTATGTCCATTTCATAAAATATGAAATGGAAGAGATGAGAGGCCACATCATCTGATCCTTTTTTTCCAATACTCTCATCGTATGCGTAAAAATAAGATGAAGAATCACCAAGTACATGGATATTAAACATTATGTAAGTAAGCTGCCTTTTATAATATACATCGTTTGTAGTGCAACTATCGTGGAAATTGCAAGGCGATGGACACCTATCATTATTGCCGTGAATACTTGTGACATTGAGCGTTCTAGACGTGTAGTCAAATATTAGAAACATATTTATCTCAGGATTTGAAGATTATATACCGAGTTTGTAAATGAGATTAGTAACTGCATCTATCAAGTGACCGAATGACGTCACTAACCTAAATTTTCATATTTTTGGACATACATCATTATTGCAGTGGACCCTTCAATTAATAACAACTAAATCGCGATATAATCCGTTAAAAAGTGGGTTTATTTCAATGTAACGGTCTGCGGTCTTGTTCAATATAACTCACACAAAAATCATAGTGGTGGACTATTAGACTTAATTTTATGCAATGACCCTGTTTCCGTGTCGTCCTGTTCCGACCCGCTCGTCAAGGAAGACCCTTATCACATGAGCTTGGTATTTAAACCGTCATTTCTATGCTCAGTTACACTCAACGAACGTCCGCGTGCCAAATTCTGTTACCAGCTTGGGGACTATGACAGTATACGCGTTGAGCTAGCTGATGTAGACTGGGAGACATTGCTTGGCGGTGGGTGTTTGGACGACGCTGTTAGTTCTTTTTATGATATACTGTACCGGCTTAGGGTCAAATATATTCCTTTACGCCAAACAAAAAATACCCAATACCCTCCATGGTACAACGGTGCGCTGATTAAATGCATTAAAGAAAAATTTAAATACTTCAAAAAATATAGAAATTATAATAACAATTCTGATGGGATCACCTTTAATCTACTACGCGCTAGAGTAAAGGAAATGGAAGATATATGTTACAAAAATTATACTAGGAGTATTGAGAATTCCATAACTGAAAACCCCAAACGTTTCTGGTCTTATATCAAATCCAAACGAGGTGGCAGTAATTACCCAGCACTAATGACTTATGCTGATAGGTGTGGTGACACTGGACCAGTCATTAGTGAGCTTTTTTCTGATTATTTTGCATCCAACTTTCTTGTTGATAGCACCTTTTTGCCATCGCGCCATGCTGCGTCATCTGGCCAGGTCTGTGACATCTCCACAATTCAGATAAATATAGGGCAGGTCCACGAACTATTGAAAGCACTTGATCCATACAAGTCTGCTGGTCCGGATTCAATACCAGCTTCCTTTTTGATTTCATGTGCAAAGGAACTATCCACGCCTATCACTTTACTCTTCCAACGGTCACTGAATGAAAGTGTCGTTCCAACTATGTGGAAATCAGCTTTCGTTTCTCCTATTCATAAAAGTGGGTCTAGAAGCGCAGTTACAAACTATAGGCCTATATCAAAATTATGTTTAATTGCAAAAGTTCTGGAACGCCTTGTTTTTAATCAGCTTTATGAGGCAGTGAAGTCTGTGTTCATACCTGAACAGCATGGCTTTTTGAGGGGCAGGTCGGTTGTTACCAACCTGTTGGTATTTAATGAGTACCTAACCAGTAATATGGACTGTGGTAATCAGGTGGATGTGGTCTACACCGATTACAGCAAAGCTTTTGATCGTGTAGATCACTTAATCCTACTTAAAAAGCTTCTGGATATCGGTATCCACGGTAGACTCCATAACTGGTTTTCTTCTTATCTGCTAGACAGGTCCCAGGCAGTGGTGTTGGGTGGTTATGCTTCGTCATGGGTTAAAATCCCCTCTGGAGTTCCTCAGGGTTCCTTGTTGGGCCCCCTACTCTTCGTTATTTTTATTAATGACATTGGCCCCTGTTTCAAATATTAAAATTTTTTGCTCTTTGCTGATGATATGAAGATATTCCGTACGGTTAACAATGTTCACGATGCCGATTTAATGCAGGAGGACCTCAAACGTCTGGATTCATACTGCTATTTAAACAAATTAGATTTAAATGCCTCTAAATGTTTTTCTATGAGTTTTACACGTAAGCGTCAAGTATATGAATACGACTACACAATCAAAAACTATAACTTGGAGAGGAGGACTGTCTCTAGAGACTTGGGTGTGGTGCACGATGGCAAGCTTTTATTCAATCAGCATGTTAGTCAATTAGTTAATAAGGCCTTTAGGGCTTTAGGTTTCTTGATCCGGTGCTCCAGGGACTTCAGAAATATGAAAACCGTAAAAATACTTTATTGCGCATACGTACGAAGTCACCTGGAATACGCTTCACAGGTTTGGAACCCATACTATGCTTGCTACTCTAATGAGATCGAGATGATTCAGAGAAAATTTATTAGATATTTGGGGTTTAAATTCAAACTGTCCCACCTAGCCGACCTCACCTATGAGCAGCGCTGTGTTAAACTGCATATCCTACCGTTGCACGAAAGAAGAAGAATCTCTGATGTAACTCTTCTTCTCAGTGTTGCTCAGGGTGGGATCGACTATCCTGGGCTTCTCTCTGAAATTAAGCTAAGAGTGCCAGTTAAAAGATTACGTAAGAATTTCTTATTGTGCAGGCCTCCGTGTCGCACCAATTTTAGAGTGAATAGCTTTCTGCCTAGAATTATTAGTGAATTTAACCAATTGAATGTTGACAGTAACCTGGATCTCTTTAATACCGGTAAGCATTCTGCCAGATCTTGTCTAACGAAGTGTTTTGTTGAAAGTGTGTAGATGTTAACATTTCTATTTGCTCAATCTTATTCCTGTATTCTTGCTCTCAGCTGTTAACCATTTTGTTTTATATAACTGGTTGATATAATTGTGGAAGCTTGTAATTGGCGTGTACTAACCTAAATATTGTGTATATGTGAATGTAGCTGTAAGCTCCCCAAATAAAATAAAATAAAATAAAATAAAATTCGCGTAAACTTTAGAAAATATCATAATTTATTCTGTCATTAAAATAGAACTTAGAAAACGTCAAAACAAATCTAGGCTAATGTTAGTAAATGGACTATCGGTATGCAACAGGGTCCCATCCCGAGAAGACTCTGGCAAGCAGAGCGGGCCCAGCGAGCTTTTTTGGTCTATTTGGCAATATGTTTACATAATTTAATTACAATGTTTTGCTTAGGTACATATAGCAGAGTAGTGTAAACAGTTCATTTCCAAGTTTCTTTGTCGTCTAATAAGATTACTAAATGTGGATTTTTTAAATGTGAATCTGTTTAGCAAATCTCATGGACATTTCAAGAAGATAAGTTCCTTGTGTCGTTTTTAATTAGGTATTATTTTTTTATATTCAATAATTAATGACGTACTTTTTAAAGAATTTAAGAAACTATAGGTCTAAGATTTGATAAATACATCCGTGTTACAGTTCTAAATGATTGTTTGTTTTGAGTTAATAAATAAAAAGCTTCTTGAAAATAATAGCTAGCATTTATTAAAGCTTTGTAATATCTTCTTATTATTCAATGAGAAGGATGGCTATTACTTTCTATTTCTTATGTTATCTTTTAACTTTTTATGAGAAGTTTTCTATACTGTATAATGTACGCTTTGCACCCTTCTGTAAAATTATTTATTTTCAGTACAAACGTTTGCTTGTAGAAAACTTTTCTAAATTTCAGCTCGCCATTGTACATAGTTTTACTTTATTTAATTTTGTACCCTGTGTATACATTTTATTTATACAACTTAAGTCGCTTACAAGCACACAGCCCACATGATCGAAAGTGTTTACCTTGACCTATAGACGGGTGCACCTCCAGGGAAGTTACACTCGTGCTGCCAACCCTTTAAGAACAGAGAGATTCTGTGCCATCAGCGAAGAAAACAAGCAGAACAAGCCTTTAGTCTTCCCACTGATAGCACAAAACCTTTCCAGTGAACTCTGGCTACCATACTCACCGCCGAAAACGCAACGCGAGGTTATTAAAGCTGCGGTATTCTGTAATGTGGAGGTACTTCTTCAGTCGGACTGCTTGATTGGGACGGGAATACAGTTACCCCCGGAGGGTTAGGCAGAGGTGAATTAACACCCACATTTCACCAATCGTTGTATTAGGTCCCACGTAATAGGGAGTGAGCCTATTGCCGGGCGCTGTTGTTGACTCGAGCCTTATATCTGAGGCTGAGTCTGGGCTGTATATATCTGTCTGATGTTAAACAGCCCTATCCCTTAGTCGCCTTGTACGACACCGCATGGGAGGAGACGGTGTGGCCCAAATGCTTCTGTGCCGGAAACCACACGGCGGAAAACAGAAATAAATGGCCTGAAATCTAAATTATGATAAAAATGGCAACCCCTCTCCCAAAGTGCTTTCGTTACCAAAGGCACAGGCATCATTGGCAAAGATCTCCAATGACACACTCATAATAAAATGAGTGCTATTAATTAATAAAACATATTTGATTGATTAGAATCAGATTAAAATCATTTAGCGGCCATAATTCATAAATGTTTTTATTTACATTTTAATCAATTCATATTCAGTTTCAACTTGTCATTCAAATCTATGCACTATTAGCATCACGACAGATGTAATATAATAATACATTTTTCATGTAAATTTATTTGTATTTTTCTATAATATCATAAGGTTCAAAATTGCTTGCTTATAAATATTTCTGATTTATGTCTTTTTAAAATTGTTTTATTTTATATTGTTTTAAGATCCTGTTTAGCATATAGAATGCTCTACATTCGATATCTTACATTTGAGGGACTCGAGGCTAAGTGGTAACTATGTTAAAACATTGTAAGGTTAAGCAACACTAGTCATGTCGATCTTAGGATGGGTGACCGTTCTTAAAGTATTAAAACCTTTTCGTGCCTCAGAAGAGTACGTTAAACTGTCGGTCCCGGTTGCGATACGAACATCTATTGCAGTCATTACGGGAAGTTGGAGCCCTAAAAAGTCCGACAACTGATATGTACAGAACTTCGATATCGCCGGGGTTCGCGACACCTGATGGTAAACTGAAGACAAAGTCTCGGAAAAGAAGGTCACCATTATAAACACGTACCATGTTACAATGGTGGCACTCAGCTTGACGGCCTCATCTGATGTTTTTTCACGCCCCGAGGTCTGTAAAGTCCCCTCTATCCTGAAACTATCTTCAGCTTACCATTAAGCGAGATGAAGTCATATTGCCTTGTCCTATATTTATTTATTTATTCTATTTATTTATTTAAAAAGGCATATCAACAGTATATACACAAGCATTTTCCAAAGCAACATTGACAAGATATTATAATGGGCATGTGCTACACCAATTAAAGATATGCACAGCTTTGCCTGATTGTCATACAAAAATAACAATTGAAATAATTAAAAAAAAGGATATATATAAAAAAAGGAAAAAAAAAATCTCAAAAGCTTCGCCTAAAGTTCATCTCATTGTTTTGGGCGCCCATAAATCCATTGCATCCGATGTGTGTGACGTCACAGCGTGCAGGCTTGCAACTAAAAGGCTATATAAGCACTTTCACTGCGCGAGCGCGTGAGTCGCGGGATGACACCGCGGGTACACGCATGCGCACTCTGACCCCAGTAAGCGCGACAGCCGGACTATACTTATATATTTGAATTTAGAATTTTTTTTGTGTGTGTGACGTGGTGTCGTGTTTTTCTTGTATATAAGGTGAGTTATATGATAATAGAATTTATGTGTATGTAATAGTAATAATAAGCCGGTATGTAATAATAATTATTGTTAATCTTGTATTAATAATTATGATTATAATTTTTTTATTAAAATGGAAAATTAATAATAATCGTGTTCAAAATAGTAATGTAATATATCTAGACCGGAAAATATTAATTGTACATAAAAGTTGATTCCAAAACATTTTCACTGATAACCTTGAAAATTAAAACATATATTTTTCCATTATTACCATGCTTAAAAAATCAACCATAAATTAATCTTTTATCAAATAAATCAACTATTTTTTTAAGTATCTATAAATCTTCAATAGGAATATATTTCATTTACATATTCCATACATGCTCTAAAATTGACCAAAATGTTAATGTTGCAATAATGAATAGATTAACTATATAAATATAAAAATAAAACCGTCAAAAATAGAATAATATTATGTAATAATAGTAATAATAGCTAAACCCGACCACACTAGGTTGTGGCTTAATATTTCCCGTTCCCATGGGAATATCGGGTAATAAAGTATGTATAAACACTCCTGAATTAAAATGAAATAAACTGTTAAAATTTGAAATCAATCCATTCACTACTTTTCGAGATTTACGCACACAAATATACGGATGCTATTTCTATGTATAGAATCATGTGCGGCCATCAAAAAGACATCAACGAGCTATCGCGCACCGGCATCCAACAAAACTCATCTTCAATCTACAAATACGTACAAGATAATATTGAAATAGTATAGCACAAAATATGGATAAGCTGTTACAAGTTTTTGCTTATTTGTTATAAGCCGTTTTCAGAGACTTTGCCTTCAGCTTACCATCAGGCGAGGTGAAGTCAAATTGACGTGTCCTCTATCTATATATAAAAAAAAACAATTTTATAAAATTATGTAAATTGAAGGCGAATTACATAATATTTTTATATTTTCTCAACTCAGTGAAAAAACGTACTCTATCAGTAAAAGATGCAGTTTTTAAGACTCAGATTCTAATCTCAAGGGAATTTAAAAAAGCTACCACTTGACATAATATTCCAATACTATTTAGAACTAAATTAAGCATAACATACTACCTAAATCTAGGTTCTAGGATTTTCTAGAAGTTCTAGAATACGAAGAAATATATACCTACATTTTTCTGCAAATATTGTACCTCTGTATTTGCAAAAACACCACGGTAACTATTTTCCATCAGGTGGCCCGTGTACTTGTCTGCCACTTAAGTGGCATAAAAATAAAATATTATAGATGAAAACATACATTTGCACTGATTTGGTGTCAAGCCTACTTAAAATGAAAATGTACAATTTATCAACTTTAAATAACACGTGTACAAGTTTAATAAAAAGTGTACAACTTGATCAAGTGTAATCACTATCATCACTTCACTACATATTATAGAACAAAGTCGCTGTCGCTCTTTGTCCGTCCCAATGTATGCTTAAATCTTCAAAACTACGCATCGGATTTCTAAGCGGTTTTTTTAATAGATAGAGTGATTCAAGAGGAAGGTTTATATGTATAATACATGCATAATATTGTAGAGAAACACTGATAAATCGGGATCAGAAGACCACGCGGGCGGAAAATATGGCGGTACGAAGTTCGCCGAGTCAGCTAGTTATGTATATAAGTACAATAGTACCTTCAACATTGTAATTATCGAACGGTAAAAATATTTTGTCGTTGTACTACACCAACAATCAGCAATTAAATTCCAAAGGAATCTCATTTTAATAGGTTTTCATCGTGCACGCGAATAAATCCCTTGCATTGTGTTATGCACATACACACATTAACCTTTAATAAAGATGTCGAAGCGTCGATACATCACGTGATGAATATTGAACATTATTGTACATGTACACATTATTGTACATATTAAAGATTATGACAAATTGTCAATAAATATTGTATTCGTGTACACATCAAAAGCACATTAGTATTATTTAATTTCAAATATTGTGGCCACTGTAATGTCATTATTGTACAATTTATTGTACATGTGTATAAACATATTTGTTTAACGACTAAATATAGTTGTATATTTAATAAGCAGAGCCCTTAGTCAGATTACTCAATCCTAACGTGAATGTGGTTGTACATTTAATGGATAAGACATAGGACTTGCGATGAAGAGGTCGTGGATTTGAGTTTGGTCATTACGTTACTATACTAACACAAGCAATTGAACTTAGCAGAAGTTAGCGGGAATACTAGTAATTTTTTTGTTACTAGTATTTTTAATTTAAAAAATAGGTAGTCGTTTCTTTGTTAATTAAATTGAATAATACCAAAGTATTGTTTAGACTATGAGGTACGTCGCTAAATAATATATTACGTGCGTAACATTTAATAGTACCTATAGGTAGTTATGATCGAAAGGTACTGGTTCAAAAAAGAATCAAAGAATCAAATTCGTTTATTCAATTTAGGCATATAAAGAGTACATATGAACGTAAAAAATGGTTGAAATTCTGGCTGGCACTACACACTTAAATCCACTTTCAATTCAAGCAATTTGTTAGCTAAAGGAGTTAACGACAATACTAGTAATTTTTGTTACTAGTAAATAATTATTAAAAACAGAAGATTCACTTTTTAATAATAGAGACTAAGATTAAAGCCATCTCATATCTTGAAATGATTAGTCCTTGAAGTAAAGCATCTTGTTTTGAGAATCCTCTTAACTTTTTCTATTAATGACAATTTATGACACTTCGAATAATTAATGAGATTTACTATGAAAGAGGAGCTAATAGGTCAACTGCATTGTGACATACTTTTTAAGTGTACTTGATAATATCGCACCCCTATTCAAACAAAGAAATAACTCAAAATTCATGTTTTATGAGATTGCATCAAAAAGTGTAATAACTTTACTAGGAGAAAGGTTTCACTCGAACAGCCATTGCAATACGATCAAATTGAGCAAGATAAAACGTAGTCCGTCTCTTTCTCACTAACGCGCGCGAACAAGTTGGTACCGGTAAAGTGAACGATTCATTGATGCGCCAGCTCCGTATGAGGTCGGATCGTTGCTTGTAGGAATAAAAGTGAAATAAAACAAAATAATTCGGTGCATTGCTGGCAGTTAACTATAACATTGTTTATTATTTAATCTAAAAGTGCATTAATTAAAACTTATTTCGCTTTATTAGTAAAAATGTTATAAGTTGTACCTACAATTTTCGATTTAATTCTGTTTCATTTGAAACAATGTGAGTTTTTTTAATTCCTGTTCAACTTATTGCAGTTTTATTTTAATTTTTTTTAAAATGCACTGAATATTAATACGACTTGTTTTACTTTTTTACTGTAAATCCACGGGAATCATCATAGATTTTTTTGTTGATTCTGCTTATTATTAATTTCGCGACGAACATTTTTTTATTTCTTTAATTTAATACATTATTCAACTAACATACAGCCATATTTTTTTAAACCACTTAGGTGGCAGATAAGCACACGGCCCACCTGTTGGAAAGTGGTTCGTGGCCTATGGAAGTATGCAACACCAGGGGCGTCACACTCGTGCTGCCGACCCTAAAGATACCTTCTAATGTCCTTCTTGAGAAGCCCCATATTATTTTAGTCGCTTGGGAAATCCACCGCGGGGAGTTCATTCCACAGCTTGAGTGTGCGAGGGATGAATTTCCTTTCATACCGCACAGTGCACACCGTTTCCGGTTGCAATGTGTGAGGATGAATTCCCCGCCTATGGCGAAAGGTGTGAGAATAGAATGTAGCTGTGGGCATCATGTCAAACAGTTAATCTGAGCACAAACCATTGTAATATAGGCGGTAGAAAACACACAGTGAGGCAAAGTCTCTTCTGAGACTGAGAGGTTCTACATCGCCTGTAAGTATGGGATTGCCGACAAGCCTCAATGCCCCTCTTCGCACCAAGTCAAAAGGGTCAAGCTGGCACGCAGGCGCTCCGGCAAAAAGGTGTCAGTAGTACTCCATGTGGGGCCGAACCTTCGCCTTTTATAGGAGGAGCCGGTGCCCCACTGTGAAGTACTGCTTCGCTCTGTTGAGCAACCCAAGTCTCTTTGATGCCAACTTGACCTTGTCTGCCAGATGACTTCAGTATTGGACGTCGTTGGAGATGTCGACACGAAGTATCCCGATACTTGTGGTAATGATAAGCGCTGTGCCCAGAAATTGCGGCGCTACAACAAATGGAGCCTTCTTAGCGGTGAATACACATATTACTTGTGTCTTAGTGGGGTTGAATTGGACTAAGTTTAGTCGTTCCCAATCTGATACTCCAGAGAGAGTAGTCTTGATTTCGGACAAAGTTGTTTGCAACTCTCCTCCACTTCAGACCTAGGGATATTTTCACGGCCCATGTAATACGTGTCCCCGGTGCTATCATCTGCATAACAATGGATGGAGCCATCAGACAGCATGTCATTAATATTCAGCAGAAACAGGGTCGAAGACAACATGGAGCCTTGTAGAACTCTAGCGTTTATGTCCATGCAGTTCGAGCAACTGCCATCGACGACGGCTTGAATACTTCTGTTGGACAAAAAACTGGCAATCCATACGCATAGTCCTATGGGGAGTCAATAGCGTGGCAACTTCGCAAGACCTCTGTGCCAGACCCAATCGAAGGCCTTCGCAATATCTAGGCTGACCGCTAGTGCCTCACCTCGACTTTCGATGGCTTGCGCCCATCGGTTAGTGAGATACAATAGGAAGTCACCGGTAGAGCGACGGTGACGAAAACCGTACTCGCGGTCGCTCAGGAGATCGTTACCACTAAGGTATCTCAGGAGCTGTGTATTAATCATACGCTCCACCACTCTCACCTTCGAGAGAAGTGAGGTGATAGCGATAGGCCTGTAATTGGACGGATCTGTTCTGTCGCCTTTCTTAGGCACAGGATGCACGAATGCAGTCTTCCTCGAAGCCGGGACCTGTCTCGTGGAATAGGAGAGCGCGAAAAGGCGTGTAAGCACTGGCCACAACTCAGGGGCACCGTGCTTAAGCACCATCGCCAGTACATCATCCGGCCCATTTGACTTCCGAACATCTAGGGATTTAAGTTTACGCCGGACCACCCGTTGCGTGACTTTTACTTCAGGTATGGAAGCACCACAGCTGGGTGTTCCCGTCGTTCATAGTCGAGTTTGACGCAAAGAGATAACCCAAGAGATCGGCTTTCTCCTTAGCGCCATGGGCCAGACTACCGTCGGGTTTTTGCAGTGACGGAAGACAGGACTGGCAGAAGATTCCCTCGGCAGCTTTGGCGAGCACCAAAAAGCACGACTACCTGATGGGTACCGCGCAAGACGCTCGCCAATTCCGCCGATGAATTCAAACTTAACCCTGGCGGTTGCTTTTTTACTGGACCTCGAGGTAGCTATTGGTAAGAGCTGTTGGCCGCGATGGTTCAAACCCCGCGAGAGTCACTTGCGCCGGGACAAAGCAGTGGTCCAAAGTACCGAGTGATGCATCCACATTCACGGAGCACTCATCCGGGCTCGTAGTCAGCAGAAGGTCCAGTATAGCTTCAATGGGTGTCGATGTCTGGTATTCTAATGATAGAATGCACCAGTTGTGAGAGTTCATAGGTCAAGGCGAAGTTGTGTACAGCCCTTCCCGCAAAATCAGTTTCGGTGGACCTCAACCACTCCACGTGGTAAGCATTGAAGTCCCCCAAGAACACTAAGACCGCGGTAGGATACTGCTCGATTAACCTGTCCGCCGACCGCTGCAGATGCTCATACAGTTGAGCCTTGCCCAGATCACCGCTATGAGACCTGTAGAGGCACGCATCGATACGGGTGTGGCCAACGTGATCTATACGCACCTTTTTGTTGTTTGTTAATTATCCCTACTAATATTATAAATGTGAAAGTAACTCTGTCTGTCTGTCTGTCTGTCTCGCTTTCACGCCCAAACCACTGAACCGATTTTAATGAAATTTGGTATAGGGGTAGATTAGACCTCGAGAAAGGACATAGGTTATGTTTGGTCGCGATAACCGACATCCACGCGGGCGGAGCCGCGGGCAAAAGCTAGTAATATAATATAATATTACTTTATCTACTTTGGAAAAGTATTAAATTAATGTTAATTTAAATAAAAAACTGAAATAAAAGTAAACACATCAAAAACTTATAAATAATTGTATAATAAAACTGCATTATTTTGATTTACATGGTGCCATTTCGAATGTATTGAAAAAATATTTTATCATAAACTGAATTAAGTACGAACTTTTTTTTAATTAATATAAATAAATTACCTATGTTTATAAATAAGGATATTCTCTATAACAATTAATTGCTATCTTTATCAAATTATCCATTTCTATTTTTAAAACGTACTTATCTCATTTACTTTATTTTTAATTAAATATTGAAGTACACTGCGCGAAGGTGTCAAACTTTATTTGCGTTTTCCCACAAATACGTAATTTTGAGTTATTTCTTTGTTTGAATAGGGGTGCGATATGTCAGACACTTTTTGTTGTTTGTTTTTTTTTTTCAAAATCGTCATAAATCGTTAATTTGTGAATCATCTATCACTCAATCCAAATATGTGAAATAAGTTTTCTTAATATGGCAGTCAAATTTTGAAAGAAAATGAAATATTACAATTTGTTAAACTAAAAAAAAAAACACTTTTTTATCAGACCTTGTTAACCAATTACATTGAATTCATTAAAATATATTTTAACCAAGGGAAATATTATAAATATTTACACTAAGTACGAATCGAATTCAATGCCTCTAACTGAGTAGTTGAACAATCATACTACAGCACAAAAATCAAATTACAAGTACCTATAAGTACGACAGACGACCTCATTAAGGCCGCGGGAACGCGCTGGATGCGAGCCGCTTCCAACCGGTCCTATTGGAGATCTATAGGGGAGGCCTATGTCCAGCAGTGGACTTCCTATGGCTGAAATGATGATGATGATGATAAGTACGAAAGAAAAATCTGAATCGGACGGAAAAGTGCAACTAGGACTTAATACTAACAATAACTGCCATAAGTGCGGTATTGGTTCTCGATGGTGTAGAACAGAGCCATCCCATCTCTTCCTGTGGGTGTCGTAGAAGGCAACTAAATGATAGGGCTGTTCTCCATTCGACAGTACACATACAAACCATGACTAACTGTCCGCTTAACGGCAATAGGCTCACCCCTATTACGTAGGACCGACAATCATGTGTGACGAAATGTGGGTGTTAAAAGTGTGCACCTCTGCCTACCCCTTCGGGGATTTACAAGCGTAAGTACCTTTATGTGTGTAATAAACCTAAATAAAATCTGATCGGAAAAGAACAGATATTAAAATCTGTGCCGACAATGTTCCACAAGAAAACCGAAAACATAAACAAAACTACACAAACCGGTGTTAATTGTATATTATTATTTCGTACTAAGGCTATCCGCACGTGAGATACGAATAACCTTCTCGCAAGTAATTTGTCTAAACCTATTGAGCTATCTCGGCTACACGTGGGAACAAACAAACTGACACAGTAAGCTTGACTTGTATAATGACGAAGAACCTCCAATAACACACCGAATATTAAAATCAAGTTTTAATTACCGAAATATAATCACGACTATAATTCCCCGAAGGAGTATGCAGTGCTGTATAAAAAACCCACATTTTGCCAGCTAGGATTGTCGGTAAAATCCCCTCCTATATCGCAACCCCCAAGTGCCGGCGGGAATGGTTATGTCGAACTTGAACCTACTAAAACGCACGCCATCTGTGGGTCGTAGATTGCCAGAGGTGAGATTGTCTGAGACATATCTCTCCCGGTCGATCCAGGGCTTTTTTGTTTCGAGCTGGCCCTCTTCGGAAGTGACCACGGAGTCTCCGATTTCAGGTGAAAGATGACTCCACCTAGCCTGGGGGTGACAGGCCCGTGCTCATGGGGGACGGATCTCCGTCCCCCATGAGCACTCGTTCTGCTACCTATGGCCATGATAGTAGAATAATCACTTCGAATAATAAATAATTAATTTTAATTACTAAAATGATTCAATTATATACTTTAAGTTCACATTATATTGTACGCTTTAGGTATTTGCTATGACATTTACATTTTATACGGCCGGATGTGTCTTTTTTATAATGGCGTAATATATAGTCTTTATGGAAATCAATACGGCCATGACGAGATGGTGACAGATTATGAGACACCTAATGCCTCCCACACGCTCATTACTGTAACTTCTGTACCCCAGGATTAACAGTAGTATCCCACGGACACACCGAGTAATAAACACTCCGAAAAGTATCAAGAAAAATTAAACTAACCTGGCATCTGTAACGAAATTATTCAGAAATAAAGTACTGAGGCCTTTGCTCAAGGCACTGAATTATGGGGCAGCATACAAAGTTGTTGCCTGTAAGAAATTGCCGCAGAGCGATAAGGCCGCCATCTGTACTTACCACATAACTAAGATCTCATGTTATATTGCTATATCTATGGTGCACAATAAAGACATTTTTACTTACTTACTTATTTAACTGTATTACTATTTTAATCAATCAATTAATCTACAGTCGTTCAGTGTTAGACATAGGCCTCTCCCAATATTGGGAGGCTTTGATCTACTGTCTCCATGCTGGCCAGACGGGTTGGTACAACATTTTATATCTAGTTTTCCTTCTCTCTCTAATATCACTGATATTTTTTATTTTTATTTATAGCAAGTACATGTATATCTTATGAACTAATACATTGTCCCACAAAACTGTACAAACAGTTTGACTGTGAGATCAGGGCAAATATCTAAGTACATCTAATGACAATATTTACATAATTATTTTATGGAGTATACATTATAGTGTTACATTATGGTACTCGCGAATCTATTTTTTTTTTTTTTTTTTTCTCTTGTGTTTTATTCCTGCAACATAGCAATCTGTTTCCCAACAATGAGCTACCATTATGGCTGATACCAATCAGGGTTACATGTTTTGGACTGGATAAGTGCCCAGTGGCACCCTCTCCATTCATTGGTCGGCTTCAAATCTGGTCCTCAGGTCATGAACAGCATGCCTCCTCAGTCTGGTGAATTTTACACTCCCTGTGCCCGCAAGCTGTGATGCCAATTCGTTGACATGTATTAATAATCTATTTTGATATTTCATGCTGTATGTAGCAATCTCCTGCCTGATGGTGTTGATGTTCAGATCCATGTGTATATATTTGTTACTTATAAAAAATGGTATGTTGAATATGGTTCTTAATATTTTGTTTTGAAACCTCTGAAGGATTTCTATGTTACTGTTGCTGGCGGTACCCCAGAGTTGAATCCCATATGTCCATATTGGTTTCGAAATTGTTTTATAGATGGCCATTTTGCTTGCAGGAGAAAGCTGAGACTTTGGACCGACAAGCCAGTACATGTTTCTCAGTTTTGTGTCCATTTGTTTACGTTTAGACCAAATATGTTTTCGCCAAGTTAATCGACGATCCAGATGAATGCCGAGGTATTTAGCATCCTCAACTTGGGGTATAACTTCACCATAGAGAGTGACAGGTGGACAGGTTAGCCTTCGAAGAGTGAATGTAATATGTTTCGATTTACTTTGGTTTACCTTGATTCGCCATTTGTTAAACCAATTTTCTATCTTAACCAAATGTGCTTGTAAGTCGGTTGAAGCTGTGTTAGGGTCCACGTTAGCAGATAAGATTGCTGTGTCATCTGCGTATGTTGCTGTAGTTATGTCATTGGTTGTTGGTATATCCGCGGTAAAGATAAGGTACAAAACTGGTCCCAGTATGCTACCCTGCGGGACTCCTGACATAATTGGATGTAGTCCTGAGCTTTCACAGTTATATCTGACCTCATAGCATCTCTTGTCTAGGTATGATCTAATGATGCTGAAGAAAGCATGTGGTAACATTTTTTTTACTTTAAACAAGAGGCCGTCGTGCCAAACTTTATCGAAAGCCTGTCCAATATCAAGGAACACGGCTGAGCAATATTGCTTACCCTCAAATGTGCGCCCAATGACATCAACAAGACGATGTACCTGTTCTATAGTTCCGTGCTTTGCTCTGAACCCGAACTGGTGTGTAGGAAGTACATCTCCTAGGTATTTTTGCATTCTATTGAGCAGTATTCTCTCTAGTAGTTTGCCTGTAACAGGCAAGAGGCTAATCGGCCTGTAAGAGCTCACTTCCTGTGAAGGTTTAGCGGGCTTCAGTAACATTTTTACTTGTGCGATCTTCCACTGACTGGGAAAGAAATTGAGTCTAAGACATGCATTAAAGATTGCAACAAGTAGCAATATCCCTTTCTTCGGAAGGGCTTTTAATAGTACCGCGTCAATTTGATCATATCCAGGTGATTTTCCTTCCTTCAGGCTTTTAATCTCTCCTATCACCTCCCCAGGGCTTGTACTCTTTATGGGTAGACACATCTGCATTGGAGAGGTTAGGTAGGACAGTACCTCATGATCGCACTCTGAGTCACAGCCAGGTAATGGCTGAAAAACTTTTTCGAGATGATCACCAAAGGTTAGAGCCTTTTCAAGGTCTGATCTGGCCCATTTTCCATTAAGTCCTCTAATAGGTGGTATTTGGTCAATTGGTCTTCTTAATTTCTTTGTTGTTTTCCATAAAGAGTAATTCGTTTCTGCGGTGGGCTTTAGAGTCCTTAGGTATGACTGTAGGCAATCATTTTTCATCTTTTTAATTGCGTGTTTTAACTCGTCTGATGCCTTATTAAATGCTGCCTTATCCGTCGGATATCCAGTATTGTGCCATACCTTGCGTAGTCTGCGTCTGATAGCTACCTTATCTTTTATTTCTTTGGGATATTGATGCAATTGTGTAGCCATTCTTCTACGATTTACAGTGGAGTTGCCGGAAGCCGTGTGGATTATTATGTTAAACTGTTCGATGGCTTTTTCTACTTCTTCAGTTGTCTTTAGAGAAATGTTTAATTTGACATTGTTTGTTATGTACTCTCTGTACCTATCCCAATCTGTTGTTTTGTTGTAGAGAGTTGGTGGGAGTTCCCTCATTGCAATTGTGCAGTTTACATTCAGGATCACTGGAGTATGGTCCGAGGACAGGTCCGTACATTCCTCAATGATCATGTGAGTCTGTGGCACATTCCTAAATATAAAAAAATCCAACATGTCAGGCAGCCTATTACGGTCTGTGGGCCAGTAGGTTGGTTTACCATGCGATATAAAATTTAGTCCAAGACCTCCACCTGCTTGGAATAGTTGTCTACCGCGAGGGTTTGTTAGTCTTGAGCCCCAGTGGATGTGCTTGGAGTTCCAATCTCCACCAGTGATAAACCTGTTTCCCAAAGTTAAGAAGTAATCTTTGAAGTCGTCCGTGGTAACGGTATGTCTTGGTGGTAAATATACAGCTGACAGAGAAGTTTCTGTCTTGCCATCCTGTATTCGAACAGTTGTTGCTTGGATTTTTTCAGTGCGATATTCCTCTAGTACATAGTGTTTTATACTTCTTTTAATTATAACTGCAGTTCCACCATGTGAGTTACCAGAGGGATGATTTGTGGCATACATAACATAATGTTGGAATTGGAGGTAAGTTCTTTCTGTAAATCTCGTTTCTGAAATAAGAGCTACATCAATTCTTTGTGTATTGAGAAATACTTCTAGCTCTTGACGCCGTTCCGTCAATCCATTGGCGTTCCACGTTACTATACGGAGGTTGGTGATCATTTTGACACTATCTGTGTAATTAGCTGAACCATGCGATTCATCATGCTGTCTATCATGGAACTCATGATTGTTTGGAATCGGTTGAACATGTTGTCCATTAATTTATTTAATTCATTGAGGCCTACAAAGTTTGGCTCAACTTTCTGTTTATTCTCCTGCTGAACTACATTTGCATATGTTCTTGGTGAGGTTGGTGTCCATGTATGTTTCGTTTTGTCTTGAAATTTAGTAGTTACGTGTTCAACCGGTTTTTCGATAACTGTAGGTTTATCGTTTGATTTGAATATTTTTTCTTTGTATTGTTTATATGTCTTACAACCTTTGTAACTGGCTGGATGTTTTTCCTGACAGTTTGCGCATGTTGCCTCAGTGTTTGGTTCTTTAAGGCAGGTTGATGTGGGATGATCATCTCCACATTTAACACATCTGTAGGGCCTGTTGCACTGGTTTTTGGAGTGACCAAACCTCTGACAACGTTTACATTGTAGAACTTCCTTTTTCTTGTAGGGAGCCTCAAAGGAAACTTTCATGTAGTTTAAGTGGTTTACCTTGAAGATATCTTTATTATTGTGTTTGGGTTCCAGATCTACAAAAAACAACGGTAGTCCTTCTTTTGTTGTTTTATGCCTTACATTGACAATATTTCTGACCTCATGTCCCAACTCTCTTAGTTCCGATTTGATGACCTCTGGATCTTCAGAGGTATGAAGCCCACGTAGCACCACTCTATAGGCTCTTTCACTTTTCAGTTTATATGTGTAGTGACTTATGTTTTTAGTAATAAACATGTCCCTTATTTTCTTGTAAGTATCAATGTCACCAGGCATTACTTTCACTACATGACCTGATTTCATAGTTGTCATTGTGTACTTGCATCCTGTAATTTGGTTCAAGATTTCCTTGAGGTTTTTGATATGGGCTACTCCAGTGACAAATATCGGTTCTGGTTTGGGTTCCTTTGGTATCGCTGCAATCTCAGGTTCATCATTTATTTCCAGAGTTTCAAATTGATTATGTGTTGGCACCGTGTACATAGTTTTTGTTATTTTTTTTACTATTTTCGTTTTGATTATGGTTAGGACTGACTTCCACTCTTTTCCTCTTTGATAGGGGTATGTGGTCATTTTGCCATGATTCTTGCGTGAGATTTTGTCTTTGTTCTAGCGTTGTTGAACTTTGTTCGTTTGCTTGAATATTAGCATCTGTTATGGCGCTTAGAGATGCACTTCTAGGTCTTGCCAGGAACAGACTAGGATGAAAAATTTGTTGCGTGAGCTTCTTGTTGCTTTCTTTCAGACCAGTAGTATTCACTGGTAAGGGGGCCTGGGTACCCACCGCCTTACAGTCTTCGGTAACCAATTTCTCACTTGCAGGCCCGGATACCTGCAAGCGCCGGGTGCTAGCCGGTTCGCATGGCAAAACATTCTTATCATTATTACTCATTTCATGACGGTATGTGGGAGAATAGTGCAGCGCTTTCCCAAGGCACTACACGCCAGGATATCGGGGTGACGCCCTAGCTTTTGATGAACCAACATCTTACCACAAAGCAGCAGTTACTTTAATTTCGGAGTTTGTGTCTCCTAGACCCATGGCCGATCCAAGGCTAACGAAGTGGGTCTCTCCGGGTCCGAGCTTTGATTTGAGTGGCGGCTCCTACTCGCCACTGTCATCCCCTGTCATTGGGTCGCGTGCCTTTTTATAGAGGAATCCCCGCCATGAGGATTCCCCAGCACCCCTCAAGATGGATCGCCCTGCTGTCCGCGACTGCCTAAGCAGCTAACCTCCATATCTGGAGGCCGTTTCGCTATCCGCAACCTGCGACGCGGTGGGTGGCATAGGGCAATGCCCCTGGGAATTTTGCCCAGAGCCCACTATTAAATGGGTAATTTCACGATGCCTAATTTTTTGCTAATTTCGGTGGTATTTTTCAATCATAGGTTTTCCGATGAAATTTTTTTATGGACTTCTTTTAGAATATCTAAAATACTGATGTGTTTAAAAGAACTCCATTAATTTTTTTCATCAGAAAACCTATGATTGAAAAATATCACCGAAATTAGCAAAAAATTAGGCATCGTGAAATTACCCAAATGTTTGTTTAATTTAATTTTAAACAACTTTTTTCTACTCTCTGTCCTTATTTCTACAGGTAAACTATTTAATATGTAAGGTATTATTTTATTTAGCGTCTGTGTATTTTTCCGTTAATGGCCTCTTATGACACCGCTCGGACGAGATGGGGTGATACGTGTATTCTTTCTCCGTCATTATACGGATAATTTAGTATCAAAAGTGGTAAGCAATACTGTACAGGTTTCGTAGATTACTTTACTAGGGCGCACCTTGGTCCCTAGCAAAGTAGACCACGGTGAACTAGCACCGTGTGGTTTTAGTCGGGTCGATTCTGACGTGCACAAAAAGGGTACTGTTTTATAGCATTGTTGCCAGTTGAAAAAGATGTGAAAGGAGTGTAATTTATTAAAATTAAAAAGCTAACGACGCCGATCGCGTAACAAATATAAACATATAACAAAAGGTGATTTAAAACGATAAATGTTTTTGTTTTAAACTTCCTGCTCAAGCTTAGCAATTAATTATAATACAGTCAGTTGTAGGAAGGGTTTCTCTTTCAGTTGCCTACCAAGGTACAAACCTAAAAGTAAAGAATCTAATCTATTGATTTGAAAAAATAATTATATTTATTAATTTAAATTGAAACAAGTCGGTATATATAGCCGATAGAATATACCTAGATATACGTCATAGGCTGATATTAACTTTACCCAATATAAATATACAAGAAAATGTTAGGTAGACAAAAGCTTCGAGAAAATATTTAATAAAAATGAATTTTGCTTAACGCATAAATCGAGAATTTCTCGTCCAATTCGGCTATTTTTTTTCCTGTGGACCAAAAGTTCCACAGAAAGTTTTAAAAGAAGTTGGGTTACAGGCACGGCAACAGAATTCCACACGGGCGAAGTCGCGAGCATCATCAAGTTTGTTATGTATATCATAATATGTTAATTATCTATCCTACTTATAATGTCAACTCGTCAAGGTTTCTTAGCCAGTTTAGAAGGCTTTCTGGTGGAAAGCTGTGAAGGTCAGACTCCCATAGGACCGGTTGGAGATGCGCAAGAGTTTCTATTTGAACAAGAATGATTATACACTTTGAATCTTACATCTTGTTATCTCACTATAATTTTAATAACCAATGTTACATTATGTACTTAAATTTTATTTCTTTGTTATTATTATTATTTATTTATTTATTTATTTATTTACTTTTGAAGAAGGCTTACAGACTAATAACAAATTTTAATAACGACAATATAATATATCAATATTGCTAACAACAAGCCTCCATAGCTAGATAACAATCCGAATAACAGTGAATTCGGTAGGTGGTAATGTGCACTACTTCCAATGTGTATTCACCATCATGATCATAGACCAATAGACTGTGACTGTGACTGATGTGTACCTTCCTAACATAATAGATTGACACCTTGTTTCACTTATTTAACTGTTTGATCGGCGCATCCCGCATCATCAAAGAAAGGTTTTGCTAAAAGCTGCCTCACATTGCTGGCTTTGGTGCTAAAGAGATCGAATTGCAAAGGACCGGGAAGTTCATTGAAGCTGCGTGCGCTCCGCAGCGCAAAGGAGTTACGCCTGTAGTTGGCGGCTGCAAATGGTACACTGAGCAATGGTCGAAGTCTGAGTCCAAGCTGGTTTGTACGTAGTCCTATTTTTGATAGAAGCTCGGTTGAGTCAATTGTGCCATTTGCAATGTTGGTTAGGAAACATATGTCACTTATACGCCTACGTTCAAGTGGTAGGAAGTGATACCGTCTGCAACGGTGATTGTAATCGTGTGAATACTGCTGCGTCTTATAGTCCAAGTAACGAAGTAAGTAAACTTATCTTTATAATAACTACAAAAAGAAACTAAAAATTAATAGGTATCATACTGTAACATGATCACTTTGATCTAAAATATCTGGCGATTAAAATAGTCGGCATTTCTCATTTACATAATATTAGGTAACACTATAAAATTTAAGCTAAGGCCTTATTCTGAAGTGCTACGTTTTCAAAACGCATGATTTCAATTCGATTATTATAAAATGCGAAAAAAAGTATTGGAATTTAGTATGGTCCGTCAAAAAAACCTACCAGCGTTTTCGCGAAGTTATTAAAGCTTCAAAATCATTGTTTAATTTCGTTTTCAATTACACTTTGAAATTTTAGTTTTATAAGTGTTCAAATCACACGTTTAATCGTAATAAATAGGGCCTGGGTTCTATGATTAATATCACCAACTGGATAACATTTCGACACCTCTTGTGTATACATACCAATATAAAATATAATACCATATAGATACCTAATGAATTGCTATACCTCTTATACAGATAACTAATGAAAATACAGGTTAATTAGGATAAGATTTTCACAATGATTCGGCAATAGATTAGCTTATACAACCAAGGTTAAAGTTTTCGACCAAATGAGGTAAAGTTCGTACAAGGTATTGTAACACTTCTGTAAGTAGTCATTTAGGATATCTTGGATGGGGATAAACGACCTTTCTGTTTAGGAGTTAGTAGCTGATGTACGCAACTACGTCTGCGTGTATGTGGGATATAGCAACTTTTGGTCATATCCTCGGTTCTACTCAACCAATTGCGATCTAGATTTTAAGTCTAACTAAGACTTTTGTTATCAATAATTGCATCGAAATCCGTTCAGTAGTTTTTAGGTCTATCGTGAACAAACACACAACAATGCCAAACACAATACTTTTATGTTCAAAAACGATAATTTAACATACCCACGTCTTTTCGTTTTATCGTAACATCAGCTATCTGGAGTAAAAATCCCAGCAAAATTGGCTCAGTTACTCCGAAGATTACCCGGAACTAACCGATACAAAGACAAACAATTCAAATTGTTTTTTTTTGGTATCGTAGGTATACACATTCATTCATATTTTTTAACATTACAGACACTACAACTATATTTATATAGATAGACTTCAAACAGGCCAAGTACGTCTTAGAATCTCTAAATCTGATGACACTAGTGACCTGTATTCTGTACTTACTCAACTATACGTACAGCAGACTTCATTAAGCGCCGCAGATCTGAGATACGCCTGGTGGAGCTACGCAACAATAGGCCGCATCTTGTGTCGGACAGTAGCGGCGTCTCGGCACATCATTAGTCTTGTTTTTAAACTGGTTGAGTTTAGAATCATGTAATACATGTAACAAATGGAACCAACAATTTGCACAATATGGTTACGTTCCAAAATCCCGAAAGTTCAAAAGCCTGAATGTACGAAATGCCGAAGGTTGATAAGCTTTAAGTTTAAAATTCCAAAGTTCAAAATCCCGAATGTACGAAAATTTTGAAATAATTTTAAAGCATTTAATATGTTAAACTAAACAAATTGTTTTAAATTGGAACTGTAAGGGAAATATCGCGGGTTCGAGTCCTGCCTGAGCTGGATTCCGAAAATTTTGGTTTGAATTAATCTACTTAATAATAATTTCATTATTTTTTTTTTTTTAAAGAATATTAGCAACCGAAATTACTAATATTCCCGTTAACCCCTCCAGCTAAGCTAAATTGCTTGTGTTAGGAGTGGGTTCACGTCGGTAGTGTAATGGCCAGGATTCGAACCCGGGACCTCTCGATCGTAAGGCCGACTCCTTAACCACTAAGCTACCGACGCTTATTATTACATTAATAGAATACATTTAATCAAAACAGCTTGTTATATTATCATACATACATTATGTTCACGCCTATTTCCCTGCGGGGTAGGTTGACACAACAGTCCATTACTTGCTTTTATGCTTACATAATTCACGGACTTCCTCTACTCGTCATTAAATCTTTCATGCACACACACAAACAAAAAAACAAACGCACACAATAAAATTCTAAATGAATTGATATTTTAATTGATAATAAGTATACAAACATTCCTACTAAACACGGGTTTCGTCAACCTAACATTTACATTACAATATTATTTACAATTAAACTAGCTTATTTTGAAAATATGAAAAAAAAACATATACCTACAATTACTTATAAAATATACCATAAAAAACTAAGCTACCTACTGTATATACAAAATATTATTTTATAAAAACATTTTCAATTCAATTCAATTCATTTAACAAAAATTATCTATTTTTAATGAGTTTATTAGCATATTAGCCACACATTTTGCCGAAAACATAAACCGTTTATTCAAATACTTAATTATACTATTAATAACGTAACAATTACTAAACATTATACAGATTTTTTTATAGATTGTAAGTAATGCCTACTAAAATATATTGTAAATGTGGTTTTAGGCCGACAATTATTAACGTCCATCACTAAAAACACTATTTATCTTTTAATGGTATGTGATAAAAATAAGGATATATCACCGAAATTGTTCAAACCGGGAACAGGTTCAAAATTCCACACGAGCGTAGCCGCGGGCAACAGCTAGTCTTCTAATATATAAAAATCAATGCCACTTTTCGTTGTTAGTTTATAACTCAAGAACGGCTGGCTAATTTTAGTCTTGAAATATTCGTGGTTATCCAGGGAAGGTTTAAACGGTGAGTAAATAGGTGCAGCGGGAACGGGAAAAATATGGCGGTACGAAGTTCGCCGGGACAGCTAGTTACTTATAAAAGAGATATACCTCAGGACACGTATCTTGTACCTAAATCGCGAACCAAACGAGGCCCTGGCGACCGCGGATTTTTTTGTAATAATCTATGCTTGGTGAATTTGAGCTCGTCCACTGCAGTAGTACCCTGTGCTATACTTAGGGATTAGGGATTTACCTATAAATAAATTTAAAAATGAAGTTAAGAGGAAATTGTGCCAAAAAGGCTATTATAAAATACAAGAATATTTAGATGATAAACTTGCTTGGAATTGAGCTGTTCACTCATGCATGCTTCTCAAACAAATGATTGTATTTAGACTAAGTAGACTAAGCATTTTTTGTAAATAGACCAAAAAAAAAGCCCGCTGAGTTTCTTGCCGGAGTCTTCTCAGGCCGGGGCCGCGTTTCGAACCGGTGTGGTCCATTTGCTAAGCTAGTCTTTAGTACATATATGTATATTATTGACGTTTTGTAAGTTCCGTTTTGATGGTCTATACAGAATAAATGATTTTTTACTTTGACTTTGACTTTGACTTTGACTTTGACTTTGACTTTGACTTTGACTAAAAAGACACCCAAGAAACGTGTACTGCACGTATAGAGCACATTTTGAGCAATATATCACCACGGACTCAAATACAATGGGTTATAAGTGAACTATATGTATTTGATCCCAATAATATGTGTAGCAGAAACGCCTAAACGAACGGAATTTGCTCTAGTCGATTCGAACATAATAGCAGCCTATTCTGTCAATAGTGGCCGGTAATGCGGTACTATACAGCACACTATAGGTAGTCCTAACAATGGGCCTTACAATGTGCGCAGGAGCTTGGGGCATCCGACATAATGATGACAGCAGACTGCCTCATTTGTAGTTTCGTACTATTTAAAAATTTAAATGTGATTTGTTAAGACTTGTGCATAACTTTAGTTGTTTTAACAAAAGGGAACATACTCTTACTTTGCATTATATGAATGGACGCATTTTAGCGCGTTTTAGTTTCTATACGATTAAAAACGTAGTGTTTTAAGTGAATACGATGATAGTTTCTTTGATCCTTTAGCAAACGAGTTGTGTGTCACTTCTATTTAAGCAGAAATTCAAAATCAATAAGTGAATGCCGAGTTTCAAACTATATAGGTACTTTGGATGTAACTGAGGAATGAGGCTGGCCGGGCCGGGAGATGCTAGGGATATGATGACGATGATGACAGAATCTACTGAAAAAATAAAACAAAAAGTATGGGATTATCATTCGACTGCATCTGTGGCGTAGCGGTAGTGAACGCAGCTGCCACGCAGGAGGCGCGGGTTCGATCCCCGCTCAGTGCAAATTATTTGTATGCGTGAATATGAATATTTGCATTGGTCTGGGTGTTTTCTATGTATAATGTTGCCTGGAAGAAATCGCTGTTAGCGATAAGGCCGCCCATTGTGCATTATATGTGAAAATTGTTTGTTATCTTTTAATACTTTTATGGTGTACAATAAAGAATATCTTATCTTATCTTATTTACAAAAAAAATGTATCTATGTATGTTTATCCGCATTCTAAAACCCATAGCACAAGCTAGTTAAGCTATGCTTACTTTTGGGTCTAGATAGCGTTGTGTAGATTGTCGTACACTATTTATTTATTTATTTATTATTTATCACTTCAGGGTTGAGTCCCAGTAGCACTTGAGTTTTTCAACTCGAAGGCCGGGGTGCGCTTTCGAGATTTTTTCTCCACTTCTCATGGTCTTAGGTACTCTGGGTAGTAATATGTTGAATTGTTCCACTTGGAAGATAAAGCGTAGGTGAAAAGATTTCAAAGTGAAATGAAAACACTTCAATTTCCACAATATCACCGTAAGAAATATTTATAGAAAAATTTGGATCAGTTTTGGGCGAGGCATGGTGGTTCAGTAATCAGAGCATTCCTCCTGTAAGGGAAAGATCGTGGGTTCGAGTCCCGCCTAAGCTGTATTCGCTTTTTCTATCTTAAAACAATTTCCACTTTGTTCACCCGGGTGATATTATTCAAATATATCTATTTATCGCTTATTGTTTTGGGTATCCGATATTAATTATCCCGGAAACTCTACTAGTAAATCTTGTAGATCAATTAATCCCATTTGATTTTAGTTTTTTTTTTGTGTTAATACAATCAGTAAATCCTGACAGAAGAACTAACATCAACTTAATGACTCACTAATGTAATTGCTAGGATGTGTGTGTGTCCTATTGCATACTCACGATGTGCAAGCAACCGTAATAATATTTAAATGTCAGTTGCTTTTCGCTAACATGTGTTAATTTAAACACACTAACGTTTGAAAACTAAATGTACCTGATATATCATTAAAATTTATATGAAGACCTTAACGTATATATTATTACTAGCTATTGCCGGCGGCTCCACCCGCGTGGATGTCGGTTTTCGCGACCAAACATATCCTATGTCCTTTCTCAAGGTCTAATCTACCCCTATACCGAATTTCATCAAAATCGGTATCTTGGTTTAGGCGTGAAAGCGTAACAGACAGACAGGAAATCAGACAGAATTACTTTCGCATTTATAATATTAGTATGGATTACGATAATAAACATAAATGTTTGTTTTAAGAGTCAATGACTTGTCATACTTTATTTACATACTTACATAATTACATACATGTATGAATGTAAATAAACACAGACAAATATAGTGCTGTAAGGTCGTTGGCGCAATTACAAACATAAAGATTTTTTGAACGTAAGCACTCTTCTTCTCTATCCTAGCGTTAATCCCAGCCACATCCGAAACTTTCGGAGTCTAGGGTACGCTTTTTCCAGTATAACTGCGGGTTTCGCTGTACTTCGATATTTTCCGTGAAGCAACTACCATCTGACTTCCACAATCAATTGACGATATCGAAGTTCTGCTGTTAGACTGGTCGGACTTTTGTGGGCTCCAACTGCCCATAACGTATAACTACCGGGACCGACGGCTTAACGTGCTCTCCGAGGCACGACCAGACCAATGCAATATCTATATTCATGTATACAAATATTTGCACTGAGCGGGAATCGAACCGGTACTAAATATAACTCTGGACACGTATCTTGGACCTAAAATGTGCTCAAAATGTGGCCTATACGCGCAGTACACATTTCTTGGTTGCCTTTTGAGGATAGCACGGGGTGCTCCTGCGGTGGACGTCAAATCCACCAAGCATAGATTATTACAAAGCAATCCGTGGGCACCAGAGCCTCGTTTGTTTTGCGATTTAGGTCCAAGATACGTGTCCGGAGTTATACTGTGATGATGATGTCATTTATATCTACAAATTGTTATTAAAAACAAAAGTGTTATGACATATTTTGCACAAGTCATGTTTATTGTGACTTTTTTTTTTTTTTTTTTATCGTGCGAAAAATCCCCACGGATACCTCCCCCACCTGAACCGGGGGAGGAGGTTATGTCGGACTCGAACCGACTAAAACGCACGCCATCTGTGGGTCGTCAGTTGCCGGAGGTGAGATTGTCGTAGCCATATCCCTCGCACCCCGGCCGACCCAGGGCCATATCTTTCGATCTGGCCCTCTTCCGGTGTAGGGACCACAGAGTCCCCAACTCGCCCCCGGGTGTGGGGAGGCACGCAATGCGCGCTGCCGCCGCGGCCTGCTTCTGCTAGGGTGACAGGCGGCTCCACCCGTCATCCCCAGGCCCGCGCTCATGGGGGACGGAGGTCATTCTGCGACCTCCGACGCCCGAGTTGCCGCCGCTCTTCGCGGGCCACGCGGTTTGCGATTCTCCTTCGCTCCTCGCGGGCCGCAAGGTCTGCGATTCTCCTTCGCTCCCGCTCCGCCGCCTCCTTCACGAGCATTACTTGCTCGCAGAAGGAGGCGCCGGCAGCCCACGCATCCGCGCAGCGAACCATCGCTGCGAGCAAAGTGGCGAGCGTGAGGACTCTCACTCCCAGGGTCGCCACTAGCTCCCGTCTCGGCGTCTCCCACGCCGGACACTCGGTGAGCGTGTGTAGCGCCGAATCCTCGCTCGCGTCGCAGTGATGGCACTCGGACGTTGGCTCTTTCTTCGCGGTCCGATGCAGATACCGCCCGAAGCATCCATGCTCGGTGAAAATCTGCGTCAGCCAGAACGAGAGGCCGCCATGTGGCCTCTCTAGCCACTCCCCCATGATGGGTCTTACCGCCGCTACTAAGGCGCGCCCTGCGCGTGGTTGCCCAAGTTGTAGCTCCCACTCCGCCACCATGTCCCTGTGGAGCCGGGATCTCACGGCCCGAATTTCTTCAGGCTCAGGATCGTGTCCCCGCTCCCGCGCCGCCTTTCGGAAGCGGTATAGCGCCGAAAGGGATCTCGCTTCCAGGATCCACGGTAGCGATCCGGCGAGGAGACTCGCTGCTTCAAAGGATATCGTGCGGTACCCCCTGATGGCCCTGATGGCCATTATCCGCTGCGGTTTACGCAGCAGGTCCACGTACTTGGCTCGCAGGTTGTCCGCCCATACGGGGCACCCATATAGAGCCATGGACCGCACGATACCCGCGTAGAGTCTCCTGCAGGAGTCCTCCGGGCCCCTCAAATTGGGCAGCAGACGCTTCAGAGCGTTAGCTGTGAGCACCAATTTGGGGACCAGACTTCGGAAATGCTCCCCGAAGTCCCATCGACCGTCGAGCACGAGCCCCAGATATTTCATCTGGGGCTTGATGACGATGAGAGTGCCTCCCACTGTGATGCTGGATCCCGCCGGTGGCCCGCGTCGAGGTCCATGAAAGAACATGGCCTTGGTTTTCTGCGGAGCCACCTCGAGACCCAGCCGCCGGATCCGTTCCACGACTTGGGCAACCGCGGTCGTGGCCTTCAGGGTTGCTTCGCGGTGTGTAGCCCCACTCGCCGTCACTAGTGTGTCGTCCGCGTAACACGTCACGGCGGCGCCACCCACGAGCTCACTGCGAAGCACCCAGTCGTATCCGATGTTTATTGTGACTAAAAATTTCGAAACAACTTAAGTTTTATTTGCCTATTATTTTTATTTTGTAATAAACTAGTGGTTGACCACTATTTCACCTCAAAAAGCTCAAATATGACATGTTTAAAAAATACCGTGACTTTGTTAGACCTCTAGAGATCCGTTTTGTACCTATAAATAGTATAATTACCGGCATATATCCTGTCGGTAATCACGTCACAAAATGTACCTACTCTATAAGCGCAGTACACATTCTTAGGGTGTCTATAGGATGGCACGGGACGCTACGGCGGCGGTGAAGGAGCTAAAATTCACCAATCACAGATTATATACATACATTTTAATCACGCCTTTATCCCCAGAGGGTTAAGCAGAGGTCAATTAGCACCCACATTTCACCAATCATTGTATTTGATCCCACGTAATAGAGGGTGAGCCTATTGGCGTATTCCAGGCACTATTTTTGACTCGAGCCATGCATCTGAGGCTGAGTCTGGGCTGTATATACCTGTCTGATGTTAAACAGACCTATCTCTTAGTCGCCTTGTACGACACCGCATGGGAAAAGATGTGATGGGTCGAATTCTACTCTTATTTTTTTTATATTTCACAGTATCAAAGAAATACGAGTAATACTAAGGGAAATATTTTGGCCGTGTAGTTTGCATAAAACTTTGTATTCCTAAACTAGGACAGGGACTGTATCTTAGGCCTCAACGTTCTATTACAGATTATTTTACTTTCCCTGAAGTACGAGGATGGTTCTTACAGCGAGAATTTAAAAAAAGGCGGTACGAAGTTCGCAGGGTCAGCTAGTGTTATTATGCTGGTATCTATACATTACGAAAGTTATGTGATTAGATAACTTACCTTCAATTGATTGTGGTACATAACAAGTTCCTCTTTTTATACATATTTATGTAAGGCACATATAAGTGGGCGGACATACGCTAATCAATTTGATGATGCATTGAAAAAAGGGCAGGTCAAAAGCTCTCGAAAATGACAGGCTTACACGATAAAAAATGGCTTACATGAAAGATTTAAATGACAGTAGAGGTGTTAGTTCTCGCCTGCACGATATGATTATAGAAAGGATAGAAAAAAGTTGCTTCGTCTAACCATTCGCGAAAAAACAATTGCCGCTCGCTCGTCCACGCTGGCGAGAATTGCCTAGCAATTGAATATTGATAGTGTCCGTCTAACCATACATACATACAATCACGCCTTTATCCCCGGAGAGTTAGGCAGAGGTGAATTAACACCCACATTTCACTAATCATTGTATTAGGTCCCACGTAATAGGGGGTGAACCTATTGCCGTATTCCGGGCACTGTTGTTGGCTCGAGCCATATATCTGAGGCTGAGCCTGGGCTGTATATCTGTCTGATGGTAAACAGCCCTATCCCTTAGTCGCCTTGTACGACACCGCAAGGGAGGAAATGGGGTAGCCCAAATTCTACTCTGCCGGGAACTCCGTCTTAGCAGATAAAGCAATAATCATATTTTGAGATAAGGCGATATGTCACTTGCGAATCTCGTATGATATAATACTAGGCGAGAATTTAGTGTTTGCATGTGTGTTAACGTTTTTATACGATAATGGTATGACGATTATTGCTAGTATATTCGCGTACGATTTCTCGAACCAAAACTTGCGAGAATCTCTCCCCGTCTAGCTGAGCCTTAAATCGTTCATGAAATTAATAATATGGTTTCTAATTTCGTGTAAAACAAAATTAAACATCTAATTTTAATATTAAATTCCTCCAAAATTTCGTAACTTATAACACAAATCATATATTATTATTCTCACTTACCTTTGGATTGCGTTACGTGTCTATCAGGTTATTCTGGTGTGGTCGCCGTCTTACCATAGTAATATATCACGATAATATTATGTACTATTACATTATATTTAATTTATGCGTGAAAATGGTGCCGTAATTTATCAGTGCCTTACCCAAAAAAAGCAAAACCGGATGGTTACTTTACGTTACAATCCTTTCCGTTACAATCCTTTACTTTACAATCCTTTATGTTACGATCCTTTAAGTTACAATCCTTTACGTTATTTATTTTTACTTTACAATCCATTACGTTATAATCCAGAGAAAGAATAAAGCTTCGTAGCCTAACCTACTTACTACTAAAAAATAGCTGTTAATCGCGTGGAATAGTTTTTACGCGGCCAAAACCACGGGCAACAGCTATACAATAGCACATAATCAACCTTTCTCTTGAATCACTCTATCTATTGCTGAAAACTGCATTAAAATCCGTTGGGTAATTTAAAAGATCTAAGCGAACAGACAGCGGAAGTCACTTTATTCTATGCTATGTAAACAAAAGCACTAACTGAATGTCACTATCTAAATTACACTAACTCTATGTTTTGATTACGTCTTCTTATCTATATACAATAGGTAAACAAACTATATTATTATATTAATTACTGAATAAGCGTAACTTAACTATTTATTTCAAGCATTTCAAACTACTTATTGTTGAAAAATCTGCGTACAAGCTCTTGAATGCCAAACAGTCATAACAAAACTTCAGTTAAATAATATCATTTTAGTATATTACTCAACACATTCCCATAGTTTCTCGTGATGCAATATATTATTATATATAATTACAATCGTCGGAAGCTCGTAAACTTATAGATATGCATATATTTATATAATTACAGATGTAGTCGTGTGTTAATCACTAATATATTTCGACAATTTATTTCGAAATCGTTTTGTGACGTCATGACATTAATGACAGCTGTCAAACAAATGTCATTGTGTTATCATTCTCATTTTGTTTATTCATACAAATATATGCTGACGTGTTTTTCGCTCCGGGGTAGGCAGAGACAATTGCCCATCATCTCTTTCTGTTCTTTCCTACATTAGAAGCTTTCTTTATTGTCATTAAACCTTTTATTATTGTTGTACCTCGGGGCAAATGTCTTGGACCTAAAATGTGCTCTTGTTTGTCTTTTGAGGATAGCACGGGGAGCTATGATGGTGCTCAAATTCAATAAGCATAGATGACAAACAAGGCCTCGTTTGACTCGCGAATTAGGTCCAAGATATGTATTCCGAAGCATACTCTAATTCACAAATATGAATCAGATATTACAGTAAGCTAACTATTCTAATCGATTAAGATTTTTTTTTTTTAAATCTTTATTTATTTATAGGACTTTTATCTTACGACATGGCAGTCCTATTGTAACAAAAAAACAATATTAACTATAAACAAAACTTAAACTAGGTTAGCAAATAATGGAACGCTCAAAGCCTTAGTCCCAATCGATTAAGATATGAAAAAGAAACGACTCAGGCGGGACTCGAACCCGCGACCATTCCTTACAGGAGGAATGGTCTTACCACTGAGACGGAGTCCCGCTTTGAGTGCTTGAGTCGGTTGTTTACAAGAATTTGGAGCACTCAAGGACTCGATGGCTCAGTAGTGAGAGCATTCATAATTTAATTTTTCACACGACCGAGACCCATTAGATTCCATTTGATTCCAAACGACCTCTAGATAGACTAGCAGTTGCATAATGAACTTAGCGGCACATACAAAAAGATATTGTCTTTACTATTCTTCAATATGACGAAACGTCCGATGTCATATTACGCCTACGCACTGCTATAACCTTTTTATCACCGCAAATCGTCTATTGAAAAGCTGCATAAGCTTTTTCAGTTCTGTGTAATACTAACAACATTGTGGTTGTTTATTTTATAAATATAAACAAAACAATAGTCAGTTAACTTGAAAGCATAGCAGCAGCCGCTTAAGGTATGATTCCGAAGCCTACCGCATATGACAACGTAACCCCGCGTTTACATACTGCCGCTCGCATTGCTCATCGTGTTGCCAGAAATATTCGCGCGATTAATGCCCTAGCATTCACACACTCTCATCATCGCGTTGGTCCGCATTACAGTATTCGCCCTGCAACGGAGACGGACGTAAACGTATGGAGGACAACGCTGTAGCAGTGTACGCAATAAGCTTTTACAGCATAGCGAATTAATTAAATAGATTATTAATAAAAACTATCACTTTCAACTACTATACACTTTCCGTAGATCGATATAAATATTTTTAAAAGTAAATATTCGAGGAGCAATAACGAAAGTCGTGTTTTATTTAGCTTAGCGCCATCTAGCGGTCTCGTATAGTTCATCGCGCTAGTATTTGCGCAACATACGCGGCAGTACTCGCGGCATGACGAATATACCATTCACACCACGTCTCTGCCCACTTCTCTCGCCACTTCCCTCGCTCTGCCGCGAGTATGTAAACGTAGCATTAGACGCATGCAGCAGATACAGTGTACCCATTACTTGTTAGACTCCGATACGGATAAAGGGGACCATTCAGAAGCCGCAATGAATTACACGCATCTGCTGCGTGCGTCGGCAGTTGTCGTATGCGGTCAGCTTCCGAATCATACCTTAAGCTGTTGATACGCGTTGGTTACGTATTATTGCCATATCATACTGACCGTAACCGCAAACAAAACGTTTTTGTATATAAATTACGTGAAACTGAGAGTATTTTGGCAGATTGCCGGTACACATTGTTCTAAATAAACTACTCACAATGTACACTGTGCGACAAAAGTTGCTTAACCGTAATAAATTTACGGACGTTCTTTACATAAGTATATACATAAATTGATGTACAATTATATTATTATATTTTTATTGTTCTGTGAATGGTTTTGAAGATAAGCTTATCTATAATGTCTTAAGTCACTATCTCACGTTATTCGGGGCTAAAATATTTATTTTATATGCAGAAATCAGGCGGTGGGTGACTCACTACATATAATCACGCCTTTATCTCCGGAGTGTTAGGCAGAGGTGAATTAACACCCTCATTTCGTCAATCAATGTATTCCGTCCCAGGGTGAGCCTATTGCTGTATTCCGGGCACTATTGTTGATTCGAGACATGCTCCAGGACCTGAGTCTGAGTCAGGACGTACGTAGGCCTTGTACGACATCGCATGGGAAGAGATGGGGTGCCCCAAATTCTACTCTGCCGGGAACCACGCGGCGACTAGCACTAATTATGCCTTCTCATTAATTTAATTATATTTTCTCACGTGACTTTGTATTTTAAGTATGTTAAATAATTGGAATGTGTTTAGGTACTAAAATAACATAGTCACGTGTCACGTGCTATAGCGAAACACGATGCAACAGTTAACCTTCAATATAATTTTATAAAAAAGTAAATAAAATTCGATTTAGAAAATCGTCCACCTAGCCGTTGAATTGTAATGATGTTTTTATGAAGTAAAACCTGTTTAATACTAGACATAAACTACCTACCACCTAGTACTAAAGATATTCTGATATCCATCGAGACTTCTAATAATCCTACACTATTATAATCCTACTAATATTATAAATGTGAAAGTTTGTGAGAATGAATGTGTGGATGTGTGGATGTTTGTTACTCTTTCACGCATAAACGGCTGGACCGATTTGGTTGAAATTTGGTATGTATATAGGTTATACCCTGGATTAACATATAGGCTGCTTTTTATCAACATACCACGCGGGCGAAGCCGCGGGCGGAAGCTAGTTATATTATATACGAAATTACTACTATTCCCTTTCACCCCTCCAGCTAAAATTGCTTGTGCTAGGAGTAGGCTCACACCGGTAGTGTAATGACCAGGATTCGAACCCGGAACCTGTCGATCGTAAGGCCGACTCCTTAACCACTAAGATACTGATGCTTCATGCCTTTATCTCCGAAGGGTTAGGCAGAGGTGAATTAAAACCCACATTTCACCAATCGTTGTATTAGATCCCACGTAATAGGGCGTGAGCCTATTGCCGTATTCCGGGCATTATTGTCTACTTGTTGAGTCGTTTATCTGAGGCTAAGTCTGCGCTGTATATCTACACTATTAATAACACGTAATAATGCCCCACAATAGCCATGTATAATATTTCACGTATTTTAGCGCAGTTTCTCGGCATAACTCAAAAATTAATTACTTCCTACATATTGAATTCATACAAAGCTCTTTCATTAAATGTTAATAATATACACGTTGCTTTGAAGTTCTACGCATTCAAAATAACTTCCTATTCATTCACCTCCGATGGACGCAGATCCCTCGAGATAGTGGCCAGATAGTGGCCAGAGAACTTCCACAACAAAGAAGTCTTGGAATTCACGAGTTGAACACTTCATAACGTGTCTATTATATCGACAGCCTGTATGGCATAGGTATAGTTCCCGGCATATTATCATGACCCCCAATCGAGAGAAAAACGAGGCCTTGGCGCAAGCGGATTGGTTTAATATAATCTATGGTTTAGTCTTAGAGTAAACATTATACATAGAGCGCGAGTATCACTCAGGTCTTTGGCGCCGAGCGAAAGCAGATACTTTGCGATGGTATAGTGCACCTGTAGTGACGTTTCATGCATTACCGAAAATACCAATAGTTGCACTTATGAATGTAGTGTAATGTTATGTATTTTTTGTTCGATTTGATATGCATGGATAAAATTAAAGCCAAGATACAAAAAAATGGTGTCATTTTTATGTATTACAAAAACAATAAATACCTACTACAAATATATGTTATATAAAATTTTGATTTTGCATATCGAATTAAATGTTATTTGCGAAGTTATTTTGACGGGTATTGTTTTGCTACTGATTGAGGTTGAGCCAGGATCCTCGGTACTGTTCATACTCGTGCTTACAGTTCATACTTAACAAGGCGCGCTCTATAGCAATGTATACTCTAAGGGTTTGATATAGTTTATGGTTTGGTTCTATATAATCTATGATTTGAGATTCTTCACCGCCGCTATCGTCAAAAGATACCCAAAAAACGTATTAAGTAAAGTACGTATAGAGTACATTTTGTGATGTGACTGGGCTCATAATATATGGCGGTAACTATATCGTTAGAATGTTCAACTGTTAAGTCAGAGGTCGTGACATCGATTCTCGCTCAGTGCATAAAACTTTATTTGCGTGAGTGTAGGTATATTGGTATGGGTGTTTATATGTAAGATAACAAAGTAAGTATGTGTATGTATTTTAGAAAAAGGTATGTTAGGCATATAAAAGTATGTATAGTATGTTTCATTCATAATACAATTTAGTTCGCCGCATGGTTCCCGGACGAGTAGAATTTGGGTCACCCCATCTCCTCCCATGCGGTGTAGTACAAGGCGATTATGGGATACAGCCCAGACTCAGCTTATACATGGCTCGACTCAACAATAGTGCCCAGAAATCGGCAATAGGCTTACCCCTATTACGTGGGACCTAACATAATGATTGGTGAAATGTGGGTGTTAATTCACCTCTGCCTAACTCTCCGGGGATAAAAGCGTGATTGTATGTATGTATGTACAATCTAGTTAGCTATGCTATGTGAAAATCTGGATGCATAAAAGAATTGTGTAACTTAACAAAATATATTTTTCAAACACAAAATAAAGACTGCATAACAGTCCCAGACTACTAAATTGCTAGAATGATGCATAAACCAGAAAATGCAGTCGTAAGAATTTGACAATTGACATCAATTGACAGCTGTCAAAATTCAACAGGTTAGCATTTTGACATTCTACAAATTAATCACTGTCATAATGACAGAGTATTCTCCTAGGTCCATTCGGTTAGGTACTTGACTAAACGTAAACAATCTTGATTCTGTTTATTTAATACTAGCTGACCCGGCGAACTTCGTACCGCTTATTTTCTGATCCCGCTGCATATCTCTAAATTTATCAGTGTTTCTCTACAGTGTTATGCATGTATTATGTATTATTACATAATAAACCTTCCTCTTGAATCACTCTATCTATTAAAAAAAACCGCTTCAAAATCCGTTGCGTAGTTCTGGAGATTTAAGCATACATAGGGACGGACAGACAGCGACAGCGCCTTTGTTTTATAATAGTGATGTTTCCGTTTAGAAAAGTATTTTAAAGACTAAAAACCGAAATCGAGGTAGATATTATCTATTAGTTAGTCAATTAGTTAGCCTAGTTTATTTCTTTAATATATTATGTGTTTTTATGAAAAACAGCTACAAGTTTGTTTAACTTTAGTTTGTACAAGGTTGCCTGGAAGAAATCGCTTCCAGCGATAAGGCCGCCCATTGTACATTAAACTGTATACATGCTACCTACTTGTCTATACTGTAAATCTATTGGTGTACAATAAAGTATTATCTATTTATCTATCTAACCGAATTGAGTATAGATGCCTTCTCAAACTACAAAAAAGCACAATCCCTAATCCCAGCAATAGATCGCAAAAAAGCTCTAAGATACCGGTCAACGGGGTAATGTCAGAGGTCGACAACACAGCGAAAGCGGAGACGTTACGTGTCCGTTACGTAAGGCTATCGTACCGCTGACACACCGCTACTTTGATTACAAAGCGATAGACAGGTTACTAGGTAATATGGTAATTCACGCGTTTACCCCTGTGTCAAAGTCAAACAATGAGATCGTAATTGTATTTGTTAGGTAACCGTTGATTGAGAAATTCTCACACCTACGTGGTAGCCGTGGTAGGAGACAATTGTACGATTGATAAATAGTTAATAAACAATGTCTATTTACATATATGCCGTATAAAGACAATGTATATATAATGTATTATGTCTATTATACGTACAGTGCCGCAAGTTTGGGTTGGCACATCGAGGAGAAGCGTGAGAGTCCAATTAAGTTCGACGTACTGTGATAGCCACGTGGTTCCCGGCAAAGTAGAATTTGGAACACCCATTCTCCTCCCATGCGGTGTCGTACAAGGCGACTAAGGGATAGGGCTGTTTAACATCAGACAGATATATACAGTCCAGACTCAGCCTCAGATACGTGGCTCAAGTCAACAATAGTGCCTGAAATACGGCAATAGGCTCACCCTCTATTACGTGGGACCTAATACAATGATTGGTGGATGTTAATTCACCTCTGCCTAACTTGTATGTATGTATGTCGCTGTGATTTTATAGAGCATTCTCTCTGTCGCACACCGGACTGATAGTTTCAACCTTTATATCAAGCACTCTATTGTTTCCAATGTGCCAACAAAAACGCCGGTTACTGTTAGTATAGATCAACACGTGGGTGTATCGATTATATAATGTAACTGATCAATGAATTCTTCAAAATAAACCACTTTATACTTTTATGTACACTCAAGCTTATGCCCTACATAATAGCGATTACCAAGGTATGTAAGAGTGGATTCGCTAATAAATAGAAACCACTATCAAAGCGAATTAAACTGTGTTTCTACATTATTGGTTATCCGCTACAAGTATCACCACCCCATCATCCGAAGGAAGGGCGTCGTAAGAGACGAATAAAGGAAAAATACGCAGATGATATTACGGGTCATTCACCATCTCGCGATCGTCAAATTCGCGAGCGCGCGCGAGTTGGCAATTTTTGATTTCGAATTATTTTTTCGTCGTCATCTCGCGCGCATGCTAAAGTACAGTCAGATAAAAAAGGATCAAAGAAAATATGAAAAAGAAAACTAATGTATACTCGCGTCTTTACCTGAATTGGTTGAGCGAAGGAAAACTCGAAATAAAATCCTTTACCAACCCTTAAGGCCAGTGTGGAAAGCCTTCCTTGGGAGAGGCCAATGTCCAGCAGTGGACTGCGATAGGCTAATTGATTGATTGACAATTTAATGGTCAAAGACTTTAATACGACTTCTTGCTCTTTAAACTCAATCTGTCTATCAATATAATGTAGTTAGACCGGAAAATCCATACTAGCAGGTGAAAGCTTCGAATGCGACAATATTAATCGTGGTTATCCTGGCAAAGAAGATAAATGCTAAACTTTTAACTTAAACCCCGTATTTCGTAGTAAAATAACATAAAACACAGTCACAGTGTAAGTAACTAAAGTAGGCTTAGAGCGTCGTTTAAAAGTCGTTTTAACTTCGCATTTTGTGGTTCATTGTTGTACACAATTGTAAATACCACGAATAACAAATGCAAGTACACTAAAATTTACTACATACCCTACGTAACTCCACAATGTGGGTAACTGTGACGGGAGACGCTCGCGCACCTTCCGTGAGAAACGCCCACATTAGAACAATGATAGATTAAATTTCGACCGAGTTACTAACAGTTAGTAACTCAGTACATTATGAATATAAAATGTTTTGCTCGTAGCCAATGTTATATTATAAGCTATAGATGCGTTGTACGCACTCTAAAATCTCAACGAAAAATGTGGACAATTATAATTATCCTGATCCTTACGCACCAATCAGAGAACTTTTTTAACAATTTTGAGAGTTATTGTCTTGGCAGATTCGTTAGTGACCTCATAACCCATTTACCAGTCCATTCAGAACTCAACCATATAGTCCATAACATAGATTCCATCGATGAGATGGTATCCGTCATGTGTGCATGTGTATCTCTAGCATATAAAATTCTCATAAAAGGGCCTCTATGTCTTGGCTTCGGCCCGACACACGCCTTCCGGGACTCAATAGTCCCGACAGTTATGGAACAGAGATAAATAATATAAATTAATAATCATAACGTATTATTTCTTCGCGTGAGTAAGTAGCTATAATTTTATTAATACTTAGTGTTTACGCCATTTTTGAAAACCGTGATGTTCTTACATGCCGCGTCTATACAATAATACCTACTTCATTGTTTGTAGCACATTTTTATACTAATTAGTATTATACATAGATAACAGTATGTTATACTTAGGCGTACGATGATACTATTCGTCGTTATGCATAATATTATTTTGCTACATAATCTTTATTCTTCTTTCTTTATCTTTATGGACGATAATAGTATGTTTACTGTTTGTTGTCAATGTTTTACTGTACCATTCATTTGATGAAACTTTTGTATGTTTTTGTGCATGTTCATTATAAAGGCTCCTATTACACAATCAGGTATACAGTAAGTACCGGACTCCATGGTCCCCACACCGGAAGAGGGCCAGATCGAGAGATATGGCCCTGGGTCGGCCGGGGTGCGAGGGATATGGCTATGACAATCTCACCTCCGGCAACTGACGGCCCACAGAAAGCGTGCGTTTTAGTCGGTTCGAGTCCGACATAACCTCCTCCTCCGGCACCGGCGGGGGAGGTATCCCTGGGGATTTTTCACACGATTTAAAAAAAAAAAAGTATACAGTAGGTACCAAATTCTCTTCTCTATGACTTGACTAGCGATGCTGACTGTAAAAGTAATTGTAGAATCAATTTTGATGTTCGATTCGAAGCCTCCTGATATTGGTCAGACCAGACTTAGGCATTGGCCATGCCTTCCTGGGGATTCCTAGGGCTTCTTTTAGAGGATATACCCAGATTAGGGAGTATAAAACTCTAAATAAGTTTAGTATTGATTAAAAATTACGCAACTTCAGGAGCGACAGCACAAGTGGGACGCTTCTGGTGTTGCACACGTCCATGGTAAACACTTTCCATCAGGTGGGACGTGTGCTTGTCTCCCACTTAAGTGGTATAAAAAGAACTTGCTTGAACAACATGCTCACAGTAATTATAGTTTATCCATTACGATATTTCCATAAGAATTGTACCATCCATTGCAATTAAAAATTTCATAGAAATTTGAATGTATCCAATGTATAGCTTTTATTAATTTTCAACAGCAATTAGAGAAGGTCATATGAGTAGCTATTTACGCATGGAATTACGACGTTAGATTTTGCAACACTTGACTTAAATCCTTGCACAAGATGCTACTAAGTACTTAATCGATTTTTAACGAAAAAGTGACGTAGTTGCAAGTCAAACTCTATTCTACTACAATTTTAATTATGCAATTACGATTACTATCTGATTATTTTCAAATTTTTATACCTATTGTTAATCTGTGACCAAATAGATATTTATTAGATTACTAGCCAATCCGCCCGTGTGGAGTTCTAATCCCGTTCCCACTGCTGACGAGAGTGTGATGATAATAATAGCCATAGACACTCACAAATAATGTGGCTTTCTATTGGTAAAAGTATCTTCAAAATCGGTTCAGTAGATTCAGAGATTACTCCCTTTTCTACAACGTTACAAACTTTACCTCTTTAATTGTTAATATAACTCTTTTTGTTACAATAATACAACATATTTTAATATGCATTTAGAAAGGTCTGACTTGGTTTAAGCTACCTAAGAGCTAATGAAAAACTTGATATGTCGTAAACCCTGGCGAATACACTAAATACATATTAATTTAAATAATTAAACATAAGGTTAGGTCACAAATCTCAATAATTAAACACATTAAATAAATTATATAATGAATTAAATCATTTAATAATTAAATTATTAAGAATAAAAGACCTGAGTGCTGCTTAAAAGACTGAAACAAGTTTGATAGCAGGTGGAACCCGTTAATTTTCATTCGGTTTATGATTGCATACATACGTTGACGGATAAAAGTACGTAATGCGACTTCAGGAAACCCAAATTTACATAACTGGAATGCGAAATATAAATAAAATGTTCGGTACATACGACGAGACATATAAGAAAAAATTATATATAAATCTGCTGCATGCATCGGCAGTTGTCGTATGCGTCGGCTTCGGAATCATACCTTTGAGTTTGACCTACTACTAACAGACAGACATGATTCTTATCTTGATAGCATTCATATTATTTGTGGTCAAGGCTTTACGGATGCGTAAAACTAAACATAAATTTAAATTGCAAACAGCCATAAAGCACCGCTTCCTCGACCTCACCTGCCATTAAACTAAGTATCTATGTATATTCATGACAAAATAACCATATCAATAAAACTATAATTAAAAATTATTCAAGAACTGATCTCGTGGTCGTGGAACCCTTATTTATAGTTAACTACTTTACCTAATAACATCACGTGGAATTAATATTTAATCATGTTTTATTTATTTTATTTATTTAATTCTTTATTGCACACTAAAAATTATACAAAGAGTCATAGCATATACATTTTGATGTACAAAGGCGAGCTTAACTCAGTGTTCTTGCAATCCACAGGCATTCTGGGATAAATTACCTTTCCTTTTGCCGATTACTGGTTATATTCGTACGAAAATTCGCGTACAAATTTTTATGCAAATTAATTTAACCGTTTTTGCGTGTAAGAGCAACAAAAAAATTATTATAGTATTTAGAAACTTAGCTGATTACTTGAACATGGTAAATATTTCATATTTTGCCTTTTTCGTGTTGCATACGCTAAATTTAGAAAACGGTCTAGATTTCATATGTAACCCAAGTTCAGAAGATCAGCCTACAATAGTTTGAATTCATAAATGCACGCAAATTATGTAAATTAATATTATTTAATGTATTCGTCAATTCCAACAAGACAGTCATTATAGGCAATTTAGAAGCTGGAAATTAACTCAGTACCAATTTAACTTTGATCTCGGAATATATAAATAATTCTCTTATAATGTGTATCATCCGTATAACCTTGAATAACCTTGAACGACGAACATCCAGCGATGTATAATGTCACGTAACCTCCGTATACCTCGTCATTGCATTATCAATTGCCAAAGCCTATTGGCGTATTCCGGCACTAATAGACTCGAGCCATGCACCTGAGGCTGTGTCTGGGCTGTATAATCTGTCTGATGTTAAACAGCCCTTTCCCTTGGTCGCGTCACCACATGGAAAGAGATGGGGTGGCCCGATTTCTACTCTGCCGAGAACCACGCGGCTTACTCTTACTTTATTTATATAAAAATCAATTACTGTTCATTTGTTTCGCATAAACAAGAGCTTTCGTTTCAAGAACGGCTGGGCCGATTTAGCTGGATTTGGTCGTAATTCAAGGAAGGTTTAAACGGTAAGAAAATGTAGAAAAATTGCAAGAAAACGAGGAATTCACAATGAAGAAATACTCATAATTATTACGCTTTTTTGATCTGCTATCGTTACACTAACCAATTATATTGAGTGATTGGAACTTTGCTCACAGTGATGAAAGAAACTACTAATCTCTTCACATTTGGAACTATGTTTGTACTTAAAAAGACTTTCATAATCCGTACATAACTTAAGGAAAGTAACTACAAATATCTCTCTACTTTGTATGTAAAGAGATAAGTTGTTACGTTGTGTTCTTACAACGAATATGCCAAAAATGTAAATTAAATGAGATTATTCACACAAAAACGCTTATAAAGATTTAGAAAGCATGCCAGAAATTAACAGTTTGTAATGTAACACATAATAATTAAAGACTGAGAAATAGTGTAGTCCTAAACTAAGGAGTGAACAGGGAGCGGCCCTACAAAGATCTTTCGAACCCACTCTTGTCACTTGCTGATTGGGAAGTAACCGGAATTTCTAATATTCCATCTAACCTATGCAGTTAAATTGCTCGTGTTAGGAAAAAGTTCACGTCCGCAGTGTAATGACCAAGATTCGATTTGAAGATCGTAAAACCAACTCCTTAACCATGAAGTTATTGACGCTATGGTGCTCAGGGTTCGAGTGTCAGACGGCTTTCCCCCCTCCCCCCTTAAAACCGTATATCAAGTTATAGAAAGGAGGAACAGGAGAGTCCAATCCAGGCTGAAAATACAAAACAGTTTAGAACAGTTAGTCCTACACAAAATATACTAGTTTAAACGTACAGCGTAATACGTGTTTCCTTCTTTCTATAATCCCTGTCAGCGTCCTATAAGCTGGGCGTGAAAAGGCATCCAACAAGGCTACCAAGAGAAGGCCACCATTATTGCATTATTAGTATATCTATAATAGTGACCCCTGCCTGATGCTTCCCCATCACCTTACCGTCAAACAATTTGAAGTGATATCGACGTGTTTTATGTAAAAACAATCCCTCAAGGCTCTACGGGTCTGCATTGAAGTACATAGAACAATAATAGTAGTATGAAACGTCAAGGATACAGTAAGCCGATGATGTGCGACTTAGCGTAAGTAATTTTTATGAACGAGCCATAGAAATACGTAAAGCTTATAATTTTTTAATTGATCGTTTTTGACGCAGTTGTGTAAATCGTGTTTATTTCACTTACGCGAAATCAATCGGTACGGATCGTGAGAAAGATTTCAATTTATTTTATATGCATGCACGTATAGACCTTGACTTTTAAGTTTTCTAATGTATTCAAGTGTTTTGCTACTATTTGTAACAGTTACTAATTGGGATGTACACACGGCATATAAGATAAGTATACACCTTTTCATAATGAAGTTGTATGAAAAGGTGTATAAAGGCCAAGATCATCGTGATCCAAAGTTTATTTTGGCTTTTCTCAAGTAATAGGTATACGTATAGTAAAATGTATAGTAATATAAAAGTAATAGTAAGTAATAAATAAAAAAAAGTTAAAAAAGCAAAATAAGAAAAAAGTGGTATTTATTTATTTATTTATTATGATTTACTAACATTTGTTTACATTAATGTGGTATTGTCTAATATTATTTTATTTGTAACTAGCTGCCCCGGCGAACTTCGTACCGCCATATTTTCGGTCCGCGTGGTATTCAAATCCCGTTCCCGCTGCACCCTTATCACTTAGGGGGACGAAAAATAAATGTTGGCCGATTCTCATAGATACCGGATAAGCACAAAAAATTTTCGGAGGAGTTCGATTACGCACCCCGTGACAGAAGAATTTTATATATTAGAAGAAATTGAATATTAGTAATTTCAGTTACTAATATCCTTTTTCTAGGAACCATTTTACTGTAATATGTAACGTTTAAAAAGTGATTTATTACATTCATTCATGTAAAAATTAACTAAGTAATATATCGTAATATATCATGAATAAATCGGATGTGGATTGATATGGAAATTCGCGAACGTCGAGTATAATTAATTTTTGTAACGAGAACATAATGATATATATACGTACCATCCAAAAAAATAAACATAATATATTATCTAAGTTGTGATTGTGCTACATAAATTGACGTAATGGTTAAGTGGTCACCTCACATCCGATAGTTCACTGTGTTGCATATTTGATTCTTGTTTGAATTATTTGTATAACCCACATATCCTTGTCCATTATGAAGTTTGAAAGGTGTGGGTTTTATTCTCAAATATCCATATCTACTGATATTATAGAATGCAAAAATAACTTTATCTGGCCAAGAATCTACGGCCTCTCAATCGCAAGGTCCACTCTTTAACTACTAAACTATCGAGCTAAGATTCAAATCAGCCCGACCTCTCAATCGCAAATCCAACTTCTATATGTAGAAAATCTTTGTTAAGCTTTCTTTTTTATCGTGCGAAAAATCCCCATGGATGTTGGACTCGAGGTATTTGCATTGGTCGTGCCTCGGAGAGCACGTTAAGCCGTCGGTCCCGGTTGCCATAAAAACATCTATGGCAGTCGTTACGGGTAGTTGGAGCCCTAAAAATTCCAAAAACAACGGTGTAGCTGCAAAGCTTCGATATACTGAATGTTACCATTGGGTTGTGGAGGTCAGATGGCAATCGCTTCACGGAAAATATCGAGGTCTAGCTAAATCTGTAGTTAACACTGGTAAAGCGGACCTCAGACTCCGAGCTGCAAAAAGCTTCGGATGCGACTGGAAATTAACGCTAGGAGGAAGAAAATAATCCCTCGCACCCTGTGAAGCTACCTGATAAACCGGGGTCAACAGTTACGAAAAGCTATTAAGCATAGGTACAATAAATATGATAAACAAACTCAGCACCTACCCGACCTTCACAAGCGTCACATTATGACCCACATGAATACATAACTTTAAACATTGAACCGAAACAACAGCCAATAACAGACAGTTACATAATACGTAAACAGCAGCGTCTACTTCCGTTTGTAATACATGTGAGTTGCGTATGCGCAGGTCATCTTGCTGTTTGTCTAATGTAATACAGACTTGCGATAATATACGGTTAGAAATCTCAATGGAGATGTGTGCAGTTATGGACATTTTTGTGAAGACTGTATTGTGAAGCCGGAAGTAGTCACATTAAAAAGAGTTCGGGTAACGAATATAAGATAACTTTATATTTTACTAGCTGACCCGGCGAACTTCGTACCGCCATATTTTCCGCCCGCGTGGTATTATCTCTAAATTTATCATTGTTTCTCTACAATATTATGCATGTATAATACATATAAACCTTCCTCTTGAATCACTCTATCTATTAAAAAAAACCGCTTCAAAATCCGTTGCTTAGTTTTGAAGATTAAAGCATAGATAGGAACGGACAGACAGCGACAGCTACTTTGTTTTATAATATGTAGTGATGAAGACATAAGATGAGTACCATTTTAGACCCCATTGAAACACAGGGTAGAAAAGCAACCGTAACTGAAAAGTAAACGAAAGTTTCCCTTAGCACACTAATCATTGGTGAAATAATTAATTAATAAACTTAAGACAGTATTAGGTACATCATTTTTATTTGCTTACCTTACTTACTATATAATATAGGACCTATACCAACTTCTGTCCCTTCCCGGTTTCGCATCGATACGCCACTTGCAGCTTGGCAGGAGTATGGCTTGTGGCGTTCCACAGGGGTCGGTTCTCGGGCCACTCCTGTGGTGCACTTCGCGGGGTCGATGTACTCTGTTACGTCTGCAAATGCACTTGCAAGTAATAATTTGACACAATTCAATTGCTACCGCATAATAAAATATGAGTGTATGTATGCTTGCACGCACACGCGCATCGATTTATCGGTAACAATACAGTGTGATCCTAATGATTTCTCGTAGCGTATGTTTCGCCCATTAAATTAACATTTTTTTTTTATAAAATATTAAATGGATTGATCCATATTATGTTTCAATCATATTTCATCAATGGCCGTAAATTACTCATATACTGTTCTTATTAACTAAAAATATCACAAAAACTAAATCTACAGTCATTAAAATTAAAATTCTTAATACCATAAAAGTAAAAATCTAACTCATCAGAGTTTTTACACGCGCGTCAATAAAATCTACATAGCAATTTACTAATTAACCGGCTAGGTCAACGAAAGTGCAATTATGCTCGCGGAGGTTGCGCAGACGCATATGAGGACAAACATCTCGTGGCGTGCGCGCCGGCACAACACGCATCGGCCACCTGTGAATGGATTCGTCATACTGAAAAGCGAAAGTGTATATATTGCTTTACTAATCTCGACTCTTTGTATTACGTTTTTTTTTTCTCAAGTACGGTAATCGGCTTCAATTAGTGATGTTTCGTTACAGCTAATTGTTTTGCTTATTCGATTAGCGTATTGAGAAATCGAATCTTTGTTAGAATAACTTACAAGATAAATAGTAATTTTAGTGTTGTTACTTCTTAGTAAGCTGCAAGTTTTTTTCTTATTAATTAAAAGCAAAAAAATACCTACATAATTACATAACAATAATAAGAAAAAAGAATTAGGCCATTTAAATTTACAATAACATATTTTTCTAAGCGCCAAATTTCTACCCAATGCTGTTACTTTTAGTCCCAGGGTATGCTAAATACGCTCCCCATCTCCTTCTTCCTATATATTTTTTTCATCCTGAATTTTACGGAAGCGACTGCCTTAAGCAAGAAAAAGCGCCAGATCATCGTTCATCATTTCCAGTTTACAGAAAAAAAATAACTTACACCCCGAATATCTTGGTGTGGTACGGGGCCTTTGAAATATCAAATATTTGCAATTATTACATGTGCGCTATCAAAATATAAACTTGTTATACAAAGAATCTAAATAAAAAAATCTATTTTGGTACATTGTTAAAAAGAATTAAACACCTCAATGTTGTAATGACACCGTTATCATTTAATTATAATTGTAATAATTATCTTCTCAGACGTAATTAGTGTCGGTCTCACAAGATTTTATCTGAGCTTGTACTGACGTTTTCATTAATGAAACTAATAGCTTTATACATTTTTTGAGATAATTTTGAAATAATGAACCGTGTGTTAACCTTTCCCATTCTATAGAAAAGGTTAAGACACTGTACAAGTTTCATAAGGGGTCACTTGTAACACCCGGTAATTTTAATCCCCCTAGTCAATGTATGGAATTAACATAGGTTTATGACTATCAAAATATGTGTCTATCCCACATATTGATAGATAGATAGATAGATAATTATTTAGTGTACATACAATACAATATAATCATGCCTTTATCCCCGGAGGTTTAGGCAGAGGTGAATTAACACCCACATTTCACCAATCATTGTTTTAGGTCCCACGTAATAGGGGGTGAGCCTATTGCCGTTTTCCGGGCACTATTGTTGGCTCGAGCCATATATAGGCTGAGTCGTGGTTTATTTATTTATTCATTGTACACCAATAGATTTACAGTAATACAATAAGGTAGCATGTTATAGTTCAATGAACAATGGGCGGCCTTATCGCTAGATCATTCTATTCTATTATATTGTCCTAAAGTTTGTGCCACTTGTCTAGGGAGCAATTACGTTACCTTACCTAGTAGGTATGTAATGCCTCTGAACTTTCAGTCCCGGTTATTATACGAAGATCAATAGTAGTTGTTTTAGGTAGTCATCGCTCTTGCCTTTCTAGACAACTGGCAATACGTTTTTAGGATAGAATAGATTGATCAATGTATCGATTAAATTACATGTCGATCCAGTCAATCCTATACATTCATCTTTCTATCGTACAATACACCGGCCAACGAATTGTCACTTGTCTAAAGGGCAGTACACCAAGACCAACAGTAGTGACCAACAAAAAAATATTCGGGAAATACCAAGATGTAAAAAAAATGATTTATTTTCATCATAAGCCTTTACTACGCGATTGTACCACAACCACAGGGACCAGAGTAAATGACAAAAATAAATAATAATTTAATTATAAAATAGACCAGAGGTCGAGTGGGCACCTCAAAATTATGTAGGGACGAATGGGACGACAGTGGGTGCTCACCCTATTAAATAATGCATATTACAAAATTAATAATTGCGATCTCTGCAACTTAATCAAGCAATCGTGTACTGTACATTTTATATTATTAATTATTATTCTTCCGGTCGCATTATTAAAACCTTGTTAATTATTATTAAAGGTAAGTTTAACGAACTTCGCTCATCTAATGCGTTTCGGGCTTGACTAATTAATGCTAATGTAATTTTCACACCAAAATTCACCAATTAACAAAATATCTGAGAATGGTGCGTTATTGGATACCATTGTGATTAAACTAACTGTCACTTAACATTTATGTTACACTAACTGCCCCGGCGAACTTCGTACCGCCATATTTTCGGCCCACGCGGTATTCAAATCCCGTTCCCGCTGCACCCTTATCACTTAGGGGGATGAAAAATAGATGTTGGCCGATTCTCATAGATACCGGATAAGCACAAAAAATTTCATCAAAATCGGTCAAGCCGTTTCGGAGGAGTATGGCAACGAAAACTGTGACACGAGAATTTTATATATTAGATAACTTATGCGCTTAATTTATTTTTAAAGTAGGTAGTAGTAGAAAAAAAATAGTTTTTTAGAACCTATAACACAAGTTAGTTAACCTATGCTTGCTTAGTGTCTAGAAGCTGTATTTTTTTTATTGGAAAAAGTGAAACGACTCAAACAGGACTTGAAACCAGTCCTTAACAGGGAGAACACTCTGACCACTGAGTTATCGAGTCAAGATAGTGATAGTACATACAACTATCGGTAGATGGCTCTCACCGTCGCCCCAAGATGATTGTATAGAAGAATTTGGAACAATTAAGGCCAGATTGCAGTTAGTTTTTAACATTTTTAAACGTCTGGATATCAAGTAATATAGCAAATTGCGCCAAATAAAAAGCATATTTATAAAGTAGACTAAACCGTCAAGGGTCGTGTGAAAACAGAAACATTATTTATGATAATTGGCTCGATAGAAATTAGCGTCAAACATAGGTCTAAAATGCTCCAAATCGCTATTTCAAACACGTTTCTCACTAAGACGCCATTATCAAATCATGCCAAAGTTAGTATTAAAAAACAGAGCATAAAAATATCTAGAGATTGGTGAGGTTATAATTTATCACGCAGATTTTATTTATTTTTTCAAAAAACCGCAAAAATCCTGAAAATTGCTGTATACGAGCTCTCGTTTCGTCAGTCAAAATGTTCGAGGTAGGACGTCTCACTACAATACCCCCTAAAGAGGATACAGTATCTCAGTGGTCGGAGCATTCCCCCTGTAAGGGACTGGTCGCGAGATCAAGTCCCGTCTGAGTCATTTCACTTTTTCCAATCTTAATACATCTCATAGTAGGCTGTTGTGAAGAACAGATACCTCATCTATATAATTGTTGCCGTTGTCATCGCTCAATTGACCTTGACCGCAGATCTGATTTACAATTTAAATGTGATCTTGTCGCATTTGCGTACAAATTATATGTGGATGTTGTACCTACCAACGGAACATGATCCTCAATATGGTCATATTCTACTTTAAGAATCCTCTTATGTAATCAAAGAATGTGGATTTACCCATTATAGGTTTTATTGTTTAGGATATGTTATGTTACATAGTAAGATAGATCCTATAAGATGTTAATTTATGATTTATTTTGTTTCAGGTAATTTGATGTTCATAATTGCACTCTTTATCCCGCTTATATTGGCTCGGTATGTACCTATGTAAAAATTTTGGGTGGCTACTACAATCATTATCGAACACCCAACGCTCTTTAATAATGAAATAATAGACTTAGAGCCCGTGAACGCCAGACCTTCGTCATTTTATAAAAGCTGAAAGTTTGCCAGCGCTTTCGGTCTGGAGAACCTGCTCATGGTTACTCGAGAAAAAAGAAAAATTAATAATACTTACCTATTTTTTTTTTAATTAGAGATAAATCATATCATATCTGCCAAAGCCACTATGACCCAAACTTCATAATTGGCCATCGGTCTTATGGGAGCATGCGCTGACAAACTTTCAGCTTTTATAAAATGACGAAGGTCTGGCGTTCACGGGCTCTTAGTCCTTATGTCCCGAAGTCTTTTAAAATTAGATATATTTCATTCCGTAACGACTGCTATAGATGTTCGTACGGCAACCGGAACCGATTTTTACTTTCTTTAAACTTTATTTTACTTAGTTATTTATTAATTTTAAAGCCTATTTGGCATTCAAATTGTTATTATAATTTTACAAACAAGATAGATTGTAGTTTAGGTAGTTTACAGCAAGTGGCCGTGACTTTCTTAGCATGTTTGTTTATATGCCGACTTTACACATTGCATTGCAAACCTAGTTAGTATTACTAATATATACCTACTAATATTTATCACTTCTGATATATACACATGAGAACTAATCAAATATTTCATAAGATTATAAAACTTGTAAGCACATCTAGCGTTATTCGTATGTAAATAACTACGAGTATACTCCATTCGACTAGGTACATAATTAAAGTTAAAAATTCTTGATGTGTCTATTTAATATGTTTTATTTAAAAACTCAGTTCAATCAATCAATCAATTAGCCTATTGCAGTCCACTACTGGACACAGGCCTCTCCTAATATGCGCCACGCCCTAAAACTCAGATATATAAAAAAAAAAAAAATCAGTTTAGAAACTTATTTTAAAAACTAAAAACCTAAATCTAACCACTAGTTACTCAGTTAGTTAGCCTAGCTTATTTGTTTAATATGTGTTTTTATAAAAAATCGCTACAAGATTGCAAGTACAGAACCGAAGTCTTAAAGTAACGTAAAATTACGTATCATAATAACCTCAATATTAATAGGTACACAGCATTCGGATAACTCTCAGTAAAGCTATAAACCAGGTACAATACTGTTATTAGACAGATTGTCGGTCCCCAATGTGCCGTGTCTTGAGGCGACGGTAACGTTAAAAACGGTTATTTGTAGTATTGCAAATTTCATAGCCGCGGCATGCGGTCACAATGCTCATTGTTAATAACAATAACTTAACTAACATAAGGCTTTTACGCAACTGAACGTGCCCAGACTTTAGGATAATGAGGATGGAGTCTTAATTATAAGTCTTCGACAGTCTACTTTGGTTTACATTGTTGTGTTGTGATTAGGTGGACTTGAGTCATCTATAATGCGCGCCTCTATTATGATGTTGGTTATAAAATATTAGATGGGTAGATAAGACGTTCTATATTTCAAGGTTGGTGATATGATTGCTGTTACTAAAAATAATTTAAATATTTGGATAATAGGAGATATGGAAAAGGGAAACAAATATTATAGTATATACGAACAAAATATTACTAAATTTCTCAATTTGATGAAGGATAGGAATGGCTTTCAACAAACATTCCCAATACATAAAACTTTAGTAACTTATAAATTTTATCATGGCAGAAAATCCGGCATGCCCTGATTCCTGTCTCGAAAGCTCTGCATTCATACTTATAACTCTGCACAAATGATTATATACTCAATTGTAAGGTCACATGTCATATTAGGTCAAATAAAATTCTTGAATTATGAAATTAACGTTGATTTCTTATGATGGTTACAAATGGAAAATCTAAGTTTGCAGATTCACACGATGATGATTGATTACATCGGAACGAATTTATAATTGTAATGGAACCTTCACCAAATATTGTGCTGTGTGCGTATTATTTATGATATTATAACGATAACCTGATTAATATCATCTTATAGTTGAGTAATAATTAAGCCAATGCTTGGGCAATAGAATTTGTTTTATGGTGTATCTAAATTTATGCATGGATGACTTAATGTTGCGACTATAGTACAGGTGTTCACGTTACAATATTGGTAGGATAGATAGATCTTTTTATTGCACATCAAGAATAAAATAAACAAGGCATTATATGGATATATTTTATATACAATTTGACAGCTTAATCGCACAGTGGCAATCCCTTCCAGGTAATCCTTGGATAGGAAAAAGACTTGGAAAGGGTATTCGGGGATATGAGTACCTACACAGTCAATCTAAGTCTAATTAATTTACTATTATTAACGTATGTACGTATTAAATTTATCACTAGATGGCCTGTGGCGTCACTTCATACAATTTTTTTTTTTCAAATTGTCCAGGCACTTCTGGAGACCAATGTACATTACAAATATCTAAGATAGGTATGATGTATTAGTATGATGAATTGAATGCTGTAGAATATAATCCACAAAAAATACCTAACAAGACACCTAGTTAATCCCTGTCCTCGAGGTACAAAGACTATTCAAAGCCAGAAAACGTTTTGTCCCAACAGCTTTATTGGAAGCAATCAAGGTGAATTCACTTGATTTTTCACACTTGTATTGAAATCTTTAAGAACCTTAGAGATTTATAGCAAGAATAACAAGACTACGAGATGTCTTTTGTCCAAAAAACGCTACTTATAGCAGTTAATTTAATCTGTTTGTAAGTGGATGTCGAGGACACTGGTCACTTTAAGAGCAAATTGTACAAATTGTCAGATCTGTCACTGTTATGTCAAAGCATAATACAAATATTTACAGGTGATTTCTGGAGTTGTATGCCATAGTACAGAACAGAAGATGCGATAGTACGTATGTGTTTTTGTCCTATAATTATTAGACTCAAATATAGATTAAATATAGCACTTGTGTCCAGATATAGATTGTTTGCATATTTTGAGCTAACTTCTTTTGCAAAATGAGTGAAGTGAATTTGATATTATATCAAAATCCTCGAGTTTGCTTATTAATTTCCCTGGGACTGCCGAGTTAAATAAAGATAGTCGATTCTGAAGTATGGAATGTATGTTTATAGCATGTAAGTGTGAGCAAAATCAAAGATTAACTAAAAAAAAAAATTGACTTCCAAGACAAATCGAGTTACTTGTACCTAATATTTGAAACGTTGATAATTTCCAGATATTTGTGGATAAGTAACAATAAATTTTAATAGTTACATTATAATTCTATGCAAATTAAGGGTTTTTACTACAAAACCGTCAATTCTGTGCTAAGTTTCGGATATAACCATAAATTGAACAAAAATGTGGTCAAACCTGAATTAAATATTTCTATGCCTATCTTATAGTGTGAAAACAGCATTCTGAGTATTCCATACTGATAACGACACAGTGCTTTTGAGAATTGTTAATGTAGACAAAATATGTATTACTAGAATAGGAGAAAAACAACAATGCTTACTTATAACAGTTCCTATGTGCTTGAATACAATGGTTTGTGCTCAGAAGAACTATTTGACATGATGCCAAGTACTACATTCTATCATCGCACCTCTCGCCACAGGCAGGGAATTCATCCTCACACATTGCGTCCGGAAATGGTGCGCACTGTGCGGTTTGAAAGGCACTTCATCCCACGCACACTCAAGCTGTGGAATGAACTCCCTGCGGTGGTTTTCCCAAGCGACTACAATATGGGGTTCTTCAAGAAGGGCATTAGAAGGTTTCTTCAGGGTCGGCAGCGCGAGTGTGACGCCTCTGGTGTTGCATACGTCCATAGGCCACGGTGACCGCTTCCCATCAGGTGGGCCATGTGCTTGTCTGCCAACTAAGTGGCATAAAAAAATGTCACAATGTCACAATGTCTTAAAGCTAGCATGTTATAAAAAGCAACTCTTCTTCCTAAGAATCGACAGGTCATATCTACTGAACTATCTGAACTTGTGATATTAGTATAGTGTAATGTAAAATACATAGTGTAATGTCCGACAACTTCTGACATTTTACACAATATTTACATAAATTAATTTGTTTAACGCATAAGCTACGACCGATTTCATAATAGTTAGCACTAGACACTCTTACAAAATTCGTAATATGCGTTGCTTTTGAACGATAAGCAAATAATACATAATGTAAACAGTCTGTGTTCAGAGTAAACTGCTACCGAGGACGGTTATCTGATAATTACGAAGAAGTACATTATTCATAATTACTCAATATTATTAATAAATCACTACTTGATAAACTATTAACGCACTATGAACTTTGAAGAAGTTTATTTTAATATTTAAGCATTTAATGTAAAACACACGATCAAACACGTATTCAACATAGATAGCAGACAGACATCCGTTTAGGTATTTGGATGTGAAAGAAGTTCGTTAAAAACAACGATGTTTAAAATTTTCCCTACATTTGTGTTCTTTGATAAAATGACGCATACGTTTATCGCACATCTCACTACTAGACTATTATTTATCTCAACAATAGGTTTCCGAGGATAGCGGGTACGGAATCAGTTATAGCTAGTCAGTTACCTCCTCTTACAGTCCCGGGTCCTTTAAGCGGGGCGTGAAAAAGCATCTGATGAGGCCGTCAAGCTGAGTGCCACCATTGTAACATGGTACGTGTTGTAATGGTGACCCTCTTTTCAGAAACTCTGCCTTCAGCTTACCATCAGGCGAGGTGAAGTCAAATTGACGTGTCCTATATAAAAAAAAATCACAATATATAAAATGTAATTTTTGGATTTTGGACCCATAACATCATCCAAATTAATCTAACAGATCCCTGATCACATAGAAAAATCAAGTCATTAGAGAACTGATCGAAAGTCCAGACTGCCATTCGCCGCATGAAGAACCGGAAAGCTGTCGGACCCGACGAAGTCCCCATCGAGGCTTGGAAGGCAATGGGCGCCCGTGGTGTGGGCATTCTAGCAAATCTTTATAACCGCGTACTCCTCACCGGTGAGATCCCGAGCCAGTGGAGGCTGAGCATCATCACGCCAGTCTTCAAAGGCAAGGGATCGGTGCAGGAGTGTGGTAGTTACCGCGGTATAAAGATAATGTCCCACACCATGAAGCTCTATGAGCGGATAATCGACTCCCGGATCCGACAGGAAAGTACACTCTCGGAGTGCCAGTACGGGTTCCGTCCCGGGCACGGGACCATGGACCCAGTGTTCGCCCTAAGGATTGTGGCGGGGAAATACAGGGCGAAGAACACGCCCCTGCACTGCCTATTCTTAGACATGCAGAAGGCCTTCGACTGTGTTCCTCGCGAGGTTATCTGGTGGGCACTGCGGGCCAAGGGTGTCCCAGAGACTTACATTGACACCATCCGAGACATGTACTACGATTCCGGTTCCGTGGTCCGGACTGCTGTTGGCGACTCGAAAGCCTTCCCCATCACCGTCGGGGTACACCAAGGATCCGTCCTTAGTCCTTACCTGTTCAGCGTGGTATTAGATGTTTTGTCGGACAGCATTAGAAACTCACATGAGCAGCCTCCGTGGTTGCTCATGTATGCTGATGATATTGCGCTCATGGACGCGGACAGGAGCAGATTGGTGCGACGCGTGAAAGGATGGAAAGAAGCGCTTGAGAACGGCGGTCTGAAGCTAAATGTAGCGAAGACAGAATACTTAGCGTTAAACTCCACAGATCCCACACCCGTCCGCATAGGCGATGATTTGGTCGAGCGCACGGACCAGGTTAAGTACCTGGGATCTGTACTTCATGTGACCGGTGAGTTCGACCGCGACGTCAAGGCACGCATTGCTGCCGCGTGGGCCAAGTGGCGAGAAATGACTGGCGTGACCTGTGATCCTAAAATGCCAGTCAGGTTGAAGGGGCAGGTCTATAAGACGATCATTAGGCCTGTTCTCTTGTATGGTTGTGAGGCGTGGCCGCTGCTCGAGCGACACAAGCAAGAGCTGCGTGTCACGGAGATGAAAATGTTGCGGTGGATGTGCGGCGTTACGCGTAAAGATCGCGTACGGAACTCTCGCATCCGCGGCAGCCTCCATGTCCGTGACATTGCGGATAAAATGCAGGAGAGCCGCCTTCGCTGGTGCGGCCACGTCTTGCGGCAACCGCCAGGCTACGTGGGGAACAAATGCCTGGCAATGGTACCCCCGCCGGGTCCAGGTAAAAGGGGTAGGCCAAAGAAGTCCTGGCTTGACGTCGTGGAGGGTGATATGCGTGCAAATGGTCTCACTACCATGGACGCCCAAGACCGTGCGAAGTGGAGAAGGAAGAGCCGGAAGGCGGACCCTGAGCTCCGAGGTCATCTTGGCCACGGATGCAATCAGGAGAATACGTCTATATGCAGGTGATGATTAGAGAACTGATATCATTTTAAAGAGAGCATTTTTATTCTGTAATTATTATAGACAGTATTGCACCCACATATTGATCAGTCAGAAGTTCAAACCACCAATAAAATAACCATCAAATTCAACAATCGAAGTTGTGAGCACGATGATCAAATTGACATCCACAATAATGATCTCTGCAATATATTACAAAATATTATATTGTAAAGAGAGCTTTGTAAGTTTTCAACACTTAACAATTTTAATATCGAGGTGTGCTTAAATGAATATTCATAATCACATAGGTCTTCGGCATATAATGGATATTTATATCATGGTCGCATCTCGTCAACTTTTAAATGAGAAGTAAAATGTCAGTAACTTTATCTGTTTGACCTTTTAAAGATTTGTCTATAAATAAGATATATCCTAATCTTTGCAGGTCAAATAAAAAAGAGCCTTGACTTAAAACCTAACCTAAACTAACTTAACTAACCTTAAGAAATGCTGACTAAACTTATTATTTGCCATATTCTAATATAAGATCCGCTACCCAAGGTCGAACTGAGAATGTGCTCTGTGAAAAAAACGAATCATAAACTTTATTCACGAAGGATAAAAAACATAATATAGCACTTTTATTTTAAGAATATATTATAGGACCAGTCGACACGCCTAATTCTTGCTTCTTGCTGTTGCTACACAGTATAATGAATGGACTATTTTTAAAAAATCACCAAACGTATCTTTGTCGTCTTGTATCTCAATTTTATGACGAAACCGTGACAACATTTCAAAATTACAGTCAACTGAATACAGCCGTTAATAATCGAAATTCAATTGTCAATTAATTAATTTTTGCATTCATTAATTAATTTTTGTATTCATTAATTATTTTTTGTATTCAAGGCTGTGACGTGACGGTTGACTATTAGTACCTTTAATAAAAAATTAATCAAAATTGAAGAAGCTATTGATTAGATTATTATTAACGCATGGGTACTCAATTAATACAACAAAGTCATAATAATGTACTGGAGCTTTTGTAATCACATGAAATACACAAAAAAATACAACGATGATGCAATGGAATAAGTAGTCGACTCGTCACATAAGACAGTTGTCGTGTGATTGACAGATGATAATAAGGCTGCTTTTCCATTAAGGTGAAGACGAGCGGACTGTAAAGGAGATGTACAGGAATTGACCAATCACAATCATGGAACGTGAATTACTCACGTTCCATCTCCAATTATGTTATCCAAGTGATTAGTCAATTATTATACACATCTTTTCTCTGCTCTACTCGTCCTATCTTTTCTTAAATACCTATTATACCAATTGGTGCTAGTTAGATCAAAGAAAAAACCGCGGTAAAAATACTTAAACACTTTTCTTTCTGTAAATTTAGACTGACGTTACTCCATCCATATTCAAGTCCAAGGAAATATATAACTATTTAGATATGCTTCCAAAAATCACTTTTAATGGGGATAGAATTTGCGGCTACAGGCTGAGTTCTGAGTTTAGTCACATTCGGATGTAATCAGGCAAACCCGTAGAAAGACTGGAAAAAGGGGACCCTAAACTCCGAGGTAATCCGAGCTTCGGATGCGACTGTGCTAGACGCTAGGATCAAATAGATTTGAATGTCATTAACTGTATTCATTAGTTCATCATTCTCTGATGAACTACTGATGAACTAATGAATACAGTTGACTGTATTAATATTATGATAATGATAACTGTATTCATTAGTTATTTATTTATAAAGTTCTCTGTGACTCAGCAATAATATTACTAGTACAAGAGGTGTCTTTTGAAAAGGAAATCAAATACAGTTTTGATTGTTAGATAGATTACTCTTTATCGGACACTAAGAAAGTCACCGTAAAGACAAATAATTATGTAAACTTACAGTTGTATGTACGATTGCACCTTTACATACAACTTTCGATGAAAAAGTGCAAACTGAAGACTGTACAATGGGCGGGACTGTACATCGCTGGAAGCGTTAGTCATAATGTTATTAAATTGTTGATTCTGGTTATGGTATTACTTAAATTATAATTTAACTCGGCCTTCCAACCTTGACATGCATGTGTTTTTTATGATAAAGGTGATTCTCATAAAAGTTTCAACTGTTAATTTATTGTTACTGCGAAATATGTCTGTCAAAGATGATGGGTTTTAATGATGATAAGTTCGGAAATTTGTATATTTTCACACTTTTAGGCTTATATTGTAATTTTTTAATACAACTTTGAGTTATTGAAATTATCTATATTCATATTGTTGAAACATTTCTGTGTTTTTTTAAGTTTGACGACAATATTAATTCCTTGGTTGTAATTATGTAAATATTATAAAATATTATGTGGATTTCCTTATTTCAAAATATGTTTAAACAAATATATTTAATTTGATACAAATTATGCGGGTGTAAAATCCTCCAAATCAATGTGAAATTATAATTTTAAATTGAATATTTTTTTAGATTTCAAAATTTAAATATGAAATAAAAAAAACTATTCCTGCAGCCAGTATTCTAATTATATTAAATTATGTATAAACGCATATTATCCGCATGATATTTTGAATAATTTCGATATCAAGTATTTCTTAAAAATTATTATTAGATAAGTTAAAAGCTTTTATTGATTGAAATCGAATTGTCAACCGAAAGGTGTGCACCAAATATCAGATCAATAAGAATACAGGAAGGGAGCAAAATTCCAACAACTAAAGTTGCCCCACCAACAAGAAATTGACTAAATAAACCCGTTGAAAAAATTACTCGTAACAAAAGTGGGGCAAAAAGAGCTTCCTTCACGATAATATCAAGGGGTAAAAGTGAAACCACAGCGGAAACGATACACGAATGAATTGGACGCATCGACACGTCCGGAGACGAGCGGATCTGAAACGGTCGATCACGATAGAGAAAGTATTACGGCTGTGGGAAATAGGTACAGTGACATCCCATTGTCTGTCTGTTACATGCTATTGCGAAATCGTTTATTATTTTGCATTGTTAGAATATTCTTCACACTTATTGATGTTAATACAGTGTAAAGATTTATGATTGAGAAAATGTCGAATTCTTTTGGACTACTTTTGGTTTTGGATGTTTTGAAATGGATTTTTATGTACGGTACATTAAATCTATATTCAACATTATCGATTATGGTAGGAATAGGGATATTGGTTTACGCGAAAGCTATTCTTTGCAATAAAACAAATTTTAACAGATTCTCATTATCCCCTGAGTCTTTTCCCAAATGTGTTAGGGTCGGTTTTACAGACCAATATTATGAAAACGCCCAAACTTGGATATAGGATAATGTTAACGCAATCATGGTGATACCATAATCGCATGGCATACATTAATTCCCGTTATCATTATAGAGCTTCGATATTATCCGTGAAACAAAACACCGAGGACAATTCACCAGTGATATCGAAGTTAGATCAGATTTTAAAACTGGAACAACGATCTAAGGTGCTGTCCGAACCAAGGCGATTAAATCTCTCTCCTAAATTCTCTCTCCATGACCACAACTGCTGAAAACCACCCGAAACATCGGCAATAGCTGTATAGAAAGATGTATTTAAAGCGATAGAAGTGGTTAAAATTATCTTAGGATATTCATCACTATTATTATACGGCTATTAATGTCTTCAGCGCACCTACATGCTGTACTTTAGTTATTGCGATTCACTAATTATGGGTCTTCAGCAAGTGTCTGCCTCTGATATATTGATATGTCAAATATGTGAACTTTCGTGGTATAGGTATATTTAACGGTACAAGCAAGTTCGTTTACATTCGACATTCTCTGCTAAAAGGGCAGCCTCGTGTGGTGAATGGTGAACTCTAGATAAATCCTGCTAATCCAATTCATCTAGAATATATTTATAAATCTATGCAGTATATTCATGGTATATTAGATCAAGAGGTGCGATATCGATAGCTTGTGTGACACAATGATGTGTGTGTGACTTCTCGAGTTGCCATGTATGTGGGTGATTCTTCCCTACTACATATACTCTTAAGACCCATAATATGTTCGTTTATGCACTTAATACTTCTTTGTGTCATAGTGTATTTATTTCGCTGTATCTCGTCTGTTTTCTATGTTGCTAAGGAGGGGTTGGACCTTAATATATTTCCAATTCCTTCGATTCTCTTCTGATTAAGTTTATCACAGGTTCCAAGACAGTTTACTTGGGACTTCTGAATATCATTACTTGTTGTGTTTGTGATTCACTTCTGTTGATACTGATGTCCAGGAACTACTATAGTTGGCGTATGGAAAGGATTAGTCAGTAAACATAGTACTCTTTAACCTAGATCCAGGAATCTTGATTTTAAACTCTACAGTTTTACGTAACATCCAAGATCCCTTGTCTACATATCTGATTAAGTTCAAATCGAGCATCGTCATAACACTTTTCTGCAGTTACTAGTTGTTATCGAGTTCACACCACTAATATTATTATGTTACATTCCCACAACTGTCAGTTCTTTCACATTGCAATATTCATTTGCATACGCACTACTTTACGTACTTAGTTACAAGTAATTTATGTGAGAATTTATTAGTGTGACATCAAATATATTGCGGGTGGAGTACTTTCAGTAAGAGGGTTAAGAAAGTATTGGACCCGGAAGTTGGCGCTGCAATCGCGAGATAGGATTTTATTAGGTTAGTCTAGATTTCTCCCGTTCTTGATTTCCCGCGATTTTTTTTTTTGCTTCATGCCAAAATAGCGTGATAACTTGCCATTTTAAGACCGATAAATTGTCGGGGGAAGTTCGAAAGCGGGGGAACAAGACTAACCCTATTTTTTACAAGCAATGCTGGGACGAGTTAGCTGGCGATTTAGGAATTATCTAGAACTATATCCACAAATATCGGAAACGTTAGTATCAAATAATATATTTCATTAAGTTCTATTGCTTTAAGACTTGTGATAAAATTTTATAAAGTCATGTAAATTTTTTATACAACTTATAAGTAATTCATATAAAATTATAAACATTTGTATTAATTTAAAATTACATTTTTATTGTTCTTATCAGATAATTTTATTTTACACGCAAAGCCATTAAGAGTATGTAATGCATTTAAATTTGTAATTAGTGACTAAACTATTAATTTAAAAAATGGCGAGTCTAGAGAAAAATACACAGCAATTAACCAAATTCTTCAAAGTTATTAGACTAATTATAAAACAAAAGTTTTTTTTAATCTAAAACATTTTGTAATTGTTTTTTTTCGACGTTCATAATGAGCTATGATGATAAAGCGACTCCAAATTAAAAAAGCTTAAAAACTATGGTCTGACTTATGTGGCTATATAAACAACATAGAAAGAAAGAAAGAAAGAAAATATTTTTATTCAACCCAGCTTAGGTACCTATACAAAAGTATACACAGTTTAGCAAAAACCAAACTCTGCAGTCCAAGTGGACAGTGTCCAAGGAAGGTTTAAACGGTGAAAAAATAGGTGCAGCGGGAACGGGATCAAAAAAATATGGCGGTACGAAGTTCGCCGGGACACCTAGTAGAGTATATTTTGTGGTGTCGTGATTGGGGTCAAGATATACTCTAGTAACAATACTAATGTAACAAAGAAGCACCAAGCGCACCTAATCGTAAACAGTTACATTTCTATGGTGCCTTACCACATCTAGTATTACTTAAATGTTACATACTATGTGAAAACCTATTGAGGTGTGAGGCGTTGGTGCTATGGTAATTAGTGTGGATCGCGTTAGTATTGTAATACTTTAATTTCACAATATTTTTGATAGTTTTCAAATACTAGTACGAAAGCATCTTCATTCATATGATTTTAGTGCCAATCTTTAGTGGTAAAATAGGATTCTTCCCTCGGAGATCAAATAACACCTAAAATTTTCAACAAGATGTAGCTTAGTGCAGAATGGTAAGCTGTTAATTGTAAAAAAAGCTTGGTTCCGCGATTCGTACCTATATTGACACCAAATCACGATATTTATCGCGATATATATAAGGCGGTTATACATAATATTTCCCTTGGCCCTTTCTTCTCTTGTAAGTCTATCAAAATGACTATGAGTTTCATAGTCAACATTTTGGTGTTCTAATAACTAGAATACATAAATCATTCTAAAATCTAACAATCTCTATTATAAAGACGTCGTTACACTTTCTTTCAACTGTTGCACATTTAGGTACATAGCTATCATTGTTACGGATCTTATCATCCTTACACACAAAACATCCAATACTTATCTGCAATTTGCAATCGCGATCACAAAAAGCCAAGAATTATGATGTAATTGCATAACATTTGTTGAATGGATATAATAGATGGTAAATAGAAGACCTCAATAGAACCGTCTAGATTGAAGTTAGCTTTCCATTTTGACATTTAGATCCAACTCGTTACTACCCACATATAATCTTTGCACTGATAAGTACGAAAAAGTTGAAATTTGTTGTCCAAGAAATGACATAGATTTGAGTGCTTAATGCTAGATTTAATAATAATAATAAATATAATAAATATTGTAGGACATTCTACACAACGCTATCTACACCCAAAGTAAGCATAGCTTAACTAGCTTGTGTTATGGGTTCTAGAATGCGGATAAACATACTTAGATACATTTTTTTTTGTAAATACATACATATCATACATAGAAAACACCCAGACCAATGCAAATATCCATATTCATGCATACAAATATTTGCACTGAGCGGGGATCGAACCCGCGCCTCCTGCGTAGCAGCCGTGTTCACTACCGCTACGTCACAGAGGCAGTCATAACTATTCTATCTGCGTTAATGTAAACAGTAAATCGATGGAGAGTATAATAGCCACAGATCACTGAAGAGATTTTGAGCTGTCTCTGGGATGACCAAGGCTTGTCCTGCTTGTTTTCTGCGATGATGGTACATAATCTCTCTGTTCTTACAGAGTGTGACTCCTCCGGGTGTTACACTCGTCCATAGACCACGGTAACCACTTTACATCAGGTGGGCCGTGTGCTTGTCTGCTACCTTAGTGGTATAAAGAAACTGTAATTTATGAGATATTGGTTTAAGGTAAAGTTACGAAAAATATGCAATGGTGAATGGAATCAATTTTTATGGAATTTCTGGGACTAATGCCATCCATTATTCTTGCCATTCTGTTCATTATGCTCAAATCTCAGTAGGTAAGTTCAAGCGTGATACTTGTTGAGTTACAAGGCACAAAGTGGCTAATACAGCTTTTATGGGTGTGACCGCCTTCTGACCTCTCAACCTTCGCTCGTTATATACCGTCATCTGCCAGCTGAGATGTACAGGTCAGCAGTAAATGTTGGCTAGTACCCCAAAGTCATTGATGGGACCTTTGAATCAACTTTCAAACATTAAAATCAACAAAATCTGTTAATTTAAATGTTTTGTACATGTTTTGTTGAGCAATTAACCCATAACGCTAATACAATGTTCATTATTTATTTTAAGAGGTCATAAATTACAAGAGTTATGTACTGCCCTATTATAACATCTTAAAGGTTAACGATAATATTAATAATACCCACCATAGTTGCGAAATTTATTTATAGTTTGCTTAAAATAATTAGTTATTTCATAAAATAATTGTTATATGAAATAAATCGTCTATTACTGGTGGTTCGAATGAGATGCTCTACGGGTTAAACTATTACACAAATATACTCGTAATCTCTGAAAATATTTCATTACAAAAAATATAAAATAAAGTCACATTACATTTTCATCTAATAACCCTATCTAATCACCGTACCAGGTGCAAATGTGCCCATCACTCTGGCGGCATTGCCCTGCTTATTAGCAATGGCCAACCATTGCCCCAGGTACAAGGTGGAGCTCTAGAAAGAACCAAAATCATTAGTTAACTTTGAGATAGGCTAGCAGATAAGTACAACCACCTTCGGATTCAACAGTCCTCTAATAATTTCTGGCACGAAATTATTATTTGTAACCCAACTTTCTCGTAAAAATTTTGTAACAATTGTAAAAACTTATCTACGTCAAATCTATGATCGTAGACACGTAACCCTGCACTACGAAACTAGTTCAGACAGACTAATCTAGTTCAGAACTTGAAGTAATCTAGACTAGACATTAAATATAGAATCTGGACTTATTCATACAATTTAGAGTGATCCAAAAAATCAACGACAATCTCCTACTAGCTGTGTTTTGGGTCTACCTTAAACAGGTCGAACATTAAATATTTTCAGACTCCGTTTTGTTACTGAACATGTTCTAATAGATAAAAAGGTTACTTTACCTGATCAGGAAATTGAACGAGAGCCTCATGATTGCATGCAAACATAAACGCATAATTAAACATCGTGAGAGCTTTAAAAACAATTTTATTTTTATTGTATCTTCAACAGATGCTTCACCAGCGATTAGTATAACCATACGTACATAATACCTAATAATAATCATTGGAGTAAATGCGGAAACATTATCGAAATAACACCGGAACAATAACATTGAAGAAAAAAACTACGAGGCTTACGACATGGATTGTTAATATAATGTTAATGAAATCGTGAACTAAGTTCAGTACCGTCAATGGACGATCATTTGTAAGCTGCATCATGATTATCCATGATTCATCTCGACCTCAGTGATGGCATTTACCGTTTTTTATTATTAAACCAATGAGCGAACCACTTAAGTTATTTTAACATTTGACTTTGCAATATTCCTTCTGTGGTTATTTATTATTCCGCAGCTGTTAGCTCTATGATGAGTGTGGGAATTACATTTTAGACAAACATTGCAATGAGATGTGTTGCGAAATTTTCTGATGATAGTTATGTCGCTAATATTCAATGTATTAGCCTATATAGACGTTCGGAGTATCCATATCCATACTAATATTATAAATGCGAAAGTAACTCTGTCTTTCTGTCTGTCTGTCTGTCTGTTACGCTTTCACGCCAAAACCACTGAACCGATTTTGATGAAATTTCGTATAGGGGTAGATTAGACCTTGAGAAAGGACATAGGCTATGTTTGGTCGCGATAACCGACATCCACGCGGGCGGAGCTGCGGGAAAAAGCTAGTTAGTTATATTGTTGATTCTTCGGAGCAAAAGCAATTACTTTTACGATTTTTAAATTTTATGCTTAGTTTATACATTATTGATTATTAAGATGTTCGATTATTCATCGATTACATTTTTTATAGTCAACCTACTTATTATAGTGAGGAATACAAAATCATAGCATAGTGAAGTCATAACTGAAAATAGTGATGTACACCTAGGTGTATAACTCACTATTTTCAGTTGATTGGCTAGTAGATTAACTTGATTGTAATTCGTTTATAAAAATGTATTGGTGCCGTTGCCTTCATTTGGACTGACTACCAATTAACTCCATGGTCAATGCTCTATCTAATACCTTGGGTAGTTTGTACAGGGCCCTTTCGATACCCTGGGGAATTGTAATAGAGGATTCAATTGGAACATCCGGGCCCAAGACAGTCTCAGGTGCTAATCTGTGTACCTTCTAAATAACGTACAAGGCTCTGCCGTAGGCTTTCCCCTCGGGGCTGGGAGCTCAGATGGACGTCACGTCACTCCTGTTAAAACTGGCATACCAAATTAAAAACTGTAGACCCAGTCTCAAAGGATATTTGTAAGCAACTGGATAATATACTGGGTTATGATGACCTGAGTGTCTAGTTATATTATTCTTATTTTTGGCTAGATGTTATAATATCGGATTTTGTCTCCAGCTGTGAAAATACTAACTTTTACAAAAAAAGATTAACCATTATAAATAAATTATAACGAATACCATAATGATCGAGCAATACTTGAATGTAACGAATTCTGCGCTAACCAGTTTTGAAAATTTGGTAGATAACCTGAATGAAATTCTCTCTATACGACAACCATTTTTAATCTAAAACTAATATTATTAAATGTAACAGTTTAAAGTTATTCTGTCACAAATGTCAAGGCCAGCAAGACATCTTTAATGTTACAGTCATGGACGTACCTATATAGAGGAACAGACAAAAAAATTGGAACTACTTTGCATAAAATAATTTATACGAATTAATTACACTTTTAGTGACACTTGAATAACAGAATTAAGATTGTTGGAACCAGACAACAAACGTATGACTCGTCGAAATACAAAATTGAGAGTAATTTTAATGATGTAGTTTATGTGCACGACAATTTTGTGCTCTTTATAACATAAGTTTATAACGAAGAGCGCAAAATTTGTGCTTTTAGTTACTGTTCAATAAAACTATTTTGTTAAATCCTAAAAATTCGGATAGGGCAGGGTATGCAGCACTATCTAGCCGGGGTGCGAGGGATATGTCCACGATAATCTCACTCAACAAAATCGTAACAGCTGCCTCCAGGTTAAGTTCAATATCTTTTGGACGTGTACTACGCCAGGGTCCTCATTCGTACCGTACCGAATTAAGAAATCCATTGAATAATCGAATCAAATCGCAATCATATCACAATCTACCTAATAAACTGCTTACACCGACTGCAAATACAATGTTTCAGTACTTTGCTAGCCAAAATTTCGTAAGTACATCACCATTCATGAATTAGCAAGCAATGGTAATCGCATTGGTATTCAAAGCCGATCGTTCTAAAATTGCACAAAGAGGCTTCTTGGGAATGACAATATACACTTGCTTAAGCAACTTCCTCTTTGTTAATGAAACTGCTTTACATTTTTTGTAACAGCAAATTCCCTACTACTTGTCTCTTTGAATTTACTAGCTAAGCGCGTGGCTCCGCCTGCGTGTACGTCGGTTATTGCCGCTTTTGATGAAATCTCCGGTTCTACAAACCAATGGCGATCAAATTAATTTAAAATTTTAAGTCTGCCCAAGAACTTTTAAACAAAAAAACCGCGTCAAAATCTTTTTAGAAGTTCTTCCGTTCATCGTGCAATCAATGGACGGACCAAATATAAAAAAATAAGAATTCCAAAAAAAAATATTTTCTTGTTCATCATAATCGTTAATTAATAAATATATCCAATGTGACACGACTACTTTAAAATAATTATATTAATAACGAGTTAGATTTTAAAGTTAAAATAAATTTCTTACATTACAATTTGTAATATATTTTAGTCAAACTAAATTTCTCACATTCAATTATGCGAAGTTGTATTACACCATAAGTTCACATAACGACACTCTGAGTGTCACACAGATTTTATGATGATTACCATGAAGCATGTGAACCATGTTCTTAAAGCACAAAATCAAACATCTCGCCCTACTAGTGGAAAAAAGGCATAAGGTGAACTTGCGTCGATAATAAAACAAATTTTTTTTCTCTCCTGAAAACCATGCGTTTAAAACTTACGACCTTCTTCCGGGAATAGGGCGATCTGCGAGTCTAAAATGGTCACATTGAGCGATTCTGCTAAAAACGAGTAACTTTATGAATTTCCAGTAGATTTCAATAGATTCCTATAAAATTCGTATAATGGTCACTCATATGAGCAGAATCACAATACTTTGTTTACTAAGTAGATTCCAATTTCCTGTAAATAACGCCTCATGACAAAATATTATCCTAATACGATCCCAATAAACTGACCTTTTTAGACCTGCGGATTATATTAATTGTTAAGCATTAAGCTGTTGATAGTAGTGATTAATTAATTTGAGTAATAAATCGTTTAATAGTTTAATTATGCAGAAATAATCGCATTTATAAAATTTGATGCAATGTTCAAAATTATATAAGAACCGACGGAATCAATATAAACTTTTATGCATATAGATTCTGTTATTTATTCGAAATACCACTCACTGATTAATCACGAAATCTCAGAAGCTATAACTACTACAATTTTTTAATTTGGTAGGTGGATTCCTTATAGGGTATAGACATCCGCTAAGAACGGATTTTACGAAACTCCGCCCCTAAAGGGGTAAAACGAACACCACGCGCACGAACTCGCCGGTAGCTTCTAGTATTAAATAAATATAATAATATTATATTACAATTTGAAAATAATTATACATACATACACACAATACATACATACGCCTTTATCCCCGGAGGGTTAGGTTGAATTAACACCCACATTTCACCAATCATTTTATTAGATCCAACGTAATTGGGGGTGAGCCTATTGCCGTTTTCCAGGCACTATTGTTGGCTCGAGCCATGTATAGGCTGAGTGTGTCTGTCTGATGTTAAACAGCCTTTATATCTACATCTAAAAATTTACATTATATTAGAATCAATCAAGTATCGTTGAAAAACTGTGCGTATTTTTTTATTCATATATTCATTTATGCTGTCGCAAATATAATATTTTTAAAATAATTTTAACCAGCTAGTCACAATGACAATACATAATATATATAACTATGATCACTATCATAATTAATTTATAACAATGAAAAGTTCAGGTTCAAAGGAGTTCTCATAAAACTTTAAATTTTTACTTAATTACAGTTAAATATTTTGTTTCTGTTGTATCAAAAATCTAACTACATTGCATATTTTATATAACAATGAATGACATAAAAAAGTAAATTGTTACGTACTATAGCGACGAATAGGTACTACCGTTTTTTTATCATTCTATTGCCTATTTTATACCACTTAGAAGGCAGACAAGCACACGGCCCACCTAATGGATAGTTAGCGTGGCCTATGGATGTGTGCAATACCAGACTTCAGCGTCACACTTTGTTAAAACAAATATATTATTTTTTTAGACAAATATGGCCATTATGACCAGTATTATATCTCCGGTTCTACTTAACCGATTGCGATCAAACATGTGTATGATTTTAAGTCGAATCAAGACCATTCATACAAAAAAATGTATCAAAATCCATAGTTTTTGCAGCCATCGGACGAGCAGACAGAAGAATTCCAAAAAAAGTCGTGTTCAGTATTGTAAATATAACATAACCCAAGTATTTTTCTTTTGATATTTAATTTCCAATGTACAGAGACGATCACTTTTCAAATTATATAGGTATAACAGTAGGTATAGATATAGATTTGCCGTGTTGGTTCCCGATGGAACAGAATAGGGCCATCCCGTGCCTACAGCCTCCGTGGTGTAGCAGTAGTGAACGCGGCCGCTACGCAGGAGGCGCGGGTTCGATCCCCGCTCAGTGCAAATATTTATGTGCATTAAATATGGGTATTTTCATTGGTCTGGTCGTGCCTCGGAGAGCACGTTAAGCCGTCGGTCCCGGTTGCCATGAGAACATCTATGGCAGTCGTTACGGGTAGTTGGAGACCTCAAAAATCCAAAAAACAACGGTCTAACTGCAAAGCTTCGATATCGCCTAATGTTAACATTGGGTTGTGGAGGTCAGATGACAATCGCTTCACGGAAAATATCGAGGTCTAGCCAAATCCGTGGTTAAGACTGGTAAAAGCGGACCCCAGACTCCGAGCTGAAAGCTTCGGATGCGACTGGGAATTAACGCTAGGAGGAAGAAGAAGAAGGGCCATCCCATCTGCCTGTGGATGTCGTAAAAGGCGACTAAGGGATAGGGCTGTTCTTCATCCGACAGTAAGCATACAGCCCATGACAAAGTGCCCGCTAGACGTTAATAGACTCGTCCTCTATTACGTGGGACCGAAAAAAATAGTTAGCTAAATGTGGGGTATAGGTACACCTCTACCTACCCCATCGGGGATTTAAAGGCGTGAGTATATATATGTATGTATGTAGATATAGATTTGTGTAGGTATAGGTCAGCGAATGACAACCCAAGGACGATGTGATCCGCGTAATAAATCAAATGAAAATGTCCCAAACTTTGCGTGGGTAGATTCGAATGTTGTGTTCGGAAGTGGTTTCGCTAAATTAATATGCTAAGAAAATTTAAATAAAAAAATTAAACACCTTCTTTATATATATACATACATACATACATATTATTACATAATATTATTATCACGCACAGAGATATTAGGCGCTAACGACCCTCCTTCAATATACTCATTCCTTATTTGTCTGTTCCTTTTTAGGGTTCCGTAGCCAAATGGCAAAAAAACGGAACCCTTATAGATTCGTCATGTCTGTCCGTCCGTCTGTCTGTCTGTCTGTCTGTCCGTCCGTATGTCACAGCCACTTTTCTCCGAAACTATAAGACCTATGCTGTTGAAACTTGGTAAGTAGATGTATTCTGTGAACCGCATTAAGAATTTCACACAAAAATTCAAAAAAAACATTAAATTTTGGGGGTCCCCATACTTAGAACTGAAACTCAAAATTTTTTTTTTCATCAAGCTCATACGTGTGGAGTATCTATAGATAGGTCTTTAAAAATGCTATTGAGGTTTCTAACATATTTTTTTTCTTAACTGAATAGTTTGCGCGAGAGGCACTTCCAAAGTGGAAAAATGTGTCCCCCCCCCCTCTAACTTCTAAAATAAGAGAATGGTAAATCCAAAAAAGATATATGATGTAAATTTCCATGCAAACAACCACTAAAAATTGGTTCGAACGAGATCCAGTCAGTAGTTTTTTTTTTAATACGTCATAAACCACAATTTTTCCTTTGCTACTACGGAACCCTTCATGGGTGAGTCCGACTCGCACTTGGCCGATTTTATTTATACTATCTACTAAAGTCGCAGATAGTAGTCGCCGGATTCTGTAGGCTGGAGGTTCTCACATCATATAGGTATCCATCTTAATATTCTGGATTGTATATTGTTGCATTTAGTTAAACCATTAACCTTTTCAAACTGGGAACGTTTTTATTACTATCCTCAAAGTAATTAACTAGAAACGCAATACTAAAAGGTTATTTACATAAATTTCAATACATGACATGTGAGCCTTTTACCAAGTCACTTGAGATCGACTTTCAGAAATGGTCGAACTTCGATATTTTCCGTGAAGCAACTGTCATATGACCTCCACATCCCACTGGCGATGTATAATTTAGCAATACGTATCTTCTTCATCCTAGCGTTAATTCCCAGTCGCATCCGAAGCTTTTCAGCTCGGAGTCTGGGGTCCGCTTTACCAGTCTTAACTACAGCTTTGGCTAGAACTATGTTAGATAGCAATATGTATGTTAGATTATAATTTCCGTTAATTATATAAACTGATTGTAAAATTGAAATAAAACCATTTTTACGGATTATATCGCGATTTATTTGTTGCTGACCCGGCGAACTTCGTACCGCCATATTTTCCGCCCGCGTGCTATTATTTCTAAATTTATCCGTGTTTGTCTACAATATTATGCATGTATTATACATATAAACCTTTCTCTTGAATCACTCTATCTATTAAAAAAGACCGCTTCAAAATCCGTTGCGTAGTTTTGAAGATTTAAGCATACATAGGGACGGACAGACAACGACAGCGACTTTGTCAGTTTAATCATGATGACGGGCATCACTCACTCGTGTACTTTAAGAATAAATAATTATCCAGAAGAATCACATCCGTTTGACCACATTTTGTAATTCGGATTCGTTTCTTTTTAGCCGTGTGGTGAGAAACTGGTAGCACCTTCCATTGTCCAAGGCTTTATGAAATGACACCCACCAGATTGCTCAACCAGTCGCCATTGTTTTAACTTCACAGTAATAAATAGACGCGCCCTTGAATATATCTACTAACATTGTAATTAAAAAAATCGAGCGATATTTCGGTACGAACATCAATTCCGTGAGAATTGTATGTAATACCCACGGTTAGGGAATTCACACACAGTACCGTTATCTTCACCGCAATACTTGCCTCATCAAATAATAAGTATTGTATCAAAATCCTAATAGGTATACAAAAATCAATGGCACTTTTCGTTGTAATCCTAATCTTCTAATATAATATAAAAATCAATGCCACTTTTCGTTGTTAGTTTATAACTCAAGAACGGCTGAACCGATTTAGCTAATTTTAGTCTTGAAATGTTCGTGGATGTCCAGGGAAGGTTTAAACGGTGAGAAAATAGGTGCAGCGGAAACGGGAAAAATATGGCGGTACGAAGTTCGCCGGGACAGCTAGTCTATCTAATATATAAAAATCAATGCCACTTTTCGTTGTTAGTTTATAACTCAAGAACGGCTGAATCGATTTGGCTAATTTTAGTCTTGAAATATTCGTGGGTGTCCAGGGAAGGTTTAAAGGATGAGAAAATAGGTGCAGCGGGGACGGGAAAAATATGGCGGTACGAAGATCGCCGGGACAGCTAGTAGGTATACAAAAATCAATGCCCTTTTTCGTTGTAATTTTATAACTCGAAAACGGGCTCACCTATCCAAACCAAATGTTTAGGTTTTGTTGGGACTATTTAGTAGATGGTCTATGTGAAGTTTGTACAAAATCGATAGAGCGGTTCTTTATTTAGGTGGTATGAAGTTCGCGGGGTCAGCTAGTAATAATATATAACCTTTTGTTGATAGACATTCTCCATCCGACAGTAAACATACAACCCATGACTAAGTACCCACTTGATGGCAATAGGTTCACCCTTTATTACGTGGGACCGAAAATCACAGTTGGCGAAATGTGGGTGTCAATACACCTCTGCTTACCCCTTCGGGGATTCACAGGCATATACGTATGTATGTATGATAGACATACACAAAGAGGTTTATAGTCCTTATTCATAAAAGCTATGAAGTTACATAGTTACGAGTATATTGCTTCATATCGCAGAATGACCTCCGCCCCCCATGAGCGCGGGCCTGGGGGTGACGGGTGGGGTCGCCTGTCACCCTAGCAGAAGCAGGCCACGGCGGTGGCACGCATTGCGTGCCCCCCCATACCCGGGGGCGAGTTGGGGACTCCGTGGTCCCCACACCGGAAGAGGGCCATATCGAGAGATATGGCCCTGGGTCGGCCGGGGTGCGAGGGATATGGCTATGACAATCTCACCTCCGGCAACTGACGGCCCACAGAAGGCGTGCGTTTTAGTCGGTTCGAGTCCGACATAACCTCCTCCTCCGACTCCGGCGGGGGAGGTATCCGTGGGGATTTTTCGCACGATAAAAAAAAAAAAAAAAAAAAGTATATTGCTTCATATTTCCACAGTACACGCCTAGCGTGTTCTTGGTAATTACGAACATAATATAATCAAATTTACTTTTAACTTTTGATGTATCGCAATTCACAAGGTGAGATTACAATAACTTTAGTCTAATTATGTATTGAAAAGGTCCCTAATAAAGAAATAATTATGTAGATATACGTAATTCACTATGCTTCAGTTGAAATTCTGTGCTATCATTATACATTGGTACCCGCATATAGTCACGAATTTCTTCGATCTTGCTACATTCCTGGCCTACTTTACGCTTTTTCTACATTAGTTTTCATACATAGTTACTAATTGCGGATATGTTCCGTCTGGTCTGTCCTTAAAATTTCCTTTATTTGAGAAAAAAATGGGCTGTTTACCGTTGTTTAACTGTAAATCGAATCAAAGTACATTTTTTTGACCAACCAACTAATGAGTCAGTCATTTATTTAGTTCAACTAAGCGGTTGAGACTAAGCAGTTGGAGAATGCTCCATGGACTAACTAAAGCTAGGTATGGAAAGCTATCAGAAAAATTGATGAACAGTTGGAAATTGCAGGCGGGGAAAATCCAAAAAATCCATTCTAAACTATAACCCGCGCCACGTATCTTGGACCTAAATCGTAAGACATACGAGGCTCTGGTGCCCGCAGATTGCTTTGTAATAGTCTATGCTTGGTGAATTTGAGTTCGCCTACCGCAGTAGCATCCCGTGCTATCCTCAAAAGACACCCAAGAAATGTGTACTGCGCGTATAGGGCACATTTTGAGCACATTTTAGGTCCAAGATACGTGGCACGGGTAATACAATTTTAATATTGATATCTACAATAATTGTAGTCTGCATTCTTTAAAATTCACTCTCAGCTTCTTCACAACAAATGGGTGAAGCCTTATTGAAACTTTATAAAAAACGCGGCTAAACCGTCTCAAAGAAACGTTTTAGACATTTTCTTGCTATAGTTGCTATAGTATTGCTATAGTTAGTAGCTATAGTGTAGCTATAGTTTTGCTATAGTTAGTTGCTATAGTATTGCTATAGTTAGTTGTTATAGTATTGCTAGTTGCCAGTGACTGTACAAGCATGTGCTCATTTTATTACGATCGTTACTCGATCGCGCATCGTCTGCCCTCATCTGTACGTTTGACCTGTAGGTAAAGGTTATATCAACCATTCTAAACCACTCCCACAATCTGTTTGAGAGGTGTTGGATCATACTATTAGCGATCTAATCGTGTGTTTATCTAACTTGAAGACATTTATGACCTTATATACCTATGAAATATAAACGTTGTAGAAAAGTCATAATTTGTGTTCTACGAAAGATTATGTAGATATGATTCGTGATAGATATAGATTCATGTCTGTATATCTCCTGAGGGGATAGGCACAGGTGTATTAACAGTATCTGATCTGTCATAGGTGTCTGATGAAGAATGGTCATATATAAATATGATCAGGCGTCTTGTAAATCACGAGAAGAAATACGGTGGCCGTTGTGTTCCTCATGGTAAATTATTGTAACAACATCATTCTCTGAGCCTTTTACCACTCAGTTGGGGTCAGCTTACCAGTCTATGATGCGGCTGAACTACGATATTTTCCGTGAAGCGACTGCCATCTGATCTCCACAACCAATTGACGACATAAATGTTCAGGATTAATCAGACGTTTTAGGGCTCCAACTACCCGTAACGACTGCCATAGATATTCGTATAATAATGCGTAATGCCATGCATTTAAGAATTACGAGTGCATATAGGTACTATTAACCGTGTTGGTGTAGAATAGGACCACTCCATCTCCTCCTGTGGGTGTCGTAGAAGGCGACTAAGGGATAGGGCTGTTCTCCATCCGACAGTAAACATATAGCCCATGACTAAGTGCCCATTTGACGGCAATAGGCTCGCCCCCTATTACGTGGGACCGAAAATTACAGTTGGCAAAATGTGGGTGTTAATACACCTATGCCTTCTTCTGTATGTATGTATGTAGGTACTATTACGTCATAAAAACAAAGAAATCGATTGCAACTTTAAACGCAACTATTCGAAAATTCAATTTTAAATCGATGTCACCGTGCCTCGAATTAAGCTATTTCTCAAGTGGCAACATTGATTGTGAAAATTTATAAGTAATAGTGCCAGTAGGTAGGTACATACGTCCCTATCCATATGACTGGCCATTATCTAACGAAGACATTGCTCAATCTTGTTTTTTTTTTGCGCTTATGATATGTTCGCGTGTTGCCCTTTACTGTTATGGCATGATGAATCTTCTGTTTCAACTTTAACTTACATTCATATAATCACGCCTTTATCCTCGGAAGGTTGGGCAGAGTTAAATTAATTTCACCATCATTGTATTTTAGGTCCCACGTAGTAGGGGGTAAGCTTATTGCTGTAATCCGAGCGCTATTCTTGACTTGAGGCATGCATCTGAGGCTCAGTCTGGGCTCTATTATATCTATCTGATGTTAAAAAGCCCTAGGTATTCCTAAGTCGCCTTGTACGACACCGCATGGGAAGAGATGAGGTGGCCCAAATTCTACTCTGCCGGGAACCACGCGGCTATTTAATTTGAATAGCTATAATATATTTTAGTCTCAAAGCAAAAGGACGAGTAGTTATCACTCGATTAAATTCCTTTTTCCAAATTTTCATACTTAAACTATGTATGGTCTTGAAAGTTGAAATAAACCAACTTCTAATTGTTGTATCGAATTGAAACTGAGGTTATTTCGTTGTTTATTTGTTGCGCTTTCACCCCAACACTACTAAAACGATCATCTTGAAACTACACAAGTGTACAAATAAGGACATAAGGTTCGTTTCATCCCGAAAAAAGTGCTGGTAGGTAGATCCGGACTCAGGTCTCTCTCGATTCGGGCTTCAGAGGTCACTCAATGACCTCCATACTCCATAAATGCAGGCCTGAGTGTGACAGGTTGAGCCGCCTGTCACTCTAGCAGAAGCAAGTTGAAGCGGTGGCTCAAGCGCACCTCTCCATATTCGGGGCCAAGATGGGGAAACCGAGGTTCCTCGAGAAGGCCATTTCGAAGTCAGAGATGGCCCTGTGTCGGCCGGGGTGCCTAAGATATAATCCGAGAGTTCTATTGGTACGTTTTTTTGAGTACCTTCTTGAGGCAAGCTTAAAACTTGTCACACAACTCTCCTATTATACCCCAACATGAAGCTGCAGACCTGGCTGGTGGGTACGGGGGCTAAATCAACCCATGAATTATTAAGAATTTTAAAAAAGATCCATCAAGCTTTTTGAGGCAATGTGCGATTTTTATGATATTGTAGTTTAATGTTTAAAGAAAACATAAAAAAGACAGGCCATTTGGTGGGGGCTTTACCATAGCCAGGTGGGCCAAAAATCGTACCAGCTTTCGGACTAATAAGTATGTTATTCCCACATCAGGCAACTGAAGATCCATGACGGCGTGCAATTTTAGTCGGTTTGAGTCGGAGCTGGCGATGGCGGGGGAGGGGGGTTCGGCACTATAAAAAAGGTATTAACTTTCCCGCAAATGGGCAATTAAACCTCGGGCACACATTAGCCTAAAACAAAAGACTTGTGTACATGAAAATCCTTATTTGAACAACAGTATGGAGTCATCGTGTGTCATATGGTTGCTCTTGGCAATTCGTGTCACGCAATTTTCTGCTTAATTAATGAATATTTTAATACATTCAGCGGTCATTATCGTGTCAGTTGTCGGTCGTCAGTCACCAGTATTGTACAAGATGAAGTTAATTACTTAATTAGTTTTATAACTTTAAGTAAGCTTGCTTAAATGAAATGTATAGTCACCGAGAAAAATTTACAAAAAAAAAAATACAAATAATTTTTACATTGAAATGCATAATTATATAATTTGTGTAAACGTATTATTGAAAAGATGATATGTATAATAGAGGAGACTCATATATTGCGCCAATCCCAAGTAATTGGGACAAGGGTACATTATAATTTTTATGGAAGATTTTAGGACTAAAGTGATCTATAAATTATAGTATGTTAAGGTACCTACTTTTGTCACTGATATTACAAAGATAGGTCATATATGACAAACAATAATAAATTAATAGTAACGTAACGTTGACTTTGATATTTTCAAACAGTATTGTATGATTATTAAAATATATTATGTAAAAATATATTATTTAAAATATATTATATATTATTTAAAAAAAAAGTGTTGCATTTTGTATTATTTTCTATTAACCTATGCCGATTCCACATGACCTTCAATATTCATAAAGGACTATCTTCATAAAATTATTATTGACACTCATACAATATAATAATTAAAATGATCAAAGAAGTAGGACAAACAACTTAGTAGACATCGTATACAATAAAGCTATAATTCCGATGCCGACCGCATACGACAACGACAGACGCATGCAGCAGATACAGCGTACCCATTACTTGTTAAACTCCGATACGGATAAAGGGGACCATTGAGAAGCCGCAATGAATTACACGCATCTGCTGCGTACGTTGGGAGTTGTCGTATGCGGTTGCCTTCCGAATCATACCTATAGATATTATTGCATCTTAACTAGCATCGAACCCAATGACGTTATTAAAAATATCGTGACATGTACCATCGAACTCAATCAATAATATCGTGATTTGTACCACAGGTAATAAGCAGCTTTTTTGCCTATTCTATAATTTTGTAAGTCTATATTTTATACCGCCGTTTTATTTAAACGTTTAAAATTACTTATTCATATTAATGTAAAGGTGTGTTCACACAGAAGTGGAGATGGGAACGGGACGTGCGGAAATTGCATTAAGAAATTGAGCCTTTCGGAGTATCAAGTTGAATTCGGTTAAAGTTGCTTTCCATAAAAGTTGAATTTTCGGAAAGTGGAATCCCATAAAATTGAATTCCCAACAGGTTGAATTATGATTCCCGAAATGTTGAATGTTCTACCTATTTTCCGTCAACTCATAATTCAATGACTTTTCGTTCATAATTCAAAATTAGAAATAAGCCCTTTGATTAATTAAAATTTAAGCAACATTGATAACCAAAGAAACTTCCAATTACGTATAATAGTTCCTTCATAATATCGCTTGTTTTTACCTAATTCCTAGTTCAACAATTTTGATCGTCGGTCATTATTGCAGTGTTGCAATTCACAAATTGCATGCCGTGGATTAAGATTACAGAAACAAGGTGTAATTAAGGGATAGTAGGTTCTTCACAGAAGATACATCACTTGACCGCATTAAAATATTGAGTAATGGCATTATGACATTCCAAAACTATAAATGTTAAATGCCTTATGGTGTATGCGGTCATAAAATTGTAGGAGATTTTCCTGACCTTAGGTTATCGTTGAGGTCAACATTTTCTACTCCTAGGTGACTATTGAGCTGCAATATGTTGGAGTAATCTAACGAAATAAATAAATAAATTACACACCGAATAAAGTTACTCAATAATTGCAGTATGCAATCATAGGTTGAAGTAAAAGGTATACGCCCACAGTATACGATAGTCGTGAAGATGTTCGATACGGAACCTGGACGATGAGTATAAACTCTGATGAGGTCAGTACAGATCACCATTTCCTTGTATTATGCAGCCCGATAATCGTGAGCATAAACCTCTACATTGATTCACTAGTCAACTCGCCCCGACTTCGCCTGACGTAGGTATACTTCGAAATTCCTTGTCATCCTATATGCCCGCGGTTTATTAATAAACAGCCCTCTATGTTTAGCATGAGACAGATATATACAGCCTAGAGTCAACTTCAGATGCGTGGCTCGAGTCAAAAATAGTGCCCGGAATACGGCAATAGGCTTACTTTCTATTATGTGGGATCTTATACAATGATTTGTGCAATATGGTGGGTTAGTTAACCTCTGCCTAACCCTCCGGGGATAAAGGCGTAATTGTGATTGTATTGTATTGATTATTGTATTGATTGTATGCGAATCCGTCCGATTTTTGGCACTAATGATTACTGCTCCGCTCCCTTGAGTAGTAGCGTGATGATATAGTGTCTATAATCTTCCTCGATAAACGGACTATTCAATTCGAACCAGTAGTTCCTGAGATTAAGGCGTTCAACGAAACAAACTCTTCAGCTTTTTAAATATTAAGTAATAGATTTTGTTCCCACGTAAATTTAGTTTAAAACATCTTTAAAATGGCTTACATACAGTACTTAGTAATTAATAACATGATTGTTACATGATGTACATCTACATCATTCTTTACGAAACTAGGTGATTCAAACAAAGAGAATTAGACTAAGATTAATGCAATGCCTATCATTACTGAAGTTCTAACTTTGATGAATTGTAGATCATAATATAATTAAAAAAATGTTTAACACAAAAACAGCATAACAATACAATTTGAGATAAAATCGTAGTTAAGTGCGGGTAGAATAAGATTAGTTGACAGAAAACGGGAAAACAGATATAGGATCAACCGATTACCTACTCTATCTATCAGCCGTTCCCAATAACCTATCTATCGCCAGTTTTGACATTAGAAAGGATAAAAACGTCATCAATCTTCATAGTAGCAAAATAACAATAGGATTTGAAAAAGGAACTATCTCTACCTTTACCTTTAACTGTAGATATGTTATTGGGAACGTCGAACGGCCGTAAATAGATCAACGGATTCTATCGCGATAGAATCTGTTAAAAAGTAGTTTTATTTTAATATTATAAATCAATTTCCATCTTCGAAATTATTCATCTATATATTATTGTATCTATAACTAGGCTTTACCACATAATAGCTGACATTAAGCTCGAACCACCTCGTGACGATAGGAAGATTCATCTGTGTGAGACATCTTCGGATACTTAATGCAGTACCTTTAGTAAGATCATTTAGGTCGGCATTTCAATTTATGCAGACCTCAGACTACACACAATGTTGTGTGATAATGTCGTTCTTAAAATGACTTTATAAAGATAAAGTTTTTTTTGGAACAAAAAATGTTGCTTTCAATAACACCTGTGACACGTTGGGATTTATTTTCCCAACTAGTAACAGCAATATTTTGCGGTGTTGTTCGTTGAGACAAAAATTGTTGCTTCCAGTAACACCTGTGACACGTTGGGATTTTTTTTCCCGACCAGTAACAGTGTGGTGTGGGTGGGACAAAAAATGTTGCATCCAGTAACACCTGTGACACGTTGGGATTTTTTTTCCAAACAGTAACAGTGTGGTGTGGGTGTTACTGGATACACCAGATTTTTGTGATAGTGCATTCTTGATCTAGAACTCTGTGAAAGATACTTATGACGATATTTACGATATAAAGCGTGTTACTATGATTAAGTATGAATGCTTGGATGTACAAACAGATTGGTCAGATTAAAAGGTATTTTTTTTATTTTTTTCATTCATCTTAAAATGGTGATCCCTGACTGCCTCGATAATGCTTCTTGATGTTTGTTATCAAGCACGATAGGTCGACGTCTGTTAATCAAATGTCAAATGAGGAACAGCATCTTCTTTTTCTTTCTTCTTCTTCTTTTCCAGATAAAAAGTGGAATAAATTCCTGTAGGTCGCAGGGACGGGATCTTCGATATTTAACGCAGGGGGAAGCAACGGATAGCAACAAACAGGATATAAAAATACACAGAATAATAGATAGATACCGGCGAAAGTCCATTTCATCATTTCTCTCATACTTTCGTCAATTCTTTCAGTTTGCAATTTTACAATTTGCACACAATTGACTATTGTGAACTGTTCTACATTTTGTATACCTATTCTAACATACAAAAACACACACTAAATAAAATGTTATCTGTCTTTTTGTATGTTTGATCGAAAGTTTTTGAATGGTGAAACTCCGTGACACGATTCCTAACTACGAGTATATCAAATATTTGTTTTCTTTAAAATTTCAACACTTTCATATCCTGGTTCCTTATTCCGATTGACAAAACGCAACTTAAAATTTAAACATACATACATACAATCACGCCTTTATCCCCGCAGAGTTAGGCAAAAGTGAATTAACACCCACATTTCACCAATCATAGTAGGTATTAAAACAACGCACAATGGCTCAAAGAGGAGGCTATGTGCGGACAAAAGAGTCCCCTTTCCATTCCACGTAATAGGGGGTGAGCCTATTGCTGTATTCTACGGGCACTATTTGTTGACTCGAGCCATGTATCTGAGGCTGAGTCTGGGCTGTATATATCTGTCTGATGTTAAACAGCCCTATGCCTTAGTCGCCTTGTACGACACCGCATGGGAGGAGATGTGGTGGCCCAAATTCAACTCTACAGGGAACCATGCGGCGCGAAAACTTAAAGAAGTAAAAAAAATTGTTATAGCGCGCAAGCACAGATAACATAATAGTTGGAAGAAATATTTTGGCGCAAAAAAAATATGTCGCGTTGGTCAACACTGTGGACCAGTAGAACAAAACATTCCCAGTAGTTAACAGTGTTGACCACGGGGTGTTGACCAACGGGAATAGGTAACCCCAATTATCAAGTGATTTAGTTGGCGCAAGTATCAAGTAATTCAAAGCTTGTTAATAAATGCATATAGTAGGTAGGTTTAAATAGTACCTAGGTATTTTAAGTAGTTAAGTAAACACAGCAAGGCCGATACTCAAAGCCTATCAACATAAATTCAGCAAAGTTCATTAGGTCGACTTCATACTTGTGTTTTTGTGGTAATCATCTAATTTAACTACGAATATTTTTTTATAAAATCATCATTTGTTGTCTAATGTGTTGATGATGATGTTCTAAGTTCTATTTTAGTTATGTGGTTCTTCAAGTCAAGAACGTCATTAATAGCTATTTACAGGGTCGGCAATATGACGCCCCCCCCCCCTAGACAAATGGTTAATTCGTTGTATATTGTAGAACAGAATGATGAATTTATGGGATTGACACGTATTTTGACGTATATGACATTTATGACAGTCTTCAACGTATATCAATTCCATCCTGATCAATCTATACAATAATGTAAACGGGAATTAACGCGATCATGGTATAGGTACCTACATACATACCTTTGATTTGCCTGACGTTTTGGGTTTCGGGCATACGTAACGGGTTTTTTCACGGACGGGACGGGGACGTGAAGTTTTGGAAATATCGTTTCATACAAAATGTATGCGGCAATGCATATGTCACGGGGCCACGGACGGGACGGGACGGGATGGGCCGCATACAATTTGCTTCACGTCCCGTCCCGTCCGTGAAAAAACCCGTTACGTATGCAGAGACCTTAACTCATGTCATGTCATGGCAGAGTCAGCCTGTGTCCACGGCCGGTTTAACCTGGTCGAAACGTCAAGCAAATCAAAGGTACGTACCCATACCATGATCGCGTTAATTCCCGTTAACATTATTGTATATCATGGAACGCGAGAGTTTAAAAGTTAATTGATCAATCTATTCTATTTTACGAATGTATTGCCACTCGTCTAGAGCGGGTGGTGTAATTTGTTCACGTCCATACGCTGCAGTAACCGCTTCCTATAAGACTGTAAGCTTGTCTGTCACCTCAATCAATTAGCCCATCGCAGTCCACTGCTGGACGTACACCTTTCCTAATGTTGGTACCTAGTCTACTGTTTCTACGCTGGCCAGACGCGTTGGTATAGTTAGCGGCATTTAACTTGACAACAAACACGTCACAAAATGTACTCTTTAAGCGTAGAACGCGCGTATTCAGTGTCTTTGGAGGATTGTTTGAGGTGCCGCGGCGGCGGAGGACCTCAAATCCACCAATCATAGATTATATTAAACCAATGCACGCGCACCAGAGGCTTGTTTGTCTCGCGACTTGTTACCAAGTTAAATGCCGGGAACTATACTGGGTTTTATTTCGAGATTTCCCTCTCTCGCAGTGATATCACCTGCGTATTGTTCCGTTAGTCGCCTCTTACGATACCCTTCGAATGAGATGGGGTGGCGGTACTCGTATTCTTTCGCCGTCACCACACGGATAAGTGCCACCTAACTGATATAAAAGATTACATACATACATTATACTCACACCTGTAAATCCCCGAAGGGGTACGCAGAGGTGTATTATTAAAAAAAGTATCAGAAGATATTCGATTCGATATCGTTAATCATTATCTTATTTGTAATTACCATTGATAGGTTTCTAACATAGAATGATTAATAGTATTCTAAATATATTATATTTCACAGTAATGTTTATTTGATGATAAATGGTGAACATACATAAATATTAATCTTTTAAATGTACATTTCATCAAGTCTTAAATGTATAATGTTTAATGCGTTTATTAATGTTTAATTAAGTACCTACTCAGATAAGTTGTACTATAAGTTAATATAATATATAAATAAGTGGTCTTATATATCTTGAGGACTTATTCCCGCCCGCTCCACGATTCTATTCCCAAGAGCTCCCAAAAACCTAAATATTATTATTGTTTATTAAATTCCAAGGGCTCCGAAAATGTTTGCCAATTTGTTTTTTTTTTTGAAACCTCTGATATCCATACAGTTATTCTTAGGGGGATCCAAATTATATTAACTACACAACTTTTAGTTATTACCCTTGAATATTAAAAATAATACTTTATGATGAACTAAAATCGAGTGCCGGTATACCTACGTAATTTTTATTTTTTGACTATTTTTAGATGAATGGGGTCTACATGTCATTTCGCGTGTTAAGACATACATTTTAGCCTATTGCATCAATATTGGTTCAGTGGTTTAGACGTGAAAACGTAACAGACAGAGAGAATTTATTATTATGGATTATGTAAGGATTGAAAACTACAACAAGCCATTAAATTTTAACAAAGCTTCAACAGCCTATAAGCAAAGTAACTCAACACAAGTGTGTATTGAGAAATATTTTTATTGCTACTTGTTTCAAGAACTTGAAGAGTGCAACATCGATAAAGTTGAACTTTTTACGTTCCATCCATCTGTCTTTAGTGTTGTGTCTTCAAATTATTGAATATAAAACTGTGTCACGGTCGCCGTGACTTCATCGTAAGCCCTGTGCCCTATACCGGTCGGACTGGTTGATATTCTCAATATGCATCGTAATATATCGGTGATACGCCCAGAAATCGCAACGATTCGTAAATTTGTGCAACAACACACGTGGGTTTACTTGATTGTTATCGACACACCCTATATATGTGTAGTTTAATGATTATACTTATTACGTTGTGAACATTATTATTTATGAAAAAGTGAGCGGTGGTTATGATTGTCGGATATAGGGTGTTATCTTTCATTGTGAAATGGTTTCTATCATTATATGATTATTGTATGATTCTTGTTATGATTTATTATATGACTGCCTCTGTGGCGTAGCGGTAGTGAACGCAGCCGCTACGCAGGAGGCGCGGGTTCGATCCCCGCTCAGTGCAAATATTTGTGTGCATAAATATGAATATTTGCATTGTTCTGAGTGTTTCTATGTATAATATGTATGTATTTACGAAAAAAATGTATCTAATTATTCAAACTTTTGCATTAAACAATTCTAAAAAAAAAATTGCAAAATAAATGCTTCAGAAATTCGCAAACTATAGAAATCGGAAGGTATTTCGTCAATAAAGTGTGTTACGACCCTAATAACCAGTAATTAATATCAGTAGCAACTAGTAACAAAAAGCACGTGATTCAAAAGATAGGTGATTAAAGTTTATTGCCGTATAATCAATCACCAATGCGCCGGAGAGCAATACAAGTTGGAATTTCTTAACCGTGAGACAAAAACTTGGGAAACTACAGAAGTCTGTATTGTTGAAGTCGATTAGTATGAATTACAATGATAAAAAGTTAGCAGACACACACACACACGTCTGTGTATGTGTGTGTGTGTGAAGAGTACTGTACAGAGCCCAGCCAACATCCTTGACTCAAGGATGTTGGCTGGGCTCTGTACAGTACTCTTCACCTCAAGGACCTTGAGGTTTAGCCTACCTCGTCTGCCTCAAAGTACCTGCTTACCAACGAAAGAGATTCTGGTGCAGGTTTTCCCCTCAGGATTAGGAGGTCAGGTGGCAGCCGAAATACCAATCAAAAGCAATCAGCCGAATCAAAATTTGAACGCAAAAATGACAATGATAAAGTACCGGTTGGTCTTTTTCTAGTTTTAGTATTTGATGTTATTGTGGCAACATAAATACATGATGCCCACAGCTACATTCTATCATCGCACTTCTCGTCATAGGCGGGGAGTTCATCCTCACACATTGCGACCGGAAACGGTGCGCACTGTGCGGTATGAAAGGAACTTCATCCCTCGCACACTCAAGCTGTGGAATGAACTCCCCGCGATGGTTTTCCCAAGCGACTACAATATGGGGTTCTTCAAGAAGGGCATTAGAAGGTTTCTTCAGGGTCGGCAGCACGAGTGTGACGCCCCTGGTGTTGCATACGTCCATAGGCCACGGTAACCACTTTCTATAAGGTGGGCTGTGTGCTTGTCTGCCACCTAAGTGGTATAAAAAAAAACCGTGAAAATTTTAACTGTCTATGTATCACGGTTTAAGACTTATGACCTGGTGACAAGCAGGCAGGCATCGGTTTTGACCCGTTTTCCCCGTTCTTACCCGGTCTTACCCGTTTTTACCCGTTTTTACCCGTTTTTACGGAACCCTAAAAAGCATAGCCAAATATTTTCTTCGCAGCAACATTACTAGTACCAAAGCTAAGAAACTTGCTCGTCCACATTATAACATATTCTATGACTAAAGGACAATAATAAATATATTTTAATTAAATGGATATATCGGCCTTGACAACTCCACATTTCGATAATATACGCATATATGGTAACCTGTTATATTATATTTTCTAAAGACTAAAAGATGCCATCATCCGTAAAAACAGGTGCTTCCATACCTGTACCTGGTCGTGAAGTTTCCATACCTGTATCCTTTAAATGAATATTTTTTAACTTTTACTTTTATTTGTTTAACTTCGGTGATTATACTATTGTTCTAATGATTGAACAAATTTTTACGTATTGTTTACATTTTTATAATATTCTACTTACAAGCTATAGGTTAGGTATGAAAGGAACCTCATCCCCCGCACGCTTAAACTGTAAAATGAACTCCCTGTTTTTCCAAGCGACTACTCAGCACCTGTGGGGTTCTTCAAGAAGGGCCTTAGAAGGTCTTACGGGGTCGGCATCGCGAGTGTGACGCCCTTGGTGTTGCATACGTCCATAGGCCACGGTAAACACTTTCCATCACGTGGGCCGTGTGCTTGTGTGCTACCTAAGTGGTATTAAAAAACGTATCAGAACGGACGGAAACTCGATAAGTTTTTTATACGAAAGTGCTAGGTCTTGCTAGGAGCAAAAATTACAGTAATCCTAAGTCGTAGCCACTCAAAATAGTCATCGCCACTACAAATCCCATAGAAGGCTAATAGTGATCTTTCTCCGAATCTGGTTTTAACCAAGATTGGGCTGCATTACAATCGGAAAACGTTTTAACTTCAAGGTTGTCGTATAACTTACAGAACCTGTTGTAAATCTTGTATATTTCGATGGTGATGTACCTATTTGAATGAATCTCATCGAATCTCATTATGGGCTGCCCATTATGATCTTCGATGCTCTTACAACTTTTAAATCAGTTTATCAACCAATAAACAGTGATAAAATCTAGTCTTATCTCTTCATTTTAAAATCTACATCTACAAAAATGAATGACTTTGATAAACTTGGACATCATAATTTGACATAATATGTAATGAGCCTTTTTACTTAATATAACATACATACATACATTATTATTCAGGCCTGTAAATCCCCGAAGGGGTAGGCAGATGTGTATTAACACCCACATTTCGCCAACTGATTTTCGATCTCACGTAATAGGGGGTGAGCCTATTGCCGTCAAGCGGGCATATAGTCATGGGCTGTATGTATACTGTCGGATGGAGAACAGCCCAATCCCTTAGTCGCCTTCTACGACACCTATAGGAAAATATGGGGTGGCCCTATTCTACTCAACTGGAACCAACACGGCACTTTAATATAATTACTTATTATATATTATTTATTAAATAATAACATGAAAGATCTTCACGGTACAAGCTCATAATATCCCACTTGGGTCGAGCCACAGGCATAGGTTAGAGATATAAATGTGAAAGTTCATACATTTGTTTCGCATCAATTACGTAAAGCGGCTAGTCAATTATGGCTGAAATTTAGCACACAGATAGACCGTGACCTGGAGAAAGCCATAGAAAGTATTAATAGATTCCCATAGAATAAAATAATCTAATTTTAAACTTGAATTCTACGCGAATCTACAGTTACAGTTGAAATAATTTAATAGGTGCGATTTGATAGATCCCGTAAGTCATAGAACGTAACTTGACACGATTGGAACGAAACATGAAACTATTATAATTTAAGTTAAATAAATATTTGCTAACCCTAACACATATCCTAATCCTAATATCAATACTAGATAATTATAACGATTAATCGTTTGTTACCCTGAATCGATTATTCAGACAATTGATTTGAGACACTCCAACCCTAGACTATAAACGAAAAATCGCACCTATTTATTTCAACTGTAATATCCTATCTTCTTCTTTTCTAATATATAAAAATCAATGCCACTTTTCGTTGTTAGTGTATAACTCAAGAACGGCTGAACCGATTTGGCTAATTTTAGTCTTGAAATGTTTGTGGATGTCCAGGGAAGGTTTAAACGGTGAGAAAATAGGTGCAGCGGGAATGGGAAAAATATGGCGGTACGAAGTTCGCCGGGACAGCTAGTAACGACTAAAAAGAAATATTATGAAACTGTCCGGGACCTAATAATTGGAAGAATCTATTATGAAATAAGACGCGGAAACGTAGGGCCGGGTTCACACGGCTGACCTCACGAATCCGAGATGCAACCTCACAATTAACGTGGTCTTCGTGAGCTGCCACTTTAACTATTAACAGTGTACATTACAATCGTATCTATTAATGTATATGCTAATAGGTAAACATTGATTGACTTAGTAATGCTGAGTGGCTTCATTTTTAGGGTTCCGTAGCCAAATGGCAAAAACAGGAACCCTTATAGATTCGTCTAGTCTGTCCGTCCGTCTGTCTGTCTGTTTGTCCGTTCGTATGTCACAGCCACTTTTCTCCGAAACTATAAGGCCTGTGCGGTTGAAACTTGGTAAGTAGATGTATTCTGTGAACCGCATTAAGAATTTCATACAAAAATAGAAAAAAAGCATTAAATTTTGGGGGTCCCCATACTTAGAACTGAAACTGATTTTATTTAAGTAACTATCTATAATTGCCATAATGCACGCATATTGAGAAACCATGTATATAATACTGTGCTCGGCATCGCATATACACTACAATATAATCCATGCTATTTTTCTCCGGATACCTGGAGATATTATCGCCATTGAGTTTTGGAGGTCAGATGGCAGTCACTTCACGGAAAATATCGAAGTTCAGTCAAATCCGCAGTAAGACTAGTAAGCGGACCCTTGATACCGGGGTGAAAGCTTCAGATGCGACTGGGATTATCTCTAAGAAAAGAAGATCTAGAAAAAATAATTGTGTCTTCTCAAACTCTTAGTAGCGAGCTACTAACTCATAATGAGTTTCCTGCGGCCTTACCATAAACCTTAAAACAGGTCAATAATTGAACTGCTGTCATTCTATCAACTGCAAATGTCACTTTGTAATGTCATATAAATATATAGGATTACAAAGGGATTACAGAGTGACATTTGCAGTTGGTAGACTGACAGTAGTTCAATTATTGACCTGTTTTAAGAGTTCATGGTATGGGCCCTGTACCTACTACCAGTGACCCAATTATGGGTTAGGTACGACTTTGTATGCAGCATGACCAACCTATCAAAAACGCACAAAAATATCATCAAATCTCTTAATACATTGAAGCATTTTATTGAGAGTTACACACATTAAACATTAATTTACAATCACAAAAACAAACGTTTCTCTTGTAAGTTAAGCAACCTTTTAATGGCATATTGATGAGTAATCAAAAACACATAGAAATAACAATGTTATTGATGCTATACAATGTATTTATAACTTCAAGCAACAAAGAAGAAAAGCCTTACACAATACTTAGTTCACAATACATAGTTCTAAAGTTACCTATATGAGTAACGAGCACTTTGCACTTATGTTGAAAATGTGCAATGTGTACTTTTGAATGGTGACATTATCGACGAATAACATTGAAAGTATTTCACTCTATCATGCTAATCTCTTTCAAAACTATTGCTTTTATAAATTACAGTACAATTCTAATTGGCACGTTGCCTTGTACCCAATGGATTTCAAGGAAGATTTGTTTACAACATAATATCTAAACAGTATCTTCTTATAAGTTGACATTTGAAACAAAGGATAATAAGAAACATAAGATATTCCATAAATAATTCCAAAAACACATAAAAACCCGTAAGCATTGACAATCTCAATGCATCAAACATGACCATTAAAATCTCATAATAAACCACGAACATTATAATCTCAATTTGAGATTTTAATGTTCATATTTCGATTATTTCATAATATTGGTCAATTTTAATAAGTTCCAGTCTTATTTGGTTTCATGGAAGTAGTAATTGAGAAATTCAAAATGTCTCTAGTCCCATTTAACAAATTACAACAGGAGCTAAGAAGTATTATCCTTCATATTTTGAAATACATCTTGGTTGAGAATATAACTGCTTAGCAGACACCGATCATCTAAACTAAACCATTCATTTACTAGCGGACCTGACAGACGCTCTCCAGTACAAACTCCAGTTCCAGGTGAAATTCAAGAATTAAATATACGTACCTACAATAGCTGCGGTTTTTTTTAACATCGTTTAGCCTTACATGTGTGAAAATCGGCTGCATAAAGATTGCACATTTTGAAAGAAACCTAGTCACTTCACTCCGAACAAAAAAAAATTGTGTTTTTTTTTTCAAATACTACTTGAATACCACAATGACCAATAACTGCCTGCAAGCAGTTCCACCCTGCTAAATAAGATTCGAGGATGTTTATCACTTTCGAAATTCAAAAATTTAAGTAGGCACGTACCGTAAAATAAAATGAATATAAATTAAAGATAGAATCGATACATAATGGTATAAAATACGGTACACCACGTTGTTATAATAAAAATGAACATTTTGCGACTGCAAAGGACCCACACATGTATTGTACTTAACTAAGATTATTTTTCTTTTGCTCCAGGTCCCCATGAAGCGGCTGTCATGCGCATAGCGGCACTGATTGCACTCGTGCAGGTAAGGATATTTTCACACCCTTCACTTATAACTGTGACACGTTGGGACAAAAAGTGTTGCATCCAGTAACCCTGTGACACGTTGGGACAAAAAATGTTGTATCCAGTAACACCTGTGACACGTTGGGACAAAAAGTGTTGCATCCAGTAACACCGGTGACCCGTTAGGAATTTATATCCCAACTAGTAACAGTGTTACTCGTTTGAGTGGTACTGGATGAGAATATACCCTACTTAGTACCTTCCATTAGAGTAAATCCATAATTTTCACAGACTGTAAGATACTATTTTATAAAATTGCTGCAACTCAGCTGATACAAAACCACAGCAATACCAAGAATGGTAATGGTAATTCCTCTTATAAGGGACCTACGAACCAATTGCCCGTGGTCCTACCAGGTCCTACCAGGTAGAAGGACCACAAGCAACAAAATATGTCCTACATAGATGTTGACTCTTTCTGGTTTAATTTTTTAAGCCAAGTTAATACTAATTCATTTAAAAATCTATAAATTAAAAGAGGCGTTACCAAAATCGGAGTAAAATGTAGTACTATGTGACCCATAGCATAGAGTAGTTTAGCTATCTAAGACGTGTGCCAGCGCAAAAAGGGTACATCCTGAATAGAGTTAATTATTAAGTGTCACTAGATGCACCTTGGTTGCACTTGGTGTACCGTTTAGTGAATCGCGCAATCAAGATTATGCATTTATTCAAGTAGGTAAACATACATACATACATACAATCACGTCTTTATCCCCAGAGCGTTAGGCAGAGGTGAATTGACAACAAATCTTCACCAATCATTTTATTAGGTCCCACGTAATAGGGGGTGAGCCTAGGTAAATTGAAAAAATAATAATATTAAGATGAATAACAAAACTGATAAATATATTTTTAATTTTGTTTTACAAACATACACACGCATTAGAAGGCTGTCATGTTGACGAGTCATAAAACATACCTAATCATCTGTTCTGTGCCTAATCTCAATGTTAAATCACCATAAATTCACTCATCTGAATAATTTTGTAACACATACCTCTTAAATATAAGCTTAAATCTTTTAAACATATGCCTATTAATAGTTATGTGATGTGAAGTAACCAAATTAATTATGCATTTTATTAATGTATAAATTCTACTAATATAACATTATTTTGCGTAAGATTTTGTAAATTTCTTCACTTTGAGACCTACACATTTTTTACATACATACATACATATATTATGATCACGCCTTTATCCCCCTAGGGTTAGGCCGAGGTGAATTTAACACCTACATTTCACCAATCATTGTAGTAGGTCCCACATAATAGGGGTATGAGCCTAATGCTGTATTCCGGGCCCTATAGTTGACTCGAGCCATGCATCTAAGGCTGAGTGTGTGTTGTATTGTATATATCTGTCTGATGTTAAACTGAGGGCAGTTTAACATCAGAGAATAGGGATTCCTTAGTCGCCTTGTACGACACTGCATGGGAGAAGATGGGGTGGTTCAAATTCTACTCTGTTGCGAACCACGCGGCAAATAGAATTATTAGTAAAAGAAATTACTAGTATTCGCCTTAGTCTCTCCAGCCACGCGCGGTCTGAGAGTGGGGGTCACAGGGGACATGACCCCCCCCTCCCACCGCCAAACCGTGCACGTCTAATTGAAAAGTCTTCCAAAAAGGTATTTTCTGAAGGAAGTTCCGCACGTGACTCTAAAAATTTTAGACTGCGGCCGCACCTGTCTCCAGCTAAGCTAAATTGCTTGTGTTAGGAGAGGTATCATCAGTAGGTAGTAGTGTAGTCAAGATTAGGACATGACGAGGATATTGTATGTGTCAAAATACAAATGATACAACCAATGATGTATCAGGAATGGTAAGTGCGTACCATCAGACAATCAGTTTGCTAATATGCTATCTTGCAAAAATGATGCAATTTTTGTGAGAAATAATATTTGATTTTAAGCTTGAAAGCTAAATTTGTGTAAAATAAATTAAGTTTGTTGTGGGTAATCTATACTTATATTTGTATTTAAAGACTTAACAAATAGATTCTTTACAAATGACGAAGTGCTCAAAGAGGTCACCTCGCCTACTGCCTCTCTATACCTACTATTGTGATTTCAATTCACAACTGATCTCATATATAGAAAACTATTTATGATTCACACTTTTAATTATTGTGTGAATGGAGTGGCCTTTGTGTCCATCAATGGTATTTTATATAATCCTAATGAAATTGAAAAGATTTGTGGGTGGTGGTCTTGAGACTACACAAGACAGCGTACAGAATACCGCGGCTAATAATAACCTAGTGTTGTGTTCCCGTCAGTGAGTAGGTAGCCAGAGCTCACTGGAGAGGTTTTGTGCTGTCAGTGGAAAGCCCAAAGGCTTGTCCTGCTTGTCTTCTGCGCTAACGGCACTGAATCTATCTGTTCTTACAGCGTCGGCAGCACGAATGTGACTCCCCTGGTGTTGCACTCGTTCATAGGCCACGGTAACCACTTTCCATCAGGTGGGTCGTGTGCTTGTCTGCTGGCATAAAGTCACAATATACTAAAGAAATTACTAAAATCAAACTTCATACTCCATTTTATTTTCGCAAGATAATAAGAAAATAGAGCATCTTTGAAGATATACGCAGCGCTAGATTGCATCTTAGGTGTAGTTTTCACACGACCAATAGGTCGAAAGTGCTGAGATTTTCACAGCACTTACGTATTCCGTACAACTTAGCGCTGAAGCAAGTCACATTACAAAAGTACTGACTTAACAATACATTATTTTTCTCTTGATTTGGTCAACATACGAGTATAGCCATAATTAAGAAAAGAGTAGGAAAGCAAACATCATACTCAGAAGTACAAGCTTTTTTTATGCAATCGGGATATTGTTGATGAACTTGATTAATAAAAAAACATTTCTGCTTACGTTATACGTAATAGCTACTTATTAGTATTGAACAATTTACTGAAATAGCTCTTCATATATTTATCTCGTTTATTTTGTAAAATGAAATCGGTTAGCCGTTTTGGTTCCCGGTGGAGTACAATTAAATAGGACACCCCATCTCTTCCTGTGAGTATCGTAGAAGGCGACTAGGACTGTTTTCCATTCGACAGTAAACATACAGCCCATGAATAAGTGCCTGCTTGACGGCAATAGGCCCGCCCCCTATTATACACCTATACACCTATATAATACACCTCTGCTACCTTCGGGGATTTACAGTAAATCGGTCGATAAATGACTTTTTACTAACCGTAACTAAACAGACTATTTTTATTAGCCATTAGCTTTTTCCCGCGGCTCCGCCCGCGTGGATGTCGGATATCGCGACCAAACATAGCATATGTCCTTTGCCCAAGGTCTAATCTATCTCTGTACCAAATTTCATCAAAATCGGTTCAGTGGTTTAGGCGTGAAAGCGTAACAGACAGACAGACAGACAGAGTTGCTTTCACATTTTTTATAATATGTATTAGTATGGATATGGATATAGATATGGATTTTAGCAATTACTACACACCTAGAAAACTTTAGTGCGTACTTGGCAACCGCACATGGAACACCTAATGTATCAACTTTTCGTGCCCCTAGTTCACCTAAAGCGTGTTCCACAGGTACCTAAAACAAAATATGGTACCTTATAACAAAGATTAATCAATGTAGAACGCATTTTTGTTCTTGTAACACGCCGCAATGGTTTGTAAGACAAAATTAAGTACGTGAGAGTAAATATTCATTGTCCGCGCAACAAACATTAATTACGAACAGATTGTATGTCGATAGTGGCACTCCCAACTGCCATCTCTCACACAGATCCTTGGTTATTCAATAGAGGGTTACACATGTTGATTGTTAACTTTTAAAATCATGCTACACTGGATTTGAAATTTGTTTCCTATGAGTTTATTTGTTGATACGGGCAATGGTCCACGTCCAATTGCTTTGGGACTTTCATCAACTCACTGATCCAGAACTCGGTACTACTGAGTTAGCATTTGTCGATTTTAATTTGGTTTTTTGTCATCAACTCGACATAGACAATATATTCTTTAATTTCGTTTATAAATATGTGTTGGTTCCAGTAATAGAATAGGGCCACTCCCATCTTTTCCTGTGGATGTTGTAGAAGGTGACTATAGGATAGGGTTGTTTTCTACCCGACAACGTACAGACCATAGGAAAGTGTCTGCTTGACAGCCAAAGGTTGCTTCCCTATTACGAGAGATCGGTAAACGTACTTACAGCCCATAAGAATGTGTCTGCTTGACGGCCATAGGTCGTCCCCTATTACGAGAGACTGAAAAATCCTAGCTAGCGAAATTTGGGTACACCCTCTGCCTACCACTTCGGGGATTTACGAATTTTTGCTTGAATATATGTATGTATATGTTGTAAATACCTGGGGCCCTAGACAAAGTGACATTCTATTGATGGAATCGCGCTGAAGCGAACCATTTTTTAAGTTTTTAACAATGCATTTCGGGACATTGCGGTGGTTATAGTACTAATGATAAGTTAAATAATGTATTTCGAGTCACAAAGACTTAAATTTCATAAAAAAAATATAGTCAATTCAGTCAATTTCATACTACAATTAGCGATTCCACTGGCGTTTTCGCCAATAGAATGTCACTTAGGCCCCTGATCCGTGTAAAACAACGGACGCGATGGATAACGGCAAAAAACTACTTTTTTTTTTCTTTTTTTAATTTTTAAATTGACCATAGTAGTAATATTCCTAATATATTTTTTCTTTCTTTCCTGTAGCTGTCGCTCGCTACAGCTGTTTCAGATGATGCATTCCAAACATTGACCGCGGTAGAGCTCAACCGCGAGTTGGCCGGCGACTATGGGCTGTCACCTTTTTACGAGAACAGCGATGAGTCTGTCGTCACCTTTATGAGAGGCGCAAGAGCTGCAGACTCCCCTCTAGCGCCAGAGATCGACGTCCAATGCTCCGGCGATTTTATCGACGTCACTGTGGAATTCGCAGACATTTTCGATGGTATCATATACAGCAAGGGTTATCTTAATGATCCTAAGTGCAAGTAAGTATTCCAAGTGATTAATTTGGAGACTTAATCATGTTTCCAAATTAATCATAGGCAAAATTAATCATCAAGGCAAAATTAATGGCATTCGCTGCCATGAGGAATAAACTATATGGAATTTATGACCAAACGACAGTTGCTTATATATAATTATTGACTTCTTATTGTATCAGTCATTTTGGTTAAATGAATGGAGAATGCATCAATATTTACTCATAATAAATATAACAGAACCAAGCATATAATTACAATAACATCGATATGCCAACGATGAGTTTGGTTTACCTGATATTTCCAGTTTTGCCATTTACCCCACTCAGTCATTTATCTTAGCGTCATGGGCAAGGTAAGATAATGCCATCGAATTACATAGATCTTAGACATACTAGATATTACCCAGTTATCATCTGTATTTACTTCATAGTACTATATTTAATTTCAAAGGAAAATACTGTCTAAAGTCCCATTTAAACGAGGAGAGATTCTCCGCACGTTTTGTTTCGAGAAATCGTACGCGAATATCACAAGCAATAATCACTATGTACCTTAATATCATATCCAAATGTTTACATACGGACATACACTAAATTCTCGCCTATGAATATATCATACGAGATTCGCAAGTGATATATCGCCTATGTCAAAATACGATTAGACGGACACTATCAAAATTTAATTGCGAGACAATTCTCGCCAGCGCAGCGTGGACGAGCGAGCGGCAATTGTTTTTGCGAATGTTTAGATCCTTCCGGAACGTTAGGTCCTTTTACCGGAATGTCCAGTCGGTTCATTAGGTCTCTTTCCCTGAAAGTCGTGCAGTGGACGTTCGGGGAATGGGACTCTCCGGGAAAGAGACCTAATGAACAACCTGGACATTCCGGTAAAAGGACCTAACGTCCCGGAAGGTTTTATATGAAGCAACTTTTTTCTGGCCTTTCGATAATCGTATCTTGCAGGCGAGGTACTCTCCTCGTCTAAATGAGCCTTAAAGGAACTAGATGTACAGCATCTAGATTTTGGACCCTTACGCCTGTAGCACATCTCCGCCGCGAAACCGCGTATAGCGGAACCGCGGTCGTTTCGCCATGTTCTGTCAGTTGTACGAGGAGCGAAACTCTAGCGAAACGGCATGTTCTAATGCATAGATTTACCTATCTTCTATCTCTTTCGCCGCGCATGTTTCGCCTATGCCGTTCACACCTCCGCGCTTCGTCCGCTATTTTGTCAGTGTTGTCACGTGACAATTTTACGTAACAAGTAAATTGCAGGGCCGCATTAGGGGCCTTTTAAATTCCAAATGAATCAAGATCAGTAAAAAAGTTTTACTTTGATTATTTTTTCGCCGTCTGCAGTTTTTTGTACAGGATGGTATTACCTACATCTAGGTACACTAATATTCTAAAGAGGAAAGTCCTTTTCTTGTTTTTTTTTTGTTTGTTGTTGACTGATTTCAATAATGGGAGTAACATAGGCTAGCAAATAAAGACCCGCGACGGCATGCGTTTTTAGTGGGTCAGAGTTCAGTTCAGTTCGATAATCACTCCTGACCATATCCGAGGGAACTTTAGCACGAAAAAAAAGTGGGAACGGAATCCGAATTCCACGCGGGCAGAGCAGCGGGCAACTGCTAGTATTATACATAGCTGCTGCCCACGGCTCCACACACGTCGAATTCTGATCACGCTCCTACTTTTTTTCGGTAGTCCCTTCAAATACCACTCCGGTCGGCCATCGCACCTACTCAAAACCGCACGCCTCCTATTACGCACTCCCCGACTGATTTTAGGCCATAATTTAAGAGCCCTCAGGTGTGAAAAGCACGGTGTCCCCATTGTACTCCGAAAAGGAAGGATATGAATGTCACACCACTTCACCAGCGGGGTGAAGCGGTGACAGGTGGCTGAATCTGAACCCTCGGTCTGCACTCGGCGACCAGTCCACCAATAATGTCAAATGTGTTATGCCTAATGAATTTCGGAGTATCAAGTTTCTGCCAGATGGAGGGAACCTCTCCACAGGGCCACATCCGTCGCTACATCTTCTTTTCTCTTTATTATATTTGTATACATATTATTATTTATAACTTACTGATTAGACGTTTAGTAAAAATTAATTAATTTGACTTGACAGCCAAATACCGCCATATACGGCCCGCCTATCTCGCACTCCCCGACTGATTCTAGGCCATAATTTAAGAGCCCTCAGGTGTGAAAAGCACGGTGTCCCCATTGTACTCCGGAAAGGAAGGATATGAATGTCACACCACTTCGCCAGCGGGTTGAAGCGGTGACAGGTGGCTGAATCTGAACCCTCGGTCTGCACTCGGCGACCAGTCCAGCAATAACGTCAAATGTGTCCTTTGCACGACTTATATGTCCAATTATGAAAAATGACAATCACTCTTTAATTGTCCAACCATAGAAATTATCCAATCATAATATAAATAATAATTGGTCAATATAAATAATAATTATTAATCATCGATTATATTTGTGTACATATTTATAACTTATTGTTACGTTTAGTAAAAAGTATTTAATTTAACTAGACAGCCAATTACCCAATTTCGGCCCTGTTGATTTTGAAAGTTTCTGACGCACGGTATCAAGTTCGCGCATGCGAAAAAGACGTTATCATGTTGAACGGAGCAATCAGAAGTCAGGTAGTTGGCGCATGCGTTCTACACGGACCAGTTAGATTCGGGTACGCGCTCCATATTAGATAACAAGTGTCAAGTTCCGCTCATGTTTCGCTGCTCCAGCTACACTTGAACACAGCGAAACTCAACTAGCAGTTCCGCTGTCCGCCGCGAAACGGCGGAGATGTGCTACGGGCGTTAATGTTCTAAATTTACCAATTAATGTGATCTTCTGTACTTTAGATATGTATCATTGGGAGGTAGCCAATCACGGTACTCATTCCGAGTACCCCTGAATGGCTGCGGTTCCCGACCTCTTTGCAACGCTTGTGGTACTATCGACAATATCCTGGTATTCCAAGCTGACGACTTCGTGCAAGGTTCATCTGACATCGCTCGTAAGGTATGTATTTTATCCGAAAGTGGTATTCTTTCATTGTCTTAAGTACTTACTTGATGAGATCTAATCTTCGGCCGTCTATGAAACCAGAGTTTCGTTACCGGTTTCCTTGAAGGCTTTTTTAATACATCTACGTAACTGGTTTCCATGAAGTATTTTTTCATACTTCTACGTAACTGGTTTCGAAGAATGCAACTACGGCTGGGTACGTGTTCAAATTCAAATCCAAATGCTTTATTTCTCAAAATAGTGCAACACTGTTACAGCTTTTTGACGTCAAATTCTGCCTAAAACTAAGTTTACCACCGCTTCCTAGGCGGTAGTGGAGAAGGAATGGCGCAACAAACTCCACTGCGGCATTTTTAAGACGTCAGTTTACAAAATGGGGTTTCTTAAGATTGTATGAACATATACATTTGTCTCGCGTCAAGTATATAAAAAAGGCTTACTTAAATAAAAAAAACTTTTAATAAAATAAATTTCCTAAGATAACGTATGGTAAAAATTATTTTATGAGGGGCCTGCTGGCACCTATATAGTATGCTTTTTAGGGTTCCGTAGCCAAATGGCAAAAACGGAACCCTTATAGATTCGTCATGTCTGTCCGTCCATCTGTCTGTCCGTCCGTATGTCACAACCACTTTTCTCCGAAACTATAAGACCTATGCTGTTGAAACTTGGTAAGAAGATGTATTCTGTGAACCGCATTAAGAATTTCACACAAAAATAAAAAAAAAGCATTAAATTTTCGGGGTCCCCATACTTAGAACTTAAACTCAATTTTTTTTTTCATCAAACCCATACGTGTGGGTTATCTATAGATAGGTCTTTAAAAATGCTATTGAGGTTTCTAACATAATTTTTTTCTAAACTGAATAGATTGCGCGAGAGACTTCCAAAGTGGAAAAATGTGTGTGTCCTCCCCCCCCCCTCTAACTTCTAAAATAAGAGAATGATAAATCTAAAAAAAATATATGATGTAAATTGCCATGCAAACTACCACTAAAAATTGGTTCGAACGAGATCCAGTCAATAGTTTTTTTTTAATACGTCATAAACCGCAATTTTCGCCTTTGCTACTACGGAACCCTTCATGGGCGAGTCCGACTCGCACTTGGCCGATTTTATTTACAGTGTGGTCTTTACATAGGTTTTAAATTTGTTGTTATGGCGACCACTCGCCACTGGTGGAGACATACAGAAAGACTGAAAAAATCTGTTTGTTCCAGTGCTATTGGAATATTATCGTTAAGTTATCTTATATCTTAAATCTTACAGGTATCATGTGTACGTACGTCGTTGGAACTGACAACTGGCACAGTCGCGACCAGAGAGCAACAACACATCCTGAAGCTGAAACCCTTCATGGTGGATATGCTGGATGTCGTAGCAGTCCAAGGCCCTGCTGGAGGAGTTGAGTGTTGGATGGATATACAGTTTGGAGTTTTTCCTAATGTGAGTACCTCCTTTTTATAATATGCATTATAATGACATTCTACACAACGCTATCTAGACCCAAAGTAAGCATAGCTTAACTAGCTTTTGTTATGGGTTCTAGAATGCGGATAAACATACTTAGTTACTTTTTTTGTAAATACATACATATTATACCAATGCAAATATTCATATTCATGCATACAAATATTTGCACTGAGCGGGGATCGAACCCGCGCCTCCTACGTAGCGGCCGCGTTCTACCGCTACGCCACAGTGGCAGTCAGTACTTCATGAAAAATATTGACTTATTTTGTAGAACTGAATCAACTTCTGAATTCAAAAATACATTCACAGCTTAATACAGCTTAATTATTACTGAGTGATTCTGGAGAGCTTTTTTTGTCGTTAAATCGTAGTAAAATATTTATTTGAAAAAAAAAATTATAATGATTAGGTAAATATAACAAAAGAAAACCTTATTAGAGAAGAAATTCTTTGCTATCTAGGGATTCACCATGTGGGTGCTGAGGTCCATCTTGTGTTAGAGAGAGAATCCCAAATAGAGACTCGCTTCACAGGTATAGGATTAGGGGGCAACAATTAAATTATTGTTTTTTTTGTCGTAATTATGTGACTTAAACTTCGAATGTACATTTAGGAGAAAGAAAACTGATATAAAGTCAACTAATTGCACAACTAATAATTTTAAATTGGTAAATTGACTTTTACCTAAAATTGACACACAACTTTCTTTTTCAGACAACTCCATTAGAGTCATCAATTAAGATTGGCGAATATTTGACAATATTAGTTTATCTGAAAGATACTAGAAAGCAGTTCAACCTCAAGATCCATGACTGTTGGGCCTACGACAATGAGGATTATGACAGCCCTAAGACGGGCAAAATTCAGCTTACAGACAAAGATGGATGTCCCAAGTAAGATTGTTTTTTTTTGTAACATACATACATAACATAAACTCACGCCTGTATCCCCGAAGGGGTAGGCAGAGGTGCTAGCACCCACATTTCGCCGTTTATGTTTAGGTCCCAATGTAATAGGTGGCGAGCCTATTGCCATTAACCGGGCATTTTTTTTTGTGATAGACAATATATTATAATAATTAATTTTAACTCGTCTAAGACTCGTATAGTATAATGAAATGACACTCGATCTCGATATATCTGAGGACAGATTTTATAGACAGACTAGCTGTTGCCCTCAGCTTCGCCCGCGTGGATGTCTCAGCCCGATCGGTTTAAAATTGACAAAGTTTCATACAAACTTTCATCCCCTATTTTATCCCCTTGGGGGTAGAATTAATCAAAATCCTTTCTTAGCCGATGCCTACGTCATAACATCTACCCGCATGCCAAATTTCAGCCCGATCCGTCCTGTGTTTTGGGCTGTGCGTTGATAGATCACTATGTCAGTCAGTCAGTCACCTTTGTGTTATATTTCGATTGAGATTGATAGATTTGACAGATAGTCTTCTCTTTACGCGAGTACCACTCACTGAAATAAAATACTTTTTAACGGATTCTATCGCAATTTATTTGTTATTGTTCACTTTTAACCCCTACGTTTCGGCCACTTTACAGCAGCCATGGTCGAGAGGTTACAAGATGACAGTTGTCACATAGTTTAAAGTGCCCAAATCATAATGAATAGTTGGTGTTACTATTATCGCTACTATAAATCGCGATAGAATCCGTTAAAAAGTAATTTTATTTCAATGATTGTTTCATTTAAATTCTTTTGAGGACTCATCTTCTTCATAATTATAATTTATAAGGGAGTGCTTCATGAATATTCTAAAATTTATATTTTTGAAATCAGGAAGAAGAAACTCATTGATGTATGGCAGAAAACGACGAATACGGGAAAAAGCGGTGCTACACTAATAGCTTACAGTAAAGTAAGCGCTTTCCGCTTCCCAGACAACGATCAAGTGTACTTAACGTGCAATGTCGAGGTATATACTTACATTTACACTTATAACAAAAAAAATCAGTCCTGTCGAAAATCAATCATTTATACGCCTGCTTTTATTTTTAGCTTTGCACAAACAACTGTGACGCAAATTGTGAAGGAATTACGACAGAAATAACAACTACAATCAAGCCTTCGCTGAAATGTTACCCAGGCTCAAGGGAACCTGGATGTCAATCAACATCTCAAGTTAAATGTACACCTGGATCATCAGATCCGAACTGCGCAGAACCTCCAAGGCCAACGACGTTTAAACCACCAACCTATTTACCTCCTGTGACAGTCGCACCTAATTGCTTCCCTGGCAGTACAGATCCTAGATGCCCTAGGCCTACAACACCAGAACCTCCACGATGCTTCCCCGGCAGTACAGATCCTAGATGCCCTAGGCCTACAACACCAGAACCTCCACGATGCTTCCCTGGTAGTACAGATCCTAGATGTCCCAGGCCTACAACACCAGAACCTCCACGATGCTTCCCCGGCAGTACAGATCCTAGATGTCCTAGGCCTACAACACCAGAACCTCCACGATGCTTCCCCGGCAGTACAGATCCTAGATGCCCTAGGCCTACAACACCAGAACCTCCACGATGCTTCCCCGGCAGTACAGATCCTAGATGCCCTAGGCCTACAACACCAGAACCTCCACGATGCTTCCCCGGCAGTACAGATCCTAGATGTCCTAGGCCTACAACACCAGAACCTCCACGATGCTTCCCCGGCAGTACAGATCCTAGATGTCCTAAGCCTACAACACCAGAACCTCCACGATGCTTCCCTGGTAGTACTGACCCAAGGTGCCCCAAGCCAACAACACCTGAACCACCTCGTTGCTTCCCCGGTAGTGCAGACCCTAGATGCCCCCAGCCCACAACACCAGAGCCTCCACGATGCTTCCCCGGTAGTACAGACCCAAGATGCCCTAAACCAACAACACCTGAACCACCTCGTTGCTTCCCAGGCAGTACAGATCCTAGATGCCCTAAGCCTACAACACCAGCACCTCCTAAATGTTTCCGCGGCAGTACAGATCCCAGATGCCCGAAACCAACGACACCAGCTCCTCCTATTTGTTATCCAGGTAGCACAGATCTTCGCTGTCCAAGGCCTACTAAGCCTGTATGTTACCCCGGCTCCCGAGATCCAAACTGCCCGCAGCCGCCGCGTCCCACGACAGTAAATCCTCCTACTTATTTACCGCCTGTGACGTCGGCACCTAAGTGCTTCCCTGGTTCGACTGATTCTCGCTGTCCTAAGCCTACAACACCTGAACCTCCTCGCTGCTTCCCTGGCAGTACAGACCCTAGGTGTCCTAAGCCTACAACACCTGAACCACCTCGTTGTTTCCCTGGTAGCACAGATCCCAGATGTCCCAAACCCACTACTCCTGAACCTCCTCGTTGCTTCCCCGGTAGTACAGACCCCAGGTGTCCAAAGCCAACAACTCCTGAACCACCTCGTTGCTTCCCTGGTAGCACAGATCCTAGATGTCCCAAACCAACCACACCAGAACCCCCACGTTGCTTCCCTGGTAGTACAGACCCTAGGTGTCCCAAACCAACCACACCAGCGCCTCCACGATGCTTCCCCGGTAGCACAGACCCTAGATGTCCCAAGCCAACAACACCGGAACCACCTCGATGCTTCCCTGATAGTAGAGACCCTAGATGTCCAAAACCAACAACACCGGCTCCTCCTATTTGTTATCCAGGAAGCACAGATCTCCGTTGCCCTAGGCCTACTAGACCTATGTGTTATGCAGGTTCGAAGGATCCCAGCTGTCCACAACCAACAACACCTGCACCTCCGCAATGCTTCCCCGGTAGTACAGACTCAAGGTGTCCAAAGCCAACCACTCAAAAGCCAGTTTGTTATCCTGGATCACCGGATCCAAACTGCCCTCAACCACCACGACCAACAACAATAAATCCGCCCACATATTTACCTCCAGTAACATCTGCTCCAAGGTGTTACCCCGGCTCCACCGACCCTAACTGCCCGAAACCCACAACACCAGCACCTCCGCGATGCTTCCCTGGCAGTACTGACCCTAGATGTCCCAAGCCAACAACACCGGAACCACCTCGATGCTTCCCTGGTAGTACAGACCCTAGATGTCCCAAACCAACCACACCAGAGCCTCCACGATGCTTCCCCGGTAGCACAGACCCCAGATGTCCTAAACCAACAACACCAGAACCACCTCGATGTTTCCCTGGTAGTACAGATCCTAGATGTCCCAAACCAACCACACCAGAACCCCCACGTTGCTTCCCTGGTAGTACAGACCCTAGGTGTCCCAAACCAACCACACCAGCGCCTCCACGATGCTTCCCCGGTAGCACAGACCCTAGATGTCCCAAGCCAACAACACCGGAACCACCTCGATGCTTCCCTGGTAGTACAGATCCAAGATGTCCTAAACCAACCACACCGGAACCCCCACGTTGCTTCCCTGGTAGTACGGACTCTAGGTGTCCAAAACCCACTACACCTGCACCACCGCGTTGCTTCCCTGGTAGCACAGATCCTAGATGTCCAAAGCCCACTACGCCTGAGCCGCTAAAACCAGTATGTTATCCCGGATCAGCTAATCCCAATTGCCCGCAACCACCGCGACCAACAACAATAAATCCACCAACATATTTACCCCCAGTAACATCTGCTCCAAGGTGTTACCCCGGCTCTACCGACCCTAACTGCCCGAAACCCACAACACCAGCACCTCCACGATGCTTCCCTGGCAGTACTGATCCTAGATGCCCTAAACCAACAACCCCTGAACCACCTCGATGCTTCCCTGGCAGTTCAGACCCCAGGTGCCCTAAACCCACAACACCTGAACCTCCACGATGCTTCCCTGGCAGTTCAGATCCTAGATGCCCCAAGCCTACAACACCTGAACCTCCACGATGCTTCCCTGGCAGTACAGATCCTAGATGTCCGAAACCAACCACACCTGCACCACCACGTTGCTTCCCTGGTAGCACAGATCCTAGGTGTCCTAAACCAACCACTCCAGAGCCGCCACGATGCTTCCCAGGTAGTACAGACTCTAGATGTCCAAAGCCAACCACACCAGCACCACCACGTTGCTTCCCCGGCAGTACAGATCCTAGATGTCCGAAACCAACCACACCTGCACCACCACGTTGCTTCCCCGGCAGTACAGATCCTAGGTGTCCTAAACCAACCACCCCGGAACCCCCACGATGCTTCCCGGGTAGTACAGATCCTAGATGTCCGAAACCAACCACACCAGAGCCTCCACGATGCTTCCCAGGTAGTACAGATCCTAGATGTCCAAAGCCAACCACACCTGCACCACCACGTTGCTTCCCTGGCAGTACAGATCCTAGATGTCCTAAACCAACTACCCCGGAACCCCCACGATGCTTCCCGGGTAGTACCGATCCTAGATGTCCAAAGCCAACTACACCTCAGCCACCTAAGCCAGTTTGTTATCCGGGATCACCTGATCCAAATTGTCCACAACCTCCACGACCAACAACACTGAATCCACCTACTTATCTACCTCCGGTAACACAAACACCAAGGTGCTATCCTGGTTCGACGGACCCTAGATGTCCCAAGCCCACAACACCTGCACCACCACGGTGTTACCCCGGTAGTACAGATCCCAGGTGCCCAAAACCTACAACGCCTGAACCACCTCGATGCTTCCCTGGTAGTACAGACCCTAGATGTCCCAAACCAACCACTCCAGAGCCTCCACGATGCTTCCCTGGTAGTACAGACCCTAGATGTCCCAAGCCTACAACACCTGCGCCACCACGTTGTTTCCCAGGCAGTACAGACCCTAGATGTCCGAAGCCGACCACACCTGCACCACCACGATGCTTCCCTGGTAGTACAGACCCCAGATGTCCCAAGCCTACAACGCCTGAGCCACCTCGATGCTTCCCTGGTACTTCAGACCCTAGGTGTCCCAAGCCAACCACACCAGAGCCTCCACGATGCTTCCCTGGTAGTACAGATCCTAGATGTCCCAAGCCTACAACACCTGCGCCACCACGTTGTTTCCCTGGCAGTACAGACCCTAGGTGTCCTAAACCAACCACCCCGGAACCTCCTCGATGCTTCCCGGGTAGTACAGATCCTAGATGTCCGAAACCAACCACACCAGAGCCTCCACGATGCTTCCCAGGTAGTACAGATCCTAGATGTCCAAAGCCAACCACACCTGCACCACCACGTTGCTTCCCTGGCAGTACTGATCCTAGATGTCCAAAGCCAACTACACCTCAGCCACCTAAGCCAGTTTGTTATCCGGGATCACCTGATCCAAATTGCCCACAACCTCCACGACCAACAACACTGAATCCACCTACTTATCTACCTCCAGTAACACAAACACCAAGGTGCTATCCTGGTTCGACGGACCCTAGATGTCCCAAGCCCACAACACCTGCACCACCACGGTGTTTCCCCGGTAGTACAGATCCCAGGTGCCCAAAACCTACAACGCCTGAACCACCTCGATGCTTCCCTGGTAGTACAGACCCTAGATGTCCCAAACCAACCACTCCAGAGTCGCCACGATGCTTCCCTGGTAGTACAGACCCTAGATGTCCCAAGCCTACAACACCTGCGCCACCACGTTGTTTCCCCGGTAGTACAGACCCTAGGTGTCCGAAACCGACCACACCTGCACCACCGCGTTGCTTCCCCGGCAGTGCAGACCTCAGATGTCCAAAACCTACAACACCAGAGCCTCCACGATGCTTCCCTGGTAGTTCAGACCCTAGATGTCCCAAACCAACCACTTCAGAGCCTCCACGATGCTTCCCTGGTAGTACAGATCCTAGATGTCCCAAGCCTACAACGCCTGCGCCACCACGTTGTTTCCCCGGTAGTACAGACCCTAGATGTCCCAAGCCTACAACACCAGAACCACCTCGATGCTTCCCTGGTAGTTCAGACCCTAGATGTCCCAAACCAACCACTCCGGAGCCTCCACGTTGCTACCCTGGTAGTACAGATCCCAGATGTCCAAAACCTACAACGCCTGCACCACCACGTTGTTTCCCGGGTAGTACAGATCCTAGATGTCCAAAGCCAACTACACCTCAGCCACCAAAACCAGTTTGTTATCCGGGATCACCTGATCCAAATTGCCCACAACCTCCACGACCAACAACGCTGAATCCACCTACTTATCTACCTCCAGTAACACAAACACCAAGATGCTATCCTGGTTCGACGGACTCTAACTGTCCCAAACCCACCACCCCTGAACCTCCTCGATGCTTCCCCGGTAGTACTGATCCTAGATGTCCCAAGCCCACAACACCTGCACCACCACGTTGTTTCCCCGGTAGTTCAGATCCTAGGTGTCCCAAACCAACAACACCTGCACCACCGCGTTGCTTCCCTGGCAGTACAGACCCCAGATGTCCAAAACCTACAACACCAGAACCTCCTCGATGCTTCCCCGGTAGTACTGATCCTAGATGTCCCAAGCCCACAACACCTGCACCACCACGTTGTTTCCCCGGTAGTTCAGATCCTAGGTGTCCCAAACCAACAACACCTGCACCACCGCGTTGCTTCCCCGGCAGTACAGACCCCAGATGTCCAAAACCTACAACACCAGAACCTCCTCGATGCTTCCCTGGGAGTGCAGACCCTAGATGTCCCAAGCCAACCACTCCGGAGCCTCCACGATGCTTCCCTGGTAGTACAGACCCTAAATGTCCTAAACCAACTACTCCGGAGCCTCCACGATGCTTCCCTGGCAGTACAGACCCTAGGTGTCCTAAACCAACAACACCTGAACCACCACGATGCTTCCCTGGTAGTGCAGATCCTAGATGTCCCAAGCCAACTACACCTGCACCACCGCGATGCTTCCCAGGTAGTACAGACCCTAGATGTCCTAAACCTACAACACCTGCACCACCTCGTTGTTTCCCTGGCAGCACTGATCCTAGGTGTCCCAAACCTACCACTCCGGAGCCGCAACGATGCTTCCCCGGCAGTACGGATCTCAGATGTCCAAGACCAACAACACCTATACCACCAAAGCCAGTTTGTTATCCTGGATCACCAGATCCAAACTGCCCACAACCAACCCGACCAACCACATTAAATCCTCCGACATATCTACCACCAGTAACATCTGCACCAAGGTGTTATCCTGGGTCATCTGATCCTAGATGCCCTAAACCAACGACACCTGCACCGCCACGATGCTTCCCCGGCAGTACAGACCCCAGATGCCCAAAACCTACAACACCAGAACCACCGCGATGCTTCCCTGGCAGTACAGACCCTAGGTGTCCCAAACCTACCACTCCGGAGCCTCCAAGATGCTTCCCTGGTAGTACAGATCCTAGATGTCCCAAGCCTACAACGCCTGCTCCACCACGTTGTTTCCCCGGTAGTACAGACCCTAGATGTCCCAAACCAACCACCCCGGAACCTCCTCGATGCTTCCCTGGTAGTACAGATCCTAGATGTCCCAAGCCTACAACGCCTGCTCCACCACGTTGTTTCCCCGGTAGTACAGATCCTAGATGTCCCAAGCCTACAACACCGGAACCACCTCGATGCTTCCCTGGTAGTTCAGACCCCAGATGTCCCAAACCAACCACCCCGGAGCCTCCACGATGCTACCCTGGTAGTACAGATTCTAGATGTCCCAAACCTACAACGCCTGCGCCACCACGTTGTTTCCCTGGTAGCACAGATCCTAGATGTCCCAAACCAACCACGCCGGAGCCTCCACGATGCTACCCTGGATCACCAGATCCAAACTGTCCACAACCAACCCGACCAACAACATTAAATCCTCCAACATACCTACCTCCTGTGACAACTGCACCAAGATGCTATCCTGGCTCCTCTGATCCCAGATGCCCGAAACCAACAACACCTGAACCACCACGTTGCTTCCCCGGTAGTACAGACCCTAGGTGCCCAAAGCCAACTACCCCTGCACCTCCTCGATGCTTCCCTGGCAGCACCGATCCTAGATGTCCCAAGCCAACCACTCCTGAGCCGCCTCGTTGTTTCCCTGGTAGCAATGATCCTCGCTGCCCAAAACCAACTACTCCAGAGCCACCACGTTGCTTCCCCGGTAGTACAGACCCTAGATGTCCCAAACCGACAACACCTGCACCTCCTAGATGCTTCCCAGGCAGTACAGATCCAAGATGTCCAAAACCAACTACTCCGGAACCACCTCGATGCTTCCCTGGCAGTACAGATTCAAGATGTCCTAAACCTACAACACCTGAACCACCTCGATGCTTCCCTGGCAGTACTGACTCTAGGTGTCCCAAGCCAACAACACCTGCACCACCTCGGTGCTTCCCGGGCAGTACAGATCCCAGATGTCCTAAACCAACCACATCTCAGCCACCAAAGCCCGTTTGTTACCCTGGATCACCTAATCCACAATGCCCACAACCACCCAGGCCAACAACAATAAATCCTCCAACCTACCTGCCTCCAGTAACATCTGCGCCAAGGTGCTATCCTGGTTCCTCTGATCCTAGATGCCCCAAACCCACAACACCTGAACCTCCTCGATGCTTCCCCGGTAGTACCGACCCCAGATGCCCGAAGCCTACAACACCTGAACCTCCTCGTTGCTTCCCAGGCAGTAACGATCCCAGGTGCCCCAAACCTACAACACCTGAACCTCCTCGATGCTTCCCCGGTAGTACCGACCCCAGATGCCCGAAGCCTACAACACCTGAACCTCCTCGTTGCTTCCCAGGCAGTAACGATCCCAGGTGCCCCAAACCTACAACACCTGAACCTCCTCGATGCTTCCCCGGCAGTACCGACCCCAGATGCCCCAAGCCTACAACACCTGAACCTCCTCGTTGCTTCCCAGGCAGTAACGACCCCAGGTGCCCCAAGCCCACAACACCTGAACCTCCTCGATGCTTCCCCGGCAGTAGTGATCCCAGGTGCCCCAAGCCCACAACTCCTGAACCTCCTCGTTGCTTCCCCGGTAGTACCGATCCCAGATGCCCCAAGCCTACAACACCTCAACCACCAAAACCAGTTTGTTATCCTGGATCACCTGATCCAAATTGTCCACAACCAACGCGACCAACGACATTAACCCCACCTACTTATCTACCTCCAGTAACATCTGCTCCAAGGTGCTATCCTGGCTCAACTGACCCGAACTGCCCTAAACCAACAACACCTGAACCACCTCGCTGCTTCCCTGGCAGTTCAGATCCTCGTTGTCCCAAGCCTACGACACCAGAACCTCCACGCTGCTTCCCAGGTAGTACAGATCCCAGGTGCCCTAAACCCACCACCCCTGAACCTCCTCGATGCTTCCCTGGTAGTTCAGATCCTCGCTGCCCTAAGCCCACGACACCGGAGCCTCCTCGATGCTTCCCCGGTAGTTCAGATCCTCGCTGTCCCAAGCCCACAACACCTGAACCTCCTCGTTGCTTCCCTGGCAGTACAGACCCCAGGTGCCCTAAACCCACCACCCCTGAACCTCCTCGATGCTTCCCTGGTAGTTCAGATCCTCGTTGTCCCAAGCCTACCACACCTGAACCCCCTCGCTGCTTCCCTGGCAGTACAGACCCCAGGTGCCCTAAACCCACCACCCCTGAACCTCCTCGATGCTTCCCGGGTAGTTCAGATCCTCGCTGTCCTAAGCCCACGACACCTGAACCTCCTCGCTGCTTCCCCGGTAGTTCAGATCCTCGCTGTCCCAAGCCCACGACACCTGAACCTCCTCGATGCTTCCCTGGTAGTTCAGATCCTCGCTGTCCTAAGCCTACAACACCTCAACCACCAAAACCAATTTGTTATCCTGGATCACCCGATCCTAATTGCCCGCAGCCACCGCGACGAACGACATTAACCCCACCTACTTATCTACCTCCAGTAACATCTGCTCCAAGGTGCTATCCAGGCTCAACTGACCCTAACTGCCCTAAACCCACAACACCTGAACCTCCTCGGTGCTTCCCTGGTAGTTCAGACCCCAGGTGCCCTAAACCCACAACACCTGAACCTCCACGATGCTTCCCTGGCAGTTCAGATCCTAGATGCCCCAAGCCTACAACACCTGAACCTCCACGATGCTTCCCTGGTAGTTCAGATCCTAGATGCCCCAAGCCTACAACACCTGAACCTCCACGATGCTTCCCTGGTAGTTCAGACCCCAGGTGCCCTAAACCCACAACACCTGAACCTCCACGATGCTTCCCTGGTAGTTCAGACCCCAGATGCCCTAAACCCACAACACCTGAACCTCCACGATGCTTCCCTGGCAGTTCAGATCCTAGATGCCCCAAGCCTACAACACCTGAACCTCCACGATGCTTCCCTGGCAGTACAGATCCAAGATGCCCTAAACCCACTACACCTGAACCTCCTCGCTGCTTCCCTGGCAGTACAGACCCTAGGTGTCCCAAACCGACAACTCCAAGCTCTTGTTACCCTGGATCTAGAGATCCAAAATGTCCACAACCTTTTGCCCCGAGCAGCACAAATCCTCCTTCCACGTACTTGCCGCCATTCCCAGCTGAAAATGAAGTGAAATCTCTTCGAGTCTCCAGGTTAGCCTCGGAAGACTTCGATTATGATTTAACTCCCGAAAAAACACAAGCAGACAATGGTAAGAATTTTTAATATTATTTAACTACAAGCTACTGCCCGCACCCGCGTGGTTGTCGGTTATCGCGCCTGTGTCTTTGCAAGGTCTAATCTATCTCATTGCCAAATTTAATCAAAATCGGTTGGGTGATTTAGGAGTGAAAGCATAAAAGACAGACAGATAAATAGATAGAGAGGCAGTCAAACAGACAGAGTTACTTTCGCATTCATAATATTAGTGTCGCTGCGCTCGTGATTCAAAAGGGCCAGCGCACATTAACGGCATCGGCAAGGAAAAGGGTACTTTGGCATCCGTCGGCGCTGTCGGGAACTACGCTTTGGCATGCTGCAACGTCCTTAGAGATGATGCCAAAGAATCCGTTTCCTTGCCGATGCCGATGAAGCACACGGTTAAAAGCAACTTTGCACTTTTGTATAACAAATAACTATTTTTTTAACATTGAAATAGGTTTTTTCAATGGCCTCACTTGTCTTAAGCCTACCTCAGCTATACTCACCGTAATAATTATGTATTAATATTTGCCATTTTTTTTTTCAAAATTGTTGTACCTGATAAAGGCTCCTCGCCACTGCTGTGTTACCGATGAATATTATAGTTCTTGCAAACCTATACTTATGTAATTTAATTTATTTACTTTTTTACAGACTCCGCTGGTCTCGAGGGAAAGTCCCGAAAAGTGAGAGACATTGGAGGTGTCAGTGACACTGCTGCATTCGCGTCGAACAATCTGGCTACAATGTATATAGTCATGGGATCGGCTCTATTTTCGATTTTATTAGTTTCACTCACTGTGTATTTGTACAGAAATATTAGAAAATCAAAATCGATAATTACGACTAACGCAAGAAACTCGTGCTAAGCTATGTAAATATTAATAAGGTATAGAAATTTTAATTATGTGATAATATCATAATTTTAAATGTAAATTCGAAAAAACATGAAGTACCTAAATGGCTGCGTTTTAAATGATAATATTTTTGTATTAAGATACTTCGCTACTCACTGCCTTTTTAGCTTTATTGTAATTATATCAGGCGCAAGCTTGCCTATTTTATCATTATATAAAATAGTGCCATAATGAAACAATGATGAACAGATGTACAATGCATCCTCAGAATTTTTAATGTATATTTTTATTATTCCTAGTCAATATTATGTATTATGTATATACTTTGAATTCATCACGATATATTAAATTAAATATTTTTCATTGTTTAATATACTCATTTGTGATATTTTTTGTGTAAATATATTAAAGAAATGTACACTAATGTGGCCATGAATAAATGTATAGTGTACCGTATTTTATTGTTATATGGTTATATTAGGTACGTTCTGTTAACCACGATTGAAATCACGGATCGATTACTGTAATATAGGTTTGGATATACAGAATGTATCTAAAGCCATAAAATAATAATTGCGACGATTTTGTAATGTTAGTGAGATTGCTTAATGAGACAATCGAAGTAAACATTCTATGAATGTTAACATTTGTTTTATTTACCGACTAAATTCCCACCTCCTTGGTTTGATAATTTTCCAAAATCAGATTTCTATTATGAAAAGCTCTATCCTATAAACATCTGCCAGCTGACTCGAGTGGTCAAAGACCCGAGATATATCATTACCTTCCTTTATGGGAATGGTAGAAGCGCATGAAAACTCGGTTAAAAGAGCCATAAGGCTCTATCTACCACACGCACAAGATTCACCACAGTTGAGCCCATATTTCATCTATGGTTGAGCCTGTGCGGTCCGGTTTGTACACGAACACCGTGCCATAGATTACCTAAATAGTTGACAGTTTGTGTGATCGGTAAAACTGATGAAGTTACGCCCGGTTTTTGGTGGTCAAACCGGCCTGCGCAAGCAACTCTGTGTGGCAAAGCTCGTATGTACCTGTAGTAGGTCCAATAGTCTACGTGTAGCCAAAGGACAGCCCCTCAAGAAAAGAAGCAATACATTTTTGTAGAATGGCATAGATGGATCATTGTATGTGATTCACTTACGTTGACGTCTGTCATAAACGTCAAAATACCTCTGTGGCGTAGCGGTAGTGAACGCGGCTGCTACGCAGGAGGCGCGGGTTCGATCCCCGCTCAGTGCCAATATTTGTATGCATGAATATAAATATTTGCATTGGTCTGGGTGTTTCTATGTATAATATGTATGTATTTACAAAAAAAAAAGTATCTAAGTATGTATATTCGCATTCTAGATTCCATAACACAAGCTAATTAAGCTTACCATGTGTCTAGAAAGCGTTGTGTAGAATGTTGTGGAATATTTATTTATATTAATTCATATGTATATTCTACAATACGCCGCGACCCACGAATTACCACTTTGTCTTGGAGGCAGGTTCTCTCAGTATGGGAGGTGACATCTCTAAATCTAGTCTGATCAGATTACCAGACGTGTATTCAATTGAAGAATACGAATGATAGCCATTCCGCTGCAAGGCTAAATATGGTCCTAAATGTCCTAATCCTGGTGGTGATACCAAAAATCAATATTGAAAAACAAAAAAATAAGTATCTACTATGATAAGATTACCAGAAAAACCAGGCTAATCTGAAAGATCATCAAATTCTGTGTATGAAAAACTAGTGCTACAATTCCTAAATACTGGCGAAAGTGGTGACAGCAGCATTAGAAGGTCGCAGAAAGCGCCTGTTAGTTTTATGTTAGATAGATAGATGTCTATCAGTGTCTACATTGACAGAATTGCTAATACACTCAGCATACACTTTTTGTAATTCTTGCTACTCGTATTAGCTATTTCAAGTTTTTTTATAGTTTTCTTCTTCTGTCCAGTCAGCGGCATATCGTGTTATATTTTGTTAGCCCAGTATCAGAGGCACTCATGAGTTCCTCCGATGCTCACGAGTTATTCGTAGCAGGAGGGTCGTAGTCTGCGGCATAGCTCCGCATTCACACCGTGGGCCCACCTCGTCTGAAAATTCCACCTAGATATCCGATGCTCAGCACTCCATGGATTCACCGTGCCGTCGCCGGGTCCATAGCGTGATACAGAGAGGAACACCGTGACGGCGACTGGGACTTGCGACCCAGATGTAGGTTTAGGGTGGCCACCTTGTTATGCATCAGCGCTCACCTCCACCAGTAGTGCCCCCCCCCCCCCTCCTACTTCTACGGCGTAGAGTCTAACCATGTAGCCATTTTTGGTTATGTTATTTCTTTGGTTTGTGGTTAATCCTTTTTTTGCTCTAGCTATGCTATCGCCAAACTTACAGCCTCACGTATGATTTCTAATACCTTATCATGTCGGCGCAACTGCGCAAGTAATGTCCCCGGTCTAATAGCGCCCTACAACCCACTAGCAGGTGCCTAGCCGTACCAGTTGCTTCAGTACATGAGGTCTATGTTTTATCTGTGGGTTTTCCCATCTGACAAGATTGCAAAATTTTATAGTACAATACGGATTACTTTAAAATGAAAAACAGTTATAATTTGGTGGAAAGATTTATTACTAAGTTATAAAGCTTTTTAGCTTGTAGTAAGGTAACGTAGGTGTACATTCTAAAGTAGGTAGTATAATAATTATCATAGATATATCTCTCTTTCTTATCTCTTTCTTTATATATCTCTCTAAATTCTTAATAAATAGCAAGAAATTGACAGTCAGGAACTTATTTTCAAACACAAAAATGTATATTATTGTATTTATATACAATTAAAGTTTATAGAGCCTGAAAAAGACGTATAATATGTAAGATCATCTTCATTCATCATCCTCAAACACAATAAAACAACAAGTTACATTACATTTACTTTAATTAACATATATGTACAGTCAGCATCAGATCGATCTTAAGGTACAAAGTACTCAAAATTATCTTAATACCTTGGTATAACCCGCGCCACGTATCTTGGACCTAAAATGTGCTCAAAATGTGCCCTATACGCGCAGTACACATTTCTTGGGTGTCTTTTGAGGATAACACGGGGTGCTACTGCGGTAGACGAACTCAAATTCATCAAGCATAGACTGTTACAAAGCAATCTGCGGGTGCCAGAGCCTCGTATGTCTTACAATTTAGGTCCAAGATACGTGTTGTGGGTTATATACCCCTATTGACTGATTGTTCTGATACGGGGCTGTCCAGTAATCACGTGAGGCTCAACAGGGGGGGGGGGGGATCAGGAAAAAAGCACGAAATATCACCAGGGGGGAGGGGTATATTGAGATATCACGTGTTTCATTTTTTCACATAAAATGCGATTTTTTGATCACGGTGCTTAATTATCTAGCTTTAAATAATAAATAAAAAATAGACGTGATTTTGGCTAGGGGGGGTCTAAAATGGACAGCCCCAACTTGGTACACACCTTTAAAAATCAATAACTAACAGTTGAATTGCTCTTAATACATACCCTGATATTGAGTTCAATTTTATACTTTGTAGTCACGATAGATCTGACGCTGGTACATAGGAACACCTAAACCAATGCCAATGAACATATTTACACTGAAGGGAAATCGAACCTGTGATCTCCAACATTACAGTTATTTATCGATTAATAAATTTTAACCTAAGGGGTCCGTTGGGAGTGTACATTGGATGAATGTGATAGTCCATTGGTTCGTGATGATATTCCATTTTGAAGGCTTGCACCATCTGAAAACAATATATTTCGTGAAAAAGAAACGGTTACACACGTCCAAGGTCCACGGTTTGTCTTGTCACTTGGCTACCACCTGAGTGGTATAAAACAATTAAAAAAATGGTCAACCTCTGGCCAAAATAATATACCTCACAGTGTTGTTTGTGAATACGGGTGTAAGAGCCTTGGAAGATCGACCATCATCGAACTGATAAGAAATAGCAGCAGCTATGAACAATTCTTTCAATAGGCAAGTTTGTATCTGTATAAATAAAATCCCCAAATGTACCTACATAACTTCGGAACGACTACACCAAATTGGATAATTCTCTTCGTCTCCTCTACGAATAGGTTGTAGAGAGGTAGGACACGACGGTATATAATTATATCCCTCCCAATCAAGCAGTCTGACTGGGAAAGTACCTTCACCCTACAGAAGACCGCGGCATACTAACCTCTTGTTGTGTTTCCGACGGTGAGTAGGGCTATAACCTACTATCTTTTGCGCTGACGCCGCAGAATCTCTCTCGTTAGCTTAGTTGTTAAGGAGTCGGCCTTACGATCGAGAGGTCCCGGTTTCGAATCCTGGCCATTACACTACCGACGTGAACCCACTCCTAGCAGTGTGAGTACCAAAACTTGATGAAAAATTGTAAACTACGCTGCTCAAAAAACATATTTCCCTAAAGACACCTCAATCGCGTTTGTCGGCGTCGATTATGCAATGGCTTCACCAGAGTGTGAACTTGTTCCTAATCGAATTCATTTATGTTAATTAATACGTACACAAAATGCAAATATTCCAATTTAAATTGCAATCAAGTGTGTGCACCACATCACAATAAAAAACCAACGGAATAGGTAAGTACCCTACGCAATAGGTACTATTGTAGTGACAGAAAATCTAAAAATGGAAGCGCTCGTGGCTATATGCTGTCAATCAATCAATCAATTATGGATATAGGCCTCTCCCAATGTCAGTCCATCTGGCTACGGGGCGTCCCAACTTACGTTTTCCTTCTCGCGGTCTCCACTCTAGGACTCGTCTGCTCCAACGGCCATCAGTCCTTCGACAGATGTGGCCAGCACACGACCAAACTCAACCAAGTGCTGTCACTGTTTGGTATACAAGCTGACTTAGGGAAACTCAGCCAGCTGGTACACTGTTAATGAAAAACCACGCAAGACGTAGGTAGGATATGCCTGGGCCCCATTGGCCTAGACAAAAACTGGTGACCCTAGGTTGTTAAAGATCGAAATCAACCCTCTGTTACCCCGCGTTTACATACTGCCGCATGTGTTGCCAGAAATATTCGCGCGATTAATGCCCTAGCATTCACGCACTCCCATCATCGCGTTGGTCCGCATTACAGTATTTGCCCTGCAACGGAGACGGACGTAAACGTATGGAGGACAACGCTGTAGCAGTGTACGCAATAAGCTTTTACAGTATAGCGAATTAATTAAATAGATTATTAATAAAAACTATCACTTTCAACTACTATACACTTTCCGTAGATCGATATAAATATTTTTAAAAGTAAATATTCGAGGAGCAATAACGAAAGTCGTGTTTTATTTAGCTTAGCGCCATCTAGCGGTCTCGTATAGTTCATCGCGCTAGTATTTGCGCAACATACGCGGCAGTACTCGCGGCATGACGAATATACCATTCACACCACGTCTCTGCCCACTTCTCTCGCCACTTCCCTCGCTCTGCCGCGAGTATGTAAACGTGGCATTATAAAGAGGTGGATACGGAAATATGACGCGCCTCCACTCTAAAGGTGAACGCAGACGTAACCGCACCGCACTCATCGCTTTTGTATATACGACCGCTTCGGGTAGGTACTGCGGCGACTGCGGCGCGGCTTCTGCGACTGCGAGGTTGCATAGAACTTCATATAAAGAATTCGGAATGCGGGGACTGCGCCGACTGCGGTGAGTGCGGTGCGGCTAGGTCTACGTTCACCTTTAACCCACTTCTGCTAATGTGATGGCTATGGCTAGCCTGGGGGATTTACCTTGCATATTACTGTATGTATTTCCAGTTCAGCAAATCTTCTGCCCAAGCACATTCTTTTGCCGTAGCCAAAGGGTAATGATGCGAAGGCATGATGCTTCTGTGAAGGAGATCTATGCATCCACCTCTCTGGCCTAAATTCAGACGCACTTGAGAAATAATCGTCACTGTTGCCCATTACGTAGTGTTGGAAGATCACTTGAGTCTGTAAAAAGAAAATAATTCTGTGTAATCATTAATCTTTAATCATAAGAACAGTTTTGCATTATGTATGAACTATCGGATGAGATGTGGTGGTGATAGGTACTATTCTTTCTCCGTCACCACACGTATAACCTCAGGTAGGTTATTCGTGGTTCTTACAGCATTCTAAACACATACTTCTAAACTCAATTTTCTCACTTACCCCTTTAGGTATATGGTAGCCGCAAATAATTGTGTCCTTAGTAAGTTGTCGCCCATTTCCAATTACTACAGGATACATTCTAAAACATAATAAAATTCTCATGTAATATAATAATTTATGCACTCATGCATTATTATAGATCTATGCCTCAGTAGTCAGTAGTAACCTAGTAACTAAGTAGGTTAGCACATTATTAGATTCCATCATCTTCATGTAGACGCATTTTCCTGATTGCATCCGTGGCCAAGATGACCTTGGAGATCAGGGTCCGCCTTCCGTCTCTTCCTCCTCCACTTCGCACGATCTTGGGCGTCCATGGTAGTGAGACCATTTGCACGCATGTCACCCTGCACGACGTCAAGCCAGGACTTCTTGGGCCTACCACTTCAACCTGGACCCGGCGGGGGCGCCATTGCCAGGCATTTAAGCATTATAAAGTTAAGTTAATACTTGTCAGGGTTTCATGTCAGTATTCAGGATAGTTATTCAAACTTCGGAGAGTACAATCTGTCTGATTGAGAGGTATTCGTTATGGGTAGCTAAAGCTCTAAAAAGTTCGATAATCTGGTCTAACTACATAATCGATATCGCCAGTAGATCAGGCGCGGATCCACTAGGGTGGGCAATATGGGCATGCCCACCACCTTAATAGACCTGTGACGTCACTTTTTTTATGGTTTATTGAAAAAAAAAAACAAAATTTTGTGGGGGGCAATTGTGTGGGTAGTCACACTATACACACATAAATAAAGAGCTGTCGCTAATTATTTAAAATTTTAATTCGGAAATAGTATATACATATGTCTATCAACATTAACCTTGCCTAAAACCCACCTGCGCTTGCTATCCAGCTTTATTAATCAACTTTCCACACTGTATTTTGCTTGTTGAGTGCTTAATAAACCATGGACCTCAAACTTGCTAGCGGCCTGGAAGATCTGGAGAAATTATTCAGCTCAAGAATGAGGGATTATGATGAGAAACTGCAAAGAATCACCCCTGGAGCTGTGCCTGCACCACCAGACTTAACATCATTGTCGCGTGAGTACACCGATTTTAAAAACTTTGTTTGGCAATCCTTGTCAAAGCTAAAGGCTCAAATAGAACTTCTCTCACTGGGACTTGACAGGCATGAAACTATCATGCGGAGGAAGGTGCTGCTGTTCCACGGCATACCAGAGAAGTCAAATGAAAATCTACACGAGACTGTTCATAGGATTATTTCCATCGAGATGAAGCTCCCTGAAGTTGGTCCACAGCACATCAATGTTTGTCATAGGCTGGGTGGTGCCCGCGAGAAAACACGCCCAGTCCTTGTGAGGTTTCATCGCATGGAACAGCGTAACACCGTCTGGGATGGTAAAACGTCTCTCAAGGGCACAGCTATCACACTTTCCGAGTTTCTCACTAAGACGCGACATCGTGTATTCACTGCAGCCAGACAACATTTCAGCATTAAAAATTGTTGGTCAGTGGAGGGAAAAATTGTAATTTTGACTACCGATAAGATTCGTCGTAAAATCGAATGCAAAACTGAGTTAGATGTCCTCATAGCGCAATTTCCCCGCGCCGCCGCCAAGTCTGACAGATCTCCAAGGCCTGATGCTGCCCCATCCTCTAGGAGAACAGCTGCGAAAACCACCGCAAGAGTAGCCAAACCATCTCGCCATCGTGATTAAGTAATCGTGCTGACTCGTAATTCGTGCAATCATCAAGAGCCGATCATTCCCGACCTATTGTCACTGTCGAGTTCGAGATCTCCGGGTACCTGCGTCACTTATCATTTTTATTATAAATTATTCTTGTTATGTATTTACTATTACCTACTATTTTTAAATCTACATTTCACTTTATTTTCTCTCTCAAATCTCAAATTGTTTACATTACTTGTCACCTGACAGCTACGGACCTGACCGTAGTATATTACTTACTCTGTGGACCTGACAGGCTGACTGACAGCTTGCAGCTGTCATGTCAGGGAGAATATCTTAGAGTATAATATACTCTAAGGAGAATATACAGTATTGACAGTTGCGTTTCGTTTCTCTATTAATGCATTGAGCTTGTGAAGTGTAGTATATTTTATTAATGTACAATCTTTCGGACCGCATCACAATATTATATTTCTTTTTCTTTTTTTTTCTCTCGCCTCGACTTCTCTGTTACCTAATTATTATAGTCTGAAGTGTCTGCTAAATATTTTGTTGTGACAGTGTTAAGTGATGTTCTTCGTGTTCGGGAGCTCGCGCTCGGTTCCACAAAATTGTTTTTTTTTTTTTTTTTTTTGTCTACACTCTTGTCACCTTTTTAGATTAACCTATTGGTATTTTTTTTTTTTTGTCTCGTCTATGTACGAGCGATTCAGTATATTAAGTATGTATTTAAATTTTTCCACTGGGTTAGCGAGTGGGTGAGATCGCAAGGTAGTATTAGTTTATTTTTATATTATATATCTATTTTGTAGTATTGAATATCTATACGTATTTAAATATTTATTCTATAGTTTATGCATAACTCGGAAGATTTTGACAATATAAATAATAGTTTCATAACATGTTCCTCCGATACAGATAGCTTTGTTAGTGCGGACAGCGATTCTTCCACTCCTTCTCTTCTCCTGCATGACGAAATCGCTTCCTTATTCTCCAACTATCCTAAGAACCTTAATTTAGCCCACATCAATGCACAGAGTCTGCTTGGCCACTATAGTGACCTTCTGGCATCTTTTGACAGTTCCCCGCTCGATGCTATACTTGTCTCGGAATCATTTCTGAAACCCTCTATTCCGTCTGCGCTCGTCTCGCTCCCGGGTTTCGTCTTGATCCGAAATGATAGAACGGAAAAGGGATGCGGTGGTGTAGCTATATATCTACGTGCCAATATCTCCTACAACATTGTGACTGCATCACCCTCTCCCTATACTGTCAAGTCAGCCGAACACCTGTTCATTGAAGTTAAACTTGTCCACACTACGGTTCTACTCGGGGTATTTTATAGTCCTAATATGTATACCGATTATTTCGATAACTTTGAGAGTCTTCTCCACAATCACTCTCCCTCCTATGATCACGTAGTCATAATGGGTGACTTCAATACTTGCTTATTGAAGGATGACGGCCGTTCGCGTCAGCTTTTGGGTGTTCTATCCTATATATGCCACCCACCACCCTCCTGGCCATCCTTCCACCTTGCTTGATCTCCTTATAGTATCCTCCTCTGACAACGTAGATACGCACGGTCAATTATCTGCCCCCTTCTCTTATCACGACCTACTATATCTCTCCTATCGGATTAGAACGCCCAAACGTAAGGCACGGTATCGCTGCCTTCGCAATTTCAGGGGTATTGACCTGGAGGCATTACATAGTGAAGTCAGTAGCACCGACTGGACGCCAATATACAATTCCACTGACGTTAATGAAATGGTGGACTTTTTTGGTTCGAGGGTCTTAGAATTATTCGACAGACACGCACCTCTGAGACGCGTCAAGATTAGGCATAATCCGGCGCCCTGGCTGAATGCCACTATCAAAAACATTATGGCTCGCAGGGACAAAGCCAAAAGGCGTTACAGGAGCAGTCCATCGGAGCACAACTTACTGGCATTCAAATCCCTGCGCAACCGCTGCAGTCGTATGTGCAGGGATGCTAAGCGACGCCATTTCTACAACTCGCTCAACAATCGAAACTCCTCGGAAACTTGGAGATTCCTCAGGTCTGTTGGCATTGGAAAATCACCCGATTCTGATCCCAAAGATATAGACTTATGCGCTCTAAATGACCACTTCTCTCTACCACCGGTTTCGCTGGACGCTGTCACCAAGCAGAGCACTCTGCATATTCTCGCTGGTGTACCTACTCCGCAGACTCCATCTTTTCACTTGAACCCCGTATCCGAAGCGGAGGTTCAAAAATCTCTCCTGTCTATTTCTTCATCTGCTGCTGGTTCTGATCATATTTGCTCAAGCATGATTCTTCCACTTCTTCCTTCTACGCTCCCTGTTATAACTCACATTTTCAATTATTCCCTATTCTCTGGTACGTTCCCTGACTCCTGGAAATCAGCATTCATCATCCCGTTACCCAAATCGTCCAAACCTTCCACAGTGACTGATTTTCGGCCAATCTCTATTCTTCCATTTCTTTCAAAAGTTCTTGAGCATATTGTTCACCGACAACTGTCCTTATTCTTATCTTCCTCTAACCTGCTCAGCTCTTATCAATCCGGATTCCGTAAAGGTCACAGTACAGCTACGGCTCTCATTAAAGTAACTGATGACATTCGCTGGGCTATGGAAAGGAAAGAACTTACTTTATTAATACTGCTAGATTTCAGTAGCGCCTTTAACTCTGTCGATTTTGATATACTGCTTGGCATTTTGAAGAGTATTAATATTTCCTCTACTGCTATCTCTTGGTTTGATTCCTATCTTCGGGGGCGGTCGCAGCGCGTTCACCTAGACCAGGAATCTTCCGACTGGTGTGGACTCGCAGCGGGTGTGCCCCAGGGTGGTGTCCTTTCTCCTCTCTTATTTTCCATCTTCATATACTCTGTAACTAATTTAATTTCATCGAGCTATCATCTTTATGCCGATGACTTGCAGCTATATTATCATTTCATTGCGACAGATGCCTCCTCTGCAGTATCTACCATGAATCACGAGCTAGATCGTATCAGTAGTTGGGCCAAATCATTTGGACTGCGTATTAACCCAACCAAATCACAGGCAATGATCATTGGCAGCGCTCACATGCGCAGACAGCTTGATCTGTCCACACTGGCTCCTGTTACGCTGGACGGCACTCGGATACCCTACTCGGATACCGCTAAGAACTTGGGTGTCCTCTTTGATGCTAACCTTTCCTGGAATCCTCACATCAATGAGATTAGCAGGAAGGTGCACTACAGCTTTCACTCCCTGAAATGTCTCCAAAGCTTTCTTCCTTTTAGAACCAAAATATCTCTTGCCCAAACGCTGATCCAACCCATTATTGACTACGCTGATACCTGTTTCTTAGATGCCACTGAGGAACTCTTAAACAAATTGGAGAGACTGCAAAACTTGTGCATTCGGTACATATTTAATCTAAGGAAGTACGACCATGTCTCGCAGTTTCGCAAAGAACTCAAGTGGCTTCCTATCCGTCTTCGTAGGAACACCCGAATTCTCTGTCTCCTTTTCAACATTCTATACAACCCTTCTGCGCCATCTTACCTTAGGGAGCGTTTCTCATTTATACGTGATCCTGATGCTCCGTGCAGATCAAGCCTCCGCTTTCTCCTTAAATTCCCTTCCCACAAAACTGACTTCTACTCTTACTCCTTCACTGTGCAAGCGGTTAGACTATGGAATTCGCTACCGTCTGACATTAGAGCTAGCAACACGTTGTCTGTCTTCAGAAACAAAGTTCAAAATCATTATCTCTCCTCTACTTTGTGACGTTGTCGTGGAGTGGAGGAGCGATGGCGGAAGTTTCCTATATGCATAAATATTTGCTTATTTATTATATTAAGTATGTTTATTATATATATTTATGTAGATTATGTTTAGTATTTTATTATGTATTATTATATTTAGTACATTATTATGTAGACTATGTTTAGTATGTTATTGTGAGAATATATTTTATGTATTACCACTGTATATCTTTATGATTGTGTGTGTACTTAAGTGTTTTTTTTCTCTCCCGTTTCTATACACACATTTACACCTCTTTTCTTGTTCCTCACGATCTCCTCTCGCCGGTCTGCTGGGAGAAATTTCTTTATAGAAATAAGCAGTACCAATGTACCAACTTTCAACTTCCATTGTATGTATATTTTTTCTATGTGTGCATAAATATTAAATAAAATAAATAAATAAATAAATAAATAAAATTAATCATGAATCACGCGTGATTTGGAACACAGTGTATAGTGCAATAGACGATATACCAGCATTTGTTCACACTGTTACAATATCAGAAATTACACACTATTATTGCGGCTTTTATGTACACCTTTATAAGGAGCACACACAGGTCTGAGGTGTACAGTCAATCAATCAATCAATCAGTTAGTATATTGCAGTCCACTGCTTCTCCGAAAATGAGCCACGTCTGCCGATCCTCCGTCTTCCGCATCCAGCACCGTAGGTCATAGCAGGCAGGACGCACTGGTTGAAAACCTTTGAGGCATTGTGGTAGGTGGGAGGAGAAAGCCCGACGTAGTTTGCCAAATGCTGCCCACCCTAGTTGGATCTGGCTATTTCTTTCTCGAAGTTGTTTTTACCGAGCTGGATAACCTGCCCCAGGAGATATATTTTTGAACAACTCTGAGTGTCACCCCTTCGATGGAAATCGACTCGATACAACATGTTTGTTGAACATAATCATGGTGTTGTCCAAGTTTACACCCAGGCCAACTTGTCGAGAAGCTCCATTCAAGCTGTGCAGCATTTCGCCCAGTTGTTCCCACTGGAACAACTGGGCGAAATGCTGCACAGCTTGAGAGGCCCTGTGCCCCTGACTCGAGGAAGCTGACTAGCATTTGCCCCTGCGATTTCTGCACCCTACTCCATAAGGTCTCATAAGGTAAAGTCCAATCCAGAGTCTTGAAAATGTCCTCCAATGCGTTGGTGAATAGTTTGGGAGATATAACATCTCCCTATCTCACTCCACGCTGGAGGCTAATGGGTTTCGTCTTCTGGTCTTGGAGCAGGATGGACATTGTGGCAGTGTCATACAAACATCTCAGCACCTTGATGTATCGCCAATCTACACGACGCTGCTGCAGGGCATCCAGCACTGCCCAAGTTTCGATAGAGTCGGAGGTTTTTTCGTTGTCCACAAACGCCATACACAGCGGCTGATTGTACTCCTGCGACTTTTCTACAATCTGCCGAACAGTACCTATAGATGTGGTCCACGCCACGGTACTATAGCCTTTTCGAAACCCGGCTTGCTCAGGTGGCTGGAACTCGTCGAGCTTATCCGCGAGGTGATTTGTGACGACTCTTGAGAACAACTTGTAGACTTGGCTCAGGAGTGAGAGAGTCTTATCACCTTTTTTGAAGAACAGTACCACCGCACTCCCGCTCTGTGCCCTAGGTGTTAGCTCTTGCCGGATGATGGAATTAAAGAGACTCGCTAGCTCTTTCAGGATTGGAGCGCCACCTGTTTTCAGCACCTCAGTAGTAATTTCCATCATCACCAGGGCATCTGTTGTTCTTCAGTTGCCTGAGAGCCGCCTCTACCTCGCACTACTCGACATTTGGTATCTCCTCGGTGTAATGGCGAGAGAGTGGGGATCTGTGGTCTTCGTCGCTGTGTCCCGTCGGTTTACTCATCCGTGCTGCATATAGCTCAGTTGTAAGTTTCGTCAGATAGGGCCTTCCCAACTGCTGAGCGAACTATACCTATATCACTATATCGCTACTATATCGCTATATCGCTCGATTGCCTCCTGGATGGAGTGAGTGTTGGAGCGTTTAAGGTCGCGTCGTATCGGCTTTTTGATTTATTGGTTTAAGGCTCTCCCATCTGACGAAGACGACTGTGTGTATGGTTGTTCAGTGTTCACGCTTCTTCCTCATAAGTTCGAGAGTCTCAGGAGAGAGCTTGGACTTTTGCTGTATGCGTTTTCCGGGAAACAACTTTCGAGACACTTCCTGCAATATTTTGACCACTATGTCGGCCTTCTCGTCAATGCCGCTAGGTTTCCAGCATTGCGAAACGATTTTGAAGTTCCAATTGGAACTTTTCGGACCCTAGAGCTACTTGGAGCGGCGTAGGTCGGTTGACCTTATCATTCGGAATCTTTCAGCCTTGATGTTGATATTTAGAGAGCATCGGATAAGTCAGTGATCGCTTTCAGTTTGAAACTTGTTGATCACAAAGACATCTCTAAATAATTTATCTTGTTCTTTATCGCAGAGTCCCGGCGTTGCCAAGTCCACTTCCTGTTGGGGTTTTTCTTAAAGGAACTATTAATGAAAAAGAGGCCCTGTACCCTTGACTCGAGGAAGCTGACTAGCATTTGCCCCTGCGATTTCTGCACCCTACTCCATAAGGTTTGATTTTGTGATCCAACATGTGAATGTGAGACCAACTCCGTCAAAGACACCCCCCCTCCCCCCCGGGCGTATTTAACATGCTTGACATGAGTTCGCACTTTTCACACATTTTCGGGTACCTGTGCCCACAACCTAATTCCGCGCCTGGATCCGCGCCTGCAGTAGATTGTAGAGGTCATAAATGGCAGTTGTTTCACGGAAAATATCGTAATTCAAACGATTCGTAGTCAGACTGAAAATCGTTCCATCAAGAACTCAAATCTACTAATCATAGATTAAATAAAAACCGCGCGCACCAGGTCCTCGTTTTTCTTAGGGTTAAGATATATGTCAGGAACAATAATAGACTCCATTGGCATCCGCTAAAACTGATGGACAAAGTTGTAAGAAAATATAACTAACCTCAGGACTTCTTTCACACATGCCTTTAAGTAAGGCATTTGGTTAATGTCCCCAGGCTTCATATCTCTGTGTTGAAGTACGTTGTTGATTTCTTCATAGAGCCGCTCTTGCACTGCGGGTCTTAACGATAACTGATATAAAATCGATGCCACTGCGTTTGATGTCTGTAAATATTTCGAAAAAAATAGATTTAACAACAGTTTTATTAGGTTCTACAACTTACTACGAGTATCTATGTGGTGCATCAAAAATTGAGTTTTTAAATAGGTACATTATTTTGTTTCTTTTCATAATAATAATATGCAATTGTACTTATAAAAGAGAGAGAAAATATTGTTATTGTTCACTATGTATTACAAGTACAACCGTGTATCTTGTATCTTGTAAGTACTTAAAAGCATTGCTAAACATATATAACCAGGCGCCTCTAAGAAAAGACAACGCAATTCTCCAACGCAAAACTCAAGATTCAACATGCGACTTGAACCCGCTACTATTTATTATTATCTAGTCCCAATATTATGCTTACTTCACTCTGCTTAAAGATAAGTAAGTTAAAAAATAATGTCATTTTCCTGATACCTACAGTTTTGCAACAAAAGTCCAAATAGCTGATCGTCTTGCATGGATGATGTATCTAAAAAAACTGAAAAATATACCTACAACGGTCATGACTATACCAGTGTCAACACATACCTAGTAGCTTCTTACCGTGTCAATTCCTACAAGGAACAGATCTAGAGCGGCTACAGCAGCTACCCTCGGTCCAGCTGCGGCCACCAGATCTTGTAAAAGGGATTTACTTCCTCCGTTAGCTTCACATTCTTTTAGCGCCTTCTCTACGTGGCTGAGAGTCACGCTGTAAGCATAACAGTTAAAAAGCTTAATACATTCATACATACATCATACATACAATCACGCCTCCCCGGAGGGTTAGGCAGAGATGAATTAACACCCACATTTCACCAATCATAGTATTAGGTCCCACGTAATAGGGGGTGAGCCTATTGCCGTTTTCCGGGCACTATTCTTGGCTCGAGCCATGTATAGGCTGAGTCGTAGCTGTATATATCTGTCTGATGTTAAACAGCCCTATCCCTTAGTCGCCTTATACGACACCGCATGGGAGGAGATGTGGTGGCCCAAATTCTACTCTGCCGGGAACCTTAATAAGCTAATAAAATATAGTTAATGTAAAATAAAATGACTAGGTGTGCTCTCCATCCGACAGATAAAGATACGATACCCGTACCCGACAGCATACGACAACTGCCGACGCACGCAGCAGATACGCGTAATTCATTGCGGCTTCTCAATGGACCCCTTTATCCGTATCGGAGTTTGACAAGTAATGGATACGCTGTATTTGCTGCATGCGTCTGTCGTTATCGTATAGAGACAGACTTTTTAGTCTATTCGATTTTATTTTATGAGTTCCTCCGAAAATGTGATCCAGGCCCATGCCTGGATTCTCTCAGATTCTGTTTTCTCCATGAACACAGAATCTGAGTGAAGTACGGTCGATTCGACAAAAAAGAAGATACCCATTTGACGACTATAGACTCGCTTTCAGTAGGCCACGTCATTGAAGGCGAGTCTATAGTCGTCAAATGGGCGTCTGACCTGCAAAACGGTAAAACTGCCGATTGACTCACGAAACTATGGCACAGGATTTCCTTTCGGTGGGAGGTTAGACTGCAACTACGGGGACTATTTGGAAACCTTCGTTCTGTTACAATTCAACTGCTAAAATTTTACAATATCTACCTAAGAATTGTGTCCAAAGCTGCGACGTATTTCTTGAACATTGTCGTGGGGTACAGTCGCCACCACGGTGCTCGTAGCTCGAGTTCGCCGACGCTTAAAAAGAATGTCTGGACGGCGTGGATGAGCCTCATGCTCTCCGACTCTTCTTGGGCTTCGAAGCATCCGAGACGGGTGTCTAGGGCTATCAAACCAAGGGCTGGAAGCAAACGGCATTACGATACGTTTTGTAAATAAGTTTTCAACTATAGAAATCTGAATTTCAGTAGCTTTAATGATAAATGAATTTGATTCTGTGCTAGAGAAGGGAGAAAATACGTTAGGAGGAATATTTATCAGTACTTATGAATAGGTGAATGAAAAAATAAAATAGTGTTTCTAATCGAAGATAAGATAGTTGTTCTCAGGAGGCGAGCTTAGAAGTGCGCTTCAGGCAAGTAGGTTTCCTTGTCTGTTGTTTCCTTCTCCTTGTAGGTTTCCACGTCAGGTCGTGGCACTACCGGTACCACGATGTAAGGAATCCTTTGTGACACTGGCTGTACATTCACAAACTATATTATCTACTATTTGAAATCTATTTCAAGTGAGACTGGACGCCGGTCCAGCATACTCGTTTTAGAAAGAACAGAACTTTGTAAAGAGCTCTATACTCCATTCAGTTATGTACTTAACTAAAGACTTTTTATGAAAACAAATATCAAACAAATAAACTAGGCTAACTGACCGACTAACTAGGGTCGATTTCGGTTTTTAGTCTTCGAAATAAGTTTCTAAACAGAAAAATATTTATAAACTAAGCTTTTAAATGAAATATATTAAATAGACTAGGGTTGCCATACGTCCCCGTACGCCGGGTCATGTCCCCGTTTGAGGCCTGGTGTCCCGGCGGCGTCCCGGCCAATAATCAAATTGTCCCGGTTAAACATTTTTAGTATCATATTAGAGAGCTGGACTTGGTTGGTAAACAGTAATATACCTACAATAAACGCGACTAAGTAGCTAGGCTATTAATACGTAGATAGAACGACGAAAGCGCTGATATTTTTCCATACATGAATATGTTAATGAGTAATAAAGACCCCGGGGCCAATGATTTTACGAGAAAAACGCGATGAAGGACAGATGGCGCTCATACTTCCAACGACATGCTGAATAAGCAGCAAGAGGTGCATCCACCAGACCTCTTTCCGAAACAAGGACTAGTGCCACCGATAACGCCTGCAGAAGTACAGACTCGGCCTCGACAAAATACCCATCGAGGCTTGGAAGGCAATGGGTGCATTGGGTGCTCGTGGTGTGAGCATTCTAACAAATCTGTATAACCGCGTACTTCTCACCGTGAGATCCTGAGCCAGTGGAGACTGTGCTTCATTACGCCAGTATTCAAAGGCAAGGGATCGGTGCAGGAGTATGGTAGTAACCACGGTATAAAGATAACTAATGTCCCACACCATGAAGCTCTATGAGCAGATAATCGACTCCCGGATCCGACAGGAGAGTACACTCTCGGAGTGTCAGTATGGGTTTCGTCCCGGGCACGGGATCATTGATCCGGTGTTCTCCCTAAGGATTGTGGTGGGGAAATATAGGGCGAAGAACACGCCCCTGCACTGCCTATTCTTAGACATATCTTTAGGCCTATTCTTATTCTTAGGCCTTCGACTGTGTTCCTCGCGCGGTGATCTGCTGGGTATTGTGGGCTAAGGGAGTTCCAGAGACCTACATTGACACCATCCAAGATATATGTATCATGATTCTGGTTCCGTGGTTCGGAGTGCTTTTGGTGACTCAAGCGTTCCCCATCACCATCGGAGTACACCAAGGATCCGTCCTTAGTCCTTACTTGTTCAGCTCGGTATTAGACGTCTTGTTGGACAGTATCAGAAAACCACATAAGCAGCCTCCGTGGTTGCTCATGTATGCTGATGATATTGCGCTGAAGGACGCGGACAGGAGCAGATTGGTGCAACACGTGAAAGTGTGGAAGGAAGCGCTTGAGAACGGTGGTATGAAGCTAAATGTAGCGATGACAGAAAGTTTAGCGTTAAACTCGATAGATTTCACACCGGTCCGCATAGGCGATGATTCGGTTTAAGTACCTGGGATCTGTATTTCATGTGACCAGTGAAATCGACTACGACATCAGGGCACGCATTGCTTCCGCGTGGGCCAGGTGGTGAGAAATGACTGGCGTCACGGGTGATCCCAAAATGCCAGTCAGGTTGAAGGGGCAGGTCTATAAGACGATCATTAAGCCTGTCCTCTTACATGGTTGTGAGAGCAAGAGCGCAAGCACGTAAGAGCTGCATGTCACGGAGATAAAAATGCTGCGTGAGGAACTCTTGCAGCCACGGCAGCCTTCATGTCCATGACATCGCAGATAAAATGCAAGAGAGCCGCCTTCGCTGGTGCGGCCACGTCTTGCGGCAACCGCCAGGATACGTGGGTAGCAAATGCCTGACAATGGCGCCCCCGCCGGGTCCAGGTAGAAGGGATAGGCCCAAAAAGTCCTGGCTTGACGTTGTGGAGAGTGATATGCGTGCAAATGGTCTCACTACCATGGACGCCCAAGATCGTGTCAAGTGGAGGAGGAAGAGCTGGAAGGCGGACCCTGAGCTCCGGGGTCATCTTGGCCAGGGATGCAATCGGGAGAAAGCGTCTACATGAAGATGATGTTTAACTTAATGTTGATTTCGTCAAAATATTTTGTACAATTATCAGAAGTTAATTCTGATAATTTTTCGCCTTTCAGAAAACATAGGAAGCCTGGGTCGCTGGCCGCTTGTTTAACGCTTGTTTAATGGCAGTGTTAAAAGTTGTTGTAATAAAAGTTCTTATTTTTCTACCTTTAGGTACTTACTAATTTTTCTTCAAATGTCCCGGTCTGGGTCCCTACACTTATGGCAACCCTAAAATAGACACATCCTGCCCTTCTAGACAAGTGGCAATTCGTTGCTCGGCGTATGATGGAATAGAATGCCAAATATATGGGATTTGACGTATATGACAGGCGTCAACGAATGTCAAAAACGTCAAATCCTATACATTTGTCATTCTATCTATTCCATCATACGCCGAGCAACGAATTGCCACTTGTCTAGGGGGGCAGCATTGTTTACGTTTAGTTATGTTGTACCTAACCGAATGGAGTAATATTTTTGCAGGTTTTTACATTTATCTATCCATTTACTATCACAAGAATAATAATAAGTAAGTAAATAAAAGTGCAGTTGACTTACATTCTAGCGACCATTTGTGTACTTCATTTAAAAAGTCGTCTGGTGTCTCCAAGTTTTCATTTCTTATGTCACGTATCCTAAAAACATTGATATAATGCAGTATATACCTTTACATGTTTTTTATACCTACTACAACTTTTACATACAGTTGTATCGAAGGAAATAAAACATGCGTCGGACGCAGTAAGTGGCATTACAGGCGCGGCGTAAAATAGCTACTAGGTAGGTACGTCGCGTCGGTATATATTATGTTGACCATACATTCATCACTTATTGACCCTATTTTGACATTAGTTTAGTCACACATAACGCGTTTTTCACGTGATGTATATTGTTGTGTCTATTTATTATATGGTCTAAACCTCCTACCTATTATAATATACATAGCAATATGATTTGGTGATTTAAAACTCCAGCTCAATCACAGGCGTTAGTGAAATAAATAAGACAAGTTATAAAACAAGTACAGTCGTGTCTCACCTCCATCAGACTTTTGATACCAGAGAATGTGACGCCACTGATATTGCATACATCCATAGGCCACGGTAACGACTTTCCTGATGAAAAGTACCTACTTATCATGGATGAAAGACAAGCAACGCAAGCAAAGACAAGCACACGGCCCACCTGCCTGTGCTTTTCTGCTACCTAAGTTGTATAAAAAAGGCTTAAAAAAAAGTGTCCAGGCGTTATGAGAATTAGACTATTTGCTAGTTAGACGTTTTGCTACATATAATTATGTTTCAATAGTTAGACGTTTTGCTACATAGATGTTTCAATAGTTAGACGTTTTGCTACAAAAACGATTTGCGAGTTGGACGTATTGCTAATTAGACGTTTAGGGTAGTTAGACATTTTGCAACTTAGACTTATTGATCGTAAAGGAATGAATATGCCCCTATAATTCGTGATCCAGAACTGAGTAGCGTTCTGGAATACGGACCTTAGAATGTTTTAAACTTAGGTATTAATCGATGATGATGTACTTAGTATTCACCTTTGAACAAAAGCATCAGCCACTTCGGCCACAGGTACAGTATACTGGGCTGCGGCCCCAGTGCTTAATGCTACTCTTGATACCTTGGTCCTAAATGCAGCCCATGAGTCGCCGTGTCTGGAACATAGCACACCAGTTCTTGTCACAACAGTAGTCGCAATGATTGCAACTTCGATAGCAGAAACCATTGATTAAAAGAAGATGAAGAAATCAAAGTTCCTAGAAATTGACGTCTTCTACTAGCCTAGCATTCATAAATGCTAATTGTAAATGGGAAGTTAGCAGGGGCGTATTTACCCTAGGGCCAAGGGGGCCATGGCCCGGGGCGGCAGGTTGCGAGGGGCGGCGGAGCCGCCCCGAGCGTCAAATTTTTTTTTATACCACTTAGGTTGCAGACAAGCACACGGTGCGGCCCACCTGATGGAAAGTGGTTACCGTGGCCTATGGACGTATGCAACACCAGGGGCGTCACACTCGTGCTGCCGACCCTGAAGATCTGATCTGGGCGCTTCAATCTTGACTCTAAAAGGCGCCCAGAGATAGACGCTCGGGGCGGTTTCGCCGCCCCTCGCAACCTGCCGACCCGAACGTATATCTCGGGGCGAACGTTAATCTTGCTCTAAAAGGCACCCGGAGATAGACGCTCGGGGCGGCACCGCCGCCCCTCGCAACGTACCGCCCCGAACGTCTATCTCTGGGCGCCTTAATCTTGTTCTAAAAGGCGCCCAGAGATAGACGCTCGGGGCGGTTCCGCCGCCCCTCGCAACCTGCCGCCCCGAACGTCTATCTCTGGGCGCCTTAATCTTGCTCTAAAAGGCGCCCGGAGATAGACGCTCGGGGCGGCTCCGCCACCCCTCGCTACCTGTCGCCCCGAACGTCTATCTCTGGGCGCCTTAATCTTGAATCTAAAAGGCGCCCAGAGATAGACCCTCGGGGCGGTTCCGCCGCCCGTCGCAAAATGCCGCCCCGAACGTCTATCTCTGGGCGCCTTAATCTTGCTCTAAAAGGCGCCCAGAGATAGACGCTCGGGGTGGTTCCGCCGCCCCTTGCAACGTGCCGCCCCGAATGTCTATGTCTCTGGGCGCCTTAATCTTGACTCTAAAAGGCGCCTATTAGAGTAAATATTACGTATAATTTTTTTTTTTAATTTTTCGGAGCTTACTTAGTTACAATATGACTATGTCACTCATTATTTTAATTGCATTCAAATTAGAAAACCCTAAATAACATTTGCGTTCAAGTACGGTGTAACTGGGGCCAAGCAGCTTGGGCGCCGAAAACGGCAGCGCCTTTCTCTCGCAGGGAGACGCTACCGCCTACGGTTAATTCCGGCCGAGGTGGTAGCGGCGCTGTAAATGGCTACTCATAGGGTTTCCACGTATCCTTATGACTAGCAGAGAGCACAGATAAGAGCAGCTAAGGGGCGGCTCGTTCCCCGAGACCAGCGGGCGACAGGTGCGGTCGCCTGTTACTCCAATATATTCAGACCGGTAACGCGGCGGTGAAACCCGTACCTTTCCGGGGTTCAATGGGGACACCGACTACCCACACCCGAAGGAGCTATCTTAAAAGGTCAGCCGGGTTGCGAGGGAAATATCTAATTGGGTAACTTTACACCCGATAATTGAGACCCGACAGAGACGGTGTGCGGTTTTAAACCGAGACCGCATGTGGCACTTCACGAGGAATAATCACCCCTCGCATCTAGCTAGCACCAGGACCTGCGGCGAGAGGTTTCCCGCTCTGACGGTTGCTTAAAGAATACAACGCGTGAAGTGGCATATACATGGAGGAGCCCAGGCAGAGGTGGCATTGCAGGGGTCGGCTCCTGATCTGTATGTCTCAGGAACCCACCGAAGCAGCCATAGCTGGGCGTATTGCGTCAGCTGGTAGGAGAAGCTACTGTGATACCTCTATCGCGTTATCGGCAGCGAAGACGTGTGAGAACCCCCTTCGAGCATCACCTCATCCGAGCTAATCTTCTCCTTTTGTCGAGTCGACGACATAAAATACAATATAATATTAAAAAAGATTTTTGGGAATTATGGCGCTTACGATGTTCTTCCTGAAAAGGCTCGATATGTCATATTTTGTTTGCCCAGTGTGCAACCACCCTGATGGCGTTCTCAGAGGCACCCATGAGTTCCTGAAGTGTACACGTGCTTAGGCATGCAGCACACGTTAGCGCCTACCTCACTGTAGTTCCGCATTCACGTCGTGGTGCCTGGGTCCACCTTATCTGAGAAACTCCATCTAATTCGGTTTTCGTTACTTCGGCTGACCTGCATCCGAAGTCTACTGCCAGGTGGTGTATGGGCAGCCTCTGTGCTCCCCACACATCAATTGGCCAGAAAGGGTTCGTAAGTAAGTCACCAAATACGTCCAAGGACTTGGGTAAGCTGTGGCTTACTTGGTTGCTTCAGATTTCGTGCCGTCACCATCCAGTCCTAGCCGATGTTCCACAGAAGCGGCCCCAGATCTGCACCAGCCGGAACACCCCGCCACATATCTCACTTACCAAGCCCTGTCCTACATGGGTAGATACTGGCTTTCACCGATAAGTAAGCCCCGACAATGACGCGAGGATAGAGAGGCACCCCGTGCTGAAAGAGTGCAGCTCTGATGCAGCTCCATGGCAGGGTGTTAAAGACGTAGGCAACAATAGACACTGCCAGCATCAACTCGCCGTGCCACTGCTTCTTCCACCAGGGCCCTCAAGCGCGTGTTGGCATCCACGGTGCTCCCGACTATAACCAAATTTATTGTCTACCAAATTCGGTCTCACTCCTGTAAGGCGCTCGATGTGGCACTTCACGAGGAACAATTCGTTTAAAACACCTGCATGACTGCACACCTTGTCCATCAATACAATGAGCCGATAGGCGGACGGTAACTTTGCAGAAGAGGACCAGTTTTCCTGTCTTTCAAATTTTCGGAATCCGTCTCTACTTGAGGCATATGTTATAGAGCCCTTCAAAACGGGATCCGAGTGCCTTTAGAGCCTAGAGTGCTACCAGGTCCCAAAGCGGTGCTTTTGCTGTTGCCTTTGAGCCATAAAACATCATTCTTCACAAGCTATTGCTGTACTCAAGTGATTTTTGGTTGCGATATCATCTTTTACGTAGGGCGCTTTAATGGAATGGAATGCAAATATTTCCCCTTGAAGGGATTCTGGTTGGGAGCCTGAATTAGTGTAGAGATCGATGGAAGTCACTTCCCTCGCACCATAAGGTAGAGATCTCACGAATCAGGCTTGAAAATCTCCAGCAATTTCTGACGGACCCCTATTTTGTATCAGCCCCTTGGGCGCAGGCTAACGGTGAACGCGAACGTCACATAGGGGCAGGCGCGGTCACAGCTCGAAGTTTTGGGGGAGGGGGGTCACTTCGGAAATTCCTTAAGAAATTTAACCCCCACCCCCTCCCCTCGTACTGGGACTTTTCAATATGACGTGCATGGTTTTGGGGGGGAGGGGGGTCATGTCCCCTGTGACGCCCCCCCCCCCCCACGGACCGCGCCTGCATAGGGGGCGGCAAACCTAAGTGGCCCGGGGCGCCAAATCTTTAAATACGCCCCTGGAAGTTAGACTTTACATTTACAATTAGCATTATGAATGCTATGCTAGACTCTGCTATGCAATGCTAGGCTGAAGTAATGTCATAAAATAATTATTCAGAAGTTTATATTGAGGAATCATTACAATATCTTACACTGCTATGACTCCTGCGCAGTTTTCTTCAGCACCAAAGAAGTCTTTTCTCAGTGTATGCTTATAGTAATTTAGAGACGGCATCGAGGGTCTGAAATTATCAAATGAATTTTCTTAGACATGATAAAATTTCTAGAAAAAAATGTTACCAAACTGCTTCATCTACGTATCCCAAAGTATTTTTGAACTCAATTGTACAATAGACCTAACCTATACATAAAAAAAAATCGATTGTGTAGCGTCAATGGGTCAAGAAGAAATACGCATTTTATGGTAGTTGACCTACCTACAGGTCCTTAAATCCGCGACCAGTACCTTACAGGGGGGAATGCTTTGACCACTGAGCTACCGAGTCTCACCAGAAGTGTTCCAAAATCTCCTATACAGGTCTAGGCCTGGGTTCAATTACCATCTGAGCAATTCACTATTCCATTCGTAATCAATTTGTATAGTTAGCACACTAATTGCTTTAAAATTTCATTCAAATGCTATATTTTGTAGCATACAATAGACATGTAAAGCTCACCTATGAGGTGCGGCATCTTCGCCCCTAAAAACTCTTTCGACTTCACTAGCATCGAAAACGAACAGCATATCAGGTCGGCCAAGCAGTCCGGTGATCTTAACGCAGTTGCCGTACTGCGCGCGCAGTGACAAGCACACCTTGTCGATGTGTTCAACGGAGTAGCCTCCTGGAATAAGGATTTGTATAATCATTCATTAGGGTGTCAAATAACGGATTTTACAATAATGTTGCAGGTTCTCTAAAAGACACTTAATATCTAATTGGCAAATATCCGTGTGGTGACGAAATAATACAAGTATCACCACCCCATGTCATCCGAAATGTGTCTAAGAATCGATTAACGGAAAAGACGCCTATAATATCACTGCGAGAGAAGGAAAACTCGAAATAAAATCGTGTACCAACCGTGAAAATAGTAGACTAAAACCTCCCTACATTGGGAGAGGCCTATGTCCAGCCGTGGACTGCGATAGGCTAATTGATTGATAGGCAGATAAGCGTAAGCCACTAGGCTACATTGCCTGTTGCCCAACATTGCACAGCAAGACGCAAAGCAACGCAGTCAACGCATGAAAAATCGTCGAACAAGCAATACGCCGCGCACCATCGCACGTGATGCGCAACATTGCAGGAGTAGATAATGATAAACTGTGCCTACGACGTTTGCCGACCTATGTGGCAACGTTGCCAAACATGTTGAGCGTCGTGTCACAGAACAGATAATAGTACTGGCGTAGTTATGTCAAATTTCGCCTACTGGATACGAGACTTCAAACACCAAAAACGGCATGGTTACTGGTTAGTCTAATTTGAGACCTCCGAAATACCCTTTTTGTTTGGTGTCTTGTAATAATGAATAAAGAAACACATGTACCTAATGTCTGAGATAGAGAATAGTTTATTCCTATTTGCAGACATAGAATATGACCGCAAATTGCAATCATATTCTATCTGTGTACAGCATTTATCCAGCCGTATTTCCCTTTAACAAAGAACAAATTCACTATACATTTAGGTATCTCTATAATATTAGTAAAGACTTTAAACACTGTACTAACTATATCAGCAGAACATGATCTGATCATCCGTAATTCGATCGATACTCGATTCGATAGAAACTCGATAGGTAGTAACATTCCCCGTTCCCTGCAGTTTCACTTTCGCAGTGCCGGTCACCTGTCGCCACCTCTCCCTGAGAAAGCGAGTCTCATTAGATCCACCATTGCGCGTTTAACGATAACACGAACTACTTTGTAAAGCAATTTCTTGTTTATCGTCATAATCCTCTTTGTTTTAAACATACAACGATTACTGTTTATGAAAAAGTCAGTGTATTATACTGTAACTGTTACCCGACTGCGCCGGCTAGGGTAATGTTTTACGCGCGTTTGTATCTATGTATGTGTTTTCTTTTTTCCCTGTACAGGCCAAACGGCTTGACGGATTTTGATGAAATGAAAGATATTCACCTTCTGAGCGTCATAGGGAACATAAAATGTAAAAAAAAAGTTTACAGTGGATTTTATGTGCTGAAATGAGTATTGATATTTTTTCTATATCAAGTAAAGTCAAAAGGCGAACATAAAAATATATTTATATCATATCATAACTCAAAGGTTACATTACGGAAAATAATCGAGAGCATTTAGCGAGCATGCTATGGAGCATTCTGACGAGCATTCTCGCGAAAGGGCATACATCGATGTCGGCGATTTCAACTAGAGCGTTCCCTAGAACGATCATGAAAATGGTTGTAGCAATGTTTTATTTATTATTTATTATATACTTTATTGTACGCCAAATTACAATATTGTGATAGGTACAGAAATTAAGAAAACAGGAGCAGTACAAAGGGCGGCCTTATCGCTTTACGCAATTTCTTCCAGGCAACCTGTGCATTTCCATAAACATGTTTGGCTCTGTTGATCAGTCGACAAATTTAAAAACATCGACTTCTCGATATTCTGTTACAAGTGAATGCTCAAGTCTATAAGCAACTTTAAAGAAATGCTTTTCACATAAAATATAGCGAAAGAATCAAGTTAGCTACTCGTACACCATAGTTGGGTAATAAAACTAGGTCTTAACTAATTAACTTGGTTGAGACCAGAGTTTTAAGTTATGCCGACTATTCTAAACTTGCTAATGCAAGTTTCTTGTGCAGTACAGTCAACAACAAAAGCAGAGACTCATCATCACCTTGCGTTGGTCCCGGTCGTATCCGAGGCTGTCACCCCGAGTCCACGGTCCGCTGATAGATATTTATACTGCCCATCTAGACAAATAGCTATTACATGTACAATGTTACAATGTTGGCACTCATCTTGACGGCCTCATCAGATGCTTTTTCACACCCCGCGTAAAGGACCAGGGATTGTAGGAATAGGGAAACATCAGTACTATGCTTTACAAACTTGTAACTATAATAATAGTTAAAAACAAATTGAAATGCGTTAGAGGGCTCTTTACTTATTAGAGCTCATTTTGCTACTTTAGTAGTAAAACGGACACTCACACGGTCATCAAAATCACATCACTTTCAAATCACGAAGTTACGTTCTATCGCTTATATTGCGTCAGAATTTCACCCGTCATTGTCACGATTATACCATTATGTTGGGTATTCCAAGTACCTACCTACAATCAAAAATACTAGTACTTTACCGTATAGTAATATGTAAAAGGTAACCACTAACAGATTTACTAAATTATCCTTAGATATATTGAAATACTAGCCTTCCGCCCGCGGCTCCGCCCGCGTGCATCTCGGTTAACGTGACCTTTGCTCATAGCTTCAGTTCTACTCAACCGATTCCGATCAAACAAACGTAAGATTTTAAGTCTGAGCAAGCCCTTTCTAACAAAAAAAACCGCATCAAAATCCGTCCAGTAGTTTTTGCGTCCATCGCGGACAAACAGAAAAACAGACAGGAAATTAAAAAAAAATATTCTCGTGTTCAGTATCGTTAACATAACATAACCCAAGTATTTTTTTTTAAATATCTCCAATGTACAGACACGACCACTTTACAATTATATAACAGTATAGATAGATAGATAGATATAGATATAATGTCTATCAATGAAACAACTTTTATCGCTGATTTTCTTGTTATTTAATTTAGCTTCAGTATTGCTCGGGACTTATAATATCTTGGACCTAAGTAGCTTTTTTATATATGACAACGTCAATTTGACTTCGCCTCTCCTGATGGTAAGCTGAAGGCAAAGTCTCGAAAAAGAGGGCCACCATTATAGACACGCACCATGTTACAATGGTGGCACTCAGCTTAACGGCCTCATCGGATGGTTTTTCACACTAAGAAGAGGAAAACACGTTAATAATATAATGCTCATACTTTAGTATTATGTATTCTAACCAATAAGTAGGTATAGGACGAAAACTAGAGACGAATCTAGAATAAATCTTTACAAATTAATTATTTACTTATGTACTTTTATAAATGCGAAATACCTACCGATTTAATAAACCTTACGTATAGCAGCTAGACATTTAGAGATATATACCTGACTCGATCTCGGACTTGTCTAGAAATCCTGGTTAGACATGTTGACTGCTCACCTCTATACTTTCTAACAACCCTATATTTCTAGTTTTTATGTACCTATTCGAGTTCTTGATACAGCCAAGTCTAACACCCGTATTCACAAACAATACTTCGCTATGCGTACTACCAAAACTGTACAAAGAACGACAAATTCTCAGTGCATTCGTTTTGGCAAGCCTTTTTATTCATTGATAACATTAAGTAATACTTCGTTGAGGGAACGCACTGCGTTAGATACTGCTCCGTGATGTTTGTGAATTAATTTTACCAGCTGTTAACGAGTAACGCCATCTGGCGGCGCGAAGGCAAAACCTAGCGGGACGTCGGCGGGGTGGAACGCAGCGCGGTAGCGGTGGGAGAACTACGGCAACCGAACTTCAAGAACACTATCCTTACGAACACCACCGAAAACGTTTAAACCAGTACAATTTTTTGTAAAGTCTAAGAATAAATACTATATTACTCTTACCTCTTATATACTCTTTGGTGTTACCTACGTCACTAAAATTACAATGATCCTGGGCTGAATCCTCATCAAAATCCACAACATTTTGGTCCTTCGAGCCGGATTCATCTGGCGATCATCTGGAGCATCATCTGCAGCGAGTCGGTCAGGTCAATCAACGAATTTCCTTCCTAATCCTGTGTTAATTTTATTTCGTCACGACATAAGTAAGTACCTATTCAAACTGCCCTTCGAACGCCCTTCAAACTGTAAGTACCTACTTGATTCCTTTCTCTCATAGATCACCAATATGACGAAAAAGAAGCATTCTCTGGTAGATATAGAAAGTAACGATGATATTATTCGCGATCTAGTTAAAAAACGGGGTTGTATCAAGGGTAAACTCACATTGTTCACGAAATATGTACAATCTTTAGATGATTTGCAAATAACAGAAGCTCATAAAGCTGAATTACAGGAGCGTTTTGATAGATCTAAATTGTTATTTGATCAATTTTCTTTAATTCAGGACGAGCTAGATTTGATTGTTTGTTCTAGTCAGATAAATACCGAGTTGCAAGAGAGGGAATCGTTTGAAAATCAGTTTTATGCTATTGTGGCCAAGTGTAAATGTATTTTAAAAGATAATTGTGCTCAGAACGATAAAACTCAAAGTCGCGTTCCGAACGCCATCAAATTACCTACAATTTCATTACCGAAGTTCGACGGTAGCTATGACCAGTGGCTTGAATTTCGTGATACTTACATGTCTATCATTCACAATAGTGACAATCTTGATAATATTCAGAAGTTCCACTACTTACGTTCAGTTTTAACCGGTAATGCACTACAAGTAATTAAGGCACTAGAATTTTCTTGCGATAATTATTTAGTTGCTTGGAGTCTTTTAGAGAATAGATATAATAACAATCGTTTGCTTGTTAATAACCACGTCAAAGCTTTATTCTCTGCACAAGCAATGAATAAAGAATCAGCTACTCAAATACGGAAATTAATAGACACCGTTTTGAGAAATATTCGTGCATTAAAGACATTAGGTGAACCTACCGAAACCTGGGATACATTAGTCATTTATATTATAGTATCAAAATTAGATTCATCAACTGAACGCGAATGGGAGCTTCACAAAAGTGGTTTCATGAATACTTCAACGGATACAAAATTGTTATTATCAGATTTAATGAAATTTCTTAAAGATCGAGCTGATTTCCTAGAAACTGTTAAGCCCTCTCAAGTCAAACAAACAGACACTTACACTCACAATACTAAAACCAAACAGTCAATGCCGACAAAATCGCACAGCTACCTCACAACACACAAAGAGAGTAAAAAATCATCCAATTCGCGTTACAAATGTAATATGTGCGGGTCAAATCACCCTATATACTCATGCGAGGGTTTTCTTAGTTTGTCTCTTAAGGATAAATTAAAAATAATCGAAGAGAAAGGGTTATGTTGTAACTGTTTACGCACGGGTCACGTAGTCAACGAGTGTTGGTACGGACCGTGCAAACAATGTAATAAGAAGCATAACACCTTAATTCACAACGAATCTGTAGACACTTGTACCTCATCAGCTGTTGCGCACATCACACAAGTAGCTTCTCAGCCCGAGCCCAGTACAAGTGCCACATACACACATAACACCGCCTCTCACAAATCACACACATCCTATAAGGTTAACAATAATAGCAACACACATTATTATACGCAACCTGTATTATTGTCAACTGCATTGGTGGAAGTGGCGGACAAACACAACGTATTTCACACAACTCGACTGCTCCTAGATAACGGGAGTCAGCACAGTTTTATATCCGAATCACTATGCAAAAAACTCAACATTCCATTGATACAGTCCACTGTACAAGTAAGAGGGGTAGGTAATACTATCTCACACTCCACACAATCATGTCACATCGAAATGCGATCCAAAACTACTTCATATCAAACACGCTTTAATTGTATTGTTTTGTCTTGCATTACATCACAATTACCAAAATTAAACGTTAAAAATTACATTGAAATACCCGACCATATTTAATTGTATTGTTTTGTCTTGCATTACATCACAATTACCAAAATTAAACGTTAAAAATTACATTGAAATACCCGACCATATTCAACTAGCCGATCCTGACTTCTGTTCCCCTAGTGAAATTCATTTACTCATAGGGGCAGACAGATTCTGGGACCTGCTATCTGAAGGTCTGATTCGATTACCTAATGGTCCATACTTACAAAACACACAATTTGGGTGGATCATATCGGGTATTGTTCATAAACCTATTTCACACACTAAGCAGATTCAATGTAATTTTACACAAACACTAGAGTCTGATTTCAAACGTTTTTGGGAATTAGAAGAAATAATAATAAATTGCAATAAATTCACGAAGGAAGAACACGCATGCGAAAATTTATTCAAGAAAACTACTTTACGTGATGATAAGGGCCGTTTTTCTGTACGCATCCTTTGAGTGAGTCAGCTGATGGGTTACACGACACCTTTTCTATGGCTCGAAACCGGTTTCTAGCACTCGAACGAAAACTAATCAAAGGTTCACCAACGTATAAAAAAATGTATAATGATTTCATGAATGAGTATTTAAGTTTGGGACACATGAGTCGCATTTTTAAATATGATTCTCCATATTATATTTTACCTCATCACGGTGTTTACCGAGAACACAGTTCCACCACTAAGCTTAGGGTAGTATTCGATGCAAGTGCAAAGTCAACGTCAGGTAAATCATTAAATGATATTCAGCACATAGGCCCAGCGTTACAAAATGACTTGTTCGGCATTTTGCTTCGATTCCGGCAATTTAAATATGTCGCATGCGCTGATATCGAGAAATTCTATCGCCAAATATTAGTGGCCCCTAACCAAAGAAATCTACAATTAATTCTTTGGAGAGAGGACCCATCTGATCCTCTCGGTGTATTTCAGCTTAACACGGTAACGTATGGTACCGCGTCCGCACCTTATCTTAGCATTAGGTGTTTGAGACAACTCGCGTTGGACTGTAAGGATGACGTCATCGCACAAGTTATTAGTGACGATTTTTACGCGGATGACTTAGTCACGGGACATGATAATAAGCAAAAGTTAATAGAAATATGTAACGGTGTCTCTAAGGTCCTAGAATCAGCTTGTTTTCCTCTTAGGAAATGGGTATTTAACTCGTCAGTGTCACAATCTGAGTTGCAGTGTTCCTCTAAGGAATTATCATTGGGTGAAAACTGTAACACTAAAACGTTGGGTATGGGATGGTTCTATTCATCAGATGAGTTACACTTTGATACTAAACATGAACAAAATGTAACGCAGGCCACTAAACGTAGCATTCTTTCAGTCATCGCGCAGACATACGACCCTTTGGGTTTAATTACACCAACTATTATGATCGCTAAAATAATTATACAAAGGCTGTGGTTATCCAAAATAGATTGGGATGATCCGGTTCCTAAATCAATATTAGTAGAATGGCAAAATTTTATTAACAAATTACATAATTTGTCAGATATACGCATCCCACGTCATGTGATAGGAAATAATACACACATAATTGAGTTGCATATTATGTCGGATGCCGCGTTATCTGGCTACGGAGCCTGCGCCTATATACGTAGCTATACAGGTACATCAATAAACGTCCACTTGTTGTGCGCAAAGAGTAAGGTAGCTCCCGTGAAACCGGTTTCCGTGCCGCGCTTGGAATTATGCGGTGCATTGGTAGGTGCGAAATTGTACTCAAAGATAACACATTCACTACGATTAACGTTTGATAATGTTTACTTTTGGTCAGACTCAACTGTGGTTTTAGGATGGCTTAAGATGTCGCCTAACTTACTAAAACCATTTGTACAGAATCGCGTAATTGAAATAAATGAGCTGACAGGCGATAAACCGTGGTTTCATATCACTGGTAAACACAACCCTGCTGACTTACTGTCGCGCGGAATGCATTTAGATAGTCTTAAGTCGTGTGACTTGTGGTGGCACGGGCCTACATTTTTACAAAACCCGAACATAGAATGGGAACAAGATGCTCGTTGTCATGATATTAGCTATGATGAATTGCCTGAGTTAAAATCTATTAAAACCTCAGCGCTAATTCAGATAAGCTCAGAATTTTCTTTATTTGAACGCTTTTCATGTTTTAATCGATTGCGTCGCGTTATGGCACACATTATTCGGTTCATACATAACACTCGTAAACAAAATTCACAATATACACAGCGTCGGACGGGCTGTTTGTCTGTGGACGAATTAAATAACTCCGTTAGGACTTTAACGCGAATAGCACAACAGCAATCCTTTATAGATATTTATAATAATTTAAAGCATAATCGCTCATTTAAATGTCCACGCAGCATTTCGAGTTTGAATATATTTTTGGATGAATATAATCTTATCAGAGTAGGAGGTCGATTATCGCAATCTGACTCATTTTCCTATGATAAAAAACATCCTTTGTTACTGTGTAGTCGACACACATTTACTCGCCTTTTATTTGAATACCATCACAATAAGGTCTTATTACATGCTGGACCTCAATTGTTATTGGCTACAATACGCGAATCTTGGTGGCCTATTAGAGGTCGCAATTTGGCTAAACAAGTTGTGCATAACTGTTTAAAATGTAAACGTATTCGAGCAAAGCCATTGACCATACAGATGGGTAACTTACCTAGTGAGCGGGTGGAGGGCGTCCGGTCCATAAGAACTTAATCCCAAAATGTCTAGCTAATCAATAGGACTGCATCTCATAATGCCGGAAATTGAATACGCATGAATTTTGTAACAACTGAAGGTCATTATGTCTTTTCCTCAAAACGTTCTAGTTCCAAAATAGCTGAATCCCGGAATGCCTGAATGTCATCTATCAAACAAAATCAAGTGGTCAATCAACCTACCTACATTGTGCATTGTGGCGGATCCTGGAGGAGGCGTATGCAACAGGCTGATAGGTAGGAAAGAAGAGGGAGGGCTCCGTAGGTGGTAAAGTTAAGTAAAATAATCAAAAAGTAAAATTAAATTTGTAAATGAAAATTAAATTTTCATTTACAAATAATATTTTTTTGATATGAATTGTGACAATACTTGACAAACAACGCTATTGTTTTCATCTATTATAACTGAGTCGCATTGTCCCCTTCTTACCCACCACACTACCAAGCCACACTACCTTTTTTTTATCGTGCGAAAAATCCCCACGGATACCTCCCCCGCCGGAGCCGGTGGAGGAGGTTATGTCGGACTCGAACCGACTAAAACGCACGCCGTCTGTGGGCCGTCGGTTACCGGAGGTGTGATTGTCGTAGCCATATCCCACGCACCCTGGCCGACCCAGGGCCATATCTCTCGATCTGGCCCTCTTCTGGTGTGGAGACCAAAGAGTCGCCAACTCGCCCCCGGGTATGGGCACGCAATGCGCGCCACCGCCGCGGCCTGCTTCTGCTAGGGTGACAGGTGGCTCCACCCGTCACCCCCAAGTCCGACGCCCGAGTTGCCGCCGCTCGTGGCGGGTTGCGTGGTTAGCGATTGTCCTCCGCTCCTCGCGGGCCGCAAGGTCTGCGATTCTCCTTCGCTCTCACTCCGCCGCCTCCTTCATTACTTACTACGAGCGTTATTTTCTCGCAGAAGGAGGCGCCGGTGGCCCACGCATCCGCGCAGCGTACCATAGCTGCGAGCGTGAGAGCTCTCACTCCCAGGGTCGCCACCAGCTCCCGTCTCGGCGTCTCCCACGCCGGACACTTGGTTAGCGCGTGCAGCGCCGAGTCCTCGCTCGTGTCGCAGTGATGGCACTCGGACGTTGGCCCTTTCTTCGCGGTCCGATGCAGATACCACCCGAAGCATCCATGCCCGGTGCTAATATGCGTCAGCCAGAACGAGAGGCCACCGTGTGGCCTCTCTAGCCATTCCCCCATGATGGGCCGCTGCGGTTTATGCAGCAGGTCTACGTGCCTGGCCTTCAGGTTGTCCGCCCACACGGGGCACCCGTATAGAGCCATGGATCACACGACACCCGCATAGAGTCTCCTGCAGGAGTCCTCCGGGCCCCTCAAATTGGGCAGTAGCGGCGTCAGAGCGTTAGCTGTGAGCACCAATTTGGGGACCAGACTTCGGAAATGCTCCCCGAAGTCCCACCGACCGTCGAGCACGAGCCCCAGATATTTCATCTGGGGCTATATGTCGATGAGAGTGTCTCCCACTGTGATGCTGGATCCCGCCGGTGGCCCGCGTCGAGGTCCATGAAAGAACATGGCCTCGGTTTTCTGCGGAGCCACCTCCAGACCCAGCCGCTGGATCCGTTCCACGACTTGGGCAACCGCGGTCGTGGCACCAAGCCACACTACCGGTAGGGAAATTCCTTCCCCTTCTACACTGCCAGAGTGCAAGGAGAATACTTACGTAGAGTATGTATATGGATACACTCAAAAGAGTTAAGATAACTAACATTTACAATTTCAGGCATTACGGGACAAATTCGTTTTGAAATATAGACATTCAACATTTCAGGCAATTCGGGACAAATTCATTTTGAAATATAGGCTTATTGGTATCAGTCATTGTGAGACTCAGTCATACCGATATCAGACATTTTGGGATTAAGCTCTTATGGACCGGACGCGAGCCGGGGTATCCATTTATACGTTGTGGTGTTGACTATGCTGGGCCAATTTTTATGTTAAATCGCGGGGGAAGGGGTGCGAAGCTAGTTAAGTGTTATATATGTTTGTTCGTGTGCTTCACAACGCGTGCAATACATTTAGAATTGGTCACAAACCTCACCACTGATGCATATTTACTGGCGTTAAAGCGATTTATCTCTCGACGCGGCAAACCATTGCAAATCTACTCGGACAATGGTAAGACATTTGTCGGAGCTTTAAAGGAATTTTCAAAATTTTTAGAGTCAAATAAATCAGATATTTTAAATTTCACAGTAGATAACTTAATAGAATTCACATTTATTCCGCCATATTCGCCTCATTTTGGTGGTCTATGGGAGGCGGGGGTTAAGTCGTGCAAATATCACTTATGTCGTACCGTAGGCAATGCACACTTTACATATGAAGAGTTGAGTACGGTGTTAGCTCAAATTGAGGCCGTCCTCAACTCCCGTCCTATATCCCCCATGTCCACAGAACCAAGCGACCTGCTTCCCTTGACTCCCGCTCATTTCTTGATTGGCCGGCCACTCACTGCACCCGCCAGTCACGACTTGACGACTACAGCTTCGCAGCGCCTTCCACGATATGATCGCGTAGAACAGATGAGGCAGAACTTCTGGCATCGCTGGTCAACTGAATACCTCTCAGAACTACAGAAGAGAACGAAGTGGCAGCTCAACCAGGACACACTCGTTCCTGGCACCCTGGTTATAATTAAGGAAGACCATTTGCCACCACTGAAATGGCAACTAGGACGAGTACTGGAGACATTCACTGGCAAGGATGGCATCTCACGTGTGGCGTCAATTAAGACTGCAGCGGGAACTATTCGGCGGTCCTACCCCAAAATATGTCCGCTTATTGATCTACAGAAAGCATCTTTGGAACCTGGTGCTTCCAAAAGCCGGGAGCATGTTAACGAGTAACGCCATCTGGCGGCGCGAAGGCAAAACCTAGCGGGACGTCGGCGGGGTGGAACGCAGCGCGGTAGCGGTGGGAGAACTACGGCAACCGAACTTCAAGAACACTATCCTTACGAACACCACCGAAAACGTTTAAACCAGTACAATTTTTTGTAAAGTCTAAGAATAAATACTATATTACTCTTACCTCTTATATACTCTTTGGTGTTACCTACGTCACTAAAATTACAATGATCCTGGGCTGAATCCTCATCAAAATCCACAACACCAGCCCTATGCGCTCGAGCACCCCATGAGACCTCACAGTATCGTTTGTGAATACGGGTGTAAGACGTGTCGTCGAATATAGATCGTCACATCCCTATATGCATCGAAGAAGACATACTTTCATAAGTCAAGGTGCTTATGTACTACTAGCTGACCCGGCGAACTTCGTACCGCCATATTTTCAGCCCGCGTGGTATTTTGATCCCGCTCCCGCTGCATATCTCTAAATTTATCAGTTTTTCTCTACAATATTATGTATGTTTTATACATATAAACCTTCCTCTTGAATCACTCTATCTTTTAAAAAAAACCGCTTCAAAATCCGTTGCGTAGTTTTGAAGATTTAAGCATACATAGGGACGGATAGACAGCGACAGCGACTTCGTTTTATAATTATGTAGTGATGATGATATCTCTATAGACGCAGTGAGTGACATTACGATGCAGCGTAAAAATCTTCAAGATAGGCATATTAGAAGAATCTTATCGATGGGGTCGACAGCACAATTGTGACTCCCCTGGTGTTGCACTCGTTCATAGGCCACGGTAACCACTTTCTATCTGTTGGGCCCCGTGCTTGTTTGCGACCTAATTGGTATATAAAAAAGTGCCTTATCGTTACAAGCGAAATATGAGTACTGTAAATGGAAGTACGAGTATGTAAGCAATTGGAGTTGTCTCCTTACGCATCGTTGAGCGTAAAAATTGCAGAATTTCATAAGGAAGGAAACGTATTGCGTGTAACATCCAGTTATGGCGCGGGTGAGTAATAGGAACTAAGTACTGTGGGCTGTGTGTGTTTGTGTGTCTCTGGTTTCAACCCACATTTTTTTTAGTTTCAACCCGAACGTTATTTCGATTGAAGAGGACTCTTACTCGAAATTAGAGAAATTAACTCCTCCATATTTTTAAGAAAACAGGCAATCAGTGTACAGCCTAGCGTGGGCTGCTGACAATGATTTAACCGATTTTCCGAAGGTAACCGCATACGACAACTGCAGACGCACACAGCAGATCTTCTTCTTCCTCTTAGCGTTAATTCCCAGTCGCATCCGAAGCTTTCAGCTCGGAGTCTGGGGTCCGCTTTTACCAGTCTTAACCACGGATTTGGCTAGACCTCGATATTTTCCGTGAAGCGATTGTCATCTGACCTCCACAACCCAATGTTAACATCAGGCGATATCGAAGTTTTGCAGTTAGACCGTTGTTTTTGGATTTTTGAGGGCTCCAACTACCCGTAACGACTGCCATAGATGTTCTCATGGCAACCGGGACCGACGGCTTAACGTGCTCTCCGAGGCACGACCAGACCAATGCAAATACTCATATTTCATTCACACAAATATTTGCACTGAGCGGGGATCGAACCCGCGCCTCCTGCGTAGCGGCCGCGTTCACTACCGCTACGCCACGGAGGCTGTCAATACACGCACACAGCAGATATGGGTAATTAATTACGGCCACCCCATCTCTTCCCGTGCGGTGTTGTACTTGTACAAGGCGACAAGGGACAGGGCTGTTTAACATCAGACAGACATACTACAGCCACAGAACAATTAAAGACTGTTCTGTGCATACAGCCCAGACTCAGCCTCAGATGCATGGCTCGAGATAACAATAGTGCCCGGAATACGGCAATAGTCTCACCACCTATTACATGGGATCTAACACAATGATGAAATGTGGGTGTTCATTCACTTCTACCTGATTCCTCCAGGAATAAAGCCGTGATTATTTGTATGTATATTGTAGCCTATTGTAGGCAATATGTTTCTTTGTCTCGCTTGTATTCGGAAGCTGCTAAAACAAGCCGTACCTATACAAATACTATTGATTTAATAGTTTGAGATGTCAATATACTATTATTTATATTCAATTACTCGCTGTTTATTGCTGTACGACATACTCATAAAAGTACGTTGACATGCATAGTAATTCAAAATGGTGACCTTGGCCCAGATGATGGTTTTCGTAACCGACCCAGGGTATTAAATAAAATTGGTATGCCGTCGGCATTGTTACGGACAGTTACGACAAAAAACAATGGCTCGAGTGCTTTATTATAGCATAATTAATGAAAATTGTCCCGTCTGCTATCGCTTGTATCTTGCGTCGTAATCGTCTAACACGAGGTTGTTATGTAGATTCATAGATACCGCTTTTAGGGTTCCGTACCCTTACAATGAAATTAATTATTAAAAAATAAAAAAACCCGACTGCTGTCTAAAAGATCGAAACAAGCTTGATAGCAGGCGGTACCCATTTGCCAATCATAAACCGAAAGAAATTTAATGGGTACCGCCTGCTATCAAGCTTGTTTCGATCTTTTAGACAGCAGTCGGGTTTTTTTTAATTTTTTATTAATTAATTTTATTTTAACCTTTTAAGTTAAAATATGACATCTATATATTTTTGTATTCTCCTTTTAATTCTCTTCACTTTGATAACCTACTCGATAAATTCGAATGAAAAAAAAATTTTGACGACACATATTTTAGCATCAAAAACCTACCGTATAGTTTTTGTTGGAATTTTATGTACCTTTATGACACTCGGGAGATGAATACCTTTCATTTAAGACCCCATTCATCGAAATCCGTCTAGGGGTTAGGCCTGTAGAGGGGAACAAAGAAAACTACATACATACATAAACACATACATACATACATACATACGCGCGAAACATATTACCCTCTCGCTGGCGCAGTCGGGTAAAAATGTAAATCTTTTACTAAAAAGCCGCTGTCTGTCATCACTTCATCAGTCTGTATCTCATGCACCGTGATAGCTAGACATTTGAAATTTTCACAGATGGTGGTAATTCTGTTGCCGCTATAACAATAATAGTAAAACGGGAAAAAACGTTAGTACGGAACCCTTCGTTCGCGTGGCCGACTCGTAATTGACCGGTGTTTTAAGGTTGTTGCCCATTGTTGTCTACATTGTGTTCATTAGCTAGTAGGGAAGGTAAGTGACGACCCTAAACTGTATCTACTATATCTCATCGAATTCTTGCATTCCTTCTTTTTGTGTTACTTTGCTTGCTTACTTTCTTGCTTAAGTTGTTGCTTACTTTCATGCTCACCGTCTTGCTTCGTTACTGCTTTCTTACTTACTTTCTTGTCTACTTTCGGCTTTTTTGATTTATTCGTATTTTTTTATTTTTTCTGATATTCTTGCGGTCGTACTTCCATTTTACTTTCGTCTTTCTTATTTTCTTGCATATTTACTTTCATGCTTTCTTACATTTTTGCTTGCTTTCTTCAAACATTAATTCCGATAAATCTATTCAAGGGTCTACCGTCTACGTAACCCGTCATAATCTGCTATAAATTATTCAATGACGCAAAGTCTTAGAGAGTTCACGGTCAAAACTGACCCATAATCTTCTTAAGGTCAGGTTTTGAAAAGGTTGCTATGTTTAACCATTTGTTTAGATGTGTTAATTATGTTAATTTCACCTCAATACTTATCGATTACGATATGTGTAATCTAATATGTCCTGTGTGTTTAACACATCGACAGTTGGAAGACAAAAGGTTGCAAGTAACATTGACTTTTTAAAAAGAACATTTTAATTTAACGACATTATAAAAAAATTAGCACGATGATCGCCGCCTTGGCATTCTTCTACTAGGCTGAAAGGCGGCTGTACCCGTCACCCCCAGGCGTGCGTTCATGGAGGACGGAGGTCGTACTGCGACCTCCGACGACGCCCAGCCATCTCCGCTTGTCGTGGGCTGTGCAGCAGGCCGAGAGTCTTTTGCCAACCCGCTCCGCGGTCTGCTTTGTCATTGTCACTTCCACCCTTTTGCTTTTCAATATCGTCGATATTGACTATTTGGCAATTGGCAAAGGCAATCAATGTAATAAAAAATGTTTGCACTTGGATGATAGGCCATGTTAGTTTAATAACATGGGTTAGTACGCGACAGAAATATCATCGTGTTCTCCTCGTTAAGTGACTTCAATCTAGTTTTGTCATCATACGAGACATTAGGAAGCCAACAGAAATCGGGTTACACGGACCCCTAGCTACGGTTTTACAGAAGGCTTACAGATTCATGAAAATAAAGGTATGATCTCGAAGCCGACAGCATACAAGTTGTTGTATGCTGTCGGCTAGAGATCAGTTGCAGTCGCGAGCAGTGTTGTGCCTATGCATGCAGCAGATACAACGCACCCATTACTTTACTAGTTAAACTCCGATACGGATATAGGACCATTGAGAAGCCGCAATTAATACACGTATCTACTGCGTGTGTCTGCAGTTGTCGTTTGCGAATTACTTACTTTCGGAATCATACTTTAAGTGGTCAAATAACGGAAAATGATCTTTCTATAGTGTACATACTAATTGTAACTCGGTTCTTTTACTGTGACAGAAGTAGTGAAATAAATCTCTGTGTACATCAAACGAATCTAAATGATGTATAAGAATGTACACACCGTTATGTTTGGAGAAGCTATTTAGACTTTTTTTGTCATCAATATGACTTCACCACCTGATGGTAAGCCGAAGTCTCAGGAAAGAGGGTCACTATAACAAATACGTGCCATGTTACAATGGTGGCCTTCACAGAGTCGCATCAGATGCTTTTTCATACCCCTTAGAAAATGACGCTGTGGATCAGTAGTACTACTGAGTATTTCAACTGGTAGTACAAATGATACATTATTGTATCACTAGTACTACCAGTAGTACTATAATTGACCCCCTTCGGATCAGTAGTACTCTGTATATAGGTAATTAGTTATACAACTGAACACTAAAATTTAATGAATACTTCTTATGGTTAATTTCAAACTGGCTACTTGTAAATGATTTGAAGTGCTTCCTCGATGATGGATCATACCTATACCTATTATAATGTGAGATTTTTCAGTGTCGTAGAATACATGCAGATAAACATGGGAGATTCAGCATTGAATTTGGTAGGCGATATTAACATAGCCACCGAAACAATAGTATTCGCCTGATCTTCGGCATCTTTGGTAGTGAGACCATCGACTTGCTGTCTGTCATATTTTATAATGCCATCATATCCAGCATACTAATATTATAACTGAGAAACTAGCTCTGTCTATTACGCTTTCACGCCTAACTGCTAAACAAATGATGTTTGATTCAGAGATAGATTAGTAGACCTTCGGAAACGATAATTGCTATGATTACTATGTTTGATCACGATTTACGAACGTCCAAGCGGACGGATCCGAGGGCAACAGCCAGTTTCTTAATACATACTCAAAATTTACAATTTACTTACATTGTAACCATATTGATCAATTGAAATTGCAGTCTTAAAATCATCATCATCTTAAAATGTTTTTCATACAACAACATCAACATAATGATAATAATGATCCTCTTAACGTCAATCATTACATCATTATTACACTTAACAAGGTAGTAAGCGAACATCAGCAGTAAAATAATGTAATACCGTCAAAATAGTAGTTACTGCAAGGTTTATTGAACACGTATAGAGTACTAGCTATTACCCGCGGCTTAGCCTGCTTGAATGTCGATTATCACGACCAAACATAGCCATGTCTTATCTCAAGTTTGTCTTTTGCGCTGACGGCACAGAATCTCTCTGTTCTTACAGGGTCGGCAGCACGAGTGTGATTCCACTGGTGTTGCACTCGTCCCTAGGTCCCGGTAACCACTTTCTATCAGGTGGGCCGTGTGCTTGTCTGCGACCTAAGTGGTATAAAAAAATTCTATCTGTGTACCATATTTCATTAGGTTATCTTCAAAATTTATGAACTTTTACACAAACTTTCGCGAGCCTATATCCTTTCCCAAGCTCTAGTCCATCTCTGTACCAAATTTCATTAAGATCGGCTCAGTGGTTTAGGCGTGAAAACAAACAGACAGACAGATAGATTTGGCGGAGGTAGGACACGATGGTATTCCCGTCCCAATTGAGCCGTGCAACTGGGGAAATACCCTACAGAATACCTCTACCATAATAACATTATGTTGTGTTCCCGACGGAGAGTAGGGAAGCCAGAGCTCACTGGAGAGCTTTTGTGCTGTCAGTGGGAAGATCAAAGCCTTGTCCTACTTTGTCTTCTGCGGCCTTACCATAAACCTTAAAACACACATTTGCAGTTGGTAGAATGACAGCAGTTCAATTATTGACCTGTTTTAAGAGTTCATGGTATGGGCCCTGCACTGACGGCACATAGGTAAACTCTTTGTTCTTATTGGGTGCAGCACCGGTGTGACTCCCCTACTATTGCACATGTCCATTACTTACATAGGCACCGGTTACCACGTAGTCCTGTGCTTGTCTGCCACTTATGTGGTATAAAAACACACAGACAGACAGCTACTTTCGCATTATAATATTAGTACGGATAGACTGTTGCAAAGGTTAGATTTACGCTAGCTAAATTTGATGATACGACCTCGTCTTCTACTGGCCTTCAAAGATGGGTAGGAGATGTATCTATATCTATCTATCTATATACTATTATATAATTGTAAAGTGGTCGTATCTGTACATTGGAGATATTTAAAAAAAATACTTGGGTTATGTTATGTTAACGATACTTAACATGATTTTTTTTTCCTGTCTGTTTGTTCGCGATGGACGCAAAAACTACTGAATAGATTTTGATGCGGTTTTTTTTTTGTTAGAAAAGGCTTGGTCAGACTTAAAATCTTACTTTTGTTTGATCGCAATCGGTTGAGTAGAACTGGAGATATGAGCAAAAGTCGTGTTAACCGTGATGCACGCGGGCGGAGCTGCGGTCGGAAGGCCGAAATTATAAAGAAAATATTATAAAGAAAGATTTGTGTTTATGTAGGTAGATATGTAATGAATAAACTCAAAAACTACTGGACCGACTTCAAAAAATCCTTTCGCCATTAAACAGCTAGATTATCAGGTACCAACATAGGCTATTTATCATCACGCTTCTATCAGCGATAGACAGGATCGGCATTTCAGGCGGGTGGAGCCGCGAGGAGCAGCTAGTAATAAAAAAAAACTATTAGTTCTATGCAAATACTAGCTGTTGCCCGCGACTCCGCCCGCGTGAAATTCTGATCCCGGTCATCGTTAATATATAGCCTATGTGTTATTCTGATGTATAAGCTATATTATTGTAAAGTTTCGTTGAAATCTATTTAGTAGTTTTTACGTGAAAGAATAACAAACATCCTCACACACATCTTCACATACTTACATAGAAACTTTCGCGTTATAATATTAGTAGGATTAGCCAACACACATGACTCCGACTTTTCAAATACTGCAGGATACTCCCTTGAGTAGTAGCGTGATGATATACATCCACCAGAATATTTATTTAAATGTCAATTTTTAACTCGCCCCGTGGCAAGGGGCGAGTCACTACACCAAAATAATAATAAAAAGGGGCGAGTAGAGCATTTTAATCGCAAGGGTCGAGATCCAGGGGGCGACCGGAGCCTAAGCCTAACTATTCAACACAAAAAAAAAATATCTCAATTTGAACCAGTAGTTGAATAGATTATTATAATTTACTTAATATCTTGATCTATATTTCAACTGCATTAAGTAGGTAGGTATATCGTTTTGGAGGAGAAATGGATTAGTTACAGTAAAATAAGTTTAATTCAAATAATATTGATACATATTTGTAACGGTCAGTACCAATTAGGTACAAATCAAGTGCATGTGCCTACGTAATTTTTATAACACGTCATCAATTTAAATAAGTTATAATTTCAAAACTTTCTTCAGAAATGAGTATTAGTTACTTATTATATTAATAACAAAAAACTAGATTCTGTATGTATGCCAAAACTAACAGAGCAACGTAATCTAGAATATGAATGTTTCACAACTTCCAAAATTATTAGAAATAACCAAAAAAAAAATAGAAGTAAAGAAACTGGTGGTGGATAGGTATAGGGTGACGAATAAGCGATAAAACTGATGACTCTCGCATCAATGATAATGTTAATGATGATGAATGATGATGAATTTGAATTTGAATTTAGCCATTGCAATCCAACGAGAAAATGCGGCCAGTGTTCTGGGCTACTTTGCACTGGACACGATCCGTGGTGAAACATTGCTATATTTGACATCTTAATTCTTATTTAAATAAAAAATTGAAAAAAAAAATATATATATAGGTACATTGTGACGTTACTAGCGAGTAAAAATATTTTTATTCACTAATTATGTACTGTAGAGAACAAGAAGATTAAAGATATAGTTTACTAGCTGTCCCGGCGAACTTCGTACCGCCATATTTTTCCCGTTCCCGCTGCACCTATTTTCTCATCCTTTAAACCTTCCCTGGACACCCACGAATATTTCAAGACTAAAATTAGCCAAATCGGTTCAGCCGTTCTTGAGTTATAAAATAACAACGGGAAGTGGCATTGATTTTTATATACTAGAAGACTAGATTATTTAAGCCAGGAAATATACACAGATTGTCAAAGAAAATCTGTCCTTATTATAATCATAAATCGAGATTCAGGACTGAGTATCGTCCTGGAATATGAGCCTAAGACTTACCTATATACGGCGTAAACCGCCAGGTATTCCCCAGGAATGGTAGCGGCTTGGGCCCAGGCACCTCATCCCAGGACCTGACAGAAGGAGATAAATCGAACAGGGAAGACTCCAGGGCCGCATGGGTCGACCTGGCTCGAGAACCCTGCGCTGGACATGCTGCCATTGGTTTAATACCTGCAACACAGAAATATGACATAACACTTAAATTTTTACTTTGATTTGACGACTGTATCCACGTGTATGGCGGTTACCTCCACCAAACATAGCCTATGTCCTTTCCTAAGCTTTATATAGATAGATAAGTATGTCTGTGTACCAAATTGCATCAGGTTATCTTCAAAAATAGCCGTGTGGTTCCCGGCAGAGTAGAATTTGGGCCACCCTATCTCCACCCATGCGGTGTCGTAGGTACAAGGCGACTAAGGGATAAGGCGTTTAACATCAGACAGATATATACAGCCCAGACTCAGCCTCAGATACATAGCTCGAGTCAATAATAGTGCCAGGAATACGGCAATAGACTCAGCCCCTATTACGTGGGAGCTAATACAATGATTGGTGAAATGTGTTAATTCACCTCTACCTTTTCCTCTAAATCCCCACGGATACCTCCCCCGCCGGAACCGGAGGAGAAGGTAACCCACTGCGTGATTATATGTATGTATGTATGATTTGATTTGACAATTACAATTGGGTACTTGACAAATTTCGGCAAAATTTCTTCTAAATTCGCAATAATATAGCAATGATCATGGCAGTGACATTTCTCTCACTCCATTAGCAAAGTCAACCTCAGTGATACTTACATAAATCTATAACTTTTCCCCTCCTTTCCGGGGGTAAGATTTTTTTTACCACTTAAGTGGCAGACAAGCACACGGCCCACATGAAGGCAAGTGGTTATAGTGGCCTATAGACGTATGCAACACCAGGGTCGTCACACACGCGCTGCCGACCCTGAAGAAACCTTCTAATGCCCTTCTTGAAGAACCCCATATTGTAGTCGTTCGCGAAAACTACCGCAGGGAGTTCATTCCACAGCTTGGGTGTGCGTGGGATGAAGTTCCTTTCTTTCAGTTTCTAAGATGGGAATACTGTAGTATTCTAAGGGATTTCCAAATGAAAAAGATGGCATTGAAAGTATTATTCAATACTGGTAGACCATTTCTTTAATTTACTGTAGGTACCTATTCTTTGCGCTACGTTCTAATATACGTTACATTACACCATATACTTTAACGATTTTGAACCGCAAACGCTTGCATCACGTACATCATGATAGACAAATTAGACGAGCAAAAAATCTTACCATCTAAACAGATAAGACTTAAGTACCGACGTAGTTATGAAATGTAGGTAAATCATTTAATTTCTATTTTTTGTTGAACTGCAATCACGACCTTACATGCCCGTAATAAGTGATTTATGATGTAGCTTGAAAAACTTTGAAACGGCCCTGACTTATCTTACCTATAATGCAAGTAGAAATTAAGATGTTTCTAATATCTGGCGAAATGCAATAGTAATCAAAATGTATGTATATTATGTTATATTAGTAAAACACTTCCATTATGTAAAAAAAAACAGTAAAAACTAGTACCTATTTATTACACATATGATAGTAGGTACTACAAAACCAAATCAACGTGAATTAAATAATTAACTTTGTCCTCTTATGAATCTTATGGATTATAAAATTACATTACATACATTTATTTATGCATAGTATTACAGTGGGAAAAATGTTCAAATTAGTTTATGTTTAGTAAAAAAGCTGAAGATTTTATTAAATAATTTGCTGAAATTGGAATTTCCAGGGCGTAAATATATACACGCAGAAGGTTTGACTATAAATGATATTTTTTATATATAATCTATATCTACTAACATTATAAGTATAAATTTGAAAATTTATATAGATGTTTGTTATTCAATCATGCTCTAACGGCTGCTGTACTGATCTGGCTGAAATTTGGTACAGGAATAGAGTAAAATAGGTCCCAATGCGATCAAAATTACACGCGAAAGAAGCCGCGGGCTTAGCTAGTGACTAATAAATGACTTAGCGGCTACATACCAATTTCCAATCCACCATCGGACGCTTGATAACATCGCGCTGTTGTAGATAGGGATCGAGCAGAGTTTATGCACTGTAGCGGCCATTTCACTACACTCACGCGACTCCTCATTCTCTAAAGTAATTAAAATCTGAAACAAATAATTATAACATTACAAACCTCGAGATCATAACATTTTAAAATACATTTAGGGACAATTTTTTATCGTGCGAAAAATCCCCACGGATACCCCTGCCTGAGCCGGTGGAGGAGATTATGTCGAACTCGAACCGACTAAAACGCACGCCGTCTATGGGTCGTCGGTTGCCGGAGGTGAGATTATAGTAGACATATTCCTCGCACCCCGGCCAACCCACGGCCACACATCTCGATCTGGCCCTCTTCCGGTGTGGGGACCACGGTGTCCCCAACTCGCACCCGGGCTCAGCTCGCCCCCGGAAGTCTTAGTTAAAGGGGTTTTACCCTCTGGGTACGGGACCCTAAAAAACACCAAGCAGCTTGATAGCATGCCGTGACCTTTACATCAATCAATCATGTCGTATTTATTTGCGAATTTGGTATCCAAAATAAGGTTTTACCAAATTAATTTTGAGCCGCCACATTCTGATTCTAGGTGTCCATATTTATACTATACTATACATACAGATTTTTGTAAAGTGTCACTATTATGATAATATAGAATCTCGCAAAATTCTGAAATGACTAACGGCCGTTCCCAATAACCGTCAAACTCCGATACGAATAAAGGGGACCATTAAGAAGCCGCAATGAATTACGTGCATCTGCACTGTCATCAGTGGAGTGAGCACGAACAACTATCGTAATCGTATCGTAAATGTAACGAGAGCACGGAGCATTGCCATTGGCCGCCTGCCTGAAGCCTGCCAATCCCTATGCTCAGTGCTATCGTTACGTTTACGATACGATTACGATAGTTATTCGTGCTCACCCCACAGTTGTCGTTTGCGGTCGGTTACGGAATCATACCTTTAATATACAGCTGTATCAACAAATACTAAAAACAAAACAAAATGATTGTACGGAACCCTTTATGCGCGAGTCCTACTGACACTTGCCTAGTTGTTCTTTTTAAATACCAGGTAACTTTAAATGTTTTATGTTTACCTTCAGTAAGGTAACACTCACTCTACAAATTTTCAAGGTGCAGACAGATTTACTAGTGTATAATATGCATTATTCACATACACACATCTGCCTCTGTGGCGTAGCGGTAGTGAACGCGGCTGCTACGCAGGAGGCGCGGTTTCGATCCCCGCTCAGTGCAAATATTTGTATGCACGAATATGAATATTTGCATTGGTCTGGGTGTTTTCTATGTATCATATGTATGTATTTACAAAAAAAAAATGTATCTATGTATGTTTATCCGCTTTCTAGAACCCATAACACAAGCTAATTAAACTATGCTTACTTTGGGTCTAGATAGCTTTGTGTAGATTCTCGTACAATATTTATTTATATTTATTTATTTATTTATACATATAATCGCACCTCCATCCCCAGATGGTTAGGCACAGGTCAATTAACACCCACTTTTCACCAATCATTGTATTCGGCCTTACGTAATAGGAGGTGAGCCTATTGCCGTATTCCGGGCACTATTGTTGACTCGAGTCATGCATCTGAAGCTGAGTCTGGACTGGAAAGTAACAAGGTCAAAAAACCAATTCCTTTAATTCTCTTCTAGTACTTCGTGTAAAAAAAGTTAACAAATAATTGTCCAAAATTAAAAAAAGATGGACTTTTTCGAAAGTATTCCACATTGATTAAAAAAAGAATCACGCATGTCGGCCCATAGACCTCGGAGAAATCGGTATACATGCACAGAAAAAAAAACACAAAGCGAATCGAATACCTCCACTTTTTGGACCAGTCGGTTAAAAAATGCGAGATTGGTTTTCTGTGGGAGCCGCATTTCTCAACACATGTGAACTATAATAACCATGGTGTTTCATTACAGTGCTTATTTCTTGATAGGTTAGATAGACATTTTATACTATGACTAACGGCCGCCCGCGACTTCGAACTCATGGAGTTCGTTTTACCACCTTATGGGTGGAGTTAAAATCCGTTCTTAGTGGATGTCTACACCCTTTATGGATCATACCTGCCAAATTTCAAGTTTGTAAGTGTTAGGCCCTTTTCACATGCACACGATCATAGCACGGTCGCCGCGCCGGTGCCGTGTGAAGTAGAAATGTATGCATGTGAAAAGGGCCTTATAGTTTCTGAGATTTCGTGATTATTCAGCGAGTGGTTTTTCGCTTAGATACATAAATTGGAGAAAATTTTAAATCATTTATTTATTTTTAAACTTTATGCACATAAAAATTGTACAAAATTATGCTAACTATTCAAATCGATTAAGATATAGAAAAGATAAATTTTAACCTCGGGTGGGACTCGAACCCGCAATCTTCCCATACAGGGGGAACACTCTGACCACTGAGCCACCGAGCGACGCCCAATGCTATCCAACCAAATACATCCGAGTAGCTTAGTGGTCGGCCTTACGATCGCAAGGTCCCGGGTTCGAATCCTGGCCATTACACTACTGACATATACTGAGTTAGTTAGAGGTAATATTAGTAATTTCGATTGCTAATATTCTTTAAAAAAAATAGTCAACATACCTACTGATACTGAATGCTTTAAAATTTCATTCAAATAGAGTACCTATTTATTTAATAATATTAATTTTCCTACTTAGGTACTTACATAATATGGTATGTGTGATTTGAGAGGCTCTTAATGACTTCTCACTATAATACATTACAATATACAATTCGAAAGTGCTAATGGCAGAAAGTGATTTCCACTTGTGTGGTTAGGTACTTACTTTTGTAATGGAAAAACGTTGAAAATCTTTTATTAATTTACTAGCTTAGCCCGCAGCTCCGCCCGCGTGTATGTCGGTTGTCGTGACCAATCATAGCCTATATCCCTGTACCAAATATCATCAAAATCGGTTCAGTGATACATACATACCTACATATAATCACGCTTTTATCCCCGAAGGGTTAGGCAGAGGTGAATTAACACCCACATTTCACCAATCATTGTATTAGGTCCCACGTAATAGGTTGTTGACTCGAGCTATGCACCTGAGGCGAGTCTGGGCTGTATATATCTGTCTGATGTTAAACAGCTCTATCCCTTAGTCGCCTTGTATGACACCGCATGGGAGGAGATGGAGTGGCCCAAATTCTACTCTGCCGGGAACCACGCGCACGTGGTTCAGTGGTTTGAGCGTCAATACTATGAATATGGATACTCATTAATGTGTCTGAACGCTTCTGTGCTTCAGAGCGATCGTAAATAGTCGGTCCCGGTTGTCAATAGCAGTTAGATGAAGACGGAGGCATTAAATGGGAGACCTGAACAACCCTGTCTTCTATAAGGAGACGCCACGGAGGACAGAATATGATATTTTCTTCTCCATGGGAGACGCGCTCCACGCTCGTCTCTAGCATACATACATTTTTTTTTATACCACTTAGTTGGCAGACACCAACCACCATGGAAAGTTGTCACCGTGGCCTATGGATTTAGGCAACACCAGGGGCGTCACACTCGTGCTGCTGACCCTGATGAAACCTTCTAATGCCCTTCTTAAAGAACCCCATGTTGTAGTCGCTTGGGAAAACCATCGCGTGGAGTTCATTCCACAGCTTGAGTGTGCGAGGGATGAAGTTCCTTTCATACCGCACAGTGCGCACCGTTTCCGGTCGCACACCATACACACACAACACACAATATACCTACAGTCACGCCTCTTGCCCCGTGGGGTAGGCAGAGACCACAGTTTTCCACTTGCTACGATCCTGGCATACATCTTTCGCTTCTTCTACTTTCATAATTGTTTTCATACATGCTCGTCGGTTTCGGCCACTCTTGACAATGTCCTTTCTTTAAAATGCCTTCGATCTGATTGACAGCTATATATGTATCATGTAAAAAAAAGATATTTCTATAGTAAAGCATATAAAATTACGAATAAGTAAGGACCTTTGAAGATCCTTAAAAAACTCCAAGGGCATGAAGTAGGAAATGAAAGTTAATTCAAGTCAGTAAAAATTAAGAGACCTTTGGAACACATTTACAAGTATCGTGTTCTTTCGTAGTTCCGTTTACGTATTAATATGTAGCTGATATGGTACCTATTTAAAAAATGGTATCCGTATTGTGATGAAGATAATGGAATTCTTAAAGGGGGAAACCTTATTCCTGCCTACATTATTGGATAGATTATATAGTCTGGATTACTTTTCCCGGGATTAAATCACCATGGGTCGTAAGAATGGGATCAACATTTCAAGCAGTTGCAGGTTTTATTCAGCAAACTATTACAATAAACCTCTCCTCTACAAACCTACCATTTGTTAACACGTTCACTGCGGGAGGATTTTTAGTGTACTTTTATCTGGTGCGTGTGAGGTTATATAGACTCATGGAGGACTTTTTAACTGTGCGTATGTGGTCATATTGACCCATAAAAAGTTCAGTTTTAATATAGGTTTTATTCAGTGGTGGTAGCGATTTTTGTCTGTTTTTTTTTTGCAGTACATAGACCTTTATATGGTGTATATGTGACTACCGGCGTTTTTGGCTCTCATGTTTCGTTTATGCTATAGAAGAGAAACAATTTGTGAGTTCATTTTGACCACACAACGCACTGAAGATATCAAAAAGCTAGTGATGGGAAACACTTCTATTAATATTCATATCGATAAATTGACGTAGAGCTGTATTACTTATAGGTTATACTACTTAATACCATTGGAATCTTAGAGGCTTAAAATGAAAAATCAAAGACTTAGTAACGGTTTATTTTAATATGATGGCACCTATGGCACGTTCCTCAACAGTGCTGCCCTCCTTCCTCAATAAATTATTCATATCAAAACATACATGTTAATTCAAAAAATTCTATCGAATTTGAGTAGATGATCCATAAAACTGTTTTATTAACTTTAAAATCAATCCCTATGATTAATAACCGCTTCTATCTTGTTCATTTTAAACATTTTTTTTCCATATTCTGGGTTTTTCTTCTCTTCTATTCTGCTCTTCTCTTCGTTTTCTACCTCACTGTCATAATTTAGTTTTTTCTACTTCGTTTAGGCATTTCTAACACTTGCCGAGAACACCACACTACCTAACGAGTATAAAATACTAAAATTCAACGATACAAGAAAGATCGAAAATGTAGGCACTCAAACGACGTGACATCTACGATGTCGCTCTGCATTACAACACTACCCGCACAAAATGACGCCAGCGCATCGTTCAGTGCGGATGTGAGGTGCAGAGAGTGTGTGGTCATATTGAACTCACACCGCACTGGAATGAAATATTTTTCTTCTGGTGCGGGTGAGGTCATATTGGGTCACGACTATTTAAAAATGCTGGATTGTTCACATTAAAGCGGTGAATTTAATGGTATATTCATCTCTTTCCTGTAAAATATATTCTTAAAGTTATCCCTCTCGCACCAGGGGAAAGTACGCTATTTTCGTCCCGCACCAGACAAAAGTTAGCTATGAGCCAAAATGACCTCACAACGCAGCGAACGTGTTAATCACATACTTAGAATAACAATAACTCACATACAAGTAATATATTTTCATTACAAATGTATTTTCTTCAAGCAAAACTATAATTTCATTATATAAACATGACATAAAAGTTCATAGCTATGCAAAAAACATACCAATGCTAAAGGTTCGCTATAATTAAAAACTTTTACTTAATTCCGAACCGGTGTTTAACTGGCATAGCTAAGTTGTAGTTCTATGTAATTTTTGTGCCATAACACGTAGTTCAAGTTACAGAAAGAAACTATAATTGACTGTAGTTTATGGTTACATAAGTGACTGTGTAGAGCCCTCAGATTTATCACATATTAGCAGTAGCCTGCGTCCTGATTGCGCTGCTGACCCTCCCCGACAGTGCCCGACAGTCAACTTAGAGAGCTGGACGTACATTTCCCCATTTCCCGTGAGCAATTACGAAATGGGGAAGTTCGTAGCAACTTCCCCATTTCGTAATTGCTCACGGGAAATGGGGACAACTCACAAATAATGTGGCTTTCTATTGATAAAAGCATTTTCAAAATCGATCCAAAGATTTGGCCCTACAACGGTTGCAACGTCACACACTCACAATTTTTTAATTGACTCACGAAACTGGATATTACATAGTAGTAATGTCACTATTTGCTACATTCCTTCACCTCACTTTCACTCCATTTATGCTACGAACTTCCCCATTTCGTAATTAATCACGGGAAATGGGGAAATGCTACGTCCAGCTCTGTAAGTTGAAATATTACAATGACAGCTGGCAGGCTACTACTACGTTAGTACTATTATCTGTTCTGTGCTACTACTTGGTCATATTTGATTAATGCGGACGTAAACACAATTAATTAATTGATTAGCAACAATTAGCTGTTGCACGCAGCTCCGTCGGCGTGGATGTCGTTTATCGCGACCAAATATAGCCTTTACACACCCTTTACACTAGATTATCTTCAAAAATAATGCATTTTATATAAAGTTTCATCCCCTATCTGAACTCCTTTGACCCCTCTTTGGCGATAAAAGGTCATTTATGTCATTTCCAAAGCTCTAGAGACTCTCTCTCTAGAGCTTTTGAATTGAATTGAATCTTGTAGAGAGCCTACCTCTTTTCTATACAAAAATACACCAAATGCTTACGTTAATTACAATATTAAGTATGGTAGATTTTATAAAATTAGGAAACCACACAAAATACTAATACATACTATCAAGCACAGTCAAATACATTACAAGATTTTAGGCAATCATAATATAATCATTATAATCGCAGTCAAAATTTTTGTTTGTGAATGTACAAATTATAGTGAAATAAATGATAAATAAATAAATAAATAGTACTCAAAGTGTCCTATTCCATATTCCACTATAAAGGCATGCAAAAGTTACAATTTATTTTATAAGTAAAATGCATGATTAATGTCAACTAAGTGCATTAATCGGTTAAGAAAGAGAAATAATTTCAAATTTAATGTCAAAAATAAAAATAATTTCAAATTTAATAACGTTTTCAATTTACACAACATGTTAGCTTCAACTAGATGTTATACATTATAATTGACCATTCTTCAGTAGTGTAACGTAGCTAGATATGTTTCAGGCTAGAACGGTTATGAAGTGGTTTTATTTTTCTGGTTGGATCGGCACAAAATTACGAAACTAATATATACTTACGTAAGTTGTTGAAGCTGAATTCAGTTATTGTTACTATGCTTCATTTGGTTAGGTAGTTAACTAAAGGTTAATAATCTTGATGTTTCTTTTAATATATTATTTGTTACTAGACGTTCCCGCGGCTTCATCCGCGTGGATCAAGGTTATCGCGACCAAATTATAGCCTGTCCTTTCTTATGATCTAATCTACCCTTATACCAAATTTCATCTAAATCGGTCACTAGACCTTGAGATAAGACATAGGCTATTTTTGGTCGCGATAACCGACATCCACGCGGGCGGATCCGCGGGCAATAGCTAGTAATATTATAAAGCTGAAGAGTTTGTTTGTTTTGTTTAGTTGAACGCGCTAATCTCAGGAACTACAAAGATGCTTTCTGTGTTGAATAGTCCGTTTATAGACGAAGGCTATAGGCTATAATATATCATCACGCTACGACTCAAGGGAGCAGAACTGTAATCATGTCAACAAAAAAAATTGCTGCTGAATTTCTTGCCGGAGTCTTCTCAGGCCGGGGCCGCGTTTCGAAGCGGCAGTGGTCCATTTGCTAAGCTAGTCTTTAGAATATGTACCTACTTATTTTTTGATAGTTTTGACGTTTCGTAAGTGCCGTTTTGATGGTCTATCTATACAGAATAAATGTTTGTTTTACTTTTGATTTGTATTTTTGAAAAATCCGGTAGATTTCCATATATTATTTAAATACTAAAAATATTATGGTCCCAAAGGGCCAATACAGGGTTTCAAAATATTCCACGGGCGGGGCCGGGCCGTGTCGGCCAGTTATTGTATATTTTCACATGGCAGTGTGAACTTGGTTAATGTTCTTCAAACTATTCTGTTAGCCTTTGGTGTAAGATAGGCAATCAATAAGTAACTATATTCTCAAGGTATATTACTTAATGTAGTAACCTACCTACTATGTTTACCTACACTTAAATCTATATAAATAAAAATGTATTGCAATTATGTTAGTCTCCCTAAAACTCGAGGCTGAGCCGATTTGGCTAATTTTAGTCTTAAAGTATTCGTGGATGTCCAGGGAAGGTGTATAGGAAGAAAATATGGAAAAAGAGTTTGAATTCCACACGGGCGGAAAAAAAATTGGCGGTACAAAGTTCGCCGGGTCAGCTAGTAGTAACTAAATATTTTATGCCATCAAAAACAAAACTTGTAAAAAAACCAAGTCTCGTAAGTTACAACTCAGTTCTTCTACCCTGAAAAGTTGTGATTCATTTATTGCCAAGTCGGTTAATTTATTCGGTTCCTACTGAAGGGACCTTCTGTCGTAAGTTATTGCGTACCCAGTGGCATTATTGAGATCTTCTTTAGTGCAGGAGGTAGCCATAAGGGATATAAAACCATCAGGAGGGCCGTGTGCTTGTCTGCGACCTAGGTAGTATAAAAAAAGAGTTACTCGTTTTTTCGGAATCGGCCAATGTGACCTTTTTAAACCCGTCGATCATAAATCGATAATGTTTCAAGTTACGTAACTTTTTACCATTCTATTAATATCTATTAAGGTCTTTTCTCTAACACCTATTACGTAAATGTCTTTTTAATCTATTCTTGTACATTTTATTGTATTTTTAAATTTTAATTATATAGGTACATCTTTTTTCAATTAAAATTTCGTAATTTTTCATGCAGGTCTTACGTTTATAATAATTACAGCTGTAAAACTAATTGTAGTTCACGTTGATTGTAATTTAGTCACGATTTTTTCTCAGTGGGGTAAGCTTTTACTAATTTAAGCTTTTAATAATATCATCATCATCATCATCATCATCATCATCATCGAGCGTTAAGCCTAGTCGCACCGAAATCTTCACCTCGGAGTCTGGGGTCCACTTTACCAGTCTAACTGCGGATTTGGCTGGACTTCGATATTTTACTTGAAGCGACTGACACCTGACCTCCACAACCCAATAACGATATTGGGTGATATCAAAGCATTGCAGCTAGACCAGTTGTTGGTCTTTTTAGGGCTCCAACTACCCGTAACGACTGCAATATTCATGCATACAAATATTTGTACTGAGCGAGGATCGAACCCGCGCCTCCTGCGTAGTGGCCGCGTTCACTACTATGACGCCACAGAGGTTGTCACTTGATGTGAACAATAGAGGCATTCTATTACTTCTTGAACAATAATATCTCATGATTATAGATACAGACCCACGGCTTTCCCCCTTACTTATGTGCACTGAATTTTTTGTTCACCCTGAGTTAACTACATTGTAGTAAGCTTGTGAGGGAAATTTTTGTAAAATAAATTCTAACCAAGTTACGCCTTATAACATAAGTATCTCATCCAAATCGGCCCCGCCGTTTCAGAGATGGACATAATTGACCAATGAAATGTTACAGCAAAAATAAAGCTAAGTATTTTTATTTATACCTACATAGGTACACTTTGACGAAGTGCTGATTACTTATAATCAAATTAAATGTTACGAACGATATGCCTTCCTTTTTAGGGTTCCGTAGCCAAATGGCATAAAACGGAACCCTTATAGATTCGTCATGTCTGTCCGTCCGTCTGTCTGTCTAAAATAAGAGAATGATGAATCTAAAAAAATATATGACGTAAATTGCCATGCAAACTTCCACTAAAAATTGGTTCGAACGAGAGCCAGTCAGAATTTTTTTTAATACGTCATAATCCGCAATTTTCGCCTTTGCTACTACGGAACCCTTCATGGGCGAGACCGACTCGCACTTGGCCGATTTTATTTTTTATAGGTAGTTATCTGATAAAAAATCAGATCGATAACTTTTTTTTTTAAATCATGTCAATTTTTTAGGTATTTTAAGGGTACATATTTGACATTACATTTTTGTCTTGTATTTTTGTGTGTTTTGACGTTGTTGTGTTGACATTACAAAAAAAATACATAAACATTTAAAAAAATATTTTGGAAGACATCCTACACAGCACTATCTAGACCCAAAGTAAGCATTGCTATGGGTTCTAGAATGCGGATAGACATACTTGGATACACTTTTTTAATACATACCTACATAATACATAGTAAAACCTTCTAATTTTCTCTTCTCTTCCTTCTAATTCTTACCCTATGGTTCTAATACACCATTCCCGTCTTCTACCCAATCCCGTGGGACAGCAGAAATTAAAAAATTATAACATAAAACACTTATGTACAAGTACGCACCTTTTCTCTCAGCTCAAGTTACAATCCTTTATACAGTTTTACTCTCACTTTTCACTGGAACTAAAGAATAACAAAGGCCTGGATCTCTACGACCTGGTACCACGGCCTGGTACCACGGACTGGTTCCCTGTGTTCTCTTAGCGAGTCGAGCGGCGACTGAACGTCTTCATAGTACGTGATCGCTATCAGTGCCACTTTCCATTGTACCATCAAACCTTTGCTTATATTGCATCGTAACGTACGGCACGGTAAAATTATCGGTAGGTATTCAAATACTATTTAATGTATTTATAGTTGTATTCATATAATCCTAAAGGTGGAAACTAACTTTTTCGAGCCCAAAATAATACATTGTGTATCATTATTCGGGTAATAAATGGTAACGAGAATCGTCACTTCATAGTTTTGCTTATGTCAAATAATAACTAAAATAATTTTCTTGTTTCTTTTAACAAAGCTATACCTAGAAGCAATGGAAATATTGAATACCCTAACTCAAACATATACCTAATCAGAATTGATGTTAATTTCAACTAAAAAAAATGTTTAAGTAATTTAAACATTAATAATTATGTATTATTTTATATCGGAACTCATTTGCAACTTTCACCTAATATTCAATTGATGTGATTTTTATTATCCAGCGGATCTCAAACTTCGAGGTGACAACCTTGATTGCGGCCGGGACTAATGTGACGATGATGATGTTCAAAAAATTAAAAGATATTTTTGTAAAACCATTCTCAAGTTTGACCAATATTAAAACACAAACACGAAGACATGAAAAATTTATCAAATTTTTCGATCAGCCGTAGACTGCCGTCGCTTTAACTACCGTGGGATAATGAAAACGCACAGCCACTGCTCCACAATAAAGCTTTTGCTCGGTACCAACGAGATCGAAAGTACTTCTCATTGTCAATGCCACCAATCGCTCAATTGATTACTATCCATTGCTATACTTATCTTTAATAAAAATCTATGCGATCGACAATCAATGAATTTTTCACTACATATTATAAAAACAAAGTCACTGTCGCTATCTGTCCGTCCCTATGTATGCTTAAATCTTCAAAACTACGCAACGGATTTTGAAGCGGCTTTTTTTAATAGATAGAGTGATTCAAGAGGAAGGTTTACATGTAAAATATATGCATAATATTGTAGAGAAACGCTGATAAATTTAGAGATAATACCACGCAGCCGGAAAATGGCGGTACGAAGTTCGCCGGGTCAGCTAGTTTAATATAAAATGTAGGTACCTATATTAGAAATGGCCGTGTTCGTTCCCGGTGGAGTAGAATAAGGCCACCCCATCTCTTCCTGTATATCTTAGAAGGCGACTAAGGGTTAGGGCTGTTCTCCATCCGATAGTAAACATACAGCCCATGAATAAGTGCCTGCTTGACGACAATAGGCTCGTCCTCTATTACGTGGGACCGAAGATCATAGTTGCCGAAATGTTGGTGATTAATACACCTCTTTACAGGCGCGAGTATATGTATGCATGTATGTATATTGGGAAGTAAGATTCAAGTTCTATGTTAATAATGATAATGATTGCAATGAATAACAAAAACATCGGCAAATCATTCTGCACGGTCGTTTTTCACGTAACATCCGTCGTGTACCGGCGATGTACGTAACTTCTTCCTCCTAGCGTTAATCCCTAGTCGCATCCGAGGCTTCCAGCTCGGAGTCTGGGGTCCGCTTTTACCAGTCATAGCTACAGATTTGGCTAGACCTCGATATTTTCCGTGAAGCGATTGCCATCTGACCTCCACGACCCAATGTTAACATTAGGCGATATCGAAGCTTTGCAGCTAGACCGTTGTTTTTGGACTTTTTAGGGCACCAACTACCCGTAACGACTGCCATAGATGTTCTTATGGCAACCGGGACCGACGGCTTAACGTGCTCTCCGAGGCACGACCAGACCAATGCAAATACCCATATTTAATGCACACAAATATTTGCACTGAGCGGGGATCGAACCCGCGCCTCCTGCGTAGCGGCCGCGTTCACTACCGCTACGCCACGGAGGCTGTCAATGTACATAACTATCTGTCTATTATGAACATAGCACTTTTTGTACGACTTTGCGTATGGTATTACATATTATGGTAGGGGGCAAAATGGGGACACCGAGGTTCCCACTACCTTCTTCTTCGAGTCAATAGCTGGATTTCGTATTTAATGACTGATTTTTTCTTTAAAACGGCCAAAACTCAGCCGCAGCAACAGCACCCTCAGTTGCTCTACCAAGGTCGTCGGTAGTACAGATAAAGGGGCACAGCGAGCAGGAGAACACATGTGACATGGACTGGGATTGAGCCCGCAATCGCAGGACTCTTGCGACCGATCGACAAAGTCCCATTTTACCATATTTTCCCTACAGCGGCCAACCTGGGTCCGCAGGCGGTTGGTGTCCAGACGGCAGGTCTTCGCTTAGTCTAATCCACTACCGAGGGGCTATCTTGAACCAGAAATGGCGCTTCGTCAACCGGTGGTGGTGGTGAGAGGGAAATACCTGAAAGGCCTACTTACACCCCTGCAGCTAGGGAGGTATTCTTCGTGAATTTCACACAAGAAAAAAATATAAGTATGCTGTATTTATGTAAGTTAATTCAGCTCTGCCTAACCCTGTGGGGATAAAGGCGTTTTGGGTCTAGATTTCGCTTTGTAATACCTCTTAGAATATATATTTTAATGTTTGTATCTATGTGTATAATAGATTTATTTAATTTATCTTAAATATTATCATAATATCATTAATTAGCATTTTCGGAGATAAGATTTTATGATCCAATTTTTTATTTTAAAAAGGTACTTTCGACTCTCGAGGTCAACAATCAAAACCACTTAAAACGTTTGTTTTTTTTATCTGACTGTCAAAAAAGGGTTATGTCTTTCGCACATTTCTTGCATGTAAACAACTATGTATGCATATACGCATGTAATGATTATTACATAAGCTGCCGCCTGCTATCAAACTTGTTCCCATCTTTTCGGCAGCAGTCGGGACACTTTACTGAAACAGCACCCAAACATACAAAGGAAATGAACAATACACCTTTTTTACATGTAAGTATAGGTGTATACTTATTTCCTTGGCCGTGTGTACATACTATACCAGGTAAAACAGGGTGAATAGAAATCAATGGGTGAATAGAAATCAAATGGTCAATTAAATTCTGTAGTTATTTTCTTTCAAGTGAAACTATAGACTATTGAAGCCTAGTGTAATAATGAACAGAATTATCAAATGTCTGGTTAGATACTTAAAATTTTGTAAAATAAATTAAATAAAAAAACCTAACGACCATTTTATTTCTATTCACCCACAGATCTCTATTCACCCCTCTTTACGATACCAAAGGCGGATAGTAGCCTCGACTGGCGTAGTAGCTACTTTTCATCAATTAATTTTTTATCAAGAACGTTCTCAAATTTCTTTCCAAACGTTACTAGCGACTGATTTTATTAATAAATTAAGGGGCATGCCCATTACAATACTTTCCATATTCGCACCCTGAATGCTGAAACGTTTCAAATTATTCAAAATCCAATTTTATTTGGCGAGCAAATTCCACTATGAATACTAATTTCTCGTGTGAAATTTGATCACTTGAAAAAGTGCGGTGAATAATGAATTTTGAAATGGAATACATTCAAAGTATTCTATCTATCTATCTACCTATCTTTCTATTTATCTATCTAAGCGTCCTCATCATTTTTGGGAATAAATTAGGGGAAGAAAGGTTATATAAAAGTCAGTTATTTTCAAAGTAAGAAGAAAAAGTTGTTGAATTGAATCATCATTATTGTTTCAATTCATCAAATCAGTGATAAGATCATTATGGCATTGGATCTATATTGTGGGGATAATTCATTTCAAGAAAAAAAAGAAATAAATAAGTATGTCTGTTTCTGATTACTTTAGAATCTTAGTACCTACTTATATCATATTTTTTTTGTAAATACCTTTTCTTAATTTCATAGGTTCTATTTTGAATGTAAAATTACCAAAAGATTTGAAACCTCAGTTAAGAGGATATTCTTCTCATTAGAAAGTGTGGCACTTTTCACTGTCTCTATCAGATTGCGGGATGTGCCCGCTCGTGTGTGAGACAGCATGAGATTTTGAATTATTTTCTGCACTAATATTTACATTTACAAGATATTTTATCACTAGGCTATCAAAGTAGATTTTGGCGTACCTAGTTTCTTGAAATTCAAAATTATTATATTGCTTTTTCTTGCTAAATACCACTAAACTTGGTTCTTTTTCTATATAATAATATATGTATAGAATACTACTTACATGCTTTCAGTTATGTATTATTATGAACATTACATTACCTACTTTCCAGTTCCTCCATGACACACATGCAAGATGTCTGAGGTCATCCGAGAATTTGAGGCTGAGAATGCCAATACATTCCACTGAATTTGTTGACAAATCATTTACTGTCAGGGCTGTGCGCTTATGGAATGCACTGCCCTTGAATATCAAACAGGCAAAAACCCTTAACATCTTCAAAAGAATGGTAAAGGACTACTACCTATTATCGTGTACACAATGATTACTTGCATTCATTTACTTAATCATTATTTTCCCTCTTTATTAGTATCTATCTCATATCTATTTATGTGTTTAGTAGGTATGTTAATTACGTGACGTTAAGCTGTACCTATATTTATTTTGATTTGCGTTAGTTGTGCTTCTCTCTCTCTCTCTCTCTTTCTTTTGTATTAGTACACCTTGTATCTCGTTTATACAATAACTACACCATATCTTTTGTGCTGTCTCATCACTGTCCATCCCAAGGTTGCCAGGAAGAAATCGCTTCCAGCGATAAGGCCGCCCATTGTACATTAAACTGTATACATGCTACCTACTTGTCTATACTGTAAATCTATTGGTGTACAATAAAGTATTATCTATCTATCTACTTTAAATTGCATTAACCAGAAACCTAGTTTTGGTGTTTTGTGTTGTTCACATTTCCTTTATGGCCTATGTTTTTTTTATGCGGTGTTACCTAGTTACCGGTGGAGCAGAATAGAGCTACCCCATCTCTTCACGTAGCCGTGGGTGTTGTAGAAGGCGAGTAAAATATAATGATGTTCTCCATCCAATAGTAAACATATAGATAGCCCAAAGAAAATACCAAAGTAAATAGTATATTTTCAAGATTACTAGTAATATTTTTTTACTCCATTTTATATTATTCCTCTCATTCCATTTCATATAATTATTATTCTCGCTATACGCTAAACATTCATGTTTATAATGTACTCAATCGATTGATAGGTAGGTACTTGTATCCAAAATTGTGTCACCACCTTTCCCATCTGCTGACCATCGCTTCATTATAGTTTAGTAGAATGAGGTAATAGACCTTGGCTTTCGATTCACCAATGTCCAAGGTTACTAAGAATTCGTGTATTTTTGTGTGATCTATCTTCTGACGTGGAGGAGCCCTTGGAGCTCTGAGCAATGTATTGAAAGATTAGTTTTACTTTGTATGGGTGCTTTATAAAGAAACAGATTACAGGTATCGGCTGTCGGTTACCATTGCCATCATTTTAATTCGCGTATTGTCATTGTTGTGTCGGTAGCTTAGTGGTTAAGAAGTCGACCTTACGATCGAGAGGTCTCGGGTTCGAATCCTGGCTATTATACTATCGACGAGACGAGATCCTATCTCTAACCAAGTAATTTAGCTTAGCTGGAGGGGTTAAAAGGAATATTAGTAATTCCGGTTGCTATTACTACTACTTTCGGTTACCACAAGAAAAAAATTCTTAAAAAAAGTATGCCACAATTGCAACATTTTAGGAGAGGCCTGCATTATTATGCCACTATTGCAACTGAGTTGTAGCTGTCATTGGTTGCGATGCACGTACTTTACCTACCTACTGCCCTACCCAAAGATCCGTCGTGACACTGCTTTCGTAAGCTTCATATTTATAAAGATAATTATAAAATATAGTAATTAATAAGACTGGTGACATAAATAGCGACGAGGGCCGTTGGGGATTTTTTTGGAATGTGGGACAAAATATTGGTAGACCGGTACATTTGCAGCATGATATTGTGAAGTAATTGAAACAAATATGAATCCATCCACATAATTCATACTAATAATATCACAGTAACTAATATTTATAGATGCGAAACTAGGTAATCCTGACTCTCGGACATAAAAGCTGCATAAAAGCTAACAGACTGATAGACATATCAGTCTGTTATCTTTTATGCCTAAACTACTGAACCGATCTAGATGAAATTGGATACACAGATAAAATACAGCTTGGGAAAGGATCTAAGGTATGATTCAGAGCCCACCGCATACGACAACTGCCGATGCACGTAGTAGATGCACGTAATTCATTGCGGCTTCTCAATGGTCCTCTCTAACCGTACCTATCGGAGTTTAACAAGTAATGGGTACACAGCTGCATACGTCTGTCGCTGTCGTAGTCGGTCGACTTCGGCATCATACCATACTGTGACAACTTGATACATTGTATCGCATTTCGCCTTGAGCGCACCAATTTTTCTTCGCGCCAGTCCACACCACTTCCCGTATTGTTGTGATACTTTCTATTTCCTTTGGCGGACAAGAGCGTGTGCGCTGCATCAATGGGAAAGTTCAATGAACCTGTGTATTACGTGGGCGAATGATTCACAGGTCTCATTATTTGTTAGTTGCAAATGTGTAGCAGAATTAGTGATGATAATCAGGGTAGGCGTGGCGTCAGAACTCCCAAAGATGTTAATAGTATGCAACTGCAGGTATAAATATATACATACCTATAATCACGCCTTTATCTCTGGAGGGTTAGGTAGATGTCAATTAACACCCACATTTCACCAATCATTGTATTCGGTCCCACGTAATAGGGGATGAGCCTATTACCGTATACCGGGCACTATTGTTGACTCGAGCCACGCATCGGAGGCTGAGTCTGGGCTGTATATATCTGTCCGATGTTAAATAGCCCTATCCCTTAGTAGTCTTGTAGGTACGACACCGCATGGGTGAAGATGGGGCGGCCCAAATTCTACTCTGCTGGGAACCACGCGGCTCTTATACATATACACATAGGAATAATGTAAATGAAGAAAAGTTTGTTTTTTGTGTAGCCGTAACAGAACTTAGAAAGTAATAATTGGTACTTGTAGACAAAGATATTATATATAAAAGAAGTAGATTCGTTATTGCGCGAAAATCGTGAAGATTCGAAAACGAGTCAATTGGAACGTTTGCCTCTAGTACCGCGTGCCGAGCGGCGCCGGCCGGACGTTGAGCGGAAGCATCAGTTACTTATAAAAATAACGAAAATGCCATCGTATGTTTATAGACACTGCACGAACTATTACTCTTAAGTTAATACATCAAAAGGGATTTCATATCACATGGAAATAATACATATTTCGACTGATAAAGACCAAATTTCTGACTTTCATAATATTCAAGTTAAAATTGTTAAAAAGAGACAGTATGATATAATTTGGTGCGTGAGCGACAAGGACGTGTGTGATCCGAACATAGATTAAAGTACAGATTAGAATATCGTAGGCATTAAACTCACTACATACTACCTCCCAATTTTAATTTGTTGTTTTTTATAATTGCCTACTAATACTATGTGGTTCAAGTAAGTTAATAAGTGCGAACTTCACTTCACTGGCAAGTATCTACTTAGGTAAGTACCTACTTGTTAAAATTTGTAGGTAATATTGGCAGCAACAAAATAATGAAATAGAATAAACATACCTAGCTTTTTTATACTTAACTAGCTGCCCCGGCGAACTTCGTACCGCCATATTTTCGGCCCGCGTGGTATTCAAATCCCGTTCCCGCTGCACCCTTATCACTTAGGGGGATGAAAAATAGATGTTGACCGATTCTCATAGATACCGGATAAGCACAAAAAAATTCATCAAAATCGGTCGAGCCGTTTCGGAGGAGTTCGATTACGCACCCCGTGACAGAAGAATTTTATATATTAGAAGATACAATAACAATGACAAACAAACATCTTTGTCTAAACAAAATTACGCAATTATCTCAAACTTCACTTTACTGGCAAGTACCTACTTAGGTACTTGTTAAAATTGTACTACTGACAGCAACAAAATAATGAAATTTAAAAATTATACCTACCTAGCTTTTTCATAATACATTAACAAAGTTAAACAAACATCTTTGTCTAAACAAAATTAGGCAATAACCTCAATTCAGAGAGCTCTGTACCTTCTTTTTCAATAATTTTGTTAGCCTATGTCACCGACTAGCAACCGCACTGTGATTGGTACATTGTTATCATTAAAGTCCAAGTGACAAACAATAGCTGTCTTCTTCTTTTATATTGTATTTTTCATGTCCTCTCTTTTCAATCCATTGGTTATGTAGGGAAGTGTAGATGAATTAAAAATGTGTGTGTGTGAGTTCGGCACATTTTTCTACGTTGATTTGTAAGCATATGCCATGTCTATGTTATGAAATGTCTTTGCTTGTAGAGCATTTTTCACATTACCTGATGCGATATTGGTGGTGGACGAAGATAGAATAGATATTTCATACATTTTAATTTGTTATTAGTCTGTAAGCCTTCTTCAAAAGTAAATAAATAAATAAATAAATTAATTAATTCCTCCGATATCGAATCGGCAGCGTCCGACACCGATATGGGATCGGATAATGTGAAAGCGCTCTAACGCCTACGTAATTTTTATACAACGTTCGTAACGACGTTAATGCGACCACAAAATGGCTATTACATTTGAATTTAATACCCAAACGGTCTTAAACACAATTACTGGTGTATGTATGTAGGTACTTTATTTCTCGTTCCATTTGAAGTCTTCTATTTTCAACTTTTATGTTCCCAAATCATCTTGTCTAGCTTTTTCAATTGGGTAATCTCTTGAGAGGTTTTGAGCTGTCTGTGGGAAGACCAAAGGATTGTCCTACTTGTCTTCTGCGCTGACGGCACAGAATCTCTCTATTCTTACAGGGTAGGCTGCACGAGTGTGACTCCCCTGGTGTTGCACTCGTCCATAGGCACGTTGTCGTTGCACGGTAACCATTTTCCATCAGGTAGGCCGTGTGCACCTAACTGGTATAAAAAAAAGTTATGACGAAATATGTAGGAAACTGAGTTTATTAAATTAAGAATTTAAAAAAAAATGTTGTTGTTATTTATTTTAACCACGTTTTGGTTGCAGATAGCGTGCCGTACCCGGCAGAGTAGAATTTGGGACACCTCATCTCCTCCCATGTGGTTTCGTACAAGGTGACCAAGGTATAGAGCTGTTTAACATCAGACAGATATATACACATACAGCCCAGACTCAGCCTCAGATACATGGCTCGAGTCAACAATAGTGCCCGGAATATGGCAAAAGGCTCACCTCCTATTACGTTACGTGGGACCTAATAAAATGATTGGTGAAATGTGGGTGTTAATTCACAGTGCCTAGCCCTCTGGGGATAAAGACGTGATTGTATGTATATTATTGTATCCTCTAAGCATTTTATATTTTACTAGCTTTTCGCCCGCAGCTCCGCCTGCGTGGATGTCGACTACCACCACCAATAGTATTTTTTCTAAACTGACGGACTTGTTGTACAAATATAGGTATCCCGATAGTTCTAATAGTAATTGTTGTATAAACCTCAGTAGGTAGTGTGTTTTTCAAAATATTAAATGAAAACTGTAAGAAACATCGGCCTTGTCTTACAAAAAAGTGGTAGATTTTTAGAATATTACCTACATCAAAACAAAAATAATATTAATATCTTTATATCAATAGCTAGTAAATGGCTAGAAAAAGACTGGTAAGAAAAAAATACTATTACCTAACATTTCATTCTTATCAATCAATCATTTAGCCTATTTCAGTCCACTGTTGGACTTAGGCCTCACCCAATGTATGCCGTAGCACTCGATCCTCCACCGTATGTCTCCACAGTCAGTTTGCACATTTCGGCCCCATGAGTCATCCTACTAATCCTACTAATATTATAAATGTGAAAGTTTGTGAGAATGGATGTGTGGATGTGTGGATGTTTGTTACTCTTTCACGCATAAACGGCTGGACCGATTTGGTTGAAATTTGGTATGTATATAGGTTATGGATTAACATATAGGCTATATATCAGCGATGAACGGGATCAGAATTCCACGCGGGCGGAGCCGCGGGCAACAGCTAGTATTTTATATTTGGGTTCGACTTTTCAGTCTAACTACAACACTTTCTTTACGCGGGGCGTAAAAAAGTATCTGATGAGGCTGTCAAGCTGAGGACCACTATTGCAACATTTTTGGTTAGTAACGGTGATCCTCTTTGATGACGTTTTGCCTTCAGCTTATCATCCGACGAATGCAGTAATATTGGCAAGTCGCAAATAAAATACAAAGATATCTATGCCAAAACATCACGGGTGTGGCAAGTGGCAAGTCGCCTAGTGGTATTTTGTCACGTAGTTAATGTATTTGCCTACCAATAGTGGGCCGTCCAGTTATTGGTTACTTCGCGTCCACCTTTGTTTTATCACGGCTAATTACACATGTTTCATTTACTCACGTAAGTGACATAAGCACCATGCTTTAGGGATTATGTCATGTGTAGGTTTTAGTGTAGGTATGTGTCGAGTATGTCTACTTGTCTGAACTTTACTGACCAGAGGAATAGTTATACTTTGCTTAGCTATACTACTTTTTACTAAACGTCAGTACGGTCTAATCTTAGAAAACTTGTAGCTATTAAATAAAAAGTGAATTATTGCGGCGTGGTTCCCGCCAGAGTATTGGGCCACCCCATCTCTTTCCATGCGGTTTCGTACAAGGTGACTAAGAGATAGAGCTGTTTAACATCACATATTTATACATTGATATTCAGCACAGACTCAGCCTCAGATGCATGGCTCGAGTCAATAATCACTATTTGGAGCCTAGTGTCCTACTGCTCCTTCCCATTTCGATGGCAGTCGCGGAAAACGATCGAGAGGTCCCGGGTTCGAATCCTGCCCATTACACTACCGACGTTAGCCAGACTCGCAGTTAGACTGGAAAAGGCGGACCCCAGACTGAGGTGAAAGCTTCGGATGCGACTGGGATCAACACTAGGATGAAAAAGTAGCCAAAACGTTGGACTAAAAGCAAATATTAACAAATAAATCGCGATAGAAGCGATTTTCTTTCAATGAAGAAGAACTCCAAATACAGGTGCTCCATAAGCATCTAACAGAATCCGTTAGTTTAATTGTTTTGTAATAACCCTTGAATCTTATACCAACATTAAAAACAAGTACAAAAGCATAAATTAATCTTTCGCGCGTTTTCTTGTTATTTTTCATGGATCTATCGATGGTTAAGAATGCCGTACAAAAATATATGACCAAAATGTACTCACTCTACATGTGCTTTTGAATGCTCACCTGCACTCAGTTGGACAGCTTACAAGTGACGGCATAGTGCTGAATCTTATTATTTTATGCTCTTATATCGTTCTATATAGGTCACCTGGTGATTCAGATGACCCATCATTTTTCTACACGGGCCAGTAGTCTATAAATAATGACTGCACGTACATCGTACATTTGTAATAGCATAATCGTGGTGAATATTAAAATAATTACGACATTCAAGCAAGCAATATGATAGGAAATTCACACATGTAATATGATACGACATTCACGCATGCAATATGATACGACATTCACGCAAGTAAGTAAATATGATATGAAATATACGCAGTGTGGGAGGGGAAAGCAGGCAGTGTAGGTGAGCGCTAATGCAAAGAGTTCTTTTTTTGGTGCGTTTATGCCAGTCATGACCTGACTAAAACCGCACGCCGTCAAAAGTGGACATAACGCATTTCCCGCGCACTTATGTGATCTTTTCCGGGATTGTCTACCTTCTTACTTACCAACCTCGAGAGAATAGTCAGCATCAGAACATCGTCTGATGTTTAGCAGGTGTACCTCTCCTCTTCTCTCCTCTCCTCCTAACGGTTCATCTGCCAACCCTTAAGTTACAAAGGAGTAGGTAACCCCGTATATCCGGACATCAAATAATAAAAACGTGAAAGTAGGTATGGATTTATAGATATTTGTTAGGTACTTTTTACTTCTTTAACTGGATAGGGAAACTGGATCTGGTTGAAACATGGCGCTGAGATTGATTATAGTCTAGACACAATAGGACTTTTTATTCTGGAAATAGGTTCCTGAGGTTCTGATCACGGAATCAGTGTTTTACTGTGAACCTGGTACTTTTTGCCTAAAGTACCAGGTTCACAGAAACGTCAAGGAACTTCATCGGACCGTCACAGTTAGACAGTGATTTCTACAACCGCTATCTACAAAAGCGGCCACGTTATTCACCATTCCTCTGTCACAACAAAGTTCTAAAGACGCGTATACTTTCTTTCCCCACAATATAAGCGCATCCAATCACAACCCAAATCATGGAAACGTACCTTATCAAACAAGTGGTAAGTAAACCGCAAAACTTTCTGTGACTAATATATTGTATTGTTCCTTTAGAAAGTTCCACCATGGTTAAACCATTGTTTATCAGTACTAGGCCTTATAAACGGCTTTTCAGTGGCACCTGTGTCAATACATTTACTAGAATATTGGTAGAAAGAAGAAGAATATTGTTGTTTTAAACTTATAGTAACTAATCATCACAGCGAGTGCGAGAAATTATGTTTCTAGCAATCTTATCTTCGACAATTGAAGACCTAAAGATGGTAGCCTGTTTTAGTCGATTCGAGTCGGACATAACCACCCGTCTTAGCTTCGGAGTTGGAAGGGGGTTGGGCAGTTTATCGAAGGGCACTTTCGCACAATAAAAAATAGCCACTTTTCGTGTACATTACGTAACAAACGTCCGGTAAAATTTAACTAGCAATATCTGGCATAAATATAAAAAAAAGATGAACTGTATTTAATAATAAAAAATTCATGGTCCATATCTTTACTGTTACTCACTTGCACAATATAAATTGTGATAAATCTTCTAGCCTAATTTCTTGCTGGCATCTTCACAGTAAATTATGTACAGTAAGTTGATTCTCATCTGATTCTTACAAAACTTGTAAATTAGACGTTTGTCTATGTACCTACATTAGAGATATTAAAAAATAGCATCAAAACCTGTTTTTTAACCGACTTCTAAAAAGGCGGAGGTTATCAATTCAGTTTTTTTTTTTGAGATTGTGCGCGCATAGCTCCGCCATGTGTGACGGATGTAATGTACAAATATTTATTTTGAATGAGTTTTTTTTAAATTACGACGGAAACTTTTAACTATGCAGCGTAATGAAATAACGAATAAGTCAGGCGTCAAACTTGCGATCCTGAGGTTTGCACTATACCCATGCCTAATGCACTAACGACGTGAAACCCATTCGTATCAGGCATAATTTGACGAGGTGGGCGCTAATGAAGATGTATAAAGATTATCCATTCGTCATGTCTATAGCTTTCTAAGTATTGCAATTAGTGCTACGACTACTTAAAAAAAAAATTTATTGAGATAAAACCACTTTTGACGGATTTTATCGCGATTTATCTTTAATTATTTTATTATTTACACTCAGCAAGACGTTTCTGTTACTTTATCGCGAGAAAATCCGTTAAAAGTGGTCTTATTTCAGGAAGTGATATTCGTGTAATCTGCAAAGAACACCTCTAAAACTAATTTTGTTCTAGTTCGTACAAAAGCTCCACTACCTTTTTACGAACTTTCAGAGCATTCCCCCAAGGAAATATCGCGGGTTCGAGTCCCGCCTGAGCTTAATTTCGCTTTTTTCTATCTTAATCGCAAAGAAAGCTCCGTTAAAAAGTAGTTTTAAAATAATGTATAGATTTCGAACCCCAAAAAGAAAATAGGATACTTTTTTTTCACAAGATAGTAATTTTCCGCAGCAGGTTTCCGTGGCGAAGACTGACAGAGGTCTCTCCGTCTCATAGCTCTGTCAGTGATTGGTCAATTACCACATATTAGGAAGGTCAGACGGTAGTCGCTCTCAATATAACCAAAAAAACAGAGCTAAATCATACTTTATGCGGACCCCGGACTTCGATGCGACCGGGACTAAGGATGATGATGAGTAATTTTCCGCAGTAAAGGATTTCCACACGGGTAGCAAATAGTACGTGGGCCTGGGGGAGACAAGTGGTGCGCACGCCTTCCCCTATCCGGTGCAAGATGGAGACACTGGGGTCCCACACACGAGAGGCCCATCTTCATGGCCCTGGGTCAATCATGGCGTGAGGGACATGTCAGAGACAACCTCACCCTCGGCAACTAATAACCCAAGACAGTGACGTGCGGTGTTAGTCGGTTCAAGTCAGATATAACCACCCCCGCTAACTCCGGTGAGGAGATTCCGCACGTTAAAAGAATATAATTAATGATAAAATTAAACACACAAATTGATAAAAAAATATAAGACTTTATTTACATTTTCATCTGTACAATTATTTACCTTGGTCACACTAAAGATTATATCTCGAACCCCCCGTAATTACCTACTATTATTATTAATATATCCTATACTTGACACTAAACTCAAACTGACATGGATAAATTGATAAGTATAGTCGAAACAACAATTCCGTGAACTATGGCATCACCGTCCCATCTGTGTAGTGTAATCGTGCTAAATTGACTTTGATGTGCAATAAAACAATGTGCCCTTAATGGAGGAACGAGTGTGATGTCCCTCCAACGCAAAGGGAGAATCCGCCGACCAGGCATTGTACCGGCGCGAGAACTTCAATTTCGCGATGCAGGATTCGTAGTGACGTAATAGTTTGGTTTAATGTCACTAGATGGCACTGGGTACATGTAGTATCGCCACACCTTGACAGTGACAATTTTAGTTCCGATTTTAGCTACTTCACGGAATCGTTGGTACATGTAGAGTCTTCATCAGGGTTTTAGACCATTTATCGGTCAATCATGCGCAGGCGCAGGGGACCGTCCGGCGCGTACATGAACGTGACTGCGTACTCCAGCGGCTCGAAGTGATATTCCAGACGATATTGACGGAGCAACTGGAACAAAATAACATGTGGATACACTCTTAGACCATATACTATATAGACACAGCTTTACTAACAAAATAGATAGCAAAAAAGAACGTGAAAAACGCGTAAGCTAATGTCAATATTTTTCTTTAAACTGTCAATCCCTACTAATATTATAAATGCGAAAGTAACTCTGTCTGTCTGTCTGTCTGTCTGCCTGTCTGTCTGTCTGTCTGTCTGTCTCGCTTTTACGACTAAGCCGCGGAACCGATTTTGATAAAATTTGGTATAGGGGTAGATTAGACCTTGAGAAAGGACATTGGCTATGTTTGGTCGCGATAACCGACATCCACGCGGGCGGAGCCGCGGGCAAAAGCTAGTGAAACTATAATTATGTCCGGAGCGTTCCTGGTGCAAATCCGGAGCGTTCCTGGTGCAAATCCGGAGCGTTCCTGGTGCAAGTCCGGAGCGTTCCTGGTGCAAATCCGGAGCGTTCCTGGTGCAAATCCGGAGTGTTCCTGGTGCAAAGGCTGGCCATCGCAATCCAGCGTGGAAACGGGGCGGATGTGATAGGCACTTTTGGGCCGGGAGCGGTCAGGGGTGGGTTATTTCATTACTTTAATTTTATTGATTTGACTAAATTGTATTGTATTATGACTTAATGTATAATGTATTGAACTTATACCGAAGTAGTAGCCATTCATTACGCCGCGTAGAAATGACATTTGCTGTGTCTGTAGGGTTTATAGTCTAAGGATATTTATTTATAATATAATTATGTATTCGATGTTTATTAAAGAGTTTAGATATACGAGTAAAGACTGTTGTCTGTGCCACTGCTGCACTCTGTCGGAGGGACGTAGGCGTGAGTGTATTTATGCATATATACAAGTATGTATTCATTTACAAAAGAGAAGATATTTTTAAGTAGGTATGTATATCCGTACACATTATGAATCTTGAACAGGACTAAAGTTACCTTTGCTAGAAGTATCTGAATCTCCAAATCCGCGAATCTGCGACCTAAGCAGATCCTGGCGCCGAAGCCATAGGGCAAGGAAGCGAATGGGTGCAGCCGCCCATCAGACTCTAGCCACCTCTCCGGCTTGAACTCCTTAGGGTCGGAGACGAACTGCTCCATGTTGCCTGTCACGATAGTGGGGAATACCACTTGAACCTGAAAATAGAAATAAATTCTGATAATCACACCTGAACATACCAAAAGGTAGAAGTGCAGTGGCGAGAGGTCACGGCAGTTTTCCAGAACCTTCCAGTGCATGCTGGCTAACAAAGACGGCAGCGCCTCTTTCCCAGAGACGCCGCCACCTATGATGAACTTCGGCAGGAGCGAAAGCGGCCCTTTGGAGAGCTGCTCAGAGCCCACAGTGAGAGTGTATCTCGTAGGTTTATGTATGAATAAACAATTTCTTTCTTTCTTTCAGACTGGATGCATCCCAATATTTTCCCGAATTTCAACAATTGAAACACTTACACCTTTGGGAATATGATATCCACAAATGACGTCATCTTCCTGAAGCGTTCTACCGTTACCGATGACTGTGGAATACATTCTGAAACAAAAACAAACGTTATTGTGCCATTAAAGTAGTAACGAACAATAGACATTAAAATAAGACCAGGAGAAATAACAAATATTCCCCTTTTTTCGTGCTGAAATCCCCACGGATACTACCCCCGTCGGCCATCAGGGGAGTTTATGTCGGATTCAGACCGAATAACACCGCCGTCTCAGGTCTCTATTACCAATGTGTAAGAGAACCCAATAAGGCATTTCCCTCGCACCTCAGCTATCGTTGGGCCATCTACAGATTCAAAGTTATAAGATGTGGCCCCCTCAGGCGTGGGAAGCACGATGTCCCCATAGAACCCCAGAATTAAAGAAGCTAGGGTCACACCGGCGAGATCATTAGGGTTGTAAGCGGCCGTACCTGTAACCCACACACTGGTGCTTGGAGAATCAGCCCTACCCTTGTCTGCTATCCACTATGCCCTCTACTAGTCAGAGAGAGACACTTGGTAAGCCTCCGAGCAGCTTTCTACAGACCCGCTACCGGCTCGACTGGAATTTGCCGTGGGCAGTAGCGTCTGCGTAGCCTGTTAATCGTTCGTTCGTATATTTCACGCAGTCAGAGCCGCAGGCAACTGAACAGCTGGCTATGATTTCCTTACCTGAACACCTCTCTTACAAAGGCCTTAGTGTAGTGTAGTTTGTCTAAGTCGGAGTACGAGATCGGTTTGCTCGGGTCAGGGAAGACTCTCCTTATCTCTTCAGCCATTTTCTCTTGCTGTTTCAACCTGGTTGCGACTTGATACAGGATTGAACAGACCGCCATTGATATCTGTGTACATGATAAGCTTTTATGAACAATCTTCTACTTCATCTGAACGCCAAATACAGTTAACGCCAAGTACTGCCGTCTGACTTACTCAGCCTCGAGAGAAAACTGCTCAAGAGCTACGTAAAGAATGCTAGTAACCGAAATTACTATTATTATAGCTAAGTATTAGAAGTGAAGCACATCGATAATGTAATGGCCAAGATTCGAACCTCGACCCTCTAGATCGTAAGGGCCACTCCTTCGCCACTTCAACTTGGTATGTAGCTTGTCCTAAAGTGAGTAAACATCTGCTTACCCCACACTTACCGTATCAATACCAACAAGAATAAGGTCGAGTGCCATAACGGTGGCTATCTTCGGATCACCCTCACTTCGAAGCACACGCTCGAGCAGCGACAGGTCATTCTCTGATGTGACTTTCTTAGTCTTGAGCCGTTCCAGAGCCTCGTTTATATAACGACTGCAGAGCCTGGAATAAAGTATTCCATGTTTATTTGTGAATTATCCTGAAGCAGGAATTTAGTAAGAATTCTACAATGCTTTTTTTAAATGATTCCTACTGGTAGATGGAGTGTCTTTGTTGTAAAATTAGCATTATAATCCACACACGTCACTAACATTTGAACCTAGCTCTTGTAGTTCCACCGATCGCTCATAGATGGCGTTGCGCCCGTTCTATGCGCGATAACACAATATACCACATTACAGTACGTCACTGCTAAAATATTGTCTATAAGACTGTCAATAAGCCCCTGTCTAAAAATAATAATGTCTTCATAATCTGGAGACGACATGAGTGTATAATATTTTTTAACTTACTCAACGAAGAAGTTCATGTTGTTCACATATTTGGTCCACAAGGGTGTTGGAACGTATCTCCAGTAAGGGGCCTTAAGCTCGAGGACTGCAACGTTCCTCAGGGCAAACTTGGCGGCGTCGATGATGCGCTGCGGCTCTGAGTCACTGGTCAGCTGCGATGAGAGACAACCTAGCCGGACGTCGAGCGCCACGCGACCGATACCTGGAATTCATTGCAAAACCCTTGGTTACTATAAGACACTGTGGTGGAAAAACTGTCGGGATCAAGCTGGGACACCTATGGAATGGAAAGGGGACTCTCTTGTCCGCACTTAGCCTCCTTTTTGGGCCATTTTGCGTGCTGGGACACCTAATGATTAACAAAGACTCCATTGTGAGCGTTCTTCTCGGGTTTAGGGAATCAGACGACAGATAAAAAGTCAAAAACCAAAAAAAGAAAAAAACTAAAAGAGTTGATACTGGATTCCAAAGTGCAGTATTTGGATGCAACCAAGACTAACGCTGTGCTGATGACGATTAAAAGTAATCCTGTTGAAATGACATATGTACGTCAGTTTTATTTCTACTTTAAAAAAGACTCAGAAACTCAGTCATTAATATCTGGTGGTAATACACCGAAAACTAGTCCATATGAACGAACAAAGTTCCGCAAAGTCAGTCAAGAGCTATTTCCACACCTCAAACATGGACTGACTCACAGTCAAATGGACTGACGACTTGAAAAAGGAGGTTGTGGTACACCAGGTGGACTACGGGTAAAAAAAAATCCCGTGGTTCACCTGGGTGAACTACGAGGTGGTCAACGGGCAATAAAGGATCTCAGCATCAGCATGAGCTATCCCAATATCCACCTTCCGCATCTACTCAATAGTGGATGCGGAAGGTGGATATTGGGAGAGGCCCATATCCAGCAGTGGATTGATTAAAACTCACATTCGAGGGACCACCGATGGATGTCGTTGTCAAACTCGTGTGGCAAGTCTCCATTCTCGTCTCGTGCCTTCACCATGTACTCGAGGAAGTCTTCCGTCACATGCTCGATGGGTGCCACGTATTTCTTCACCGTCTGCGGCTGCAAGATCGGACGCTGGACCTTCGAACGGAATCTGCGCCATTGGTCACCATGTCTGGAAAGATAAAGAATTTATTGATGAATATTTACTTTCTAGTGTAAGAAATGTGCAAGGTATGACACGCCTGTTACTCTAGCAGAAGCAGGACTGAGACCACAGTGTGGGCCATGTGCTTATCTGCCACTTAAGTAGTATAAAAAAGACGGCACCTCGGGGAAACCAACCCACACCCACGAAAACCATCACAAAGCCGTGGATGGCCCAAGGTTATCCGGGGTTCGAGAGAACTAAGTTATTGGGTCACCTTATACCCCGGTAATTGAGAGCCCAGGCGGCGAGGTAGTCCAGTTTTAGTCGGTACGAGGCCTAATCCTGGAATGCTGACTTATTCCGGTTGGATCCCCTGATATGATCCCCTGCCGATTGAGCTATATGACGGTGACATTTTGCTAAAATGTCGCTTTGCAAGTGGTGACCTTAAGACCTTAACGTGACCAATAAATACGTCCTCGGTCACATGAAACATTAAGAAATTACGTCATCGTTACTTATTAACGGTGCTCTCTCAATAAAATCGTCACCGCGTGGTTCCCAGCAGAGTAGAATTTGGGCCACCCATCTCTTCCCACATCAGACAGATATACATACAGTCCATACTATGCAGGGCTCGAGTCAACAATAGTGCCAGGAATACGGCAATAGGCTGACCCCATATTACGTGGGACCTACTACAATGATTGGTGAAATGTGGGTGTTAATTCACCTCTGCCTAACCCTCTGGTGATAAAAAGTCTGCGAGCATATAACTTGTTGAGTAACTCGGTATTTCATTTCAAGTTTATCTAGAAAAATAATAGAAAACTTCTTCATCTTAGCGTTAATACCAGTCGCATCCGGAGCTTTCACCTTGGAGTCTGGGGTCCGCTTTTTCCAGTCTAACTGCGGGTTTGGCTGATCTTCAATATTTTCAGTGAAGCGACTGCCATCTGAGCTCCACAACCCATTGGCGATATCGAAGTATTGCAGTTAGAACTACCGGTAACGACTGCCATAGATGTTTGTATGACAACCGGGACCGACGGCTTAACGTGCTCTCCGAGGCACGACCAGACCAATGCAAATGACATATTCATGCATACAAATATTTGCGTTGCCATCGCATTCACTACCGCCACGCCACAGTGGCTGTCAAAATAGAAATAGAAAACTACGGCGACGAAAGTCCCATACTAAATGTTAACTTGTATCCATCCCATACTAAATATAGTTGTTATGATTGTTAAAGTATAATTTTCAGTGTACAATAAAGAATTAAATAAAAAACTTTGTTTCGATAGTAAAATTGCTTCAAACTAGAAAACGCATCGTAAATAATAATTTATAGTGAAATATTCATAGTCAGTAAATGACTTTCTGGTTCAGAAGGAAGCTCTATTAAATCAAGTATAGGCTATGAATATTCGCACAAAATAAATCTTTGAGCCCGTAAAGTTGTTCCATTCATGTAAGAACAAATAAGATGGTTAATAGTCAACTTTATTGCGGTACCTGTTCGGTAATAAAAGCTAAACAATAGCGGAAATAATGTACGAGTAGGTATGTATGAACCTATGAACATCATATGAATGAAACATTTTACGTTTGATACCGAAGGCTTAGTTAGTAGAGTTAGTGGGGTTAGTAGGGTTAGTACCGTTAGTAGGGTTAGTAAAGGGGTCCTATACACCGTGGAAGGAAACAAACAAACACCTCAAAATACCTAACAATTATTATAATCACTTCACTGACAAAATCTTTATGTACCAAAACTAACAGATAAAGTAAATATGTATACGAATTGTAAATGTAACCACCTACAAGAGTACAAGTAGGTACACAATTTACATAAGGTATAACTGGGTATTACCTTATGCACATACAATGTTCGTAAGTATCCATACTAATATTATAAGTGCGAAAAAATTCTGTGTATCTGTCTTTTCGCTCTCACGCCTAAACCACTGAATCGATCTTGATGGCTTTCAGTACAGGGATGGATTAGAGTTAGAGGACATAGGCTACCTTTACCGCAGAAAATGGGTTAAAAAGAATCCAATGGAAGATGCAAGTAGGAAATATCATTTTTGAAAATAACCTGATGAAATCTGGTAGGTACACGGATAGATTAGAGATTGGAAAAGGACATAGGCTATTTTTGGTCGCAATTACCGACATCATCGCGAAATGTGGGTGTTAATACACCCCTGCCTACCCCTTCGGGGATTTACAGGCGCGAGTATATGTATCTATGTATAATTTTCACTTATCCAGAAAAAAATCAATGTGTCAGGCGATTTTTTGATTTCCTATAAATACTTGAGTATGCGTGGCCGTTAGTTAGATCAACTAGTTTATATTCGTCGCATATTATCACGAGAGCCTGACCGCCAATCGTAGCGATAACATGTACATTTTTATTCTAACTGCGATTTCTTTACGACTCTACCATCATTCCGCAGTCATTTATAACAACTAACTGTTGCCCGTGGCTCCGTTCGCGTAATTGTCGGTTATCGTGCCCATACATAGCCTGTGTCCTTCCCCAAGGTCTAATCTATATCTGTACCAAATTTCATCTAAATCGGTTAAGTGGTTAAGGCGTGAAAGCGTAACAGACAGAGTTACTTTCGCATTTATAAATATTAGTAAGTATGCAAGTATGGATATGGAATATGGATATATAAAACTTTTACAATGTGCAAAGCACTCTAGGAGTGTCTTATAGGTAGGTATCTTGTAGGCTACCGGCTTATATCTTGAACCCAAGTTGCAACAGAAACGAGGACCTGGCACGCGGATTGGTTTGATATAATCTATGATTGGAGGATTTGAGCTCGTCCGCCGTAGCACACTGCACACTGTACCCACTTCTTCATCCGACGAGTCGACGGCACCTCATGTTATATTTTGTTTGCCCAGTGTGCAGCCACTCTGATTGTGTTTTCAGAGGCACTCATGAGTTCCTCCTGTATACACGTGCATGGGCAGGCAGCACACGTTAGCCGATGGGGCATAGTCAGCGGCATAGCTCCGCGTTTACACCGTCGATCCACTTCGTCTAGTAAATCCCACCTAATCCGGTTGTCGTTACTTGCCCGCCTTCGTCCGAAGTCTATTTAAGGTCCACTGTACTACTTCTTCTTCTTCTTCGTCGAGTCAATGGCTCATAAAATTTTAGATCTTGTCGGCCCAATATTTGGCCACCGCCACAGCATTGTCCGTTGCCTTATTCAGGTCCTCGATAGTACAGTTGGAAGGGCACAGTGGACAAGAGAGCAAGTGCAGCATGGATTGGAATGGAGCTCCACAGTCACACGGCGCTTGCGACTGGTCTAAATAGCCCCATTTTACCAAATTTGCCTTGAAGCGTCCAACTTGGGTCCGCAGGCGATTTAATGCCTTCCAAGTTGACCACGGAAGATGGTGTCTAAGTGGCAGATTTTCTTTAGATCTAGTAAATCAGATGGAACTGGATAATTGGTTGCCCACATCTGCTCTCCTGTGCGCTGTGGGGAGCTGTTTGTAGTAGAAGTAGCCCTTAAAAAACTACAGCCGCTCTTTAAACGGACGGGAGGGGTTACGTGGTTGTCGGGGATCTGTTTGTTGTTTTTGCTTCTCCACTGCACAAGCTACGTCTCGCCGAACCTCTGGGGGAGCTATACCTGCCAGAGGGTATAGCATGTTCAATGGGGTAGGTTTGAGGCAGCCTGTTAATATTATACATGTGTCGTTTAAAGCTACATGGACGTGTTTGGCATGGGCGAATCGGTGCCACACTGGACAGGCGTACTCGCCCACAGTGTAAGACAACGAGAGTCCGGATGTGCGGAGAACAACGTCCACTGTACTATCATCAAATAACAATCAAAAAACGCGTAGATACTGGACATAAAGACTACATTTGGACATGACTGGGGTCAAGATATATAGGTAACTAAAGAATTAACACTTCTAAGAATGTGTATGAAGATCGCGATTACGAGACTGTTTGCCTATTTACTTATCGACACGTCATATAAAGTAGGTACCTACTAAGATTTTATGCTCTAAACATTCCTGAACGGCGTGCGAATCACTCACGCAAATAAATTCACAGAACGTTTATCTCCACTAATATAATAAATAGGAAACATTTGTATGTTTGCAACGAGTAAACTTACAAACTTAAAAACTGCTAGGCCGATTTCAAATATTCTTTCATTACTGTGTAACAGTGACGAAGGGTCTCGGAAGCTGCAGGGAAAAAAAGCTTCCCTTTTGAAAATCTTCACCCTTCTAAACTACTGAGCATACTTGTTATCCCGACATTCCATCATTTAGCCATGTAGGTAGATAGGCATGAAGTCACTTCGGTTTTCGTTCGGTAAGATTAAAGTCGTACCGAAGTGTCCCGTACCATCTTCGGATCCGATTTCGGGATAAGTATATAATATTATGTTCCATAGAACCGATTGGCCGAATCTTCGGTCCGCAACTGCGAATATTTTACGATAGGCCTACTGTTTACTCTGAGCAAATACTAGCTTCAAGATATTTATGTTTCGTCTCGGAACGTTTCACTCGAGTATGTACTCGGGGACAACTTGTTTTGCAATCGGCACCTCAACGACAGACATAAGTATTTAGTTTCACCACGCCACGGCTCGCAAACAGAATTAAATTCGAACTATTTTATACTGTTGATCGATGACTCTTGGTGGAACTTATTGAATACCTACATATTTGATTACTACATATTTTTATCACTGACCCTGGCCGATTTCGCCTTACGGCATGGATCCTCAAAGGCTTACATTATCAGTTTCAAATTGGTTTCAAACATTCCAATTTCTAAACACAACTTTGTATTTGTGTTTAAAAACTTTGTGATCAAACATTGTGGAAAAGTACAAGTTTGTAATACCTACCTATTCAATAATTGAATGCATTTTGAAAGTAAAAAAGATGTTATATAAAATAGTGAAACTCATACTGCAACCGCCATCTACAATATTTATGCCTAATTATAATAATAATTAGTTTTTATATTTGTTAATGTTGATGAACCCAATATATATACGAGTACATCGGTGTGTCTGTAGGATTACGGGGTTCTACCTCAGGGTAGCGTCCGAACCATAAGAGGAAAACCTGCACTAGAACCTCACCTGCAAGATTTTCACTGCGTCAATTAGTTAAGTTAAAATGAGACCAAGACCATTAATCGTCTCATCTTAACTCTAGATCACCATAATCATCATGCTATCGTAGTAACTATTTATTAATCTGTGATGCTATCCATGATGATGGATGAAAGTACTCTCGGACGGATTGAAAGCAGCACCAGCTCACGTGTTTCCTTCCTCCTATAGTCCCGGGTCCTTTAAGCGGGGCGTGAAAAAGCATCTGATGAGGCCGTCAAGCTGAGTGCCACCATTGTAACATGGTACGTGTTGTAATGGTGGCCCTCTTTTCAGAGACTTTGCCTTCAGCTTACCATCAGGCGAGGCGAAGTCAAATTGACGTGTCCTATATAAAAAAAAAAAAATACGAAAAAGCTACGAGACAACTATAAAAATACGCAGACGATAAATCACTGCGAGAGAAGGAAAACTCGAAATAAAACCGTGTACAAACCCAGCCAGGGTGGAAACAGTAGGCCAAAGCCTCCCAATATTAGGAGAGGTCTATGTCCAGCAGTGGCTAGGCTAATTGATTGAATCCTAGATCTAAAGCTGATCACTGACCGTCACAAAGTTACTGTTAAAACTGTAAACAGCAAACTTGCAGAGCCAGATACCGCTTTCGCAGTAGGTGAACAGGTTTTATAAAAGTATTTAGCTACTATAACGGTTTTCTTCTTAGAGTATCCATTACTAGATACTCTAAGGTTTTCTTACATATAGGTACCTACCTACTACCTACCTACTGCATGTCCGAGACATAAAAACAGTATAAAAGACTCCTTCGAATTAGAACCTTGCTCTTGAAATCGGTTAAAAACAAAGTCACTTCTCGCTGCTATTTCAGGCGATTTTTTTTAGGATCACCATCATTCTAGCGTTGTTCCAAAATGTACTCAAAGCCTTCATCTCAGAGCCCGGGGATCGCTTACTTAAACTTGTTTTGGTATTCATTTTATAAAGTGGAATCGGTTTAGAACACAAAATAAATAATGATAAAGAAGATCCTTTCCCTTCTTTGATTTGGCTTCAGTAGTTATACCTACTTACGGCTTTGAATTGGTAAATCTAAGCGTTACAGCTCCAATTACCCGTGATGATCCATACTAATATTATAAATGCGAAAGTAACTCTGTCTGTCTGTCTGTCTGTCTGTCTCGCTTTCACGCCTAAACCACTGAACCGATTTTGATGAAATTTGGTATAGGGGTAGATTAGACCTCGAGAAAGGACATAGGCTATGTTTGGTCGCGATAACCGACATCCACGCGGGCGGAGCCGCGGGCAAAAGCTAGTAACAAATAAATAGGTAGGTAACCGTACATTTCTATAGACATTATTATGGTCTGTACAATATAATAGTAAAGTCTGCTCATTAACTTGATAAAGAAGAACATCCCATCGAGGTAAACGATCTAGCCCTCGATTCTGCTAAAGAAAAACCGTTCTCATACCACAGAGGCTGCAAAAATTACATTAAACTTTAAACTTTATTTTCACCATTGACACTCGAAAAAGGGCCCGTGATTCATCAAAAACAGTGAATAAAACGCTCTTTGTTTCACCGAGTGAATAAAAAAATTTGAATTTGGAACATGCGCGAATGTACGGATTCTAGTGAAACATACAAAGAGGTTGCACACTCTCACTATAAAAATGTACTAAAAGCCACCTAAATGTAATCACTGGCTGGATGGAATGTGGCTCGGTTGAAATTAAGAAAAAAAAAATGCCGCCATTTTCTGTGTAATTTTCCTTGTAAAAGTTTATGTTTGTCTCATAATCATAAAATGACTTCATCTAGTGATGAAAATGAAACTCATATTCTCGAACGCGAAAAGACTCCTGAGTCTTTTCGCGCTAAAGCGGTAGCTATTATTGATAATTTACTGCTTCTTTTGTGTACTTACTATCCATAACAAAATGTAATTCATAATCACAGAGTAATCGTTTTCTCGTAGTCAATGGTGAAAAGTTGAGTACCTAACACGTGAAAAAAGAATTCATCTCGGCTCTTGTATCCCTCGATCCACTCAGGTTTCTCTCTAGAACCCCTCGCTACGCTCGGGATTCTACCGGAGAAACCTTCACTCCTCTCGGGATACAACTTGGTGCCTCGAAAAGAATTCACCTTTTTTTCACTTGTTGGGTAATCTACTATTTCACCATTGACACTCGAAAAAGGGCCCGTGATTCATCAAAAACAGTGAATAAAACGCTCTTTGTTTCACCGAGTGAATAAAAAAATTTGAATTTGGAACATGCGCGAATGTACGGATTCTAGTGAAACATACAAAGAGGTTGCACACTCTCACTATAAAAACGTACTAAAAGCCACCTAAATATTTATAATCACTGGCTGGATGGAATGTGGCTCAGTTTAAATTAAGAAAAAAAAAATGCCGCCATTTTCTGTGTAATTTTCCTTGTAAAAGTTTATGTTTGTCTCATAATCATAAAATGACTTCATCTAGTGATGAAAATGAAACTCATATTCTCGAGCGCGAAAAGACTCCTGAGTCTTTTCGCGCTAAAGCGGTAGCTATTACTGATAATTTGCTGCTTCTTTTGTGTACTATCCATAACAAAATGTAATTCATAATCACAGAGTAATCGTTTTCTCGTAGTCAATGGTGAAAAGTTGAGTACCTAACACGTGAAAAAAGAATTCATCTCGGCTCTTGTATCCCTCGATCCACTCAGGTTTCTCTCTAGAACCCCTCGCTACGCTCGGGATTCTACCGGAGAAACCTTCACTCCTCTCGGGATACAACTTGGTGCCTCGAAAAGAATTCACCTTTTTTTCACTTGTTGGGTAATCTACTATTATTCCAAAATTAAATGACACGAGTTGCATTATACATATTCATTCACTCTACCAAAAGCCATTTAATGTTCGACTGTAACTGCATTACTATAAAGACTAAAATTAAATAGGTTTTTTTGCAGTGGTCGTGGTATGACAATGGTTTTGATTTAGTGTATGGGGGCTCACCTAGATCTTGAGCCCCAAGCCAACCTCACCTGCTAGCTGGTGCACCTGCTGAACAACGGACGAGGCTCTGGCGCTGGCTTTCCCCTCGGGGTTGGGGGGTCGGACGGCAGTCGCCCCCGGAAAAGCCAAAATTGCCAAATTTAAAATTAATATGGCTCGTAATAAAAGGAATCACAATGAGGGTAGGGCGCCGCCGCAAAACGGCGCGCATGAGGGTCGCCCGCCTCGTGTCGCAAGTGGGCAAGGGCTACCGTGCCTGAGCCGGGCACGGCTAAAGATGTTAGGCCAACACTGTGATTCACGAAAACTCCGCTTCGCAACGTGGAACATCGGCACGTTGACCGGTCGCACGAGGGAGTTGGCTGACGTACTCTGCAGGCGGAGAGTGGCCGTGGCGTTCCTGCAGGAGACTCGGTGGGGTGGCGATAGCACCATGCACATTGGGGAGGGCTACCAGCTGATGTACACAGGTGCACCTGACGGGCAGGCCGGGGTGGGCGTGGTGCTCTCCCGGGCGTTGCAGGATGACATCTTGGAGGTGAAGAGCTATAGCGCCCGACTTATGGTTGTGAGGGTGCTTATCGATGGGATTATAACCCACCTGATAAGTGCTTACGCTCCACAGGCTGGGCGTGGCGAAGCCGAAAAGATCTTGTTCTGGGACCAACTCGGGGGAGTACTTCGTGACGTCCCGCTGTCGCAGGAGATTGTCCTGGGCGGTGACCTGAACGGTCACGTGGGTGACGGATGTGAGGAGTTTGGGCGTTTCCACGGCGGTTTTGGATACGGTAGTCGCAACCCAGAGGGTGAGCACATCCTTAGAACGTGTGCGACTGCCGACCTGGCCATCGTGAACACGTACTTCAAAAAGAAATCCGAACATCTTGTCACCTACAAGAGCGGGGGGCGCTTAACCCAGGTTGATTTCCTGCTCACTAGGAGGCACAGCATCAGCAGGGTGGCCAACTGCAAGGTTATACCCGGGGAGAGTCTCACTAGCCAACACCGTCTCCTTGTCATGGACCTCCGCGTGAAACCCAAAGGCAAACGTGCCGAGCGTGCCCAACGCAAAATCAGGTGGTGGCTGCTTGATGAAGCTAAGTCCCAAAGTTTCGTCTCAGCCATCGGTGACAAGTGCGCCGATGCTGTAGACGAACCAGTACAGGTTTCTTGGGACAGGATTCGGGCAGCTATTCTTGAGGCGGGGAGGGTGGTGCTCGGCATGTCTAAGGGTGGACGCAAGTGTGACAAGGACACCTGGTGGTGGAACGACACAGTCCAGAGACAGATCAGGGTGAAGAAAGCCCTCTTTAAAAAGTGGCAAGCGTCCAAATCTTCCGATGACCGCGATGCGTACAAAGATGCAAAACGCGCCACCAGGAGAGCCGTAGCCAGGGCCAAACGAGACCACTTGCAACCTCTATATACCAAGTTGGAATCGTCTGAGGGGCAAAAGCTCATATATAAGTTGGCGCGTTCCAGGGCCAAAGCTGCGCAGGGTCTATCCAAGTGCCGCTGCATTAAAGACCCTGGGGGCAATTTGTTGTACGAGAAAGTCGCGGTGAAGGAGAGATGGCGCTCATACTTCCACGAGCTGCTGAATAAGCAGCATAAAGAGGTGCAGCCACCAGACCTCCCTCCGAATCAAGGACTAGTGCCACCGATAACGCCTGCGGAAGTCCAGACTGCCATTCGCCGCATGAAGAACCGGAAAGCTGTCGGACCCGACGAAGTCCCCATCGAGGCTTGGAAGGCAATGGGCGCCCGTGGTGTGGGCATTCTAGCAAATCTTTATAACCGCGTACTCCTCACCGGCGAGATCCCGAACCAGTGGAGGCTGAGCATCATCACGCCAGTCTTCAAAGGCAAGGGATCGGTGCAGGAGTGTGGTAGTTACCGCGGTATAAAGATAATGTCCCACACCATGAAGCTCTATGAGCGGATAATCGACTCCCGGATCCGACAGGAAAGTACACTCTCGGAGTGCCAGTACGGGTTCCGTCCCGGGCACGGGATCATGGACCCAGTGTTCGCCCTAAGGGTTGTGGCGGGGAAATACAGGGCGAAGAACACGCCCCTGCACTGCCTATTCTTAGACATGCAGAAGGCCTTCGACTGTGTTCCTCGCGAGGTGATCTGGTGGGCACTGCGGGCCAAGGGTGTCCCAGAGACTTACATTGACACCATCCGAGACATGTACTACGATTCCGGTTCCGTGGTTCGGACTGCTGTTGGCGACTCGAAAGCCTTCCCCATCACCGTCGGGGTACACCAAGGATCCGTCCTTAGTCCTTACCTGTTCAGCGTGGTATTAGATGTTTTGTCGGACAGCATTAGAAACTCACATGAGCAGCCTCCGTGGTTGCTCATGTATGCTGATGATATTGCGCTCATGGACGCGGACAGGAGCAGATTGGTGCGACGCGTGAAAGGATGGAAAGAAGCGCTTGAGAACGGCGGTCTGAAGCTAAATGTAGCGAAGACAGAATACTTAGCGTTAAACTCCACAGATCCCACACCCGTCCGCATAGGCGATGATTTGGTCGAGCGCACGGACCAGGTTAAGTACCTAGGATCTGTACTTCATGTGACCGGTGAGATCGACCACGACGTCAAGGCACGCATTGCTGCCGCGTGGGCCAAGTGGCGAGAAATGACTGGCGTGACCTGTGATCCTAAAATGCCAGTCAGGTTGAAGGGGCAGGTCTATAAGACGATCATTAGGCCTGTTCTCTTGTATGGTTGTGAGGCGTGGCCGCTGCTCGAGCGACACAAGCAAGAGCTGCGTGTCACGGAGATGAAAATGTTGCGGTGGATGTGCGGCGTTACGCGTAAAGATCGCGTACGGAACTCTCGCATCCGCGGCAGCCTCCATGTCCGTGACATCGCGGATAAAATGCAAGAGAGCCGCCTTCGCTGGTGCGGCCACGTCTTGCGGCAACCGCCAGGCTACGTGGGGAACAAATGCCTGGCAATGGTACCCCCGCCGGGTCCAGGTAAAAGGGGTAGGCCAAAGAAGTCCTGGCTTGACGTCGTGGAGGGTGATATGCGTGCAAATGGTCTCACTACCATGGACGCCCAAGATCGTGCGAAGTGGAGAAGGAGGAGCCGGAAGGCGGACCCTGAGCTCCGGGGTCATCTTGGCCACGGATGCAATCGGGAGAATGCGTCTATATGCAGATGATGATGAGTAGCATGGAGGCCCTGGTCAAGGGTATTGTAAATTGTAATTATTAAAATATGTTGAGTACCATCGTCTCTTCACTCATCGTCGGCATCATACCATAAAACTACTCGCTGAAATTGTGCATGAATTATTACAATCGCGTGTATTCAGTTCAAAATTTTGCTAACAGCAGAATACAGCAATCCAACCATCTACACCATTTAACTACACATTTTAGTTAAATGCTAAATAGAAGCGTGCTCAGAGAACGATGTTCACGTAATTATTACTTAGCAACTTACTGTACCGCTCATCTGTGTTGATGCGAGGCGACGACCTAGCTGCAGAAGGTCGTTTCATGTCGAAACGTAAACTATAATGGAATGCGTTTTATTATTTGGAAACCATTTTGACGCTAACGTTACGCTCTGCGACGCAGGCTAAACATTTTTAGGAACTACGATGACAATGGTAAGCTACGGGACGCCAAATTTACAGCATAATGTCACGGTGCAGAGGCTCTACTACGTGACGTCACCAAATTAAAAATTCTTACAGCATGTGTCTGCAGATTTCTTGTATGCAGAGTTCAGCTTCAGTAAAATACTAATATCTCACTGCTGAAATCTGCTGCTGAAGCTAAACTACTTTAACGTGTGTTATTTTGAAAGTGCAACGAAGGTGCATTGAGTGCAGTGTATTGCTCAGGACATAATTATATCTTGGGCCTAAAAATATGCTCTATACACGAAGTACACGTTTCTTTGTGTCTTTTGAGGATAGCACGGGGCGCTACCACAGTATAATTTATACTATGGTGCTACTGCGGTAAACGACATAAACGAGCTTAAATTCACCCAGCATAGACACTATTAACAAACATACCGCGCACGCCTGCATCTCGTTAATCTCGGAAATTACATAGGTCCAAGATACGTGTCACGAGTTACCTGTAGTTTATTTTGATCAGAGTTATTCATGTTCGTATGTTTGTTTTCTAAAATCGATCGGCTTTGGACCCGTCGAGTTCATTACCGTGCGCATCACGTAGCATGCGTCACGCACTCAGACTTTCGCCTCGCCCTGATTCCCAAGCGAGTCAAGTATCAGCGCCGAGCGACAATTTGCTAGCTAGTGTTTAACACCCGTATTCACAAACAATACTGTGAGGTCTCATAGTGTGCTCGAGTGCATTGGGCTGGTAAAATTAATTCAAAAACATCACGAAGCAGTATCTAACGCAGTGCGTTCCCTCAACGAAGTATTATTTAAGTGTTATCAATGAATAAAAAAGCTTGCCAAAACGAACGCACTGAGAATTTGTCGTTCTTTGCACAGTTTTGGTAGTACACATAGCGAAGTATTGTTTGTGATACGGGTGTTACAGTGTATTGAGATAAACTTCGCCCGTGTATCGCGACTTTTGGTCATATCTTCGGTTCTACTCAAGCGATCAAACATACGTAAAACTTCAAGTCTGATCAAGACCTTTCTAACAAAAAAAACCGTTTCAAAATCCGTTCAGTAGTTTTTGGGTCCATCGCGACAAAAAATTATTTTCATTACTTTATTTTTTCGTTTAGCATTGGTTAGTCTACAATTTTGTGACTTACTAAATAAGGGATATTTTGCGAAAGAGACAATATGAGAAAGGTACATTTTGCGAAAAGGGATATTATACGAAAGGTACATTTTGCGAATTTGGATTCGTAGCTATAAAATTGACTAGACTAGAATCCAGTCGTCAGTGTCATCACATAGCTACCATATTTTAAAAAAAGAAACAGATGAATGTTTACCAAAATAGGATCCGCTTTCGAATGCTGCATAGTGCACACCATAACCGGTTTAAGTGAGTGAGACCTAGGTATACAACTTTTTTATGAAACAAGGTTCAAGGGTTCGATATTCGTTTGTAACAGGATTGCTGTGATACTGTTTATAATGTACGTAGTACAATAAAATTAAGTCACTACTAATAGACACTAGGAGCGAATGTATGAGGGAGCAGATAAACATACAGACACAACGGTCAAAAATGTAACTCTCCCTTTTGCTTGGTTGTATTCGGGTAAATGGTGACCTACATAAATATAATCACGCCTTTATCCCCGGAGGGTTAGGCAGAAGTAAATTAACACCCATATTTCACCAATCATTGTATTCGGTCCCACATAATATGGAGTGAGCCTATTGCCGTATTCCGGGCCGGGCACTACTGGCGGGCAATATTCCGTTATCTGGGCTGTATATATCTGTCTGATGTTAAACCCTAGGCTAGGCTTATCTCTTAGTCACAGAATAAATAATAGAACCTACTACGTACGATGTCACACATTGCGTCCGGAAACGGTGCGCACTGTGCGGTTTGAAAGGCACTTCATCCCTCGCACACTCAAGCTGTGGAATGAACTCCCAGTGGTGGTTTTCCCAAGCGACTACAATATGGGGTTCTTCAAGAAGGGCATTAGTAGGTTTCTTCAGGGTCGGCAGCGCGAGTGTGACGCCCCTGGTGTTGCCTACGTCCATAGGCCACGGTGACCGCTACCCATCAGGTGGGCCGTGTGCTTGTCTGCCAACTAAGTGGTATAAAAAAAAACGTGACTTATTTATCCTTGTCTTACACCGCATGGGAAGAGATGGGTAACCCAAATTCTACTCTGCCGGGAACCACGCGACGTTGCAGTAACGAAAACATGAACAAAAAAATTATAACGATACGTTAAAAACCGTGTAACTTCTCTAAACAATACTAACGGCACTTATAAAACGTAAAATATCAGAAAACTAAGATTGAATGAATGAAGAAAACCTGAATTCGTACATTTCAGTTATATAAGGTGACCTTCGTAACATGGTGCTAAATGCTACGACAATATGCGTGACAACGTACAACTACTATATAAATTATCAAGTTTAGCACAGACAGACGTGCTAACTGGTGGTAACTGTTACTGTATAGTAATGTGGAACGTAGTAGAGCTGGCACTGATATAGTATATATTATTATATACATACATACAATCACGCCATTATCCTCGTAGGGTTAGGCAGAGGTGAATCAATACCCACATTTCACCAATACCACGTACTAGTACTAGGGAGTGAGCCTATTGTCGTATTCCGGGCACTATTGTTGACTCGAGCCATGCATCTAACTAATCTATCACCGATTTTGATGAAATTTGGTATAGGGGTAGATTAGCCCTTGAAAAAGGACATAGGCTATATTTGGTCGCGATAACCAACTTCCCGTAGAGCCGCCGGCAACAGCTAATACAATATATTGCACTTTATTGTATACAACGACGTTATATTTCAACTAAAAATAGGCAGTTACAACAAATTGAGACATTATATTCTATTACTCTTGCTAAATATCAACAGCCTTGGTTCTAAATATCATTACAGCCGACTGTAGAAATGTCTGCTATACCATTTATTTCACTACTGTCACACATTACTTAATCATAAAATTAATAAAAAAAATTGATTACCGGTGGTGTAGAATAAGGCCATCCCAGCTCTTCCTGAGGGCCTGAGGGTGTCCTAGAAGGCGACTAAGGGACTATTCTCCATCCGACCGGAAAAATACAGCCCAAGACTAAATTCCCGCTTGACGTTAATTGACTCGCCCTCTATTACGTGGGACCAAAAATCATACACAAATCATTGTATTAGGTCCTAATAGGGGGTGAGTCTATTGCCGTATTCCGGACACTATTCTTAACTCGAGCCATGCATCTGAGGTCGAGTCTGAGCTATATGTATAGGTATATCTGTCTAATATTATCCGATCCGATAGCGAAAATCATAGATGGCGAAATGTGGGCTAATAGATCTCTGCCTTTACAGGAGTGAGAGGATATGAAAATTAAATAAAAAAACCTTTTTTTACATAGATGGAATACAAAATAAAGGTAGCTAAAGCTCTACAGTAACTTTTTCTCAAGGTTTTAAAAAGTGAAAGTTGAACATTCCGTTTGTTTACGGTACTTTTTACTTTTTTACTAAGGCTTGTTTAACTGCTTTTCTATGCCAGCCCTGTTAGTTAAATTGTAAGTTTAATAGGTATTTAGGTCTAGGTATATTACTGACTGACGAGACTATAATGTAAATCTTAGTTTTTAAACTAAAAGTTTAAATTCATAAAAGTCTTAATTAAGTATTCCATATTATGAAATCTTATCTCTTATTAAGACTGTAAACTAAAATAAATACTTATCAAGTGCTTTGCAATTGTATTGATCTGCTTCTTGAAATAAATTTTCCTTTTTAAACTATTTCTGTAGCCTAAAATTCTGTAACCGGGCTCATTTTCTTCCCGGATAAGGATAGACGCAAAACAGCCGCGGATAAACCAAAATTCGTTTAATAATCGCTTAATATTTCTAAATTAAAATCAAAGGTGATTAAAATCAAAAATATGAAAGTCGCAATAAATAGGTATAGATGTAATTATGATTTATTATTATTGGGTACAAAAAGTGAGATTTTAATATTTAAATATCTCTATTTACTAGATATTAGTAAGTTTAAACTATTTGAAATTATAACCACTTTTACGATCCTATTAATATGTAGCTGCAAAATTTTAATAATTAGCTTAACTTACACTCCGACAACTCCAGGCAGCTCACCGAAGAAATCCTTCCTGACCTCCGACTTATATTTCACGAGACAGGGCATCGCTGGGCGAAAGGGGGTGGGCCCTTCCCGTCGATACATCCGTTCTATCTCATCAGCATCGTACACAAAAAGAAGATCAGGCCTCCCAATAAGCCCTCCCAAACGAACAATCCTCCCATACTTGTCTAAGAAGTGTTGTGTCACTTTCGCGAACTCCGAAATATCGTACTGTCCTATAATGGGCACCATCCGCCACGTATTCCCTAATATCGGTATTGGTTTCGGTCCCGGAACTTCCGAATAAGGTTTAGCATTTGCGAACACTTCGTGGTTTAGCTCTGCAGTTGGGGCTATCTGAGAGCGTTCTCTTTTTGAGAACGGACAACCAGTGGTGGCATGTCTGGCGTTTTTTACTGTGAACGGTTTCGTATAGGCGGCGAACGAGCGGAGAGAACGACCCATGGCGGTTAAGGCCGTAGAGACGACTGCGCGGGCGTCTCGTCTCGAGCCACTCGAGCTAAAGCCGAGGGTGTGCCGGTGTACCGTTGCGCGAGAGTCGCCGCCGCGTCGCACCGCAACGCTGCCGTTCGTCGCCTCTGATATTGCAGTCATGGATGGTGATTAAGTGCCGTTCTCTTTTTAATTTAGATTAGTATATATACAATAATACAGTGAAACATAGTATAACAGTGTAAATTTTGAGACGATGAACCGCAGGCGCAGATTTTTTTAAGGATGTTTTAATACAAAGTCATTGCGTCGCCCTCGGTAAGTAGCTCAGTTGTTATGTAGCCTCACGATTGAGTGTTCCCGGGTTCATATCTTGGATATTATACTGTATTGTTACTGATAACTAAATTAGGTAACTATGTTATGGGTTCTAGAATGCAGATACACATAGGTAGGTTTTTTGTAATTGCATACAATAACAAGTAATATTATCCTACATAGAAAAACAAGAGAATACCTATAATATACTCATAGATAAATATTTGCACTGAGCGGGAATCGACCCGCAACCTCGCGACGTAGCAATCGAACGCTCTACCGCCACTCCACGGCATCATCATCGTATGAGCCCTTGCACGCTTTTATATAAATAAGATAAAAGAAGTGTCGCTTTTTTTAAACGAGTACTACTTAGGTCGCTTACAAATTACCCCAATACAGATGAAAAAGGGAAGTAAAAACAAGAAAATGAAGAGCAAGATGGAGAATGCATGGAAGGCATTACATCAAACATCATAACAAATAAGTAACCTCCCTATTATGATGTTTGATGTAATGAAAAAATACCTACTTTTTATTATATTATTAGTAGCCAAAGAGCAATATATAAAATTCTTCTGTCACGGGGTGCATAATCGAACTCCTCCGAAACGGCTCGACCGATTTTGATGAAATTTTTTGTGCTTATCCGGTATCTATGAGAATCGGCCAACATCTATTTTTCATCCCCCTAAGTGATAAGGGTGCAGCGGGAACGGGATTTGAATACCACGCGGGCCGAAAATATGGCGGTACGAAGTTTGCCGGGGCAGCTAGTTTTAATATATAAAAATCAATGCCACTTTTCGTTAGCTGGATAACGGGAAAAATATGGCGGTACGAAGTTCGCCGGGACCGCTAGTAGTAACATATAGGAGACCTAAACCTGCAATATTGTTCTCATTCATAATATTATAATAATCATAATATAAGTATGTATATAATAATAATTTTATGAAGATTATGCCAGCGTGTGAGAGCGTGCAGCGTTAACATACTCTTCGGTTACCATACAAAAAATACATATTATTATGAATTATTAATTTAGAATTTCTCTACTCACCATAGCAATATTAATATGTATGTATTTTTATTAGTCTTCCAAGACCATTATAACTCATTTTCATAATAAATTGGTTTGATTTGAAGACTTCATTGTATTTAGAAATAATAATTTTAGGCCTGGTAACACATATAACTCAAACCATAGATTCACTCAGCTGCTCAGCTCACATTGTTTTGTCTATGGACGCTGTCAGCTGTCAATGCTGTCATTAAAGTCAAGTCAATTTGACAATTTAGAGAAACGAAAAAAAAACATTTATTAAAATACAAGAGTATTATGTATTTACATATAATCATTCATTTTCATTTCATAGATTCATTTATTTAAGTGAATAATTCGATATTTAGTAAAGTAGTTTATTACAACAACATAAGAGAAATCAAAGTTGATCAATATGATCTCAGAATTTACAAAAGAGAAGGTTTTCTGGACAACAAAAATGAATTTGAAACTGGTGAAATTTATTGAAACCAGACCAAACATTTGGAATCCTAACCATCCTAAATACACATCAAATGAATACCGAGATCAAACTTACGCTACTTTTGCGTCTAAATATGGAAACGAATTCACTGGACAGGCAGTTAAGGATCGTTGGACTAATATTAGATCAACTTTTGCCTACTATCAAAGAAAGGTAAAAGTGAGCCGAACTAAGGGTGATGGCGAGGTAAAGAAAAGAAAGAAGTTTTTTATTTTACACAGTTATTCAAAAGTTTTTTTTTTTTTGTTTTGTTGTAATTTTTTTTTTTTTTTGCAATAATAGCTGTCACCCGGGTAAGACGGTTGTCCTTCCCAGAAGAACCAATTTAAGGACCTTTGGCTCCTCGGACTCCAATTACAATTATTATTTCACACATCTGAATGGTTTTTTATTTTGTTCTTTTTACCTGACTGCAGAGAAGGGTTATGTTATTGATATAAATACAAGTTACTAAACAATTTTTAATCAAAGAATCAAAGAATCAAGAATCAATTTCGTTTATTCAATTTAGGCACATATAGAGCACATATGAACGTCAAAATATTACAATTGTGTCAAGAAGTATGTGAACAAAAAATAAAATATTAAATAAATTAAAGTAAACCATTTGAAAATGATTCTTTCGCTGGTTCGGTAGTTGGTTCTACTGAGAAGATACCAGCAAGAAACTCAGAGAACTCAATTATCCTTTTTATTTATTTATTTATTTTTTAATACGGTTTTTATACAATTTACAATGTGCGGGCAAGAAAGTGATTAGGTTGACCATGCATTTTTATCATTAAGATATTCTTCTACTTTATAATAAGCTTTTTCCATTAGACTTTTTTTCACGTTTATTTTAAAAATATTAAGTGGCATGTCAACCACACTAATATATCTGTTACAGGTGTACAAAGTCACGTGGCCTTTATGGGAACCTTGTAGTTTTTTACTAAATGTAAATAAGAAAAAAAAGTTACGATCATCAGCAGTTGAAGACCCTGAAGATGACATTAAGGTACTGAAGCTAAAATTACATTTATCACCATATTATTATGGGACTACCTCTAATACCATAAGGATAGAGTGTTTTATGGGAACTTTGTTTTCTATGTTTAAGCCCAAGTTATATATTTTGGAGCAAATCATTTGCAAATTTAGGGTTGGTAGCACAAGTGTGACAACCCTGATGTTGCACACATCATTGCCTTACAGTGGCCTATGCAACGGTAACCACTTTCCCCTCAGATGGGCCGTTTGCTTGTCCACCATATTCTTCACTTGAAAGTCCTTTAATTGTATGTAATAAGCTCTCATACCTGACTCTATTTTATTTTCCAGGACAATACAGATACTAGGAGTGAAGAACTAAACAGCAATGAAGATAATATTTCCAACAAAACACCCAATGAAGTAGATTCCACATGTGAAAATATAGCAAATGGCATATTAAATGTGTTCCGAGGCATTCAAAATAATGTATTCAATGTAGATAACACAGAATTTGGAGATTTAGGCTGTATGTTAGTCAACAAGCTATCAGAAATGAGTTCATTTCAGGCTGCACAAGTGTCAAATAAAATAATGAATATATTATGGTTATACCATGAAGATAATCCATTTAATCCTAATAATGTGAAATCTGAAGATTCGTAAATTCGTGTTTTAATTGCAACCTCCTCTTCCAAGCCTTTTCTCTACTTGGGTGGATTAGCTGTCTGTCTGGCTTCTTTCACATGGTGTTCTGTCTAAGAAACAGCCAAACTCCGATCAGTACGACGACGGGCGCAGGCGCCTCTCTTCCCAGTGCAAGGTGGGGACACCGTGGTTCCCCACCGCACCCACATCTCAAAGCCGTAGATGACCTAGGGTACGGCAGAGTGCGAGGTAAATGTCTTATAGGGCCATCAGCCTCCGTGGCGTAGCGGTGCTATGGCAATCGTTACGGGTAGTTGGTGCCCTAAAAAGTCCAAAAACAACGGTCTAGCTGCAAAGCTTCGATATCGCCTAATGTTAACATTGGGTCGTGGAGGTCAGATGATGGCAATCGCTTCACGGAAAATATCGAGGTCTAGCCAAATCTGTAGCTATGACTGGTAAAAGCGGACCCCAGACTCCGAGCTGAAAGCTTCGGATGCGACTGGGAATTAACGCTAGGAGGAAGAAGGGCCATCGCCCACCATATGGAACCCTGTCTATCCCACTAGTTCCATTGAGTTATCCCATAACCCGAGACGGCGAACGTGACGGCCCCCGCTGGCTGGTGAGGAAAAAAAAGGGTCCTAAAAATACCTGGATCGTACCCAGCGGAATAATACCCCTGCTTACCCCAAAAGCTCTTTTCTAATATGTGGTCATAGAACCTTAGCCTGTTCCGAAAGGAATAAATATGACAGGGGGTTTTGGCGCGAACGTAAGCGGTTGTATTTTATTTTCCAAAATTAGTGAGTTCGAGTTTTATGTGTACTTAAATATGGTGGAATTTTAGACATAACGTCTTGGAAAACGCGCACAAGAGTAGGAAAGTGAAATATTACAGTGGATTGTGATTGTGACTTCTCGTGTTGCGTGTTGGTTTCAAATCTCCGTAAGAAGCCTTTAGTAAAGTTTCCACCACTTTACTGAGGCAGCAATCATCATCAAGTCACCATTATCATCATCATCATCCTCATCCAAATAATAATAAAAATAACTGATGACAAGGCAGCATGGTCATAGAATTTTAGCCTTTTCCTAAAGGAACAAATTTATAAAAAAAAGTGAAACACTGACACTTTTGACAAGTCTGTGCTTTTGACAGTTTTGACAGACTTCACTGACTTGTGTTTGTTTACAATTTTTTTATTCATGTGTTGGTTGTTTTTTAGTTAAAAAAAAGCTCTTAAATCTTAAATAAACAAGTATAAAATAAAGATACGAACTGTAATCATGTTCAGTTTTGAAAACTTTGATGACAAGACAAACTCCTTGCAGTTTGTAGATTTATTGAAGTCCAAATGGGACCAGTTACACGACAATACAGATATATTGCGTTATAAAGTCAAGCAATTAAAAGAACGAGTCGTAGATGAGAAATATTTTTTACAGGTAAATTATACTTATCATAACTTTTGCTGCGTGACGGTGGTATTCCGGTATTTTCATATTTAAATATGTGCAAAAAATTTCATAAGAATCGGTCAACCCGTTTTGGAGGAGTTTGCAGACAAACACAGTGATATAAGAATTTTATATACCTATTAAAATATGAAATATTATGTTTCTATTTGTATTATATAATAATAAAATAATATGTCATAAACTTCCAGCTTAATCCTGACCGCCAGGTTAAAAGAAGAGCACCTCAAGAGATGAACAACATATGCCAACCTTTTGATAAAACAAAGTTTAATTTTACCAAAGTTGCACCCAATGAAATATTATTTTCCATAGAAGACAAAGGTATTTTTTTATTATAACTTTTACATTATACTGTATTGCCTTTATATTGCCTGCTCAATTTAACTTATTCAAAATTTGGACATGATCACATTAATTTCCATTCAGCTTATTGTATGGAAATCATATCAGTGCTTAAAACCTTTATCTTTTTAGAATAAAAAACATACAACCTAAAATTACTAGAGATGTGCCGACTAGTCACCGACTAGTCGGTAAAGCCGACTATCCGGCCATTTTTGTAGTCGCCGATTAGTCGGCGACTAGTCGGCAAAGAGCGCCGACTATCCGGCTTCATACCGGTTTACTGATTTGTGTATCTTAGATAATAATGCATTTTAGTAGTATCCAATTTCTAGTAGTCTAGTAGCTATCCAATTTTAAGCGGCTGAAGTTCTAAAGCTATGAATAGGATTCTGCAATTATTTTTATCCATAACAGTAAAATTTGGCATTCCAATGGCATATAATACAATGCCAGATAGCATATATTTTGTTTGCTTAATCATAATGTTTGATTGGAGGGTGATAAGCATCCAAGCTGATTGAACAAAATCTCGATATTTTTTGAGCACTGTTATCTAAAAAATCACAAACTTTGTTCAAGAAGTACAAAAATGGGCAAGAAAATCCCATTAATTATAATAGCTGAGGGTTGGGTGATCCTAAAGAACCAAATGTTTCTATTTTCCTATAATATGTTTCTGTAAAGATAATGGTCTGAGAAACAAAAAATAGCTTAAAAATTTGTATACGTACACCTTTTTAGGGTTCCGTAACCAAATGGCAAAAAACGGAACCCTTATAGATTCGTCATGTCTATCCGTCCGTCTATCTGTTTGTCCGTCCGTATGTCACAGCCACTTTTCTCCGAAACTATAAGGCCTATGCTGTTGAAATTTGGTAAGAAGAAGTATTCTGTGAACCGCATTAAGAATTTCACACAAAAATAAAAAAAAGCATTAAATTTTGGGGGTTTTTTTTTTCATCAAACCCATACGTGGGGTACCTATAGATAGGTCTTTAAAAATGCTATTGAGGTTTCTAACATAACTTTTTTCTAAACTGAATAGTTTGCGCGAGAGACACTTCCAAGTGGAAAAAATGTGTCGTCGTCGTCGTCCCCCCCCCCCCTCCCCCCCTCTAACTTCTAAACTAAGAGAATGATAAATCTAAAAAAAATATATGATGTAAATTGCCATACAAACTTCCACTAAAAATTGGTTCGAACGAGATCCAGTCAGTAGTTTTTTTTTTTTAATACGTCATAAACCGCAATTTTCGCCTTTGCTACTACGGAACCCTTCATGGGCGAGTCCGACTCGCACTTGGCCGATTTTATTTATTGAATCTCTCAGTAAACAACTTACACTACAAAAGACAATCAACTGCTGCACTAGATACATTTCGTAAAGAAAAATTTTATCTACACAACTTGCGGAGTCGGTACCTTTGAGCTTTATTATCTGATGAAACAAATAATTTATTGAAATAACAAATTGTAGCATAACGTGTACAGAATAGTCCTAAGCACGTATCGATAGTTTTTTCTAACTAGGTATTTTCATTTTGAGAAAATTGAATTTCGTAACACCTAAAACTTGAAAATTGATCAGCGTGTGCGGCTCGCGCGAAAGATCTGTAAACGAAACGTTCCGGAAATACCCGTAACCATGATCGGCTTGGCCGACTAGTCGGCCGATTAGTCGGCTGTTTAGAAACCGAATAGTCGGCTAGTCGGCTAGTCGGCCAAAGTTATGATCGGCACATCACTAAAAATTACCTTTTCACCTAAATCTGTCTTTGTCATGGTAAAGGATTAACAAACCTATGCACATATCAACTTTTTTTTATAATATTGGAAGGAAGTAAGACGTCGGGTCAGGAAGAGGGTTACGTTCATCACAAAAATTGCATTTTTTTTTTCAAGTTTCTAACTTAACTCGCGACCGGGTCAGGGTTTTCGAGTCAAGTTCGGAATGTTTTTTTTTTGTTTTTTTTTTTTTATATAGGACACGTCAATTTAACTTCGCCTTGCCTGATGGTAAGCTGAAGGCAAAGTCTCTGAAAAGAGGGTCACCATTACAGACACTTACCATGTTACAATGGTGGCACTCAGTAATGTATGTAATTTACTTACAGATTCTGATGTACATACAGTTCTAGTGAATGTCAGTCCAATATCCAGATACCACTCGTTACTATGCCCGTCGGTGAAAAAATGTTTGCCCCAGATAGTGACCGTTGAAAGTTTGACTTTGGCGGTAGAAATCATGTTTATTGCAAAGGATCGGTGAGTGTAGGCAAGTACATCCTACATAATAGGGGGCGAGCCTTTTGCTGTCTAGCGGACACTGTCATGAGCTGTATGTTTACTGTCGTATGGAGAACAGCCCTATTCCTTAGTCGCCTTTTACGACACCCACAGGAAGAGATGGGACCACCCCATCTTTTCTACTCCCCTGAGAACCAACATGGCCAGATAGAAAATTTGATAGAAAAAGTCTGCATTACAAATTGCTTCAATATTAGAATAACTACACAATTCGTGTGATCTTAAAATCTTGACATTTGTAATTTTTTTTTAGAAATTTAAGGATTTTATACAACAGCCTATGTGGCTTTGCATCTGTGAATCATTTACATTACCATTTGTTTATCGAAGAAAATGATTTTTACGTAGAAAATGTGGTGAGTACTTCGCTTGTATAGATGTTATTATAGAACATAGAAAACAGCAAATAAATGGTTTAAGTTGTTCTGTAAGTGAATCACTAAATAAATATGGATGTTAATACACCCCTGTCTACCCATTCGGAGATTTAGAGGCGTGAATATATAATGTATATTATGTAAGTATGTTTAATTTTTTTTTATGATCTTCAGAGGATAAATTTTCAATTTTTATTTTATTTAAATTTTAGAGTCAAGGATAGCGACTACATATTCTAATTGTGTATTTATTTTATTGATATTTTATGCTTACTTTTATTGGGGTATCGTGACCTGATCCCTGTCGTAGTTATCGACCTTTCTACCACACGACCACACCATACAAATCCATTAACTTTTTAAATATCTTTACAGAAATGGCAGCATATCAAAGATGGTATCTATACATTGGATGAAACTTATTCTGTACCGGCATTTTGCTTTGAAGTACAGAGAGTCTCTATAGTACAGAATTCAAAAGAAATCTATAAAATACTGGAATATTTTTTGAAGAATTCCATTGCACATAATATTCTGTTGACCAGAAGGCAGAGAGACACCGTCGATGATGTAGTTAGAGTGATAATTTGGCCTAGGAGAAGTACAAAAGGAGCTAAACAGTTTGCAGATATGAATGTGGCTGTCTTGGAGTTAAGTGGCTGGTTTCCTATATATGGTGAGAAAACTGTAATATTTAACGAACTTTTAAGGCAATTATTACATACCTATGCTAGCTATTCAAATCCATTTTGATTAAAAAAATGAATGCTTAAGACTGCTTTCTTCTGAGGGCTTTTATCTTCCCTATCATTGAGGGGCAGGCTGCGCTAGAACCTAGGGATAGGCAGTTAAACCGCAGTGGTGCATGGCTTCCATCTATATCTTGCTACGAGAAGGGGAGTATCGTGCAGCCGCGCAATCAATTGACTATGAACTTGTTCTCTCGTAGATAAGGTTCAAAATGGTTAGTAGATACCTAATATTCAAATTGCCTCAAAATTTACACTTTAAAAGTATGATTCCGAAAGTGACCGCATACGAAAAATGTAGACGCACGCAGCAGATACGCGTAATTCATTGCGGCTTCTCAATAGTCACCTTTATCCGTATCGAAGTTTAACAATAATGGGTACGCTGTACCTGCAGTACCCCTAGCACGAATAACTATCGTAATCGTATCGTAAAAGTAGAGAGTATTGCGATTGGTATGTTTCACCCGCACATACGTTCACAGTAGGCAGGCGGCCAATCGCAATTCTCCGTGCTCTCGTTGCGTTTACGATACGATTACGATAGTTGTTCGTGCTCACCCCACTGCATGCGTCTGCAGTTTTCGTATGCGGTCGGCTTTGAAATCATACCTTGACACTGTGCAGTGTACGGTTAAATTACCCGCCGGATGGACAGACAGACTACTTCGAGGTCACTTAGCTCTTATAATTCATAATTCTCTCAAGAAAAGTCTAGTTTCAATCTATTTGATATGAGTTTGTAAACTGACTTGTATATCACCTACCTAGAGTCATCTTACTCCTTTGTCATTTAATAATTCTTATATTTAACTAGCTAAGGCAGATTTGGAGTTTGACTAAAACTCAGATCAAGAAAAAACTGCATCAAATCCGTTCAGTATATTTGCGTCCACAAAAATTTTCAAAAATTCTAAAACTTATAACCGATTTTTTTTATACCTCCAATTTTTTTTATACATCTATTGTACAGACACGGCTAGGTATTTTACTTTAACATGTTTTTCAGACATGGAGACCTTCAACAAACTGACCGCTGAAGATCTAGAAAAAGAGCTATCGACATGGAAAAGAGATGATTTTGATAAAATATACGAGGACGTCAAACGTCTGTAAATTGGAACGAAAGTACAACTGTCACATTAATAAATGCAAGTGATTCTTATATCGTTGTTTATTATTTACTAGGTAATAAGATGCGAGGGGAGCTATCGGTACACTCCACGCAGTGCAAAGTCCCGTCGCGTCGCAACCGAGACGGTAGTACAGTCAGCGTCAGAGAAAACAGACCCCCTCAATACTTAAAGAATATGGCCGCCTGCGCCGCGCGCCGGCCGCGTCACATGACTCACGAATGACGTCACGCGATGCGATCGTCGCTGAGCTGCAAACAGCTTCATTTGCCTTTTATTTGCATGTTCATATTTGTAATTTTCTGATATTTTTCGTCTTTCGGCTCAATTGTATACCAAGATACAACATACTCACAAAAAGATGCCACATTAATTTATGTGCCGTTTGAGGATACGAACCCGCATCTCCAGCGCCAGCCGATTACTTAGACCGCGCCTTACTCCACTAGGCTACGGTTCACTTGATAATAATGGCGAAAATATGAATTACATTACCTATTCCTATTATCGAACAAAGTTGATTACGGTGTTATTTTGTAGACTTTAAGGTTCAAATTTCAACTACACCATATGTGATAATAATAACTGCTCAATTGACTAAAAGATAAGGTTGAAATTAGTATAGATTTCTCGTTTAGTTCAATAGATTACGCTTGATACAGCTTGTTGCACTACCGTCATTTTGTTTTTTACTTCAAAAACTTATCTGCTGTATGAGCTGCGGCTATAGTATTTTAATATCTGTGACAGCGCGCTAAGGTTGTAATTAGAATACTTATTTGTCTTATTTACTAAACTGTGATTGAAGGTAACTTTATAATTCGTGGTAATTTGCATTGGTGTTAATCCTCCTCGTAATATTATTCAATTTATTAAGTTGTTGATCAGTTTTTTGAGTAAATTGAAAGTATGGTTCGAATAACAACATTTTTGAAAGCTAAAATTGTTATTCTCTGGGAGCAAGAATAGAGGCATAACGGTAAGAGTTACGATAAAAATATAGATATTATATACCTATTTAATGCTTAATCATGTTACATTTTCATTTACAAGTTAGATTTTTGGAGTTTCTTTTATTTATTATCATTTTCATTACAGAGAAATACAGTGCGTAGATGGATTCGAAGGTATCAAGCGACGGCTGATATAAAATGTGAACGCCAAGGACCTCGCCCAGTTGCTTACACTCATGAATCAGAACGGCACCATGATATTGTGGAAGTTCACTCAGTGGCACCCTTCAACCCTAAAAACGTATAAGACTTAAGAACAAGCGGGCGGTTAACATAAGGTAGGTAAGTAAATGATTATAATAATATTCTTTAAAATAAAATCACAAAAAAAAAACAGATTTGAAAAGGTTTATTATTTTAGGTTACTGGAAGGAGAATACTGATGGATGTCATAAATGGGCCCAGGCGAGCTAGTGGAAATAGGTGGCCGCATGAACAGTGAGCGATACCTTGAAGTGTTAAAAGACGTAATGCTGCGCATAATCAGTGCGGGTCGCATATCCAGAAGGACAAATTTACCTGGTTCAGGATAACCTTTTAGTGCATCCCGAATTGTGCAAGACTGGCTAAATGCACAAGAAGATATAACGGTGTTTGAGTGGCCGCCTAAAAGCCCGGATCTTAATCCTATAAAAAACTTGTGGGGTCAGATAATATTATATTATTATTAATACTTAATCCCATTACTCTTGTTTACAAGTTTAGTAATCTTCTAATGTGTTAACGATGCACCATCTGACCTCACATATTTTTCTAATGTTGTGTTAAAAGGGTTACTTATCAGAAAATGTGATCAAAGAGGAAGATGTATATTGCTATACAATACTGTTATAGTTTAGCATGTTGGTTCTTTCTTTGTGATTCACAGGCATAAATAACATTTCATTTTTCAACCATTCTTTTATATTCAAAGATTATACAGAGTGTAAAAAATTAATGTTTGCAACTTTAAATAAATAAGTAAATAAATATTGTAGTTATGTTTCTAGAACTATGTGTAATATTAAACATTTTATACTTCACTTAGACCCTAAGTGAAGTAAACATTTTATACTTAGGGTATTGTGTTTTGTCAATAAATTTACGTTCTAAAAATAAGTAAATCTAAAAATAAGTAACCCCAATTTAACTCAGATAGAAAAACTGTATACTCAACCAGGAAATGGACTCCATGTAGTCCTAGAAATGTAATTCGAGAAATAAATTAATATTGTTTATACAACAAGCCTATCTTTTCTTACAAACCTCATACCTACTATAAAATTTGATTCCTTAAATAATAATTAACAAAAGTGCTTATGAGAATAAAAAAATAATTATACGAAATAAAAAAAGAACTTTGTGTCCGAGGATTTGAACCCCCGGTTACCGTATTCACAAAGCATAGGTCATAACCACTAGACCAACATGACATTTACACTAAGTTTCAAAAAACTTCAATGCTTTCATGTCATTATCAAGGGGGGTCCCTTTTCTCTGAAGCTTACTGTACCTCTCTTCTAAAGTGTTGTCACTAAAACTCCATCATTTCACTTTATTTTATATATTTTTCCACATTATACTTATCAAATAAAACTTCCTAAATTATCTAAAATTTTAACTAAATTATCACAGCATTTTTAGTCATCCAGCAAGTTTGTTTCTAGTACAGAATGTGTAGATGTCCGCCTGCCTACACCTTCTTCCATTAGCTGCAGCAACCTGGCGTAAACCAGAGTCGGCGCGTCCACCGCCCACAGGAAGTCAATGTGGTTGAACTCCTTAAACGGCACTATATAATGCTCTATCGGATTTTGTAGCTCTACGTATAAGTTCGTTACATCCACCTGGCTGGCCAGCCAATCGTTTTGAGAACTGAACAGAGCAATTGGCAATGTTATTTCGTTCAGAGGATATTCAGGGGGAGTTATCTTTCCATACTGTTGGATGTTGCCCGTGGTTCCATAGTCGAACTGCTGGAATCTACCTTCGTTCTTAATTTCTTGAGCGTAGTGGATTAAAGTCTTTGTAGAAGCTCCCGCGGGAGTGTGACTCAGTATTAGCGGTAACAAAGATTTATTGAATTGTTTATCATCGTAGCCACATAACACAAACAGTGAGTTTTCACAAATATATTCCTCGTAATGGTTTATTTCACAAGCATGTTTTGATAACCAATTCAGAATTGCACTTTGTGGAAGAAATTCATTTGCGCCGAATAGTTTCATCAGATATTCTAAATTATCACTGAATTTGGCAATTATTCTAATGGGGCTTTTTATATCCGACATATAGGCGACTGGGGCTAAGGCGAAACCTGCCCGTAAGATCTTATTGTATTGAGTTTTCGTCGAAAGTAATGCAAACAAGACGCTGGTTCCCATCGAATGCCCGATGTAGTTGATTTTGACATCCCATCCTTTCATTTCCATGATATAGTCTATCACTGCTGGTAAATCATACTGGCTTACCTCGTGGAACGTGAAGTTCCAGAAAGCATATGAGTCTATGCTCCTTGACACGTGTGCTCTGGAGTATGTATTTCCTCTGACATTAGCTAGCCACACATCGTAGCCGGCGTCCGATAAAATATATGCCAGGCCTTTGTTAGGGCCAGCGATGACCCAATCTGCAGAGCTTCCAAAAAGACCATGGTGTAGCAAAACCGTCTTTCGGGGCACTGTTTTACTGGTGACGTTTTTCTTGTACGGGATTCTGTGAACGGTCAAAATGTATCCATCAGCTGTGACGATCGTATGTGATTCTGCTGGAAAACCGTGTAGAGCAATGAGTTGAGGCGTGGTGTAATGAATTGTTGGGTCATCTTTACAATCCTGTGCGTTTGCCACAGTACCGGTGTCGACAGAAGTCTTATCCGTTTGGGCTCCGTCCAAAATATCCCGGAACTTTCTTTTCACTCTCTCTTCACTGCCTCCTACGTCAACGGAAGAGTCTGGATGAGTCTGGTTCGTGTGGAGTCCAAAGTACGAATTGATTTTATTCTTTAGATTGCGACCTTTTTCTCGAACATAGCTAGTTAATTGTGAAGTCTTGTTTGTGAAAGAGTTGACAATGTTTGGAAACCAAGTGGTGCGACCACATTCACCGTAACTCAATAGCAGTATGAACGTAAACATAAAAAGCAAGGGGAGCTTCATGTTCGCGGCGCACAGGAGTGTGAGCGCGGCCGCTGTTCGCACGACTGAACTCAATACTGGATCACTAACGTAATAATATCCCCCTTGTGTCTGTGGTCAAGGGGAAGCGTGAGTAATTCACACAGTTGACGGCATGTCCATTACATAAACAATTTAATAGATAAACAAAGCTCGCCCTGTGAATCATGCGTATTTCGCTTATCTCTCTTATTTTAAGGAAATATTGATTGCATGTTATGTGTAATTATCTTAAATTATAATTTATAATTGTTCGGTCACAAAGGGAATAATGATTGGCAATTATACGGACGGAAAGCGGAGGATTGAAAAGCCTCTGTCTAGGAGTAGACTGCAATAGGCTATTGATTGATTGATTACTAATGAGGATCAGTGACGTTTTTAGTTGAGTATGCAGATTTATAATTATTAAAAAAACAATAAACACTGTAAAAAAAACAATGATACAGCGTATTTAATGCAATAATGTAATTATCTAAGCATACAGCGTCCACCACAGGGCTGCCGGTTGCAACCGACCTTGATAGTCATTATCATTGCTCGGACTGGGTGACGTGACGTCACTGGAGATCGACCAAAGGTCGGTCGTAGCGCTGTGCTCGACGCTGTACTTATACTTAGAGGATCGCACAGCTGGTCCTGCTTCGCAACCCATGGGTAGGTTTCTGGGATAAAAACTTATACGTACATACTTACTAGCTGCCCCGGCGAACTTCGTACCGCCATATTTTCGGCCCGCGTGGTATTCAAATCCCGTTCCCGCTGCACCCTTATCACTTAGGGGGATGAAAAATAGATGTTGGCCGATTCTCATAGATACCGGATAAGCACAAAAAATTTCATCAAAATCGGTCGAGCCGTTTCGGAAGAGTTCGATTACGCACCCCGTGACAGAAGAATTTTATATATTAGATATAGGTATTATTCCCGATTATAAATCTATCCCTGTATGAAATTTCACTAGATACGTTCAGTCGTTTGAGCGTGATTGAGTTACAAACATCCAAACATCTTCACAAACATTTACTTATAATGTTTACAGGATTCTATGGTCCATGGTAATGGTAATATTGGTATGGTATTAACCATGGACCATGGCTCTACATTATTAAAAAAAAATTATGCATCCTTAAGAAAATTCTCATATTGTAGATAAACCTAAGCGAAGGCGGGTCACTAGTTGTTTATATAATGATACGGAATGATTAGATAAATGATTTTATAGAAGCTGTATGAAACATTCACGATTCCTCTTGACCACTCACAAGGGGAATTTTATTACGTTAGTAGGTACTCCAGTATCTAGCGCAGTCGTGTGAGCAACGGTCGCGCTCACTCTCCCGCGCACACGAAAATGAAGCTCCCTTTACTTTTTAATTTTACGTTCATACTGTTATTGGAGTACAGTGAAAGCTCTTGGTTCCTTGAACGTCCTTGGTCCATTGTGAACTCTTTCACAGGCAAGACTTCTTCACAAATAACCAGCTATGTTCAAGAAAAAGGTCGAAATCTGAAGAACACATTCAATTCATACTTTGGACCACAACCGAACCAGAGTCATCCAGTTGAGGTCGGAGATATGAAAGAAAAAGTATATCCAAAAGACAAAAATTATACGGATGAAATTGTTACGGATGAAAATTCTGCAGAAACCAGTACTGGAAGCGAACCCGATTATAGTTATGAGTTTGAAGAAGACCTAACGGTTCAATTCAACACGCCACAACTCATTAATGTACACGGCTATTCATCAGAATCACATAAGATCGTCACCGCCGATGGATACATCTTGACCGTTCACAGGATCCCGTACAAGAACAACGCCACCAGTAAAACAGCACCCAGAAAGACGGTTTTACTACACCATGGTCTTCTTGGAAGTTCTGCAGATTGGGTCATCGCTGGCCCTAACAAAGGCCTGGCATATATTTTATCGGACGCCGGCTACGATGTGTGGTTAGCTAATGTCAGAGGAAATACATACTCCAGAGCACATGTGTCAAGAAGCATAGACTCATATGCTTTCTGGAACTTCACGTTCCACGAGGTAAGCCAGTATGATTTACCAGCCGTGATAGACTACATCATGGAAATGAAAGGATGGGATGTCAAAATCAACTACATCGGGCATTCGATGGGAACCACAGTGTTGTTTGCATTACTTTCGACGAAAACTCAATACAATAAGATCTTACGGGCAGGTTTCGCCTTAGCCCCAGTCGCCTATATGTCAGATATAAAAAGCCCCATTAGAGTAATAGCGAAATACAGTAAGGACTTAGCTTTATTGATGAATCTTTTCGGTGCAAATGAATTTCTTCCAAAAACCTCTATTTTGAATTGGTTATCAAAACATGCCTGGGATTTAAACCCTTACGAGGAATATATTTGTGAAAACTCACTGTTTGTATTGTGTGGCTATGATGAAAGACAATTCAATAAGTCTTTATTGCCGCTAATTCTGAGCCACACTCCCGCAGGAGCTTCTACAAAGACTTTAGTCCACTACGCTCAAGAAATTAGAAACAATGGTAAATTCCAGCAATTTGATTATGGTTCAGATAGGAACTTGAAACACTACGGAATGACAACTCCTCCTGAATATGAATTGAATAAAATAACATTACCAATTGCTCTGTTCAGTTCTGAAAATGATTGGATGGCCAGCGAGGTTGATGCAGCGAACTTATACGTAGAGCTACAAAATCCGATAGAACATTATATAGTGCCGTTTAAGGAGTTCAACCACATTGACTTCCTGTGGGCGGTGGACGCGCCGACTCTGGTTTACGCTAGGTTACTGCAGCTGATGGAAGAGGGTGTAGACAGGTGGACATCTTCAAATCCTGCGCTAGAAGCAAATTTATTGGACGACTAAAATGCTTTGATTACAATTTAACTTAGGTACAAATAAAGTTAAGGGTTTGATATCTAGTGATAATATCGTTTCATTTTATCAGAAGTTGACATCATAAATAAAAAGTAAAATGTCTTACTTATTCCCTGGTGAAATCCAGCCAAAAACGTGAAAACACACATAAATAAAATCCACTGTGATACTGATGACTGAGTCATCATCAGTTTCATTACGTTTCTGTGTGATCACATCACTGATGGATGACACAAAAGTATACGGAAGTTTAACTTTAATGGAAGTCCTCTTCCCTTCTTGTTTTCATTGAAAAATTTAATTAATCACAAAAGTTCTCAGTGATGATTAAACTAGGAGTAGTAGCGAAGGGTGACAATTTTCAAGAGGGAAGTCATTTTTTTACCACCATCTATTGTGTCACACACCATCCACCGATCCATTAGTCTCTCTCTACCATCTCTGCAAAGACAAGCCGGCCGGATCGTGTTATAGGAACTCCTCGCCACTGCTTGGCGGCAAAGGAGATAAGTATATAGGTACTCGTTTCATTTATAGATGTATACTTAGATCCTTTGCCGTTCGTCTGTTTGCCGTTATGCATCCTGGGCCTCGATTCAGCTAAAGCTCAACCACTGTCACACCACAGAGACTGCAAGAAAATTCCATTTGATTTTAGCCTTTAAAGTAATGTAATTAAAGTTTAAAATTAAATGGCTTTTTGTAAGGTCAACGAAAGCGTGCATTGAAAATATTGTCATTTAATTTTGGACTTTAGTGGTATAGCAATAAAGTCTAAAATTTAATGCCAATTTTTGCAGAGACTGTGGCACGACAGTGGTTTTGCTTTAGCAGAATCGAGGGCCTGTTAGGACGCAATCTGTATCTAGATGTGAACTGAAAATATACATACATATTCTAGATAATGGTGGCAGTCTATTAGGTCGTCCGCAGGTCACAAAAATTGCCCAAGCAGGTAGGCCAATAGCTCAAGTAGGTAACAACAGATAAGAAATAAAATGCAACAGTTGAACTTTGTGTAAAATTAATTACGAGAAGCCATGATACACAGAATTTACGCCTGGTAGTAAGTAACAAAATTAACATAATGCTGCAGAATATATCTATACACAAAAAAATAAAGCTGAAGAGTTTGTTATTAGTTGTTACAAGGTGCTAATCTTTGAAATCACCAAAGGAAATGAATTATATATGCTCATTTCACACCATTTATAGATACCCTTAGGAAAATAGGTACCGTGCTACCGAGAGGTCAGAACGGACTCCCTAAAACGGCATTATTCTAATAAAACCCTACAAAACGAGTCTGATAAGCCTTTTGTTATGGGGTTATCTGCTGAGCAGAGCGATTGCAAAGTTACGCGAATTATTATTTTAGATAATACACAAATGTTTTGTGTACTATTTTCCTCCACGTGTTATCCACGTTCGCATATCAGTTCGTTCATGTTTCAGTTGTTTATAATACGTAATTGATTTAACTAAGTATTCATTACGCACATTGTGATAATGTGACATAAGTCAGAGGTCAATCTAAAGCGTCTGTGGTGTGGTGATAGTGATCGCGACTGCTACGGGTTCGATTTCCGCTCAGTCCATGAATATTATAATCCGAGAGCTGGTTGGATTTTTTGAGTACATTCTTGAGGTATACCACTTAGGTCGCAGACAAGCACACGGCCCACATGTTGAAAAGTGAAGTGGTTACCGTGGCCTATGGACGAGTACAACACCAGGGGAGTCACACTGGTGCTGCCGACCCTGTAAGAACAGCAAGATTCTGTGCCTTCAGCGCAGAAGACACGCGGGACAAACCTTTGGTCTTCCCACTGACAGCACATACCCTCTCCAGTGAGCTCTGGCTACCCTACTCACCGCCGGGAACACGACAAGAGGTTATTATAGCCGTGGTATTCTGTAAGGCGGAGGTACTTCTCCAGTCGGACTGTTCGATTGGGCCGGAAATACCGTCGTGTCCTACCTCCTACATAACCACCTCAAATGAATGAGGGAGGTGGTATCCGTGGGGATTTCTGTATGAACAATTAACCACTGCACATGAGCAACACAACTAACACAAGTATAAAGGTCAGATTTGTCATCATCTAATAATATTATAATAATAAAATCACAATAAATTTCTGCATACCACACAATATCGAATGATATACTAGTACCTATTTATGATTATACGTTATTGTATGGAGTGATTCATCGCCTTTAGATACTTTGACCTCTATTATAGATAGCACTAACGTTATTTGATTTAATATTATCCATATGGGTAATAGCGAGTCCATGGACCAAGGCAAAAATATTTTGACACTAGTTATCAATTATTATCATCCTCCAAGGTTTGGCCCAACTTGGTCCATCGTCATTTTCCGTGAAGCGACTGCCATCTGACCTCAACAACGTATCGGCGATATCCAAGTCAAAGTTAGAGTTAAAAATCATTTAGGTATTCTGTATAAGATCATTAAAACGGCGCTAACAAAACGTCTAAATTGAAAAAATATATAGGTTAAAGACTAATTTAGCAAATGGGCCACACCACCGGTTCAAACGCGGCCCCGGCCTGGGGGCTGGGGGCCTGGGAAGACTCCGGTAAGAAACTCAGCAGGTATCTATTCTATTTGCTTAGGATATAAAAACATTTACTTCGTCTAAATGTGTACAATAATTTTACTTGAGTAGCATAGTTGAACTTGTTTATCAACTAAATATTCTTGGAATTTATAATAATTCTGTAGTTAGATTCGTTGTCAGACTTTTTAGGGTTCCACCAACCACCGCCTGTAACGCCTAACGAGTGACGTATTTTATTCACCGTAGCGTAGCCATAATCCTTTTTCGACGACAGAAGCATTACCTACAGTTAGACCAGTCGTTGAACTTTTTAGGGCTCCAACTACCCGTAACGACTGCCATAGATGTTCGTTGACAACCGAGACCGACGGATTAACGTGATGTCCGAGGCACAACCAGACCAATGCAAATAGCCATATTCATGCATACAAATATTTGCACTGAGCGGGAATCGAACCTGCGCTCCTGCATAACAGTCGCGTTCCCTACCACCACACCACAAAGGCTGTCAACAAATATTTTTTAATTGGGTCTTCTTAGTCACAATCTTTTTTAAAGTATCACTATACCATTAACATTCCTGCTTAAAATATCTAAACCAATAAGTAGGTACCTACAATAAATACCGTTTTAAACCATAATGAGATTACGAGTCACTGTACAATAATGACTCAAATACTTTGTAGGTATTAGATAAACGGGTTCACGCTTAGGCCAGGCATGTCTCACAGAGCTTCACTGCGTAGTTGGCGGTTTTCTGTTCATTCCATACAAGTACCTAAGTTTGTATAGGAGTGTAGGTATGGTGCTCTAACTATAACGGACTTTTGGAACGAAACCAACCTCACTTACAGCATTCTGATTGATGTACGAGGCGAGTAGGTATTCCTCTCGGGGTTGGGGCGTCAAACGCGAGCTGTTCATATAAAGGCTATATAAGTCAAAATAAAAAGAGGGGGAGGAAATTGAATCCGGGCCACGAGGTGAAAACCTCGAATTCCACTAGAAACAATATTGGTATAATTAATAAAAATAGGTAGGTATAGTCGAGATCGATGTATAAATTTTATTATAATATGGAAGTATGGATACAAAACAACATGCCCTAAGGGCTTTGCACGGCAAAACGTACGACGACTACTATGCAAGTCTGGGGTTGGACCTTTTTACACACCATCTTTGCGTGTGTGCCCGTTTATTACCTCCACGTTGGTAAAGCAGGGATTCGTCCGGAAAAAGTTTTCCAGCAAAACACCAGAAACTCTCATGAGCAACTTCATGTGTGTGACTTTCACCCTGGTTGCATAAACTGCGTCCAAGGCCTGGGTAGGATACTCAAAGGTTTGCAAATGAGACTTAAAATGATGCCAAAAGCCTTCTCCTCGAATATCCCCTAAACTGTCATGTTAGTGACAGCTGACAGCGGCGACATTATGCTGACAGTGACAAATGTCAAATGTGACAATTCATTGTTATTATAATTCTGATTTCCAATCTTCCGAGTTAAAAATAAATAAATTTTTAACTAAGTATTTAACTTAATTCAGCCTTTTAATAGTCTGCATATAACCGCGCGTTTCGCCTAAGAAATAGGAATACTTATTCTCAAATAGTAAATCTTATTGAAATGGCATTTCATAGGGGATGGCGATATGTTGCATTCATTTCTGGATTTGTTGGATTAATAGGACTTACACTGTACCCTATAGCAATTAGTCCTATGATAGATGCTTCCGAATATCGTAGGTTTACAATTCAATCAACAACATTACCATAACCTAAAAACTAATTTATAATAAACTGTTGTATACTGTTCTTTTTTTTAGGAAAAATTCAAAAGGAAGCAAGAAAAAATATCAAACAAGAAGACATACAACCTGGAAGTAAGTAGGATTTTATTAGACTTGCTTGTTATATAGCACTAAAGAAATTATACATAGCCGTTTGCAATATATAAGACTGATTTTCTAAAGTCAGCAGCTATATAGAGAGGCATATAGTCGAGATAGTCGAGATAATACTTGCTAACTACCTTCGTCCTAACTACCTAATGTGTAAAATGGTTCAGATACCCTCTTCATCTAAAGCTTTTATCTCAGGGTCTGGTATTCACTTTACCAGTCTAACTGCAGATTTGTATGGGCCACGATATTTTCCGTGAAAATGGTTCAGATATAGGTACCTAACTGAATTTATTAAGCTCAATTATTGATAGTTTTTCATAGTGTTCTGTAGTGTCAGTTTTCCAAGTAATCTGTGAAACTGTACTTAGCTGAACTAGGTCTTTCCTAAAGTTTAATGTATTTCATTACTACTTACATGTTCATTTTTTTTTAAGAACCTTACAAAGTATTATGAATGTATTAAGATCCTGTATTCTAGAACTCATAATACAAGCTAGTTAAGCTTAATGTTCTAACATATACTACACAACACTATCTTACTCTGAGGTAAGTATAGCTTATTAATTACTTATGCTATTTTTGTTTCAGACATGAAGGTGTGGTCAGATCCATTTGGACGAAAGAAGCCAGAGCGGGAAAATGAATAATAATAATAGTTGATGTACAATAGTGTAATTTATTTAATTGTTAATAGTTAGATTAGTGAACAATATACTTACCTACATCTGTTACTTAAACTTTTATTTTTAATATTCTGCATCAGAGAAATTCGTTAACTGGAGCATTCAGGAACTGCTATGTTTTATTATGTGTATGCAATAAAAGCTATTTTCTTTCTTCAGTCAGAAACTGAAAAATTCAGATCTGAAATATTCAAAGAAGTTGACGACTATCCCAGCCCCACCATGGCAGCCCAGTCATGAACCACACTTATTAGAAGAGTTTTTGGCGGCAACGCTAGGAGACGCATCACGGTATTATTTCATTTTCCAAAATTAGTGAGTTCGAGTTTTTATGTGTGAAAATGGTGGATTTTAAGACATTACGTCTTGGAAAACGCGCACAAGAGTAGGAAAGTGAAATATTACAGTGAATTGTGACTTCTCGTGTTGGTTTCAAATCTCCGTAAGAAGCCTTTAGTAAAATTTCCACCACTTTACTGAAGCAGCAATCATTATCATCATCATCATCCTCATCCTCATCATCAAATAAGAATAAAAATAACTGATGACAAGGCAGCATGCTCATAGAACCTTAGCCTAAATATAAAAAAAAAATTGTCATTGTCATTTTGTTTTGTCAATTTTGTCAAATACTTGTCAATAAATAAAATTATGACAAGTACGGTTTCGTATCGTACGTACCTTTTCGTTTACATTTTACAATACAATACGTATTTCAAAGCATATTGTAGCCTGAAAATCTTGCCATCTCTGTTTAATTATAGTAAAATTGTTGTAGATTTGTCGAGTGCAGCACCTTTCTTCATAAAATTGATAATACCGTTTGAATTGATATTGATAACGCCAATAAAATAGCGTAGTACTATCCACGATTTTATTAAAATTTAAAACCTAGCATGCGATTGATGTCTTTGTTACTATATATTGCAATACGTATAGTGCTATGTTAAATACAAAATAAAACGATGTCGGAAATTCCAAGTCAACATATACCAGGATTGAAACAGAAGAAAGTGTTTAAAATTATTGTTCTTGGCGACTCTGGTGTTGGCAAAACATGTTTAACGTATCGTTTCTGCGAAGGCCAATTTTTGGATAAATCAGAGGCTACTATCGGTGTTGACTTCAGAGAGAGAAATATAATAATTGGTCATGAAGATATTAAGGTAATGCACTGTTATTTGTAGCTTTGCAAAGCTTTGTAAAGAGGTGATCAAGGGCAGGCTGCTAAGTCACTGCTCGTGATATAATTGCAGTTTGTTTTTGTTATTATTTGTTGTCTTTCTTTACTTGAAATTGAACCTATGAATGTACAGTTTCAAGCATGAATTGATAATAGCAATAAATAGGATTTTTTTTTGAAACATTTCTATTTATACAAACAAAGTACAAAAAAATACAGTTGATTACAATTATTATTTTAGGCTGTTAGAACAAATTTAATACAGAATTAAACTGTACCATGTTAGATACTAATCTTTACATTTCCTTTGTCATATAGATAAATTTAATTGAAGTAGGTAATCTTTCCATTGTCTCACTATAAATGTTACATACCATATTGTGTGTACTCATAAACTTTTTTGTTAAGTACTTTAGTTTTGTTTTTTTGCCGTCTGAAATTTTTTTTCAAAATCTGTGAATCTGAGAACTCTTTTTGAGTTAAGCTCGCCTTTGTGTTTCTTAAAAAATATTCTGCATGAACATGTGCGTGCAATAAAGAATTAAGAATTAAGTTTATATTATCTTAAAAAGTTATAGAGCCTCCAAGAAATTTTTTGCCCTTACTGCTCTGTCTCAAAAATACATTCAAGATGACAGAATGTATTCATTCTCTGAGCCTTTTTCCCAACTTAGCATGGGTTGACTTTCCAGCCTGTGATGCGGCTGAACTGCCATCTGCCATCGGACCTTGATATCAAAGCTCTATAGTTCAACTAGTTGAACTTTTGGGGGCTTAAAGATACATTCTGTGTAAACTATAAATATATTGTTATTTGTGCACAAAGTTTACATAAATAAATACCATCCAGTATTTATAGTTTACGAAAATGTTTTCCAGCTTCAGTTATGGGACACAGCGGGACAGGAAAGGTTCCGCAAGTCCATGGTACAGCACTACTACAGGAATGTTCACGCTGTTGTCATTGTTTATGACGTCACTAAACCGGAGACATTCCATGTAAGTATAAAAAATTAACAATAATGGGTGTATGGGTTCCCTCAAGACCTATAGGCTGAGCCATCCTAATTTGCTGGTCCATACACATGCTGATTGACAGATGAGACTCTGCTTTGGTTGGGAGGTAAAAGGGAGGCGACAAGGAGGAAAAAAATTAAGAAATAAGATGATTTTCCCAAGCAACTACAATATGGGGTTCTTCAAGAAGGGGATTAGAAGGTTTCTTCAGGGTTGGCAGCACGAGTGCGACGCCCCTGGTGTAGCATACGTCCATATGCCACGGTAACCACTTTCCATCAGGTGGGCCATGGTGAAAACCTGTTCACTACCGCCACGCCACAAAGGTTGTCCTGTGAACTCTATCTAATCTTATTTTATTTATTTACTTCTTTATTTATTTAATCAATAAAAAGTATATAATTTCAGTCAATAGCAAGCTGGATGCAGGAGGTGGAGTCTCACGGTCTGATGAGAGCGCCGCGCGTCCTTGTGGGGAACAAATGCGACTGCGGTACTCCGGAGTCACGACTCGCTACTACGTATGCGCAACGGTTGGCCGATAAGTACGGAATGCCGGTAAGTGCGAATACTGTTCCTATACTTTTTTTTATTTGGTCCAAACTAAATATAGCCTGTGGCATTTTCATCAAAATCGGTTCAGTAGTTTAGGGAGTAAGAGGGCCAGGTGGAAAGAGATTGGGTTGGCTGGGTGCGAGATGGCGAGATGGGGGGGGGGAGGGGGGCATGGCATTAAGTCCGCCTTTATTTCATTTGTGTAAGAAGTTAAAATAAATAAAAAATGTTTTAGAAAATCTCACCTCCGGCAACGACCCACAGACGGCGCGCGTTTTAGTCGGTTCAAGTTCGAAATAACCTCCCCTGCCGACTCCGGCGGGGTACGATAAAAAAAATGGTTTTGGTGTGAATGTGTAACAGACAGACAGTTAATTTCGCATGGATTATCATAAGATGATGCCCACATGTATGTATTGAATATAAGAAAAATGATGTCATTTTTCCAGCTATTTGAAACGTCGGCACTATTGGACTCCGAGTGCGACAACGTGGAGTCAATATTTATGACCCTGGCACATAAACTGTACTCCAAGCAGCCTCTGAGAGTTGTCAGTGTAGAGGTAGGTTCTATTAACTCCTATTTTTTTTTAAGTATTTAACTCTCCCCACTTGATGAAGAGAATGATAAGCCGTCGGTTCCGGTTGCCATAGGGACATCTGTGGCATTCATTTCGGGTAATTGGATCTCTCGGTAAATATCGAAATTCGGTCATTTCTTACTTAGACTGAAAGCTGACCCCAGCTGTGTTGGGGAAAGGCCCAACGGGTGATGATTTTGGCTTATTATTTTTATATTCTGCTATTAGTATTTAGACCGTCAATTGATTGCGCCCACTAGTTGATGAAAACCTGAGGTGCTGGCAATCCAGAAGATACCACCATTTCAGATCCTGTTGATCTTAAATTTGTGGTCCCTAACTTGACAGACTCGACAGAAGCTTCTTCACGCTCCGCTTACTTAACCCGGGACTGTAAGGAATCTTTGTATTACTTCCAGGGCGAGCATGGTCTGGGCGTGGTGACTCTCCCGCGACGGAAACGACCCCCAGTAACGAACTCCAATGACAGCTGTTTATGCAGCTAGACCAGGGGAACACCATCGGCATACATGGTTCGGCTCTCTACATGGTACCTGTCCGTGTTCTACATTCCATGACTTAGAACTCCCACCATAGAAACATCCAAGAAAAAATCGAATATCGCTTAAGTTCTAACAGTAGTTAAAAAATATACGCAACGCATTCGAGTCCCTATGGTGTTATACATATGGGCGCGAATGCCTTGCGCATATTTTTTTACATATGTGATGTTAGAACTTAGTGATAATATAACCTTAATAAGTCAGATGATAATACTGCAAGTAATTTTATACTGTATGGTATATGGAATAAGGTCGATTTTTCAGAAGCTCTGGTGTTTAAGCCACAGAATATAAAGTCAAATTGCTCAGACCTCGTTAGTATGGAACTTAATGTCACAAAATAACCAATCGGGTCACAAAACACCCAGGTCTTTGAGGTTAAGTGTTGGTGAAACCAACCCAATGTGATGTTGGTCAAGCCAACCAAACCCTGTGTTGTGTTGGTCAAGCCAACCCTATGTTATGTTGGTCTAGCCAAAGCAATGTATTTTTTTTTCTAGCGCCTTCGACCCCGTCGAAGCCTACTCTTTCTCGTTTTATATATTTATCCTAGGCTATGACTTACGCAACCCTCGCAGGGTTCACTTTGTAAACTAACTAATTTTATATAATTCACGCTTCCATTCTGAGCCTCTTTGTCATACCAGTTCTCGCATTTCTACCTCTCGTACTTTCATTCTGAGCCTTTCATACTATAGGAATGGGGGAGGCAGGGGGGGGACTGGTAGCCAAACCAATGTTGTGTTGGTCAAGCCAATCCAAAGGGGTGTTGGTCAAACCAACCCAATGCTGTGTTGGTCAAGTCAACCCAATGTTGTGTTGGTAAAGCCAACCTGTTTTTATGTTGGTCAAGCAAACCCAGTGTTCTGTAGGTCAAGCCAACCTGTTGTTGTATTGTTCAACCCAACCCAATATGTTGGTCAAGCCAACCCAATCTATTATGCAAATATTTTTGCTTTGTGAGGGTCAATTTTCGTTTGCTTATGCTTGCCATGGAGGCTCATGAAAGTGCTTTAGTTACTTATGTTAGTGCTTTAGAAATGCCTGGGTTGTACAGTGTACAGTGATAGCAAACGGCTGCTCTGTATTAGGTCTCACGTATGATTTCAGGTTGTTACTAGACTTTTCTATTAGAAAACATGTCTTCTTCAGTAAGAAAGTGCTATTATGAACTAAATACTCTATGTTTGAGATTAAGAAATATATTTTTATATTCATACATAAACCAACAAGATACACATGCAAAAATAAAAATACTAAATTACATTATAATTTGTCGGTAGTTTACGCGAATATCACTCATTGAAATTAACCATTAAAAAATCAATCATTGAAATTTTTTAACGAATTTTCCACCCCGTCACCTCGCGACCGTTGTTGCAGAAAAGTCGAAACGTCGGGGTAAATATAAGTACGTATAATCACGCCTTTATCCCCGAAGGGTTAGGCAGAGTTGAATTAACACCCACATTTCACCAATCGTTGTATTAGTTCCCACGTAATAGGGGATGAGCCTATTGCCGTATTCCGGGCACTTGTTGACTCGAGCCATGCATCTGAGGCTGAGTTTGGGCTGTATATCTGTCTGATGAACAGCCCTATCTCTTAGTCGCCTTGTACGACACCGCATAGGAGGAAATAGGGTGGCCCAAATTCTACTCTGCTGGGATCCACGCGGAAATATAAATAATACCAAAGAAATTGCGATAGAATCCGTTAAAAAGTGTTTTTATTATAACTAAACTAGCTGACCCGGCGTACTTCGTACCGCTATATTTTTTGATCCCGTTCCCGCTGCATATCTCTAAATTTATCAGTGTTTCTCTTCAATATTATGCATGTATTATACATATAAACCTTCCTCTTGAATCACTCTATCTATTAAAAAAAACCGCTTCAAAATCCGTTGCGTAGTTTTGAAGATTTAAGCATACATAGGGACGGACAGACAGCGACATCGACTTTGTTTTATAATATGTAGTGAAGTGATAGTGATTAGGTACATAATCACTCCCTACGTACTTCAATTCAATGACAGCCTCTGCAGCGTGACGTTAAAACTATATGCCTTAAACATGGTTAGGTACTGATTTTAAGGCTCTTCTTAGGCTGTGTCCATTACGCAATAAAAAACACACGACTTATCCTACCTACTTAAATCCTCGAAACGATAATCAGAGGTTTATTAATACTCTTATTTTAACGAAATATGATTGTCAGTCCCACGCAATAGGAGGCGAGCCTATTGCCGTTAAGCGGGTATTTTGTAATTAATAAGTTAACTATCGGCAGAAGAACAGTCCTATCTCTTAACTTAGTAATTACCTCTTGCCTGAGCTTACCATTAGGCGAGCTGAAGAAAAAAGATTTTGGATAAGTTCACCACTTATTTATTCTCTCTCTAGGTGTAGATTTCAGCCTTATTCGGCCATAGTACAAATATTCCATGCTGGTTTCGGCCTTAAAATAAGCAAACCCAATCTTACCATTTTATCTATATGGTGTTGTCCTATTCAGACACAGATTCTGTACAGATATGACAACAGCATCGCACCCTGTACTCAGCTACTAATTTTATAAACAAGCTTTTGCCCGCGGCCCCGGCCGCACGGAATTCTGATCCCATTCTCGCACGCCGTGCGAACGGGATCACTATTTTAAATCTAGTCTTTTAGCTAATAATTATATTATTGCTTTTAATGTTTTTAGATTTCATTTTTAGCATTATATTGCATCTATGTGTTTGTGTATTATAATAATCAAATTCTGTGAAAAAATTGTAAATGCAGCTTATAAATGAGGTCATTTTCTATTGATAGATAGTTCATTAAAAAATATATAGTTTGTTCCTAAGCAGCATTGATAAGAAATACAGTTCTTATCAGTGCTTTTTCTCGTGTTATGTAGAACTGAAGTGAAAACGAGCTAGGCATCTATTGCAGATTTGAGAAAAAAAAAATAGTAATAATTTTTTATTGTACGTTTATTTTAGTTCAAAAAAATGTCTATTGTAGTCCACTGCTGGACATATCCCTCTCCCAATGTGCGCCATAACACATAAATTAATGATATTACAGTTCTCACTTCAGTATTGACATACGACCACCTCATTCAAAACTGCAAATGTAAAAAAACGCTGATTAAGGCAGCTAGTGATATAACTAATATACTTATGTAAAAGTGCCAAGTGCGAATATAATTATATATATTAGACAAAATATAAAATATTATGTCTTGATAAATAAATAAGCTATTTTTATTATCTAGTGTTCTTATAAATGCTTGGGTTTGCCTTGGTTAAGCAATAAGTATTTGATTCTGTGACGTCAGAATTGCCAAACCGATGCCTTATGCAAAAGTACTAAGAATTTATTGATGCAACTATGACGATTGTTAACTTTTATTGGTCTGCCTGTCCCCAACGGGGATGGCGTGAAGAATAAAAACCCTCCCGTGGGGACAGGATAATACAGGATGCCTTGGTTGTTTGTGTTCATTTTAAAATTTAGATGTGATATTGTTTTTACGTTCAATCATTATTGTTCTAAAAACAACAAATTGTATAAATTAATCACCGTATTATTCTTGAGATATAAATGTCTGTATTTTTTAATCATATTAGAATAATTTCGTGTACTTTTAAAGCTATAATTTTAATATAAATATAAAAAACTATTAATAAATTTGAAGATTGTATGGAATATACCTGTATTACCTACCTATTTAATTTATTTTTATATAAGATTAGTATGATAAGATGGTATTATACAAATATGTAAAATCATTGAGACTTATAAATCATTTTACGTTGTTATTGAATGGTCTTTTCTTTGATTAATTTAATTACCTGTAATTTCCAAAAAAAATAAAAGAATAATTATCTTTTTAATCAGATTTCTTCGTAATAAGGTGATACAGCGTAATTAGTTCTAAAAATATATTTAAAAAAATAACAAAAAGGGATATTTGACCCCGACGTGATTTGAACACGCAACCTTCTGATCTGGAGTCAGACGCGCTACCGTTGCGCCACGGAGTCGATGCATGTAAGCTTGAAATTACAGATCATTTTGGAGTTTATATTCATTTATCAAGATTACATAAAATTAACAATAAAACTAAAAATAAAAGAACTATTATTGTACCCAATATAAACTAAAGTTAAAATGCGTCGTCTAAACTAAAGTTAAAGTGCATCCGCATCGCATGCCTCTTGTGGTAACGTTCCCAGTTGATACCTATTATATTTGATTTTTTTTTAATCTAGGTTACGCGATATCAGTGATAGCGGGATTCCGAACTGTTGGACCTACATAGGTACCGAGTACGGGGTGAAAATATAAAGTCGTTAAATTTTTTTTAAATATTTCTTGTAGATAGTAGATAGGTAAGTATATGATATTATTTTCGGGTGTGTAATGTTTGATATAATAACAAATGCTCTAATTTCAATTGAAATAACGTTCATATGTTATAATTTTCATATGCTATAATATCAAATAACCTAATTTCATATGATCTAATGTTTTATATGTTATAATCTTCCTTTGATATAATAACATTTAGTATAAAGTTCATATTATATAATTTTCAAAATGCATAATATTCTTTTAATATAACGTTCATTTAACCTAATGTTCTTTTGACCTAATTGGTCGACGGTCGACTACCTACTTCTGGTTGGTTTATAAAAAAAATAACCACGAAGGGAATGGCGGGGTCTACGACCCCGCCATCTCCTTCTAACCTAACCTATCCGAGTCGGGGTGCCCTAAAGTCCAAATTGTATCCAGATCCTCCTGGTAACAATAGTTGGATGTGGCTGATGTATAGGGTATAAAGCGTGGAGTTAGCAGGCGTTTAAAATCGTATCAGATATTCTAAATTATATTAAAAGTTACTTAGTGATTATGAATATTAGGCCGCCTTTTGACTATGGGATGTACCTAATATATATTACATCTTGAGATATATATTACATCCCGCGATTGCTGTTTACACTGTAAGATATATATTTGGGATAGTTCAGTAGCTTTACCATGAGTTGAAACCAAAATTTGACAACTTCGTTACCCTATCGAACTGCGTACGCGAATCTGATTGGTCTGTGTAGAATGCATGCGCGAATTCCCTGACTTCTGATTGCTCAGTTTAAAATGACAACGTGATTTTGCATGCGCGATCAAACGTCGCCATTCAAACGGGCGAGACAGGGGGAGGCGTGGTGTCCGGGGACGTGAGGTAAAATATACCTTCAAATATCGCTCGAAAAAATATTTATAGTTTGGGATGTAATACTTATATATTATAGCGTAGTGTAAACGGTCTCGTACAAAATGTATGACGAGCGATATGCCAAGATGTAATATATATTACATTACATCCCATAGTCAAAAGGCACCTTTTTATAGTAAATGAATAATATACTAAATGAATATTATGTCAAATGTGCATTATAAGAAATGTTCAGTATATCAAAAGAAATTAGGTAAAATGAAATTATAACTACAATTCATTATGACAACTGATCGTTATATTAAACAAAATTATATTAAGTGAAATTATGTCAAGTGAACGTTAGATTTTTTGTTATTATATCAACCGTTACACACCCATTATTTTCATTATTAGGTACATAATAGTCCCAAGAAGTCCTGGCTTGACGTCGGGGAGGGTGACATGCGTGCAAATGGTCTGGTTTCACTTGAAAGAAAATAACCACAGAATTTAGCGGACCATTATTATTACCCCTTATGGTCCCTATTAATCCTGTTTGCGGTAATTAAAACTATGAACGGATATCGATGATAGAACAGAAAATAATAAAATAAGTAGGTATAGTTTAATTAGTTTGTGTTATGGGTGTCCTTTTGGTTTTACTTATGTGGCCTTTATAAGAGCGACTGCCGTCTGACGTCCGAACCGCGAGAGACAAGCCTGCGCCAAACTCCGGACACGTATCTTGGACCTAAAATGTGCCCTATACGCGCAGTACCTACACATTTCTGGAGTGTCTTATGGATAGCACGGGGTGCTACTGCGGTGGACGAACTCAAAGTCACCAAGCATAGATCCGCGGGCGCCAGAGCCTCTCTCAGATTTAGGTCCAAGATACGTGCAGCGTGCTCCTATAATATATATTAGGTACCTACTTATACTCTTTGGATACGTGTCCGGTCCGGAGTTATACCAGCTTTATTTACACAGCGCTCATCGTTAGATTGTTCCAATAATCTAACATAATGTCTCTCGAAATAAGTTACGGGCCCGATTGCGAATACCGCAGATTGATCATTCATTTTTGTTCGTGCGATAACCGGTCCAGGTTTTACTTGCTTCCGAAGTACGGGAAGAGTATTAAGCTGGTCATGATCACCCATTTTAAACTGACCTGAGCTAGAATTGCTTAACCTCCCCAAAGCCTAATGATATAAACTATTATACTACCTACCGTACAGCAGCAGGTGTCCTACTTATTTTCTGCGCTAACGGCACAGAATCTCTCTGTTCTTACAGGGTCGGCAGCGCGAGTGTGACTCCCCTGGTGTTGCACTCGTCCAAAGGCCACAGTAAGCACTTACCATCAGGAGGGCCGTGTGCTTATCTGCGACCTAAGTAGTATAATAAAAAAGGTGCCTAAGGAGACCACCAGAGCTTGAGGTAAGTGAGCTGGGTATGTTGGGGTACGTCGCTCGCGGTGCGGCAGAGTGCGAAGTGGTAAAGCCCGACCAGTAAAATAAAATACCTCGCCATATTGCGGTAAACTATTGGAACTAATTTCTTCATATGGTAACAATCTATACAATGTCATTATGGTCATCTGTCAGTGTGGTGTCAATTGTGCGTGTTGTTGAGTTTGAGAGCGCTACAAAACTACAAAACACAGTAATATGCCGAAAACTATTAAAAGCCAGTTAAGAAAAGTAATTTATAATATAACAAAGTATTTGTCGGATAAAAAGTAGGAAGGATTGGACTCTGTTCCTCTAAATAACATCACGGACCTTGTTGTCAATATGACGGGTATGTACATCATAGAGTACGTGCAATGAAATTGGCCTAAACTACTGATTTTACTGTGACTAATTATTATTCACATTTTTAGGTATATCCCGATCTTCTGTAATAAAAATACGAAGAGAAGGTCAAACGTCAAATGTATTTTCTACGCCTAAGAAAAATAAGCCTAACGCAAAAAAGAAAATCATGCTCGATTATTTTGATCTCTGTGCTGTTAGGCATAAAATACAAGAATTTTATGCAGTCCGAAAAACAATATCGCGTGATCCCTGTTCTATACATAGTGTAATGTTACTGTATGTCTAACTTGTATTTACCATTCCAAGCAGTAAACTATTATACGGATACTACTGTGTTGTGATTTGTGCCCAGTCCTTGTAACCAGTATAACACACCGCGTCTATTTTTCTATTTTAACCAGAAAACTTAACAGAGAAAAACTTAACTTTTTAACAGAGAAAAAAAAAATACATTTTAGTGAAAGTTTTGTATATTAAACACGTACTACAAGTTGAAATTATCTTTTAAAATACGAAGCTGCATGAAATGAGCAAGCAATAGGTATATTAATTCGTTTGTAATATTGGACACGATCTTTTTTGTATCGAAACTTTTTTAAGTCAAAGTCAAAGTCTTTATTTCTCAAAATAGTGCAACACTGTTACAGCTTTTTGACGTCAAAAACTCCTTAAAACTAAGTTTACCACCGCTTCCTAAGCGCTAATGGAGAAGAAACGGCGCAACAAACTCCACTGCGGCATTTTAAGGACGTCAGTTTACAAAAAATAAAAGGGTTTCTTAAGACTAAATATGAACGTATGTACATTTGTCTCGCGTCAAGTAGGTATATAAAAAATAAAAATAAAACCTTATATAAGAACAAAGCAACTTAATCAATGAAATTAAAAAAAAGAAGTCTATAACTCACTTTTGTGAATAATAGCAATGAAAAACATGACAGCCTCCGTGGCGTAGCGGTAGTGAACGCGGCCGCTACGCAGGAGGCGCGGGTTCGATCCCCGGTCAGTGCAAATATTTGTGTGCATTAAATATGGGTATTTGCATTGGTCTGGTCGTGCCTCGGACAGCACGTTAAGCCGTCGGTCCCGGTTGCCATAAGAACATCTATGGCAGTCGTTACGGGTAGTTGGTGCCCTAAAAAGTCCAAAAACAACGGTCTAGCTGCAAAGCTTCGACATCGCCTAATGTTAACATTGGGTCGTGGAGGTCAGGTGGCAATCGCTTCACGGAAAATATCGAGGTCTAGCCAAATCTGTAGCTATGACTGGTAAAGGCGGACCCCAGACTCCAAGCTGAAAGCTTCGGATGCGACTGGGAATAACGCTAGGAGGAAGAAGAAGCAATGAAAAAGTCACAGTTTTATATTAGGTGTCATTCCGTGCTTAATTGCGGGGAAATAAAAGCCTGTTCATAAGCAAGTGTGTTGAAAAAATATTTGTACACTTGGCATTTTACATGTGTATCACTATACTTGGTGTTGTCATATCATAGATGTTTTTGGCGCCCCCCGTACGGGTTTTTTATTTTATTGGTCGGACTTTAGGTACTATATTAGTATTCACTTTATACTGCTTCACACGCTCTGCGTTCCGTCTGTTATCCTTTCAGTTTGAGTTCGAGGGGTATGACGTAGTAAATCCCGTTTTTACGTGAACGTTACCCCAGTAAGAAAGTACCTCGTATATAATTAGAGCGTTATATGCTGTAAATGTGCGCCACATAAAAATATTGTGCGTGTTGTAGTTTTGGAAAAAAAAAACGGAGAAAATGATTCCTGCTGGGGTAACGTTTGTTCCAGCAAGAACATTCTGAACGAATAATGGGAGAGAAATATCATGCATGGGCAGAGAGCTTATTATTTGTGCTTTAATGTGCGCCGAAAATGAAATTTGTCTCTTCAGGTTTTCAGGAAATAGCGTACCTATATATTGATCCCAATTACGTACTTTTTGGGTGTCTTTTGAGCACCACCAGTTAATTATATGGAACCAATCCAAAGTGCCAAATCCTCATTTCTATGGTGACTTGAGGTCATGATTGGCGCCGTGAACTACAAAGTATTAATACCTATTAATACAGAGAACTTTTTGTCAGTTTCATACATACATACGCACATATTCAAGACCAAAGGGGTAGGCAGAGGTGTAAGAGGTGTGTTCCACGTAACAGGGGGCGAGCCTATTGCCGTGTAGCGGGCACTTTATCATGGGCTGTATGTTTGCTGTCGGATGGAGAATAGCCCTATTCCTTGATCGCCTTTTACGACACCCACAGGAAGAGACGGATAAATTTCGTGTCAGTGTTTTGATACATGAAGCTATTCGCTAGGGTTCAAAATGCATGGCAATAAAATAAAACTCAATATTATTTCATTTTGTTATATTAATTCAATTAATAAGAGACATAGACGGCGTCGTCCGCCGGTACAACCACAACGGCGCTACATTGTAATACTATTTACGAATTACCATGTGACGAACATCACAACTAACGTATCACATTAATAATAGTCTGAAAGTACATAGCAAATATTGCACTCAGCCTATAAGACTGTGCACGGTCGTAGCCGCGCTATAAGAAGCCATTTCAACATTACAATACATAATATAAACACAATACAAAAGTCATTTCATTGATAAACAATTCAGATTTATCTGAAAATATTCAACCAATGTCAACAGGCCCCCTAGTCTGAGTGACAAACCATTTCGTAAATACGCATGTAATTTGGTCGTATTATGCCATTTCTCTCTTTTATGTTAACCAGGCTTTCGATTCTGCTAAAACAAAACCATTGTTATACTACAGACACTGCAAAAATGGCATTCAATTATAGACTTTATTGCTATAGACCTAAAGCTTATTTTTTTTTTTGCAGTTTCCGTAGTATAATAGTGGTTTTGCTTTAGCAGAATCGAGGTCCAGTTACGTCATTCGTTCTCTTAACGTTACGACTGCGTCAAAAACTTGATGTCACTCAGAATAATACCCGTGTTGATTCGTAGGAGAATAGTCATGATTTCTTGTCCAAATCATACAAAAATTGCAGCAAGGGGCGGGTGTTAAATCTCATAAATACATACAATAAGTCATACATATATCATCTGCTCTTACAGATCAACACAGCTACTTCTAATACATACGATGATTGAATCTCGTGTAGATTACTGAATTTGAATCACAACCAATAAATCAAATTTTAGCTTGTTATGAACCATATGTGACTGTACATAATCACTAACAATTCGTTAGTAAACACCAAAGTTCCACAGATCATAATTCCCAATAATTTTTTCTAGCGTTCACATACAACTGGCCGCGAGTGCAAGAACGGCCTAACATTGAACAAAAATTGATTAGATGGACTTCACTATCACTACATATTATAAAACAAAGTCGCTGTCGTTGTCTGTCCGTCCCTATGTATGCCCAAATCTTCAAAACTACGCAACGGATTTTAAAGCGGTTTTTTTAATAGATAGAGTGATTCAAGAGGAAGGTTAATATGTATAATATATGCATAATATTGTAGAGAAACTGATAAATTTAGAGATATGCAGTGGGAAAGGGATCAGAAAATATGGCGGTACGAAGTTCGCCGGGTCAGCTAGTAGTACATAAAGAAGAGAGAGAAGAGTTTATATCTTCAAACAGATACGTACAAATCCCCGAAGGGGTAGACAGAGTGGACATTAACACCCACATTTCGTCAATTATAATTTTCGTTCCCACGTACTAGGAGGCAAGCCGATTGCGTTTGGGCACTGTCATGTGCTGTATGTTTACTGTCGGATGGAGAACAGCCCTACCCCTTAGTAGCCGGGATTATAAAGATATTTTAGAACATTGAATATTTGAATGACATATTATAGGCTTTCTTGATAAATAAATAGTTAGGAACTAACTTGTAAACTCTCGCGTTCCATAATATACCATAATGTTAACGGGAATTATCGCGATCATGGTATAGGTACATACATACCTTTGATTTGCCTGACGTTTCGACCAGATTACACTGGCCGTGGTCATCAGGCTGACTAGCTCAGCGGTGCACAGCCACTGGCTCAGCGGTGCTCAGCCAGTCAGCCTGTGACCACGGCCGGTGTAACATGGTCGAAACGTCAGGCAGATCAAAGGTATGTATGTACCTATACCATGATCGCGTTAATTCCCGTTAACATTATTATAAATAGTTAGGAAGTTATTGCACTTGCAGCCCCAATATATAGAATCAGTAAGCGTTACTTATATCCACAACATACTTCATTGTTATTTTTTAAATTTAAAAAACCATTAACGCTAGTATTCAAAAAGTTTTATTTAATAATTATGTGGAAATCACTATATTTGCAAGTATCTAATTGGCATGGTTTCAAACTGTCTAGCATAATGAATCACTTCATATTATAAATATATAATTATTTAAAAATAACTAGATTTAAATTTGTAGAATTAATTTCATATTTGAACAAAGACTAAAGACTTGTTTAATCCATTTTTTATATTCTAAAGAAATAAACAACATAGACTAATTTTTTAATCCATTTTTTTATATTCTAAAGTAGATAATAAACAACACAGGCCACGAAAATTTGATTGATTGCACTAAGATCTTGTTAGGAACTAAATGAGTTATATTAGTAGAATTTAAAAAAAATGGCGATCTTTTGGAACCACGGACAGTACATTGAGAGAGGGGCTTAAATTGACCATCAGGCGGAGTGTAGTCAATTGACAATCTATGGCCTGTATTCTAGAACGACACTTAGTCGAACCTCGAGTCATCTGAAGACAGATTTTATAAATAGATTGACAGGTTTGACAGATTTCTACACCTATTATGGTAGAATATGTTGGAACCATTGTATTGACATGAAGACCTCGATGTACCATATTCTTGGAAATAAATAAATATTATTATATTATTATTATTATTGCACAATCTGTTCTGATCTCAGATAAATCGAGATTCAGAACCGAATACCGTTCTAGAATACGGGTTTATAGTCCGTAAAACAATGCTAAGTTGTGATTGACACTCACAATTACATTAGAACTGTCATCTAGAATAAAATCTGTACTCAGAATATAAATGAACATTTAGGACCGAGTATGGTTCAATACGGGCCTAAATATTTAAAAGAAAATTCATTGTTATAATGTTTTGCACCTTAAGATTGATTTATATCAAACGAGCGAATGCTCATTCTATCCCTCTACGTCAAATTCTATGAGCAGTTTTCCAGTAGGTATTTATAGCGTTCCTAAAGACAAGCTAGATGGCGCAGCCGGCACTTTTGGTAAGTAGAGTGTGGTCTCACATCTAGTGTTCCCTAATTTATGGAAAAAATGTTCTTCGGTTTTGTAATGATTTACTTTACATAAATGTTTTGACATTTTTTTTTTGATAAAATTATTTTAATTAACTACATACTGGAAAACTGCTCATTATTGTAAACAGTGACAGAACCTTGTTCTTTCTTATGTAAACGCTGAAAATAAGGTTTCATTTACACTAAAATATTAAGAAAGAATGCTCGTTTGGTCTAAATCCACCTTTAGAGAAAGAATTCTTTCTCTCAAGTGTCAAATATCATAAAAAAATATTGTGAAAAACCATAGAGATATAAATCTTTATATGTTTTGTTATGTTTTAGTGAAAACATGAGCTATGGACGTAGCTTAAAAGGTAAGGTAGGTCATTCATTGCCTTGTGCGTGACGTCACAGTTGAAAAATAGAATAGATTAAGTAGATAAAGGAAATAGTTCGTTAAACTCAAACTTTCAACGACTTTCTATAAAGGCTCATTTAGACTGGGAGTTTCTCGCACGTTCGCACGTTCTCGATTCGAGAAATCGTACGCTACTTTTACTAGCAATAATTGCCATGCCATTATGGCATAAAAATGTTTACACACTGGCAAACATTAAAATCTCATCTACGATTATATCACATGAGATTAGCAAGTGACATATCTTTGTAAAAACAACCGGGAGCAAGCCAAAACCAAATCGCGAGTGGATACAGTAAGCATAGTGTGTCGCGAACGTGATCGAGATCGAGTTCGAGTTTGTAGTGAGAGTGAAACCAGTGGTAGTGTCCATACGCGTAGAAAAAGAACTCGAAAGAGGGTAGATCGATATATTTGCTCCTAAAAACTTTTTCACCGTTTACCGTCAGTACTACAGTTCCTCCTTGATCATGGTGCTTGCAACAGCGCCGAAATATCGGAAACTCCAAACAATATAAATGGTAAATATCCCGATAGTTCTAATATTAAAGTGACATATCGCCTATGCGTGAACGAGCGAGCAGTGTTTCGCGAATGTTAAGACGAAACAACTATTTTCTGTCCTTTTGATAATAGTATCTTCCAGGCGAGGAACTCTCCTAGTTTGAATGAGCCTTATGTAGATAAAAGAAATCGTTCATTAAACTCGGACTTAACAGTTTAAATACAAAATGTATGTGAATGCATCTATTTCTATAATGGTGGTACATAAACATGAAGATTATCGCTAAGTGTTATATATAATAAAACCTGATTAATATAGAAACTTGTTTATCATTAATATATGTTGGTTAGTAAGCAAACTCGGGTGTAAATCACAGTTGTTTATAGCTAGCTACCATCTGTCTAAAGATGTGGTACAGAATTGAATTTGATTATATTCGGACATCTATAGGGGAGGCCTATGTCCAGCAGTGGACTTCCTATGGCTGAAATGATGATGATGATGATGATGATATTCGGACATTATTGAATTTGTTTTGGTTACTGAGGCACACAATGTTAACGTAAAGATGCTTACTGATTGTAATGTTAGCTTGATATATTTTAAGAGTAGATAAAATCTAGTTACCATGGTATAAATTTATAGGATTTGCTGTTGCCCGCGGCTCCGCCTGCGTGGATGTCGGTTATCGCGACCAAACATAGCCTATCTCATTTCTCAAAGTCTAATCTACCACTATACCAAATTTCATCAAATTTCTGTGGTTCAGGCATGAAAGCGTAACAGATAGACATACAGAGTTACTTACGCTTTTGATTACAAAGTTATTTATGCAGTTGGTAGTGTGACAGCCGTTTAATTATTGGCCTGTTACTACTATATCTAGGTAGGTACTATAGAATATTGAAATAAAGTTTTGTGAACTCAGTACATACTAACATCGTGTGCCTAACGTGCCATAGCCTAATAGCTGGCAAATAGTATAGGAACAATATCTATCCTTGCAAAATTAAGTTTCTCACATCAAATATGCCTTCAACAATTAAATATTTAAGGCAATTGTTATTTCCAAATAATTACTACTATTCCAAGTGTCCTTCTGAACGGACATTATTTCGAGTGCCTTTTATAAGGACACTATTTCTAGAGTCTTTCTAAAAGGACACATTTTTGAAGGTCCTTCTAAAAGGACACTTTCGAGAGTCTTTCTGAAAGGACACTCGGAATAGTACAAGTTTTTACATTAAGGACGCTGTCAAGCGTCTCACAGAGGACGTAGGTAGACTGAGGGTGTCTCCTTGGCTGAGGGGGGAAGGGCCACGTCACAAGTTTTGCCAGGTGGTGGTGACAAGCACGTTTGTGTCAAGCGAGCGAGCGATGCGTTCGTGTAAGCCGTGGCTTAACCACAGCATGCGAAGGGTTTCGTAGCGTTCTGGACACAAGTGGAGAGGGTTGCCGCGCCGAAGACCCTGGAAAGGGAAAAAATATTTAGTTATACCATTACAATTACTCTCGCATCCGCGGCAGCCTTCGTGTCCGTGCCATTGCAGATAAAATGCAAGAGAGCCGCCTTCGCTGGTGCGGCCACGTCTTGCGGCAACCGCCAGGCTACGTGGGTAGCAAATGCCTGGCAATGACGCCCTTGCCGGGTCCAGGTAGAAAGGGCTGAGCCAAGTCCAGTCTTGACGTCGTGGAGGGTGACATGCGTGCAAATGGTCTCACTACCATGGACACCCAAAGTGGAGGAGGAAGAGTCGGAAGGCGGACCCTGAGCTTCGAGGTGACCTTGGCCTCGGATGCAATTAGGAACCATAGTTTGCGGTTGGATTTCGCACGTCATATTGTTTTTGCCGAGTTGCCTTTTTGTTGTTATGGCAGAGAATGTGATTTCTTAACTTGTTACATTATTATTAATTTTATTATATAGGACACGTCACTTGAATGAATTTTGATGCACTTGTTATGCTGATTGTGCAAATCAATTTACAAAGACCGTCGCCCCAAAGACGGAGAGCATAGAGGAATTTGAGTTGGCTTCGTGCGGTCTCGGTGGCTTAGCGGTTAGAGCATTCTCCCTGTAAGAGAAAAAAGAGGGCCACCATTATAGACACGTACCATGTACAATGGTGGCACTCAGTTTGACGGCCTCATACTTTTTCACGCCCCGCTTAAAGGACCCGGGACTTTAGGAAGGGGGAAACACGTAATCTGGTAAGGAATTCCAGGTCTCAATGGTGCGGCAGAAGAAGGAGTCGCCGAACCTCGGTTCTCGATGGAATATTCAAGTATGCGGCTGGCATCTAAATCCTGCACGTGTTGGCTATATAAGAAAGTCCTTGTACAAATCACGTGTTGCCTTTTCGCTGACTGCCACAAATACTTTCGAGGGCCGGACTGGCCCGCACGCCGTCCCGCACCGTACCTGGCGGGGCCACGTACCTGGTCGGTCTCGCCGTACGAGTCCAGGTAGGGCGCGGCGAGCTTGGCCCCGCGCGCCGGCGCCGCAAGTAACAGCAGCTCGCACTCTCGTACACGTAGGAACAGCCCCGCGCCGCCGCCGCACTTCACGCAGTGGGCCACCACCGCTCCCACGCGCTGGACCTCTCCGCCGCGGCCCACCTGACACACGACATACCGGTTACTTCATCCCTACTAATATTATAAATGCGAAAGTAACTCTGTCTGTCTGTCCGTCTGTCTGTCCTAAACCACTGAACCGATTTTGATGAAATTTGATATTGGGGTAGATTAGACCTTGAGAAAGGACATAGGCTGTTTGGTCTCGATAACCGACATCCACGCGGGCGGAGCCGCGGGCAAAAGCTAGTTATTTATATTTACTAGCCTTCCGCCCGCGTGCATCTAGGGTAACGCGACCTTTGCTCATATCTTCGGTTCTATTCAACCGATTGCGATCAAACAAACCTAATATTTTAAGTCTGATCAAACCATTCTAACAAAAAAAAAACCGCATCAAAATCCATCCAGTAGTTTTTGCGTCCATCGCGAACGGACAGGAAATTAAAAAAAAATATTTTCGTGTTCAGTATCGTTAACATAACATAACCCAAGTATTTTTATTTTAATATCTCCAATGTACAGACACGACCACTTTACAATTATATAATCATCATCATCATCATCATCTCAGCCATAGGAAGTCCACTGCTGGACATAGGCCTCCCCTATAGATCTCCAATAAAACCGGTTGGAAGCGGCTCGCAATTATATAATAGTATAGATCTATTATTCACTTAATGACGTTTTCCGCAGCCAGAGGGTACAAGAAGGAAACTAGAATCACTTAAACTACTAACTGACATAATTATGATTAATAAATATAAATACTTGTAACTGACCTTTAGTATATCAGCCTGGCAGCAATAGCTCTGCGAGCATAAAATCTGTCCACACACCAAACACATCGTCGGCTTCTTACTATCCTCCCTCTCCGAATTCGGACAAGAGAACTCCGAAACTATATTCATCAACTCCGAAAAGTCCTCAGGTAACCGAATTAACTTCGGCGGGTTATCAGGCTCCGTCACTATATGTGAGCCGACTTCGCCGTTAAACCACTCAGTGGATAGATTAATCCATTCTAACATTTTCTTCTTTATTGAATACGTGTCTACTAATTCCTTATAGGAGGTAGGCAAGCCAAGGTAACCACACATGGCGTCCCAACTATCACCGCCGACGACCGTCAGTTCTGTCGGTGGATTTATATCACTCAAAAAGTGGAAGAACAAGCAACAACATCTGAGAAATGTGCGACATTGACTCTTAACTTTCGCCCATACATCTGTAGGGTTCAAATTTTCTTCTAAGTCACCTCTCCTAAGTTCTTTCATGAACGGTAACAGACTTTCTAATTCTGAATTGTTTTTAAAATCTCCTTGATCTTCCATTGGGACGCTTATGCACTTGGCTACATCGGAAGCTACTAAGGCTCTAGCTATGTTAGCTCTGAAGCATTGTAGAGCTATTTGCCTGGCTAGGTTGTTCGGTCTAGCTGGGCCTGCGACTTTGCAGAACAGTGAGGGCGCTGTTAGGACTAACGAGACTAAGGTACCGAAAGGTTCGTGAGTTAAGGGGGAAGTGCTTTCTAAAGTATTGAGGGTACTTAATGCGTGGTGAGCTAAGTGTTTGGGAGATGACCAGACTGATGGTATGGCCGCGGCCAGGCGGATAAGGGCTTGTAGAGTATCTCTGTGTCTTGCGGGAAGGTCGCCTAACAGGGGCCTGTTCTCAGCTTGGAGTACTGCGTTCGTACTGAATACTGTGTAAGATGTGGCTCGGTATAGAGCCGCGCTTGATACCATACCGCCGTATTCTGAGATCGGGAGAATCTGGAAAAAATAAACATTATATTATTATTAAAAAATACAATATCAATTTTATTTTAGTAAAGAATCGGAGGCTAATGGAGTCCACTCGTTACGATGAATATGCGAGCGAGACAGGTATACGTCTCTTTCTCTTCTATGTCGAATCGACCGCCGAGTGCCGAGTACTAATATTTTAAATGGTCATTTATATGATACTTTCTGAAGTTTACGTATAAAACTAGAGAGTGAAGCCGCATAAAGTAATACTAAAATAGTACCCTTTCGCTCGGACTTCTATTTGCTATCTATCCGTCTATGTTATTCTTTTAATCAGAGATAGAAACAGTTAGACTGATGCAAATCGACATTATTTCTACAGCGCACGAATCAAACCTTGCCTCAAGCATAAAATACGTTGCGTAATTTTTTAGTGACAGAGACGGACAAATACAAGTAACTCTTTTGATAATAAAGCGAACTATAACTTACATTAACAAAATCTTCAATCAAAGTCTTCGTCATTTCGTGATACGGTGGTATTTCCCCCTGGAAATGAGCTAGAAACTCCCCGGACAGCAAATTCTCCGCATGAGTCGACACATATATTTCCGATTCATCTGCCGATTCACCTTCTTCCATATCCGAAGACATAGCACCCACACTACGAGCTCTTGCCTGACAGTGCATCTCTTCACAGAATTCCGTACATATATGAATAGCTTCTGAGCTCACTTGGTGTTTTAGTTTCAAGATCATATTGACGGATTCGTTGTACATTTCCTCTGATAGTGGGGGAGGAGTGCCCATGGGTATGGAAGGCGCTGACAGTAGCGGGAGTGCCGTGTTACAGAGGCGTTCGCAGAGAGGGCATAAGTATTCCTTCTTTTCGACGTCGAAAGCAGCAGGTTGTCGGCCGCGGTATGGTCTGGAAATGGATGCAAAACATGTACACATGGTAAAGGAAATAAGTATATTTGTTTAAATGTATAGCTGTATGGCTTTTTTGATTAATTAATGATTAGTTAATCATATCATCTAATCTCATAGATACTGAAAGCATCTCATAGATACAAAAGCACATTAAAAAATTAATAACAAAACTTTAATTATAGTATTTACGCACAAAAAATCTAAATAAATTTTAAAAATTACATAATAGTACAGCTCTTCTATGGCCACCTGTGTCATAATATAACTTTTATTCTATTACGACACAATTTCTGCTAGATCAAGTAGGTTTCTATGCAGTTTGTCTCTTATAATCTGTGGCCGCTGGCCGCATATGCGCAATGAGTAACTTTCTTTTTTAGGACTTTGGCGTTCAACAATTCTGTCATTTTACCCAAATTATATTTTGTATTAGATATTTCATGAAACCTTCATGAAATAAGATAAAGTAGTGTATGAAACTGCACCTAATTTGGCCTTAAAACACTTGCGTGATACTTTAAAAAAACTCGCCTGCTGCTCGTTTTTTTAACTGACACTCGTGATTTAAGAACCCTTATTATGCAACAGTTTCGTAAACTAAATTTTTTTCCATTACGATACAACTTCAACTAGATCAATTAGGTTTCTATACAATTTGTTCTATACAATCTGTGGACACGCATGTGCGATCAGCAAATTTTGGCGCAGAAGCGTAATGAGTGTATACAATGGACGCGTACGCGATCAGCAAATGTATATTGGCGTGCGTACCTCCTGTTCTCCTTGTCCTGCACGTTGTCGACGTAGTTGCGCCAGCAGGCGGCGTGCAGCGCGTGACCGCAAGACGACACGTGCGGCTGCAGCCCCAGGCCGGCCGGCAGCCAGGCGGCGCGCCACGCGGCCGGCAACTGGCCACAACCACCGCGACGTAGGCGGTTCAGTACCGACGACTGCTGGATGAACGCTACCAGTACCAGCGGCTCAGACTTCACGTCCACGCGACCCTGCGGACGGTATTATGCTGGCTGAGCAGTGAACATCATTTACACCTTAGTTTAAAACATGTATTTGATAAGTTGCAATCACACATTGCGTCCGGAAACGGTGCGCACTGTGTGGTTTGTTTGAAAGGCACTTCATCCCACGCAACCTCAAGCTGTGGAATGAACTCCCTACGTTGATTTTCCCAAGCGACTACAATATGGGATTCTTCAAGAAGGGCATTAGAAGGTTTCTTCAGGGTCGGCAGCGCGAGTGTGACGCCCCTGGTGTTGCATACGTCCATATGCCAACTAGTGTGCTTGTCTGCCAACTAAGTGGTATAAACAAAAATGTCACCAGCGGCTCCGACTTCACGTCCACTCGACCCTGGGGACGGTATTATGCAGGCTGAGCAGTGTACATCATACTCCTCGTTTACACATAAGTTTAAAACATGTACAGTACAATTAAAATCAGTTGAACATTCGGCTTTTTTCGGGTATAATCGCCTAAATTCGGAGACGGAAATGACACGACATACATTACCGCGATTTCTTTTATGTAGCATTCAATTTGAAGTATCCTAAACGCAATGTATACCATCTGCCAAGATGACATTACTAACCACAGACCTAAGAAAATTATAGAGAAGCGACATGAATTTGAAAATTCATTATTTATTGAAGCTTCAATAATTAATGAATTTGAAGATATAAAAAATCGCGGTAATGTACGCGATATTTTTTATTTAATTACATTAAATAAAAAAATACATAGATATGTTACGGCTAAAGGTAGGTGTGAACATAAACTCAAGATTAGCCGGCTAAACTTAGATTTATCTTCGACGAGGTGCTAATGTTAGTTTCTTCTATCTTTAGACGGCTAAACTTAAGTCTAACCGCAGGCCCTTGGCTAAAAATGTAGAAAGAAATGGGAAAGGAATAATCACTCTCATTTCAGCTTTTCTATGCCGCCAATATTTCGACTGCCTCTGTGGCGTAGCGGTAGTGAACGCGGCTGCTACGCAGGAGGCGCGGGTTCGATCCCCGCTCAGTGCAAATATTTGTATGCATGAATATAAATATTTGCATTGGTCTGGGTGTTTCTATGTATAATATGTATATATTTACAAAAAAAAAAAAAGTATCTAAGTATGTATATCCGCATTCTAGATTCCATAACACAAGCTAATTAAGCTTACCATGGGTCTAGATAGCGTTGTGTAGAATGTTGTACAATATTTATTATTTATTATTATTATTAATAGTGCAAACATCAAAGTGTCCACTCCGCGGCGTTGCCTAATCAATCATTTGAACTGAAGTGTAGAACGAATACATTTTTAGCCGTTTCGTTTCGGTTAATGTGCACATTAACCGGCTAAACATAGAATATCCCGACGCAAACTAACATGTTATCGAACTTTAGCTGCTTCTCGAAGATAAACCTAAGTTCAGCCGGCTAATCTTAAGTTTATGTTCACACCTACCTTTAGCCGTAACAGATACAAGTCAATATTTTACTGTTTGATGTACATAAGTAACAGTACGATATTACATCGGATTAATAATAATTGATAATAATCACCAAATTAAAAATTTAAGAAACCGACCTCTACCGATTTTTGTTGATAATTTATCAATTAAAAAAGTAGAAAGTAAATTTTCTTCTTTTTTTACATAAATTATATTCTTTATTAAAATAGTTACATACATAGTTTATTCATGTGTAGTTAATGTTACAATTTCACGAGACTGAGCCACAATTATTTTACCACGCTTTAAATTTGTTGAAGCCATGATACATAACTACTGTAAGTTAATTTTGATAAAATTTGATAGAATTGAATATGTTCACGAATGAAATTAGCGTTCATAATCATAAATGTATCATATACGTCAAATAAATCAATTATTTTTCTTATATTTCAATATTTTTGTGTTAGTTTTGAGCTGCAAAGGAGGTTTTGTTGCTCATATCGTGCTTGTATTGTATTCATTATGACAACGGGTAATATAATTAAAGGTCATATCTGTAAATTGATAACTCTATGTAAGAGACGAGGGATTCACGACAATTACCGGGGTTAACCGAATGTTCAACTGATTTTAATCGTACTGTACCTATTTGACAAGTTGCAATATGTCACCGTTCCAACTTCACGTCCACGCGACCCTGAGAAATGTAAACCTTGTGATATCAGTCAGAAGTTTGAAGACAGCCTTAAAAAGTAGAGAGTCGAGTACAGTTCAGCCCCCCAAGACAAGTGGCAATTCATTAGCCGGCGTATTGTAGAATAGAATGACGAATGTATGGTATTTGACGTAAATGACAGTTGTCAACGTATGTCATAAACGTCAAATCCCATACATTTGTCATCCTATTCTACAATACGTCGGCCAAAGAATTACCACTTATCTAGAGCGTTGTTCAAACGGCACAATAACGATGAGAGTGTCCCGTCGACACAGACGCTAACGGCCGTACTATAATACAACGTGAACAGTTCCTTACCTCCTCCTGGCATAGTATGCATACACGGGAAGGCTCGGGCACACCTCCGCCCCAAACTCCCAACGCCGAGCCGCAGTACAGCGGACGGAGTTCCTGCTCCTCCGCCGTCACCTGTGGACACACCTCCGTCATAACCTCACAGATTAGATACTGGGTGATTTTATAATCGTTTCGGAGCGAAAGATTTTGGGCAGTTTCGTTAGTAAAATCGTCTGGAAGTATTCTTCTTCATCCTAGCGTTAATTCCCAGTCGCATCCGAAGCTTTTCAGCTCGGAGTCTGGGGTCCGCTTTACCAGTCTTAACTACAGATTTGGCTAGACCTCGATATTTTCCGTGAAGCGATTGCCATCTGACCTCCACGACCCAATGGTAACATTAGGAGATATCGAAGCTTTGCAGCTAGATCGTTGTTTTTGGACTTTTTAGGGCTCCAACTATCCGTAACGACTGCCATAGATGTTCTTGTGGCAACCGGGACCGACGGCTTAACGTGCTCTCCGAGGCAAGACCAGACCAATGCAAATCCCCTTATTTTATGAACACAAATATTTGCACTGAGCGGGGATCGAACCCCTGCGCGCCTCCTGCGTAGCGGCAGTATTATTTTAGAAAAAAAAAAGACTTTTTTTTACAACACCCATACAGTATGCCTTTCACCTGTACATTTATCCCATACATTATAAAAAAAAGTTTTATTTCGCCAAATTAATACTTCCAGACGATTTTGCTATCGAAACTGTGCCCAAAATCTTTCGCTACAAGACTACAAAATCACCTTGTACAAAGGTCTTATAAGCTATGTTTATTTTATAGTACTAAGCTCACAGACAAGCACACAGCCCACCTGATTGTAAGTGGTTACCGTGGCCTATGGGCGAGTGCAATACCAGGGGAGTCACACTCGTGCTGCCAACCCTGTAAGACAGAGATTCTGTGCCGTCAGCGCAAAAGTAGGACAAGCCTTTGGTTTTCCCACTGACAGCACAAAACCTCTCCAGTGAGCTCTGGCTACCCTACTCACCGCCGGGAACACAACACGAGGTTATGTTCGTTATTTCCTACCATATGCGGTGTTAATTTAGTAGATTTTTTTATCAACTGCAATAAATAAAGACATATCAAGCAACTACATATCATATCCATACTCCATACTAATATTATAAATGCGAAAGTAACTGTCTGTATGTTACGCTTTCACGCCTAAACCACTGAACCGATTTCGATGAAATTTTGTACAGAGATAGATTAGACCTTGGGAAAGGACATAGATGTTTCGTCGCGATAACAGACATCCACGCGGGCGGAGCCGCGAGCGAAAGCTAGTCTATAATATAAAAATGAATCACTAAATGTGTTGCTAAGCGCAAATCTCGAGAACGGCTGAACCGATTTTGCTAATTCTTTTTTAGAATATTCCTTGAAGTACCAGGATGGTTCTTCCGGAGAGAAACATAAAAAAATAAAATAAAGAATCGACTGTTAGGCGGTACGAAGTTCGCGGGGTCAGTTAGTTTTTCATAAATATCCGATATTTTCGAGCCCTGAAGACGTTCTTGAACAGCGAAAGGTTACAATTCTACTAATATTATAAATGTGAAAAAAGTGAAGATGTTTGGATGTATGTTGTTCAATCATGCTCAAACGGCCGGCAAAATTTCGTACAGAGATAGATTTATAGTCTGAAATAACATATAGGATTTTTAACCCCAGACATTCCCATAGTTTTTGAAAACTGGATCAAAATTTAGTATAATGTTCTATGTTCTTACTTCGGTAGTAGTTTCTTCAAAGAGCGTAGCGTTATTCGATATGAAGTTATTCATTTGAGTTTGCATTTGGGCCATCAACTTAGCCCGACGTTCCGCTGCCAATTTAGCGCGACGCTGTTTCTCCGCTTCTAGAAATAAATAACGATTAATAGTAGATTACCCAACAAGTGAAAAAAAGATGAATTCTTTTCGAGGCACTGAGTTGTATCCCGAGAGGAGCGAAGCTTTCTGCGGTAGAATCCCGAGCGTAGCGAGGGATTCTAGATAGAAAGCTGAGCGTATCGAGGGATACAAGAGCCGAGATGAATTCTTTTTTCACGTGTTAGGTACTCAACTTTTCACCATTGACTACGAGAAAACGATTACTCTGTGATTATGAATTAAGTACATTTTGTTATGGATAGTACACAAAAGAAGCAGCAAATTATCAGCTCAGGAGTCTTTTCGCGTTCGAGAATATGAGTTTCATTTTCATCACTAGATGAAGTCATTTTATGATTATGAGACAAACATAAACTTTTACAAGGAAAATTACACAGAAAATGGCGGCATTTAATTGAGCCGCATTCCATCCAGCCAGTGATTACATTTAGGTGGCTTTTAGTACGTTTTTATAGTGGGAGTGTGCAACCTCTTTGCATGTTTCACTAGAATCCGTACATTCGCGCATGTTCCAAATTCAAATTTTTTTATTCACTCGGTGAAACAAAGAGCGTTTTATTCACTGTTTTTGATGAATCACGGGCCCTTTTTCGAGTGTCAATGGTGAAAAAATATATACATAACTTTACGATTGGTTCCATAAAAGTCGCTTAAACCAAACCAAGAAGAAGGCCCTTGGCTTCAAGTATTTTTTTAGTGCGGAGCCGGCGGAAGCGGTTATGTCCAACTCGAACCCACTAAAACCATGTAAACCGTCTTAGGTTTTCAGTTGTCGGACGTAACATAGCCATTGGCATATCTCTCGCATCCCGCAATCATCCAAATGCCATCTCCGGGATATCTTCTAGATGGCGCTCTAGGATGTCCCCCTAGGCTGAGTGCGGACAAGAGTCCTCTTTGGTGCAAAGACGCTAAGTTCGGTCAAAAGAGTCCTCTTTGGTGCAAAGACGCTAAGTTCGGTCAAAAGAGTCCTCTTTGGTGCAAAGAGGCTAAGTGCGGACAAAAGAGTCCTCTTTGGTGCAAAGAGGCTAAGTGCGGACAAAATAGTCCTCTTTGGTGCAAAGAGGCTAAGTGCGGACAAAAGAGTCCTCTTTCCTAGGGTGTCCCCATCTTGTCCCTGGATAGATAATGGGGAAGGTGTGCATTACGCCGTCTTCTGCTTCTGCTAGGGTGACAGGCCACTCCACCTGTCACCTCCACGCCCACGCTCATAGGAGACGGAGGTTGGTGGGCGACAAATTGATTCCTAACAAAGATAAATAGAGTAATTTTCAATATACTCACGAGCGACTTCGTCCGAGGCCGGTTTCTCCTCAGTGTCAGTCTCCATATTTTCCCCATCACCAATGTGTTCTTCATTTTGTCCGAGAAGAGATCTGTTGAATAAAACATTTATTTAGATTACATCTTCCTTGTTTTCTGTATAAATGAAAATAAGAAAAAATACTAATTCTTCTGAACAGGCAGCGTTAGACAAGGGATAGATAGAGTTGGATTCAGCTCTAATATGAAAAAAAACGTGTCAAAAAGTTGGCGCGAGCCTTCAGTGCTTTAAGTTATTCAATAAAATCTATGACACAACCTGAGTACGCTGTCATGAAGTCAGCCTGCTGGTCACTGTACATCCGCATGAGGCTCACGTCATACGCGCAAACGCACGGCGTGCGAGTGGGTGGTGCATCCTTTTCTTGACCTCTTTGGTTGGTCGGCACACTACTTATGTCCGCACTTTCCCCAATTACGCTGACGTTTGTTCAAGACGCTTGCCGAACAGTTCACACCAGATTCACCTCATCTATGCGAACACCCAGCGTGTGAGGGGACGTATAGGGGCCTTGCCTGGCCGCCAGCTTGTGTACACTACACACGCACGTGTCACCACGCCGCCTCACCTCATGCGCGCGAGCACCCAGCGCGCCAGCGGGCGGTGCGCGTCGACGCGCGGGCTGGCCGCCAGCTTGTGTACACTACACACGCACGTGTCACCACGCCGCCTCACCTCATGCGCGCGAGCACCCAGCGCGCCAGCGGGCGGTGCGCGTCGACGCGCGGGCTGGCCGCCAGCTTGTGTACACTACACACGCACGTGTCACCACGCCGCCTCACCTCATGCGCGCGAGCACCCAGCGCGCCAGCGGGCGGTGCGCGTCGACGCGCGGGCTGGCCGCCAGCTTGTGTACACTACACACGCACGTGTCACCACGCCGCCTCACCTCATGCGCGCGAGCACCCAGCGCGCCAGCGGGCGGTGCGCGTCGACGCGCGGGCTGGCCGCCAGCTTGTGTACACTACACACGCACGTGTCACCACGCCGCCTCACCTCATGCGCGCGAGCACCCAGCGCGCCAGCGGGCGGTGCGCGTCGACGCGCGGGCTGGCCGCCAGCTTGTGTACACTACACACGCACGTGTCACCACGCCGCCTCACCTCATGCGCGCGAGCACCCAGCGCGCCAGCGGGCGGTGCGCGTCGACGCGCGGGCTGGCCGCCAGCTTGTGTACACTACACACGCACGTGTCACCACGCCGCCTCACCTCATGCGCGCGAGCACCCAGCGCGCCAGCGGGCGGTGCGCGTCGACGCGCGGGCTGGCCGCCAGCTTGTGTACACTACACACGCACGTGTCACCACGCCGCCTCACCTCATGCGCGCGAGCACCCAGCGCGCCAGCGGGCGGTGCGCGTCGACGCGCGGGCTGGCCGCCAGCTTGTGTACACTACACACGCACGTGTCACCACGCCGCCTCACCTCATGCGCGCGAGCACCCAGCGCGCCAGCGGGCGGTGCGCGTCGACGCGCGGGCTGGCCGCCAGCTTGTGTACACTACACACGCACGTGTCACCACGCCGCCTCACCTCATGCGCGCGAGCACCCAGCGCGCCAGCGGGCGGTGCGCGTCGACGCGCGGGCTGGCCGCCAGCTTGTGTACACTACACACGCACGTGTCACCACGCCGCCTCACCTCATGCGCGCGAGCACCCAGCGCGCCAGCGGGCGGTGCGCGTCGACGCGCGGGCTGGCCGCCAGCTTGTGTACACTACACACGCACGTGTCACCACGCCGCCTCACCTCATGCGCGCGAGCACCCAGCGCGCCAGCGGGCGGTGCGCGTCGACGCGCGGGCTGGCCGCCAGCTTGTGTACACTACACACGCACGTGTCACCACGCCGCCTCACCTCATGCGCGCGAGCACCCAGCGCGCCAGCGGGCGGTGCGCGTCGACGCGCGGGCTGGCCGCCAGCTTGTGTACACTACACACGCACGTGTCACCACGCCGCCTCACCTCATGCGCGCGAGCACCCAGCGCGCCAGCGGGCGGTGCGCGTCGACGCGCGGGCTGGCCGCCAGCTTGTGTACACTACACACGCACGTGTCACCACGCCGCCTCACCTCATGCGCGCGAGCACCCAGCGCGCCAGCGGGCGGTGCGCGTCGACGCGCGGGCTGGCCGCCAGCTTGTGTACACTACACACGCACGTGTCACCACGCCGCCTCACCTCATGCGCGCGAGCACCCAGCGCGCCAGCGGGCGGTGCGCGTCGACGCGCGGGCTGGCCGCCAGCTTGTGTACACTACACACGCACGTGTCACCACGCCGCCTCACCTCATGCGCGCGAGCACCCAGCGCGCCAGCGGGCGGTGCGCGTCGACGCGCGGGCTGGCCGCCAGCTTGTGTACACTACACACGCACGTGTCACCACGCCGCCTCACCTCATGCGCGCGAGCACCCAGCGCGCCAGCGGGCGGTGCGCGTCGACGCGCGGGCTGGCCGCCAGCTTGTGTACACTACACACGCACGTGTCACCACGCCGCCTCACCTCATGCGCGCGAGCACCCAGCGCGCCAGCGGGCGGTGCGCGTCGACGCGCGGGCTGGCCGCCAGCTTGTGTACACTACACACGCACGTGTCACCACGCCGCCTCACCTCATGCGCGCGAGCACCCAGCGCGCCAGCGGGCGGTGCGCGTCGACGCGCGGGCTGGCCGCCAGCTTGTGTACACTACACACGCACGTGTCACCACGCCGCCTCACCTCATGCGCGCGAGCACCCAGCGCGCCAGCGGGCGGTGCGCGTCGACGCGCGGGCTGGCCGCCAGCTTGTGTACACTACACACGCACGTGTCACCACGCCGCCTCACCTCATGCGCGCGAGCACCCAGCGCGCCAGCGGGCGGTGCGCGTCGACGCGCGGGCTGGCCGCCAGCTTGTGTACACTACACACGCACGTGTCACCACGCCGCCTCACCTCATGCGCGCGAGCACCCAGCGCGCCAGCGGGCGGTGCGCGTCGACGCGCGGGCTGGCCGCCAGCTTGGCCAGCAGCGCCAGCAGGCCGCCGCGGGCCGCGCTCTCCGCGAAGGCCAGGAACTCGTAGTGGCCGCTCTCCTCGTCCCGGAGCGCGTAGCCCATCAGGTGCAGCGCCTGTGAAACCGTACACATAGTCACAAAGCTCTCGTAGTAAGGAGTGACGGGCACCGCCTCTCCGCACCGCGTAACACGCCGTCACTACTACATGATTTTTAGCTTCGAACATCAAACATTCAGGCTGCCGCGCTGCTGCGAAATCATCGCCAGCAAAAAAAGAGTATGTACTAACGTAGACTATATTATGTAGTTGCGGCATGTTAAGATGGACGCTATGACCATCATAATATGCCGTAAAAAGAGGTGCCACATAAGGCTATATGTAATCAGATTCGTCCATACTGCTATTTCATTGTCGTTACTGCTATCATCACTTACATTAATTATCTAAATTGTATGAGTGAATAAACGTCAAAACCGTTAATATAAAGCTGAAGCGCGGGCCAGACAGAAGAGACGTAAGACATGTGTCGCGTCGCTTCTATTCATTTCGTATAGAAGCGACGCGCAAGAGACGCAGTAAAACAAAAGATCGCGTCCCGTCCGCGTCTTATGTCTGTTCTGTCAGGCCCGCGCCTGAGAGTGGGCGGTATCACCCCCGTGTCAGTGACGTCACGCGCACGTACCTTGTGCACCTGCGTCTCGGAGAAGGAGCGCGCGCGCAGGTCGAGCGCGCGCTCGAGCACGGCGCGCAGCACGTGCAGCGCGGCGTCGCACTGCAGCAGGTTGGCCAGCAGCCGGAACGGCGGCGCCAGGCGCGGCAGCGGCGGCGGCGGGCAGCACTCCGCCAGACCTGCAGTAACGCCAGTTAAATACTACATTGTATGACAAGGAAGCAAAATAGTAGTTTTAAGCGACGTGCAAACGGCGGGGCGGGCCGGTCTTTTTGACCGCGAAGTAATAAAGACCGCGCCTGCCCGTCGACGCCCGCGACTGTCCTCGCCGCGGACACAACGCGCCACGGACATGCGGCGCGGTCTTTTTGCCTTCATGTGCGTTGGTAGTATAGGATTCTCTTTGCGCTATCGTTCGCGGCGAAATTGACCGGCTCTGCCCGCCCCGCTGTTTGCGCCGCGCCTTACGGCGAAGGCGCGACTTTGAACGACGAATGAAGCTAAGGATTCTAGAATAGAATCCTAAGCGTACCGAGGGATTCTAACTTAGAATCCTGAGCGGAGCGAGGGGTTAACAGAAACAGGTTTAACAGAAAATAACTACTTTGCTCCCACTTATAGGACTTATAGGAACAAAGTTTGAAGCGTCGGTAGCTTAAGCTCTGGTTTCCTAGGATAGCGGTGCCGTCATAGAGCGGTCGTAATATTACGGACGCAAAAAGACGGCCGTCTTTACGGTGTCGACATGTGGAAAGTTCCACGACCAAACCGACGTTCACGACCGTCAGTTTTAGAAACAAACGTCAAACGAAAAGTATCCATGAGAGAAAATGGACGATCTTGATTTAGCTTTAGTAATTTACTTGGAGGATGAACTATCATCAGAAAAAAATTACTAAAATTAATTAAAAATTAATTAATTAATTAATTAATTAATTAATTAATTAATTAATTAATTAATTAGTTTTCGTAATTAAAATTTCGTCGTCCTCGCTGCTCCATGAGTTGGAACTCATTTTGTACGTCAAAGACCACAAATACGTATGAAAAATTGCTTCACCGCTATCAATAAAACGTTCACGAAACTGTCTGACACCGACAAGACGGCCGTCATGCAAATGGCGGCACCGCTTTTTGACGTTACGGTGTCAGTTAACGCTCTCTAGGAAACCGCGCCATTTTGTTTACATAGATAACGTTCTAGTGACGTCATTCACCGCTGTATTACGACCGCTCTATGACGGCACCGCTATCCTAGGAAACCAGAGCTTTAGTGGTTAAGGAGTCGGCCTTACGATCGAGAGGTCCCGGGTTCGAATCCTGGCCATTACACTACCGACGTGAACCCACTCCTAGCACAAGCAATTTAGCTTAGTTGGAGGGGTTAACGGGAACATTAGTAATTTCGGTTGCTAATATTCTTATTAAAAAAAAAAAAAAAAAAAAAAAAAAAAAGTGACATTTTCAGAATAGAAGGGATGAAAACCCGCTTTTTCTATGCTTTCTTCAAATCTTGCATAGGGCGCTTCCGAAGAACTGTATATGCTTAATAATACATAGAATGGAAAAAGGACACTTTTATCTGCACTTAGTCCCTTTTCTTGGGCCTTCAAGCATGATGGGGAGGGGGGTTGCTACGTTAGCTAGAAAAGAGTTATTCCAAACTAGTCAGGGTAAAATTGTTCTAAGTAGTAGATACTGGTAAACATACTGAACAAAAGGCGATGTCTTGGTGGAAAGCATGTGCACTACACGAACCAACCAGAAAACCAAAGATAAAAAGAAGGAGCGCAGACCCAGGCCCAAAGAGTGAGCTTTATACATACATACAATCACGCCTTTATCCCTGGAGGGTTAGGCAGAGGTGAATTAACACCCACATTTCACAAATCAATAAATTAGGTCCCCCGTAATAGGGGGTGAGCCTATTGCCGCTTCCCGGGCACCATTGTTGACTGGAGCCATGTATCTGAGGCTGAGTCTGGGCTGTATATATCTGTCTGATGTACAACAGCCATATCCCTTAGTAGCCTTGTACGACACCGCATTTATGGCAGACCTAATACTTGTGTTCTGACCTGCGGTCTTCCTCCTAGTCCTCTGTTCCTCCTCACTCCTGGAGAGCTCCTCCCTCGTGTAGTGGTAGAAGAACGTGTCGTACTCGTCGTAAAGATGCGGTTTGAGTTTGTACACGCCGCGGTTGTTCCCACCCGTGGGCTTAATGAAGTCAGCCACTTCGTGAATGACTGCCTCCAATCCGGTCTCGTGGAGCTGGTCTTCTGGGAGCGATCTGTGAGTGTATGAAAGATTTAAATATAACAACATTCAGGGTAGCCTATGGGACATTCGTGCGAAAAATCCCCACGGATACCTCCCCCGCCGTGGCCGGAGGAGGAGGTTATGTCGGACTCGAACTGACTACAACGCACGCCTTCTGTGGGCCGTCAGTTGCCCGAAGTGAGATTGTCATGTCCATATCCCTCGCACCCCGGCCGAAATATATCTTGGACTTATAATGTGCTCTATACGGGTGATACGCGATTCTGGGCTGTCTTTTGAGGATAGCACGAGGTGCTACGGCGGTGGGCGAGCCCAAATTCACCAAGCTTAGGTTATTATACGATATGGATACGACATATGTGCAAATACTGAAACCGCGAAGCATCCTGGTCCGTAGGAATAGAACCAAATTAAATTTAAACTTAAATTCCCTGATTTATAAAATCCGAAATTTTCTAACAAAATAATTATTAAAATAAATGTAGAAAATGCAACCACTTGTACAAGTCATTAAATAGTTTCATCCATTGCTTTAAAGTCATTGACTGTGTCATAAGTCATTAATAAATACGCACACACCTTCACACACACACACAACAACTTCACACACACACACAACAATAGGCATTGTAGGTAACTTACTTGAACAGCTAAGCGGCAACATGCGATTCTACAGAGTGTTCAAATTCTATAAAATTAAAACTCTAGTTTCTGCCCTTAATACTGGACCAATTTTGTTCAAACTTTTCCTGCTTGAAGCTTAGGGGGTACCAACTATATGGTTTCAATTATTGCCTATATGTCGTATCCATATTGTATAACAATCCACGCGCATCACGACCTCGTTTATCTCGCGATTTAGGTCCAAGATACGTGTCCCGAGGTATGAATCGAGACATCTGAAGATGTCATTTTTTATTGGTATACATGAAAGAAGCAGTGTTTTTCATTACCATCATATTGCACAGCGTCGCGTTGCGTTCTCAAGTCCTAGAACTTCACTGACGATATTATTAAAACTTATCAATCACTAAAACGAAAGAACAGTAATACAAGACTGTTCTTCATTTATTTTCTGAAATATTCTTACAAATGATCAAAAGATCATGAACAGTGGGGTGAGCACGAACTACTATCGTAATCGTATCGTGAACGTAACGATAGCACGGAGCATTACGATTGGCAGGCGGCCAATCGCAATGCTCCGTGCTCTCGTTACGTTCACGATACGATTACGATAGTTGTTCGTGCTCATCCCACAGATCACAAGATTCTGCAAGGAAATAAAAAGAATTGAAAGGGGACCGTGAAAGCTAGAATATTCAAGATTGTCTGTCACCAAATATGGTAGATCTACATATATCTAATCACGCCTTTATCCCCAAAGGATTAGGCAGAGGTGAATTAAAACCCACATTTCACTTTTATTGTAATAGGTCCCACGTAATGCCCGGAATACGGCAATAGTGAGCCTATTATTACGTGGGACCAAATACAATGATTGGTGAAACGTGGATGTTCATTCACCTCTGCCTAGCCCTCCGGGGATAAAGGCGTGATTGTATGTGAGTGTGTAGACAACTACACAAGTCACAAGACACAAATTATGGCAATAATTTTTTAAATAATAAAAACCGCCTTACCTATTCAGTTCCGAGTGTGGCATTGGCTTGACACACAGCATCTGTATGATCTCCTTCTTCGTCCTATCTTCATTGGTCACTTCGCCCACCCCTGGTACATATCGCGAGCCCACAACTGGTAACAAGAAAAAAACTAACTGTAATGGCGAACTATGTGTGTGGGGGTGTATGGTAACGATGGTCTTAACGCTTTCGCTGCGTTTAGCGGATGCACGCGCAGTGCTTCCGCCTGTCCGTCGCGTGTGACAGGTACCCGCCTCACGCAGCGCTGCTCATGAAATAACATGAAACAAGCACGCGAAGCGGACGTCCGCGCCGTGCGCCCGCTAAACGCAGCGAAGGCGCTTATGGAACTAAGCACAGTCCCGTACGGTTTCTTCCTTCATCCTAGCGTTAATTCCTAGTCGCATCCGAAGCTTTCAGCTCAGAGTTTGGGGTCCGCTTTACCAGTTTTAACTACAGATTTGGCTAGACCTCGATATTTTCCGTGAAGTGATTGCCATCTGATCTCCACAACCCAATGGTAACAGGCGATATCGAAGCTTTGCAGCTAGACGTTTTTGGACTTTTTAGGGCTCCAACTACCCGTAACGACTGCCATAGATGTTCTTATGGCAACCGGGACCGACGGCTTAACGTGCTCTCCGAGGCACGACCAGACCAATGCAAATACCTATATTTCATGCACACAAATATTTGCACTGAGCGGGGATCGAACCCACGCCTCCTACGTAGCGGCCGCGTTTACTATCGCCACGCCACAGAGAAAATATTCGGGTAGGTCAGATGGCAGTCGCTTCACGGGAAATTTCGAGTTTAGCCTCATCATAGCCTGGAAAGTCGACTTTAACTGACTTCGGAAAAGGCTCAGAAGATGAGCTCCCAGAGGAACTTACCAGTGATGAGTAGGCCGAGGAACTCCTCGACCATGCTGATGGTGTGCCTCAGGGTGTCGTCCTCGATCCCGCGCTGCTCGAAGTCGGCAGCCGCCCACTCCAGCAGGTTGAACTTATTCAGCACGTGGATAATGAACTCGTTGCTCTCTATCAGACTGGCGCCGATCTGAGTGCACATGAGGACATTAGTGTATGGTTTTGAAACTGATGGCCCGAGACGGCCGTGCGGTTTTGGTCGGTAACATAACCACCGCATTTCCGCACGAAAAAAATGAGTGCCCAGTGAATTTCTCATATTCACGGCCGCATTTGCCACCAGTGTTATTGGAGTTTCTTAGATGTATGTAAGCAGAAAAAATTGCAATTGACGAGAATGGGTTTGTACATAAAATTTTGAAATCGGTACAGTTTTTGAGTTTATTTGTTGCATATACAAATCTTTTGGGCACAGAATCTCTCTATTTTTACAAGGTCGGCAGCACGAGTGACTCCCCTGGTGTTGCACTCGCCCATAGGCCACAGTAACCTCTTACCATCAGGAGGGCCGTGTGCTTTTCTGCGACCTAAAAAAAAAACAAATACAAATCTTTCCTCCTTATAATATTAGTATAGAAGACTACGATAGCCACTAGTCCTGTCTCTGAACCCCGGAGTACTGTCAAATACCTGCAACATGGCGACATCCCTGTCCAACATTTCTGCCCGACACTTGACGTTCTGGTAGAAGTACAGCTGGTTGATGAGCGCGAACCCATTGCGCCGCCACATCCCCGCGTGGACCTGCCCTATCATCGCCATTGTTTGGAGGACGGGCTCTGTAGGGCACATAAACATACCGGGTAAAATAGGGTGAATAGAGATCAAAGGATGAATAGAAATAAAATGGTCAGTTAAATTCTGTAGTTATTTTCCTTTCAAATGAAATTAAGGACTAGTTCAATGTACCTAATAATGAACAGAAATATCAAATATCTGATAGTTAGATACTTTGTGAAAGAAATTATTTAAAAAAATCTAACGACCATTTTATTTCTATTCACCAATTGATTTCTATTCGCCCCGTTTTACGGTACTTGAAATATAAGTTAATACATTAGGGTATAGGAATAGGACTAGTGGTGCTTGGTTGGGAACCTCCAACCAGTGTTTCTTAGGAGACGGCAGCTTAAGCTTAAGATAAAAACAAGTAAAAGCATGAAGCTATCCAAATTTTCCTATACATCCGTCTTGGGGTGACGGTGGGAGCCAACTATAGTACGCGCCAGTTAGTGTGGCAATACGAGTCATTTACATTCCCCCATACAGTGGTGTAGGTATACGAAATTTGCAAAAACGACAGTTTCAATGTTAAAAGATAATGTAATAATTCTTAATTCTTAATATTTTTGATTTACCTTTCTTATTACTTCGTATTCGTAAGACTTTGTTCCACTCGTATTGCCACACTAACTGGTGCGTACTATACCGATACTCTAACCTTTGAGAATGCCGTAAGCCAAAACTGGTCACATTCAATAATAAATATCGGTACAAAGTACAAGCATGTTTCCAATACGTGTACAAAAAGTTCCATCAATTACCATTCATTAACTGTATAAATGGTATATGAGAATTTGGATCAACTTCATGCGGGCCGCGGTGGCTTAGTGGTCAGAGCATTCCCCCTGTGAGGGAAAGATCGCAGGTTGGAGTCCCGCCCGAGGTCGATTCTCTTTTCTCTTTCTTAATTGATTTGAATAGTTAGCATAATAAATGCTTCAAAATTTCATTCAAAAGAAAGAAAACACAACGCACATTACAAATAAAGGTACACAATTTAGAATAAAAACAGAAATAAAACACAACCACTCAAAATCCGCATACCCGTTACACCATTTATTTGTTATCTATGGTCGCGTAATGTGACCCACGTCAGCCACCGCGGCCAGCGGCGTGAATGGCCGACGCAAAATGGACGCAAATGACATCCGCAATCCGCAACCATAGATATTACTGGTGACGTGTTACATTCAACGTGGCGTTGCACGTTTTTCCAAATTACATTTTAAAAAAAATCGGTTGTTGTAAAGTCGGTTTACTGACGATAGTTGAACGTGACAACGTCATTTAATGACGCATCGCTCACTCAAGTAGGAGAGAGACAGATGTCGAACGCTGCCGAACGCGGAGGCCGATTGTGCCTCTTTGTCGCTCGTTCCGCGCTCTCGCTTGCACTTCAAGCCTTAAATGGAATGCCTCAGAGCGAGGTAACGCCGCATACGTCATGTTTTTTCGTGCGTGCAGCCGGTTCCATCGAATTATAAGACGTTGTCACGTCAAAAGTATATATTTTCGGATAGGACATTAATTAGATAGTAACTCACCGATAAGCTCCTCGGGCGACGGCTTCGGCTTGTCCTGTCGGTCGAACTCGCGCGAGTGGTATGACAGGCCGTGTGCGTGCAGTAGCAGGTGTAAACCGGCCAGGTAGCGTGATAGCGGCCGGTGGATGGACACCGGCTCTACCGACACGTCGTACGGGACCACGGCCGCGCTCTGGTTGCCTAGCTCTGTGACCAACAGGGTATAGACGCAATAGGGGGCTGTCCATCATTTGAGGTTCAAAATAATCACGAAATATCACCAGGGGGGAGGGAGGGGTATATTGAGATATCACGTGAATTTAATTTTTGTTACGTAATTTAAAAAAATACACGTGATTTTGGCTGGGGGGATATTCTAAAACCTCACCACGTATCAGCATAGGGGAGGAGGGTTAAAAAATTGCTAAAAAACATCACGTGATTATTGGACAGCCACTAGTACGGACTGGGACCATAAATGTGCTCAAAATCCTTCTAATATTATAAACGCGAAAGTTTATAAGTATGTGAGGAAGATGTATATGAAATGTATGTGAGGATGTCTGTTACTCTTTCACGTAAAAACTACTGAATGGATTTTAATGAAACTTTACAATAATATAGCTTATCCTTTCTCCTTCCTAATATATAAAAATCAATGCCACTTTTCGTTGTAATTGTATTACTCAAGAACGGGCTTACCCATCCAAACCAAATGTTTAGGCTTTGTTCGGACTATTTAGTTTAGTTTATGTGAAGTTTGCACAAAATCAGTCGAGGGGTTCTTCGTTTATCACATTTTGACTGTTCGCGGGGTCAGCTAGTAAATTATGATTTCTCACCACGGACGACTTTCGTCTGCGGCGTATAGTTTTCGGTGTGTTTCCTGAGCGCCATGCGGTACACGGCGGCCGCCAGCGACCTCTCTGCCGCGCACCACTCCAGCGATAGCGAGATGCTATGCGCCAACTTCACGTGTAAATTGAACGCAGACTCCCACTCCGGCTCATATTCCATGTGTTGACCAATCTGTACGTAAAATAAGATAAAGTTTATTGACGCAAATGTAAGTTTATACAATGTTAGTATCAAAAGTAAGATGAATTCTTACTTTATAAATATGTTGCTCTAACATACATACATACATATAATCACGCCTTTATCCCCGGAGGGTTAGGCAGAGGTGAAATAACAACCACATTTCACCAATCATTGTATTAGTCCCACGTAATAAGGCGTGAGCCTATTGTCGCATTCCGGGCACTATTGTTGACTCAACCACGTATCTGAGGCTGAGTCTGGGCTGTATATATCTGTCTGATGTTAAACAGCCCTATCCCTTAGTCGTCTTGTACGTCACTGCAAGGGGGAAGATGGGGTGGCCCAAATTCTACTCTGCCGGGAACAATATTTACCTGTCTCACAACAGAGTCCATCCCTTGCATCATCACCAGCAGGTTGAGCATCAGAGACAGGCCGTGCATGAAGCCCTTCCTCAGGTCGTCGTCGAACGTGGCCGGCACCGAGCTCAGGAGGTACTTCACGTCGTACAATATGAATTGGGCACGTTTGAACGCCATGGGAACGTGGTTACGATCGAACTCAAGGCGCCCCTGTGGGAGTTAAGGATTAATTTAAATAAAAGAAAAGAAAAATTAATAAAAAAATATAAAAAAATTGAAAAAGAGAACACGGATTTCGTATTATAGTATAAAGCTTTAGATGTAATGGGGAATTGCTGCTCGGAAGAAGGTAAATATAATTTTATTTCTGTAGTAACGAGGTCAATAATCATGTATTCGGAGTGTTTAGTATATGTACTACAAAATATGAGGCTGAAATTGGCATCTAAAGTATCTGTCAAAAATGACAAACAAATTTTAGCAGTCAAAATCGGCAACCACATTGTGGCAGCCAAAATTGGAAAATAAATTTTAGTTGCCGATTTTGGCTGCCAATTTCAGCCTCGTGTGACCAGTGCGAGTTTTTTCTCACATTTACCGGTGACGAGTAAACGGTGATGTGTGTGCGCATACAAGTTAGTAAGACTCACGTTATTACACCTCCGGTTACACTCGCTGACGAACGTGTTCATCACAACGAACAGTGCGTCGTGCTTCGCGATCAGATGGTGCGCCAGCGTCGGCGTGGTGTACAACTGCACCGACAGCGACGATATCGAGAACGAGTGGTCGTGGTCGTCGCGGATGAAGTCCTTGAGGATCGAACCTGGAATACACAAGTATTGATACTATTGAATGGCATGTATTTAACGCGGCGACAAATTAATCCGAAAAGCAGGTAGTAAAAATAATAGGTTGGCAGCTATTAGTGAAGAATCATTTTATTCAATGTATGGGTGTCAAAATTACTGAATGTGGCGTACAAAAATACTAAGTGAGCTACTATTTCTGGATGGTTATAAAAAAATAACCACGAAGGCCACCTTTTAACCTAACCTATCCAAGTTGGGGCGCGCTATACTCGAATCCTCATAACTTCACAATTTAGCAACACACTTTCTGTATCACGGGTCACTCAGTATTTTAGTCGCCCACTCAGTATTTAAAGTAGCTCATTATCAGTCATCCATTTATTATTTTTGTCGCACGGTTTATCTTTACTTTTGAATGAAATTTTAAAGCATTTAGTATGCTAAACTATTCAAATCGAATAACAGAAAAAAGCGAATACAGTTCAGGCGGGACTCGTAACCGCGATCTTTGATGGTCAGAGAATTCTTCCTGTAGGGAAAATTCCGTGGGTTCAAATTCCGCCTGAACTGTATTCGCTTTTTTCTATCATAATCGATATTGATACTATTTTTTGTATTGTGCGCAAAATGCCCTCGGAATCTATGTTTTTCAGATACCTATGTGTCCCTTATTGATTGGACAGGGGTTTGGTTACATACTGTGCAGGTTTAGAGATCCGCTTTAATTTCTTCAAAATCGATTAAATTATCAGCAAAATTTGTGTCAAAATCCTCAACCCTGGTGAACCCCAAAAGTTTCTTTTCAAACCACCATAACTTGTTTATTAGTTTTTAATTAAAAGTTTTCGATATGATTCTAAAATTCAATTATTTTTTTTAAGCATTTAGTATGCTAACTATTCATATTAAGGTATTGTAAGAAGGATGATGATAAGGATGTATGGAAAAAATTGTGTCAACTTCGGGCGAGGCTCAGTGGCTCAGTAGTTAGAGCATTCCGCCTGTAAGGGGAAGATCTCGGGTTCGACTCCCGCCTGAGCTGGATTCGCTTTTTTCTATCTTAATCCATGATTTGTTTTTAATTAATAGTTCCCGCCACTCAGACTCCGAGGTGAAAACTTCGAATGCGAATGCTAGGATGAAGAATAATTAAAAGTTTTGGTTATGATGCTAAAAACTTACCATAGTTTTTGGTAAACAAAATCGCCATGGTCTTCTTAGTAGTGTAGTCCATCAGCGTGGTGGCTATCAGCAGCCTGTGCCAGGCGGTCCTGGCCGCCTTCCACATCCTCGAGTCGTTCTGCATGACGCCGCACGCCACGCCGCCCCCGCCCGACACCGACGTGTTACCTCCCCATACATCCTCGCCTAGGGCCACTTGACTGACGGCTAGGCGAAGGGTAGGCTCTTGGCAAACGAAGTTCTGAAGCCTAACCGATGTTATGGTGTGTTAGTGAGTTATACAGGGTTATTGGTAATTCAACTTATTCCTGTCGGTGTTAGAAGACCCAAAATGAAATTTTGCATTCCTATAACATAGGAATATGTATGGCTGAAAATCAATAGTTATCGAAATAATTGACTTTTTTTTAGTTTTTTTCTGTATTAACCCAGAATTCAGCCTTCAAGATTTTTGTAGTGGGACTCATTCTGATTTATTTTTGTAGGTCATGAATGCCGTGTTGGTTCCCGGTGGAGTAGAATAGGGCTACCCCATCTCTTCCTGTGGGTGTCGTAAAAGGTGACTAAGAGATAGGGCTGTTCTCCATCCGGCAGAGTATACAGCCCATGACTAAGTGCCGAATTGGTGAAATGTACTGTGTTATTACACCTTTGCGCACAACGACGAGCGCAACGATGCGATAGAGATTGTAATACAATTGGTCGGACTGGGTGACGTCATAGGAGACCGACCAATGACAATCTTACAACCAATGACAGAATTTTTTTTTTGTTTTTTTTTTTTTTTTATAAAGAACATTAGCAGCCGAAATTACTAATATTCCCGTTAACCCCTCCAGCTAAGCTAAATTGCTTGTGTTAGGAGTGGGTTCACGTCGGTAGTGTAATGGCCAGGATTCGAACCCGGGACCTCTCGATCGTAAGGCCGACTCCTTAACCACTAAGCTACCGACGCGACCGAGAATTGCATTGCTGTAACAAAAAATAAAAATAAAAATAAATGCAGTAAACTCACCAGTTGAGCAGCTTCATGGCGAAGGTCTGGTGCGCGATGACGTGTGCGTGCATCACGAGCACCTTGAGACTGGGCCCGTGGCGCGACGTGAACCTTTCGAACATCGCCGTGCAGCTGAGCCAACAGTATACGTCACCCCACACCACCACTCCCACCACACCACACCACCACACCACCACACCACCACCACCATACCACCACAAGCGGGCACGTGTTCACACGCGATTGTACGTGCACGTATACGTATAAGGCTTATCAAGTTTTGTTATTCAGCAAGAGAATGCGGGTTAAAATCACACTTGGACAAAATTTCTGCGATTTTGGTCACAGGTAGTCTGATTTTAATATTGGGTCTAATAAAATATCGAAATGTAGGGACAACATAAGAGATATGTACAAATGGCGGCCTTATCGCTGCAAGCTATCTTTTACAGGCAACCTGAACGGTTGCCTGTAAAAGATCGACCGAAGACCTAACCAAGATCTATTTTCTATACTTTTTCTTTTCCTAAAATAATAAAAAATACCGAAAATTTCCCGTCACTAACAATAAATCAGTCTACTTATGACCACAATCGTTGCAAGTTGGTCGAAATATTAAGAAGTTAAAGGTTTTACTCAAATACTAAATGTGATTGATAACTTGCGTTGAATCTCCATTACAAATCATATAAAAGGGAAGATAGCTTTTTTAGAGAGGGTATTCTCTGGTAGCAAACACGTGCCCGTTGTTATATTTTAGAGAAGTAAGAACAACCACACGGGAGCGAGCAATTCATGCTCACTAAACGCAAAAGGATCACAAATAAAAAATTGCAATCTAAAAAAGTTATAATGCAATCTTTGTCGCACTCATAATGAAATTTACGCACTATTTAACTATATAAAATCGATTAAGATTAGAAAAAGAGAAACGACTCAGGCGGGACTCGATCCCGCAACCAATCCCTTCCTCCGGGAATTGTTCTTTCTTTCAATCCATTGTAGTTTGTGAAAATATCATCGCATAGTTACATGTGGGTAGCAAGTTAATGTCATAAATATGCCGCTTTTGACAAGCACACGGCCCACCTGGGTTGCGACCAGGTGGGCCGTGTGCTTGTCTGCCAACTAAGTGCTATATATAAAAAAAACCCCGGTAGGTAATTTTTACCCCGTTTTTTTACATTGGAAAAAGACAATGGTACCCTCTACCACTTTGTGATCCTTTTGCATTTATTGATTTGTTAGTGAGTAAGTATTTCGAGATATCTGTTATAGACCGACCGCGAGCACTGTACCGCTCCCATGGTACAGTGGACGAGCTCTAATTCACCGAGCATAGATTATTACCAAACTATTCGCGCGTATAACCCGCACCACGTATCTTGGACCTAAATCGTAAGACATACGAGGCTCTGGCTTTCGTGGATTGCTTTGTAATAATCTATGCTTGGTGAATTTGAGTTCGTCTACCGGAGTAGCATCCCGTGCTATCCTCGAAAGACACCCAAGAAATGTGTACTGCGCGTATAGGGCACATTTTGAGCACATTTTAGGTCCAAGATACGTGGCGCGGGTTATACCATGGTAGCGGTACAGCGCTCGCGGACGGTCTATACTACAAGAGTGTAAAGCCGCATTTTCAAGGCCCGTAATTTCACGGACGCGCGCGTTAGCACGGTTTGTGATAGCGCAGACACTTTTATCATAAGTACATACGTAAAAGTCTGAGTCCGTGAAACCTCGCACCGTGGAATGCCAGTGTAACAGATATCTTGATTTAAGCGTCTTTCTGCGTTCGGGCGTCCTTACATTAAGCAACTAAAACTAGCATCGCGCGTGTGAATAACCAATTAGCAACTATCAAAAAGTATCGGCAAGATGGCGGATTCTTCGGATTGGTGGAACGACAATTCGAAATTCAATTCGGACTTCAGTTGTTTCCATTAAAGTATAAATATAATAGTACATTATGACCTCCGAAAGACGGTATTAGTTTGAAGAAGCTGTCTGTGATTTTTCCCTTTTTTAAGCGTTAACATTGTTAAAATCTTACCTCTAGTCCTCTTTCGTCTATAGTTACCCGTTTAAATCACCGCTAGGGGCGCCACTGTTTCCAGTCGCACATCTTTATGTCAATCATAGATCATAGCGTTTTGTGATTTTACCGCGTAAAGGTGAAAAAATTTTCAAGTCAAGAAAAAAGTTATTAAATAACTAATTAAATAGTAATTACATTGTTTTTACCGTATGTATGTGTACAGTGCAACATAAATAAGTACAAGGTATCTTATTTAGTGAAGTTTCTTTCCGTGAGCTTCGGTAAGTAGATTGTACCATACTAATTAATAAATACCGCTGAGGAATCGTTGCTCCCGAGGGAGAGCGAAGAGCGAAGCACTAATAAGTCCCAAAATAGTTCTCATCTTCGGAAGATTAGAACGACTTTGCCTCGCCATCCTCGAATAAATAAGCGGTTTAACCAAGTCATTTCGAAATGTGTTTGAGAGTTCGGTCTCACGCTCGGAACTCATTCCGCAATATGTTAAGGTTTTTACAAAAATGAACCTGATAGAATTATATTAATAATCATTTACATTCGTTAGTTACTGATGTAGGTACTTTAATTTTTTTATTGGAAAATATAAAATTATTATATTTGTTACGAAAACAATAAGATCGTTCCTTGGAAACCTGGAGAGGTACTTGATTTATGGACTATTATAATGAGTGTAGTGTCACTTGGATTTACCGGCCCAATAAAAATATTTATAAGTTATAAATGATGTATCACCTTAATAAAAGGTATGATTATGTTGCCAGCACTGAACGGTCGATGGCGTACATGTATACATTGTATTGCAGGGTCAGGCACTTCTAAAAACTGGCTTACAAAATAGCAATATTATAACATTCTAAGTCTTATTCCAAGTTGAATTCTTGAGGGTGTCCTAGTTGGCGTGATATTCATACGTTAAAACAAGAATATCTATAAAAATACTAATCTATATTGTAAGAAGGTAGTAGGCATTAATGCATGTCATCTTAGGATGCAAAGAATTTAACATTTTTTTATAACTACTAATTTACACATACCTACATTAATAGTTTAAAAAAAATAATTAAATTAAATGTTGAGGAACAGCTCCTTCCTGTTCATAAACGTCTTTAATAAAAGGTCAGATGGGACATTATCCCCCTTTTTAAACTTAAAAGCCTAAATTAACATGTTTGAACTTAACATGTCAGTTGAAATTCCAATTATTTGGGATTCAGTTCTTACAACAGGTAGATTGGATGACAAGACTTGCACCAGGCATTTCTTCATCTATGCATAAAGTAATTTCACAGGAGGCTCTTGCGAGTAACACCTAATATGGAAAAGAAATTGTCTCAGAGCCCACTCTTTCAGTCTCATCTTCACCTTATACCATTGTAACTGCGACTAATTGGATTGCGGAAATCCTTTGGAAACAAGTCATGGTTCATTTGCTAAACAATTCCTTCATAATTTTTGTTTTGGGGCTTTGGTTAATACCCACTTAACGATGCCATAATAATGTTTTTATCCGTGAACATAATATATCTAAAGTATAACATATAGTCACATTATTAAAGTTGGATCGGTAGGTAAATTCCAATCAATTCACCTAGAATCACTTGAAACACAGATTTCAACTTGATGCCTTTGCCCACAAAGTAACTAAAATAGCTACTTAATTGGTATATTTACCAAAAATTTGCAGAACTATGACTTGCCTCCAAGCGATACAGTCAACATCAAAAGTCCATAAAAACATTTTTTTTAATGAAAAAAAAAAAAAAAAAAAAAAAAAAACTGCGTTACATTGCTTAATAATGTGTCAATTAAGTTGATGTTTAAGTAGTTGTATAATATTTAGAAAACAAAGTAACTACATAGTACTACTAATTAATCTACTTTTGTCGTTGACTGTACTATAGTTGCAAGACACTTGAAGTTAACCTGACGACTAGGATGATCAATTTCATTGTCTCAGGATGCAATTTTATTTTTGCTTGCTTCAAACAAGGTAGACTAAGAGAAAGATGGGCTCTGCATCCCCTAGTGAGGTGCAAATTACAGTGGCGGCTCAGGAATGGGAACCACAGTGCACAAGTGATACACAGGCAAAATGTGACTCACTTTCTCACTACAGAACGCGGCGGACGCGGGCTGGGGACTGAAGTTGAACAACTTTATGTTGTCAAGCATATGGAGTTAGAGCCTACAAAAAACGGCATTCCAATGTGAGGGAGTTGTTTGCAGTGCATGCAGCATTATTGCTTAGGTACAAAATGCACTACTGGTTCAGTCGGACAGCCAACTGAAATGATGGGTGCACTTGCCCCTTAACCCCTCTAGAGCTGACCAATCAACCGAGCAGTTCAATATAATACTGACGGTTATCTCCCTGAGAAGTTAAACGGATTCTTTGACCTCGTCTCAAGAGGCTGATTCGTTCATGAATGTGAACTTCTGCTAGGAGTCGCAATGGCCTCGATCAAAGATCAGGACATATGCAATATCAACCCTTTCACATCAAAGGGACTCACCCGTCGTTCCCCAGTGCATGACGCGGGACTCAAAGGTGGTTCAGTGACCACATGTAAGGCTTTCAGTTAAACTGGAACTACATCATACCTATCAGTACTTTAGGCTGATTGATCTCAGATTGACAGCCCTAACGGCCCTGACTAATAAAGGATCTGCGGAAGATCCTAATAGATCAGTTAGGATGGAGGTTTTTTTCCCCCACCTATTTTAATAATTCTAAATATAGCCACATAGTGGGATCAGTACTTTGGGCTGATTAATCTTAGATTGACAGCCCTAACGGCCCCTGACAAATAAAGGATCTGCGGAAGATCCTAATAAATCAGTTGGGAATTGGGATGGATGTTTTCTCCCACCTATTTTAATACTTCAGTGGCTGGCCCTTCTATACAATGCCAAGGGAACACAAATTCTAAATATAGTCCCATAGTGGGATCAGTACTTTGGGCTGATTGAGAGCCCTAATCGACCCCTTGCCGATAAAAGATCTCCGGGAGATCCTAATTGACCCCTCAGCAGAGAGTTGCTATCCTCCTTAAAAAAAGGGGGGGGGGGGGAGAGGAAAACTGGAGTTATCAAGTTGTAGTTAGCGGATAACCACTCTTGATCAATGCTTTGACTATACACTGTATTGACAAAGTATCAGTTGCATGTCAAATTTGCATATTATGAGATTATAGTATATCTCAAACTTGTTCCAAAGTAGTAGCTATCTTTTACGTCGTGACGGTAATGGCCATTTACTGGGTCTGTATAGATTGTGTATAGTCTAAGTGTACGGGATACCTACCCATACAACTATGGGTTACATATTGCATATTCAATGGCAATCTTTTATGTCATACGGCAGGAATGTATTTTGCATATCCCCATTTTAAACATAATTCTATTTTGAGCTTACATTTCAATTGATTTAATAATTAACATCTGCAGGGCCTGCAGATCTATACGATCTGCAGTTTTTCCGTACTGTGCTACAAATGTAGACAGTTTTTCTACGGAAAGCCCAGGCCATTAATTATCCTGAATGGGATACATACATTCGCGCCTGTAAACCCCTCCATGGGTCAGAGGTATAATATGTGACACCCACATTTGGCCAGATAGTTATGAGTTCACATGACGGGGGCCAGACCTATTGCAGTCAGATAAACGCTTTGTCATGAGTCATGACTAATCACTAATTTCTACTGTCGGATGGAGAATAGCCCTATTCCTTGGTAACCCATACCACGAGAAGTGATGAGATACCCAAATAATATCTAACTGACTATTTTCAGTACCATATAACAGTTTATTTTAGACATATCTAGAAGAGTTGCCATTATTCTGTCTCTAGCTACAGACAGGTGAGTACATGACTTCACGTATTAGATCAATTTCGCAGTATCGCAACTTCATTGTTTTATCTCATTGAAAAATTGTACGCTACCTTATCATCTCTTTTGCTTCTATCCATCCAAAGGTTGCCTGGAAGAAATCGCTGTTAGCGATAAGGCCGCCCATTGTGCATTTATAAGTCGAAGATAAAATTAAGTGAAAGCCAGAATACATTATAATATTCTAAAACTGATTGTAGCTAGCATAGGCAGTCGGTGCTAATTGTCAAACACCAAAATGCCTAGTATGTATGAATTAAATAAATAAATAAATAAAAAAAAAGTTGTGTACTTCAGTACACTCAACCTTGCGGTCTATGTTACTGATGTAACTAGTTGATTTATCTCAATTAGAGCAGCTACCACGACACTCCTAGGAGAATGGATAAGATCTATTTTTATGCAGTACATATTGATGCGGCTCAAGGTAGCTTCAGATCTTCACTTGCCTTCAAAGGTTGACATGTATGCCCATGGCATAGGTTTTATGTTGAGGAAATTGGAAGTCTAAATTTGGTAATAAATTTTAATTAATGTTTGATGTTATGAATATGATATACATCTTGGTTGCATGTTTTGTATAAACATTCTATTGATTAATGCATTATTTTTATTCATATGCTAAATAATACTGTTTTCTATATTATCACATAGCGTTGTTATAGTTACCATCACCAGCAGAAACCAAACAGGTCTTCAAACTAATACCGTCTTTCGGAGGTCATAATAGAGCTGTTTTACATAAAATAAAACAGTTATTATGGCCGAAAGAAAGACGGTATTAGAGCAAGGTCCTTGCTGGCGAGAAGACACTATGATCTATGATTGACATAAAGATGTGCGACTGGAAACAGTGGCGCCCCTAGCGGTGATTTAAACGGGTAACTATAGACGAAAGAGGACTAGAGGTAAGATTTTAACAATGTTAACGCTTAAAAAAGGGAAAAATCACAGACAGCTTCTTCAAACTAATACCTAATTCGTTTTCCTATGCGCGCGCATTTAACAATGGCGGTCGACCATATTTAAAAAAAAATGAGGTTTGAACTTAACTTTTTTTTACTCTGTTTTTTTTCTGTACTTAGAGAAAAAAAAAGTTAAATTTGAGCGAAAATTTTGTTTATTACACAAGTATTACAAGTTGAAATTATTTATTTAAATACGAAAATGCATCAAATGACCATACAATAGGCGTATTAATTTATTCGTACTATTAAACACGTTATTTTTTGTATCAAAACTTTTTTAAGAACATAGACAATTATAGACACTTCCTATAAAATTTAAAAAATAATCTATAACTCACTTTTGTGAATAATAGCAATGAAAAAGTCACAGTTTTATAATAGGTGTCATTCCGTGCTTAATTGCGGTAAAATAATATCACTGTTATGAGCAGGTGTGTTGTAAATATTGTTATAGGACATTCTACACAACGCTATCTAGACCCAAAGTAAGCATAGCTTAACTAGCTTGTGTTATGGGTCCTAGAATGCGGATAAACATACTTAGATACTTTTTTTTTGTAAATACATACATATTAAACATAGAAAACACCCAGACCAATGCAAATATACATATTCATGCATACAAATATTTGCACTGAGCGGGGATCGAACCCGCGCCTCCTGCGTAGCAGCCGCGTTCACTACCGCTACGCCACAGAGGTGACTGCATACAACAACTGCAGACGCACGCAGCACATACGCGTAATTCATTGCGGCTACTCAATGGTCCCCTTTATCCCTATCGGAGTTTAACAAGTAATGGGTACGCTGTATCTGCTGCGTGTGCAGTTGTCGTATGCGGTCGGCTTTGGAATCATACCTTCAAACGCAACTGAAGTTGATAAAACTTCAGTTTCTTTCTAGTTGCCTAATGTAAGAAGGGCCTAAACCACATTGTAGTTTCGCATATTTCAACAACGGCGTTCCATCGGTACATAGATAGGCGCTAGATGAGTCTAGAAATCGATTTCATAGATGCAGTGTACTTCAATCGATACATCGAAAAAGCAATTTAATCGCTGCGACTGGAGTTTTTATGTGTGCTCGATACTCCGACACAGTTGAAAATCGATATTAAGAGTGGCATGTGTGTTTTGATACTTAATATAACCAAAAACAAGCTACCCAATAAGGGCACGAATTCAATATAGTACGGCCGGTAGCATCGAGCATCGATAAAAGCGAGTGAAACAGATCTAAATGACAAGACGACTGAGATGATAACGGCAGTACTATAAGCAATATTTATCTATTGCATAACATAGAACATAAAATCAAGAGGATGTGAACCTAGACCATCGCTTGTGTGTCACAATGCTTTGGAAACGATAAAGGTGTCCACTGCTTTGAGCGGATTCCGCGCGCATGCTACGTTATAATTATACCGTGACAGCGGGGGCACACGATGCGTTGCGACGGCGGCGCGGCGCCGGAGCGGTGTCGCTGCGTCGTTTTACATAGAAATATCTGTGGCATGTCAAATGATGCGCTGCGTCGCCACACCGGATTTACAACCACCGAGACGAGGCGGGGAGGCGTGAATGCGTTGCGACGCCGGAGCGGCACCGCTCAGTTGTTTGATAACAACGCTGCGGCGCCGCACCGCTCGTGTACCCGCCAATGCGGCGAAATTTCTGCGGTGCGGCGCCGCAACGCATCGTGTGCCCCCGCTCTGACGGGATCGGTTCAACGCAGCGGACGACCTTAATATTTCCAACGCAAGTGACTACTAACCGACACCTATTACTAGACTTGTTATCCATTAAAAATTATGACCAAACAAGTCACAGAAAATAAAGAAAACAAATTGTGTGAATTTCACGACGTTAATTTCCATCCATACAAACTAGATTCAGTCACTTCCTCTTAATTTTAACAGACTTAAAAAAAAGTAGGTTCACATATTCCGTGATAGAATATCACAGAAAATAATATGTCCAGATACAGTCAGCATCAGATCGATTTTGACTAGCAAAGTACTTTGCGTCTTTGATCGTACCTGATGCTGATTGTACAGTACTTGCATGGTGGTGTTGATGTGTGAGAAAAAGTACTCAAAATGATACTCAATTCTAAGATATTATAGTATTTGCTTCTCAAGATATATCTGGGCCTCGAACATGAAAATTATTAGTACTTGTAACGTAAACGTATTGACAGTATAGCATAACGATTGATAGGCCTCACGCACAGGTTAACAGTAGGCAGACGACCAATCACAATGCTTAGTTCGCTCGATACGTTTACTTTTCATGCTCGGGGCACTGACGCTGACTGTACAGTGTACAGTCATTGTACAGTGTACAGTCATTGTACAGTGTACAGTCATTGTACAGTGTGCAGTCATTGTACAGTGTGCAGTCATTGTACAGTGTGCAGTCATTGTACAGTGACTGTACATAGTGTACAGTGATTGTACATAGTGTACAGTGACTGTATATAGTGTACAGTGACTGTACATAGTGTACAGTGACTGTACATAGTGTACAGTGACTGTACACATTGTAGTGACTGTACACAGTGTACAGTGACTGTACAAAGTGTACAGTGACTGTACAAAGTGTACAGTGACTGTATAAAGTGTACAGTTGTGGCTTAGCAGCAACAATACTTACACTTCGATTTCGCTCTTGAGTTTGTCACACACTTGAAACGAATTACATTTCACCAATGCCCGACCTTCACGATCGATTAGGCTCACCAATTCTAATGAGTCGCGCTGATTGCATTTTGTGACCCTCACTAGAGTTGTTATGACCTGAAAAGTTCGAAAGAACGATATTACTTAACGGTTTCAAATGTTTTTTTTTATACCACTTAGGTGGTAGACAAGCACACGGCCCACCTGATGGAAAGTGGTTACCATGGCCTATGGACGTACAAAACAACAGGGGCGTCACACTCGCGCTGCCTACTGAAGAACCCTATAACATTGTAGTCGCTTGGGCAAACCATCGCGGGGAGTTCATTCCACAGCTTGAGTGTGCGAATGATGATGATTAGTGAGCGCGGCTGCTACGCAGGAGGCGCGGCTTCGATCCCCGTTCAGTGCCAATATTTGTATGCATGAATATAAATATTTGCATTGGTCTGGGTGTTACTATGTATAATATGTATGTATTTACAAAAAAAAAGTATCTACGTATGTATATCCGCATTCTAGATTCCATAACACAAGCTAATTAAGCTTACCATAAGTCTAGATAGCGTTGTGTAGAATGTTGTAGAATATTAATTTATGATCATACTGCTGCCTTTGTTTTTGTGGCTTCGCTGTCGATAGTGTTAAGGCCAGCAGCAGTTTAACAGCCTCTGTGGCGTAGCGGTAGTGAACGCGGCCGCTACGCAGGAGGCGCGGGTTCGATCCCCGCTCAATGTAAATATTTGTTTGCATGAATATGGGTGTTTGCATTGACCTGGGCGTCGATTCTGCTAAAGCACAACCACTGTCACACCACAGAGACTGCGAGAAAATTCCATTTGATTTTAGCCTTTAAAGTAATGCAGTCAAAGTTTAAAATTACATGGCTTTTTGTAGAGCGAATTAAAGAGTGTAATGAAAGTCTTTTCATTTAATTTTGTGACTGTAACACCCGTATTCACAAACGATAATGTGAGGTCTCATAGTGTGCTCGAGCGCATAGGGCTGGTAAAATTAACTCACAAACATCACGGAGCAGTATCTAACGCAGTGCGTTCCCTCAACGAAGTATTACTTAAGTGTTATCAATGAATAAAAAGGCTTGCCAAAACGAACGCACTGAGAATTTGTCGTTCTTTGCACAGTTTTGGAAGTACGCATAGCGAAGTATTGTTTGTGAATACGGGTGTAAGACTATAGAAATAAGGTCTAAAATTCAATGCTATTTTTTTCAGTCTCTGTGGTGTGACAGTGGTTGTGCTTTAGCAGAATCGAGGGCCTGGTCGTACCTCGGAGAGCACGTTAAGCCGTCGAACATCTATGGCAGTTGTTACAGGTAGTTGAAGCCCTAATGTAAGTCCAAAAACTGGTCTAGCTGCAATGCTCCGATATCGCATAATGTCACCATTGGGTTGTGGAGGTCAGATGGCAATCGCTTCCAGGACCCCGTTTGTCTCGCAATTTAGGTTCAAGATACGTGTCTCAGGTGTATGTAAGCACACGCCGCGATTGTTTAGACATGCTACAATGGTATTTACCTGGTCGAACGTGTGAGTTTCGTCATTGTATAAAACTGTACAGTAACAATCTGGTTGGTCCAATATCTGTAGGAGATCCCGCTCTGCGTCTTTTAACCTGCAACATTACAATATCTAATATATAACTCAAAGGTGACTGACTGACTGACATAGTGATCTATCAACGCACAGCCCAAACCACTGGACGGATCGGGCTGAAATTTGGCATGCAGGTAGATGTTATGACGTAGGCTTCCGCTAAGAAAGGATTTTGATTAATTCTACCCCCAAGGGGATAAAATAGGGGATGAACAACATTACGAACTTAACGCGGACGAAGTCGCGGGCAACAGCTAGATTATCTATAAAAAAAGAATTAAAATGTCTATTCGTAATGCAAAAAAATCATAATCCTCATTTGGCTTTCCCGTAATCAGGTGAAAATAGCAAAATAACCCTTCTTGGCAGTCGGGTAAAAAGGTATTAAAGCGTCATTTAGACGAGTAGTTTCTCGCCCGGTTAACATCCGTAATAGCGGGGCCATTAAACTCGCGACACCGTTACCGACACCTCTTGTAACTGATTGTGATAATTTACATGTGACACCTCTGTCTCCAAGATTATTTAGATCGAGTTATACAAACTTATTTACAAGCTTGTCTTCTGAGCTCTTCGGTCAATTTTGCTACTGAAGCAAAATGTTTGTATTTAGACTAAGTAGTAATGTTTGTAAATAGATAAAAAAAAAGCGGAAACTTCTCAGGTCAAGGCCACGTTTCGACCCGGTGGTGGCCCATTTGCTAAAATATTCTTTGATATTTTTTTCAATTTTCATGTTTAGAAGTTCCGTTTTACATAGTGGCCAAGTTTTCACTGTGGTCGGAACTCCGAGAGTGCCAAAGTTTTAACTGTACAGCTGAGTTACCTAAGATTACCTAAGACAGCCTCAGTGGCGTAGCGGTAGTGAACGCGGCCGCTACGCAGGAGGCGCGGGTTCGATCTCCGCTAATTGCAAATATTTGTGTGAATGAAATATGAGTATTTGCATTGGTCTGGTCGTGCCTCGGAGAGCACGTTAAGCCGTCGGTCCCGATTGCCATAAGAACATCTATGGCAGTTGTTACGGGTAGTTGGAGCCTTAAAAAATCCAAAAAAATAACGGTCTAACTGCAAAGCTTCGATATCGCCTAATGTTAACATTGGGTTGTGGAGGTCAGATGACGATCGCTTCACGGAAAATATCGAGTTCTAGCCAAATCCGTAGTTAAGACTGGTAAAGCGGACCCCAGACTCCGAGCTAAGAGGAAGAAGAAGTTACCTAAGATCGTTCGGAAGCCCTGGAGCGTGGTCGCGTGTCAGTAGTCGCAGGCAGTATGACAGACAGACTGACGCCACGATTTTCATCCTTTCTATTACTTCTGGTTTTATAGCATTAACGTGGTTGTTCTCTTCTTCTGGTGAAGTCTGAAAATTAAAAAAAAAGTAAATCAATTTATTTGTTTGATATTTTTTTAACTTTAGAACATTGATCATTGTGATCATGAATACGGTGAAATTGGCATGATTAGTCATTTTGCTGGTGTAGACGTTTTGCGTTTTAGGTAATATGCGGTCTAGACTATAAGCGATCTGAAAATTTTGCGATGTCGTCGTTCGTAATGAGTAGCCATTTCACGAAACAGTCATTGTCCTAATAACCCATCTATATCTTGAAAGAGTGACGAGTTCCTACCCTGTAAAGGAAGTGAACTAAAGCCGGCCCTGGATTCCACTGTGAAAGTCTCAGATGCAAGTGAGAATCACACAAGACGATAGTAATTTTTTTTTTAATAAGATTATTAGCTACCGAAATTACTGTTGGAACTAAAATACAGGGAATGTTTCCCTGTAACCCCTTCAGCTAAGCTAAATTGCTTGTGTAAAGGTCCAACCCCACCAAACGGACGGCATCGGCCCGGATTTTACAATCAGCTGTCATGCGTGACTTGGTAATATAAGCTTTAAATGCTGTGATATAAGATTTATTTTGTTTAAAGATTGTGAAATCCGTTCCGATGGCGTGCGTTTGGTGGGGTTGGACCTTTAGACTGGGTTCACGATTATGATCTCTGTATACATCAATGCTAATTATAGATTACTAGCTTTTGCCCGCGGCTCCACCCGCGTGGATGTCGGTTATCGCGACCAAACATAGCCTATGTCCTTTCTCAAACTCTAATCTACCCCTATACCAAATTTCCTCAAAATCGGTTCAGCGGTTCAATCGTGAAAGCGTAACAAACAGACAGACAGTTACTTTCGCATTTATAATATTAGTATGGATTTCTACTTACAGCGTGCAATTCGCAGAAAGGATCCCGCTTCCATGCCTCTGTGTCGCCGCAGTCACAGCAACCGCCGCCGCTCGACTGACCCATCTTGTACTTATGGAGCCTGTGGGCAGACACCTTGAAACAGTCCACGCATAGTACGCAAGTGTTGTCCATGCCTGGAAATAAAAAAAAAAATAACATGAACTCAAGACAAATTTTTCAAACTTGTCTAGCAGACTTTTTGTAGATAGTAATATTATTGTGTAGACTTTTTTATGTTTTTCCTTTTTTTGACCACGTGGTTCCCGGCAGAGTAGAATTTGGGCCACCCCATCTCCTCCCGTGCGGTGTCGTACAAGGCGACTAAGGGATAGGGCTGTTTAACATCAGACATAATATACAGTCCAGACTCAGCCTCAAATGCATGGCTCGAATCAACAATATTGGCAATAGGCTAACCCTCTATTATGTGGTACCGAATAAAATGATTTCTGAAATGTGGGTGTTAATTCACCTCTGTCTAACCCTCCGGGAATAAGGGCGTGATTATATGTATGTATATTTTTTCTTAGCTTTTCCTAGTTACTTCCACATATACACTCGTATCATCAATATCTTTTCACTAATTCCAAAGGATGATGGGCACAAATGTATGGAACTTGGTCCCACCCTCCAATCGGAATAAATGATACACCATTGGAAAGGTATTTTTGTGTGGATTACGAATAACTATGGCGCTAGTCCCGATTTGCTGTCCGAAAGCAGTATTTTTTGTTTTTATTGTAGCATCCTGCATACACTTCTATTATTATTGGTCTCGATTATGGCATGTTATAAATATAATAATAATAATTACAATAAGTAAGATTTTCGAGAAATAAGTGAATATACACTTTATTTCTTGTTTTATTTTATACCACTTAGGTGGCAGACAAGCACACGGCCCACCAGATGGAAAGTGGTTACCGTGGCCTATGGACGTATGCAGCACCAGGGGCGTCACACAACCCTGAAGAAACCTTCTAAAGCCCTTCTTCTTCTTATTATTATTCACACTAATATTATAAATGCATAGTAGTAATGCCAAGTGAAAATCGCTTGTCTGTCACTTAAGTGGTATAAAAAAAAATCAAGCACATAATTTCACAAAACCGGTGCCAACTTAATGCTTATCTGCTTACGTACACATAATATAATAAATCACACTCATGCTCGACAACGTAACGACACTGAATTTACAGCTTGCAGAATGGAAATATCACCGCGGGATTCTGTTGTCGAGTTCGTTCGATCATTCGAAATGTTCTTACAGCATGTGCCTACAGCACTCAATCAGTCCAGTCCAGTCCTCAGATAAATCTAGATTCAGTACTGAGGTATCTTTCTAGAAGTATTCGGAACATAGTGTCGTTCCCGTTGCCTCTGAGTCTAGTAGCGGTAGCCAGGGTCCACTGACACCTCATATTATTTTGTAATGTAAAATTTATAAACACATTAATAAAACATTGGTTCAAGGTACGAGTATCGATGGGAGAACCTAATTGATTTTAAATTGTAATGATTCATGTTTATTTGGGTAGTGACTTTATGAGTTCGTTCACATTACGACTCTATACTGTGAACTATGTACGAAATGTAAATATCCTGAATACTTGAAATCAGAATTTACATTGAATATCTGATTTGCAATAAAATTCCTAGTCCGTACAGACACAATAGTTTATATTAACATGCATATATTCACATCTATAAATCCCCAAAGGGTAGGCAGAGAAGTTTTAACACACACATTTCGTCAACTAAGCTTTTCGGTTGCACATAATAGCGGGCGAGATATTAGTCATTGTGCGTATTGGTCGTTTTGCGTATGCGTTCCGCGTATAAGTCAATATAAGAATTTACTAGTAGTCATAATGCGTATTGGTCATTACATTATGCATCAGATCGGACTGATCGGAGCCTATTGTCGTCAAACACACTTTGTCAAGGGCTGTATGGAGAACAGCCGTACCTTAGTCGCCTTCCACGACACCCACGGGAAGAGATGGGGTGGCCCTATTTATTCCACTTATAAACTATAAACAGTATTGGATCAATACTGTTTATAGTTTATATGAAGAATACTAAGGAACAGTAACCAGCAAACATTGACATCCGACTTTCAAGATGAATACCGGTATCTGTATTGTTCGGAACATATATCTTGGACCTAAAATGTGCACTATACGCGCAGTACACGTTTCTTGGGTGCCTTTTGAGGATAGCACGGGGTGCTACTGCGCTGGACGAGCTCAAATTCACCAAGCATACTTTATTACAAAACAATCCGTGCGCGTCAGGGCCTACATTTAGGTCCAAGATACGTGTCTCGAGACTCCCGAGGCATACGTCACATAGCATATCGCTGTAATGCATTCGAGTCTTACCGCATTCTCGGCAGCTGTATGCCGGGTCACCTTGCTTGAAGACCCTCCCGCAGAGCGTCGACCGCTTCGTTATCGATGGCTGCGAACCATCGCTGTTACCCCACACGAACTGTTCTAGCGGCTGAATGAGGAGTTTCGCTGCCAGTTCCTCATCGAATGACCAATCTGTAAAGATAGTGGTAATAAATTAAACGTAATCGGTAGGGATTGGGAGCAATGGCTCGCATTTGTAGAGTAGACTGCAATAAGCTAACACTGGCCCTCGATTCTGCAAAAGTAAAACCACTGTTATGCCACTGACACTGCAAGAAGTTTCTGTTTAATTTTAGCCTGTAAAGTAATGCAGTTAAAGTTTAAAATTAAATGGCTTTTTGTAGAGCGAATTGGTAAAGCGGACCCCAGACTCCGAGATGAAAGCTTCGGATGCGACTGGGAATTAACGTTAGGATTAAGAAGAATAATGCGGCAGAGGAATATCATAGAAAAGACTTCTTACTCACCTAAACATGTCCTGTTCGGCTGCGGGGAGTATATCCTGGGTACAGTGACCCTCCAATGATCCAAAAAGTGTGCCGGCGTCAGTACATTGCCGGGTGCCATCATCGCCCTCCATAACTCCACTACAGCATCAGCTTGTGTCGCCAATGGGTACCTGCCAACCACTTTTTTATCACACATTGTAACAGTCACTTAAGTCCTATATGGGTCCTAATTAGTTTGGTCACATTTAGATATTCATGTCCAAGATTTAACAATGGATCAAATAATATCATATTAATAATAAAAGAATGTGTTTAAACTTCACTAATATATTAAAAAGTTTCTAAACTATAAATGAACGTTTTTTTTTTTCATTTGTTTACATAACTTAGACACTTTTTTATGCGCTTACTACGGCCTATTTCCACCGTAGTAAGGAGTGTACTGGTACAAGGTCTGGCAATGCGCCACTATGAGAATCCATTCTATATATAAAAAATCTAAACATGAATAAAGATCAAGAACAGAATGAAAAACAATAAAAACAATATCATATATGAGCACCTAACCATTAATATTTAAAGTTCATAGTTGAATGAACGTTTGTCTTACAAATCAATGATATTATGTCCATTTTATATGAGTCATAGTTAAAGTGACCATACTTCCTGTTTTAAACAGGACCGTCTTTTTATCGGTTCTCCGTCTCAGTGTTCCCGAAAGGAGCATGCTGCTACTGACAGTACTGACGCATTTGTACCAGACAAACAAAAATGCGTGACAAGCATAAATGCATAAGCAGAAAATGTTGCTTTTTCAATCTAATCACAGACACTTGCATCGATTTCTGTGCATTTTGGACGGTACAGTGTGATCGTATCGATTTCTCGTTGCGTGTGTGTACCAGGCGCGGATCCACTAGGGTGGGCAATATGGGCATGCCCACCACCTTAATAGACCTGTGACGTCACTTTTTTATGGTTTATTGAAAAAAAACCAAACAAATGAATCATGAATCACGCGTGATTTGGAACACAACGTATAGTGCAATAGACGATATACCAGCATTTGTTCATACTGTTACAATATCAGAAATTATTGCGGCTTTTTTGTACGCCTTTTTAAGGAGCATAGGTCTGAAATGTAAGTACATTCCCCTCCGAATCAGAAGGTCCATAAGGGAAAAATGTCGTTGTTTGCAGAAGGTCCACATGTTTAAATGTCTATAAAATGAGAATGTCTAGAGTGACAAAACGACTTACTAGTAAAACGTCCAAAATGTGAAAATGTCATTATTGCGAAAGGCCAGGTACAATCAAGAAAACAACAGAAAGGTTCATGAGAAAGTTTAAAGAAACAAAAGTTAAACATATAACTTACGATTACAAACACAAAATTTAATTCCTCCGACACGTATTTTATTTATATTGAATAAATCACTTGTACTTTTCCACAATTATAACAATTATATTAATGTGAAATTCACAATTATATGATTGTGGAAAAGTACAAGTGCTTTATTCAATATGTGTAGCAAAGTCCACCAAGTGCCATCAATCTCCAGTATAAACAGTCGTTTTTAGGGTTCCGTAGCCAAATGGCAAAAACGGAACCCTTATAGATTCGTCATGTCTGTCCGTCCGTCTGTCTGTCCGTCCGTATGTCACAGCCACTTTTCTCCGAAACTATAAGACCTATGCTGTTGAAACGCTGCTATGTGCGTCGAGGCGCTGCCTCGACGCACATAGCACCTCTCCGACGCACATAGCAGCGCCTCGACGCACATAGCAGCACCTCGACGCAGATAGCACCTATTCGACGCAAATAGCAGCACCTCGACGCACATAGCACCTCTCCGTCGGTACTGTACCTGGATATTACTGCACCAGGCCACGTGGCCGGGTACTGTACCTGGATATTACTGCACCAGGCCACGTGGCCACCTCTCCGATGCACATAGCACCTCTCCGACGCACATAACACCTCTCCGACGCACATAGCACATCTCCGACGCACATAGCAGCACCTCGACGCACATAGCACCTCTCCGACGCACAGAGCAGCACCTAGACCCACGTAGCACCACTCCGATGCACAGAGCAGCGCCTCGACACAAATAGCACCTTTCCGACGCACATAGCACCTCTCCTACGCACATAGCAGCTCTCCGACGAACATAGAAGCGCCTCGACGCACATAGCACCTCTCCGACGCACATAGCAGCGCCTCGACGCACATAGCACCTCTCCGACGCACATAGCACCTTTCCGAGGCACACAGTAGCGCCTCGACGCACATAGCACCTCTCCGTAGCACATAGCAGGGCCTCGACGCACATTGCACCTCTCCGTAGCACATAGCAGGGCCTCGACGCAAATAGCACTTCTCCGACGCACATAGCACCTCTCCGACGCATATAGCAGCGCTCCCACGCACATAGCACCTCTAGACGCACATAGCAGCGCCTCGACGCACATAGCACCTCTCCGACGCACATAGCACCTCTCCGACGCACATAGCACCTCTCCAACACACATAGCAGCGCCCCACGCACTTACCACCTCTCCGACGCACATAGCAGCGCCTCGACGCACATAGCGCCTCTCCGACGCACTTAGTACCTCTCCGACGCAAATAGCAACTCTCCGACGCATATAGCACCTCTCCGACGCACATAGCACGTCTCCAACGCACATAGCCCCTCTCCGACGCACATAGCAGCGCCCCCACGCACATAGCATTTCTCCGACGCACACAGCAGCGCCCAACGCACATACCACTTCTCCGACGCACATAGCATCTCCCCGACGCATATAGCAGCGCCTCGAAAAACATAGCGCCTCTCCGACGCTCATAGCAGCGCCTCGACGCACATAGCACATCTCCGACGCACATAGCACCTCTCCGACGCACATAGCAGCGCCCACACGCACATAGCACATCTCCGACGCATATAGCAGCGCCTCGAAAAACATAGCGCCTCTCCGACGCTCATAGCAGCGCCTCGACGCACATAGCGCCTCTCCGACGCACAAAGCAACTCTCCGACGCACATAGCACCTCTCCGACGCACATAGCATCTCTCCGACGCACATAGCACCTCTCGGACGCACATAGCACCTCTCCGACGCACATAGCACATCTCCGACGCACATAGCACCTCTCCGACGCACATAGCAGCGCCCCCACGCACATAGCACTTCTCCGACGCACATAGCAGCGCCCCCACGCACATACCACATCTCCGACGCACATAGCACCTCTCCGACGCACAAAGCACCTCTCCGACGCACATAGCACATCTCCGACGCACATAGCACCTCCCCGACGCACATAGCAGCGCCCCCACGCACATAGCACTTCTCCGACGCACATAGCAGCGCCCCCACACACATACCACTTCTCCGACGCACATAGCGCCTCTCCGACGCTCATAGCAGCGCCTCGACGCACATAGCGCCTCTCCGACGGACATAGCAGCGCCCCCACGCACATAGCACCTCTCCGACGCACATAGTACCTCTCCGACGCACATAGTACCTCTCCGACGCACATAGCAGCGCCACGACGCACATCGCACTTCTCCGACGCATATAGCAGCGCCTCGACGGACATACCACCTCTCCGACGCACGTAGCAACTCTCCGACGCACATAGCACCTCTCCGACGCATATAGCATCTCTCCGACGCACATAGCAGCGCCTCGACGCACATAGCACCTCTCGGACGCACATAGCACCTCTCCGCCGCACATAGAACCTCTCCGACGCACATAGCAGCGTCACGACGCACATAGCACCTCTCCGACGCACATAGCAGCGCCTCTACGCACATAGCACCACTCCGACGCACATAGCACCTCTCCGACGCACATACAACCTCTCCGACGCACATAGCAGGGCCACGACGCACATAGCACCTCTCCGACGCACATAGCAGCGCCACGATGCACATAGCACCTCTCCGACGCACATAGCACCTCTCCGACGCACATAGCACCTCTCCGACGCACATAGCAGCGCCCCCACGCACATAGCACCTCCCCGACGCATATAGCAGCGCCCGCACGCACATATCTACGACACTCACGGGAAGAGATGGGGTGGCATCATGGTGTTGTCCAAGTTTACACCCAGGCCAACTTGTCGAGAAGCTCCATTCAAGCTGTGCAGCATTTCGCCCAGTTGTTCCAGCGACTAAGCAACTATGACGATGTCGTCGTCGAACCGAAGATGCGAGATGTACTCACCGTGGATGTTGGTACCCCGCCAAAGTCCAATCCAGAGTCTTGAAGACGTCCTCCAATACGTTGGTGAATAGTTTGGGAGATATAACATCTCCGTGTCTCACTCCACGCTGGAGGCTAATGGGTTTCGTCTTCTGGTCTTGGAGTAAGATGGACATTGTGGCAGTGTCATACAAACATCTCAGCATCTCGATGTATCGCCAATCTACACGACACTGCTGCAGGGCATTCAGCACTGCCCAGGTTTCGATTGAGTCGAAGGCTTTTTCGTTGTCCACAAACGCCATACACAGCGGCTGATTGTACTCCTGCGTCTTTTCACCCGTGGACAAGACCTAAACGAAGACATGCTGCGCCGACTCCGTGAGATGCAAATCGAGGATTTAGAAACCCCTGGTGACGCCTATATTGGATTTGGACACCATAACCCCCTCCTTACTAATGTTAGACTAGGTGAAATCGCATATGTACCAAAAAAAGACAGGAGTCGGTCGCTCAGCAAACGAACGACAGCTCCACGTCCCCATAAATTTTAATTAGGTGTAAATAGGATAGGGCAATATAGAAAAACATTATAAATTTATATAAATTCATACTATATAATACATACTAACAAGCGCACAACACACACAACACGATACTTATACAGATCTCTTCCAGACAAACATAAGTAGACTGAAGTAGCTGACACACCCACAGGCCGAACACACCATCGACTTGTGGACATTTTGTAACATATTATGAACTAGTGAAATAAACACCTTTCTATTCTATTCTATTCTATTCCTGCGTCTTTTCTACAATCTGCCGAACAGTATAGATGTAGTCCACGGTACTATAGCCTTTTCGAAACCCGGCTTGCTCAGGTGGCTGGAACTCGTCGAGCTTATCCGCGAGGTGATTTGTGACGACTCTTGAGAACAACTTATAGACATAGCTCGGGAGTGAGAGAGTCTTATCACCTTTTTTGAAGAACAGTACCACCGCACTCCCGCTCTGTGCCCTAGGTGTTAGCTCTTGCCGGATGATGGAATTAAAGAGACTCGCTAGCTCTTTCAGGATTGTTGCGCCACCTGCTTTCAGCACCTCAGTAGTAATTTCCGTCATCACCAGGGCATCTGTTGTTCTTCAGTTGCCTGAGAGCCGACTATTCGACATCTGGTATCTCCTCGGTGTAATGGCGCGTGAGTGGGGCTCTGTCCAGGTGTGTCTCTGCACAGGTCTTCGTCGCTGTGTCCCGTCGGTTTACTCATCCGTGCTGCGTATAGCTCAGTAAGTAAGTTTCGTCAGATGGGGCCTTCCCAACTGCTGAGCGAACACTTTTGACCCCCCTATATAGCTCGATTGTCTCCTAGATGGAGCGAGTGTTGGAGCGTTCAAGATCGCGTCGTATCGGCTTTTTGATTTAAAGTTCGGAAGTCTCAGGAGAGAGCCTGAACTCTTGCTGTTTGCGTTTTCCGGGAAACAATTTTCGAGACACTTCCTGCAATGTTTTGACCACTATGTCGGCCTTCTCGTCAATGCCGCTAGGTTTCCAGCATTGCGAAACGATTTTGAAGTTCCAGTTGGAACTTTTCGGACCCTAGAGCTATATATCATTCGGAATCTTTCAGCCTTTATGTTGATATTTAGAGAGCATCGGATAAGTTGGTGATCGCTTCCAGTTTGAAAATTGTTGATCACAAAGACATCTCTAAATATGTGCGTAACTACTGTCCATTATGAAAAAGTCTGTCTCGTTCCTTATCGCAGAGTCCTGGCGTTACCAAGTCCACTTCCTGTTGGGGTTTTTCTTAAAGGAACTATTAATGAAAGCTACTCGAGGAAGCTGACTAGCATTTGCCCCTGCGATTTCTGCACCCCACTCCATAAGGTTCGATTTCCGTCTCACCGCGTTCAATTCAACAAATCAATGTGAGACCAACACCGCCAAAGACCCCCCCCCCCCCCCCCCCCCCTCCCCCAGGCGTATTTAACATGCTTGACATGAGTTCGCACTACGACTCGCACTTGACCGATCTTCAGGTACCTGTGCCCACAACCTAGTTCCGCGTCTGGATCCGCGCCTGGTGTGTACAGGGCATCGATTCTGCTAAAGCAAAACCACTGTCATACCACGGACACTGTAAAAAAATTCATTTATTTTAGACTTTAAAGCAATTCAGTTAAAGACGAAAATTAAATGCTTTCTGTAGAGTATATGAAAAGTGTAATGAAACTCTTTTCATTTAATTTTGGACTTGAAGTCTATAGAAATAAAATTTAATGCAATTTTTTTGCAGTGTCTGTAGAATGACAATGGATGAATTATCAGAACCGCGGTTCAGGTCTCGATCTAGAAGACGATATCTTAAGTGAAAATAAAAAAAAACTGTCAGGAATTTTATTCTGACTTAAAATAAGATTAAACTGCGTTTAAGTTGTCCCGTTGTGAGTCTATAAATAAATGGTTACGTTAGTCATACTGCCAAATATTTACATTGCTTGTCATGTAGACGTCACAAATTCAAATGTAATGATTAAGTAGATTTATAAGTAAATAATAGGTATTGTATAGTGCGAGGGATATGTCTAAGATAACCCTCACCTCCGGTATCCGAAGGCCCACAGACGGTGGCGGGTGGCGGCTAATTGATTGAATTTTTGGTTTATCTTACTGTGTATGGGAAGTACCTATGGGAACCCAAGATCTTTCTCACTAGCCTACTGGCCATACCTGATGACTGACGGACGAGGCTCTGGCCGCGCCTATAAAACTAATAAGTCAAAGTAATCGTAGGATAAAGAGTAAACTGACCCCGGCTCACGTTGGATATCGCCGGGAACAACGTATAATAAACCCGAACTTTTTTTTTTTTTTTTTACTGCGTGACGGCAGCCCACTTAGACAAGTGGAAATTCGTCATATTTTAGAATATAATGATGAATGTATGAGATTCACACGTATTTTCACGTTTATGACAGTCGCCAACTATCATAAACATCAAAATATTTGTCATTCTCATACATTCATCTTTCTACTACACAATCACGGCGGCCGGCCTACGAATTGCCACAATGTCTAGGGGGGCGGGGCAGTTGTTCAGCTGTACTAATTAACTGTAATCACAATATCAATGAACTTTGTAGTTTGTATTACAAAACGACTCGAAAAAATGAAAAAAATTTATTGATTGCTTAACAATAATTGCTATCAATATTTATGAGTACATTGAACTCATTAGCGTTTATTTAATCAGTAAACTGAATTTAGTTAAAACTAATCTAATTAAAGTTTTTTTATTATTTTACAAGTTAGGTCGCAGACAAGCACACGACGAGTGCAACACCAGGGGAGTCACACTTGCTGTCGACCCTGAAAGAACAGAGAGATTTTGTGCCGTCAGCGCAGACGACAAGCAGCCTTTGGTTGTTCCACTGACAGTACAAAACCTCTCCAGTGAACTCTGGCTGCCGTATTCACCGCCGGGAACACAACACGAGTTATTATAGCCGCAGTATTATGTAGGGCGGGTATTATATTAATTATTACATATCCCGAGGCTTTTGCCCGAATGTTGCGCCGAAGATGTTAACAGGACCCCAGCCCCCTTACACACAAAATTAGGCTAAACGTACGTTATACATGGCCTTATACAAATAACGGCAAACTCTCGATCGCCTGTGGTAATCAGTGGCCTACGGATGTTTCAAGCCGACCGCATACAACAACTGCAAACGCATGCAGCAGATACAGCGTGCCCATTACTTGTTAAACTCCGGTACGGATAAAAGGGACCATTCAGAAGCCGCAATGAATTAAACGTATCTGCTGCTTGCCTCTGCAGTTGTCGTAGCGCTCACTTTCGGAATCGTACCTTTAGTCACAAAGCTGCCACCGCTTATAATATTTATTGATTGAAAGAATCATCTCTAACATAAATCGTGAGGTTATCTTCGTTTACATCATCAGAAGAAGGCTTTACATCACCTCTATATCTAAAAATCATGTATCACAGCGTTAGTACACCACAATCTCCGAAACTGCCCAGCTCGTTTGCATAAAAGTACAACAGCTACCTCGGGACATGTATCTTGGACCTAAATCGCGAGACAAACGAGGCGCTGGCGCGCGCGGTTTATTTTCTATGCTTGGTGTCCACCACCGCCGTAGTACTTCGTGCTATCCTTAAAAGACACCCAAGAAACGTGTACTGTGCTTATAGAGCACATTTTGAGCACGTTTAGGTCCAAGATATATGTCCCGAGCAATATAAAGAGTAGGTGTTATATATACGAGTGTATACTTAAAATCTAGACCGCAAATAACAAAAACACGGTCATGTCTGTAAATGCACAGCAATATATACCATAACACGAGTTAAATAGTGTCGAATTCAGCTTGTCACGAGTGCTGGCAGTGTGCCAGCTATTGACTCCTCAGCATCACTACATCCACTACCTGTTCCCCGTGTACATCTTGGATACGATATTGAACTCATTCGGCGAAGTTAAAGTTCAGAGAAGCCGGACCAAAATTGGAACAAAATTTTAAAAAAAGAACACAAATGTGCCCGCTTAGCGGCAATAGGCTCGCGCAGCATCACGTGAGACGATGACGATGCTATTGAAAAGATCGAAACAAGTTTGATAGCACGCACTACCTATTTTCCAATCATGAAGGTACGATTCCGAAGGCGACCGCATAATATGACAACGACATACGAATGCAGCAGATACAGCGTATCCATTACTTGTTAAACTCCGATACGGATAAAGGGGAACATTGAAAAGCCGCAATGATTTACGCGCAACTGCTGCGTGCGTCGGCAGATGTCGTATGCGGTCGGCTACGGAATCATACCTTAAGGCTGCCTTTCCACCGGAGATTAGAAAGATGCTCTATATAATAAAACATAGCTTAGCTGAACGCCCTTCCACCACTATGCTATGTAGACCAATGAATATGTTTGGTAAATGATAAACTCTATTGAGAAAAAAAAGTGAGTTGCACAACAGAAACGGCACCAAAGAAGAAAAGAAAACAATGTCTATTGCTTTTTTAACATGTTCGATACTCACGTTGTGCGCAGTATTTACATTGACCTTTATGTAATAGTTGATGCATGAGCAGATAAACTGGTTCTTAGACTTCGGTAACATACAGTTCGCACCTCATTTTGTTTTTGTCCATTTGTGATCATAAATTAGCAGTTGTTAGTTCTTTACGACTGCTATTTTTATTTTTATTTTGTTAGGATGTTTTTATGCCAGCTGAAGTGGCAGTGGGCTGGCCATATCTGTTATAGAACTGATGGCCGTTGGAGCAGACGAGTCCTAGAGTGGAGACTGCGAGAAGGAAAACGGAAGGTAGGATGCCTAGCTAGCTAGATGGATGGAGACCTGAAAACGGTGGCTGGGACAGACTGTATGCGGAAGGCGGAGAATTAGTAGACGTGGCGCATATTGCGAGAGGCCTATATCCAGCAGTGAACTGCAATAGGCATCGATATATACATACGATAACTGTCGACGCACGCAGCAGATAGGCACAGCTCATACAGCGAACTCATTACTTGTTAAAGTTCTATACGTATAAAGGGGACCATCGAGAAGCCTTATGCGTGTGTCTGCAGTTGTCTTATGCGGTCGCCTTAAGAATCATACCTTTAATCAAAATTTGTAAAGGCGGCCACCCACTTACAGTTTATCGAACGACAACCGGATCATATCGGTCTGTCAGTTCATCGCAATAGCCCACACACTTAGTCTCGTATACGATTTTGGACTGACGGATAAATATGTGTATGGCCGCTTGACGATTCCGGTCAGCAAAGACAGTTAAAGGCCGGACAGTCTATGGCCGTCGGCATTTTATACGTAATAACATCAGACTAAAAGAATAAAATAATGTTATTATTTTAGTCTGAGGTAATAAAATTATGATGACATTGATGACATAAGGACTGCAGGCCGCCGGCCGGACAGACGAAAAACTGCAGGCGGACTGTAAGTGGGTGGCCGCCTTAAGAGAATAAGGAAAGGAGAGGTTTGTGGTGAATATGATATTATCTGACAGGGAAATATGAGAAACAATGATATTATGTGGCGCGTATCCCAAATAATTGGGACAAGGACAGGCAAATGACGATGATTATAATGTTATCATCACATAAGTGCGCCTGTGAACCATTTAACGGGTCGATAAGTTTATCACATAATTGTGTAATTTTGTAGCGACATACATACTTACATATTATCACGCCTTTATCCCCGGAGGGTTAGGCAGAGATGAATTAACATGTCACCAATCATTGTATTCGGTCGCACGTAATGGGGGGAAGGAGTGGGGGGGGGGGGGGGTGAGAGCCTATAACCGTATTTTGGCCACTATTGTTCACTCAAGCCATGCATCTGAAGCCCCCGCCGGGTCCAGGTAGAAGGGGTAGGCCCAAGAAGTCCTGGCTTGACGTCGTGGAGGGTGATATGCGTGCAAATGGTCTCACTACTATGGACGCCCAAGATCGTGTGAAGCGGAGGAGGAAGAGCCGGAAGGCGGACCCTCAGCTCAGAGGTCATCATGGCCACGGATGCAATCAGGAAAATACGTCTACATGAAGATGATGATGATGCATCTGAAGCTGAGTCTGGGCTGTAGGTATAATATCTGTCTGATGTTAAACTGCCCTATCCTTGTACTGTAGCGACATAATAATGTTGTATACCTAGTATAAAATGCTGTACGGTTTTCCCCAGAGCGATAACGTTTCCCAATTTATTTCGAAGATCATTTCGACGTAAATATTTACTTTATTGCGTATATATTTTGAAATTGTATGTGCACTTGTGCAATATTAGGAAATCACGCCTTTATCCCTCTGGGGATAAAGGCGATAATATGTAAGTATGTATGTCGCTACAAAATTAGGGGATACTTATTATTTGCAGTAAGTAAGTGTCAATAAAATATCAAATAGTTTCAACAAACAATAAAATGATAGTCTGCCATACTAACATCTATGGCAGTCGTTACGGGTAGTTGGAACCCCTAAAAAGTCTAACAACTGGTTTAGCTACAATGCTTCAATAACGTCCAATATCATTATAAGGTTGTAGAGGTCAGATGGCAGTCGCTTCACGAAAAATATCGAAGTCCAGCCAAATCCGCAGTTAAGACTGGTAAAGTGGACCCCAGACTCTGAGGTGAAAGTTTCGGATGCGACTGGGATTAACGCTAGGATGAAGAGGGATGAGTTTCAAGTCTGGCGGCGCGATTCGCATCCCCCCACTTTTCAGGGGACGTCGTAGTCCCATACCCGAGGGGGTTTCTATGGCCCTGGGTGAGGCGGGGTGCGCGAGTCTACATCATCCCCGGCAACTGATGGCCCGAGACGGTCGTGTGGTTTTTGGTCGGTTTAAATTCGACAACCACTCCCGCTGGCTCCGGCTGGTTACAGGGAATTTCCGCACGTTAACAAAAAAAGTCTTTAGTCCCGTATTCTAGAATGGTACTCAGTTCGATTCTCGATTCATCTGAGAACAGATTCTATAGACAATCTGTCAATCTGTCTATACAATCTGCCCTCAAATAAACAAAGATTCGGGACTGAGTGTCGGTCTAGTAGATTTGTTTTGGCGTTAAAGCGTAACAGACAGAGTTACTTACGCATTTAAGTATAATATTAGTATGGATATATAGATAGATATAGATAAAGAGCTCCAGATAAATGACTTAATCAGGTATTAGATAAAGGAAGTCAATTAAATGCGGAAATAGGACTGTATAAATCTTTAAGGCAAAGATATCAAGGTTTATATTATTATAAATCACCGTTTACTCGTCACCGGTGAATGTGAGAAAAAACGCGCACTAGGCAGTCTGTACTTAATAGGATTTTTTTATATATAAGACTCGTCAATTTGACTTCACTTCGCCTCGTGGTAAGTAGGCAAAGTCTCCACCATTATAGACACGCACCATGCAAACTGGGAGCGGCTGGAGGCGTTCGAAATGTGGTACTGAAGAAGGATGGCGGGCATAAGCTGGATGGACAGGATAACAAATGAAGAGGTACTGAAGAGGGTACAAGAGGGAAGGTCTATTTTGAAAACGATCTAGAACCGGAGAGGTAAAATGATTGGCCACCTGATGCGACACCATTTGTTTCTAAAAAACATCATTGAAGGGAAAATAGAAGGAAAAAGAGGAAGAGGTAGGCCAAGAGGAACGTTTATGAAACAAATAAAGGAAAAGATACATGTCGCGTCGTATCAGGAAGTCAAGCAATTGGCAGAGGAAAGGGAGGAATGGCGATTGCTCCACCGACAAGAGCACAGTAGGCACATGCTGTAAGCACATTTCGAACGATCGAACGAACTCGAAAGCTGAATCCGCGGTGATATTTCAATATCGCATGCTGTTTTGGTGATGTCACGTTGTCGAGCACATAAACATACATCACACTCATGCTCTACGACGTGAAGACACCAAATTTACAGCACGCAGAATAGAAATATCACCGCGGATTCAGCTGTCGAGTTGGTTCGATCGTTCGAAATGTTCTTACAGCATGTGCCTACAGCTCTTAAATTTAGAGAGAGAGACCATGTTACAATGATGGCACTCATCTTGACGGCCTCATCAGATGCTTTTTCACACCCGGTGAAAGTACCTGGGAGACTTTAGAAAGAGGGAAACACGTGTACTGGTAAGGAATTCCAGGTCTTGATAGTGCGGCACAAAAAGGAGTCGCCGAACCGGTTGGTATATTCTGCACCGTATGCGGGTGACATAAATAAGACGTGTTGTCCTATGTAGGTAAGGAGATGGTAGGATTAATAAGAAGAGCTCATCATAATATCAATAAATAAATAAATCAGTTGCAGTAGTAAATATTTAGATTACATGATCCTAACATACACGCTCTTAGATGACTAGTGGCATGTACTGTTATAAACAAACACAGCTCAGTTATCAAACAAAGCCACTTCACACAACCGAGATAGAGCCGTAATCTGTTAGCTCGTTACATTTATATTTACTCTACTACTGTTATACTATTATTATGATAACATACTTAGTGATATATCGTAATCTGAGACATCGGCATGAGGCAGAGACAGTATCTTAGACCTCCCGGGGGCGAGTTGGGGACTCCGTGGTCCCCACACCGGATGAGGGCCAGTTCGAGAGATATGGCCCTGGGTCGGCCGGGGTGCGAGGGATATGGCTACGACAATCTCACCTCCGGCAACCGACGGCCCACAGTCGGCGTGCGTTTTAGTCGGTTCGAGTCCGACATAACCTCCTCCTCCGGTTCCGGCGGGGGAGGTATCCGTGGGGATTTTTCGCACGATAAAAAAAAATAAAAAAGTATCTTAGACCTAAATCGCGAGACAAACGAAGCCCTGGCGCCCGTGGATTGTTTTGTAATAATGCTTGGTGAATTTGAGCTCGTCCACCGCCGTAGCACCCCGTGCTATCCTCTAAAGACACGTAAGAAACGTGTACTCCGCGTATATAGCACATTTTTGGTCCAAGATAATATGTCCAGCCTCTGAGACGGAGGCTCCGTGGCGTAGCGGTAGTGAACGCGGCCGCTACGCAGGAGGCGCGGGTTCGATCCCCGCTCAGTGCAAATATTTGTGTTCATGAAATATGGGTATTTGCATTGGTCTGGTCGTGCCTCGGAGAGCACGTTAAGCCGTCGGTCCCGGTTGCCATAAGAACATCTATGGCTGTCGTTACGGGTAGTTGGAGCCCTCAAAAATCCAAAAACAACGGTCTAACTGCAAAGCTCCGATATCGCCTAATGTTAATATTGGGTTGTGGAGGTCAGATGACAATCGCTTCACGGAAAATATCGAGGTCTAGCCAAATTCGTAGTTAAGACTGATAAAGCGGACCCCAGACTCCGAGCTGAAAAAGCTTCGGATGCGACTGGGAATTAATGCTAAGAGGAAGAAGAATATGTCCCGAGCAATCTACTGCGGGTAAGGCCACGGGCAACATTTAGTATGAATAATCCTACCCTACTAATATTATAATTGTGAAAGTTTGTGAAGATGTTTGTATGTTTGTTACTCAATCACGTTCTAACGGCTGAACAGATAGAATCGATTAAGATATGAAAAAAAAGAAGAAACGACTCAGGCGCGACTCGAACCCGCGACCAGTCGTCTGGAATAACATATAGGCTACTTTTTATCCCGCGAACAGCTCCACTAGACAAGTGGCAATTCGTCGGCCGGCGTTTTGTAGAATAGAATGCCAAATGTATGGGATTTGACGTATATGACAGACGTCAACGAATGTCAAAAACGTCAAATCGTTTACATTCTTCATTCTATTCCATGATACGCCGAGCAACTTGTCTAGGGCAGGTTCCCATGGAAAGCGGAATCGGGAACAAAATCCCACGCGGGCGAAGCCGCGGACAACAGCTAGTAGAATAATAAGTAAATTGATTAGAAGTTCATTTTCTCAGCACATTACACATGTGCGGTGATAAGAACAATGGAATAGGTCAATCAGTGCATCTAGGTTCAAAATCAGTAAACACCTACCTACACAAAATATGTATATTTTCCTGTACCGCGTATAATCTTAGGGCCGAAGCTATAGTTCAGATCTTTGTTTTGGAGTTAGAGAAACAGACAGTCAGTCAATCAGACAAGACAGATTCTCTCCTGCCAGAGAATAAACTCTTAGGTTTGTTCTCCGGCGCGAGAGACTCTGTCTGGCGGATAACTGGTTTTGCAAGTTGCAAACCGGCAAACCCTTGGTACCTACAGTCATCATCAGATTGATATTCATTAGAAAAGTGCTCAAAATGATCTGAATACCAAAATTCAATTCAGTTCCAGGCACATGTTGTAAAGCGTTTCGAACGATCGAACGGACTCGACAGTTGAATACACGGTGAGATTTCAATTACGCATGCTGTAAATATGGTGACGTCACGTTTTGGAGCACATAAACAACATCACTTTCGACTTGAGCAGTTGAGCTCGACAACCAGACGTCACCAAATTTACAGCATGCCAAAATGAAATCTCACCGCGGATTCAGCTGTCGATTCCGTTCGATTGTTCGAAACGTTCTTATACGGCATGTGCGGCATGTGCCTGCAGTTCAGCACAAGACTGTCTGCGTGTCTACTTTCGACAGACGTCACATGTTTTAAAACATTACAAATTGTATCGTTTAGAATATGAAATTCGATGCTGTGGTTAAGAGGCAAACATTACGGGTACGCGTGTAACATCGTATGCGCAGTAGTACTCGTTGCACACTCCACCATGTGCGTAATGCTATAATTATATCAAATAAACAATTCTGCATAAACACTTTCATTCCTTGATAAAAAGTCGTAGAGATGTGAATCTTTATTGCGTGTTTTTAGTGAAAATCTTGCGAAAACATGAGCTCAACCCTTTATGCGCAAAATACCAGATTCGCAAAATACCAGATTCTCAAAATACCAGATTCTCAATATACCAGATTCTCAATATAGCATATTTTGCACATTCGAAAACAAAATTGTTATTATTTTATTCACTTACTAGCAGCTCCGCGCGGTTATACCAGCGGTAAACATAATTATAACAATAAAGAAAAATAATAAATAAAAATAATTGCTTTTAATTTTGTTTTTAATTGTTTTTAATTTTTTTTTTATAATTGTTTTTAATTTTTTTTTATTGTTTTTAATTGTTTTTGTTTTTATTCATAATTGTTTTTAATTTTTTTATAATTGTTTTTTAATTTTTTTTAAAAATTTCTGATTGTATGAGTAACAAAATTACAGTTACCGGTTGTATTTATACAACCGGTAACTGTAATTTTTTTTTTAGCTACAATAACGCGATTTTGAAGAAACCGTTTCTTACTTGTCACACCCCGGAGTATATTTACGAGTATAAAAGATACTTTTAGTTTTTCTGTATAGGTACTTTTATTTTGTTTTTGCTATTAGGTACAATTAAATAAAATACATTCAATTTTGTTCCTTCTCTTTTCTTGCCAAAAATTTTCTGATTGTATGAGTAACAAAATTACAGTTACCGGTTGTATAAATCTTTTAGCTACAATAACGCGATTTTGAAGAAACCGTTTCTTACTTGTCACACCCCGGAGTATATTTACGAGTATAAAAGATACTTTTAGTTTTTCTGTATAGGTACTTTTATTTTGTTTTTGCTATTAGGTACAATTAAATAAAATACATTCAATTTTGTTCCTTCTCTTTTCTTGCCTGTAGTCACCTCACAACACCTCGGAAGCTCTCGGAAAAATGTATGAAACAGTCGGATTGTAATTACAACATACACAGATCGTGCACATGCACGGTTGTGTTGATGTGTGAGTAAATTCTAAAATGTCATGGTTGGAATATTTAAAATTTCAAACAATTTCTGAGCGAGATAGTATGATTTTTCTCGCTCTACCCCTAATGACGTGACTTACGTCACATCCGACGGCGGTGCCAATTTCGTTGTTACAAACATATCCCGTCTGTCTTCAATTCTGAAGAAAAAGAGATGAGGATACATTTTAGTCCCGTCAAACTACAGAATCTGCACCAATAACAAAACATGGTGCCGCCATTTTTCAAAATTATAATTTAACCCTTAAATGCATACTGATGTAGAATTAAAAGTACAATGTTAGTCAAAATCTCTTTATTTATCTAACAAATTTTACAAAAGTATGAAGTAAGTCACGAGTGAAGCGGCAGCGCTTGTCTCGAGACGCTGCCGCCTATGGCAAATGCCGGCCGCAACGGCACCGGCCCTGTAGAGGGCTGCTCGGAGGCTTCCCACCTGTCCCTCCACCAGAGGACACAGTGGAGAGCAGGCGGGGGCGCGCTGATCGCCGAGAGCAGGTGTGAGGGTTACATGTACGGCCGCCTATTGTGACCTCTTCACACCCGCCTCTCCCTTTCCAGGGTTCAATAGAGACACCATGCTTCTCACTCCTGAGGGGGCCATCTCAAACCGTTGATGGCCCAGGGAGGGAGTGCGGACCATGTTCTGAGCAGTCTTATTATACCCCGGTAGCATCTAAAGACCCGAGTGGGTGTGTGGTTTTTGTCGGTCCGAGTTCGACATAAGTACTTAACTAATTTTTATTAAATGGCACTCTAATAACAATAAAGGAATTAATATATTATATTATATTATATCTATTATCTGTTCTGTGCTGTAGGGTTTTTCCCGGTCCTCCGATCGGAACTCCGATTGGTAGGAGGAGCGGGAATATTTTTTCCCATATCTCCGATTGTACAAGTTATGCATTTAAGTGTACTTCTGGTATATTGAGAATCTGGTATATTGAGAATCTGGTATTTTGAGAATCTGGTATTTTGCGAATCTGGTATTTTGCGCATAAAGGCTCTCAACGAGGCTATACTCAATCACACCAATAGGACCTGGTATGGATGAAATTTGACACAAAGACAGATTGTAGTCGGGAATAGCCAATGCGTACTTTTTATCTCAGGATCCAGACAGATATATACAGCCCAGACTCAGCCTCAGATACATGGCCTGAGTCAACAATTAAACAGTGCCCGGAATACGGCAACAGGCTCACCCCCTATTACGTGGAACCTAATACAACGATTGGTGAAATGTGGGTGTTAATTTCACCTCTGCCTAACCCTCCGGGGATAAAGGTTATTTTTTTTTTAATAATATAGCAACCGAAATTACTAATATTCCTTTTAACGCCTCCAACTAAGCTAAAATACTTGTGCTAGCAGTGGGTTCACGTCGGTAGTGTAATGGCCAGGATTCGAACCCGGGACCTCTCGATCGTAAGGGCAACTCCTTAACCACTAAGCTACCGTAGCTTATGTATTTGTTATCCCAGGAATTCCTATATGTCGCGGGACCACTATTTTAAGCGAACGGAACCGCGAGCAACAGCCAGTTAAATATAATTTCTTTTCATTTCATTGTTCCTCAATCAACCTCGGCGTGCCACAACCGGTATGACGACTAGTCAACTCTCCGGGACTGAACATGGTCAATACCAGTCCGTACATCGGTATCACTCGTGGACTATTCAAAAGAAACATCATCTCAATGCCATCGTTATTATAACTCCAGTCATTTTGGGAAAAGATGATTTTGATATTTGTTGATTATGAGATCAGTACATTATAGGAATCGGTCCTAACAGACCGGAGCGGTATCTTGGACCTAAATCGTAAGAAAAACGAGGCTCTGGCGCCCGCGGATTGCTTTGTAAAAATCGATGCTTGGTGAATTTGAGTTTGTCCAACGCTGTAGCACCCCGTGCTATCCTCAAAAGACACCCAAGAAATGTGTATTGCGCATATAGGGCACATTTTCAGCACATTTTAGACGTGTTCGAAATTATTCTAAACTAGCTTTTGCCCGCGGCTCCGCCCGCGTGGATGTCGGTTATCGCGACCAAACATAGCCTATGTCCTTTCCCAAGGTCTAATCTACCTCTATACCAAAGTTCATCAAAATCGGTTCAGCGGTTTAGTCGTAAAAGTGAGACAGACAGATAGACAGACAGACAGACAGACAGAGTTACTTTCGCATTTATAATATTAGTAGGGATAAAGGATTAAGTACTTCTCTCCGCTCAAAAATAATAGTTTGAATCCATAATACAAAAGCACACACTTCCGTTTGTCTGTAACAGGTACAAGGTCTCGATTCTGCTAATTTTCAACTACTGTAATATCAGTAACACTGCTAAAAATTACAATTTATTTTAGACTTTACGAGAGCATAGTATGTCTCACTGAGCAGCGGGTCTAAAAAGACCACATTGAGCGAATTCGCTCAAAACGAGTAACTTTATGAATTCCTAGCAGATCTTCATCCTAGCGTTAATTCCCAGTCGCATCCGAAGCTTTCACCTCGGAGTCCGGGGTATGCTTTACCAGTTTTAACTGCGGATTTGGCTGGACCTCGATATTGTTCGTGAAGCGATTCCCAGCACATCTCAAAGATTAAAATTCGTATAATGGTCACTCATAAATCAGCAGAATCACAATTATTCATTTACCAAGCAGATTTCAATTTTGTGTAATGACAAAATATTATCCTAATAATGATTCCAATAAAGTGCCCTTTTTATACCTACTGATGTCATTGCGAATGTTATGCGCACCATAATCTTCCTCAATTCAATCCTTTGACTTATCGGACACCTTAGCAATAACTGAATTTAGTGTAAATTGTGTAATATGTAATATGGTCGTACTTGTTAAATAAATAAATAAAATAAATAACTTATTTACCGTTAAGTACCTATTAAAAAAACAAAGACACGTAGATATGTATTACGTCGAACAAGGCCGCGTTATTATGTAAACTGGTATTAATCATTTATATTGAACAATCAGATTGAAATAATAAATTACACTGTAATTAACAAATTTAACATACACATATTCATTATATTCACAAGGTAGCAAATTCTACACGTATAATTTGTACTTGAATTAATTTTAGCCTTTCTTGACTCAATATTGTATGGAATCATTTAATTTTGCAGTTCGATTTTCCTGTTTTAAATGCAAGAGCTAACGCAAGATGAGTGCAAACCAAGGCCAGTGCAAGCTTAAGCTTCCTCTAAACGGCTTGTGCACAACTGACATGAAACCAATCTGGATTCACGAAAAAAAAAAAAAACAAATTTTAAAATGTCCCCGGTACCCCGCTGTGCAAAGTAACTTACTTTGCACAGCGGTCGTGAATCCAGATTGGTTTCATGTCACTAGTAACCCCAGTTTACGGTACACTCTTTTTAGACAGTCGCGTCATATTACTAATACATTCAAATAATCACGCCTTTATCTCCGGAGGGTTAGGCAGAGGTGAAACACCCACATTCACCAATCATTGTATTTGGTCCCACGTAATAGGGGATGAGCCTATTGCCGTATTTCGGGCACTGTTGTTGACTCGAGTCATTTATCTGAGGCTGATTCTGGGATGTAAATATCTGTCTGATGTTAAACAGCCCTATCCCTTAGTCGCCTTGTACGACACCACATGGGAAAAGATGGGGTGGCCCAAATTCCACTCTGCTGGGAACCACGCGGCGGTATATTACTAATATACATAATATTATTAGTACCTATAATTATATTACGACTGTCCAAAAAGCCACGCTTACATCAGTTTGTTTTTTTATTACGCGAATAACAAACCGATAAATTACCGCACACGCGTTTTAGTTTCATTAAGATTGTTTCCTTACCTTACGCATATACTATTGTATAATACAAACCATATTAATAAATACGAAATAACATTAATAAATTTATTATTTTACCGTAAATTATCGTAATGCGTGCATGCGTGCAATAATAGGATGTTATGAAGTTGAAGTATTTTATTATACAAGGTGCAGTATACGAACATAAAATATAAATTAAACAAATATGGAATTTAATAGAGATTCCAGAATACTCTATTCCTTCGAGTTAAAGAAATGAGAGCATGCAACAAATACCTGTAATGATGTTCGCATATGTTATGAGCAGGCTTCTCTGAGTTGTTAGGGCAACAAAGCGACACTAACCGTAGAACTTTAGGTACCCGCGCACAATCGAACACAGACACAGACATTGCCTGGCTATTATCACTTGCACTGTAGTCTTCTTTCATCTTAGGCCTTTCAATGTATAAGTGTTTTCCAACTACACCAGCGGTCTACTAAATCAAATCACCGAAGTTAATCGGCCACACGCGTTCAAGAACTCAACGAAGGTTGTTTGCCGCACTTCAAAAATAGGAAATGTCTTACTATCTTATCAATTCTGTAATACTTTTATCTGCGTTTCATGTGACAATGTCCTTAAAAATCAATATCAATATTGATTATTCAAAAATCTCAAGGCTTTTAGTGCAGATTTCTGAAATCTGAAGGTCAGTATTTAATCATTTCTTTCGGGCTTCATGGCAGTTAGTACACCATAGAATTAGACGTTAGCCGCTTTACAGAAAATATCGAACTTCAGCTGACCCCAAATGAGTTGGGAAAAGGTTCAGCTGTGAAATTCTATAGCACAATGTTGTCGAGCACAACGTTGTGACAGCCTTGATATAGATTGTCATTGGTCGATCTCCAGTGACGTCACCCAGTCCGACCAATGACGATCTATATCAAGGTTCTCGCAACGTTATGCTCAAAGCTATGTGCTTAGAAAATTGCACAGCAGAGGATGATGATTATATTTCGCCGCTTCATTCTCGATATAATTAACCAGGTAGTCCCTTAAATCTACTAGGCAACTTCGCACATTTTTAAGAGTCTTCGTTTGATCATCTATTATAAGTAGGTATTATGTTGGTGTATGACCTTTTTCTATATTTTACTGTCCAGTGCACCCTGTAATCCTGTCCTAAATACATAATATGGTAAGTTCCACAACGAAGTCAAGAAGTATTGTCAAGAACTTGACGTTTTAAAGCATGAAGTAAGGTCACAACAGATTTTTGTCACAAACATGATAAGTTCGGTTTAATACTAATTAGGTACTCTTCTTTTCAAGAGAGTGGCAGGCGTCCACGAAACCTGCCAAAAAAGCAATGAACGAAACAATTCATGCAAGATGCAAGGGCTCGCAGTACGGGCATTCTGAAGGGTTAGCAATCTACAGCGGTGACGTCAATATTGCTGACGCGGAGCATACATAATTGTCGCAGTCAGCACGGCGAAGTATGTTAAATACACTTCTTTTTCTGTCGAGTGGATGGCATACCGTGTGTGCAGCCACTCCGATAGCGTTCAAATACACTTATTGATGAGCTAAATACGGCAGTCAGACGTCGACTTCTGCGAGAAGGCGGGACTTCCTCGCAGTCGGAGTCGATGTTGTGTCTGCCAGCCTACCAGCAGCTAGAGTTGCTTTGCCGTGGTCGCATTATTTTGCGAGTAATCATCTCCTTCGAGATTATAACTCGAAGGAGGTAACGGAGCGGCATTCTTGTTCCATCATTTGCGTTTCAAACCACCCTGAGTGTTATCGAGGGTGGATAGGATAGGATTTGTTCTTCACTCATAATACAGGCTACCGCGTATGGATGACTTTTCCCGGGTATGTCGTATGTGACATGATAACATTATTATTTAACACGTTCACTCGCACGTCTCCAATTTTATTAGGTGTTGTTTTCAATTCAACGCATAATATTCTTATCATAACCGACAATGGACGGTTTAAAAAGAAATACCACAATCAGAAAACACAAGGACTAGTGCCACCGATAACGCCTGTGGAAGTCCAGACTGCCATTCGCCGCATGAAGAACCGGAAAGCTGTCGGACCCGACGAAGTCCCCATCGAGGCTTGGAAGGCAATGGGCGCCCGTGGTGTGGGCATTCTAGCAAATCTTTATAACCGCGTACTCCTCACCGGCGAGATCCCGAGCCAGTGGAGGCTGAGCATCATCACGCCAGTCTTCAAAGGCAAGGGATCGGTGCAGGAGTGTGGTAGTTACCGCGGTATAAAGATAATGTCCCACACCATGAAGCTCTATGAGCGGATAATCGACTCCCGGATCCGACAGGAAAGTACACTCTCGGAGTGCCAGTACGGGTTCCGTCCCGGGCACGGGACCATGGACCCAGTGTTCGCCCTAAGGGTTGTGGCGGGGAAATACAGGGCGAAGAACACGCCCCTGCACTGCCTATTCTTAGACATGCAGAAGGCCTTCGACTGTGTTCCTCGCGAGGTGATCTGGTGGGCACTGCGGGCCAAGGGTGTCCCAGAGACTTACATTGACACCATCCGAGACATGTACTACGATTCCGGTTCCGTGGTTCGGACTGCTGTTGGCGACTCGAAAGCCTTCCCCATCACCGTCGGGGTACACCAAGGATCCGTCCTTAGTCCTTACCTGTTCAGCGTGGTATTAGATGTTTTGTCGGACAGCATTAGAAACTCACATGAGCAGCCTCCGTGGTTGCTCATGTATGCTGATGATATTGCGCTCATGGACGCGGACAGGAGCAGATTGGTGCGACGCGTGAAAGGATGGAAAGAAGCGCTTGAGAACGGCGGTCTGAAGCTAAATGTAGCGAAGACAGAATACTTAGCGTTAAACTCCACAGATCCCACACCCGTCCGCATAGGCGATGATTTGGTCGAGCGCACGGACCAGGTTAAGTACCTGGGATCTGTACTTCATGTGACCGGTGAGATCGACCACGACGTCAAGGCACGCATTGCTGCCGCGTGGGCCAAGTGGCGAGAAATGACTGGCGTGACCTGTGATCCTAAAATGCCAGTCAGGTTGAAGGGGCAGGTCTATAAGACGATCATTAGGCCTGTTCTCTTGTATGGTTGTGAGGCGTGGCCGCTGCTCGAGCGACACAAGCAAGAGCTGCGTGTCACGGAGATGAAAATGTTGCGGTGGATGTGCGGCGTTACGCGTAAAGATCGCGTACGGAACTCTCGCATCCGCGGCAGCCTCCATGTCCGTGACATCGCGGATAAAATGCAAGAGAGCCGCCTTCGCTGGTGCGGCCACGTCTTGCGGCAACCGCCAGGCTACGTGGGGAACAAATGCCTGGCAATGGTACCCCCGCCGGGTCCAGGTAAAAGGGGTAGGCCAAAGAAGTCCTGGCTTGACGTCGTGGAGGGTGATATGCGTGCAAATGGTCTCACTACCATGGACGCCCAAGATCGTGCGAAGTGGAGGAGGAAGAGCCGGAAGGCGGACCCTGAGCTTCGAGGTCATCTTGGCCACGGATGCAATCAGGAGAATACGTCTATATGCAGATGATGACCACAATCAGAAAACACATGTCAGTTAATGTGCTATGACGCAAGTAATCGTTCAATTAGTTACCTTGATTCGACTTTCAATAATTTTGCCGTAAGCAAAAGTGTTTGGAGGTAGATTATGTGAAAGAAAAATCATTAATTAATTTGTTATGAATTATCTAAGGCTCGCCACGTACTTCCCGGCAGAGTAGAATTAGGGCCACCCTGTCTCTTCCCATGCGGTGTAAGTGTAGTACAAAGCGACGAAAGGATAGGGATGTTTAGCATTAGACAGATATTTACAGCCCAGACTCAGTCCCAGATGCAGGGCTGGTTATATTTATTGTAGACGGGTTATAACTTATAAGTAATATCGATTTAAAACATCATTAAAGTCGGTTTAACGTTCTAAGAATGAACAGACAGGCAGACGGACTGAGTTACTTACGCATTGCACAAAACAAAGTACTTCACAAATAAGTTTTCATTGTCTGTCAAAATTGATATTATGAGTAAGTATGAGTCAGCATTATTTTATAAGCATACAGGATTTATTTTCCCGAATTGGGAGATACCGACTGGGGAAGTTAATTTTTCTGCTCTCCCCAAAATATAGATATTTTTCACAAAAGAAAAATAATCTACGCACAAAATCTATAGGTTACTTTTATAATTGAATTCATTATCAACAGCCGTAAATCTTTCATGGCTGAAGTTAATAACTCATAAATGACTAGAAGCTTCCAAATCCAATTTTGAGGTTTATTGAAACAGGATGGAAGAAGTCGCGTGGTTCCCGGCCGAGTAGAATTTGGGCCACCCCATCTCCTCCCATCCGGTGTCGGCGGTGTCGCATAAGGCGACTCAGGGATAGGTCTAGATCTTTTCCGTTAGATTGCCTATATTTTTTATGCAAAACAGACTTCTTAAATGAAGATATAGATCTCTATAGTCTATTCATGTGTAATGTTACTGAGGTGTTGCCATTTTTAATACAATGAGGTCGCGGTGCTCAGACAGACTGTGTTTACCTGTTTAACAATTTGACCTATTTCTTCGAAGCAACGTGTATTTTGTTAGTATTTCAGGGTAGAAAATTTTGTAGAACATTCAAAGGTGCATAAATTGTAAGACAGCTTATCAATTTAGTCAGCTAACTGTTGCCTGCGGCGCTGCCTGCGAAGAATGACCCATTCACTGCTCTAATTACTTTTTTTCTCTTAAACAAAACTTGTCCTGACAATAAAAGCACAAAAGAATATTACCTATACTCCCTACTAATATTATGAATGCGAAAGTAACTCTGTCTGTCTGTCTGTCTCGCTTTTACGACTAAACCGCTGAACCGATTTTGATGAAATTTGGTATAGGGGTAGATTAGACCTTGAGGAAGGACATAGGCTATGTTTGGTCGCGATAACCGACATCCACGCGGGCGGAGCCGCGGGCAAAAGCTAGTTATTCAATACGGTGAAGTCTTTAGAAAGACGATAGAAAGTTATTGCGTACTATGATCCGATAGCGACTACACTAGCTCATGAAAATAGCTCCAGTGTACCTTGCAAGGCTTGCAACCCGTTTATAGGCTTTTACGAGAAATCGTCACGTGGCAATACGGCCCAAAGGCTCATTTAGACCGGGAGAGTTATTCGCACGATTTGGTTCGAGAAATTTGTACGCGACTATCGCTGCACATACAGGTATTTGCTCGATTTACGCGGCCAAAAGTCCCATTATCAAAAATTCAATAACATTCATAAAAACTAGTTCCACGAACAGAATATGAACCCTGGCACAATACCCATGCTTTATCTACCTGCTACCTTGCACCCCGCCTCTGTGGTATCAGTCGCAATTTGACCGTTTCACTTAGTGTGCGTATTTCATGTTGGCGCTTTTCTAAACATCAAACTTTCGAAGTGTGTTTTTATATCCTCAAGTTCTTCCTACGAATTGAAAGTGATGGATTCTGATGGACAAGGTAAAAGACTTATAAAATGCATAAATAAAATTATGATCAATTAACAAGCTATATTTTTTTTGTAGTGATAAAAAAACCCATTTTCACACCATAACTTATTTAAAAAAAAAATCTTTGCTAGTGTTTTTGTTTATGTATCGGGTTAGATCCGGCTATAATTTTTATTGTAGGTTATTCTCTGATCCTTTACTTTGTAAATACAGTGAAAATCATCTCCGGAAACGTCCGGATAAATACAGTTTAGAGGTATTGAAGAGATTCAGCTAAATATCGTTTAAAATAGGAAATATCTTTTAGTGACTTTCTACATTGTATTTGTTTGTTTTAGGTTCAGAAGATGCATCAGGAGTAAGAGTTGTAACACGCCAACACTTATTTGATCTAATAAAGAAAGAAAATTTCCTTACTTTAGATGCCAAATTAAACTATTTAAAAGATAAACTTTTGTCATGTGAAGGTTACAATAACGACCAAATTCATGATTTGCAATCTGAAACAAAACAAAGGTGAACCAAAGCTCAAGATAAATTTATAAAATACAACCGGTCTTGGCTGGAAGGCACTTTTGGAATACCTGTTGATAAAACTTCTCAAAAAGAGCCAGAGCAAAAGGCAAAAGACTGAAGAACTACGTTCTAACTTTGAAAAGTAGACTTTTATACATGCTGCGAAAGTGGAACTGGGTAGATCTGGTAACAAAGATGCATCAATTGTCCGAAAAGATAAAGGCATTTTTGCTTACGTGACCCAGTAAAGAGGAGTCCCCCTTGACACCAATGCAGGCTTTGCAAATGTTTATAGATGCCGATTTGACACAAGGACAGTACGAGATTATGAGAAAGACCAATAAGGTTTTTTTTCCGTGTTAAAGTGCATTACAAAAAGCCAAGAAGAATCGTGTACGATAACGATTATGGCGCAGTCATAATTGAAAAGGCATTATTGTCAATAGGAGAGCTTTCCGAGATGCAGCTGTGGCTAGAAATAAACACTTCAGCTGTTACCATCAAGATTTAGCAAGAAAATGTTCGAGGACAAATTGCAATCAAGATATAATTAACCGATTCTGCTCAGTTCAGATCCTCTGCTAAGTATATACATACAACATGTATGTACTTAGCAGAGGATCTGAACTGAGCAGAACTCTGCTAAGTAGCATGCGAAATATAAAAAAAAGGAAAACAAAAAAATATTTTTGCCTGAAACTTTGGCTGTTTGTGTCTGCAGAATACAATCCAATAATAGAAAATTCATCAGAAAGCGATGAATTAACTTAAAAAAAGCTATATTACTATACTAGGTACTCCACTAAGGCGTTTTTTGTAAAATATAGTATTATTAAAAAAAAAAGTATTTTTATTGTTTATTTATCTTGTTTAGATACCAATTATGCATTAAAATAATTTTGGCCGCGTAGATCGAGCAAATACCTGTATGTGCGCTGGCAATAAATCGCTACACCATTATCGTTTTAAAGTGTTTACCCACAGGTAATCACAGAATTCTCGCCTACGATTATATCATACGAGATTCGTAACGTAAGTGACATTTCACCTCAAAATACGATTACTGCTTGAAATGAAAATTCTGTTTGGACGGACACTACATAATCTCGCCGGGCGTGGACGAGTAAGCGGCTATTGTTTCTGCGAAAGTTTAGACAAAGCATCTTTTCTCTGTATTTTCGATAATCGTATCTTGCAGGCAAGAAACTCCTCGTCTAAATGAGCTTTAAGTAGGGGATGACTTCGGCACAGACTTGTGTGTTCATGAGTGCTTGTGAACGTATTAAAACTTGAAGATTAGATATGTGGCTGACTACGTCACTGGTTACGTCACTTGCTGTGTGCGAACAAGTTGTAGCTGCACTACAATCTATAGATTAAAGTTCGGTACTATGCGCTACTTTGCACTTGTGACAAGTTTCAATCTAAAAATAATTCTTACTTATATAATGTTATATTGGATATATTCATCTAGCGTAATTTATAAGAAGTTTAAGTATAAGTTTGATGCAATAAGTACAAAGAACAATGTCATTTGCCTACGCTTTCATTCAAATCTGAATTATTTTTTTATCCTCAGTTTCCGGTATAGACGCGAGGCACAGTATTTAACATGTCTAATCTTTTTAGTAGGCGGTAGGACTCAACAGTATTCCTGTCCCAATCGAGCAGTCCGACTGGGGAAGTACCTCCGCCCTACTGAATACCGCGACGATAATATCCTAGTGTTGTGTTCCCGGCGGTGACTAAAGGTCTCTGCATACGTAACGGGATAAAACCCCGGACGGGACGGGACGTGAAGTTTTGGAAATATCGTTTCATACAAAATGTATGCGGCAATGCATATGTCACGGGGCCACGGACGGGACGGGACGGGACGGGCCGCATACATTTTCCTTCACGTCCCGTCCCGTCCGTGAAAAAACACGTTACGTATGCAGAGGCCTTAAGGTAGCCAGAGTGTCAGTTGGAAGACCAAAGGCTCGTCCTCTGCGCTGATAGCACAGAATCTCTGTTATTTCAGGGCAGGCAGCATGAGTGTGACTCCCCTGGTGTTGCACTCGTCCATAGGCCACGGTAACCACTTTTCCTCAGGTGGGTCATATGCTTGTCTGCTACCTTAGGGACTGTCCATTAGTAGTTTTGAACCCCCCTCCCCCGTGGTGATACGTGGTGAGGTTTTTGACTACCCCCCCTCCCCCCCCCCCCCCAGCCAAAATCACGTGTATTTTTTTATTTACTATTTAATGCTAGAAAACTATGAATCGTGAAAAAAATCGCGAGTTACAAGAAAAAATAAATAGGTACACGTGATATTTCAATATACCCCTCCCTCCCCCCTGGTGATGTTTCGTGATTTTTTCGACAACCCCCCCCTCACGCCCCCCTGTTTGGCCTCACGTGATTAATGGACAGCCCCTTAGTGGTAATGGTCAGTCGATGAATACAAACAAAGTATAATGATGTTAAACTGCTAAACATCTAAAGTCCTCGACCATACAAAATTCCATCAAAGTAGGAAGTGAGGAAGAAGAAATGTTATTTTCAAATACCTGTCAGCCGGAATCATGTCAGTTGTGTCGTCCTCCATAGAATCGTCACCAACTTCCACCTCCAACTCGACAGCAGGTGGAGTGCTCATGACCTGTCACCCACAAAACCCTGGAACAAGAACACAATATGATAAGTTAAGATATTCTTTATTGTATTCATAAAACTAGTAGTAAGTATTATAAGAACAAACTACTTATATTTTATTGGTCGGCCATATTTCTAATAGCAATTTCTTCCAGGCAACCTTTATATGGATAGGAACAAGAGAGCTGATCTGTTTTTAACCGACTTCAAAAAAGGAGGAGGTTCTCAATTCAGATGTTTATATGTTTTTTATTGAGTTTTTGCATACCGATAAATAATTAATTTGATTGTTTTCTCAGTACAAATAGGTGTTCACATTACATAGGAACCTAGTAATCACCTTGCCTGGTTAGAGGATCTTCATGTTAGTGAAATGTTTGCTTCCTCCATACTATTACATTAAGAGAAATATCCTTTTCTTTGCCACTTGAAAATAGTCTTTTTTATAAATTATAGAGCTGTATATCTCTGGCTGTCCAGGCAAATAGGGTTATACCCATTTTCAGACTGGTTTCTTTTAAGAATAATTGACACCATGAACTTTTCTACATTCCAATACCAGCTACTAAAAAAATATTCTAAAGAATTGTACATATTATGCTTTGAAGGTTTTCATACATACATAGACATTATATTGGAAATAGTAAGTAGTGATAGAATAGACTTTCAGTCTAATTGGACAGTATAATACTTCCCTATTGTGTTACAATAAACATGTCAATGACCTAAGCCAACTGTTTCCCTTTAGAAATGTTAATAACCTTTTATTAACATTTCTAAAGGTAAATAGATTGGATATATGTAAAAGTTTTCTACTCTTGGAATGAGCAAGGCTGCAAGTTGTACTCTGGTCTTGAATGGAAGTCTGGAGACAGAAGTTATGGATGTTTTACACAATCCTGTAAAATTAATACCTATCTACTAAAATAATATTTTGTATTGTATCTGCTTGAATACTCTTTTTTTTTATATAAAATATTCAAGCAAGCAGATCTGTTTCAGTAGGTACCTATTACGATTATCATGAGTAGTGTTTCATTAGAATATCATAAAATTAATATTAATATTACAAATAAATAACAAAGAGGTTATCTATCATGCATGGTAAAAACAGTAACAATTTGGCATTAAAATATTTAACATAACAATACATGCTTTACGGTACATATTTTTCTAAAAATATTTACATTTAGTTCATGCAGAACAATGGATAACGCGTCAATGAGTATCTCATCAAGTGTTCACGAGGCATTAGCAAATTAAGATCTAAATTATATAGAACTAAACTAAGATATATGCAAAAGGAATTAATCTCCTTGTGCGCACCATTACTCAAAGTCATAACAAAAGAAAAGAAAATAATCATTACAGTACCTTCACTTTCCCGAAATGTGATATCATGCAACTGTCACGGAGCCTTTGCTGAAATACGCGGCACTAAATTGTCATCTAAACTATTGCAACAACACAAACAGCTCGCAAGTGCACTTTCATCACAAAATTTTCACAGTAAAAAAAATTCATGACCATTGGCACGGATCCACGAAAATTTTTGAAATTTCATCATAGTCCGATAAATGGTACACACAAAATGATTTTTTACAAAACAAAGGCGACCACCTTAGTTTGTTGAAACGAAACAATTAACCACTGATTAATGTCTTTGTTTAGTAAATGGGGATTTAGGAACTTCAATTAGTTTCTAAATAATAAAAATATGCATCGCAATCCTAAATAACAAAACAACGCCCGACCTGCTACCGATCCGGTGTTACCATGTCGTACATCATCGTACATAATCAAAGATTTTGACAGTCATTGTACTAAAACTACTAAATTTGTTGTCTGTGGTCTTTGCAGTTTGATGTTTATAGTGCCGTCCAACATCCGTCGGGTCCGGGATTGGACAAGATTTATTTTACGATTTACGGTTTTCCACTACGGGACTACAGGATATAATGTGCACGTACCCAGGTGTCCATCAGGTGTCCATGCGGCGTGTCACTATGCTGTCCGGGCTGATGCTGCGTCCCGATGATTGTGATATAACCTGCGCCACGTATCTTGGACCTAAATCGTAAGACATACGAGGCTCTGGCGCCCGCGGATCGCTTTGTAATAGTCTTTGCTTGGTGAATTTGAGTTCGTCTACCGCAGTAGCATCCCGTGCTATACTCAAAAGACACCAAAGAAATGTGTACTGCGCGTATAGGGCACATTTTGAGCACATTTTAGGTCCAAGATACGTGGCGCGGGTTATATCATAATATGGGATGGGACTTGAGTTGAGAGATATGAGATCAATGTGACTATTTTGTAAGGTGCGGGCAGCGGGTGCATGCATCATTATCTTCATATTAAAAGTAGCACGAAAACTATCGTAACGTAAACGCATCGAGAAAACGGAACATTGCGATTGGTCGGCTTTACACGCACAGGTTCACAGTATGTAGGCAAGCGGCCAATCGCAATACTCAGTTTTCGATACGTTTTTCGTAAGAACTGAGATGAAGTTGAACTAAACAGGTTCAATGCTATAACTATCACATTGTATCACACTTCTCCGGGGCAGGTGTAGCGGTGACCATACTCTTTGGGTGACCTAATGAATAGCTATTGTGTATAATATAGTTGCGATTTAAGAGATATTTTTCAAGCATCAAGATCAAGCAGGTTCTGACTATTTATGGCAGCTTTATCCTTTCGATGAAGAGAGAAACCCTCTAGCCGTTCTCAGAAGATTGCAAGAGAGCTGAGAGCACAAGAGCGTTTCTTATTTGAGATGCCTGGTAATTTCGCTCATAAAAAGATCAAAAGTATCTTTACACAAATCTGCAGTATGGAGTGGGTTGGCTAGAAAATAAAGAAATTCGAACATTTTGAACTAAGATAAATGATTTATTGCCACATCTTTAAAATATCTATAACTACTTCACTACAACTCAAACAAAACATCAATAAATACCTACGTATAAAGATAACTATATTTAATACTAATTCTATGGTGTAGAAAACCCTAAAGGCGGATATTTATTTAATATCTGTTCCATGGTTGAAGGATAAAATGCCATAAATTTGAATCTTTCACCCATCTTCTCAGGATCAACTAGCATATTGTAGCACATTTGAATTTTTTCCCTGTCTTCATCCGTTTTCGCGTTCTTGAGCAATATCTGAAAATATGAATAACTTTATTATCTTAATATGCGTTCATATTAATTAGACTAAACATTTATAAATCCATACTAATATTCTGTTATGCTTGCACGCGTTCAAGTGCAAATCGGTTCAGAGGTTTACCTGAACCGATTTTGATGAAATTTAGTACAGAGGTAGAGTAGACCTTAGGAAAGGACGTAGGCTATGTTTGGTCGCGATAACCGACATACACGCGGAGCTGTGGGCAACAGCTAGTATAAAATAGTCTATAGCACGGCCGTTAGCAATTCGTCACCCGGCCTGAAACACCACAATGCATAATATTTTTGTGACGCTCCCAAGCAATAATAAGAGCGAGCGAGACAGGTAAATATTACAAAAAAAAACACTATTGGTCGGGCATTTATCGCAAGGTCGACGCCAAATGGCCTGCCCACTCACTCGTGCCTTACATACTTCTTGCTACGTTCCATATTCATTTGTTTACGTGCTCAGACCACCACAGCATACTTGTTTCAATCCCCGTTACAAGTCTCTTCCAGAGGCCCGTAGGTCACAGGCAGGCATATTCGAGTGGAGGCCACGTATCGGTAAGCGCAGCGTAGGACGTCCACCCACAAGGTGGACAGACGACCTCATTAAGGCCGCGGGAACGCGCTGGATGCGAGCCCTTCCAACCGGTCTTATGGAGATCTATAGGGGAGGTCTATGTCCAGCAGTGGACTTCCTATGGCTGAAATAATGATGATGATTAGAATATTTGGTTTTTTATTAGGGCGCCTTCAAATTAGAGGCGTGAGGAAGCGCTCCAGTGGCGCCTTATGGTGCGTTAACGCTAGTTGCACCGATTGGCGCTGCGACTAATCATGAGACTAGTTGCGCCGCCAATTAAAAATCCCGGTTTTCATCAATATAAATATCTCACCTCCAGTCTGGCTTCAGCCTGACACTTCCTCAAGAAATCAGCTTGCTTTACGGGCCCCATAACTAGCGCGTAGTTTTCTAAAGTCGGCATCTTCGCAGCAGCTATCCTCAATTGGGCAAAGTCCACATCGGCGGTAAGGTCACATTGCCCGGGCTGTTCAAGTGGATTGACTACTTGGTGCTTGTGGAAGGCCTGAATATTTTGAAGAAAATAAAGGGATATAATTAATTGGTTCTTTCCAGTCAAATTCAACAGAAGTAAATCATGGCTAGATTTGACGAGATGTTTAATTTGAAATTGTATTTATCACTCAAAAGATTGATTTGTGATGAATGACAATGAATGAACTATAGATTGCCTGTAGTCAGTCCAAGGAAACAGGTGAGTAACAACTCGGAATAAGGCGAGTCGCTCATACTTCAAATTTCGGTAGTTACCCTGCATAATGATATGATATGACCGGGTGCGCATTTTCTTACATAACTTTTTAACTCCTATCATCGGATTTCCGAAAAATTTTCTCATACCATTTAAAGTCATAATGATCATTCTTCATAAAAATTTTACAAATAAATATTGAAATATATAATCATTGAAATTCATAATATCACTTATCATAAAGGGGGTTGGGTAATGTTGGCGTCGTGTCGGAATTGAGCGGCCATCAATGAAATTGGTATAATATGAAAGTACAGTATAAAGTGATCAAAAGTTACTATGGACAAACTTCTCTAAACTATATCGGGACTTAGCTATACAGGGTGGTATTTTTCAACTTTACTTAGATGGAAGTACTCTAAATACTGAAGATAGCGAATTCCACTGAAAAGAAACATTCCCTTATTTTTAAAAAGAATCAAAACTGCATTCATAGTTTTCTGAAAATGCCACACCCGGTAGTCGAACCGACTAAAATCTTCCTATAACCTTCCATTTCATAGATTTCCTTTTACTTAATTTACCAAGTTTGTTAGAGAGATTTGAACCTTATGATCGACCCTATAGATTGATGTAATAAAAATACAGGGTGCTATTTTTTCGAATTGTAGTCGGTTCGAGTGGTAAACGAGTTTTCAGCATTCCTTAAATGCAGTTCTGTTTCTTTTTTAAAAACATACTAAACTGTATGCAAAGTTTTCTGAAAATGCCACACCCGGTAGTCGAACCGACTAAAATCTTCCTAAATGTTCTTAAATCTTCTATTTCATGGATTTCCTTTTATTTAATTTACCAAGTTTGTTAGAGAGATTTGATCCTTATGATCGACCCTATCGATTGATGCAATAAAAATATAGGGTGTTATTTTTTCGAATTGTTCGATTATAGGGCGGGGCAAACGATTTTTCAGCATTCCTTAAATGCAGTTCTATTTCTTTTTAAAAAAAATACTAAACTGTATTCAAAGTTTTCCGAAAATGCCACACCCGTTAGTCGAACCGACTAAAATCTTTCTAAATCTTCTATTTCATGGATTTCCTTTTATTTAATTTACCAAGTTTGTTAAAGAGATTTGATCCTTATAATTGACCCTATCGATTGATGCAATAAAAATACAGGGTGTTATTTTTTCAAATTGTAGTCGGTTCGATTATGAGGCGTGGCAAATGATTTTTCAGCATTCCTTCAATGCAGGGCTGTTTCTTTTTCAAAAACACACTAAACTGTATTCAAAGTTTTCTGAAAATGCCACACCTAGTAGTCGAACCGAATAAAATCTTTCTAAATCTTCTATTTCATGGATTTCCTTTCATTTAATTTTCCAAGTTTGTTAGAGAGATTAGATCCTTATGATCAACCCTATCGATTGATGCAATAAAAATATAGGGTGTTATTTTTTAGAATTTTAGTCGGTTCGATTACAGGGCGTGGCAAGCGATCTTTCGAAATTCCTTAAATGCAGCTTGTATTCTTTTATAAATAAGAGAGTGTTTCCTTTGAATGAAATTAACTATCTCCGGTAGTAAGAGTAGGTACTCGTACCCGGTTCGACTACCGTGTGTGGCATTTTCAGAAAACTTTGAATACAGTTTAGTGTGTTTTTAAAAAAGAAACAGCACTGCATTTAAGGAATGCTGAAAAATCGTTTGCCACGCCTTATAATCGATCCGACTACAATTCGAAAAAATAACACCCTGTATTTTTATTACATCAATCGATAGGGTCAATCATAGGGATCAAATCTCTCTAACAAACTTGGTAAATTAAATAAAAGGAAGTCCATGAAAAAGAAGGTTTTGTAAAATATTAGTCGGTTCGACTACCGGGTGTGGCATTTTCAAAAATCTTTGAATGCAGTTTTGTTTCTTTTAAAAAATAAGGTAAAGTTTCCTTTAAGTAAAATTCGCTATCTTTAGTATGAGGGTACTTTCCTTCAAGGTAAAGTCGAAATGTTCCACCCTGTATATCGCAGCTCCGATATTACTTACAATGAAAATAATGACATTTGTACGTGTGTTTAACACAGTACAATGAAGTGGTATCAAAATTAATTATGGCCGCTGAAAAAATTAAGAACGCCACTGTCCATACTAGATTACCCAATCCATTTTGTTGTTACTAATATTTGTTTTCATATATTTGTTTATACTAATAATCGAAACTCATAATCATTTCAATAAATAACTTTTTTTTTTTTATACCACTTAGGTGGCAGACAAGCACACGGCCCGCCTGATGGAAAGTGGTTACCGTGGTCTATGGACGTATGCAACACCAGGGGCGTCACACTCGTGCTGCCGACCCTGAAGAAACCTTCTAATGCCCTTCTTGAAGAACCCCATATTGTAGTCGCTTGGGAAAACCACCGCGGGGAGTTCATTCCACAGTTCATAAAGGTGTTTTATTCTAATATTCGTTTTAATATTTCTTAATCATAAGTGTTTTTATCCGTATTTTCCGTATCCGACTTGGATAGATTAGGTTAGAAGGCTAATGCGGGAGCGAAGCGGAGCGAAGCTCCCGCATTAGCCTTCGTGGTTATTTTTTTTTATAACCATGCAGAACTATATTTAATCCAAAAACAAATTTAAAACAAAATTTGTCACTTTAGAAAAATGATAATATGAGTTAAAATATTTTCTTGGTAATACCCTTTATTAATACAAAAATTATGAGAATTGAATGTTATGAAGAAAAAAGTTATGAATAAAAAAAATATGATCACTAACGGTTATGAACTCCGTTGTTAGGAATAGAAATGTATGAATAAAAAATATATGAAAAAGAAAATTATGAAGAGTGATTATTATGAGCACAAATCGGTAGTAAGACAAAGAATATGATTTAAAAGTTTATGTAAGCCAATATGGACCCGATATGACCGCTACGAATATTACAACACGACCGTGTAATATCGTATGCAGCTTCAAGCAAACTCACCCTGAAGGTATCCCCCTTTTCTCCTTCATGCCCATAATCTGCAATCAATGCCAGACCTCCAAACTTGTCTACCCGGTGAGCCAATTGCTTCGCTATACCCAATGCCCTTGCGCTTATCTCCAGTTCCGTTTTATCACCAGAATCTAATGGTGGAATGACCAGAGTCTTCACCATAGTGTTAGCTTCGGCTGATATCCGGTAGTAGAGTTTGTCTTGGCCGTCAATGTCTATAAGAAGTTCTCGCCAACCGTCATCAGTTTTCTGAAATTTTAGAAAATTCATTTATTTAGCAAAAAGTGAATGGTATAGTCATACTGAGTTGTTATCTTGAGATAAAATGGTAATGGTTAGCACATATTTATATCTGGGGCCACCATAGTGCCCCCGCCCCCCGCCAAATCTTAAATTCTCGGAAATAAAAGTTCTTATTCTTATTCTAAAGTCAAAATTTGTGAAATTGTAGGGGGTAATAATATGGGATTTTGGGTGTCCTTCTGCTGCAGAGTTGCACTACATTGGAGATATTTATTTGATATTCTTGCCTGTTTGTCTGCAATGGACACAAAAAGCGACTGAATGGATTTTTAGGCAGTTTTTTTGTTTGAAAGGTGTTAGTCAAACTTGAAATCTTACATTATTATGTTTCATTCCAATTGGTTAAGTAGAACCGGATAGTTTGTAATTCGGTTATGTGAACAAGTACATACATTTATTTTAAAGTAAGAACCGTGTCCGACTTACTTCAAATTTGTGTATCGGCAGAACATCAAAGAACTCATGTGCTATATACCAAGAAAAATTGTTTGGAACTTTTTTTAAGTCATTATACCAGTACACTTTGATTCCACTTATTGTTTCACCCTGAAATTAGAAAGAAAAAAAATTTAAAAAATTTTCACTTTTCTTGTCTCCTACTACAATATAGCAAGGCAAGTAATCAGAATTTTTAATTAAGTTCCTAAAAAATAAGCGTGATTTCTTTTTATATTAGATTACAACTTATTTTTAAAGTTTGGAAGGTTGAAAAAAAATTAAATAATACTATAACTATAGCCAGTTTCTCTTCACACCACAAATAAAAAATGCAACCATACCTCATAGTTGTGCGGTAAATCAAGATCCACCTCTCTATGTGATATGCATAGTCTATTAGCCTGCAAAGACTGCATAGTCGAGGAGACTTCCACAAGATGGAGACTTATGTCCGGAGCATTGTAGCCTAGATTTTTTAATACCTACATAACACAGCACAGGTTAATTCCAAGTTGATGGAATCACAACATTTCAGAGACCCAGTGTTATTATTTTTAAACCAGTATCCTTTCATAAAACTTACCCTTAAAATATCCAATAGCAAAGTACCTTTTCCAGGTCCTAGCTCGACAATCTGAAGCGGTTTACCACTGTGCATTTTTTGCGTCTCAGCATAGAACCAAATACCTAATATTTCACCAAATAGTTGACTTATTTCAGGTGAAGTGATGAAGTCACCAGCATGGCCAATTACTTCCTTTTTCATATAATAACCTTCAGTAGGATTAGTTACGACGATGTGCATATAGTCAGCAACACTTATGGGGCCGTTTAGTCTTATTTTTTCCTTCAAAATTTCCATTATGCTTGGGGCTGTGCCCGGTGCAGGCATTTTTAGAGTTTTTGGATCAGGACGTTTCACCACTTTGAAGGCATACCCGCGGGACATTAATTGTGGTATCAGTAACTTATTAGACATTCTAAATATCTGATGAGGATTCATTTTCTTTATAAAAAATAATATTCCTTGAATCAAATTAGGTTAGGATTTTGTTTTGAAATGAAAATGTCATTTTTGTCACAGAGTATTAAGGTATTTTTGTCAACTGTCAACAGTCAATTTTTTTATTCTACATTTAAGTGCCCTTCTATTCTAAACGGGCAATGTTTTTCTGCAATACGTAGCTGCACTATTGGCAACTGAATGCCCGGCAATCTCAAAAATATTTCATTGCAACTGATAGCCGAACAATCAATGGATGGGCATGTGTTGCAAATATATGTCTGCAATAGTATGGCTCTTGATGCAGATTCATAAACGGGCTACACAAACCGGCAACAATGACCCCAATTCTGACGTTACCATCTCTAAACTAAATTTCTCTAAAATTTTCTTATTTTAGTTATGCGATTGACATTTCTAACCGTATTCTGTTGTTATGTCAAACTAAATTTAGTGTAAAGACAGCACTAAATTTGAATATGACGTCGCTAAAACGAGTGTTACAACTATTAAAAAATTAAGAATGAACCATAAAGATTTTCATAAAATCTGTAAAAACTTATCTTAATAAGTCTTTAGAATGCCGACAAATGATAATTAGTGCATATTATTGATCAAATAGTAAACAAACTGTGATATTTCTCAGTCTTAACCAAGCAAATACAGTTTTTCTCGGTCCACGTACCTGGCAAGTTCGCGGGGTCCGCTAGTTATTTATAAAATCCAAATCAATCGACGATTTATAGAGCTTTATAAAGGCTTTAAGCGTATATAGAACGACAATTGGCATTATTTTAGATGATGTCTAATTTTAGTTTGACATTTCTTATTTTAGTGCATATACGTACAACAGAATACCGTTTAACCAAAAATGACAGTTGAGTACTTTCTCTAATTTTAGTTGTGTCAAGCTAATTTTAAGTTAGTTGTGTGTTCTCAGAATACGAAATTACATTTTGACAGGACTAAACTGACATTTAGAGATTTTTAGCTTATTTTAGTTAGCTTGTGACAAGACAGAATTGGGGTCAATGGCTGACGAAATCACACTTGTTGCAGCAGCTTAATATTGTTTTATTAAAAAATAAACAGTAAAAGAAGAGATTGTGGATTCGACCTTACTTATACAGGCGTGAAACTTTAGATAATTTAAGTCTAGAAATAAGCCTTGATAGTAAATTATTTACCAATTCGCGTAGAAAAGGATAGACTGCGCTATAACAAAGAGAGCGACTGAAACAACAATAGAACTGGCCGAGCAATATTGCAGTAAAATATACTATATACTCTTAAGAGTAAAATCGACCGCCTAGCGATCGTCCGGCAACCCATCGCGGCAACATCGACCTTATGTGGCAACACAAAACATGTTTGGCTATATGGCCGGGACATTACTGCACTGCAATACTGGCCGGTATTGCTTGCAATAGTTGCAATGTTGCCGGACCACAGTGTTTCAGCCACTAATTGCAGTAAAACATCGCCCGTTTAGAAGCACCTTTACTATTCACCAAATAATTGATTAATGAATAATTATATTGATAGCTCAGTCATTTTAGACAAAAAATCCTTGATACCTAGGACTAATTCCGGCGGAAGGTTTCTTTATTTTAAAATGTTCCTTAGGTCCCCCTGAACATATCTGGAAAGTTCCCCATAGATCCCGTGTACGCTCCCCTCTCCCCCACCTCAAACGTCTCCCTAAATGTAGTTTTTTCTATTTGTCTCAGAAATGGTGACAGCTACAAGAAAGTGGTCAAGGTACAATATAATTCATTGTTATAGCAAGCATTGGTTCTCGAGTTACAGCGAATAGTGTCAAACACCACAATATAATTTTCTAGTACGAAGAAAGTAGGAACTTTGAAAAGTAAGAACTTTGAAAATTAAGATGCCTGTGTCGTGAATTTTTAAATATATGCTTTTATATCTAAATTATGTAGGTATTTAAAAATATAATTGATAAGAATTTAAAAGAATGAAGAGGAATAAAAATAAAATAAATACTTCAATAATAAATAAATATTGTAGAACAATCTACACAACGCTATCCAGACCCAAAGTAAGTAAAGGTACCTTAACTAGCTTGTGTTATGGGTTCTAGAAAGCCTATAAACATACCTACTTAGATACATTTTTTTTGTAAATACATACCTACATATTATACAGGAGCTGTTGCCCGCGTGGAATTCTGATCCCGTTCGCCGCTTAATATAGCATAGCCTATTCGTTATTCTGATGTATAAGCTATATTATCGTAAAGTTTCATCAACATCTACTCAGTAGTTTTTACGTGAAAGAGTAACAAACATCCTCACATCCATATTAATATATCCTCACATACTTACAAACTTTCACGTTTATAATATTAGTAGGATAGAAACCAGACCAATGCAAATATGTATTCATATTCATGCATACAAATATTTGCACTGAGCAGGAATCGAACCCGCGCCTCCTGCGTAGAGGCTGCGTTCACTACCGCTACAATAAAAAGGCAGTCAAACGGACATGTCGCGCGCATGTTTCTTAGAGAGATTTGATCCTTTTGATTGACACTATCGATTGATGCCATAAAAATACAGGTGTTACTTTTTCGGATTTTATTCGGTTCGATTACCGGGTGTGGCAAGCGAATTCTTAAAAATCGTTGAATGCAGGTTTGTTTCTTTAAAAAAAAAAAATGATGTGTCCTTTAAGTAAAATGTGTATGTGTAGGCTTCTAATAAGTCAATTTTTTACGATTGGAAGACATTTTATCCAAAATTCTTCAATATTAACTTATACGAATTTTCTTACCTGAAACTAAATTAAAACAAAGAAATTCGAATCAAAATTCGAAATTTATGGGTAATAATTATTTTTATTTACTTTATAGTCAACCCTACGCACTTCCTGTCCTAAATAACAAGTTTGAACATTGTAGAAATTTTATTCTCTCGCTGAAATGTATGGGAAACGTTTTTGGCGATTTCTGTCTTTCCTAGTACTCAAAGCTAAAATGGTCCCATAGAGTCTTTTGATCCCCACATGAAATAGAATCGATTGGCACAAAAAAAAAATTTGGACTTTTTGCATTTTTTTTGCTAACTGTAAGATTTTTGCAAAATCTGTAAATGCAGTTCATCACTCCTCAAAAAGTTAGGGAAGGTCTCCTAAGAACGTTTTGCTGTAACTACAACGGTTAAGGTACTTGCCCTTACTGCCGCGTTTCAAAAATACACCCTGTATAAAAGAAAGTCGTGTTAGTTACACCATTTATAAATCAAGAACGGTTAAACTGATTTGGCTGAAAATTGGTGGGGAGGCAGCCTAGACCCAGAAGGACATAGGATACATTATAACACGTTCCCGTGGGATGTGACATAAACCACAAATGTAGGTATTTACGCTCATAACCTTTCAATGACAGCGCCAAGTTGGATAATTCTTTTTTGTGTTCGTTATTGTGTGGCTAAGGTTTGGATAAGAAAATTAAATGAAAGGGGCAGCGGGAACGGGATCTGAATACCACACGAGCGGAAAATATGGCGGTACGAAGTTCGCCGGGTCAGCTAGTGTTTAAATAAAACAAAGTATCTATGTATGACATGTAAGTATTGTGAAGATATTTTATTTACATTACCTAAAATATCTACTTAAGTTGTATATGTCGTAGCCAACCAGCTCAATCAGCCGTACAATTAGCTGCCTAGCCTGTTAATTGAACGGCTGACTAAGCTAGTTGGCTGCGACTAATACATGAACAAAATAAATAACAGATTGTTATTATTCTCATGTTATAGCCGTTATGGAGCGAAATATTTTGGGCACAGTCTCGATAGTTGAATTAACTGGAAGTATTATTTGTCGGCTCACTATATTATTAGAAAAAATCGTCAAATACATTAGGTATTTGACGAATTTTTGAAGATGAATATTTTGCTACCGAGATTGTGCTCAAATCCTTTTACTCCAAAACGACTATATCATCAGCCGGTATAGCTAATTCTTACAATTAATTATTTTATCAACCTCTCAACAGTTCATACTTAGATTTAGGCTTAAACTTCTTATTCCTCATTTTGTTCGGATTCTTATTTATTTTCTGTTTCGGCTGCTTCACTCTCTCTTTGGCCGCCATCTTGAATCGCTGTGATCTCTTACTCTTCTTCTTCTCCATTTTGACAGTTTGTCTATGGATCTCCGCTTGCGCCTTTAGTTTATGGTTAGTTCTCATCTTGTGTTGGCCTCCCTGCTTTGCCAACAACCCTGTATACCCCTGTATATTTCCACCCCCTTCATTTTCTGTATATTGATTGTCGTTCTTGTTTTTACCAAATTTTCTTCTTTTCGCAGCGGCATAACTCTCATCTGGCGCCGACTCCATTTTGGATTTCCGTTTCCTATTTCTCTTTTTGTCTGTGGTATTGTCTGCGCCGCCATCTTTATTCGTTAATGGGTTGTTGGCTATGGACTTTTCTAATCTTTTCTTTCGCGCGTTTAACGCTGTCCTGTCTTCTATCGAAAATGATACGATAGGTCTCTGTAAATTAGGAAATATTAAAATTGAAAAAAGGCGGGTCAGAAGCACTCGAAACCGTACTGGCTGGGAAGCTCGTGAAGTGTGTAAGGTTAGAAGCAGCTGGAGGTTTCTACTTACCTCGGAAGGAAACAGGCGTGAGCATATGTATGACTGTTGCAATTAACGAATGTATGGGATTTGACGCATATGACAGTCGTCAACGTATGCCACTTGTATAGGGGGCAGGGCTCAGACGGCAGTTACTTCTAGAAAAGCAACTGGGATTGGCACTCGTGCGAAAAAGGGTTAAATTCTAGATTATAATCGTAAGCACTTACGTTGTTCTTGTCAAATATGTCCGGATTGTTATTGAGTTTCCGGAGACAGGCAAGAGCGTCCTCGTGTCGCGTGAACATCACGAAGCCGTAGCCCTTCGACCTGAAACATGTGGCCCTGGTTTAGTCGCGGTGCGAGGGAAATGTTTTAAGGGCAACCTTACAGGCACTTCCAGTTTACCCCACCAAGCGTCCACTTTCCCAACTAAATAGGAAAAATTATACTTGTTAAATTTTCTGGTGCAATCTCCCATTCAAAGTTGGTAACTTTGAATGACTGGACGAACGGAGGAACGAATGGGGGGTAGGCAGACCTGCCCGTCCCCTGCCCGGGCGTGGTGGCATGTACTCACGGGTGCTTCCCATCCTTCCCGGGCGGCGTGCGCAGGTCCCGCATGACCCGGCACTCCGTGACGGTGGCTCGCTTGTCTCCCGCGGCCACGCAGGCGCGCCGCAGACGAGCGTCGTCGAAGTGTGCGGGCAAGTTGGACACCACTAGGCGGTAACGGGACACGAATCTGCCAAAAATATAATCATTGTATTATAGTTGCGAGCTAGAAAACCCCGAGCAATGGAAATGACAACTCCTCCCTAAAACTTTGGGGAGGAGTTGCGGCTTCTGGCCGATATTTTGCCGAGGTCGAAACTACCTGAGAGAAGAAAAACTCGAGAAAATCTCTTTGCTAGCCCGTCTGCCCAGCGTGGCAGCTAAACACCCTCACAATGCACAGACGCCAAAATAAAAGACCCCCAGTTCCCGGGGGTCCCGCTATTCCCAGCAATAGTAGTATAAATAGGTTACGTGTATTTCGAGCCGTTTTTGCGATGCATTTTGTGTTTATACAGTAATATTGTCAAAGATTGGTACTCTGAAAAGTTCAACAGCATAGTCTACAGAGTACGAAAAGAATTTGAATTCGTAACGTAGACGTCTCGAGAAAACGGGGAATTGCGATTGGATGCGGCCCGCCTACTGTGAACCTGTATGTGTGTGAAGCCTGCCAATAGCAATGCTAATACGTTTACGTTAGGATTTGGAATGTTTTTCGTGCCCGGTGCACAAAACTTCAATATCGTCAGTGTGTGGTAGTACTGGCGATGTTGCGCTCGCTTCAGCAATGCAATTCTGTAAGTACACAACGATGGGCACAACGTTGCGACATCCTAGATATAGATTGTCATTGGTCGATCTCCAGTGACGTCACCCAGTCCGACCAATGACAATCTCTATCAAGGTTGTCGCAACGTTGTGCCCATCGTTGTGCGCTTACAGAATTGCATTGCAGTTCAGCCGGTTCATAGATAGCCAGAATGCTAATCCCAACTATAAACAGGTTTAAAGGTTTTTTGTGCTATTACTAATTGTTCATGTATTGTTCTGACCTCAGCTCAGTTGATAACAATATTATACAGAAGAATTTTTTTATTTTTTTTTTATTTTAAATCGTTTATTTCTTTTTAAGCGACTTCAAAAAGGAGGAGGTTCTCAATTCATCGGAATATTTTTTTTTAATGTATGTTAATCGATTACTCAAAGATGCCTGGACCGATTTGCAAAATTATTTTTTTGTTTGATACTACTTCACAGGTGGTCCCATATAAATTTTATCAAAATCGGTCAAGCAGTTTATGAAATATCAACAAAAATCGATTGAAGTCGGTTTTTTTAATTTTAAATTTGGTGATTATTAAATAGTACAAGTTTCGTAAAAACATATCCCACAAAAAAGTTTGACTGGTTTGTCTGTGGGTCACAGTCTCTTATATATTGATGACTTTTATATTGAGGGCTTACCTGTTCAAATTCTTCAACATCTGTGTTTTTTTGCTTTCGAGTAGGAGCCTTTTGGACATGTCGGACCCAGAGACTTCTGCTGCCGCCTTTGTGCCTGCTACCACAACTGTAACACCATTTAATTTTTAGGAGTAGGCAGACAACCGTGTTTTATTCTATTTTTTTATATCACTTAGGTGGCAGACAAGCACACGGCCCACCTGAGGAGAAGTGGTAACCGTCACCTATGGACGTGTGCAACACCAGTGGCGTCACACTCGCGCTGCGGACTCTGATGAAACCTTCTAATGCCCTTCTTGAAGAACCCCATATTGTAGCCGCAGCTTGAGTGTGCGTGAGATGAAGTTGTGTATGAAGTTTACGCGAATATCACTCATCACCTCACTCATTGAAATAAGACCTCCTTTTCACGGATTCTTTCGCGATGCAATTGGTTTCGGCTACTTTCAGCAGCCATGGTCGCGAGGTAAGTAATACCAAATAAATCGGACAGCCTGCGTGGCGTAGCGGTAGTGAACGCGGCCGCTACGCAGGAGGCGCGGGTTCGATGACTCAGCGCAAATATTTATGTGCATGAATATGAGTGTTTGCATGGTCGTGCCTCTGAGAGCACGTTAAGCCGTCGGTCCCGGTAGCCATACGAACATCTATGGCAGTCGTTACGGGTAGTTCGAACCCCAAAAAGTTCAACAACAACGGTCTAGCTGCAATGCTTCGATATCGCCTAATGTCACCATTGGGTTGTGGAGGTCAGGTGGCAATCGCTTCACGGAAAAGATCGAGGTCTAGCCAAATCGCAGTTAAGACACCCCAGACTCCGAGGCGAAAGTTTCGGATGCGACTGGGAATTAACCACGGAGGACAGAATATGATTAGTAAACGGAGATGTTCCAGTGAAATTTCTCGTAATAAAAACGCGTCGCCAAATGCGGGTGAGAAGAAGACGCGGGGGGCATGACGCCATACCTCGTCCCCCTTGCGTCTCTTCTCCTAAGTCTAAGCCCCTCCCACTTTTTAGAATGCCATCTAGTGTGGCATGGCGAAACCAAATAGAAATAATGCATGCAATTTCCACTGTAGTTTTACCACTCGCCACAAAGCGCTGCACAGAATTCTAGAATAATCTATGTGTTTAATGACAGCGGGACCACTTACATATTGACCACTATATATACAAGCTGTTGCCCGCGGCTCCGTCCGCGTGGAATTCTGATATAAGGAATATAAGGATATAATGATTGGGTTGCATTATTGGAGTTTTAGCGCCTTCGCTGGCATAGGCGGGTGCGGGTCGCGGACGTCAGGCGCGGGCGCCCGCCTTTCCGCTGCTCCGTCGCGGACGTCCGCGACGGGCGTCTGTCACCAGTATAATTTCAATAGCGTCGGTGTACAGTCGATAACTATGGATCATTTATTGATATATTACTTAGCCAAAAGACGACGACGTGAACAAAGGCGTCAGCCAATTAGCCCATATTATGTCACGTCTAGATTGTTGTGTGGCGAATTTGTAACCAAGTTTTCGTATAAGAATGTACAGCTATCATAATTAGTTTATTGTAAATCAAAGACAAAATTTTGAATTTTGGTTTTACTTTACACAATATACCTATTAGCAGGGCTGGCTCGCGACTCGCTTGGGGGTACAAGTGGTGCAATGCATCCGGGAGCAGGTTCCTGCTTTTGCATTTTATATTGATATATTATGTTGTTCTATGAATAATATAAGACTGACCTTCAAAATAACATTCTATTTAAGTTTCGTTTACCAAAAAATTTCAAAGGTATTTGCCGTAAAAAAGCTTTCAGTTTGTTCTAAGTTTCTAAGTTTATTGCAATGACTGTACAAGCACGGCGCGTGTGACACGGATAACGTAGCGGCGGTCGATGATTTTGTTGAAACAGACCCGCTCGCGTGCTCCGTCGCGCGGACACACGGCGCGTGCCCCGCTGCCCGCGTGGCGGGCCCCGCCGCCCGCGTCACGTGTGACGGGTATCCGCACTGCGACCCGCACCCGCCTATGCCAGCGAAGGCGCTAAGTACGGATCCCTAACTTTTTCAAAAAGGAAATTAATAAAGCAAGAAAATAATGTAGAAATATAAAAAAATGATGTTATTACATATATTGTAAAATTTTCACTTATGTGTTTCTGGTATACGTATGTACAATTAGGTATAGCAAGGCTGTAATTTTTTAAATCACTTTTTTGTTTTATAGAAGTCATCTTCATTGAAGGACCTCGAACAGATTCTGGAGTATTTTGTGGGGTACCTACCAGCTGGAAGGTCTATTTAAAATACGTACCTATCCACGCATTTTTTTATTTCTGGGTTACTGGGAAATCTAAAATGATATAATATAATGTTGTCAATTTTATTGGCTTCCTAAAAATAATGTGAATATAGTGGTCTCACTACTATGATGCACACCATTTATTTTAAATAAGGCCATCTGTAGAATTATAGCAGAATCATTAAGCCCCCCTAAATGATTTGGGCAGATACCGACAGATGGCTCATTTTTTTTATTTTCAATTTTCAATTTCACCCAAATATAATGTAAGAATTAATAAAATAACAATTGCGGAATTACTAATGAAGTCCGGTGAAATTATTGTGGTGATTTTTTTATAGAATGAATTGAATTGTTGTTACAACATTATACAAGTAAGACAAGGTTACTTATTTCTTCTCTCCGCTAGATGGTTCTATAAAGACATTTTTTTTCTAAAAATGAAAATAAAAATATAGCGGACTTACTGATGAAATGTTATATCATCAATATATTTAAACATCTTATCTCTTCAATTTGTACCCTTGTACCGCACACTTCATTCTTAAATCGGGTCAAAACTATTTTTATCTTTGAACTTTTAACCAAAAATGACAACCTATCGCAACGACGTGCCACTAGAACTGAGTGGTGACGTCACAGAACTGACGTCTATATATAGGAGTCCTTTTGACAGTATGGAAGCACGCGACTCGATTGCCTTTGCAACAACTCCGCTATCATTTCCTTCTCCATGGAATTAACGCTAGGATGAAGAAGGAAATCGTGATATAATCCGTTAAAAAGCGGTTTTTTTTAATCTATGAAATAGAGTAACTAAATGGAATAACTTCAGACTATGATCTAATCCATTGATGGATTAGAGTGTACTTAAAAGCGGAATCTAATCCATTCATGGATTTCAGAAGTGGATTAGAGTGGAATAAGGCATAACTTCAGACTATGATCTATCCCTGTACCAAAAATCAGCCAGTTCCGGTTTGCCGTTAGAGCACGAGCGTGAGAATAACAAACGTCCAAACAACTTCACAAACTTTCACATTTATATAACCCGCGCCACGTATCTTGGACCTAAATCGTAAGACAAACGAGGCTCTGGCGCCCGCGGATTGCTTTGTAATAATCTATGCTTGGTGAATTTGAGCTCGTCCACCGCAGTAACATCCCGTGCTATCCTCAAAAGACACCCAAGAAATGTGTACTGCGCGTATAGGGCACATTTTAAGTCCAAGATACGTGGCGCGGGTTATAATTGTAGGATTCATGTAACATACCTCCTTCCTTAACCAGATACAGGTTCCTGTTATCTTTTGCTTCGTTTTTGTTTCCCTTCTGCTTCAAGTTCTCTCTCTTCAGAGCTGGTTTGACCTGCACCACCTGACCGTCTAACTTCAACTGATCGGCTGGTAAGGATAAAAATGCCTCTGCATGCTCTTGGCTCTGTGAAGGTAATAAAATGAAGTGTTAGACACGAAATAGGATAATTCTTCTTTCTCCTAGCGTTATTCCCAGTCGCATCCGAAGCTTTCAGCTCGGAGTCTGGGGTCCGCTTTACCAGTCTTAACTGCGATTTGGCTAGACCTCGATATTTTCTGTGAAGCGATTGCCATCTGACCTCCACAACCCAATGTTAACATTAGGTGATATCGAAGCTTTGCAGCTAGACCGTTGTTTTTTGAACTTATTAGGGCTTCAACTACCCGTAACGACTGCCATAGATGTTTTTATGGCAACCGGGACCGACGCGACGGCTTAACGTGCTCTCTGAAGCACGACCAGATCAATGCAAATACCCATATTTTATGAACACAAATATTTGCACTGAGCGGGGATCGAACCCGCGCCTCCTGCGTAGCGGCCGCGTTCACTACCACTACGCCACGGAGGCTGTCAGGCTGGCATAGGAGGCTGAAATAGGATACTAATGAATATAATCTCAAGTTGAAAGGGGCTTTCCATTAATAGCGTGATATTTTGCAGACAAATTTATACAGCCCAGACTCAGCCCTAGATATTGGCTCGAGTAAACAATAGAGCTCGGAATACGGCTATAGTCTCCCCCCGTATTGCGTGGCACCGAATATAATGATTGCTGAAATGTGGTGTTATTTCACCTCTGCCCAACCCTTTAAAGATAAGACGTGATTATATGTATGTATGTATGTACATAATATGTAAAACGATCCGAAGACGACTCCGTTAGCAATCTCATAAAACATGTAGCCTTATTAACACAAGAAAGAGGATTGAAACTGGAATTGGAACTAGTTGTGATGTTCCTCCAAGACAAAGGGAGGATCCTCCGACCAGGCAAGGTGATTACGCGTAGCGGGCCGCGGCCCAACGATTGACGTCGGGATGTTTTATATAGCTTGTATTGCTCGTGACATATTTTTTGGACCTAAAAGCTAATGCTAAAAGCTTTCTAACCTAATCTAAAATTTTGGGAAGGGACATTATGGGAAGTTGACATTTTGGTACCAGGGGACATTTTAGGAAGTTGACATTCTGAGCCACAACGATTTCTTGGGCCTTAAATATTCTCTATACGCGCAGTACACATACCTACAATGTCTTTCGAGGATAGCACGGGGTGCTACTGCGGTGGACGAACTCAAATTCACCAAGCCTAGATTATTACAAAACATTCCACGCTAGCCAGGGCCTCGTTAGTCCCGACACACCAGCGTTAGAACTTCACTTTCGCGATGCAGGTTACGTAGTACCGCAGTAGTACGGCTCGCTGTCACTAGATGGCGCTGGGCACCTGTAGTATGCAGGCTCACTCACCGCGAACTTGACGAAGCCGGAGCCCTTGGAGTGCTCGGTGAGCCTGTCGACGCAGACGAGCGCGTACTTCACGGGGCCGCTCCTCTCGGCGAACTGCCGCAGCTGCTGGTCGTCCGCGCTGAACGGCACGTTCGTGAGGAACACGGTGCAGCCGTCCTCCGCGTCGTTTAGCTTTATACTGGAACAGCGAAACATATATTATGCTACATTTGAGTACATTTACTTAATATATACACACACACTAATTATTATTTTTTTTGTGAAGTCATTTTTTATTTTTTTTACGTGGTATAATTTTTGAATGTTTTTGATTATTGTTCTTTTATGATCTTTATATTACAATGTACTAACCACCATATTCAAACACAATGTAAAAATTGTTAATGAATAATATACTGAAATACTGAAATACTAAACCTTAGAGCAGGGGTCGGCAAGTTTTAGGTGGGATCCAGATATTGTGGGCAAATTTAAAAAACGGATACAAGCCGGTGGAGGGGCACCCCCCCCTCCGACCGGAGCCGGTGGGGGGGGGGGGGGGAGGTGCCTCGTTTCACATACCTTCGTATAACTTTTAAATATTATTTCAAATATTATTCCAATTAGTAAAAGTATAGTTACACTAGGAATAGCTATCTTCGTATACATTTTAATTTATACTTGGGAGATATAAGGAATATTTGCCAGTCCGAGATTCGACCTTTCGCGGTCCGCCTGTTGCCGACCGTTGCCTTAGAGTATACATTGCCTATAATGCCTATAGAGCGCGCCTATTAAGAATTAAATCATAGGCACGAGTGTTGGTTCATACTGAGGCTCCTGGCTCAACCTCAATCAGTAGCAAAACAATACCCGTCAAAGTAACGTCGCAAATGATATTTAATTTGATATTTTATAGCAGTATTATATTGGTTTTCATTTTATCCCTCCATAGCTAATCGAACAAAAAACAAATTTACTAATATCAAAAGTCCAACTATTGATATTTTCGGTAATGCATAAAATGTCAATATAGGTGTGCTTATACCATCGCTAAGCATGTGCCTCGGTACTGTTCATACTTGTGCCTACGCTCGGCAAACCAGACCCGAGTGATACGCGCACTCTCTATATTGTGTATCTAATTGTTTCTTGTAATCTAAGTGTGTAACTATTGTCATTTGTCAGTATTCATCGAAGTCACTGTCAGACGATTCCATTTTAAAACACGAATTCACTCCACAACACTTAATATGAGAATGATCTAAAAAAGGGACATATTGCACCACAAGACAACACATTAGTATGAACACTCCGCGCCACAACAGACGGCGCCCCGTCACACCCCGACACAGTAATATGAACCTAGCTTAAGTGTCAAAAGTTCGTAATGAATTACCGTTCTCCCTCCTTCTTCACATTAACTATTTCCTCCTCATCGCCTTCCTCCGCCATATCCTCGTCTTCTTCACTGTCGGAGCCTTCTTCACTTTCGTCGTCCTCTTCTGAAGCCTGTTCACTGCCATCATCATCATCACTTTCGGAATCACTGCTCTCTTTTGCATCTGAATCACCTGTTTCAGACAATTTTGAATAATTATTTTTTATATTTATATTATATTCCTCAACATTGTTTAACTTTAGTTAAGTACCGTAAAACGGGGTGAATAGAGATTAATGGTGAATGGAAATAAAATGGTTGTTAGATTTTTTTAGATGATATAATGTTTTACAACATTTTTATGTATGGGATATTTGACGTTTATGACATACGTTGACGACTGACTTGATATTTTGGCCTATTTTGGGAATTAAAAATAATGGAAAGTTATAGTTTGACTTTAGTTAGACAATATCCTATTATATGCATATTTTTAGAGAAAAACAGATATAAAGCAGTATCAGTACAGATCTGATGACTCAGGCAGGACCCTACCCTATTCAGGTGCGATCGCAGCATGAACGTTTGGATGCATATGAGAAATTCCTTCAGAAAATACCTTGTTGGAAGACTTTTCTATTTGACTTAGGAGGGGGGCGGACCATGTACCCTGTGACATCCGCCCACTCGGACCGCGCATGACCCTATTAGAACTTACTCTCATCTTTAACCTCCGCCTTGACCTCCTCCTTGGACACATCCAACGGCTTCCTGTCATCATCATCACTGTCCGACTCTTCTTTTTTAACATCCTCCTCCATCTGCAGTTGCTGGCTCACTTGGTACTGCATGTATTTATTTTTAGCAACCGCCCAATCCACTGATATTGGCCGACCTGAAGAAAATTGAGTGTGGTGTCATAAAGGGTGTCCTATCATTTGACAAAAAACAAAATGACAAATTTTCATTTGACAAACAACGTTTGACGAAATTATACTTGATAAATGTATCATTTGACAAACTATTGTTTAATAACTACTCATTAGACAAATTATTTAAAAAAATCATTAAATAACATTTAAAAACATCAAATGTTGTTTGTGAAATGATGTTTTGTCATATTTCACAAACAACAATTTGTCATATTTTGTGACAAGGATGAACCGACATAAAGCCATAATGTAATCTGAAAGCTTGTACACAGATCAATATAGATTGGGCAAAGTAAATGTCCAAGACACATGCGCACTTAACAAAACATGTAGAGATTTACATCTTTTATGATATTTGTCACTTTTGAAAAATAATACTTTCTAAGATGCCAAAGTTTTAACAACAAGCACCATAGAAAAAGTATTCTTTATCTATAACATAAGAAATGTTGTTGTGGTTGAATGTTGAAAAACATGAGCCCTGGACTGGACAAGGCTTTAGATATTCGTATTATGGATTCTAGGAAACAAGTAACTTTATCTCAGAAAATCTTACCCAAAAATGGCTTCATATTGGTATTGAGTAGGGCTTTCTTAGCCATTGGCACATTCTTGAAGTGTACAAAAGCACATCCTACAAGTTTGCCATCAGGTTTTTTCAGAAATTTAACTTCTAATATGTCCCCATAAGGTTCAAAATGTTCTTTTAACGTCTCCTCACTTGCTTTGAAGGACACATTACGTATTATGAGACGTGCATTGCGGTTTATTCTTTCCTTCTTTTCTTTAGATTTTTCTGATATAACCTCATCTGGAAAAAGATATAAACTGTTTAACAAGACTATATTTTTTTGGTTCCCAGTGGAGTAGAATTGGCTATTAGACTGCCATAGGTGTTTATGTGGCAACCGGGACCAACGGCTTAATGTGCTCTCCGAGGCCTAACCAGACCAACGCAAATACCTATATTCATGCATACAAATATTTGCACTGAACAGGGATTGACCCCGCGCCTTCTGAGTAGCGGTCACGTTCACTACCGCTACTCCACATAGGCTGTCATGGGGGTTCCCAAACAACAGTGATTTTAGGCTAAGCCAGATTAAGCAAGGATTAATTATAAATTTTCATAGAAGAACTAACCTTTAACACTGGAGTGATCTTCATTAAAGACACTAAAACGTGGTCTGTAATTATTTTTCATATTTTGCACGTAATTCTTTTTTGGAATGGCGAAAGCAACATGTAGGTATAGGTCGATCTGAAAAAAGTATAAAGATTTATTATTATACCAGCTGGTACTCGCGGCTCCACCCGTGGTGAATTCCACAGAGTACTTTATATATAATTTCCTATTCACGTGGTGGATCAAAACATCATAAGTAATACATCGGAAACAAAACATAACCTCAACCAAATACAGACAGGTGTTGTTTGTTGTTGTTGTCACAGAGTAAGTAATGTTGTTGTAGAGCGAAGAGTATGTATTGTAGAACGTGGTCTGTATAATACTTAGAGTATAAGGTATAATATAATAAATAAGAAGGGTGTAATAGCACTTTAAAATTTAGAATTTTTAGTTAACACAGCTTCATCGAATTTTCTAAAAGATTTTGAATTCAATTTCAATACAATACGAATAAAACCCAATAAGTATATTTCTTTACTTACTCTGTGAATAAAATAGGGATGTTAAAAAATAATCGATTTTTAAAAAAATCGATTATTTTTTTCTAATAATCGATTTTTTATTAGCGATTTTTATAGTAATATTAATCGATTTTTAAAAAATCGATTTTTTTAACTTACGCGTTTAAATCGATTTTCATAAATGCGAAATTTTCGTAACATTTATGAACACTTTGTATAATATATGACTTCTAGGTTCTCGAATCACTCACACACACTACGGTTACGCTAGTACTATTATCTGTTCAGTTTATAGTTTTATTTAATTTATAATTTTCTAAAAGAGTTACGAAGAAGTTTGTTCATATTGTTGTGATAATGAAAATATGATACAGACAAAATTGACTTTGTTGATGTTTCTTTGACGACCAACTAACAGTTACACCCTTAGAGTATTAGTTACACCGCTGCCAGTGTCATTATAACAATGACAGCGAATAGTGTGACGATTATAATTTTCTTCCCTAACCGTCACACCAGTGCCAGTGTGACACAGTGGTGTTACGGACGGTTAGTGGGTCGTCGTTTCTTTTAGTGTTGCCAGTAAAAAAAATAGTTTTGCGGAAATCAATTTCTACATTTATAAGAAACTAGCTTTTGCCCGCGGCTCCGCCCGCGTGGATGTCGGTTATCGCGACCAAACATAGCCTATATCCGTTCTCAAGGTGTAATCTACCTCTATACCAAATTTCATCAAAATCGGTTAAGTGGTTTAGGCGTGAAAGCGTAACAGACAGACAGTCGGACAGACAGACAGACAGAGTTACTTTCGCATTTATAATATTAGAAAGAAGAAAGAAAGGAAGAATGGATTGAAATACCTTGAAAGTTTAAAAGAACATTTTCTTTGAGATTTAGTTTTGAATTGGTTATTAATTTTATTAATCATATTATTTTATTTTATTTTTAATCTGATAATTTCGTAATGTCAGTAGGTTTATTATTAGAATAAATGATGAGAAGAATAATGTTCGTGAGTTTGTGACATTGTATTAGTTTGAATTAATAATATTTCTGTTAACCCCTCCAGCAAAACTAAATTGCTTGGAGTGGGTTCACGCCGGTCGGTAGTGATCCAGAATCCGAACCCGGGACCACTCGATCGTAAGGCTGACTCAAAGAGTCATCATCATCTGCATATAGACGTATTCTCCTGATTGCATCCGTGGCCAAGATGACCTCGAAGCTCAGGGTCCGCCTTCCTGCTCTTCCTCCTCCACGTAGCCTTTTTTTTTATTTTATCGTGCCAAAAATCCCCACGGATACCTCCCCCACCGGAGCCGGAGGAGGAGGTTATGTCGGACTCGAACCGACTAAAACGCACGCCGTCTGTTGGCCGTCGGTTGCCGAAGGTGAGGTTGTCGTAGCCATATCCCTCGCGCCCCGGCCGACCCAGGGCCATATCTATATCTGTCGATCTGCCCTCATCCGGTGTGGGGACCACAGAGTCTCCAACTCGCCCCCGGGTATGGGTATTATTTGTTCGCAGAAGGAGGCGCCGGCGGCCCACGCATCCGCGCAGCGAACCATCACTGCGAGCAAAGTGGCGAGCGTGAGAACTCTCACTCCCAAGGTTGCCACCAGCTCCCGTCTCGGCGCCTCCCACGCCGGACACTCGGTGAGCGTGTGCAGTGCCGAGTCCTCGCTCGCGTCGCAGTGATGGCACTCGTACGTTGGCTCTTTCTTCGTGGTCCGATGCAGATACCGCCCGAAGCATCCATGGTCGGTGATAATCTGCGTCAGCCAGAACGAGAGGCCACCGTGTGGCATCTCTAGCCACTCCCCCATAATGGGTCTTACCACCGCTATTACGGCGCACCCTGCGCGTGGTCGCCCAAGTCATAGCTCCCACTCCGCCACCATGTCCCTGTGGAGTCGGGATCTCACGGCCCGAATTTCTTCAGGCTCAGGACCGTGTCCCCGCTCCCGCGCCTCCTTTCGGAACCGATATAGCGCCGAAAGGATTCTCGCTTCGGCAAGGAGACTCGCTGCTTCAAAGGATATCGTGCGGTACCCCCTGATGGCCACTATCCGCCGCGGTTTATGCAGCCAGTCCACGTGGCGAGCCTTCAGGTTGTCCGCCCATACGGGGCACCCGTATAGAGCCATGGACCGCACGACACCCGCATAGAGTCTCCTGCAGGAGTCCTCCGGACCCCTCAAATTGGGCAGCAGCCGCGTCAGAGCGTTAGCTGTGAGCACCAATTTGGGGACCAGACTTCGGAAATGCTCCCCGAAGTCCCACCGACCGTCGAGCACAAGCCCCAGATATTTCATCCGGGGCTTGATGTCGATGAGAGTGTCTCCCAATGTGATGCTGGATCCGGCGGTGGCCCACGCCGAGGTCCATGAAAGAACATGGCCTCGCTTTTCTGCGGCTACCTCGAGACCCAGCCGCCGGATTCGTTTCAGGGTCGCTTCGCGATGTGTAGCCCCGCTCGCCGTCACTAGCGTGTCGTCCGTATAGCACGTCACGGCAGCACCATCCACGAACTCACCGCGAAGCACCCAGTCGTATCCGATGTTCCAAAGGAGCGGCCCCAGGACCGATCCCTGCGGAACACCACACGACATCTCTCTCCGACCGACACCGATCGCACTCGGGTAGATGATGGCTCTCTCCGTCAGGTAAGCCCCGACTATGCGGCGGAGGTAGAGAGGCACATCGTGGTACACGAGTGCCTCCATAATACAACTCCAAGGCAAGTTGTTGAACGCGTTGGAGATGTCCAAGGTCACCATCACCTCGCCCCGGGCGACTGCATCCTCCGCCAGAGTCCTCACGCGCATAATTGCATCCACGGTGGAACGCCCTCGTCGGAAGCCATATTGAGCATCCGCCAGATCCGGCCCTTCTCTAGAGAGGTGCTCGACGAGGCGCTTCGCGATAACTCTTTCAAAGAGCTTGACCACCTTATCGAGCAACACTATGTCGGTCACTAGGTCGGTAACTGGACAGTGAGTCCACCGGGCGCCCCTCCTTCCGGATGAGGACCAGCTTCCCCGTCTTCCACGTCTTTGGAAACTGGCCCCGTTTCAAACATGCGCTGAGAAACCCTCTAAATCCAGGCTCGAGAGCGTCTTCCCCTAGAGCTAGGACCCACGCGCGGCCTGGAATGCCGTTGGGTCCCGGGGCGGTGTTCTTCTAGGCGCTGAGCCTTCGCACCGCCAGCTCTAGTTCTACCCAAGTCCCCACGTAGCCTGGCGGTTGCCGCAAGACGTGGCCGCACCAGCGAAGGCGGCTCTCTTGCATTTTATCCGCGATGTCACAAACATATAGGCTGCCGCGGATGCGAGAGTTCCGTACGTGATCTTTACACGTGACACGCAGCTCTTGCTTGTGACGCTCAAGTAGCGGCCACGCCTCACAACCGTGCAAGAGGACAGGCCTAATGATCGTCTTATAGACCTGCCCCTTCAACCGGTCATAAATCATTCGAGTGTTTCGCTCTCTTACAGTAGTATAAAACCTTATAAACGTGTTTTATTGTAAATCGACAGGTGAGCATTCTACCACTGAACCACATTATGCCGTCGGTCAACTAGCGCACATCCCTACGCCGATTATGATTTATGACCGAGTCTGCAGCGAGATTTTAACTATACTATAATCTGCTCCTGTTCGCGTCTATCAGCGCAATATCATCAACATACATGAGCAACCACGGAGGCTGCTCATGTTACGTTTGCATGATGGTTTTATATCGACATTATTCATGTTTGGTTGCATGATGGTATCCTCAGTATCCTGCATGACGTTTGCATGAGCGTGTAATGGACCCCTTAGAGAGAAGGAAAATTATTGCTGATTACAACACCAACACCTGTCTGCTGTCAGTGCTGTCTGTATTTGGTTGAGGTTATGTTTTGATTGTTTTGATCCACCACGTGAATAGGAAATTATAATAATCATCAAATACAATGGGACAAATGGATGATGAATTTTACTCAGGTGTTAATGATAATAATAGTAAGGCAAATAAGGATCCTCCAGAGCGCAACGGTCGTATCATCGTTAGGAATATCTCCTTCAAGGCTACCAAAGAAGCCTTAAAAGAACATTTTTCGAAATTCGGAACTATTAATGAAGTGAATCTGTTAAAGAAACCAGATGGGAAATTGGTTGGATGTGGGTTTGTGCACTTTGCAGATGTTGCAATGGCTGAGAAGGCTATTACAGCAACAAACAAGAAACCGTTTTTAGGTAAGATTATGTCATTCATCATTCCCCTTGTGGTAATTTCGGTCGCATCCGAAGCGTTCACCTCGGAGTCTGGGGTCCGCTTTTTACAGTCTAACTGTGATGCCCCTGTGACGTCCAGTTTAAATCTACACAAGCAGCGCGGTTCCGATCCCCGCTCAGTTCAAATATTTGGATATTATCACGCTACTATCAGCGATAAAGGCGATCGGAATTCACCACGGGTGGAGCCGCGAGTACCAGCTGGTATAATAATAAATCTTTATACTTTTTCAGATCGACCTATACATGTTGCTTTCGCCATACCAAAAAAGAATTACGTGCAAAATATGAAAAATAATGACAGACCATGTTTTAGTGCCTTTAATGAAGATCACTCCAGTGTTAAAGGTTAGTTCTTCTATGAAAATTTATTATTAATCCTTGCTTAATCTTGCTTAGCCTAAAATCACTGTTGTTTAGGAACCCCCATGACAGCCTCTGTGGCGTAGCGGTAGTGAATGTGACCGCTACTCAGAAGGCGCGGGGTCAATTCCTGTTCAGTGCAAATATTTGTATGCATGAATATAGGTATTTGCGTTTGTCTGGTTAGGCCTCTGAGAGTACATTAAGCCGTTGGTCCCGGTTGCCACATAAACACCTATGGCAGTCTAATAGCCAATTCTACTCCACTGGGAACCAAAAAAATATAGTCTTGTTAAACAGTTTATATCTTTTTCCAGATGAGGTTATATCAGAAAAATCTAAAGAAAAGAAGGAAAGAGTAAACCGCAATGCACGTCTCATAATACGTAATGTGTCCTTCAAAGCAAGTGAGGAGACGTTAAAAGAACATTTTGAACCTTATGGGGACATATTAGAAGTTACACTTCTGAAAAAACCTGATGGCAAACTTGTAGGATGTGCTTTTGTACACTTCAAGAATGTGCCAATGGCTAAGAAAGCCCTACTCAATACCAATATGAAGCCATTTTTGGGTAAGATTTTCTGAGATAAAGTTACTTGTTTCCTAGAATCCATAATACGAATATCTAAAGCCTTGTCCAGTCCAGGGCTCATGTTTTTCAACATTCAACCACAACAACATTTCTTATGTTATAGATAAAGAATACTTTTTCTATGGTGCTTGTTGTTAAAACTTTGGCATCTTAGAAAGTATTATTTTTCAAAAGTGACAAATATCATAAAAGATGTAAATCTCTACATGTTTTGTTAAGTGCGCATGTGTCTTGGACATTTACTTTGCCCAATCTATATTGATCTGTGTACAAGCTTTCAGATTACATTATGGCTTTATGTCGGTTCACCCTTGTCACAAAATGTGACCAATTGTTGTTTGTGAAATATGACAAAACATCATTTCACAAACAACATTTGAAAAACGAATCATTTGACAAACTTTCATTTCGCAAACATATTATTATTACTTTAAAAATAATCATTTGACATAATACACGTTTTGCAAATGTATTACTTAGAAAACAATTTGATATTACCACGAAGGCTAAAGCGGGAGCTTCGCTCCGCTCCCGCATTAGCCTTCTAACCTAATCTATCCGAGTCGGAATGAGCAGCTTTCTCAATAATCTATCACTGTCTGTTTGTCACTTAACATGTTTTTAAAATAATCAATTTGTGCAATGATGTTTTATATAATGATTTTTTAAAATAATTTATCTAATGAGTAGTTATTAAACAATAGTTTGTCAAATGATACGTTTATCAAGTATAATTTCGTCAAACGTTGTTTGTCAAATGAAAATTTGTCATTTTGTTTTTTGTCAAATGATAGGACACCCTTTATGACACCACACTCAATTTTCTTCAGGTCGGCCAATATCAGTGGATTGGGCGGTTGCTAAAAACAAATACATGCAGTACCAAGTGAGCCAGCAACTGCAGATGGAGGAGGATGTTAAAAAAGAAGAGTCGGACAGTGATGATGATGACAGGAAGCCGTTGGATGTGTCCAAGGAGGAGGTCAAGGCGGAGGTTAAAGATGAGAGTAAGTTCTAATAGGGTCATGCGCGGTCCGAGGGGGCGGATGTCACAGGGTACATGGTCCGCCCCCTTCTAAGTCAAATAGAAAAGTCTTCCAACAAGGTATTTTCTGAAGGAATTTCTCATATGCATCCAAACGTTCATGCCGCGATCGCACCTGAATAGGGTAGGGTCCTGCCTGAGTCATCAGATCTGTACTGATACTGCTTTATATCTGTTTTTCTCTAAAAATATGCATATAATAGGATATTGTCTAACTAAAGTCAAACTATAACTTTCCCTAACTTTCCATTATTTTTAATTCCCAAAATAGGCCAAAATATCAAGTCAGTCGTCAACGTATGTCATAAACGTCAAATATCCCATACATAAAAATGTTGTAAAACATTATGTCATCTAAAAAAAATCTAACAACCATTTTATTTCCATTCACCATTAATCTCTATTCACCCCGTTTTACGGTACTTAACTAAAGTTAAACAAACTAATGTTGAGGAATATAATATAAATATAAAAAATAATTATTCAAAATTGTCTGAAACAGGTGATTCAGATGCAAAAGAGAGCAGTGATTCCGAAAGTGATGATGATGATGGCAGTGAACAGGCTTCAGAAGAGGACGACGAAAGTGAAGAAGGCTCCGACAGTGAAGAAGACGAGGATATGGCGGAGGAAGGCGATGAGGAGGAAATAGTTAATGTGAAGAAGGAGGGAGAACGGTAATTCATTACGAACTTTTGACACTTAAGCTAGGTTCATATTACTGTGTCGGGGTGTGACGGGGCGCCGTCTGTTGTGGCGCGGAGTGTTCATACTAATGTGTTGTCTTGTGGTGCAATATGTCCCTTTTTTAGATCATTCTCATATTAAATGTTGTGGAGTGAATTCGTGTTTTAAAATGGAATCGTCTGACAGTGACTTCGATGAATACTGACAAATGACAATAGTTACACACTTAGATTACAAGAAACTATTAGATACACAATATAGAGAGTGCGCGTATCACTCGGGTCCGGTTTGCCGAGCGTAGGCACAAGTATGAACAGTACCGAGGCACATGCTTAGCGATGGTATAAGCACACCTATATTAACGTTTTATGCATTACCGAAAATATCAATAGTTGGACTTTTGATATTAGTAAATTTGTTTTTTGTTCGATTAGCTATGGAGGGATAAAATGAAAACCAAGATAATACTGCTATAAAATATCAAATTAATATCATTTGCGACGTTACTTTGACGGGTATCCGTTTTTAATTAAATTTGCCCACAATATCTGGACCCCACCTAAAACTACTTGCCAACCCCGTGCTCTAAGGTTTAGTATTTCAGTATTTCAGTATTTTATTTGTTAACAATTTTTACATTGTGTTTGAATATGGTGGTTAGTACATTGTAATATAAAGATCATAAAAGAACAATAATCAAAAACATTCAAAAATTATACCACATAAAAAAAATAAAAAATGACTTAACAAAAAAAAAATAATTAGTGTGAGTGTATATATTAAGTAAATGTACAAAATGTAGCATATTATGTTTCGCTGTTCCAGTATAAAGCTAAACGACGCGGAGGACGGCTGCACCGTGTTCCTCACGAACGTGCCGTTCAGCGCGGACGACCAGCAGCTGCGGCAGTTCGCCGAGAGGAGCGGCCCCGTGAAGTACGCGCTCGTCTGCGTCGACAGGCTCACCGAGCACTCCAAGGGCTCCGGCTTCGTCAAGTTCGCGGTGAGTGAGCCTGCATACTACAGGTGCCCAGCGCCATCTAGTGACAGCGAGCCGTACTACTGCGGTACTACGTAACCTGCATCGCGAAAGTGAAGTTCTAACGCTGGTGTGTCGGGACTAACGAGGCCCTAACTAGCGTGGAATGTTTTGTAATAATCTAGGCTTGGTGAATTTGAGTTCGTCCACCGCAGTAGCACCCCGTGCTATCCTCGAAAGACATTGTAGGTATGTGTACTGCGCGTATAGAGAATATTTTAGGCCCAAGAAATCGTTGTGGCTCAGAATGTCAACTTCCTAAAATGTCCCCTGGTACCAAAATGTCAACTTCCCATAATGTCCCTTCCCAAAATTTTAGATTAGGTTAGAAAGCTTTTAGCATTAGCTTTTAGGTCCAAAAAATATATCACGAGCAATACAAGCTATATAAAACATCCCGACGTCAATCGTTGGGCCGCGGCCCGCTACGCGTAATCACCTTGCCTGGTCGGACGATCCTCTCTTTGTCTTGGAGGAGCATCACAACTCGTTCCAATTCCAGTTTCAATCCTCTTTCTTGTGTTAATAAGGCTACATGTTTTATGAGATTGCTAACGGAGTCGTCTTCGGATCGTTTTACATATTATGTACATACATACATACATATAATCACGTCTTATCTTTAAAGGGTTGGGCAGAGGTGAAATAACACCACATTTCAGCAATCATTATATTCGGTGCCACGCAATACGGGGGGAGACTATAGCCGTATTCCGAGCTCTATTGTTTACTCGAGCCAATATCTAGGGCTGAGTCTGGGCTGTATAAATTTGTCTGCAAAATATCACGCGATTAATGGAAAGCCCCTTTCCGGAGTATATATATAGTAATATTTCAGCCTCCTATGCCAGCCTGACAGCCTCCGTGTCGTAGTGGTAGTGAACGTGGCCTGTTCATAAGATATGGGTATTAGCATTGATCTGGTCGTGCTTCAGAGAGCACGTTAAGCCGTCGCGTCGGTCCCGGTTGCCATAAAAACATCTATGGCAGTCGTTACGGGTAGTTGAAGCAATAATAAGTTCAAAAAACAACGGTCTAGCTGCAAAGCTTCGATATCACCTAATGTTAACATTGGGTTGTGGAGATCAGGTGGCAATCGCTTCACAGAAAATATCGAGGTCTAGCCAAATCGCAGTTAAGACTGGTAAAGCGGACCCCAGACTCCGAGCTGAAAGCTTCGGATGCGACTGGGAATAACGCTAGGAGGAAGAAGAAGTATCCTATTTCGTGTCTAACATTTCATTTTATTACCTTCACAGAGCCAAGAGCATGCAGAGGCATTTTTATCCTTACCAGCCGATCAGTTGAAGTTAGACGGTCAGGTGGTGCAGGTCAAACCAGCTCTGAAGAGAGAGAACTTGAAGCAGAAGGGAAACAAAAACGAAGCAAAAGATAACAGGAACCTGTATCTGGTTAAGGAAGGAGGTTTGTTACATGAATCCTACAATTATAACCCGCGCCACGTATCTTGGACTTAAAATGTGCCCTATACGCGCAGTACACATTTCTTGGTTGTCTTTTGAGGATAGCACGGGATGTTACTGCGGTGGACGAGCTCAAATTCACCAAGCATAGATTATTACAAAGCAATCCGCGGGCGCCAGAGCCTCGTTTGTCTTACGATGTAGGTCCAAGATACGTGGCGCGAGTTATATAAATGTGAAAGTTTGTGAAGTTGTTTAGACGTTTGTTATACAATCACGCTCGTGCTCTAACGGCTAACCGGAACTGGCTGATTTTTGGTACAGGGATAGATCATAGTCTGAAGTTATTCCATTTAGTTACTCTATTTCATTACCACGATTATATCACGATTTCCTTCTTCATCCTAGCGTTAATTCCCAGTCGCATCCGAAACTTTCGCCTCGGAGTCTGGGGTGTCTTAAATGCGAAACCTCGATCTTTTCCGTGAAGCGATTGCCACCTGACCTCCACAACCCAATGGTGACATTAGGCGATATCGAAGCATTGCAGCTAGACCGTTGTTGTTGGACTTTTTAGGACTCCAACTACCGGTTACGACTGCCATAGATGTTCATATGGCAACCGGGACCGACGGGTTTAACGTACTCTCCGAGGCACGACCAAACCTATGCAAATACTCATATTCATGCACACAAATATTTGCACTGAGCGGGGATCGAACCCGCGCCTCCTGCGTAACGGCCGCGTTCACTACCGCTACGCCACGCAGGCTGTCCGATTTATTTAGTATTACTTACCTCGCGACCATGGCTGCTGAAAGTAGCCGAAACCAATGAGCAGTTTTCCAGTAGGTATTTATAGGGTTCCTAAGGACAAGCTAGATGGCGCAGCCGGCACTTTTGGTAAGAAGAGTGTGGTCTCACATCTAGTGTTCCCTAATTTATGGAAAAAATGTTCTTCGGTTTTGTAATAATTTACTTTACATAAATGTTTTGACATATTTTTTTTGATAATATTATTATAAATATAATATTTTTTTAAATTACAGAGAGTGACGCGAAAAGAATTAAGCGTTTTATCATATTTTATCTATTGTAATATGGGTAAATGAAATTAAACTTTGGCAACATCGCACAAACAAACCACAGAGTACATAAAAATTACCAAAAGCTATGCTAGCGCCATCTCTTTATGATTTAAAAACCAACTGATTATTATACCTACTGGAAAACTGCTCATTGCATCGCGAAAGAATTCGTGAAAAGATGGTCTTATTTCAATGAGTGATGTGATGAGTGATATTCGCGTAAACTTCATACACAACTTCATCTCACGCACACTCAAGCTGCGGCTACAATATGGGGTTCTTCAAGTAGGGCATTAGAAGGTTTCATCGGGGTCCGCAGCGCGAGTGTGACGCCACTGGTGTTGCGTACGTCCATAGGTGACGGTTACCACTTCTCCTCAGGTGGGCCGTGTGCTTGTCTGCCACCTAAGTGATATAAAAAAATAGAAGAAAACACGGTGTTATTACGTGGGCTATACACATGGTGTTATTATTCTGCCTACTCCTAAATATTAAATGGTGTTACAGTTGTGGTAGCAGGCACGAAGGCGGCAGCAGAAGTCTCTGGGTCCGACATGTCCAAAAGGCTCCAACTCGAACGTAGTAAGACACAGATGTTGAAGAATTTGAACAGGTAAGCCTCAATATAAAAGAGACTGTGACCCACAGACAAACCAGTCACACTGTTTTGTGGGATATGTTTTTACGAAACTTGTACTATTTAATAATCACCAAATTTAAAATAAAAAAAACCGACTTCAATCGATTTTTGTTGATATTTCATAAACTGCTTGACCGATTTTGATAAAATTTATATGGGACCACCTGTGAAGTATAACCTATCAAACAAAAAAATAATTTTGCAAATCGGTCCAGGCATCTTTGAGTAATCGATTAACATACATTAAAAAAAATATTCCGATGAATTGAGAACCTCCTCCTTTTTGAAGTCGCTTAAAAAGAAATAAACAATTTAAAATAAAAGAAAAATAAAAAAATTCTTCTGTATAATATTGTTATCAACTGAGCTGGGGTCAGAACAATACATGAACAATAGTAATAGCACATAAATCCTTTAAACCTGTTTATAGTTGGGATTGGCAGTCTGGCTATCTATGAACCGGCTGAACTGAAGCGAGCGCAATATCGCCAGTACTACCACGTACTGGCGATATTAAAGTTCTGTGCATCGAGCCCGAAAAACATTCGAAATCGTAACGTAAACGTATTGAGAGAGTGGAGCATTACTATTGGCAGGCTTCACACACATACAGGTTCACAGTAGGCGGGCCGCATCCAATCGCAATTCCCCGTTTTCTCGAAACGTCTACGTTACAAATTCAAATTCTTTTCGTACTCTCTTTGACAATATTACTGTATAAACACAAAATGCATCGCAAAAACGGCTCGAAATACACGTAACCTATTTATACTACCATTGCTGGGGATAGCGGGACCCCCGGGAACTGGGGGTCTTTTATTTTGGCGTCTGTGCATTGTGAGGGTGTTTAGCTGCCACGCTGGGCAGACGGGCTAGCAAAGAGATTTTCTCGAGTTTTTCTTCTCTCAGGTAGTTTCGACCTCGGCAAAATATCGGCCAGAAGCCGCAACTCCTCCCCAAAGTTTTAGGGAGGCGTTGTCACTTCCGTTGCCCGGGGTTTTCTAGCTCGCAACTATAATACAATGATTATATTTTTGGCAGATTCGTGTCCCGTTACCGCCTAGTGGTGTCCAACTTGCCCGCACACTTCGACGACGCTCGTCTGCGGCGCGCCTGCGTGGCCGCGGGAGACAAGCGAGCCACCGTCACGGAGTGCCGGGTCATGCGGGACCTGCGCACGCCGCCCGGGAAGGATGGGAAGCACCCGTGAGTACATGCCACCACGCCCGGGCAGGGGACGGGCAGGTCTGCCTACCCCCCATTCGTTCCTCCGTTCGTCCAGTCATTCAAAGTTACCAACTTTGATTGGAGAAGATTGAAATGTATACTTTTTCCTATTTAGTTGGGAAAGTGGACGCTTGGTGGGGTAAACTGGAAGTGCCTGTAAGGTTGCCCTTAAAACATTTCCCTCGCACCGCGACTAAACCAGGGCCATGTGTTTCAGGTCGAAGGGCTACGGCTTCGTGATGTTCACGCGACACGAGGACGCTCTCGCCTGTCTCCGGAAACTCAATAACAATCCGGACATATTTGACAAGAACAACGTAAGTGCTTACGATTATAATCTAGAATTTAACCCTTTTTCGCACGAGTGCCAATCCCAGTTGCTTTTCTAGAAGTAACTGCCGTCTGAGCCCTGCCCCCTATACAAGTGGCATACGTTGACGACTGTCATATGCGTCAAATCCCATACATTCGTTAATTGCAACAGTCATACATATTACACACTTCACGAGCTTCCCAGCCAGTACGGTTTCGAGTGCTTCTGACCCGCCTTTTTTTCAATTTTAATATTTCCTAATTTACAGAGACCTATCGTATCATTTTCGATAGAAGACAGGACAGCGTTAAACGCGCGAAAGAAAAGATTAGAAAAGTCCATTGCCAACAACCCATTAACGAATAAAGATGGCGGCGCAGACAATACCACAGACAAAAAGAGAAATAGGAAACGGAAATCCAAAATGGAGTCGGCGCCAGATGAGAGTTATGCCGCTGCGAAAAGAAGAAAATTTGGTAAAAACAAGAACGACAATCATAATACAGAAAATGAAGGGGGTGGAAAGTTTGTCCGAAAACCGAGAGATGATAATATGGGAGAGTATACAGGTTTGACAGCAAAGCAGGGGGGCCAACACAAGATGAGAACTAACCATAAACTAAGGGCGCAAGCAGAGATCCATAGACAAACTGTCAAAATGGAGAAGAAGAAGAGTAAGAGATCACAGCGATTCAAGATGGCGGCCAAAGAGAGGGTGAAGCAGCCGAAACAGAAAATAAATAAGAATCCGAACAAAAAGAGGAATAAGAAGTTTAAGCCTAAATCTAAGTATGAACTGTTGAGAGGTTGATAAAATAATTAATTGTAAGAATTAGCTATACCGGCTGATGATATAGTCGTTTTGGAGTAAAAGGATTTGAGCACAATCTCGGTAGCAAAATATTCATCTTCAAAAATTCGTCAAATACCTAATGTATTTGACGAATTTTTCTAATAATATAGTGAGCCGACAAATAATACTTCAAGTTAATTCAACTATCGAGACTGTGCCCAAAATATTTCGCTCCATAACGGCTATAACATGAGAATAATAACAATCTGTTATTTATTTTGTTCATGTATTAGTCGCAGCCAACTAGCTTAGTCAGCCGTTCAATTAACAGGCTAGGCAGCTAATTGTACGGCTGATTGAGCTGGTTGGCTACGACATATACAACTTAAGTAGATATTTTAGGTAATGTATATAAAATATCTTCACAATACTTACATGTCATACATAGATACTTTGTTTTATTTAAACACTAGCTGACCCGGCGAACTTCGTACCGCCATATTTTCCGCCCGCGTGGTATTCAGATCCCGTTCCCGCTGCCCCTTTCATTTAATTTTCTTATTCAAACCTTAGCCACACAATAACGAACACAAAAAATATTATCCAACTTGGCGCAGTCATTGAAAGGTTATGAGCGTAAATACCTACATTTGCAGTCTTATTACAAAAAACGGAACAAAGTCTGGTTTAGACCCGAACTACAGAGTCCAGGCTTAATCTCAAGACCATGGTTTAAACTTTAAACCTCTCCATAGAGCAATAGCTTTACCGCGGCAGTCCCCGAGTGCCACACGTCTTTTTTAGGGTTCCGTAGCCAAATGGCAAAAAACGGAACCCTTATAGATTCGTCATGTCTGTCTGTCTGTCCGTCCGTATGTCACAGCCACTTTTCTCCGAAACTATAAGGCCTATGCTGTTGAAACTTGGTAAGAAGATGTATTCTGTGAACCGCATTAAGAATTTCACACAAAAATAAAAAAACAGCATTAAATTTTGGGAGTCCCCATACTTAGAACTGAAACTCAAAAATTTTTTTTTCATCAAACCCATACGTGTGGGGTATCTATAGATAGGTCTTTAAAAATGCTATTGAGGTTTCTAACATAATTTTTTTCTAAACTGAATAGTTTGCGCGAGAGACACTTCCAAAGTGGAAAAATGTGTGTCCCCCCCCCCCCCCCCCTCTAACTTCTAAACTAAGAGAATGATAAATCTAAAAAAAATATATGATGTAAATTGCCATGAAAACTACCACTAAAAATTGGTTCGAACGAGATCCAGTCAGTAGTTTTTTTTTAATACGTCATAAACCGCAATTTTCGCCTTTGCTGCTACGGAACCCTTCATGGGCGAGTCCGACTCGCACTTGGCCGAATTTATTATTTATTCATTACATTTTAGAGATTTTAGGAAAACTTACAGTACAGATAATCATTAGTGTTACATATAATTATAATAGTAGACGGCCAATTAAAAATTTTCACAGCTAAGCAGTGTGTTCAAATTATCTAGTAAACACCTAGTAGACAATTTTCTTCCACTATAAATATGTAAGCCATATAATACAAAGGATATAGGTACTTAGTAGGAAATAGCCAAGGTCACCAACATGGATGCACAAAAAAAAAAAAAGTTAATTTACTGTCAAAGAAACAAGAGCTAAGGTCTATTTACATTTTGACTATACTCGTTGCAAACAAGTCAAGATCGACCCTACGAGACTCCGTGTTAAATGAGCGGCATGCTCTAACTACTAACGGGTCCGACAGATTTTCGATTCTTCATGCGACGAAGAACAGTCTTGGCTTCTTCATACCAGTGCCAGTGGCATTAGTCTATAACTTGGCGGGAGAATAGTACTGTACCCCCAGATGGGGTGTATAATTCCCTTCTGACCGATGTATGAAAGTAGAAGAAGCATAATATAAGTAGAATAAAATACACGTTAATTCTGTAGGTATAACCCGTCTGTTCTCTTATAAGTTTATGGTGCTCCCCCTGGCTATATCTACCAAAATAGTGACGTCATAATACACAGAACAAAGGGACGAACTCACGCATCGATGTTTGTTTACAACTGACACAAAGTTTACTAAACTATTGTGTGTGAGAGCAACTTCGTTGTTCTCAGATATTGTGTACTTTGGGAAACCATAAACATAAACATTGCTCTGAATTAGGTCATCAGCTTCCTCAAGCTATTGTATTATTTATTACATTACCTACCTAGATAGTCCTTTTCCAATTAGTACACAAGTACACATTGTTTTAAATTAATAACTACACTTTATATTATCTCAATATATCCCTCCCTCCCCCCAGGTGATATTTCGTGATTTTTTCCGAATCCCCCCCTTTTTAAGCCTCACGTGATTAATGGACAGCCCCTTATAGGTATTTCAGGTATTTCTCACGCAGGTCAATGTACTGAAAATACTTTAACTATGTGTTACATCCTTACATCCCTTATCACATCACTAATCTAGAGAGATTGTTTATGTGCGCAGTCTACATTCTCTATGCTCTCTCTTGCAATACGAATAAAATGGGGTGAATAGGGATAAAATGGTCGTTAGATTTTTTTTATAATTTCCTATTTTCTCCCGAATTCCAAGTATCTAACTAGATATTATTGATAACTCTGCTCATTATTACATTGAACTAATACTAATCCATAATCAGGCGCGGTCGCAGCTTCACATTTTGGGAGTCTCTGTGGCTTGGTGGTAGTGAATTCGACTGCTGTAGGAGGTACGGGTTCGATTCTCGCTTAGTGCAAATATTTGTATACATGGATCTGTCTATTTGAGTTTGCCTGATGTTTGTATGCCTGTTAACTCGGACACCAATGGCATTAAGCCCAAGCCGATGGGAGTGGTTATGTCGGACTCAAACCAACTATAATTGCACACCGTCTTGGGTTGGATTATTATTTGCCGAGGTTGAGATTGCCACTGGCATATCCTTCACACTTCGGTGTCCCCATCTTGTCTCAGGCTCTACCTGTCACCCCTAACGCTTATGAAAAAGCCTCCGACGCCCGAGTCGCCTTCTATATATAATTATAAATTGGAAATTATATAATTGTAAATTGGAAATGTTTGTCCGCGATGGACGCAAAAACTACTGAACGGATTTTAATGCGGTTTTTTTTGTTAGAAAGGTCTTGGTCAGACTTAAAATCTTACGTTTGTTTGATTGCAATCGGTTGAGTAGAACCGGAGATAAGAGATCCACGCGGGCGGAGCTGCGGGTGGAAGGCTAGTATAAAATAAATATGCAAAACAATACAACTCACTGCATCCATTTCTTGTTTCGGAATGTCGAATCGGAGCATCATCGGACTACACTGAGCCGAAAAAGTCTCAGTTGTTCGATCATCGGACTATTTATTCGGACTAATGATACTAGGCCCTAATTTGAATGAATGACTCAAATAGAACGAAAGAAAGAAGAAAGAAAGAAAGAAAAAAGTTTTATTGGAGTTATCTGCACAATGTGAAATAATACAGCAATACAATAATATTACTAATAATACAGCAACATTCAATCATCGCGCAGACCCAAATAGGGCCCCATCTCAGCATGAATGCTGCGTACATCATTAGTATACGCAGCGCTGGTTTTCAGATGGAGCCGCTAGTTAGCACTGTCGCCCCGCTTGCACATGATCATCACTACGAGTCACAGTCTGAGATCATAGATGCTCGCTCACTGCAGTGACTAAGGAAGGCCCGTTGGCGGATGTTCTCGTAATGTGACATGTGATGTGATGTGACCCAATGCTAAGGCCAGTTCTGTTGACGGACAAACGATAATTTGTTACATCGCGAGATGGCGACCAGCATCCCTTATCGTGATCACGTATGAACTCATTAGCGATAACTCGATAAGCAATCGATTTAGCGTCTGTTAGCGCATGTCTACTTACTCAACTTGGTACCTATACCTACTTACGTGGTAATGACTAATGTGGGTATCTTAGGATAAACTTTGATCTTTCGTGAATACACAGTTTATGTATTAATCCCTACTAATATTATAAATGCGAAAGTAACTCTGTCTGTCTGTCTGTCCCGCTTTTACGACTAAACCGCTGAACCGATTTTGATGAAATTTGGTATAGGGGTAGATTAGACCTCGAGAAAGGACATAGGCTATGTTTGGTCGCGATAACCGACATCCACGCCGGCGGAGCCGCGGGCAAAAGCTAGTTAATTAAATATAATTTCGAAAATATTTTCGATTCTCACTTTTACTGATTTCCCTGGAAAATTATTTGTTCCCGATTCCTCTCGAAATTTAAAAAATCGAAATTTAAAGAATCTGTCTCGAATTTTAAAGACTTATTAGCTGGCGCGGTCTCTAGGATTACAAAGTGTCATTTGTAGTTAGTAGAATGACAGTAGTTCAACTATTATTGAGCTGGGCCCATGGAATTATTAAGTAGTACTTAATAATTCCATGGCTGGGCCCATACCATGAACTCTTAAAACAGCGGCCCTACCATAAACTCTTAAAACAGAATTTGAACTGCTGTCATTCTGCCAACTGCAAATGCCACTTTGTTTTCCTAGGTACCTAAAATGGGGTGAATAGGGATCAAAGGGTGAATAGGGATAAAATGGTCGTTAGATTTTTTTAATAATTTCTCTCCCGAATTCCAAGTATCTAACCAGATATTATTGATAACTCTGCTCATTATCACATTGAACTAATCCATAATTTTACTTGAAAGAAAATAACTACAGAATTCAGCTGACCATTTTATCCCTATTTACCCATTGATCCCTATTCACCCCATAGTACCGGTACATATTTAAATGACATTACAAGGTGACATTTGCAGTTGGTATGGGCCCAAGTTAGTTCCAGGTACCACCCACCCATGGTACCTACCCATGGCAAGTGAAGCGCTTGCCCCACCCGGCTCTACTCTACCTGAAGAAACACACGACTACACTTCCCCGCCCCGGCTCCAATTTTACTTATGTCCCATCCTTTAAAGAAGAAGTTCAGAATCTGTTCAGGCTAAGAGGAGGCACGTGACCAGAAGTGTGACAGTTTATAAAAGAGTTGATGTGTAATATATTCGTGCCTACATAAAGACTCGTGCACGCTTATTGAGAAAGCATTTTACTTGTGCATTGCTTCAATAGTTTTACTAAACATATCGATACAGGCACGTACAAAGACACACTACGCATTATCAATAATACCAATGTGATATGTACTTAATAGGTTTTTAATAAATCTGAATGGCCGCGTGGTTCCTAGCAGAGTAGAACTTGGGCCACCCGCCACCCCATCTCTTCCCATACGGTGTCGTGCAAGGCGAGGACTGTTTAACATCAGACAGCCTCGGATGCATAGCTCGAGTCAAGAATAGGGCCCGGAATACGGCAATATGCTCACCCACTATTGCGTGGGATCTAATACAATGATTGGTGAAATGTGGGTGTTAATTCACATAGATCTGCCTAACCTTCCGGCTAAAGGCGTGATTGTATGTATGTATGAATTAGAAAAAGTCAACATCGGGACGGGACGGGTTACCATTTTAATGCGACTGCCGTCTGCCCTCCCAACACAGAAATGAATGCCTGCGCTAGAGCCTCGTCCGTTAGTCGGCAGCAAGGCCCTGAGGGAACTCCCACTCCTGGGGTTGCCATGAGGAAGGGCGCCTACACCTTGTAGCCCTATATTGGTGTAAATAGGAATAGGAAAAGACCGGGCAAATATCAGTTTATAATAAAAACGGAATTTGATTTCGATTGACAGGCTCTTTGGCGTGGTAGTTAACGCGGCCGCTACGCAGGAGGCGCGGGTTCGGTCCTATTTGCATTGATCTGGTCGTGCTTCAGAGAGCACGTGAAGCCGTCGGTCCCGGTTGCCATACGAACATCTATGGCAGTCGTTACGGGTAGTCTTCTTCCTCCTAGCGTTAATTCCCAGTCGCATCCGAAGCTTTTCAGCTCGGAGTCTGGGGTCCGCTTTTACCAGTCATAGCTACAGATTTGGCTAGACCTCGTTACGGGTAGTAGGAGCCCAAAAGTCCAACGAAAGGTCTAGCTGCAATGCTTCGATATCTGAATGGGTTGTGAAACTCAGATGGGAGTTGCTTCACGGAAAATAGCGATGCAATTATACACTGATAAAAACGGGCCCCAGACTCCGAGGTGAAAGCTTCAGATGCGACTGGAATTAACGCTAGGATGAAGAAGAATAAAAACACAGGAACTTTATATACAAAAACTTATTTATGTAAGTACAATTGTTATTTCGATATTGTAGTTATATAAAGCGTCTGTCTGCTAGCGTATAGACGCGTCTGTCTGCGTTATTCTTATTATCATAATGTTATTGACCCTAAAAATAATTTTAAGATACATTTACAAAGTGGAGATTGGTCCTATGATACTATTGTATAGTACAGTCGCCCTCAGAAGTTCTTGATTTTTTTATCATATATATTTTTTTAAAGAATATTAGCAACCGAACTTACTAATATTCCCTTTAACCCCTCCAACTAGGTGGTGGGCACACTTTCTTAATAGAGGGCCAGAAAGTTTAAGAAATTTCAGAGGGCCAGAATTATAAAGCATAATACAGCTATGGAGACCACAGAACCCCTCTAACGTGCCATTATATCTTGGAGATACCCGATGTCGACCAATGTGAGGTAGATGTTGCTTTTCAGCAACTACTGTGACACCAGCATCTACTATCCTTCTGGAGTGTCAAAATATATTTAAAGCGGGCATATTATGTAGGTACTACGAGTATTCAAGTCGAAGGACCGTCGTCGGCGCGGCGGGCCAGATTAAAATAAATGCTTTCGCAGGCTGGAGCTGGCCAATGGCTGAAAAATACGGACCGCGCCGTATTTTGCCTGTCACTGATTTAAACTCTCATCCTTTTAGCCTAAGGGGACTGTACTTTTTATAGATAGGCATAGACAGCTGTACCGCGGCTAAGGTATGCCCGGTGTGGCAGGGGACGAGGTAAAGAAAGAGAAAGAAAGAGCATAAATCGAGAGCGAGCGAGATACCGCCCCGTGAGCGTTGGCAGCGGACTAACCAAATCGAATACAATGACAAACGTATAGGATTTGACGTTTTTCACATTCGTTGACGACTGTCATATACGTCAAATACCATACATTTGGCATTATATTCCATCATACGCCGAGCAACGAATTGCCACTTGTCTAGAGGGGCTGATGGTCGAATGATTGATACTCTCTCCGTCTCGCCGCGCACATAGCTAGCCAAGGCGCGGTACAGCGGTTACGGTTGGTCTACATCTATCTTTCATTATATAATACTAAATATCTACAAATATCGATGGTCTAGTCTAGAAGAAAAACATGCTAATTACAAAGTGTTTAAAATTTTAATTTTTAATATTTTATTAGTCCCTTTCATCTACTCTCTTACTAAAATGTAAACATTAAAAAGTTAAATACAAAACTTTGATGGCGGTCTTTACGCACAGAATATAAAAACAAATTTTAAAAATTACATTATGATACAGCTCTATGGTCACCTGTATCATAATGTAACTTTTTTTCCATATATTTTGAACGTTTCAACAATTCAACATTTTCCACTTAGCATTTTTGTCTTCTCTAGACCATCGCTATATACCTTCATATTATTATATTCTAATATAGGTAGGTACTTTACGCCATGCTATGCTATAAATATGTTGTTATAATATAACTATATTTTTTATAATCCTCTGAAACTTCATTTTTCGGAGGCTCCTCCACCTCTTCTTGTGGCTGAATATTCCGGTTGGTGACCTTGGAGGTTAGGATGTAACTTGTGACTTCATTCACTAGGATCAGTGCACTTAGCACTACTAAAAATACCTGAAACAAGATTTCTATTTTTAAAAATGTGCATAAATTACGTTTTAGCTTCGTTAATTCTAGTAATAGGTGAGTTTTTTCCTGTACAATACCTACTTGAATACCTAAGACTTGAAGCAGTCCTTGTATCTTGTATGGCCACTAAAATACACTAAAAATATAAAGTTCTACATTAACTATACCTACATACATCTATGTATCTATACTATACATACTAGACGCAAAAACCACTGAACGGATTTTGATGCGGTTTTTTTTTAATTCGATTTAGAAAGGAAAAAGATTCGTCTTCGGGCGGGATTTGAACCCGTGATCTTTCCCTTACAGGGGAAATGCTCTGACCGCTAAGCCACCGAAGCCCGCACGAAGCCGACTAAAATTCCTCTATACTACCGTCTTTTAGGGCGATTTTTAGCATAATAAATGCTTCAAAATTTCATTCAACGGTTTTTTTGTTATAACGATCTTGGTCAGACTTAAAATCTTACGTTTGTTTGATTGTAATCGGTTGTGTAGAATATGTAGGAGATATGACATCCACGCGGGTGGAGCTGCGGGCGGAAGGCCAGTCGTTTTATATTCTACTAGCTTTTGCCCGCGGCTCCGCCCGCGTGGAATTCTGATTCCGTTCATCACTGATATATTACCTATGTGTTATTCTGATGTATAAGCTATTATTATTGTAAAGTTTCATTAAAATCCATTCAGTAGTTTTTACGTGAAAGAGTAACAAACATCCTCACACACATCTTCACATAGGTACTTAACTTATATCGCGTTTTTACTCGTAGTATTAGTAAATAGGATTCTGTCAATCAATTTGAGAGAATAAAATTTTTGTTTTACATATTTATTATTATAATTTGGCATTGAAAAATACAATGTTAAATTTTGTCCATTTTATGTAAGTAGGTACCTACCTACCTAATACAAACCGTAATTTTTTCTCCAAAACAAAGTGCCTATACTTAACTAAACGTAAACAATCTTGAGTCAATTTAATTTCTTTAATTTCAAAACTCAGTTTACAAATATTTTTCTGTTTAGAAACTTATTTCACGTAGAAACGTGGTTCCCGGCAGAGTAGAATTTGGACCACCCCATCTCCTCCCATGCGGTGTCGTACAAGGCGACTAAGGGATAGGGCTGTTTAACATCAGACAGATGTAAGCCTAGACTCAGCCTCAGATACATGGCTCGAGTCAACAATAGTGCCCGGGAAACGGCAATAGGCTCACCCCCTATTACGTGGGACCTAATATAATGATTGGTGAAACGTGGGTGTTAATTGACCTCCGCCTAACCCTCCAGGGATAAAGGCGTGATTGTATGTATGTAGAAACTTATTTTGGAGACTACTAACCGAAATCGAACCACTTACTGTGCCACTAGTACACCACTACCATTTATTTTTTATATAGGACACGTCAAATTGACTTCGCCTCGCCTGATGATAAGCTGAAGGCAAAGTCTCTGAAAAGAGGGTCACCAATACAGACATGTACCATGTCACAATGGTGGCACTCAGCTTGACGGCCTCATCAGATGCTTTTTCACGCCCCGCTTTAAAGGACCCGGGACTGTAGGAGGAGGGAAACACGTGAACTGGTAAGGAATTCCAAGACTTAATAGTGCGGTTAAGTAGGTTGGTGTAGGTATCCTTCTTTCGCATTTTAGTTTTAAAAAAGTAACGATCGACAAGACATCGTAATTATCAATTACACCAACGTTCATTTATCTATTCAGGTTAATTTCAACTGACGATTAACTCAATGAGGAAGTGGTCAATGTACCTACTCGGTAACATTGTGTGTCCCAATACTCCCAATGGTAGATACGTCTAGTTATCTTTCACTGGGTACAGTCGCCAACAGAAGTGGCTCAACCCTGACACATACATAGTACACATACGTGATACGACCTCAAAGTTTTCAGCTAAGTAATTTAAAAAGGGGTCTTAAAATATGAGGTCGTAAGTACATACGAGCGTTTTTGCGTTTTTTTAATATAGTATTAATAGGACACGACGACGTGACATATAATTTGACTTCTCCTCTTCTGATGGTAAGCTGAAGGCAGTCTCGGAAAAGAGGGTCACCATTATAGACACGTACCAAAATCATCCGACTTGGATAGATTAGGTTAGAAGGCTGGAGCAGATAGTAGGTTATTTTTGTTATAACCACCAAAACCGATCAAAAATCTAATTCGGCATTGGCTACTATTGCTTAACCTTGTAGTGTGTTAACCTACTCAGTCATCACTTAACTACGAGCCTATCTTTTCTGCTGACAGTACTTTGATATTCCTTTGGAATAGATTATTATTATTTATTGAATAATTTCAAAAATGGTATTCGTTCGGAATAGAATATAAAATATGCAATAAAAAAGAAATACCACGTGGTATTAGAAAATTGGTACTGGATCGGAATTAGGGCATCGAGCCCGGGTTTACTCGACTCGAAAAAACCGGGTTTTTTAAATCAAAACCCGGGTTTTTTCGGGTTTTTTTCTTTTCATTATTTGATAAGTAATTATGAGTATAGGACGCAAAGGGTTCGGCCGAGTTGCTTTTTACCTACAAGATTGGGTAGGAGAAGACGACGGGGGCATCGCGAAAGAAGAGAAAAGCTCAAAAGGTCGGATGAGCAAGGGAGGTTTTGAAGGGCATCAAAGAGTTCGCTTATAGTAAAGGGTGTGTCATTATCTTAATGACTCCCATCAAGATAATTACGCATCCTTACTCGAGCGAACTCTTTAATGCCCTTCAAAAGTTCAATCCCAAGAATGCTCCGCAGGGGATGGCCTCACTGCACATATCTGCACCATTGAGGCCAACCGCTTGCTCTTCGTGAAGCTGCTGGATCAGTACCTTCACCACGGCTACTTTTCTAAGATGTAGGAGAAAGCTGTAGTGGTGGCACTGAGTAGCCAGGTAAGGATTTGTACACCGTCTCCATGGTCGATGGTCTATCGTTCGTCTTGGAGTAGGTGTACAAGAAGATGCTGGTGGCTCGTCTCAACTTTATCCGCTGTTGAAAACTAGCCCTCGCCAGATAAAGTTATTTCCACTTCTCTCCGCTCAGCTTCGGAGAAAACGGATCAAGCTGAAAGGAAAGCAGATGTCTAATTTTTCAGCGGCGCGGAAGAGTGGAGAAGTGTGTAGCAGGGCGGCCTGCGGCGGTTGGCTTTGCCCCGCTCGCAATCCCCATTCCCCGCGCCTCGGTCACCAGAAGGCGTCATTTGATTGATGGCCTATGCAAAACACAGCTCACATCTCATCTCCGCAATGCATCTCCTTTCCGCTTTGATGGAAATCATCTGCCAGTTTCGCAGCTCTTCTCTCTCCTCTTCGCTTTGGTGGAAACTGGGCCTGAGACTGGAGGAGGAACAGTGCCCCACAAATTTCAGACGAGTTATTAGTGGCTTCCTAAGTGACATACAGGAAGGTAAGGCTTATATGCAGTCGTGGAGTGCTGAGGCTCTACGGAGTCCTGGTGCGCCCAGGGTTCAATTGGCGGAACAAACTAGACGGTGGAGTGGTGCACGTACAGTGGACGCGGACGATGTGGTGATTGTATTAAATAGGAATAGCGTCCTGGAGAAGACAGGCCAAGCTGCTTTCGAGCACAGTAGAAATGATTTTTAATATTAAAACAATTTTTGTGAATTGGAAAGCACGGTTTAGTTACCCGAACGAGCGAATCTCCGTTTCGACAAGGTGACCTATTTTGCTTTTATCAGTATCTATCTATGTCTGTGGTTATGTAAGTTCCGATCTGCAGGGCGCATTTCTTAACCGATTTTCACCAAAATTTGGCACACAATCAAAGATGAAATATATCATAGATATGTCATATGCTTACAAATCAACGTAGAAAATTGTGCCGAACACACACAGACACATTTTTAATTCGTCTACATTTCCCTTAGAGTAATTGTTCGTGCAGTGTCTATAAACATACGATAGCATTTTCGTTATTTTTTTATGTCAAATTCTTCCGCTCAACGTCCGACCGGCGCCGCTCGGCACGCGATACTACAAGGCAAACGTTCCAATTGACTCGTTTTCGGATCTTCACGATTTTCGCGCAATAACGCATCTACTTCATTTTATATAAGATCATTGCACACAATACATGTTCTTTGATTTAAAACACAACTTTTGTCGAGAGCTTTTTTTGATAGAAGGGAAAATGGGGGGGAAGTTTGCAGTCACGTTTTGAAAGATCCTTGATTATTTTTGGCTGAAACATCAAGGACATGAATGCACACAACAAGCTGTTGTGAAAAAAAAAACAAAAATCAATCGTTTGCATCTAACGCTTTTTAAAAGCTCGGATCGTCATTATTTTTTGGTGAAACATCCAGGGCTGTTTAAAAAAAGAACGTATCGTTTTTTTTGTTTAGTTCTGTGAAGAGTAGACCTCGCGAGCACCCTTTGGCACATTTTTCTGGTACTTTAGTCAAATCTGGTACCCTTAAAAAGAACCTTACCCGTCAGGGGCATAGCTTATAAGCTTCCTTGTAATTTAAAAAATAATAATAAAGTGGACCAAAAAGCTCGAAAAAAACCCGGGTAACCCGGGTTTTGATTAGGTTAAAACCCGAAAACCCGGGTTTTCAAAATTGGCTCGGGTTTCGTATGCCCTAATCGGAATAGATCATTAGTAGCCTAGTAGGTCTATTTACCGTTATATATTTTAGCCCCATGTCGCGACGCGACTGAAAGAGTGAGACAGTAATCATAAATGCCAGCAAATTCGACAGATTCCCATACATTATTTGAAACTTTTTACGGACTTGGTTTCGAAGTATGTCACGCGCGAAGCCGGGTCAGCTAGTTGATATTTATATAGGTAATACCAATTTAAATGCAGGCAATTTGCATGTTTACGCTATAAATAGCACATTAGTTTATTATTAACAAACATTTTAGTTAATACTAATTACCACATTAATTGATGTTTCTTATACATATTTAATTTTGTAATCTCCAAATGACTTCAACATTTTTAATATTGTGTTTATTATTTTGTATCAACTAACATAATATTTATTTCATAAACGCACTTATATATTCATAATTCAAATCGACCTATCTGTCAAGTAATTTATTTACATCTTATTTTTATGTATATATTATTCTAGATATATACAGGTAAACAAAACTAAATAAATAAATAAAAATATTTACAAGATTAAAAAAAGTATATATTGTATCAAGTTCGATCGTGGGTCGATAACTTTGAATGTTCATACATACATACATACATACATACAGTATACATTTACTCACGTCTATAGATCCCCGAAGGAGTAGGCAGAGGTGTAGTAACACCCACATTTCACCAGGTATGTTTTGCGGTCCTACGTAATAAGGGGCGAGTCTTTTGCCGTCAAGTGGGCACGGGCTGTATCATGTACATATGTTTACTGTCGGATGGAGAACATTTTGTGTTATGCTAATTTAATGCAGCATTTAGTTTAGATGTCTGAAAGAGTATCGTGTTTAGTTTTTTTCAGAGTGAAGAATAGGTACTGATGATTGTCACAATTGGAGAGAAGTCGCAGATTTTTATAATTTCTATGTAATTGTGACCGCGACTGTACTTGATAATGAATTGTTCCGACGCCACTACATCCCTTATCACTAATGAACTCAATCGGCATGTCTTGTTGAAAGTGTTCAAGCACGTTTTTCTATGGAACTGTTTTAGTTAGTAATTATTTCCGTCTTTACGGTAAATGGCTTATGAGGCACGTCTTAGCTCACCACTTTTATGACGTTCCCCATGACGACGCCCCAAGACGGATGTACCTACCTATAGAAAAAATTGGATCAGCTTCGGACGAGGTTCGGTGGATCAGTGGTCAGAGCATTCCTCCTGTAAGGGGAAGATCGCGGCTTCGAGTCCCGCCTGAGCTGTATTCGCTTTTTCTAGCTTACCTATGTAATTTTATGGCAGCAAATGCCGTCAGCACTGCAATTCACTAAGCAAGCGTAGATTGTCATTGGTCAGATTGTATCACGTCATTGGAAATCGACCAATGACAGTGTCTATCGCGCACATCGTTGCGACTCGCATCGTTGTCGCATCGTTGTGCTTGCTTAGTGAATTGCACAGCAGGCCTCCTAACCCTGGGAGGAGAGCCAGAGCCAGAGTATCATTTAGGAGGTATACCGCTTAGCAGGAGAAGCTTGGACCTCTAGGATGTTGGCAAGGCTCTCTCATCATCATCCCCTGAGTCTTTTTCCAACTCAATTGAGGTCGGCTTCCCAGTCTAACTGTGATGCGATGCGACTGAACGTCGATATTTTGCGTGAGGCGACTGCCATTTGAACTCCACAACCAATTGGTGATATCGAAATTGCGTTGCTTCTCTAACTGCATTAGACTAATACCTCAGAACTTTTATGGGCTTCAACAACTTGAACGCAAAGCGAAGCCCTCTTCTTACCCACTGGGTTACTTCTAGAGGATGACGATTCTACAGGCGGTAGGTTAAGACGACGGTGTATCCGTCCCAATCGAGCAGCCCGAATGGGGAAGTACCTCCGCCTTACAGAAGACCGCGGCTTAATAACCTCGTGTTGTGTTTCCGACGGTGAGTAGGGTAGCCAGAGCTCACTGGAGAGATTTTGTGCTGTCAGTGCCAGTGGGAAAACCAAAGACTTTGTCCTACTTATCTTTTGCGCTGACGGCACAGAATCTCTCTGTTCTTACAGGGTCGGCAGCACGAGTGTGACTCTTCTGGTGTTGCAATCGCCTATAGGCTACGGTACCTAACCTCTTACCATCAGGAGGGCCGTGTGCTTGTCTGCGACCTAAGTAGTATTAAAAAAAAATTCTTTGTACTCGATCTGGATGGAAATTTCCTCATGTCATTACTAAATTATCCGTGTACAAGTACATGTAAAATGATATGCTTGGAAGAATAATTTAATTACGGAATGAAGGACATAAGTACATAATAAATCCCAAGCGGTCAAATAGGGTCAATAACACCCGTATACAACACTGTGAGGTCTCATAGTGTGCTCGAGCGCATAGGGCTGGGGCTGGTCAAATTAATTCACAAACATCACGGAGCAGTATCTAACGCAGTGCATTCCCTCAACGAAGTTCTCTATGACTAAACAGGCTTGCCAAAACGAACGCACTGAGAATTTGTTGTTCTTTGCACAATTTTCGTAGTACGCATAGCGAAGTACCTAGGTATTGTTTGTGAATACGGGTGTAAGAAACGACGGCCTCAGTGGCAAGGTATGATGCCGAACCGCATACGACAGCTGCAGACGCACGCAGCACACACGCGTAATTCATTCCGGCTTCTCAATTGGCTCCGTATCGGAGTTTAGCAAGTAATGGGTTCGCTGTATCTACTGCAAGCGTCGCGTTGGCAGTAAACAACGCGGTGCGACGGGGCCTTGATATACGTTGTCATTGGTCGATCTCCATTGACGTCACCCAGTCCGACCAATGACTATCTCTGTCAAGGTCGTCGCAACGTTGTACGCTTACAGAATTGCATGAATTTAACTATTTTTACTTTTGTTCATTCACCTCTTTTTTTGGATCCTCATTAACTTAACGACACTAATATTGTAATGTTAATTGTAGTTTATTTTTCTTGCGATGTTTACTTTTTTAAGAGATTTGTTACGATGTTGTGTGTTAATATTATTTGTATTTATTGTTTTATATAAATGTAAACAATTGTTAGAAGTCATGCACTATACGACAGCCCATAGATTAACGACAGCCTCCGTGGCGTAGCGGTAGTGAACGCGGCCGCTACGCAGGAGGCGCGGGTTCGATCCCCGCTCAGTGCAAATATTTGTGTGAATGAAATATGAGTATTTGCAATGGTCTGGTCGTGCCTCGGAGAGCACGTTAAGCCGTCGGTCCCGGTTGCCATGAGAACATCTATGGTAGTCGTTACGGGTAGTTGGAGCCCTCAAAAAATCCAAAAACTAACGGTCTAACTGCATAGCTTCGATATCGCCCAATGTTAACATTGGGTTGTGGAGGTCAGATGACAATCGCTTCAAGGAAAATATCGAGGTCAAGCCAAATCCGTAGTTAAGACTGGTAAAGCGGACCCCAGATTCCGAGCTGAAAGCTTCGGATGCGACTGGGAAATAACGCTAAGAGGAAGAAGAAGTAACTAAACGAAAAACTAAATTCAGTCGTTTAGTTACTTATTTGCCCAAAACTATGTAGGTATGTACCTCAGAATCCATTGTTTTCTTCAAATTTTTCATTAAAATTAGATATTTAACTAAACTGACTTTAATTTACATTTATGTAAGTACAAAATATACAGTAAAACAAAAAATAAAAGAACAAATTAAAAACCAAAAACAAAAATTCCTCTATTTTGAATAAAGAACTGTCATATTTAAAAAATAATATTGTCAAATGCACATAATTTTGTTTCAAAAAACTAGGAACAAAAACTCTGTCTTTTGTCAGTTCAGACAAAAGACTGGTTGCTTTACTCAAATCAAGATATATCTAAAAATATAAAAACGTACCGAAATCCGAGCCATAATGCGCTTCACAAACACATCCGACCAATATACAAATAGGTACACTTTTAGTTCCTTATTCGATTGGTCACACTGCACAGCACATGTTTTTGTTTATCATTTATCACGACAAAGATTGTTTTGTTTTCAACAATGTCTCATAACGTCTGCCTCAAACGCGAGCTGATATAGGAGTGAGGAACTGAGAAACTTCTGCCCTAAATAGGTATGTGTACCTCGCGACACATATCTTGGACCTAAATCGCGAGACAAACGAGGCCCTCGCGCATGGATTATTTGGTAACAATCTATGCTTGGTGAATGAACGAGCACCCCGTGCTATCCCCAAAATACACCTAAAACGTGTACTGCGTGATAGAGCACATTTTAGGTCCAAGATATTGTCCCGAGTAATATCATTTTGTTCTTTACACGAATCGGTAATATCTGAAATGATGATATTCATCGTCTAGAAATGTTCCTATTTTAAATAATGAATAATTGAACAGAATTGAACATAAGTGAACCTATTCTTATGTTCTCTCAACTGGAAGAGTTCGTTAATCTATAGAATCATAAATGATGCTTAATGAATGACTAAGATGTTGGGAATTATGATTGTGACGTCACAGGTTCAAAGTTCAAACTTCACTCAGTACATGCGCTATCTATTTGACTTACTCAGTAGTTTGATGGGATAATGACAATGTAATAAGTACAATGCGGCTTTTTTTTTTTTTTTGTTATTTTTTTTTATATAGGACACGTCAATTTGACTTTGCCTCGCCTGATGGTAAGCTGAAGGCAAAGTCTCTGAAAAGAGGGTCACCATTACAGACATGTACCATGTTACAATGGTGGCACTCAGCTTGACGGCCTCATCAGATGCTTTTTCACGCCCCGCTTAAAGGACCCGGGACTGTAGGAGGAGGGAAACACGTGAGCTGGTAAGGAATTCCAAGTCTTAATAGTGCGGCAGAAGAAGGAGTCGCCGAATCGCTTGGTTCTTGATGGAATATTCTGCACCGTATGCGGGTGGCATCTGAGTCCTGCACGTGTTGTCCTATATAGGAAAGGAGAGGGTGGGATTACTTGGAAGAGCTCATCAGAACATTCACCATGGTAGAGACGGTAAAATACCGCCAAAGATTTGTTTTTTTTCTTATGCAATGTCTTCCATGAAAACTCCTAGCAGTTAGCAGTTAGCACACATTACTAGACTAGACTAGAGGGAATAAAAAAAAAACGATTTATGAGAAGACTGTTCAACTTTTTTACAATCAGGCTAGTTAAACGTCCGATTTGGACATTGCTGGCGGGCCATGACAGTGTTCCTATTTATTCAACTTTAGCTTGAAAAACTTGACAATAATTGGCGTCTCGCCATTAATGAATCTTATAAACATTTACAATTCACATAACATTGACGAAATTACGGCGGTTTGCTGCTGAAGCTACTTATTAAGGAGAAGAAGTAATAAATTTAGATGAGTGCAAAAGCAAACTCAATATATGTTTTTTTATACTACCTACATAGGTGACAGACAAGCACACGGCCCACTTGATGGAAATTGGTTATCGTGGCCTATGTGTGGCACACACTCGTGCTGCCAATCCTCTAATGCTCTTCTTGAAGAATCCCATATTGTATTCCCTAGGAAAAACCACAGCCGGAAGTTCATTCTACATTCCACAGCTTGAGCGTGCTTGGAATAAAGTTCCTTTCATACCGCACAGTGCACACCGTTTCCGGTCGTGAACCGTGTGACAACCTGCCTAAGGTGAGCCGTACAAGGATATAATGAAGCTGTGGGCATCATGTCGAACAATAACTCTGTATAAAAACCATTGTATACATACATACACATAACTTATGCCTGTAAATCTCTGAAGGGGTAGACATAGGCGTATCAACACGGCGAGCCTATTGCCGTCTGGCAGGCACTTTGTTATAGGCTGCTGTATGTTTACTGTCGGATGGAAAACAGCCCTATCTCTTTGTCGCCTTTTACGACACCCACAGGAAGAGATGGGGTGGCCCTATTCTTCTCCACCGGGAACCAACACGGTATTGTATAGTGTAAAACCATTGTACAGTGTCAAACCATTGTACAGTGTAAAACCATTGTACAGTGTAAAACCATTGTACAGTGTAAAACCATTGTACAGTGTAAAACCATTGTACAATGTAAAACCACTGTACAGCGTACCCATTACTTTACTTGTTAAACTCGGATACGGATAAAGGGGACTATTGAGAAGCCACAATGAATTGCGTGCGTCGGCAGTTGTCGTATATGGTCGGCTACGGAATCATACCTTAATGTCCCTTCTAAAACTAGACAGATGCATCTGCCCTTCGACCAAGTAAGACCAAGTAAAAAAGACCAAAAAAGACTTACTTTCTTGGTCGAAGCATCTGCCGATGCCGATGTGTAGAAAGGGTGATTTGCTCGTCTGTCGTAGGTAAGATGCATCTGTCTAGGTGTAGAGGGGGTATAAAACACACACGGTGAAGCCAAGTCCCTCCTGATGATGGGAGCTGAGAGGTTACACGCCGATGTGAGTATAGGATTACACCAGCGCCATCTTCATTATACTTTTTAATTTCTTGGCATTTTTGTCTTCGGTATTTTGAATTCAGAAGTGTCATAATTTAACGAATAACTACATAATTTTGTTTCAACGACCGAGCAACCAAAATGTATATTTTTATAATTATATGGTCTCAGACTAAAAGTTATATGGTATGCATCAGCATATTTTTTTATGATTTCATTGCTTCTTTATTTGTGAACTAGCTGTTACCCGCGGCTCCGCCCGCGTGGATGTCGGTTATTGCAACCAATATAGCCTATGTCTTTTCCCAAGGTCTAATCTATATCTGTACCATTCTAACCCGGATTCGAACCCGGAACTTTTCGATTGTAAGGCCGACTTATAGCCACTAAGCTACCGATGAAACTATGAACCTTCAAGACACGAAGTATGTTTAAAAATGTCGAATCTGTCTTGATAAAAATCAGATTTTGATGAGTTTTTTATGGTAAGTAGAAAGGTCTTGGCCAGACTGAAAATCTGCCGTATCATTGGTTAAAATAGTACCAGAGATGTAACCAAAATCACGATGTTGGCAGATTAGTCGATAGATTGATTTCAAGTGAGTGCAAACTTTGACCCATCTTTTTTATGCCACTCATATGGCAGAGAAGCACACGACCCATCTGATGGAAAGTGATTACCGTGATTTATGGACGTGCGCAGCATCAGGGAAGTCACACTCGTGCTGCAAATCCTGTAAGAACAGAGACTTTTTTTGCTGTCGTAGGTGCAAAACCAAAGGTTTGTCCTGCAGTTAGCAGGACAAGCCTTGGGTCTTCCCACTGACAGCACAAAAACTCTACAGTGAGCTCTGGCTACCCTATTCATCGCCGGGAACACAACACGAGATCATTATAACCTCGGTATTCTGTTCCTTCCCCAGTCAGACTGCTCAATCGGTACGACAATACCGTCGTGTCCTACCTCCGTCAAAACTGTCATTATGATGGTACGATATTCGGATAATTTATATTTTTTACATGGCTCGTAAGTATATTCGGATAATGTATATTTTTTACATGACTTTGGAAGTTAGCAAATCGCCCACTACGGTCAGTTGTTATCATAGACAATGGACATTTTCACAAGAGGAGCCACTTCCGCCTGCCACAAATGAACGATAATGAGGCACAACTTATTTTTTTTTTCAATAATCATGGTTACGAATTTTTTTTACGTACGTGAATGAAAGGGCTTTGTGTATGTGATTGAGCATATTTTTTTTTATACTACTTAGGTCGCAGACAGGCACACGGCCCTCCTGATGGTAAAAGATTACCGTGGCCTATGTGCGAGTGCAACACCAGGGGAGTCCTTTTTTTTCTTTTTTTTATCCTGCGAACAATCCCCACGGATACCCCTCCGCCGGAGCCGGTGGAGGAGGTTATGTCGGACTTGAACCGACTAAAAGGCACACCATCTGTGGGCCGTCGATTGCCGGAAGTGAGAGTCGTAGACATATCCCTCGTACCCCGGCCGACCCAGGGCCATATCTTATGATACGATACGAGACTCTCTTCCGGTGTGGGAACAACAGAGTCCCAACTCTCCCCCGGGTATGGGGAGGCGCGCAACGCACGCCGTTGCCACGGCCTGCTTCTGCTAGGGTGACAGGCGGCTCCACCCGTCACCCCCAGGCCCGCGCTCATGGGGGACGGAGGTCATTCTGCGACCTCCGACGCCCGAGTTGCCGCCGCTCGTCGCGGGCCGCGCGGTTTGCGATTCTCCTCCGCTCCTCGCGGGCCGCGATAGTTATATTAACACAAATGAAAATAAAAATAGTAGAAATCATTAAGATGCAAATAAAATACATAAAAAAAAACCCATCGAATTGAGAACCTCCTCCTTTTTGAAGTCGGTTAATAAATATTGTACGACAATCTACACTACGCTATCTAGACCCAAGGTAAGCATAGCTTGACTAGCTTGTGTTATGGGTTCTAGAATGCGGATAAACATAGGTACATAGATACATTTTTTTTTGTAAATACATACATATTATACATAGAAAACACCCAGACCAATGCAAATATTCACATTCATGCATACAAATATTTGCACTGAGCGAGGATCGAACCCGCGCCTCCTGCGTAGCAGCCGCGTTTACTAGCGCTACGCCACAGAGGCAGTCAAATACCTGTGTGCAAATACCCATGCAGTCTACAGAAACGTGTCTTAATTAACACGGCGTCCGTGACACAATGAAATTTAACAATTTGGTATAGTGAGTACGTGCTCTTAATAAAGTGATCATATGTGACGTACAGTCAGCGGCAAAAGTCGATGAATATATTCAGATATAAAAAAAAACTGCAAGAAAATTTTCAAAATGCGAAACACATTATTGCTTACAAAATTAATTTTCAAAATCTGCAATTTATCGTCTGGTTTTGACAGTGACTGTACTTGTTAATGATCTGTACATAATTGACATATTGAACGACGCTAATTAATTTTTTTTCTAGTATGATTCTGAAACCGATCGCATACGACAACTGCAGAAGCATACAGCGTACCCATTACTTGTTAAACTCCGATACGGATAAAGGGGGCCATTGTGAAGCCGCAATGAATTACGCGTAGCGTAGGTCGTATGTGGTCATCTTCAGAATCATACCTTTTCAAGTATCTACCGACTCGGATATTCTTCATTAACAGCGCTTGATCACACAAGTTATTTGGTCAGACTAACCACGCGAAGACGAATAGAAGGAGATACAGGGTCTTTAGCTAACACTTAAGAAAAAAAGAGAAAATATTCACTTCTATTTACTCGTGTGATTCTGTTTTGGTAACCAGTTACGAACAGAGAAAAATTAGTTCCATTTAGGTAGCTCGTTATGAAAACCAGTGTTATAAAAAGAAACATTTGATTTTGTTTTCTTGGTAGGTACCCACCTAAGTTTTTCTAACGAGAAATATTTCCTTTTTCGTAGCTGGTTACGAAAGTTCAGCTACGAGTCTGGATAAAAGCGAATTTTATTGACCGTAGATATATGCTACGAGTAATCAAATCTTTCGGGTCTTAGTCCTCAGACATCGACGGAACGCATAGAACTAGCGTGTGAAGCCACCGAAAGTACTACTAAAGTAGTTCCTTTTCGCTCGCACTCGTGCGTGCAGACAAAGAGTGTGAGCGAAATGGAATTCTATGTGTTCCGTCTATTTTATTCGTTTGTCTGAGCACTAGGGCCCCAAAGATCTTATTAGCATATACTCAAAAATTTCCCTTTCATCCACACTCGTAACAGTCGTAACTGAACTTTCGTAACCAGCTACGAAAAAGGATTTCTGTATGTATGTTATTCTTTTAGTCTGAGCCCTAGTCAATTTAATCTGCTGACTGGCCCACCTGCCGATCAACGGGTGACACTGGTTCTTGCTCCCTTTTTGGAGTACCCAGTGACCATTTCTTCTAGACCTCCCAGTCAGGCGGCAGTCGCTCTCACGTACATATATACACTCCATATCCTCAAGTGGAACCTACGTAAAAAGGTTAGCGGGAATAATTCAGTTGCTAATATTCTTTAAAAAAGAAGTCGTAATTCAGTCAGACTCGGTTTGAAGAGCACGTTTTAGTGCTGTCAGCTATTCCGGCCACCCAAGGCCAATACGGCTCGTAATGGACCACACAGAGCAAGCAGCAACGCGAGGCTTTGCCGCGCGAAGCAATTGCCGCGCGAAGCAATTGCCGTGCGAGGCATCTAGTTCTTTGCTTTGTAAGACTGTAAGTTTACCGTGCCGTGGCAAATACCGAGCTTGCACAGGTCGTTCGGGAACAGGCCCTCGATTCTGCTAAAGCAAAACCATTGTTATACCACAGACATTGATAAAAATCGCATTTTTATTGCTGGGTTTTTTGTTCAACTTGCCTAATTTTTTGCTAATTTCGGTGGTATTTTTTAATCATAGGTTTTCCGATGAAAAAATTTAATGGAGTTCTTTTAGAACACATCAGTATTGTGTATGTGTGTTCTAAAAGAACTCCATTAAATTTGAAGTTAACCTGCTATATCTAGAATTAAAGTCTAAAATCAAGCCAGCCTCCGTGGCGTAGCGGTAGTGAACGCGGCCGCTACGCAGGAGGCGTGGGTTCGATCCCCGCTCAGTGCAAATATTTGTGTTCATGAAATATGGGTATTTGCATTGGTCTGGTCGTGCCTCGGAGAGCACGTTAAGCCGTCGGTCCCGGTTGCCATAAGAACATCTATGGCAGTCGTTACGGGTAGTTGGAGCCCTCAAAAATCCAAAAACAACAGTCTAGCTGCAAAGCTTCGATATCGCCTAATGCTACCATTGGGATGTGGAGGTCAGATGGCAATCGCTTCACAGAAAATATCGAGGTCTAGCCAAATCCGTAGTTAAGACTGACAAAAAGCGGACCCCAGACTCCGAGCTATAAAAGCTTCGGATGCGACTGGGAATTAACGCTAAGAGGAAGAAGATGAGTATTTGCAATGGTCTGATCGTGCCTCGAAGAGCACGTTAGGCCGTCGGTCCCGGTTGTCATATGAACACCTATGGCAGTCGTTACGAGTAGTTGGAGCCCTAAAAAGTTCAAAAACTGGTCTATCTGCAATACTATGTAGTAATACTTCTACTCTAACATAGTTATAATAATTTATTTTTTAAAGTTCACGTCTACGCGCGTGGCAACAAACGTGACGGACGGATCAACATCCTCTGCTGATACCCATCACGCGGTGATATAAGTATATTAGTTTCATTATGTCCACTACGAAGATAACGCGCACATTCTGTACAATCTGTACATATGTATTTTGTAAAGAGTCGCGCAATGTGCACCGATCTAACTATGTTAATTAGATCGCGGCGGGGTTATGGGCGCAAACATGTAAATATTCTGAGACATTGATGTACCTACATTGTGATATCCTGCCTGACCTCAAGTCGCGAAAGAATCGAAGCCCTGGCGCACGCGATTGGTTTGATATGATCTATCTATTGGGTGCTATACGCCGTGCTGTCCTCAAAACGCGTACTGCACTAACAAGCACAATGATGCGACAACGATGCGAGTCGCAACGATGTGCGCGATAGACACTGTCATTGGTCGATTTCCAATGACGTGATACAATCTGGCCAATGACAATCTACGTTGCGCCTCGCATCGTTGTCGCATCGTTGTGCTCGCTTAGTGAATTGCAGTGCTGTGCATCTTCATCCTAGAATTAATCCCAGTCGCATCCGAAGCTTTTACCTTGGAGTCTGGGGTCCGCTTTACTGGTCTAACTGCGGATTTGGCTGATATTCTTCTTCTAATTGTATTATATCTCCGTCACCACACGGATTGAGTAACAAATATAATATCCATTCCATCCAAAGTTGCATTTATAATAGTTATGAATAAAATAACTGCAACTAAGTAGATACCTATTTATAATTAAATTTGTTGACTGACTATTTATATTTTGAACATTTTAAATCGGCTGATTTGTTTGGCATATTTACATAAAAGAATATGCATGCTTAAATAATAAATACATTACAACGTATGAATATTATAAAAGAAAAATAAAAAAGAATGTAAACCAATTGTGCTACTGTAAAAATTCTGGCGTGGCTAATTGAGTTAATTTAGTCAAAACAATTTTGCACCCGTAAAACACTTTTAGGGTATCGACCTCGGGCGGGATTCGAACCGGTGATCTTTCCCTTAACTTCAAAATTCATTCATTCAATTAAATGAAAAAAGTTCAATACATTTTTTCTTCTACAATAATCCATTTCATTTTAGACCTTAAAGGCATTTCTTTTAAGTTAGACTTTAAAGCCTGAATAAGTAAGAATTTTGTTAAGAACAATGGTTTTACTTTAGCAGAATAAAGGGCCTTTGGGTATGTGGCCCATTTTAGAAGTTGACATACATGCCAACGGTCTCATCATGCATGAATGCACAAGATTGTACGAACAAAGTGGAGGGTTAAAAGTTGGAAGTCGAAGGCCTCGGATGCAATCGGGTCTCAACGCTGTTAATAAGGTGATGATTAACACGAAGAGCAGGTTAATTGTCAACTACTTTCATACCACTGACACTGGAAAAAAGTCAGTAAATGTTTCCAAAATTAAATGAAAAAAAAAAACATCATGACACTTTTTCATTCACTAGATGCTATTTAATTTTGGACTTTAACAGCAAAACAGCAAAGTCTAATCCATACTAATATTATAAATGCGAAAGTAACTTCGTCTGTCTGTCTGTCTGTTACGCTTTCACACCTAAACCACTGAACCGATTTTGATGAAATTTGATATAGGGGTAGATTAGACTTTAAGAAAGGACATAGGCTATGTTTGGTCGCGATAACCGACATCCACGCGGGCGGAGCCGTGGGCAAAAGCTAGTATTATATATATTTTATTAATATCCAGTTTAACACAGTCACTTCTGCGTTTCACTGAACGAGACAGTCAGTACAAAACATACTATGGCGCATCCTGATGCGCGCGCGTTCACAGGTCCTAGGTGAAGTACCCAGGGCGGGGCCGGCGGCGGCGCGCATATAACCCGCGCCACGTATCTTGGACCTAAAATGTGCTCTATACGCGCAGTACACATTTCTTAGGTGTCTTTTGAGGATAGCACGGGATGCTACTGCGGTAGACGAACTCAAATTCACCAAGCATAGACTATTACAAAGCAATCCGCGGGCGCCAGAGCCTCGTATGTCTAACGATTTAGGTCCAAGATATGTGGCGCGGGTTATACCATAGTATTCTCCTAAATACAGTGCGATAAGGCGAGTCTGATGGTGAAACTATGAAACTCTTCAAGCTAATTTAAAAAATGATAGATTTTTGGACAGCTAGAGAAGAAGCTCCAATTCTCACGTAAAGTGGTGAATTTTTTACAATGCAGGTACATTGTGAGAGTGTGTTTTCATACCTGCAGGCACATGCTGTGAGAACATTTCGAACGATCGAAAGAACTAAATTTCGTATGCTGTAAATTTGGTGACGTCACGTTGTCTAGCACATAGACATACATAACTGTCGACTTGTGCTCCCATCACCAAATTAACAGCACGCGAAATAGAAATCTCACTGCGCTGTCGAGTTCGTTCGAACGTTCGAAACGCTCTTACAGTATGTGTCTGCTGACAATGATAAAAACGAAATACAGAAATAGACTTGATACTAAGGGGTGGTGGATGAGTGGGGTGTTCATTAGGGGGTTTAGTGTCATCCAGAAACTTGGGTTTGTGGAGCTAAAAATTTAATAAACTCTTAAAGGCAATTCGGTCTAATTTATGAAATTTTCTGGAAATATACATAGGTATAACAAGTTAAAACGGAAGTGATAAAGTGTGTTGAAAGTTGATTTAAGTAAGTAGCTTTCATTTTTCACATTTTATATTAGTTGAGATGTCATAACAAAACCATTAACTAGTAATCTATAGTGACGCGATGATGGCGAGTCTATGACAATTCTTGTACTGACTAGCCCGTCCAATGAAACATAGATATCATTGGTTCAGGTTGTGTTTCCAGCTGTGAGTAGGTTAGCCAAAGCCTTAGGCTGAGCGCACATTTGAGACAAGACTGTCTTAAGACAGACTTGCTCTCTACTAAATGCATGGAGCTGCGCACACTGGAGACAAGACGTCTAACCACAGAGTACTATACTATACTATATACTGTCTAACAGACAAAACTGTCTTTACCTACAACACGACAAGTCTGTCTAACGACCGTCGGCTTCCCTTCTAGAGGTGTAATGAATATAGATACTCGTAACAAGTACCAGTAACATAATATCAGTGTTATATTCATATTATGTTACTGATGACTCACATAACATGTCACTGAATAACAACGAAATAACAACGAAAGCCACTAAAGACAGTCTTGTCTCTAGTGTGCGGTGTCCCTTAGCCTGCTTGTCTTCTTCGCTGACGCCAGATTGGCCAGGCAGATTGGCTTCGCTGACGGCACATAATCTCTCTGTTCTTAAAGGGTCGACAGCACGAGTGTGAGTGTGACTACAGGTGAGTCACACTCATACTCGTGCATAGGCCACGGTAACCACTTTCCATCAGGTGGGCAGAGTGCGACCTAAGTGGTATAAAAAAATATCTGATCCGTTAAATAATTTATTTTAACTACAGGAAAATCTGGATTTTTGTACTGAGTAGTGAAACATAAAAATCATTGGCTCGTTTAACACACGTAGCTTCTTATACTAATAGATCTAATAAATTAACTTCCCTACTAAGTAGGTATCTGATTTCCACACGATTTTTTTGGCTTAGATTTAGGAAACAGCTCGCTCATATTGTGATCCTTGCAGTAGGCTTGAATCCCGCCCATCATTACGATTTTCATTGCTCTTTGGACAATTAGAGAATTGATAAATTCTATCACGTCCTTACATTTGTGGCAATCATGAGAATTCTTGGCTGCAAAATAATGAACACGATTGTCAATATGATTTAATAATAATAATAATATTTTTTATATTTTTAAATAAGTATATGTTTTTGTATTTATATACATAATTATGTATTTAAAAATATAATTTATAAGAGTTTTAAAAGAATAAAGAGGAATAATAATATACGTCTTTATTGTACACCAAGAATATTAAAATAGGTACAAAAAATGTGGCACATACAAATGGCGGCCTTATCACTGTGCGGCAATCTCATAAAGGCAACCATAGGATGGAGAGAGACAACAAGAGAAGAAAGTTTCAGGGCAGTTTGGTGTACATTGAGTATTTTAGAGAAAAGAAAATAATAATAATGAGAAAAAAAAGAAAACACAAGCATAATAGCTGCCTACCTAAGTATAGGCTACCAAAGTAACTGAATGTTGTAAGGGGTACAGTCAGACAGGGGGGCTGAGGGGCGCCATACCAATGGTCCTGGTCCGCCCTGGGTCAGTGGGCGTGAGGGATATGCCAGAAGCAACATGGGAGGTATATGGGGGGTGAATGTCAGATGGTATGGTAGCGAATAAACCCCTAGAAAATACTCCGTATTGCAAACGTCCCAACAAATGAATCATCATGGACCAGTTGCCCATTATCAAATTCGAAAAGGCGCTAGTGGTCCCAGGTCCCAGTTTTAGATGAGGACGAGATGCCCCCTAACTCGCCGACTTTCATAGACGGGACCAAAAACCGAAATCAAACCACTGCACTGGTTAGTCAGTCCTAGATCTTCTAATGTATAAAAATCAATGCCACTTTTCGTTGTTATTTTATAACTCAAGAATGGCTGAACCGATTTGGCTAATTTTAGTCTTGAAATATTCGTGGGTGTCCAGGGAAGGTTTAAAGAAAAAATAGGTGCAGCGGGAACGGGAAAAATATGGTGGTACGAAGTTCGCCGAGTCAGCTAGTTATTTATATAATATGTGTTTGTAAAAGAAGTAGCTACAAGATAGTTTACCTTTAGTTAATACCTAACGGAATGGAGTATACCTAGTTACTTTTCTTAATGGACCTACTTTGTTATTCTCTGCACCACCTGTACTGGCAGAGAATGCCTATGGCATTAAGGCCACCTGTGTACATGTGTACATGAAGTTTATAAATAAAGGAAACAATAAGAGAAAAGAAAAATATATTTGTGCTCAGTATCACAGTATTACTACCATATTATGACTGTGGAATCGTTATCCTTATAAACGCGAAAGTTTGTAAGCATGGTTCTGATGTATAAGCTTTATTATTGTAGATAGATAGATAGATAGACCTTCTTCTTCTGTCGAGTCGACGGCGTTGAACTGCCATCGTGGTGTAGTAATTGGTTTCACGGCGGCGGTGCCGCTACTCACGGAGAGGGCCCGAGCATTGGTATCGATCTTCGGGAAGGCTCACTACGTCCCCTCGATAGATAGATAATACGTTATTGTACACCAATAAAGTTACAGTAGAGACAAGTAGGTATCATATACCTATACAGTTTAATGTGGGCGGCCTTATCGCCGGAAGCGATTTCTTCCAGACAACCTTGGGATGGAAACTGATGAGACAACACAATAGATTATGGTGTAGTTATCATATAAACTAGATATAAGGTGTAAATAGAAAAGAATTGTAAAGTTTCATTAAAATCTATTCAGTAGTTTTTACGTGAAAGAGTTACAAACATCCATCCATCAATACTTACACACTTTCGCGTTTATATAATACTAGCTGACCCAGCGAACTTCGTACCGCCATATTTTCCGCCCGCGTGGAATTTTCTCTAAATTTATCAGTGTTTCTCTACAATATTATGCATGTATTATACATATAAACCTTCCTCTTGAATCACTCTATCTATTAAAAAAAACCGCTGCAAAATCCGACAGCGACTTTGTTTTATAATATGTAGTGATGATAGTGATAGTGAAGTGATAGTGATGATAGTGAATAGTGATAGTGATGATGAAGTAGGATGTAGGTAGATTTTATTTTCGGTAATTTAAAACTTACATTGGGACGTCACGTGTACGTGATGTAGGGTTTCAAATGTCAGCTCTCCTTTAAGCGTCACCGTTGGGTGTACATTTTGGAGTAAAACGTGTGGCCTGAAATCATTGTCACCTACCAATATTACATAGTCTCCAACGTTTGCACTCTCGTAATCATCTACAAACAAAAAAAAATATACTTCAAAATACTAGGTAGGTATGTAACAACCGGGTGAATTTCCCAAATGGCTTTTTTTTTTGTCTTCGGTGAAATTAGTATTTGAAAAAAGGAATATTGTTCTGAATTATTTTTTTTAGTATTCAATAGGTTGTTAATGAGTTGTGGCAAAAATATATTTAGGCTAGGACTATATATAAAGGTAGAAATAAATACATAAACCTCTATTTTCTTCAAATCGGTGCTGTCCCTCTACTTTTTTTACAAACAAAAAAGCTTATACACTAATAAAAATAAGTAAATTAAGTATAATAAATTATTCTATTTCATAGAATATTAGTTTTATTATTAATTTAAGTCATATTTTATTATATAATTAACGAATATTATTAATGAGAGGCACAAACGTACTTGTCCTGCGAAATGTTCTCAAATCGGTGACCAAAAGTAATTTACACATAACTTTATATCGACGAGTCCGACAGTGTCCCCACCTCAATTTTATTTCTCTCGTTAGTGCCTGCTAGTGCGCATTCAGGACGGACGTATGTTAAATCACTGCATATTCCCGCCAATAATATAAGTACGCCATTTTAGTTGCTCCCGGACAATTATTTTATACTATCGGTGGTGGCATCTTTATAGTGTAGTAAGTAGTTTTATTATTGTTTTTTGGTTCTAATAGAGGTAGAAAGTGAATTAGCTTCATTGATTGTTATTGAATTTAACGTAGATATTATGCATTTTTTCTAATATTCTAAAAAGTATGAAATTTCTCACGTCGGTGTTCGCATATCGGTGTAATCGGTGGTCTTTATTACCACGGCTATGATAATTTACACCGAAAATGATAAGAAAAGAGGAATCGGTGTCTTACACCTAATATCGGTGTTTTGATTCATGATCAATGCACAGTTTTGTCACATCGGTGGATTGCTTTATCATATCGGTAGATATTTTTTCATCTCGGTGAGTCGTTTTATCATATCGGTTGATCCCGTGCGATTTCGTTAAGCATACAAAGGAAAAATGAAACATACAAGAACATACATATAAACACATACATAGGGGGGACTTCAATGCCAAAGTGGGAGTACAAGAACGCGACGAGAAGAAAATCGGATCATATGTAAGGAGTGGTATGCAGAAATCGCAGGGGGCAAATGCTAGTCAGCTTCCTCGAGTCACAGGCATCGCTTCTTAATGAATAGTTTCTTTAAGGAAATACCCCACAAGCAGTGGACTATAATAAGGAACGATATAGACTTTTTTCATAATGGTACCTAAGCACATATTCAGAGATCAACAAGTGTGATCAACAAGTTTAATACTGGAAGCGATTACCGACTTATCTGAGGCTCTCTAAATATCAAGATTCCGAATGATAAGGTCAGCCCTCCCACCTACGCCGCTCCAAGTAGCTCTAGGGTCGCAATACTGGAAACCTCTAGGGAGGCATTGACGGGAAGGCCGACTAGTGGTCAAACCATTGCATTGTGGGGCTCCAATCCTGAAAGAGCTAGCAAGCCTCTTTAATTCCGTCATCCCGCAAGGGCTAACACCTAGGGCATGGAGCGGGAGTGCGGTGGTACTGTTCTTCAAAAAAGGTGACAAGACCTTGCTGAAGAACGCAGGCCATCTCACTCCTGAGTCATGTCTACAAGTTGTTCTCGAGAGTCGTCACAAATCGCCTCGCAGGTAAGCTCGACGAGTTCCAGCCACCTGAGCAAGTCAAGTTTTGAAAAGACCATAGTACCGTGGACCACATCCATATACTGTTTGGCAGATTGTAGAAAAGACTCAGGAGTACAACCAGCCGCTGTGTATGGCGTTTGTGGACTACGGAAAAGCCTTCGACTCTATCGAAATCTGGGCAGTGCTGGATGCGCTGCAGCGGTGCCGCCTCGATTGCACATCGAGGTGCTGAGATGCTTGTATTACACTGTCGAAGAAGAAGACAAAACCCATTAGCCTCCAACGTGGACTGAGACTAGGAGATGTTATATCTCCCAAACTATTTACCAACGCATTGGAGGACGTCTTTAAGACTCTGGGCTGGACTGGGCGGGGTATCAACATCAACGGTGAGTACATCTCGCACCCTTGGTTCGCCGACGACATCATAATAGTTGCGGAGTCGCTGGAACAACTGGGCAAAATGATGCACAGCTTGAATGGAGCTTCTCGACAAGTCGGCCTCAGTGTAAACTTGGATAAAACCAAGATGCATAATCTTGGTTTTATCCAAAACGAACATGTTGTACCGAGAGCAATTGCCATCGAAGGAACGACACTCGAAGTTGTTCAAAAATAGGTATATCTATCTGGGGCAGGTTATTCAGCTCGGTAAAAACAACTTCGAGAAAGAAGAAGCCAGAACAATCCAACTGGGGTGGGCAGCATTTGGCAAATTACGTCGGGTCTTCTCCTCCCCCTTGCCGCAATGCCTTAAAACAAAGGTTTTCCAACCAGTGCGTTCTGCCTGTTATGACTTACGGTGCCGAAACGTGGCCACTGAAGGTGGGGTTAGTCCGTGACCTAAACATCGCACAGTGCGCTATGGGAGCAAGCTATGCTTGGAGTTTCTTTGATGGATAGAATTAGAAACGAGGTCATCCAGAATAAGCAAGCTGAAGTGGCAGTGGGCTGGCCACATCTGCCGATGGACTGATTGCCGTTGGAACAGACGAGTCCTCGAGTAGAGACTGCGAGGAGTAAAACGGACACCCCCTGGCCAGGTGGACTGACGACCTACGAAAGGTGGCTGGGAAGGACTGGATGCGGAAGGCGGAGGATCAGCAAACGTGGCGCATATTGGGAGAGGCCTATGACCAGCAGTGGACTACAATAGGCTAATTGATTGATTTGTGTTACCAGCTTATAAACGTTCTTTTTTAAATTAATTATATATTATAAAAAAAGAATAGAAGAAAGTAAATATAGTAAAATAAGTACCTATATAATTTCAAAAAATATAATATTTTCATTGGATCTTCAAGAACTCTATTCTCGTCGGATATGATCTTCTTCAGGTCAGGCATTCAGTTTTAAGTCACTCTTGTAAAAATAAGGCACTTACTATTTCCTTTTTGATGTTCAAAGGTGGATAGATTATCATTTCGGTGAATATTTTATCATAATGGTGGATATGTATATAATTTCGGTGGATAAACTTATCAAATCGGTGTACAGAAAAAATAATCGGTGCGGGTTTGTCATGTCGGTGGAAACCAAAATTAAAACTGAATTTTCTCCATAATCTTAAATGATACGTTGATGATATTAAATTTGGGGATACATGATTATCACAAAGATTACATAAAACCTTAAAAATATACAAAAAACATATAAATGAAAAAGTTCACCGATATGATAAAAAAAATGGCATTTGTTGAAATTCACCCAACCATCTCTAGTCACCCCGCGAACATGGCTGCCAAAAAGTAGTCGAAACGTCGGACTAAAAGTAAATATATATTATATATATATATATACATATATATATAATATATAAAAGTAGTTAATGATAAATAAATCGCGATAGACTCCGTGGAAAAGTTCTATTTCAAAAAATATTAAATTTTAGTTGAAAGACATGCACTAGAGGCCGACTTCGTACGCGTGGAGTTCGTTTTACCCCCTTAGGGGTGGAGTTTTGTAAAATACGCTTATAGAAGATGTCTTCACCTTATAAGGAACTTACCTCTGCCAAATTTCAAGTTTGTGGGTGCTATAGTTTCTGAGATTTCTTGATTAATCAGTGAGTAGGTAGTAGATATTTCGCTTTTACGTTTTTATAGATTGAGTGAAAGGAAATAGGTAATTAAATCGAAGACCAAAGGAATATGACTGTAGGTAAAGACTTGGGGGAATGAATGTTTTAAGAATGATTTAATAGAATAGAATAGAATATGCTTTATTTCAGATATTACATTTACATCCATAGCTTGTTATTAACAAAATGTATAAGCTACATTAATGTCAGATAATAATTAATTAACCTTGAGTCACTATAATTCATTTAAAAAAAAGGCAATATAAAATCCATTAAAAATCAGTATAAAATTACATAAAATTCAAATAAGAAATTGTTATTATTTTTTAACGTCAAATATCCAACAAATATTATAGTCCAATTCTGAGTTCTGACGACCAATTTTGCTATAATTTATAAGTAATGGTGCCACTTCACATGTGGATTGGGCGTTAGTTGTATTTGGCCAAATATTTGACGTACATGCAAACACTCAAATTCAGGCAAATCGATCATACACATGACACTACGTACGGCCAATATTTTGTCAAATATACTGTCCACACGTGGTACTTGTTTGCCAAATATGTCAAATACGTAAATACAAATAGCCATGTGAAGTCCATAAAGATTCGAATTGGATTCCCGGCGGGGTAGAATTTAGGCCACCCCATCTCTTCCCATGCGGTGTCATACAAGGTGACCACGGGATAGGGCAATTATATACTGAACAGCCCAGACTCAGCTTCAGATGCATGGCTCCAGTCAACAATAGTGCTTGGAATACGGCAATATAGGCTCACCCCCCATTACGTCGGACTTAATACAATGATTGGTGAAATGTGGGTGTTAATTCACCTCTGCGTCACCCTCAGGGGATAAAGGCGTAATATGTATGTATGTATTGGATGTAACCGGGGCTTAAGCTATGATGATGATGAAAGGTTAAAAATACTCACGACCCGTCACTCTGAGATGCAACTGGTGGCAGTTGTGGTCTTCCTGATGCGTCGCATCTTTAATTTTAACTCGGAATATTGAAATCAGTTTAGGACAATACACATAGTGCTTATAGATCGTCTCATTCACGTTCACGCTAAAATGAAAGATATAACTGTATTAGACTTTGTAGCGTGGCGGTAGTATATTCGACTGCAACAGGCGCGGATTCGATTACCGCTCAATGCAAATATTTGTATACATGAATATGTATATTTACATTTGTCTGGATGTTTCCGTGCCTCCGTCGGTCCCGGTTGCCATGCGAACATCCATGCCAGCCGTTACGGCTAGTTGGAGTCCTAAAACGTCCGACAGTCTAACAGGCACTCAGAAGTAACTGCACAATTTTATTCAATTTTAGTTAAGATATGACATCTATATATTTTTGTAATCTCCTTTTAATTCCCTTCATTTTGATACCCTACTCGATAAATTGGAATGAAAAAAAAAAACATTGACATCACGCATTTTAGCATCAGAAATCCACCGTACATACATACGCGCGTAACACATTACCCTCGCTGGCGCAGTCGGGTAAAAACTGAATGTATCTGATATCGAGAGAATTCCATATTCGTTCTTTAACAAGTAAGATATTTTTTCACCGTCTTACCTTTTGAAAGTTTTCACCCTTCGCCACTGTCGCCTATACGGATACCTAAAGTAAGTTCTAGCGAATACTTACTCCAATTTTGTGACTGTACATGCGCTCAATCCTATGAGTTCTATGTCAGTTATATTATATTCTGAGGATCCTTCCTTGCTATGAATCTGTTTTATGCACAACGGATCCAAGGTGTAGCCACTGGCGCCAGCCAAAACGGACGCGTAAACAGTAACTGCTCCCTTTGTCATACATTCCACGTCAGTAAGTATACAGATTTCACCTGAAATTGAAAGTCATTGAAACAAAAAATAGTTATTTGTTATCAAGAGTGCAAAGTTGCTATTTAACCGCATGCTCAATTTTATTATGATGACCGCGCAAGCGAAGGATTCTAAAATTGAATCACGAGCGCAGCGAGTGTTTCTCATTTCGAGGGAATCAAAAGCACAAGGTAAAATACCTTTGCACTCGAGAGCAACTTGTACCTTAGCGAGGCTATAACTAAATGTAAAAAAATAATTTAACAATATAACGTGATAATAAATTTGCGCGCGCAAAGCAAATTAAAAAAAGCACACCAAGGAGGCTCCGAGTCTGAGCTTTTCATAAATTAGAAAAGTTGTGTGATAAATTCGGCACCATAGATGTCAGAGAGAGAAGAGGTCATACCGCGTAGACGTGTATAGAGAATAAGACAAACAGGAAGAAGAACATAATTAGGTTCAAAATCGTTAATTTAACATACGTAATCCTTGTATCTTTTCTACGTAACGGTGGCACTTGACATGGCTATTAGTATTTGACAAACATCTATACTATTATATAATTGTAAAATGGTCGTGTCTGTACATTGGAGATATTTAAAAAAAAAAACTTGGGTTATGTTATATTAACGATACTGAACACGAAAATATATTTATTGAATTTCCTGTCTGTTTGTCTGTTTGTCTGTTTGTCCGCGATGGACGCAAAAACTACTGGACGGATTTTGATGCGGTTTTTTTTGTTAGAAAGGGCTTGCTCAGACTTAAAATCTTACGTTTGTTTGATCGCAATCGGTTGAGTAGAACCGAAGATATGAGCAAAGGTCGCGTTAACCGAGATGCACGCGGGCGGAGCCGCGGGCGGAAGGCTAGTAGTAAATATAAATACCAAATAGTTACGTACAATTGACAAGTTATTTAGTTTTTTTTTTAATTCTGTACGACACGACGAGACAAAATGTGATAATTCAGAAGTGAATACTTTTTTTGTGAAGTAGAATTGTATTTATCTGTATTATTTTGCATATTTGCATGTAGGTACACCAAATAATTTCTCAAATACAAGAAACGCCTAATAGCAAACACAAATAGCCATGTGAAGTGTCACCATAATGTATAAACATGTCCCTGTGGAGCCGGGATCTCACGGCCCGAATTTCTTCAGGCTCAGGATCGTGTCCCCGCTCCCGCGCCGCCTTTCGGAAGCGGTATAGCGCCGAAAGGGATCTCGCTTCCGGGATCCACGGTAGCGATCCGGCGAGGAGACTCGCTGCAGTCGCTGCTTCAAAGGATAAAATTATTATCTACTTACAATTGTCAGCGGCACTGCAACCGAATAAAGCGAACACAAGCCATAGATATCGCACTGTATTCATTTTGGCTGAAAAATATATAATTGACACATTTTTATAATGCCAAAAATCAAACACGAAATGTCTTTCTGAGGGCACGGCGGTGCCCCCGCCAAGTCGAGCAAAAAAGAGCGGCACGGCCGTAACACTATTTTCTCGAAGCACTTCAGGCTATTTTCGACCCCCTAGAACTTCGTTGTGGATAAACCTAAAAGCCTGAATCTTCGGTTACTAAGTAGGCACTGTTTCAATTTGAACCAGTAGTTTAAGAATTATAACTAGGTAGTCAAAGTTTGCAAATTTTGCAAAGGACAACATTCACTCTCCATACAAATCTGGGCTAGTTTTGAAAGTGCCGGCCAAAGGAAAAAAATACGATATTCCGTTAGAACTCGTTCTTACTAACATTTTTTATTATGGCGTCAAAGTTGAGAGACCACTTCCAACGGTTTTATTAGAGTTTAAAAATCTTAAAATATACACTTTTTATGATACGAACTATTGAAAATAAATGAAAAATATTGCTATACATTGGAAGAATAGTTAATAAAAGCAATAAAAATAAACCCTGTACTTTATATTGTTGTTTTTCGTCCATTTATTGAGATCCAAAGTTGAAAGTGCCGGTCAGAGAAAACAAATATGATATTCCGCTAGAGCTTGTCCTTATTAGCACTTTTTATTACTATGTCAAAGCTGAGAGACCACTGCCCTCAGTTTTATTGGTGTTCAAAAATCTTAGAAACATATAATTTTTATGATATTATAATATATTGAAAATGAATGAAAAATATTGTTCTATATTGGAAGAATAGTTGTTTAACGCAATAAAAAATAAATCCCATACTGCATATCGCTGTTTTTCGTTAGTTAGGTCCAAAAATTGAAAGTGAAGCCAAAGAAAAATAATATGATATTCCGTTAGAGCTTGTCTTCATTGACATTTTTACTATTGCATCATAGCTGAGGGAATACTGCTCTCGGTTTTATTTGAGTTCAAAAATCTCGGAAACGTATATTTTAAATAAAATAAATAATTGAAAAGGAATAATAAATTATGTTGTATTATATTGGAAGAATAGTTGATAAAATCAATAAAGCAATAAAAATAAGCAATTAAAAATAAAATACACGAGCAATAACACTGTTTCATTGCACTCAACCCTGTTTGTTTTATCTATGATAATGTATATATAATGTTGACGAACCTGGACATGACGTGATTGCTATCGTCCACGAATCTACCTTATGGCATTGCCATTAGTGCCTTGTAACTGTGGAATATGATCAACACATTTACTAAGTTCAATAATTGGAAATGCACCTTTAACCAATATAAATCAATATTTCTCATTCATTTTCAATAATACGTTTAAAAAAATGTATTATATCCAAGATTTTTGAACTCAAAAAAAAAAACCAAGGGAAGTTGTCCTTCAGCTTTGACACCATAATAAAAATGCAAACGCGTACAAGCTCTAGCGGAATATCACATTTGTTTTCTTTGACTGGCACTTTCAATTTTTAACCTAGATAAATGGATGAAAAACAACGATATGTAATATGCGGTTTATTTTTTATTACTTATATGAACTACTCTTCCAATATAGAACAATATTTTTAATTCATTTTCAATAGTTCGTATCATAAAAAATGTATGTTTTCAAGATTTTCGAATATAAATAAAACTGAGGGAAGTGGTCCCTCAGCTTTGACGCCATAATAAAAAATGCTAATAAGGAAAAATTCTAGCGGATTTTATTTTCTTTAATCGACACTTTTAATTTTAGCCGTAAATAAATGGACGAAAAACAACAATATGCAGTATGGGGTTTATTTTTTATTGCTTTTATTAACTATTCTTCCAATGTATAACAATATTTTTCATTTATTTTGAATAGTTCGTATCATAAAAAGTGTATATTTTTAAGATTTTTAAACTCTAATAAAACCATTGGAAGTGGTCCCTCAACTTCGACGCACTAATAAAAAATGTTAGTAAGAACAAGCTCTAACCGAATATTGTATTTTTTTTCTTTGGCCGGCAAAATAAAAATTAGCCCAATCTGAATGATGTCCTTTTGTCACTCACTGACTGACCGATCATCAAAACTCTAAGACACTTCTAGCAGACGTAGAAGCCTCAAATTTAGAAGATAAGTAGTGTTTAGTGTACAACTCAAGGGAAAATTAAAATATTCTTCAATTTCAGCAATTTCACCAACTGCATAAATAACTTTGTAATCTCATATAAATATAAGGGATTACAAAGTTACATTTGCAGTGAACGTTTCAGTGTACATGAATCCATCCATACTAATATCAGTCTAACGAAGTATTATAATAAATGCGAAAGTAACTATCTGAGTGTTTGTTATTTGTTAGTATTACGCTTTCACGCTTAAACTAGTATCTGAATAAACTTAAAGATGACGAAAAGTGACGAAGTGGGAGTGGGAGTGGGAGTTGGAGTGGGAGTGGGAGTGAGAGAAACCGGAAAGGTAATCTACAAAAAGAACTGAAATCCCATCAAAAACAATACTTGTAAAAAAATGCCAAGCCTCGCCGCCCTCGGTTCTTCTACGGCAAAAGTTGTGAGATCCATGTAATACCAAGTCGGTTAATTTATTCAGTCCCTACTTCAGATACCTTCTGTTCTAAGTTATTACGTAATAAGCTTTTATGTTTTAAATGTAATAAATTGACTTGGCAATAAACAATCTTATTTAATGTAATTATTGTGATGTGCTATACATTGTGTTTTCATGCGATGGCCAAGTCAATTTATTATATTTAAAACATAAAAGCTTATTACGTAATAACTTAGAACAGAAGGTATCTGAAGTAGGGACTGAATAAATTAACCGACTTGGTATTACATGGATCTCACAACTTTTTGCGGTAGAAGAACCGAGGGCGGCGAGGCTTGGCATTTTTTTACAAGTATTGTTTTTGATGGGTATAACTTTTGTAACTAAAACCCCTAACAGACGCTCCAACTAGGTCGGCCTCGACCATCCGATCGCAACCAAATCGGAAAGTGTGTAGATAGAACTTTTTAGGCTCCTATCACCAGGGGCCCATAGGTCAACGGGGCCCATTTACCTATGGGCTCATATACCCACGGGACCCATATATTCACGGAGCCCATATACCTACGGGGTTCATATACCCACGGGACCCATATACTCACGGGGGGTCCATATACCCATGTTGCCTATTCTGATGTTTAAGCTATATTATTGTAAAGTTTAATATAAATCCATAACATAACATAAACTCACGCCTATAACTATCCCCGAAGGGGTAGGCAGAGGTGCTAGAACCCACATTTCGCCGTTTATGTTTAAGTCCCAATGTAATAGGTGGCGAGCCTATTGCCATTAACCGGGCTCTTATAAACCTGCGATAAATACACACATAACTTCGAAAAGCATCGAAAAGTCATTGGTGTGTGCCATGGGTACAACCTGGTATCGAACCCGAGACCTCGTATCAGCAGTCCATTACCAGGGGCGTATTTAAAGATTTGGTACCGCTTAATGGGGCGGCAAACCTAAGTAGGTTTGCCGCCCCATTAAGTGACGTTCGCGTTCACCACTAGCCTGCGCCCAAGGGGGGTGACCCAAAATAGGGGTCCGTCAGGAGTCGCTGGAACTTTCAAGCCTGATCCGTGAGATCTCTATCTAATGGTGCGAGGGAAGTGACTTTCTTGGACCTCCCTACTAACCGGGACCCCCAACCAGAACCACTTCAAGGGTACGTAGGCGCCTGGTTTCCAGCGAGGGAGATAGCTTGCGAAGGAGATGTTTTATGGCTCAAAAGCAACAGGAAAAGCACCGCTTCGGGACCTGACAGGCTCCTGACCACTCTAGGTTTTAAAGACCCTCGGATCCTGTTTTGAAGGGCTCTTTAGCGTTTAATTTGAGAGACAGGAAAACTGATCGTCTTCTGCAAAGTTACCGACCGTCATTGTATTGGTTCGACAAAATGTGCATGATCTTTAAACGAATTATTCATCGCGAAGGGGCCTCATCGAGTGCCTTACAGGAGTGAGCCCGAATTTGGTGAACAATCAATTCGGTTATCGTCGGGAGCACCGTGGATGCGAACACGCGCTTGAGGGCCTTGGTGAATGCAGCAGTGGCGCGGCGAGTTGGTGCTGGCAGTGTCTATTGTTGCCTACGACTTTAACACCTAACCCTGGAGCTGCATCTGAGCTGTACTTATATTTCATGGTGTGCGGTGTGTCTCTCTATCTTCGCGGCATTGTCTGTCTCCCCTGCGAGAGAAAGGCGCTGCCGACTTCGGCACCCAAGGTGCGTTGGAGGATCCAGATCAAGATAGTTCACCATACTTGAACGCAAATGTTATTTAGGGTTTTCTAAATTAAATGTCAATCCAAATAAGAGTGACATATTTAAGTTGTAACTTGTAACTAAGCTCTGATATATTAATAATGATTAAAAAAAACGTAAACTTGACCATAAAAGGCGCCCAGAGATGGCTTGCAGCAGCCTGCCGCCCCGGGCCATGGCCCTCTTGGCCCTAGGGTAAATACGCCACTGCATTACCCATACCACTAGGCTGCCGCGGTTAATTTGTACGTGAAAAAGTAACAAACATCAACCCATACATACATCCTCACATACTGTGTTTCTATGTATAATTATGTATGTATTTACAAAAAAAGTATCTAAGTAGGTATGTATATCCGCATTCTAGATTACATAACACAAGCTAAGGGGCTGTCCATTAATCACGTGATGTTTTTTTAGCAATTTTCTGACACCCCTCCCCCATGGTGATACGTTGTGAGGTTTTAGACTACCCCTCCCCCCTAGCCAAGATCACGTGTATTTTTATATTCATTATTTAATGCTAGAAAACTAAGAATCGTGACAAAAATCGCGAAGCAAACACGCAAAATGTGCAATATAAGTAGGTACGTAATATCATATTTTTTTTTAGAAAGATGACTATAGAAAGATATAGAAAAGGCCGTAAGGTTCCTAGCAGAGTTGTAGTTGTGACGATAAGCTCGTGTGGGGCCGCCGCCGGAGCCCCGCAGCGCCGGAGCTGTGACAGAAATGATGCTTGCTGCATTTTTAGTGCATGCCTGGTACATGCTTGCTGCATGCTGCATGTTGCATGCTGCATGCGTGATGCTGCAAGCTGCATGCTGAATGCCTATGCGAAACAAAATTATGTCATAAAAATTTCGGTGAAACGGGGCGGGAACCTTTCTTGAGTATAACCCGCGCCACGTATCTTGGACCTAAAATGTGCTCAAAATGTGCCCTATACGCGCAGTACATATTTCTTGGATGTCTTTCGAGGATAGCACGGGATGCTACTGCGGTAGACGAACTCAAATGCACCAAGCATGCAAGCATAGACTATTACAAAGCAATCCGCGGGCGCCAGAGCCTCTTATGTCTTACGATTTAGGTCCAAGATACGTGGCGCGGGTAATACATGACATGCTTGAGGCAACTTCTCACTCAACTCTTCTGTTATACCCCAACACGAAGCTGCAGACCTGGCTGGTGACTAGGGGGGCTAAATCAAAATCAACCCTTAATTTTTTTTTAATTTATAGAAAAAAATATGTTTGAGGCTATAGAATACAATTTTTATATTGTTGTAGTTTGATGTTTAAATCTATTATATAAAAAATCGGCCAAGTGCGAGTCGGACTCGCCCATGAAGGGTTCCGTAGTAGCAAAGGCGAAAATTGCGGTTTATGACGTATTAAAAAAAAACTACTGACTGGAGTTCGTTCGAACCAATTTTTAGTGGTAGTTTGCATGGCAATTTACATCATGACTTGGAATTCCTTACCAGTTCACGTGTTTCCCTCCTCCTACAGTCCCGGGTCCTTTAAGCGGGGCGTGAAAAAGCATCTGATGAGGCCGTCAAGCTGAGTGCCACCATTGTAACATGGTACATGTCTGTAATGGTGACCCTCTTTTCAGAGACTTTGCCTTCAGCTTACTATCAGGCGAGGCGAAGTCAATTTGACGTGTCCTATATAAAAAACAAAAAAAAATGTATTTAGTGTGGCGAATGCTCGACCCTGACCTACCCTGACGCTTCACCCTATTCCATAAAGACGGAAAACGCTGGTATCCTTTCATTAGAAGCATTTATGATTTATTTCACTGGCAATATCCTTAAATTGACGGCCGTTGCCAGTGTCAAATTAACTATAATTCATGTCAAAATTATCAAAAGTATGTAAAATAAATAAAAATTATATGGTCCACTAAAAATAAAACCTTAAAAAATGATACATCGAGTTCTAATGCTAATTTTGTGCGCCCTAAACATTCATCAGAATAAAAAATGCAGGTTGAACACGCGGCTACATTTCGGTGAACCTTTACCTGTAATAATTAAAGATAACCAACTTCTAGAACCCACTGACGGCAATGGCAACATTGATATGGACTATGGTGATGAGATAACCTTAAGCTGTGGAGGAGCAGGACCTCTAAACCATCCAGTTGCTACTAAATCTTTAAACACGGCTACCATTACTTGTGAAGGAGGGGACAGTTTTAAAAACGACGACTGGCTGAATGCCCCAGCTGCATTCCGGGAATTCCGATGTATATTCCCTCCAAACTATCACAGCAGACGGACAAACCGAAGCTGCTACGATAATCATCAAATCTTTGAAGTGGGATACTCAGTTGAAAATGAATTCTACCCACTATACGAATCCTGCTTCAACGATGTTTCTCTAAATGCTATATATTCGAAGTACACCCAAAAACCTTACAACGCACTATACCAAACTAGAGTAGATCGCCCGTTCTTTATTGCAGATGATGTTTATGGGTACGCTCCAGTAGAAACGTTGTTTTCTCCTCGAGGTCAAAAAGGAGCCGTGGCTCAGCGTATGGGCAGTCTAACCGACGCTTACATCACAAAAACACAATTCCTTTCACGAGGGCATTTAGCCGCTAAAACTGACTTTGCACTAGCTTTTGGAGAAAGAGCTACATTCCATTATGTAAACTGTGCCCCTCAATGGTATGGCTTCAACGGAGGGAATTGGAACACATTGGAAGTGGATCTTAGGGATCACATTCATGCTGTTGGAATTAACACTATCATATACACTGGTACTTTTGGAGTTACGAAGCTGGTTAATCAGCAGGGCCGAAGAGTGGAACTGTACTTATATACTGATGAGAATAATAATCCAGTGATTCCTATTCCGGAATATTTTTACAAAGTGGTTTATGAACCGTCGAGTAAATGTGGCATAGCGTTTGTTGGCATCAACAATCCTTACTATTCAGCTGATGAGGCTAGAGACATGTTCTTTTGCGAGGATTTGTGCAGGAATAACAGGGATTATAGTTGGTTATCCTGGCATCCTAACAATCCAGCCGAAGGATACACGTTCTGCTGTACAGTTCCAAGTTTTCGAGCTACTGTGCCGCACTTACCTCAGTTTGAAGTGAATTGCATTTTGAGATAAATGTACCTACTCTTATTTGTTTAAAATATTGTGTCTTAAGTTTGGAATATATTATTATTTGTGTACGTAATAGTTTTTTTAAGGCTATGTACAGTCGGCAAAAGAGATACAGTTGCACCTTTACATACAACTTTATATAAAAAGGCGCAACCGTACTCTTCTGTCGACTGTACCTACCTCAAATAAAAAAAGGAAGCCTTATAAGATAATTTCTGTCCGTCAGTCTATCAAAAGTCAAGAATGCGTAGAGATATCCAGTTGGATTAGGCCGTAGGCGTATCGTCTTCCTTACCCAGGGTGTACCACGTAGAAGTTCCGGTCCAAATACCCCACAGTCCACAGCAAGAACCCTAACATAAAATCAGTGAACCACGTTCGAACACAAATATAATCACAAACTCCACGAGGTCATCGACTTAATTTTTTTTGCACAATATCAATGTACTGTAGTGATGCACGTATACTTATATAGTTTTTTGTTATATAATTTCACTTGCGTCAACGGCCTCATGTACCTACAGACGACAGTAATTACGTACTAAAGATAGCACTACACTATCGTACACTATAATGACCTCTTATCACTGAATACTTCCATGTAGGATGTAGGTACTTAATAGTATTAATTACTAGCTGATACTCACGGTTTCAACCGCGGGAAATTATGATCCCTTGCCCACTACCCATGGGAATATATGTGTTATTCCAGATTATAATCTATCTCTGTACCGAATTTCAGCCAAATCCGTTCAGCCGTTTGAGTGTCATTGAGCACTAAACAACCAAACCTACAAACATCTTCACAAACTTTTACATTTATATAAGTAGGATGCCTATAAAGGTAAATAAGTAGTAAGTAGGTACTACAAGAAAAATAGTATTTGACAAAGAAATAATGCCTAGTAGCAATTTCGTTTGGAATTCGTTGAGAGAGTCACTGGCAGTAAATTTCGATGTGCACAGTATTCGGTTCGTTGGGTTCCTCGCCGTCTTGAATTTAAGGGTACATTTTTGTTTACTGAATAAGTCGCTTAGCTTTAATTTTACTTGAAAAATTGTTAAGTAACTACTACAAAGTTGTTTAGAATTAAATGAATTAGTCATATCCAGAAGAGGACGTCACAAGAAGTTGTCACAGACCGCCTAAACGATGTACCTATACGTTCATAAACTATTTCCTATTCCTTTTTCGCTTTAATCCCCAAAGGGTGGTGAATCTGTGTTTGACTTTTTTAACTTATAATAAACTAGCTTTTGCTCGCGGCTCCGCCCGTGGGATGTCGATTATTGCGACCAAATATAGCCTATGTCCTTTCTCAAGGTCTAATCTACCCCTATACCAAATTTCATCTAAATCGGTTCAGTGGTTTAGGCGTGAAAGCGTAACAGACAGACAGAGAGACAGACAGACAGACAGAGTTACTTTCGCATTTATAATATTAGTATGGAGTATGGAGAATTCCTAGTACTCCTAGTAGCATTTTTCTTCTGGAATTCATTGTGGGAGGTCACTGGTAGTTTACATTTGGTTTTGCGTAGTATTCGGTTCGTTGCGTTATCATCAGGCATCTATAATTTAAAGGTAAATTTTTGTTTACTAAATAAAGGCATGATTCTGAAGATGACCGCATACAACATCTGCAGACGCACGCAACAGGGCCCATACCATGAACTTTTAAAACAGGTGAATAATTGAACTGCTGTCATTCTACCGAATCCAAATGTCACTTTGTAGCTTCAACTTCAACTTCTTCTTAATGGCGTCTGCAGCAAATCGCCGTCAGTTTGCCAATGTCAAGTAAATTATAAATGTTTATAAAATTATTAATGGCGAAACGCCAATGTCAAGTTTTCAAGATATTTTCTACCAGAGCCACGTTAGCCACGGCAGTAACTTTGTTTCCGTGTGTCCACCCCCCCACGAGATTCAGATGGTCGATCAGGACGTGTGGTTGGATTTTAGGGGGCTGTCACTTTGTAATCCTATATATTTATATGACATTACAAAGTGACATTTGCAGTTGGTAGAATGACAGCAGTTCAATTATTGACCTGTTTTAAGAGTTTATGGTAAGGCCGCAGGTACGCGTAATTCATTGCGATTTTTCTGAAATTAGGTACAGAGAGATACATTAGACTTTGTAAATCGTAGTAAAGATTGGTATAGGTATCACGCTTTCACGCCTGTAACACCGAACCGAACTTGGAAGTTTGGGAAGAGACAGGCTACCTTTTATTGTGATAAAAAAGGGTTAAAAGAGTTCAAGTAATGTATGACAGTTTTTATGAAATTTTATAATTTTTGAAGATTACCTGATGAAAGGTACACAGAAACTATAGGTACTGTAAATAATGTAGGTACCTACTATAGTTTGTGTACAATAAAAAATCTCATCTTATCTTATCTTATAGATTTAGAGCTTGGGAAAGGAAGGCTATCTTTGGTTGCGTTAACCGACATCCACGCGGGCGGAGTCGCGGATAAGAGCTGGTATTTAGAACAGCATCTTTTGTGACTGACTGTACTCTAATTATAGAGACAGACACAGTACGTGATAGATCCTGGTAAGGACTGGAGTGCGTAGTTTCTCTCTAAAGATATTGTGAATAGTATAAAACGTGAATACTTTGAAGTTTGGACATTTCTGACTTCTCACAGTGAACCTAGGTATATACTTAGGTAGTGAGGCATAATGGAACTTATACCGGTAAGATATAAATTCATACATACATACATTCACGCCTGTAAATCTCTGAAGGGGTAGGCAGAGGTGTAATAATACACATTTCGCCAATAATAAATATTATTGCCGTCTAGCAAGCGGTTTTATAATATACTAGCTGTCCCGGCGAACTTCGTACCGCCATATTTTACCCGTTCCCGCTGCACCTATTTTCTCATCCTATAAACCTTCCCTGGACACCCACGAATATTTCAAGACTAAAAACTAGCCAAATCGGTTCAGCCGTTCTTGAGTTATAAAATAACAACGAAAAGTGGCATTGATTTTTATATATTAGAGAAGATAGATTAAAGTCTCAGACTAAAAGAATAGTATACCTACTGTATACTATTCTTTTAGTCTGAGATTAGACTGTACTATAATTATGGTTACTATCGGATGGAGACTAACCCTATCCCTTTGTTGCCATCCACTCACACTTACGGGAAGTTAATAAGGTATACAATAATGTCAACGGGTATTAACGCGATCTTTGTATAGGTATGTTTGTACCTATTACCGTTAACATTATTGTATATCATGGAACGCGAGAGTTTAAAAGTTAAGATATAGGGTCGTATTCTACTCCTCCCCAACGACATTTTTTAAGATTCTATGATTATTATTTACAGATACTAATTTTTGTGACTTTGGCGTCTGCAGTAGAAGCAATGAAGCTTCGTGACATTCCTGGAACAGAACGGAAGCAGTACATCGCGACCAGCAATCAGATTAAAGAGGCAGCAACGGAAAACCTACAAGAAGGGAGTGTAGGCGGTTATAAGAAATATATATTTTTAAACCCTTCGCAAGGACTGGGAGATGATCAGAGCAGTGTCGAAGAGTTAGTAGAACTTAATTCGAGGCTTGGAAAACTAAAAATGAAAAGGTAATAAGCGGCGATTTCTATATAGCTGATATCCGCAGTTTAGCCTGCATGAAATTTTGATCCAGCTTCCGCTGTCCATGGAAACATATCCGGGATAAAAAATAGCCTATGTATTATTCCATTCTGTTAGTCTCTCTGTAGTTTCAGCCAAATTCTTTCAGTCGTTAGAGCGTGATTGAGTAACAAACATCCAAATATCATCATAAACTTTCACATTTGTAGAATATTAGGTTCGGATAGTAGGATAGGAAGGATGGGATCCATACGAATCCAATAAAAATGCAATTTAATCAATTTGCACACAAAATTGACCAGAGCCAACTCAGCAATATAACAATCGCCCCGAGAGAGCGAGCCAGCGAGCGAGGACAGTTTGTGGACACAACGTGCCCCGGTGTATGCTCCCTGACTCCCGATTCGGTTTATCTTGACCTTTACGGACTGCCGTCTGACCTCCAACCCCGACAAGAAAGCCTGCACCAGAGCCTCACACCTCGTATCTGCGTGTACCTTTATTGTCGTGCGCAAAATCCCCACTGATAAAAAAACTGAACGACTGATTAGTTAAGTCCCCTCGGTCCACTTGCATCCATTGAATGAGTCCATGGATCATTCAATGGATCCAAGTGGACGGAGGGATTATGTCGGACTTGAGCCGACTAAAACGCACGACGTCTATGGGTCGTAGGTTATTGGAGGTGAGATTGTCTGGGACATATCTCTCGCATCTCAGCCGACCCAAGCCACCATGGCCGACCCAGGGAGGGTACCTCGGCCGATCCAGAAATCCGCAGGTGTACTAGCTTGAATTTTGAGGCCCCTTACGCCAATTGGTGAATATTTAAGAAAATAGAGATAATTAAAATTAAATAATCGCTATTCCTCTCAGGAGCAGTAATGTCATAGAAGAAGAGAACATGGCGACCACAGTTTACGGGTACACATTCAGGTGGCGGGACACGAGACTAACGGACAATACGGTTTTCAAGAATGTCCAGTATAACATATAATATCCATAATGTCCATCAGTGGCGAGCGGTTCCTGCGATTCTTGAGGTGTCTCGGGAAAGAAGGTCACCATTACAGACGCTGAGGGGGCCTCACACCAAAGCAGCATTTGCTGCGCACACAGCTGAAGTCAAGAAAAACGCTTCTTGACATCTCTTGTCAAGAGGCATTTGCTGCGCAAATACAGGGCACCAAAGCAGCATTTGCTGCTCACGCAAAAAAATGCTTCTTGACGATAAATGTCAAGAAACACTTGCTGCGTAAATATTGGTAGATTTGCCGCATTGATGTATACATCTCGTGTCTCGTGTCGATGTATATATCCTCGTCAATCAGCAGTTATACCGGCTAGCAGATGAGATTGATTCGGGCTCCTTAGACCTTAGTGCACCACACATACTTTTATACATCCTCCTTCAATGTATTTCTTTCAAAATAAAACTCCGTACATAATATAAGTATATTTATTTATTGACGGTCACTACAAAAAATCTTATCTACATTAAAGGCACCTAAAATGTACATCCTTATCCTAAGTACAACGTAATGGCAAAAATATTCTCCACGTATCATCGAGTGACGAACAAACACACCAACAACGTTCCAATTCACAACAACAAGAACGAAATATATAAATAAAAATGTAACCTAGGGCAAGACTGAGAAATATACCAGTTGGTAACTATTATACACAGCTTAGTAAGAGTAAATTCAGATTAGGCAGAAAAATGCTCGACTGTAGCGCGTACTACTATATTTTAAGGTTTATCCTAATGGAATAAGGTTGATAATTAAGTACCACTTAAAAACTGGTCGAGCATTTTTCGAACTGATTTGGAATAACCCTTAGTGTATATGTAGGGTTGTCACATCAATGCAGAAATAATGATTAATAAATTAATGTTTTAGGACATATTACTCAGTGTCACCTCATTTGATGTAAATCCATTCAATTACATTAAAACACCCAGGCCAAAGTAAATACTCTCTGATTTGGCAGTAGAATGCTCTGCCGCACGCCACAAGAGTCGTAAAATAACAATTTAATTTTGTTCAAGTGATTTACAGTTTTTTACTATAAGAATATTAAATTAATAGTTTGTGACAACCCTACGTATACATAGACCAAAGAATCGTTCACACGTTACGGGAATTTTCAATTCTCAAAGTGTACACAAAACACAACAAAACTTATGACCCGATAAAACAATACCTGCTTTTTAGTAAAATAAGTATAATATATGCCTACATCCTTGTATAGTTGAACATTAATTCGCTTAGTAATCTGGCTTCCACTGTCTCAATGATTGACAGTATAATCCTTATGAACCTAATAAATTATCAAAATTTTTCACTTCAGTGGAACTCTAGAAAATGCAATTCTAATTTGCAATTGCAGCCCCCCTAGATAAATGGCAATGCGTATTATAGAGTAAAATGATGAATGTATGGGATTTGACGTATATGACAGTCGTCAACGTATGTCATAAACGTCAAAATACGTTTCAATGTGAAATTCTATACATTCATCATTTTACTCTATAATTTGCCACTTATCTAGATGGGGGAAGTTATAAATTAAATAACATTGGCAGATGCAGATATCAAACTTGTTGAAAAGTTTCCAGGTATTGTTTCATTTGGTCACCGTGTAACTAAAGCTAAGTTCTTGATTCTATAACAATTAATATTATCTAGTGTTAATCTTGACTTTACAGCCGACATTCACACACATACATTACATTCATCAACTATGAGTACAAAACCCAAAGCGAGTGCCAGGCTCAATTTCACCGATGAATAAACTCGTTTACCACAAAAACTGCTTTAGTATCACACAATGAATGTCATTGAGTAAAACGTGAAAACTCAGTTTAATTAAACGGGTTTACACTGGTGTTAACGAGAGCTCTATATCTATAATATAAAATAGAATTGAAGAAAGGAACTCGTCTAAAAAGTTCACATTGTGATTCTCAATCAATAAATCAGTACCCCTACGAGTATTAAGAATTATATAAAAAACCGCGAACCGGACAAACGTTGTCCTGTATTTTTTTAATATAAACCATCCAGGGTGCCACCCAAACGCATACAAAAAAAAATCATTCAAATCAGTCCGGCCATTTAGGAGTAGTTGAGTGACATACACACGTACAGTAGAATTTTATATATTACTAGCTGCCCCGGCGAACTTCGTACCGCCATATTTTCGGCCCGCGTGGTATTCAATTCCCGTTCCCGCTGCACCCTTATCACTTAGGGGGATGAAAAATAGATGTTGGCCGATTCTCATAGATACCGGATAAGCACAATTTTTTTTATCAAAATCGGTCGAGCCGTTTCGGAGGAGTTGGATTACGCACCCCGTGACAGAAGAATTTTATATATTAGAAGATGTACGGTTCAAAAAGGGTTTATGTTATAAGTATACACCTTTTCATACAAATTTGTAGGAAAAGGAGTATACTTATACCCTTTGACGACAGTACACTAACTGGTCAATAAAAAAAAACAATAAAAGCACCGATCAACCAATGATTGATCAGTGTTGATTGGTCGATTGGGCCTCCACCGCCGTCGCGCCCCGCACTTACCACCAAAGAGATCTGAAAACACGCGTTGCGCGGCCCGTGTACATTATCACGATGTTTGCCGGTCACTATATGTATAGAAGTCATTGTATGTAGGTCATAAAAAGTCAAAATTATTCTTCATTTATAGACAGATTTGCAAAGCGATGAAGAAAAAAACTGGTAGAAAAAACGCTACCGTTTGGCACTAAATTTACTCTTACACCATTGAAAAGATTTGTAGGAATTAGGGGTACCGATATTATTATTACAGTATGGTTATGTATATATTTACATCAAAATATAATCTTGGATCTAAGGCAGGGTTTATACTTTCAATATAATATCGCGATCTGCGCATATACCTATATCGCGATTTTCGTGTTTCTGTCAATATTATATTGATATTATTAATGTGTAAACGCGATTCATCACAATATCAGATCGCGATATTTATTAACTGTCTAATCCCCGCCTAAAGTTTCCCTTCATTCATTCAATCATTTCACAATAATTAGGTACATTCATCTCCTCTCATCTCACTCTCCGCAACGAGTAAACGACAAGAGTTACAAAGAGAAGGAAAAATCATTTATTGTACTTGTAGATCGTTTCGAGTCTGGCTCATAGATGGCGTTACTTGTTTGTGAGTCGGAACACGTCGTTGAGTGGCGAGTACGGTGTTCGCGTCGGGATCGCGTTGTACACATACGACGGCTGCGTGTCTGCGCGGAGAATCACCACACCTGTACACAATATTAATATATTTTATCTAATCTCATACTGCTGTACTTAAACATAAACAAAATAAGAAAAAAACTTTAACGACGGTCTTTAGGTACGCACAGAATATCTAAATATATTTATAAAATTACATTATGTTATAGCTGCTTCTATAGCAAACTGTATCATAATGTAACTTTTTCCATAATGATACAACTTCAGTTGGATTTTTCTACATAATCTGTGCAAACGGCGCATCACGCATGCACGGTCAGCAAATTTTTTTTTTTTTTTTTTTTTCTTTATTGTTCAATACATAAATTACACACATTTTACAAATTTAAGCCACTCGCTTAAACCATAATGGTTTGTATGCGAGCGGGATGGATTATGGCGCTGAACGTTTCTGTCATTTTACGCAAATTTCATGAGATTAGATGTCCCCCCTACTAAAAAATTCGTGTATTTTTTATTCATTATGCTAGAAATTAAGCACCGTGATAAAAATCGTGCGTTATATGAAAAAATAAATACCTACCTACACGTAATATTTCACTACACCTACTCCCACCTTTTCCTTGGTGACATTTCGTGATAAATGCCCCCTCCCCGCACCGTTTGTGGCCCACGTGATTTGGATAGCCCCATACGTGGTACTGCGCGGAATCGTACGTGATCGGTGTGTTCGGTCCTCTTGCAATTTTCACCATTATATCTGTTATGTGTACCTTACCAAATTGCGTGTAAGCGTTAAGCAAGCAAGCTACTGAATACCGAGCTTGGCAAGCGAACAAATGAGACACTTTCTACCTGAGGGGTTCACTTTCACTTTAATCTTCGTCTGCGGCGACAGCACGCCGTAGTCCACGTCCTCGTACAGATCCTGGGAATGATATATTTAGTTTTAGTCAATCATCATATGCTTTTTTTTTCTTCAATGACTTCTGTAGCAGAATCGTAGCAATTTCATCAATGTCAAGTAAAATCAATTTTGAATATAATTATGTATTAAGATTAGCATAACGGAAATGTATTAATTATCACCATTTTTTATCATTATCAGCGGGTATTTCCCGCTCGTTAATGCCCCATCATTCGGTTTGGGCCCTAAAAGCTTCGGCTGCGGTTCAACTAACGCGGAGCGGAGAAATATTACCCAATAGCATTGCATAAAACTCCGCTCCTGCAGCTGAGCGGATTTTTTTATGCAATCCTATTGGTCAATCTTTCTTCGCTCCGCCCCACTCCTCGTCAATGGAACCGCAGCCTAAACGGGCAACCATTGGCTACCGTAACAGTGTAACAATGTAACATAATAATGCACAATTCTCACCTCGACCCTGTATCCAGCAGGGTTATTGAGCCCCAGTTCCCTTAGGGTCACCGCCACGTCAGACGGTGTGCCGTCAGTGCGGCGGTTGACGAAAGCCACGGCATATGAGTAGTATACGCCCTGGATAGGCAGGATCGGCCGCGACCAGATCTCGATGCCGCGATGCTGGAAATCGGAATGAAATAAAAATTAGTAGGTACCTTAGTTTAGCATTAGTTCCATATTGTGCCGTTTGGCTCTAGAAACACACCCGGGAGAGTACTGCCTTGTACATTTACAATTGTGTGGATATGTAGTATTCTTAGCAGTATTTTGTGACTAATTAGGCAATTTAATTGCAATCATAGTGTAGTCATTGGTTTCACAGTGGTGCCGCTACTTACGAAGAGTGCGCAAGCATAGATATAGCTCTACCAGAAGTCTTACTATGTACCCCCAAAGACAGACAAATTCTGGAAATTCTGGGCAGGTAAAATTTGATACGTCATCGATACCTTTAAGAAGAACAGAACAAGAAAACTTCTTCATCTATCAATCAATCAATTAGCCTATTGCAGTCCACTGCTGGACATACACCTCGCCTAATATGCGCTACGTCTGCTGATCCTCCGCCTTCCGCATCCAGTCTGTCCCAGCCACCTTTTTCAGGTCGTCAGTCGATCTGGCTAGGGGCCGCCCCACCTTCCGTTTTCCTTCTTCCTTTCCTTTCATTTCCTACTTCGTCTGTACTAACCTTATATATTCTTCTGCCCTGAATACCGAGGGGGTCCTGGTCCACGTCGATAATCTTCCTGTTCTGCAGAATGGCCTTGTACTCCGGCCGTATGGTCCTTAGGTCCACGCTCATGAGCAGGGGCGCCGCGAGGATGGCCCAGATTGCGAATTGCGTCTTACTCTGTTCGTATGAGAGGCCAAAGTTGCCGATGATCAGCTGGAAATGTTAACAGAAGATTGGTTAACTTCCTTGACCAAAATATTCATATTCAGGTATGATATCAAGATATTCTTAAAGCTCGGAAATATAGAGATCGTAGGTAAGTGGTATCTAAGCGAGTAGGTTAATATTTTGCAAGATTTAGCATCAATGGCCAGGTTTGTGTTAGCATGGGTGACCACTCTTAAAACATTAAGGCCACTCCGTGCCACAGAGAGCACTTTAAGCCGTCAGTCCTATGCTGAAGTGAACTTCAAATGAAGTGAATTTGAAGTCAAACACGTAATTACTGGTAAAAGCGGACCACATACTCCGCGATGAAAGTTTCGGATGCGATTTTTTGTATACTACTTAGGTCGCAGACAAGCACACGGCCCTCCTCATAGTAAGAGGTCACCGTGTCCTGTGGGCGAGTGCAACACCAGGGGAGTCACACTCGTGCTGCCGACCCTGTAAAAACAGATAGATTCTGTGCCGTCTGCGCAAAAGATAAGTAGGACAAAGCCTTTGGTTTTCCCACTGACAGCACAAAATCTCTCCAGTGAACTCTGGCTACCCTAGGTACTCATCGTCGGAAACACAACACGAGGTTATCAAGCCGCGGTCTTCTGTAGGGCAGAGGTACTTCCCCAGTCGGACTGCTCGATTGCGACGGATATACCGTCATGTCCTACCTCCTACGCGATGTGTTAGGATGAAGAAGAGTTGCTCTACTTACCATGTCCGGATCATTCCAGTGGCCGGGTCCTGCGTTAGGCACGATGATGTCCTGGTGGTTTCCGTAGTAGTCTATGATAGATTCGACGGACGCCCACGAGTCTTGAATGTCATCGAAGTTACGCCACAAGTTGCAGTGTTCGATGATCGATGAGAAATTGGGCTGGAAGTTGGAAATTTATTGTATGAAAGTGTGTGAAGGATTATATATTGATATGATGTATATGTGTGTACATACATATATACATACCTACATACAATCACGCTAAAATACGCGCAATATATAATAAAAAAAAGGCAAAGTACAAGTGATTTATTCAATATATAAAATATATAGGCACCTATTTGAAAATATGTTCAGGTATTTACAAGTTATGCGGCAATAAATATACTCACATAAATAATTACATACATTAAACCTGAAAACATTACATTATTTAAGACCATCGTGTCGTGTAATAAAATCACTAAATCAGCATTAACAAAGACTGGAACATTTGCCTTGAAGCATTACGCAGGCGCACATGGGCGCCTCATTATTCAAAAATAGCAATTTTGCCGTCTGGGTGAACAAAATTCGTAATTTACAAGTGATGTAACATGCAGCATCTATTCAGACAATGGTGGCTATTCTGTTGGCCATCTCACTACACTAAACAATTTCTAAAAGGTTTTAGTTTCGAACACCATTCTTCATCATGACTGATAGTTTGAGTTTATGAATTAAAACTATAGCTTTAGTTTGGGAAATATGTCTATTTTTGGTACTCAAAATTCTAGATTTATCACCAAATTAGATAGATCAAATTTATGTCCGTGAAGTATAGGAGAAAGAGGTGACTAACGGAAAAATAAGCAGACGACATTACTGCGAGAGAAGGAAAACTTGAATTTTATTAAAACCCTGTACCAACCCGTCTGGCCAGCGTGGAAACAGTAAGCTGAAGCCAGCCAACATTGGGAGAGGCCTATGCCCCGCAGTGGACTGCGACAGGCCAATTGATTGATTGATTGATTTATATTTTTAGGTTTAAAACCTTTTGACAGGCCTAACGCCCGTAGCACATCTCCGCCGTTTCGCGGCGGACAGCGGAACTGCTAGTTGAGTTTCGCTGTGTTCAAGTGTAGCTGGAGCAGCGAAACATGAGCGGAACTTGACACTTGTTATCTAATATGGAGCGCGTACCCGAATGTAACTGGTCCGTGTAGAACGCATGCGCCAACTACCTGACTTCTGATTGCTCCGTTCAACATGATAAAGTCTTTTTCGCATGCGCGAACTTGATACCGTGCGTCAAGAACTTTCAAAATCAACAGGGCCGAAATTGGGTAATTGGCTGTCTAGTTAAATTATTAGTTACTTTATGGTGAGTGATAGGGAAAGGAGATGTTCACTTTTTGTATGGACAATGGGGACACTAATTTGCACAAATATAATATATATAAATTAGTTTTATATTTGGTACCATTATACGTTAACATTACATTTAGATAAATATAATATTAATACAATTAAAAGTCTATTATTATAATAAAAAGCGTACCTTCCACATTTAATTCTCTCTGAATTTCTAGCCATGCTTGCAATTTTTTCACGTTATTTTTATAATGTGGATGACTAACAGTTTTGCACACCTGAGGGGCCATTTTAAATGATAGCCCAGGATCGTCCGGGGAGCGCAAGATATGCTCTAGGCAATCTTACACCCTGAGGACCCAAGACGGCGCGCGGTGTGCGGTTTTCAGTGGGTGCGATGATCGACCGGAGTGGTATTTGAAGGGACTACCGAAAAAAAGTAGGACGTTTGTGGAGCCGTGGGCAGCAGCTATGTATAATACTAGCAGTTGCCCGCGGCTCCGCCCGCGTGGAATTCGGATTCCGTTCCCACTTTTTTTTCGTGCTAAAGTTCCCTCGGATATGGTCAGGAGTGATTGTCGAACTGAACTGAACTCTGACCCACTAAAAACGCATGCCGTTGCGGGTCTTTATTTGCTAGCCTATGTTACTCCCATTATTGAAATCAGTCAACAACAAACAAAAAAAAACAAGAACAGGACTTTCCTCTTTAGAATATTAGTGTACCTAGATGTAGGTAATACCATCCTGTACAAAAAACTGTAGACGGCGAAAAAATAATCAAAGTAAAACTTTTTTACTGATCTTGATTCATTTGGAATTTAAAAGACCCCTAATGCGGCCCTGCAATTTACGTGTTACGTAAAATTGTCACGTGACAACACTGACAAAATAGCGGACGAAGCGCGGAGGTGTGAACGGCATAGGCGAAACTGCGCGGCGAAAGAGATAGAAGATAGGTAAATCTATGCATTAGAACATGCCGTTTCGCTAGAGTTCCGCTCCTCGTACAACTGACAGAACATGGCGAAACTACCGCGGTTCCGCTATACGCGGTTTCGCGGCGGAGATGTGCTACAGGCGTAAATCAAAATTTATTTTAGAGATATTTTTATCAGCAGAATTGGCACCATTGTTACTCGTAACTAATGAGCTGAAATCCGCCATGTTCTGGAACTAAACTACACATTAGTGTTTTTGATTTTTATTCACTTTTGTTACGAATTTTAGTGCCGTGGATTGGTCATACGTAATAAGTTTTCTTGTTAACAATCAGAATAAAGTATAAGATGATGGTGCCTACATATAGAAACTAATGACTTCCTTGTATAGGTATACCTCGGGACACGTATCTTGGACCTAAATCACAAGACAAATGAGGCCCTGGTACCCGCGGATTGTTTTGTATGTAATAATAATCAATGCTTTGTGAATTTGAGCTCATCCACCGCAGTAGCACCCCGTGCTATCCTCAAAAGACACCCAAGAAACGTGCACTGCGCGTACCTATAAAGCAAATTTTGAGTACATTTTGGGTCCAAGATTCCAAAGTTATATTTGGGTGAATTTCAACAAATGCCATTTTTTTTATCATATCGGTGAACTTTTTCATTTATATGTTTTTTGTATATTTTTCAGGTTTTATGTAATCTTTATGATATCATGTATCCCCAAATTTAATATCATCAACGTATCATTTAAGATTATGGAGAAAATTCAGTTTGAATTTTGGTTTCCACCGACATGACAAATCAGCACCGATTTATTTTTCTGTACACCGATATGATAAGTTTATCCACCGAAATGATATACATATCCACCAATATGATAAAATATCCACCGAAATGATATAATCTATCCACCTTTGAACATCAAAAAGGAAATAGTTAGTAGGTGCCTTATTTTTACAAGGGTGACTTAAAACTGAATACCTGACCTGAAGAAGATCATATCCAGCGAGAACTGAGTTCTTGGAGATCCAATTAAAATATATTTTTTTTGGAATTATATAGACTGTACTTATTTTATTATATTTTATTTTTCTTTTTTTATAATACATAATTAATTTAAAAAAAGAACTTTTATAAGCTGGTAACACAAATCAATCAATTAGCCTATTGCAGTCCACTGCTGGTCATAGGCCTCTTCCAATATGCGCCACGTTTGCTGATCCTCCGCCTTCCGCATCCAGTCCGTCCCAGCCACCTTTCGTAGGTCGTCAGTCCACCTGGCTAGGGGGTGTCCCACCTTCCGTTTTCCTCCTCGCAGTCTCCACTCTAGGACTCGTCTGCTCCATTCAAGCTGTGCATCCTTTCGCCCAGTTGTTCCAGCGACTCCGCAACTATGACGATGTCGTCGGCGAACCGAGGGTGTGAGATGTACTCACCGTTGATGTTGATACCCCGCCCAGTCCAGCCCACAGTCTTGAAGACGTCCTCCAATGCGTTGTATACTATAGTCTTTTCAAAACCCGACTTGCTCAGGTGGGTGGCACTCGTCGAGCTTACCTGCGAGGCGATTTGTGACGACTCTCGAGAACAACTTGTAGACATGACTCAGGAGTGAGATGGCCTGCGTTCTTCAGCAAGGTCTTGTCACCTTTTTTGAAGAACAGTACCACCGCACTCTCGCTCCATGCCCTAGGTGTTAGCCCTTGCAGAATGACGAAATTAAAGAGGCTTGCTAGCACTTTCAGGATTGGAGCCCCACCTGCTTTCAGCAGCTCAGTAGTAATTCCGTCATCACCAGGGTACCTGTTATTCTTTAGTTGCCTGAGAGCCACATCCTACCCGCACTGCTCGAAATCTGGCATATCCTCGGTGTAGTGGCGCGTAAGTGGGGCTCTGTGGTTTTCATCGCTGTGTCCCGTCGGTTTACTCGTCGAATTAGAATTTTACTCATAGAATTTCTCCATCTCTTTGAGTATCTCGAACTTTGAGGTATTCGTTTTGCCATTCCCAGTTTCAAGTTTCGTCAGATGGGGCCTCCTCAACTGCTGAGCGAACACTTCCGACCCCCTATTACGCTCTATTGCCTCCTGAATGGTGCGAGTGTTGGAGCGGCGGAGGTCGCGTCATATCAGCTTTTTGATTCGCTGGTTTAAGGCTCTCCCATCTGACGAAGACGACTGTGTGGATGGTTGTTTACGCCTCTTTCTCATAAGTTCGAGAGTCTCAGGAGAGAGCTTGAACTCTTGCTGTTTGCGTTTCACGGGAAACATCTTTCGAGACACTACCTGCAATGGTTTGACCACTATGTCGGCCTTCTCGTCAATGCCTCCCTCCCTAGAGGTTTCCAGTATTGCGAAACGATTTTGAAGTTCCAGTTGGAACTTTTCGGACCCTAGAGCTACTTGGAGCGGCGTGGGTGCTCCCACGACCTTATCATTCGGAATCTTTCAGCCTTGATGTTGATATTTAGAGAGCCTCTTTAAAGTCGGTGATCGCTTCCAGTATTAAACTTGTTGATCTCTAAATATGTGCTTAGGTACCGTTATGAAAAAAGTCTATATCGTTCCTGCCTTCCACTGCCGTCCACTGCCTGTGGGGATTTTTCTTAAAGAAACTATTCATTAAGAAGAGCCCCTGTGACTCGAGGAAGCTGACTAGCATTTGCCCCCTGCGATCTCTGCATCCCACTCCATAAGATCCGATTTTCGTCTCGTCACGTTCTTGTACTTCCACTTTGGCATTGAAGTCCCCCCCTAAGTATGTATGTGTTTATATGTTTCATTTTTTTCTTTGTATACTTAACGAAATCTCACGGGATCAACCGATATGATAAAACGACTCACCGAGATGATAAAATATCTACCGATATGATAAAACAATCCACCGATGTGACAAAACTGTGCATTGATCATGAATCAAAACACCGATATTAGATTTAAGACACCGATTCGTCTTTTCTTATCATTTTCGGTGTAAATTATCATATCCGTGGTAATAAAGACCACCGATTACACCGATATGCGAACACCGACGTGAGAAATTACACACTTTTTAGAAAATTAGAAAAAATGCATAATATCTAGGCTAAATTCAAAAACAATCAATGAAGCTAATTCACTTACTACCTCTATTAGAACCGAACAACAATAATAAAACTGCTTATTACACTAGAAAGATGGAACCACCGATAGTATAAAATAATTGTCCGGGAGCAACTAAAATGGCATACTTACGTTATTGGCGGGAATATGCAGCGATTTGACATACGTCCGTCCTGACTGCGTACTAGCAGGCACTAACGAGAGAAATAAAATTGGGGTGGGGACACTGTCGGACTCGTCGATATAAAGTTATGTGTAAATTACTTTTGGTCACCGATTTGAGAACATTTTGCAGGACAAGTACGTTTGTGCCTCTCAATAATAATAATCGTTAATTATGTAATAAAATATGCCTTAGATTAATAATAAAACTAATATTCTATGAAATAGAATAATTTATATACTTAACTTACTTATTTTTATTAGTGTATAAGCTTTTTTGTTTGTAAAAAAAGTAGAGGGACAGCACCGATTTGAAAAAAATAGAGGTTTATGTATTTATTTCTACCTTTATATATAGTCCTAGCCAAAATATATTTTTGCCACAGCCCATTAACAACCTATTGAATACTAAAAAAAATAATTCAGAACAATATTCCTTTTTTCAAAATACTAATTTCACCGAAGACAAAAAAAAAAGCCATTTGGGAAATTCACCCATTTCGTGATGCCATTTTTATCTTCCGTACCTACATTGAAAAAGGATAAAACAATAGAAACTTTTGAATGAAATTTTGAAGCATTTATTATGCCGATGAGTGTCGGTAGGTGGCTCCACCGTCGCCCCAAAGACGGAAGTATAGAGGAATTTGGATTGGCTTCGTGCGGTCTCGGTGGCTTAGTGGTCAGAGCGTTCCCCCTGTAACCTGTAAGGGAAAGATCGCGGGTTCGAATCCCGCCCGAGGTCGATTCTCTTTACTCTTTCTAAATCGATAACAATAGAACCATACCTGAATACCAGCATAGATCTGATAGACGGGCCAACTGCAGGAGTAGACCATCGGCCTGCCAGTGCTGTTGAGGTGGTTGCCAAACTCAGGGTATCCGTAGTCCATATCGGCGGGCAGGGCGTAGCAGCCGTCCAGCTTCACGTAGTCCACGCCCCACGACGCGAAAGTGTTGGCATCTGGCGACAAAAAAGCTAACCAATAAGCCTATTGCAGTCCACTGACCGTGCCTCGGAGAGCACATTAAGTCGTCGGTCTCGGTTGCCATACGAACATCTATGGTAGTCGTTACGGGTAGTTGGAGGCCTAAAAAGTCCAACAAATGCTTCAATATCGCCAAAAATAGCTATTGGGTGGTGGAGTTCAGATGGACTTATTTTTAAAGGTATAATTCTGAAGCCGACTGTATACGACAACTGCCGACGCACGCAGTAAGCGCGTAATTCATTGCGGCTTCTCAATGGTCCCTTTTATCCGTATTGGAGTTTAACAAGTAATGGTTACGCTGTATGTGTTGCATGCGTCTGTCGTTGTCGTATGCGGTCTGCTTCGGAATCATACCTTTATACACTTGTACCTGTAGTTAATCTTAAATTAAAAGTGCTTAAATTAAAAGTATGTTAATATACAGGGTGTATTTTTAAAGCAGGTCATTAACCTCAAGCGTTATAGCTACAGCAACGTTCTTAGGACCTGCCCATAACTTTTTAAGATATTCTGAACGGCATTCACAGATTTAGGCAAGAAAAATACTAGTCGTCGAAAATTATTGTAGGTACTCGTACCAAATGATTTTATTAATTCATGTGGGGCTCAAAAGACCATGGAATTATTTAAGGTATGTGTACCTACTAGAAACAGAAACGATAGATATGCAGTTTTTTTATATTTGGTCAGTTAATTGACTGCCCTCCATTAGATGGTAGAAAACTGAATGAGGTGCAGTCTAGAAGATACGGACCACCATTTCTGATGCTATTGGTCTTAAAATGGTGGTCCTTTAATTGACGGTCTTAATAAACGCTGTTATATTTATACGCATTCTAAAACCCCTAAACTAGTTAAGCTATTCTAACCTTTGAGTCTAAATAGCGCTGTAGAAAGTCAGAAAAGGAAATAATTTTATTTTATTTAAAAAAAAAAACTGTCCAAAACAGACAATTTCTTCATAGCACCAAATTTACAAGCACAAAATATTCAAATATCGAACAGTGTTGCTACAGCGATAACATCATAATGGACTAATTCACCAAGGATACATTTTATGTTACAATATAAATTCCACACTTTGGGCAATTCGCCTTATTATGAAAATTATTGCAGTATTTTGAATATTTTACAAGTATATACGAGTAGTATTGCAATCGATTGCTTTTTAATACTTTTAATATTTCAAATAATATTAAAAATATCTCATCGATGGAAATAAAACTACTTTTTAACGGATTCTATCGCGATTTATTTGGTATAGCTTTTGCCCGCGGCTCCGCCCGCGTGGATGTCGGTTATCGCGACCAAACATAGCCTATGTCCTTTCTCAAGGTCTAACCTACCTCTATACCAAATTTCATCAAAATCGGTTCAGCGGTTTAGTCGTAAAAGTGAGACAGACAGACAGACAGACAGACAGACAGACAGACAGACAGACAGAGTTACTTTCGCATTTATAATATTAGTAGGGAGTAGGGACTAGGGATTATTTACATATAGCCCAACTTAACAAATATTTACATACTTAGATGCATGTTTGTGCTGTAGAAAAAAAAATAAAGTGTATTTTCTTTCTTCTTCCTTTCTTTCTTTCTAACTTTTTGGCTACTTTCCGACAGTCATAGTCATTCCACAGACACTGCAAAAAAATGCCATTACCTACATTTTAGACTTTATTGCTATAGAATTAAAGTTTAAAATTAAATGGACTTTTTTGCAGTGGCCGTGGTATGACAGTGTTATTGCTTTAGCAGAATCGAGGTCTAGGACCCTTATTTAGCTAAATTGTCAACCACTATCATACTACAGACACCGCTATTTGACTTTAGACTTTACTGTTATGTTTTTAAAGTCTTGGCATCTTGTAGAGTGAATGAATAATGTAATAAACTCTCTTTCAATTTAGTACTTATGATCTACTAGCTTTTGCCCGCGGCTCCGCCCGCGTGGATGTCGGTTATCGCGACCAAACATAGCCTATGTCCTTTCTCGAGGTCTAATCTACCCCTATACCAAATTTCATCAAAATCGGTACAGTGGTTTGGGCGTGACAGACAGACAGACAGACAGACAGACAGACAGAGTTACTTTCACATTTATAATATTAGTAGGGATACCGCTAAAGTCTAAAATTCAATGCTCCGTTTTTACAGTGTTTGTGGTTGAAAATTAGAAGTAACGGAGTCCAGCAGGCTAACAGAGTGGCAGGTGACGTAGGTAGGGCCCCAAAGTTCTTGGTGGGGGCCCCATTCACGCATTGCTGTGCTTAATAACGTCAATTACTAGTAAAATGCTACGTACAGCGTCGATCGAAGTTAGATGTGTAATACTAGGCGCACTATGCTTTGATTGCAACTTGGGATAATAGGCAGCTCGCCTAATATCCCAAGTTAGGAATTAGATCATTTTTCGTACTTGGGGCACTACTTTTATTATCATCTAAAACACGGATTAATATCTATAAATACCTACTTAATTATTTTTTTGGGTTAGTACCTAACTGCAAATGGATAATAATGTATGTAAATACTTGCATTTTATGGCTCTGACGTAACGAACGTATGCTTTACCGTCATGCAACACGAATTGGATTGTGTACAATGTCGTAGGTAATGTAATGTACATTGTACAGTACACAGTCGAATAAGTGACTTAAATATCGACTTAAATACTGGTTCTATTACTTCAAAATTCGAAGAAAATTGTAATAATTAAGTGAATCAACTTGTTTTGATTCGATTGGGAACGATTATCGAACAGAACTATTTGATTTGCTAATTGTTCATTTGGAATTCGAAACTGCAACTTTTTCACTGCAAGTTCGTTGAAATGAAGATGTTATGCATGTGACTACCTACCTATGGCGTAGCGATAGAATGTTCGATTGCTAAGTTAGTAAGTCGCGGGTTCGATTCCCGCTCAGTGAAAAAAGTGTAATGTATGAATATAAATATTTGGAATGGTCTGGGGGTTTCTATGTATGTAAATTACTAATAAAAAGAATGTATCTAAGTATGTTTATCCAAATTCTAAAATCTATAACATACACTGATTAAGCTATGATTGCTTTGGATCTATATAGCACTCTGTCTGTAGAATGTTCTAAAATATTTTTAGGAATAGATAAGTACATACACCTAGAACAATGCAAATTGCCATTTTCATGCAAGCAACTATTTGCATTGAGCGTATCTGATATTGCAGTCGTATGCTACCGCCATTTGACACAGGTTAGAATGTGTACAATGTAGTACAAATTACATAATCGAATTGTAACTGAATACAGAATTACCACTTCCATTATTTCAATATTCAAAGGAAATGTCATAATTAGGGCCATCAACTTGTCCGTTAGCAGTTCCGATTTGCTAACTGTACAAATTCGAAATTCGAAACTGCAACTGACATTGTAAGTCCGTTGCAATTAGGTTATTGTGCGCTTCAGTCAAAGCGGGACGATTCCTAACAACTTTGTAACGTATGGTGACCGTAGCCAAGAACCGGTGCACATAGAACAGGTCAGGAAGTCGCGAGAACGGTTGCAAGCCGACGAGAAACTTACGCAACCTTCATAGTTTAACATGCAACTCCCTTAGACAAAATACAAACAGTCTTATTCGTAAGATATATTTCCACAATAAAAGCTATATATACCTATACTTAAATATGTAAGCATCCTGAGTGTTACACCCGTATTCACAAACAACACTGTGAGGTCTCATAGTGTGCTCGAGCGCATAGGGCTGGTAAAATTAATTCACAAACAACACGGAGCAGTATCTAACGCAGTGCGTTCCCTCAACGAAGTATCACTTAAGTGTTGTCTATGAATAAAAAGACTTGCCAAAACGAACGCACTGAGAATTTGTCGTTCTTTGCACAGTTTTTGTAGTACGCATAGCGAAGTATTGTTTGTGAATACGGGTGTTAGAATGGCCGGTAGATGATATTGATGATGATAATTATGTATGTACAGTCAGTATAATAGTTAAAATAATAAATTCTTCAAAAACATTTTAACTACAAGTACAAAGATCGGTATAGAAGCTCAAGCGGTGATGACAAATGACCCAATTGAAGACAAAAGGAAAACATGTCAACTCAACCCTTCGTATGCCTACCGGGTATTAGTCATATCAATTTATTTATTTACAACTGCTATTGAATTTTTATTGCTCATACTGTTCAATTACTATTGGTGCATCGAATCGTCAAATTCGTTCAATATGTAGGTTACGTTCGGTCTTCGACTATAATGACCTATTGTGTTGTAAGCTTGTTACCAGAGAATATAAAATAAAAAAGCGAATACAGCTCAGGCGGGACTCGAACCTGCGATATTTCCCTTACAGGAGGAATGCTCTGACCACTGAGCCACCGAGCCCCACCCGAAGCCGAAAACCGGCGGGCTTTCAAGAAAGGCTTAAGGCCCCGAATCAGATGCGCATCGAAAAATCGGTATTTTCGAAACCGTTTTTCTTAATATAACTATGAAACCTACAGATCTGGAATTCACATACCTACCTGGATGCTACAGGATATACAGAGTAACTTCTCCTTTTCATAGATTAAATAAAAAAGGAAGAAATAGTTGAAATGAGGCTCTGAACATCACTCTACTCTTTCTTATGACACCAAATATTTTCTACAATATGTATCCAAATAATCTAAAATTTCACATATATGTTAAATAAGTGTATTAGCATGAGACGTGACCTTCTTAGTTTGTAATCGTCGTCTATAAAGTTATCTATTAAAATAGGTTTTACTGACTTTTACGGTTCAAATATGAGCCAATGACCTTGAGCATTTGTATGGTCAAAGTCATTCGCGTATGTAATCACCAACCTTAAGTAATGATAAAGTCAAATGGCGGGCTGTTGTCATTGCCTACCCCGAAGGAAAATAAGTGTTAGCATATAAACGAATCAAACTAAAATTGACCTAACTACATGAGCCAATACGTGACGATAATTTTTTTATTTCTTTTTTTTATTTTCTGATAAGTGAGGTTTAAGTATGCCGTACCTCCAGCAAGATGCCCAACGACTCCAGGGTACCCGGCGCAGGTGAAGTTGCCATAGTCCTCGTAGATACCGAACTTCAGTCCTTTGCTATGTACCTGTAGACAAACAACAGTATACCATTAGTAACTAGAATATTTAGACTCAGTTGTAGTTACATTAAATAAACGGGTCTGAAGCAGATCGTCCCATTCGCAACTCGTCATACATTCTCAACTCGTCCCATTCGCAGCTTGTCCCATTCTCAATTCGTCCTGTTCGCAACTTGTCCCATTCGCAACTTGTCCCGTTTCGCAACTCGTCCTATTCGCAACTCATCTTATTCTTTTTTACACATCGATAAAGATTACCATGATAATGACCTATTAATTTGAACGAATGCCATAACCTAGGGGGTCAATAAACCAATATAATGGCCAATTCGTATATTGGACGACTCACATAATTGCGCGGGGTGGACACCCATTTTTCTTATAACCTCGCACAAGGATTCAGAATTTCATTTCATTAAGGAAAACACAAAAGGACGTTAAATCATGTTTATTTACGTAATTAAGTTGAACTCAAAATGTGAATTAAAATATATTATACTCGTATTAACTAAATATTTGAAGCTATAAAATAAAATCCTTGTATGGGTGGTTATAAAAAAAAATAACCACGAAGGCTAAGGCGGGAGCTCCGCTTCGCTCCACTCCCGCCTTAGCCTTCTAACCTAACCTATACATGTCGGGACGGGCGGTGTCCACCCCGCGCAATTATGTGAGTCGTCCAAAATACGAATTGGCCATTATATGAATCGTTCATTATAGAATCGTCCAATATATGAGTGGACATTATAGCAATTAAACTTATTTCAATGAAACTTATGTGAATGAACCATTAGTCGAGTCGTTGAAATGAACTTATATGAATCATCTTTATATGAGTCGACCTTATGCGAAATTAACTCGTAACCCGAGCCAAGAACGCTACAAGTAGCGAATGGGACGAGTTGCGAAAATAAATAGAGAATTGGACGAGTTGCGAATGGGACGAGTCGCGAACGGGACGATTTGAGAATGGGACAAGTTGCGAATGGGACAAACAGCTATTTGGACGAGTTGCGAATGGGACGATCTGCTTCAGACCCTAAATAAACATGTTTGTAAAAAGACCACAAAAAGCCCGCTTAGTTTTTTTTTCCAAAAAGAATGTATTCAGTTTTGTGAACCAATAAAAAAAAGTTGTTGACGCGCTGGATGCGAGCCGCTTCCAACCGGTCCTATTGGAGATCTATAGGGGAGGCCTATGTCCAGCAGTGGACTTCCTATGGCTGAAATGATTATGATGAAAAAAAAGTTAGAGAACAAGTAATTGGAAAATTCTAAAGAAATTGAAGATTGATCCACGCAGGCGGAGCTGCGGGCAACAGCTAGTCTTATATTGTAGACATTTTTTGCTTGTCACATTTTAGTAGTGTCATAAAAATGTACAAAGGCCAAAGAGCGACAGTACGGTTCAGCGCACTCTAGAATTACTGAATTTTATTTCTTTTCATTGAACAAATTCGTCAACATTTATCAAGTCATTCATGAGTTTTAAGGGACAAGAAATACAAACAAAACTGTCCTCTCTTTGGCTATTGTGTGTTCACACTCCACTGCTTGACTCACCGCGCAGAACGATTCGAAACAAATGACAGCAAAAAGTTTGCATTGCCTCAGTTTTTGCTGTCAAAAAAAGTTTAACAACTACCTACCATAGATTAAAAATAAATTTGACAGTTGTGAAAATGTCAATTATTTAAATTACGGTTTATTAACCAAACCGTCTCCATCTGTTATAATATGCTAGTTACAGATACAAACTGTACTCTTTCCCTTATTATTAAATTTTAAAATATACGAAGTTATGTGCAATGATATATTATAAATACATCATTGGTTATGTGTGTATTTATCGCAGGTTTATAAGTGCCCGGTTAATGGCAATAGGCTCACCACCTATTACATTGGGACCTAAACATAAACGGCAAAATGTGGGTGCTAGCACCTCTGCCTATCCCTTCGGGGATAGGTATAGGCGTGTGTTTATGTTATGTTATGTTAAAATATACAAATGCCTAAAGCAGGGACCTTATTTCTATAGGTCCGTTTTCCTCGTGGGGTAGATTCTCCTAATACATTTTCTCAATCGCAAAACGAGTGACGTGATAGCAGTTAGTGAATAATATAATTAAATAGGTAGGCTTACGTGTAATTTTCCTTTTTCTTTAAATTAAAGAATACAGGTTACGTGACATTCGTGCTGCTCATGACATTTAGATGACATTTTTAATTTTTAATTTCGCACATTACAAACTAATGCTTGCAATAAGTACCAAGATGCCAAGATAAGAACGTGTAGATAAACCATAAATAAATATTATCTGTTACCTAGTAAAAAAGTATTCCGCTACGGGCGGATCTGCCTATCAACGGGTCAATGAAATTTCTCAAAACTCTTTTTATAAGAATATCAGTAACCGAAATTAAAGCTTGTATTCAAGAACTACACTTAGTCCTGAATCTCGATTTATCCGAGGACAGTTTGATAGATTTGATAAATTGTCTATACAACCTGTCCTGAGATGAGATTTAGAACTGAGTACGATTCTAGAACGGCCCTAAGAGCCCCCTGACCCCACCAGTTAAGTAACGTAATTTGCTTGTGTTGGGCGGGACTTGAACTAGCTGACCCCGCGAACTTCGTACCGCCTAACAGTCAATTCTTTTTTTTTCAATTTTTCTCTCCGTAAGAACCATCCCCGTACTTTAAGGAATGTTCTAAAAAAGAATTATCGAAATTGGTCCAGCCGTTCACGCGTGATGGCGTGACAACGGAAAACGGGTTTCATTTTTATATAATAGATAGTTCAAAAGCTTGAAAAACTCTGAATACATGCCATGATACAATATAAAAAAGTTATAATTCGATCGTAAAACAATGCAGGTGATTGTTACGACATGTCTTGCAAAAACTACGATGATTATCGCATCAGAGAACGAACGTAATGAACGATTCATTCACTCCGAGCTATGATTGCAAGGTTATGAGAACGATAATAAATTTTGATTTCTTGTCTGTGATTGATAGGTTTTATCACTTATGGTATAGTTTCGGAAATTCAAGAGTGTAATAAAAGTTAATTAATGTTAGGCCCCCCCGTGAGTAACTATTTAGTAATCTGTGCCCAGTGGTTATGTCGGATTGGAACCAACTAAAACGCACGCCGTCTGGGGCATAGTATGTCTGTGGGTTGTGGGTTGCCGGAAGGTGAGATTAGCTGAGACATATCTCTCGCACCCCGGCCGACCCAGGGTCATTTCTTTCGAACTACCCCTCTTCGGCTGTGCCTTTAGCTCCCGGGTATAGGGGAAGTCCGCATCATGCGCCGCTGCCGATCGATTTTCACCCTCAAAATTCTGCATCCCGTTCCAATTTCGCAACGACTATACAACCAATAGTCGCTGCAATTTCGAAATTCAAAATTCCTTCCCGCCTCATTTTTTTAAAACTTGTCTAGTGTGCATAAAAGTCACTGTACCAGTACCTACATACCTATTAAGTACAGTGTCATATAACATACTATGTACATAAATATCGTACTGGGAAGTTTCATCAGTAATGTCGAGTGCAGATCAGGGGTCAAGAACATTTCACTGACATGTTTACTACCTACTGCGCTTCCCATTGAGTGAGAGACAAAACAAAAACATTCATATAAATAGCAACTTGACATTGCCTTGGCTTGCATATGCAATACTAGCACAGATAATAAATCTTAGAATACGGAAACGTGAACACAAAAAACGTTAGGGGTTATACACTGTGTACACACAGCAAAGGAATAGGTATATACATTTACATACAACCTCTCATGTAAAGGTGTTTTGGGTCACAGATATCCGATATCCGGGATATCCGACATCCGGGATATCCGACAACCGGGATATCCGACATCCGTGATATCTGTGATTGGGCTCCATGAAAACCCACCCACGAAGGTCCAAACTAACCTTGCCTTCTTGTCGGTAGGTGCACCATATGATTGAAGGAAGTGATTCTAGCGCTTGCTTCCCCCTCGGGATTGGGGAACTAAACGGACGTCACTAAAATAAAGGTTACGATAAGCCCAGCAGTAGTCCGTCCAATAAAGGCCACTACATAAAAATGATAATTAACAATCTAATAATAATTTGAATTCATAATTTCAATAAAACAAATTGTAGATTAAACATCACATCAATTAAAATAATGGTATAATCGATGAATGAGTGAATGAATACATAAACTAAAATATTATTTATCTACAATCGAAATTTAAAACAATAATTGGTCAATAATTCAAAAATGAAGAACTTAATCGAATACAATACTCGTAATTCGTAATTGCATAATATCGATTAAAGAAGATCTTGAGAAACTAATTCCCATGTTTAAATGATTGAACAGGATTGAACACTGAACAGTTACATACTTAAGTGATTTGATTATTATGTTTATTGATTTAAAAAACAAATTGATGATGATGATCATTGATGAACTTAAATATAAATGATTACTTTTGATTAAAAGATAACTTTATTGGTGCAATTGTTGTATAGATGGTAAGATTGATATCTAAGATTGATGCAGTTGTTGAAGATTGGATCATCGGTCTTGTCCTATTTTAGGTTTTGCTCGCAGTCGGTATCAAAGTCAAAGTCTTTATTTCTCAAAATAGTGCAACACTGTTACAGCTTTTTGACGTCAAAAACTCCTTAAAACTAAGTTTACCACCGCTTCCTAAGCGCTAATGGAGAAGAAACGGCGCAACAAACTCCACTGCGGCATTTTAAGGACGTCAGTTTACAAAAAATAAAAGGGTTTCTTAAGACTAAATATGAACGTATGTACATTTGTCTCGCGTCAAGTAGGTATATAAAAAATAAAAATAAAACCTTATATAAAATAAAAATAAGACAACTTCAAGAGGGGCCTGCACCATGCTTGCTATGATTCCGAAGCCGAACGCATACGACAACGACAGAAGCATGCAGCACAAACAGCGTACCTATTACTTGTTAAATTCCGATACGGATAAAAGGGACCATTGTGAAGCCGCAATGAATTACACGCATGTGCTGCGTGCGTCGGCAGTTGTCGTATGCAGTCGGCTACGGAATCATACCTTAAGGTGGTTACATACGCGAATGACTTTGACCATACAAATGCTCAAGTTCATTCGCTCATATTTGAATCGTAAAAATCGGTAAAACCAATTTTAATAGATAATTTCAAGAGCGACGATTACTAACTAAGAAGATCACGTCATGCTATTACACTCTTTAACATATATGTGAAATTTTAGATTATTTGGATGCATATTGTAGATAATATTTGGTTTCATATGAAAGAGTAGAGTGATTTTCGGAGCCTCTTTTATTATTTATTTATTTATTATTTTAACTATTTCCTCCTTTTTTTATTTAATTTATGAAAAGAAGAAGAACAAAAAGTATATTATTATATCCTGTAGTATGCAGGCATGTGAATTCCAGATCTAGGTTTTATAGTTAATAAGAAAAACGGTTTCGAAAATACCAAATTTTCGATGCTGACATGATTCGGTGCCTTAAAAATGTCAAGTGTTGATCCACTTGACATCTTTAGCAACCTGCCATGTTTTAAATCTAAAGATCACATTTCGCCATTAATTAATGTCGGCATCAACAATGTATCTTCTTACCAGGTGCGCTGGCGTAACCTGACATTTCATTTATGGTATACATACGCAATATTTGGTAATGTATACCATATTTGAAACTATTAAACAAGATTAATTTAAAAAAGAGTGTGCCCGGAATACGGCAATAGGCTTACCCCCTATTATATAGGTGAAATGTGGGAGTTAATTCATCTGCGGCTAAGCCTCCGGAGATAAAAGTGTGATTATATGTATGTATGTAAGTAAATAGTCTCTTTCATACTAACTACGTGACTTATGGTAGTAATTACACACGAAACAAGAGGCGACAAAATAAAGGAAGCTATTACAAGTTTCTTTGCAGTGGCACATCGTTTCGAAACGGAGTCACCGGAGGCTTTTTCCCACGATTTTACGCAATCACAACGCTAGCGCGATTCAGCGCGACACAATCCTAAGTGCTACTATATGTCATCTTTGTAACAACGTGTATTATACACTCGTTAAGAAAACATTGTATTGTTGCGAAGATTTTCTTTCAAAAGTGACAGTTGTATATCTACGAGTATTTATTAGTGGTAGTGGTACATTTCGTTAAGTAATAGCAAAGTGATATCCGTTCAGTATTCAAGTCCGTATACAACATCAGTATACAAGATTCAGTAAGCTTTTAATTAAATCGAATATCCAAAGCGGCATTGATAGGATCCTACCAAATTTGGATAGGCAGGGGAGGACACTACTAACGGTAGAGGTGAGCGCTGATGCATCACAAGGTGGCCGCCCTAAACCTACATCTGGGTTGCAAGTACCAGTCGCCGTCACGGTGTTCATCTCTGTATCACGCATCACGCTATGGACCCAGCGACCGCACGGTGAATCCATGGAGTGCTGAGAATCGGATAGATAGACATAAACATAACATAAACTCACGCCTATATCCCCGAAGGGGTAGGCAGAGGTGCTAGCACCCACATAAATAGATAGATAATTCTTTATTGTAGGTACACCAATAGATTTACAGTAGTACAGTAAGTAGCATGTTGACAGCCTCCGTGGCGTAGCGGTAGTGAACGCGGCCGCTACGCAGGAGGCGCGGGTTCGATCCCCGCTCAGTGCAAATATTTGTGTTCATGAAATATGGGTATTTGCATTGGTCTGGTCGTGCCTCGGAGAGCACGTTAAGCCGTCGGTCCCGGTTGCCATAAGAACATCTATGGCAGTCGTTACGGGTAGTTGGGAGCCCTAAAAAATCCAAAAACAACGGTCTAGCTGCAAAGCTTCAATATCGTCTAATGTTACCATTGGGCTGTGGAGGTCAGATGGCAGTCACTTCACGGAAAATATCGAGGTCTAGCTAAATCCGCAGTTAAGACTGGTATAGCGGACCCCAGACTCCGAGGTGAAAGCTTCGGATGCGACTGGGAATTAACGCTAGGATGAGAGAGAGTAAGAAGCATGTTACAGTTCAATGTACAATGGGCGGCCTCATCGCTAGAAGCGATTTCTTCCAGGCAACATCGGATCTCGTGTGGTGACGGCGAAAGAATACAAGTATCATCACCTCATCCCATCCGGACTCCGGAGGGTGTCGTAAGAGGCGCCTGGAGCAATACACAGATGATATCACTGCCAACAGATATTGTTGATAGATATTGAAGAATCGATGCCATATCATGCCATACCCAAGATCGTGTGCAGTGGAGGAGGAAGAGCCGGAAGGTGGACCCTGAGCTCCGAGGTTATCTAGGCCATGGATACAATCAGGAAAATAGGTCTTTATGGTGATGATGATGATGATGATTGAAGAATCGATTACTCACACATACTTCACCTACTACACACACTTCACTATAATGATTACAATCAGTCTGTAATCGAGATTTCGTAGTACAAATCTCTACTGTGTCTCTCTAGTGTGGGTGCAGGCGACTGGTAAACTACAATTATTATTTATTGAAGGTATCGCGGTATATCCAGTATATCTCGCCAACTTTATTGCATATGGCTTCCTCTATGTGCAATACATACCTTCTAACTTGTTGAGCTTGCGACATTTCCTCTTGCTGACCGTTTCTTACATCATTTTTATAACTTCTAAAATTAACAATGAGAATAAAAGGTGACGATCAAAGTGAATAAACTGATTTGGGTATTACATTTTACTTATTTATTAAAATTCATTCTAACGACCTTCGATTCTTCTAGAGCAAAACCACTGTCATGCCACAGAGACATAACATAACATAACATAAACTCACGCCTATATCCCCGAAGGGGTAGGCAGAGGTGCTAGCACCCACATTTCGCCGTTTATGTTTAGGTCCCAATGTAATAGGTGGCGAGCCTATTGCCACAGAGACAGACACTGCAAAAAGTGGCATTTGGTTTTGCTTTAGCTTTCTTGCAGTTTTTTTATATGCCAGTTCAATATTACTTCACATTATCTGATGGTAAGGCAAAGTGTCATGAAAGAGGGTCACCATCACAGACAGGCAAAAGGCCATAATGGTGGCCATTAGCTTGACGCCCTCATCAGTGGGGTGAGCACGAACAACTATCGTAATCGTATCGTGAACGTAACGAGAACACGGAGCATTGCGATTGGCCGCCTACCTGAAGCCTGCCAATCGCAATGCTCCGTGCTATCGTTACGTTCACGATACGATTACGATAGTAGTTCGTGCTCACCCCACTGATGCAAAATCGCCATTCACGTCAAAGACACGGGACTGTAGGAAGCAGGAAACACGTGTGCTAGTAAAGAATGCCAAGACTTGGCGGTTAAGAAATCATACAGTTTCTCGACGTTTTAGCAACATCCGGCCACATTTACAACACCATGTATAAACGCGAACTAATTCCTAAACGACCTGTCTCATAAACTTTTAATCCAATTTAAAAAGGTAGGCCATTGTTCTTTGAATACTTGTCTTTTGTTCTACCGTTCGCGCAGGCGTGAGAACCATCTACAGATACGAAGGTCTTAAGATAAGACTGTAGGTATTCACGCATGTGTACCTAACATATCTATTATATTATTCGACTGCCCGTATTGTTACAATATTCTCATAAACGTAAGGGCTATTTCTTTCGACACTATTGTAATGAGATTGTATTTGAGACGTAAAAAGACATAAAGGAATTTAAGATATTTTATTGTTTCGTTTGACCTTTTATTTCTTTAGCAAGTGGTCTGATTGCTTCAGTTATCCAAATATGATGTGGACAAATGTTGAAATTATACATTTTTGAAGAGACTTTACCGTGAATGGGATGCTGTTTATGGTGTGTATGGTAATAAAGGCGAATGGGATGCGCGTTGTCGTTCATAATGATGGCTGGAACAGTGTCTCCATATTGCGAGATCTGAAATCGTTTCTTTTAGGTTTCCTTATTGCGCAAAATTGGAGTAAGCTCATTTGGTAAGGTAAGAACCCTTTTGAATTGAATTTATTTGCACTTATTATTTACACTTATCCCGACATTATAGCATAGCTACTTTGCAGCAGCAGCTTTAAAAGTATCTTTGTGTCAAATGTCGTTGTCGATTTCAGCCGTCGATTTCTCTATACTATTATAAATATAATTTGTAAAGCTGTCATGTCTGTGCATTGGCGAAATTCAAAATATACTTGGATTAGTGATTCTAAACACAATTTTTTTTTATTCTTGTCCTGTCGTCGATGGATGCAAAAATATCGAACGTGCAGATGGGACTTCAGTGCAGTTTTTTTTGTTTGATAGGTCGTAGCAGTGGGGAAGGGCTGAATTTTTCAAACAAGGAGACCGGTTGTAAAATGTTCCTACATCGATCTAGTTTGTCAAATTTAAACATCTCTTCCATTTTTGAATAGGGAAGCCGGTGGAAATCAGTTTATAGGGACCCCTCGCCACTGGTAATTAGACTTAAAATCTTACGTCAGTTTGACTGCAATCGGTTGAGTAGAACCGGAATTACAACCAAAACGCGCTTACACATCAACGCGGGCCGAAGCCGCTAGCTATGCCTATGCTAGTATAATCCCACTAATACATAAAAAAGCGAAAGTTTGTAAGTTTGTTACTCTTTCACGTAAAAACTAGTGAATGGATTTTAATGAAACTTTACAATAATACCTATAGCACATACGGCTACGTTTGGTTGCGATACCTAACCGACATCCACGCGGGTGGAGCCGCGGGCAACAACTAGTAGTATATATATAAAAAAAGAAACCTTTGTTATTTAACAACACTTAACCTTTACAAGCCGTTCAATTGGTAGTTTAATAGTCGGTAGTTATGTTCGATAGTCTTGACAAGAAAATTGCCCTGACCTCGGCGTGAACTAAAAAGTGAAGTGTTGAACTATTACCTCATGGGTACGTTACTATAATTGTGCTCATGTGATTTGCTCGTAGTTCGTAGGTGACTCGTTGAGTAAGCTCTTTCTATGAGGTACGTAATACGAGTCAAATAATAGGTTTGAAAGTGCACAAAAAGTTCAAAGTAGACATGTATGTAATACGAGCTTAGTAGTCCCAGCTATTGGACAACCAGCTCCATTACATGTTTATTGATAATCACTACATAATTATTATTAAACAAAGTCGCTGTCGCTGTCTGTCCGTCCCTATGTATGCTTAAATCTTCAAAACTACGCAACGGATTTTGAAGCGGTTTTTGTTAATAGATAGATTGATTCAAGAGGAAGGTTTATATGTATAATACATGCATAATATTGTAGAGAAACACTGATAAATTTGGAGATAATACCACGCGGGCGGAAAATATGGCGGTACGAAGTTCGCCGGGTCAGCTAGTTGTAGTATAAATTATAGTCGATTTGTACTACAATTATCAATTGTTAGACTACATTATTAATATATGACTAGGTATAATATATTAATAATCAAGAAGTTACGATACGACGGTATTTCCGTCCCAATCGAAAAGTCCGACAGGGGAAGTACTTCCGCCCTACAGAATACCGCGGTTATAATAACCTCATGTTATCTTCCCAGTGGTGAGTAGGGTAGCCAGAGCTCACTGGAGAGATTTTGTGCTGTCAGTGGGAAGACCAAAAGCTTGTCCTGCATGTCTTCATCGCTGACGGCACAGAATCTCTCTGTTCTTACAGGGTCGGCAGTACGAGTGTGACTCCCTTGGTGTTGCACTCGTCCATATACCACGGTAACCACTTTCCATCAGGTAGGTCGTGTGCTTGTCTGCGACCTAAGTGCTATAAAAAAAATCAATCTTATCTTAAACAACAATTATTCAAAACGTAAAGTCGTACAAAAAAGTCGCTAGTTATAAAAAATATACCTAAGTAAGAGGCAGCCGACCTGAATATGTGCTGATAAAATTGCACGAGTGAGACTTCAAAGATCCCATAGAGGCGATATATCATGTACAGTCGTCCCCAGAAGTTGCTCAACGCTAACAAACTTACAAACTAACTTTAAGGTGCTGATAAACTTGAGCATTCACTTGTAATGAGCATTCTTACGAATGTTACATTCCTACAGAAAAACTACAAAACCACTGTAAATTTGCTTCGACTAGAGCAAGGGTGCCCAACCTTTTTAGCTGTCGGGCCAAACTTATGATTTGGACATTTTTGGCGGGCCAGTACATCTTTTTACTACATCCACAACCCCCCCCCCCCCCCCCCCCGGTTTCGGAAGATGAAATTGGCTGATCTTTTGCCCATCTCCCTCGAGCCGGCTCTCTTCGGGTATTGGGACCATCGCATCCCCATCTAGCCCCTGGGAATGGGGAGGTGCAGGCGGCTCCACCCGTCACCACCCTCAGGCCCATGCTCATGAGGGACAGAGGCCTGTTCTGCACCTCCGACGCCCGCGTCCCCTACGCTCGTCACGGGCTGTGCGGGCTGCGAATCCCCTCCGTTCCTACCCCGCCGTCTCCTTTTGGAATATTACTTGCTCACAAAAGGAGGGGTGGCAGCCCACGCGCTCGCGCAGCGTACTATTGCCGTGAGCAAGATGGCAAGCGAGAGAACTCTCACTCCTACAGTGATGGCGTCTCCCGCGTTATAACGATGGCATTCGGTGGTTGGCTCTTACCGGATCCGACGCAGAAAAACCCCGAAGCATCCGTGCCCGGTGATAACCTGCAGGATGGAGGAGTGGCTAGAGAGGCTACATGGCGGCCTCTCTAGCTTTCCCCCATGATGGGTCTTATCGCCGCTACTACGGTGTGCCCTTCACGGCTCGGGTTCGTGTCCCCGTTCCCGCGCCTTTTTTCGGTAACGATATGGCACCGAAAGAACTTTTTTATAACGTCAATTGGACTTCACCTCGCCTGCTGGTAAGCTGGATGCAGTCTCGGAAAAGAGGGTCACCATTATAGACACGTAAGTATCGTGTTACAATGGTGGCACTCAGCTTGTCGGCCTCATTAGATGCTTTTTCACGCCCCGCTTGAAGGATCCGGGACTTGTAGGAAGAGGGAAACTGGTAAGGAATTCCAGGAGTTAATGGTACGGCAGAAGAAGGAGTCATCGAATATTTTGCACCGTATGCGGGTGACATTTATGTCCTGCACGCGTTGTTCTGTGTAGGAAAGGATAGGGTGAGATTAATTGGAAAAGCTCATTAGAACATTCACCATAGCAGAGACGGTAAAATTAAAATACTGCCAAGTATGCACAACTCTACGCATCTGCAGAGGCTCGAGGGTGTTCGTGATCTCAGGATTCCCAATAATGCAGACCGCACGACACTGAAACCTGTCGAGTGTATCAAGTAAGTACTTTGCGAAGCCATCCCAGAGATGCGAGCAGTATTCCACGCAGGAGACAGAAGACACCGCTGCTCCGGCGTGTTAAAACATCTCACTTTGTTCAGGACTCCAAGTTTACGCGAGGCTGTTTTGATGATACTCTCAATATAATTTTTGTTGTTCAGTAGGCAGCGAACATCCATACCGAGAATACTGAGATTGTCCCGCAGTGGCAGTGCCCACGCCACAGAGGGAAGGAAAAAAGATACCTTTGCTGTAAATGCACATGCCTGTGTCTTGTTGGCATTGAACTCGACCAGGTTCTCAGAGCCCTATTGGGAAATATGATTAAGGATCCGGTCGAGCTCATTGACAAGAAGCTGCTTTTTTTCCCGCGCTCAGACTATATATCAGACTGCTCGGCCGCAGTATGCCCATGATAACTCCCGTGTAAGATGCTATCGTCTGCATAGCAATGAATGCTGCCGGGTGGTCAGAATATCGTTGATATGTAGAAGAGAGAAAATGGGTGATAAGACAGACCACTGCGGCACGCCAGCATTTACCTGCAAGAACTACGAAGTTGGCGCTCCTGCAGGAAGCTAACCACCCAGTCGCACTGTCTGAGAGGCAAACCAAAGGCTGGTAGCTTGGAAAGAAGCGATTTGTGGCAGACTCTATAAAAGCTTTGGCGATGTCAAGATTAATTGCCGGTGACTCGCCATGTTTGTCCATAGCCTCGCTCTCCGAGATCCGGTAAGAAAACTCGCCGCGTCATAGGATATCGTGCAGTAACCCCTGATGGCCTTGATGGCCATCGTCTCTTGCTGTGCACGCGGTAGGTGCACGTGCCTAGACTTCAGGGCATCCGCTCACACGGGACACCCGTATAGGGCAATGGAACGTACGATTCCCGCAGCATCTGCCTCCTGCTCTGCTCTGGCTCCCTCATGTTGAACAGCAGCCACGCCAGAGCGTTAGCTGTGCATCTTAATTTGGGAGCCAGACTTCGGAGACGCTCCCCGATATCTAGGCCGTCGAACACGAGCCCCAGATATGTCATCTGGGGCCTGATGCCGATGAGAGTGTCTCCCACTGTGAGGTTGGATCCCTCCGGTGGTGCACGCCGAGGCCTATGAGAGAACATGGCCTCAGTTTTGTACAGAGTCACCTCAGACCCAGCCGCCGGATCCGTTGCACGCCAGTGACAGCTCCTATTTTACTACATTTTTACGTGTATAAATTATAACTCAATAATATGGAATGTAACTTCAAAAATTAGTAAGTATAATAACAAAGTGCACTAGTACAATATTAAGTTTATTATAATACCAAACTATCAATACAATCAAAATCATAAAAATAAAACAAAATAAAATTATTTTAAACTTTTTAGTTATGATATGAAGAGATAATATCATTTTGATGAATACTCGATAGATTTGAGTGAAAAGAAAAAATAGCATAGCATTTGCGACTGCGACTAATGCAATTGCTTTTGTACAAGCTTTTTTTTTTGCTCCTCTCGCAGAGGCTTGCGCGTGCCACCCGAAATTCGTCCGCGGGCCACATTGTGGCCCGCGTGCCTAGGGTTGGGCACCCTTGGACTAGAGCGTTCACTAGAAAGATCATGTAAATGTTCGTAGCATAATTTGGCTCTACGCTTGGCTCGGTTCGTCGTTTGGTTCGACAAATTTAAAAACGGCGAATGCTCGATGTTCTGTTACAAGGGAATGCTCAAATTTATCAGCACCTTTACAATCAAATAACATAGGTACACTTATTATAAATATTTAATTATTATGATACACTTTATTGTACATCATTAAAATACATCATTATTAGAATCTACAACTACGGAACCAGTACAAACGTTCACGCCTGTAAAACTACATTTCGCCAACTAGCTATACTTAGCTTATTGCTGTCAAGCAGGCACTTTGTCATGGGATAGATCGGATATTGAAATAATAAATCAATAACCTAATATTTGATGTATTATTATTGTTATAATCTTCAAAGGAAAAAACATTTTTTTATTTTGATTATTATTTAATGTAAAGTTTAAGTTAAAGTACTTATTAAGTTTAAGCTAATACTGTTGGCGTCTGTACCCCTACGCTCACTCATTGTCAAGGTAAAGTGCTTTGGCGAAATCTCGACGTATGTGACAGAATAATGTCGTATGTGATATGAATTTATGCTATTGTAGATATACTTACGTCGTTTTATCATTGGAATCAGCAGAGTAAGAACGAGGATAATGTTTTTGACCTGAATGTGACATGGGAATCTGACTGCGATTGTAAATGCGAAAGTTTGGATGCATGAATGGAGGTGTTTGTAACCCTATTACTTCGGAACGGCTGAACGAATTTAGATGTTCGTTGACGCAAAAAAAGTATAATATTTCGTTCTGCTAAATTAGACTTAAGTGCTCAAAGGATTACAGATTTTAAGCTGTACCTATGCTTAAGTATTCTGACGATGACTGTACCTAGACATTTCTACAACGTTTTAAAATGATTCTCTCCCGATATAATTTTTAGGTCCGTATTCCAGAACAACGCTAACTTGTGAATCGACTCTCACAATAACCTATGTCCTCAGATCTAGTTATAAATCGAGATTTAAGGATAAAGTATCTTTATGAACACCATTGGAAGGGAACACAGAAGGTCACGCTATCGAGTTAACATCTAAAGCACTTCCACCGCTTCACATCGTTAAATCAAGCCTATCATTAAATTAAGCGCAACTTGAACACACACGTACACACGGCGTCAGACCTCGGTTTACAGGCCACACCAACATAAAGGAAGTGTGCGTGACAGCAATACTATTAATACATTGCTTAAAGATGTGTGTCATAACAAGTAAACCAATCAGGGCCTTTGACGCACTCACACAATTGCTATTTTACTTACATAAAATGCACCAAGGTTATAATAAATCATATTCTAAACTAATTTTATGAAATGTATGCAGCATTTTGTTTCTATAACTAATAGGAGTTATCAAATTTAGTCACTATACTATCTGTTCTCATAGTCGAGATGGATAAGAATGCAAGTAAGTAAGTTTGGACCTCACCGTTGTCGCCGGTCGTTGGTTCGGAACTTAACAACGGAATTCTCTTTTTGTCATTCGTGCATCTTTATGTCAGTCAATTTAATAGACATAACATTTTATTTTATGTTCCAATATCTTTCTAGAAGTTTATAATAATTATACTTATGTGTTTTTTGTATTTTTTTATTAAAGATCAAATATTTTTATCTGATACTTAATTAATTATTATCTATAAATAATTAATTATACCCATACTTAAGAAAAATATCATGCTTATAATAGTAAAATATATTATTGCATTGCAACAATAAGTTAATTATTTTATTTTCCTTTCTTTTTATCCATTAAGAATAAATAGTATCATCAAGGAAATATACAAAAAATATATTATATAATATATGAGTTTTATACACTTAGTTTCCTGTAAATAAACTAGACCAATCGGACTTCAATATATTGAGGAACAAAAAGTGCACCTCGCTCGAGGACCGAACCCGGTATTGATTCTATTGGTTCAGCTGCATATTTAAACCATTCAGCTATATCTACTTATTAGTTTTTCGCTAAATATGCTATTATAACTTGGTGCAGTGGCTATCATCAATACCTATATTTCATGTAAGTAAAATAGCGAATGTGTGAGTGCGTCAAGGGCCCTGATTGGTTTACTTGTTATGACACACATCTTTAAGCAATGTATTAATAGTATTGCTGTCACGCACACTTCCTTTATGTTGGTGTGGCCTGTAAACCGAGGTCTGGCGCCGTGTGTACCATGATTTTGAACGGGCCGAAACGAATGAGTGAGCGACCCGTGACACGATTGTGTACGAATTGTATAAAATGAGTGCGTCGCGAATGAATCTGAATCGTTAAAAAAGAATCAGTTCTAAAACTGGGGCCTGACCACCACCTCTTAAAAGTAATATTCTTCCAAGTTGAAAAACACGACATCAGCCCTCCAATCACCCGATTTGACTTTTTCCCCATACCTTGAAGAATACGTCCAAAATTTTCAACTCCGTTTTTACATGATGAAGTTAAAGAACCCTTAATAAATATTAAAAACGTGTAGGTATGCAAAATTCCATCAATATCAGTCAAGAATGGGGGGCAGATCCCCCTAGACAAGTGGCAAGTTACAAGTGACAGTCGTCAACTTAACACATAAACGTCAAAACCCGCCACTTTGGACAAGTGGGGGCTGCTTCAAAATCAAGTTGCAAGATTTGACCGAACAAATTACATACATTGCAAGTTAAATAAAAACTTGTAAAAATAAATACAAACTGAATTAAGACCTTCTTACAGGAAATCGGGGAAAAAAGCAACACAAATATATACTTTTAAAAACAAAGCAATCTCTCGTTGAAATCAAACGGTTCCCGATTCAATGAAAGCGTGAACATTCCGCGGTAAAAGCCGATGAAAAGTGAATCTGTTTCCGTATTGTGCGCCCGCGCCGTGCAATTAACCATTGATTGGCGTTGCACTTGGCCTACTTACCCAAATATAATACGACGTTTTTGCACCAAAACTGTGCGTTAACGATGACTTGTTATATTTTTTTGGACTGGTATCATTTATTTCGGTGGTACGTCTAATTGTATCGAGTTAATGCCTTAATCTTCAAGTCACGTGTGAATAGGTTGTTTTTAGGCAAGCGTGATTATTTGATTAATCTTTATTATAATTAAGATAATCCTATCACATTCTTCATGATGTGATACTCTTGTGATATCTATACTAATACTAGCTGCCCCGGCGAACTTCGTACAGCCATTTTTTCCCTCCGAATCAGAAGGTCCATAAGGGAAAAATGTCATTGTTTGCAGAAGGTCCACATGTTTAAACGTCTATAAAATGAGAATGTCTAGAGCAGCTATACTCTAAGTGTGTTCCGCGGAACCCTAGGGTTCCGTGCTACCTCTGTCGGGGTTCCGCAAGAATTTAGAAATAAAAAAATCAAAACACCTCTCTCTGGTCGCTCCGCGGCTGTGCGGACTCCGCGGCCGCGCGGAGACAAAACGCTATGAATGTTATTTATTTATTTATTTGTATTTGTATAAGCTTGTGTTACATTAGCTGGTACAATATCTCATAAGTTTGGTCTCAACAATTTTATACTTGTACAACGCGTTCGCTCTAAGTTTGCCGGTCTGTGGAATGCGCGTACCCTCCCCCACGTGACAACAAAACTTATAATGTGTCATAGTTTTACCCAAATATCTAACGTACACAATTTTTATTGTTACAATTAAATAAAAAATTTCGAACGTCATACACTCATACCTATCGCCAGCGGCAAACTTAAAACGAGCGGGTAGTATACTTGTAAGCGCTCAGTCTCTTTGATAAAAGCCGCCTCTGAATTAGACGCTATAGTTGTCAACAAGCGACTTTCGTCTCTAACTTCAAAGGATAAAGTCGATATTGTTTACAACGCTATTTTTAAATTTCTGTTTTTATTTTTGCTTTTTGTTTATCAAAGGTGCCGACTCGAGTATTTTCGAGAATATTTGAGATCGAGTCTAGGACTAAGTATAAAAGCGGCGATCGCGCGTTGGCGTCGTCAGTTGATGATTAGCGTTCGGAGCGATAAGTTACTACCTACTTACAAGCTCGCTAGCGAGAAACTAGTGTTCATTGTTTTACTGCCTGCTGTATTCTGTTGTCTCAGTTTTATACATTTCTTCCCTGTAGGTTCTAAATTTAGTCTCTTATACGCAGTAACGATTGTGCATTATTTAAACCCCACTATCCTGACTTGTAACATTATAAATAAAGAAGAATGGAACGTTGGCTTAAAGGTGTTAAACGTGTTCCAACAACATCTTCTAATGACGCTGAATGTTCAAAAGCAATGCGCGCGGAGAATTTAGCAATCACCGATCCAGAAGATGATGCCACGAGTGCCACGACGTCAAGCTCGACGGTTTCAAAGACGAAAAAAAGGAAGTATGATGAATCTTATATCAGTTTCGGATTTGTTGATTCCAACGGCTCACCTCTCTGCATGCTCTGTAGTAAACTGCTTCCTAATAGTTCCATGGCACCTGCCAAATTGCGTCGACATTTAGAAACCGTACACCCCGAGACTAAAGACAAGAATAAAGAATTTTTTGTTCGCAAAAAAGATCAGTTATTAGAAAGTCAAAAAAATATGATGCATGTAACACAAACTACCAACGAAAAGGCCACGGAGGCATCATATTTAGTTAGCTATCGCATTGCACAAGCAGGTGAAGCGCACACTATCGCTGAGAAATTAATAAAACCATGTGTATTAGACATAACAAAATGTATGCTTGATGAAAAATCTGCAAAGCATCTTTCTACTGTTCCGCTATCAAACGATACTGTTTCACGACGAATCCATGATCTGGCAAGCTACGTCAAACAAGAACTAGTTACACGTCTACAAAATACACGATTCGCTTTGCAAATGGACGAGTCGACTGATGTCGCTGGTTTGGCTATCCTGCTGGTTATTGTGAGATATCCATATAAAAGTTCTTTTGAAGAAGACATGCTTATGTGTTCATCGCTGCTTACAAACACTACCGGGGAAGAAATTTTTAATAAAATAAATATATTTTTGAAGAACATAATCTCAGTTGGAACAATTGCATTGACATTTGTACAGATGGGGCCAAGGCGATGACAGGTAAAACAGCAGGAGCAGTGTCACGAATGAAAAATAAAGCGCCTAATTGTAGTTCCAGTCATTGTATTCTGCATAGACAAGCACTTGCGATGAAGCAAATGCCGTCTAATCTAAAATTAGTTATGGATGAAGCGGTAAAAATAATTAATTTTATCAAATCACGACCTCTACAATCCCGATTGTTCTCATTATTGTGTGAAGATTATGGCAGCAAACATAAAACACTGCTGCTCCATACAGAAGTGCGATGGCTGTCTCGGGGAAAAACTTTAACAAGGCTATTTGAACTTAGAGCCGAGTTACAAATGTTTCTTTCAGCAGATACTTCTTTTAATTTGAAGGACCGTTTGTATGATAAAACTTGGTTGTTCCGATTGTCTTTTATGGCGGATATCTTTCAAAAACTTAACGAATTAAATTTATCGTTGCAAGGTAAACAGACAACAGTGTTTCAGGCCTATAATAAAATAACTGCTTTTAAAAGAAAATTAGATTTTTGGATCATTTGCATTGGTAAGAAAGAAATAGAAAGTTTTACATTACTCAGTGAGTTTGTTAGCGAAAACGACTCAGAAATGTTTGAAGATAATGTGTTTGAAGAATTGGTCCAATATCTCAGTTCGATGCGCGCATCTTTTGAAAAGTATTTTCCCGAAGAACACAATACAAAAATTAAAGTGAACTCCTGGATTCATAATCCTTTTTTACCCAACTTGGAAAAGCCTGAAAACATGTCAAATGAGATATATGAATCTCTTTTAGAAATGTCATCAGACACAAGTATGGAGTCATTGTTCAAAACGACGCCTCTTAATGATTTTTGGTGCAGAATCCAAGATGAATATGCAATGCTTGGCCAAATGGCTCTGGATATTCTTCTCCCGTTCCCAACTACATATTTGTGCGAAACAGGATTCTCTACCTACGCAGCCACGAAAACAAAATATCGCAATAGACTGGACGCCGAAGCTGATATGAGACTCCAACTTTCTTCCATCAAACCTGATATCAAGCAATTGATGAAAAATAAAAAACAGTTTCATACCTCCCACTAGTTAGATTTTTTCTTTTTTAATGTTTTCTATTATTGTCCTTACCAAGTGGTGAAGTAAATAATAATTAGTAACTGATACATTGTACTTTTATTATGCTGATTAATAAAGAATACACTTATAAAAATAATTGTTTTATTGTAGGGTTCCATCAAGTATTTTGCTTCCCAAAAGGGTTCCGTCATTTAAAAAGTTTGAGAACCACTGGTCTAGAGTGACAAAACGACTTACTAGTAAAACGTCCAAAATGTGAAAATGTCATTAATGTTAAGTACAGTCATTAATAAATGTCTCATATCGTTTCTTGATTTGTCTAACACGTTTACGTCAATACTTAAGATAAATACTCCTTTATAATTACACGCAAACTACCACTAAAAATTGGTTCGAACGAGATCCAGTCAGTAGTTTTTTTTTAATACGTCATATCTAATTAAAAAAAGAACTACTGACTGGATCTCGTTCGAACAAATTTTTAGTGGTAGTTTGCGTGGCAATTTACAGCACATATTTTTTTAGATTTATCATTCTCTTATTTTAGAAGTTAGAGGGGGGGGGGGGGGGGACACATTTTTCCACTTTGGAAGTGTCTCTCGCGCAAACTATTCAGTTTAGAAAAAAAATATGTTAGAAACCTCAATATTAGCATTTTATTTATTTATTTATTTATTTATTTATAACTTTTACACTATCATTACAGGCACATATTAAATGGTGGCCTAATACAATAGTGACGTTAGTGTAAATGTAAATTATATAAGTCGAAGACACACTGTTTCCAAACTATCATCAAACCCATCCAATTTACATTTTTTTGTACTGTTTTTTTTTTTTTTACACAATATAACAATTTATCAAAAAATACTTATGTAGCAATCGAACAAGCAATTATATTACGGCTCTCCTTAGAGCGCCTCCATATAACTCATCCCTGTTGAGCCCCCACACTACACAATCGTAATCGTGTGTGTGCCATAGCAAACAATAGACATTGTCACTTTTGTGATTTCCCTCAAACCACCCGAGAATATGTCTATTCTGTCATGTACCTCATTCAGAACCCGTATTGTACGTGTTAGCGGATTTTTTACGCGTAAGTCAGTCCTAGCTGCTGGTACACGTAACAGCTGTGGACGTCTACGTTTAAACACATATCCGTCTGGCACGTTAAGCTGAAGGTGCTTCAACACTACCGCATTGTGCTCCACTCCCCGAACTAACATAATTACATAAATCGCAAGCGCGTATTCTCTGCGTACCCTAAGTTGGTTGTATCCCACCATACCCAAAACAAACAACGTTGGATACATTAATGGATAAAAAGGGTACACTCCATATAATTTAAAATATAGGTGTCTTAAAAATTTATTTTGAACGCGTTCTAACATAACACAGTATTTATCTTCCCAAGGAGACCATATGACTGCATTATGTTCCAGATGACTCCTGACTAAAGCGTCATACAGCACTTTTACTGTAGTTATGTTAGTGAAACCACTGGACTGTCTCAACACAAAACCTAAGTTTCTGTATGCTTTCTTGCATATCCTAATAATATGCTCCCGGAACTTTAGATGTGGAGTGACGATCACACCCAGGTCTCTTACCTCTGTTACCCGCTGAATCTGTACGCCGTCCACCTTGTACTCGTACTGTATAGGGTTATGTGCTCTGGTGAATGACATAGTCGAGCATTTAGAGACGTTAAAGGAGAGCTTATTATTCTGATTCCACTCTATCACATTATTTATGTCGTCTTGCAAGCGTTCACAATCTGACCTATTCCGAACCTCGAGTAGCAACTTAAGGTCATCTGCAAACAATAAACATGTACCATGTCGAAAAACCTCTGGTAAGTCGTTTATCATTATGAGGAACTCGAGAGGACCCAAATTGCTACCTTGACTCACTCCGGACCTGGTGTAATATGTCTCAGATATGCACCCGTTGTAATCGACGTATTGCAGCCGATCCCTCATGTAGCTAGCAAAAAACTGTAGCATGTGCTGCGTACATCCCATGTCAGCCAGCTTTCTTAACAGGATATCATTATCAACGGTGTCGAATGCCTTTTTGTAGTCGAAATACACCGCGAAAAGACCTATCTATAGATACCCCACACGTATGGGTTTGATGAAAAAGAAAAATTTGAGTTTCAGTTCTAAGTATGGGGACCCCGAAAATTTAATGCTTTTTTTTATTTTTGTGTGAAATTCTTAATGTGGTTCACAGAATACATCTTCTTACCAAGTTTCAACAGCATAGGTCTTATAGTTCAGCATAGGACAGACGGACGGACAGACATGACGAATCTATAAGGGTTCCGTTTTTGCCATTTGGCTACGGAACCCTAAAACGACTGTTTATACTGGAGATTGATGGCACTTGGTGGAACTTGCTACACATATTGAATAAAGCACTTGTACTTTTCCACAATCATATAATTGTGAATTCCACATTAATATAATTGTTATAATTGTGGAAAAGTACAAGTGATTTATTCAATATAAATAAAATACGTGTCGGAGGAATTAAATTTTGTGTTTGTAATCGTAAGTTATATGTTTAACTTTTGTTTCTTTAAACTTTCTCATGAACCTTTCTGTTGTTTTCTTGATTGTACCTGGCCTTTTGCAATAATGACATTTTCACATTTTGGACGTTTTACTAGTAAGTCGTTTTGTCACTCTAGACATTCTCATTTTATAGACGTTTAAACATGTGGACCTTCTGCAAACAATGACATTTTTCCCTTATGGACCTTCTGATTCGGAGGGCATTTTTTCGGCCCGCGTGGTATTCAAATCCCGTTCCCGCTGCACCCTTATCACTTAGGGGGATGAAAAATAGATGTTGGCCGATTCTCATAGATACCGGATAAGCACAAAAAATTTCATCAAAATCGGTCAAGCCGTTTCGGAGGAGTATGGCAACGAAAACTGTGACACGAGAATTTTATATATTAGATAAACAATTTCACGCTTTGTTTAGTTTGAACGCGCTAATCCCAGGAACTACTGGTTCGTTTCGTTCGATCGCCTTTTGGCTTTCTAGTGAGTGTACCTACCTAATGTGCTGGTTGGTGCTAAAACGTCATCATACAAGTCTTCTATACATACATATACATGTACCTAACATAATTTATGTTCATCACATCCGTAAATTAATGCTAAGTGACTATGTTAATTTATTGGTAAGAGAGAAAGCTATAACATATAAATTAATAAGTAATATAAATCCCTACTAATCCCTACTAATATTATAAATGTGAAAGTAACTCTGTCTGTCTGTCTGTCTGTCTGTCTGTCTGTCTGTCTCGCTTTCACGCCCAAACCACTGAACCGATTTTGATGAAATTTGGTATAGGGGTAGATTAGACCTCGAGAAAGGACATAGGCTATGTTTGGTCGCGATAACCGACATCCACGCGGGCGGAGCCGCGGGCAAAAGCTAGTTAGTTATACATAAAAGTGACGTCAAATCCATCATGAAAGATTATATACCTATGCAGATACTATGTCAGTGCAATAATGAAATTATGAAAATGAAACTATTAAAAAAATATATTTTTGTTCTTCTTTCCCCTTCACACTTTGCAATTTATTCACCTTTTGAATTTTATTCACCCCATGAATTTCATTCACCGCTTGAATTCTATTCACTCTTTAAATATTCACCCCGTTTCGCGGTACCGGTTGAGCATTACCCGCTGGCTGTTTATAAACTTTTACTATGACCTTCGGGGCACGAGCAGACTTGCGGTTTCTCACGGTGAATGATGTGATGACAATTGACATTGAACTGAATTTAGAGCAATTTGGTTGAATAACTATATTAATGTTCTTTTTTATTGTTTTAGTTATTATTTTAATTTAAATTATGAGGTGTTTTTTTTACCACGCTTTACCTGTTAGCTTATATTGTTGTATAATAATGATATTCTAGGACATAATATTTACTAGACAGGGCCATCAGGTGCATTTTATTTTATATTAGCTGTTGCTTGCTGCTCTGCCCGCGTGGAGTTCTAATACCGTTCATAGTTAGCAGCGTGATAAATTGATAAATATATAGTCTGACTAGCTTTTGCCCGCGGCTCTGCTCGCGTGGATGTCGGTTATCGCGACCAAACATAGCCTATGTCCTTTCTCAAGGTCTAATCTACCCCTATACCAAATTTCATCAAAATCGGTTCAGTGGTTTAGACGTGAAAGCGTAACTAACAGACAGACAGGCAGACAGACAGACAGAGTTACTTTTGCATTTATAATATTAGTATACTTAATGTAGCTTACTAATGGCGAAAGAGTTTTTGAAATCGGCCCAGTAGTTTTTGAGTTTATTCGTTACATACAAAAACGCATCATCTCGTATTTTTTCGAAAAGAAAATTATTCTTTAGCTTATTCAAAACGCAGTTGAGCGTATTCGAAATGCCGTTGAGCTTATTCAAAATGCTATTAAGCTTATTAAATAACTAATATTGAAAAATAAAGATCCGTCCGTAAGTTACGCACCATTTTAATAATTCTTTTTAGACAATAGGAAGTACTGTTTTAACTTTTATTACATGGTAGATACTGATTTGTCTTAACAGTCGCGAATCTCGTTTTTTGGAAGTCGGTTAAATAAAAGTTAAACTCAGAACTGGCACAATTCCCGCCGAAACAGAAATCGGTTTTTACATTTGAATGAAAACTCAATGTAGCGTATTATACTAGTGCGTATGCAAATGTATGACAATTAAAATACAAGTATTTGCATTACAAGTGGTTATTTATGTACTTGTAGGTACTACGACCTACTACCGTTAATTATCATAGTATCTACATTACATTTAATGGTAGGTACCAATATTTCAAATGCACCGTACCTACTTTTTAGTATACCTCTGGTATTCGTATATCTTGGTTACCCATTTTGGGTTATTGGACGATTCGCACGAATTGAACTCGCACAAAACGTGCGAATCAACTCCTTCAATTTTTTATTTTATTTCTGTAGGCGATTCGCACTAAGCTAATTTATTGGTGTGCGAATCGCCACCTCCAAAAATATGTAGTAGGCCAATGAGCAGTTTTCCAGTAGGTATTTATAGGGTTCCTAAAGACGCTCTAGATGGCGCAGCTGGCACTTTTGGTAAGAAGAGTGTGGTATCACATCTAGTGTTCCCTAATTTATGGAAAAAATGTTCTTCGGTTTTGTAATGATTTACTTTACTTAAATATTCTGTAATTTTTTCTGATACAATTATTTAAATATAATATTTATTATTTTAAATTACAGACAGTGACGCGAAAAGAATTAAGCGTTTTATTATATTTTATCTATTATAATATGGGTAAATGAAATTAAACTTTGGCAACATCGCAAATCCATGAAAAAATACCACAAACGAACCCCAGAGTACATTAAAATTACCAAAAGCTATGCTAGCGCCATCTCCTGATGACTTAAAAACCAACTGATTATTATATCTACTGGAAAACTGCTCATTATCCTACTACATATTTTATTTTAAGGAATAAAAAATTAAATAATACAGTACAGTAACTGAAATAAAACTAACAATAATCGAAGTTAGCCGTTTTAGTTATAGGGAAAAATAAAAGGGAAAGCTCTATATATGCTATCACGCTCACTCGTTTTGGTATATTTTCTTTTGTATATCATGGACCTAAATCGCGAGATAAATGAGGTCGGGAATGAACTTCATGCTGAGGTTTTCCCAAGCGTCTCTAATATGAGGTTTTTCAAGAAGGGAATCAGAAGGTTTCTACAGCGTTTGACAGTACGAGTGAACGCCTTTGTTGCATAAGTCTATAGGCCACGGCAACCACTTTCATCAGGTGGGTCCACCACCTAATTGGAATAAAAAAATATTGCTCCATTTATATTTATTAAGCGATTTGAAGGATACTTTTAAGATATAAAGTATCCGTATTAAGAAAAAAAGTCGTTCAAGATGACGCAACAAAAACAGCCACTGACGTTCAGATAACAAAATAAATACCACAATATATTCTCATGACCTTGCTCCAGATCACCAATTTGACGTGATCATGGCCACAACAGAAACAACACGCCTTGAGGTGCCAAGTCTGGCTGAGCTTACACAAAATTATCTAATTATGATACGATAATTATCCGGCCCGGATGGCAATAATGGATAATTAAAAAGCTTACAATGTTATTAACTAATACCTATTTAATTGCTTGTCAGTTAAACTACCCTCTGGTAGTTTAACTGACAAGGTATTAAAAAGAGGATGGAGAGAAGGAGATCCTCTGCATGAGGATGGATTATAGTGGAGGGCCACTATAGTCCATCCTCATACATTATGTGTGCGGTATGAAAGGAACTTCATCCCGCATCCCGCTTGCCTAAATTTGGCCGCCTCTGAAAACCAGCGCTGGCCGCTCTCTGGCACTAAAACGTGGACAGCATTAAGCTGAGAGGCGGCCGTTGTTATGTATGGCTGTGTGCAAGATAGAAAATATTTAATTAGACATATTTTCTTTTTCTGTATATTGTTCGTGCATCTCTGTACATAATGAAAAAACTTTTCTTTCTTTCTTTCTCAAGCTGTGGAATGAACTCCCTGCTGTGGATTTTCCAAGTGACTACAATATGAGGTTCTTCAAGAAGGGCATTAGAAAGTTCACATAGGTTCAACAGTGGACATGCCCATAAGCCACGGTAACCACTTTTCATCGGGTGGGCCGTGTGACCACCTGCCACCTAAGTGGTATAAAAACCTGTCGCTGACATAATAGGATTTCACATCAAAATAGAAGATCTGTGACCAAAATGAAGCCTCGCTTTCAATTACGTCGGCGGATCCCGTCGAGAGAATATGTGATATTTTATTCTTTGACTAGCTGACCCGGCGAACTTTGTACCGCCATATTTTTTTCCGCCCGCATGGAATTCAGATCCTTTTCCATATTTTCTCACCGTTTAAACTTTCCTTGGACATCGCAGAATATTTCAAGACTAATATTAGCCAAATCGGTTCAGCTGTTCTCGAGTTTTAGCGAGACTAACAGAATTGCAATTCATTTTTGTTTCATATACCTAGATTTTAAATCTATATACCTAGATTTTGAAGATCTTGTTGGAACGGGTCTTTTGTTACAAAAGCACAACGTATCAAAACGAAGTCGTTGCAATACGAAATTCACCGATCCACTAGAAAATAACAATACCTAGCTATCACAGTTCCACGTATGCTTACATAGAAGAAAGTAGGAAGTATAATAAATTTGTATTCATAGTGGCATTAGCTTACGACCGCAGAAATTAACAACTACACGGTGAAAACGCCTGCTGACGTTAATAGGCCATTTTGTTTGGTAATTATTTGTTATAGAAACAATCTAAGGTACACAAAAGTAGGGTGCTGGGCGTTTGAATTAGAATTTTACGAGCAAAAAAGCGGCCGGCAGCGGATTTTACTTACGAAGCATTTTGAATCTTATCTACGGGAGAAAAAGATCATAGTCATTTGAGGATGAAGGAGGTAACATTTCTAGTAACAAATTCTGGCCTGGGAATTGACCCTTATTTTACTATCTTTCTATCATTTACCTAGGTTCAGGGCTATTGCAGATCTATATTATATAAACTGATTTTTGTACCATACCATACCATGTGTGTCTTTACGGTTTGAAAAGCCACAAAACTCTTCATCAACAAAAAAATCATTAACTCATTTAACTAGTTTCTGCGTTCAGTTTAAAAATGACTACCTATACCAACATAATACTAAAGCCCTATACATAAAAGGCAATGGCAATAACACTGTTTAGTTGAACCAGTGATCCTCTTTTCCGACATTTGCTTTCAGCTTCAGGTGAGGTAAGTCAAATTGACGTGTCCTATATAAAAAAAAAAACTTAGCTTAACCTGTGAAGCCTTCGTCTAATAGGTACATATCATATTTTCTATGTCACAGTGTCTTAGTACTCTAACATCCCAATCTTCCAATTTAAATTTCTAGACCTAACCCACTTATTACCTTCAAAAGAAAGTACGCACAGTGCAATTTGTACTTCGCGATCCGTAACTCAGGTACTCTTTTCGAGAAAACGATCCGGTACCATCACGGACGATTTGGTTGAAGGAAAGCAGGTTAACAGCCTGAGATCTTACTCTCCGATATCAACGTATAAGTTGTATATTGTAATAATATCTGCGAGAAATTGAATAATATATGCATTAAAATATTTAAGTTGGTTTCAAAACTTTGTAGTAAATGTTATGCAAGATTAGTATAGTTAGGTAGCAAGTTTCGCTGCACGATTAAATTTTTGATTTAGTGGCATGCTCATATTTATATGACTGGTATGGTCCGTATGGTACGCCTTGTGTCTGATATCGGAATTTCGTTCCAATTCTCTGATATGTCTTCTACTTTTTGATAAAGAATGTAGTTAGGTATGTCATATTCATTATTGGTGAAGTGAACATGTCTTTTTCCAAGCGATTACAATATGGGGTTCTTCAAAAAGGGCACTAGTTACTAGAAGGTTCCTAAAGAGTCAGCAGCAGGCATTCTACGACACCCCCGGGAAGAGATGGGGTGGGTGAACCAACATGGCAAGTATGGCAACCCAAATATCTATTTTATTATATCAAATAATATAAAGCTTCAAGCAGGAAAAGTTTGAACAAAATTGGTCCAGTATTAAGGGCAGAAACTAGAGTTTTAATTTTATAGAATTTGAACAACTTTGAGCACTCTGTAGAATCGCATGTTGCCGCTTAGCTGTTCAAGTAAGTTACCTACTATGCCTATTGTTGTGTGTGTGTGTGAAGTTGTTGTGTGTGTGTGTGAAGTTGTTGTGTGTGTGTGTGAAGGTGTGTGCGTATTTATTAATGACTTATGACTTATGTATGACACAGTCAATGACTTTAAAGCAATGGATGAAACTATTTAATGACTTATACAAGTGGTTGCATTTTTTACATTTATTTTAATAATTATTTTGTTAGAAAATTTCGGATTTTATAAATCAGGGAATTTAAGTTTAAATTTAATTTGGTTCTATTCCTACGGACCAGGATGCTTCGCGGTTTCAGTATTTGCACATATGTCGTATCCATATCGTATGTTTTAACAAGAAGCGTTATTTTCCCGCGCTTTGAAACCATTATTCGCTTTACAAATTCAATTTCCTCGTTTTACACGACCTCAGACAATAGTGACAGTTAATATTAAAATATGTGCGCAAGCGCATACATAGATTTTAGCCGCTGCCTGTTCCCATGTTTTTGCCAACACCATTTTATAACGATTTAGTGCTACCAACATGACAATAACATTGAATTTTCACACCGTTATTATGTTTTGTTCCGATCAGGACATACAAACCTACAAAACAAAGTATTTTTACATAAGTAGCAGTCCCACAGTGATATCCGTGAGCAGTCCTGACTTCACCCGGGAATACGAATACATTCAGTCTCATCTACCGACAACGCAAAAAGCGTGTAGGTACGTTCTTTCTCCATGACACCACCAAATGGCATTCCCAGTGTATCGAAATTTTGACTGACACCACTGACTGGTGGTGTCAGTCAAAATTTGAACACAATCGATGCAGAATTTATTGAGTTTTTGAAGCATATTAACCTTCTTAGGTTAGTTTATTACTGCCGCGTGGTCCCCGGCAGGGTAGAATTTGGGCCACCCCATCTCATCCCATGTGGAATCGGTGTAAGGGATAGGGATAGGGCTGCTTAAACTCAGACAGATTTATACAGCCCAAACTCAGCCTCAGATGAATGGCTCGAGTCAACAATAGTGCCCGGAATACGGCAATAGGCTCTACCTCCTATTACGTGGGACCGAATACAATGATGGGTGAAATCTGGGTGTTAATTCACCTCTGCCTAACCATCTACGTATGTACGTAGTATATTACTCTATATCATTTTTTTTTTGCATTCATTGTGCATTAAGTCTTTGTTGCCAACCGTACTTAAAAAAACAAACGTGCTAACGCATTTCTCAGTTAATTACTTTTTTAATTCGGCACAAGAAGTAATCGAGGAAGTAAAAAAAAAGAATCTCCAGTTCCGGGTGACCAATTAAAAATATAGCAGCGAAACTAAAGCCTATTAGCCCAGTCATATTAGGGCTTTCACCTCGGAATGAAAGATAATAAGCTGCAAATTGGTATGAACCTTTGTTTTGTCATTCTAAATGTTGTCTCAAAAGTCACAATCGTTATCGTGTCCGCGTCTCAAGATATTCAAGGTCAAAGGTCACAAAAATCGGTTTTTCGCGAATATCTGGCTTCCTATCGGTTAAATGAGATTTGCATTTACTATAAAAGTTGTAGGCTATAAAATTCCCTACAACTTTTGTTTAAACTTTTTTTTCATACGACCAACCGTTTTGAAGGTAGAGCGCGAAGAGTGCACATCGTACAGTCATATACGGCCTAATGCAAGGTCAAGCGTGAGTTATGGTTATCAGTACGTTATAAAGTCAATTATTTACTTGGAAATTATAATTATTAAACAATGCCTATTATTTATGTACTAACTATTAATTATTTATATTTAATTAAAGTAAGTAACTTGATTATTTATATATAATTATTCATATTTAACTATTTAAGTATAAAATATTATTAATTCTGGATTATATATTTTAGTTTTCAGGACAGCCTCCGTGGCGTAGCGGTAGTGAACGCGGCCGCTACGCAGGAGGCGCGGGTTCGATCCCCGCTCAGTGCAAATATTTGTGTGAATGAAATATGAGTATTTGTCCCGGTTGCCATAAGAACATCTATGGCAGTCGATACAGGTAGTTCGCCTAAAAAATCCAAAAAACAACGGTCTAACTGCAAAGCTTCGATATCGCCTAATGTTAACATTGGGTTGTGGAGGTCAGATGACAATCGCTTCACGGAAAATATCGAGGTCTAGCCAAATCTGTAGTTAAGATTGGTTAAGCGGACCCCAGACTCCGAGCTGAAAGCTTCGGATGCGACTGGGAATTAACGCTAAGAGGAGGATATTTTAGTTTTATTTTAAGTTAAAATGATAGTAAGAGTATATATTTTACACATATTTTATTTATTATTAAATACGGCATAATATACATTTATCAAAATGTGAGTTCAAATATTAAAAGTATCTTTGTTGATTTTAATTGTAATGAAATTGGAAATGGAAGCTAATTATCTTCTTCTTCTTCGTCGTCTTCTTCTTCTTGTCGCTCAAAAATGTTCGATTCATTGTCATCATCCTCATTATCTGTCATGTTCATCTCCAAACCTTCCAGAATATCGGGATCATATGTATTTTCTTCATCGGGATTACTTGGATACAGTGAAGCGTTGAGGCAAGCTTGTCCGTTGCACTGGCCGCAAGCTAAAGAACATTGTAGCCCTGATTTTCTGCATCCACAGCGGGAACCACAACCATTTTTGCAATTGCAAAATATTACGTTTAGTAGTTCGGCTGGTGCTGGAGGTAATAACGTTCGTATGGGCTCCAGGATTTCATTTTCAAGCATCCAGCCCCATTCTTGAGGTTCTAAGTCCTTCCCTAACCACGTTTGAATCTGGTAGTAGACACGTTTTATGTGTTGATGAGCTGCTACACTTGTTGGTGGAAGTGTTGACAGTTGTACAGGTTTATTTAGTTTTGTAAATTTGATGAATTGCGTGTAGCGGAAATGATCAATGTTGTCCTCAGATTTTGGAGCATTATATAATGCCAACAAGATGCGCACTCCATTTTCTAATAATGTTTGTTTTGGGCAGTTTTCTTGTTGAAATACTTCCACCAGTTTATCTAAATCAGGAATTTTTTCCAATGCTCTAGTAACAGTTTCTTTTTCCTTTTTTAAATAGTTGTAGGGAATTTTATAGCCTACAACTTTTATAATAAATGCAAATCTCATTTAACCGATAGGAAGCCAGATATTCGCGAAAAACCGATTTTTGTGACCTTTGACCTTGAATATCTTGAGACGCGGACACGATAACGATTGTGACTTTTGAGACAACATTTAGAATGACAAAACAAAGGTTCATACCAATTTGCAGCTTATTATCTTTCATTCCGAGGTTGACCCCTTTTTTTACCTAATATGACTGGGCTATATCAAATAAAATAAAACATTGTCTATTGCTTGCTTAGATAACTATTAGAGCATCACTAGAAGTTTTTGAAAAATTATATTGTTTTTATTTCAAACTAGCTGATACCTGCGGCTTCGTCTGCGCGGAATTATGCTCCCAATCCCGTTCTGCTTCGAATTCATGATTTTGACGTATAGTATAAAGGTTGATTTAAATTAGACGAGCGAATGCTCATTCTATCACCTCTATGTCAAATTATAGTGTAAACAGTGACAGAACATTCGTTCGTTGTTCTTTCATAAGTAAACGCTGAAAATAAGGCTTAATATACATGAAAACATTAAGAAAGAATGCTTTTGTTCTATATCTCTATGTTCGTTTGGTCTAAATTCACCTTAAAAAATAAGAAACTGTTCTGTCTTGACAGTACTCAATTATTCAAAATTCGAAATCGAATTTCGTATCCTGTTCAAATGGATACTAGAAATTCAAATGATATACTAGAAATCGTAAATGTCGAAATTCTAATTTCAAACTATTTGTTTTATCAAGCCCGTTTTTTACTGTTAATAAGAAAATACAAGTGATAAATTAATGTTAAATTTAGCACAAGACTACCGGTCAACGCTCTATGGCAGACAAGTGGCGAGCTATTCACATTGACATTCACAAGAGACATGTAATAGGATGAGCATTAAGTAAATATTTAGTCGAGAATAAGTTGATTCACCTGTAAGTTTAAGTAGGTAAGTCAATGACTTTGGCTACACTATTAGTCTGGCTGTATGCTGCACCACAGATAACATAATACTAAAGCCGGTATGGAACAAAAGATGGTATACCTTGGGACACATATTTACGGTATTTGAACTTTTTTTCCTTTAATTATTCTAGATCTTGCTTCGTCCCAAAAATCATGATTCTAGCTCATCGGGATGTACCCTAAAAATATTCTAATTCAACGCAATCCAAGTACATTGCCGTTCATCTAGCACTAGTTCACGCTACAATTCAGTGTCGTAAGGAACCCTTAATGCGTGAGTCCGACTCCCATTTGATTGGGTTATTATGGACATTGTCTAAGACATTTTAATGATAAAACTTAACGTTTTGCTGAAAATCCCATAGTCATGACCTTTGACCTCGAATCCTATATTATAAACGGGAAAGTTTGTAAGTATGTGAGAATGCATGTGTGTGAGGATGTATGTATGTGAGGATGTTTGTTACTCTTTCACGTAAAAACCACTGAATGGATTTTAATGAAACTTTACAATAATATAGCTTATACATCAGAATAACACATAGGCTATATCAGCGATAGGATCAGAATTCCACGCGGGTGGAGCCGCGAGCAACAGCTAGTAACTAATAAACCAGGCATCGGATCGATGAGGACTTTTTAGATTTCATTTATAATGGTATTTTGAACAATCCTATCAACTTTCAGCTAAGAGCAAATTATTGTAGCCTCGCACCTACATTTTGATTTACTTTGACCGGACCGGAGTAATGTAGATGCTGGACGTTTCTATGTATAATATAGCTACAAATACACAGAAGTATTTTTAAAATAGCATCAGCAGTTTCCGAGATTATTGCTTTCAAATATAATAACAATCTCTTCCGTTTATAAGCTGTCATGATTGTTACAATTCAAAGAAAGTATTAAAAATTGACTTATTGTAAACATTCAATAGTATGGAGGTCAAACTGCATCGACTTCCATTTACTTTTTTTACCCTTATTAAGAGCAGCTTTCTCTGAAATCGATGATTCGTCGATTACGACTCGATTAACAATGAACTGTTTTGCGTTGTCACTTATTAGAAACTGCCACACTTAAGGCTCATTTAGACGAGAGTTCCTCGCCTGCAATATACGATTATCGAAAGGGCAGAAAAAATTACTTCGTCTGACTGAACATTGGCACAAAACAAGCTTATTATAGCTCGGGGTATATATCTTGGACCTAAAATGTGCTCAAAATGTGCTCTATACGCGGAGCACACGTTTTTTGGATGTCTTTTGAGGATAGCACGGGGTGCTACTGCGGTGGACGAGCTCAAATTCATCAAGCATAGATTATTACTAAGCAATCCGCGTACGCCATGAGCTTATTTTGTCTTGTGATTTAGGTCCAAGATACGTGTTCCGAGTTACAGTAAATGTTGGTGGCAGGCGCGGTCCGAGGCGGGGGGGGTCACTGACAGGGGACATGACCACCCCCCCAAAACCATGCACGTCATATTGAAAAGTCCCAGTACGAGGGGAGGGGGGTTAAATTTCTTAAGGAATTTCCGAAGTGACCCCCTCCAAAACTTCAAGCTGCGACCGGCCCTGTGGTGGCCAATTGGTTGCAAAGTATGCTGAACATCTTCTCAGCATTAGGCACACAAACGGTAAATTTATTTTGCAAGAGTTAACTGTTCGATACGTAATAATTGTCTCACAAAGTTTGTTTTTAGATATTTCAATACGTACCCGCGTGTATAATAGTAGTAGGTATAATTAAAAAGAAAGTATAATGACGTAATCAATAAAAAATATTGATAGGCTGGCAACATCGACGCAATAACTTCCGTTTGTTTTTAAACACATTGTGAATGATAATTGGAATTTTTTAATAACAGATAATTGCTTTTAAACATTGTAACTATAATGTAAAATGTACAGAAGGTTATGTTGTTCGTTGGATTGATTTTATTCGTTTGTAATTGTAGTTTTTTGGATAAGAAGTTATTATAGTTACCTTTAGACCAAAATCCAATAATATAATTATTATAAACTATAGATATTTATATAGGGGAGGCCTATGTCCAGCAGTGGGCTTCCTATGGCTGAAATGATGATGATGATGATGATAGATATTTTGTCCACACTCTAAAATGGCTACAAAAAAAAGCGATAACTTTGGCCGTTGGCCATCATTTCATGCACCAATCACAATCACGGCAGTGCGCACCCAAATAATTCCTAAAATTTAATAACATTGACGTATTATTAGTAATTAGTAAGTAGTAATTATATAATTATATAATTATATATATAAGTAGTAGTAATTATTGAGTTATTAGTAAGTAGCTATAATTTTTTTAAACTTAGTGTTTGCGCCATTTTTTAAAGTCGCCATATTCTTGTACGCGACGTATAGATCTACTTATTAATATAATACGTCATTGCCAAAATCCTAATCTATCCAAGAGTAATGGATACAAGTTACAACACAATACAATAAAATATAAAGGTACACAATTTCAGCCTGCTGTTGCGTTATAGGCGTTATAGCATTTACACAGCCATTTATAAATTACTTATACATCACGACAATACAAAAATAAAATGTTTGTTTACATTATGTAATTGATTACTTACTTTCACGGCACGTGCTAGCGTTGGCTTGGCATTCCCGCCAACCGCCATGACATCTAACCACAGACAACTTATTCACGAAAATATTACTTGTGGCACAGATAATGTAAATTGCGGTGAGTTAATAGTGAAGATGTCTCGAGACATCTCTAAAATAATTGTTTCCTTGTGACGTTATAGACCGAAGGCGGTGTGATGTCAGTAAATTATACAACAGCAATTAATTGTAAAGTCCGACCAATAAAATAAAAAACCCGTACTGGGGGCGCTAAAAACATCTATGATTATGACAACACCAAGTATAGTGATACACATGTAAAATGCCAATATTTTTCAACACACTTGCTTAGGAACAGGCTTTTATTTCCCCGCAATTAAGCACGGAATGACACCTAATATAAAACTGTGACTTTTTCATTGCTTCTTCTTCCTCCTAGCGTTATTCCCAGTCGCATCCGAAGCATTCAGCTTGGAGTCTGGGGTCCGCTTTTACCAGTCATAGCTACAGATTTGGCTAGACCTCGATATTTTCCGTGAAGCGATTGCCACCTGACCTCCACGACCCAATGTTAACATTAGGCGATATCGAAGCTTTGCAGCTAGACCGTTGTTTTTGGACTTTTTAGGGCACCAACTACCCGTAACGACTGCCATAGATGTCCTTATGGCAACCGGGACCGACGGCTTAACGTGCTCTCCGAGGCACGACCAGACCAATGCAAATACCCATATTTAATGCACACAAATATTTGCACTGAGCGGGGATCGAACCCGCGCCTCCTGCGTAGCGGCCGCGTTCACTACCGCTACGCCACGGAGGCTGTCATGTTTTTCATTGCTATTATTCACAAAAGTGAGTTATAGACTTCTTTTTTTTTAATTTCATTAAGTTGCTTTGTTCTTAAGTTTCGATACAAAAAAGATCGTGTCCAATATTACAAACGAATTAATATAGAAAGAAAAGAAAAAGAAAGAACTTGTAGTACGTGTTTAATATACAAAACTTTCACTAAAATGTATTTTTTTTTTCTCTGTTAAAAAGTTAAGTTTTTCTCTGTTAAGTTTTCTAGTTAAAATAGAAAAATAGACGCGGTGTGTTATACTGGTTACAAGGACTGGGCACAAATCACAACACAGTAGTATCCGTATAATAGTTTACTGCTTGGAATGGTAAATACAAGTTAGACATACAGTTACACCATGTATAGAACAGGGACCACGCGATATTGTTTTTCGGACTGCATAAAATTCTTGTATTTTATGCCTAACAGCACAGAGATCAAAATAATCGAGCATGATTTTCTTTTTTGCGTTAGGCTTATTTTTCTTAGGCGTAGAAAATACATTTGACGTTTGACCTTCTCTTCGTATTTTTATTACAGAAGATCGGGATATACCTAAAAATGTGAATAATAATTAGTCACAGTAAAATCAGTAGATTAGGCCAATTTCAGTTGCACGTACTCTATGATGTCCTACCCGTCATGTTGACAACAAGGTCCGTGATGTTATTTAGAGGAACAGAGTCCAATCCTTCCTACTTTTTATCCGACAAATACTTTGTTATATTATAAATTACTTTTCTTAACTGGCTTTTAATAGTTTTCGGCATATTACTATAGTTTTGTAGTTTTGTAGCGCTCTCAAACTCAACAACACGCACAATTGACACCACACTGACAGATGACCATAATGACATTGTATAGATTGTTACCATATGAAGAAATTAGTTCCAATAGTTTACCGCAATATGGCGAGGTTTTTTATTTTACTGGTCGGGCTTTAAACGTTGTTCGTACGGGTTTAACTGACGAAATTAATACAATTTGGACGAAGGGCAGGTCAGAAGCGCTTGAAACCGGTGGGCTTTCATGAAAGGATTAATAAAAGTAAAGGAAGCTCATCTAAGTTCTGAAGTTAGACTAGCCGGACTTTTTAAAGGACTCCAACTGCTCGTAACGACTGTCATATATGTTTGCAAGGCAACAGTTTCATATTTATTCCTTTAACAAGACATTTTATCTGATTCTTCTCTCAATTGTTCGTTGTGAAAGTTTTAAAAGATAAAATTCGTACATGTATGAAAAGATTCGCTAAAAAGTTACGGTAAAAGCGAAATCGCCGTTGTTAAAATGTTAAACAATAATGGCTTACGCAATGGCGTCCCAAGACCACGATTTTAAACCTTTTAGTGACAACATTGCACTAATCTAAATGTCGTGTAAGGTCACTGTGCCTTTAGACACGAGAAAATTACCGTCCACGTAATGATTAGGTACTAGCCGAAACGTAATGGACAATGGCAGACTTCCCTAGGTAGGCACAAAGTCTTCCAAAAAGGTATTTTCTGAACGAATTTCCGCACGTGACATCCCTCCCCCCCAATTTTCAATCTGCGACCGCACCTGACTTTTTAGATAACATTATTGCTGAAATTTTACTATTTATTTATTTATTTATTTAGTATCCTGTGTATATATTCCTGAAAATCTATCTATCTCTGTGACAATTACCATTCAAATCTGTTCAATCGTTCTGAACAAACAACTAAACATTTTCGCAAATTTTAAATGGATTGCTTTTCAGCAACAGACATGACTGCTGAGAAGGAACCGAAACAGCGTGCTTCAAACCAAACATTGATGGCTGCGTACCCTTACGTACGAACTAAATTTGGAAAAGTTTGGATCTCATCATTAAAGAGGGCTTAAAATGAGATCGTACGTGTGTTTCTGCTAAAGGATCTAAACTTTCTAGTACGACCTTCTGGTCGATCTGGGTGTTTCTATGGAAAAAGGAATGGAAAGTATATATGTAGGTAATACGTATGTGTATTTACAAAAAAAGTGTAGATATTTAATTTGATTGCATCGCATTTTATCATACCCTAGTGGATAAAGAAATATTACAGTTAATTTTACATCAGATTGAACGACACATCTAATAAATATTGCAATGTTTTTTATAATATGAGTCACTTAATGTATTGTCATGTCATGACCATTTAATGCAAAGCTAGGTGTAGGTATATCAAGGACTTTGGATCCATTAAAGTTCCCATGAGAACCGAAACAGGTGACGCCCACTATTAAAGATTATAAATTATAATCATAGATATTAATCTTCTTGAATATTTGCTCAGCTGGTTCGTGAACAATGATCGAGTCTTTTAGTGGGTTTTGTTATTATTATTTGTTGGTAGAATTTTAATCTAAGTATTATTAATAGCACAAACATTGCTCGTGGTCACGCATCCCGCGTGACCATTCTATATTACATTGAGAACCAATTCATCCTCCGCACGCTTTTATGTACGTACTACATTTATCAAACAATATTTTTGTACGCGACTGTACAAAAATACTACGTACTTACATTGTGGGCCGAGTTGCCAATGAAAAATAAATTAAAATAATTCGGGGCAACTCGCCACCGAGTGGCGGGTTTTCAAGTGGCGAGCTGACCAATAAGTGAACTCCCTGCAGTGATTTTTCCAAGCGTATACAGTCCAATATGGGGTTCTTCAAGAAGGGCATTAGAAGGTTCTTAGTAGGTCGGCAGCGCATGTGACGCCTCTGGCGTGGCACACGTCGATAGGCCACGATGACCACTTTCCATCCGGTGGGCCGTGTGCTTGGTTGCCACCTAATTGGTATAAAAAACCCTTTATGATTCGAAGAGCACTTTAAGGCCCGTATTCTAGAACGACACTTAGGTACTCCAGAATATCGATTTATCTGAGAATGGATTGCATGGACAGGTTGACAGATTTGACAGATTGTCTATATAATCTGTTCTCAGATAAATCGAGATTCAGAACTGAGTACCATTCTAAAATACGGGCCTAAGCTATCAGTCCTAGTTGCTATACCAACATCTGTAGCATTCTTTAAAGGTAGTTGGAGCCCTAAAAAGAGTCCTGGTATTCCTTACTAACACATGTGTTTCCTTCTTCCTTGAGTCCTTGTCCCGGGTCCGGGTGTGAAAAAGCATCTGATGAGGCCGTCAAGCTGAGTGCCACCATTCTAATATAGTACTTGCCTATAATGGTGACCCTCTTTTGGGAGACTTTGCCTTCAGCTTACCATTGTCGTTGAAGTCAAATTGACGTGTACTTTATAAGTGTAAAAAAGTCGCCAGTGGGCTGTAGAGTAGCTTTAGTATTATATTATCTGTGGTAGGCTAGTTTATTTCTTATCAGTAGTTAATCGATCGTGATTTTTGAATGCCTAAGATTAAAATCTAGTGAGACTTTTAAAACAATAAGACCGATTGGTAGTAAACAATAGCTTGCCTGTCTAAGCGAGCAAAAACTCACTAACTTCTAGCGAAGTTGAGTAATAGTCGCTTTAAGTAATCCTTTGTGTTAATGTCATAATATGCAACAGTGTTGGGTGTTGGTTTTGTTTGCACAGTGGGATAATAGATATATGGACTGTAAAACTAATGTCTTTTTGTGTCGTTCATGCCTTTTTTTCCTATGGATATCCCCACGGAGAAATAACCCTCTAGCGTCGTGGTTATATCGGACTTGAGCCGTAAATATATTTTTCTTTCTTTTTCTTTCTTTCTTTCTTTCTAAAATACCGCACCTGTCACGGGTCGTGATTTCAAAGGTGGTCTGCCAATAAGCCATTTGCCCCTTTTGGGGGCAAGATAGAGACACCGTAGTTCCTACACTACGGGGGGCCAACTCAGAACCTATGTATAGTTGTATAGTTCTCGACCTAGATGCACAATCTCCGCCAAGGACGATTGAAAAAGAGTTAGTGATTGATAAATAAAATTATTAATAAAAAAACTATTAAAAACAAGAATTTGTTGTACGCCAAATTTTAAAAAATCTGTTGAAGTGAAACAATAATAATAATTTTATGCAAGGGTTGTGATTTGAAAAGCTTGTACCGCGAGTTCCTTATATGTTTCCTGTTCACGCTACAAGCTTTTCAAATGGACCTAAGATGTGCTCAAAATGTGCCCTATACGCGCAGTACACATTTTCTTGGGTGACTTTTGAGGTAAGCACGGGATGCTACTGCGGTGGACGAGCTCAAATTCACCAAGCATAGATTATTACAAAGCAATCCGCGGGCGTCAGAGCCTCGTTTGTCTTGCGATTTACGTCTAAGTTACGTGTCGGGAGTTATAGTGAATCGAGTGCTTGTACTACACACTACACATACAATTCTAACATCAATCAAAAGTAAAAGTGTCTCGTAACAAACATTTGTGTGATTCAATCTTATTGTCTTACTAAATCATACAAAAAATTACGTAGCATGAAGTAAACGCTACAGCACATTAGATGTTTGCTCTTCTTTAATTAGTACAACGATATCTCGTGCAATAGCCGTTGAAAAAACATACAATCAGATGTCTAAAAAAATGCAATCAGGGACTACTCTGAATGACATTGAGTGTCAAACGCACTTGTAACGTGAAAAGACGGTAGATTTCAATTGATTTCATCAAATAAAAGATAGAACTGGCGGAAGAGTAGATTAACTTAAATGTGTCAGTTATTACTAGTCTGAAAAGAATTTTCTTTTAATAGGTACAACTTGTATTTAGTTGATTTGCTAACTACACCGTAACTTTTGTTTTAATCACATTACTGTCCATCCCAAGGTTGCCCGGAAGAAATCGATTCCAGCGATAAGCCCCCTAGACAAGTGCCAATTCGTTGCCCGACGTATAATTGTAGAATAGAATGACGAATGTATGGGATTTGACATAATAATATATGACAGTTGTTAACGTATGTCAAAAACGTCAAATTCCATACATTTGTCATTCTATTTTACAATACGCCGAGCAACGAATTGCTACTTGTCTAGGGTGGAAAGCCACCCATTGTACATTAAACTGTGTAGTCACATGCTGCCTACTAGTCCTAATGTAAATCTATTGGTGAACAATAAAGTATTATTTATCTATCTAGTAAAGTATCTATCAATAAAGTATTTTAATTGAATTACAAACACACGTAGTTATGAAATGGTTTGTCACTCAGAATAAGGGGCCTGATGCGACTTCGCGAGTGTCTCTTCTGGGAAGAATTATGTATCATTATTCAATCCATGTTCTCGGTATAGCGATATACATTTTAAATGTTTAATAGCTAATATCCTCGGCTCTGATCGCATGGATATCGGTTATTGCGACTTTGGTCATATATACTTATCCTCAGTTCTATTTTACCAATTGCTATCTAGTTAGTACGGCAGATTCTAAGTCTGAGCAAGACTTTTTTATTAGAAATGTGCTGGCTAAATGCTGGTGCTGATGCTAGGAAAGATGCAAGTAAACTGTACTTTCTCATCATTATCTGAGCCTTTTCCAACTAAGTTGGAGTCGGCTTACCACTCTATGATGCGGCCAACTTTGAAATTTTCTTTCACAATCAATTGGCGATATCGAAGCTATTAGTGAGACTTTTGCTCCAACTACCCGTAACGAATACCATAGATGTTCGTATAGCAACCGGGACCGACGGCTAAACGTGCTCTCCGAAGTAGGTATCCAATGCAAATACATGCATACAAATATTTGCACTGAGCTAGAATCGAACTCACGCTCCTTGCATAGCAGTTGCCTTCACTACGGCTACGCCACAGAGGCTGTACCTCACCTGTACCACCATTTTTTCCGAGATGGTCTCGGGAAAAATTGATAACAGTATTTCACGCGGACGGAGCTGGTGGCCACATGTAGTGTTAACATAATTTAAACCACGATTATGTATGATCTAACATTCTAACCTATCTAATTTGTCAGACATCAACGTGTTCGTACGTAACATTAATCCAATTCTGTCTGAGTTACGAAAACTAGGTAAACTAGCAGTTATGTCAATATAAAGGCGATAACACACTGCGTCTAGGCTGAATTTCACTCATACATACATATAATTAAGCCTTTATCCCCGGAGTGTTAGGCAGAGGTGAATTAACACCCACATTTCGCCCACGTACCTAATAGGGGGTGAGGTGAACTATTTAATTCACACATTGCCGGTGGAACAGTAGGCATTCTATATTACCGGCAACCGACGGCCCACAGACGGCGTGCGTTTTAGTCGGTTCAAGTCCGACATAACCTCCTCCACCGGCTCCGGCGGAAGGGTATCGGTGGGGACTTTTCGCACGATAAAAAAGGCATTCTATAATAAAAGCATAATATTGCCTAGGCATTGTACAATGTAAACAAAAAAGTGCTTGAAACAATCACAATATGTACATGTTTAAAACAAGTAGTTAGGTACAATTACTGTGATTGTTTTGACAAGTCTTCTACAAGTTTTATATAAAACAAGTTTACAACTTGTTTATTGGTGAAAATTAGGAGCGTGACCCCTCAGGTATTTACAAATTGAATTCACATAGCAAACTTACACTAGGAGCATAATTCTAGAATGTTATTAGCACCATTTTTTCGCATCGGTACCCTCCTATTGATTGATATATAATATATATATCATTTATATAATCAAACTTTCACTAATACAACCTTAGAGTATCTATTACAACCAATACAACACTAGTGTTGAAATTGTACATGTTGACGGACAATATAATTATGTCAAGTCAATATAGGTATTAAGCAGATAACCCTCCCCTGACCGTTCCCGGCGCTAAAGTGCCCATCACACTCGCCGCGTTTCCAAGCTGGATTGCGATGACCAGCCTTTGCATCAGCCCCCCTAGACCAGTGGCAATTCGTTGCTCGGCGTATCATGGAATAGACTGACGAATGTTATAGGATTTGACGTTTTTGACAATCGTAGACGCCTGTCATATACGTCAAATCCCATACATTTGGCATTCTATTCGATTGAACGCCGGCCGACGAATTGCCACTTGTCTAGAGGGGCAGGAACGCTCCGGAACGGGAGTCACCAGTTCTCTACGAGCCTGTTTCCTATTTCCTTTACAAGGTTTTTCAGCTCTGCGACAGCCTTGATAGAGATTTTCATTGATCGATCTCCAGTGACGTCACACAGCCCAACTAATGACAATCTAATATCTAGGTTGTCACAGCGCTGCGCTGTCCACATTTGTATCATTTGCCCGATCGATCACCGTATCGTGGACGGGTGATGATACGCGTATCACTGATATATACATATGTGGTCATGATACGCGTCGCCGATACTGATACGGTGACCGGATCGGGCAAAGGATACAAATGTGGACCCAGCTTTAAGCTTAGAGAATTGGTCACTTGGCTTCCATCTTGACTTAACAATTGACAGCCGGGACCACCTTTAGCATATGTTTGGTATTTTTATTTCTCAATTTTTTTCGTGTCATACCTACATCAGACCCCCTAGACAAGTGGTAATTTAATGACATACGTTGGGATTTGACGTTCACGACTGTCATATACGTCAAATCCCATACATTCGTCATTCAATTCTACAATACGCTAGCCAATGAATTGCCAGTTGTGTAGGGGTGCTTTCAATTAGATCCGTAAAAGAGTCATTACCAAAATAATTTGCATATTATAACAATATAATTACGCACAAAAATGTATAATTCTTGTGAGTTCTCGCACTGATTAACGTACGATATAATTCATATACTGTTATATAAATAATAATGAGATACACTCATTATACAATTGAATGTAACTTGACATAGTAACACAATGACTTATTCTAAAGAAGCTGTTGGGAACAAGAATTGTGTCACGGATCCCGGGAGAGACGGGAATTAATTTTTATTTCGAATTTGGAACTGAAACGCAGAAACTATAAAATTTATAATTTCAAAAGCCGCGTGGTTCCCAGCAGAGTAAAATTTGGGCCACCCCACCACTTCCCATGCGGTGTCGTACCTATGTACAATGTACAAGGCGACTAAGGGATATACAGCACAGATTCAGCATCAGATGCATGGCTCGAGTTAAAGTGCCCGGAATACGGCAATAGGCTCACCCCCTAACACGGGACCTAACACAATGATTGGTGAAATGTGGGTGTTAAATTCACCTCTGCCTAACCCTCGGGGGATCAAGGCGTGATTATATGTACGTTTATGTAAAACTGACGACCTGAAAAAGGTGGCTGGGACGGACTGGATGCGGAAGCGGAGGATCGGCAGACGTGGCGCACAATAATGGCTAATTGTTTTTTTTTTATTTGATTGATGTAGATATTATGTAGGTACGTAAATAAAATTTGTAAGGTTTTTAAATGAATAAAGAGAACAATAACGAAGTTGTACCTACGTAAAAATCTAATAAATATTAAGTAAATATTTAAATAAACTCACGTAATCAGCCAAGCTCTTCATGCCGGAGGGGAACCTCTCCCTGTCGGGCACCAGCCTGCCCCGCGCGTCGCGCTCCCTCTCCAGCCAGCAGTCGTCCACGTTGATGTACTCGTAGCCCGCGGACGCATACCCCTCCGACACCAGGATATCGGTCATTGTACGGAATAACCGGTCACTATGCAAAAAAAAACATTGTTAGGCTCATGTAGGACTTAAATCCTACTAATATTATAAATGTGAAAGTTTGTGAGAATGGATGTGTGGATGTGTGGATGTTTGTTACTCTTTCACGCATAAACGGCTGGACCGATTTGGTTGAAATTTGGTATGTATATAGGTTATACCCTGGATTAACATATAGGCTATATATAAGCGATGAACGGGATCAGAATCCCACGCGGGCGGAGCCGCGGGCAACAGCTAGTAAATGATAAATACATAGAGCCTTACTAATCCATAGGTATCTATACCATAGTAACTCTTTCTGTCTGTCTGTTACGCTTTCACGCCTAAACCACTGAACCAATTTTGATGAAATTTGGTCTAGGGGTAGATAAGACCTTGGGAAAGGACATAGACCATGTTTCGTCATGATAACCGACATCCACGTGGCAGCCGCGGGCAACACCTAGTTGTAAATTAATAACTCTGTTTGTATGTTACACTTTCATGGCTAAACCACTGAACCGATCTTGATTAAATTCGGTACACAGATAGATTAGAACTTAGGAAAAGACATAGGCCATGTCTGGTCGCGATATCAGATATCGAGGCGGGCGGAGCTGTAGGCAACAGCTGAACAGCAGGCTGTAGTTTATAACCCTTGAAAGTTTAACTTCAGACAGATATATATGTACAGCCCAGACTCAGCCTCAGATGCATGGCTCGAGTCAACAATAATAATGACCGGAATACGGCAATAGGCTCACCCTCTATTTACGTAATAGAGGGTGAGCCTATTGCCGTATTCCGGTCCGGACCTAATACAATGATTGGTGAAATGTGGGTGTTAATTCACCTCTGCCTAACCCTCCGGCGATAAAGGCATGATTATTATGTATGTATGTATGTATGTGTCTTTATAGAGAAGTAGTGACTTTCATGAGCCTATGTTACATAAACTAACTAGGTCTTCACCAACAATAGACTCTCCAGCGAGATTGATCAGGGCTATTTGTACCGATTGGTTCCGTAGGCTCCATGACAAGCAGATTCATTTCGATCTATTCACATAGCTGAACAAAATGGCCAGTCGTTCGGGTATTAGTTTAACATATTCCTAGTTACCGTCCACTTTATCTCTAAAAGATAGGTACACAAAAAGACTTTAGCTTCAGCTTACCATCAGGAGAGGTGAAGTCAAAAAAATACAAATATTGTAAACGTGAAAGTAACTCTATCTGTCTGGTTGTTAAGCTTTCATGCCTAAACCTAAACCGATTTTGATGAAAATTGGTACAGAGATAGATCGGATCTTGAGTACGTAGGCTATGTTTGGTCACGATAACCAAAACCGACGAAAAGCAGGCAATAGCTGGTAAACGAACATTGGAAAATGTCAAATTTATCCTCTGAAGATCAAGCAATTGATTTATTATAATGTAAAGATCTTTTGTTTGCTAGAAACTTTTGAAAATTCACCCCTAAGATGTAAAATTCTTCTATAGCAGGTAACACCGTTTCTTAGGAAATCTACCTCTGCCCGTGAGGGTCGCAGAAGGCGAATAAGAAATAGAGAGGGTTGTATGTTGACATACAACCCATCAAAGTGTTTGCTTGACATTAATAGGCCCGTTAATTGGACCGAAAAGCATACATAGTTGGCGAAATGTACGTGTTGACTGTTGATACACTTCTGTTTACCACATCGGGGATTTAAAGGCGGAATATATGACATCAGATTACTTTTAACTTCAATATCACGAACACGTAATACCTAGATTTTCTATAATTCATTCAATGATTACATCTAGGTAATCCGAGTGGTGACGGAGAAAGAATTTAAGTCACCACCCCATCGCATCCGAAGGCGGATAAATACACAGACGATATCACTGCGAGAGAAGAAAAACTCAAAATGGCCAGCGTGGAAACAGTAGGTCAAAGCCTCCCAAAATTGGGAGAGACCTATGTCCAGCAGTGGACTGCGATGGGCTAATTGATTATTTTACTATAAAAATAATAAAAAATACTGACCTTATACAATTATCAGGATCATTTTTACAGTCGGTATTGCACCTAAACCGTTCCCACGCGAGCCACCCCATGGGGGGCGTCAACGCGAGTCCATTGTCCCGCCCAGAAATTTTCCCCAGAAAACACAACACCACACACACGGTCCACACACCAACAGATTTCAAAGACGCCATTACACGACAAAAACGAACGGATTTTACGGATTTTATCTTAACACGGAACTTATACGCATAGTTTTTTTCACTGCTCGATTTTGTGCGGACTACAATAATATGGATAATATGGGAGTAGGTGTCAATGTCAACAAGATATTGACATTCTTAGGTTATCACAGCGAAGAGGTCTGAGTATGAAGGTAACGCAGTCTTTTCTTGAGTTATCTGAAACAATACAAACATAATATTAATTTATTTGTTTATGTTGGGGAATACTTTGATAAAATCTATATCTATGTAGAGCTGAAGAGTTTTTCTTTTGGTTGGACTTTTTCAAATTGAGTAAGCAGTTTCTAAGATAAGCTCATATAAGGATATGCTTAACGAAATTAAAACATTAAGGTGCTGATAGACTTGAGCATTCACTTGTAACAGAACATCGAGCATTCGCCGTTTTTAAATTTGTCGAACCGAGCCAAGTGTAGAGCCAAATAATGCCACGAACATTTACATGATCTTTCTAGCAAATGCTCTAGTCGAAGCAAATTTACAGACGCCTGAACGAACGCCTGATAGAAAGCTCAATAAAACGCTCTCGTTTATTTTTTTGTAACGTAACATTCGTAAGAATACTCATTACAAGTGAATGCTCAAGCTTATCAGCACCTTTATCTACTTTTGCATTAGATACTTCGTTTATTATGGAAGGCTATAGGCTTTATATCATAACGCTACTACGCTAGAATGTGTGGAGTTGTAATCATAAATGTCAAAATAACATATCTACATCAATCAATCACTTGATTAGCCTACTGCCATCCACGGATGAATATAGGCCTCTTTCAATGTGTGGCATAGCACCCAATCCTCCACTTACTCCAGCCACCTTTTTCTGATCGTCCGTCCATCCACATCTACCTCATTTGAATTTAACATCATTGTGTACCAATAATAACAAATAATAATGCAAATCGCATTAATAGTAAATCAACCTCGGGCGTTAATAAGACAATAAAACAACCTTATTACGAATACAATTATTCAGCGATATGGCCTATTTAGGGGTCATGTAATTACGCATACAAAGCCTGTAGGCCGATATCAGTATGTGCATCGTCAACCTGCATCATGTATGACAATTATAGGCTATCTTAGATCTAGAGACCTTCATAATACATCATTAAAAAGAATTATGCCGTAAGATGATTGTGCGTGAAGGTCAATTATATTATGTAGTATGTGAGTTGAAAGATATTATTGACATGATATTATGATTATGATTTTAATTCTTTTTTTTTTGCTTTTATATTGGGAGGCACATTGGGCCCAACCAACACCTTTAGGCTTTAGTTAGCATTGCCTAGTAGTCGGCGCACCTGCTAAATAACAAATTTTCAGGTTGGGAGATCAGACGACAATCACTCTCATCAAAGTTCACGGATCAAAATAGTTTGTTGTATAGTTATACATATTCACAAATAATTACAAGAAATCATGTCGACACCTCTGGGTTCAATTGGCGTATAAACCAAAACACGACTTTTCAGGAGAGCAAAAAAACGATTTTATTTTCAGAAAAAAAATCATAACTTTTTAATTTTAGCAGCTACATAAAAAATTCCAAGGAGAAAGATTCTTAGAATTTGGGGATGAAGAAGGCTAAATCATTCAATCATATCTATCTTCTTTGGTTTGGAAGTTAGCATGGATATACGTCTTAGAAAATACCAACTCATGGTGTATACACCCCATGAAAATTGGATGAAAAACCAAATATGGATATAAGCTGTACTTATATCCGTATTTGGTAAAATTAAGTTCACATTTACTGATGTAAAAGCACGTAGCTGTAGATTTGTTTGCTGTAAAAACTATTTACTTTGCACATCAATAGAATTATAATTAATAAAAACAATCTCGATACTGTTAGAATGTGGCAGAATTGCAATAATATTAGTCTTATTACAGAATTATGGTCGATATACACGAAATTAAACTACCAGAAACGAAATTAACTTAGTTTTATTAGATAAAACAGATAATGATCAGATTATCAAACTAAAAAAGGCAATTATTTAAATCTTTAATAGCTCTACACACAGCCATTTCTCCTTCACCGCGACTTCCTCGTACAACAGATTGTCCTCAGGGTCTTCGTCTTTAATTTAGCGGCACTGGGACAGAGCCTGCGCCGTTTTGACCATGGAACGCGCCAACTTATAGATAAGCTTTTGCCCCTCAGACGATTCCAACTTGTTACACAGCGGTCGCAAGTGGTCTCGTTTGGCCCTGGCTACCGCTCTCCTGGTGGCGCATTTTGCAGCTTTGTACGCGTCGCGGTCTTCGGAAGATTTGGACGCTTGCCACTTTTATAAGGAGCGCTTTCTTCACCCTGATCTCTCTCTGGACTGTATCGTTCCACCACCAAGTGTCCTTGTCATACTTGCGTCCAACCTTAGACGTACCGAGCACCGCCCTCTCCGCCTCAAGGATAGCTGCCTGAATCCTGTCCCAGCAAACCTGTACTGGTTCGTCTACAGCATCAGCGCACTTGTCACCGATGGCTGACTTTGCGACTTGGCTTCACCACCACCTGATTCTGCGTTGGCCACGCTCGGCGCTTTGTCTTTGGGTTTCACGCGGAGGTGCATGACAAGGAGACGGAGTTGGCTAGTGAGACTCTCTCCGGGTATTACCTTACAGTTGGCCACCCTGCTGATGCTATGCCTCTTAGTAAGTAGGAAATCGATCTGGGTAGCGTGCTCTCCGCTCTTGTAGGTGACAAGTTCGGCTTTCTTTTTGAAGAACCGTTCACGACGGCAAGTTCGGTGGCCGTACACGTTTTGAGGATATGCTTCCCCTCTGGGCTACGGCTACCGTATCCAAAACCGCCGTGGGCATGTCCAAACTCCTCACGCCTGTCCCCCACATGACCGTTTGTGCAGTGGTTTTACTTCAGCAAATCGAGGGCCATGGCCTCGATTCTGCTAAAGCAAAACCACTGTCATAACACGGACACTGTAAATATTTTTTTAATTTTTACCATTTAATTTTAGACTTTAAAGCAATGGCTGTAAAATGTAAAATTAAATGGCCTATTGTAGAGTGAACGAAAGCGTGTAGTAAAAATATTGTCATTTAATTTTGAACTTTAATTCTATAGCAATAAAGTCTAAAATTGAATATCATTTTTTGCAATGGATATGGTTTATACGTCCATACGTTATTTAATGTTTGGATTTACGACCTCAATTTTAAATTACGTTTAAGAAATATATTTACTCGTCATGGCGTAAACTCCATTTTCAATTAAGGCAGATCTTACGCCCCGGGTTGGTAGAAATCTTGGTCATAACGTCTTACTAAAAATTTAAAAAAGAAAAATTTGGCTGTTACATTAACATTTTATCTTTTTTGTGGTAGGATGATCTAAATTTTTCGGGTCGTAAAAGCATTTTTTTTGCGAATTTGAACATTTTAAATATACAGATCGATAGAGAAAAAAATTCTGAATTTAACGGTGTATATAACTCATTTTGGCCAAAATGGTTTATACGCCAATTGAACCCAGAGGTGTCGATGTGTTTTTATTTTTAATTTCATTACAATTCAACCTTTGATTATACCAATTGAAAATCAAGTATTGTTTACAATTTGTAGTCGGTAAGTAATTGTACCTACTTACAACGTAATAAAAAGCAATTGTTAAGATAATGTTAAGATAACCTTATTAACAGTTTATTAGTTTAATTACAAAGAGATATGACAAAAATATTATTGAATTGTTGTAAATTTTTCCAATTGTAAGCGTGTCAATTGTCGTAAACATATAAACATTAGAAAAACAACATATCAATGCAAAAAATAGTACACTACGCCATTGAGATCTACTGGAAAATAAAGTTACTCGTTTTCAGAGGGTACGCTCAAAGTGGCCTTTTTAGACCTGCTGCTCAACGTGGCCTTTTTAGTTTAGACCCGCTGCTTAATGTGGCCTTTTTAGTTTAGACCCGCTGCTCAGTGTAGCCTTTTTAGTTTAGACCCGCTGCTCAATGTGGCCTTTTTAGTTTAGACCCGCTGCTCAATGTGGCCTTTTTAGACCCACTAGTACTTCGATCCTAAGCAACGGTTGTAGGCTGAACTAAAACAGTTATATTTGCTTCAAAGTAGAGAATATAAATTGTATTTTTATTCCAACTGAATATTCATTTTTTTTCAATCTGACTTTTGGTTATGTGGTCTGCGATTACCACAACGATATCGTGACTCGAACGTGGCAATACTTCCTTCCTAACAATGTTCCTCTAATCCATTATTTATACCTTTTTTCTTTAATTACCTTTCATTCAATTTAAACACACTGTATCGTTAACGAAACGTATAACATTATTAGTGAGAAAATAGGGAAAATTGATAACATTAATCGACATCCCTCTTCCTACAGTCCCGGGTTCTTCTAGCGGGGTGTGATGACGCATCTATCAAGGCCGTTAAGTTAGGGATCACCATTTTAGGTCATTAACATCAGAAATGGTGGTCCGTATCTACTGACTCCACCTCAGCTGACCTTTACAACCCAATGGCGATATTGGGCGATATTGTTGAACTTTTTAAGGCTCCAACTACCCCAGCCGCCTGTCACCCTAGCAGAAGCAGGCCGCGGCGGCGGCACGCATTGCGTGCCTCCCCATACCCGGGGGCGGGTTGGGGACTCTGTGGTCCCCTCACCGGAAGAGGGCCAGATCGAGAGATATGGTCCTGGGTCGGCCGGGGTGCGAGGGATATGGCTACGACAATCTCACCTCCGGCAACTGACGGCCCACAGACGGCGTGCGTTTTAGTCGGTTCGAGTCCGACATAACCTCCTCCTCCGGCTACGGTGGGGGAGGTATCCGTGGGGATTTTGCGCACGATAAAAAAAAAAAAAAAAAGGCTCAACTACCCCTAATGACTGCCACAGATGTTCATATGGTAACCGGCACCGACGCGACGGCACAACGTGCTCTCCGAGGCACGACCAGCCTAAATACCCATATTCATGCATACTTGCACTGAGCGGGGATTGAACGCGCCTCCCGCGTAGCGGCTGATACAGAGGCTTCCAAAACTCGAACCTACTGAGCTATCTGGGACATACGCACGTTATTCATGTCACGTTTTGAATGTTATTTTTTCTGATTTAATTCAATTATAAATTCCATTCTGAAATACATAAAAACTCAATATACGTAAGTGGATTTTTTGGTGAATTTTTTCGTAGGTTCCTTTTTTGATTTGTTATATGTTAGTAGGTGAAGATCATAATAAGAAATTGATGCAAGCTATTTTGAACCTTATTAACTATTTACATAAGAGATATATCCGTTTTTTTAGTTTTCCGAAATATAATAATTATTTATCTCTGATATAATATAAAGCCAATAAGAATTATTGTTGAATAATAAATTGCCCTTTGTTTCAGTTGGTTAAGTATATAAAATTATTCTCAATGAATATTATTATGATAACAATGGCATTATAATATCATAGACGATGGTAATATTTCCTACACTGACATCCACTAAGCGAAAAACTTAACTTAATTCCCTTGTCTTTGTTTTAAATGGTAGCAGAAATTAATCACGCATAATTATAAAACAAGAGCCTGTGAACGCCAGCCAGATTCTTAAAAATGAAGGCTGATTTTTTGTTGTACATTTTTTTTTCAGAAATTTAATTTGTCGCAGTGTATTTAAAATGAAGATGTGCAAGACATTGGCGTTTCGCTTTTAATAATAATTTTATAAAAAATATTTCATGTAAGTACCTATATAATTTATTAAAATTATTCGGGTATTTAGCCTGACGCTTTCCAGCAGCCTTGGTCGCTTGGGGGGAATATTCGCGTAAACTTCAGACAGTATAAAGTATGTAAATCGGTAAAATCCCAGTAATTCTGCTGCAGAATTCAATAAAAAGAGACGAAAATGCATGTGATTGATTTAATAAGAGAACAATTTAAAAAAAATCCATCAAACATTGTCAAAAAACTTGAGCTACCTAAATAAAATGAAATATTTAATTTTGATTGCACCGGTTATAGCTACAAAATATTTAAAAATCCACAAATTAATATTGCATTACACACTATCAGCATTGTCTTAAAAACAAACAAATAGTAACAAAAATCATACCTTATGTAACTTAAAAAAATCCCAACAAAAAAATAAAAAGATTTTTTAAATTAAAAAAATAAAAGCACGATGTTATCGCACTTAAATCAGAAGGTGTACTGACAGATATATCAGATTCTCCAAAGTTATCACTTCGTTGAGAGGTCAATGGCGCCTCGTCAAGAATAACTGGTTTGCTTTTATAATAAAAGTAATATGTATGCTGTTTATTGTACTATCAAGTATTTTTACACCATTTTTTAGAATTAGAGGTTTATGAACTTCGTCGAAAAAAAATAGTCACACAGACTCTAATGGTACTTGAAGGTATTCAAATTAACGTTCAATAATTTTGTTTATCTTACTCTGTTGATTTTGGAGCCATAAAAAGTTCGACAACGTCGTCTATGTACAAAACTCCAATATAGCCAGTGGATTGTAGAGGACAATGGCAGTCGCACTTCATGGAAAGTATCAAAGGTTTTGATACTTTCCATGAAGCGACATGAACATTGAAAGCCGAACCGGCATTGACAGAAGACACAATAACATACCTGAATCTCGATATACCTAAAGATTTTCCATACAATCTATCACTATCTCAGGACAGATTGTATAGATTATCTGTCAAATCTGTCTCGAGATCCAGATTGAGAATAAGGCCCTAAGATGATGACGATAACTATTAAAGTAGATAATAGTAGTAAGTAATAGTATCTAATAATATACTCCGTATGTGTAGTGTAAATTTTCGTAATAATATTTTTATAAACAGTATATATAAAGCTTGGATTCAATCATTGAGATGAGAGAACTTAATCATCATGAAAACATTAACTAACAACAGCCTGCAACAGATATAAGATATAATTAAGCATAAGTATCTTGCAACATAATCCATCTTGCATCAGTTTGCTTCCAGCAACAGAGTTGAATGGAAATGTTTCGAGCACATACTGTATATTATTTGTTCTATTATGTTCATTTTTTAGGGTTCCTTATCCGAGGGACTATTAACGAACCTAAGTTGATTTTAAAAAATAAAAAGAAAAATAAAAAAGAAATAGTAATAAAAAAGAAGATTAAGAGCTAGAATACGCTGCCCGCGCACGTGTTTCCCTCTTCCTACAGTCCCGGGTCCTTCAAGCGGGGCGTGATGACGCATCTATCCAGGCCGTCAAGTTAGGGTCCACCATTTCAATACCAATAGCATTCGAAATGGTGGTCCGTATCTTTTGGATTGCACCTCTGCTTTTTACCATCTAGCGGAGTGCAGTCAATTGACGAACCATATATATGAAAAAGTAATAATATCCGTCGGTCAACGGGGTGGAAATGGAAATATTAGGCCTACGCTACACTTGATGGAGATTTCATCGCAGATTTTCGATCAAGTGTAGCGTAAAAATTTTAGCTGACTACGGTCAGCCCATCCCTACTAATATTATAAATGTGAAAGTAACTCTGTCTGTCTGTCTCTCTGTCTGTCTGTCACGCCCAAACCACTGTACCGATTTTGATGAAATTTGGTATAGGGGTAGATTAGACCTTGAGAAAGGACATAGGCTATGTTTGGTCGCGATAACCGACATCCACGCGGGCGGAGCCGCGGGCAAAAGCTAGTATTTTAATAGATACTGGGCCGTCAAAATAAAATTGAGTTACCTCGATCTTGTATGGTGGTACGCAACCTTTGTATGCTAGTCTGACTCGCACTTGACCAGTTTCTTTTTTTCAATACAGGTGGCAAATGAAGACTTGGGTATGCTATCGAGTTACTGAGAAATCAAAGAACTAACACTTGAGTAACGAAACCTTGAGTGTATTATATGGCTTTATATTGTATTTTTTATTAATGTATTCTTTTGTATTATCGCATTATATGTATTTACTGTCAAATTATAATGTTCATTTTACTTAATTGATGATTTCTTAACAGATTTTATTACACGTATTCAGCCACAAAAATTGCCTCTGTGAACTTGAAATTATTTGTAAATAGGAATGTGTCAAGCTATCTAATATTGATTATACTTAAGTTATATTGCGAAAGGCAATAGTCCCACAGTGGACTGCAATAGGCTAAAATTGATTGATTGATTGAAGTAATATAAAGTCAAAAGAAGATTATCGGGAAAAATAATTAAAAAATGTTTAAGTATAAGTTGGTACTTGGTACCTACCCAAAGCAATTTTTTAGCTGACTCAATGGTAACAGCTTATCGTTAAATCAATCGTTAAGTTGTCAGTCACTAAATGAATGATGAAAAATCAAAAACCAAATCAAACTTGTTCCGATCTTTTCAGCAGCAGTCGTATTAACCGAAACAAATCTGATAGCAGGGGGGACATTTTCTTTCGGATTAATAAAAAAATGGGAAAACTTACATTACATACATACGCACTGTTGTTACTCTCGCTTACACAATTGGATAAAAACTTGGATAAAAACATTCAGTGAATTGAATTACTACGATTAATGAAGTATTATTCTTCAGACCAGTCTAAAGTTCTTCATTACCAGAAGAAATTAGCGATGATTGTTATGTTATCTCGAATCGCTAACACGCGAATCGCGATGCACGCGTTAATCTTATTTATGAAGTAGGTATTTATCAGAATAAATACATTTATATCTGAATAAAGAATATCGAAAGTTATGCTTTTTATCGCGCGAGTGAGTGAAAAAATATTTTCATTATCATCTTAATTATGTTCGTGGCCCACAGATGTTCGCGTGGTAAACGTGACTCCGAGATTAGTGCTCTCAACGTGTTAACTATGGTTACCCATCCTAAGACCTCCTAGTACTGCTTGACCTTGCAATGTGTCAACCTTCTGGGTTATATCTGTGGTAATGGCGCGCGCGAAACGGTTTGATGATATCAAACTAGGAGCTCAAATCCTCCAATCATAGACCTTATTATTATAATCGATTTACAAAGAGAAAAGAGAATCAAGGCCGGGCGGGACTCGAACCCGTGATCTTTCCCTTACAGGGGGAATGCTCTGACCACTAAGCCACCGGGTTGAGCCCCGCCCAGAGTCGATTCTCTTTGTTCTTTGTAAATCGATTTGAATAGTGAGCATAATAAATGTTTCAAAATTTCATTCAATATAATATTATTATTATAAAATAATATATTATTATAATCTTGGTCTTGGTTATTCAAACTGTGGTGGTAAACTAGGTGTTGATAACAATGGTCTTGGATTGGTCGATTTGAGCTCCTCCGCCGCCGTAGCGCCCCCCTTGTAGCAAAGGACAATAAACCCGTATTTTAGAGTGGTACTCGTTCTGAATCTCGAGTTATCTGCCCCTCTAGACAAGTGGCAATTCGTTGCTCGGCGTATGATGGAATGGAATTCCAAATGTATGGGATTTGACGTATATGACAGGCGTCAACGAATGTCAAAAACGTCAAATCCTATACATTTGTCATTCTATTCCATCATACGCCGAGCAACGAAATGCCACTTGTCTAGGGGGGCTGAAGACAGAGAGTATAGAGTTTATAGACAATCTGTCAAATCTGTCATTCTGTCTACAATCTGTCCTCAGGCAAATTGAGATTGAGTGCCGTTCTAGAATACATACACACATACATATAATTACGCCTTTATCCCCGAAGGGTTAGGCAGAGGTGAATTGACACCCACATTTCACCAATCATTGTACATATTTTGTCCCACGTAATAGGGGGTGAGCCTATGCCCGTATTCCGGGCACTATTGTTGACTCGAGCCTTATATCTGTGGCTTAGTCTAAGCTGTATTATATATCTGTCTGATGTTAAACAGCCCTATCTCTTAGTCGCCTTGTACGACACCGCATGGGAGGAGATGGGGTGGCCCAAATTCTACTCTGCCGGGTACCAGGCTGAAAAAACGCGTAGGTAGTGCGTATAAAGAGTCGTTAACTATACCACTTAGGGGTCAGCACCCATTGGTCCTCTAAAACTCGACCCCTAGCATAAAAGTTGTAAATTCGACCCCTTTTTAGGTGCCAATTGGTCCTTCGGTAGGGGACCAATAATATTAATTAATTTTTAAGGCACCCATTCGTCCTCTGGAATAAAATAAATTTTAATTAATAGATTCGACCCGTGTTTCATCTTATTGCCGACAGATATTAACTACGAATTTTTTTACGTATCCTTGAGATATTGTAACAATTAAATGGTAATTTAAGCAAAAATTCGTTGTATTGAAATTAACAACTCATAAAATTTTATCTTTTATAGTTGTATGATTACCATAACTATTATTATATTTATTCAATTATTGTTTTGTGGTCAGTCGTGGTAACAAAAAACATTATTGATTACCGGCAGTGGCTCTCAACATTTTATAACCAACCTCACTATTAAAACTCTTTGTTTGTTTTGTTTCTTTTTGTTTGGAATAAAATGCTAAGTAATTAATAAGAATTAATAGGTTGCAGCTACTGATTGATTATCATGTTTAATTGACGCGAGTAACGTGATTTTACACGTACATAACTACTGTTACAAAAACACTATTCCATTGTTATACCATTTAAGTTGCAGACAAGTACACGGCCCACCTGATGGATCGTGGTTGCCGTGGCTTATGGACGTGTGCAACATCAGGGGAGTTACACTCGCACTGCCGACCTTGTTAGAACAGAGAGTTTATGTGCCGTCAATGCAGAAGACAAAGGAGAACTCGTCTTTTGTCTTCCCACTGATAGTATTAAAACTGAGGATAATATATTATCGTACTAGCTGTTGCCCGCGGCTTCGCCCGCGTGGAATTCTGATCCCGTTCATCGCTGATATATAGCCTATATGTTAATCCAGGGTATAACCTATATACATATCAAATTTCAACCAAATCGGTCCAGCCGTTTATGCGTGAAAGAGTAACAAACACCCACACATCCATTCTCACAAACTTTCACATTTATAATATTAGTAGGATAGATAGATTGTCTATCTATACAATCTGTCCTCGAGATGCAGATCTGAGTATCATTCTAGAATATAGGCCTAAGACTTCCCTAAAATCAAAAACTGTATACCAGTCTGTAGACTAGTAACCTTCGGTGAGTAGATATCCGCCGGTTAGTAGATAAGCGCGACGAAGGATCAGACTCAAGTCTGGTCCTTCGTCAGGCCTCGATTTTGCTAAAGCAGAACCAGTGTCATGCCACGGACCCTACAAAAGAAATCATTTCATTTTAGACTTAATAATAATCCTGTTAAAGTGTAAAATTAAATGACTTTTTATAGAGTGAACGCAAAAGTATAACGAAACCCTTTTCCCTTATAGCAAAATAGTCTAAAATTTAATGGATTTTTTTGTGGTATTATAGTAGTTTTGTTTTAGCAGAATCGAAGGCTAGGACAAACATGACTTCATACTTAAGATCCTACTCACGGTCATCAGAAACAAAGACGTGGAACTATGCAAACGTGCGTGTCGTTAAGGTACGCAATTCTTCGTAATTTTTTCTCATGTCATATCAATTGTTCTAATCCACTTAATCAACAAGTAAATACGTTTATCTTGGTTCACGTGTCAGAAACAATTTTATTGTACTGTACAGTGTACATCGCGTTACATTTATCAGCATTGTGTAAAGATGACTGTTGCTCAATCGAGTTTTAAAGGTCTCGAAAAGTCTCGACAGCCTTTGTGGCGTGGTGGTTGTGAATGCGACTGCTACGCAGGGTGCGGGTTTGGTTTCTGCTTAGTGCTAATATTTTTTTATGCTTGAATATGTCTATGTGCATTGGTTTGGGCACTTCGGTGACATAAACGTTAAGCCGACGGTCCCGGTTGCCATACGAACTTCTATGGCAGTCGTTACAAGTAGTTGGAGCCCTAATATACTACCTGTACTTTTTTTTATCTGTACTTCGGTAACATATATGTTTATATCATAGCATGACGTGGTCATGGCATGGTAACATATAGTTTTAGAGCGTAAAAGGATAAATATTTTTACAAATGTTGCAAAAGTCCGATCAGGTCAATAATTGGTCTATTTCACTGTGTGAAACGCGAACTGGCAATACTGTGTAATTGTACTTGGAATTGCAGTGCGGTCCATTGCCTCACACATAATAGTTGATTCTACGCAAAGGGTAAGCTTCCAATCGCGTTAATTATTTCTACTAATGTAACTAGAGAAGAAATAAGAAAGAAAGGTATGAGCAATATCATTGGGCTCAGGATGCCTCCTTGCAGTACACCCTATCTTCCAAACTAGTGATTAGAGCACGTATGTTCCGTATTACTTACTATGATTACTGCAAATCATATATTATTGTAACAGTTATCGAAACATGTTTAAACTCATTATTGAATGACAACAAAATCATCTACTATGCTCATTGACTGAATCAAAAGCCTGATTAGTTCAACTTTCAATATAGCATAAGATTACAGTATCATTCAAGTCCGCCCTCTCTGTCAGTTTGTTTAAAGCAGTAATTACGCAAATGAATGACCATTATGTGACCATTGGTTATTTCCATAAACCACAATACAAAATTATCGTTCATAATGCAAAATGTTCTGAAATTATAACTAATAACGGATGTATGGCCGTTGATGGAGGTACAATGGCGATTTCGTAGCTATGAGGTGTACTCTTGCGATTATTCTACATTCTAGGTCAAACTAGGTAATAATTAAAACTTCGCATACCGTATCCAATGAAAGGTATTTTATACAGCATGTATTCTGCTTCAAATGCTTCTTCGAAGCAAAATGATTCAGAAGTTGTGTGAATATTTATGCTTTTGTGGCTTGCCGGTCAGTGGTCTCGGGTTAGATCCCATTCAGTGCAAATATTTGTATGTATAAATATGTCTATTTGATTCGGGTTTTCTTTGTCTATGTATCAATCAAACAGTTAGCCTATTGCAGTCCTCTGCTGGACATAGGCCTCTCCCAATGTCTATGTATGATATTTATGTATTTAACAAAAACAGTATATGTTAGTGTATAAGTAAGGAATAAGAATAATATGTTACAAGGCGCGAGAAGGAAAATGGAAGGTAGGACACCCCCTAGCTAGGTGGACTGACGACCTGCGAAAGGTGGCTGGGTTAGACTGGATGCGGAAGGAGGAGGATTGGCAAACGTGGCACATATAGGGAGAGCTAGTCCAGCAGTGGACTGCAATGATTGATTATTGTTACAAGGTATCACCACCCCATCTCATCCGAAGGGTGTCGTAAGAGACGACTAACAGAAAATTACGCAGACGTTATCATTGCGAGAGAAGGTATCAAAATAAAACCCGGTATCAACCCGTCTGACCAGCGCAGCGTGGAAACAGTAGGCCAAAGTCTCCCAACATTGGAGGAGAACTGTCTAGCTTTGTATTGAATAAATCACTTGTACTTTTCCACAATTATTTATTTATTTGAACCTTACCGGTTTCACCCAAATAATTGTGGAAAAGTACAAGTGATTTATTCAATATGTGTAGCAAGTTCCACCAAGTGCCATCAATCTCCAGTATAAACAGTCTAGCTTTGTAATAATAATTCATGTCCTGAAGTTATTTCTTATCCTCTTCTTTATCCTAGCGTTAATCTGAAGCTTTCACCTCGGAGTTTGGGGTACGCTTTACCAGTCTGACTGCGGATTTGGCTTCGTTAAGATATTAACAATTTTATTAATACATAAGTATCAAGGTTATTATATTTTTAAAAGGCAAAGCCGGATGTAAGTAATACTTGTGCTCTCAGACTTGCACTATAAAATGCTTGTGACCTGGCCTTGAAGTCTTGGAACCACAAGGATCTGCGAATTATATTGGTTTATGAAAAAATGTATCAGATATATTAGATATCTAAATAATATGGCATTCAAAAAGGTGCACTATGATTATATAAATCAGTCAGTATCAGATCGACTTGATTAGCGAAGTACTCAACATGATTTTAATTTCCTTGATATTTCCCCTTTCCTGCTGACTGATTGTCCTGATTTTTTTTCTTATAAAAGAATATTAGCAACCGAAATTACTAATATTCCCTTTAAGCCCTCCAACTAAGCTTTGATAGGTATTTGGTACACACCTTTAATTCGGACGACAATACAATTTGAATCAATAAAATAGTTACATCAGTAGTATTAAGCTCATTTTGGGTACTTTGTTAGTTAAGATCGATCTAATGTTGATTGTACTTCAAATTCACTAACTCATTTGTCTGGTTCTTCGTACCATATCAAGTTTGAAAAGAGAAAAAAAGAGATTCGTTCTAAACAAAGATAATATAAGTTCTATTTCCGGTGGAGTAGTATAGGGCCACTGCATCTCTTCCTGTGGATGTCGTAGAAGGCGACTAAGGGATAGGGCGGTTCTCCATCCGACAGTAAACATACAGACAGCCTAAGACTAAGTGCCCGTTGACGGCAATAGGCTCGCCCTATTACGTGGAACCAAAAATGATAGTTGGCGTAATGTGGGTGTTAATACACCTCTGCCTACCCCTCTCTTCTATGACAAACAGTCACGTGTGTTTGAAGTTGAATGAAAAACGTGCGCGGGCGAAGCCGGCTACGGCTCGTGTGTCCATGCTTTACGTAATTTTTATGTAATAAACCGGACTAAACTGTACCACCGGACAGTGAGTTACGTTACATCTACAATTTAACTGTAAGTACAGGCGATGGGAAAATGTTTGAGCTATCATTAGAAAGACATATTATAATACAATTAACTGAACAATAGCAGTTTCTTTTACTACCTAACTACCTATACAATAGTAGTTTGTATGGGATTACAAGCTTCGGTTTAGTGGTTAAGGAGTTGGCCTTACGATCAAAAGGTCCCGGGTTCAAATCCTGGCTATTACTCTACCGACGTGAACCCACTCCTCACTTTTTTTAAAACAATGCTTTACAATAAAAGTTCCCAGCATATTTCTTGACCCCAAACGCACCACAAGATATACTATTTATGTGTAGTACATGGTTTTTGGGTGCCTTTTGAGGATGACACAGACTGCTTCGGTGACGGACTTCAAAGGAACTGCCAAAGGAACTGAAGGAACTTTGTAGTCTCAGTGGTTCCTTCAGGTCCTTTGAAGGAACTATCGGGACAAAATAGTCCCAGTAGTCCCTTCAAAGGAACTACTAGAAATAAAGGGCTAGATGCATACCTATTAGATGGACATGATGTATATTATATTAATCTACTTATTGAAATAAATTCTTTATTCGAAATAGTAACAGAATATAAACGTCAAGGTCAGATGCAGGCGGATGCAAATTCCAACGAAGTATTATAACATCCATAAGCATGTAAACGTTGATATTTTAGCTATTATTGAATTTAAAATTTCTGATTATGTATTCTACTTCTTTTTTTAAATTTGTCCCGTTAAAAAGCGCATTTTGTTAAGACAACACACGTGAATTTTTACTAATATTCCCCCCCCCCCCCCAATTTTGCCCCTGGTGTTAACCCGCCCATAGACCACGGTAACCACTTACCATCAAGATCAAGCCGTGTGCTTGTCTGCGAGCTTAGTAGGTATAAAAAAATTTGTTAAAATCTTGTTATAACGCTATTTTAGAAACGAATACTGTTTTCGTGGGGAATCGAGAACGGGGGGAATTATGACTAACCCGTTGAATGGCGGTTTACCATACATTCGTCATTTATTATAATGTACAACGTCAAATCCCATACATTTGACATTCTATTCTACAATAAAATCGGCCAAGTGCGAGTCGGACTCGCCCATGAAGGGTTCCGTAGTGGCAAAGGCGAAAATTGCAGTTTATGACGTATTAAAAAAAAAACTACTGAATGGATCTCGTTCGAACCAATTTTTAGTGGCAGTTTGCATGGCAATGTACATCATATTTTTTTTTAGATTTATCATTCTCTTATTTTAGTAGTTAGAGGAGGGGGGGGGGACACATTTTTTCCACTTTGGAAGTGTCTCTTGCGCAAACTATTCAGTTTAGAAAAAAAATATGTTAGAAACCTCAAAAGCATTTTTAAAGACCTATCTATAGATACCCCACACGTATGGGTTTGATGAAAAAAAATTTTTTGAGTTTCAGTTCTAAGTATGGGGACCCCCAAAATTTAATGCTTTTTTTATTTTTGTGTGAAATTCTTAATGCGGTTCACAGACTACATCTTCTTACCAAGTTTCAACAGCATAGGCCTTATAGTTTCGGAGAAAAGTGGCTGTGACATACGGACGGACAGACAGACGGACGGACAGACATGACGAATCTTTAAGGGTTCCGTTTTTTGCCATTTGGCTACGGAACCCTAAAAACGCCGGCCGACGAATTGTTGTTACTGTTACTATACGGAATGAGTAATATTTTTTTAACTTAATATGTAATTTGCAATACCTATTTTTATACATTGTGCTTACATCAGAATCTTTAATAGGAAAATATAATAGTATCGATATAATTATATGGTTGGTACAATGGACGTCGTTATAGACCGCAAATTATATACCGCCGTACAGGATTACAATGATCAAAAAGTGATATTACAGATTCTTGGATAAAAATACAAGGTTGAATATATGAAAAAATATATTATACTAGCTGGCCCGGCGAACTTCGTACCGCCATATTTTCTGATCCCGTTCCCATCTCTAAATTTATAAGTGTTTCTCTACAATATTATGCATGTATTATACATATAAACCTTCCTCTTGAATCACTCTATCTATTAAAAAAAAACCGCTTCAAAATCCGTTGCGTAGTTTTGAAGATTTAAGCATACATAGGGACGGACAGACAGAGATAGCGACTTTGTTTTATAATATGTAGTGATAGTGATAGTGATGATACGTAAAGCCACCCACACATTTGCAACATGAGTCGCGATTCCCCTCGAGAAAAAAATCGATTTTAAAGTAGAGTTTTACCACGTTTGTGAAACTAAAGGCCTGGCCCCATAGTGCAAAGTAAAAAACATAGTCCTTTGCAAGAAAGGCATTAGAACTCCATTAAAACCTGGAATTCCTTACCAGCCCCTCAAGACAAGTGGCAATTCGTTGCTCGGCGTGTGATGGAATAGAATGCCAAATGTATGAGATTTGACGTATATGACAGGCGTCAACGAATGTCAAAAACGTCAAATCCTATATATTTGTCATTCTATTCGATCATACGCCGAGTAACGAATTGCCACTTGTCTAGGGGGGCAGTTCACGTGATTCCATCTTCCTACAGTCCCGTGTCCTTTAAACGGGGCATAAAAAAGCATCTAATGAGACCGCCAAGCTGATGATGCCACCATTATAACATGGTACGTGTCTGTAATGGTGACCCTCTTTTCTAAGACTTTGCCTTCAGCTTAACATCGGGTGAGGTGAAGTCAAATTGACATGTCCTATATATAAAAAAAAAAGGTTCTTACAGGGTCGGGAGCACATTTGTGACGCCTCTAGTATTGAATACGTCCATAGGCTACGGTAACCGCATCCCATCAGGTGGCCCGTGTGCTTGTCTGCCATCTAAGTGACGACGATGAAGTCGCCACAGGTACACGGTCACCCTGTCTGCATAACGATCGATCATGATTGAATATATACAAATGTTCAGTTATTCAAGACGGATAGAGTATTGAGTAATAAAATGTGAACAGTATTATAAAGACATCGGTGTGCAACGCGGCGTGGTTTGTTGATTTAATGCGTAGCAACGTAAAGAAAGTTAGAAAAAATGTACCCACACACTTGCATTCAGAATTCCTGCCCCTCTAGACAAGTGGCAATTCGTTGCTCGGCGTATGATGGAATAGAATGACAAATGTATGGGATTTGACGTATATGACAGGCGTCAACGAATGACAAAAACGTCAAATCCTATATATTTGGCATTCTATTCCATCATACGCCGAGCAACGATTTGCCGCTTGTCTAGGGGGGCAGAGTCTGATTCTTCGACTTCTTTTCAAAATTTGATTTCTTTTATACCACTTAAATCGCAGATAAGCACACGGCCCACTTGATGAAAAGTGGTTACCGTGGCCTATGGACGAGTGCAATACCAGGGGAGTCACACTCGCGCCACCGATCCTATAAGAACAGAGAGATTTGGTGCCAAGTCTTTGGTCTTCCTACTGACAGCACAAAACCACACCAGTGAGCTCTGGCTACTCAGACGGGAACACAAAACGAGGTTATCATCCGCGGTCTTCTGTAGGGCGGAGGTACTTCCCCAGTCGGACTGCTCGATTGGGTCGGAAATACCGTCTTCCTACCTAAGGGCTGTCCATTAATCAGGTGATGTTTTTTTTAGCAATTTTCTAACCCCCCTCCCCCATGGTGATACGTGGTGAGGTTTTAGAATACACCCCCCATCCCTAGCCAAAATTCGTGTATTTTTTTATTTATTATTTAATGCTAGAGAACTATGAATCGTGAAAAAAATCGCGGTTCATAAGATAAATAAATACACGTGATGTCCCAATATACCCCTCCCTCCCCCCTGGTGATATTTCGTGATTTTTGCCGAACCGTCCCCCCGTCCCCCCCTGTTGAGCCTCACGTGACAAAGAGACTGACAACATCTCCACTATAAATGGCAATGCTTATTCTTTGTGCAAGATAATAACCAGCCTTCTGGTTTATAGATGAGGTATTGACAGCCTCTGTGGCGTCGCGGTAGTGAACCCGGCTTCTACACAGGAGGCGCGGGTTCGATCCCCGCTCAGTGCAAATATTTGTATCCATGAATATGTCTATTTGTATTGGTCTAGGTGTTTCTATGTATAATATATATTTACTAGCTTTTGCCCGCGGCTTCGCCCGCGCAGATGTCGGTTATCGCGACATTCGCGACCAAACATAGCCTATGTCCTTTCTCAAACTCTAATCTACTCCTATACCAAATTTCATCAAAATCGGTTCAGTGGTTTAGGCGTGAAAGCGTAACAGACAGACAGACAGAGTTACTTTCGCATTTATAATATTAGTATGGATATGGATTTACAAAAAAAAGTATCTAAGTATGTTTATCCGCATTCTAGATTCCATAACACAAGCTAGTTCAGGGCCCATACCATGAACTCTTAAAACAGGTCAATAATTGAACTGCTGTCATTCTACCAACTGCAAGTGTCACTTTGTAATCCTATATATTTATATGACATCACAAAGTGACATTTGCAGTTGGCAGAATGACAGCAGTTCAATTATTGACCTGTTTTAAGGTTTATGGTAAGGCCGCAGCTATGATTACCATGGTTCTAGATAGTGTTGTGTGGGATGTTGTGAACTATTAAAGGGCGTACGGCTACGCAGCCGTTTTGTAGACGAGTGTACAATATCATAGAGGCATAAAATCATTGGAGCTAGTTGTTAATATTAGGTCACCGTGAACCGGTACTTCTTGACGGTAGTTAATATGTATGTATATAACTTGTGTTGTATTGTAATACAGTATAGCGTAATGTATAATTGTATGTAATTATGCTTCCTAGCGGATTAGCAAGTTGAAATGGCAAGGCACATAGCACGGAGGACTGATGACCGATGGGGTCGAAAAGTTCTCTAGTGGAGGCCACGTATCGGCAAGCACAGCGTAGGACGTCCACCCACAAGGTGGACAGACGACCTCATTAAGGCCGCGGGAACGCGCTGGATGCGAGCCGCTTCCAACCGGTCTTATTGGAGATCTATAGGGGAGGCCTATGTCCAGCAGTGGACTTCCTATGGCTGAAATGATGATGATGATGCTTACACATGAGTAGAGGTATTATTCCGAATGTGACTGCTTACGACAAATGCAGGCGCACGCAGCAGATCCGCGTCATTCATTGCTGTTTCTCAATGGCTCCCCTTTATCCGTATCGGAGTTTAACAAGTAATGGGTACGCTGTATCTGCTGCATGCATCGGCAGTTGTCGTATGCGGTCGGCTTCAAAATCATACCGTACCTATATGCCCTTCGATAAAAATCATTTTCAACCAACTTCGAAGAAGGAGAAGTTTCTCTATTCGGATGTTATCATATAAAGATGAATTTGTTTTTTTTTTTATATAAGATGACACCATATGAGGCGTAGCGGTAGAAGTTTCCACTGCTAAGTCAGAGGTCGCAAGTTCGATGACCGCTTAGTGCAAATATGCGTGAATTTAAAATGCTTCATTATCTAAGAGAGGCAGAGAATCTCTCTGTTCTTAGAGGGTCGGCAACACGAGTGTGTCTCCCCTGGTGTTGCACTCGTCCATAGGCCACGGTAACCACTTTCCATCAGATGGGCCGTGTGCTTGTCTTCGATCTAAGTAGTATAAAAAAATATACATACATACATACAATCACGCCTTTATCCCCGGAGGGTTAAGCAGAGGTGTATGCATGAATATACTATATATTTGCATTGGTCTATCTAGGTGTAGTCAGCTTCAGTGGATATGACCATTAACTTTTCACTTTGACTGTATATTTTATACCCACTCACGTGTTTGTTAAGTGGCAGTCTGTTGTAATGTGTAGATTATTGCATTATCACACAAATATGTCGCCGTTATAAGATCTTGCACGCGACTGTTAGAGAATAAACTTGCTTATTAAGGATCTAACCAAAGATAAACAAGCTGTGATTACTAAACTTGATAATTTTGCTTCGCTGCAGAGAAAGTACACGTGTGTATTGAAGCTGGGTTCTTCATAAACTCGCTAGCATGAAACTCGCTAGTGGGTGCGAGTTGGCACCTTTATTATTTTTATTTTTTGTCATCAAGAATGACATAATGATTTTTTTCATTCTACACAGTCACAGACAATACACCTACGGACGAGTGCAACACCAGAGGAGTCACACTCGTGCTGCCGATCCTGTAAGAACAGAGAGATTCTGTGCTGTCAGCGCAGAAGATAAGTAAGTGGGCCTTTGGTCTTCCCACTGACAGCACAAAACCTCTCCAGTGAGCTCTGGCTACCCTACTCACTGCCGAGAACACAACACGACGTTATTTAGCGTCGGTATTCTGTAGGGCAGAGGTACTTCCCCAGTGTGGTTCATGGGCTGTATTTTTACTGTCGGATGGGGAGCAGTAGCAGCCCTATCCCTTAGTCGCTTTCTACGACACCCACAGGGTGGCATAGAAGGCGAATAAAGGGCACAGGGGCAACACGGCAGACTTAACAAATCATCATCATCATCTTCATGTAGACGTATTTTCCTGATTGCATCCGTGACCAGGATGACCTCGGAGGTCAGGGTCCGCCTTCCGGCTCTTCCTCCTCCACTTCGCACGATCTTGGGCGTCCATACTAGTGAGACCATTCGCACGCATGTCACCCTCCACGTGAAGCCAGGACTTCTTGGGTCTACCCCTTCTACCTGGACTAGGCGGGGGCGCCATTGCCAGGCATTCTTAACAAAATAAATAAGTAATGTAATGTCCGACAAATGTCATAAGAAGCCACAACAATGTGTGAATGTTTAATTAAATAAATTAGATTTTTAAAACAGTTCCAACAATTGTACAAACTAAGTGATGTTGACCTTATATTCATAGTATAATGTGTGTTTACACTAACGTAAACGTGCTTAAAATACACTATTGATTTTAAACATGGAATACAATAAGTTACTAAAATAATAAATGCACTTGTGCTCACAAGAGTCTTGTGATTCCTAACATAAATTAAAATAAATTACATACATACTTAAACTCACGTCTGTAAATCCCCGAAGGGGTAGGCAGAGGTGTATTTATACCCACATTTCGCCAACTATGATTTTCGGTCCCACGTTATAGGGGGCGAGCCTATTGCCATCAAGCGGGCCCTTCGTCTTGGGCTGTATATTTCACACATACACCACAAAAATCAATTACACTTTTTCCTATACAGAATCGAACCTAAAACTCCACAATTAACGTGCAAATATTTATATTATACCTGGTATTACCAAGCATTGCGAAAAATACGACATCAATAAAAGCCATCTAAGAACAGGTTTCGATCAAAATTACCCGTGACCGTCTAGAAAACTTTCTAATTAAAACACCATCTATATCCATTGTGTATTAGTTCAGTGACATGCTGTATCAAGTTATCAACAAAGCGTTTATTTCCACTTGGTTCTAGCGAGCGAGTCGCGTGCGCGCCAGCTCCGCTAGAACCAAGCTCGCGAATAAAAACGAAAGTGAAAAGAAAACGCGTGACGTAAGTGCTCTACTCCAGTTGTAGATTCTGTAACGTGTGCTAAACATGTAATACAGAGGTCAGTGTTATTGGAAGATAGTATTTTGAACTGCTGGTATGATCTAGATATTGCGTAAAGGATTTTTTTTTAAATTATATACAGGACTAGCTTTTGCCCGCGGCTCCGCCCGCGTGGATGTCGGTTATCGCGACCAAACATAGCCTATGTCCTTTCTCAAGGTCTAATCTACCCCTATACCAAATTTCATCAAAATCGGTTCAGCGGTTTAGTCGTAAAAGCGAGACAGACAGACAGACAGACAGGCAGACAGACAGACAGACAGACAGAGTTACTTTCGCATCTATACTATTATATAATTGTAAAGTGGTCGTGTCTGTACATTGGAGATATTTAAAAAAAAATACTTGGGTTATGTTATATTAACGATACTGAACACGAAAATATATTTTTTTCATTTCCTGTCTGTTTGTCTGTTTGTCTGTTTGTCTGTTTGTCTGTTTGTCCGCGATGGACGCAAAAACTACTGAACGGATTTTGATGCGGTTTTTTTTGTTAGATAGGGCTTGGTCAGACTTAAAATCTTACGTTTGTTTGATCGCAATCGGTTGAGTAGAACCGGAGTTGTGAACAATATTGATATTATACGGAATATGAGTGGAAATATAGATGGCGCTTTTTTATTCTTATGGATGAAATTTTATATCTTATTACATCCGAGCAAGTATGTAAATAAATAGACTTTAATTTACATTTAAAGTTGTGTAAACAAATGCGATTTTAATCATGAAATTATAATTTTTTTGTCAATGAATTTATTTCCACCTGCGTAACTAGATGGCGTTAACGCGGTTTTGAACTTACTATGGTTTCGTTCCAACTGGACGTATATAAGCATTTTTAATCATTTTTTTTTTTCAATTTTCTAATTTTGTCAGGTACCTATGAAATAGATGTCGGTACTGTCTTAAGATGAGTTACAAAATCGTTTTCCACACAAAGACAGATTACTTAGAGCTTGGTGAACAGGTGAAGGATTTACACCCGTATTCACAAACGATACTGTGAGGTCTCATAGTATGCTCGAACGCATAGGGCTGGTAAAATTAATTCACAAACATCACGGAGCAGTATCTAACGCAGTGCATTCCCTCAACGAAGTATTACTTAAGTGTTAACAATTAATAAAAAGGCTTGCCAAAACGAATGCACTGAGAATTTGTCGTTCTTTGCACAGTTTTGGTGGTACGCATAGCAAAGTATTGTTTGTGAATACGGGTGATAGTGGAGTAGACAAGAGATACAACGGGGAAGCGAAGGAGTAGGGGAGAGGGTGGGGGAAGGGCAAAGGTATTGGGAGTAGAGTAGAGAGTCGAGTAGATATTATGCAGGTAGAACATTTTTTTTATACCACTTAGGTGGCAGACAAGCACACGGCCCACCTGATGGAAAGTGGTTACTGTGCCCTATGAACGTATGCAATACCAGGGGCGTCACACTCGCCCTTCTTGAAGTACCCCATACTATAGTCGGGAGTCGTACTGTAGTCATGAGGTCGCAAACAAGCACGCGGCCCTCCTGATGGTAAGTGGTTACCTTGGCCTATGGGTGAGTGCAACACCAAGGGAGTCACACTTGTGCTGCCTACCCTGTAAGAACTAAGAGCAGGGATGGCGAACCTTTTTTGTGGCTATCGTATAACACGGGCGCATCTAAATACCTAGGTACTTTGTGGTGGCACTGCTGGCGTGCCCAAAAAATTGTGCCGCGTGCCACCTTTGGCACGTTTCGTGCCATTGGTTCGCCATTCCTGGATTAGAGCGTGATGAGGGATATAGTGGAGTAGACAAGAGATACAACGGGGAAGGGGAAGGAGTAGGGGAGAGGGTGGGGGAAGGGCAAAGGTATGGGGAGTAGAGACTCGAGTAAATAATGCAGGTAGAATTATTTTTTTTATACCACTTAAGTGGTAGACAAGCACACGGCCCACTTGATGGTAAGTGGTTACCGTGGCCTATGGGTGAGTGCAACACCAGGGGAGTCACACTCGAGCTGCCTACCCTGTAAGAACTTAGAGAATCTATGCCGTCAGCGCCCACTGATAGCACAAAGCACAAGCTACTCTCCAGTGAGCTTTGGCTACCCTACTCACCGTCGGAAACAACACGAGGTTATTAAGCCGCGGCCTTCTGTAGGGCGGAGATACTTCCCCAGTCGGACTACTCCATTAGGACGAATATACCGTGGTGTACCTACCTCCTCGAGTCGAATAGAGAGGCGAGTACAATGTCTAATCAGCGTTCAACGCTCAACTTTCAGCATTATTTACAACACCACGCGATAAACGACATCCACGCGGGCGGAGCCGCGGGCAACAGCTAGTTTATAATATTAGTAGGGATGATTATTGTTAAATAGGATTTTTTATATGATTTCGAAGCTGACTGCATACGACAACGACGTTTATTCCCATTTGCCACCCCTAGGCTTGCCACCGGGGTGGTAATTGGCACTAATTGGTGCCGTTAGGTTTCAATAAATCAATTGGCCTACTGCAGTCCACTGCTGGACATGGGCCTCCCCCAATGTGCGCCGTTAGGTTTACCAACTTTTATTCCCATCAGCTACCCCTAGGCTTGCCACCGGGGCGGTGGTTGGCACTAATAGGTGTCGTTTACCACCCCGGTGGTCAGTGGCATTAAGTGATAAGGCTAATAATCTAATAATAGTAAATAACAACGGTAGACGCATGCAGCAGATACAGCATATCCATTACTTGTTAGACTCCGATACGGATAAAGGGGACCATTGAGAAGCCGCAATGGATTACGTGTATCTGCTGCGTGCGTCGGCAGTTGTCGTATGCTGTCAATGGCTTTCGGCTAGTTATTAAATCTTGGTTTGTTAGCGGGTGATTGTAAAGTTCATTAACATTGATTTGTTTTATTTATATTTTCAAGAACATTAAAAATTGATCATGGCCATGATATTTCAAAAATAAATATGACTAAAGGTATAACTCCGCATACGACAACTGCAGGCGCACGCAGCAGATAATTGCTACTTCTCAATGGTCCCCTTTATCCGTATCGGAGTTTAACAAGTATTGGGTACGCATTGCGAACTGGACCAATTGCGAACTGGACCAACTGCGAACTGGACCAATTGCGAACTGGACCAATTGCGAAGTGGACCTATTGAGAATTGGACAGTTGGACATTTTGCGAATTGGACATAATGTGACTAAAGGGCTGTATTTGCTACATGCGTACGTAGTTGATAAATGTGGTCGGCTTCGGAATCATACGAAGTCAAATGATCAGAAAGAAAAAAAACATCGAATATCCCACAATTACCGGCAGTGTGGAACCGCTCAGCCTCAGGAGAGACTTTGCATCGCTGTAGTCCATTTGCTAAACTAGTCTTTAATATATTTTTTTTGTTTGTTAATTTTGACGTTTTGTAAGTGCCGTTTTAATGGTCTATACAGAATAAATTATTTTTGACTTTGACGTGTTTTACCGCCTGCAGTTGTACTAGGGATCCCATTTTTTCTCATAATGGTTTTTGTCCTAATTTAAATTGTCTTAACAAGTTAGGCATAATTTTCTTTGTCATAATAATAGTGTGCCATAATTGGTTTTTAGCATACTATGTTATTAAGCATAAATATTGTATATCCTAATGTTTTTATTCATAACTTTGATATGCATAAAGTTGTAAAGCATATTGTTTATTTGTCTAATAGTTATTTGGCATAATGATCAAAAAGAAATAATAATTGAAGAAACAGTGATAGATTTATTGAGAAAGCCCCTGATTCCGACTTGGATAGATTAGGTTAGAAGGCTAATGCGGGAGCAGAGCGGAGCAAAGCTCCCGCATTAGGCCTTCGTGGTTATTTTTTTTTATAACCATGTAGAACTTTATTTAGTGAATATAATTTGTATGCTTAAAGTAGTTATGGTTAGGCGTCGTTATGCTTAAGTAAACTTATGCTTTGGGACAGTATGCTTATAAAATATTATGCTTATAGTAAATAGGATTTTAAAAAATATGATTAAAAAGTTATGGCAAATGAGTATTATGCGTAAATAATGTTAGCACAAGTAACATTATGCCATGTTAAATTAATGACATAAAATTGTAGGAATAAAAATAGAGAACCGTTGTACTATGGTGTGTTCAATCGAATTGTTCGTCATAATGCCCACGACTATATCATCATCTATCACCGCTCGGCTCACCACAGGCAGGGAATCACTCACGATGTTATTTTTACCTACCCCAATGACAAAGAGTTGTAATTTATGTATTACAAATTAAATTAGTGATATCTATAGACAATGAACTCGTTATGTAATAATTATCTAGTTATTGGATAATTTTGTAGAATCAAAGGTGAGTAACTGTGGACAATTGGATGTATTGTGGGTAGTATAATCTGTGAGAATTATATTTAATATCACTTTGTAGGTTCATTGAATTATTGTTAGTTATAAGGAATAACACTTATAACCAAATGCATTGAAGAAAACATAGATGGATTGCGTGAAAGAGTCATCTTTTAAGCCCCTAATTTCCTTACCAAAAGGAGATGGTGTATAATTAGAATGTATTGAATAGAATTATGTTCATTGAAAGTAGTAGTTAGTAGTATTTAGTAGTACACTAAATATTCATTGATTCAATTTCACGGGACGGGTAAGGTATATACTCGGAGTACAGAAAGGTAGGGTAGAACAGGTAGAACTATTGTAAAATTTTACAATACTTTATTATCGGGAGACAGATAACTCCAGTCCTTTAATTATTTTTAAAACTACTAAAACATCCATGTTTAAGAAATGTATATTCACTGTTTATTACTGAACACTGAACATAAAAACCGTGCGAAAACGCATAATTTTGCAAGAATACCTAACTTTCACACCTTACTAGCAACGATTGTGTTCACAAGGACTGTAGTGAATCACTTCACTACTCAAATAAAGCAAAAACTCGTTAACAAAGCAAGCTATGAACAAAACGTGCTAATGTAAACACTATTAAACCTATTACTTGCAGAGTTCCAGCGCCGTTCCCAATAACATATCTACAGATAAAGGTAGAGATAGTTCCTGTGTCAAATCCTATTGTTAATTTGGTACTATGAATTGCGTTACCATAGAGATTGATGACGTTTTTATTCTTTCTAATGTCAAAACTGGCGATAGATAGGTTATTGGGAACGGCCGTGAGAGGTAAAGAGAACGGACTCATGTAGCTTTTGGATTTAAAATACAAACATAGGTACATATGTATCTATATAATCAATATAATCACGCTTTTATCCCCGGAGGTGTCATACAGGGCGACTAAGGGATAGGGCTGTTTAACATCAGACAGATATATGCAGCCCAGTCTCAGCCTCAGATGCATGGCTCGAGTCAACAATAGTGGCAGAAATACGACAATAGGCTCAACCCCTATTACGTAGGATCTAATACCATGATTATTGGTGAAATGTGGATGTTAATTCACCTCTGCCTAACCCTCCGGGAATAAAGGCATAATTATATGTATGTAAGTATGTACATTTTGATATTCTAGCCGCTTTAATCCAAAATTCATTTGCTCTCTTTGTTCAATAGTACCAGCTAAGCTAGTACCCAATCTTTCGTAATGTGGTTTGTGTACCAAAACTTACGCAAGCAGCTTAACGATAAGTATATCTGTATTATTATAAATTAAAGGCCATTCATCACGAACCCAATGAACAATTACTACACAATAATATTGCAATGAATTTGATTATCTTCTCAATCATTTTGATAGTTCTTTAATGTCCAATGAAGTATATTCATCATTGAAAGATGCTCTATATTGAGTAATATATTTTTAAATTGAGTGCCCATCAAATAAGTTAATAGTGGACTAACTAGCTAAATTAATAGAAAGTTGTATTCTGAAGATTGAATTAAAAATAAAAATTTAAATCTAACCTAGAGATATTTATGTTGTAACGACGCTTGTTGCAAATATAAGATTTTAATTTAAATATCGAATGTCAATATAATAATGTAATGTATCTTCTTCATCCTAGCGTAATTCCCAGTCGCATCCGAAGCTTTCACCTCGGAGTCTGGGGTCCGCTTTACCAGTTTAACTGCGGATTTGGCTGGACTTTGATAGTTTCCGTGGAACGACTGCCATCTGACCTCTACAACCCAATGCCGATTGAACAACATAGGCAAAAAATCTGAATTGTAGAAATGATCCGAAACAAGAAAGCTTAGAGGTCAAGAAGCCTTACGACTGACAGGCCTCGGGACCGAATCGTGGCCTGTCAGTAACACTACCGAGGTATGCCCACTTCTAAGAAAAGCAATGTATCTTAGCTAGTCCTTCCAGCTTAACGGGAATACTAGATTTTTGGTTACTAGTGCTAGTAAAAAAATAGTTGCATAACATGAAAAAAAAAATGGATGAACGAAGGACCTCGTCCTTTTACAAGTCCATTAAAAATAGATAGCACTATTGCACTTTGAGATATCGCAATATCTATTGCCCAATTTTCTAATTAGAACCATAAGTAAATGACCGACTTCTAACGAAATATTATTACGAAAAATATAACAAAAAAATAGTTACTGGAATCCAGTCTTTTTAAGTTGTTTCTATATTTTTAGTTGCTATCTATCTTCTGATGTTGCTTCAATATTGCCTAATGTCACCATTGGGTTTTGGAGGTTAGATGGCAGTCGCTTCACGGAAAATATCGAGGTCCAGCCAAATCCGCAGTTAATACTGGTAAAGCGGACCCCAGACTCCAAGGTGAAAGCTTCGGATGCGACTGGGAATTAACGCTTGGATGAAGAAGATTAAGAAGTATTTTTAAATTGAGATAGGTATAGTGCCATTTTGATGTGCAACAAATTTTACATCGCCAACTTTAGACATCGTAGATTTATTTATTACTAGCTTTTGCCCGCGGTTCCGCCCGCGTGGATGTCGGTTATCGCGACCAAATATAGCCTATGTCCTTTCTCAAGGTCTAATCTACCCCTATACCAAATTTCATCAAAATCGGTCCGCCTCTCGCAGCGCTGCTTTTGAAATAACATGAAACAAGCACGCGAAGCGGATGTCCGCGCCGTGCGCCCGCTAAACGCAGCGAAGGCGTGTTTGTAGCCTCCGTAGCAAGTGGACGGATTCGCAACTGGACGGATTCGCAACTGGACAGATTCTCAGGTGGACGGATTAGCAACTGGTCAGGACACGCGGTGTTTCCACACAAGCTTCACCACAGTTTTGCCTGTACAAGTCCGTTTATACACTGTGCGAGTGGGTGTTCCATTTATCAGAGGCAACGGGTTCCCTTATATCGATTCCTGCCAGCTTGCTCTGTAAAGGGCGCCATGGTAGAACAGAACGCCCAGAATTCCATACTCGCTATTGGCCGTTCTGTAAAAGGTATTTTTTTTTCAACCGGCTTCCATTTTGAAAATTTTCGCTCTTTGCCACTGCCATGTACAAAGCAGTCTGCGTAGGCAAAACTGTGGTCAATCTTATGCGTGTGGTAGGCCTAATAAGGCTTAAAAAACACGGCGAAAGGCTTCAAGTAAAGGTACCCAGTGCTTCCGTTGCCTATCTTGGCGGGAGCACGGCCATGCACTCAGATATTCACTGCAGTAATTTATATGTATATCACGTATCAGGAAGACAGTCAAGACAGTATTCAAATTACTTATTGACTATCTTAGATGTCAAGTTTCAGATATACCGTTTATAGACACTTAAGGTATGATTCCGAAGCCGACTGCATACAACAACTGCTGACGCATGCAGCAGATACAGCGTACCCATTACTAGTTAAACTCCGATACAGATAAAGAGGACCGTTCAGAAGCCGCAATGAAGTACGTGTATCTCGTTTATTTAATTATTAGTATTCTAAACTACCCAAAAACAACTCCGGTGGGTACCTACCATAGATAAATAGAGTTAGCCGAACGCACAGAATGGGCAATTCATGTTTTACGCATAGGAAGCCGAGATGACACTAAAACGATTCAGTTATTCGAATCAAAAGCGTTTGCACTTGTATAAAGGGGCTCCGTGCGTCTGCAGTTGTCTTATGCGGTCACCTTCGAAATCATACCCTTAGATTCGCGATAAGCTTAATATATTCACGGGGTTTCTACTCCATGTGGGGATCATCAGATATGGCTACCATTCTAACACCGATATTACGAGCTAGTAACGCTATTTTTACTTAGGTCAGGAAGGCGGAACTAGGTGTCGTATCACTATGATATATATATACCCTACTAATATTATAAACACGAAAGTTTGTAAGTATGTGAGGATGTGTGTTACTCTTTCACGTAAAAACTATTAAATGGATTTTAATGAAGCTTTACAATAATATAGCTTGTAAATCAGAATAACATATAGGCTATATTATATCACCTATGAACGGGAACTCTTACTCGAACTCTAAATGCGAAAGTAACTCTGTCTGTCTCGCATTCACGCTCAAACCACTTAACCGATTTTGATGAAATTTGGTACAGGGGTAGATTAGAACTTGGGAAAGGACAGAGGCTATGTTTGGCATCCACGCGGGCGGAGTCGCAGGCAACAGCTAGATATAAATGAAATCGAAATAATAAGTGTAATTAGTGTGTAAAAGATAAATTTTATTTTTTGCTCAAATTAATGTAGGGAGTTTGTTTAATCTGTTATAATTAGATTCATTTTAAATGCGTCATAGCCTAGTAATCGTAGAAGATATAATTATTGCATAACATCACTAAGTAGATTTTTGCGAAGATTTGATATAGAATTCGTTCATATACCAACGTGAATCATTTCTAGCATTTCCGTGCCTCGAAGAACACGTTATACCGTCGGTCCCGGTTGCCAACGGTTGCAGCTGGACTAATTACAATAGTTGTGGAGGTCAGATGACAGTCACTTCATGGAAAACGTTGAAGTTCAATCAAAACACGCAGAATGCTGCCACGTTGTAGGGAAAGGCTTATTCTCTGACCTAAGAAGAGGCCAGCCTTCTGTTCACAAAAACTGAAGAGACATTAGTTAATTAAATTGCCGTTGGTCACGGTTGCTATATGAACATCTATGGCAGTCGACACGGGTATTTGGTGTTCTAAAAACTACTATGGATGCCCAAGATCATGCGAAGTGGAGAAGGAAGAGCCGGCAGGCGGACCCTGAGCTCCGAGGTCATCAGGAAAATGCGTTTACATGAAGATGATGGGGTCCTAAAAAATCTGGTTTAGCTACAATACTTCGATATCGCCCATTATCGCTATTGGTCAGATGGCAATCGCTTCACGTGAAATATCGAAGTCTAGACAAATCCGCAGTTAGATTGGTAAAGCGGACCCAGAGTCAGGGGTGAAAACTAAGCGAAGAATGCGACTGGGATTAACATTAGGGTGAAAAAGAAGAGAACATCATTTAAATTGATATAGGTAGGTACTTCACATTAAGTATCATTGAACCCAAGGACGTCTTACAGAACTCCTTTTACATAAATAATGTATCTTCTTCCTCCTAGCGTTAATTCCCAGTCGCATCCGAAGCTTTCAGCTCAGAGTCTGGGGTCCGCTTTTACCAGTCATAGCTACAGATTTGGCTAGACCTCGATATTTTCCGTGAAGCGATTGCCATCTGACCTCCACGATCCAATGTTAACATTAGGCGATATCGAAGCTTTGCATCTAGACCGTTGGACTTTTTAGGGCACCAACTACCCGTAACGATTGCCATAGATGTTCTTATGGCAACCGGGACCGACGGCTTAACGTGCTCTCCGAGGCACGACCAGACCAATGCAAATACTCATATTTAATGCACACAAATATTTGCACTGAGCGGGGAACGAACCCGCGCCTCCTGCGTAGCGGCCGCGTTCACTACCGCTACGCCACGGAGGCTGTCGGATAATGTATATTTTGTGACTAATAGTCGTGTACTGGGTGGAGACCGCAGATAAGCCTAAGTAAATGTCCTAGCATTTTATGCTTCAAAGGTCGGCCCTTGCCCCTAGCAATGTTCTAGGCGTAGTGAGACACACCTGATCTAGTTCTAGACCGTTATGGTAAAATCTGAGTAATAAAGGGCATGAATTCTGTTAGAATTATCAATAAATTTTACGTTAGAAGTATTTTGGTTTAGATTAGACTGTTTGTACAGAATATATATAGCATAGTATGACGTTTTAAAATGTATATTTAAATAAACATTACACTTATTAGGTAAATGCGCATGAGAATTATAAAAATGACAACACACTCCTATCTTCAGATATTTTTGTAACTCCTGATGTATAATTCTTCCAATGTCCTACATATTTTTTTTTATACAAATATAAATCAGGAACTTAAAGCTACTTATATGAACTGACCTTCTCCCCTAGACAAGTGGCAATTCGTTGCTCGGCGTATGATGGAATTGAATGACAAAAGTATAGGATTTGACGTTTTTGACATTCGTTGACGCCTGTCATATACGTCAAATCCCATACATTTGGCATTCTATTCCATCATACGCCGAGCAACGAATTGCCACTTGTCTAGAGGGGCTTCTTAGCTATCTTCTAAGTGATATACCTCGGGACACGTATCTTGGACCTAAATTGCGAGAGAAACGAAACCCTGGCGCACGCAGATTGTGTTGTAATAATCTATGTTTGGTGAATTTAGGCTCATTCACCGCAGTAGCACGCCGTGCTATCCTCAAAAGACACCAAAGAAACGTGTGCTGCGCGTACAGAGCACATTTTAGGTCCAAGATACACCTTCAAGACATTAATTTAACCTACCACAATGTCAAGACCAGCTAATTGATCTTGACGCGCATTAACCTCCTCCAAGAATAACTGATCTCTGGCCTCAAAGCTGACAACAATTACTTTATATTCAACGGATCTCTTTACTGTTATCATTGCATGTCGTAATTATATTGCAAGTTGCACCACTCATTATTAAATTACTGGTGGTTTCATGTTTCAAGGTTAATTCTGTTTATACTCATGCATCTGGATATGCAATGTTTGTTCGTTATAAAGTACCTACATTAGAAGTGAAGGTTAAGTATTTTGAAAAGGTGATTGTGATTAACCTAAGTTACAAAACACAAAAAATAATGAGGTATTTTTTTTAAAGAATAGGTAATCTTCCTCCTAGCGTTAATTCCCAGTCACATCCGAAGCTTTCAGCTCGGAGTCTGGGCTTACCGGTCTTAACTACGGATTTGGCTAGACCTAGATATTTTCCGTGGAGCGATTGCCATCTGACCTCCACACCACAACCCAATGGTAACATTAGGCGATATCGAAGCTTTGCAGCTAGACCATTGTTTTTGAACTTTTTAGGGCTCCAACTACCCGTAACGACGAATAAAGGTAATAGCAACCGAAATTATCCCAACAATAACCCCTCTAGGGTTAACGGGAATATTAATAATTTCGGTTAACTATTACTAAATTGTTATTTTTAAACTATCGCGGTGTAAACTCATAGTTTTTATGTTTCGGGACTTATCGCGATTAATTATTATTTGGAACTTACTTGTGCCGACGTTTCGGGTGCGTTGCAGCACCCGTGGTCACGACTTGACTGGTCTGCGAGCGTCGAGAGGTGCGCGGGATTAATTTGTGTGCCTACCCTCCACTACTTATTTGTGAATGGTTATGTGTGTCGCCAGCCTTACCATTCACAAATAAGTAGTGGAGGGTAGGCACACAAATTAATCCCGCGCACCTCTCGACGCTCGCAGACCAGTCAAGTCGTGACCACGGGTGCTGCAACGCACCCGAAACGTCGGCACAAGTAAGTTCCAAATAATAATTAATCGCGATAAGTCCCGAAACATAAAAACTATGAGTATATACTAAATTGCTTGTGCTGGGAGTGGGTTCATATCGGTAGTGTAATGGTCAGGATTCGAACCCGGGACCTCTCGATCGTAAGGCCGACTTCTTAACCACTAAGCTTCCGACGCTTCATTACTTTATTTATTGAAGGATGTTGTTCTACGAATATCGAAACGGGAATAAACTGTAATGTCTGCAACTGAGAATTATTTATCTAATGGAAAAACCCAGTAGCAGTGCTCACGGCCGGAAGCAGAATCAAGCGGAAAGAAAGTGGAACTATCAGATTTTTTTTGTAATGGTTCTGTTAATGACTTCACCTTGCTTGGTAGTAAGCTTAACTTGAGTCTCGGGAATGAGGGTCACCATTACAGATACCAATAATGCTATAATGGTGGCCCTTAGCTTGGTGGCTCTGATAGGTGCAGTCAGGTTCATATGGCCATCCCTACCTTAAGGTCTATAGTCCTTTGATAACCTAAGTCTAATTTAGTTCTAACCTATTTCTGTATCAAATTTCATAAAACTAGGTACAGTGGTTCTGGCATGAAAGCATAACAGACAGATACGTCTTTCGTATTTAGGTATTAACCGACTTGCGTAAAAAAGAAGCATTATGTAATATTGGTACTTGGTATTTTTTGTTCAGTGTACACCAATAACTACCCTACCCTTTAAAAACCGGAAAAATAATTAATCTGCACAAAAACCTTTAAAAGGCAACACTGTCACCGAACACGAATCGGCAACTCGATCTTGACATCGGAGTAAGTACAAGGTGAAACTTCCGCATAATATTGAATGATCGTTTTTGGAGCTTTGACCGAGCGACCGCGAAACACACCGCAAAAGGTGAGGTCGAAATATTTATTGGTGTCCCTATAACCTTGATGCAAGCACAGTTTTGGAATTACTTTAGAACTGTTTGAAACCACAAAACTTTCGTCTGAAGGTAGCTTTAGATCAAGCGCACATAGAGCTTTTTTTTTCTTCTTCTTTTTCTTCTTAATATTTATTTGTTTACGCTATAAAGACAAACAAATACTTTAACTTGACTAACGAGTTAACCAAGAACGGCTACGTGGTTAAACTCTACGCCGTAGAAGTAGGAGCAAGGGGAATTCCAGCTAAATCCCTGTACAACTTACTTAAAGACCTCGGATTGCCAAGAGCTTCAGTAAGCTCTTCACTAAATCGAATATCAAAAGCGGCATTGATAGGATCTTACCAAATTTGGATAGGTAGGGGGGGGGGGGGGGGACACTACTGACGGTGGAGGTGAGCGCTGATGCATCACAAGGTGGCCACCCTAAACCTACATCTGGGTCGCAAGTCCCAGTCGCCGTCACGGTGTTCCTCTCTGTATCACGCTATGGACCCGGCGACCGCACGGTGAATCCATGGAGTGCTGAGAATCGGATCTCCCATACATTCATATAATCCCACCTGTATTCCCTGAGTGTTAGGCAGAGGTGAATTAACAAGTACATTTCACCAATCATTGTATTCGATCCCACGTAATAAGGGGTGAGCTTATTGCCGTATTCCGAGCACTATTGTTGACTCGAGTCATGCATCTGAGGCTGAGTCTGGTTTATCTATAATATGTGTTTGAAGTTAAACAGCTCTGCTCAGCTCTCTATCCCATAATCGCCTTGTACGACACCGGAGAAGATGGGATAGCCCAAATTCTACTCTGCCGGGAACCTACCCATTTATACACGCGGGCATTTATTTTATTAATCAAAAGTAATGTTATTGAAGTCACCAACTGGTTTGTATTGCGTCCAAAACGAATGTGTGCACTGGAATCCGGCGCGGCGACTTTCATTACACCGCGCAATGATGCGTGCTGCGGACATTGGCAACACCAGATGCTACAGGGCTACCATAGCAAATAAACAGTAAACAAGAATATCATTGGGTAAGGTCATGAATGTTGTCAATTAAAAAAAAATATTTTTTGAGTTTGGAATTCGTGATTTTTTTTAAATCTGTTCAGTAACTATGTTCATAATTTAAAATTTATTTTTTCAGAATTTTGTTGTTTAGTTTTGGTAGCGTTTGTAAGTAGACTTTTTATTTTATTATTTATCTTATGATGAGCATTTGTTTTCGTAAATAATGTTGTTCTTCTTCGTTTTTATTAATAAATCGGGCAATCTCATGGTATTTAAGATAAGATTGACGTTCACAGCCATTGTACTTACTAAAATTATCTAAATGTTAATATGATAACTGGCTGTATAATTTAACGAACCACTTTTTTTAATGACCTTTGGAACGTTTTTTCCAAATTTTTAATTCGGTAAATAAACAATCCTCTGCCGAGCATACACATTATATTAATGGTTTTATAGGAATAAATTAGTAACATATACGAGTACATCAAAGGGATGATGAATATTAGTAACATTAGTGAATACACTAGTAACTGCAATTTTGATCCTGTTCCCGGTGCCCATGGGATCGATTTCGGGATAAAAGGTTGCAAGTCGCCATGTCGTACACATTACTACATGTGTGAGTAAGCTAGTGTCAATATAGTCTTTAAACTATCAATGTGTGAATGTTAAGAATGTATAGTAACTGTCAAACTTGTACTAAAGTAGTAGCTGTTTAAGTCGCTTTGTTGTGGCTATTACTGCGTCTATAGAACACATTCCTAAACATTTCTAAGAGTGTTTGTTTCAAAAACAGGGAAGCTAAGCTAAAAGTTTGTAATGGTAGTAATTATGTGTTGTCTATGCAGAACTTTTATTTCTTAATTTGAAGATGCAGAGAGCACAGACCGCAACCTTATTATGTCTGCGGTTTCATTTGTCAAACACTTGAATTACTTAACTCAAGTAAAATAATTTTATTTTTATACGCGTTTGTTTTTATTATTACTTCAATAAGAAATTGCATCCAAAACCCACAATTTATTATTAGTTTTATAATTTTGTTTAATTAAATAAGGGAGTTAGGTGTATATTACTAATATTCGAAGGTGGATCAGGAGAAATGGCATGAAATGGTGCAAATTGGGAGAGGCCTATGTCCAGCAGTGAATTGCAATATGCTAATTGATTGATAGTATTATAAATGTGGAAGATTGTGAAGATGTTTGTATGTTTGTAATTCAATTACGCTCTAACGGCTGAACGGATCTGGCTGAAACTTGGAACATTAGTAGATTATTGTCTGAAATAACATGGGTTACAGGTCATCAAATTTCCACGTAGGTGGAACCGCGGGTAACAGCTAGTTGGTTAATATCCACCACAGTAACAACCCTACATCAACCCGGTTATGTAGGAGTGGTGGGGCAGCGGCCGCAGTGAGAGCCTTGTAATTTAGTGCTGTCGATGACTGTCAGCGTTCAATATCTTTACGACAAGGAAATGTCTACTAACCGGGGAATATATGAACGTAATTCTGCATGCGCTTTAACTCAATTTGTACTAATATTATAATAGCAACTTAAGAGCCAAGCGGTTCGGTGACTCCTTCTTTTGCCGCACCATTAAGACCTGAAATTCCTTACCAGTACACATGTTACCCCTTTTCCTACAAGGTCTTCTAAGCGGGGCGTGAAAAAGCATCTGATAAGGCCGTCAAGCTGAGTGCTACCATTGTAACATGGTACGTGTCTATAATGTGACCCTCTTTTTAGAGACTTTGCCTTCAGCTTACCATCAGGCGAGGTGAAGTCAGATTGACGTGTCCTATATAAAAAATACTCTATCTCTATATGATTTGAGATTGTCATGGTCATTCTCATCAGTAGTATAACACTAGCCGTGATATTTACCATGTTTTTTCGGATTTTTCGAGTATCCGACGCAATAGCAACTAGCTTGGTAACGCACAAAGCGAACAGTTTACAATTATGATATTGTAAGTACTTCCTTATTACGGGTTATGCATTCGTAACTTTATAATACTTGTAACAGATCGTATTTCAATAAAAACAGCTACAATGGATAATATAATAAGTATTACGTATTTTGAATACGGTTATATGAAAGTTTGAGTTTAAAAATAATAATATGAACTTTCACGGTTTTCGATGCGTGGCAGTCAACAATAGTGCCCGGAATACGGCAATAGGCTCACCCCCTATTACGTGTGACCTAATACAACGACTGGCGAAATTTGGGTGTTAATTCACCTCTGCCTCACCCTCTGGGGATAAAAGCGTGATTGTATCTATGCACGTATGTTCACGGTTTATTCACTTACCGGAAAAAGAGGCTTTAGGCCTCTCCATCCGCTCGTTACTTCTTCCACTTTTCTGTCTTTCCCATTTTCGTATTTTCACTCTTTATCTCTTTATATCTCATCTCTCAAGATCAAAAGATCACTTAGCTGACTAACATTAAAATGGATTAAAGCCCTTTAGGTTATAAAATATCTCACAGTATTATCTATCTTTTTGATTCCTATTTCTTTTTTTGCAGGATATTATTCTTTTAATAATTGTGTGCAATTTGCAAGCGATTACAATCGGAATTTTCGTTTCCTATTGTAGTGCAATAGTAAATGAGGTTCAAAATACAAAACAATGTAACACAATTTTTATTCTACTAATAAAATATAGATTTGATCTTAGTTTCCTGATGGTCGTTGAATAAAGTAAGAATAGACATTACAAGGTCAAAAGTTCCAAAGTGGTTACAAAGGAAATCTGAGATATCTATATCAGTTGGTGATTTGAGTATCGATTTGGTGATTTAAGTATCAATATCTCATTATTTCGTGCACGAAACTACTTCAGAAAACATTTCTGTTATCATAATATCTGGATCGGTCGTGACTTCAGTATAATGTTGCAGTCAAAAGTATTTATCGGTCAAAAGTAACTTCAGAAATGAATAGAAATATTACTTTTGTCAGATTAAACGGTTTGACTGTAAGATATCTAGCACAAGAAATCTTATTTTTCTATAATTGGATTTAACAACTGTGCAATAAACTAGACACAGTGCCTTGACTTTTGCTTACCTCATAATAACATAATAAGGATGTTTATATAGTAACCTTGAATTAAGTCAAATTGCAGGATTCGTATTTACAATCATATAAAAAAAACTCTTCTGCAAGATTGACGTAAAACGACACTCTGTAACAAAAGTCAAGCATTTTCATGGAACTGCAATGTCAAATAACCAAGATAGCAGAATTAGAACATATTTGGCCGATTCCGATCCGATGGCATAAAATTGGCTATGTCCGATTCATGATGGTGCCTACTTCAAGTACCATCGCGAATCGGACATACGTTCTCAATAAAGTAAACGGATTGCAAGCTAGTTTGTCTATCGTCCCAAGTATGGCTGCTTTTCCAATACCGGCAACTAGGTATCACTTATACCGAACTATTAATTTAATAAACCACCATTTTCCGCCAGTTTCCGTAAACATTGATTTAGAAAGTTCCATTTACAATGTTGATAAAAGTGTAAGCAGTATACGTTTCTGCAACTACATTCACGACCCTTCGCAACGTTCGTTCCTCTACACGTAGACAGATTCATCCGCAGATGTCATCGGCAGATGTCATCGGCAGATGTCATCGGCGGACGCGTTTGCCGACCTGCAGACAGGGCGACTTGCTCGTCGATGGTAGGTATTTAACTTTAAATATCTGCTACAGACGAGCAAATCATTCATCCACCACTTAACGTATTCACCACCTTTCGCCCTTAACGCTTTCACCACCTTTCGCCCCCAAATCAAGCATGCTTAAATTTTCTCTTCTATAAAATCATTCAAGAGATACATAATTTAGTTCATATCAGTGAGACGCACAGCAAAATAATCACCATTACCAAGAATTTAAGTATTAAATAAACGAAATTCGCGTGTTGAATTATTTGATCTACATTAGCAAGTGAATGACCATTTTACATTTATAAGTTGTAAATGAACAATGTTAGACAGTTTGTTTATGAAAATTCAATGTCATTAGCGAAAAAAATATACGAACTTGTTATGTACGTTAAAGAATTCTGTTTAATACCTATTAATATACAGAAATATGCATATTTTACATTTCTGTGTGGGATGTTGCAAAATTATACACATAGAACGCCAAACAGAAGTATTTGTTGTTGGAAGCCGGCAATTTGAATTTCGAAAATACAACAATAGTCGTTAAAAAAATGGATTATGCTCTACATTGCTCGGGACATAATTATCTTGGACTTAAAATATGCTCAAAATGTGCTCTATACGCGCAGTACACTTTTCTTGGGTGTCTTTTGAGGATAGCACGGGGTGCTACTGCGGTGGATGAGCTCAAATTCACTAAGCATAGATTATCGTACTCTACTCGTTTGTTTCGCGATTCAGTTCCCTGAAATATTCATAAAAATGTACATTCGAATTGAGAACCTCTTTGATTTATTTATAACTAAATTAAAAAAGGCTCGTATAGACGGACCTTTCTCACTATTAATAGTTCCAATCAGTTCCAAGTTCAATTTTTATTCCATGGAACTGGTGAGAACGGAACTCGCAAGTTCCATTGAATTTCTAACTAAATTTCAAAGAACCCTGTCTCATTAATTCCACCCTCCATTTCCCTTGACACTACTGCGCGACACTACTAGTAGTGTCACGGGAGATTTCTATTTCCCGTGACACTACCAACCGCATTTGTCTCGCGGATCTTATGAGACGATACTTATTAAATTTGGTTCTAATTCCATTGAATTTGAAAACGGAACTAACTCATAGAATAAAATAAAGATCACAACTTAATTCATGCGGAAAAGTATATAAATGTCATCATTAATTTTAATGAAAAACGTAAATAAAAGAACAAATCATTACTCACAATAGCTTTATAGCTTCATTTAAATATTTTGACTAATTTATTGTATCAGGAAATAACATATATTTTGATGTAATTTTGTTATTTAGTTTTTAAATCGATAAACAAATCAACGTCATCAAAAATGGGTCGGTCAAATGTTTTTTCCAGCTTGGACCTTAAATGACATGCATCTACAGCTTGCTGCGACTACCATCTGACCTCCAACCGAAAGGAAAAATGTGCTGGAGACTTATCCTTCAATCAACATTGGTTCGGCTAGTGAGAAGTCTGGTTCCATTTCCGTTCAGTGCAAACATTTTGTATTTTTTTTTGTAACTACAAATGTATTATAGAAATATCCAGACTAAAGTAAATGGGCAAATTCATGCGTACAAATATATCCAATGCAGTGTCGTACAAGGCGACTAAGGCCTTAGGGCTGTTTATCATCAGACAGATATATACAGCCCAGACTCAGCCTCAGATGCATGACTCGAGTCAACAATAGTGCCAGGAATACGGCAATAGGCTCACCCCCTTTTGTGTGGGACCGAATACAATTTGATTGGTGCAATGTGGGTGTTAATTCACCTCTGCCTAACCTTCCGGGGAGAAAGGCGTGACTATATGTATGTATGTACAAATATTTGTACTGAACGAGAATCGAACCCACGATCTCTGACCTAGCTCTAACTAGTCTATTAACAACAATATACCTTTATACACAATAATTAATATACCTTTAATGATACGATGGATATTATCAGCGATTTGACATCATATTTAGAATTTATGAATACAATTCATAAATCCTGACATTATTATAAAACTGACATATATATAAGTCCGACGTCAATAAAAATCTGACAATATGAATCTGACATTAATACATTAAATAAATAGATAATTATTGGCTTTACATGCATGCTGAAAGATTATAGCAATGTAAATCAAATCATTTAAATATTTGCACACCATAATGGTAGGATGTACATGGGCCATTATAACGATAAGATCTATCTGTTTACCTGCATTCTGGCAAATAAAATATTTCATTTCATTTCATTTCAAATTTCAAGCCTCACAGGTCGGGTATAATATAAATTATCCTGTCAGAAAACTATATAATTATTTATAACAAAGCAGACAAATTAATGTTTTTCTAAGAAACCTATTTATTCATAACGGTTTTTTTCCCCGGTTTTACCTTCGCACGTCGTAATTGTGTGAATTTTATGTAATTAATTTCGATAATAAATGTATGAACGTACATACGGATACAATCTTCTTATTTAAATAAAAATTAATCGCTTTTGTTGCTACGCAAACTTAAGAACGGCTTGACCACTTTGGATAATTTTAACATGTCTTTGTAAGTTTGATACATCCCTTGAACTCTGCCGCCAGAATAATGCAGTATTTATCCCTTAATATTAAAAAAAACAAGGTGTCCTTTTTTATACAGGACAGGTCAATTTGACTTCACCTCGCCTGATGATAAGCTGAAGGCAAAGTCTGCGAAAAGAGGGTCACCATTATAGACACGTTACCATGTTACAGTGGTGGCACTCAGCTTGACGGCCTCATCAGATGCTTTTTCACGCCCCGCTTAAAGGACTCGGGACTGTAGGAGGAGGGAAACACATGTGCTGGTAAGGCATTCCAGGACTTAGTTGTGCGGTAGAGGAAGGAGTCGCTGAACCGCTTGGTTCTTGATGGAATATCACTCCTCCCATTATAAGAGTCCATGAAAATGCCAACCAATACCAATAGCTGTTGTCTCTGCCTACCGGAAAGAAATATGCGTGAGCGTATGAATGTATGTATGTAAAAAAATGGCAATGGATGCATTCTTTCCTTGATAAGTTTTAAGTAAGCTAAGTTTATTAAAGTTACTTTTTAGTCTCAAGGCTAGATAGTATTGTTATGAGGTAACTATTCTATTACATCATACTGAAAAAGAAATAAACTCGTAAACATTGCAAATTGGAGCATGCACGCATATAATATAATATATCTTCGTAGTACATAATAACGTGTGTAAAAAAAATTGCAACGCATTTGCATCCATAATAATAAGTGCATATGGGCGCGAATCCGTTGTGAATTTTTTTACATACATAATTCGAGTATTATTTTGACTGACGAAACGAGGGCTCGAATACAGCAATTTTGAGGATTTTTGCGGGTTTTTGAAAAAAATAACATCTGCGTGATAAATTATAACTTCACCAATCTCTAGATATTTTTATGCTCTGTTTTTTAATACAAACTTCGGCATGATTTGATAATGGCGTCCTAGTGAGAAACGTTTTAGACCTATGTTTGACGCTAATTTCTGTCAAGCCAATTATCATGAATCGTGTTTCTGTTTTCACAGGACCCCGAGGGTTTAGTCTTATTTATGAATATGCTTTTTTATTTTATTTGGCGCAATTTGCTATATTACTTTATATCCAGACGTTTAAAAATGTTAAAAACTACTGCAACCTGGCCTTAAGCGACGATATATAATACTTAGCAACCAGATATATTGTTAATTTATAACTAGTGGCTTCGCTCGGGAAGTACCTATAGCAGTGGAAATAAAGCTGAAAAGGAGTAGAAACGTCGGGTTTAATGTAAATAATAGGTAATACCAAACAAATCGCGACAGATTCCGTTAAAATGTGGTTTTATTTCAATGATTAAATATCTTTGATATATTTTAACGATTCTCATTATATAAAACTAGCTGTCCCGCTCCTGCTTTGCCTATCACTTCGAAACCCGGTGTCACCCATATATATATTGTCACAATTTATAAATTTTCTAATAATGTTTAGGAATCTGTCGGATATGTTGAAATTCATGATTACTGTTCCGCTCCCTTGGGTAGTAGCGTGATGCTATATAACCTATAAGCTTCCTCGATAAACGGACTTTTCAACAAAAATATATGTTTTCATATCAAACGAGTAGTGCCTGAGCTTAGCGCGTAAACCTTGCGTAAACAAACAAACTCTTCAGCTTTATAATATTAGTATAGATTTGTGCTTTATACGTGCTTTTTTGTTTTCTTTTTTCGACTGTAATAATGATTATTGTTCATAAAATACAGAAGGTTACCAACAAAAAAAAAACTATAACAAAGAATTTCAAACATCCTGCATAAAAATGTTGCAAGTGCATAATATTTTGTGTATTCTTCATTTTGTAACGGCTTGATGAATTCCAGTTATATTTGGAATGGTAATAACTTGTATTCTATACTAGCTTTACTTTACGGTTTTGTCTGCTATACTCGTTATCTTTGGTTATGGTTATATGACCGCCCTCCCCCCAATCGTGCACGTCTAATTACTTTTTCACGCCCCCCTTGAAGAACCCGCGCATTGTAAGAAGGGGGAAGCATGTTTGGGGCAAATCACTAAACTTCTTTGCCTTAAAATATTTTATAGGAGAAAGTAACACAGCTTCGTTCAATTTTATTGATTGCGATTCAAAGATTTCACATTAAAATATTATAATCGCCTTTAAATCATGTAAATTAATATCGCTTTTATATATTTTTATGTAACTTTATTTAATGTTCTGATTCAGTGAAGTGCTAAATTAAACAGAAAGTTACGAGTACGAATGAAACTTTTAATAAACCAGTAGGCTACCGATTATCACCAATAGGTTGTGGAGGTAAGATAGCAGTTGCTTCTAGCTAAGCTAAGAAAAAGCTGACCCCAGACTCCTAGGCGAAAGCTTCTGATGCGACTGGGATTAACGCTAACATGAAGAATGAAGAATAAGAAGTTGTAACTACACGTAACGACAGACACAGATGTTCGTATGGCAACCGGGTCCGGCAGTTTAGCGTGCTATCCGAGGTACGTCCAGACAATGCAAATACCTACCTAAATTCATGTATACAAATATGTATTTGCACTGAGCGAGGATCGAAACCACGCCTCCGCGTAGCGGTCGCGTTCACTAGCGCCTCTTCACTGGAGGCGAGGCTGTCCAGACCAGAGAGAGAACTATGTGGTCTAAATAATTCCATTCCTCTTTCTAGCACAGAAAACGAACACTTTACATATCATGGCAAGCTCTCAGATTATAATAAAAAGCAGTGTATAAATATCTAATATCAAAAATTCCGATCAGATTTCGTTCTAGTTTACGTAACATTCACCTGCGCAGCACCTATCCAGTTTGCAAACGTTCATAGTAGGCGTAACGTTCTAAACACGAGCGGATAGACAGACACCGGTTTGTGTAGATAATGGCAGTTTTGTGTAACAATCATTTTCTTCTTGTGTAATGTTTATATGCGTTCGTTGATGTCTTTTGTGCGATCGCTCGCGACGTGCGCAGGAGCGCGTGAAAGAACGTTGTTGTTTTTCAATTTTTTTTTTCGATGTGGACATAGATTTACAATTATTATACACTTTTTAGTGCGAAATTATTGAAACATTTTGTAATAAATATTTGAAGAAGAAGTAAAATAGTTTTTTTTTATAAAATAAATGTCGACAGAAAAAAACAACTAAAAGTATAAGTATAAGAAACACTCAAGAACATTAAGAATCTACATTTTTATTATTTTGATATTTTTAAAAGAATATTAGCAACAGAAATTAATAATATTCTCACTAACCCCTCCAGCTAAGTTAAATAGCAAAAAAAAATTGCAAACTTTTTAAACACGAAAACCATAAGACGTACATATTATATTTTCAGTTTTCTTTACAGTAACTACAGTACTATTTAAAAAAAGAACTGTCTCATTACTGTCTCATCTATATTTATGGTTCAACAAATGAACGACTGCACATCAACGCAATAAATATCAAGCGAATTGATTTATAGTTGTCATTATTGTAATCGTATCATTGTCATGTTAATGTAGATCGGAAAAATGAACGTCCAAGCCGTTAATTTTTCCGATTTCAATCCACAGGAAAAGTTAGTTATAATTGCTTTAAAATTAGCATGTTTATACTAGGTATATTAATATTATAAAGAGGAAAGATTTGTATTTTTTTTTGTATGTAAAGAATAATCTCAAAACTATTAGACCGAATTCTTTCGCGATTAGAAAGCTACTCGTATATTATCAGGTGTCAACATAGGCTATATATCATATCATCACGCTACTAACAGCGATGAACAGGATCAGAATTCCTAGTAAACAGCTAGTCATTGCTAAATTATATCAATAAGTAGCCATTTTTTTCTTCAGCATATATACTTAGTAAGCTACGCCTTGTAACTTACATTATTATTTTTTCTTTGATCCGATGATTAAGCTTTTATAGGTCTTTCGACTATCCATTTTTTAGTTATTTTTATCGTTTAATATTTTATTATTTAATCGAATATTTGTATGCTATAAAATTATAACTAATTGTTCTACACAAAACTAATTTAACATTCTGTATAATAACCGCATTACCTAAATTTTAAATTAAAAAAAAAACAAGATTCGATTTTCTTTTTTAGAGCAAGAGTTGTGCTGGGTGCTGAGTTGCATTTAATACCATGATAGATACTGTATTATTTTCTTTGTGACTGTAGGTATATATAAAGCGTAATCTATTTTCGTAGTGAACACGATTATCGATAATTACACGCAGAAATCATGCTCACGTGAACGAAGTTATTCGCTCAAGATTTATAATTTCAAATGTCATTGTTTCTTCGTCGGGCAAAGAAAATGAAACCAATCCAATGCTGTTATATCACGCTATCGTGTACTGTGACGTCAATATCTTTTTTTATCTGTCATCGAATCTGTAAACTGTCACTATTAACTGTAACTGTCATAGAAACTTAAAAAAAGTTTAATTAATAAATATTGTGGTGGAATGCAACTTAATTTTAGCTTAATTTAATAATATCATTATCGTTTTTTAATATTCATTTATTAAAAAAAAAAACTTACCGTAGAATAAACAACGACATGCGAATCACAAGACAATTCAAAAATATCCTTTTCAACTTTCAATTATTTTTTATAGCAACACCGGTTTTTTTTTAAATTTCACGAGTCACTTTTTCGGGGGCAAAAGTGCAGCGCGTTCGATTTTCGAATTAGAGTTCGAAATTTGAAAATACCGCTGCGTGTATTGATGGGGAGCGAGCGAATGGCTTCGCTCCAAGACGTTGACTGCGAACTGAGAGCGCGCGTTCGTTCCCCCGCAGTAAAGCCCACTATTGAACCACCTGGCGCCTGTTCTATCCACCGACTGAATGTAATACCACGATATCCATTGCTGCTTTTCTTCCCTACTTGAAAAAAGCTCGCCAGTCTTTATGTGTAATGTATGTGGTTTATGATAAAGATTGATTATCCCACGCTGTGAGACTGCGGCATTTTATTAATACTGGATTGTACTGTGTGTATTTATTATCGTGATTTTTGTAAACGATTTCTGATTAATTAAATAATGTATTATTTATAAGTAGGCATCACGAAACTATTTTTTAGTTTGAATTTTTTATTTGATATCTACATTTTACTAATTATAAAAATATGCTTATCTATACTTAATCCTAGAGTGGAAACCGCGAGAAGGAAAACGGAAGGTGGGACACCCCCTAGCCAGGTGGACCGACGACCTGCGAAAGGTGGCTGGAATGGACTGGATGCGGAAGGAGGAGGATCGGCAAACGTGGCGCATATTGGGAGAGGCCTATGTCCAGCAGTGGACTGCGATAGGCTAATTGATTGATTGATTGATATCTACTTAATAATAGTTATAAGAAGAAAGATTTATTTTGTATTTTTGTACGAGTATGTAACGAAAAACCTCAAAAACTATAATATTATATACTTACTAGGTAGAGGTGATTTAATACCAATATATTGCCAGTTTTTTTAGTTCCACATAACTGTCAACCATTTACCATTCAAACTTGTTATCCATATTACGTTAACTTTCTTTACTATTATCTGTGCTTACGTACTCTATCACAATTTATACAAAATCATCAAAAATAATCGTACCTAATGTCCTACTACAGATTACCTAAATAGTTGGTCCGTACCTACTACAGATTACCTGAGTAGTTGGTCCGTACCTACTAAGTTATCATGCGCCTGGGCAGCTAATACTATAACATTGCGTAATGGCGGCGGCGCCTGCGCGTGCGCCTAACAGAATCGTGTGCATTTACTCACGATGCTGACTTACAAAATATAAGTTTTGAGTGAATGATAATAATTCATTGTAATTGAAATAAAAGTCACATTCGCATGATATATAGGTTAGATATTTTACAACACACCTGCTCATAAAAGTGCTAATATTTCACCGCAAATAGGCACGTAATGACACCTATTATCAAACTGTGACTTTTTCATTGCTATTATTCACAAGTGAATTATAGATTCTTTTTTAAATTTCATAGGTTAAGTTTCTATGTTCTTAAAAAAGTTTTGATACAAAAAAGAACGTGTTTAATAGTACTAATAAATTAATATGCCTATGTTCATTTGATGCATTTTCGTATTTAAATAAATAATTTCAACTTGTAATAAGTACTTGTTTAATAAACAACATTTTCACTCAAATTTAACTTTTTTTTTTCTCTAAGTACAGAAAAAAAAAACAGTAAAAAAAGTTACATTCAAACCTCTTTTTTTTTAATTATGGCCGACCGCCATTGTTAGATGCGCGCACATAGGAAAACGAATTAATATGTAGTATTGTTAATTTAGTATTTGTAGTATTATTTTACTCGCAAGTGTGTTGTAAAACGTCGTATGGCACGCGTGAGTATGATGATAACTGTCCTCGGCTCTCTTAAGACCCTCGCCTCGGCAGTAATCACCAACTTTGCTCACTTGTACCATAATGTACTATTATACGTCACGTCAGTAAAAAGGGAACCTCTCTTTTTACTAACGTATAAAATATCCTAAGAACAGACGTCCAAGTCCAGATCTTACGTTATATAGTAAGTTTATTTAATTGTTTTAATTGTTGCCCACGGCTTCACCCACATTGATGTCGGTTATCGCGACCAAACATAGCCTATGTTCTATCCCAACCCAAGGTCTAATCTATCTCTGTACAAAATTTCATCAAAATCGGTTCAGTGCTTTAGACGTGAAAGCCTAACAGACAGAGTTACTTTCGCATATTTTATAATATTGGTATGGATATTGCTATAAATGTTTCTCAATAAACGAAGGCCCAATAAACAAAATTACAATGTACACATCGAAATAAGAGGTGAAATCGCAAATACCAACATTTCGAAGTCATTTTCTTATTACTGTAGCGATATGTGGACTATAATTATTTGTGAATTAAATATGGTGGCTACGAGCATCATCTAGTTGCCATCGTGGCGTCATTATGGCGACATTTCTTCATCGTTGCATCAAATTGACTAGATTAAACCTTCACCCGCGAGAATTTTATAGGAAACCCTACACATACTTTTTTATATAGGACACGTCAATTTAACTTCACCTCGCCTGATGGTAAGCTGGTGGCAAAGTCTCGGCAAAGAGGATCACTAATATAGATACGTACCATTTCACAATGGTGGCACTCAGCTTGACGGCCTCATCAGATGATTTTTTCATGCCCCGATTAAAGGACCCGGGACTGTAGGAGAGATTAATACGAGAATTGACCCACAGTACCAACGCCCACACATTTCAACTTTGTCATAATCCTAATTTTAGGGGACCTATGTAGGTATATTTATTCGGCAAAATTGGTGACAAGTAAAAAAGTTGTATATCCAAAACAATATTTAGTATAATTTATGTTTTTTAGACTTCAACAGCTTATATATTAATATAAACAGATCCGTGAGTCGTCAACTTGTATGTGGGCGTCGTTTTATGACACTTTATGAGTTGTTGACTTTTGTAGCTTCATTAATAATGTGAAATAGTTCAAGGTTAGGAGCTGAGAGATGTATAAGGCTACAAGCTGATGTCCGTGACTTTGCTCACATGGAAGAGAGTCACTAGTACTACTGGTAGTACAAATGATACATTAAGTTGTACTAATCAGTAGTACTACTGATCCGATCCACAGCGATTTTATCGCGACTTTTGATCGAGTCTCCGATTCTACTTAATATGTGAATGCGCAAGGGTGCACACCAAATGCGTTCCCATCTTCCAAAATATTGCTCGAGACATATATATTGGACTTAAAATGTGCTCAAAAAAGTACTCTATATAGTGCTACACGTTTCTTGGGTGTCTTTTGAGGATAGCACAGGGTGCTCTGCGGTGGACGAGCTCAAATTCACCAAAAATATTATATACTAAGTATGACAAAACAATCCGCACGCGCCAGGGCCTCATTTGTCTCACGATTCAGGTCCAAGATACGTGTCCGGAGGTATACTGGTACTAACTAATGACATTCCGTCTGACCTTTTACCTCTATCTGGCGGTATTTATTTTATTTTATACAAAATAAGAAGAATAATGCGTCCATTTCTCTTAAAAAAACTTATTCAATTAAGAGCGGATTTTCAGTTTTCAACTGAACTTCTTTCGTTCGTGCTCGTTACTAACAAAATACAGGAATCGATTGAATGATTCTAATTACTCATTCATCATCTGCATATAGACGTATTCTCCTAATTCCATCTGTGGCCAAGATGACCTCGACACTCAGGGTCCGCCTTCCGGCTCTTCCTCCTCCACTTCGCACGATCTTGGGCGTCCATGGTAGTGAGACCATTTGCACTCATGTCACCCTCCACGACGTCAAGCCAGGACTTCTTTGGCCTACCCCTTTTACCTGGACCCGAATGAGTGAATCAATGATTTGAATTACAGTCGAAATTGAACGAAATTAATTCAGGAATCGATACTATAATCTATTTGTGCGATCCAAAAACGTTTATTGCGTAACGTACTCACATATGGCGTACGGGTACGGACAAGGTCAAATATGAGATTCTTTCGTAAGTTTTGACTGAAAATAGCTCAATATACACGCAGACGGATTTAGACTGCAACTGTAAACTAAACAGATAAGTTGTATAATTTATTGATTATAGCCATACTACACCAATCCTTGTATTCGGTCCCACATAATAAGGGGCGAGCCCTGTATACGCTGAGTTTGGGCTGTATATATCTGTCTGATGTTAAACAGCCCTATCCCTTAGTCGCCTTGTACGACACCGCATGGGAGGGATGGGTGGCCCACCACGCGGTGGCGGGCGGTGCAATTTTATAAAGACTAGATTTACTGTTATAGGTAATCAAATAAATGGAACCAGTTAAAAGTAATTTGCATACTTGCCAACAATGGTGGACGACATCCAAATATATAAAACCATAACAAATTGGTTTTAAATATTTGGAAGTCGTTTTAGGCAATAATTCGAGTGTGGGAAGCCATAGTAGCCATAAATTGTGGCAGTTTAGCAGGAAAATGTTTACTAATGAACAATTAAATAGGTTTATTCAAATTGTATTTTGTTTATAGTTCAACTTTGGGAAATTATTTAAATTATTTACCTTTTAACGTGATAAACCAGAAAAACTAAATGAAACCGGTTGATTACAGGATTAATTCTCGTAATAAAAATATGTTATGTTCCAAATTCAGTGGTAACCACTATCCATCAGACGGGCCATGTGCTAGTCCCGACCCCGAGAAGAGAACCCGTTTACAAAAAACTAACGCAACTATTTTCACTGGTAAAATCCGACCTTACTCAGCAACTGTCAGTATGAATTAATTAAAATGCAATTCCAAATATTAGATTGTTATATGTTAATATTTTTCTCACGCGCTGTGCGTTGTATATGCAAAATGTTTTTAGAAAGGTAAGGATTGAATTCAAGGTGGCCTAGAATAGAGACCGTTCCGATCGATGTAATATTGTATACCTATGGGTAGTTTTAATTGTGAAATAAACGTCCTGGACACTATCATAGATCGGAAATACCGGTTTTGTCAGTATTCAATAGGACCCGGTATGCAATGGCCATTATGGGCCACAGCAAGCCATCCTATTGTTTATCCTACAAATATTATAAACGCGAAAGTTTGTAAGTATGAATGGATGTATCTAAGTATGTGAGGAATGAGGATGTTTGTTACTCTTTCACGTATAAACTACTGAATGGATTTTATTGAAACTTTACAACAATATAGCTTATACATCTGAATAACACAGATATCAGTGATGAACGGGATCAGACTTCCACGCGGGCGGAGCCGCGGGCAACAGCTAGTAGTTATATACGTAGCAGTGGTGGTGGGTGATAATTTCTTAAAGGGAAACCAGTGGAATTTTTTTTTTACTTCAAAAGTTTGTCACCCATCATGTATTCCAATCCCTACTAATATTATAAATGTGAAAGTAACTCTGTCTGTCTATCTGTCTGTCTGTCTGTCTGTCTGTCTCGCTTTCACGCCCAAACCACTTAACCGATTTTGATGAAAATTGGTATAGGTGTAGATTAGACCTTGAGAAAGGACATAGGCTATGTTTGGTCGCGATAACCGACATCCACGCGGGCGGAGCCGCGGGAAAAAGCTAGTGGTCTATAAGTAGTAGGTACCTTGATGCCTGCAAAGACAAGCCGGTGGGAATCGTGTTTTAGGGAACCCTTGCCACAGACACGTACATACAGGGGCAGAGGTGAATTAACACCTACATTTCACCAATTTAGGTCCCACGTAATAGGGGGTGAGCCTGTTGCCGTATTCTGGGCACTACTGTTGACTCGAGCTGTACATCTGAGGCTGAGTCTGACTGCATATATCTGTTTTATGTTAACCAGCCCTATCCCTTAGTCGCCTTGTATAGTTACCCGCAGACTATATCTAGACCCCAAGACTATGGCAAGTCTATTATGTAAAGGGGAATAAATGAAATGACTTTTTATTAATGAAAGAAAAAGTGTAATGAAATTCTTTCCATATAATTTTGGACTTTAAGTCCATAGCGATAAAGTCTAATAATGCAATTGTGTACATTTTTTTTATACCACTTAGTTGGCAGACAAGCACACGGCCCACATGATGGGAAGCGGTCACCGTGGCCTATGGACGTATGCAACACCAGGGGAACCAACACGGCACTTACTATTTAGAAGTAAATTACATCGGAATTTAAATGTTTTAGCATTAATAGTCAAGATATAATGCTTGATAATAATACTACATATTAATATACTTGTATAATATATTATTAACAATACAATCAGATCAGAAATAATGCACTTTAATAAATCAGTCAACAATAAGGAAATGATATTGAATTTTTTAAGTTGAAAACACTTCCATGCACTTGAAAAGAGAATAAAAATAATGCATAATAATTAATATGGCAACCTCGAATTGTTTTTAAATTTTTGATTGTATGAACTTGAAACATCACTAGTAAAATTATGCAACTGAATTGGGCTTTACGTCACATACAGAGGCCAATAATAAATGAGATAATATAAAGGATATCAGTCTGTGTCAAGATTAACTAGTTAAATTTTAACTATAGGAAATGGAGCACTGTCTAGGTTCGTAATGGCCTCGCTACGAGATATTGTGCGGTTTCTTAATCATTAAACCACATACTAACATTCAATATATTGACAATAAAATACCTACATACTTACATAGTTATATTCTACGACGGCGGAGGAGCTCATATCCACTAGTCATCATCATCATCACTACATATTATGAAACAAAGTCGCTGTCGCAGTCTGTCCGTCCCTATGTATGCTTAAATCTTCAATACTACGCAACGGATTTTGAAGCGGGTTTTTTTAATAGATAGAATGATTCAAGAGGAAGGTTTATATGTATAATACATGCATAATATTGTAGAGAAACACTGATAAATTTAGAGTTATGCAGCGGGAACGGGATCAGAAAATATGGCGGTACGAAGTTCGCCGGGTCAGCTAGTAGATTATATTAATGTTGGCGAAATGTAGGTGTTAATACGCCTCTGCTGCCTACCCTTTCGGGGATTTACAGGCGTGTGTATTGTATGTATGTATATATTTTTAACTAGCTGGGGCCTTACCATAAACTTTTGCTTCAACTGCCATGCGCAGGGCAGCTCAACTTGGCACCCAACCTGGCAGTTTTTCGATTGGTACCATGAACCTCTTCGGTTGAGCTGCAATGTACCGAATACTGACACGCGTAAATTGTCTCTGATCAATTTGGCACACCATCAACGTTCTAAAATACTTCTCGGAATCGTTACCAAAGGAGTTTTATATACCAAATAAATATTATTTATATAATATATATAGCCGATGATGAAGTTCTTTGAACAAATTTCGATTTCTTCAATAACAACGTACATTATAATATCATTTGAGAGGTTGAGGACTCTTTTAGTCATTTTATATACTCAACTGTAAAAGTTATTAAGATGTTACTATTCTTGAACGAAATTTATTATGACAATTTATGAAGGAATCGCCAGAAAAAAAAACTTGACAGTGAGTACTTTAGTTTTTTATGGAATAAAATAAGAATAAGGTCATACTCTCAAAGAGGTAGGTATACGGTTGGTGATTACGAGCGAAATATGATCATAGAATTATCCACGAGTCCGACACTGCCAAGTATTTAAATTCGGTTATGAAATTAGTAAATGATTTATTATAAATGATCACTACTATATTATTTATTAATTCGATGAAAGATTAGGATCAATCCCGTCCCTGTCAGTCAACAGGCTTTGAATCTTATCTATTATAGGTATTACAAACCATTTTGAATCTTATCTACCTACAGGAGAAAAAGATCATCGTCATTTGGAAGGAGCGGCGCGGCATCGCCAGGCATCGCGCGGGCGCGCAAACCTTCTCGCAATCATTTCTAGTACTAAACCCTGGCCGCTGCTCTTTCAGTGGGCCATTGACCTTTAGATTTCCCAAACATTCTAATCTATCTATTTCATCAGGATATCTTCAATGATGTACTAAGTATTACACAAACTTTCATCCCCTATTTCCCTAATTTCTCCCCCCTTTCACCCCTTCTTTTGTGATAAAAGGTAGCCTCTGTCCGTTCCCTAGCTCTAATATGAATTATCAGCAAATTTCATCAAAATCAGTTCAGTGGTTTAGGCGTATAAGCGTAACAGACAAACAGACAGACAGAAATATAGAAATACTAGCTGTTGCCCGCGGCTCCGCCCGCGTGGGTGTTGGTTATGATCAAACATAGCTAAGTCCTCTCCCAAAGTTGAATCTATCTCTGTACCAAATTACAACAAAATAGGTTCATTGGTTTAGGTATCAAAGTGTAACAAACAGACAGACAGAGTTATTATCGGATTTATAATATTAGTATGGATATCATAGATTAATATATATACAGTATGGATGAAGTATGGAAGTAGATGGATTTAAAAGCTTTATTATATAATCAACATTTAATTTCACATAAGCATTTACAATAGCCGCTGCTATAATGGCTTCATAATGTAGAACGTTGTGAGACATCTAAAGCGTACTTTGAGGAGCACAATTTTATCGCCTTTTCTACCACATTGCGAGTTTTCACGTGATGTTCTGTGTTAAATTAGGGTAGGCAGAGATCGCCCGAGACGGCGGAGGTTACTCAGACAAACATGTAGTTTATTTATAATATGGTTAGGTGATGATATTATTGGTATTACGAGTATGTTCACGTTGCAACATAAATGGTATTATTTCACGGCACAGTTCAAGCACACACTTTTTAGACAGTCTATATCGATGCAAATACATTCCGTCCGGCATTTCAAATGATTTTATCACTCTCCAGTCGATATTCCTTAGAATTTTCTTTTCTTTTCGTGTTCTCGACCAAATAAAATCATCTTCTAAAAATTCTCATAATGTCATCTTCATCACACATCTAAAATAATGCAAATATAACGAGATTTGTTTTTTAGAATAATCTTGAAGGATATAGAAAACTTAATCTTTGCACAAATTAACAAACTATTAGGTTTTTATTATGAAAATGAAGAAAACAGTTCAATAAAAGGTGCTCTTGAACGCCTTCAAATTTGACAACCATTATGACAATACGGCAGTTTGGTTTTCTGCGTGAAGATGTCAAAAGCCACTTCATGGTACGAAATTATTACCAGTCGGCGCGAGTCAGCCGGTGAAATGTTAATCACGTGACCACTGACCAGACAATCGCTGTATCGCCTGCTTTACATAGCGTTCATAGTACGAAATATGACAGCCGTTCATTTCCCGGCCAATATTGACCTGTTTAGCCTGACCTGTAGAGCTTATGGTAAGCCACCTGATGCCTGCTTTGCCTGCTGGTTGCAATGCCCTAGTCGTGTTGTAGGACAACACCAACAACCAAATACAAATAAATTAAATATAATAAAATTCTGTAATATGAATTACATTTGAATTAAAATAAATCGTAAACCACGCAAATAAGCAATAACTGAAAAATAAATATTGAAAAAAAAAATAACAAAAAGATTCCTTCGAGCCGGATTTGAACCAGCGACCTATGGATATCAGCTTCACTTTCACAACTACAGTCCACCGCTCTACCAACTGAGCTATCGAAGGTATGTATTCCGTGGCGAAATACACGATTTGTTCTTATGACCAATATAAACTATTATTTAATAGGATTCTTGCAGTCTCTCCGCTTTTTTTAAAATATTATTTTTGTATATTTTTAAAGTACAATTTGTATGTAATTTAGTTATATATTTGTAGACAGCTTTACATATTTAATCAAATATGTGTTACAGTTGTAGTTATTTTTAGTAAAATGTATTTTTTTTTATATATAGGACACGTCAATTTGACTTCGCCTTGCCTGATGGTAAGCTGAGGGCAAAGACAAAAGAAGTGCTTAGTAAGATTATAATTAATTTTATTTTACTTCTAATGTTACTTTTCATAATTCTTATTGATTGATATTCAAAAGAATGATTTAGTTTGGAACAGGTAGATATATTTTTATTGATTTTGTACAATAATTACATTTTTGTGACCAAAAATATTAAGAATAAAAAAGAATGTTTTTATTGTGTAGTTAAAGTGTAAATAATTAGTTTATCTATCTATTTTATCTTCAAATTATGAAAGAATATTTAAAAAAGGTAAAAAATAATAACAATTTTCTGTTAATTAATGTCTAAATTTAATTGATGGATTGTTTAATTTTAAATTGTTAATTAACTACCCACATGCATTCCTCCACGATTATATTATTGAAATAATAATGGATATTGAAAAATAAACCGAGTTCATCAGTGCAAAAAGTTATAAAATTGTAGTAATAATAAAAATACACAAAAAATAAATTACAAAAAGAGACGCGCCCCCGGGTGGGCTCGAACCACCAACCTTTCGGTTAACAGCCGAACGCGCTAGCCAATTGCGCCACGGAGGCAGATGTGCACATGGTCGAAATTATCGACTGCCAGCCGTAGTTCAACTTAGATGCTTTCTCACTTCTTTGATTCTTTCTTTTGTTCTTTTCTTTCTGTTCTTTGATTCTTTGTTCTTTCTGTTCTTTGATTCTTTGATAATTATCAAAGAAGTGAGAAAGCATCTAAATTGAACAAACTAAAAAAAAAATATTCGATAAGGAAAATTAAGTCTGTATATTCTCGCTCGGCACCTGTTTTCTTCTTTTTTTATGTCACTTCAGCCCACCTGATGGGAAGTGGTTATCGTGGCCTATGGACTTGTACAACACCAGGGGAGTCACACTCGCGCTGCTGACCCTGTAGAAACCTTCCAATGTCCTTAGCTACACCATAATTAAATGAATGCCTACCTATTTGTTTAATACAAAATAGTATGTAACAATGCTGAATATGTATTAGGTATACTGTGCTCCACACTAGCCAAGCCTGTCCTGCTAAATACGATTTCCATTCACGCGATACCTTGTTTGCTCGAGGGACAGCATAGTTTTTCGACTTATCACTTAAAAAACTAGAACTAAGTAGGTACCTACTTATACATACTATTTATATTTAAAATTAATTTACTAATTTATCCTTAATACATACCTTTGGAATTTATTTGGAATTTTGTACCAGCATAGGTGATTTCTTCAAATGGTCATCGATGTATCAATTAGTGTTCAAAAACTGCGTTTGTCTGCAAAAAAGTTGTCGGTATCGGATCAACTAGATGCTTGTTCGCTACTTTAGTAACATAAAGAGAAAGGAAGCACCTTTTAGAAACATATGTATAATTTAGTGCCCATAGAAAAGTAGGAAATACGTCATACTACCGTGCCTATTTTGTGTTTTAACCGTTTCAGATTTGTATCAAATCGAATACAAATTCAAATTGAAATAATTATGTATTTCTAACACGTTGTATTTGCTATTCATTGCACGATTCATATTCAAACTACTTTCTTTTATTTTCCTTATTAGATTATAATATGGACTCACCTCTTCCTTGTTCTTCGCCTCTCTGACGACAGCAGGAGTAGCGGACGAAATTATATCAGTTGAAATTTTAAAGCAATTTTACTATTCAATTCGATTAGGATAGGAAAAAGAGAAATGACTCAGGAGGGACCTGAACCCGCGACCAGTCCAATACAGGGGGAATCCTCTGACCACTGAGCCACTGGCTCCCACCATCGCCCCAAGATCGTTGTATAGGAGAATTTGGAGCACTCAAGGTGGCCGACTTGGTAGCTATAGCGGGTTCAGGTCCCGAGAGTCGTTCCTCTTATTCCCATCCTAATCGAAATTATCTATGGACTTTCGCGAACCTATTGCACTGATAACATAATAGCAAGGTAACCATACTACTATTTTACGGCAGCTTAAGTTAAGTCCCGGGGTCGAATTTATTAACTAATTTATTAGGTATTAAAATTATTTAAAACAGTGCTATGTATGCCATTGCGCCGATATAGTGACGTCATGTCGTACCTACACTCTCTATAATAAACCTAAGTTTATAAGTCAATAATTTATTTAATTGTGTCTAATCTAACATGAGCCAATTTTTATTGCGAAGTATGCTTCTAAAATGTCTAAAAATCGTTAAGATAAGAAACATTCTTAAAAAATATGCAGAATTATTGTTATCTATGTGTAATGATCATGATTAAGTAAAAGTATGTCATGCATGATAAATTAGGTATTATGATTCTGACTAACGATTCACTATTTCTATAATTATTAATCACTAGCTGATGTCCGCGGCTTCATCCGAGTGTTGTGTTCAGTTACTGGCAGATGTTCCCATAAAAACCAAACCAAGCAGGTTTAGCCACGAAAGTCTTGGGCCCTATACAGAAACCTTCGATTATTTCCGTTAAAACAATCTTAAAAATTGTCGTGCAAGATTAATTCCGTTATATAAACTTCCAGACTAGTCGGAAATCCTTTAAGTGGCTCAATAAATCTTCCTAACAATATTATTATAATAAACGCATAAAAATTAGGTTTATCGCCATTTTGATTTAATTTATGTGTTTATTCAAATTAAATTCTTTTAAATGTCGCACTTTTTACAGGAATTTGTTACAAATGGCAATAAACTCAATAAAATCTAGATTCGCTACTACCGATAGAGGTAAATTAATTTCGATATGCTGCCATTTAAGGCGTTTACAAAAATGTTACAAAAATGCCAATGTTGCCACTTCATTTTTCTAATCTGTCTAGTTGTGGGTTGTAGGGTAATGTGTGCCAGTCACTACTGCTCTCAGCTTTACACCACTACTTGCAGAAGGTATTTGAATATTTTTTTTTATGCACGTGTGGTTAATTTCAAGACAAATCTGTAATACCTAGTTCAATTTTTAAACTAGTTTAATCACTAGAAATGCGATTTTTTTTAACATGAGCCTAAATTTAAGCATCATGCAAGTTAAACATTAAATTATATCTACACCTAGATATTTATAAAAAAACGCTTATTAACGATTTAAGTCGACTTAAAAGTGCCCTAAATATTTGGTAAATACACCCTATTAGTGGTAACACTAAACAATTTACGACTATTTTTTTTTAATAATTACCGTTATAGATAAATATTAATTAAGTATCTCGTTTTGATCCTATTAAAAATTAATAAATTCATATATACTCGAATTTCATCAACAAGAACTTGTTTGAAGATGTAACCGTTTTCAAATGCTAAATGCAAATAACCTTAAAATATGAGACAAGTATTTTATAAGGAGTGTTGTTTTGAAAAACTCGATTTATTAAATATCAAGCAGGTAATCCATCTATCTATCATCTATCCGTGTGGTGATGGAGAAAGAATACAAGTATCACGACCCCATCTCATCTGAAGGGTGTCGTAAGAGGCGACTAACGGAAATATGCGCAGACGATATTACCTACCTACTGCGAGAAAAGGAAAACACGAAATAAAACCCTGTATTATACCTTGGTAGGTACCCGTCTGGCCAGCGTGGAAACAATAGGCCAAAGCCTCGCAATATTGGGAGAGGCCTATGTCAAGCAGTGGACTGCGATAGGTTGATTGATCGAGGTAATCAATGAGCGCAAGCCTGGAGTCTGGAGGTGACAGGTGGAATCGCATGTCACCCTCCTGTCAAACAGTTCTTTCCCCCCCTATCCGGGGGTAAGACGGGGACATGGTAGTTCCCAGTCCCACACCCGAGGGCGCCATCTCGAACCGAAGATGGCCCTGGGTGTTCGAGGAATATGTCTCAGGTTGTCCTGGACCTCCATTCTGCTAAGGCAAAACTACCGTCATAACACGGACACTGCAAAAAATCATTTAATTTTAGACTTAAAAGGAATATGCTTAAAGTCTAAAATTAAATGATAATGTTTTTGCTTTAGCGGAATCGAGGGCCTGAAGTATAGTGATGGTTGACGACGCGACGACGACGCTTCGACGACGCAACAACGACGCGACGGCGAAAGAGGAGGCGACTTGGTGGCGTGCATTTACAGCAAGGTCGTGACTATTTTACATAATTAACCTTAAAAACTTGCTTTACCCAGCTTGCCTTAACATTGACAGTGGTAGAAATTTTAGGTACCCATACCATGGAGTTCTTATAAGAATAAATAAGATGTCACTTCCTGTCAGTTCTATTTGTCACTATTTGTAATATTTATTTATTTATTCAATGCTACTATAACAAGAGTAATTTTTAGGCACTTACTTACGCACAAAAATGATATTATATCTTCATTTATAGAGTGCTTTTCAAGCACCTGACCTACACTCAAGCAGAGTAATCCACCATTCATATTTATTTCCAGAAGAAAATGTAAATTTCTGTGTCAAGATTTACATAAAAAGATTTTAAATCATATAGAATAAGCACTTTTAGGCAGTCCGTCCTTATGAGGCAAGCCTGATGCCTTTCCCATGCTTACCCAAACTCAGAAGATGCTGCTGGTGTACCAGAAATTTGCAAGTAGCTTGTGTGTTTATCGTTTTATGGAGTATGGTGAGTCTTCAGCTATATTTCCCAAGCGACTACAACATGGGGTTCTTCAAGAAAGGCATTTGAAGGTTTCTTCAGGGTCGGCAGCACGAGTGTGACGCCCCTGGTGTTGCATCTATCCATAGGCCACGGTATCCACTTTCCATCAGGTGGGCCGTGTGCTTGTCTGCCACCTAAGTGATACAAAAAAAAAATATTGACCCCCTTCCGTTTACCATCAAAACTTGTGGCACTTCTATAACGCTTATAACAAAATCTACTACCTATCTTATCCATAGGAACAGTCGTTATTGTAAGATACATCTTCCTACAATACGGGGTCCTTTAACCGAGGCGTGAAAAAGCATCTAATGAGGCCGTCTTTTTTTTTAATACCATTAAGGTGGCAGACAAGCACACGGCCCACCTGATGGGAAGTGGTTAACGCGGCCTATGGACGTATGCAACACCAGGTGCGTCACACTCGCGCTGCCGACTCCGAAGAAACCTTCTAATGCCCTTCTTGAAGAACCCCATATTGTAGTCGCTTGGGAAAACCACCGCAGGGAGTTCATTCCACAGTTCTGCCGTCTAGCTCAGTGCCACCATTGCGATATGATACGTGTAATGGTGACCCTCTCTTCCGAGACTTTGCCTTCAGCTTACCATCAGCCGATGTGAAGTCCGATTGGCGTCTCATATATAAAAGACAACCATTCATCATTCTATTCTATACTCTAAGATTCTATACTAGCACTGTACCCGGCGCCATTATTGTCCACCCGCATCGTATTCCGATCCCGTTCCCGCTGCATATCTCTAAATTTATCAGTGTTTCTTTACAATAAATATTATGCATGTAAGTATTATACATAAACCTTCCTCTTGAATCACTCTATCTATTAAAATAAAACCGCTTCAAAATCCGTTGCGTAGTTTTGAAGCTTTAAGCATACCTACATAGGGACGGACAGACAGCGACAGCGACTTTGTTTTATAATAATTATGTAGTGATAGTGATGATGATGATGATTCGCCGGTCAACTAATTGCCTCTTGTCTAGAGGCGCAAGAACGAGATCAGAATTCCATGCCCTACGTCTTTCACTCTTGACTCTTTCAGCTAGCAGTATGTCATAGCAGCGGCATACTAATATGGCCAGCATGCCCGAAGCACTACACGGATGGAAATAACCCATATGAGAAGCCACTGAAGATCACCATGTGGACGTTGTTCCCGCTGAATATTATCACTGCCACGTGCAGCTTTGGATTTTTACTGGCTTTGTTTTTAGTACGTATCAAATTAACTTTTCTTTATCATTCTTTTCTTTATTATTCTAGCGTTGTGCCAATCAAATAATGTTGCCGTTAATCTGTATAATGCAGGCATTCTTTACATTGCCTAGGCAATGTATGCTATTAAATAAAGTGCCTGCTGTTCCACAGGCAATGCGTAAAATAAATAGGTTTTGGTCTATATTTGCGGCAATTCTGTTTCTGGATGGTTATAAAAAAATAACCACGAAGGCTAATTCTTCGAATAATCCAAGTCAAATTGCGCGGTGTGAACACACGCCTTGGCTTAGATAGATATAGGTTAGAAGGCAAGGGCGGAAGCGGAGCTCCCACATTAGCTTTCGTGGTGGTTTTTTTATAACCACTATTTATTTTTCTGGATAACATTTCATACATTGCCTACAGTAACATACTTTTGATCCCGACAGTTTATTAGATCAACAATCAATAGGTATATCAAAGCCACTATATTAACAGTTTACTTCATCAATAATTAATTTATGAATTCAAAAGTTCATTTGATCAACAGTGCGTTTCGATAACAATTGACTACATCAATAGTTCATGATATCATAAACGACCTTAACATATCATCAGTATAATAAACGACCTTCCTTCTAATTAGGTAGTTTCTTCTTTTGGCTTATTGCCTTTTACGGGAGTTGCTATCTGACCCCCCCTCTAGACCCCTCGCCCTAATAAACATCAGTTCTAAGTTCTCAGACGTAATTCAATTCATATAGGCTTATATGGCGGTTACATCTAATACATACATACAATAACGCCTTTAGCCCCGGAGGGTTAGGCAGAGGTGAATTAACATTCACATTTCACCAATCATTGTAGGTATGTATTAGGTCCCCCCACGTAATAGGGGGTGAGTCTATTGCCGTATTCTATTATTAACTCGACTATTTTTATCATCCCTATCGGCTTACTATCAGGCGAGGCGGAGTCAAATTGGCGTGTCCTATACAGGGTGTCCCAAAATTCAAGGATAAGCCGGCAACAGAGAGTGGCCCTACTTATGGCTGCTCTGGAAAAAATAAGAAAAAAAATATATCTCTATTTTTTTTTAACTATTTGAACTTTTTTAAAATCCTTCAAAATTCGGTACCCCTAATGATATTTTCAACTACCAGGCCCACAATTTTGCAAATATCCACTACCCGTAACAACTGTCATAGATACTCGTATGGCCACCGGTATCGACGGCCTAACGTACTCTCTGAGGAATGGAGGTGTCTCAATGTCGTATGAATGGTCATCCATCCGAAAACCAACCTGACTGACTGTGTTGCTTAACCTCGTTATGTGTTAACCTACTAGGTTACCAATTAGTCACGAATCCCGTCAATGATTTTTTATTGATGATGAATGCATTGTGTACAAAATAAATCTGGTGATTTTCAATAAAAGCAATGTATGAAATGTGATTCTTATTTACTTAAAAAATTTTTTTTTGAGTATTTTATTAGATTATCATACCCAAATCATACCATTTTGAAATCTTGGATAGTTGCGCCAATTTTTAAAAAAGGATGCTATAGTAGTGTCCATACTTTTTTTTTTCACCGAGATAAGATAAAGTGGGTCGAAACTGAAAGTAAAAATGTATGAAAATTTGACGACAAAAAAATATTTTGACTTATTTTTGTAAAATAACTACAAATATTCTATAATTTTTCAGAGTGGTGATAGATAGCCATGCTTTTTAGCTTGCTAATACAGAAAAGAGTTCCAAAATGTTTGCAAAATTGTGGGCCTGGTAGATGGAAATGTAAATAGGGTTACCGAATTTTGAAGGATTTTAAAAAAGTTTAAATAATTAAAAAAAAAAATAGAGATATATTTTTTTTCTTTTTTTTTCCAGAGCAGCCATAAGTAGGGCCACCCTGTGTTGCCAGCTTATCCTTGAATTTTGGGACACCCTGTATATATATATAAAAAAATACTTGGCGTAGATTAAGTTTATGATTTCAACACTTTATCTCCGGTCATTTTTTTTTCAGAATGATTATTTATATTTTGGAGAGTTGCTTGTAGTCTTCGGATTCCTGACTGCAATGTGTATGTTGGCTCATGCTGTGATCGTACTGCTAATCATTTTCCAAGGTTACAGCGACTGTAAGAACCCAAGTGATGCGTTTGCCCACATTATTTACTGTATAGGTAAGTTTCTGAAACATCACTACTCGATAAACGGGTCATAATAAGAATAGTAAAGTAACATTTTAGGAGGTAAGACTCGACGGTATCTGTTCCAATCGAGCAGTCCGACTGGGGAAGTGCCTCCGCCCTACAGAATACCGCAGCCATTATAACCTCATGTTGTGTTCCCAGCGGTGAGTAGGGTAGCCAGAGCTCACTGGAGAGCTTTTGTACGGTCAGTGGAAAGACAAAGGCTTGTCCTGCAGTGTCTTCTGCACTGACGACACAGAAACTCTCTGTTCTTACAGGGTCGGCAGCACGAGTGTGACTCCCTTGATGCTGCACAAGGACCCAGCCCACGTTGACCACTTTTCATTTAGGCTGTGTGCTTCTCTGTCACCTAAGGGTGAAGCAGACAGGCGCGGTCGCAGCTTGAAGTTTTGGGGGGGGGGTCACTTCGGAAATTCCTTAAGAAATTTAACCCCCCCTCCCCTCGTACTGGGACTTTTCAATATGACGTGCATGGTTTTGGGGGGTGGGTCATGTCCCCTGTGACCCCCCCCCCCCTCCCCCCTCCGACCGCGCCTGGAAGCAGTGGAAGCAGACCTAGCCGCACCACACTCACCGCAGTCCGCTTTTGTATGCGACCGCTTCGGGTATTGCGGCGACTGCGGTGCGGCTAGGTGTGCGAGCTTGCATAGAACTTTTATAGAACTAGCTGTCCCGGCGAACTTCGTACGGCCATATTTTCTGATCCCGTTCCCGCTGCATATTGTGCAATATTATGCATGTATTATACATATAAACCTTCCTCTTGAATCACTCTATCTATTAAAAAAAACTACTTCAAAATCCGTGGCGTAGTTTTGAAGATTTAAGCATACATAGGGACGGACAGACAGCGATAGCGACTTTGTTTTATACCTAATAATAATAATATGTAGTGATAGTGATTCGGAATGCGGCGACTGCAGTGCGTGCGGTGCGGCAAGATCTGCGTTCACCTTAAGTGGTATTATAAAAAATAATAATAATATAATTATGTACTGTGGTATTTCACTTTGTTCCAGTCTGGTGCTACTTCATATGCATTGTCAATTCGTACAGTTATGAGGTGCGAAGTTAATTGTCAAACTAATTGATACAATGAGTTATTTGGTGATAATCAATGTGATAATATACGAATAATTTCTTTATTGTGTGTTTATTTATGTATATTTAACGACGAACTGACTCCCTAGACTTGTAATTCGTTGGCCGGCGTCTTCTTCATCCTAGCGTTAATCCCAGTCGCATGCAAAGCTGGACTTCGATGTTTTTCGTGAAGCAATTGCCATCTGACCTCCACAACCCATTGGTGATGATGATGATCCTCTTAGCGTTAATTCCCAGTCGCATCCGAAGCTTTCAGCTCGGAGTCTGTGGTCCGCTTTTACCAGTCTTAACCACGGATTTGACTAGACCTCGATATTTTCCGTGAAGTGATTGTCATCTGACCTCCACAACCCAATGTTAACATTAGGCGATATCGAAGTTTAGCAGTTAGACCGTTGTTTTTGGATTTTTGAGGGCTCCAACTACCCGTAACGACTGCCATAGATGTTCTCATGGCAACCGGGACCGACGGCTTAACGTGCTCTCCGAGGCACGACCAGACCATTGCAAATACTCATATTTCATTCACACAAATATTTGCACTGAGCGGGGATCGAACCCGCGCCTCCTGCGTTGCGGCCGCGTTCACTAACGCTACGCCACGGAGGCTGTCAATCTCCATTGGTGATATCGAAGCATTACTAGACCAGTTGTTGAACTTAAGACTCCAACTACACAAAACATCTGCCATAGACGTTCGTTTGGCAACCAGACGGTACCTATCTGTATTCATGCATACAAATAATTGCACTGAGCGGGGATCGAACCCGCGCCTCCTGCGTAGCGGTCGTATTTACTAGCGCCACGCTACAGAGGCTCCTTCCTTAAATTAGTGTACCGACTTAAAGAAGAAGTTGACTTGGGTTCCAAAGATCTTCTTAATATAAAGCCACTAGGTGTTGCCCGCAGCTCTGCCCGCGTGGATGTCGGTTATCGCGACCATACATAACCTATGTCCTTTCGCAAGGTCTAATCTATCTCTATACCAAGTTTCATCAAGATCGGTTCAGTGCTTTAGGCGTGAAAGCGTAACAGACAGACAGACAGACAGACAGAGTTACTTTTGAATTTATAATAGGTACTAGCTTTTGCCCGCGGCTCCGCCCGCGTGGATGTCGGTTATCGCGACCAAACATAGCCTATGTCCTTTCCCAAGGTCTAATCTACCTCTATACCAAATTTCATCAAAATCGGTTCAGCGGTTTAGTCGTAAAAGTCAGACAGACAGACAGACAGACAGACAGAGTTACTTTCGCATTTATAATATTAGTAGGGATTAAGTATGGATATTATGGCTTCATACACAGCACGCACAAATAACTAGCAAATAATACAAATGAAAATTGGCAAATTGTGCTCAACAATTTAACCTTTCACTTCTTTTACGTACTAACTTGAAGTCACACCTTTATACGATACGATATCACTACAAAACAAAGGTTATTTTGTGTAAATCGCCATAACCTTTAAAAGCTACCTTCACCTTTCAGTAGGGCATGCGAAACTGGGACGCACAAACCAATTATATTCTATGAATATCGATATAATTTTGTCCGTTCACTTCCTATGTCGAGTCTAGTGTATCGCGATTGGAGTGTGGCAACACTGCAACCGTTGGACGTTTAGTGCGAAGGATAAAGTTTCTCAATGTCGTTCAAGTTGTAGTAGGAGAGCCGACGATGCTAAATGTGCCGACGAAGCTAAAACTCGAGCGAGTCTTGTTTAATTTTTTCAGTTATTCTGGTATGATTACCTCTAAAATAAAATAAAAACCAGAGTAAATAGAAAAGTAGGGTACATTCAGATTTAGTTTTTTGCAACTTTAGGCTACCTTCCCACGCCCTTAACTTACACTAAAATCGTCAGATTAGCAATTGACTAACCTTGTTGGTTAGCAACTAACCTCTAATCCAACGCGTACGTGTAAATCCAATGGTCGATTTTTTTTTGCGCACTTACTGACTGGAGTAACTTGTCAATATATAAGGTATCCCCCCTTATATTAATTTTACGAGCTCATGTAACTACTGAATTTCCTTCTACGCCTCCTCTACTATTGTGGGTATAACAAAGAATATTGTAAAGGAAGACTGTGGAAGATCTGCTCTACTCTACTCAAAACAGCGCTGATTGGCTCGAGCTTATTCACATTGATATTGATAAAATGTTGAGCACAGACGAATTTTGGATAGTCACTAATTGGCAGACGATTATTTAATTCTATTGAATATTGATTATATTGTACCCTTGTATGAGACATGGCCACCTTTATAACAATTGTATTGTCAGTCGCCGACTGTAGGCGAGCATGCGGTGCTCTGCCCCGCTAGACAAGAGGCAATTCGTTGCTCGGCATATGATGGAATAGAACAACAAAACAAATAAATAGGATTTGACGTTTTTGACATTCGTTGACGCCTGTCATATACGTCAAATCCCATACATTTAGCATTCTATTCCATCATACGCCGAGCAACGAATTGCCACTTGTCTAGAGGGGCTGGGCTGGTAGTTACCTCGGAGCCTAGGATATAGCTGCGGAGCGATTCCTCTTCATTTTATGTCCAGGTTCACCTGTTTGGCGAGAGCTTTTGACAGCTATTTCAGATGGCCCAGGTTCGATACATAGTAAGTTCAAATATTTTGTATGTTGTCATTGATATTTTGTGGGTATTTTTATATCCAGGATGAATTTTTACGAGTATTTAAAAGATGCCAAAGATAAGAAAGAAGCCACGTGGTTCCCGGCAGAGTAGAATTTGGGCCACCTTATTTCTTCCCATGCGGTGTCGTACAAGGCGACTAGAAGATAGGGCTGTATAACATCACACAGATATATACAGCCCAGATGTATGGCTCAAGTCAACTTTCCCGGAATGCGGTAATAGACTCACCCCTTATTATATGGGACCGAATACAGTGTTTGGTGAAATGTGGGTGTTAATTCACCTGGAGGGTTAGTCCAGGGATACAGGCGTGATTTTATACATGTACTTATGTAGCTTCCTTCTTTTCCATACATCCATGGGGATTAACGCACGTAACAGGTATAGATATTCAAGCTCCCTTCATTCCACACCAACGAGACGTTATTAGCCGTAGCCCGCCGTAGCGTCCCCGCTGCCCCCGCAGCCCCCGCTGCACCCGCAGCCCCCGCTGCATCCGCAGCCCCCACTGCCTCCGCTGCCCCTGCAGCCCCCGCCGGACGTCTTAGCGGGAAGAAGGAGCGGTACCCACCGATCACGGTGGAGGCACTGCCCAACTTCGCCCGCCACCTCCGTGCTTTGAAGACCCAGTTGGGGAAAGCAGCCAACGTGCGCCCATACGGGGGCGGGTTGCGCTTCTTCCCCGCAGACGACAACGAGTTCCGCGTTATACTCTGTCATTATATGACTGGGCCACACAATAGGCCAGCGGCTAATAACAGTTCCCATAGGTTATTGAAAGAAATAGTTTAGCAATCCATTGTTACACCATAGTGTTATCGAAAAAATACTATTATCTGTAAGTCTGATGGACGCAAAAAGTACTGCCCTAGACAAATGGCAATCCGTTTATCGAGGAAGGCTGTAGGCTATATATCATCCATCACGCTGTCACTCAAGGGAGCCGAGCAGTAATCATAAATATCAACGAATTCGGCAGACTTCCATACATAATTTGAAAATTAGTAAAGGTTTGTCCTGCTTGTCTTCTTGTTTTATCTACAATATTATGCATGTATTATACATACATATAAACCTTCCTCTTGAATCACTCTATCTATTGAAAAAAACCGCTTCAAAATCCGATGCGTAGTTTTGAAGATTTAAGCATACATAGGGACAGACAGGCAGCGACAGTGAATATGTAGTGATAGTGATAATGATGTAAGTATATAGTTACTTAAGTTACATTATTATACATAGAAACACCCAGACCAGTAAATTGAAATATTCATTCATATGCACGGAGCGGAAATCGAACCTCTAGCAGTTAACCGCCACGGAGCCGGAGGTACAAATACCACCCACTCTTCCCTTGGGTTTAAAGTAGGTAGGTACTTGTCTAGTAGAAATACGTACATAAAAGTTTGCCTAATATTTTCAGACATCACTAATCATATAATATTGTCATACATAAAATTTGCATAACAAATTCATTAATACCGCCTACTTTCCGCATTTTGTTCTTTGTTTATTTTTTACATAACGATTTTTTGTGATAGATAACAAAACCTTACATCTAAGAACTAAATATAATTAGGTAAAACAAAAACATGCAAATAATGGTTTTTCAGTTTCCGATCTAAACTTTTTATCTCTGAATTCTTACGAAAAACTTGGTTGTTGAACAAAAACGATGTTGAAGATCGTATCGCCTCCTTGACGAATGGGTCAATGACACAAAAACTGAAGGGAATCAAGCGCTTCAGAAGTTTTAGGTCACGGCCATTACTACAATAATATAACCCGCGCCACGTATCTTGGACCTAAATCGTAAGACATACGAGGCTCTGGCGCCCGCGGATTGCTTTGTAATAGTCTTTGCTTTGTGAATTTGAGTTCGTCTACCGCAGTAGCATCCAGTGCTATACGCAGTACACATTTCTTTGGTGTCTTTTGAGACACCAAAGAAATGTGTACTGCGCATATAGGGCACATTTTGAGTACATTTTAGGTCCAAGATACGTGGCGCGGGTTTATACCTATTATAATAAATGGATTCGGATGAAACCGCTGTCAACACCTAGCGGGTACCTAATCCATAGGTACGAAACAACTATTGCGCTAATTTCATAAATAGGGATAATATAATTGGAACAACACACAAGGAATTTGATATATTGACAATAGTTTAATCAATAAACCAATTATTATGAGAGTAAATTGGCACAAATATTACTCATTGGCGGTTTTACGTATTATAACGCCATCTAGTGTGAGCATCTTGTAGTAGCAACTAATGTAAGCTACCTACAATGTCTTTGATTTACCCTGTAATAGATAGATGTCGCTTTGCTTTGTTTTCATAACTCATCGATAGAGTTCACTTTGTAGAAATATAATTTTATATGAGAATTTTGTTTAAAATAAAAGTATTGATATATTATAATTATAAATTCTATACCTAGTATAATATTTAGTTATGTAATATTTTCTTTATTTATTATTTTGTGTTGTTATCTTTAGTGAGAATAAGAACACTCGACTAAACCATCTTTCAAACAAAAGAAACAGAATCGAAATCGGTTCAGCCGTTTGGGAGCTACGATGCCACAGGCAAAACATAGGTATGCTACTTAAATACATTTTTTAATACTGTCCTTTTTTTAGGGTTTGCCAAATGGCAAAAAACGGAACCCTTATAGGTTCGTTATGCCTGTCCGTCTATCCGTCCGTCTGTATGTCTGTCCGTCCGTATGTCACAGCCACTTTTCTCCGAAACTATTAGACCTATGCTGTTGAAACTTGGTATTATAAGTAGATGTATTCTGTGAACCGCATTGTGAATTTCACACAAAAATAGAAAAATACCATTAAATTTTGGGGATCCCCATACTTAGAACTGAAACTCTTAATATTTTTTTTCATCAAACCCATACCTACGTGTGAGGTACTTACCTATAGATAGGTCTTTAAAAATGCTATTGAGGTTTGGAACATAATTTTTTCTAAACTGAATAGTTTGCGCGAGAGACACTTCAAAATTGGAAAAATATGTGTATCAAACTTCTAAAATAAGAGATTGATTAATGTAAAAAAATATATGATGTACATTGCCACGCAAACTTCCACCGAAAATAGGTTTGAACGAGATCCAGTAAGTAGTTTTTTTAATACGTCATAAACAGCAATTTTCGCCTTTGTTGCTACGGAACCCTTCATGAGCGAGTCCGACTCGCACTTGTTTATAACTACATACTTACATAGTTATTATACTTACATAGACCATACCGTGACATGCTACCTACTTGTATTACTGTAAATCTATTGGTGTACAATAAAGAATTATCTATCTATCTATCTATCTAGAAATACTAAGAACGTAGCGTAGCAGTGCGTAGCAGACGAACGTTCTACCGCTACGCCACAGAGGCCGTCCGTAGACCGATTCAGAGTGTACTGAGTGTAGGTATAACTCAACAAAAAAACAAACCTCTTTCATTTTTTATAGCTAAGTATTAGTAACTAAATTATCTTATTATAATAGAAAATGCAGCGGTGGATCTGCGTCGTAAAGATCGCGTGAGGAACTCTCGCATCCGTGGCAGCCTTCATGTCCGTGACATCACAGATAAAATGCAAGAGAGCCTCCTTCGCGTGAGCGTTTGGACCGCGGGTGTACCGATTAGAATTCTGCTGATTTCTTACAGGATGATAGTACCTATAGTGTACCTCAGTGTACCTTTAATAGAATTCAGTGTACCTCTTTTAATAAAAAGTTGTTTAACAAAATAACTACACCCGCGGTCCAAACGTTTAGACCGCGGGTGTACTTTTATTTCTGTTAGGAGACGTTAATTTCGCTATTTCTTTTTTGATATTATATACACTCGCTGTGTACCTCAGTGTACCTTTAATAGAATTCAGTTTACCTCTTTTAATAAAAATTTCTATATCAAAATAACTACACCCGCAGCCCAAACGTTTAGCCGCGGGTGTACTTTTATTTCTGTTAGGAGACGCTAATTTCACCATTTCTTTTTTGATATTATATACACTCGCTGTGTACCTCAGTGTACCTTTAATAGAATTCAGTGTACCTCTTTTAACCTCTTTTTAACCTCTTTTACCAAACGCTCACACTCCTTCGCTGGTGCGGCCACGTCTTGCGGCAACCGCCAGGCCACGTGGGTAACAAATGCCTGGCAATAGCGCCTCCGCCAGATCCAGGTAGAAGGGGTAGGCCTAAGAAGTCCTGGCATGACGTAGACGTGGCATGCGTGCCAATGGTTTCACTACCATGGACGCCCAAGATCGTGTGAAGTGCAGGAGGTAGAGCCGGAGGGCGGTCCCTGAGCTCCGAGGTCACTTTGGCCTCGGGTGCAATCAGGAAAATAATCTCCATGATGATGAAGATGAGTAATTTATTAGTACTATGGGGTGAATAGGGATCAATGGGTGTATAGGGATAAAATGGTCAGCTGAATTCTGTAGTTATTTTCTTTCAAGTGAAATCAGATGCTCGGGTCGAGTCAACAATAGTGCCCGGAATGCGGCAATAGGCTCACTCACCCCCTATTACGTGGGACCGAATACAATGATTGGTGAAATGTGGGTTTTAAATTCACCTCTGCCTTACCCTCCGGGGATAAAGGCGTGATAGTATGTGATGTATCTCTTTTGAGCTGGCTCTCTTCAGGTGTGGGGTCCACGGAGTCCCTGTCATAAATCTTTAGGGCTACAAACTTGAAATATAATAGTTACCTTTTATGATGTACGCATCCACTAAGCAAGAATTTTTGAAGATTTCATCGTTGTTGTATAAATAATACTTCGGGTTTTACCCCTTTCCCTTTAGCCCTTATAAGGGGAAAGGGGATAAAACACAAAATATTCCCGTGTGAAACCGGGAGGCACCTGTTTTTACGTATAATATAAAAGCAAAACATGGGTGTCTTATGTAGCCGGTATATTTTCTTGTATGCATTGATTCATAATCATAACACAACTAGTTATAATTATAATTATCAAAGAAATTGAAAAAATTACATACATATACTCATGCCTGAAAATCCCCGAAGGGTGCAGAGTTATATTAACACCCACTTTTCGCCAACTATGATTTTCGGTCCCACGTAATAGGGGGCGAGCCTATTGCCTTCAAGCGGGCTTAGTCACGGGCTGTATATATTTACTGTCGTATAGAGAACAGCCCTACCCCTTAGTCGCCCTCTACGACACCCACAGGAAGAGACGGGATGGCTCTGTTCTACTCCACCAGGAACCAACACGACCACGACCAAAAATTGTTAATGAATAAATACTGATACTGAATTACACACATTACTATCAACAAAACTGAAAACATTATTTTCAGTAATAAGAAGAATACCAATATTTCTTTTTTTTTTTCAATATTTTCGCTAACTCAACGTGGCGCCTTTTCCTTACTAGCTGATTGGCGGGATCGCCGTGACGTCATCGCGCCCACGTTTTCTCTGTGACGCAAGCCGATCGATAACTATCCCAGTCTCGCTCCCTCCTATGAATTATCGTAAGCGTCTGTATATTGCTGTTCTTTTCTCGCATGTATGAATGCTTCGAAATTTAAAATCGTAGGCGGTCCGTGCGTAGTCGGCCGCTGTGCGACGAATATTTACGATATCAACCATTTTAGAGTTTTGTCTTGTTAGTAAATAACTTTTGGCTGGCGAAAAATACTCAAATATTATGATAAATAAGTTTATCACGTTATGTTACTTATAGGTTAAGCGTCATACTAATGTAAGAACTATTTATAGACATGGTTTTATGTCTGTGAAAGCTAAAGATTTATGAATTACGTCTAAAGTATCGAGGCTCATGGTCTGACGTCATTGTGTCATGTCTGTCTAGTTTGAAACTGTTGGTACCTACTTATATAACTTCGAAATACGAATATTATGCGCTTTCGATCTGCAGATTTATTATGTATTTATGTTAAATCAATTTTGAAGTTCTATTTTTGATATCTATAATTTTTAAATGCAGTCGTTCGTGGATAAGATTATGTTTTTAATATTTTAAGTCTTCAATTGTTTAATCTGGTCTAGCTGCAATAGTTCGATATAGGCCAATATCGCCATTGGGTTGTGGAAGTCAGATGGCAGTCACTTCACGGAAAATATCGAAATCCAGCCAAATCCGCAGTTAGACTGGTAAAGTCGCCCTGATTCCGAGGCGAAAGCTTCAGATGCGACTGGGATTAACGCTAGGTTGAAGAATATTTTGAATGCACGGGAAGAACAATAGTTCAAAGTTCAGAAACTTTGGATCGATGTCGTTTGGCGTCGAATGTTGGTAATTAGGTACTATAATTTACGAATAATATACATGCGAATGCTTTTCCAGTCTAGACCGATGAATCAATTTTATCAAAATTTTGCATAGAGATAGCTTACAAACTGAAAGAGGAACATAGCATCACATATTTAGACCTACAACTCCTAAGTTTCCGAACGAAATGCGTCGTATTTTCGCCATATTCACCAACTTGGTGTATTTCAATAGTAAGCCGGTCCATCTGCAGACTGAAGGGCGAGCCTGGTGAAGGTTTCCTCTAAGGATTGGGAGGTCGCGAGGTGGGAGAACGCTACGATCTGTATGACAGCTACAAAAACTGACTTATAACCAATGACGTAATATTATATAGACAAGACATAGATAAAATAGCGCAAACATTAAGTATACAAAATAATACTTATGGTTAGAAATAATGCGTCATTATTATTAACTTTATTATTTCTTTCCATTCCATTCTATTTTTATAATATTTTATTTACTGTGAATTTATTATTACTGACGTTTTTTTGCGTAATGCACTGTTGCGTCTCTGTTGGTGGGTAAAATGAGGACGTTTTTCTTAATTTTTTGTCGCTAATTTAGAGTGCGGACAACGTATCTATTGTCTATAATATCATTGGTATGGTATGGCCATCTTTTTGAGGTCTTTCGCAATACCAAAAATTTTCTGGCGTACATCCCGTCTATTGGTCTACAAGACTCACTGCTAACGACATTACTTTCATCCCATCGCATCACATGTCCAAAATGTTACCTCATCGGGAATACACAGCCGAAGTACCATGCAAATACCCTATCTAGTAAACTATTTATGGGTTGTATGGTGTGTATGGCTAACCTCGGAACACATATCTTGGACCTAAATCGCAAAACAAACGAGGCCCTGGAGCGCGCGGATGGTTTTATAATAATCTATGCTCGGTGAATTTGAGCTCGTCCACCGCAGTAGCACCCCGTGCTATCCTCAAAAGACAACCAAGAAACGTGTACTGCGCGAGAGCACATTTTGAACACATTTCAGGCTCAAGACATATATGTCCTGATTAATACCATGTAAGTATAACCCGCGCCACGTATCTTGGAGCTAAAATGTGCTCAAAATGTGCCCTATTATATACGCGCAGTACACATTTCTTGGGTTTTGAGGATAGCACGGGATGCTACTGCGGTAGACGAACTCAAATTCACAAAGCATAGACCATTACAAAGCAATCCGCGGGCGCCAGAGCCTCGTATGTCTTACGATTTAGGTCCAAGTTACGTGGCGCGGGTTATAGTACAAGTTCACAACTAACGCTATCGTCGAAAATTTATTCCTGAAATTCGTTGCATGCAAAAAGCATCCTTCGGGATAGTATGAATAGAAATGATTCTATTATGAGTCTTACTCTTGCATCTCTTGTTTATCGTAGTGTATAACAAAGTAAGACTTTGTTGAAATGACAATAAGAATGTTTTTCGTATCAATCACTTTTGTTATGATCGTTATGTAGTTTAGGAACTCATGGTAGGGATATATCTAAAATTTTTCAATATAGCATCATCATCATATTCGTATTAGTCCCGGTCACATTCGAGGCTCTCATCTCGAAGTCCCTAGTCCGACTTCTGACTTTTCTTCCACTCCAAACATTGTTAAGCCACGCGACCACGAAGTCCGGTGGTCGCTGCATAACATGGCCGCACCAGCGAAAATATATTTTTGTATAGGGATAATGCTCTATGAATTTGTTTATGTTTAAAAAAATTGCATAATTTTTCCCTTTATTCCCATCTGCCACCACTAGGCTTGCCACCGGGGTGGCAGATGGGAATAAATAGGTGTTATCTGCCACCCTGGTGACAAGTGGCACATAATTAGTTTCAAACGCCCCTTCCATAGATAAAGTACAGGGGGCTTCCACGTAAACCTTGACCAGTCTTCTAGCAGAAGTGTGGAGATGGAACAAGATATGGCAGAAGAGTAGGTATGGTCGCCATGACGTCATGTTGCTTGCTCATTCTTGCGTCATAATGGCTACGTCATCTAACACTATCAGTTTCATCACTTGTAGTAATTTCGTCGGTAGTGCATTCGACAAACGAATAGTTAGTTCTATTCGTTTCTGTAGTTTTGTATTGCAGACTGTTGTCGAATGCGACAGTCATTCATACGACAGACAGTCCATTGGTTGCAAGGATAGAATATATATTTTAGGGCATATTACACAACGTGAAGTAAGCTCGTAATAAAAGTTCTAGAATACGGATAAATATACCTATTTAGAGATATTTTAATTATTTAATACAATACTAGCTGACTCGCCCCGGCTTCCCCCATACTTCGAAACCTCGTATCACCCGTAAAACTATATTTGAAAGGCACTTCATCCCACGCACACTCAGGCTGTGGAATGAACTCCCTGCGGTGGCTTTCCCAAGCGACTACAATATGGGGTTCTTCAAGAAGGGCATTAGAAGGTTTCTTCAGGTTCGGCAGCGCGAGTGTGACGCCCCTGGTGTTGCATACGTCCATAGGCCGCGGTGACCACTTCCCATCAGGTGGGCCGTGTACTTGTCTGCCAACTGAGTGGTATAAAAAAAAGAAAAAAATTATGCTCGCAATTTATTAATTTTATAGACATTTATTATTACTACCCCTTTTTCTTAAGTCGTAGGGTGATGACCTGTAAGCCGTGACCTGTAAAACGTGATGAGCCTATAAACGGACTATACAACACAAAAATATTTTTTCAATTCAACAAACAAACAGACAACCGAACTCGTCAGCTTTGTTATCCGCATACTAGATCCCATGTTAAATTTTCATTAAGATTGTGTTACGTAATTTATCTATCCTAAAACATCATCATTCATTATATTTATTCAAATCCCATCACGATAGCGACTTCCATAATATTTGGCAACAGATTCAAGTGCGCAGTGCTATTGAAAGGGAAATAAATGACTAAGGGCTATTTAGTTTGGCTGGGTGTCTGGCCTCGGTCTGGGCCAGCGGCGCCGGAGTGTCTGGCCTGATCTGCGGCCAGCCTCTGCGTCAAACTGACGTCACAAGCTTTGCAGATGTGGAACGGTGAATGGGACAATATCACATTCATTTGTGTGGAGAAAGTAGTAATGTGATACAACTGTGGAAAAGGGAGTGTAATGTTTTAGGGTAGGTATACAGGGCGTCCCACAGCGATGCCACATGGAGGGAAAGTACCTTAAATCATTAAGTTAGCTCATTTTACTTAAAGGAGCCAACCTTTTTGTTTTTTTAAAGAAACAAAACTGCATTCAAAGATTTTTAAAAATTCGCTTGCCACGCCCGGTAATCGAACCGACTAAAATCCGAAAAAGTAACATTCTGTATTTTTATGGCATCAATCGATAGTGTCAATCATAAGGATCAAATCTCTCTAAGAAACATGGTAAATTAAACGAAAGGAAGTCCTTGAAACCTAAAATTATAAATTTAATTTGGCAAAATAAAACACTTTAATTCAAAGTTCATCCATCCATCTGATACCATATTAACAATAAAATTCCATATTTAAATTACTTTTCTCTTTTTATCATGCTGAGACCGCTGCTGGTCAGCAGTAGTATTTAGGTATGTCGAACTCAAACCGACTAAAACCGCACGCCGTCTCAATTAACAGGTTATAAGTTGATCCAATCCATATTTTCAGCCATTTTCGTTGCCCAGGGTACACCGCGTGCAGGTTTCTAATCAAGCACCCTTTTTTTTTTTTTTATCGTGCGAAAAATCCCCACGGATATCTCCCCCGCCGGGGTCAGAGGAGGAGGTTATGTCGGACTCGAACCGACTAAAACGCACGCCTTCTGTGGGCCGTCAGTTGCCGGAGGTGAGATTGTCATAGCCATATCCCTCGCACCCGGCCGGGGACCACGTGTGGGGACCACGGAGTCCCCAACTCGCCCCCGGGTATGGGGGGGCACGCAATGCGCGCCACCACCGTGGCCTGCTTCTGCTAGGGTGACAGGCGACCCCACCCGTCACCCCCAGGCCCGCGCTCATGGGGGACGGAGGTAATTCTGCGACCTCCGACGCCCGAGTTGCCGCCGCTCGTCGCGGGCCGCGCGGTTTGTGATTCTCCTTCGCTCCTCGCGGGCCGCAAGGTCTGCGATTCTCCTTCGCTCCCGCTCCGCCGCCTCCTTCACGAGCATCACTTGCTCGCAGAAGGAGGCGCCGGCGGCCCACGCACCCACGCAGCGACCCATCGCTGCGAGCAAAGTGGCGAGCGTGAGAGCTCTCATTCCCAGGGTCACCACCAGCTCCCTTCTCGGCGTCTACTAATCAAGCACCCAAAAATAACTACCTACTCTACCTACATACCTCATGCAGTTACCCAATAAAGTTACATTCTAAACAGGTAACAAAGTTCATTCATTTAGTACTCATTTTACTAAATAAATTTCATAAAAGATATCTCTTGATACCTTATAAGAAAGTGTTTTATTTTACCAAATTGAATTTATAATTTTAGGTTTCAAGGACTTCCTTTCGTATAATTTACCATGTTTCTTAGAGAGATTTGATCCTTATGATTGACACTATCGATTGATGCCATAAAAATACAGGATGTTACTTTTTCGGATTTTAGTCGGTTCGATAACCGGGTGTGGCAAGCGAATTTTTAAAAATCTTTGAATGCGGTTTTGTTTCTTTTTAAAAATAAAATGATGTCTCCTTTAAACAAAATGACGTAACTTAAAGACTTAAGGTACTTGCCCTCCATGTGGCATCGCCGTGGGACGCCCTGATATTATGAATTGGAGATTATGAATTTGTGCCGTTTGGAGTCGAAACGTTGGGGCCATGGGGTCCGAGCGCGCGCAATCTCTTCAGGGAGATTGTGAAACGTATGGTCGACGCTTCTCGTGGCCAGAAGGCTGGCCTCTTTTTAGGTCAGAGAATATGCCAGTCTTCTGGCAACGTTACCACAAGAGGCATGCGATGCGGAGGAATTCCACGACGCATTCGGTTTTAGTTTTTAATTTGTACTTTTATATACCTATATTTTTAGTTTTATTGTTAATTTTGTACATATTTAAATTGTATTATAGTAGGATTAACTAAAATAAAACTTATGTGGTTAATATCTACTTTTTATTTTACGGTTTCAGTTCAGTTCTTAGTTTTTTTTCAAAGAATGGCTCTGTGCTTTTAGCATCAATTCCGCCAATGTACCGTAGATAATAGAGCTACTACAGGAGATAGAGTGGCCCAGAATTTAACCGGTCAGTTCTTGGTTTATGGCTCCGCTTGCTTATTGCTGCGATTCGGCCCATGTCAACGTCCAGGAGTGTCATAAACATTAAGATAAAATTATCGGTTCAGAAATGAATAATAACAATAATAATGCATTTTTTTGGCCTCAAGTGAACCTAGCACAAAAAAAAACTTTTTTCTTTTTTCAAACAACTTTTGTTGAGTTTTATTTTTTGAGTGGGAGTAAGTATATTAGAAATAATATGGTCGTGAAGGAAGTAGGACAACAAATTTCACAGTTAAGAGAGCTTACGAGTATAATAGTAGAAGAATAGTACACACAACGGGTTTATAATGATGGCCAATTATAAGCTTTCACGTGTAACAATGTTTACTAATAGTCATCTATGGGTACAATGACACAAAAACCCACCCACAATACCTATCCTAGGAGAAGTGGTGTATGGGGAAGATAAAGGGTTGTTTTTTACACTTAGGTAGCAGACAAGTAGGTACACCGCCCACCTTGTGGAAAGTGGATACGGTGGTGTGCTACACCAGGGGCGTCACACTCGTGCTGCCCACCTGGTAGGAACCTTCTAATATCAATATTGTAGTCGCTTGGAAAAACGATAGCAGGGAGTTCATTCTACAGCTTGAGTGTGCGTTGGATAAAGTTCCTTTCATACCGCACAGTGGTAGTGTACCAATGACAGCCTCCGTGGCGTAGCGGTAGTGAACGCAGCCGCTACGCAGGAGGCGCGGGTTCGATCCCCGCTCAGTGCAAATATTTGTGTGCATTAAATATGGGTATTTGCATTGGTCTGGTCGTGCCTCGGAGAGCACGTTAAGCCGTCGGTCCCGGTTGCCATAAGAACATCTATGGCAGTCGTTACGGGTAGTTGGTGCCCCAAAAAGTCCAAAAACAACGGTCTAGCTGCAAAGCTTCGATATCGCCTAATGTTAACATTGGGTCGTGGAGGTCAGATGGCAATCGCTTCACGGAAAATATCGAGGTCTAGCCAAATCTGTAGCTATGACTGGTAAAAGCGGACCCCAGACTCCAAGCTGAAAGCTTCGTATGCGACTGGGAATTAACGCCAGGAGGAAGAAGTGGTAGTGTACCAATGAGAATCCACTGGCAAAGGATAGACCTTAGTCGCCTTATATGACACCACACGGGAAAAGACGGAGTGGCCTAAATTCTACTCTGCCCGGAACCATGCGACACGATGTCTATCTACTATATAAAAATAAGTCGGGTTTTCCTTCCTGACGCTATAACTCCAGAACGGCTGAACCGATTTGACTCATTTTAGTCTTGAAATATTCGTGGGTGTCCAGGGAAGGTTTATAGGTGCAACGGGAACTGGAAAAATATGGCGGTACGAAGTTCGCCGGGACAGCTAGTTCTAATATAGAAAAATCAATGCCACTTTTCGTTGTTATTTTATAACTCAAGAACGGGCTCACCTATCCAAACTAAAATGTTTAGGCTTTGTTTGGACTATTTAGTATATGATTTATGTGAAGTTTGCACAAAATCGGTCGAGCGGTTCTTCATTTAGGCGGTACGAAGTTCGCTGGGTCAGCTAGTATATATAAAAATCAATGCCACTTTTCGTTGTTAGTTTATAACTCAAGAACGGCTGAACCGATTTGGCTAATTTTAGTCTTGAAATATTCGTGGGTATCCAGGGAAGGTTTAAAGGATGAGAAAATAGGTGCAGCGGGAACGGGAAAAACATAGCGGTACGTAATTCGCCGGGACAGCTAGTTATATTATATAGACATAATTGTCCGTCATAGAACTAAGTAGTTAATCGATTAGTAACATTAAGTATAGAAAAAATGATTGGTCTGACCGCGTGGGTGATCGGTGACGCATTCGACCAGTGTTTGTGCACACAGTCATTATCATTGACGTACGGACAAATTAAAAAACTATCGCTTCTATGCTATGTAAAGAATCTTCGTGGATCACCGAAATTTGCCGCTTCACCGTAAATTTCGAGGTACACAGAAATCTTTTAGGCCCATTAATATCTTCGGGGCCCACTAAAATCTTCAGTGCCCACTAAAATCTTTAAGGCCCACAAAAATCTTCGGGGCCCTCTAAAATCTTCGAGGCCCACAGAAATCTTCGGGGCCCACAGAAGTATTCGGGGCACTCCCAAATTTCAGAGGCCACCATCGTAACATGGTACGTGTCTATAACTGTGACCCTCTTTTCTCAGACTTTGCCTTAAGCTTACCATCAGGCAAGGTGAAGTCAAATTGACGTGTCCTATATATAAAAAAATTAGTACTGAAAATTTCAGGCATCCGAATTACCGCTAAGGGACGTGTTTAATACTAATTTTGTGTCTAAACACGACCTGCGCACCTTTTAAAAATACCTTGAGGTCGAAACAGCGAAATGACATTTAGGTTTATTAAGTCGAAAATAAAACCGCCAATCAAACAGTGATTTGGCACTCGCAATCCTGTAGTTTATTTTTAAACATCACTGATTTATTTACTTATTTTGACCTTAAACAAGACACGAAGAAGTGGCCTCGCTGCAATCAGCACGTTTTTAAACAGTGGAATGATCTTCCTGCTGTAGTTTTTCTAAGCGACTACAAATATGGGTTTTTTAAGCTATTGCATAGCTTCTATCGCGGGCCTTGAGCGTGGAGACCGAATCCAGAAATTCCGTAACGAAAAAAACCTAACACCCCGAAGCTCGCACGAATCGAGCCGAGCTGCTCCGAAGTAGCTCCGCTTAACGTAAGTAATTATAATTGCATAAGTTGATAAAAAATGCTATGCAATAGCTTTACCGTGGCACTCCCCGAGTGCCACACGTCTTTTTATTTATATTCCACTTAGGTCGCAGACAAGCACACGGCCCACCTGATGGAAAGTGGTTACCGTGGTTTATTTGCTCTCTTGCCCACTGTGCCCTTCCACCTGTACTATTGAGGACCTGAGTACGGCAACGGACAATGCTGCAACCGTGGCCAAATATTGGACCGAGAAAATTTTCAAAAAATACATATTTTATGAGCCATTGACTCCATGAAGAAGAAGAAGTAAAAACCAACAGAAGGAATAAGCGCACCCCTGGCTCAGAAATTGAAACTCTCGGGTGAAGTCGGGTGCAACCGTGATAGTGATTGCATCTGGGTACGTTAATGAGTGTTCTAGAACACATAGTACGAGCTACGCTCAACTCGAATCTAGATGGCACTGGAATGAATGAATGAATTTCTTTATTTACAAGCAACAAAGGCTCAATATTTGTTAGTATTACTTAGTCTATGTTAGTACTTAAAATAAAAGTACAAAAAAAAATTAAAAATTCCAAAGGCCATTACTGTAATAATGTCCCAAAGTAATATTACTTACTATTAGAATTTCCTGCGGCTAGAGTTATTTACATTAGAGAAAAAAGAGTATAAGCACATAATTCGATTTCTTATGATAGCAAAAATTGGCAACAATACAATAATTATTAATAATAACAAAAAAGTGAATGTTTGGCAGTTTTTAAATCCCGTTAGTATTCGAATTCTATTTTCAAATTCAATTCACACAAGTGTCATTATATTTAAAAGCTGTCAGAAACAATTAAAACGTATTTATAAACAGTTGAAGTAACGTATCTACGTCGTAGCACTACGTAGCCAAGATGCTACGGAATGCGCTACGCACCCACCGAATCTTGCAAACCGTAGACCTACCCTTTACTTAACAAAACACGACTATAATACCAACATTAATAAACAATCTTCTAGAATGTAAAAAAAAGAAATAAAAATAACAAAGGCTTGTGTTATCTGTGCATGTTTTGAAAGAGGGCACAGCCTACATAACTCATACATGCGCGTAGGTGTATTTTGGCGGGTAGTCAGCACGCATGCGCGATCCGCGGCCGTCCGCAGTCCTGCCACCATTCTTCAGTTGCACACCGCCCGCCGCGGCGTACCTACGTAATGACCCCATGAAAAACCAGACGACCGTATTACCAACAAAAACGAACTAAAAAGACATTTACAACGAAAAAACAAGTGTAAAACGAAATATCCTGGCTCATAGAAGGTATTTGTGTTAAATTTTAGTGCGTTAATGTGTTCAAATAGGCGTAAAATGGTAAACAAATAGGCGATGTGCCATAGCGATTTTTGTGAATGAATTTAAGATGGTGGACGGCTGTGTGAGAGTGTAGGGCGACCTCGCGGTTTCGTTTTTAAGTTGATGGTGGATAGTGGTGGTGAGTGGTGGGTTTGTTGGTGAGTGGTGGGTTGGTGGTGCGCGGGTGTGGTGTCCCGCGTCACCGCGTGGTTGTGTGCGTGTGTGCGTCCGATCGAAGCGGATGAATGACGATGACGTGGGTGGTCCGCGGCTAATGCCTCTTTGATAACCTTCCTCACGAATATCTATCTAATAACAGTCGACCCATTTCTTGTTTGACCATTATTTTTAGATCTGATCGAACAATTTCAAATACTATAATTAATGTTTTCTTATGTTTATATAGTATAAACAATATTGTGTGTGTAATTATTGAAACTTATTGAATGAAATGTTCTGTCATCATTTGTGGAATCCAATATTAGTGACTTGCCTGTTGTGGAATGCCGCTTTTGTGGATCTATTTTAAACGTAGACTTACTCGCGTCATCGTAGGTTGTTATTGAGGTATACAAGGTATTCTTCAATCGATATTGCAACCTTGTGCAAAATTATGTGTAACGTTTTGCAATGTTGAATTTAATATTAGGTTTCTAGAAGATTTTACTTTGTATATAGTGTGATAATAATTGAATATTATTTGTCATAATAGAGTTAATTAATTACTATTAATTTTCTGCGTGACAGAAAAATAACTAGGTATGATTTGTGTAGCAGTACCTATTGTATACATTTTAGGATTTATTTGTAATATAAAAATACTTTCTCAATACTTTTATATAGAAGTTACAAATTAATTCATTGGTCTTTAATTACGTTTAATGAAGATAAATATAAGAAACAGTGAAATCATAGCCGTTATGGGGTGAAAAATAATAGTAACTGAATTCAGTGCATATATGAATTTCAGTATCTGAAATCAGAACGTGCAGAAGTCCATACAAAATTGCTATGTTCGTTCTATAGGAGGTACTGAAATTTTTTTACCACCGGCTTCCTTATAGAAAAATTTACCACTCGCCACAGGTACCTATGTAAAAGAAAACGCGCCAGGTAGCTTAGTTGGTAGAGTTTTTTTATAGGACACATCAATTTGACTTCGCCTCGCCTTATGGTGAGCTGAAGGCAAAGAGCTGCAGAGCTCAGAAAAGATTTCACTTTAGTTGAAAGTTATTCGGAGTTTTTTCTACTATTCTTTTTCACATTCTTGATGACTATAGGCTGGTCCTGATTGCTGCTTAATATTTAAGTTAACTTTAAAAAAAATTCACCAAAGTTTTATAACTAAATAAAAATTATAACATAAATATATGAAGGCGAATATTTGGTTATTTCAATAAACACAATTTAAATATTTACAATATTAACAATGAAACTAAAAATATATACATAAAAGGACAAATTAAAAACTAAAACCGAACGCGTCGTGGAATTCCTCCGCATCGCATGCCTCTTGTGGTAACGTTCCCAGAAGACTGGCAGCATTGCCACGTTGTATGGCAATGCTTATTCTCTGACCTAAAAAGAGGCCAGCCTTCTGGTCACGAGAAGCGTCGACCATACGCTTCGCAATCTCCCTGAAGAGATTGCGCGCGCTCGGACCCCATGGTCCCAACGTTTCGACTATAAATTTAAATTTAAAAAATAAAAATTTAAATAAACATATAGTTTTTCCAAGCGTTACAATAGGGTTCTTCAAAAAGAGCACTAGAATGTGGAAGACCTACAAGGGCGGCAGCAGGAATATGAATCTCCTGGTGTAGCACACATCCTTGGGGCCCGGTAACCACTTTCCGTCATATCATATGCTTATCTGCCACCTAGGTGGTATAAAAAATAACCATTTTAGGTGTTCTAAGGGCTGAACTCTGGGAGAGCTAAGATAATGGTGATGAACCAAATAAAATTGTAAGATCTCACTTTATAACCGACTTCAAAAAAGGTAAATCCAAAAATTCGATCAAAATTTTTGTCCAACGTATTTTTATCACAATTATAACCTCTTCACGAAAGATTATCTCTGAATGAATTAACGAATTTAAGAATGAATGAGTGAATAATGTATGAATGAACGAATGAGTGTATGAATAAATGATTGATGAATATTTATTTACGGAGAGACTTCACAAACATACAGGTTATTAATGGGTAGAATTAGATCAATTTATTGTTTGAAAAACAACTGACATATTGAATGAAATTTTAAAGCATTTAAATGCTATTGAAATCGAATATGATAGAAAAAAGTCAATACAGCTCAGGCGGGACTCGAACCCGTGATCTTTCCCTTTTCTGTCCTTTCTTTTTCTATCTTAACCGAACTGACATATTAGTGCAAAAATGTGTGTAAAATAAATATAAGTATTTTATATAATAATGATGATATTTATACTTACCTTACTAGTATCCTAACTAGGATCCTGTGGGAATATGGGTATAAAGAGTAGCCTATTTTACTCGGGGATAATGTAGCATTCCAATGGTGAAAGTATTTTTGAAATCGGTTCAGTATTGTTTAGTTTATTTATCTTATCTTCTTCATCATACTCTGAGTGTCGAGCCTCATTCGCATCCGGCTTCCTTCTTGGAGGCCAGAGTACGTCTTCCAGTTTTCAACTTCGCAAGATTTTTGTTTATCAACTTAGGTGGCAGACAAGCACACGCCCAGGCCCTCGATTCTGCTAAAGCACAACCACTGTCACACCACAGAGACTGCGAGAAAATTCCATTTAATTTTAGCACTTAAAGTAATGCAGTTAAAGTTTAAAATTAAATGGCTTTCTGTAGAGTGAACGAAAGCGTGTAATGAAAATATTGTAATTTAATTTTGGACTTTAATTTTATAGCAATAAAGTCTAAAATTTAATGCCAATTTTTGCAGAGACTGTGGCACGACAATGGTTTTGCTTTAGCAGAATCGAGGGCCTGATGGCAAGTGGTTACCGTGGCCTATGGACGTATGCAACACCAGGGGCGTCACACTCGCGCTACCGACGCCGTAAGAACCTTCTAAATGCCCTTCTTGAAGAATCCCATACGGTATCCGCTGGGAAAAACCATTGCAGGGACTTCATTACACAGTTTAAGCGAGCAGGTCTTAGACATCCCCGGCAGTGAGAGCATTCACTGTCAGGGATGTCATTTTTATGACGTCAACCAGCATTTCTTAGGTCTACCACTATACCAAGGTGGATGCGGCATGGCTAGACATTTGTTTCCTACGTGGACCGGCGGTCGTCGCAAAATCGTTTCTTGATCTATTAAGTTCAACGCTAAGTATATATACGGTCTTCACCACGTGAAGCTTCAGAAAACCCGTTCTCAAGCGTCTCCTTCCACGTCTTCGTACGTCGCTCCAATCTGCGGACAAGCATCCACGTAATATCATCAGCATACCTGAGGAGCCGTAGAGTCTGCTCTTGTGAGTTTCTGATGCTGTCCGACAGAACCTCTAATACCACCACAGAAAGAGGACAATAAGAAGAACCTTCCTGTCCAATTAATATTTTTAATTAGGATTGGGATCTCTATGGAGGTAGTAACGGGTAGTTGAAACCCAAGTACAACAACTGGTCTACCTGCAATACTCCGTTATCGCCAATGGGTTGCAGACGATAGTCACTTCATGAAAAAAAAACATCAAATCTCAGTCAAACTATAGTTACACCCGTATTCACAAACGATACTGTGAGGTCTCATAGTGTGCTCGAGCGCATAGGGCTGGTAAAATTAATTCACAAACATCACAGAGCAGTATCTAACGCAGTGCGTTCCCTCAACGAAGTATTACTTAAGTGTTATCAATGAATAAAAAGGCTTGCCAAAACGAACGCACTGAGAATTTGTCGTTCTTTGCACAGTTTTGGTGGTACGCATAGCGAAGTATTGTTTGTGAATACGGGTGTTAGACTGGAAAAAGCGGACCCCGGACCCTAAGGTGAAATTTCAGACGCGACTGAGATGGGATTATGGATGAGGAAGATTGCGATATTTTATAAGTAAAATTCTCGTGTCACACCACTCGTGTTTGTTACCAAAATCCTCTGAAGCGACTTCAGCGATTTTTATGAAACTGTTTATAAGTAATATTGTTTGGTCATTCTGAGAATAGACTGTAAGCTACTTTTAGTAGCAAAAATCAACATCCACGGGTGGGCGGAGTAGCTAGTTAATATATGAAAAGGGATTATTTTACAAAATGGTGATATTTAAATATAAGCCTTTTTTAAATAGAAAGGTAATCGCAGGTCCAAATCTCATTCTGAATGTTTACTTTTGCCGATTTAAATATAATTTATCTAATTACTGACACCTTATGCAAACCCGGTTGGGTGGGACCTACGAGTCTCATAGCTAGCAGAAATACGCAACTATCCCACCCACGAGAGTGACGGGTGGTTCTATTTTTAGATGAATCACACCCATTGAGACAACTGAGCCCTGTTTTTATTTCTCTTGTTACAGTTGCCTACAACTAGCTCCGCGACTAATCCAGTGAACACGACGGCAGTGTGAACTCAAAGTGTCTAAAAAACTCCTCAACTAAAATGGATACAATTTAAAAAAAAATCACGTGATTGGTTGAAAAAACAGTGCGCGAAATTTCGAATTTGAAAGTCGAATCGCTGTCCTAAATGGTGGAGGTTTCGCAACGCACGCGCAGCCAGTTATGACTGCACTCTTCAACAGCTTGCAACCTGTCAGCACAATATGATAAAGGTGAGTTAAATAGAATTTAGTTCATTAGGGGAGCAAACAGGAGCCGGAAAAGCCGAAAACGTGGGCAGTATTTCATTTAATGTCATCTTCTGTCCGTTGTCGACGGAGCCCCGCATTGTGGGGCTCCTATTTCTACGTCCATTATCACAAGTACTACTTTTCTAACCTAAACTATACCTACGAGTCGGGGGCGCGCGGTGTCCGCGAACTTGCATCGCTACGAATTTCATTTTCCTAATAGTTTTTTAACCAGAGGCTTTGTTCAACTTAACATTAACCAGTTAAATATAGGTAAAACTGACATTTACCCTCAATAACTGACATTCGCAATTTACAGCTCCTCTTAGATAAAGTTAAGATTGACTGGTTAATGGGTGTAGCTAGACAGTGTAGAATGTTGTAGGTCTTACTTTTGCTGCTTTTTTTTGCTCGACTTGGCTGAGGCACTGCCGTACTCCCAGATTCTAATAACTATTAAATTCTAATATTACTTATAGAAAACTCTACCAAAACGCTATCTAGACCCAAAATAAGCATAGCTTAGCAAGATTGTGTTATGGAATCTAGAATGCGGATAAAACATACTTATATTTTTCCTTAAAAACATTCATATTACACAAAGTCAAAGACAAAAATCATTTATTCTGTATAGACCATCAAAACAGCACTTACAAAACGTCAAAAATATACATCCAGTCAACACAAATTATCATATTCATGCATACAAATATTTGCACCAAGCAAGAATCGAACTCGCGTCCCATGCGTAGCTGTTGAACGTTCTACCGCTATGCCACAGAGGCTGTGAACAACAGAATCGGCCCCATTATGTTACAATTTAAAGTGCTCCTGATAGTACAGTGTATGTAAATGGTATCTATTTGGGTCAATAGGGAGAGATAATATGATCTAAACTCAGTTTAGAATGAACTGTACTACGATTATAATACACACCGTCGAATTCGGTCGAATGGTCGGATTGCCAAGAGCTTCAGTAAGCTCTTTATTAAATCGAAAATCCAAAGCGGCATTGATAGGATCTTACCAAATTTGGATAGGTAGGGGGGGAACACTACCTACTAACGGTGGAGGTGAGCGCTGATACATCACAAAGTGGCCGCTCTAAACCTACATCTGGGTCGCAAGTCCCAGTCGCCGTCATGGTGTTCCCTCTCTGTATCACGCTATGGACCCGGCGTCCGCACGGTGAATCCATGGAGTGCTGAGAGTCGGATCTCTACATTGATTTAAATACTTACTTAATAAGTAAGGATATCTAGCTGTTTGCGTAGCAACACGAATACGTCAGCTTGACCGGTGTAGTACAGACAGTAACAAAAGTAGCTATAATCTTTGATTTTTAGGGTTCCGTACCTCAAGGGTACTTCCGGAACTCTTATAGAATCACTTCGTTGTCCGTCTGTATGTCTGTCAAGACCTTTTTCTTTTTGATTTGCGGACGGATTATGTTGAAAATTTACACCAAATATCAAGTTTACAACCTCTTACAGCTGTGAAAAAAATCAAAGTTTTAGGACAATGTAATAATAAACTGTTGCCGTTTATGTAGCATAAGTTCGTCCTTCAATTCTTTTTTGTACGGAACCCTCGGTGCGCTAGTCTAATCGCACTTGACTGGATTTTTTAAGTAGTAGGTATCTTGTGAACTATATTTACGTTTCTATAGAAGCAAATAATCAAAAATTGGAGAGTCACATTCAGTATAAGCCTCGCTAAATCTTGAAATTTGACTGATCACAGTATAGTCATTATTACTTATAATAGTAAAAACATAATCTACACATGTAATGGAAATTCCAAATAACAAATATTTAACTTTTAAACTCTCGCGTTCCATGATATACAATAATGTTAACGGGAATTAACGCGATCATGGTATAGGTACATACATACCTTTGATTTGCCTGACGTTTCGACCAGGTTACACCGGCCGTGGTCACAGGCTGACTGGCTCAGCGGTGCACGCCCGCCGTCTTCGAATCCGTGAGGTAGTAAGTTCTTCATCTACCCGCACATCTTCGAGATTTTTCACATTTTGTTGTCGCCATGTACCGTCACATACTACACTCACTGTGTCCCTATTCCGCAAGCCAACTGTCCGGTGTCTATCCGACTGCGCAGAAAAGCGAGGTTGCATGTTGTTTATCACTGGATTCCATGTTGCTGATAATTTAAACCCATCTTCCCGATTGAAATTTTTATGTTTCTTAATTTCAATCGCTTCACGTACAGCTCTTGAATAAAAGTGACGTTCGGTGGAGAGGACTTGCGTATGGTGGAACTCGATCCAGTGATTGGTGCCTGCCTCCAGTAGGTGCTCTGCAATCGCAGATTTGTTTGTCTGGCGATTCTTCACAGCTGCGATGTGTTCTTTGACCCGTTCAGCAATAGTTCGCTTCGTTTGGCCTATGTAGGAACTACCGCAACTGCAATCTATCTTATAGACACCTGGACACTGTAGCGGTAAGACATCCTTCGGTGTGCCCACGATGTTGTTAACCTTTGTACCTGAGGTGTACACTGTCGGAATGGAGTAGGTTTTTAACACAGAGCCGATTTTGTCCGTTACTCCCTTGACATAGGGCATATAGGCTGGTTGTCTGCTCACCTCTGGATGTCTACGCCTCGGCGCCTGCAGTCTCCGTCGTTCGTTCACTGCATATCCGTTTTTCTTAAGTACCTCCTGAACATGGTCCAGCTCTCGCTCCAGATGTTCAGGGTCACAGAGATCATAAGCTCTGTTCCTGAGTGAGGTCATGACGGATTGCAAGTGCCGGGGATGGTGATGAGACGTGGCGTGTAGGTACCTGTCCGTATGTGTAGGCTTACGGTACACACAGTGTGACAAGGACCGTGTGACAGTGTGGTCGAAACGTCAGGCAAATCAAAGGTATGTATGTACCTATACCATGATCGCGTTAATTCCCGTTAACATTATTGTATAACAAATATTTATTTTCCAAACTTGTTAGATCTATTCAAAAACAACTACTTTCTAGAACATTTAAACAAACTTTCATCCCTTATTTGAACCCTTTTTACCCCATTTTTTGCAAATAAATGTAGTTTATGTACTTTCCCAAGCTTTAGTCTATCTCTGTGCGAAATTTCATCAAGATCGGTTCAGTGGTTTAGGCGTGAAAGCGTAACAGACAGACAGACAGAGTTACTTCCGCATTTATAATATTATCATGGATAGTATGGATTATAGTGAAAATGAGGCAACTTGGAGGCCAAACATCCAGCCCGGGAGGAGTGCCAACTTCCATATTATTACTTATACTTGGGAACGGGTCCGTTCACTGGTGCTGTGATTAATGATGTGGAACGGATTATTAAATCTCGTTGAGTTAAGGTCGTGTCAACAAAAATAACGATCTATCATATTTTACCGGTGTCTCATTGCGGATCCCCTTAGTTCATAAATTTTTCTATCATTACTAGCTGTTGCCCGCGGCTCCGCCCGCGTGGATGTCGGTTATCGCGACCAAACATAGCCTATGTCCTTTCCCAAGGTCTAATCAATCTCTGTACCAAATTTCAAGTGGTTTAGACGTGAAAGCGTAACAGACAGACAGACAGACAGACAGATACACAGATAGAAAGACAGACAGACAGAGTTACTTTCGCATTTATAATATTAGTATAGGTACTCTGTATTACTCTGTAATAACTTTTAAATACTTAATGCGGCTTCTTTCTTTTATCTTTGAAATCTTTTAAGTGAACACTTAAAGGAGTCGATTCGCACGTTACGTGCGAGTTCAATTCGTGCGAATCGTCCAATAACCCTTAAATTCTCGTAAAAATTCACCCTGGATAAAGAAGTACCCACAAAAAACGAATGACATAAATACAAATATTGCACTCACCATGTACCGAACCTGGGCCGTCTGAAATAGCTGTCAAAAGCTCTCGCCAAACAGGCGATGGAGAGGTTTACTAATATAATGGTTGTGTTCTGAAATAGCTGTCGAAAGCTCTGGCCAAACAGACGATGGAGAGGTTTACTAATATAATGGTTGTGTTATGTTCCCAGTGGAGTAGAATAGGCCATCCCATCTCTTCCTGTGGGTGTTGTAGGGGATAGGGCTGTTCTCCATCCGACAGTAAACATACAATGAATAAGCGCTTGCTTGACGACAACAGGCTCACCCCTATTAAATGGGACCTAATAATTACAATGATTGGTGAAATGTGACTGGTAATTCACCTCTGCCTACCCCTTCGGGGATTTACAGGCGTGATATGTATGTATATAATCTTCTAATATAAATAAATAATAAATAAATATTCTACAACATTCTACACAACGCTATCTAGACCCATGGTAAGCTTAATTAACTTGTGTTATGGAATCTAGAATGCGGATATACATACCTACTTAGATACTTTTTTTTTTTGTAAATACATACATATTATACATAGAAACACCCAGACCAATGCAAATATTTATATTCATGCATACAAATATTGGCACTGAGCGGGGATCGAACCCGCGCCTCTTGCGTGGCAGCCGCGTTCACTACCGCTACGCCACAGAGGCAGTCGTATATATAAAAATCAATGCCACTTTTCGTTGTTATTTTATATTTTTTGGCTATGTTACATCGATTTGGCTAATGTTAGTCTTGAAATATTCGTGGGTGTCCAGGGAAGGTTTAAAGGATGAGAAAATAGGTGCAGCGGGAACGGGAAAAATATGGCGGTACGAAGTTCGCCGGGACAGCTAGTATAATAGTACATAATAATGAAAAATAGAAGCCAATCAGTTTATAGCTATTCTATAGATAGCAAGGGGGTATGGGGTCGTGTCGTCGTGGCTGGCCGGTGACGTCGCGTATCATACGCTGAATAATAGAAGGCATTCTCCAAGGCCGACTAAAATAAGGCTTTATAACTAAATTTACGCGACTATTTTCAATCTTGGATAGACAGTGTAGTTATGATGGGAGAATTAATGCTAGCGCCGGCGGCACCCCTGTCTGTTTATGACAATAAAATTTCTTTTGGTTTTCTGCATAGGTACATGATTCCGTGATGCCCGGCAAAGTAGAATTTAGGCCTTCAATCTCTTCCCATGCGGTGTCGTACAAGGCGACTAAGGGACAGGGCTGTTTAACATCTACTACATCTACTCTGCCGGGAACCACGCTGTTTATCTATAATACAAAAATTAATCCCTAAATCCCTAAATGTGTTGCTAAGCGCAAATCTCGAGAACGGCTGAACCGATTGAGCTAATTCTTTCTTTACAATATTCCTTAAAGTACGAGGATGGTTCTTACAGCGAGAAAAAAAAAAGGCGGTACGAAGTTCGCGGGGTCAGCTAGTATATTATATAGATTGAGATAATTTTAATGCATTTAGTATGCTAAACTAAACAAATTATTTTAAATTGGAAAAAGCGAAATCAATACTCGGGCAGGACTCGAACCCGCGATCTTTCCCTTACAGGGGGAATGCTCTAACCACTGATGTATTGGAAAATTTGGATCAATCTCGGGCGAAGCTCGGTGGCTCAGTGGTTAGAGCATTCCCCCTGTAAGAGAAAGATCGCGGGTTCGAGTCCTGCCCGAGTATTGATTTCGCTTTTTCCAATTTAAAATAATTTATTATTAGATGTTTATATTTGTCATATTGCAGAAAGTATGCTATATTTGGATAACTGTCTAGACTTAATATGTAACTCTCTCCTAATGCTTCATGACATGCATGGGCAGTAATCTGCAAGCGGACCTATCAGAAATAAATGAAATGTATTAATGTCATGATCGGAAGCAATGACGCCTATGCCTGTGTTCAACAGTGGTTAATTCACCTCTACCTAACCCTCAGGGGATAAAGGCGTGAATTATGTATGATGTTAAAAGATTTAAAGTGCGAAAGTAGTAAGTAATCAGATGTATAGGTGTAGCTTCTAAGTAGGGGCTCGTAACTCGTTAGTAATTGTAGCGGCCATAGTTGGGCGAGCGGCCAACCCGTTTGCCAGCCCAGCTGTGGCACTCGGAGTATCGGATACAAAGCATTTAGTATCGACTAACTCAGGAACTAAACTTTGTATGACATTAATCTAAGACATCCATGTGGTGAAGAAGAAAGAATACAAGTATCACCACCCTATTTCAACCGAAGTCGTAAGAAGCGATTAACAGAGAAATACGCTGATGATATGGGAAGGAAAACTCGAAATAAAACCCTGTACCAACCCGTCTGGCCAGCATGGAAATAGTAAGCCAAAGCCTTCCAACATTTGGAGAGGCCTATGTCCAGCAGTGGACTGCAATACGCTAATTGATTGATTGACAGTTTTACAACATCATAGCTATAAATACGTACAGCTCGATTAGTAGCACCTAATAAGTAGTGTGCAGAACTACGAGTATATTTACTGTTCCTTTATGCAAGCTAACATTAGCAAAGTACGTAAAGTCCCCAGTTTTCAACAAATCGTGGTATAATGAAATACAAAGTATAAAAACCGGATATAATTTCGGTTTCGCCGCAAACTTCTGCGGTGTAGTTGCCAAATGGGCCCCAGTTTCGGCCACACTTGGAACTTTGACAATCGCCATTCGGCACTCGTAACACGCCAACACCCAATGACCGATGAAATTGAATCGCTAAGAGTTCGTTTGTTTTATAAGTTTTTTGGCAGGGAACAGTTCATATCCCTTTAGCATGGTAATATTAACTGTATCTCTCCAGTACATTTGACCAGTAAAATGAGTTATATTAGTCACGCGATAGTTTTTTATTCAGTTGGCTGTACGGAACAAAAAATGTTACTATCGATTTCATTTTTTTTTTTTAAATTTATTTATTAAATTCGTCAAAAAAAGTAATCGAATTACTGCCCCCAGAAAGGAATTGGTAGCGGATTGAAGTTCAGTGCTGGACTTTATGCAAATTGAATTTACAGATTATAGAGTAAGAAAAAAGAATACAGGATAAAAAAAGAGAAAGAAAAAGAAAGTAAGAACAGAATAAGAAAAAAAAAATAAGTGCTTAAAAATCTAAAAAGAAGTATCACTAACTTGAAACTATCTCAAACCGTGGTAAAATCAAAAAAGTTACTTTTGATTGAGGATCGTTTAGAAATCCAAGCATTTAAGAATCCTAGCAAACCACAAGATGTTTCACAAAACAGTAGTTATACCATATTCATCTAGTAACCATACTATGCAGTGTAACCGATGCACCGGCACAAAAGCTTTTAAAATTTCTCTTTGAAGTGTGCAAAATTTCAAAAGCCCAATGTCAAATGCGGCGGAGGCTTACAGGGTGCTCTTGTCGTGCTTTTATCTTGACGTTTTACTTTGAAAGTAACGTCCATCTAGCTTTCGTGCATTAATCTGTATGCCTGAACATTTTCGTTGCATTAAAGCAAAGTTTGCACTTTCGATAAGTGTGTGTCATAACATTGAGCGCAGGATTAATAGCAGAAATGTCATTTATTTTGTGCAATAAAAATTCGTGTTCAGATTCTTCCGAATTATTCGAAGAGGTACGGTTGTTGCTGTTAGAGATATCAGGGTATTTGTATTGAGTATCCGTTATTTCGGCGCTGTTGTAAGCACCATGATCACGGAGGTTACTGTACATTGTTATTACAATATATGGTAAAAATCCCAAAAACTCTAATAACATATGAACGACCATGAAAGTTTAAATACCAGGTACGGTTATCTTACCGCGACTGTACACAGATCGTCTATTGGGATGCTCCCGTCCGAATCCGAGGAACTACTCGAAATGAGTTAAGTAAAGAAACGCATTATTGGCTGGTTCAATGATGACGCGTTGGTACTTAAACTACGATAATTTTGGAGGAATTTCGAAAAATATATTTTTTTATACCACTTAGATGGCAGACAAGTATACGCCCACCTGATGAGAAGCCGTTGCCGTGGCCTATGGACGTATGCAACACCAGGGGCGATACACTCGTGCTGCCGACCCTGAAGAAACCTGATGCCTTTCTTGAAGAACCCGATATTGTAGTCGCTTGGGAAATCCACCGCAGATCTGTATAGTTACGCATAATCGTTGCGACGACTAAAAGGCAAAAGGCTACAAGTTCAAGCAAAAACGATAAAGGAACAGAAAATTTCTGTGTAGTAGGTAATGTGTCTATGATATCATTATGAACCTTTTCTCTTTAAAAAGTCAACTTCACTTACACCCTTTTGCTTTTCAGCCATCGATATGTATAGGTATTTAAGGGTAGCGTAAAAATTGAGAGCAAAGCAATTTGTACACACTTTTATTTCTGTTTTATTGGGTGATTAAATCAAACTATAAATAGAAACAGCCCAGTCGTCGGTCGCGTGATATTAACCATAAATACAAATATTTGGAGTTCGTCGTTTAATAAAAAATATAATGTGCATTCTGCTACATATTTGCGTGAAACTATAACTAGCATGAATATTAACTTGTTAACTAGCAACAAATACACAACATACACGCACTCCAGCCCCCCTAGACACGTGGCAATTCGTTGACCGGCCTATTGTAGAATAGAATGACGAATGTATGGGATTTGACGTATATGACATAGGTTTACGACTGTCATATACGTCAAATCCCATACATTCGCTAACGAATTGCCACTAAACTAGAGGAGCTGAAGAAGCTCTAAGCAAGGGTACAGCGCGGTGTTTTTAGTTTCATGTAGGTTTTTAGTCCATTTAGGACATTTCAAACCAATGGTATACTGGCCATCGTTAAATGCATTTCAAGGTACCCATTAACCACTATTAGCTTTAAAACTTTGACATCACAAAAATCGTAAATTACATAACTTATTTATTGATATATTTCAATGTTAACATTGTTTGCAATCGTTTGTGATAGTAGAGGTCTTCCTTGCCATGCTGGTGCAATTTTATTTAGCAGCCTATTGTTCCACACTAAAGTGGACATTATATTCTTCGGATATCCCTGGCCACATAGCTATCAGCACTTTTAAACGAATAAAGTTATAAGTGAGTTTATGAGGCCGGCGGTCGGCTGGAGATAATCTTGTCAGGCGGTAAACGGATTCACTGTCTTGTAACTACACTCACGACTGTCCTTGGTGAATTGTTGCACGTCACTGCAAAATATGTGACACTACGTATGTGTCACGTCATTTTTTATTCTGTTTAGAAGTACAGCCACCCTAGACAAGTGGCAATTCGGAGGCAAAATTTGACGTATATGACAGTTGTCAACTTATATCATAAACGTCAAAATACATGTCAATGTCAAATCCTATACATTCATCAGTCTATTCTACAATACGCCGATCAATGAATTGCTACTTGTCTAGAAGGGCTGATATTTATAGGATAACCAGTGTACAGCTAACTCCTTTAAATGCGAATAATAATTAGTTCTCAAAAGTTTTACCAAATCATTTGGTTGAACTGTCGAAATGAGCTAACGATCTTCAATCGCTTGAGCAGATTTTCATGTATTAGCTAGAAACTATCATAATACAAACAGACACAGATAGATACGATAGAATTTTGACCAATTGGTGAAACCTGGTATAATTATAATAATCATCGACAACTGTCATAAACCTAAAAATAACCGAATCTAAATGTATTCTACAACTACCTACTTAATAATACTTAAGTTATATTTTGCAGTACGATAAATTTGGTGCATACACTACACACTATACACATAAATTGGGCCAAATATTGTAAGGTATAGCTTGCATAAACTTAACAATTCAGATTTCTGGGCCGCTTCCAAGTACATACCCGAAAGCAAGTGATTTACATGTACTGAAAATTGACTATATTTACTACCTCCGGCCTGGTTCGGGAAATAATGCAGGTCACTTCACAATTATTCCTCTCTTTTTGGTCCTGGTTTTTTGTATTACATACTATGCCAAAAAGAAGCATAGGTTTTTTAAATCTCAACTTTATTATTAGAAGAATAGAGTCAAAACTTTGTAAGACAAAACCACTTGAGACAGTGTTGTGGTGTTGTAACTGTCCTATGTAAAATAGGCATGTGTCGCTATTTTGAATGCACTGGCGGGCGTTATCCAATGAGGTCGTCGCATTGCGCGTGCAAGCACCCTATTGGTCGGCGGAACTAGCAAAGTTCATTCAACTTTGAATCTGCAAAACGCTGCAAGAGTTGCCAAGAAAAATCATTTTATTGTTTAGTTTCCGCAACACAGTTGCTCGTAAGTATTGGAATCCAGTAAAAGCTTCGAAGCACTTAGCTCGTATCGAAGTACTTCTTTGTGTCACTGAAAAAAAAAATGTTTTCTGAAAACAAGACAGTTATATGCTTATTTCCACGTGAGCACTTTTCGATGACTTTACCTTTTAACATCCTAATGATGTAACTAAGTATCTATGAAAGTGGCGCCCACCGTGGGACCTTTCCCACGGTGGGCGCCAAAGCTTTTTACCTATCACACTGTCTGGGTTGGTAACTTAACTCTATTGTAAATTACATGATTAATATTATTTTCAGTCATGACTTGACACCTGACACCTATCGATTATGGTCAAAATTACTCTTCAAACTCTGGAAAGAAGGAAATCGAACCAAAACAGTTAAAAAATATCCAGAGTCTCAAAATAAAACAACAAATAATGTAACTATAATTATTTTACTAAAGCGAAAGTGAAAATGGCTACTTGCATTTTCACTCAATTCGGGTATTATGATGATACTACCTCTACGTAGCGCGGACGATCGGGAAAGAGAGAGTTTGTTCATCCAGGGCATGCTGAAACGAAAAACAGGGACAGTTTATCATAGTCTTTACCTGAACCTAAGGAGCTAATTCATACAAAGAGGATAGCACTATCTGTTATTCTTTGAGTTCTTCTTTGAGAAAAGATGGATCTTTGGAGCCCAGAACAATCCCACCACGCAGGTCGGTGCACCTACTAAAGAACAGAAGAGACTCTAGAGTACACTTTTTTTATACCACTTAGGTGGCAGACAAGCACACGGCCCACCTGATGGAAAGTGGTCACCGTGGCCTATGGACGTATGCAACACCAGGGGCGTCACACTCGTGCTGCCGACCCTGAATAAACCTTCTAATCGGAGTTAGGAAGTCGGGTGTAATTTACTTCCGGAAGAGCTAAAATACCAATCAAAAACGAAAAGCGGACGTCTAAAATAACATGATCAATTTATCGACCTATGTTAATCGAGATATAGTTAACGTAATCTAATTTATTATAGGTTTAATAATATGAGTACCCTTTTTTTCGTGCGGAAATCCCTACGAGTATACCTTAAAAAAGTGGTTAGAAACATATCTGACATAAATTCTGACACCACGTATGTAAAACACATTCGCAACGCATTCGCGACCATTAGTTTTTATACATATCGTTGGAATACGTTGCCCATATTTTCACATACGTCGTGTTAGAATTTAAGGGACGTATTTTACAGCTAACAATTTTACATAGTCCAAATATATTCGCAGTATCATCAGTATCCGTTCATATTTCATGGTGCGGCGTCTGCAGCCAGGGCTCGCGGCACCGCTGCAACTGGGTCACGCGGCCATTGACCTGGCCTCGAGCGGTGCACTAACTACATATCTATATAGAACTATTTACAATTTAATACTATCTCCAGCTCTTGCCTGGACTCCTGGTAGAATACTAGGCGGGGGCGAACTTTTTAAAACAACCCTCATTTTCGAGACTACTTAGTCTTCAGCGTACCATCAACTTAGGGTTGTTCCGTATTGATCCCACGAAATTCGAAAATTCTTGTTTGATCCCACTTTTACTACCTTATTGATCCCACAGCACTTTATTACGTTTACTTATCTAAAAAAAAAAAAAAAAAAATCGTGTTTTGCACTTCGAAGTCCGCCATCTTTCTTTTCAAAAATTTAGTTTGACTCTTACGGCAGCCACTGCCATCTGACCCCCAGCCCCGAGAGGAAAGCTTGCTTGGTATACTTGCAGTGCAGCTTGGATCCGGAGAGTCTTGGTGCGACCAGAGGCCCAGTCCTATGTTGAGTACAAACTTTGTCTCCATTTAAATGAAATAACCTATGATTTAATAACCCTTCCATAATTCACTCAAACTAGGGAATCAACTCCCTGCTGTGGTTTGCCCAAGCGACTACAATATGGAGTTCTTCAAGAAGGGCATTAGGAGGTTTCTTTAGGGCAGGCAGCACGAGTGTATGTAACGCCCTTGGTGTTGCATAAGTCCATAAGCCACGGTAATTACGTCCCATCTGATGGTCCCATGTGCTTGTCTGGCACCTAAGTGGTACCAAAAAAATTAATTCCAAGGATAGGTAGAAGCATTTTATATTAACTATGTGAGATAATGTAAGAAAAAGGCACAGTCGACTCCAAAGTGGATTGATTATAAATGAAAGAAATACATTTGCACGAATTCTTAACGAATTGAATCAGACGGCGTGCGTGCAACGAAAATATACTGAGAAGAGTGAAGTTAATAAGTCAATCAGATTTGACGTACAATACCCGCTCGCGATGTAAATCAAATATGACGAATGTTGGTTCACGCTGCGATCGATATCACTCATTAAAATAGGATTGGAACAGACAGAGTCGGGAATTGTTTTGCAAGCAATCGTTTACTTCCACAGTCTAGTCGTATTGACTATCAATTTAGCCTATTGTAATCCCTTCCTAGACATAGGCCACTTTCAGTATACGCCATAGCACTTGATCTAAGTCACGACGTTCATGTCAAGTACAATCCAGTGTCTTAAAGACTTTACGACTAGGATAGCCTTGTATTCTTTTTCGCTGGGAATCACTTGTTAAAATTTTATCTAGACATACAATTCTCACAATAATTTAATTAAAAAAAATGATTTCAAATAATACCATTTTTTTGTGAATTTCAACCGTAAAACGGTTTTCAGCCAAAAAAAGTTATTTTGCAGTTTTAAGTGTCTTTTAGATCTGGATAGGACTGCAGTCCTAATCTAGTAAGATGAACCATTGGCATTTTTCATATAGGTATATCAATTTTGTTTGATTTAGACCAAACGAACATACAGCTAGATCTTGAACAAGAAGAGCATTCTTTCTTAATATTTTAGTGTAAACGAAACATCGTCTGATGTTAATCAACCTTTAGCTTCAATAAACTTTCACATCACGTTCTCTGAACCACAGTCAGTTGAAAACCACCCAAAAAATTTGGAATTCTTTTTACTTAATATCCTTGAACCGTTGCTAGTGCATTAGAATATTTATAAATATAATAGATATCCAACAGCTCGTTTCAGTGCATGCAGGCAACCGGGTCCCCCGTACCGGGGCACGGGGTAAGGTTCGCTGCGACCTGGATTCGCCCCAGATGCGTCGCTAGGCAACGGACACGCGCTCGCTCGATCACACCACGTTTAATCTTATTACAATACCGACTACGGTAAATTAGCATCGTGTAAAGGAACTAAATGTACTGTAAGGGTGTACATTAAAGCTTTGTAATGTATTGTACACGAGTGCTCATAGGAGGGTGACGCTTTTTTTTTTTTTTTTTTTTTTTTTTTTTTTTTACTTTTATTACGCTGCATCACAATCATTATGGGCATATCATTATAATTATATGGATTATACGACTATATACCTCGAGATTGGGAGAGGTCTATGTCCAGCAGTGGACTGCAATAGGCTTGATTGATTGATACATCGGGACATAATTATGGTATATCTTAGACCTAAAATTTACTCAAAATGCTCTATACGCGCAGTACACATTTCTTATAGGTGTCTTTTCAGGATAGCATGCTATGGCGGTGGACAAACTCAAATTCACTAAGCATAGATTATTAAAAAACAATACGCACGCGTCAGGGCCTCGTTTGTCTTGCGACTAAAGTCCAAGATATGTGTTCCGAGGTATAGTTTCGCTAGTAAGCTTGACTCGACGAGTTTCAGCCAGTGGAGTACGCCGACACCAGGTAACTAAAAAACAGCATCGTAGATTACTTACACTTCAGGAAATTGCACAAAAGTGTGTAGATATGACTTTTGTGAGCTCTTTGTGAATCTTGGTGTTGCACACACCCGTTACCTCCTACTCCTTCCTCTGCCGCACCATTAAGTCCTTATTCTCGAATTCCTTACCAGCACCTACACATGTTCCCCTCTTCCTAAAGTCCTGGGTCTTTTAAGCGGGGCGTGAAAAATTATCTGATGAGGCCGTCAGCTGAGTGCTACCCTTGTAACATAGTACGTGTCTATACTGGTGACCCTCTCTGCCGAGACTTTGCCCTCAGCTTACCTTAAAAAGTCGTCAAATTTACGTGTCCTATATAAAAAAAAATATCACTAAGTAAATACTCTTTACGATACGAAAACTACACACACTCATAACTAGCAACCGCGCCCACAAATATCAAAGAAAGCTTTCACACACAAGTTTTTGGTCGTATACCTACAAAAGCTATATTATCTTATATATAAAACTCTTAGTCCTGACTGACTGACTGACTGATTGACTTAGAGACAACGCACAGCCTAAACCGCTGGTCCTAGAGACTTGAAATTTATAGAGAGTGTATGTTTTGATGCGTGGAGGTGTACTAAGAAACGATTTTTCGAAATTCAGACCCTAAGTGCCTAAAAAGTGACAAAAACGTACTTTCTTATAACTCAAGAATGGCTGAACAGATTTTCATGATCTTTGGTTTATTGAATTTGGCTTTGTCGCCGAATAGCAATTATCACAATTAAAATGTGGCAAATTCACGAAATAATGTAATATTAAAGAAAATACGAAATATTATGGCGCTAATATCGCTAGCAAAATTGTTACCATGACAACGGAACTAAAGTGATGGTGTCAACGCTAAGTCACATTTTGATCTGTCAAATGATAATATTTATAAAAATGTCACTCTCTGTCACGTATAATATGCAAGAATGTGAAAAATATTGTGTAAGAGTTATGTACTGCAGTTTCTTTATTTATTTGATTGGAATTAGAAAAAAAATATGATAGCAGCGATGATAGCTATCTAGAGCTATATAAAAGAATATACCTGTATATAAAAGAAAGCCTAAAAGTAATACAGCACATTATCATCCAGATCAATCCTCATTTACAAGCTCTCAAACAGTAAGGTATGTGAATTTAAATCTATTGACGCCACCGATATAACACAAGGGGCGGCTTCATAGCTAGAAACAAAATAACAATTTATATCAATGGCTAGAAACGTTTCACCAAATAGACGAACGCCTGGCTTCTAGAAAACTTCACTTTCTTTCTTGATGAGAAGTATACTAAGGCAACAATAATAGAGATGGGAGAACACAATTCAATAACTTCCACTTATCAGCTGTGGGCTCAATTACTCAAGCACAGAGCACTTCTGATTAAGATGACAAAGAATATAATACAAAATTGAGATAATTTTTAAAGCAATTAGTTTGCTAAACTAAACAAATTATAATAAATTGGAAAAAGGTAAATCAATTCTTGGGCGGGACTCGAACCCGCGATCTTTCCCTTACAGGGGGAACGCTCTGACCACTGAGCCACCGAGCTTCGCCCGAGAGTGATCCAATTTTTCCAATACATCCATCTTACGGCGATGGTGGGAGTAATCTACCGATATACGTAAATGTTTAAAAATGATTGCAACATCATTCATTGATTCCGATAGTTCGTACGAATATCGGTAGATTACTCCCACCATCGCCGTAAGATGGATGTATTGGAAAAATTGGATCACTCTCGGGCGAAGCTCGGTGGCTCAGTGGTCAGAGTGTTCCCCCTGTAAGGGAAAGATCGCGGGTTCGAGTCCCGCCCGAGAATTGATTTCGCTTTTTCCAATTTATTATAATAATACAAAATGTTTATTTTCTTAATATTATTTTTAGATAATTATAAAAAAATTAAACCACCACAAATTTCAAGTATGTTGTTTTATTTGTATTCATTTTTGACGTATCACATAGTAATTTATGTATCCTCAGCATTTACCAACGCATTGGAGGACGTCTTCAAGACGCTGGAGTAGTTACATCTCGCACCTTCGGTTTGCCGATGACATCATCATAGTTGCGGAGTCGCTAGAACAACGGGGCGAAATGCTGCACAGCCTGAATGGAGCTTCTCGACAAGTCAGCCTCGGTGTAAACTTGGATAAAACCAAGATTATGTTCAACGAACATGTTGTACTGAGACCGATTGCCATCGAAGGAGCGACACTCGAAGTTGTTCAAAAATATTATCTACCTGGGGCAGGTTATCCAGCTCGGTAAAACCAACTTCGAGAAAGAAATAGCCAGAAGAATTCAACTGGGGTGGGCAGCATTTGGCAAACTACGTTGGGTCTTCTCCTCCCCCCTGCCGCAATGCCTCAAAACAAAGGTTTTCGACCAGTGCGTCCTGCCTGTTATGTTACCTATGACCTACGGTGACGAAACGTGGCCACTGAAGGTGGGGTAGTCCGTGACCTAAAAGTCGTGCAGCGGGCTATGTAGCGAACTATGCTTGGAGTTTCTTTGAAGGATAGAATTCGAAACGAGGTCATCCGACATAGAACCAAAGTTACCGACATAGCTAACGAAGATCCAACTTTCTGTTTTGGAAATTAGTTTCGAAAACAGAATTATTATTCTTTCTTGGAAACCAGGTTCGTTAAAAGAAAAATAATTCTGCTATGGAAACCGGTTTCCAAACCTTCGTTTCCAATCTGGCCGTAGGGTTGCAGAATAAGCAAGCTAAAGTGGCAGTGGGCTGGCCACACCTGCTGAAGGACTGATGGCCGTTAGAGCAGACGAGTCCTAGAGTGGATACCGTGAGAAGGAATACGGAAGATGGGACACCTCCTAGCCAGCTGGACCGACGATCTGCGAAAGGTGGCTGGGACGTACTGGATGCAGAAGGCGGAGGATCGGCAAACGTGGCGCATATTAGGAGAGGCCTATGTCCAGCAGTTGACTGCAATAGGCCAATTGATGATTTTTTGTATCCTTAGCATACAACAGCAACCTTCATAGTTATGGTATACTGATGATATCGCACTGGTTGACAGGGCTCTTAAAAGCAGGTGGAATCTCAGTTCTAAAAGAGCTTACGAACCTCTTTGATTCCGTCATCCAGCAGAATTTAACATGGAACTGTAGTGCGGTGGTACTGTTCTCCAAAAAAGGCTATAAGGTCTTGCTGAAGAATTATATGACTCCTGAGACATATATCTATAGAAGTTTTGTTCTTGAGAATCGTCTTGAATAGTTGTGAATTCCAGCCACTGGAGCAAGCCGGGTTTTAAAAGGGTTATAGTGTTGCAGCCAATACTGTTGAGCAGATTATACAAAAGACCTGAGAGTATAATCAGCCGCTATGTATGGCATTTGTAGATTACGAGAAGCCTTCTGACATCATCTAGACCTGGGCATTTCTGGATTGTCTACGACAGTGTCGTGCTGATACGATATTTTCATTGCTGAGATGGTAATTTTAGATTAGAAGACGAAACCCAGAAAGAGATATAGGTACGTCGAAGGGTCGACAAGGGTTGGGCAACATTGGGAAAATTCGTCGAGGTTTCTACTCCCCTGTTATGACTCATGGGGCCCAAATGTGCAAACTGACAGCATATATGTCCCCAATATACGGTGGAGGATCGAGTGCTATGGCATACTTTGGGTGAGGCCTAAGTCCAACAGTGGACTGAAATAGGCTATTGATTGATTGATTGATAAGAACGAAATGTTAGGCAATAGTAATTTTTTCTTACCAGTCTTTTTCTAGCCATTTACTAGCTATTGGTATAAAGATACTAATAGTATTTTTATTTTGTTGTAATATTCTAAAAATCTACCACTTTTTTGTAAGACAAGGCCGATGTTTCTTACAGTTTTCATTTAATATTTTGAAAAAAAAACACTACTGAGAGAGCGAAATAAGGTGTCGAAAGTTTGTACAAAAATTACTATTAGAACTATCGGGATACTTATATTTATACAACAAGTCCGTCAGTTTAGAAAAAAATACTATTGGTGATGGTAGTCGACATCCACGCAGGCGGAGCTGCGGGCGAAAAGCTAGTACAGCTATATGCCTCAAAGGGCGCACAAGGAAGGCGCAAGGGACGAGCCGTTTAGCTGAATCAAGAAGTTTGTTAATAAAATGCTGCGGCGGCGGCCGCGGAACACTTGCGTCATGTTTTATTTGATTCCTTGTTTACTAACGATCAGAGCTGATGTTACGACCAATAAAATATCTATACATGCTGTATATCGCTAAGGAAATAGTGTGATTCTTAATTTAGGGATTTTTTTTATATACTTAGAAGTGTTCCAGAGTATATAAATTGTAACAGCCCCCCTAAAGTAGCAATTCGTTAGCTGGCGTATTGTACGTAGAATAGAATGTCGAATGTGTGGGATTTGACGTATCTACCTATTATTATGACGATGACAGTCGTCAACGCATGCCCTTAGTGCAGGTGTTAAAACAAACAGTTCGATACAATGTTTGGAGGCATTTTCCGATCGTATTTTGTCTTTTTTAAACTGGGGCTGGGGGCCAACAATAAGAAAGAGGAATGAATCTATATAGAGTTTACACCCTATGTCTGTTACCTCTATCTGAGTTACCTTTTTTTATATAGGACACGTCAATTTGACTTCGCCTCGCCTGATGGTAAGCTGAAGGCAGTCTCTGAAAAGAGCGGCACCATTATAGATAGGTACGTACCATGTTACAGTGGTGGCACTCAGCTTGACGGCCTCATCAGATGCTTTTTCACGACCCGCTTAAAGGACCCGGGACTGTAGGAGGAGGGAAACCTCCATCTATCTCTGTTTCTTGCCCATCAGGGGCGGAACGCTAAAAACACATCATGGTAGACCCACTGTTCATAGTTATTCATGAACAAACTTAAAAAAAGAATTAGATACCTAAGTATTATCTACAAGGTTCCTCGTTTTACCCGTGCCGCGTTGCACCTTTAAGCGGGTCCTAAGTTCAATTGTCAAATCGAATATAGGGTTATTAGTTATTCTATTCGAAAAACCTTCATAGCAAGATAATCTGGCATTCTATGATTACGCTAGGCTATAGGTAATTTAAAACACTGCTCCGTAAAATCGAATGCAAAAAAAAAAGTAAATAGCAGAATGCAATTCCGATAAACGGCGAACTCAATGACGTACATTGAATTTCCAAGAAAACGTATAGCTGCAATAAACAACTTTTAAAAATAAACCCTAATATATCTGCACTCGGTAGCAATTTGAATACAACGGCGAACAGGAATTGCCATTGGAAAAATTCTTGGGAGGGGTACGGGGGTCTTTGTTTAAGCGTGGCAGTTCAATTTGGGGAATAAGGAAGGCACGCCGTCACGTCTGCGAACTCTTGAGGATTTATGGCTTTTGAAGCTGATAGGTGTTGGGCGGGACCGCCGAGCAATGCGGGGTTGCCAGCTCTCTAAGTGGCTCTTTGGGAAGTTGCAACAAACAGTAGCAGTATTACGATAAAGTGTTTAAAATATGGGAAAATATGTTATGAAAAAGTTTAATGTTCGTCCATTAAGAAATGAACATTATACTTATGATCAGATCAGGCATGAAGTTTTTTTTTATTTCTGTCGTACTGATGGTAAGCTGGGAGTGTACACAAATGTGGATGTATAATATTTAATTTTGTCGGAAGTTTACACACATTGAACTGAAACTATTTTTAACGAATTCTTTCGACCATAGTAGGTATATCTGCGACCATGGCTGCCCAAAGGCAACCGAAACTTCTTCAGTCAAGTGTAAATAATAAAATAGCACCTCAGTATAACAGTAGTAACAACAGCATATGTTACGAGTGGGCCAGGGTGCAAGAGATAGGTATGTCTCAGCCAATCTCACCTTCGGCAACCTACAACTACAACCCACAGACTGTGTGCGTTTTTGTCCATTCGAGTCCAGATTAACCAGCCCCGCTGGCTCGGGCTATACCTATCCGTGGAAATTTTGCGCACGTTAAAAAGAAAACTAGTTAACTTTGACCAAAAACTACCTATCTATCTGGGGACACGGCAGTGCCCCCGGCCAAGTCGAGCAAAAAGAGCGGCATGGCCGTACCATCCTTTTGTCGGTAGGTATGTTTGTTTACCACTCTGTTTTCACCTCTGCCACTATTTAATGATATGAAATTCTCTAGTTTTCTATTGACGTTTTCTATCTGTCCACATTTATATAGTCGTGTCGCGTGCCGGCCAACCCAATAATTTCCATGTTGTAACATTCTAATGTACCTACTGTGAACTATGAGTGAAAAGTATTAATCACCATATCTTTTACAACTTTAAAAAATAAAAAGAATAGCGTAAGTAGTTATATAAAAAAGTAACAAAGTAAATCGTAAGAGTCCATTTATTACTTTCAATCATTATAATTATGTACTTAGCGAGCGAGCGATTTTACAGTGTTGGTTGGTTGGTTAGATAAACTGCACGTGGTACCACCGAATCGCACTTTTCTGTACTTACTTCTATATTTGCTATCACTCAGAAACGTAGGTAATTTATAAGTCGGACCATCAGAGTGGTCAGAACGGAAGCCGAGTGCCTTGTCGTTTCCACCTTGAACGGTGTCCTGTCTCGTGTCGTGCTCGTGATGTACCTACCTGTATATTATATTATCCAAATCGTGCAAAACAATTTGTCATTTATTCATAGCTTAGATTAAAACTACATCGAAAAACAGGAGATCATTCGCTCTACACAGAACATCAAGCTGGATAACTAATGTTGACTTTAAATTTTGTGTTACAGCGCAGTGCAATGGCGGTGCGGTGATGGCGGATGGGGTCGCGGGCGCGGGTAGCGACGCGGGCGTCTCGGCGCCCGAGGCGCTCGGCGAGGCGGAGGCGGGAGCGGGCGAGTCCGCGGCGCGCGGCGCGGCGCTCGAGCGCGCCTACGTGCACGACGTGTACGAGCAGGCCGGCGACGATGGCGACGAGGGCTCCAGGGCGCCGGCGCCGGGAGTGCGGGCCTTCCTCTCGGAGCTGGAGCCTGGCAGTCTTGTCTGTGATGTCGGTGAGTCATTTCTTCTTCATTGTGGTCGGCAGCGCGAGTGTGACGCGCCTGATGTTGCCACGACACGTTGATAGGCCACGGTGACTAGTGTCATCAAGTGCCTCGTGTGCTTGTCTGCCACTTAAGTAGTATAAAAATCATTCTCTGACCCTTTTCTCAACTCAGCTAGGATTGGTTTTCCAGTCAACCGTGATGCGTCATGCGGGTGAATTTCGCTATTTTCTGTGAAGCGATTGCCATCTGACTCTTACAACCAATTAGCGATATCGAAGTTCTGTAGTCAGACTAATCGTGACTTTTGAGGGCTGTAACTACCCGCAACGACTGCATATAGCAATCGGGACCGAAGGCTTGTCGTGCTTTCTAAGGCACGGAAACACGCTGACCAAACCCATGCCCCTTGCGTAACATTTGCGTTCACTACCGCCACGTCTATTATGGAAGGAAAAAGGTGCGCTGACGAAGTCGTACCTGTAATTTATGAAGCGAGAGGAAAACTATGAAAAACTAACTAACTAACTAGGTATCTCCTATGGGGAAGAGGTTGAAAGGCGTCGCTTCATCGAATATACATACAGACGCGTGTACGACAAACCCACAAAAAGGGGTAGGTAGGCGTCTGTAGCAACACCACATGTTCTCCATCTAACTGAACTACTTCAAAACTTTAGATCCTACATCGCGCAATTGAAGTACTGACGCTGATCAACATATCCCAATGTCAACCTTAGGGCCGCAGCCCGCGATGCCTGGTCACCTGACCTGGACAGAGAATTCCCCCTTTGTGTCGGAGGAACATCTATTCGAATACAATACCTTCATTCTTTTCCAGGTTGCGGCAACGGCAAATACCTGAGCGTGAATCCGTCCGTGTACACAGTGGGGGGCGACCGTTGCACCAGGCTCGCGGCGCAGGCCAGGCATCACAACAATGAGGTCAGTTGAAACGGCGACGGTAGCTTCAGTACCGGTCTTGGGATTGCAAGGTCGCGATATCGAACCTATTCGAATTTCGAATGAAGGGGTTAACGTAATTATGGGAACGTCGTGGTATGGTACAAGATGTAGTAGTACAAAATAGAGAAAGGAATGCTTAGATCGTTCAGGTTCGTGGAGAGGATGGATAGAAGGAACCTGACAAAATGTATTGATGAGGCGAGGGTGAATGGACAATCTAGTAAGAATAATGTAACGACCTACATGTCTGAACGTCAGTCAGACCGAAGGCATTTTAAAGTTCATGAGGGAGGAACCGATTTCTTGTCCTGCCAATGGTGTAACTGATTCTAAGGCCCGTGTTCCAGAACGATACCCAGTCAGTTGAATCTCGTTTTAAAACCAGATCTGCTGTACAATTCACTAAGCAAGCACAACGATGCGAGTCACAACGTTATGCTAGATAAAGATTGTCATTGGTCGGATTGGGTCACGTCACTGGAGATCGACCAATGACAATCTCTATCGAGCACAACGTTGCGAGTGCGGCTCACATCGTTATGCTTGCTTAGTGAATTGCACAGCTAACCCCCCCCCCCCCCCCCCCTCTCCCCCAGACAAGTGACAATTCCTTGACCGGCGTATTGTAGAATCAAATGATGAATGTATGAGATTTGGCGTATATGACAGTCATCAACATTAATGTCATAAACGTTAAATCCCATATATTCGTCATTCTATTCTACTTATAATACACCGGCCAACGAATTGTCACATGTCTAGGAGAGCTGAGGACAAATTGTAATCTAGATGACAGTTCTTATGAATTTGATCGAGTCACAACTGAACGCTATTCTGGAATACGGGCGGGCTTAGTGAACATTATTTATACTAACTTCTTCCTACTTCCTATCCTCCTAAAGCAGGTGGTCGTGTGCGACAACCTGTGCCTGCCGTTCCGAGATGAGTCATTCGACGCAGTGCTATCCATCGCGGTGGTGCACCACTTCGCGACGGTGGAGCGACGCGCTATGGCCCTGCGCGAGCTGGCCCGGGTCACGAGGATCGGCGGCCGGCTGCTCCTCACTGTGTGGGCCATGGAACACGAGGGACGGAACTTTCATTCTCAAGTGAGTTCCGCATAATTGTACGAAACTTACGCTACTGCTTATTCTCAATCACATTATTACCGGCATTTCTAAAATTATTCAAGATTTTTGCAAATCATCGACGTTACTTTGCGTATAGCACTTAGATTTATCTCTAAGAGGGATTTTTACGTGCGGATAACCCCGTGTGGATTTCACTTTACCAGAGCTAATGGTGAGGTGGAACTCAACCGCTTAAAACCGTCCGTGCATCTCTATTCTCATGCCTTACTAACTCATTTATAACATTCACCAATTGCTGCAACCGTACCTACTCAAGCGGCAAATTAAGAAGAATTATCTGTAACTCGGTGCAATGAATGTCGTAACGTAAACCTAGTATTTAACCCTTATATTCTTTTCTCATCAACTAGCCTGCTATTCATATTGTCATAGGCCACGCATCTGGTTACCTATATATCCTCGGTCTTGATGTGTCATTCGACGCAAGATAACACGTGTCATTTAATGTTTCAGGACGTGCTTATCCCATGGCATCGACCAGCAACCCTGTGTCCACCGACACCTGCACCCAGATTCCTTTCCGTCGACTACGACCAGTGAGTATTAAGATTTTTATGATATCACCATTAAGGCGGTGACACTCCATTATAGCACCGTGGTTTTAAGCCTATGTTTATACCTATCGTGAGATTCTGGGTCGTACAGGGTTACTGGATGTTTGACTTAAGAAACGGCACATACTGACAGCAATAGACTTATCTGGTAGTAAGTGGAATTCAAAAATATATCAGACGAAGTGTTGGTGACAGTGACATGTCTGCCTAACCCTTCAGGGATAAATGACGTGGCTATAACGTTTGCGCATAAAAGCTGACATAAAAATATATATCTTCTATAAACATTCACTCAACATTTCTCTTTCCTTCCAGTAATCCTGAACATTGGAAAAGTCGAGACGGTTCTCCAGGATCATCATCCTTATCATCGCCTAACGAAACATGCTACTCATTCGTGAGAAGGGCCTTGCAGCGGTTAGCTGGCCGAAGGTCCTTCCTCCCGTCATGGAACATCGGCCCGAGAGTACCGCAAAGACCTTGCCTACGCCCTGAACCACCAGCGGCAGACCTTCCTATAGAACTGAGACGCCTAGACGAAGCACCACCACCAAGATTATTAACACAGACTTCCGACGCCTCAACGATTAAGTCGAGAAGTTTAACAGACATAGCTGATATAGAACGACGCGCTCTTGTTCGATCACGATCCAGTTTACCTAGTCTAGGTGGTGAGGGAAACGAACCACCACCGCCGGAAACCCCAGCTCCTGAAGTAGTCGAACCTCGAAAGAAACCTCGACTCGTAAAGCAGAAGAAGTCAATAAATGAGGATGACGCGGAAGAGGACCTCGACAAACCGACTGATATGAAAATTCTGGTAGAAGAAATGCCTAATTTCAAAATCCATACACATAGTAGGTTACAGTCTAAAAAGCCCGGCGTTTTTAAACAGACGTCGCTTAACGAGGAATTGATGTCAGTAGAACGGTTAAGAGAGAAAGAACGACTGAGAAAAAATATTCAGAAACAAGCATCCTTGAATGAAGAATATCTATATCGTCGTCCGGGAGCTCTAGACTCAATTCGCGACTCAATATTCTCAACGTCAGCTACCACTGCCAAGAAGTTCCAATCATTGAAAAACGGCCTCACTAGTAAGTTCAAAACCTCTACAACGAATATTGATAAAGTAACCGTGTTCGTGAGAATGTTCCAAGGCTGGAAAAGTCACGGACCGGCACCTGAAGTTCCTACGCCGAGCGATAATAATACCGGAAGTGATAAAAGTTACCCTGAAAGACGACATTCCAAGGAGGATGGATCTGATTCTTCTAAAGACAGTAGTCTACAAAGCGATACGAGTGTTGATTCTGAAGACAGTTTTGCATCTGTGATATATGTTCCAAAAGCCGACGGTTCGGGTGATCCACTATCACCCACTCCTTTATCTCCTGGACCTACTTCACCGAGGTTAAAAGTATCTTCTGTACCGACTTCACCCAGAATGAAAAGTTCGCCTGGATTACCCTCGCCGAGGATAAAACAGGCATTCCCATTAATTCGCCCACCATCATCACCAAACGCCGTTCAAACCCCAGGATCAGTAAACAAAATATTAGTAGCTCAGTACAGTTTGAAGAACTACTCGACGACCACTTCTGTAGCTCCAATAAAACCTCAATCGAAAAGCCAACCCAATTCGCCGCCTAAATCAGAATCGGATGACACCATGCCTAAGCCCGAACCTCTTCCAATTATGAATAAAAACGTTTCAATTGAGGTTTTCGAAGAAATAGATCCAATACCACCTATTAAAGAAGAGGAAGAAAGAGAGAAAGAGGAAGAAACAGAAACGACGAGAGAGTTGATTGCAGAAATAAATAAAGATATAGAAGAAATACACAAACTAACCGCTGAAACAAATCAATTGAAACCTCGTGTATTGCAAGATGTGAAACCGTATCCTAAAATTACATTGCAAACTGTCGCAGAGTTACCCGAAATACCAGTTTTTAAGCCTAAAGAACCTATTAAACCACCGACAGTAGACACCTTAGATTCTAGGGCTGCAGATAGAAAACGTAAAGAAAGAATACGTCAAATTAAAGAGATGCTGAACAAAGGGATCCCATCTGTAAATATAAGTAGAAGGCCGCCATTTCCCATAGTGCGGGGTACGAGAAATACAGAACCAATAGCTAAAAGTAAACCCACACTGGTGTCTCTAGAACTATTCAACCCAGCAACTGATGATATGGACAGTGACTCGAGTGGTGTATCTTCACCCGATTCAGTAGACAGCGTCATTAGTGTCGTTCCAGACGAGCTTCGTAAAACAGCAGCAGAGAAAGATTCTTCAAACTCATCAACTTTAGAACCAAAGAAGGAACCTCCTGCTGATAAAATTCCCTTAATTACTTCAGGTCCTAAAAATCTTATTGAAGCTGCAGCTGAAGTTGCGCATTCTCTAGATGAAACCTGTGAAACCGTCATACAAAGTAGTCCTCGATCAAAACGAAGATACCTTGAAAAACTGGAAAGTGCTGATGCTATGGCTATTGTGCAGGGTACATCGAGTAGTAGTAGCAGTAGTAACTGGAGTCTCAATAAACTTTCACCAGGAGATTTGAGAATTTTAGAAGACAGATCGAGATCTCAGTCTCACACTAGCTCAAGTGGTAGTTCGTCAAGCCTAGAACGCCTTTCACCAGGAAGAAGATCCAAAGAGCGATCACCAAAACTTGGTAGCACAAGTAATTCTACGTGGAGTCTAAATAGGTTATCTCCTAATAGACCCGAAGGGCGGTCTCTTGATGAAAATTTAGGCAAAAGTCACAGAAGTCCTACTAGATTACCGTATGATTCAATTTCAATATGCAGCACAGACTCAGAAAAATCTATATCCAAATCAGAAAGCTTTAATAGAATACAAAACGAGCCTCTAATTACTTGCAAGTCAGACATAGTACCCACAGAAGAGGAATGGCCTGAACAGGATCGTCATCAACATTTGACTGAATTCGCAGAAAAACTAAGCGAAAAGCTACTTCAAGAGATTGACCAATACTCAAAAAGAATAAATGAAGATGACTTTGACTTACCAAGCAGTAGTAGTAGTGAAAAGAGCATATCTCTGAGATTGAAACGGGAGGAAGAAGATAGAAATACACAGAAAATATTAGATGAGTTGTCTGATAGCTTACAGCATCTTGAAGACCCGTACATTCATAAAATTAGCACAGAAATGCAAGGTCTTAACAAACTTAGTGCTGAACTCCAAGAAAGAAATAAATATATAGCTTCCATGAACGATGGCCAAGAGACCGATATTAGTAAATTATTTCCGAAATGTCTTTCGAAAACAAAGAGTAAGAAGCGATCGAAGGATGTAGATCCAATCATCAATAAATATAGGGAACTTAAGAAGTCTATGAAAGTTACTAGTGAAGAAGACCTTTACCTCAATAATTGTGCCAACATCCAGTACGCAGCTAAACCAGTTGTAACCGAAACTAAGATACCGGACATAGACGCAAAGAATCCAGACGATGATAGCGCAATTTCATCAAGTAACGGAAACCCCGAAATCACTATCGACTCCGGCGCTTACGATACAAGTCAATCGCTGGAAACTGGATACTCACTAGAATCAGAAATGAGCGTGGATTCATTATGCATGAGTACAGATAAAAGATCTTCACTAAAAGTCGGTCAGTCGACAGATTCCAGCGATATGGATAAAATGGAAATAAGTCCAGAATCCGTCACTTCCCGGTCGAGTACCAGTACCGCTCCCTTAAAATCTGGCTTCTCGATCGAGTCGAGCGACACTTCGGCTGGTAGCGACTGGAGCCGACGCGACAAGACTGGCAGTACAGCATCTCTTGGCTGCGCAAGTCTTGCCTCACTACAATCCTGTAGCGAATCTTCCAAAGATAGAAAATTATTAGAAACTCGATCTTCATCGGAAGACACCGCGCCTGTTCCGCTGGCGCCCGTCAATCGAGGGTTACCTCATGCCCCTCTGTTGCCTTCTTTAAGTGATGGTTCAGACAGTCTACCTTCTGAGGGAGGTGCAGTTACGTATCATCGATACTATCACGTCTTCAAGCGAGGGGAACTCGATCAGCTGATCGAGAAGTACGTCGAGAGCTTGCATGTCGTATCCTCGTACTACGACCAAGCCAGCTGGTGTGTTATAGCGGAAAAAGTTCAAGTGTGGACCATATAATGGAAAATTGTGGAAGCGTTACCAGCTTGTGTTGCGATTTTTTTGTTCAGTCAACTTATAATAATCTTATGAAATAGTGATGAACATGTACATTAGATATCGACATTGGACACTATTAAGTGCCGTGTCTACATCCAAGTGACCTTCCTAACGAACTCGGTAAGTGAGTGTTAAGGATATTTTCGTGGAAAACGAATCTTATAAAAGGTGTTATATAACTACCCTACGCGAATTTGCCAAAAGCAAAGCTTTTGTTTTTTAATAATGTATTCTAGTCACTCTATAAACGTTTACTAGTTGTTACCTCTAAAATAATCTAAACGATTGCCCGTCGCAGAACGCAGTCTCACACGGGCTCTTGGGCATGCAGCACTGTTCATAGATGAGGGCTTAAGTCCATGAACAGCTGGCATGTTCGCACGTCCACGACCCTATGTAGAAGCTACATTCTGTTAAAAAGGGCATTAGTATTCGATGCGATAATAGAAATCGCATAAAATGAAAACTAAGAGCTTTAAATAGTGAAATATAAATATAATATATTATATACTTCAGTGGCTCAATATTATATAAGCTATCCATAGCTTATTTACTCTACAGTTCGTGTATACCTACAGAAACTTGTAATATTCTCACATACTTATAGGTCCACTAAACCATATTCCAAGACCAAAATTATTAGGCGAGCTGTATAATCACTGATTAATATATAATATAATCGTTCTATGACAATAACAAGAGTGTAGCAATGTGGTCATACAAATTTAGTTTGCCGTATCTAACACATTTTAATTTTTAATTACTTAAGTAGTACTAATATTTCGGTTTTGGCATATGGTCATATTTCATTTCAACATTTCTTATAATCTGGTTTTAAAATTTATAAAGTTTGTTTATCGAATCGTAAGGAAGCTATTCTACCCCCCTAGACAAGTGGAAATTCGTTGTCCAGGGTATTGTAGAATGGAATATGACAGTTGTCAACGTATGTCATAAACGTCAAAACCCATACATTCGTAATGAGCAGTTTTCCAGTAGGTATAATAATCAGTTGGTTTTTAAGTCATCAGGAGATGGCGCTAGCATACCTTTTGGTAATTTTAATGTACTCTGTGGTTTGTTTGTAGTATTTTTTCATGAATTTGCGATGCTGCCAAAGTTTAATTTCATTTACCCATATTATAATAGATAAAATATAATGAAACGCTTAATTCTTTTCGCGTCACTGTCTGTAATTTAAAATAATAATATTATATTTAAAATAATTTTATCAGAAACAATGACAAAATATTTACGTAAAGTAAATCATTACAAAACCGAAGAACATTTTTTTCCATAAATTAGGGAACACTAGATGTGACACCACACTCTACTTACCAAAAGTGCCGGCTGCGCCATCTAGCGCGTCTTTAGGAACGCTATAAATACCTACTGGAAAACTGCTCATTCTATTCTTCAATACTCCGGGCAACAAATTGCCACTTGTCTAGGGTGGTTGTCATGCAAATAGCATCTAAAACTATCTGATATGGGTCCATCGCGCTATCGTTGCCACACAAAATAATGCGTTATGTATACCTAAATTTGTACTAAATTTGGACCATTTAGTGAAGTTAGAGGTTTTAGTCGTGGTAGTGGCATAAAGAGAGTCCCCCTTACTTGTATAATACTTGAGAGTACAAATAGATACATGCAAAATTAATTTATTTAATACTCAGTGTACTTATGTAAGTATTTTTGGTATAGTCTATGCCTTACGATGAGAACCACATCCCTTACAGGTTTTTAAATTTGTCAGAATACATTAAATATCTCGAAAAAATATATAGCTTACGTTATATGGTGACACTAGTGCCAGGATTTTTTTATTGTCTATTAATATTTTAGACAGGACAAAGCTATGCGAACGGGGACCAAGCCACAACTGCCATAATGGGTTGGTTCCCTTTTACATAAAAGTCCGACTTTCGCTCGCAATAATTGGTAAAACAAAGAGTAGTATCAATAAGATTAATTTGTAAATCTATAATTTAACTTGTTTAACGCTTTTGATTAAACCTATCACAAACAGAGATAGTTATGTCATCAATGTCATCATCTATTATCTGTTGTGTTGTGTGTACGGGATTTTCAAATACAAGTAATGACTGTTTTACGTTTTTATTTATACTACTCTATATTTTACAGATTTCATTAGACTTTTTTTAGAATGTAAATGTGATTTATTAAGAAAATACATTCAATAATTTAGTTATGGCAAAAACCTACCTATCTAAATGACGATATTACATGATAGAGACTTTAGGTTCAAAATTTAAAAATTATGTACATACGCAAATATATTTCATTGTGAAAAACTTTCAGAGAAGTTAAACGCGTTTTCAGCGCTATAACAATAGTTAGCAACAAAGTTGGTTGTCACAAACAGCTTCCTCAGTACCTATGACTTTTAATGTTGTGTTGAGACAATTGACCCACAAAATTTACTTTATGTCCTTTCATTTAACTTTTGTTTGAATAACAAAATATTGAATAAATTCAACAACATTTGGCTATTCTTTTAGGGTGAGTAAGAGATTTAAATCGGGATTGCCTTCACCTAACATATGCTAAGTATGCTGTGTTAATAAACTGCATGTGTAGTCTTATTTCTAGTAACAACTTCGTTAGTTGACAATCGCAACGAAGTTCTTTTATAACCAAAACTTATTTCCTTTAATTAAATATTCATAATAACATTATTATAAGTGAAAATAACGAATTTTAAATTTCATTTTCATCGACATTATTAGTTAATAAGTATTTACATAGATAAGTTAATTAATTACATAATTATATAGTGTGCAGTCACAGGTATTCGCGCGGTGGGGAGATATACTACATATTATAATGTATTAGTATTTGCTTACCAGAATTAACGTTTGTAAACACAACCTTATTTGTTTATATCATTGGAGATTTGATATATAATGAATTTCAAAGTGTGATCATTATTAGAATCAATATCAAATGGAACACTGACAACAGTTACGATAGTAGAAAGTCTGTAAAATGTGCAAAAAGAACAAAGTTTATGGCAACACTGCTTAGTTAGAGATGGAAAAGTATTCGGTTCGGTATTGTATTGTAAATAATCGCTATAAGTACATGACGCTATTAGAAATTAATTATGTTATCAAAATCAGTGAGATTAAAATTAATATATAGTAAGTATAAAAACATTGGACACGGCTGAGTATTTAATATTTTCTATAATAATAAAATGAATCTCACAATTTTAGGGAAAATATTAAATGTACAGAAAATGCGTGATTCTCGCATTGTCAATAGGAATGTATTCAATTAGTTTAATACTACTGAACCGTAGCAGTTAGGAGATTATATACCTATATATAAATGCACAACCATTACTATATTAATTTAATGTCTGTACGTAAGTCTTCATTGTAAGTCAGTAACCGTCAGCGTTGTACGAACGTCTACAGTTTAGAGAACTGGGTGAAAACTTTATCAGATGAAATGCACACGTTTGCATATGCAATGCAGTTCAACAATTTATCCGAAAGTTGCCTCTTAAATTTATTCCCAATATTTTGGGAAAAAAATTACTCTTGTACCTTCCAAACAAAAGTCTAGACAGTTCTTGTATTTTCTGTGCAAAGCAGATAATTACATTATGTAAATATATCACAATTTCTATTCTACCACGCTAACTCAGACAAATATAACGTAGTTACGCCCCAGTTCACTAAATTGCAACTGTCCACAACAAAATATATAAGCACATTCCACTTAACATATTCGAATATAAAATATTTATTTCTATTATATAAATTAAATAATTTCCAAGTTTTAAGTATGTCCCAAGGACACTAAAGCCCGGCGCGATTTTCATTTGTCGAATAAGAATTGATCTTATCATTATCGACATAAAATTGAAATTTAAATGATAATAATATTCATAAGTACCACTTTATTTTGTGGTTAGGATGATCGTTATTGAAATTTCAATTTTATGATGTTAGTAATAAGGCCTATTATTCGAGAAATAAAAATTCTCAGCAGTGCCGATGCCGATAATGGGCGCCGGACCTAATTAATTTTATTGAAAGTTGTGAAGTTTTTGAAGCATATCAGTGCTGTTTAATTATATAAGAAATGTATGTTTTCCTATTTTTGTATATTAAAAATTGCTTGATAATATTTATTTGGTAAAACTGCAGGGTGTCACGAAGTTAATCTGTCTTATTGTTTAACGCAGTTGCACGTAGAAAGAATATATTAGATTATTATGTAGAAACTTTATTCTCCATGTGACCAAAACTGACACCGAATAAATATATTATAGATATTTATTATTTACTAAAACAGAATTGCCGTTATTGATTCTTCTCTATAATAATTCCGCATTGCATAGATGAAATAATTAAATGTATGACCTAATTTCATTTCTATTCCAATTCTAATAACTTGTGTATATACATACTTCATATAAAATGTATTTCATATTGGCTTAATCTGTGATATATAATAGAAAAAATTGGCACAAACCTGCGTTATTTTAAAAATTATTTACAAGATGATGAAACGTACACGTAATTTTTAAGAAAAAAAATATGTTGCTCTTATAATTTTGGAAAATTTTCATTTTACTGTCGTATGTGATATTAATTTTATGCCGCTTGATATTCTGTAAAAAAAAATATTTTCGTCACAGGCGAGAAGATACAAAACGATTATTTAAAATGAAATTGACAACGCATATGTTAGGTAAATGTTCAGAGTATATGGATAGCACATAGAACAGTTCAGTGGTTCATAGATTGTTTTGTCATACCCTCGCTAAATTTGCAGCACTCGTAAATACTTACAATAGTTTAATGCTCATACTGGGTAGGTACGGTTGGAGCTTTGAAATAAGTGAATGTGATTTTTTTAACGTACATTATAAACTTCTGATTCATGAAAATTCTGATACTGATTCATGAATCTTTAATCAGAAAAACCTATAGTCCTCTTATTTCTGTAAAAGAAAAGTACTTAAATAAAGAACTAACATTTATCTGTTAAGTTCTTTATTATCTAACTTTTAAACTCTCGCGTTCCATGATATACAATAATGTTAACGGGAATTAACCTATACCATGATCGCGTTAATTCCCGTTAACATTATTCTTTATTATCGTTTTTATCCTACCAAGAATGAAAAAACCTATTAGCAAAATTAAAACAAAATTCGGGAGTTATATGTTTAATTGCAGGCTACACTATTATATGATGTTATACTTCATACTGTTCAGGGGCTGTGTTCATAACATCATTATTAGTTACCTATATGAACTAGTAGGCGATTTACCTTGAAATACATATTTTTTGTTGGCTAAATATAGTTTGGCATAAGTTTTAAAGGCATAAAACAAAACTTCTGGCATAATTATTTTATAGCAAATAGCCCTCCTCACTGGGTATTCAGTTCGTTTCTGACGCTTAATATTTTTCTACCGATAGACACCATGGTTTGATTTACTTCAAATGATTAGCAAGAAAAACGCCTAGGTAGGTATTTCGTTAAAGCAAAATTCAACAATATGCAACGACAATTCTTAAGTCTAATTAATAACAAACGTAATAATTATTAGAAAATTAGTATAAATTGTCCATATTTATGCAGAAAGGAACCATCCAGCGTACGTAATCACGAACAATTATAACAAGTACTTTATGCAATAGGGAACCATCCACACTACTTCGACTTTTGTTCACGATCTTTATATTATTACTCCAAGATCAAAAAACATTCATTTATTTCGAAACTCCAACTCCATATAAATAGCTAGCCAATTAAGTCCCAGTTTAATACGAGTCATTGAGTACTGTTCACACGACCTTACGAATACGAACAGAGGTGTAATATTTAATGTAATGAGAAATACAGTAATACGTTTTAAGCTTATATGTCATACTGTATCTATACATTGTACTAGGTGACAACCTTCACAATAAAATGAAGACTTCAATAAATATTTTGTTTCATTGCTGTATAATTCCTATAATAAAGGATTCACTTTTATGTATAGTGAAAAACCGCATTTATATTTATCTGCCCCCCCCCTAGACAAGTGGCAATTGTATTGTGGAATAGAATGATCAATGTATGTGATTTGATGTATCCACGTATCTTGGACCCAAATCGTAAGACATACGAGGCTCTGGCGCCCGCGGATTGCTTTATAATAATCTATGCTTGGTGAATTTGAGTTCGTCTACCGCAGTAGCATCTCGTACTATTCTCAGAAGACACCCAAGAAATGTGTACTGCGCGTTAAGGGCATATTTTGAGCAAATTTTAGGTCCAAGATACGTGGCGCGGGTTATATATTATGACAGTCGGTAACGTCACACTTCAGAATACGTGTCATAAAACGTCAAATCCCATACCCATTATTATGCGGTACATATTATTTGAATGTAGCAACAAAGGTGAATAAAACAGTATGTAGCAGTTAAATATTATATTATCTCCTCAGTATTTCATCAGACGCTTTTACCAGCTATGAGTTGTATATCCAATCACTATGATTTTATACAAAATAAATAATGAAAGCTAATTCATATAGTCTTGCACAGATAACTCAGCGTATACAATATAGTCCGTAACTCCCGCTATACATATAAGCTAGACCAGGGGTGGCGAACCTTTATGCATTGACGTACCATCATTCTAAAAAAAAGTTAAATGAAGCCCTAGACGTGCCATCAAATAAGTTTGACTTATGGATGTACCCGGCTAGTAGTGCGCTATGCCCACCCTGCCCGAAGTTAAAAATTTTAGAACACACGACAGTCTCCTCACCCCCATCCGATTTCATTTTCTAGCCTAAGGGCAAAGGCGCATCTAAATGCCGACTTCGTGGTGACGACGTGTACAAAAAATTGTGCCACGTGGCATTTGTTCGCCATCCCTGAGCTAGACTTCGTATCGATTCGATTCGATTTTATATTTACCGAAACATTTCATAACAATTTAAATAAATTAAACTTGATTTTAGGCCAAAAACTAGAAATAACTGACTGATTATCACAACTCTTTATCTAAAATATTGAAATTAGAGAGTCCTTTCATAAATTTTATTATTTCGTATCTATAGAGTACCTACTTCAAAATTAAAAATTAAACTCGAGTGCCCCGTGACCCTCTTTTGAAATTTAAAAGACCAAGCGGTCATGGAACATTTTGATATCCTGTTAAAAACTTAAAGGTATCCATTGAATTATTTATAAAATTGAAAAATCTTTATTTTACCTTATTTAAGGATTTCTAACTCGGTTTTGTAGCCTTGCTCAACGATTACTAAATGAAAGTAAGAAGCAGAGATTCACAAAGCATCTAGGCAAGTATACAACCAAAGTATCAATTACTTTTACAACCATTGCCTGTCCAATAAATTGTGACTTAATTAAATTAAGTTAAGTAGATTTAGTGCTACTTAAATGTAACAGTGGCGCAAGGTAGAAAATTTAAAAAGGGTAGCTGATGGAAAGAAAATAATGCATTCTTAGTTTGTCACACATTTACATTTGCAATCCATCGGCAAGCTGCTAGGAATCTGGTTATAGGGACCCCTTGCCACTTGTATCTAAATAATAGACACGTTTTCCCAAATAAATTCATTTAGACTATTTTTAAGCTACATGATTTATGATGACCGACACAATTAGTATTAGTTTACGATTTTTACGGGACTCGATTAGTAAGTTGATGAAATTAGTCTTCACACTTACGTACGTAAGTGTTGTCTAGATCAATTTGATCCCAACTGTTCATCCGTTACGACTGATAAAGTTTAAAAATATGCGGCAATACACTTTCTTTGCTGATTTTAAAACGTGTACATTTCTTACACAAATAAATACCATCTTCATGGGTGTACCCAGGGTGGAGGAGGGGGGCAAGTGGGGCGCTTACCCTCCACACTGTTCTGCCCGAAAAAAATAAACTAAAACAGACTTTTTTACCCATCGAAAACTGGGTACACCCATGAGCATCTTTTCACACTATATAACTATATCAATGCCGCGAAGGCATTAACTGCAGGAATATTATAAGTTTGGCTTACTGTAAGGATATTTAACTACAAGATATACCGTGGGAATTTTTCATGTGAGCGTGGATGATTGAATTCGAAAGTATGAATATTTTGTTAAACATGAGTTCTTTCTTTAAGCTTAATCCTAACTTCCCACAGAACAACTCAGCGAGTTCAATTTCTGGCTAGGCACCTTAACTAATCAAAAATCCAATAAGCTGATTGAGTTTCCATCGAAATCGGATCCGAGACTCTTTTGAATACTATTCAGAATTCGTTATAATTCCAAATTTGGTCATCAACGACCATTTGAAAAATTCACTCACGTTTTTTTTATGAATCTGCTGCTGTGGTAAGAACACTGTAAAAAGTACGTCACTGTAGTAGTGTTGTCCTTTAGAGAAGCGTCCATTTGAAAAATTCACCCACATTTTTTTTAATGAAGCTGCTGCTGTGGTTAGAACACTGTAAAAAATACGTCACTGTAGTAGTGTTGTCCTTTAGAGAAGTATTGCGGTCACCTCGTGCTCGGCGCATGTCGCAGGCCGTAGAGAGTTACACGAAGTATGCTGCGAGCTGCGCCATCTTGTCCTTGGGCTGCTTGTTGCGGTGGGAGGGCTTACGGGCACGTCCGCCTCGCCCCCGTGCCCCCGCCGCTCGAGCTGCTACGGCGCGGTGCTTCTCCACCTGCGCACGCGCATCTTGTGAGTATAAATACGAATATTGTGCAGGACATACATCTTGGACCTATACGCGCAGTACATGTACACGTTTCTTGGGTATCTTTTGAGCATAGCACGGGGTATTACGGCGGTGGACGAGCTCATATTCACCAAGCATAAGCCGTGGGCACCAGGGCCTCGTTTGTCTCGCGATTTAGGTCTAAGATACGAGTCCCGAGGTATAGACACAAAGGTCGTCCATGGGATCTCTGTGGCGTAGTGATAAAACGTTTGATACTAAACCAGAGGTGGTGGATCGATTCTCACTCAGTGCATATATTTGTATGGCTAAGTATGTTTGTTTGTTTTTGGTTTAGACGTTGGTATGTATGTATGATATGGTGTGTACTTCAAAAAAAGAATAAGTATGTGTTTCACGTTATCCGACAACACAAGCTAGTTAAGCTGGCTTACTTTCGATCTAAATAGTACTGTGTCTTAAAACATTTATTCATATAAAAATACGTTTTTTTGCACGTATGTGTAAAGGTTAATTTACATCAGACAAGCGAATGCTCAATCTATCTCTTCTACGTCAAATTCTATTAGTATAAACAGTGATAAAACATTCGTTCTTTCTTATGTAAACGCTGAAAACAAAGTTTCTTTTCCACTAAAATATTAAGAAAGAATGCTCTTTTCTAGCTCTATGCTCGTTTGGTCTAAATCCACCTTAATAGTAATACGTACGAGTGCACTGAAGGCCGGCTCGCAGTACAGACAGGCCGTCATCTCAGTAATAGCGGCGGGGAGTCTCGTACGTTCTGCGCGGTACTCCACCGTCACCTGTTGGGCCCCACAGGCACTGCACGCGGTCTCACAGACCGACACGCGGGTCGCGTCCTCGAATATATTGATTATGACGTCACACCTGGAATAAGTACACGAATATCTGATGTACGACAGCACAGAATAACTGGAAACAGTAGGCCAAAGGCTAGTTGGGAGAAGCCTATGTCCAGCAGTGGACTGCAATAGGCTAATTGATTGATATTTTATAACAACAGCAAAGTCTAATATACTAGTAAAGTCATCTAGACTTCTGAAAAGCTAGTAGAAAGGAACCACTGGGTGACAATAATTAAACTAGTAGCCACATGCAGATAATTTTCTATAGTCTTAAAACAGTGGACAAACATATCAGTTTAAAAATATGTTTGCTTTCTTTGCTGACTTTAAAATGTATATATTTCTTACATAAATAAATAGCATCTTGGTGTTGGATCCGATTTGTCTTTTGCCCTAAGCCTTACATATATACAATCACGCCTTTATCCCCGGAGGGTTAGGCAGAGGTGAATTTAACACCCACATTTCAGCAATCATTGTATTAGATCCCACGTAATAAGGGGTGAGCCTATTGCCGTTTTCCGGGCACTATTGTTGGCTCGTAAGTCTGGGCTGTATTTATCTGTCTGATGTTAAACAGCCCTATCCCTTAGTCGCCTTGTACGACACCGCATGGGAGGAGATGGGGTGGCCTAAATTCTACTCTGCCGGGAACCACGAGGCTTTGAACTTTTTAAAGATAGGAAAAAGGGAAATCAGCTCAGGCGGTACTTAGGACGACGGTGGGAGCCATCTACCGATACTTGTACGAACTATCGGAATTAATGCAAGATGATACGATCATTTTTAAATATTGATATTTTTTTCGCCCAAGACAGATGTATAGGAATATTTGGATAAGCTTTAAATCCTTTAAAATTTAATGAAATAATAGAGCTAGTAGCCACTCACCGGTTGCAGGCTAACTTCCACTTGGGCGCGGACGGGTCCAGTACGAGCACGCCCGCCTCGCACTCCACGCAGCCCGACACGCCCGTCGAGTTCACGCCGTACGGGCACGTCGGGTGCGTGCACGAGTTACACCCGAAACCTTTCTTCATATCCCTGGAACACACCAGAAGACATACAACATATTATTTTAACGTAAAATCCATACCAATATTATAAATGCGAAAGTAACTCTGTCTGTCTGTCTGTTACGCTTTCACGCCTAAACCACTGAACCGATTTTGATGAAATTTGGTATAGGGGTAGATTAGACCTTGAGAAAGGACATAGGCTATGTTTGGTTGCGATAATCGACATCCACGCGGGCGGAGCCGCGGGCGAAAGCTAGTAATGAATAAATATTGTTGGACATTGTACACAACGCTATCTAGACCCAAAGTGAGCATAGCTTAACTAGCTTGTGTTATGGGTCCTAGAATGGGGATAAACATACATAGATATATTTTTTTTGTAAATACATACATATCACACATAGAAAACACCCAGACCAATGCAAATATTCATATTCATGCATATCAATATTTGCACTGAGCAGGGATCGAACCCGCGCCTCCTCATTAGCAGCCGCGTTCACTACCGTTACGCCACAGAGGCAGTTAAATTATAATTAAACTTGTAATTTTATTATAAACAATATACTCGTAGTATGAGGGGAAGTGAGTGTTTTTAGGGTCATACCAATGTTTTCGGAACGCAAAACAAATGCACCTACAAACCGATACACTTTTCACCATTTAGCAAATGTCTTGTCGACATGCCCCATGTTGGTGGGCCCTAAAATCAGCTAGGTGAGCAGAATATACATCCCAATAACAACCTTTGACTAACCAGGTGTGATCACCATACTTGATCAGGAGATCTATCCTTTTTGTCAAAGGAACATCACATATGTGAGGGGTACCTGAAGGGCGGGTGGTTGTAGCAGTAGGGGCAGAGCGGGAAGCTCTTGCCCTTGTTGCCGGAGGACCACGACAGCAGCTCGAAGTCGTCGAGCGGACACTTGAGCTCGCGGTAGATGTGAGGGGTACCTGAAGGGCGGGTGGTTGTAGCAGTAGGGGCAGAGCGGGAAGCTCTTGCCCTTGTTGCCGGAGGACCACGACAGCAGCTCGAAGTCGTCGAGCGGACACTTGAGCTCGCGGTAGATGTGAGGGGTACCTGAAGGGCGGGTGGTTGTAGCAGTAGGGGCAGAGCGGGAAGCTCTTGCCCTTGTTGCCGGAGGACCACGACAGCAGCTCGAAGTCGTCGAGCGGACACTTGAGCTCGCGGTAGATGTGAGGGGTACCTGAAGGGCGGGTGGTTGTAGCAGTAGGGGCAGAGCGGGAAGCTCTTGCCCTTGTTGCCGGAGGACCACGACAGCAGCTCGAAGTCGTCGAGCGGACACTTGAGCTCGCGGTAGATGTGAGGGGTACCTGAAGGGCGGGTGGTTGTAGCAGTAGGGGCAGAGCGGGAAGCTCTTGCCCTTGTTGCCGGAGGACCACGACAGCAGCTCGAAGTCGTCGAGCGGACACTTGAGCTCGCGGTAGATGTGAGGGGTACCTGAAGGGCGGGTGGTTGTAGCAGTAGGGGCAGAGCGGGAAGCTCTTGCCCTTGTTGCCGGAGGACCACGACAGCAGCTCGAAGTCGTCGAGCGGACACTTGAGCTCGCGGTAGATGTGAGGGGTACCTGAAGGGCGGGTGGTTGTAGCAGTAGGGGCAGAGCGGGAAGCTCTTGCCCTTGTTGCCGGAGGACCACGACAGCAGCTCGAAGTCGTCGAGCGGACACTTGAGCTCGCGGTAGATGTGAGGGGTACCTGAAGGGCGGGTGGTTGTAGCAGTAGGGGCAGAGCGGGAAGCTCTTGCCCTTGTTGCCGGAGGACCACGACAGCAGCTCGAAGTCGTCGAGCGGACACTTGAGCTCGCGGTAGATGTGAGGGGTACCTGAAGGGCGGGTGGTTGTAGCAGTAGGGGCAGAGCGGGAAGCTCTTGCCCTTGTTGCCGGAGGACCACGACAGCAGCTCGAAGTCGTCGAGCGGACACTTGAGCTCGCGGTAGATGTGAGGGGTACCTGAAGGGCGGGTGGTTGTAGCAGTAGGGGCAGAGCGGGAAGCTCTTGCCCTTGTTGCCGGAGGACCACGACAGCAGCTCGAAGTCGTCGAGCGGACACTTGAGCTCGCGGTAGATGTGAGGGGTACCTGAAGGGCGGGTGGTTGTAGCAGTAGGGGCAGAGCGGGAAGCTCTTGCCCTTGTTGCCGGAGGACCACGACAGCAGCTCGAAGTCGTCGAGCGGACACTTGAGCTCGCGGTAGATGTGAGGGGTACCTGAAGGGCGGGTGGTTGTAGCAGTAGGGGCAGAGCGGGAAGCTCTTGCCCTTGTTGCCGGAGGACCACGACAGCAGCTCGAAGTCGTCGAGCGGACACTTGAGCTCGCGGTAGATGTGAGGGGTACCTGAAGGGCGGGTGGTTGTAGCAGTAGGGGCAGAGCGGGAAGCTCTTGCCCTTGTTGCCGGAGGACCACGACAGCAGCTCGAAGTCGTCGAGCGGACACTTGAGCTCGCGGTAGATGTGAGGGGTACCTGAAGGGCGGGTGGTTGTAGCAGTAGGGGCAGAGCGGGAAGCTCTTGCCCTTGTTGCCGGAGGACCACGACAGCAGCTCGAAGTCGTCGAGCGGACACTTGAGCTCGCGGTAGATGTGAGGGGTACCTGAAGGGCGGGTGGTTGTAGCAGTAGGGGCAGAGCGGGAAGCTCTTGCCCTTGTTGCCGGAGGACCACGACAGCAGCTCGAAGTCGTCGAGCGGACACTTGAGCTCGCGGTAGATGTGAGGGGTACCTGAAGGGCGGGTGGTTGTAGCAGTAGGGGCAGAGCGGGAAGCTCTTGCCCTTGTTGCCGGAGGACCACGACAGCAGCTCGAAGTCGTCGAGCGGACACTTGAGCTCGCGGTAGATGCGCACGGTGCCGTTCTGTGGTAGTGCGTACGTGTCGTCGCAGTGCGAGCAGTGCAGACGCGCCGGCTTGGCCTGGGGATAAGAAAGAAAGAAAAGAAAGAACATATTTTTATTCAACCCAGCTTACATAAACAAAAATATACACAGCTTAGCAACCAGAATAAAATTACAACAATTGTGCATACATAACAATGTTATATGCATCTATATGGCTAGGTAGAATAAAGGCCACCTCTCAGCTTAGTGCTGTCCGCGTTGTAGTGCAAGCGGACAGCGCTGGTTTTCAGAGACGGCCGGACAGTGGGTTTGACTAATATACATTTTTTTTTCCATTACGATACATTAGCAGATAGATTAAACACAAAAAATGATTATGAAAACAAAATAAATTTAAAAAAGTAAGAGAACTGGCAACAATTTGATACTGCAGGTCGCCTCCCTCGGATACAAACACAGGACTGATTCTACGGACTCGCTTCCACCACAATGTATAACTCCAGACACGTATCTTGGCGCTAAAATGTGCTTTATACGCGCGGTACACGTTGCTTGGGTGTCTTTTGAGGCTAGCACGGGGTGCTACTGCGGTGGACGAGCACAAATTCACCAAGCATAGATTATTACAAACCAATACGCGGGCGCCAGGGTCTCATTTGTTTCGCGATTTAGGTACAAGATACATGTCCCGAGATATACATTCAGATCTTAAGCATCATTTGCAAAACTATTGATAACATATTGTAAAGCATTTTGTTCTTATCATTCTATCCTACTATACTATTTACATAAATGTGAAAGCTCAGACTGAAAGAATAACATACACGGAACGTACAGAACTAGCGAGTGAAGTTGTATAAAGTAATACTAAAGTAGTACCATTTCGCTCACCCACTTTGTGTGCACTCACAAGTGCGAGCGAGATGGTATTACTTTATGCGGTTTCACCTCTAGTTTTAACGTTCCGTCTATGTTATTCTTTCAGTCTGAGTGTGAAAGTTTGTGAAGGTCTTTTGATGTTTAGAAGTTTGTTATTCAATCAGATTCTAATCTAATGGATGACCGGATCTGACTGAAATTCGGTACAGAGATGTATTATAGACTAGAATAACACATAAGTTTTTTCTCCCGGGAATAGGTACCCATACGACGCGGGAACGGGATTAAAACTCCAAGCGGGCGGAGCGCGAGCTACAGCTAATATAAAAATATCTATCAAAACATCAGAGCCTCAATACATACCTGTATATACCTCATATAACGTCTACACTTCCCACACCTGGACAGCGCCTTACCGCTACTCTTGAGCGAGGAGAAGTTGACCTCAAACAGCTGGTCCATAGCCTCAATAGACCTCACGAAGTATTGGAACTTGCGTCGGAATATCTCTGTTGTGTGTCCCAGTACCGCGTGGAAGTCGGCTCGACCGACCGCGATGAGATTCAGTTGTTCCTCCACGGCTGAACGCATAGTTGGTAATACTAGTTCGGGGTCAATCTGGTAGGGAAAAAATATTATATTTATATACATGTGTAGTCCTGTCGGGGTAGGCAGGGAAGAGGTATTTTTACACGACTGCCCAAAAAGGTATTGTTTCCTTGCAAATAATCACGCGTTACATATGGTGTCATATACAGTAGAAAGTTAGTTGTAGGTTGATTTATACTGGGTGATTCTATAGTCGTTTCGGAGCGAAATATTTTGGGCAAGGTTCTGTTAGCAAAATTGTCTGGAAGTATTATTTTGGCGAAAAAATACTTTTTTTTTACAACCCCCAGTATACCGAACTTCACCTGTACATTATTCCCATACATTTAAAAAAAAGTTTTTTTTTCGCCAAATTAATACTTCCAGACGCTTTAGCTATCGAACCTGTACCCCAAATCTTTCGCTCCGAAACGACTATAAAATCACCTTGTATAAGCTCAAACAATTCTACCTTTGCGGAGCAAACCGGCAGCATCGTGTTATAAGGACCCCTCGCCAGTGAGAGCGGGGGCACACGATGTGTTGCGGCAGCGGTGCGGCGCCGGAGCGACGTCGCTGCGTCGTTTTACATAGAAATATCTGTGGCATGTCACAGGATGCGCTGCGTCGCCGCACCGGATTTGCAACCACCGAGACGAGGCGGGGAGGGGTGAATGCGTTGCGACGCCGGAGCGGCACCGCTCAGTTGTTGGATAACAACGCTGCGGCGCCGCACCGCTCGTGTGCCCATCAATGCGGCGAAATTTCTGCGGTGCGGCGATGCAACGCATCGTGTGCCCCCGCTCTGACAGTGACGGAGTAAAAGCTGAAAAGTGGACTCCGAAGTGCCCTCCGAAGTGAAGGCCTCGGATGCGGTTGGGATTAACACAAAGATGATGATGCTGATGATGATGATGATGATGATAAGGATATAGCACGGGCGCGTGCCCGTGCTATATCCTACTAATATCCTATTACGTACGTACCTTCTGGTAGCCGTGCACGAGCACGATGCCCAGGTTGGTGGGCACGAGGCGGCGGCCGCTGCCCACCGTCACGTAGTTGCGCTGGCAGATGTTGTTGATGTGCACCGGGATGGACGCGTCCGTGCCGATGCCGTGCTTCTCCATCAGTGTGATCACCTGACACGTAATTAGCCAACGAAATCAGACTACTGAACTTTTTAACATACATACATACAATCACGCCTTTATCCCCGGAGGGTTAGGCATAGGTGGATTAACATAACACCCACATTTCACCAATCATTGTATTAGGTCCCACGTAATAGGGGGTGAGCCTATTGCCGTATTCCGGGCACTGTTGTTGACTCGAGCCAAGTATCTGAGGCTGAGTCTGGGCTGTCTGATGTTAAACAGCCCTATCCCTTAGTCGCCTTGTACGACACCGCATGGGAGGAGATGGATTGGCCCAAATTCTACTCTGCCGGGAACCACGAGGCTTTGAACTTTTTAAAGATAGGAAAAAGTGAAATCAGCTCAGGCGGTACTTGGGACGACGGTGGGAGCCATCTACCGATACTTGTACGAACTATCGGAATTAATGCAAAATGATACGATCATTTTTAAATATTGATATTTTTTTTGCCCAAGACAGATGTATAGGAATATTTGGATAAGCTTTAGGCGAGGCGATGTGGCTCAGTGGTCAGAACAGAACATTCCCGCTGTAAGGGTTAGATTGCGGTTTCGTGTCCCGCCTGATCTGATTTCGCTTTTTCCTATCTTTAACGATTTGAATAGTTAGCATATAAAATGGTTTAAAAATTTCATTGAATTTTTGACGACAAATCTGATGGGTGTCTCAACATTTACATGTCGTGAAAGTAGAATAGTTCACAGTGAAGGCACTGATGAACCAAAATTGCTTTCACGTTTAATGTAGCGTCTTGGAATCCGATCGATGCGATGTGCGCTCCGAACAGCTAGTATTGACGCTATGAGTGACATACCTTTGAAAGGGTAGAATCTTATTATTATTATTTTTTTTATTAAAACTTCATGCACACGTCATGTACACAGGTGGACTTAATGCCATAGCTATTCTCTACCAGTCAACCTAATACACCTATTAATATAAAGTTAAGTTTTCGGTCTCACGTAATTTAAACCTCTGCACAGTGGTGCAGAGAATAAAATTGCGTGAGACCGAAAACTTGCCTCCTGCAGCGAGTAGAGAAATGAAGAGAATTTACATAATACAAGCTAGTTAAGCTATGCTTACTTTGGGTCTAGATAGCGTTGTGTAGAATGTCCTACAATATTATCCTACAATATTTATGAAAAGTGTCTGTTCTTTTATAAACTCTCTCACTTAGGTCTCTGATACAAGCGTGGTGCTGATCCAGTCTGTTCATTCTAGAAATGGTGTCCAAACTTACCTCAGACTCAGTGAGGTAGTCCGGTGGTGAGGTCTGACACTCCACGAGCCTATGATCATGCGCCTTCAGCACTTCGTCGACGCTCAACACCGGCACGAACTCGTCTTTACCAAAAGCCTGTAAAAGAGAACAATGTTAGTATATGACTGCCTCTGTGGCGTAGCGGTAGTGAAAGCGACCGCTACGCAGGAGGCGCGGGCTCGATCCCCGCTCAGTGTAAATCTTTGTGACAGTTGTTACAGGTAGTTAGAGCCCTACAAAAGTCCAACAACTGGTTTAGCTGCAACGCTTCGATATCGTCTATATCGCCATTGGGTTGTGGCGGTCAAATTGGTAAATTGTTTAAAATCGGAAAAAGCGAAATCAAGATCAGGCGGGACTCGAGCCCCGATCTTTCACATACAGGGGGAATTTTCTGACCACTGGGCCACCGAGCTTCGTCCAAGGTTGATCCAAAAGCACGCTAAATGCTTTAAAATTAATTCAAGTAAAATGGGCAGTCGCTTCACAGAAAATATCGATGTCAGCCAAACCACAGTTAGACTAGTAAGCAGACCCCAGACTCCGAGGTGAAAGCTTCGGATGAGATTGGGATTAGCGCTAGGATGAAGAAGAAGATACCGAACCTAATTGGTGAGTCAAATACATACATACATATAATCACGCCTTTATCCCCGGCGGGTTAGGCCGAGGTGAATTAACACCTACATTTCACCAATCATTGTATTATACTGATCTCAGAATAAGAGGCCCACTAAGACATTTATCTTTTGGACGTAACTAGTGATGTAACAACACCACTCGGTACACGATACTCAAGATAAATCGATTCAAGTTTGTATGCGTATTTGATCGATTAGAATATGTATTGTAGTGTAAAGTTCATTGGATTAAAGTTCTAATTAGAAAATTTAATCTAAACTTTGATATTGTAGGTATTTTGAAACAATACAATACTGCGAAAAGTCAATTTTCTTTCATTTAACATTTTTATTACAATAATATTCACTCAATAACCAATAGAAATCGCGTCAAAGTGAATCTTTAGTAAATCATTTTCTTGATACCTACTGTCTGAAGTTTACGCTTATATCACTCATTGAAGTGAAACCACTTTTTAACGGATTCTATCGCGATTTATCTGTCACTAGCTATTTACTTTTAACCCTACGTCGGCTACTTTCTAGCAGCCATGGTCCCGGGGTGACTTAAGATGATATTTGAAGCCTAGGAATAAAAAAACCTAGATAACAGCAAACACAACAAAGTCACAAATTGGGATAATGTCATATTTTTCGATGAGACTTGGCTGAACTCGAATCATACCGTGCCGCAGTCATGGACAGATGATACCAAGGCCTCTTGCTCAAAAGTGCCAATAGGTAAAGGTGGACGCTTAATCATCTGCCACGTCGTTGGGTCAGCTAGTGGTGGTTTTGTGAATGATACCTTGCTCGCATTTGAGTTTAAAAGTACAAAATAATATCACAGAGTGGTTTACTAACCTGTTAGCAAACCTCCCTGGACAGTGCATAGTTATTATGCTGCGTTTACATACTCGCGGCAGAGCGAGGGAAGTGGCGAGAGAAGCGGGCAGAGACGTGGTGTGAATGGTATATTCGTCATGGCGCGAGTACTGCCGCGTATGTTGCTGCGAATGTCGGCTTGGCGGCGCGAGTCAAAGGAGCGGCAATACTAGCGCGATGAACTATACGAGACCGCTAGATGGCGCTAATCAGTAAACACGGCTTTCGTTATTGCTCCTCGAATATTTACTTTTAAAAATATTTATATCCATCTACGGACAGTGTATAGGTAGTTGAAAGTGATAGTTTTTATTATTAATCTATTTAATCAATTCGCTATGCTGTAAAAGCATAATGCGTACACTGCTACAGCGTTGTTCTCCATACGTTTACGTCCGTCTCCGTTGCAGGGCGAATACTGTAATGCGGACCAACACGATGATGCGTACGTGTGAATGCTACACGATGAGCAATGCGATGGGCAGCGTGTAAACGCGGAGTTAGGTACAATGCACCGTACCACTCAGTTAAAATAGATAAAGCACCTACTCAAGCAAACAAAAAGGCCGATTTAGTAGCATGGCTACAAAGACCAGGCGTTGAAGCTGATACGAAATAGTAAAGAGCTGAATTGCTGCAACTGGTTAAAGAAATTAAACTTGCAAAATTAAAATATAAAAAATATAGGTATCGTGATCGATTTATCTTTTCCTAAACCAATTATTCTCTTGTCTATGGACAGTATGAAAAAATCGTTATGGACAGCACTGAGCGGAGTGGGCGGTACCCATCAATGAAAAATGTCATTCTATGTTTAAAAAATGTCATTGTTTTATGTTCTCAAAATTGAGAACTTCATGGACTTGAACTGTCCAAGCGGGCTTCTTATTTAGCGATTACTTTAGGTCCCACGTAATAGGAGGTCAGCCTATTGCCGTTTTCCGGGCACTATGTTGGCTCGAGCCATGTATAGGCTGAGTCTGGGCTGTATATATCTGTCTGATGTTAAACAGCCCTATCCCTTAGTCGCCTTGTACTACACCGCATGGGAGGAAATGGGGTGGCCCAAATTCTACTCTGCCGGGAACCACGCAGCGCAGGTGAGTCAAATATTAATAGAGAAGTCGATCTAACCTGCCAATGCATGATCTCCGTGTACCCAGCATCAACGAGCGTGTTCCCCGTGTAGCAGAACGTCTCGGTGCCGATCTGAAAGGTGATGGTGGTGGACAGGTACTTGCAGTCCCGGGACAGCGTCGCGATGAAGTGCCGCGTCACGTAGTCGTATATACGCCACATGTCGCCCTCCAGCTCTGCTTCCGCTGATGGGAAATAAACAAGAAATATTCATTACTAGCTGTTGCCCGTGGCTCCGCCCGCGTGGATGCCGGTTCCTAAGGTCTAATCTACCTCTGTACCAAATTTCATCATAATCGGTTCAGTGGTTTCAACGTGAAAGCGTGACAGACAGACCGGGTTACTTTAGGGTCTTCAGATGCCGATGTAAGGTGGGTTCATAAGGCATTTCACTTGCGCCTCAGAACGCTTTCATTCAGGTAGTCTATTCTGATCCCGTTCCATGACAACCTAGTACAGGAAAAAGTAGCCTCCTCCGTGCCTCGAAGAGCACAAATAGCTGACTCTCGGTTACAATACGAAATTGTGTGGCTGATCGGTAGTTGGAGCTCTAATAAGTCATACAGTCTGGTTTAATTACAGAAAATCGATATCGAAAGTGGGTGATTGCCAGACGTTGCTGACAATTCAATTCAATATTATGTAAATTCAGTCGTTTCATAATGAAACTGCACCAACTTAGTTTGAGAAAAGGCTCAGAGGATGATGATGGACGTTAGAATTTTTCAAAGCAAGTTAGCTCCCAAGAGTGTGGTACCACTATTATTCTACTTCTCGTAACGTATATTATTATTACGTTTATGTGTCGTGAAAATAGAATAGTTCATAGCGAAGGCACTGATGAACCAAAATTAGTTTCACTCTTAATGTAGCGTCTTGGAATCCGATCGATGCGATGTACGCTCCGACCAGCTAGTATTGACGCACCCTAAGGACTCCCTCAGCACACGTATTTTGTTCCATATACAGACACTCTAGTAGAAATCATTGAATCCGAACCGTTAAACTTAATTCAGATACTTCCCAGGCTCTCAAATCGGAAGCAGATGCGTCTTTACTGCTGCTGCTACTCGAAGAGGTGTGCAAATTCTTTGACAGAGTCATAATTGAAAATATGGCTTCCGCTAGTGGCACTAGGGAATGCAAATCTCGCGAAATTGGGGTTTAAGCGAGATCTCGCGAGTTTACGAATAACAATACTGCGAGACCTCGCCAATTTCGAGCAGTTTTATGTTTTTTTTGCAAATAATGGCAATATTTGAATAAATTAGGGCAAAAAAAAATTATAAGTATTATATTATAAGATAAACATTTATTTTCACGATTTTTTTCTGCCCTTTTGCATGGACCATTTCACCCAATTCCTCTAATATGTGTAGGTATAATGAACACTTACTAGCAGCCCTCATAGGCGTGATGGGCGGATGGTCGCCGGCGTCGTGTCCTTTCTTCGGCCGGTTGATGCCGTTGGCGATGATGGCGCGCACTTCCGCGCCCCATTTGTTCGAGTTCTGCTGCTGTCGGAGAGAACCCCTGTGTTCAACAAAAGACTGATATATCAAAATAAACACTCATGTCTTTCATGTTTATTTATAAGTAGCTGTTGCCCGCGGCTTACACTTCGGTGGATTTCTGGTCCCGTAAACTTTGAGAAACTATTTCAGGTATAGAAGTGGCTTTTTATACAACTTTGGTGGCAGACAAGCACACGGCCCACCTGATGTAAAGTGGTTACCGTGGCCTATGGATGTATGCAAAACCAGGGGCTTCACACTCGGGCTACCAAGAAGAACCTTCTAATGCCCTTCTTGAAGAACCTCATACTGTAGTCACTTAGAAAAACCACGGCAGGAAGTTCATTCCACAGTAAGCGTGCGAAAGATGAAGCCTGTTGTATTCAGCCTATAATCTATGCCTGTGCCAAATTTCAAGCAGATTCGTTCAGCTATCTGAGCGTGTTGAGTAACAATACCTAAAATAAGACTACAAATACGTATGAATGTCGTGAAAATTAATTAGTTCATAGTGAACGCAACGACCAACGAAGAAAAAAATAACTTTCACGTTTATTGTAGCGTCTTGGAATCCGATCGATGCGATTTGCGCTCCGACCAGCTAGTATTGACGCACATTTACCCGAACATCATTACATAGTACATATAACGAAATATTAAGTGCCCTTGTAAGTAAGGGACTCCTGAAGAGGACCAGCTCAAAATAGATGGCCCTGGATGGGCCAGGGTGTGAGTCTCTGCCAATTACACCTCCAGCAACCTACTCCCTACAGACGGTGTGCGTTTTAGTCTCGAGTCCCGTATCCCGTGGGGATATTGTACACGTTAAAAAAAGTAAGTGAATAAAGTGAATGTTCAGGCCCATCTGAACATTCACTTTATTCAATCTAAATCGAAATAGTGTAACGGTCAAATTTCACTAAGCACTAGCAGTCGGCTGCGACTACGAGGAACGAAACTATGAGTAATTGGGAAAAAATATCGCATTTTCTCAACACTGTAAACAAGTAGAGCATAGACCTTAATTCTTCCCAAGGTCTCATCTATATCTGTACCAAATTTCATCAAAATCGGTCCAGTGGTTTGGGTGTGAAAGCGTAACAGACAATTACTTTTTCATTTATGATATTGATATGGATGTACTTACATTAGGTCGTAGTTTTCCGGATAGCTGGTAGTCTCAGTACGAGGATATGAAATATAACCTTGTGTGTATAAGCGTTCTGCGACCTGAAACCAATATAGTCTGTACATTATTTTGCTCTGTCAAATCAAACCATCTTATCTGCAAGCCATTGCACCTGCTGACTGAAGGCCAAGGTTTTGGCGAAGGCTTTTCTCTATAGGTTTGGAGGTCAGATGGCCGTCGATCAGCAACAACAGCTCAATACCTAAAAGCCGACGTATGTACGACGAAGCGCTGCACAGAACATGGCAGATTTTTTTCTACCACAGCATTTTCGGGCTTCTTAAGGTTTAAGTTAGATCGAAATTAATATCTGCGCTAATTAATATCCAATCCAATTTCAATATCCCAAAGTTTGTGCTGGGCTTTTGCTTGAAAAAATGTTCTGCGCCGCGCTTCACTGAAATATGCCCCGGCCCTTACTCGCCTTCGAAGACACCGTGATATGGTAGACATTGATATACCAAAAAATGGTAGAGGTGTTATCTATTCTAATTTGGAGGCCACGCGATATGAACTAACATATTATTATGTGTCGTGAAAATAGAATAGTTCATAGTGAAGGCACTAATGAACCAATATTACTTTCACTTTTAATGTGGCGTCTTGGAATCCGATCGGTGCGATGTGCGCTCCGACCAGCTAGTATTGACGCTTCCCTAACATCATTCCATAGTATATAAAGGTCAATTCCCATTGAGAAGCAGCGGCCGGTAGGGGCTTTTTGAGGTAAAATATTGCAAACAATTATGAATCTTGTGTAAAGGAGAAAAGACTCATAGTCATTTGAAGGCAAAGGAGAGACAGCAAGGTTGCGCGAGCCTTCTCGCAAACAATAAAGTAACAAATTCTGGTCGCCGCCGCTGCCGGCCGTTGCTCTTTCAGTTGAAGTATATTTTTTTTATAATTTGTTTTTAACCAAAAGAATATTATGTGTTTCTGATGTGTATGTGCTTCTACTAAGATATTTGAGCCCCAACCCAAGCCAACACCACCTGCAGATTTTTACCAATCACACCTGACGTGGATATACCTATTGGGCTAGCCCCAGCGCCCCAGTACCTGCCCCACCCTGCCTTGCTCTGTTCGAAGTTCCTCCGAGATCCGAATAGACTTTTGCCCCATCCCTTAAAAAAGCTGGGAACGCCCATGACACCTGCTGATAAACAAATGAGGACCTGGCGCCAATTTCCTATCTAATCTCAATCTGTGAGCTGTACAATTTACCTGCATAGCATGATGCGGTCCCATGCCAAGACCTGCACTGGCGACTCGCATCAGTTCCACAGTGTTCAGGGCGGCAGGACGAGCCTTCACTTTCTCCTTAGCTTGGACGTTGATCACACTACAACAATTTACGTAATTTATATGGAGTGGAATTTTAAACACCACTCAGAGGTCATTTCATTTCTCAATAAATAATGGAGAAGGCAAATTTTACTGGGACAAAACATTTTATTAATAAACTTTTTTTTTTTTCATTTTTTTTTAAATAAACAAAATTTTCAGAAAGTCACTTAAACGTCACACGAGTAATCTATATGGCTGAAGTTTGAATTAATAACATCCTGTACTTTTTTTTATACCACTTAGGTGGGCAGACATGCACACAGCCTCCCTGACTGAAAGTGGTTACGCCCTTTGGACCTATTCATCATCAGGGGCATTACATTCCTGCTACCAATACTGAAGAAACTTTGTAATGCCTGTCTTGAAGAACCCCATATTGTAGTCGCTTAGGAAAACCACAGAATGTGCTTTATGGCATTAAATGATATTTCCCCAAATCTATAGTAGTCCATCAAATACCAGTAAAAGAGATTATTTGTACTTACGTAGCTTCTTTTATTTCCTTGATGCCAGCAAGGAACATATTAGCAATTTCTTTTTCAAAACATCTGACTCTTTTCCATTCTAGCGGTAGCTCTCTCCCTTCAGACGTGCTTGCAGTGACTCTCAGTACCCAGTAAGTTTCTGGTTTGAACGTTTGTATCTCATCATGACGTTGCACACAAAAGCCTAGTGTTGGAGTCTGACATGGACCGTATGAGATTAGGGATGCATCAAGGTCTCCGTATCTACCTGTATAGACAAATAAAGGTGCTATAGGTGCTGTCTGACATGTTTAAGATATTATTTATAAAATAAAATAAAATAAATAAAAATAATAGACAATATTTAAATCAAATTAATTAATCGTATTTACAAAAAGAAGGTATTTAAACAGGTATTTATATTCCAGAATCTTAATCTAGATAATGAATGATACATACAATATATTATTTTATTCCACCTTCAAAGAGGGACTGCTTTTTTTATACCATTTAAGTTACAGACAAGCACATGGGCCATCTGATTGAAAGTGATTCCTGTAGCCTATGGATGAGTGTAAAGTCAAGGGAGTCACACTCGTTGCTGCTTCAAGTTAATGTAAAGATTTAGTACGGAGAGATATATACCTTGAAAATATTTAGTCTGATATCGAGTAAAAGCACAACCGATACGCAGATCAAGTTCTTGCCGTGCATCAACACTGCGAGATTCATTCTCATTAGGCCGAATGAGGTTCAACATAGCTGCCTTAATATCCTTCTCGGTGATGGCGGAGAATTTAGCTCTGTATGTGACTAGGGGTGAACAGACATCTCCTTTCATGTAAGGCTGGACACAACTCATAACCTAAAAAGTAAAAGTGTGATTTACCTGTCATCAGAATAATAAACGGACCCCAGACTCCGATGTGAAAGCTTCCAATATGACTGGGATTAACACTAGGGTGAAGAGGAATAATAGGGTTTGAGAGAAAAATAGTAGATCTAAATCTAGCCCCTTCTTAAATCTCTTCTAACATATCTTTTTTTTTTGTTTATCTATTCATCTCGGATACACTGATTCATATTCTACGGAAAAACATTGAAGAGAAACCAAATAATATTGAAGTTCAGGCATTTCAATTACCCAGAAAGCCAACCCTAAATGAGTTGGCAAAAGGCTAACACAATGATGTTTGAGTCTAGTGTTTAGAGTTTAATTCATTTAAATAATGTATTCTTAAACTTTCACATACCAAAAGAAACAAAAAGTAAGATTTTATTCTGATTGCAATTTTAAAATTATTAAGTAGCTCATTTGAATTTGATTCAAACCCAATCGGAACCATAACTATGGTTCCAATTGGGACACTTTGAATGTCCCAATGTTTGATATTTTAAACATACAATCACGCCTTTATCCCTGGAGGGTTAAGCAGAGGTGAATTAACACCTACTGGTTTTTTAAAAGTGTGACAATATTTAGATCAAGTTTATGTATATCCAAGATAATCTTTATTTATATACAACCCTTCTTGGCAGTCAGGTAAAAAGGGCTAAAATTAGATAGGCAGAGACATAACAATATGTAATTGATCAACTCACTTCAAAGCAAATGTTTTCTCCTTCCTTATCACAATCGAGCCATAAGATCAAGTAATCACAGCCTCTAGCCTCTTGGGATAAAAGCGCCGGTATTCTCAACCTCGGCATTGCCTCCTTCTTCTCCGTGGGACAACTGAACAGTTCCACGGGGTCCACTTTATCCCAATTATTATATTTGCCGGTGAAATCCAAGCTCATTACGTGACCACAAACAGAGGTCATTTTAAAATGAACAGGTTCATTTTTAAACGTTCCATTCCATTCGTGTACGGAACAAGCGGAGTTCGAAGCTAGAAAAACAGAGATGGGTTAACTACATTATGTTTTAGCGAGTAATGCATAAAATTGGTTAGGTGACAAACCTTTAGTGGTGGTACATTTGGCATTGCTAAGTAAATTGGCGAGATTTTGAGCTAACGATGGCTTTTCAGCCACCATTAAAGCCGTTTTCATATTGGATTATGCAATTAAGCGACAATCATTAAAATATATTCGTGATTTTTTCTTACAAATACGAGATTAAATTAATAAATTAAGATTTACGAGAAAGTATAACAAAACCGTAGAGACGAACCACAACCAACCAATAACCATATTGTTTTGACAATTTTGACGTAGCTTTGACGGATCAATACAAGTGCTACCATGCCGAATATACTTAATCTAAAAAGTTCAAAATATATTACCAACTAACTTTACATGCTCGATAATGGCTCGATAATTACTTTGCTCATTGAAATAAATAGATGTCATTAAGATAATATCATAAGTGTTGATCAAATTATAATGTAATGTAATGTATCTTTAAACAAATAAAATATAGCAACATTTTTTATTGACCTTCAGTGCGTATAATGCGTTCAGAAGTTACACAAAATTTTACTACATGAAGAGGTTTCAAGTATTCAGATCTATTATTTTGTTTTTAAGTTTAAATGATGATCTGACAAATGAAATATTAAACTTATGTTACATTTTATGAGACTAACATAAAGTGGATAAAATCCTTATAAAATCTGATTACAAAATGTATAAAAACATACTAATTAATTCAATATTTGAACGTTGATGTTGGGTAAACGAAACGTCATTCAAGTAACATACATACTACATGCATTGGATATATGGATATATAACCCAAAACCGTTAGGCCTGTTCCTTTACGTTGAATTCATTAAAATTCAACGTAAAGGCCGCGCCGGTTTTAAGTTATGAATTATGACATACTAACTGACATTTTGTGTAAATGACAGCAGGTCTGTTTTACCGACTCAACATGCGGCGCCATCTATCGATTTTTGGAACCAGAGCCACAATTTATAATGACAGCTGGTCTGTTTTATCCGTTTAGTATAGGAAGAAATGGTGTAGATGTCCCTTTTAAACTACTACCACAGATAACATAATACTAAAGTACTATGTAGTGAAGTTTCCGAGGGCTGAAGAAGAGTGAGGAGTTGCGCCTGCTTGTTTGATAAATTGTTGGAAAATCCTTGAACCATGCGAATATCATTATTTAATTTTATCTGAAGTATAAAATTGTGTCTAGTGCGGCCCTTTGTGGAAACAGTGCGAAGTGTAATATTGGATAATCTCGAAACGAAGTGTTAAAAATGATGGTACGTTGTCATGAGTGTTTTAACCAGTTGTTTATTTATGTAACTCCCTATAGTAGAAAATGTGATATGTGAAAGTGGATGATTGTTGTTACAGAGCCACCCTCGTAGTGATAACATACCGTCGGCGCATTTGAGAGTAATGCTGCCGACGACGAACATAGATCACAGTATGCCTCCGCCGTTTATTGACATAAGTGAGTACCTTAGTCGCCTTAGCGACATTATTTTGTTTTGCATAATTATTACAGCGTACCTAACAATCTAGGTTGATCGATAGTAGTTAAGTTTGCTTACAACAGATCTATCTTATCCAGTATCTTTGAAATGTGTATATAAATAAGATTCCAGTTAAGTATTGAGTTTACATGATCTTTTCATATAACTCTTAATCTACATTATTTCATACACATAATAAGTTTAATTTATTTCAATCATGTTATAAGAAAAGAAAGAAAGAAAATTCATTTGTTGCAAGCAGATTGTATATTATACACACATACACAAAATATTATGAAGGAAACAAAAGAACAACATGAAATAAAAACATATAGTAATGTGTAATGAGAATTACAAGAAAAGGGAATATCCATTATCAATTTATAGATAACTATAGTTTTTATTAACCTCTAGTAGGAGCTGTGCCCAGGTTTTCCGTGTAATTTAGTTGCTACTGTAACCACTTTTGCTTGTGTGTGTTGTGTGCTTGTCTGACACCTAAATTGTATTAAAAAATCAGGGGAATTCCAATGTCAAAGGGAAATCCCGTTAGAAGTGTCAGTATGAATAGTTCATGTGCTCATGTATCCTCCTGTTCTACCAAGGTTAAAATATCAAAAGATGAGAGGTGTTGATATTGAAACCTATAAGACATTGAGCTTAGGAAACAACCTGCATAATGTCTATACAGCTTCTTGTTACAGCAAAAACCTTCACAATAGCTCAATTGCTCACCTATAGAGTTCGCAATCAATGGTGATCTATCACACCCTAAATATCCATATTATTAAAATAAAGGCATCATAGACATCAATGATAAAAAAAGTAAACAATGGATGAATTCATAATATTATTAATATTCAAAATATCAAATATTCTGTGTGTGTATGTGTGTGGCCTCTAAGTCAGTAACCTCATTTAAGTGCAAATTAGATGAATGGTTTGATGAACTGGAGAGTTAAAATAGTAAAACATCTAACTGCAAAAGTCAACTTATTAAACAATGCCCTAAAAAACTAACAAATTTGATAGCAGTATCCATTTGTGAGTCACAAACTGAGTGAAAATTGTTAGCTGAGTAAGAATTTTTTATAATAAGTAACCCAAAAAATTATGGGACTAGTTTGCTATTTCTTTTTTTAATTTATTTATCACATAAACAAAAGCAATTAATGTAACAATTCTTTAAAAAAGTCCCACAAATTTTGGTAGGCATCAATGATAAAAAAGTAAACAATGGACTATAATGCTACGATTTATTCATTAATAACCTTCACTAGTTGTGAACTACAAAGTGTTTATTTCAAAAATAACTAAAAATACTAGTTTTTTTTTTTAAAGATTGTATAATATATTTCTTTTTTTATTGTATTAATATAGTATCTAAATTAATTTCATATTTCATACAAAATAAAAATAATTATAATAATAGAAATATCATGACTTGGCTCACAAATTGTAATAAAAAATTATGCATGATCTCTTACACAACAATGCATAATTAAAAACAAAGTTGTTATTTCATTCTTGAACTTGGCAATGTAAAAAAAATATGCAAAAACAGGCCCGTGACTTCGTGGCATTTATCTTACAACATTAGGATATAGCTTAAACTTGAATTAAGTACACAATAAAATAAATATTTACATACATACAATTACATCACTGCAAAATTTTTATGTTGGAACAGAGGCAAATACTAGAATTATAAATAGCTTTGTAAGCTATTTAAATCTGTCTACTTTATTTAAAGACTGAGTAGCTAATTTTGTGCTGAAAAATATATGATGATTACATACTACATATACTCAGCCTGTAAGTTGTACCGAAAGCGTAGGCAGAGGTGTATTTACACCCACATTTCGCCAACTATGATTTTAGGTCCCACGTAACAGAGGGCGCGCCTATTGCCGTCAAGCGGGCACTAAGTCATAGGCTGTATGTTTAGATAGGCAGATGGAGAACAGTCCAATCACTTAGTCGCCTTCTACGACACCTACAGGAAGAGATCGGGTGGTCTTTTCTACGCCACCGGGTACTAACACGGCACACATTATATGATGATTCTTTTTTAATAAACTGTACTGAGTCATATTACTCACTAGCTCTGACTCTGATACTCGTTATTCTCTGAGACTATTCCCAACTCAGTTGGGGTTGGGTTTCCACTTGAACTTTGATATTATCCGTGAAGCGACCGTAATCTCCACAAGCAAATGGCGAAAGTTATGTAGTTAGACTAAGTAGTCGTATTTTGTAGTTAGAGTAAGTAGTCGTATTCTGTAGTTAGACTAAGTAGTCGTATTCTGTAGTTAGACTAAGTAGGGTGGTGGCACCATATATCGGCCATGTCAACATTTTTTGACCTTTGATTGATTGTAATTTTTTGGTTTATAGCATTTGCTTTCCTGCGATGCCTTTTTCGGGTAGAGGGATACTGAAACTCCATTACTACATTCGTAAAATTACCAATTCTTTGTTATTTTTGAAATTATAGATGTTTTTTTCCGGGTATGTCGATTTCCCTTAATATCGGCCTCTAACACCCTAATATCTGCCGCCTGTGACCCTAATATCGTCATACATTTTCCAACGTGAATTTAGGTCAATAAAACTAAGTAAAGTAAAAAAATATAACGTTTTATATTCCAATTCAGGTTCAAATTATTTTTTTAACGCTTATCTATCATTAATTTGTCTTTTCTTGAAAATTACAGTAATTGCTGTTATTATAAACTAATGACCACAATGATTAAAAAAATTTAAGACAAATGAAGATTTCCAAAATATATTATTATAAGAAAAAATATTATTTAATAAAGTCAACAGAAAACTTGACTTTCTTTAAAGGTTTTTTTAAATTTAAATGCACTAAACAGCGACGGCAAGTAAAATCTTCTTTAGCCACATCAATATAATTTCGCCCACGATGAACTGTACACTTTAAGTGGAACCATTTGTATACATAAGTCACATTTAATATTTTTGGCTTCATCTTCTTCGACATCACTAATTAGTTCTACTTCACAGCCACCATAAAGAATTTTCATCTTTTCTTCTTAAAAAGGTAAATCATGAGGTCAGTTACGCTGTCCGTTAATATTCTCTTCTTCTATTTTAATACTCTTCTTCTTCTATCTACTAGTTTTATTTTATTTGACTGGTTTATGTTTTATATTCTATTGTCCAGATTTCTCTTTCTCTCTGTATCTATCCTTCTAGGAAGTCTGTCTTGTAAAGTGATCTTGAAAATTTCGTATTGTCGAAATGCTACTCTTCTTCTACTTCATCCTATCATTAATTCCCAGTCGCAATCGAAGCTAACACCTCGGATTCTGGGGTCCGCTTTGCCAGTCTTAACTGCGGATAGGGCTAGACATCGATATTTTCCACGAAACGTCTTCCATCTATCCTCCACAAGCCCAATGGTAACATCGAAGCATTGTATTACTACCTGCTTCTTTGAACGGCATTTACTCCATCTCTTATTCTACTACGGTCATAGAAACTATAGGAGTCATAGAACCTATAGGGGTCAGAGAACCTATAGAGGTCATAGAACCTATAGGGGTCATAGAACCTATAGGGGTCATAGAACCTATAGGGGTCATAGAACCTATAGGGGTCATAAAACCTATAGGGGTCATAGAACAGAAAGGTTTGAAACCTTTCTCTTTTTGTTGGGACATCATTATGGCATACCTACCTGTTGACTAAAATTAAAATACCTAAGTATTTGTTGATTTTTCACCACGTCCCTGTTTTACAATAAACACAACAAGTTCGAAGGTTGTAGGAAAGTAAGTACCCTATACAAAATAAAGTGGCCGTTATTACGCATCGATTCTCTATATATCGGCCGTAGCTGGCAAAAAAGTTTTTAGGCGGCCGATGTTAGGATCTAATCATCAAACAGAGCTGTTATTTCATTTTTAACCTTATTAATGTTACTGCTAATATATAAAATAGCTAAACCTATAGTTTAGTGTTTTCATGCATTTCCCCAATATCGACCAGGTGGCCGATATTGAGATTTATCCAAAATAAAGATCCCTAATCTCGACCCCCCGATTATTTCATAAAAAGTACAAATAAATTTAAAAACACACTACCCAAACGGTACTTCGACTGTTTTTCTTTATTATAAAATAATATAAAATACCATAGGTATGTTTAATTCCATTCAAATACTTATCAACGGAGTGCGTCGACTCTGGGATTTGACTCGGAAATGCCAACAAACGACACAAGTCGGTACCTGCGCGTGCTCTATTGCCACCTGAACGTTCAAATGTGGAGGTACCCGCACCAAAATATGGGATGTTATTCGTATGGATATAGAGTCGCTTTTTGCATAAAAACGATCATAATTTTAATGTTATTTTCATAGTTATGATCCATTTTTTCAAAAAGGCCGATATTAGGACGTGGCCGATACTAGGAGACTTCACCCTAGTCGTATTCTGTAGTTAGACTAAGTAGTCGTATTCTGTAGTAGCCTGGTTCTGATACTGTTATGTATTACTATAGCTAAATTCCTAATGTCGACTACTACTAATGTCCTACTAACCATGTCAACTCTTGTCGCCCTAGAAATAAAAATAGTTAAGTGAGTTATCTCAGTGAGAGCTCTCTAAACAGCCAATTGATGACATTATTCTTTAAAGATTACATAAGAGTATAATTTATTCCTTTACCGAAACTTGGTTACGAAAAAGAATGCCGGTATCGTACAAATAGACAAAAAAAGATGTTGTTTAGTTACTGGTATCCTACGAAGATCTTTTTTCCTTCTACCGAAATTGGTTACGAACCTATAGTTTCATACGCGGCCGAAGCGTCTGAACTGGATGACTCCAAAAAAACATTACCTAAGCAATTAGCCTATTGCAGTCCACTGTGGTGACGTAGAAAGAATACAAGTATCACCACCTCATCCTATCCGAAAGGTCCCTCTTAGGTGACTGAAGGAAAAATACGCAGATAATATCACTGCGAGAGAAGGAAAACTCGAAATAAAACCCTGTATCAACCCCTCTGACCAGCTTGCCACCATACTCCTTCGACAGATGTGGCCAGCACATCAACTACTTACTCTGCGAACTTTAAGGCCCGTATTCGAACTCAGTCCTGATTTTCAATTTATCTGAGGACAGATTATATAGACGGATTGACGAATTTGACGAATTATGTATACAATCTGTGCTCAGATAAATTAGATTACCTATAGATTCAGAATTAAGTACTTACTATTTTAGAATACGAGCCTAAATGAAGAAAAAATAAATTTCAAATATTAAAGATTTTGTATTGTTTTAGACAATCTTCAAGACATACCTCCACCGCAAGCTGACTTCTCAGCTCCACCACCTTACGATGTGGCTGCAAATTCCAAACTCCCCACATATGAGGAAGTGCAGAGAGAGAAACAAATGGAAGGGGAAGACTTACAACAGGTAAGAAACAACATAATAGCTATTACATTCCATGAGGCCAATTTACATAATCTCATGTCACACAATACAATACATTTATTATGACTCCAGCTATAATTGAAGACGTGAGTGGAAGAAGGAGGTAACTAACAATTTCTAAATATTGAGATAATCGGCTTCAAAGTTTGAACATTTCATTTGCAAATATTATGTTTTTTGGTTATTTAAGTCAAAATATTAAAGTGTCAAATTATTGTAATTGTCCATATTTATTATTAGGGAAGCATAAAAATAAAAATGAGTGGATGGAAATTAATTTATTTGACAAAATGTGCATATACATTCTTCATCCACTGACAATGTAATATGATATTATGCATACTATGCGTGGAAGAAGGGAGTATATAACATTATATATATAAAAAACTAGCTATTGCCCGTGGCACCGCCCGCGTAGATGTCGGTTATCGCGACTAAACATAGCCTATGATATTTTTTTATACAATTGAGGTCGCAGACAAGCACACGGTCCTCCTGGTGGTAAGTGATTACCGCCTATGGCCTATGGGCGAGTGCAACACCAGTCACGCTCGTGCAGCCGACCCTGTATGAACAGAGAGATTGTGTGCCGTCAGCGCAAGAGATAAGTAGGCCTTTAGTTATCCCACTGATAACACAAAACCTCTCCAGTGAGCTCTGGCTACCCTACTCACCGTCGGAAACAACACGATTTTAAGCCACGGTCTTCTGTAGGGCGGAGGTTCTTCTTCAGTCGGACTGCTTGATTGGGACGGATGTACCGTCGTGTCCTATTCTTTTTTTTATACTACTTAAGTCGCAGACAAGCACACGGCCCTCCTGATGGAAAGAGGTTACCGTGGCCTATGGGCGAGTGCAACATCAGGGTAGTCACACTCGTGCTGCCGACCCTGTAAGATCAGATAGATTCTGTGCCATCAGCGCAAAAGATAAGTGGGACAAAGCCTTTGATTTTTCACTGACAGCACATAACCTCTCCAGTGAGCTCTGGCTACCCTACTCACCGTCGGAAACAACACGAGGTTATTAAGCTGCGTTCTTTTGTAGAGCGGAGGTACTTCCCCAGTCGGACTGCTTGATTGGGACGGATGTACCGTCGTCGTGTCCTATTTTTTTATACTACTTAAGTCGCAGACAAGCACACGGCCCTCCTGATGGAAAGAGGTTACCGTGGCCTATGGGCGAGTGCAACATCAGGGGAGTCACACTCGTGCCGACCCTGTAAGAACAGAGAGATTCTGTGCCGTCAGCACAAAAGATAACCTCCTCTATTGGTAGCTATGTCCTTTCCTAAGGTCTAATCTATCTCTGTACCAGATATCATCAAAATTGGTTAGGTGGTTTAGGGGTGAAAGCATAACAGACAGTTACTTTTTATTTTTTCATACTACTTAGGTCGCAGACAAGCACACGGCCCTTCTGGCCCTAACTTTGGCATTTAATATAATATGAGTATGGATTAGAATGGATATACCTTGGATATATACAGGGTGTCCCAAAATTCAAGGATAAGCCGGCAACAGGGGGTGGCCCTACTTATGGCTGCTCAGGAAAAAAAAAGAAAAAAAATATTTCTCAATTTTTTTTTTAATTACTCGAACTTTTTTAAAATCCCTCGAAATTCGGTACCCTTAATGATATTTTCAACTACCAGGTCCACAATATTGCAAATATTTTTGAACTCTTTTCTGTATTAGCAAGCTAAGAAGCATGGCTATCCATGACCATCCTGAAAAATTATAGGATATTTGTAGTTATTTTACAAAAATAAGTCAAAATATTTTTTTGTCGTTAAATTTTCATACATTTTTACTTTCGACCCACTTTATCTTAACTCGGTGAAAAAAAAAAGTATGGACACCACTATGGCATTCTTTTTCAAAAATTGGCGCAACTATCCAAGATTTCAAAATGGTATAATTTGGGTATGAATGTATGATACTATAATGAAATACTAAAAAAATTTTTTTTTTTGTAAATAAGAATCACATTTAATACATTGCTCTTATTGAAAATCACCAGATTTACTTTGTACACAATGCATTCATCCTCAATAAAAAATCATTGACGGGACTTGTGACAAAGTGGTAACCGAGTAGGTTATCACATTACGAGGTTAAGCAACATAAGCCAGGGTGGTTTTCGGATGGATGACCATTGTTAAGACATTGAGACACCTCCATTCCTCAGAAAGTACGTTAGGCCGTCGATCGTAGTGGCCATACGAGCATCTATGACAGTTGTTACGGGTAGTCGGAGCCCTAAAAGTCCAACAACTGGACGCACTACATAACTTTGATGTCGCCAATGGGTTGTAGAGGTCAGGTGGCAGTCGCTTCAAAGAAAATTTCGCGGTTCTGCTGTTTCACAGTTAACCATAAAATCCGACTCTGTATTTTGTAAAAGTTCAGAGGATGAAAATCCATACTGTTAAAATATTAAACAAACATAATGGTATAATTTTATAATTATTGCATTATTGTTAATATTTTTTTTTATTTTACATTTTTAATTGTTTGCCACCGGCATTAATACATTTTATTTTTCGTGCATTTCTTTTGTCAGAAATATAATCCGTAGCCGCATTGATATTTGAATCACGAATGAAACTAGTCCAGCGTTGCAATTGCTTTCGGAAACCTAATTGTTCTTAAAACAATTCCAATAAAACTCTGAGCCTCGGATTTCCCGGCTAACTGTGAAACAGCAGAAATGCGAAATTTGCCGTGAAGCGACTGCCACCTGACCTTCACAACCCACTGGCTATATCAAAGTTATGTAGTGACTCCAGTTGTTGGACTTTTAGGGGTCCGACTAACTGTCATAGATACTCATATGGCCACCGGGATCTACGACCTAACGTACTCTCTGAGAAACAGAGGACGGAGGTGTCTTAATGTCTTAAGAATGGTCATCCATCCGAAAACCACCCTGGCTTATGTTGCTTAACCTCGTAACGTGATAACCTACTCGGTTACCACTTTGCCATAAGTCCCGTCAATGATTTTTTATTGAGGATGAATGCATTGTGTACAAAGTAAATCTGGTGATTTTCAATAAGAGCAATGTATTAAATGTGATTCTTATTTACAAAAAAATTTTTTTTTAGTATTTCATTATAGTATCATACCCAAATTATACTATTTTGAAATCTTGGATAGTTGCGCCAATTTTTGAAAAAGAATGCCATAGTGGTGTCCATACTTTTTTTTTCACCGAGATAAGATAAACTGGGTCGAAAGTAAAAATGTATGAAAATTTAACGACAAAAAAATATTTTGACTTATTTTTGTAAAATAACTACAAATATTCTATAATTTTTCAGGGCGTTGGTGGATAGTCATGCTTCTTAGCTTGCTAATACAGAAAAGAGTTCAGAAATATTTGCAAAATTGTGGACCTGGTAGTTGAAAATATCATTAGGGGTACCGAATTTCCAAAGATTTTAAAAAAGTTTAAATAATTAAAAAAAAAAATAGAGATACATTTTTTTTCTTTTTTTTTCCAGAGCAGCCATAAGTAGGGCCACCCTCTGTTACCGGCTTATCCTTGAATTTTGGGACACCCTGTATACATATTGCAACTTTTTGTCATCGGCAATAATGTTATCAATATTGATATTCTGGTTTTAGGTTCAACCTTAATGTCTGCTGCTCAAACTTTTAACATATTATAGATATATCATCATCATCTCAGTGTTGAAGCCGTCACAGTTGAAACTTTTTTTTTACTTTAAAACAGTCAAGAGTCATTCGTCATCATCTTTACAATAGTCCCGGTCGCATCCGAGACTTTCACCTCGGAGTCCGTAATCCGCTTTCCGGCTTTTACTTTTCCACCGTGCACGGTCTTGGACAGAGTTAGAGAGGAGTCGGTTTAAAGTGGGAGTGAAGAAGAGACTGTTTGGAGTTGAAGTGGGAGTAGAGTTGGAGGGAGACGGAGTGGAATAGAAGGGAGTCGGTTTGGAGTCGAAGTTGAGTTGCTTGGCAACCAGAGTGGAGTCGGTTTAAATCGGAGTGAAGTCTTTTCAATGTTTATTTATTTATTTATTTATTTATTTATATTTTTTAAAGAAAGCTTACGGACTAATAGATCACAATGAGTACACGATCAACATTGTCAGATCGCCAATTACAAGCCCTCACATTTTAATATTTACATGAAATAAACAAAGATAACACTATAAACAGTTATAAAATAAGAATTACAGCAATTACACCAAACAAAACAAAAAAAAAAAAAACGTAATATAATAAACAAAAAAAAAAAAATATATATATATATATATATATACATATAAGAATCACACAAAACAAAAATCATATTAAGAAATTAACAAAAACTAAAAATTAAAACAACCAAAAAATCAATACAATTAAAAATGAAGCAAAAAAAAAAAAAAAAAAAAACAATCAAAAACAGTGCGCAAAGAACGTTACCCTGCCTTTCCCTCACCAAAGTAAAAGTCTGCCAGCAATCGTCTAATTGTCGCAACACTAGTGCTGAATAGGTCTATATTAAGATGCTGCGGAATCTCATTAAATTTAGATGCGCTTCTGATTGAGAAGGCATTCAACCTATAGTTCGCAGTTACCATCGGTATGTCTAAGATCGGCCGCTGTCGAAGCCTCACCACATTGGTACGCAGCGATACCGTGGCCAGGAGTTGATAACAATATGTATGTGGATGTTATAGTAAAGAAGTCGGTTTGAGTCGGATTGAAGTCGGTAAGGGATCGAAGTGAAGTTGCTATGGAATTGGAGCAGAGTCCGAGTGGAGTCGTCCTGCCGACTCCACTCTGACTCTGCTCTCTGTCGGTTTAGAGTTGGAGTAAAGTCGGTTTGGAGTTGGAGTCGGAGGGAGTCGAAGTGAAGTTGGTTTGAAGTTAGAGTGTAGTCGGTGCAGATTCAGAGTGAAGTCGGAGTATCAGAGTGAAGTTGAAGTGAAGTCCGTTTGGAGTTGGACGGAGTCGGTTTGGAGTTGAAATAAAGAAGTCGGTTTGGAGTCGGAGTGAAGTCGGTATGGAGCCGTAGGTTAGAGTGGATGCAGTTTCGAATCGGAATAGAGGTGTTTGGAGTCGGATTGAAGTCGGCATGGGTTCGAAGTGAGGTTGCTATGGAGTTGGAATGGAGTCAAAGTGGAGTGGAAGTGGAGTCGGCAGGAGTCGGTTTAAAATTAGAATGAAGTCGGAGTTGTAGTGAAGTTGGAGTCGGAGGGAGTCGAAATGAAGTCGGTTTGAAGTTGGCGGAAATCAGAGTGAAGTCAGTTCTGAGTCGAAGTGAAATCTAAGTAGGGTCTTTTAGCGTCCATAGGCCGCGGTAACCACTTCCCATCAGGCGGGCCGTGTGCTTGTCTGCCAATATTTATGTGGTATAAAGACAAGATGAGCTAATGAATTTCGACATCATTCTGTATACAGTGCGCCTTTTTGTACTGTCATGTATGACGGCAACAAAAAGTTGCTCTTTGTTGCTGGTAATGTAGTGGTTTTCAAAAATGTTACAAATTTTTTTGTTACATACAGCCACCCTAGTAATATACATAGAAGAGCAGGAATGAAAGAGCATGATCATTAATGAAATAAAGCATCGTGGCAGTGCATTTTCTTACACATAACCCCTTCTTCCATTGAAGAAATACGTTTAATGGACCGATTTTCAATGGAAGAAGGCGTTAAGGCACATACCTCCTTCTTCCATGTAACTTTTGCTTTTTTTGTTGCAGTTATGCCCTTCATCTTCTGGTATTTTGGAAACTAAGCTTAAATTTCGGAATTTTTTGGTCTAATATAGTTTATATACACCTATAACCGTCATATAACGCAAAAAATCAAAAATTTCAAAAATGTTAGTTACCCCCTTCATCCACTCACGTCTTTAATTAACTAACTGGTTTATATAAAGTAACTCGTGTCAAATTGGATTTCGTATAAAATCCACATATACTAATATCATAAATGCAAAAGTTTTGTATGCCTGTATCTATCGATTACGCTTTCATGCTTAAACTCTGAACCTATTTTGATAAAATTTGGTACAGAGGTAGATTATAGCTTGGGAAAGTAGTGAAAGTACATAGGGTATGTTTGGTCGCCCCGAAATCCACGCGGGCAATAGCTGTTTGTAGTGAGTGACAAGATACTTTTAAACAAGACTGTCTTTTTTATGTGGAAACCTTTGGATAAAACTTCGCCGAACCTGTAAGTACGATGTAACGAATTGCATAGTCCTTACTAAAACCAGAAAACATCGCCGGCAATCATATATTATATCACTAGGGAGGCGATTTACCTTTGGAGCAGCGATCAGAAATCTACATAATGAAAATTTGTTGGCATTAAAGCATCTCCTAAACCTATTTAGCATAGTTATTGTGCCTATCCGCGTTGGTTCACTCCACAGTTTCGGTAACCATGGCACTTAGTGGTGCCTTGTACACACGCGCACAGAGTCTTTGTTCTTGTCTACTACTGGTCCGGGTTGTCGATTTGATTCCACGAATAGGCCTGTACCTTCAAACCATAACCCACAAACCACTGAGTACCGTCTAATTACGAAGCTGTTGGGAGATAACTCAAACCAAACTTGCTCCTCCTATAGATGCAAGGTCCTCCTCCGCACCACGTTCCACCCACGTTCGCAGCATTCGTGACAGTGGAGCCGACGGAAGGCACAGCAGAGCAACTCGACCCAGAGAACAGTCTTCTTGGCACCGACATCATGTTCTTAACATCATTCTTTGGTAAGTTGCCAAAATACCTAGACGCGCTAAACTAATTCACGGTCACCTTTTTGCATGATCTAAAAATCGCAATGATTTCTTTCAAAATTATAACACTAGATTATATTTTTGGATCTCTGTAGATTGTAATGTTCACAAGGAATTCTTAGTATGTTATGAACTTGCGAGAAATAGAGAACCAGTCTAACGATTTAGCTGATTTATTTTTTTTTGTTGTGTTCTTGATTTGGAGGATAAGGTTTGCACGAAAGGGCTCTGTTTTAAAAAATACCTTGATGTCGTTCTGTGGCATAATGATAGGAGCAACCCAACCGTATGTTTGTGGTCGCAAAGCTCAAAAGTGTTGACAGATCAGACTTACATCCGTACATAGACACGTAGATTTGTTTTTAATTTGCGTTAAATCATCTCATAAATGTACTAAGGATACAGATCTTCGGAGGAAGTAGGCAAGACGTATTTCCTTTGAATGAAATTTTGAAACATTTATTATGCTAACTATTCAAATCTCTGTCTTTTCTCTTTCTTAATCGACGTATTTCCGTCCCAATCGAGCAGTCCTACTGGGGAAGTACCTCCGCCCTACAGAATACCGCGGCTATAATAGCCTGGTGTTATATTCCCGGCGGTGAGTAGGGTAGCCAGAGCTCACTAGAGAGGTTTTGTGCTGTCAGTGGAAAGACCAAGGGCTTGTTTTGCTTGTCTTCTGCGCTGACGGCACAGAATCTCTCTGTTCTTACAGGGTCGGCAGTACGAGTGTGACTCCCTTAGTGTTGCACTCGTCCATAAGTTACGGTAACCACTTTCCATCAGGTGGGCCGTGTGCGTATTTGCGACCTAAATGGTTTAAAAAAATATACAGCCTACAGTCTACTTAATCTAGTTACACACCGTGTCTAGAAGGTTGAACTTCAATAACGTAACCTTCTAACATTAATGTTCTACCAATTGTACAAAAACCTGTTTTCGGAAGAATTCATTGTCAATGACTATTAAATTTTGTCAATAGTTTCCGCGAATCGTAGGAACTTACTCGTATAAAGAACATGGTACACATAAGAATAAAATAAATGCTACCGGATTAGGTATATCGCGTTTTTATTATTAACGCCTTCGGCATTTCTCTTCTTTATCATCCTAGCGTTTATACCAGTCGCATCCGAAGCTTTCATCTCGGAGTCTGGGGTCCGCTTTACCAGTCTTAACTGCGGATATGGCTAGACGGGTTAGACTCATATTGACTTGGTTGTAAAAGACCTACTTTGCAAAATCGATATTTTCCGTGAAACGACTGCCATCTGACCTTCACAACCCAATGGTGGCATTAGGCGATATCGAAGCATTGCAGCTAGACCGTTGTTGTTGGACTTTTTAGGGCTCCAACTACCCGTAACGACTGCCATAGATGTTCGTATGGGCAACCGGGACCGACTCTGTGTGCTCTTCGAGGCACGACCAGACCAATTGAAATACCCATATTCATGCATAGAAATATTTGCACTGAGCGTGGATCGAACCCGCGCCTCCTGCGTAGCGGCCGCGTTCACTACCGCTACGCCACGAAGGCTGTCCTCGGCATTTCTTTGTTGCATCTAAAGCTTGCACTTTAGAACCCGGTCTCCTACGCTTTCTCGTTCTGATGTTGCTAATCGTGACTTTAACAGGGAGTTAGTGCCGTCTGACCTCTCGAATGAAGCCTTCGGCAGAGTCTCAGCTGTCATTTAGGTGTACGGGCTTGCAGGGGAGGGTGACTTGCCCCAAAGGTCTTGATCAGGTCACAAACCAATACACCCTCCCGACGCCCGATCAAGTATGGCATAAACCCCCACTCTACTCGAACAAGCGTTGGCCAAAGCGTTTGCCACTGTGTTCACCAACATGTAGAGCGGCCATAAGTAATAGTATTTTATCAGAAGTTTTTTTTTTTTTTATAAATAGGACACGTCAATTTGACTTTGCCTCGCCTGATGGTAAGCTGAAGGTAAAGTCTCTGAAGTTTCACTTTAGGACGACATTTAAATACGTAAATAGCTGCTTTCGCAAACTAACATAGGTTGTGAAAGATATGCATGTGCATGGATAAAAGACAGCGAGCTAGATAACATTATCTAGCTCGCTCAATGACTTCTAGATATCTAATTATGTGTTTTTTTATGGTTCACCAAAGTGGACAATACATATCAGTCATTTCACATATACATCAGAGCTAATGTCAGGTCCGAGGATAAGTCTTAACATTAGTCGGTAAGTCTTAAGTTTATCTATGACGAGTGGCTAATGGCAGTTTCGCCTATCTTTAACCGGTTAATTTTAAATTTTGACAAAGTCGTTTTGTTAAAATTGTGTGATATGGAAATGAAACAGAGATTACATTAGACAATAATAAACACCTTGATTTTATAGTCATTTCGGATACAAAGATTTTGGTCACGTTTTAGTAGCAAAATCGTCTGGAAGTATTTATTTGCTGAAAAACATTTTTTTTTACAATGTATGGGAATAATGTACTGGTGGAAGGAATAATGTATGGGGGCATGATTTTTTTTTTATACTACTTAGGTCGCAGACAAGCACACGGCCCTCCTGATGGTAAGAGGTTACCGTGGCCTATGGGCGAGTGCAACACCCCAGTCACACTCATTTAAACAAAAAATCGCAACGCATTCGCGCCCATATTGTTATGTTTAAAAGCATATTATGGGCGGGAATACTGTGCGATTTTTTTGACATATGACGTGACGAAGAATTATCATCATTTTTTATTGCAATGGTAAGTTGTCGGTGCAGGTAGCCAGTACCGGTAACTGTTTCTCAATGTAAGCACCCTTATGATAATGTACGAAGAAATAGGAGCCCCGGGAAGCGAGCAGTCGTATGTTGTGCCATGTATCTCACTCATTCTTCTTTTGGCAGCTTCATTACTGAATTTATCCATTGATCAAACATATTATCAATAGTTGCAGGACGATAAAACATTTATTGATTAAAAATCGATGAATCTGGCCTATCTTGATTATTCGTAAAATGACTGAATATCTCCCTAATCGATAGCTAGATAAAATTTAATGATAACAGAAACACAGAAACACGCGTGGCTGCACACAGCCACGCGTGCTGACATGTGTCACATCACAATATGAGCTCGATATTAGGATAGTAGGCCCGTATTCTAGGACGAAACTCAGTTCACAGATTGTCTCCTTTGCTTTTTCCACGCGTGCTGACATGTGTCACAATATGAGCTCGATATTAGGATAGTAGGCCCGTATTCTAGGACGAAACTCAGTTCACAGATTGTCTCCTTTGACTTTTTCATGCCAGTTAGGTGGCAGACCTGAAGGACAATTTTTCTAATAAAAATCTATTCAAAATTTAGCCTCCGCTTTGTTAAAATCTAACTGAATGAATTGTCAGAAACGATTTTATTGTAGCACAATTTTCAAAAAAGAACATTGACAGAAAGAACATTTTTAGATCGAAACTTAATTTTGAAGAAAAAAAAAAGAGAACTGGCCCTCAAATCGAAATTATGAACGTTTTTGACATTTAGGAGTTTGAGATGAGATCGAGACTGAATTTCGAATAGATTTTTAGGAAAATGTGGCCCGTATTCTAGAGCGACACTCAATGCTGAATCTCAATTTCTTAGGACAGATTTAATGATTTGACAGATTGTCTATACTATACTATTTTAATTTTGCCTTAAAGTGCAGAGTGAAAAGGTTTAATTCTATGTATTATAGACACTTGCACAAGATATCCTGTAACTAGTCGTAGTATATATCATTTGTTATACTTATCACTTATAGTAGTTTGTAAACAAAGCTATCAATCTAATAGTGGTGTCGCATATCCGTCGCGACAGTCGTGTCATATACGATACGGATAGGACGAATGTACGAACAAAATAGATTTTATGGGTCTATTTCAGAAAATTAGCAAACAGTTGTGTCGAACCGACTAAAACGTACGCCGTTTTTGGGCCGTTGGTTGCTGAAGGTGAGGTTTTAACACGAGCCATGCATCTGAGGCTGAGCCTGGGCTGTACTGTACATATCTACCTGATGTTAAACAGTCCTATCCCTAAGTCACCTTGTACAACACCGCATGGAAAGAGGTGGAGTGGCCCAAATTCTACTCTGCCGGGAACCACGCGAAAATCAACATCTGAGATAGGTAATGGCATTTTCACGCAGAACTAACTTTATAGGACACTAATTTGCTACTGTCACGAGCATGCACCTATACTGGTACTATGACGTCACAAACAAAACAAATGCCACACGGCAAACTTCAAACTTGTTCTAACCAACGTGATCTCAAGCATTGTTGTTAATTAGACTTATTTTACTTAGTACTTATTTGTGGTTATTAGATATTCAAGTCTAATTTTAAACTTATACATGTGTGTTTTGGAACTCGCACGAACACCTGTGAAATATATCATTTTTACTTTTTATATGCGTTTGAAATAAACGTGGGATTTAAGTCTGACCAAGACTATTCAAACAAAAAAAAACAAATCAAAATCCGGTCAGTAGTTTTTGTCTCCATCGCGGACAAACGGTTACATATCAAAATCCCAAAGCTTACAATACCGATTTTCATAATTCCGACGTGCGAAAGACCGAAATTCAAAATCCCGAATGTTCGTTTGACCGAATGTTCAAAATACCGAAAGTACAAAATCCCGAAAGTACAAAATCCCGAAGTTCTAATTTCTGAAATTTAAATTTTTGGGTGGTTATAACGTAATCTATCCAAGTCGGATTGCACAGGGTGGACATAGCGCGCCTCGACATGGAAACATATAGGTTAAAGGGCATGAGAAGGACCTCCGCCACATATAGTTTGGATTTTGAACTTCGGGATTTAGATTTTCGGTATTTATGTATTTAAGTAACCGGACAAACAGACAAGAATTAAAAAAAACATTAATTTTCAGTATCTAACGATACTCAAAACATTTTCTTTACATTTTTTTTCAATAGTGTAGAATGTAGATAGATGTCGATTAAGATAGAAATATGTGACACTTCATGACGAAGTCTTTTAGAATTATTATGAGACAAAAAAAAGTAAACACATTTATTAGATTGTTTCCAGTTTTTTTTTTTTCCGTGTACGCACAGACCTACGCACACGCGCTCCACAGTGCGTTACAAACACGAGATATATGATAAAGAGGAAGTGCTCTCAAACCTCGATAAATATATGGGAACTAAAATTGTCAAATTCTCACATGTATGTATCGATAATTAGTCAATCGCTTCACACAAAACATACTCGAAAAAATATACGCAAACATAGACTCGAACGCTTTTTTCCATCCAATGGTTGCCTGTAAGAGATTGCCACTAGATGTTAAGTCGAACTTTCAGAATGCTACCAGATTTTCACCTGCCCTTCCTAGGCAAGTGGCAATTGCTTGGCCGGCGTATTGTAGAATAGAATAGAATTATAAAATGGGATTTGACGTATTTGACAAAAAACTTAACGTTTTTTATAGTAAAACAGTACCTAACTCTACTCGGGACATTGGCGGAATTGATGCTAAAAACACAGAGCCATTCCTTAAAATTAAAAAATTAAAAATTTGACTGGACAGTCAAATACCCAATTATGTTGAATATCTTCACAGCATTGTGTCACAAGCGATAGCCTAGGCTTAGGCAACTTCCTTGATTTAACAAACCGTAGTTAAAACGTGAAATCTTAGCATCCTGTTCAAAATATAGTTAACACAAGGAAAAGAAACAAAACTGCTCAATAAATTAATAACAATGAATATGAATAAGGGCATACTTGCGACAAGTTTAGAACAATACCGGTTAATAACATGTTTTTATCGTATGACGTAATGAATTGCTGATCGGTTATGATTATTAATAAATATTTCACTACACTGGCGGTGTAGGCAGTGACGAAACGCGAATATGTTACGAAGAGAGCCGATAAGATTGTATTGTATACAGTTTATCAATATTTATTCTCGATTGAGTGGCTTGTTGGCACAGCGGGGGCGTTTATGTGCAATATATGGCTAACCGCATACGCTTAATAATCCATACTATTATTATAAATGCAAAAGTAACTCTGTCTGTCTATCTGTCTTTCTGTTGCGCTGTCACACGTAAACCACAGAATCGATTTTGATGAAATTTGGCTTTGGGGTTAGATTAGACCTTGACAAAGGACATAGGCTTAGATGAATTAAAAATCTAAACCTAAAATCAAAAACCTTTTTTAATTCATCTAAGGACATAGGCTATGTTTTGATCGCGATAACTGACATCCACGAGCAACTGGTTATTATTGACATTAAAATACATGCCGTCAAAAAATGTTGTGTGTTTAGTTATTGGCATATATCTTGACCCAGTGACGTCACTCTATATGCGAAGCACGTTTTTGGGTGTCTCTTGAGGATAGCACGGGGCGCTACGGCGGTGGTGCAGGAGCTCAAATCTACTAACCATAGATTATATAAAATCAATCCGAGCGCGCCAGGGTCTCGTTTCTCGAGTGTGTGTATGTGTGTACAGTATACTTACTTATGTTGTACACAATACTATTGGGAGTATGTATTTTATTGTCAATATTATTGCATGTATGAGATATTCCTATAACGTTCGGACTTTGTTTGTTCGCCATATACTTGCCTAAATAGTGTGTTTGCGCTCAAAAGCAATCTTACCTACATTTTTTGCCGAATTTATAAGAAGCAATATTTTGTTCGTATTTTGTATGATAATAATTGATAACGTAGGTACCGTTCTTTGAATTGCGATATAGTATCATAGTTTGCTTACACTGGCGTAATGTTATAATAGGTGTACTACTAATTAAACACATACTATTAAGGGTCAATCCCCACTGAAAGAGCAGCGGCCGTCAGCGGCTTTTTGAGACAAAATATTACAAACCATTTTTGAATCTTATCTATGGGAAACAAGATCATAGTCATTTGAAGGCGAAGGAAAGGAACCTTCTCGCAATCATTTCTAGTACAAACGTCTGGCGGCCGCCCGGCCGCTGCTCTTTCAATGGGGATTAACCTTAAACTTAAATAATTAGTTTCCAGAAAAAGAAATCGGGCTAGTATATTAGTTAAGTACGGATACGACATAGATTAGCCGCGATTCCCCCTTTCTCGAACCCCCGAGCCTGTTACTTTCTACCGGGCATATTTCTAGATTCAGTGTTGTTACCGAGAATTTATTGACAGAAAAATTCTATAACTTTAGTCGAACCATAAATATACTTATGGAGGCGTGATGCATAGCTCGTAAACTTCAAACTTGTCCCACAATACATGAAGGTACATGAATATTACAAACGATATTAATTACAGTTCTCGCAAACGTAGTTGGTATAATGTTTCAGAGAGCTCTGTACCTTCACCCTATGTGACCTCATCACGCCCACTGTTTATGAGCGTGATAAGGCGGAATATCATGGTGTGCAATGTGCATATTGTCGTAGTAGGTACCTCTTTCAATTAATAGTGCGGAAATACCCTCGGATACCCTTCCCCCTGAGATATCTCTCGCACCCCGGCCGACCCAGGGCCATCACAGGCTTTGAGATAGACCCATCTATCGGAGTAGGAAACTACTGAAGCATACTGACTCTGCGCTACGTGGGATGTTTTATTCACGTTACGCCCCGTGTAGGGTAGACTGGGTACGGTTGAAACATTTTAGCGTTTATCGTGCATAGCATCGGGATTTGTTAAGTGAGCGATGACGGAAATATATTAAATAAAAGACCTTGTATCTGTCTACTAATGGGCATTGTTATTTGAGATCAGTGTGTAATATTTTCTGTGTAAGATCATATAAAAAAAAATCTGTCTTTTGTTTCAACCGTCCCCATGCCAGGGTCGGTTGAAACAGTGCCTGGCGTCAGTTGAAACACATGCAAATAATACAAAATATAATCAATTATCATGTTTTAATAATCATCTAATAATATTTAATAAAACTAAATAGTAAATACATTATTTCCATAACAATTAATATTTTAAACAAAAATACATACTTGCATGGTTACGAGTTCATTCGGAGTCACAATTGTGGCAAACATAACTAAGGCCACCTTCTGTGAACTCTTCATGTGCCCATGCATTTTACATACTGTGCGTTGTTTGTATCCATTTGTGATGTTCTGAATAGGACCATTAGCTGCTTCGATTGAATTTGGCCTATCTGATAGGCCAAACGCAGGTGCAAAATCCGAGTTCTGTAAACAAATGCTGAATAAACGGAAGAATACCAGTTGTGCGAAAGCTAGCTTGAATATTGGATTCTTTGGCGTACCCTTGGCATTTAAAAAACAAGAAAACTAAATAAATAAATTGTTTCAACCGTACCCACAAATAATGTTTCAACTGTCCCCAATACGCCTCTTGATATAAAACGGTTCACAGTAGAAATAATAATAAATTTAAATAAAAACTACTCATACTGCTATATTTTACAAGCTTTAATTAAAACGAAATAAAACTTTCAATACTGTAACTTTAAACAAAATCCTAATAATCGCAAAAATGTAGGTACAAAAATACTTACTTTTCCGTCAAAAAACACAATGGGGCCTCCTATTGACAAGCACGTCGCCCGAAGCCCGACGCAAAACTAAAATTCGTGTTTCGACTAGTCGCCCGCTTCATTCTCCCCTTGTACCCCTCACCCCATCACGCACTGTTCACGAGATATTTGGTTTGTTTCAACCGTCCACCGTTTCAACCGTACCCAGTCTACCCTACCTTTTTTTTTATCGTGCGAAATATTCTCACGGTTACCTCCCCCGCCAGAGCCGGTGGAGGAGGTTCTGTCGGACTCGAACCGACTACGCACGCCGTCTGTGGGTTGTCGGTTGCCGGTGGTGAGATTGTCGTAGATATATCCCTCGCACCCCGGTCGACGCCCCGTGTACCTTAATGTGTAATCTATGGCAGGGATTATACCGTCAATAATATCACGATATTCGCAATCCAGTCGATTTCAGCCCCCCTGTAAGGGAAAGATTGCGGGTTCGAGTCCCGCAAAAGATATATTCGCTTTTTCTATCTTTAAAAGAAACTTAGTAAATGTTGGAAATATTATGATGTGTAATATTATTATGAATAAATGAGGATAAAAAACGCAACTCATACCTATTTGATATTGACCTACGTAAAGAATGAGTGGTCTGTTTGTAGTTACTACGGATTAAAACCGTATTATCTATTAATGTACTTCTACTTATCATAATGAAAACGTGTAATCTACTTAACGATGAGTGCAATAACCTTCATACAGGTGTTTTACGTACATTTGATATCCATTGCCGAGGACACACCGGTCTACACGCTAAGTGAAAGACGGCATGCGGTAATGGAAGAGGAATTGCTCGCTTTGTTGAATTTGTTCTCGATTTTACGGTTCACGTGTACACTGCTTCAGAAGCCTACTTATTACAATTGAGCACTTGACAAGCCAAATCTAGTTTCGTTTAGTTAAACGTCAAAACGGTAAATCTTATAAATACTTGTATGAAATAAAGAACTATGACGTCACTTGTTTACAGAATACTGATTTGCACTTTTTTCAATTTCGGTCACAATTCCATATTGAGCACGTTACTTTCAATGTTGGATGTTGAAAATTTTATGTTATGGCATTTGTGAGATCGAGAGATCGGAACTGAATGTTGACAATATTCTTATTTTTTTTTTTTTTTTTTTATACCACTTAAGTAGTTGGCAGACAAGCACTTACTTATTACATAAATTTTCTTACCCAGTAAGTACATGAAATTTTCCACGTGAAGACTGCACGTGTCAACCGGTTATTTTAATTCATAGCACTAAAATTAGATTTTACTTCCATGATTCGAACTGAAAAAATATTTTTGTGTTGAATAGTCCTATCATCATAGAGGAAGATTTATAGGCTCATATTTCCATACTTTATTTGAAACTAGCCTTCTGCCCGCGTGCATCAACGCTACCTTTGCTCATATCTCCGGTTCTACTCAACCGATTGCGATCAAACAAACATAATATTTTAAGTCTGACCAAGCCCTTTTTAACAAAAAAAAAAACCGCATCAAAATCCGTTCAGTAGTCTTTGCGTCCATCGCGCAAACAGACAGGAAATTAAAAAAAAAAATTATCGTTTTCAGTATCGTTAACATAACATAACCCAAGTATTTTTTTAAATATCTCCAATGTACAGACACGACCACTACAATAATTATAGGTATCGAAATGTGCCACGGGCGAAACCGGGGCGGGTCGGCAACTTATCTATACTTATATCTTTAATATAGATACTGTGTTATTCAAACGTATCGAGGTCTTTACTGATAAACAGAATAATATTATGATCTTATAATAACACTTAAAAATCGCTGTTTTTATCAAGCATTTTTTATGTACCAGAATCTATCTAATCTATATTGCGTTGCAGCCTACAAATTTATTTTGCGATTTGCTGATTAATGAACGAAGAAAGAAAGGATGGATGCCCGGTGAACTGCTTAGTACTGTAGGTACCTACCCTAGCTGCTCAATATGGGTTTCAGGACCACGCACAATGGCCCAAGAAGGAGGCTAAGTGCGGATAAAAGAGTCCCCTTTCCATTCCATTCCATGGGTTTCAGGAAGGATTTAGGTTTCTTTGGTGGTACACATACACAGCGCTAAACGCGTAAACATATTTGGGAATATACTTCTCTCTCCGGAGTAGGCAGAGACCACAGCCCACACTCTCCTTTAGTACTTACACTTCACGAGCTTCCTCTACAGTAATCAAACCTGTCTAGCACAGCATTGCAACAGCCTAGTTATAGATTGTCATTGGTCTATCTCCTGTGACGTCACCCAGTCTGACCAATGACAATCTCTATCATGTTGCAAAGTTGTGCTCGTCGTTTTATTTTTTTTATTTATTTATATTAACTTTTTGCACAAATCCCTACTAATATTATAAATGCGAAAGTAACTCTGTCTGTCTGTCTGTCTGTCTGTCTATCTGTCTGACTGTCTGTCTGTCTGTCTGTCTGTCTGTCTGTCTGTCTGTCTGTCTGTCTCACTTTTACGACTAAACCGCTGAACCGATTTTGATGAAATTTGGTATAGAGGTAGGTTAGACCTTGAGAAAGGACATAGGCTATGTTTGGTCGCGATAACCGACATCCACGCGGGCGGAGCCGCGGGCAAAAGCTAGTACAAAATAATTGTACAAAGGCGGACTTAATGCCCAAGGCATTTTCTGCCAGTCAACCTTAGGGTGATGCAGACATATGTCACAAGTAGGTGCACGATGTATTGTGGTGAGAGTTTGACCTAGTTTGGTACAAATAATAAGTTTATGCTGAATTTGATAATAAAATATTGATAACTATAATAATATATACATTTGTATACAGATACATACAAATACAAATATAATAAACTACATACAATTATATACTGATATATACATAAATAGGTATAATATACCTGCATACATAAATTGCACTGCTGATGAGAATGTATGTACCTACTAATGTGAACTTTTGAATCATTCCAGTGGCATTCCTCTTCAACTGGATTGGTTTCCTGCTGCTGATGTGCTTCTGCCACACGGTGGCGAGCCGCTACGGGGCGCTGGCGGGCTTCGGGCTGTCCCTCGCGAAGTGGACCCTCATCGTGAAGCACTCCACCGAGCTGGCGTCCCACGAGAACTCCTGGCTTTGGTGGCTTATTATGGCCTTTGGTGAGTTGAATAAACTTTTTGTTTAATACACTATTAATCATAGAAACACTCGGAGCAAAGCAAATATACATACATCTTCATGTGTAGAAATATTGTCACTGAACGGGGATCAATCCCGCGTGGTGTCCCCGGGAACCCTGTAAAGGGGGGGTACACCGGTGGGGGTGAAGGGGTGATAGACAGGAGCATATTATAGTTACTAAATACATAATTTCAACTTGATTATTTTTCCAAAAAAAAATATATGTTCTATCTCTACTTTTTTTTTTATGAACAACAATGACCGAGGCGCACCACAATTGGCATCCTTCATTATTTTACCAGTACAGATACAATAGGTTTACAGCTGTCTTCTCTTCATTGTATACATTGTTATATACCTAATAAAATATTTCTTTAATTATACCTACCTAGTTAATGGTATGACTTATGTTATTATGACACACTTGTTTATGGTTACTTGCTTCTCCGTGATTGTTCAGTTGTGACGTCACGTGGTAAGCTTCAAATCAAAACAACTTAATTTACGAATAGCGCTTGCTCGTGCTGTGATGTGAAGCGCACTATGGGTACTTGAATATATGTTAAGTGTGCAATTGTAACTACAGGCGAATTCGTCTACTGCATTCTTACCTACCACATACGTTAGTAACAAATTATGTTATATCAAGTTAGGGGCTGTCCATTAATCACGTGAGGCTCAACAGGGTGGGGGGGAGGTTCGGAAAACATCACGAAATATCACCTGGGGAGAGGGAGGGGTATATTAGGATATCACGTGTATTTATTTTTTCTTATAACTGATTATTTTTGTCACGATTCTTAGTTTTCTAGCATTAAATTATAAATAAAAAAATACAAGTGATTTTGGCTAGGGGGTGGGGGTAGTCTAAAACCTCACCACATATCACCATGGAGGAGGGGGGGGGGGGGGGGTTAGAAAATTGCTAAAAAAAACATCACGTGATTAATGGACAGCCCCTTACAAGAGTAGTCAATAATGTTCACGGCTGTTTTTAACTAGTTAAGTAACAATAAAAAAGCTGCCATTAAAAAAAATATATATTGAGAAAAAATATTCATATAGGTAGGTACAAATTACGCCACATCACATATGACTACGTCCCAGAGTCAAGGCATTTAAAAAAAAAGTGACTGCGTGACGTTTATAAAATCTTCACAACAAGTTCTATTTTCAAATACTTTATGTACTTAAAGGTAGTTCCAAGTCGAGACTGATAGTGATGACTGAGTATCTTTCTAGAATACGATACTTCTTCATCCTGGCGGTAATCCTAGTAAGATCCGAAAATTTTTCCTGTCAAACTTGGGGTTTCGCTGATTTCGATATTTTCCGTGAAGCAATTTTTACAATACCTACTATACAACCTTATGATATTTTAGTCTAAGCACAGTTAAAACGATTGCTACATTTTGTTACCGATGTTACAACACGAACAATTATCAAATATCGTGGGCATAATGGCAGAACTAAATAACTCAATATTTCAAGTTTCGAGATAATCGCGATTTACTGTTTTTTTGGCACTTTTTTTGACATCATTAACAAATGGAGAACAATTTTACTGTCGACAATTTTATATGTTATAAGCATGTTTGCTGTCGATTCAATGCTTAATCAAATTAATTTCTTTCATGAACCAAAAAATAAATAAAAATCAAAAACCAACTTATCCAATTTTGCCACACCAAAATGTTGCAAACATACCGTAGTTAGCTACTTCTTTATGGTAGTTATTCAGTTTTCTCACACATAAGATGGATGTGAATACATGAAATTGGGTCAACAATTTCACTTGTCGAGTTCTGAACCTAATGAAATATTTAAACATGTAAGTTAGGCATTCTTAGTGAAAGTTAATTTGTATAATTTTATCACTGATTATTGATCTCACATGAAATAAAAAACCTGGGTTGGCAGAAGAAACATTGTTTATTAAAAAAAAAATAAACGTAAAAGTACAAAAATCAAAATCAACATAATTAGGTATGGCAATCTAATAAAATCAAATAAATTACTTATTATAAATCTTCTACTTAAAATCAACTAGAATAAAAAATACTTTGCTTTACATTAATCATGCCATGGCATGGCATGGCAAGGCATGGCATACATCAATCATGGCAGCGCAGAACAAAGAGCATGGTTACACAGCGGCTCTTCAACTTCCCACAAGCTCGCTTTTTGAGGTGGAGTCCACAAACATCTGTGGGCTCCATGCAAACCTCAACGCCGTCCACCAGCACCTCGAGACGGCGAATCCAGCCATGCTTTTTCTGACGGAGACGCAAATACGCCGCCCTGACGACACGTCTTACTTGCTCTACCCCGGCTACGTTATGGAGGAAAATTTCCGTGGAAAGGCCGGGGTGTGCGTGTTTGTTAGGGCGGATGTTTGTTGTCGCCGTCTGCGCTGCCTAGAGGACCCATCCTTTTCCACCCTATGGCTACACGTAGACCATGGCTCTACGAGTCAGATCTATGTGTGCCTCTACCGTTCCCATACAGGAGATACCGAGACAACCAAAACTGACCATGCGGGAAGAGCCGCTCACGCTTTCGCTCTGGCGCATGGCCTGACCCAACTGGTACGCGGGGTCACTAGGATACCAAGAAGGTCGGGCCTAACACCCTCCCTTCTAGATCTTCTGCTGACGAGTCACCCAGACCAGTACAGTGTTTCGGTGCGTGCCGCTTTAGGCAACTCCGACCATTGCCTGGTCTGTTCCAAGGTGCCAATCACAGCGCCCCCACGACCCGCGCAGGGGAAGCGGCGTCTCTGGCACTACTCGTCAGCGGACTGGGATGGGATGCGTGAGTATTTTGCGTCCATCCCGTGGGTTGCACGTTGCTTTGAAGGTAAGAACCCATCGGATAGTGCTACTGCTGTCGCCGGTGAGATCAGTCCTATATCCCATACACTGATGTCACCGGTGACGGCAGAGCGCGCCCTTGGTTCGGCCGCGAGTGCGCGGAGGCTGTCAATCAAAAACAGTCTGCGTACCGCGCCTGGGTAAGGGCGCGCGCCACACGCGATCCCAACGTGGGCCACTTCAAGACAGCGTACAATAAAGCCACAAAGGTCTGCAAGGGGGCTTACGTCAGAGCGGATGCCCAGCGCATAGCGCGGCTTGGTCAGGAGCTAGTGGCGCATCCCACGGGCAGCCGTGGCTACTGGCGACTGGCCAAAGCCGTGCAAGTCAACTTCTGCCAGCCTTCGCTGCCCCCGTTGCGCAACCCTGATGGATCCCTGGCCCATGAGCCGCAAGAGAAAGCAAATCTGCTGGTTAATCTCTTTGCGGCAAACTCCCGAATCGATGATTGCGGTAAGCAGCCACCAACATTACCCGTCTGTGACCTCCGGCATCAGGCAGCGCGATGTCCGTGGTGTGCTGCAGTCACTCGACGTCCGGAAAGCCAGCGGACTGGATGGTATTCCAGCGGTGGTTCTTCAAAAATGTGCAGCGGAGTTGTCTCCAGTGCTGACGCGACTGTACCGGATGTCATACATCTCGGGTACAGTGCCATCGGCTTGGAAGGAGGCGAATGTGCAGCCGATCCCCAAGAAGGGGGATCGCTCGGACCCAGGCAACTATCGGCCCATAGCCGTCACCTCAGTGCTGTGCAAAGTGTTAGAGCACATAATTAACAAACAGCTCATGCGTCACCTAGAGGATCATTCCTTAATCAATGACCGGCAATACGGATTCAGACCGAAGCGGTCAACGGGTGATCTTCTGGCGTACGTTACCCATCTTTGGGGTGAGGCTATGGACAAGCATGGCGAGTCACTGGCAATTAGTCTTGACATCGCCAAAGCTTTCGATAGAGTCTGGCACAAGTCGCTTCTTTCCAAGTTACCAGCCTTTGGTCTGCCTTCCGGACTGTGCGACTGGGTGGCTAGCTTCCTGCAGGGGCGCCGTATTCGCGTCCTCTGTGATGGTCGAACTTCGGAGTTCCTGCAGGTAAATGCTGGTGTGCCGCAGGGGTCCGTCTTATCACCCACTCTCTTTCTTCTGCATATCAACGACATGCTATCCACTGGCAGCATTCATTGCTATGCAGACGATAGCACCTTACACGGGAGTTATCACGGACATCCTGCGGCCAAGCAGTCTGATATCGCGGAAAGGAGGCAGCTTCTCGTCAGTGAACTTGACCGGACCCTGAACCTCGTTTCACAATGGGGCTCTGAAAACCTGGTTGAGTTCAATGCCAAGAAGACGCAGGCATGCGCGTTTACAGCAAAGGTATCTTCTTTCCTTCCCCTTCCAACTCTTTAGAGCACGCCACTGCCACTACAGGACAATCTCAATATCCTAGGTATGGATGTTCGCTGCAAACTGAACAACAAAAACTACATCGAGAGTATCATCAAAACAGCCTCACGTAAACTCGGAGTCCTGAACAAAGTGAGACGTTTTTTCACGCCGGAGCAGCGGTGTCTTCTCTACAAGACACAAATTCGCTCTTGCGTGGAATACTGCTCGCATCTCTGGGATGGCTCCGCAAAGTACTTACTAGATGCTCTCGACAGGTTGCAGCGACGTGCGGTCCGCATTATTGGGAATCCTGAGGTCACTAACACCCTCGAGCCTTTGCAGTTGCGTAGAGATGTGGCATCTTTGGCGGTTTTTTACCGTCTCTACCATGGTGAATGTTCTGATGAGCTCTTCCAAGTAATCCCACCCTCTCCTTTCCTATATAGGACAACACGTGCAGGACTTAGATGCCACCCGCATACGGTGCAGAATATTCCATCAAGAACCAAGCGATTCGGCGACTCCTTCTTCTGCCGCACTATTAAGACTTGGAATTCCTTGCCAGCTCACGTGTTTCCTTCCTCCTATAGTCCCGGGTCCTTTAAGCGGGGCGTGAAAAAGCATCTGATGAGGCCGTCAAGCTGAGTGCCACCATTGTAACATGGTACGTGTTGTAATGGTGGCCCTCTTTTGAGAGACTTTGCCTTCAGCTTACCATCAGGCGAGGCGAAGTCAAATTGACGTGTCCTAAAAAAAAATCTACCCCTTGAATCCATGATAAAATAGTTGACGTCCTTCACATTATCTAATGGATGCACTAATGCGCTCAATCATGTCGGCACGCGTTCACCCTCTCCCGGACCCCACACTCCACCTTACGGATAGCTGTCATTGATGTTTACATTATTTCGCGCCAATTTGTACAACTGAGTTGTACGATAACTTTGCTTACGTGCGAATACTATAAATAGAAATATTCAATAATTTCACCTATTGACATTTTTTTGATTAGAATCTCTTATAAATGTATATTTTCTCGAAGGAGAAATACATAAAAATAATTATTTAAAAATGAAAGAATGCTCATAACTGCCTGAATTAAATAACTCAAATTGTTTAGTTTTCCTTCAACATGCCTGCTTTCTTTAGAATATTTTCGTACGTGGTAGAACTAAACAACTCAATTTAGCTAATTCATTTCATACTCAAGTGATCAGAAGTCACAGTTGTTCATTTATTTATAGAGTTAGTCATTTTTTCTTATAATATTTAGTGTTCAATTAAACATATCCATTTCTTCAATTGAAACACGAAAATGGATTTATTTTTGGATTGGATTGAGATATAGGAATGTTTGTTAGACCAAAAGATGCAGCACATTTTAGGGTTCTCGAAAATGGTAAAAGGTCAATTTGGCCAAAATCGGAGTTATTTAATTCTGCCATTATACCGACGATATACGATAATAAATCAACATTTACAAGTTCTTACTAGGCTCTTCGACCACGCGTTAAATTTTATGTGACAAATATGATAAATGAAACCGAAAAAGTTAGTAAATGTGTTTTGAACGTTATTGTCCAATTATGGTTTTATTGGTTTTACTGAGGCATCTGCTCGGTAATTCTTTTTTAGTCTTTGTTTATTTAGGAGTTTTTGACCAAAATAACAAAGTATATATTTTAAACTAGCCTTCCGCCCGCGGCTCCGCCCGCGTGCATCTCGGTTAACGCGACCTTTGCTCATATCTTCGGTTCTACTCAACCGATTGCGATCAAACAAACGTAAGATTTTAAGTCTGAGAAAAAAAACCGCATCAAAATCCGTCCAGTAGTTTTTGCGTCCATCGCGGCCAAACAGACAAACAGACAGGAAATTAAAAAAAAAATATTTTCGTGTTCAGTATCGTTAACATAACATAACCCAAGTATTTTTTTTTAATTTATCCAATGTACAGACACGACCACTTTACAATTATATAATAGTATAGATGTATGTAGGTACAGTATATCTACCTACCTACCTACATCATCATCATCACTACACATTATAAAACAAAGTCGCTGTCGCTGTCTGTCCGTCTCTATTTATGCATAAATCTTCAAAACTACGCAACGGATTTTGAAGCGGTTTTTTTTTCAATAGATAGAGTGATTCAAGATGAAGGTTTATATATTATGTAGAAACACTGATAAATTTAGAGATATGCTGCGGGAACGGGATCAGAATACCACGCGGGTGGAAAATATGGCGGTACGAAGTTCGCCGGGTGAACTAGTAACTTAATATAACTAAGTTAACAAAATGTCATACATCATTTGTAAATTATAATGACAGCTTCAGAAAGAGGATTGGCTAGAAGACTATTGAAGCTCCCAATATCCATTGATCGTCCTATAGTCCCGGGTCCTTTAAGCGGGGCGTGAAAAAGCATCTGATGAGGCCGTCAAGCTGAGTGCCACCATTGTAACATGGTACATGTCTGTAATGGTGACCCTCTTTTCAGAGACTTTGCCTTCAGCTTACCATCAGGCGAGGCAAAGTCAAATTGACGTGTCCTATATAAAAAAAAAAAAAAAAAAAGCTGTCAATATATAATATACGTATTAGAGACTTTCACTCGCTAGAGCCGCTTTGAAACCCCGTGTTCGGATGCATTCTCAGTAAGTGTGAGAGATGTTAGACCGTAATCCACATCTGTGTTCTTTGTATGTGGAACGGCTGATTTTAGTCACCATCATTCTCTAAACTCTTTTTTTTTATGCCACTTAGGTGGCAGACAAGCACTGTCCCGCCTGAGGCGTTTCTCTTTTTCATATCTTATTCCATTTCAATAGTTAGCATATTAATTGCTTTAAAATTTCAATCATTATAAGTAAATAGATGTTTCTGTCTGACAGCCTCTGTGGCGTAGCGGTAGTGAACGCGGCCGCTACGCAGGAGGCGCGGGTTCGATCCCCGCTCAGTGCAAGTATTCCTATGCATGAATATGGATATTTGTAATGGTCTGGGTGTTTCTATGTATAATATGTATGTATTTACGAAAAAAGTTGTATCTAAGTATGTATATCCGTATTCTAAAACCCAAGCTAGTTAAGCTATGCTTACTTTGGGTCTCGATAGCGTTGTGTAGAATGTCCTACAATATGTCCTACAATATATGTTTCCCCCATCATTGTTGATAGTGCAGTTATGGTTATTTTCCTTTATTTGTTAAATACCCATAACATTACATTTTAAAGTGTATGGTAGTGTCGTGTGTTCGCTGTTCGCGTCACAATCCTAGTTTATCTGTAATCATATCATTATTAAAAGTGACGTAGACGACGAACCATGAACTTGAATGTTGTTTGATTAGATAATCATGATTTACCTTAAGTAAATCCCTCATACGTTACTGACACGTGCAATGCAATTTACAAATAAAATGTATCTAAAGTAATCGCAAAATAAAAAGCCCGCTTTGACAGTTCAAGTCCATGAAGTTCTCAATTTTGAGAACGTAAAACAATGACATTTTTCAAACGTAGAATGACATTTTTCATTGATGGGTACCGCCCACTCCGCTCAGTGCTGTCCATAACGATTTTTTCATACTGTCCATAGACAAGAGAATAATTGCAATTTTAATTTTGCAAGTTTGATTTCTCCAGTTGCAGCAATTCAGCTCTTAACTATTTCGTATCAGCTTCAACGCCTGGTCTTTGTATCCATGCTACTAAATCGGCCTTTTTGTTTGCTTGAGTAGGTGCTTCATCTATTTGAACTAAGTGGTTACGGTGCCATTGTACATAATAATTATGCACTGTTCAGGGAGGTTTGTAAACAGGTTAGTAAACCACTCCGTGATATTCTTTAGAAACTCAAATGCGAGCAAGGCATCATTCACAAAACCGCCACCAGCTGACCCGGCGTGGCAGATTATTAAGCGTCCACCTTTTCCTATTGGCACTTTTGAGCAAGAGGCCTTGGTATCATCCGTCCACGACTGCGGCACGGTATGATTCGAGTTCAGCCAAGTCTCATCGACAAATATGATATTATCCCAATTTGTGACTTTGTTGTGTTTGCTGTTAACTAAGTTTTTTTTTAAATTCCTAAGCTTCAAATATCATCTTTAGTTACCCCCGGGACCATGGCTGCTAGAAAGTAGCCGAGACGTAGGGTTAAAAGTAAATAGTGACAAATAAATCGCGATAGAATCCGTTATAAAGTGATTTCACTTTCATTTCAATGAGTGATTATACGCGTAAACTTCAGAGAGTATCAAGAAAATGATTTACTACTTTTACGCGATTTCTATTGGTAATTGAGTGAATTTTATTGTAATAAAAATGTTAAATGAAAGAAAATTGATTTTTCGCAGTATTGTATTGCACTTTACAATACAATACATAATATTCTAATCGATCAATTACGCATACAAACTTGAATCGATTTATCGTGAGTATCGACTACCGAGGTGTATGGTTACATCACTAGTTACGTCGCGAAAGCAAATGTCAAAACGGGCATTTTATTTTGTGATGACTTTAAATATAATATGTTTATCCGCATTTTAGATCCCAAAAGATTAGCTATGTTTACTTTGGGTCTAGATAGCGCAAGCTAGTTAAGCTATGCTTACTCTGGGTCTAGATAGTAGTAGTACAACTAGGAAAACTGTAGATAATCCTTTGTTTAACACACGTGCTCATAAATTGGCTCTAATTTCACCGTAATTAGGCATAAACTCTGACTTTTTGATTACTAATTCTCAAGTGAGTTACAGATTATTTTTTAATTTTATTGGTTGACTTGCTTTGTTCTTTAAAAAAGTTTCATATCACATGTAACAACAGTATTTTATTAAACTACAGTAGATATACTACGCCGACACTCGGATTTCTTCCGTTCATAATAACACCATCTGGAAATCGTAGCTTTGAGGCTCAATGAGTTTCTGTCACAACGTTTAACCCAAATATATATTATGTAGGTATAATAGTTTATACAGGCCCGGGATATCAAATAAAGAGGAAGCTTCTTGCAGCTATCGCTATTAACTATAAATTACACAAACTATGCATAGTTTGGGACTAGATATAGCTCTCTATTCTGCGTGAGAAAAGGGAGGGGGGGGGGGGGATGCAGATCATCCTTAAACTCCAAGCCAACATTATCTGCAATTCAGTGCTAAACAGTGAACTATGCTCTGACGAAGCTCCGCTTTGACAGATCAGATGGTAGTCCCTCTTAGAAAAGCTAGTTTCCGTCTTCGGACGGAACTGGGAAATCGCTATGAGGATGAAGATCGCTCTCTATTCCTAGAATATGTACAGTCGACAAAGAAATAACGGTTGCACTTTTTCATATAATGTTGTATGTAAAGGAGCAATTATTTATTGCACACATACAAGACAGAGATCACACACAAAGAAAATTACAAGTAGTATGTACAAAGGCGAACTTAACTCAATATGAGTTCTCTCCCAGCAAATCTTAGAGTAGTTTACCATAATTACTTCAATTATGGTAAACCGCATCTCTCTCCTTTGTCGACTGAACCTATTAATCATTAAAATTCAATGTTTACAATGTCTTTCTCTTTCCAGGTATTTTAATCTGCGTCCGCGCAATTATCCAGTACCTGAACATCAAACGCGGCTGGCGTCTGCTCTCTGGGACGGCCCAGGAACGACTGCTGTTCTTCTATTAAAATATCATACAGCTTTCTGTCTCCCTCACAATTGTGTGTTGTGTGACAAGGAAGGATATATGTTTGTGTAGACAGTAACGTTAGACGCGGGGAGTTTTTATTCAATCTGTGGCTTGTTTCAGTCGTGCTTGGTGTTTGTTTAGGTGATTTGGTGGCGTCTTTATATTGTCAAAGGTTCAGTCTGAATGACGTTCCTCTTATATGTTATTTGAAGGAAAAATTCAATCAATAAAACATGAAACTACTTATAAATTGTCATAAGGAAAAAGTCCGTAATTACCTCGATGATGTTTTATCTAAAACTAGCTGGCCCTCTGGCTTCGCGTGTGACATATTTCGAGCCCCAATTGCACCCTTTTAACCTATGTCTGTAATTCAAATTGGATTAGCAGTTTCTGAGATTAGTTCGTTCAACTAAACAAACAAATTCTTCAGGTTTATAATATTAGTATAGATGAATGAAGTAATTGAATGATTGCAGTGTTAATGAAACATTGAACCATGAATAAAAATCATTCAATAAATCGCGGGCTTTATCTTAAATAAAACTTCAATTATCTCTGTATCAACGTCGAGGTAATTCCGATATTCTTTTCTTATGGCGACAGAATTATATTTTTGCCTTGTTCTACAAAAGTAGTACTTTTGCCGGGATAATACTTAAGAAATCCATTCAGCTGGTTATGAGACCGGCGTAGAATAACAAGATGTTTAATTCTGTGTTATTCACACAAATAAGCGATGTTATGGTGGCACTTCACACTATTTGTGTTTGTATATTTGGCATACAATTACGAGTACCACGTATTGACATTATATTTGACAAAATATTGGCCTTGGCAAATATGTCTATTTGTCAAGTATGGCCAATACTAGAATAGCAGAAGAGAACAGAAGGCTTCTGGTTTCAAATATTTGTTTGTTATTTAGCGACCTTGTAGGGATAGTCGCATTTACTACGCAAGCATTCGCTATTGGGCGTTTATTTGTATTTGAATAAATATTGAACGTACAAGTCGACAAAACAGATACGGTTGCACCTTTACATATAACTTTATATGAAAAAGTGCAACCGTATTATCTTTGTCGACTTGTACGTTCAATATTTATTCAAATACAAATAAACGCCCAATAGCGAATACAAATAGCCATGTGATGTGGCGCCATTAGACCGAGACAACGACGCCTGTACAATACTTGTACGCATCAGTGAGTTGTTCAAAGACATGAAAAACCAATATTTTATTACATGAAATGTTTCTATATAAGTGCGCTTATTTACAACTTTTGATGTGGATCCAGAAAAAGTGACTACCTGATAATAGTCACTACTGAATACAGTAAAACAAATGAGGGTAGATTAGAATTTCTTCGAAATACTAGACTACCCTTAATTTGAAATAGAACTATTTTTAATTGATTCTATCGCGATTTATTTGGAGCTATTTTATAATTTACTAAACGTTTACACACACAAGACATGTTAAATGAACTTTTATTTCAATATAGACATTTAAACTATCATGGTTACTCACATTACTATTAGGGCTATCAAGATATTTACTACCGATTTTTCGGCGCTGTTGCAAGCACCATGATAACGGTAAAATGACTTGCAACAGCACCGAAATATCGGATATCTCTAAGAATAATTTTATTTCAAAGTGGGATATTCGCGTAAATTTCCTAAAGTACCCTCATTTCTTTTCTGGGTCCACACGACATTAAAAATTAAATACTTAAATCTGCAATACTAAAACATAGAGGGTACTTGTATAGCAACACTTTATACTTTAATTTATTATAAGTAGCTCAGCTTTAGTGTTTATATTTGAGCGGATATTTTTATATGTGGCAAGTTTGATCAATCGATCAAAAGTGAATTTGAACGCATCAATACGAAGTTTATCTTTAGATAATTATATTGGTACTTAAGTGCCGTTTGCAGTACCTGATCTGTTGGGTCTAATTTCTGAATCTAATTGTTGGGTTCGCCGTCAAACATGCTATCACACATATCGCCCAGCGGATGCAAGTAAATTGAAAGTTCTTTCGCGCTCTCTGTTCTCAAGTTGGCCAGCATGTTGGGCGCTCAACAGGCCATGTAATGTGTATGGTCTTTTATTAAATAAATTTAGCGCATTCTTATGGGTTTAATAGGATATTTTGACATTCGTGGTGTAATGTTGAATACCTATACCCTATTCGACGGAGCGTGGCATATAGAGTGAAACCAAAGTCTGTATATGTCAAAAGTTTATTGATCAACTTCAATGGCGTATACCTTCTACAGTAAATACTTAGTTGTATTTGCTAGTTTATCTAGTTTTATATTATGACAAGTATTAGTTACGAGATTTTTAGAAAATGAGGCATTATTAGTGTGAAAATATAGTACAAATAAACAGTGTAATGAAAAGTCTATGGTAAAAGTTATGAAATGCAAAATATTCATGAAATGTAGATGGTTGTAAACCTTAACCTTCTGACAAAACACACATGACTATATCGATGGTTGAAAGCAAAACGGCGTAAGCGATGATATCAATTGACAAGAAAAATACTTTTCTGTGTCTGATATTTGGCATCTTTTTCCTTTGAATATTAGATGGTGCTTGCACTGCTTGCACCCATACGTATTTTAACCGTCGATTTGTATATTTTTAACCCTTTCAGTATTTTTTTTTACATTTCGTGCCATTCTTCGACGAATAGGGTATAAATATCGAATTATCATTGTTTAGTCGTATGGAATCATTCCATGTTTATATATATTGTCATTAGATAAGGGCATAATGATTATAATTATTATTATAACTTTATTGTAAAGCGCATCTTTCATCAAAATGACCATACCAATTTACATATCGATGATATCAACACAAACATTTATGCAATGACTGTTATCTGCAGTGAAAGGTAGATAAAATGGTAGAATGGTCACTTTGATCAACGATTAAGCATTTATAGGTTAAGGGTCTGTTTGATCACTGACAGGTTGAGTTGTTTAGAAGTATTATGTCATTATCAAAATGTTAATATAATATTCTTAACAGTGGCAAAAGGGTGAAAATTTTCACAACGAAAGTCGGCTAAAAAAACTTACCTCGATCTTTTGTCATGCACCATGCGACATATTGGAATGCCGGCAGGAATTGGGTTTTATGCACCCCTGTGCTTCTTATATAATTATCCCTAGTAGTCTAATATAAAACAGTAAGCGTGTGTAGGGTAGCCAGAGTTCACTGGAGAGGTTTTGTGCTGTGAGTGGGAAGATCAAAGACTTGTCTTCTTCGCTGACGGCACAGAATCCCTCTGTTCTCAGTGGGTCGGCAGCACGAGTATGACTCCCCTGGTGTTGCACTCGTCCATACGCCACGGTAACCACTTTCCATCAAGTGGACCGTTACGCAAGGTTATAAAGCCACTTACACTTTGTTAATATTGCAACTTCACTTGTCAGTGATAAAAGAACTACCATTTTATGTATAACTTATGCGGTATGTATGAGGAGAACATGTTAAAACTACTAGTCTGTATTTAATTTGTCGTTTTAATTAAGAATATCTGTATTGTAACGTTCACGGACTTTATATTCTAAACGGCTATCACGCCTTATTTTATACATACACTAGCTGTTGCCCGCGGCTCCGCCCGCGTGGAATTCTGATCCTGTTCATCGCTGATATATAGCCTATATGTTAATCCAGGGTATAACCTATATACATACCAAATTTCAACCAAATCGGTCCAGCCGTTTATGCGTGAAAGAGTAACAAACATCCACACATCCATTCTCACAAACTTTCACATTTATAATATTAGTAGGATATGTTCACGCTTATTTCCCTCGGGGGTAGGCAGAGTCAACATCCCGCCATTTATTCTATCCTTACATACTTCACGAGCTTCCTCTACTGTCACTTACCCTTTCAATCAAGCCGCCGCTGTCTAGAGCTTCTGGCCTATCCTTTTTTACAAACTTATTTGGCCAGTGTACGTATCGCGAGGTCGAATTTTTTACCAGTGATCCCAAAGCTAAACTAAATTGCTTGTTACCAGTGGATTCACGTTATTATATTGTACTGGCCGAAGTATCAATCGCAAGTCCGATGCCTTAGCCACTGTCTCGATTATTGAGCACTTGACTTTCAAGTCTAATTAGTACTCGTATATTTTTATTAAACGTCAAACGACACCCCAGTTTACCATTAACACAGTACAGTCAATTTGACTATCGAAATATAAAAAACAGTTTTATTGAAAATTTTATGCAAAATTTGAATGTAACAAAATTACTTTTACAAAAAAATTACCTATGTTTATCGACTTTCTCATACTGTCCCAGTTAAAAACAAACATTGCATAAAAGCCGTTAACGCTTACATTACAGATTTCTTTTAAAATAATATGCTAAGTATGTCATCACATAAAAGTGCTTTATATTTTAGCAATAAATGATATCCTCAAAACGTAATTTAAGACAAGTTTGTTTTTTATTCACATATTATGACGTAGGAATAAGCGGAGGCACACACTAAAGTAGCATTTGCTGCACAAATTGCCAAGAAAAATGCTTCTTGACAAGATAATTATGTCAAGCAGCATTTGCTGCGGAAATATAGGACATCTCCTTTTTCGTGTCGATGGCAATAGTTTTAGTAATATATAAATTTGGTTGTGGTATTAGATGTGGCCAGCACAAAACTCGGCGACTTTTACTGCTGCCTCGTTCGCTACATTAAGATCGCCAGCCCTTCTAGACAGGCGGCAAATCGTTGGCAGGCGTATTGTAGAATAGAATGACGAAATTATGAGATTTGACGCATTTGACACGTATTTTGACGTTTATGACATACGTTGACGACTGTCATATACGTCAAATCCCATACATTCATCATTCTGTTCTACCATACGCCTGCCAACGAATTGCTACTTGTCTAGGGGGGCTGTTGTGCTAGTGTTGGGGCACAGCGAGCACGACATAGGTGGTCCATTGTTTGCAGAGATGCAAAATCTACATTTACACAGCAAGTGCTTCTTGACATCTCTTGTCAAGAAGCATTTTTCTTGGCAATATGCTGTGTGCAATAATGCTGCTATGGTATGTGGCCCCCTCAGTCGGCGAGTGTTTCTATTTCGCACTATAAATCAATGTCAATGGAAGTTTTGTGATTAGATAACTTTATTTTTAATATAATGTTTAGTGCAATAATGTCTAGTTCAGAGTTTCTAGTGGAAATAAATACGTTATGATTATCTCTTGGGTTTTCTTTTAAGTGATGCTCGATGTGGTTCATCATTTACTAAAGTAATCGCTATCTAAAAAGCCCGTTTGGACATTTCAAGTCCATGAAGTTCTCAATTTTGAGAACGTAAAACAATGATATTTTTCAAACGTAGAATGACATTTTTCATTGATGGGTACCGCCCACTCCGCTCAGTGCTGTCCATAATGAGTTTTTTATACTCTCCACAGACTATTAATAAATTGGTTATGGTAAAAATAAATCGATTAAGATATTTTTTTTAATTTTATCATAAAAATGTCTAAGACAAAGTTAAAGATCGTACACTTATCTGTAAAAATCCGGTCAAGTGCAAAACGTGTGTTAATGCGCAAACACGACTCGTGTTTGCGCATTAAAGATTCCTCACGAAACTGAATTGTGGTGCCAACTAATGCTACATGACCGGCAATATGCTACATGACCGGCAATATGCTACAGTACTGGCAATATGCTACATGGCCGGCAATATACTACAAGACCGGCAATACTTTGATTGCGTTGAATTAGAAGTTTAATTTTAGGGTACTCCTCGTTGAGCGAGAATCCTGAAATGTGAGACGAAGCAAGGTCATAGAGCACAAATAAAAGGAAGCGTTTAACATTTAACATTTTAACATTTTTAACGGATTCTATCGCGATTAATTCTTTATTACTTTAACCCGAAGTTTCGGCTAACTTTCAGCAACCGTGGTCGCGGAGTGACTAAACATCAGCGACTATTTACGTAGAATGAGCTCGCGGTTTCGTTAAGTCTGACTGTTTTTTGCTGTTTTCTAGGTCTTTTTTAAATTTTAGGCTTGTAGACTTCAAGATTTGTAGGTTTAATTATGTCTAGAAGCCTGGAAGCCTAGAAACCTAGCCCTGGACCCCCAGAACTATTACCCAGTCTTCTTTAGTAATTTTGGCACAAGCTTCATTCAGCAATGTCATCATTTTCTTAGTGGAGAATGGCCGCTTTGTATTGTGGCGTGCTGCATATCCTTTCATTTGAGCCCAGATCAGCTCAATAGCATTGTACTGACAATGGTATGACGGTGTTCTTGTCACTTTATGTCCATGCTGAAGTGCCCATTCATCAATTTAATTTTTTAATTTTGCAGGTTTAATTTTTTTTACCAGTTACAGCAATTCAGCTCTTAACTATTTCGTATCAGCTTCAACGCCTGATCTTTGTATCCATGCTACTAAATCGGCCTTTTTGTTTGCTTGAGTAGGTGCTTTATTTATTTGAGCTGAGTGGTCACGGTGCATTGTACACAATAATTTTATTATGCACTGTTCAGAGAGGTTTGCTAACAGGTTAGTAAACCACTCTGTGATATTATTTTGTACTTTTAGACTCAAATGCGAGCAAGGTATCATTCACAAAACCACCACTAGCTGACCCGACGACGTGGCAGATGATTAAGCGTCCACCTTTTCCTATTGGCACTTTTGAGCAAGAGGCCTTGGTATCATCTGTCCATGACTGCGGCACGGTATGATTCGAGTTCAGCCAAGTCTCATCGACAAATATGACATTATCCCAATTTGTGACTTTGTTGTGTTTGCTGTTATCTAGGTTTTTTTATTCCTAGGCTTCAAATATCATCTTAAGTCACCCCGGGACCAGGGCTGCTAGAAAGTAGCCGACGTAGGGTTAAAAGTAAATAGTGACAGATAAATCGCGATAGAAGCCGTTAAAAAGTGGTTTCATTTTAATAAGTGATATAAGCGTAAACTTCAGACAGTAGGTATCAAGAAAATGATTTACTAAAGATTCATTTTCATGCGATTTCTATTGGTTATTATTGAGTGAATATTATTGTAATAAAAATGTTAAATGAAAGAAAATTGACTTTTCGCAGTATTGTATTGTTTAAAAATACCTACAATATCAAAGTTTAGATTAAATTTTCTAATTAGAACTTTAAGCCAATGAACTTTACACTACAATACAATACATATTCTAATCGATCAAATACGCATACAAACTTGAATCGATTTATCTTGAGTATCGTGTACCGAGTGGTGTGGTTACATCCCTAGTTACGTCCAAATGACAAATGTCATAGTGGGCCTCTTACGTTGAGACTAGTATATCAATTACATTTGAAAACAATAATGGTTAAGTAGTAGGTCTTACGACTAAGAGGTAACTGATTTGAAACCTTGACACTGGACTACCGACGTCAGGGATAGCCCCGAACAGTTCTCAACAGGACTGCTCCAGCCAGCCTCTGCCAGAATTTACTGTAGACGGCAGCGTCCACCCTGCGGGAGAGAGGCGCTGCCGTCTCCGTTGCCAGGAATGCACTGTGTAGAGGTTCCGGACCAGCATCCCAGGCGTGTTTCCCTGGTGTGTGTTCGCGCAGCGGAATGTTGTTGAATTTAAAGATTTTAATTATGCAGATATTTAGCACATGACGTCGTGTAAATGCTTATGGTAAAAAAAAATTTGTGCATGCAGCCATTGTGGAGAAATTCGCTAAAAACAGATTCCGCTGGGCGAACGTTGTCCTGGCGGAACTTTTTTTGAATTCATGGACTTAGAAGAAAAAAAATGTGTCCAAAAATTAGCGTGTATTTGCGTGTAATTGTGTATGTATGAATAAAATTAATGAATGCATAAACTTCGGAGAAATTCAAGTTTCCGCCACGCGAACGTTTGGCCATTAGCTAGTTTTCATATAAAGCGCTTATATAGAGAGCTGTAGATTTTTACATACGTTGTTTTGAATTTGCTTATATTTGTTTAATAAAAAGATTTAGAAAAAATCAAAGGGTTTAACAGATAAAAATATAAACGTAAAATACGCTTATTAGGTCTTAGTTCGTAAAGTATGCACTTTGGGGTCTACATTTTTACGTTTATACAAACCTTGTAAGTGTCTGCAACATGTTGCCAAGTATCAATGATGTTCCGCTAGTAATTAAAGAGCAATAGGACAATTTACCATGTATAGACCACTGTTTACAAAGCAGTCAAATATCACGACGTTCTAAAGGAATTGCATAGTAAAATATATTCCAATAATTAGCTTACTGATTCAACTATTCACATGCAAAATTTCATCTCATTATATTCAGTAATTAAAGATAAACAATGAAAATACTGACAAAGCATCGAAACCCTACATAACCCGACCAAGTTCGGATGGCTACAAAAAAGCGGCCGTACCATATATCTAAGTAACGTTCTTAACCTTCCAGTATAGTATTCATTAATATGGTACAGTTGCGTACACAAGCGTTAGGAAAAATAAAACAATAAATTGCATTTCTTGAATGAAAAATATTTTTTTATTAATAACGCCACTATCTACGATAAAAATAAATCTTCAATTAACAAGTAGGTGGGTACTTCTCTAATTAAATATCCGTCTACAATTTATTTCTCGCCACCTGTTACGTAGAAACCCAAAAATTGGCAAAATGTGGAAACGTAGAAACGTAGAAACGTAGAAACCCAAAAATTGGCAAATTATCTATTTTTTCTCTCTAGCTTAATATTTTTGATCAATTCATATCTACTATACTTAGACTATTTAACCAAAGGTCTAGCCTTAAGCGTACCGCTTCGAACAAAATAATTCTGCATATTTTGGTGGGGTGCACGGGAACACGCTCACATACATAAGTCACTGCCGTACCAGTAGGTACAACGCTAATATCATATACTGAGACTGACGCAAGTCTCAAGCGCTTACTTAAATAAAGTACCTACCGCCTACGTAAATAGTACTTACTAATCTTAGTCAAATACAATTAAAAAAGTAGGTGTAGAAAAAATAAATGATCTATAAATTAAATCGAAATAACAATTGTGTTATCACCTGTACCAATTCAATACCGGTATTATACTGTAAATTTTAGAATGTTACCTAAATATATTGCACGGCCGCTTTTTTGTAGCCATCCGAACTTGGTCGGGTTATGTAGGGTTTCGATGCTTTGTCAGTATTTTCATTGTTTATCTTTAATTACTGAATATAATGAGATGAAATTTTGCATGTGAATAGTTGAATCAGTAAGCTAATTATTGGAATATATTTTACTATGCAATTCCTTTAGAACGTCGTGATATTTGACTGCTTTGTAAACAGTGGTCTATACATGGTAAATTGTCCTATTGCTCTTTAATTACTAGCGGAACATCATTGATACTTGGCAACATGTTGCAGAAACTTACAAGGTTTGTATAAACGTAAAAATCTAGACCCCAAAGTGCATACTTTACGAACTAAGACCTAATAAGCGTATTTTACGTTTATATTTTTATCTGTTAAACCCTTCGATTTTTTCTAAATCTTTTTATTAAACAAATATAAGCAAATTCAAAACAACGTACGTAAAAATCTACAGCTCTCTATATAAGCGCTTTATATGAAAACTAGCTAATGGCCAAACGTTCGCGTGGCGGAAACTTGAATTTCTCCGAAGTATATGCATTCATTAATTTTATTCATACATACACAATTACACGCAAATACACGCTAATTTTTGGACACATTTTTTTTCTTCTAAGTCCATGAATTCAAAAAAAGTGCCGCCAGGACAACGTTCGCCCAGCGGAATCTGTTTTTAGCGAATTTCTCCACAATGGCTGCATGCACAAATTTTTTTTTACCATAAGCATTTACACGACGTCATGTGCTAAATATCTGCATAATTAAAATCTTTAAATTCAACAACATTCCGCTGCGCGAACACACACGTTTCCCTGTGGGAGAAAGGAGAAAATCTTATTTCAATTTTGTCTCTAATTTATAGATAAGGTTTTAATAAAGATAATTAAGAAAGAATCCCATTTTGCTAAAATGCAAAGATACAAATCAGAGTTTAACCAGTTACCTAAATATAAAGAACTAGCTATTAACCGCGGCTTCGCCAGTGTGTATCACTGATCCCTAATAAAATAAATTCTTTTTAACAAAAAAGTTTAACCGACTCCAAGAAACGAAAAAGAGGCACTGAAAAGCAAAAAATAACTTAATTTACAGACTTACTGATTTATTAGAAGTCGGTACCTAGCCCAAGAGAGGCCATATTTCAATTGATTGCATCATAGTAGTTCAGACATAACAAACAAAGTTGGCTGGCACCGACTTCTAATAAATCAGTAAGTCTGTAAATTAAGTTATTTTTTGCTTTTCAGTGCCTCTTTTTCGTTTCTTGAAGTCGGTTAAACTTTTTTGTTAAAAAGAATTTATTTTTCTCTTTTTAGTGAGTTTGTACAGTCTCACGACTGTACAGTAAGCTTCAGAGAAAAGGGACCCCCCCTTGATAATGACATCGTAGTGAAAGGGGGTCTGTTTTCTCTGACGCTGACTGTACATCGCATGTATAGTGACCTGACTGTACATGCGCTGCTGACGCTGCACTACAGATCGAACCGGCCACGCTAAAAAAAAAATATTAAAGCATTATTCAAAAAGAATTTTTAAAATCAATGCATATACACCGGAAATATAGCTGAATGTTCTGAACACTTCTGCGGACCCGTTCAAAGGACTCAGGCGTGATGTTATGATGTGTAATGGCAGAAACATTGCAATAATATGCCATTGCAGCAATCGCGGCTGATTTCCTGGTACTTTTTGAAGAGTTCCTTGGTCTAATCTCGGAAACCCATCATCAGATCTTTACGAAATTTAAATGGGACCACTTCGGAATAATCTACTTACGAACAGAAAAAGAATTTTTAAAATCCGTCTAGAATTGGCTTCACAATCGCGTAACAAACATACAAAAAAATAAAAAAAATAAAAAAAAAAATAGGGTACGAATTGAGAACCTCCTTTTTTGAAGTCGGTTAAAAAATAGTTCACGACCGATTTCCCAGACCTCCCAAATATGCCCAAATTTTACATAAAAATCGGTCAAGCCGTTTCAGAGAAGTTTGCAGACAGACACTGTGATATGATAATTTTATATACATACTAGCTTTTGCCCGCGGCTCCGCCCGCGTGGATGTCGGTTATCGCGACCAAACATAGCCTATGTCCTTTCTCGAGGTCTAATCTACCCCTATACCAAATTTCATCAAAATCGGTTCAGTGGTTTGGGCGTGAAAGCGAGACAGACAGACAGAGTTACTTTCACATTTATAATATTAGTAGGGATTAGATACGAAAGTAAGCTTTTGGCACTAGTTTGGTTAAAATACAGTTAAGGTAAGTTCGATGATACAAGTTTGAGTTAACAGCCGGTATAAAACAGTAAGAGAAGTAAGAACTGAAGAGCAATCATTAATCAATCTATAAAAATAAATAAAATGCGATGAATTAATGAGGGAAGCGACTACCGTCTGAGCTCTAAACTCCGAGAAAGTATGCGCCAGAACCTCGTCAATCAGCATGTGCATCGACTTGCAGGTGAGGTAGGCTTGGGCCTCCAGATTTTAGCAGAGCCACAAAAAAACCCGTAACTAAAAATGGACTTCGATACCTAAGGCAGAACATCATTCTCCCGGTCCGCCGAGCCCGTGAAGCAGCCCTCGGAAACTTCACTACATAGTACTTTAGTATTATGTTATCTGTGGTAGTTGGTGGTAGTAGTTTAAAAGGGACATCTACAGAATTTCTTCCTATACTAAACGGATAAAACAGACCAGCTGTCATTATAAATTGTGGCTCTGGTTCCAAAGATCGATAGATGGCGCCGCATGTTGAGTCGGTAAAACAGACCTGCTGTCAAATACACAAAATGTCAGTTAGTATGTCATAATTCATAAAACCGGCGCGGCCTTTACGTTGAATTTTAATGACTCGTAAACCCTGGTTCTTCATATTTTCTAATCTAGATAAATCCACCACCTCTACAATTTGTCGCTTAAGACTGAATCATTCGTGTACTCCCGTTTTCTTGGCTAAACTTAGAATTAGGGATAATTCAATTTGTGATTGTGGTTCCTACGGCGCAGCGGAAGCGACTCAGGTGTCGGAAGTCGCTCAACAACCTCCGTCCTCCATAAGGCCTGGGGTGACAGGCTGACAGAAGGCCGTCTGTCACTAGCAGAAGCAGGCTGGGTGGTTCCCGGGGCAATACGGATCACCGTGGTTCCCATACCCGAGGGGCCATCTCGAAAGATCAAGCAGGGACAACTGGGGTGTAAGGGAAATGCCTAATTAGGCCACCTTATTTCTTTCTTGGAGATTTTCGCACGAAGAAATAACTATCACCATTACGCAACTTTTATCACCATTACACAGCACCATGAAGTACTTACTTATGTACTTTTGTATGGGTATTATTACGCGTTCAAATGAACTACTACTTAATTGTAACCGTGATGCTTCGATTGCTGAGACGAATAGGTTCGATTGTGTATTGTAAAGGAATTGGTTTCGCTAACCCATTACCAATGACAATAATGTATGTAGGATGTAGGTACAATCAGCATCAGATCTATCTTGGTGATCAAATGATCTTCTATAACCCGCGCCACGTATCTTGGACCTAAATCGTAAGACATAAGAGGCTTTGGCGCCCGCGGATTGCTTTGTAATAGTCTATGCTTGGTGAATTTCGGATTCGGATTCTACACCAGACCACGGCGTCACCATAAGAGCATATCATATTACTTATGATAATTTTGAGGACTTTGTTCCTCAATATCGATCTGTTACTGTCTGTACTAGTAGGTACGAGGCCATAACTTGGGACTTGAGTGTATGAGGCCATAACTAAAACCTTGGGGCCAAGCTAACCTCGCTAAGTTAACCTAGCGGAAGCTTAAACTTGTCTGCTGACTGATGGATGAAGCTCGTGTTCGAACCATGTTATGTGTTAACCTACTCGGTAACCACTTAGTTACCGAGTAGGTTAACACTTAGCATGTTTAAGCAACACTAGCCAGGTCGGTCTCAAATATGATTCCGAAATCGACCGCATATACGACAACTGCCGATACATCCAGCAGATACAGCGTACGCATTAGGTCAAAGTCAAAGTCAAAAATCATTTATTCTGTATAGACCATCAAAACGGCACTTACAAAACGTCAAAATTATACATATATGTACTAAAGACTAGCTTAGCAAATGGACCACCGGTTCGAAACGCGGCCCCGGCCTGAGAAGACTCCGGCAAGAAACTCAGCGGGCTTTTGTTTTTGGTCTATTTACAAAAAATGCTTAGTCTACTTAGTCTTAATACAATCATTTGTTTGAGAAGCATGCATGAGTGAACAGCTCATTTCCAAGCTAGTTTATCATCTAAAATAAATATTCTTGTATTTTATAATAGCCTTTTTGGCACAATTTCCTCTTAACTACATTTTTAAATTTATTCATAGGTAAATCCCTATATCCCATAGGTACTTGTTAAACTCCGATACGGATAAAGGGGACCCTTTGAGAAGCCGCAATGAATTACGCGTATGTGCTATGTGCGGCTGCAGTTGTCGTTAGCGGTCACCTTCGGAATCATACCTTTAGGATGACGCAAAAAGTACTATACCCCTAGCACGAAAAACTATCGTAATCGTATCGTAAACGTAACGAGAGCACGAAGCATTGCGATTGGCCGCCTGCCTACTGTACGCGTGTGTGCGTGTGAAGCCTGCCAATGGCAACACTCCGTGCTCTCGTACGTTACGTTATTCGTGCTCACCCCACTGAACGAATTTTGACCCGAATTAAAAGGAGTCTTGCAGTAAAACCTTTGGAACAGGTAGGACACGATAGTATTTCTATTCCAATAGAGCAGTCCGATTGGGGTAGTACCTCCGTCCTACAGAATACCGCGGCTAAATAACCTCGTGTTGTGTTCCCAGCTGGGGGAAGTCCAAAGGCTTGTCCTATTTATCTTCTGCGCTGACGGCACAGAATCTCTGTGTTCTTACAGGGTCGACAGCATAAGCCTGACTACCCTAGTGTTGCACTCGTCCATAGGCCACGGTAACCACTTTCCATCAGGTGGGCTTGTCTGCGACCTAAGTAGTATAAAAAAACGGTAAATAAAGAGTACGTACCTTGGCCTGTACATTTTAGAAGCTGCTAAATATGTAAAACCCGCGACCCCGACGTAGCACCGTAGCACCGCTACGCCACAGAAGCCGTCAATCTAATGTAAAAAAATCAATGCCACTTTTCGTTGTTATTTTATAACTCAAGAACGGCTGAACCGATTTGGCTAATTTTAGTCTTGAAATATTCGTGGGTGTCCAGGGAAGGTTTAAAGGATGCGAAAATAGATGCAGCGGAAACGGGAAAAATATGGCGGTACGAAGTTCGCCGGGACAGCTAGTCCTAATACATCAAAATCAATGCCACTTTTCGTTGTAATTTTATAACTCAAGAACGGGCTCACCTATCCAAACCAAATGTTTAGGCTTTGTTCAGACTATTTAGTAGATGGTTTATGTGAAGTTTGCACAAAATCGGTCGAGCGGTTCTTTATTTAGGCGCTACGAAGTTCGCGGGGTCAGCTAGTCAACAATAAACTACTGATAGGTACTTTTAAGATAAATAAATTAAAAATATGGGTACCATAGTAAACCATAATCTCAACGGTTTTTCAAAATAGGTATCTACTGATACGTACGAGTATAATCGGTAACAATATTAGTTTTACACCGTAAAGAGCAAGATATGTGTACAGTTTATCAGCAAGTAGAACAAACACCAACAATGGCACCTCTCCCATTTTCAGTATCACATACTCTCGATATAGAAATTCTATCGACAATATCGCAATTCGTTTATAATAACTATAATACTAAACGGCTTGATAAGTCTCTAGTGCCAAAAACCACCCAGTGTGATGCCAACTGCCGCAGAGGGTTGACGAAGCGCGCGAACCTCACCCGCCATTTTTAATTTTTCCCGCGCCTTTTTTGGCCGAACGTTCGAAACCGAAGTGCCCTTATGAAGAAAGGAAATCTCGTGAGTGTTCTTCGGGATTTGCAAACAACTTTGGCTTGTTCGAGGGATAATAATTTTTATAGAATACGGAGTAAGTAATATGATGAATTTTAGGTTTTTTTAAATTCTAATTTATTAAGTAACTCTACTCTTTTGTAGACCCTTTTTTTTATTGTGCGACAAATCCCCACGGATAACTCTCCCGCCGGGGCCGGAGGAGGAGGTTATGTCGGACTCGAACCGACTAAAACGCATGTCTTCTGTAGGCCGTCAGTTACCGGAGGTGAGATTGTCATAGCCATATCCCTCGCACCCCGGTCACTCTTTTGTAGACCCCTTGCAGCAGTTTATGTTTATTTTTGCGTACGAGTGTTAGATATTGGGTTCGATTCTCGTGTCGAACAATATGTTGCAGCAGGAGTGCAGCACGTTGGCTGAAACGTAGTCAATTGTGATAGCTGTGCATAAGGTACCGGTTTTGATTATTTATGTCCGTGACACTATCCGAGTGGAAATCGTGAATGGTAGGTATACTGGTGGTATACTTTTGGTCATATCTCCGGTTCTATTCAATCAATTACGATCAAACATACGTAAGATTTTAAATCTGATCAATACATTTCTAACAAAACAAAAAATACATCAAAATCCGTTCAGTAGGTAAGTTTTGCTTCCATCGCGAACAGAGACAATAATTAAAAAGAAAAAAAAATGTTTTCAGAACAATGTTCTGTTTCGATAAATTAACATAGGTATTCACTTATTTTTTTAAACTCTCCAATGTATAAATAAACACGACCACTTTACAATTTTATAATAACCAGTAGTTATAGATTAAGTAAATACCTATCTAATATGTTTAAAAGGTAGGACAGTAGCGCGGCTCTGTAAGGGTAGACTTAGTATTTGAAAGGCTGCCAATATTTTGCGCCTTGTCTCGACAATACGCACGTACGTTTTTCAGGGTGTACTTATTTATCAGTGATAGATATGAATGAGCCGCTGAACTGAAATGATTTGTGTGACAAAAAAAATAATAGCTCATTAGCATATGTGCAGTACACGTATTATTATTATTATTATTTATTTTTTTATTTTTATTTTTAAACTTTATGCACATAAAAATTGTACAAAGGCGGACTTAATGCCAAAGGCATTATCTACCAGTCAACCTTAGGGTGATGCAGAGATACATTGAGGTAGGTCTGTGCAGGCAAATGATGGATTACTATTAAGATTTATACACATTTACCTTATTTAATACAATTTGTACACAAGAGACATACATACATATTTAATATTTAATTTTTACTATAAATAGGCCTAATAAAATGGTATTGAAATTTTCTTTGTGCATGTAACTGGTAGTTTTTGAGTGAATTCTGCTTTAAGTTTTGCACGCCTAATGGTAGACTGAATGTACGGAGCACGAAAATTATTAATATAACAGCCCAAACAACATCCTGACATGCACTACCTGCAACCGTACCTTACGCGACATCCGGACACATGAACGAAGATGTTCACCAGTCCAGTGTCAGTCACCGTAGCAGAAATCGGCTGGGAATCATCAATCAATTAAAATCATTAGACAGATGTTTTGGGACCCTACCAGTAGCGAAGGGTGATAATCTTAAAAAAGGGAACCCGGTGGAAAAAAAACTTGCATCGATTTAGTTTGTCCTACGTTTTACCATGCGAGCCATTGGAAAGCCGACAGGAATCGGGTTATAGGGACCCCTCGCCACTGGACCCTACCAATAATTTTAGTACCGAAGCTAACCTCACGTGCAAGCCGGTACACGTGCTGATTGACCGACAAAGCTCTGGTGCTTTCATATCGGGGTTAGGACGTCGGATGGTAGTCGCTCCAAAAGACCGCGGACGACGTACGCTTGGTTAAAACCTCAGGTGAAACCTGGGTCCTAGAAAAACGCTAAGATGATGATGATGACGATATTTAAGTAATTGGTAAGCACAAATGTAGCAAAGAGAACCATCTACTTTTGTCTTTACATTCTTCATGAGCTTCCTCAAATGTCATTAACCCACCGGTTTCGAGCGCTTCTGATCTGCAGGTCTACAACCACATTAAGTGATTCCGCTAAAAACGAGCAACTTTATGAATTCTCATTAGATCTCAATAGATTCCTATAAAATTCATATAATGGTCACTCATATGAGCAGAATTACAATAATTCATTTACTAAGCAGATTCCAATTTCGTGTAAATATCGCCGCATGAAAAAATACAATTTTATGATTAGTGCTTAATTCCTGGGCACATCGTTTACCATTTCCTCGAGTATCGGGATCCTTGGTGTCGATATCTCCAGCGACGTCCAACACCGAATCTGGAAGACAAGGTCAAGCTGGCATCAAAGAATCTCGGGGTGCTTAACAGGGCGAAGCAGTACTTCACTGCGGGGCAACGACTCCTCCTTTATAAGGCACAGGTTCGGCCCCACAAGGAGTACTGCTGTCACCTTTTTGCCGGAGCGCCTGTTTGCCAGCTTGACCTCTTCGACTCGGTGCAAAGACGGGCGTTGAGGCTCGTCGGCAATACCCTACTCGCAGGCGATGTGGAACCTCTCAGTCTCAGAAGAGACTTTGCCTCACTGTGTGTGTCTGAAAGGAAGAAAGAAAAAATGTTTATTGTGATACACAGCATAGGATTATTACTTACAGTAGAAAAAAAAAGAACAGAACGCAAAAAGAGAAAAAAAAACAGTATAATTTTACATACTGTGGCGGGTGAGGTGCCACATCATTTTGATCACACTGACAAATATGACATTATTTGGCAAGTCAATGTCATATCTGTCAGTAGCAGGGACGTGACGTGTCACACCGCTACGTGGCAGATTTTGCACGTGATCTTGCACTGCATTTTCTTATTAAAAACACAGTAGGTACTTAACCCAATCCACGTACGAGTACGCTGTGTCCACATAGGATGGGCACTCAGCATTCACTGCGATGGGTATTACCATCACAGCACTGGTTTTCAGTGCCACTCTGTACAGTACATCGCCTGTACAATGTTTTGTGCTCAGATGAACTGTTTCACATGATGCCTACAGCTACATTCTATCATCGCACCTCTTACCATAGGCAAATAATCCATTCACACACATTGCGTCCGGAAACGTTGCGCACTGTGCGGTATGAAGGCGCAGCAGGTGGAATGAAATCCCTGCGGTGGTTTTCCCAAGCGACTACAATATGGGCTTCTTCAAGAAGGGCATTAGAAGGTTTCTTCAGGGTCGGCAGCGCGGGTGTGAAACCCCTGGTGTTGTATACGTCCATAGGCCACGGCAACCACTTCCCATCAGGAGGGCCATGTGCTTGTCTGCTACCTACCTAAGTGGTATAAAAAAATGTAAGTATTATCCTATGTTTGAAAGAGTAACAAACATTACTATTAGAACTATCGGGATATTTACCTAATAGTAATGTGAACGACCATGAAAGTTTAAATACCTATATAGTAACAAACATCCTCACATACATCTTCATATATTTACAAACTTTCGCGTTTAGAATATTAGTAGGATAAATAAATATTCTAAGAAATTTTACAAAAGGCTATCAGAATCTAGACTAGGTTAAACTAGCTCAAGTGTTATGGGTTCTAGAATGCGGATATATATAGTACCTACTTAGAAAGGTACATTAAAAACACCCATACAAATATTTGCACAGAGTGGGAGTCGAACCCAAGGCCTCAGTCGTCGAATGCTTCACCGCTCTACAACAGAGATAGTCAAAAATATGAATTAGAAAACAATACTGAACCTCGACGCAGTTTTCTTATCAATCATAGAAGCCATACCTACAGTAGCATAAAAACTTTTTAATTAAAATGTAATGTTGTCTATGGTCAATTTAAAAATAATATTATTTTTATTTTAGCGGGAAAGCTATTAATTTTTATCGCACTTTTCAAAGTAGATAAGTAAAGTTTCATTATTATAATGACCAATCACACATTATTTACACTAAATCGTCAAAAACTAAATTATTGCAGTTGGCTTGTGATTTTAATACATAGATGACTCTTCGGATCTCCCTTCATATTTTTTGCATTTACCAAATATTTACATACTGTATGTAAATACGCCATGTCGAAGAGGCTGTTCAACATTTTACAAAGACAGCATTATAATGTATATTTTCACCATTGACACTCGAAAAAGGGCCCGTGATTCATCAAAAACAGTGAATAAAACGCTCTTTGTTTCACCGAGTGAATAAAAAAATTTGAATTTGGAACATGCGCGAATGTACGGATTCTAGTGAAACATACAAAGAGGTTGCACACTCTCACTATAAAAACGTACTAAAAGCCACCTAAATGTAATCACTGGCTGGATGGAATGTGGCTCAGTTTAAATTAAGAAAAAAAAAATGCCGCCATTTTCTGTGTAATTTTCCTTGTAAAAGTTTATGTTTGTCTCATAATCATAAAATGACTTCATCTAGTGATGAAAATGAAACTCATATTCTCGAACGCGAAAAGACTCCTGAGTCTTTTCGCGCTAAAGCGGTAGCTATTACTGATAATTTGCTGCTTCTTTTGTGTACTATCCATAACAAAGTGTAATTCATAATCACAGAGTAATCGTTTTCTCGTAGTCAATGGTGAAAAGTTGAGTACCTAACACGTGAAAAAAGAATTCATCTCGGCTCTTGTATCCCTCGATCCACTCAGGTTTCTCTCTAGAACCCCTCGCTACGCTCGGGATTCTACCGGAGAAACCTTCACTCCTCTCGGGATACAACTTGGTGCCTCGAAAAGAATTCACCTTTTTTTCACTTGTTGGGTAATCTACTATTATTTACGAAAGAGGAATCCAAAAATTACCCGGAACATTGTCAATATATAACAAAGTAAGTTTGATATTTATTTATTCAAGTTAAGTAGGTACCTAAGTGTTAGTTATAGAAGTATACCTCGGGACACGTATCTTGGACCTAAATCACGAGACAAACGAGGCCCTGACGCGCGCGGATCGTTTTGTAATAAATAAATCTATTGGTGGTTAATTTGAGCTCGTCCACCGCAGTAGCACCCCGTGCTATCCTTAAAGACACCCAAGAAACGTGTACCTACCGCGCATTCTATACATTTTAAGCAGATTTTTAGTCCAAGATATAATAATAATTCATTTATTGCTTGAAACATGGTCGGTGTTCAGGTGTAATAAAAATATAATGTTCAACACGTTTCACAGGTTCACTGCATGCAAAATACAATTTTTAGAGATATACTTAGTATATTATTGTTACATTGAAAAATAAAATTAAGCAAGTCAAATGTAAATCAAATATCATCAAAATGTCAAATAAATAAAATAAATTAAATTTAGGCGTCTAAGTAAATGGGTTCCCTCCATCTGGCAGAAACTTAATACTCCGAAATTCATTTGGCATAACTCATTTGGCATAATTTTATTTAATCGAACATTTTCAAGGCATAACGATTTATTTAATAGAATCATATTTTGGCAGAATGGTCATATATCCGAATTAGCAATGGCATACTCTTCAGTTGGCAGAAAAGTTAAAATTTGTTACAAAAAAGTTAGTGACAGAAATGATTTGCTGCAAATCCGACTTCACGTAGTCTTGTTTGCCCTACCCCTAGAGTGTTATTTAAGCCCGCGTAGGCGCGAAGGGGCGAGGCGGCCCACGAGCTGAGGAGCAGTGTTTACTGCCTGATGCTTGCTGCATGATGCTTGCTGCATGATACTTGCTGCATGCATGCTGCATGCCTGATGCATGCCTGATGCTTGCTGCATGCTTCATGCTTGATGCTTGCTGCATGCTGCATGCCTGATGCTTGCTGCATGCTGCATGCCTGAAGCATGCTGCATGTCTGATGCTTGCTGCATGCACGGTTTTACTTTTTGATTATTATGCTTTAAAAGTTTATGCCAAAAGATGATTCTGACTTACAAAATTATGCGTTATGAAAGTATGACGAATGAGTGTATGCCAAACCTTTTTCTGCGAAATGAAGTTTATGCTATGCGTTGTTATGCGAAACAAAATTATGACATAAAAATTTCGGTGAAACGCGGGGGAACCTAAGTAAATATGTCAATAAAATGAAGCTAGGTATGTCTCGAGCAATACACTGTTTGGGACTGTGAACTGGAACTCTGGAACCCATTGACTTCTATGAGTTATAACTTTATGAGTGATTATAAGTATGTATGTAGTTGCCGGTGTATATCTTGACTCAAAAACTGACAGCCGCAATGTTCCTTCCTGCATGCTGTGTCTATCGTCATTCGGTTACCCCCGATTCGGTTATCAAATGAAATCAAATCTTTTATTTGTATAAACACGTGTTAATTATACATTATGCATGCAAAATGGTCAATAATATTTATTTACTAATGCTTGTTAGCATCACAAAATATCATACACGTCTCCGACAACAATAAAATTGTATGTTCCGCGTCATAAACTCAATTTTCACGATCATTAATTAATGTGATGACTTATAAAAGGCACCTAAGTACGATATAATAATCTTAAAACAGTATAATTTCCCCGTAAATCTTGCACAGCGTCTCGCCACGTCGACGCCTGTCGGCGCCAATATCCGCCTTGACTTATAACCCCATTCTCCTTATAGCTAGACTAGAACTTTAACCCCATAATAAGCATTGATCTGTATTGCTGCCTCATATTGTTTATTCATTATTCATTTGAAGAATACTGAATAAGTGTTAGAATTCTAATGGGTAGGTGTACTTATAGGGGCTGGTTTGCGTCGCTCGTCGTCATTAATTGTTTGTGCAGAGCGCTACCGAGAGTCGCTGAGGTTATGTACTTATGTAGCTATGTCCGTATCATTAGAACGTATTCTTTTTAACCAACTTCAGAAAGGAGGATGGTTCTCAATTCCTCGAAAACTTTCTATTTGAGTCATTAGCGATTATGGTATTTTGGCAGTAGGCGTACGCCGCTGATATAAATTGAATTACATTTATATAAAGTCTTAGAATATAAATAGAGCGCAACGCCAGGGAGCCACACTCGTGCAGCAGACACTGTAAGAACAGAGTTTCTGTGCCGTCAGTGCGGAAGACAAAGCAGGACAAACCTTTGATCTTCCCACTGATGACGGTCCACTTTCCAGTGACCAAATAAGTTTTGCAAGTTACAAGACTGTCTTCTTTTAGATGTCTTTGGCAGAGGCCTCTGTTAATTAAAATAGCATCCCAATGAATTTGTAGTATCAGTTATTTCTAGTACAATTGCCATAACACCTGTACCAGAAATTTTCAGACAGTGAGGATGTTCAACAGATGTTTTGAGGATAGCACGGCGTGCTACGGTAGCGGACGAGCTCATTTAAATCCAAGCATAGATTATTACAATACAATCCGCGCGCGTGGGCCTCGTTGGTCTCGTGACTTGGGTCTACCATATGTGTCCCGACGTATACCAACACACAGTGAGGCGTATGGACTGTACACTGTACAGTTGCCCTCAGAAGTTGATGACCACTGAAAAGATCCTTACATTGAAATAAAACAATAATATATTAATGAATAAGATAAGATAAGATAAATACGCTTTATTGCACACCAAACATAGGATACATATACAGTGATTAATGTGATAGAGAGTTGTACATGTACAATGGGCGGTCTTATCGCAGATCTGCGATCTCTTCCAGACAACCAGAGTAAGGACTTTATTGCCAGTACAGGTAGTTTACGGTGTACACCAAATCATTGCTAGGTACTTAATACTTGTATCTAGTTTCTACTTGATAATAATAATAAATACCTAATTACACATACATACCATACCTATATACCATACATATAAAAAATACTCAATATACAAATACAGTAATAAAATATATACAATTTCTAAACCTATTTAACTATTTACATTTACTCTGTTACATCTGAGAAACTACTCACCGGCTTCCTAACGTGTTTTTGTTATTGCTTGGTTCCTAATCATATATCTACCCTTTTTTTCGTCCAAAAATCTCTACAAATATAACAGGTGGTAGGCGGTTGGCCGGGGTGCAAGGGATATGGCGACGACAATCTCACCTCCGGCAACCGACGGTCCACAGTCCGCGTGCGTTTTAGTCGGTTCGAGTCCGACATAACCTCCTCCTCCGGCTCCGGCGGGGGAGGTATACGTGGGGATTTTTCGCACGATAAAAAAAAGGCGGTGACTCGAACTATCGAAAACTGCATGCTCTAACGAGCTTCTGAAACCGGGGTGGAAGGTGAACCATAAGACTTGCACCCCGGCTGACCCAGGGCCATCTCCGGTTTAGAGATGTCTTCCTCTCTTCACCGGCATTAGCCGATTCCACGTCGATAAATGTGGGTAGATCCTTAGTCATCATATGCCTGGCCCTTGTCTTAAAGAAGTCGATGCATCGTTTCATTCTCCTCACTATATTCCTGTCAGACATCATCTCTTCAGTCACTACGTTCTTTGCCATATTCTCATTGCGCTACCTCTACTCCTAAAGCCCTCTTTCATACTTTAGACCTTTCTTATAACATTAAGTACCCTCCTCTCTTCACATAGTATGTCGTATGTGTTTACTAGTGTAACATTGATGTAAGGTGAAGGTCATTCAAGGTACCTATTTAAGGCATGCAAGGTTACACTGTATAAAATGTTAACCAGCTCCTTAACACTACCTTTCTCCGATTAACATGTTTGGACTACTTACAGCATTATTTTTAAATTTCTCCTACTCACGCACCCAACTTAGGCCGTCCGCTGCCTCGTGCGTTTGCGGGCTTTCGAAAGTCACGCAAATCGTATTTATTATTGCTAAATTTTTGTGGAGATTACTTGCACGGAATAAGCTGCAGGTTATTTATACGAAAACAGGCACCCCAATGTGTGCAAACGCATAAAAGAGCGAACAGTCTTATGGTGGTTTTTACTAATAACATGAACTGTGATCAACTCGAACGAAACTGCTATACTTATCATGTTTTAATGAATTTCATTGATGAAACGTGAGAATCCAGTTTTTTCAAAGATAGTAGTAGTTCCTACCTATAACCAAAAACTTCCCCTAACCCCCCCAGCTAAGCTGAATTGCTTGTTAGGAGTGGTCACATCGTCGGTGGCGTAATGGGGATACGAACCCGTGACCTTTGGATCGCCCTAAACACATAGCTGCCAACGTCTTTCGGTCACGGATTTTCATAACTTAGTGAAAAGCTCCATTAGTTAAGTAAGTGTGCAAAACTTGAGACGTCACCAACGTTACGTAAGTATGACGTCACACACCTTACGTAACACCCGTGTGTGCAACACAATGCGCCAGACTGTGACTGAATGAATTTAATTAATCGGACACGTCTCGTACGTCTCGCGCTTATTGTGACCGAACAAGGTTCACGTTTCAGTAACAAAAGAGTTATTATAATAATAGCATGGTGTTATTGCCAGGTGTATTTGGCTTGTGACATTATTCCGACTGGCCCTTGATCTAAATCGAATTAGCTCATCGCGTGTCTAATCTGTTTTTAGTAGCAAACCGTCTGGTTATAAAATATTACTGACTAGTGCAACGATTGTACGAGTATAATCTTATGATCATATTTTTGTAGTACTATAGTTTTCTTTTACACTACCTCATATTTTTTTACGATATATAGTCGTGACAAAAGTCACAAAACCAATCACTTCCCATTAGATGGGTCGTGTGATTGTCTGTCACCTAAATAGTATAAAAAAGACTTTTAAAACATGACAACCTCGCCAAAACAGAAACTAAAGTGATAAAATCAGAAAATTATAGTCAGTTACTAGTCAGTCACATATCAAAATTACGTTTGTGTTTTATTAACGTTTTTCTTTCTAATCGAACTGAAAACTCTGAATTTAAAAAAAAACTAAAGAATACCTACGCAAGCTTATCATTTCTGTTAGAGCTTTGTGATCATGGGGTCGACTTAAAAGCTTATTTGCATCCTAATCAGATAAGGCAATAACCCGTTTAATTTATAAATGGTCCCAAAAGACGAAAACTATGGTCGATGGCATGCTGGCGTGGATTAAACTTGGACTACGAAGGCAAATATTGGCCCACTAAAAAGGGAAAATTAATAATTAAAAAAAAACCGACTTCAAAACCAAATAGATACTAAAAAGATAAAAATAACTGAATTTAGATATTTTCGATCTCTTAGAAGTCGGTGCCAACTTTGTTTTCTGTGTCTGAGCAGCAGTTGCTACGTACATTGCAATAAAATTAATATATAGGATGACTCGATGAGGTAGGCCTACCCCTACCTGATAGGCTTACCTATCTTTTACCTGTTTGACTTGACACCGATTTCTGTATTGAATTGATCGATGCCTAGCCTGAGAGACCATATTTCAATCCCTTTCATTGTACAGTCTCACGACTGTACATCGCATGTATAGTCTCACGACTGTACATCGCATGTATAGTGATCTGACTGTACATGCGCTGCTGACGCTGCACTACAGGCCGAACCGGCGGCGACGCGCGTCGTTATTTGTTGCACAATATTGTGTATTTATATCGATCACAAACCAATAACCTTAGAGACTATTATAGAGACTATCATCACGACTTTACCAGTGAACTCTATCCAGGAAAGATCGGCCACTTAGTAGTTCTGTTAACTTTAACATTACAATATACGTTTACTCGTTTACTTTCGGCAATCTTTCCTTTGGGTCTCCACAACAACTACCACTGCCACATACTCCACAACAGGAGCCGATGTACAGGATAACGTCCCGTACATTTAATGGTCCTTCGAGTCGGATTTGAACCAGCGACCTATGGATGGCTACTATTGGACCGTCCCGTACATTCATCATAGTAGTTAGGAAATATTACAATGGCCGATTTCCACCAGGTAACCTTTACATTGGTACGGTACCTGATACATTTATTTGTAAATATATTATGTATGATATTAATATATCCCGGCAGGAGGATGATTATTATGATATGCGTATATAATTTTTTTACGGTCCCATGTAATAGGGGGTGAGCCTATTGCATTGCAAGGGACGTTCACGTTTATTGGGAGAGGCCTATTACATCCATGTAATTGATTGATTGATTGATGGTAAGAACAGGCACACCCAATAACACTTCCGGTAGGTAATTGAACCTAGGTCATATGAGATCATGTTATAAACCATAAACAGAACCAAAAAATTATTAAGTTTTTTGGTTCCGTACAGTACTACCTAGCTATTATAGTCGATTAATTGTTATGCAACTACCATCTTCACAAGTGGGGACTTAAAGAAGCGCCGGAATGTGATTGTGGAGCTCCAAAGCAGACAACGATGCATATAGCAGAGGAGTGTCCACTCCGTCGTTTCCCTGGGGGAATGCGTGAGCTACATGACCTCACACCGGCAGCAATTGACTGGCTTCGCCAACTGGACGTTGACATATGAGGACTCGAGCAAAAGCCATACGACATGATGATGATGATTGTTATATGCTTACAATAATGTTACCGTAAATTAATGCAATCATGTTATAACTACCATATCACAGACGCACATACACCCGTATTCACAAACAATACTTCGCTATGCGTAGAACCAAAACTGTGCAAAGAACGACAAATTCTCAGTGCGTTCGTTTTGGCAAGCCTTTTTATTCATTGATAACACTTAAGTAATACTTCGTTGAGGGAACGCACTGCGTTAGATACTGCTCGTTGATGTTTGTGAATTAATTTTACCAGCCCTATGCGCTCGAGCACACTATGAGACCTCACAGTATTGTTTGTGAATACGGGTGATAGTTTTGCTCGCCCACCGTCATCGGGTCCATGAGGTAAAAGATTCTTCATCCAACCGCACGTTCTCGATGTTGTTGTTTTGCCACTGACCGTCACCGTGGAAATTTCAAGCGGACAAAAGAAGACTTACCTCGATCTACTTTCTCATGCACCATTGGAATAGGACCCATTGGTAGAAATCGAGTTATAGGGATCCCTCGCCATTGCACTCAGGGTGTCCTTATTTTGTTCGCAAATTCCCGTTAATATTGAAGTTAAAATTTAGTCATGTAGTGTTTATTTGTAACAATGTAAGTACTTCTGATTCTGCGGAATTGAAGATTAGTACTTTATGTTTGCCCTCTCATAATAGTAGCCATTGACTGATTACGGACTTATACGTCGTAGCGACGTGATAATCACTACATATTATAAAACAAAGTCGCTGTCGCTGTCTGTCCGTCCCTATGTACCTATGCTTAAATTTTCAAAACTACGCAACGGATTTTGAAGCGGTCTTTTTTAATAGATAGAGTTATTCAAGAGGAAGGTTTATATGTATGATACATGCACAATATTGTAAAGAAACACTGATAAATTTAGAGATATGCAGCGGGAACGGGATCAGAAAATATGGCGGTACGAAGTTCGCCGGGTCAGCTAGTTTTTAATATATCTAGTATAAACTATAGATATTTTCTTTCTTCATCCAACGCCAATACCGGTTGTATCCACTTTTTTTTATGCCACCCAGTGGCAGACAAGCACACGGCCCACCTGATGGAAAGTGGTTATCGTGGCATATGGACGAGTGCAACACCCGGGGCGTTACACTGGCACTGCTGATTATGAATACGTTTGCATTTTGGATCCCGAGGTCCACTCCTACTCCCTTATGATTGGACTTGTCAACACTGGTGAAGCCCAATATTTCCACATGTCCATTCCACTCTACCAATTAAAATATAGTACTGAACATTTTTTAGATGAAGTGTCGTCCAAAAATTACTCTGCCTATTTACGTTGTTAAAGCAAATTATCATCCTAGGCCTTGCCTAGAAAAGTGAGGTAGCGCTTGATGAGGGCACCGCAATGCGGTAGATAAAACTGCGTCTGAATCGATTCCACCATCATATCCTACTCGACATGGTTTATTCGCTAATATCTATATATATACTATTATATAATTGTAAAGTGGTCGTGTCTGTACATTGGAGATATTTAAAAAAAAATACTTGGGTTATGTTATGTTAACGATACTGAACACGAAAATATTTTTTTTGAATTTTCCTGTCTGTTTGTTTGTCTGTTTGTCCGCGATGGACGCAAAAACTACTGGACGGATGTTGATGCGGTTTTTTTTGTTAGAAAGGGCTTGATCAGACTTAAAATCTTACGTTTGTTTGATCGCTATCGGTTGAGTAGAACCGAAGATAATATGAGCAAAGGTCGCGTTACCCGAGATGCACGCGGGCGGAGCCGCGGGCGGAAGGCTAGTATAAAAATATGTTCAATTTTAAACTCTATCGTCTAATAGCTAACGAGATTCTAAGGGGATATGCCGATACTGAAGGGGTAGGCAGAGGTAACGATAACTTAACACTATTACTCTATCTCGTTTCACGATTATCAATCAATCAACCTATAGCAAGTCCACTCGACATTGGGAGAGGCCTATCCTCTCCCAATGTGCGCCATGTCTGCCGATTCTCTGCCTTCCGCATCCAGTCTGTTCCAGGCTCCAGCTACCTTTTTCAGGTCATCAGTTCACCTGGCTAGGGGGTGTCACACCTTCCGTTTTCCTTCTCGCGGTCTCCACTCTGAGACTTGTCTGCTGCAACGACCATCAGTCTTTTGACAGATGTGGCCAGCCCACTGCCACTTCAGCTTGCTTATTCTGTGAGATTCAAGATTGATATATATTAAAATATTTATCTAACTAATAATTTGTAACTATTTAAATCGATTTACAAAGAGAAAAGAGAATCGACCTCGGCGGGATTCGAACTTGCGATCTTTCCCTTACAGGAGGAATTTTGAAGCATAATTAATGCTTCAAAAGTTCATTCAAATATAACTATTTATTTGCCGTCGGGGCAGATCGCCAATCTACCGGTTGTCATACGTACATCTATAGACGCCACCGTTACGGGTAGTTCGAACCAACAAAAATTCGACCAGTATATAGTATAACAGCAGAACTTCGATATCCAATAAAGTCGCGGGCGTAGCTAGTCGATTGATATGAGTGTGAACGACAAATACATACAAACAAATCGTTATAGATAATGAATCAAAAACAACAGTAGGTATATAACCTTTTTATATAACTACTACTTCAAATGACATCTGTCAAGTTCAATAAAAGATAAACAAACCTTTAAACCTTCAAATTTTGGCACAAAAATGTTTACAAAATTAAACAGTGTTATATATCTTAAGCAATGATAGTAAATTATTACGAAATTATGGTGATAAGCGCTATATTGGACATTATATGAAATAGTATCTACTAGAGTTTCTTACCTCCAGCTATAAAAAACTCAGTATTACTATCTATAAGCCTACCAGTAGTTCGACTCCACTACGCACAGAAACCCAGTCAAGGGTCATGGTTATCACAACTAAAGGTGCTATAATTTACATGATCTTCTCACCATTTATTCATCGCACCGCTCGCCACAGCCAGAGGAAATTAATCCTTACCCCGCGTTTAGACTCTGCCGCTCGCATTGCTCATCGTGTTGCCGGATATATTCGCGCGATTAATGCCCTAGCATTCACACACGCGCATCATCGCATTCGCCCTGCAATGGAGACGGACGTAAACGTATGGAGGACAACGCTGTAGCAGTGTACGCATTATGCTTTTACAGCATAGCGAATTAATTAAATAGATTATGAATAAAAACTATAATATATTTATAATAATAATACATATATACGTCTTATATTTTTAAAGCCACGAGCGCTCGATGCAAAGTGCGTTCATCGCGAGCACATCGCGAGTGTGTGAATAGTTCATCGCGCTAGTATTGCCGCTCCTTTGACTCGCGCCGCCAAGCCGACATTCGCAGCAACATACGCGGCAGTACTCGCGGCATGACGAATATGCCATTCACATCACTGCCCACTTCTCTCGCTCTGCCGCGAGTATGTAAACGCAGCTTTAACACACTGCGAACAGGAGCGGTGCGCACAGTGCGGTTTGAAAGGAACTTCATCCCACGCACACTTAAGGTTCAACCCCACCAAACGGACGGCATCGGAACGGATTTTACAACCTTTAAACAAAATAAATCTTATATCACAGCATTTAAAGTTTATATTACCAAGTCACGCACAACAGCTTGACAGCGACGTGCGGCGGCATGGCGCACGTCAAGCCGCCGTTGTTTGGTGGGGTTGGACCTTTAAACTGTGGAATGAACTCTCTGCTATGGTTTTTCCAAGGGACTACAAAATTGAATTCCTATAGGGTCAGCAACAGCAGCACGAGTGTGACGCCCCTGGAGTTGCACACGTCCATCGGCCACGGTAACCACTCTCCATCGGGTGGGCCGTAATCTGCCACCTAAATCCATACTAATATCATAAAAGCGAAAGTAACTCTGTTTGTCTGTTACGCTTTCACGCCTAAACTACTGAACCGATTTTGATGAAATTTGGTACGGAGATAGATTAGACCTTGGGAAAGGACATAGGCTATGTTTGGTCGCGATAACCGACATCCACTCGGGCGGAGATTTTTAGTAACACGGAGAACCAGAAGCAACAGCTAGTAGTATGTAAAAACATTTCCGTGACACGCAGCATCTACTTACGTCGTTCTAGCACCGGTCCCTTTTCACTCTTTTTATATTGGTCCACGGGATCGTGTGTCTGCTCACGTCAAATTATGGTATCACATTTATTTTGTAATATGTTGGTTTCGGAATCAGAGTTCTGTCTCTAATTCCGATACCATTAAATACGAGAGGATTGTTGTATGCATCTGTATATTTAGTTGTTCGACATGATTGTGTTCCTTAATAACTAATTACAAATTAATATATCGATACAAAATTCTGAGCGTCTCATATAATTTACCTATGTAGCAGTCAGATATAAAATGTCGCACTACAATATAGTTAAGTTAGACTATCTGTATATTTTATTTAAGCCCCACTGTCGACTAATCCATATCCATACAAATATTATAAACATGAAAGTAACTCTGTCTGTTTGTCTGTTATCAAGATTGGTCCAATCTTGATGAAATTTGGTACAAAGATGGACTAAAGCATAGGAAAGGACATAAGCTATGTTTAGTCGTGCTGCGGTCAACAGCTAGTTTAGTCATAAATGTTAATGCGAAACTTTTGTTCCCAGGCGGTCTAAATCGAGAATGAAACGCGATGAGTCGGTAAGGAGCTTCACAAGAATACGTCGATCCAGCCTTGGGCAATCGTCCGTCGTCGGCGGTTGGCGCCAGAACTCCTTGACTATCTCCCAACTTGCTCACACTTCCGCCTATCTAACTGAAAAGGGGTTAGAACAACAAGCGTAAGTATTTCCTAGAATAATGTGAATACAGATTGATGTAACAGATCTATGAGGCGAGGGTGAAAGGGTAACCTTGTAAGGGTAACGGACACGATCTAGGCATTATCGGCGTATGCGTTTTTACCTTAATAGTACCCACAACTGGCAAGCATGTATGAAAATAATAATCATTAGAAGAAGCGAAAGGATATTAGCAAATGCGGAATTTATAGGAGTGGATTTTGGTTGCTGCAGTTCTCAGTCATATTCCCCAACTGTCTCGATCCCACTTAAAGAGTGCCGATTCTGTTGCCATCAAACGAGCTTTTAAAAGGCTCCGTTCGGTTACTGAGTGCCAACCCGCGGAATTTGGCAAGTTTTTTTTAGCGAGTTGACGAATGACCCGTTTCAATATTGCCCAATTTACGTACATAACCTAGTACCACATACCAATAGTTTAAGGTTGCGAATTTCACCTAAGTACCTACATAATAGTTATTCCTTTCGGATTTTTTAATTCGCCCGATACAAAGATTGGTGCCCTATGGTCGTATACCCACGTATCACGGGGTATCTGGACAAACTTAACAATAGCCTAATATCTTATTTTCCTATCTATAGTGAAGAAGACAAGCAGTTCGCAGCACCCGTTTCTTTATTCCAATTAGTAAGTATTTACTTAATCGATCTCAGTAGAAATATCTATCATTACTCGACGTTACGCCTCCGGTGCCTTAGCGTGTCACGCATACCGGCACCCAATCGTTGGTGTAAGTCTTATGGATTTGTGCACGATTTTCTGCAAATTATATCTGCACGAAATTAGCTTAGTATTGTTTGCACGAAACGTCGCAGCACTAGCCATTACATTTGTTTTCTCAGTTGTGTCATACTTGCCATTGTGGCATACTCGTGCAAACGTTACCTCTTGATTATATACTGCGGTTGCATGCGTTTCGTTTCTTTATATCCGGTTAACTTCCACTCCCGCTTGCTAAGGAGCTGATTTTAAGATAGTTTAACTGTCCCTGTTACTTTCAGAGTGTCATTGCTCGGTGTTTTGTAGGTCACTACTGTTGATCTTGACATACAGTAGTGGGAGTGCTGTGTACTGTAGGTATGCTAACATTATTTAACATTTGTTACTATATCCACAGTATAGATACGCGACAGCATGCGAGATTCTTATGCTGTTTTTCGCTATAATCGGCGCCAGCATCAATGGGCTGTTTGTGCCCGTGGGGGTCATTATATACGGCGAGTTCACAGCTCTGCTCATCGACCGCACGGTCATGACGGGCACTTCCTCGTCAACTATAACTATATCGTTATTCGGAGGAGGCAAAGTACTGTGAGTTGTATTTTTTATTACCCCCAAATAGCTTGTTACCCTATTTCTACCTACACTTACCATATTCCTACGTTTACTTACCCCATTCCTACCTATACTTACCCCATTCCTACCTATACTTACCCCATTCCTTGCTATACTTACCCTATTCACCCTCATTGGTGGGAAGAGACGAGTGTCCGCTGTTGCCCTTGGCAGCCCGGAGTCCGTTCTTCTACTCGCCTCTTGATCGGGCTTATTTATGCCTTTGCGGGAATGACTGCCATCTGAAGCCTACGCCAGAGCCTCGTCCGTTAATCAGTTGGTGCACCGACTTGCAGGTGAGGTTGGTTTGCCCTGTAAGTGGGACATACGACACCCTCAACTAACCTAACGCAAAGCAGTTGTATCGCCTCTTTTAATACAAAATTTGTTTATTCTCGTAGTACAAACGCATCGAGAGAAGAGAACAGGCTAGCGCTGATTGAGGATTCACAGGCGTTTGGTATCGGATGCTTGGTCTTCTCCCTCGCGCAGTGCGTTGCCGCGGCCATCAGTGTCGACATTTTTAACTATACGGCTCTCAAACAGGTATGAGACCTCCTAATGGTTTGTCGTAACATAATCAATGCCATCTTTATCATAGGGACACGCGCCCAAGGCCCACCGCCTCAGGGGGCCCTCAGAAGGACCGATACAAAGCATCGACAAGTCGTATGCCACCCGAATCTGTTATACTGCTGTACGAAGCGCAAAAGCGTTATCTCAATGTAAGCAATTTTCGAGTTCGAGATAATTGAAGTATTGTAAAAATGGGTTTCTCTTTAGTTTTTATAAAGATTTTTAAGCTATTGCATAGCTTCTATCGCGGGCCTTGAGCGTGGAGACCGAATCCAGAAATTCCGTAACGAAAAAAACCTAACACCCCGAAGCTCACACGAATCGAGCCGAGCTGCTCCGAAGTAGCTCCGCTTAACGTAAGTAATTATAATTGCATAAGTTGATAAAAAATGCTATGCAATAGCTTTACCGCGGCAGTCCCCGAGTGCCACACGTCTTTTTTTTTATTATTATAAATGATTTATATATTACATTGGATTTATTTTATATCACAATAGTGAAAATACTAGAAATATATGCCTTTTTCATGAGATACCGCTAGACTGCTTAGTAATTTTAGAATAATGACTTGAGTTACAGTACGATTAAAATCAGTTAAACATTCGATCAACCTCGGTAATTGTCGTGAATCCCTCGTCTCTCACATAGAGTTATCAATTTACAGATAATAATATGACCTTTCATTATAATTACCCGTTGTCTTATTACGCCAGTTATTTTAAGCAAAAAGGTCGGACTAATTCCGGCGGAAGGTTTCTTTGTTTTAAAATGTTCCTTGGGTTCCCCTGAACATATCTGGAAAGTTCCCCATAGATCCCATGTACGCTCCCCCCTCCCCCCCCTCAAACGTCTCCCTAAATCCAGTTTTTTCTATTTTTCTCAGAAACGGTGAAAGCTATAAGAAAGTTGTCCAGGTACCATATAATTGCTATAAAATTACCTACCCATCGACAGTTAATTCATTTCAATGTGAGCTATAGTCTCTGAAATATACCTACAGAAATATCACCAAAAAAAAAAAAATTGCCCAAAATTATTCTTTGTACTAAATTTGAAGAAAAATTACTGGAGTTGTTGCAAAATGATGTAGGCACAAGTAAATCTTCATACATTAAGGAATAAAATGATGTATGATTCATTGTTATGGCAGCATTGGTTCTCGAGTTACAGCGAATAGTGTCAAAAAACAACAAAATATAATTTTATAGTACGAAGACACTAGAAACTTTGAAGATGATGATGCCTAAGGTTTAAATTATGGCAATTAAATATCCATACATATGATCACGCCTCTATCCCTGGAGGGTTAGGCAGAGGTGAATTAACACCCACATTTCACCAATCATGGTATAAGGTCTCAGGCAATAAGTAATAGCCTATTGCCGTTTTTCGGGCACTATTGTTGACTCCAGCCATGTATCTGTGGCTGAGCCTGGGCTGTTTATATCTCTCTGATGTTAAACATCTCTATTCTTTAGTCACCTTGTACGACACCGCATGGCAGGAGATGGAGTGGCTCAAATTCTTCTCTGCCGGGAACCACGCCGCAATTAAGTTTAAATAAACGGACTTAATAAAATCATTACCCTGAAATACTAAACGATTTATCCTTTCAGTAACGATGTAGCGCCACATTATAAATATAATGGGGAAAAAAATATGCAAAACGGTTACTCCGATTTTAATATATGAGGTGTCAAATAATACCTACTTCTTGTCATGTTTTATTATAAAAAAAATAAAAGCTTTAAGTATATCAAAAACTATCTGTTTATTAAAAAAATTAATAATAACAAGTCCCCATGGAAGCCTTCCCCGCTTCTGACAAGCTTATGAAACTGATAAGCTGTTCCTGAAAAACGAATTAACTAACCTATTCACTCTAGTCTTAAATACACCCAAGTTATAGCTATCCGGCAACACAGATTCGGGCAAGGCCGTTTGGTGCGTATAAGTGGAAAGTCCATAGTGTATCAGTGGCGGGTCACCGTGCGTATGGTCGTTCGATGGTGGAAAGGGTTTGGCGGAATTAAGTTGTGCAAATCTTGTGCACACTCCATGAAGTGCATCCGATAAAAAATCGAGAGTCATGCAACTCTTAGCTGATGTTCTAGGCTCTGAAGCCTATTTTCAACTAGAGCGTCGTTATTGATGAGCCTCCAAGAGGCTTGTTTCTCTATTGACTCAAGGGATTCAAGCTGGTATTTGGCTGAACCGTCACAAAGGTGCGAGCAGTATTTTATGCACGATCGAACTTGCGCTTGGTAGAGAATGAGAAGTTGTTCCAGTGTGAAGTACTAATCTTACTTTTGATAGCATTCTCAGCTTTTTAGCAGCTTTGCAGAGAAGAGACACGCCTGACTGGGTTTTGGTTGCGTTGAAGTTGACCAAGTTGGCATCTCCCCAATCGGAGGATGCCTGCAAAGGAAAGTTCAACCGCTCAACCATGGTTTCCTTAAGAGACCGTATCTCAACCATGCCAGCGTACGGCCGTCTCGTAACTCTCTTCCATTGTGATGTCGTCTGCGCACTCAATGGTTCCGGGCTTGAGCAGATCGTTGATATGGAAAAGTGTGACAGAAAGTACCGACCCCTAAGGGACCCCAGCGTTTATTTGCAAATGGTCCAACGAACTACCGTCAATGATACGGAATGACCGAGTTCCCAGAAAGATTGTAATCCAGGCATACAAGACAGCCGAAGGAAGGAAGTTTGTTGAATAAGTTATCGTGCTAGACCCTGTCAAAGGCCTCTGAGATGTCGAGGGAGACCCCTAGCGCTCAATGGCCTTATTCTTAATGTGGCATATCCGTGGTCCGTTTATTTAAATTTTATAACCATAAGGTGGACTGACGACCTACGTAGGGTGGCAGGGACACCCTGGATGCGGAAGGCGGAGGATCGGCAAACGTGGCGCGTATTGGGGGAGGCCTATGTCCAGGCCTATGTAAGTACCGCGGTAGCCTAGTGGTATGGGTAATGGACTGCTGAGACGAGGTCACGGGTTCGATCCCAGGTTTACCATGGCACACACCAATGACTTTTCGATGATTTTCGAAGTTATGTGTGTTTATCGCAGGTTTATAAGTGCCCGGTTAATGGCAATAGGCTCGCCACCTATTACATTGGGACCTAAACATAAACGGCGAAATGTGGGTGCTAGCACCTTTGCCTACCCCCTCGGGGACAAAGGCGTGAGTTTATGTTATGTTAATCTATGTCCAGCAGTGGACTGCAATAGGCTAATTGCTTGATTGAACCATAATTTGACCCTTAGGCATCATCATTTTCTAAGTTCCTACTTTCTTCACACCAGAAAATTATATTGTGGTGTTTGACACTATTCGCTGTAACTCGAGAACCAATGCTGCTATAACAATGAATTATACGTCATTTTATTCCTAAATGTATGAAGAATTACTTGTGCCTACATCATTTTGCCACAACTCCTGTAATTTTTCTTCAAATTTAGTACAAAGAATAATTTTACGCCAATTTTTTTTTTTGGTGAAATTTCTGTTGGTATATTTCAGAGACTATAGCTCACATTGAAATGAATGAACTGTCGTTTGGTAGGTAATTTTATAGCAATTATATGGTACCTGGACAACTTTCTTGTAGCTTTCACCGTTTCTGAGAAAAATAGAAAAAACTGGATTTAGGGAGACGTTTGAGGGGGGGGGGAGGGGGGAGCGTACATGGGATCTATGGGGAACTTTCCAGATATGTTCAGGGGGACCTAAGGAACATTTTAAAACAAAGAAACCTTCCGCCGGAATTAGTCCTAGGTTTCAAGGATTTTTTGTCTAAAATGACTGAGCTATATTGAATACAATACAAGCACGATATGAGCAACAAAACCTCCTTTGTAGCTCAAAACTAATACAAAAATCCAAACTAATATTATAAATGCGAAAGTAACTCTGTCTGTCTGTCTGTCTGTCTTTCCGTCTGTCTGTCTGTCTGTCTGTCTTTGCTTCACGCCTAAACTACTGAACCGATTTGTGTGAAATTTGGTACAGACATAGTTTGGAACTTGAGAAAGGACATAGGATAGTTTTTATTACAAAAAATAAAATAAAAAATAAAATTACGATTTATTGATTTACTGTGTGTTTTCTTTGTGTAATTAGTTATAAGTAACAAAAAACGTTAAAGATTGATTTTTTGAGTTTCTGCATACCGACCGAACTACTCATGATATGACATTGTGTTATTATTTGTTTATAAGGTCTAGGGGTACATAAAGTGTGTGATATTTTGGATTTTAGTATTTTTATGCCTACCGGTCTGCCCCTTGAAAAGTTGTCATTTTGAGAAGTTGGCATTATGCGAAGTTGGCATTCTGAGAAGTTGGCAATTCGAGAAGTTGGCATTCAGAGAAGTTGGCGTTTCGAGAAGTTGGCATTCTGAGAAGTTGTCATTTTGCGAGCGGTTGTCATTTTGCGAAGTTGGCATTATGAGATGAGACGGATAAAAGGTTTATTTGTTGGGTTGTCTGGTGGTTGTTTTCAAAATTGATTCCGTTGTATTTGTCGATTAAAAGGTTTATTTGTTGGGTTGTCTGGTTTTTGTAAAATGTAAGTTTAGTTTGATCTCGATTATTAGTAGATACTAAAATTGTATGTCTAAATTCGTTTTAATTTTTAAATTAATTAAATCGTTCCTTTTTAATTATTTAGTTTTAAGCTTGGTTATTAAGAGAATAGGTTGTAATATAATTTCTTTTAAATTGTTAAGTTAGTAATTCGAATTTTTTTTTAATTCTTTTGTTTTCAGTTAGTTTTCAATTTAAGTTCAGAAAGATTGTAATATTTCTTTAGTTTAAGTTCTTTTTTAAACTTCTTTTTTCAATGACGAGAAAACGCAAGTCCAATTTAGCACGTAGTTCCAGCGGAGCTCGAGCTAAAAGAGTTGCAAGAAGTCAAGAGTCTTAAGAACAGACTCAAGCCCGTTTAACTTTAGACGCCGAGCGTCACGCTGCTCAAAGAGCTGCTGAGACTGAAGAGGTGAGGCAGGAGCGATGGCTCTTAGACGCTGAGCGTCACGCTACTCAATGAGCTGCTGAAACCGAAGAGATGGCTCGGGAGCGCCGGCTCTTAGACACCTAACGTCACGCTGCTCAAAGAGCTGCTGAGACAGAGGAGACGAGGCAGGAGCGACGGCTCTTAGATGCCGGCCGTCATGCAACTCAAAGAGCTGCTGAGACCGCTGACATGACTCGGGAGCGCCGGCTGTTAGACACCGAACGTCATGCTGCTCAAAGAGCTGCTGAGACTGAGGAGGTGAGGCAGGAGCGACGGCTCTTAGATGCTGGGCGTCATGCAACTCAAAGAGCTGCTGAGACAGAAGAAATGGCTCGGGAGCGACGGCTCTTAGATGCTGGGCGTCATGCAACTCAAAGAGCTGCTGAGACAGAAGAGATGGCTCGGGAGCGCCGGCTCTTAGATGCTGGGCGTCATGCAACTCAAAGAGCTGCTGAGACAGAAGAGATGGCTCGGGAGCGCCGGCTCTTAGACACCGAACGTCACGCTGCTCAAAGAGCTGCTGAGACTGAGGAGGTGAGGCAGGAGCGACGGCTCTTAGACGCCAGGCGTCATGCAACTCAAAGAGCTTCCGAAACTGTAGATCAAACTCGAGTACGTCGGCTTTTGGATGCTGAACGTCATGCGTCTCTGATTTCTGCAGAGTCACATGAAGAATCTCATAGACGACGTGTTCTATTAGCTGCACGGCAAGCACAAAGACGAAATATATTTACACGTAATACGTGGGAGGTATTTCATGATGCTGTTTTTGATTACGACCCTTTAATCGATTACATGAACCATCGATTAGTGCTCTTAGGACGGATGGCTAAAAAGTGCACATATTGTATGGCACTAAAATGGAAAGAGGAAACTCCGGGTATGTGCTGTTCTGGAGGTAAAGTTTCACTTCCATCACTCGGTATTCCAGAAGAACCCCTGAAAACATTCCTTTTATGCGATAGTAATGAGTCACGACTCTTTTTGAACAGTATAAGGAAATATAATAGCTGTTTCCAAATGACGTCATTTGGGGTAGATCATGAGGTTGTTATGCCTGGATTTTCCAGTACATTTAAAATACAAGGTCAAGTTTACCATAGGGTTGGGTCTTTACTGCCTACAAACGATCAGCCTAAATTTTTGCAAATTTATTTTATGGGAGACGAAAATAGTGAAGTTAACCGTAGATGCCAGAATATTAATGGAGTTGTAATGTAAGGGATACTGTCTTAAAAATCCAGGGAATGTTGCACGAGCATAACAACCTCATTAATACTTTCAAAACAGCATTAGAAAGAATGCCGGGAGAAGAATACAAGTTGATTATGCACCCTGACCGTACACCAACTGGGGAACATGAAAGACGGTACAATGCACCGCTTATTAATGAAGTAGCAGCTGTAGTCACAGGCGAATAGTTTGCTTCCCGTGACATTATTTTGCATGCCCGTAATGACATTTTAAGTAGGGTACCAGATACACACAAATTTAACGACGCATTTCAATATCCGTTGATATTCAGCAAGGGGCAAGAGGGGTACCACTTTCAAATACCCCAAGTCAGTCCTGTAACAGGTTTGCCTGTAAACAACAAAAAAGTCTCATGCATGGATTTTTATGCCTACCATATCATGGTTCGAGAAAATGATTTTAAAGTCCGACCAATAAAATAAAAAACCCGTACTGGGGGCGCCAAAAACATCTATGATATGACAACACCAAGTATAGTGATACACATCGACACCTCTGGGTTCAATTGGCGTATAAACCATTTTGGCCAAAATGAGTTATATACACCGTTTAGTTCAGAATTTTTTTCTCTATCGATCTGTATATTTAAAATGTTCAAATTCGCAAAAAAAATGCTTTTACGACCCAAAAAATTTAGATCATCCTACCACAAAAAAGATAAAATGTTAATGTAACAGCCAAATTTTTCTTTTTTAAATTTTTAGTAAGACGTTATGACCAAGATTTTTACCAACCCGGGGCGTAAGATCTGCCTTGATTGTAAATGGTTTTTACGCCGTGACGAATGAATATATTTCTTAATCGTAATTTAAAATTGAGGTCGTAAATCCAAACATTTAAATAACATATGGACGTATAAACCATATCCATTGCAAAAAATGGTATTCAATTTTAGACTTTATTGCTATAGAATTAAAGTCCAAAATTAAATGACAATATTTTTACTACACGCTTTCGTTCACTCTACAATAGGCCATTTAATTTTAGATTTTATATACATTGCTTTAAAGTCTCAAATTAAATGGTAAAAATTCGAAAAATTATTAGTGTCCGTGTTATGACGGTGGTTTTGCTTTAGCAGAATCGAGGCCCTGGCCCCTTGATTCTGCTAAATTAAAACCACTGCACGAACAGTCATGTGGGTGACAGGTGTGAGGAGTTTGGACATGCCCACGGCGGTTTTGGACACGGTAGCCGTAACACAGAGGGTGAGCACATCCTCAAAACGAGTACGGCCACCGAACTTGCCGTCGTGAACAGGTTCTTCAAAAAGAAAGCCGAACTTCTTGTCACCTGCAAGAGCGGAGAGCACGCTACACAGATCGATTTCCTACTCACTAAGAGGCATAGCATCAGCAGGGTGGCCAACTGCAAGGTAATACCCGGAGAGAGTCTCACTAGCCAACACCGTCTCCTTGTCATGGACCTCCGCGTGAAACTCAAAGACAAACGCGCCGCGCGTGGCCAACGCAGAATCAGGTGGTGGTGAAGCCAAGTCCCAAAGTCTCGTCTCAGCTATCGGTGACAAGTGCGCTGATGCTGTAGACGAACCAGTACAGGCTTGCTGGGACAGGATTCAGGCAGCTATCCTTGAGGCGGGGAGGGCGGTGCTCGGTACGTCTAAGGGTGGACGCATCTATGACAGGGACACTTGGTGGTGGAACGACACAGTGCAGAGAGAGATCAGGGTGAAGAAAGCCCTCCTTAAAAAAGTGGCAAGCGTCCAAATCTTTCGATGACCGCGACGCGTACAAAGATGCAAAACGCGCCACCAGGAGAGCGGTAGCCAGGGCCAAACGAGACCACTTGCAACCGCTGGACAAGTTGGAATCGTCTTAGGGGCAAAAGCTTATCTATAAGTTGGCGCGTTCCACTGCCAAAATGGCGCTGGCTCTGTTCAAGTGCCGCTGAATTAAAGACAAAGACCCTGAGGACAATCTGTTGTACGAGGAAGTCGCGGTGAAAGAGAGATGGCTGTGGAAGAGCTACAGATTTAAATAATTGCCTTTATTAGTTTGGTAATCTGATCATGACTGATAATGTGTGCCATAATTATCTGTTTTATTTAATAAAACTAAGTTAATTTCGTTTCTGGTAGTTTAATTTCGTATATATCGACCACAATTCTGTAGTAAGACTAATATTAATGTAATTCTGCCACATTCTAACAGTATCGAGATTGTTTTTATTAATTATAATTCTATTGATGTGCAAAGTAAATAGTTTTTACAGCAAAAAAATCTACAGTTACGTGCTTTTGCATCAGTAAATGTGAACTTAATTTTACCAAATATGGATATAAGTACAGCTTATATCCATATTTGGTTTTTCATCCAATTTTCATGGGGTGTATACACCATAAATTGGTATTTTCTAAGACGTATATCCATGCTAACTTCCAAACCAAAGAAGATAGATATGATTGAATGATTTAGCCTTCTTTATCCCCAAATTCTAAGAATCTTTCTCTTTGGAATTTTTTATGTAGCTTCTAAAATAAAAAAGTTATGATTTTTTTTCTAAAAATAAAATCGATTTTTTGCTCTCCTGAAAAGTCGTGTTTTGGTTTATACGCCAATTGAACCCAGAGGTGTCGACATGTAAAATGCCAAGTGTACAAATATTTTTTCAACACACTTGCTTATGAACAGGCTTTTATTTCCCCGCAATTAAGCACGGAATGACACCTAATATATAAAACTGTGACTTTTTCATTACTTCTTCTTCCTCCTAGCGTTATTCCCAGTCGCATCCGAAGCTTTCAGCTTGGAGTCTGGGGTCCGCTTTTACCAGTCATAGCTACAGATTTGGCTAGACCTCGATATTTTCCGTGAAGCGATTGCCACCTGACCTCCACGACCCAATGTTAACATTAGGCGATATCGAAGCTTTGCAGCTAGACCGTTGTTTTTGGACTTTTTAGGGCACCAACTACCCGTAACGACTGCCATAGATGTTCTTATGGCAACCGAGGCACGACCAGACCAATGCAAATACCCATATTTAATGCACACAAACATTTGCACTGAGCGGGGATCGAACCCGCGCCTCCTGCGTAGCGGCCGCGTTCACTACCGCTAAACCACGGAGGCTGTCATGTTTTTTAACCGACTTCAAAAAAGGAGGAGGTTCTCAATTCGGATGTTTATATTTTTTTTTTTTTTTTTTTTTTTTATGTTTGTTCGCTCATAGCTCCGCCATGCGTAGACGGATTTGCAAAATTCTTTTTTTGTTCGAAAGTAGATTGTTCCGAAATGGTCCCATTTAAATTTCGTAAAGATCTGATGATGGGTTTCCGAGATTAGACCAAGGAACTCTTCAAAAAATACCAGGAAATCAGCCGCGATTGCTGCAATCGCATATTATTGCAATGTCTCTGCCATTACACATCATAACATCACGCCTGAATCCTTTGAAAGGGTATGCAGAAGTGTTCAGAATATTCAGCTATATTTCCGGTGTATAGGTATGCGTTGATTTTAATTATTCGTTTTGGTTTACTTTTGAGGTAGTCCTGTATTAATTTTATTGCATTGCTTATGCAATCACATACCATAACATCACGCCTGTATCCTTTTAAAGGGTTCTTAGGCGTGTTTAGTTAATAATATACTAGCCGTAGCACGCATCTTCACCCGTTCGGATTGCTCCAATCGATATTTTTACACTATTTATGCACCTTATCATATATTTTTAACATCACGCCTCTACTTTCTAAAGAGGACAGCAGATGTGTTTTCAACAATTATCTGATGCTGAATTTCTATTTATTGATGGTAAATAATAAGTGGTATCACTTTATAGCGGATCAGTTTCTTTGGGTTCTTGTATATATACTCGCATAGATACGGCCGGTTTATGATGGTAAACTAAAGGTAAAGAAAGAAAGACAGAAAGAAAGAAAAGAAGTTTATTTATACACTGTACACAACAATACCACTGTAACCTCGTATAGGTCGCAGGTATAACAATAGTTCGAGTTACTTTTATTGCTGTATCGTTAACTACCGCAGCCTCAAACGCACGAGGGATGCACCCGGGAGGGGTGCACCCTTTCTGAGGTTCTTTTTTTTTATACCACTTAGGTGGCAGACAAGCACACGGCCCACCTGATGGAAAGTGGTTACCATGGCCTAAAAAAGTATACAACTCCAGGGGCGTCATACTCGCGCTGTTGACCCCGTAAGAACCTTCTAATGCATTTCTTGAAGAACCCCATACTGTAATCGCTTGGAAAAAATCACGACAGGGAGTTCATTCCACAGTATACGCGTGCGGGGGATCAAGTTCCTTTCATACCTAACTGTGCGTACCTACTGTTTCCAGTCGCAACGTGTGGGGATGAATTCCCTGTCTGTGGTGAGAGGCGCGATGATAGAATGTAGCCTTTTAGTCTGTTGGGTGGAATCTGTGATGAATTCTGCAAAAAAGGGATTAATCCCTGTTACGTACGCGTAATCCTGGCGTACGCGTACCAGTGACTTTGAGTCTACAAAGGTATTCGTGTGCAGAGCGAGGGCTTTATTTAGTCAATTACCACTTAATTCTCTGTCTTCGGAGACTCAGATATGATATACGGACTGTTGCATCGGCGTATTAGAGAGAAGCTAAGCCGAACCGACTATAATACTTTCACCGAAATGTTACATTTGACTCGCCGTATTGAAGAGATGTATAATGAAGGTCGCCACAGCGTACATAACCCAAGTCCTAAGGTACGCGACCGTTGAAAACACGGGCTGGGCATGTTACCGCCGTGTTGTACCTACTGCAAACAGTTTGGGCACCTACAGGACGCGTGTAGGAAGTTACTAGCGAGGCCCACGGACGAGAAAGATAAGTGCGATAGGGCGAAAAGTGTGAAACCGAATATTGTGTGTTACGGTTGTGGTGAAAAAGGTTATATTCGCGCGAATTGTCCGAAGTGTAAAAATAATGTTAGCAATAATGTAAAACCTGCAACTGATGAATTGTATTCTTTTGACTGTGTGGACTCTGACTACTCGGAGCGAATGAGTTTGAGCTCGTGTAGTATCGAGAGATACGAGACCCAGCGAGGCAGGCCACTGTTGCGCATAGGTATTGAAACCTATAGGGGTACCGCGTTGGTAGATAGGTACCGCTGCTTGTAGAAGCTTGGCGGGTAGGTCGCTTTACGCTCTCCTTCAACGTATGGGGAAGGAGTTTCGTGAAGACAACTTCTCTATCAAACTCGCTGATAAAGTTAGTCACGTTAGAGTGTTGTTAACTTACGTAAATATAAATCTCATCGATTCATATATCGGAGCATTCGCTGCGAGTGATAGAGCCCTATTTTCTACCTGTGCATTGTAATATGAGTAATAAACGCGTGTGAGTCTTACAAATGGTGTATTCATTACAATCTCAAATAATAATAATTCTAGAACACAAAGGGCACTAAAAAGAAAGAAATAAAAATTTTTTGACAAAAAAAGAAACCGACTTCAAAACCCCTTTAAATAGATAGGTACTAAAAAGAAAAAAAATAATATCAAATGTAACAAATCAAATATAGAACAATTAACATAATTTAGCCTAACTTTAACCTTAACTTGTAACAAATTACCAATTTTTGGAGTCGGTGCCAATCTTCTACGCGGCCTATTTTACACGACAGATATACAAACTACTAAATCAATCAATCAATCAAATCAATTAACCTTTTGCAGTCCATTGCTGGACATAGGCCTCTCCCAATATGCGCCACGTTTGCCGATCCTCCGCCTTCCACATCCCGTCCGTCCCAGCCACCTTTCGCAGGTCGTCGGTCCACCTGATTAGGGGCGTCCCACCTTCCGTTTTCCTTTCTTTCATATTGTAATACATATGTACCTAATAGAATATTTTCTCATATTATATTATATGTTATAGCTATCGAGTTCTCTTGTACCTATTTTCTTCCATTGATGGTCAAGATTTAAATGCTATAATTACATGTCGCTAACTTAATAAACTATTTTTTTTTATCTAATTCGCTAAGAATTTAATTGATAATATCAAGTCTGTTCTATATTAGATTAATATTCTAAGTAGGTATATACTACTAATATTATACTTAAACGCGAAAGTTTGTAAGTATGGATGGATGGAAGGAAGATGAAGGAAGGAAATAATATACATCAGATCGGTGATATTTTTCTTGGCACCGACTCCAAAAATTGGTAATTTGTTACAAGTTAAGGTTAAAGTTAGGCTAAATTATGTTAATTGTTCTATATTTGATTTGTTACATTTGATATTATTTTTTTCTTTTTAGTAGGGGGAGGGGGGGCACTTTGATGCACGAAAATTCAACCTCGTTTTGAAAGACCTTAAAGCATTATATTTGAATATTTATTGTGATGTGTGTATTGGCTGATATGTCAGTTTATATTTTGACTACGAAAAAACAGTAAAAACTGGTGTGGTTAGGAGATAAACTGATTTTAATAAAAAATCGTTTTTGTATCATTCTGCCCCACCCGTGGGGCACTTTAATACATCGGGTGGGGCAGTTTGATGCGCATTTTAGATCCATATGAAATGCAAGTATAAACCGACGAACAACCCAATATAAACTGTAATATTGCTTAAAATCGAGAAATGAAAACCATTTTATTAATTGACATCGCAAAATACACTTTATAAAGCGTACACATCAGTCATAATAAGTCTCATAAGCAATATTATCACAAAAAACAATAGTGTCATCATAGAACAAGTCTAGTTCTTAGTTATTTTCTTAATTATCATCAGATAATTAAGAAATATAGTTATATACTTACTAAGTAATCACTAATCAGACTTTAACATTGAATATTGTTAATGAAAATATTAGGTATAATAGAACCTCCTATCAAATTGAACAATGTTTTTCTTTAAAAAAATTAAACATCAGAAATTTGAAAATGAAGAGGATGCTTCATTTGTGGATAATGATGTTCTGGTAGCTTCAAATGATTGTCTGGACTTATCTATGCGATGTTGTAGGGTTGCAGTTTTCTTCTTCATCCTAGCGTTAATTCCTAGTCGCATCCGATGCTTTGACCTCGGAGTCTACGGTCCGCTTTACGAGTCTTAACTGCGGATTTGACTAGACCTCGATATTTTCCGTGAAGCGACTACCATCTGACCTTCACAACCCAATGAACATGTGACATTAGGCGATATCGAAGCATTGCAGCTAGACCGTTGTTAAACTTTTTAGGGCTCCAACTACCCGTAACGACTGCCATAGATTTTCGTATGGCAACCGAGACCGACGGCTTAACGTGCTCTCCGAAGCACGACCAGACCAATGCAAATACCCATATTCATGCATACAAATATTTACACTGAGCGGGGATCGAATCCGCGCATTCTGTGTCAAGCTGTGCTGTAGGGTTGCAGTTTTCATTCCATATTTGACGGCGTATAGATAAACTCTTTGACAATACTTCACGTATAGCATCTTCAATGTTTTCTTCATTGATATATTTTGTTTGGGGTTTATTTGTGACGGGGTACTTTAATACACTAGAGGGGCAGATTGATCCGTATCATTGTACCCCGCACGTTACCGTATCAAAGTGCCCCAACGAACTTTTTCCACAAACATTTAATTTTCTTAGATAAATAACAATTTTGCAATCAAAAACGTTTTTAAAAACACTTCTGACTATATTTACTTACCTGTAGTTACAAATAATAACAGAAACAACTAAGAGTATCCTCCTGAGAGACAATCACATTTTACGTAATTTTTTTGTAGGCAGCGGTGCACGCCACTTTCAATAAGTTAGTGTCCGTTGAAGCCTAACGGCGAAATGGCGGCGAGCGGTGTCACAACTGTTATCCTTACGAATGTCCTTGAGTGTTCTGGTGATGTGCCGGACCGTGTAGCGTGTATAGGTTTTGAGATATGGATACTGTACAAATGTGCCCCATGCGTCTATGTGCCCCCCCTCCCCCTACCTATCTATTTAAAGGGGTTTTGAAGTCGGTTTCTTTTTTTGTCAAAAAATTTTTTCATTGCTATTATTCACAAAAGTGAGTTATAGACTTCTTTTTTTTAATTTCATTAAGTTGCTTTGTTCTTAAAAAAGCTTCGATACAAAAAAGATCGTGTCCAATATTACAAACGAATTAATATACCTATCGCTTGCTCATTTCATGCAGCTTCGTATTTTAAAAGATAATTTCAACTTGTAGTACGTGTTTAATATACAAAACTTTCACTAAAATGTATTTTTTTTTCTCTGTTAAGTTTTCTGGTTAAAATAGAAAAATACACGCGGCGTGTTATACTGGTTACAAGGACTGGGCACAAATCTCAACACAGTAGTATCCGTATAATAGTTTACTGCTTGGAACGGTAAATACAACTTAGACATACAGTTACATTTCACTATGTATAGAACAGGGACAACGCGATATTGTTTTTCGGACTGCATAAAATTCTTGTATTTTATGCCTAACAGCACAGAGATCAAAATAATCGAGCTTTCTTTTTTGCGTTAGGCTTATTTTTCTTAGGCGTAGAAAATACATTTGACGTTTGACCTTCTGTTCGTATTTTTATTACAGAAGATCGGGATATACCTAAAAATGTGAATAATAATTAGTCACAGTAAAATCAGTAGATTAGGCCAATTTCAATTGCACGTACTCTATGATGTACCTACCTGTCATGTTGACAACAAGGTCCGTGATGTTATTTAGAGGAACAGAGTCCAATCCTTCCTACTTTTTATCCAACAAATACTTTGTTATATTATAAATTACTTTTCTTAACTGGCTTTTAATAGTTTTCGGCATATTACTATAGTTTTGTAGTTTTGTAGCGCTCTCAAACTCAACAACACGCACAATTGACACCACACTGACAGATGACCATAATGACATTGCATAGATTGTTACCATATGAAGAAATTAGTTCCAATAGTTTACCGCAATATGGCGAGGTATTTTATTTTACTGGTCGGGCTTTAATATAATATCACGATGTAGACAACTGGCCAATCAGTTTTATGTTGATATGTATGTAAAAGTTGAAAGCGAACGTTTACGATACATATCATTAAACCAAAACAAATTGAGAGCGGAGAACTATGTCCATCTTCAAGATGCTGTGGCAAATGATGGTAATGTTAACCCTAACGATTTGGGTAAATTGGTAATTTTGCCATCATCTTTTGTAAATAGCCCCCGATATTTACACGCTTATACACAGGACGCATTCGTTTACGTACGTACATATTGTTGCAAGGGTTTTTCGATTAAAAGTTAAAAAGCTTATGGAAGTTGTCAATAAAGGAAATGTGTTCGGTGAATTACTATGCTCGATAGAGTGGCAAAAGCGCGGGCTTCCTCACGTGCATATTTTAATCTGGCTGAAGGACAAGCTGAGACCCGATCGAATAGATAATATTATTAGAGCGGAAATACCGGATCCAAGTAGTGACCAGGCACTTCATGAAATTATTATTAAAAATATGATTCATGGTCCTTGCGGTTCTGACAATCCTCAAAGCCCCTGCATGAAAAATGGAAAATGCTCTAAAAAATATCCTCGCGCGCTTATTAAAGAAACTGTCCATAATGACAATGGATATCCGCTGTATCGTAAAAGAGCACCAGGAGATGGGGGACAAACGGCGTCTGTAAAAGTTCGAAATGTTTATGTTACTATTGATAATAGTTGGGTAGTTCCTTTTTCGCCCGTATTGTCAAAAATGTTTAACGCCCATATTAACGTAGAGGCTTGCAGCTCAGTGCGCGCTATCAAATATATCATCATCTGCATATAGACGTATTCTCCTGATTGCATCCGTGGCCAAGATGACCTCGAAGCTCAGGGTCCGCCTTCCGGCTCTTCCTTCTCCACTTCGCACGATCTTGGGCGTCCATGGTAGTGAGACCATTAGCACGCATATCACCCTCCACGACGTCAAGCCAGGACTTCTTTGGCCTACCCCTTTTACCTGGACCCGGCGGGGGTACCATTGCCAGGCATTTGTTCCCCACGTAGCCTGGCGGTTGCCGCAAGACGTGGCCGCACCAGCGAAGGCGGCTCTCTTGCATTTTATCCGCGATGTCACGGACATGGAGGCTGCCGCGGATGCGAGAGTTCCGTACGCGATCTTTACGCGTAACGCCACACATCCACCGCAACATTTTCATCTCCGTGACACGCAGCTCTTGCTTGTGTCGCTCGAACAGCGGCTACGCCTCACAACCATACAAGAGAACAGGCCTAATGATCGTCTTATAGACCTGCCCCTTCAACCTGACTGGCATTTTAGGATCACAGGTGACGCCAGTCATTTCTCGCCACTTGGCCCACGCGGCAGCAATGCATGCCTTGACGTCGTGGTCGATCTCACCGGTCACATGAAGTACAGATCCCAGGTACTTAACCTGGTCCGTGCGCTCGACCAAATCATCGCCTATGCGGACGGGTGTTGGATCTGTGGAGTTTAACGCTAAGTATTCTTCTTCGCTACATTTAGCTTCAGACCGCCGTTCTCAAGCGCTTCTTTCCATCCTTTCACGCGTCGCACCAATCTGCTCCTGTCCGCGTCCATCAGCGCAATATCATCAGCATACATGAGCAACCACGGAGGCTGCTCATGTGAGTTTCTAATGCTGTCCGACAAAACATCTAATACCACGCTGAACAGGTAAGGACTAAGGACGGATCCTTGGTGTACCCCGACGGTGATGGGGAAGGCTTTCGAGTCGCCAACAGCAGTCCGAACCACGGAACCGGAATCGTAGTACATGTCTCGGATGGTGTCAATGTAAGTCTCTGGAATACTCTTGGCCCGCAGTGCCCACCAGATCACTTTTGTTTTGTATTTGACAGTTTTGATTGTAAACTCCTAAATGTGGGTATTGAAATGAATGTTCAGTTTTTGAACGAACTCGAAATGGCGCGTATCTTTTAGTGGCAACGAGGAAAATAGAGCGTGATTTATGCTAACAGGTAAGTATTGCGGTAACAGTTACAAAAAGAAAGCTGATTTGGAACGGCAAGTGCGGGTCAGACTCGTACTACGCGACGAACGTCTGCGCCGGGAGCTGTTGAAGACAAAAGGGTTGACATACAAGGCCGCAACGCAGACGTGCCTCAATTATCAATCTACCTTTGAGGATATGTATCCGGACCAGCGTTTAGAACCCTCCTCTAGTCTAGCAGCGGTAGAACCAATGGAAATTGGCAAAATCAAGTCCAATGAGTGTAAACAGATTTCACAAATCTGGAGAAAAGTGTCCCTTTTGTGAATACGAAGTGCTATACATAGTTAGAGTCTGCGAGATATACTCACAGGCGATGAACCTCTGACTCTGACTGGAACCTCTCAGTCTCAGAAGAGACTGCCTCACTGTGTGTGTTCTACCGCCTATACAATGGTTTGTGCTCAGATGAACTGTTTGATATGATGCCTACAGCTACATTCTATCATCGCACTTCTCGCCATAGGCGGGGAGTTTATCCTCACACATTGCGACCGGAAACGGTGCGCACTGTGCGGTATGAAAGGAACTTCATCCCACGCACACTCAAGCTGTGGAATGAACTCCCCGCGGTGGTTTTCCCAAGCGACTACAATATGGGGGCACTTCAAGAAGGGCATTAGAAGGTTCCTTCAGGGTCGGCAGCACGAGTGTGACGCCCCTGGTGTTGCACGCGTCCATAGACCACGGTAACCACTTTCCATCAAGTGGCCCGTGTGCTTGTCTGCTACCTAAGTGGTATAAAAAAAGGTCAAAAGTACATCAGATACAGGAGAGAAAGACGAAGTCTGTAGAAGATATATCATCAAGTTCCGAAGATATGATGGGGGTATATGTATGTGCGGACAGTTACCAACCTCCGGTTAGAGCAAAGGTTTGCATCGATGAAGCTCAATTGATGATGGAGGTGGACTCAGGAGCATCTCGTAGCATTATATCAGAGAAGACATTCAATAAATTATGGTCTACTCCGCCTATTGTACATAAGAGGGAGGAGCGTCTATTATTCCTAGTTATCGCCACTGGCTGGGGCAGAAGGACGCCCAATGTGAACTGGTTGTGGTATCTGGTGCTGTACCAAGCCTCTTGGGTCGCAACTGGTTTCATTCTCTGGGCTTGCAAGTGACGGGATTGTACTGGGCCGAAGAAGATTTATTGCCTTGGAGAAAAGATTTTCCTGAGTTGTTTGGAGAAGATTTAGGCACATGTACCTAAAGGTCCTGAAGTTTCACTCTACCTACGTTCGAACGCTGGGCCGCGTTTCCTTAAGGCTCGCCCAGTACCATTTCCACTGAGACACCAATTAGAAGAGGAACTTCAGCGTATGGTATTATCGCGAGTACAGGAGTATTATCGCGATTTGCCTAGCAGTTTAATTAAATGGCTGAATATCATTCAGGCCGTTTATTGAACGGCGCCGTTTAGTTAACAGCCTAGGCAGTGAATTGAACGGCTGATTAAGCTAGTTGGCGGCGACAAATATACCATCAAATCGTCCCGTCAAACATCAAATCGTCTGTGGGCCGTCGGTTGCCGGGGGTGAGGTTATCGTAGGCATATCCCTCGCACCCCGGCTGACCCACCCGTCACCCCCAGGCCCGCGCTCATGGGGGAGGGAGGTCCTTCGACGCCCGAGTTGCCTCCGCTCGTTGTAAACTACTACCTTGTGGGTAAAAACAGTAGTTTTAAACATATCTATTCCGGGTACCATGATATCTTTTTTAAGTCAGCAAATACAATAATATCAGTTTAATTTAGCTCACTGTCCAATTTATACTAATATATTTAAGAATAAATAAATAAAAATAAATAAAATCAAAGTAAAGAGGCCAAAATACAAGGAAAAGCAATATTAGAAAAAATTAAAACTCTAGAAATTACAATAATGTTGTGTTTATGGAATTCTGTGCTTGTAAAGTTTTAAATAGTTAGTGAACAACTACAAGCAAGGTCCGTTGATTTATCTAACGTTGTCACTCTTTATGAGACACTACATGCTTATCAAGATACGTTGCATGACGAAATTTTTTTAGAAATTTTGAATCAGAGGCAATTAAGAGATGTGAAGTGAACAAAAAAAATGTAAGAAGAAGAAAAAAACCGAAATTTCATTTTGATGAAGTTAAAACGGGGCACATTGAGTCAGAAAGGTCGACGATCTTCATCTTTGATAATACGTTGCGGGACGAAAAAAATTTAGAAACTTTTGAATCAGTGTCAATTAAGAGATGCGAAGTGACCACATACAAAAAAATGTAAGAAGAAGAAATAAACCGAAATTTCATTTTTATGAAGTTAAAACGGGGCACATTGAGTCAGAAAGGTAGACGATCTTCATTATTGATGAATTACGCAGCTATTGACTGTCTCAAAGTGCATTTAAAAAACTATTTAGCACAGTGAACACAGAGTTTGGTTTCTTATGGAAACTGCGTGAAATAGACAGTGAATGTATTAGAAGCAAAAAAAAAAGAGGTAAACGAAGGATATGTTACTGACTTAGACGAAACTTTTGCAGAAGAATGCGTTCATTTGTTGCATTTCTTATAATCAGACACCGACCCTCACCACTCTATTTCTGCAAAAGATTTGTTGCAAGTATTATAGAGTTTTAACATTTCATGTATGTTTCCGAATGTGTAAATAGTATTAAGTTTTTTTTAACATCGAATGTTGCCAACTGCAACGGCGAAAGGTCTTTTTCAATACCGGAGGATCAGCGAAAAATTATAAAAGAAAGCTTCTGGAGTTTAAATGATAAAAAGATAAAGGCTTATTATGCTGCATAACACCTCAGCAAAATCTGTGAAACAAAGAACAGTAATTATATCTGAATCACAGGAGTACAGAAAAAAAAACTACAGTTATTTACTTAAAGACGAATTGGTACAACGTATCTTCATACGTTTTGTTTAAAACTTCCTTTACGACAACTGGGCATAACCATCTAATGAGAAACTTTTACAGAGTACTTTGACCAATTCCAAGCATATGATTGCCCACCCTATAGACAAGAGACTTGGAGCTACACATCACAATAAAATTAATTATAATGAGCATTGAGCTAATTATATCTCATTATAGGCGTGAACATGCCCCCAATCGCTTATACTTACCCAGTGATTTGACAATCAATTCGTCTCACAACGTTTTTTACGACAAATACCGAGAAGTAGTCACGGTATTAAATATGTCCGAAAAGTGTGAGGACTGTGAAGAATTCCGTCTGCACGATAGTACACGTACGCAGCAAAACCATTACTGTCAGGAGTTTGTCCTCCATGGCCAGTTTTATATCAATAAATAAGAAAAGGAACAGATTTAGGCACGAAACTACTATGATTTGGAAGGAACCCGTGGGCCACCACGATGACTCGTCATTTTTGTTCGGTGAACATAACCGGTATTAACCGAAATAATCGAAACAAATGGAAATATCCTAGCATACAGTCGGCATATAGACGTGTTTAGTCCTAGGGTCTCGCCTGAACCTCAACCTCGTACTTCACAACAGGACTTAACAGGAGGCTATGCATTTTAATGTAAGCTGAAAGTAGTGTAGTAGTACACTGATTTTGAAAGTGATTCTCAATTAAAGCTAATTCCAGAACCATTTAACCAAAGGGATTTAAACAATCTTATCAGGGATTTGGGTTTTGTCAAAGTCTACTTCAAAAATTTTGGAATCTAGACTAAAAGAAACTTTACTCGTTTCTGGAGTTAATAACCCCTGAACCGCTAACGAGAACAAAATCTCCTGAAATATTTTGCTGTAGAAGACGACTTCGTATTTTGTATAGATGTCCTTGGTTTAATGACTATAATACGATAACGAAAATACAATTCAATTCAAGTGAGTGACGTTTTTAACGAGAACAAAATCTCTTGAAATATTTTGCTGTAAAAGACGACTTCGTATTTTGTAAAGATGTCCTTGGTTTAATAACTGTAATGCGATTACAAAAATACGATTCAATTCACGTTTATTCAAGGACTCGTCAAAACGGTGTCTAAAAAGTGTTCTCTTGCACAATGGCAATCAATTAGGATCGTTGCCTATTGCACATTCTACAAAAGTAAAAGAAGAATATACAACGATCGCTTTAGTTTTAGACGAACTTAAATATGTGGAGAATAACTCAGTTGACTTAAATATGTGGAGGATAACTCAGTTGACTTAAAAATGATAAAACTTTATTTTAGGCCAACACCGCCGTCCGCGGCGCCGCGCTACGGGGCGCCGCGGACGGTGTGCCTCAGGGGAGGGCAATTCTCAGTCGAAATTTTTCAGTTGTGCGCGCAATGATATAATATATAACTAGCTTTTGCCCGCGGCTCCGCCCGCGTAGCTTATGATTAGTATTAGTGCGTATCTTTAAAAAAACTCATAGAATTGAGAACCTCCTCCTTTTTGAAGTTGGTTAAAAATGCCTCGGACGGAATAGATCAAACCATTCCCAGAGTAGACGAAAAGTAACGACGTAAGAGTCACAGGAGTCTGTGGAAGATCAAGAGGGGAGACTTACTGCATCTCAGCGAAATCAGACCAAAATGACGTGCTTCTGAATCTTCAACTCAAGCGAGAATCTCGATTAATCACAGATAATTCTCGAATGATGATCTCGAGAATCCGAAAAAATAGTGAACAGCGTGAGGCACATTTATTCACCGATCGTGAAGCTCATGCACTATCGCGTGAGTCTGAAACTTTCACGGATAGAAAAACCCGCTTGAGTTTTCAGAGAGTTCGAACAGCTAGTGCTTGGTTTCAGGAAATAACAGTAGAATGCGAAGCACGCTTATCTACCGATCGCGAGGCCCATGCACTTTGACTTAAATCTGAGACCTTTATGGGTTGGGAAACCCGCTTGAGTTCTCAGAAAGTTCAAACAGCAAGTGCTCGGTTTCAGGAGACACCTGTAGGAGATGAAAAACGCATATCTTCCCATCGCGGGATCCATGCACTATCGCTTTAGTCTGAAACCTTTACGGGTAGGGAGACCTGCCTGAACTCCCAGAGAGTTTGATCTGCAAATGCTAGGTGTCAGGAGAAATCTGAAGCGTAGGAAGCACGTCTAACAGCTAATCGTGAACGACATAATAATGTCAGAATTCTTGAAAATGAAGATGAACATCGATAAAGGTTGCAAACAGCTAGAGAAAAGTATTAGCTAACCCGTCAGAGTAAGGAATTCTTTTTATCGGCTGAGACAGAAAGAGTAAGAGAATTACACCATGAAAAAACTACAGAGCGACGTCAAACTAGACTTAATGCCGATCGGCTTCAACATACAATCAATAGACCGTTATTAAGTACTGTAGAAGATTCTCAAAGTGGGGCGTAAGTTGATTCCCTATCTTATGACGGGTCTGAATGTCTGACATAATAGCCCGGGTTTTTCACCTTAAACTAAAGCTAATGATTGACTTATTCACAAAAAAATTTTTTGGAACATTCCTGTGTTATACTTATATGTCACCATAAACTTCTCTCCTGAATTCTCTAAGTCGTCGACTGGCAAAAAAGAGGTTGAATTCTCTAGGTCGTCGACTGGCAAAAACTGAATGAATGAATGATTTATTAATCTTATTAAATATGTTACAATTTGTTCTTCCACTGTATAACCAATTTGTTCTTCCACTGTATAACTTAAGTAGATAGGTACAATTTGTTGCAGGTTGTTTTGCAATGGAAAAGATCTCCTGCATCCTGTACTAGTTGGTTAATGTATCACAGGATGCCCTAGGATTGCGACACGCGTGTGGGCGTGTGGTTTGCCACACGCCCACACGCGTTGTTGCTTTTAAACTGATACAAGGTTTGAAGAAAAAAACATTAAGCCTGATGCAACCCATAAAATTATAAGTGCTGAATTTCCAAATCAAAATGGGTCTCCATTGTTCGAAATTGTAAAGACTCGTATGGTTCACGGATCATGTGGATCTTTAAACAGGCATTCTCCCTGTATGCAAGATGGACATTGTTCTAAAAGATACCTGGATATCCACTGTATCGTAGAAGATCACCACAACAAGGTGGTTTCACAGCTAAAATAAAGTTACATGGACAAGAAATAAACTAGAATAGATGGGTGGTACCTTATTCACCGGTATTAACCAGAACATTTCAAGCACATATCAACGTAGAAATATAGAACAGCAACGAATACATTTGTAAATATGTAAACAAGGGTAGCGATCAAGCAAATAGTGGGAATCGCAAACAATAATAATAGCAACGATGAGGTTACGTGGTAATTTAATAGCTCTTCTGCGGTAGTTTGGCGTATATTAAGTTTCCTGATATACGGAAGACATCCACTGGTTATTCAACTTGACGTCCATCTAGACGGAGGAAGGGTTTACTTCAACCCAGATAATGTGATGGAGCGTATAGGAAACCCGAGACAAACCACTCTGCTCGCATTTTTTCACTTATGCCAAACAGATACTTTCGCAAAATCACTTTTATACAATGACGTTCCAACATATTATCCTTATATTATACAAAAGATTGTTTTAACCGCAGAAGAAGTGGCAAAGCCTTAGCAAGTAACAGGAATTTTTGAAGAACATGTCTTTGTCAAAGTTAATACTGTGCACCCGAATAATTCTGAATGCCTTTACCTACGCTTGCTTCTGCATTTTGTTCCGAGGCCTGCTTCCTTCACTGAGCTCAGAAGAGTTGATGACATTGTATACTCTACCTATTAAGCGGCTTGCTGGGCACGTCATTTGACAGAAGAAGGTCAACATTGGGACAACGTATTGTCAGAAGCAAGCATTAGTGAAAATTCTTATCGGATGTGCAGTTTGTTTGCGGTTATGCTGTTTTTTTGTGCCCATTCGGATGCCGCAGTTATTGTAAAAAATATTCAGACGAAAATACTTACTCCACCAGTAGAACTAAAAAGGCCACAGTGTACGTTTCATGTTCTGATTATTATGTTTAATTTCACAGACAACAACAAGCATTTTTGTGATGAATCATAAAATCATTTTATTCACCGTTTTCAGAACAGTCGTCTTTATCGTGTGACAAGTCTTTTATTTTCTATCGATTACAGATTGATCGAGTCAAGCAACTCTTTCTTCGAAGTGTCCTTCGCCAGGATGTCACTTGGTACGACCTGAACACTACCATGAACTTCGCTACTAAAGTATCTGAGTAAGTTATACCTACGCACTAAATATTTAAAGTGGCCTACCCGGCCTACCCTCTTAACTAGAATTAGTACTAAAACAAAACTATTTTAAACTATAGGCTGTCCAGCGAATGAATTAACTTTTGAAGGATAATATCACGTCAAATAGAAGACCCTTAGAGAATTTGCTATTTGGTACACAGCCATACCGCAGGATCTGGATGATGATAACCAAGACGCAGATCCTTACGATTACTATGATATGGTTGTTCGTAGCCAATACATACCTAACTTAAAAATCAAGCCATCGTGGTACACATCGCATCTATCCAGAAGAATATTATCATTTGTTGCTTGCGACTCATGTTCCATTTAGGACTGCAGGATCCAGCATCCAATGACGCATTGGACGAATTCACTAATACGTTTACCTTTCCAATCGAAACGGATAAAGTAAAAACTATGTTGCCTTAATTGTACGCTGAACGTCCCGCATATTGTACATTGACTAATGACAGTATAGCAAATCTTAGTGGCATCTAGAGTTTGTACCATGGAGCCTGGCGTCCGTTCTCCAACTTTTCCTTTTTGGTTTATTGTGATAGATCACGACACGACAGAGCATTCATTAAGTTCTAATTTAGTCCCCAAAATATACAAAATAGTAATAATAGTAATAACATGTGTGTGCTCATTTTGCATAAATTGTTTGTTTAATTTCACAGTGATATTGAGAAATATCGCGAAGGGATTGCAGAGAAAGTGCCAATCTTCATCTACCTAGTGATGTCGTTTGTCACGGCCATCATAATCTCCATGTTCTACGGCTGGCAGCTTACACTGGTCATTCTGTCGTGTACTCCGATCGTCATAGCAACCACTGCTGTAGTTGCCAAGGTGTGTTCAAACGTTGCTCTATATCTGTAAGTACCAAATCGAACTTGCCTCTACCTCTATACTTTTCTATCATGTAGAAGCATCATTTACTAGAGATTGCGACCGCAATCGACGACGCGCTCGGCTCCCTCTCTATCTCCTCACTCTAGTGGCTTTTGATTTGATATATCGGGAAGAAGAGAGTCGGAGTAAGCTCAGCTTGCTTCGGTTTCGTAGACATTCTCTCTACACATCCCACTATATTTTTGATAATTTTAACGTCAGTGGTCTGTTTTCATGAACGCATTTTTTCCCCAATTTAAACATTATAATCTGTTAATTATCATTTATAAAAAAAAAATAGATTTGGGGTATAACTATCGCGGGTGGTGAGCAATTTTTTGAATTTGTTAAGCGTCACGTGTTGCGCGTCAAATGTTGCCTATGTTTCCTTAAACATGGTCGATCTTTTCCGAAATATCAATGACTTGCCGAATAAACTCTACTAGCATTTGAAATGCCTTACAGGTGCAAGCATCGCTGACAACGAAGGAATTAAAAGCTTACAGTATCGCTGGTGTTATTGCGGAAGAAGTTCTCTCTTCAATACGCACAGTAGTCGCGTTTGGTGGCGAACATAAAGAAATAGAGAGGTACCAATACTTTTTCAATTTACCTATCACAGTAGAACAGAGGCAGACGGCGGCGGTCTATTCCTACCCCAGAGAGAAAAACGCATCAGTTGACAGTAAATCTATATAAATTCATCTATGCATTGAAGCGCTCAAGAGAGTATAACAAAGCTCTTGGCGTTCCTCGCGGGACATGGCGAGACCCTTTGACTCGGGTGCATAAACTCGCCACGGAAGCGAGAATAGGCAAGACACACCGAGACATCATGAAGTGAGCGCAGTGCACTCGGCATGCGCTCTCGTGAGAGTGTACAGCCGCGGTTATGAATTTGACGGGTGCGCATTTTCTTACATAACTTTTTTACTCCTATCATCGGATTTCCGAAAATGTTTGTCATAATGATCATTCTTCATAAAAATTTTACAAATAAATATTGAAATATATATAATCATTGAAATTCATAATATCACTTATCATAAATTTGTTGTTACTAATATTTGTTTTCATATATTTGTTTATACTAATAATCGAAACTCATAATCATTTCAATAAATAACTTTTCTTTTTTTTTATACCACTTAGGTGGCAGACAAGCACACGGCCCGCCTGATGGAAAGTGGTTACCGTGGTCTATGGACGTATGCAACACCAGGGGCGTCACACTCGTGCTGCCGACCCTGAAGAAACCTTCTAATGCCCTTCTTGAAGAACCCCATATTGTAGTCGCTTGGGAAAACCACCGCGGGGAGTTCATTCCACAGTTCATAAAGGTGTTTTATTCTAATATTCGTTTTAATATTTCTTAATCATAAGTGTTTTTATCCGTATTTTCCGTATCCGACTTGGACAGATTAGGTTAGAAGGCTGATGCGGGAGCGGAGCGGAGCGAAGCTCCCGCATTAGCTTTCGTGGTTATTTTTTTTTTATAACCATGCAGAACTATATTCGATCCAAAAACAAATTTAAAACAAAATTTGTCACTCTAGAAAAATGATAATATGAGTTAAAATATTTTCTTGGTAATACCCTTTATTAATACAAAAATTATGATAATTGAATGTTATGAAGAAAAAAGTTATGAATAAAAAAAATATGATGACTAACGGTTATGAACTCCGTTGTTAGGAATAAAAATGTATGAATAAAAAATATATGAAAAAGAAAATTATGAAGAGTGATTATTATGAGTACAAATCGGTAGTAAGACAAAGAATATGATTTAAAAGTTTATGTAAGCCAATATGGACCCGCATTTGACAGTGAACCGTAGTAGAACCTATTTTCGCTATTCCACGCAATCGTTGGTTTTACTTATATTTCGTTTTTCGTCACAACAAAAGTCAAAACAAACAAGACAGGCTCCGTCTTGATTGGATAAATAGGTTTACATATATTCCGTTTTACTTATATCTCTTTAACCACTTATTTGACGTAAAATGCATTAATAATTTAAAGCATTGTTTTAGAGCAAGTTTTGGGGGTTTTCCCCCAAAACTTTTCTTATCAAGTAGTTTCTGCCTAAATAATCAATAATTATACCTTATTTTGAATTATATAATTAACTTTAAAGTATGCGTAAAGCGAAACAGAATTCTCGAATAAATAAAAAGTGTAATCGAGAACCGAACGGCTGATTCACAATCTCCATTCTGCATTATCTATGCTCCATCTGAGACTCAATTCAGTTTCAGGAAAATTGTTTAATTAATTGCAAATTGAATACAGGCCTAAGAATGAATTTTATTGATACGGAACGTGTCATCCTAGAAGTACAGTATCGCCCCGTTTTATGGGATATGTCAAATGATTTGTACAAGGACAGGGATGCACGTCAAGCTGCATGACGTGAAATTTGTAGGGAGTTGTATGAAAATTTTGAGGACTTCAGTGACGCAGAAAAAAAATCAACTGGTAGGTACCTACTTTTGGTCGACGCTTCTCGTGACCATAAGGCTGACCTCTTTTTACCCGACTACGGCGAAGCCAAAGGAGGATTATGATTTTGACAGGCTATGTTTGTATAGGTTTGTATGTATGTAAATATGTTATGTTAAAACACCATCGTCCCCCACTGCTTTTGAAACAGAATTATTACGATGCATACAAAACAAAAATGCAGAAGAAAATGATGAGGATTTGATATATTTTTAATCTATTTTGCCAAACGTAAAAAAATTACCCTCGTATCAAAAACTATTATTTCGGACAAAAGTTTTAAATTATTTGATTGATATTGAAAAAGAAAATGTGATAACGTTGGAGGATTTATCGAGCATCGTAGTGTCAAGTGAAATTAATTCAGAATAATAAAGGGGGTTGGGTAATGTTGGCGTCGTGTTGGAATTGAGCGGCCATCAATGAAATTGGTATAATATGAAAGTGCAGTATAAAGTGATCAAAAGTTACTATGGACAAACTTCTCTAAACTATATCGGGACTTAGCTATACAGGGTGGTATTTTTCAACTTTACTTAGATGGAAGTAGGTACTCTAAATACTGGAGATAGCGAATTCCACTGAAAGGAAACATTCCCTTATTTTTTAAAAGAAACAAAACTGCATTTAAAGTTTTCTGAAAATGCCACACCCGGTAGTCGAACCGACTAAAATCTTCCTAAACCTTCTATTTTATGGATTTCCTTTTATTAAATTTACCAAGTTTGTTAGAGAGATTTGATCCTTATGATCGACCCTATCGATTGATGCAATAAAAATACAGGGTATTATTTTTTCGAATTGTATTCGGTTCGATTATAAGGCGTGGCAAACGATTTTTCAGCATTCCTTAAATGCAGTTCTGTTTCTTTTTTATAAACATACTAAACTGTATTCAAAGTTTTCTGAAAATGCCACACCCGGTAGTCGAACCGACTGAAATCTTTCTAAATCTTCTATTTCATGAATTTCCTTTTATTTAATTTACCAAGTTTCTTAGAGAGATTTGATCCTAATGAACGATCCTATCGATTGATGCAATAAAAATATAGGGTGTTATTTTTTCGAATTGTTCGATTATGGGGCAGGGCAAACGATTTTTCGACATTCCATAAATGCAGTTCTGTTTCTTTTTTAAAAACGTACTAAAATGTATTCAAAGTTATCTGACAATGCCACACCCGGTAGTCGAACCGACTAAAATCTTTCTAAATCTTCTTTTTCATGGATTTCCTTTTATTTAATATACCAAGTTTGTTAAAGAGATTTGATCCTTATGATTGACCCTATCGATTGATGCAATAAAAATATAGGGTGTTATTTTTTCGAATTTTAGTCGGTTCGATTACAGGGTGTGGCAAGTGATTTTTCGGCATTCCTTAAATGCAGTTCTGTTTCTGCAGGCCTATGTCTAGCAGTAGTCTGCAATAGGCTAATTGATTACAATAATTACTTCTTGGATGTTAAGATGTGGGAAAAGTACCTACTCTTAATACCGGAAATAGCTAATTTCATTGAAGGGAAACACTCTCTTATTTAAAAAAATACAAAGCTGCATTTAAGGAATTTCGAAAAATCGCTTGCCACACCCTGTAATCGAACCGACTAAAATTATAAAAATAACACTCTGTATTTTTATTGCATCAATCGATAGGATCGACCATAAGGATCAAATCTCTCTAACAAACTTTGTAAATTAAATAAAAGGAAATCCATGAAATAGAAGATTTAGAAAGATTTTAGTCTGTTCGACTACCGGGTGTGGTATTTTCAGAAAACTTTGAATACAGTTTAGTATGTTTTTAAAAAAGAAACAGAACTGCATTTAAGGAATGCTGAAAAATCGTTTGCCACGTATCACAATCGAACAATTCGAAAAAATAACACCCTATATTTTTATTGCATCAATCGATAGAGTCGATCACAACGATCAAATGACTTTAACAAACTTGGTAAATTAAATAAAAGGAAATCCATGTAATAGAAGATTTAGAAAGATTTTAGTCGGTTCGACTACCGGGTGTGGCATTTTCAGAAAACTTTGAATACAGTTTAGTGTGTTTTAAAAAAAGAAACAGCACTGCATTTAAGGAATGCTGAAAAATCGTTTGCCACGCCTTATAATCGAACCGACTACAATTCGAAAAAATAACACCCTGTATTTTTATTGCATCAATCGATAGGGTCGATCATAAGGATCAAATCTCTCTAAAAACATGGTAAATTAAATAAAAGGAAACCCATGAAAGAGAAGGTTTTGTAAGATATTAGTCGGTTCGACTACCGGGTGTGGCATTTTCAAAAGTCTTTGAATGCAGTTTTGTTTCTTTTTAAAAATAAGGTAATGTTTCCTTTAAGTAAAATTCGCTATCTTTAGTATGAGGGTACTTTCCTTCAAGGTAAGGTCGAAATGTTGCACCCTGTATACCGCAGCTCCGATATTACTTACAATGAAAATAATGACATTTGTACGTGTGTGTTGTAACACAGTACAATGAAGTGGTATCAAAATTATTGATGGCCGCTGAAAAAATTAAGGACGCCACTGTCCATACTAGATTACCCAATCCCCTTTCTATAAATGTTATACATACATAATAATAAGTCTTTACCTATGAAATTGCCGTTCTGCAGTAGGTACTGGCCATTTCAAATCAAAATAATATTTGTTTAGCTAAGAATTCTAATTTCAAATTAATTTTATTTTCAAAACATGGAATTCTTTTTCCAAAAGTAGTCATTTGTTTATTGATTAGTGTTACATTTTCATCGCATTTCAACCTTTTTCGTCATCATGCATACGTTAAAAATTCGAGTTATTATGAAATACGAGTACCGTCGCGGCAGCAACGCGGCACAAGTGGCACGCAACATCAACGACGTTTACGGAGCTAACACTACAAAACCAACGCCTTTCGGAACATGCCATCCGTTTCCCAATACACCCGTTCCCAAAACATCCGTTCTATTAGAGACGTTTCTCATAGTATCCTTATACCAAGAAAAACGTTTCCCAGAACATCCGTATGCTAAAATAACCGTTTCTTAAAATACCCTTATGCCAAGAAAAACGTTTCCCAGAACATCCGAATTCACTTCGAGATATATCCAGTTAGCAACGTTAAAAAACAAATGAACATCGCGAAACAAATGAACGTCGATAAAACAAATGAATGTTGAAAAAACGAAAGAAAGTGATATGATAATTGCAAGCAATTTTCGACCTAATCGACTTTGCACAGTTTCCTGATTTTTACACATATTCGTGATCAGTGTCATCCATATTACCCGAAAAAATGGTTTTTGAGTTTTGTCCATAAGGTCGAAAATTGCTTGCACCCATTTTTTATAAGAAAAAAATAATAAATATTTTACAAACAACCATTATATTTTGTACCTCACTGCTGTACCTTACTACGTCTATACTTAAACGCTTAAAAAACTTCTCAAGACAAAAAGAAACAAAAAAAAGTGGAAAATTAACCTATTTTATACATTATCATTCCTGATTAGTGTATAATGCTTTCTGAGACGTGTTACTTTAGATAGAAACGACAACGAATCAATATCGCCACATTGTAACTGAAGTAACAGTTTGTTGTACTCTAAATCGAATACGATGTCACTCTTCCTCCTATTTTTTTTTAAAGCCATGAAGAGGCTATTTTTTAATTTTGTATCCATACATTTGGCCTCTTTTCGGAGTCTGTTGACAAACAAGATAAAATTTGGTTTACGAGGGATCCTGCTGTTCAGGCGTCTATGCCATCCCTCGACACAATTTGTGGTTCGATGTCTCTCAAATGCGACGCTCAACGTATTAGCAGATAATTTCGGAAACCATTGACACTCCATATAAGTTTTAAATGTATTCATTATCTCGCTTTCTGGAAATAATTCCGTGATTAATTGCCATGCTTCTGATATGTTACTTTCAGGAAGTAAAGGTAACCCAGCGCAGAGCCTTGTAACTTTTCTACCGGTTGAAGTTTCGTCAAGTTTAAGTTTTCTCGCGTATTTCCACACAGCTTCGGTGTAATGGTGGTAACATCCTTTGGTTGTTGCATTCGGGAATATAACTTTAACTGCATTCATCGGAGCTTTTTCAAAGTCTGCTTTAAAGTTATCGATATTTATGTTTAGTTGTTCTTTTAATATGGAGAAGAATCTTATGTATGTTTCCTCGCTTTTATTGGGCAGAAGCCCATAGACCACTGGCTTTACACTTGTTGTTTTTTCATTTGAATTGATATCGAGATGCAGCGTATACAATTGGTAGAAGGGTTTAGGTACAGACCTAAAAGTACCATCACCCATATAATTCTTGGTTTTATTTCTAATAAGCTTTTTTGCATATTTAGTTGCAAAAATTATATTTTTTTCAGATTCGCCATCTTCGCACAGCACAAAGTTATCAGCCAACACTTTTGGTACATGAACTTCTTCTAGGGTATTATATTGTAATTTATCACATTCCAAAAATATCTTTCTAGCTCTATAAAGAGAGCTTCTGTGCGAATCAAATAAAGGTACGGACCCTTCAAAATTTTTGTCGAAAATTTGTTCAATTGGCTTTAAATTATCGTATACATGTCACAGGTAATAGTTGAATAATTAATCTAATTGGAAACCGATGGATGATGGTAGCTAAGTGGGGTCTAGGTGGAGACGCTTGGGGGAGGCCTATGTCCAGCAGTGGAAGTCTAACGGCTGAAATGATGATGATGATGATGATGATTGGTTTCTAAGCTCTATTTAGACAGACTAGCACAACACCACGTGGGAACCGTGTTTTTGGGAGACTGATCTGAAAAAACGGATCTTTTGGGAAACGTATATTTTGAGAAACGGGTAATTTTGGAAACGTATATTTTGAGAAACGGGTAATTTAGGAAACGCATATTTTAAAAACGGGTAATTTAGGAAAATGTCATTATGGGAACGGATGTTTTGGGAACGGGTGTATTGGGAAACGGATGGCATGTTCCGAAAGGAACCAACGCACCACCTGTTATTGGTTTGCTCGCTTCTGTTCTGGAAATTTCAACCTGAAAAATGAAAAAGGACCGAAGAATTTGGTCGATAATGACGAATTAAAGGCGATTGTGGAAGCTGATGATACACAATCTACGGCTGAATTAACAGCAGCTTTCGACGTTAGCGTCAATACAATATTGCGTAATACATTTGCGTCAAATTGGCAAGGTAAAAAAGCTTGACACATAGGTGCCCCACGAACTCAATGATCGACCGCGCGAAGTACGCGTCGAGACGTGCCTTGCACTGCTCAACAAACACACAAATTAAGGAATTTTGAACCGCATTGTTTCCTGCGATGAAAAATGGATTCTGTTTGATAACCGCAAGCGCTCAGCAAGTTGGTTGGATCCTGGTTCAGCACCTAAACAATGCCCTAAAGCTAAACGAAAACTTACCCCTAGAAAAGTGATGGTCACTGTTTGGTGGTCTATTGCCGATGTGATTCATCACAGCTTCTTACCAAACGGGGTGAAAATGAAATAATATGTATTGTAATTAAAAATGTTAAATATTCTAATTAATTTATTTAATTAATTCGATATGCGGTAAAAGCAGAATGCGTACACTGCTACAGCGCAGCGTACTGTAATGCGGACCAACGCGATGATGCGAGTGTGTGAATACTAAGGCATTAATCACATGAATATTTACGGCAACACGATGAGCAATGCGGCATACCTACCTACATTACTTGCAAAAGTGGGTTCGGTCAAACCAACGCGTTCAGCTCGCGTCCGCGGTGGCGTGCGCGGTGGTGATCAGCTGAACGCGTTGGTTTGACCGAGCCTTAAAGGTAATAGTAGCGTGTACTAAATGTAAATGTTGCTAATCTCTTGACTGAGTGATTAGATTAAACATTATAAAAACTTTGATTTAGTGCTTTAAAATATTTGAAGAAGGACTTTACGATTAAGATCGGAAGAAGCTGTGTAACACTTTCCCAGTGCACCTGATTATTAAAATTTTCCCGCTACGTCCAAGCGATTATCCCTGGTATGTGTCGGGTACCACATGTGGATCCCTGAACTCCCTGGGCTAATTGGGCGAGTTATTAGCATCAGGAGTCCGGGGTCCCACATGTAGGACCCGTTTTTAATTTATTCTGCGGAGGTTATTTTTAGTCTGTGGAGTTATTTTTATCTGTAATACATTTAGTTATGGCAATCAGCTGTTTTTAATATAAAGCGAAAGATGTCTCGCGGAAGAAGTGATGAAGATATTTTACGTTATTTAGAAAATAGTGATGAAGAATTGGATAATTTGAGTGATTCGTCATTAGATCCATTCCATGCAAGTGATGAAGATGATCCTGACTATGAAGTGCCTCAAGAAAATAGACATGATTCAGAAGGTTCTGATAGTGAAACATTGGAAAATATAAACCGTTTCATTCGTGATTCTCAGCCCCAACAAATGCTCGTTGATGAGGAATTATTTTTTCCGCAAAATGATTCTGACACTGATGACCAGAGAGATTTTGATGACATTCCTATGAATATTATACAGTTACCAAATTCCATCGAAAATCCGGGCCCGTCAGTGTCTGCAGTTTCAGTAAGTGAACTTTCTTCTCAAAATAGTTCTATCCTTCGAAGTGATCCACATGAGCATTTGAAAACTCAAGATATGGACAACGGATGGAGTTATAACATTCATGATCTACAACGTTTACCATTTACTGCTCAAGAACGATTAGGCATCGATATTGAAAGTCATTCCACTGTGGAGTCTATTTTTTGTTATATTATAGATGATGACTTTTTAGATATGATGGTGGTACAAACTAATCTATATGCAGCGCAAATAGGTTCGAGCGTTGGTAGACTTGCTAGATGGAAAAACGTGGATCGGAATATGATGAAAAAATTTCTAGGGATTATTCTTCACACCGGTATTGTTGTGAAGCCGACACTGGAGTGTTATTGGAAAAAGGATCCAATTTATTACCACCCACTCATGCACAAATTAGGCATGTCCTATAATACATTTGCTTTGATGCTTAGATGCTGGCATTTTGCTGATAACACAGCCCCACGAGATCCAAATAATAGATTATACAAAGTACAGCCCCTTGTTGATAAAATCGTAAACAACTCTCAACAACTGCTTACTCCTGGCGATTGTGTTATAATTGATGAGTCAATGGTACCCTTCAAAGGTCGTCTTCTTTTTCGACAATATAATCCATCCAAAACTAATAAATATGGAATAAAAATTTACAAGTTATGTACTGTAGATGGCTATACTTGGAAGTATGAGATATATTGCGGCGCCGACGAAACAATAGAGAATTTGGATAAGCCTGGAAGTATCGTCGTGAAATTATGTCAAAATTTACTTGCTGGTCGTTTGATTGTCGCAGACAATTTTTATACTAGTTTTCCTCTCGCGACATATCTTTTGAATAAACAAACTGATCTTTGTGGCACTCTAAGAAAAAATAGAAAACATCTACCGGATTATGTGAAAGCAAAAAAACTACAGCGGGGTGAAATTATTGCCAGCCAAAAAGAAAATGTTACTGTCATCAAGTGGAAGGATAAAAGAGATGTCCTCATGATCTCTACCTCTCATTCTAATGAAATGTGTATGACTGGACAAAGAAATCCTAAACCAAAACCCAAAGTAGTTTTAGAATATAATTCTAAAAAAAAGGGCATTGATTTCTCGGACCAACTATGCAGTTATCAATCACCAATAAGAAAGTCATTGATATGGTATAAAAAAATTGCAATTGACATGATTTTCGGCGTAGCAATTACAAATAGCGTCGTGGTTTATAACAAACTACATCCAACAGCTTTACGTAAAGAAAAAATGACTATACTCCAAGCTAAATTACGTATAATACGACTATTGTTGAATTTAGAAGAAGATACTACTTCCATCCGTCCATCATCGTCCATATCCGTTCAACCGTCACGAAGAACTACAAATCATTTTCTTGAAGAAATACCACGTAAGGACGACAAAAAAATTATAAGGAGACGATGCTCACTGTGTTACGACGAACAACGAAAATCGGGACTGACTGTTGCTCAAGTAAAGTCAAAAGCGAAAAAAGTTGATAGTGTGTGTAAACAATGTAACAAACCATTTTGTTTGCCATATTTTGCTAAATTTCATTTAGGTTAGGTTATACCTAAATGAAATTTAGCAAAACAGAGCATACAAAATGGTTTGTTACATTTTTTTTGTTTGTTTTTTACATAACCTTAGGTAGTTCACTTTACTCTTTTGTTTTTTTTTCATAACTCAGTCAAAAATAAAGATATTTGGAGGTACAAAAGATTTTTAGTTCACTAGTTTCAAGCCCTATAAGTTCACCTCTTGATAATGATTATTTCCGTAGAGTCTAAGAATATTTTCTTATATGAACTACTATGGTAGTCGGGAACCACATGTGAGACCCGGACGTGTAGAGCTTTACGTCCGGGTCCCACATGTGGTACCTGGACTGGTATTGTTAATTTGTGATAATTGCCATGAGTGTGATTTTTATTAGGTAGGTACATTACATTTACCTATTCTCGTTAAAATAATTGTGGACAAAAATATTTTTTAATACGATAAGTGACTGTGATTTAGTAAGGCGTGGTAACCAAATTGTTAGATTTTTAATTCAATTAATGTTATACTAATGAATAATGTGGGAGATTCAAATAAGCGATAAATCCTTTCTATTACATGCAATTACTGTGATCGTATTAATAATTAGTAAGTGCAACAATGATATTTCATAACAAGTACAACCATTTATTTTGGTTTTACATTCGTGTTCTAGGCTGACAAAATAAAAATATTTTATATCAAGAAAAACATTTTATTTACTTACCTCACCGTTATTGCTAATCTTTCTATTGGTAATATTACTGATAATGTGTGTACTTTCACTGTACCAGAACTACGTCTTATATATGTTTCCAGTTTGGAAAACAGTTCGTCAAATGTTGACGTTGACATTTTAAAATAACTAAAAAAAATTTGCCCATTTTCTCTTAATAACGAAAACTTGGTTACAAATTCTCCACACAACAATCTAGACGTGACATAGGTATGGGCTAATTGGCTGACGCCTTTGTTCACGTCGTCGTCTTTTGGCTAAGTAATAAGTATATCAATAAATGATCCATAGTTATCGACTGTACACCGACGCTATTGAAATTATACTGGTGACAGACGCCCGTCGCGGACGCCCGCGACGGACAGGCGGGCGCACGGCGCGAACGCTCGCGCCGCACGTCCGCGACCCGCACCCGTCTATGCCAGCGCATGGCCTAAACCGTCCCTTTCCATTTAAATGTTCAAATTATTTATATTACTATTATATTGAACAGATTTGGGGTTTTGATCCGGTAAAGATATTTCAATCCCATCGTACCTTCAGTCATTCAACCATTTTTTACCATTTGGTATGGTAATGTGGTTAGCAGCCTGTGTATATTTACGTATGTTCTACTGAAGCTCCAAAGATACTGTACTGATTGTAACGAATGAGGTGTCAATCGATTCATTATCATGGTATGGGTGCAATAGGCTATATTTTACCCAACTGCGACAAAGCCAAAGGAGGGTTATGATTTTGACAAACTATGTCTATGTATGTATGTTCATTTGTTCCCTCATTGCTCTTCAACCACTTATTAGAACTGGACAAATGACGTACCGTTAGAAACGTCTTGATCGTCCGGTCTTTTCCCTAGAATGTAATGTTTTGTTAGAGTACCTAACTGGCATGCGACCACGGCTATCCTTGATATTTTCTTGCTTAATACTTTTTAGAACGTGATTTTTCAGTAGTCGGGTTTTAGTTTTTTTATACGATTAACATCAATATAAGGGATGTTTATTGTTTTGTCTACCACCAATATTCTATTATTTATTGATTGCTTACCTATGTTCTTATGCTATCTGTCTTACAGATATGAGAATCGTTTAGACCCGGCGAAGAAAACAGGAACACAGAAAGGCGTATATTCAGGAGTTGGCAGCGGCATCATGTGGTTTATAATATACGCGACGTACGCGCTCTCGTTCTGGTACGGCGTGGGACTGATCCTGGACTGCAGGGGAGAGGCCGACCCGGAGTACACCGCCGCCGTACTTATGATTGTTAGTATGCTGTGTGTCCTTAGGAAATGGAGATATTTAGAAAATCTTGGGTTAATAATATGGGCGATTCTTTAAACCTAACCTAACCTAACCTAATGTTTTTTGGAATTCTTGTCGGTTTCTGTTTTTTTGGTGAAATAAAACTAGCTGACTCGGCGAACTTTGTACCACCCTCTTTGTTTCCGCTCGCCTGGAATTCAGATCCCGTTCCCGCTACACCTTCTATTATATATAAATCTTGGCCACACAATAACAAACACAAAACAAAAGAAATTATCCAATTTGGTGCAGTCGTTCGGAAGTTATGCGCGTACATACATTTGGGGGGTTTCATTTTTATTTATATAGATTAAACAACACTGTTGCATACCTGATGAAAAAATTGGACACAAAAGTTCCTAGTTTGGGGAGACAGTCATTAGTTCTGTTATATGTATTTATATGTTTCATAACTTCGTAGAATTATTAAAATTGTCTAATTTCACTTCAACTAAACACTTCTGTTAGGAATCATGCATACCTACTCGTATTTTGTTCAGAAGTCGCTAAAAGGATTTTTTTTGCTGATGGCACCTTTAAGAGCTCTCCTATGCCTTTCTGCCTACTATATACGCTACGGGGACGTTGGAAGTGTACCTGAACAGTCCCTGTTATATTTGCTTTATCTATAGCCTTATTATCTAGCCTCTCCTAATCTGAAAAAAAAAAGCCTTAAATTGGATGACTTTAAGGACGAATCAGAGCAATTTTCGGAAACAGGCACATCATCTTTCCTGGGTGATGAGGATTTGAGCTCACTGTCATCATCTTTATCTCGAGCTGACTTCTTGTCCAATGTGGATTATTCGTTAAATTCACCGTTGATAGCAGATGAATTGAAAGAGTTCTTACTTTCTGTGAGAGGGAGGCCTCACCGTAGATCGTGGGATTTGAAAATATGGAAGATCAGGAAGGAAGTGATGGACTTATATCCTGGTTTCAAGGCACGGATAATCAATCCAGATCAATTCCATAACTGGTTTGGAAGGAATAACATGAATCCCAGACATAATGACAGTAATTTCCTTAGTCTCATTCGTTGTGTACAGATGGACTCTAACTCAACGTTCCCAGTAATCAAGGCCTTCATTAAGAATTGGCTGAACAAAGACATACACAATGTCAATCAGTGATGCCACCTGAGATTGCCAAATGGGGTAAGTAGTTTGTTTCTTGATCTCCACATAACAACCTTGTTATTGAACACGACTGATCTGGCCTCAGCCTGATCAGTCGCGTTCAATCGCGTTGATATCTCAATATCTGAGCTAACGAACATTAAGGGTGTCATAAGGTTATCGAGAGAGATGCCGGATGTCACAATATTAAAGTCGCAGAATTTTGGAAAGATTGTTGTTGTTAAAGGGTTCTGCTTCTTCGTGGATGAATATGTGATAATGGATCGCAACACTCTGCTGATGGCCAAAGATTGTTACACTGCTAGATTCCAGACTCTTTACTCAATGATAAATCGTTCCGATGATGAGTTTCGCCCAGACGATTGGAGAACCCTGTTAGAGATCTACAGAATCTGTGACAAGATGCTCGCGAACATTGGCTGCTACGCATTTGATGGGATTAAGATGGTGGAGGTGATTTGTTCATATAGAATCTCGGAACTCGCCAGACCCCATCCTCCACTAACACCGGAGTTCCCGTCATACAGAGAACATATAATGTAGCAATGGCAGAAATATCACAAAAGAATAATTTGATTAATGATTTATTTAACATAATAAATGCCATTCAGAAACGAAGAGGTGGTATGTTTCTGCAGATGACATGCCAAGAGACCACATTCTGATTAATCATATAAAGGACAACACATGGCCGACTCCCAAACAGATCGCAGATTTCGGTGACAGATGGCACACACTTCCCCTGATGAAGTGCTTTGATGTACCGGATATTATAGACCTCTCCATCATTTATTCTGATAAGAGTCACTCTATGAACAGGTCAGAAGTCATAAGGCACATACGAAGCTCACGAAACAGACCGGTGCCGAAAAAGAGGGTTCTAGAAACACTACTGAGGAAGAAAGAGACAAACTGGAAGGAGTACGGAAATCGATCGAGTAGAGGAAATCGATCTTAAAGGACTACCAGATGATGACTTGATAACGTTAATGCGCCTATTACCGCCAGTTTTAGCTGTCTTTGGATTCACTTCAAAAAAATAGTTATAAGCTGTTATGTTAGCAAAGATGTTATAATTTATAATTAACCTCAACGAAGTATTCTTTGAAATTCAGTACTTAAATTCAATATTAAATAACACAATATTTATTAAATAATTGTTTAATCCGAAAGAGTAGTTGATTCTATCACCGACCCATAGAATGCGGCAAGATTCTATTACCGATTTTTCTGCTTCTTTTACCGACCGCTAAGAAATTATCACTTCTTCTATACGATTAAATAAAATAAAAAAATAGTTTTTGAGGTACCTATTCATTATGTAACAATAATAGTTTTGAGATTAATATTATTATATTATAATAATTGTTATTTATAGTGTTGCTATAAATTATTAACGCACTTTTTTATTATTTTAATTAATTAATAGTACATTATGGTACAAGTGAGCAAAGTTGGTGATTACCGCCGAGGTGCCATTGAGACCCGAGCCGCAGGCGAGGGTCTTAAGAGTGCCGAGGACGGTAATCATCATGCTCACGCGTGCCATACGACGTTTTACAACACACTTGCGAATACTACAAATACTAAATAAACATTACTACAAATTAATCCGTTTTCCTATGCGCGCGCATTTAAGAATGGCGGTCGGCCATATTTAAAAAAAAATGAGGAGAGAATAAATAAATAAATAAATTATTAATTCTTTATTCAAGCAACATAGGCTCAGATATCTAGGGTAGAGTTGTGGAATTTAATTCTTCGAAATAAGCATTTTAATGCTAGCATTTGTATGCCATCATTAGTAACAATTTGCTACCTTTACTTTTATAACATGCCATTTTATTATAAATATGTATAATATACAAGAAAAAGTAGTATGCATCTAATAAGTATCTTCCTTTCCGTCCCAACATTTTTATTGAATTTGAAAATAAATGGAAGATGGCAGCTATGAATGAAACTGGATAGCAAATATTATTACAAATAATGTGTCAAAATCACCTGAAGCGTCACGTATAGGTAAGAAATGAGCCAATTAGTTAAAAAAAATATTTTCATTTTTGTGTACTGTAATAATTATGTACCAAAAATATCGTCACAGCTGTGAGTCGGTAATAGAATTAAGTATGAAGATTACAATATTCTATTAGCGACCACTAAAATTAATAACAAACCGCTAAAATATCCACTTTATGGAAAACTGTTCAATTCGATTTCATTGCTATACATTTTCTTTTAATATCAATTGGTCATTAATTCAAATAATAAAGGTTATCTAAAGTATAATATCATATAATAATAAGGATAATGGGTAACTTAGAATCTAATTTTACCCAAATACATTAAGAATATGCTTTGTCGTTAATTGATCTAACGAAGTAAAATACTTTTACGAATATAACAAAAACAAATTAAAATAAAATTAGGTAGTTTATAACCCATGGGTCGTTATTTGAATCAAATTTTGAAATATGGATTCTATTACCGCCTCCAATTAAAACATGATTTTATAACATTAAAACCAAAAAAAGCATAATATTAAGAGTAAGTTTGGAAAACGAATATATACATAACAGTTGTAATGCGATAGCAAGGACTCAAATCAATTTTTAATATGTTATTTTCCTTAACTAATATTCAGGTGTGCTTACGTGGTTGGAGGCGTGTCACTATGAAAAATCCGTTGGTTTCGGGCGCGTCCCACTCATTGTCAAATTATTTCTTTGACTGGCAATTAAGACACGTGAACTTTAGTCTTTTTGTTGCCTAACAAAAGTACCTAACGTATTTTTAAGAGATGAGTCTTCTGGAATGTATATTAAGTCTGATATGAAAGATTTAAAAGTTATGTCGGTAATAGGATGCATATTTTAGGGGGTCGTTAATAGGAGCTTTTACGTTAATTGGCTTAAAAGCAAAAGAAAGAGATATCAAGGTTAAGGGCCGATTCTTCACACTAATGTCATGGAAATTTAGGGAATATTTCGTAGTCACCGAATTCCTAATTAAGAATCATTTCGTTCCACTTTTTAAGGGTCTTACTATGGCCGATGACTTAAACACCGTTATAAAGAAACTGATGGATAACACGGCTGGTTAGGGCAATGACGACTATGATAACATATGCATAGCCAACCATATTGATTACACTAAGTGGAACAACCACCAACGAGACGAGGCCAACAGACCCGTATTCGAAGTAATGGACAAATTTCTCGGTTTCAACAACCTCATATCCAGGACACATGAATTCTTCCAGAGCAGCATGATATATTATGAGACCAGACCTAATGCAGATATCTGGAGGAGGGGTCAAGAACAAAGACACAGACATGGTTACTTGGAACGGACAGCTGGGCGGACTTGAAGGGCTACGACAAAAGGGTTGGAGTGTTGTCAACCTTCTTGTGATCAGACGAGAATCGATCAATCGGAACACAAAAACAACTCTCCTTGCACAAGGGGACAACCAAGTTATATGTGGCAAGTACCATTTACAGAAGCACCGCAATCAGCAAGAACTTACTGGCTCCATAAACAATATAATAAGGGAAGACAACAAAATCATGGCTGCCATAGAATCTGAGACAAAGAAACTAGGACTGATAATAAATAGGGATGAGACCTTGCAATCAGCAGACTATCTTGTTTATGGCAAGGTCACAATATACCGGGGATCAATAAGAGGTCTTGAGACCAAAAGATAGTCCAGGGTCACCTGTGTCACCAATGATCAGTTGCCTACCTTAGCCAACACAATGTCAAGCATCAGTTCAAACGCATTGACCGTTGCCCACTTCTCAAATAGTCCAATCAATGCTATGGTCCACTATAACTTTTTGGGAAAATTTGCCAGGATATTATTAGATATACATAACCCAGCTGTGAAAGCAAGGATAAGCACAAAGGTCAAAGACCCAGAACTTTTGGAAACACAAGAATATAAAACACTGGTTTTATACCTTGACCCGTGCATCGGAGGAGTCTGTGGAATGTCATTGACCAGATTTCTGATAAGAGGGTTCCCGGATCCTGTAACAGAGTGTTTAGTTTTTTGGAAGTCCCTATATGAATTTGGCCCGAATTGGCTAAAAGAATTGTCAGGGGCAACTGTTCCGCATCCCATGGAGTTAATTGAACACTCAAATAAACAAGGCAATCAATGCATACCCTGTTCCAGACCACCACCTCATTCATATTATGTATCAGTCTTGGTCCCACAAGGTTTAACCATGTACAAGGATAAGAGGGGGCCATACAAAGCCTACCTCGGGTCAAAAACTTCGGAGACCACAAGTGTATTGAAACCTTGGGAGAGGGAGACGAAGGTCCCGCTGTGAGGACTCCAACCTGAGCAAGAACATACTGCAAAACCTCGAAGCACTGACCGGTGAATCATGGGTCAGCAAGTTAGAAGCGGCAAAGAGGACCGGGTCAGCTCTACATAGATTCTCTTGTTCAAGGCAAAGTGCAGCCGGCTACGCAGCAATGAGTCCATCCAAGTTAACTTGGATGTGCATGACAACAGACACCTTATCCACTCTTAATTCTATAAACCATGATTTCATGCATCAAAGTCTGCTGATTTATGCCCAATCCACGATATCTGAAATTATGGACCAGGTAAACAGCCAAGGTTACTTCCATTTCCATATCGCGTGTCGGGAGTGTCTACGTCCGATAGAAGATATAAAGATAGACACAGACAGGGAATTCCAGCACTAGGATGTATCACATATTTTATTACAATGGAAACCATCGGATGTACCATGGTCTGACCAAACTGAACTTGTTGACATCAGCTTGGGGAACTGGTACAATGTAAACCCCATGGAGCAAAGCTATCATCTGGGGAGATCCTGTGGGTTTCTATACGGAGACCTAAAGCTTAGTCAAGATTCGAGATGTGATGATGTTTCGATATTCCCTCTGAGCCTCCAGTCTAAAGTATTCCCCCGTAATTTTGTGGAAGGAATATTTGACGGTTTAGTCAGGGCGTCTTCTATCCATTGTGTATCTAGGCGAGCAATATCTGAGCTTAAAAGACCAAGAGCGGCGTTGTTGGGAATGGGATTCTACTTGATTAATGAAGTGTCAGACACGCTAGGATTAATGACAATGTGGAGATCAACTAACTTTGACAGTCTGTGTAATGAAATACCTCATAAAATACCTCCTTCATACCCTTTATCAAATAAAGACCTTAGTTCATTGGGTCGTGCATACCTAAGACAAAGCTAAATAAAACGCTTCCTGGAAAAGAGTCAGCATTTGTTCTTATATCGTAACTTATGGATATTTGCTGATATTAATGACGTCAGAACATTCGGTATGATGTCTGTGTCATCAACCCTAAAAATCCCTTTGATGTCTATTCTTATCCCTTGATGATTCCTGTCTGGGTCCCTCAATGTGATGATGACGTCTTTAAGATCCCATATTTTCTGCTTCGATCCGTTATCTATCTTCTGGTTGTACAACAAAGGGACCAGGCTTGAATGACTGAACACCTCTCCTAATCAAAATTATCAACCCTAGTGGGGACGATTGCATCAGTAATTTAAACGGGTATAATTTTCCCAACCAGAATTACTTTAGTGGGGAAAAGTGGATATACATTTTTTTAACATTCCACTTTGCCCCACTAATGGGGACGCCTGGTGGAGCAAACCCGATTTTCTGAATAAATAAATTTTAATTCATTCATTTTTATTTTTATTCTTCCTTAACAACAATATTTTTATACAAATAATCAGAAATTGTCACATAGCCCCCTCGCCCTCTCAAGACTTCAATTTATATAGCTTTTTATTTATATCATCTTGCAAAACAAGAATGACGAATTTTTAACAAGAATGATGAATTGGTAAACTACGGGTAACTTTCAGCCGTTTGACCGTGATTAAGTAACAAACATCTTAACTTTTACAAACTACTTAACTTTTACATTTATAATATTAGTATAGATAGACTGTACTATTTTTATTTTGTTCATTTTCAGATTTTCTTCAGCATATTACAGGGGGCTCAGAACGTGGGACTGACGGCCCCTCATATGGAAGCTATCGCAATAGCACGAGCTTCAGCGGCGTCCATCTTCCACGTTATCGATCGAGTACCGGTCATAGACGTATTTGCGGTAGATGGCGAAAGGCCAACCCTCGATGGAGAGATTGACCTTAAGGATGTGTATTTTAGATACCCAGCGAGATCAGACGTTCAGGTGAGTGCACGTGTTTTTATACCTTATCCTAATAATAAATCTAATCTATCTCTGTACTAAATTTCATCAAAATCAGTTTTGTGGTTTAGGCGTGAAATCGTAATAGACAGACACAGACGGAAGTCAATTTAGCATTTATAATATTAGTATGTATCTTCTAATATATAAAAATCAATGCCACTTTTTGTTGTTATTTTATAACCAAGAACGGATTTGGCTAATTTTAGTCTTGTAATAATCGTGTGTAATATTCGTGGGTGTCCAGGGAAGGTTTAAAGGATGAGAAACTAGGTGCAGCGGGAACGGGAAATATGGCAGTACGAAGTTCGCCGGGACAGCTAGTAGATAATAATATTAATTGTATCTTCTTGGACAAATATATGCCATGGACATTTTCTGCCAGTCAACCTTCTGTGCTTAGGGTCATACCGTGTAATGTAATGATCAAAGCGACAACACTTTTTTCTCTCACAGTTCCTAATTTAAATTTTAGACAGCCTCTGTGGTGGCGTAAGTGAACGTGGCCGCAACGCAGGAGGCGTGGGTTTGATCCCCGCTTAGTGCAAATATCTATTTGCATGAATTTTAATACTTGCATTAGTCTGGGTGTTTCTATGTTTAGTATCTATCTATCTATCTATACTATTATATAATTGTAAATTGAAAATGTTTGTCCGCGATGGACGCAAAAACTACTGGATGGATTTTGATGCAGTTTTTTTTTGTTAGAAAGGTTTTGTTCAGACTTAAAATCTTACGTTTGTTTGATTGTAATCGTTTGAGTAGAACCGAAGATAAGAGATCCACGCGGGCGGATCCGCGGGCGAAAGGCTAGTGTATTTATAAAAAAAAAATCTAAGTATGTTTATCTATGCTAAGAGCTGTGCTTTCTTTGGGTTTAGATAGCTAAGTGGGGAATGTCCTACAATATTTATTTATTTATTTATTTCTCAATTAGGTGCTGAATGGTCTAACTCTCAAGATTCCCCGAAACGAAACAGTAGCTCTAGTGGGCCCTAGTGGTTGCGGCAAGTCCACCGTGCTCCAACTGATCCAGAGGTTGTACGACCCCGACACCGGCAGTGTGCTAGCGTCTGGGAATGACCTGCGGAACATCAACGTGCACCATCTCAGGAACCATATCGCAGTTGTGGGACAAGAGCCTGTTCTCTTTGCCGGGACCATCAGGGAAAATATAAGGTGGGGTATTTTAGAAGTGTAGATTCAACCTCATTTTTTGTGCTGTTTCTATCTTTGGGATCTTGGAGAATCTTAGGAGTTATATGTATACTGTTCGTATACCGGTATCTCCTAAAATTTTGCCACTGAGTTGGTATCCTATGTGGAATTTCACGTAGACGCAGTTTGTACGCGGTTTCATTTTTTGCTCGAGTTTATTTGTTATTATCATTGGATTATTTAATAGAATAAGTTAAAATTATGAGTATTATGATAAAAAGATTTATAGTATTGTAAAGTAAATAAAAAATTAAAACAAAAATAAATATAATTTAATAAAAAAATTAAAAGAACGAATAAAGATAAAAATATACATTTAAAGATTTCAAGCACCATTTTTTTCCATCTCAGCACCAGGTAGGTATCTAAATATCAGGTTTTTTACAACTCAGTACAAAACCATTTTATTTATTTTCCAGAATGAGTAATCCAAAGTGTACCGATGAAGAAATAATGGCCGCAGCAAAACAGGCTCATTGCCACGAATTCATTAAAAGATTACCAGAGGTAAGGTTACTGCTACATATAGGGTCATTCAAATTAAACATACTTTCCTTTTAATTTATCATTGACTAGTAATATAAAATTTATTTATACTTATTATTATTTACAGGACTATGACACCATGATAGGTGAGAGAGGTGCTCAGTTATCCGGAGGGCAGAAACAACGTATCGCTATCGCCAGAGCTCTAGTGAGGAAGCCTAAACTGTTGCTCCTGGATGAGGCCACATCAGCGCTTGACTCCCAGAGCGAGGCCAAGGTACAGAAGGCCCTGGACGAGGCGGCGTCGGGCAGAACTACCGTCATGGTGAGCCACAGGTACATAATGACATTTGGTTTCCACGGTGCGAGGTTTCACGGACGCGGACACGGACGCGTTTACTATGAGAAACGTGTTTGCTGCATCACATCCCCCCTAGGCAAGTGGCCGTAAGTATGGGATTTGACATATAAGACATGCGTTGACGACTGTCATATACGTCATCCCATACATTCGTCATTCTATTCTACAGTATTCAAAACGCCGGTCAACGTGTTGCCACTTGTGTAGGGGGCAGACGAACTCCATTCCACGGTGCTAGAGAACGCGAAATCGTGAATGCGTCCGTGAAATCGCGGGCCGTGGGAAGACGGCTCGAGATAGCTCACAGCATCGAGACTTAAAGGAATTATTATTTTCCCCTGTTTTTGTAATGAAGGGTTTCCTTCATAACAATAACAGGGGTCATCAATGTAGTTGTACACGATTCTTCCCATATTTCCTTTTGCTTTTTTCAGTTAGAAAGGAGAGCCAATTCTCGTAATAAAAATCCGCTTAAAATTCAAAATCTCGATCTGATCTTAATCCTCCAAATGTTAAAGACGGTATCCTCGTAACACAAATTTCAAGATCGTTCATTGACATCAAGATCATTTAGGATGTTTGGGAGATTGAGATTGAATCGACACTGAATTTTGAATAGATTCTTTAACGAGAATTGGCCCTCAAGTTTCGAAGCTGCCTACTTGTTTGCCTTTGCTATACAACGCTATTATGAACAATTAAATTCTAATTAATGTACACACATAGTTACTGGCAAATTTCGTGAACAATGTCGAAAAGTCCTACCAACCACTGATCAACCAATGACGCGAACCCTTTGATCCCGTGATTAGGTTAATATAATCCATGACTCGATTCTTTGGCGCGCCTCCGCCGTCGCACCCCGCGCTTGCCACCAATGAGACCTAAAAATGCGCTTTCCGTAGCCTGAGTACTTTGTCACGAATTTTACCGATCACTACCCACACAACGTTATATTGCTCTAAACATAAATCTTGGACCTAAAATGTGCCCTATACGCGCAGTACAAGTTTCTTGGGTGCCTTTGGAGCATAGCACGGGGTGCTACTGCGGTGGATGAGCTCAAATTCACCATGCCTAGATTTTTACAAAACATCCGCGCGCGCCAGGGCCTCTTTAGTCTCGCGATTTAGGTCCAAGATATGTGTCCCGAGGTATACAGTAGTAGGATATGATATTCCGGTAGGTTGTCAACAGTGTTGAATGCGAACCGAATCGTATTCATCGACAAGGGCGTGGTGGTGGAAGAGGGCCCGCATAAGGAGCTCCTCGCGAAGAAGGGCCGATACTACCAGCTCGTCAGGGAGAACGAAGCCAATTTAGAGGACACTGAGGTGGAACCCACCGAAACTACCAAGATAAGTAAGACATGTTTATTTTTTTATACCACATAGATGGCACACGGCCCACCTGATGGAAATTGGTTACCGTGGCTTATAGACGTGTGCAATACCAGCCCCTCTAGACAAGTGGCAATTAGTTGCTAGGCGTATGATGGAATAGAATGCCAAATGTATGGGATTTGACGTATATGACAGGCGTCAACGAATGTCAAAAACGTCAAATCCTATACATTTGTCATTCTATTCCATCATACGCCGAGTAACCAATTGCCACTTGTCTAGGGGGGAAGGAGCGTCATACTCTAGCTGCCGATCTCTAAAACTAGAACCCTTGTATTGTAATTGCTTATATTGTATTTCTCACCTCACTACCAAAACTATCCAGGCCCTAGTTAAGCTCACTTAATTGTCGATACCTCGGTCGGTACTGATAGTCGACTCCCCTGATGGGACCTTAACTGGTTAAAGCTGTCCATCATATTATCGGAATGATCCAAGGTACCCAGACATGGCAACGCTTGAATCAAAATATTACTAGTTATATCAAAGTTAAAGGGCTAAAACCAACACAATTTATTTTCTACTTTATGGAGGATGTTTGTGACGGGGGTTTTTAATTTTTTTCATTTATTATTTATTATAGAGTTTTTGGGAGCTGTGGAGACCCGGATGAATAAAACATGAGAACCTAGTTGAACTTGATTATCATTATTCTTCATCCTTCTTTAAAAAGACTCGTAACTATTTGTATATGACCGCAATATTTTCACTAATGAAATACGTCCTAATCGTTTTTTTCTCTAGAGAAATTGGTGAGACTGAAATCTGTCGAGTCCGCGGCGAGTGTGGACGATGAGTCCGAGACCAGCCTTGAGGAGGAGAAAGTGGAGGAGGAGTTCCACCCCACGACGTGGCAGATTCTCCAGCTGTGCAAGCCGGAGAAATGGCTCATGGTCGCGGGGGTGTTCGCCGCGTTGTTCGTCGGTTCGTCTTTCCCTATGTTCGCTGTTCTCTTCGGAGAGACCTATGGGGTACGTATTTTATAGTTGTATCTTCAAGACTTTTGATTTGATCTGGAGGAAGTTTCGACTAGAAAGGCTTGCTTTTGTTTTTTGTAGTGTTCTCTTAAGAGCGTATACTAGACAGAATTTCTTAACCCCAACCCCTCCTAACCAATTAAGAAACAATTCTTTTTGATTTCTTCTTCTTTACTATAAAGTGACCACGAGCGCTGTATCACTGTGAGCGCCTTAAGCGCCGTAAGCGCTGGCAGCGGTATCTCGCTCGCTCTCGTCTTATGCTCTCCCTTCTCTTTTTTTACCTCGTCCCCCGCCACGCCGTGCGTGCCAACGCTTGTATAGATTGTATAGAAGCTCATTCACGTCGCGTTCATTCCTTATTTTAAATCTCTTCTATGATATGACTTCTTCCAATTTTAAAATCGCGATATCTCCGAAATGGTGATCCGTACAAAAAAATTAAGGACCAATTTCGTAGATAAATGCATTATTTACAATTTTTTTTATACTGTTTCAGTTATTAGAAAGTCCCAACTCGGACTGGGTGCGCGGTGAAACCAACGTGATCGCCATATTGTTCTTGGTGGTTGGCGTCATCACCGGCGTCGGCATCTTCTTCCAAATCTTTATATTCAACCTGACGGGCGTTCGACTCACGGCTCGGCTTAGGTGAGACTTGAATTATTTTAGTATTCTTCTTTTCATTTTAGTTTATTTTGGCTTTAACTGGAGCGAGCGACTGGCGTGGTATGGGCATTGGCCATACTATGAGAAGAGATGAAAGTAATGTGGTAAAAAAAGTTCAAAGGTATATAAATAATGAGGGCTTTAGGAGTAGAGATAGGTCCACGAAAAGACTGAAGGATTACGTAAAAGAGAATATGGCACAGAAAGGAGTGACTGAGGAAATGTCATTTGACAGAAATATGTGGAGGAGAATGGCATGTTGCGCCAACCCCAAATAATTGGGACAAGGGCAGGCAGATGATAATGACGTTAATCTAATCGATAGGTAGAGAAATTTCTAGTTCGTTCTGGTTTTTGTTGAATATGGTACAAAAGTGATGTTTAAACATCTAAAATTGTTGAATCTTTGTATGTCTCAGGGTGGCAGCGTTCAAAGCCATGCTCGCCCAGGAGATCGGCTGGTTTGACCATCCGCGGAACGGAGTGGGCGCCCTGTGTGCGCGACTGGCGGCAGACGCAGCGGCTGTGCAAGGAGTATGATTTTTAAACTAATCAATCGCATTTGTACAGAATAATATGCTTTAGGTAGCAGTCGAAGCTAGTGAATATTATATCAATCAATCGATTAGCCTATTGCAGTCCACTGCTGGACATAGATTCTACCAGTCATACATGAGACATTTTAAAATCCAAATATGCACTTCTTATTCCGGACAAAGCATTGCTCTGGATGTTTCTACGTTAAATAATATAGGTATGTATGTATTTACAAAAAGTAACTAAGTACATATATTTATCCGATTTCTGGAACTGGTATTACAAGCTTTATATTATTCTTAGTTTGGGTATAAATTGTGCTATTTCGAATGTCCCATAATATTTACTTATTTACATCTATGCAGATATTGACGTGTGATCCAACCACTTCGTAACTTTCACTACCTCCTATATTATCTTTCTAATACCTTTTTCATGGATTACTGGGTTACTGACTTTCATAATCTACGCTCTAGGCGACAGGGACTCGAATCGGAGCGCTAATGCAGGCATCAGCCACGATAGTCATCGGCATCCTGCTCTCGCTGTACTTCACATGGAAGATGACGCTGATGTCGCTGATATCAGTGCCCCTGATAATCGGCGCAGTGGTCCTCGAGGGTCGAGTACTGTCCGTAGGCCTCGAGCTCGTGCGAGAAGTCTCCTACAATGCCACTACGATTGCTACGGAGGCCATCGCTAATATCAAGACGGTGTGTGCTTTCTGTAAGTTGCATTCTTGCTTTCTTTCTTCTTTTTTCGTGTATAACATGTCCTTAGGTCACGGTATCCGCTTTTCAGTACAGTGTGGCGGGTCCTATCAACTCTTGGGGGCCAACCCAACCGTGGGTGCATCTGCTTGACAACAGTCGAGGCACTGCCACATGTATTCTTCTTAGGTTTGAGAAGTCAGACGGCAGTATATTGACACAATAGGCGGACCCCATGCTCCAACTATGGGCGAAACTGGGCAATTGCTATGAGGATGATGATGAACCACTTTTTTGATCAAATTTTAAAGTAATTAGTACCTAAGCTAAGTTTTCCTATAGATTTATGTCCTATCTTGGACGTTTACTTTTCCGATCTAAATCTATAGATGAACCGCTTCCCATCAGTTGCACCGTGTTCAATACCAGTCGTTTTCCTCTGCGTACCCCTTCGGGGATTTACAGGCGTGGATATATGTATGAATCGTGAACTCTGGGTAGGTGGTGAGGAAGAAGTGCTCCGTCGCTACCGGGAGGCGTTCGTCGGGGGCCGGCAGGCAGCACGACGCAGCCTGCGTTTCCGCGGCATCGTATTCGCGTTCGGGCAGACGGCGCCCGTCGCCGGGTACGCCATCTCGCTCTGGTACGGCGGCACACTCGTCGCCAACCAGGAGATACCCTACAAGGATGTTATTAAGTGAGTGTTTGAACAACTTCTAATCTCAGGAACTACTGGTTCGAATTGGGAAAATATCTTTTTATATAGAATAAAAATCTGTTTGTCGAGGAATGTGATAGGATCATCACGCTACTAATTAAGGTACGATACGGTACGATGAGGAGCTGGTATGCTCTGCCCGCACACGTGCTTCCCTCTTGCTACAGTCCCTGGTTCTTTAAACGGGTTGTGAAAAAGCATCTATCAAGGGCATCAAGGCTGTCAAGTTCAAGTTAGGGACCACCATTTTCAGGCCAATATCATTAGAAATGTGGTCCGTGACAGCGTTGACAGCTTCCGTGGCGTAGCGGTAGTGAACGCAGCCGCTACGCAGGAGGCACGGGTTCGATCCCCGCTCTGTGCAAATATTTGTGTGAATGAAATATGAGTATTTGAATTGGTCTGGTCGTGCCTCGAAGAGCACGTTAAGCCGTCGGTCCCGGTTGCCATAAGAACATCTATGGCAGTCGTTACGGGTAGTAGGAGCCCTAAAAATCCAAGAACAACGGTCTAACTGCAGAGCTTCGATATCGCCTAATGTTAACATTGGGTTGTGGAGGTCAGATGACAATCGCTTCACGGAAAATATCGAGGTCTAGCCAAATCCGTAGTTAAGACTGGTAAAGCGGACCCCAGACTCCGAGCTGAAGGCCTCGGATGCGACTGGGAATTAACGCTAAGAGGAATAGAGATCATTAGAAATGTGGTCCGTAATATCTGGACGGCACTTTAGCTTTTTGCCATCTAACGTGGTGCAGTCAATTGATGGACCAAATATTTTTTTTAAATTAAGGGAGCCAATAAATCCGGTAGATTCTTACACAATATTTAAAAATTAATAAATTGCGGGAATATGTCATTTAGGGCTGACAGGGAGTTTGGAAATGTACCAAGGGTAGCCGGACCACCCTTGGTCCGGCTAGTCTTATTATAGAAACTTTATGTTCCTGTACGTGTGCAGAGTATCCGAAGCGCTGATCTTCGGCTCGTGGATGATGGGGCAGGCGCTGGCCTTCGCGCCCAACTTCGGCGCCGCGGTGTCGGCGGCCGGCCGCGTCATGACGCTGCTCGCGCGCACGCCCAAGGTCGTCAGCACGGCCACGCCCAGTCTGGAGAAGAATTACGTTAGTAGTGCCACCTCATCTTTGCGTTATCCCTGGTCGCATCGCTCGGATGAGGGCTCCGGTACCGGTAGCGCTCACCTCATCGGGCGGCCGACACTTCACGAGCTCGAGAAAGCTAGTCATCATTATCATTCATCATCGTCGGTCAACAACAGTCACAACACAATCTTCAAAATTAGTATAAGAATTGCTTCAAATATCGATGTACCCGCAGGTTGCTCAAGGAAAGATCGACTACGAGAACGTAAAGTTCCGCTACCCGACGCGGCGCGAGGTGAAGGTCCTCCAGGGACTCTCCCTAGAGGTGCAGTCGGGCAAGCGCGTGGCACTGGTGGGGCCCAGCGGCTGCGGCAAGTCCACGCTCATACAACTCTTGCAGAGGCTGTACGACCCCGATGATGGCGCTGTGGTGAGTTTCTTATGTAGATTTTTTTTACACATGGTTTTTTCGACATGGTGACTTTTCGCTCTACGGGGACGATTTTATCGCAAAGTTATCGCGAAATTTCCTTGGGGCGTTACAAATTTGGTTTTACGTATCACATTTGACAGCAAGCGATCAGCGAAAAAGGCGCGATAAGAAATGTCAGATCGTGACCAGTCAAAATGTCCCTTTTTAATGGCCGCCATTATGAAAATAATAAATACAGAAATTTTCACTGTAAAAAACCAGTGGTATTGACACATAATTACATATTAATATTAGTCTTAGAAACTTTATCGCGAAAATGTAATAAAATAACCGCCAAAACTTTTATTTCTATACTTATTGACGTTTGTGACGGTGATGATTGGTGACAGCTGTTACAGAATAATGTTTGATTTTTTTTTGAAGGAGTATATACTCTATGGAACATTGTTTTCTACATCCCAGTGTTCTTTTCTATGGAACGTAGTTCCTCTTATCGCTACCTTTTCGCGTTTGGCGCTGGTATCGTAGCAAAAAGTACATCCTTGGCGATCTGATCGCAAAGCCTTACGTAAAGCTGGGTCCACATTTGTAGCATTTCTGTGTATCGTATCTCCGTCGCGTGGCCTCAACGCGTATCATGATCGCTAGTTTGGACGCAAGATGATACACGTTAACGATACACGCCGTATCTGATACAGCCCGATCCGCACTAAACGCGTATCTTGATAAATAAATAAATATTCTACACAACGCGATACACCTCGTATCCGATACGCGTATCACGATCGGTGGTTTGGACGTATTTTGATACTGTATCACGATACTGTATATGTGATACACCGCGAACCATCCTGTGTGGGTTTTTCAGATTTTGTTCGCGATCATTTCTCTTTTTTTTTTAAGTTTTTGGCTTGGTTGCAAAGACATTTGGGCCATGTCTTCATTTGATATTTATTTTTATCTTATTTGGATGATGATGAGGATGTTGATAATGATGATGGTGAGTTGATGATGATGATGATTCGGACTCGCCCATGAAGGGTTCCGTAGCAGCAAAGGCGAAAATTGCGGTTTATGACGGATTAAAAAAAACTGCTATCTCGTTCAAACCAATTTTCGGTGGAAGTTTGCAATGTACATCATATTTTTTTTTAGATTTATAATTCTCTAATTTTAGAAATTAGAGGGTGGGGGGGACACATTTTTCCACTTTGGAAGTGTCTCTCGCGCAAACTATTCAATTTAGAAAAAAAATCTCAATAGAATTTTTAAAGACCTATCTATAGATGTTACACGTATGGGTTTGATGAAAAAAAAATTTGAGTTTCAGTTCTAATTATGGGGACCCCCAATATTTAAGGATTTTTTTCTATTTTTGTGTGAAATTCTTAATGCGGTTCACGGAATACATCTACTTATCCAGTTGCAACAGCCTGCATAGGCCTTATAGTTTAAGAGAAAAGTGGCTGTGACATACGGACGGACAGACAGACAGACGGACAGACATGACGAATCTATAAGGGTTCCTTTTTTTGGCATTTGGCTACGGAACCCTAAAAATCCACCATTTTTACACATAAAACTCGAACTCATACTAACTTCGGAAAATAACATAATACCGCGATGCGTCTATCGCCGTGTTCGCGCCAAAACTCCGATCATTTTTCGTGTTCTACATAGGGTTGCAATTTGCGTTTACGTACGCCTACGAGATACGCCTTCAAGATACGATATGAACAAAATGAGCGTCCATATATTATGATACACATTCTCGATACGATACGACTGATCGTGATACGTCAAGGTGCTACAAATGTGGACCCAGCTTAATACCAATTTTTTTGGCGTATCGCGATCCATCATTTTGGCGTATCATACTAATTTTACACTTCTTTCCATTGATTGTGTATGGCAGGTAAAGTTCAATTGAGGCTATTGAGGCTTTGTTCTTAACCTTGATTATTAGTTCGTCGCTAAAGACGTGGCGAATTCGGTTGAACTGATATTTCACACTCTAGCCAAAATATTATACCATGTCCTGCCATGAAATAAATTGTTGGTACTTTAAACACCCTCAGAGAGCTTTCTTTCTACTTTTATAATTTTGTATGATGCAAGCTTCCGTATATGCTATATCGTCGAATAACAATGCAATTAGCAAATTTTCTGGGTGCCCGAAAAAAGCATTTTTTTCGATCAATGCATCTAGAACTTTGTTTATTCGGTAAAAATCGAGAGTACCTAATCATTTGAAAAATATGTTTGACTTCGTCTCAAACTGATGGGTTTTACTTACGAAATCAGCGGACACTTTGACCACGTAGATTACAAGCAGCTGCAAATTATCTGACTGTAAAACAGTACTAACGTAAAGCCTAGCCTTTCCAATAGGTCCTGAATATTCTTTTGGCCCAGATGTGCTTCCATCTAGACATAAACAAATGGCGAAGCGGTAATTCATTTACGTGAAGCAAACAAATACACCATCGTAATGGTCTCTTCAAATACCAACGTCGAGACAAACTATGCTATGGATACTCATATACATATATTACGATCACTTCTCATTTCTTTTATCAAACAGACTTCACAGGTACCTACTACTACCATACAGGAATTTAAAGGAAATTTTAAGTAAGATTTTAATGGAATGAGGTTGTCTCGGGTCAACAATTTATCTGTAACCACTGACTTATGGACAAAGCATGCAATGAAGTCATACCTCGGTCACTTCTTATTTCTTTTATCAAAACTAACTTATAAGTTGGTACTACTTACTACTATCACCATACAGGACTCATACACAGCAGATAATTTAAAGGAAATTTCAGGGGAATGGACAACTAGATACAAAATCGTGATGCATATCACGACTGTTAATGTAGCTAATATGATAAGGATGGCAAACACTGCTCTGTGGCTGCGCTATTGAGAATAATCCATATTTTAATTTTTTATGTATACTCTAACACTTACTTCACAAACTCACATTATATTACATAAATCAAATTATATTTATAGGAATACACTATTCCCTCCCACTTCCGCTTCCTATGTCAGTGCTACAAAAACACGCCCGCGACGCGTACGCAAAAAATCTGCTCTTCGATATAAAAATCTAAACCACCAAATATCGTGGACATTAATTATCGAATACAGTTTAAAGCGCATTAGTGCTCACCCCAATCAAGGTATCACCGCAAGAACTCCGAGTATCGTGAACGTAACGATAGCACGGAGCATTGCGATTGGCAGGCTTCAGGCAGGCGGCCAATCGCAATGCTCCGTGCTCTCGTTACGTTCACGATACGATTACGATAGTAGTTCGTGCTCACCCCACTGATGTTTCACAATTCACATACTTCTGAACTAAGTCTATCGTATTATTTTTACGACGGCGGCGTTATAATGGAAGATTTTGTAACTGTCAGTGATAGTTACAATGCTTTAAGATGTGATCAAGTTGATCGCAATACAGACGAAAAACCTCGGTTGACCTGTGTAACACTATTAAAAATAGTTGAAAATAGTTTAACCATGAGTTACCATAGTGTGTAAGCATTGGGACTGACATCTGCTCGGCTATGACTTCAGATGCACAGGGTACAAGAGTTATCAAAAAAGAAAAGCTGTACAACTTTACCCGTGCAGTTGCAGTAATCACGCTCTAAATCAAGGGTGCCCAACCCTAGGCACGCGGGCCACAATGTGGCCCGCGGACGAATTTCGGGTGGCACGCGCAAGCCACTGCGAGAGGAGCAAAAAAAAATAGCTTGTACAAAAGCAATTGCATTAGTCGCAGTCGCAAATGCTATGCTATTTTTTCTTTTCACTCAAATCTATCGAGTATTCATCAAAATGATATTATCTCTTCATATCATAACTAAAAAGTTTAAAATAATTTTATTTTGTTTTATTTTTATGATTTTGATTGTATTGATAGTTTGGTATTATAATAAACTTAATATTGTACTAGTGCACTTTGTTATTATACTAATTTTTGTAGTTACATTCCATATTATTGAGTTATAATTTATACGCGTAAAAATGTAGTAAAATAGGAGCTGTCACTGGCGTGGAACGGATCCGGCGGCTGGGTCTGAGGTGACTCTGTACAAAACTGAGGCCATGTTCTCTCATAGGCCTCGGCGTGCACCACCGGAGGGATCCAACCTCACAGTGGGAGACACTCTCATCGGCATCAGGCCCCAGATGACATATCTGGGGCTCGTGTTCGACGGCCTAGATATCGGGGAGCGTCTCCGAAGTTTGGCTCCCAAATTAAGATGCACAGCTAACGCTCTGGCGTGGCTGCTGTTCAACATGAGGGAGCCAGAGCAGAGCAGGAGGCAGATGCTGCGGGAATCGTACGTTCCATTGCCCTATACGGGTGTCCCGTGTGAGCGGATGCCCTGAAGTCTAGGCACGTGCACCTACCGCGTGCACAGCAAGAGACGATGGCCATCAAGGCCATCAGGGGTTACTGCACGATATCCTATGACGCGGCGAGTTTTCTTACCGGATCTCGGAGAGCGAGGCTATGGACAAACATGGCGAGTCACCGGCAATTAATCTTGACATCGCCAAAGCTTTTATAGAGTCTGCCACAAATCGCTTCTTTCCAAGCTACCAGCCTTTGGTTTGCCTCTCAGACAGTGCGACTGGGTGGTTAGCTTCCTGCAGGAGCGCCAACTTCGTAGTTATGCAGGTAAATGCTGGCGTGCCGCAGTGGTCTGTCTTATCACCCATTTTCTCTCTTCTACATATCAACGATATTCTGACCACCCGGCAGCATTCATTGCTATGCAGACGATAGCATCTTACACGGGAGTTATCATGGGCATACTGCGGCCGAGCAGTCTGATATATAGTCTGAGCGCGGGAAAAAAAGCAGCTTCTTGTCACTGAGCTCGACCGGATCCTTAATCATATTTCCCAATAGGGCTCTGAGAACCTGGTCGAGTTCAATGCCAACAAGACACAGGCATGTGCATTTACAGCAAAGGTATCTTTTTTCCTTCCCTCTGTGGCGTGGGCACTGCCACTGCGGGACAGTCTCAGTATTCTCGGTATGGATGTTCGCTGCCTACTGAACAACAAAAAATATATTGAGAGTATCATCAAAACAGCCTCGCGTAAACTTGGAGTCCTGAACAAAGTGAGATGTTTTAACACGCCGGAGCAGCGGTGTCTTCTGTCTCCTGCGTGGAATACTGCTCGCATCTCTGGGATGGCTTCGCAAAGTACTTACTTGATACACTCGACAGGTTCCAGTGTCGTGCGGTCTGCATTATTGGGAATCCTGAGATCACGAACACCCTCGAGCCTCTGCAGATGCGTAGAGTTGTGCATACTTGGCAGTATTTTGATTTTACCGTCTCTGCTATGGTGAATGTTCTAATGAGCTTTTCCAATTAATCTCACCCTATCCTTTCCTACACAGAACAACGCGTGCAGGACATAAATGTCACCCGCATACGGTGCAAAATATTCGATGACTCCTTCTTCTGCCGTACCATTAACTCCTGGAATTCCTTACCAGTTTCCCTCTTCCTACAAGTCCCGGATCCTTCAAGCGGGGCGTGAAAAAGCATCTAATGAGGCCGACAAGCTGAGTGCCACCATTGTAACACGATACTTACGTGTCTATAATGGTGACCCTCTTTTCCGAGACTGCATCCAGCTTACCAGCAGGCGAGGTGAAGTCCAATTGACGTTATAAAAAAGTTCTTTCGGTGCCATATCGTTACCGAAAAAAGGCGCGGGAACGGGGACACGAACCCGAGCCGTGAAGGGCACACCGTAGTAGCGGCGATAAGACCCATCATGGGGGAAAGCTAGAGAGGCCGCCATGTAGCCTCTCTAGCCACTCCTCCATCCTGCAGGTTATCACCGGGCACGGATGCTTCGGGGTTTTTCTGCGTCGGATCCGGTAAGAGCCAACCACCGAATGCCATCGTTATAACGCGGGAGACGCCATCACTGTAGGAGTGAGAGTTCTCTCGCTTGCCATCTTGCTCACGGCAATAGTACGCTGCGCGAGCGCGTGGGCTGCCACCCCTCCTTTTGTGAGCAAGTAATATTCCAAAAGGAGACGGCGGGGTAGGAACGGAGGGGATTCGCAGCCCGCACAGCCCATGACGAGCGTAGGGGACGTGGGCGTCGGAGGTGCAGAACAGGCCTCTGTCCCTCATGAGCATGGGCCTGAGGGTGGTGACCGGGTGGAGCCGCCTGCACCTCCCCATTCCCAGGGGCTAGATGGGGATGCGATGGTCCCAATACCCGAAGAGAGCCGGCTCGAGGGAGATCAGCCAATTTGATCTTCCGAAACCTGGGGGGGGGGGGGGTTTGTGGATGTAGTAAAAAGATGTACTGGCCCGCCACAAATGTCCAAATCGTAAGTTTGGCCCGACAGCTAAAAAGGTTGGGCACCCTTGCTCTAAATAATAAAGTACCTTACCGCAACACCTCTGACACAATAAGAAAAGGAGGTTACTTTTGCCAAAGCATTCGCTAAAGGGCATCGTTCAAGGTTCAGTTTGGAAGGTATCTACGAGACGCATTGGAGAGGCATGATGGTCATCAAAAATTTCAAGGAGACAATTAAAATCTGTAGCGCTCTGGAAAAAAATCAACTTGGAATCACATCAAAACGGCAAGTGACGCGCATTGTTTATTGTGAACTTTATGAATGACATAGTAGGCTATTTGACTAATATTCAAAAACCATTTTAAATGATTACTTATTACAGTATAAACATATCACATTAATATTTCTGTAAAAAAACAATGCATTATGTAAAAAAATCAATGCTAAAGTTTAAATTTTCAAAAGTGCGCGAAAAACGCTAGGATATTTAAACATGCGATGCGTGTGAGTTGTGACGTCACTCTATTGTAGGTAAGTTGCTGTTATCATCGGCTCGCACAAAATTTGTATACATTTCGAACTTAGTCACAAAATATGTCCATAAAACTCGCGATAAAGCAAATAATAACACCGAAACTGTTTGTTTCGGTATAATAGCTCATACAACTGGAGATATTTTGTAGCAATGACGTCACCCAGAGCTCTGACCAATCACGAGCGTTTTTGTCATAGACAATAAATCAACAAAATATAACATTTTTATATTTGAAATTCTCATAAAATACATATATTTGAGAGTAAATTGTAGTCTCGTAGGTCTTTTAACGTTATTTTCTAATAGGATGACCATAATTTGTAGTATATTTTTAATATTGTCAAATAGCCTGTTAGTGTCCTATAAAAAAAAAAGGAGAAAATGTCAGGATTAGATTTCTTACAGCATTATGACGATGAAAAAGCTAGCTGAACAACCGAATGGTTTAATGAAATGCACCAGAACAAAATTAAAATAAACACACAGAGTTAAAAATCAACCAGTTCAATCAACTGAAGAGTATTTCCACAGGGCGGTGTATATCCTTCTTCTGGATTACGACCTGAATGACCTAGGGGACTGTCAGACTCAAATTGTAAAAGAAAATATTCCAACTTCAAGCTGTATTCATTTCAAAGTAGGAAATTATACTGATGGGACGGGAAATGAAAATCTGAAGATAGTTAAAAAAACTAGTAACGCCATCTTATATTTTAGAATATATATTATGTAAAAATGGAAGGAATTAAGTCACAAGATAGACAATATCTATCGTTTAGATATGTTCACGACAGTGTTATAATGAAAGATTTCGTAACTTTCTGTGATAGTTACGATGCTCTGAGAGATGATCAAATTGATAGCAATAAAGAATACAGACGAATAAAAATAGTGGAAAGTCTAAAATTCAAATTTAACATGGTAGTGTGTAAGGATTGGGACTGATAGCTGCTCGGTTATGGCTTCAGATGCAAAGGGTGCGGTACAAGCATTAACAAAAAATCCGTACGTGCCCGTGCAGCAATCACGCTCTTAATAAAAAAAAGTACCTTGCCGCAAAACCTCGGACACAGAGAAAAGTGGTCATGTTTGCCAAAACATTCGCTAAAAAGCATCGTTCAAGGTTAGATGGTTTAGAGTTACCATGCAAGGTATCTGTGAGACGCGTTGGATCGAGAGGCATGATGGTCATCTACAAATTCAAGAAGACAATTTAATTAAAATTTGTAGCGCTCTGGGAAAAATTCTACATGAAATGACAGCAAAACGGCGAGTGACGTGCATTGTTTACTGCAAACTTTACGCAGTTCGGATTTTATTATACCGTCTATCAGCTTGAGTGATCTCTTAGGTAACTACTACTGGCCCCAACTGCTGCTGTTTAAATGATACAAACAAGCTCATTGATTTGAAGAGGGCTATGGACGCTAAAAATGACACAGTAAGTAACCTCCAAAAAAAAAGAAAATGTAAGGAAAGTTTTCCGACAGTTCCACGAAGAGTCAAAAAAACTAGCAAAGCAACCGGATTTTAGAATTAAATGCCTCAGAATAATAATAAAACAAACACACAGAGCTAATAACCCATGTGTTCAATCAACTGAGATATATTTCCGCAGGTTTCTTCTGGATTTCGTCCTAAATGACCTAGCGGTCCGTGTCTGGAAGTAAAAAAAAAATTCAAATGGGCGTCTTCCAAAGCAGGGCATTATACTGGTGCAAATGAAAAAGATCAGAAGACCGAGATTTCAAAGTAATAGGTATAAAATCCTAAAAAATTACACTGCAGTTCCACTAATAATAAATGAATATCGGCTGAGGATCGCAAAATGGCAGTGGAATAAAAATATACCGCAGTCCATTAGAAGTTAGAACATAGTGATGCTAAAATGAATAAGAGAATACTTATGCACTCTTGATACAATACCAGTTAATGTATCAACAGCAAAAAAAACTTAGAACCTCAGTGGTCGCAGACCGCCTTACTGGACTAGTATTCCTCCACGTCACAAATAACAAAAAAGCAACAACATAACATAGCATAACATAAACACACGCCTATATCCCCGAAGAGGTAGGCAGAGGTGCTAGCACCCACATTTCGCCGTTTATGTTTAGGTCCCAATGTAATAGGTGGCGAGCCTATTGCCATTAAACGGGCACTTACTTATAAACTTATAAACATATATAAGCAACAAGAAGAGCTAAAACCCCACGCTGTAAGAGTAGACAAGATTGGCGCGTCGGTCTTGTGTCTTCTATTAGAGCTGTTGAACAACATTATTACACATGCTTTCCGACGAAATATTTATGAAAATTATTTATAAGATTTCGAATTTTTGCAGCACTAAAATTTAATAACAGAAACTTTAAAGAAGGTAAATAATTCATTAGAAATTATATTAAAGGTCCACAATTAATGTAAATACATACATAATATTGTAAAATAAATAATATGTAAGACTAAACGTTTAGTTGGATAGTTTTTTTTTTAATTTTCAGACAAAGTGATAACCCTGATACTCAAGTTGGCGGCGTAGGTATATTCGTAACAAAATATGGTCAAACAATATACAAATAGAAAACGAAGTACTTCTAGGTTAAACAACAATCTAGTACGTGATGCTTTCAGACTTAATCTCAACATCTAAAATCAATAATAATGTAGCAGAAATCTGTAAAAAAGAAATGTGTCTGAAATTATAGTTGAGCAAACATCTTGAAAATGAACAAGAAAAAATAATCATGTGGCAGGCCATCTCTATCATTCACTCGCCACACGTTATCTACTCAATCTCTGGACACAATAACATTCAAGCATACAAAGCTCCCGGCCGTCGGCAGGTCCGAACTACCAACGCCCCGCGCCCGCGCGGCCACCTCGCACTCTCTCTGTCTCTCGTCAGTCTCGCTGCATCGCGCGAGAGCTCCATTTTGGGCGAGCTCCATTTTATTGTATCGTATCGATTACGTCGCATGTTGTATGTGAACATATTCATTGTAAAGAAATAAAGATTGTGTTGTTTACATTTTGTATAAACAGTTACCTATTCCGAGTTAGATAAATAAAGCCCGTGTCATTCACGTTGTGTGTTTTGTATATTATTATTATCTCATCGTAAAGCAATAACTCCGTGCATACCCTGCACCACAATAATAAATAATGACTATCAAGCTGTAAAAACATTGCCCTCAGTCCACTAGTGGATAATGAATAAAAAATATACACATCAGAGATCATTTCTTTGAGGAGAAAGTATCTGAACGATATGTTCAACTTCAGTATAGATATATATATATCTGATGCTTTTACAAATCTGCAACGAAACTAAATTAAATTGTGAGAATAATAGGAATAGACCCTAAGTGGTGGGATAGTGTTGTTGAACAGCTCTACTGATCCATTCCATCTCCACAGAACCACAACAGGAGCAGCTGCTATCGGGAAACAACAACAATTTGTCCCAATTAACTCCTGTAACTGAAGTGGTGTTGCCTGATTACAAAAGAGCAGCGAATTCTAATAAAAATAACCGTTGTTTATGTAAAAGTGAATTTCACATTTGAAGAACTGCTGCTAGCAAAAGTCAAGGCTGGAAATGCCATGAAATTAAAGAGAAAAAGAATTGCAGAAGGTGCGGAAGTGATTACCCATGACGAAGTGCTCCGTCGAAAAATGGACGAAGCAGTGAAACATAAAAAAAGAAAAGCCATTGTTGCAAGTACAGAAGAAACTGAAGAAAACGAAGAAAAAAGTTAAAACCCAGCTAAAACGAGAAAAAGCAAAAGGAAAAAGAAATGTATCCATATCATCAAGCGAAAGTGAAGAGTCGCTACCTGATCTTATGATAGCGACTACGAACAAATAACACATTTTTGTGAAGAGGTTCTGACTTCAGACGACGAATTTGAAAAAGAAAACGTTTCAGGCAATATTTGTATACAACCCATGATAAATTCAGGAAGCAAATTACCCAAAGTTGAAGACTGGCTGCTGGTAAAATTTTCCACTAAAAAAACGTTAAAGCACTATGTAGGTGTTGTGATCGAAATAAATAAAGATCAAAACCCTGTGGTGCAATATCTGCGCAAATCAAACAGATGGAATAAAAGAATAGTGTTCTCATATCCTTATGTAGAACATGTATCAGAACTTCGACATCTTGAAGACATTGCCTTATTTCTTCCCCAGCCCGTCAAAGAACGTCGTGGTCTTTTTCACTTTGGGGAAGTTTTTTTCGGAGATTATTTATTTATTTATTTATTTATTTGAACTTCATGCACATATGAACATAGGAGATTATAACATTCAATAAACAATTATTAAGTAATGTGTTGTGCAAATTAGTTGTTAGAGGTAATATGTCGTTAATCTTGTTTATCTAAGTACAACTAAGTTCCTAATTAGTACAATACGTTGATCTCAATTAATACTAAAGATTACTTAATGTTCATTTATTGATTCTATTGCGTAAGTAAGCATTAGATCTTTTTTCTAACAAAATGTTTATATGCTTTATTTTTTATTAGACACAATAGATGTGTAACAAAATGTTTTTAGATTTTATTTAACCCAGAGTATTAGACGTAATAGGTAATTGCCTAAATAGTAACAGAAATTTTCTTGCAATAGTTGTCCAATTAAAATCATTTAATTTAGCTAATAAGAATTACTGTATGTCTTTGAATTATAAAGTACCTAAAATTCATACTTATGAAACTTAAAAACATTAAATACTTATGTTTTTTACATCACTTTTTTACTTTAAATCGCCCATATGAAAAAAATGTTCGATAGCCCTGAACCCAAAGTTATGCCGCACTTGCCCCAATTATTTTTTTAACTAAATACAAACTAAATTAGGCTTTATGATAATGATAGTAAAGTTTTTTTTGTCATTAACATGTACTTGCACATGTCACTATCTGGTTTTAAATCTGTTTAGTGTACATGCAATGTCGAAAATTGCCTCTAGACGGACTTACCTCAATTACTAGGGAAGTCCGTCTACAAGATGGTTTTTTGAAATATCAACCATATTTGCCAAACATTTAAGTGGAGACATTTAAATTTTTTATTATGTTTATGTACAAAAAACTACTTGTCATCTACTGTGAATGTCGTTTTTCTAGAGTAATTACAAAAGAGATAGTGGCAACTCAAACTCAACTTTAAATAAAGTATGCCGGTCTTCCCCAAGTTGACCTTAGATTAATTATTTTTTGTTTTTTTTTTTTCCTTTTAAACGACAGAGGTGAACACAAAGGAACACAATAAAGCTTGTTCTTCTGATAGTGACCCCGAAGGTGAAGACTGTTGTGTTGGTGCCTGTGTTGTATAAAAATAGCCGACATAATGAAAAATGGGTGCAGTGTATGGACTGCAAAGGTTTGTCTCATGAGGAATGTATTGGTGCTCACCACCACATATAGTACATTTTATAGCCCAGTACATTTTGTGTCAAAACTGTTTTTCTGAATAATTAAATAACTATGACTAACTAATTAAGATAATGATGATGAAGATACCAAGTGATTAAACTTACTAGATTAGTTTGAATGTGCCAAATTCTTTTTTGTTATTACAATTACATTATTTTATGACTGATTTTTATAAACTTGTTAGTACATTAGTTGGCAGTTACATTAGTACTTGTTAGAACATTACAATTTGATTTAGTTTTAAGTTTTTTTAGTTTAACAAATGTGTCTTTTTGTGATTGTTGATCTCAAGTTATGTACAAGAAAATATTAACGTTGCTTTTATGTTACACCATAAAGATGATTGCCGATTTATTTTTATTTAGTTAAAACTGGCCATAAAAATATATGTGTCAACTATACCGCCATTTCAACGTACTTCGTTCGTAGGAGAAGTTGAAACAGTCGGAATTGTTCGTTTAACTTCAATTTTTCTCTAACTTAAAGTTATTATTAACTGCCTGTTCCTTGTAGTTAGCTTTTTTTTTTTTGTTTGTTTTTAGCCAATTTTTGTTTAAATTATAATGACAAACTTTCGTGGAAGATGTAATTTTAAGTACCGATGCTCAGTTAAAAAATATAAAGTGAAAAGTAGAGTACCATTCACCATCAGAAGACAACTGTTACAATCAAGGAAAACCAAGGCAAAAGACATGAAACAAAAAATACAACACTATTTCGAAGATGATGCTGTAAGTAGTGTAGCTCCAGGAAAAAAGAAATTCATTAAACGACGAGGTGTCAAAAAACAAAAAAGATACCTATGCGATAACTTGAATAACTTGCACAAGAAATATATCAAGGAACAAGGGAATATTAGCTATACTACATTTTGTAAGTATAGACTTAGACCTTATTGGACTGTTTTTCCAGAGGGCAATCGAGAAAAATGTTTGTGTAAATTGCACTGTAATGCAAATTTTCTACTTTAGACTTTGAAGATGGCTGAAATAACAACACAAGGTACTGTGACAGAACAGAAATGTTAGATTACTTGTGTTGTGTGTGATTCTAGTAGGGAAGGTTGCCTTTAAAGGTGGGTGCAATATTTGTAAAGACAAGGGTTTAAATCACGCAGAGTTTGATAATACGAGGAACATCACATACAAGGTTTGGACTGTGGAAAAAAATAACTATTTGGCAAAGAACGAAAAGAAACAAGTGGCATTGATAACTACTAAGAAGACGATGGAAGAAAAACCTCGAAATATTATACTTAAACTAGAGGACACTATGGATGTGTTGTTTAGACATACGCATAACATTGTAGCACAAACTTTCGCTATAAATGAGTTAAAGCAAAAACTTGATGACACAGAAGTTCTAATACACGTTGATTTTAGCGAAAACTATAGTCTAAAATACCATGAAGAGGTTCAATCATTTCATTTCGGAGGCAGCAGAGAACGAATCTCTTTAAATACTCGTACAGTGGGTACTCTATTATGTTGACAAAAATACACGATTAGTGACACCTAAGTTCATATGCACCATAAGCCAATGTTTAAACCATGACGCTTCTGCGATATGGGCCCACATTAAACCTGTGCTGGTATTGGCAAAGAACTTAGTACCATTACTTAACAAGGTGTATTTCTTATCTGACTCCCCATCAAGCCAGTATAGAAATAGGTTCATATTTTATATGATTACACGATTACAGTATGAAGTTCAAAACCTCAATTTCGTCACGTAGAACTACCAAGAGGCTGACCACGGGAAAGGGGCACCGGACGGGATAGGAGCCGTCGTAAAAAGAACTGCAGTCGGTCTGCACGTAAAATTTGGTGGTGATGTCGATAGTTTTCAAGCAAGACTTTGAAAATCTATGCAAAAGTCGTGCAAATCTTAACTCTTGCAAATCAGCAAAACATAACAGGATTAACTTTTACCTACTTTTGACACTTTTTTAATTTTAGCAATGAATTGTCGGTTCGAAATAATGTTTTTCAAGCTAATAACACAAAGGATTTCTAATTATTCGTACTAATGGAATTCGGAAAAAAATAAATTACTAATTAACAATTTAGGGTCATAATGACCCCAATTCTGACGTTACCATCTCTAAACTTAAATTTCTCTAAAATTTTCTTATTTTAGATAAGCGATTGACATTTCTAACCGTATTCTGTTGTTATGTCAAACTAAATTTAGTGTTTGCTAAGCACAAGACAGCACTAAATTTGAATATGATGTCGCTAAAACGAGTGTTACAACTATTAAAAAATTAAGAATGAACGATAAAGATTTTCATAAAATCTGTAAAAACTTATCTTAATAAGTCTTTAGAATGCCGACAAATGATAATTAGTGCATATTATTGATCAAAATAGTAAACAAACTGTGATATTTCTCAGTCTTAACCAAGCAAATACAGTTTTTCTCGGTCCACGTACCTGGCAAGTTCGCGGGGTCCGCTAGTTATTTATAAAATCCAAATCAATCGACGATTTATAGAGCTTTATAAAGGCTTTAAGCGTATATAGAACGACAATTGGCATTATTTTAGATGATGTCTAATTTTAGTTTGACATTTCTTATTTTAGTGCATATACGTACAACAGAATACCGTTTAACCAAAAATGACAGTTGAGTACTTTCTCTAATTTTAGTTGTGTCAAGCTAATTTTAAGTTAGTTGTGTGTTCTCAGAATACGAAATTACATTTTGACAGGACTAAACTGACATTTAGAGATTTTTAGCTTATTTTAGTTAGCTTGTGACAAGACAGAATTGGGGTCAATGTAATAGTTATTATTGTACTCGGGTCGGGGGTTTTTTAAATTTATTTTTATTTTATTTTATTTCATGCTTTTTATAGGTAACCGCTTAACCGATTTCAATAAAACTGCTGTATCGGGATGTATAAAATATGACCCTTCAATTGATACTCAACAAGTATATATTTGAAAATACATATTAGATTTTGCATTGCCACTTTCACTCCTCATATCTTTCAAATGGCTAAACTGATTTTTATGAAACATAGCTAAGAACACTCTCGACTAAATCATCTTTCAAGCAAAAGAAACAAAATCGAAATCGGTTCAGCCGTTCGGGAGCTACGATGCCACAGACAGACTGACACACACACACACACACGCGCACACACACACACACACACACAATACCATTCAGGCTGTTTATTGAACGGCGCCGTTTAGTTAAGTCTAGGCAGTTAATTGAACGGCTGATTAAGCTAGTTGGCTGCAACACATACATTGGAATTGAATAATTCGTAGTAAAAAGTTTGAAAGTTTAATACTACGAAATCATCTTTTGCTCCCTTGCAGAAAACATTTTTACTATAGTTGCCTACTTTTTTATTTCTCAGTACTTGGATGATCACAACATCGAGAGCGACATGCGAATCTGCACCCTCCGCTCCAACCTCGGCATCGTGTCGCAAGAGCCCGTGCTGTTCGACCGAAGCATCCGCGAGAACATCGCGTACGGTGACAACAGTCGGAACGTCAACATTGAAGAAATCGTGTCGGCGGCCAAAAAAGCGAATGTCCACGGGTTCATTTCTGCTTTGCCTAACGTAAGTGCTTAAGTCCCAAGTTGGTAGCGGCACCTTTTCTGAAATCTTTCTTAACGTAGAATAAATTATTAGAAAATTACAAACCCAACTCCTGTCCAAAAGATCGAAACAAGTTTGATAGCAGGCGATATTTATTTGGATAAAAATTAATGGGTACCGCCTGCTATCAAACTTGTCTTCGATCTTTTGGACAGCAGTTTTATTTTTAATAATTTATTTTATTTTAAACTTTTTAGTTATGATATACATATTTTTGTAATTTCCTTTTAATTCCCTTCATTTTGATACCCCTATAACCCTCGGAAGATGAATACCTTTCATTTGAGACCACTCATCCAAATTCGTCCAGCCGTTTGGCCTGTATAGGGGAACAAAGAAAACTACATACGTAACATACTAACCCTCGCTGGCACAGTCGGGTAATAACAACAACACTTTCTGCTCGTTGTATATTTTTTTCCAATACATTTCGTTCTTTCTCATTTTCTCCCGTTCACGGTTTCTTTTTCATCTCATTTTCTTTTGTTACCATCATTTTATTACTAAGACTAAATAAATACACAACTTACGTCAAATGGTACTCTCGCATTCTCTAGGGGTATGAGACCCGTATTGGCGCTCGCGCGTCTCAGCTATCCGGTGGACAGAAGCAGCGCATCGCCATCGCGCGCGCCCTCGTGCGGAACCCACGAGTATTGCTGCTCGACGAGGCCACGTCTGCTCTGGACACGCAGAGCGAGAAGGTATCCAAGTGTTCCTATTAACATACACCGTAATGTTAGAAGTTATTTATCCCTTCATCTGAGCGCCAAACCCAGTCGCATCCAAAGCTTGCGCTTCGGAGCCCAGTATCCGCTCTCCTGGGCCTCGATTCTGCTAAAGCACAACCACTGTCACACCACAATGACTGCAAGAAAATTCCATTTGATTTTAACCTTTAAAACGGTACATTTAAAGTTTAAAATTAAATGGCTTTTTGTAGAGTGAACGAAAGCGTGTAATGAAAATATTGTCTATTAATTGTAGACTTTAACTATATATTAATAAAGTCTAAAATGTAATGCCAATTTTTGCAGAGACTGTGGCACTACAGTGGTTTTGCTTTAGCAGAATCGAGGGCCTGCTCCTTCCTGGATTGTTTTGCCTTTTGTGAGAGGTTGTCTGACTTTCCAACACTGAGGGGAAAGTCTGCACCAGAGCTTCGTCTGTTAATAAGCGGGTATACAGGTTTAGGGTGCTAAAGAAACAGGTGCCCCGACAAGTTTCCATAGCAACAAAAATGATGATAGTTCGTCGTTTACGTTCTAACATGGAACACCATTGGTAAAAAACAATCGCAACGCATTCGCGCCCGTATGTTAAAAACATGTGGGCACGAATACTCTGTGATTTTTTTGACAAACGACGAATTAACAAGATGATTATCATTTTTGTTGCTATGGAAACTTGTCGGGGTAAGTAGTCGATACCAGTAAAAAGTTTCGTTATATAAGCACTCTTACAAGTGACACCTCACTTGCAAGCGGGTTCACCTGCTTGGAAGCTAAACGTCTTGGGCCCAAATCGTAATAATCTAAAAATAGTTTGGGAGTTATTCCCCATTACAGGTCTTCTAAATCTATTGATTGAATTACTCTAATCCTTTATTTTCTCACAGATAGTACAAGATGCCTTGGACAGAGCCAGTGAGGGCCGCACCTGTCTGATCATAGCCCACCGTCTGTCCACCATACAGAACGCGGACATGATTGTGGTCATTAACAAGGGCGTGGTGGCCGAGAAGGGCACGCATCAGCAACTCATCGCACTCAAGGGCATTTACGCGAAACTTTACCAGTTGCAGTGCGGCTTTGCTGAAGTAGGGGAGGAAGAGGCTGGAGCATAAGGCTAGAATATTGCCTAGTTGAAAATATAATTAGTCTAAGGTAAGCTTCCAAGATTTTAATAGACACATTCTTTACTTAAGCAATTTGATTACATCCTACGTTAAGCTAAGAACAAAAAAGCAATCATTCCAAACCTACCTGATTCATCATCATTACAGCGTTTAGTCCTGGTCGCATTGGATCCAAAGCTTGTTTCTTGGAACCTGGAATCCGTTCTCTTAGTCTTTCTGTTGATTTGGCTTATCTCGGCTTTTATAGGGGCGACTGCCATCTGACCACGAGATGAGGTTGGCTTGGTCCCCGAAGATCTTGGAATGTGTGCACCCACCCAGCACCCATCAACTCTGACAAGGGCTGGAAAAAAGGCTAATCTATCTCCTCGTATCTTTTCTAGACCTTTTGTAAACATGTGTTCACAAATAGTGCGTTTTACTTTGTCCATTAAAATATTATTTTCATTACTTTCAAGGTACATTTGGAGAACTCGCTATTGCGCCTTGAGCGCCAACACTACACATGCCGTTTGGTGAGGTTTCTTATGGACAATATTATTCTTAATGATTGAGGAGCTGTCCTAGATGCTAAGAGGAATAAATCAAGAAATTCTAATATAGAATGTTGTGCAAGAAAGAGATGACGAAAAGTGTGAGCTAAAGAAATGTGTAGGAGAGAGGTGCTTAAACAAATTGTGGACGAACGTCGGCTTTAAATCACATTTCAGTTGATTGTAATCATTCTTCTTATAGTTCCTATTTCACTGTGTATAGGTAGGCGGGATCACACTTCGTCATATGTTATTTGTTACTCGCCTTCATTATCATTCATTTTTGTTCGGTTTGTTGGCTTCCTCACAACCCCGATAGGAAAGCCTGCGCCAGAGACTCGTCCAATATTTATTAGCAGATGAGGTCGACTTGGCTCACGAAGGTTTTGGTAGCGCCCTGTGCAAGTTCGGAATGTCATTCACTTCCAGTTTGTTGTCCGTTCATATCAAAAATATTTGGGTGAATATAGCCCAGCTGCATTACAAATTACACGAAGTATGGTTCCAGCATAACATTTCCTTACGTTTAGTAGGAGTTTTATTTTTTGATTTCTATTTTATGTATCATTTGTCTTCTTGTACACGTGTATTTTGTATGAATTTTGTTACCGTAGATTAGTTTTCTAGTCAAATTAATAACATCTACGAATAGCTTAATAAGCGTCTTTTGTTTTTATGTATTTAAATCAGCTACTTGTCTAATTATCGATTATTTCATTAAACAAGGTTTTATTTAAATTTTGTTACTGTATTCTATTTGGCAGCAAAAAAAATCGTATTTAAAAAGATATCATTATATTTTTTTGCAACTTGCAATCTAGTTTAGAGTTTTTAACATCAAAATCAGCATCATTGCTAGTTTAAAATGTGCTTTATTATTTATTATAAAGGAACAGAACTACAGGCAATTTTTAAAGTGTTAGTGTGTGTGTGTACTTTGTCGTACTGTCTGAAGTCCTATGAAATTACTATAGAAATCTACTTAGTTATTGCACTGCTTATAATTAATTGCCGCGGTGAGATTATTTCATGTGTCTGTTACGTGCTATTCTATTAATTCCTTCGCAGTAAATGCTTGCTTGTCATAACCTTCTAATAATATAACTTCATGTATTATTTTCTATCAAAAACAATTTAGTAAATTAGATTGGCGATATTGTAATTTATTAAACTTTTGATACATCTAAGTAACTCGAACTTGCCTCATTAACAATACCTTTGAAATTATTCTCCTATTTAAAGTTTAAGAATAAGGCCAGTTCTACACTCGATGGAAACACTGACGTGGATCTTCCGCGACGGAACACCTATACATAGGCTTTGACTATATAGGACGCATGTAGTCAATATTCCTACATTACGATCCAATATCGTGATCCAATCACGTTTGAGGCGCAACAATATTTTATTGATGTGCAAACAAACTACATTGGATTGCAATAGAAAGTCACGCGCTCTATGCAACAACATGTATTGGCGTTCCCGTTTTTTCTGATGAGTGTAGCACTAGGCTATAGCTAGGCTAAATCGCTGTCCTGGATCATCTTCATTTTTATTCGATGGATAGGTCGATGTCTGTGTACAAACTACCTTAAGATATATGTTAAATATGTATATACTTGCTTTTTGCCTGTAATAGAACGCAAGGATATCGGGATATTTACCGTGTATTAAGTTTCCGATATTTTGGACCTGTACCTAGCTAGCGTCAACGGTACAAAAATAACAGTGAACAAGTTAAAAAGCTAATAGATAGGTACAGTAAAGCCCGTATTCTAGAATGGTGCTCAATTCTGAATCTCGGTTTATCTGAGGACAGTTTGTATAGAGAATCTGTCCTCAGATATATCGACATTCAGGACTGCAATGCAATTCTGTAAGCGCACAACGAAGAGCACAACGTTGCGACAGCCTAGATATAGATTGTCATTGGTCGATCTCCAGTGACGTCACCCAGTCCGACCAATGACAATCTCTATCAAGGTTGTCGAAACGTTGTGCTCGTCGTTATGCGCTTACAGAATTGCATTTCTGAATGTCGTTTTAGAATACGGACCTAAGTGTCTTGTGTCGTGAATGTGATTGAATTCGAGAGTATAGTGAAACTAATGGTGCGCATAACAAACGCGCTTGAAAGCGGGTAGATCGATATTACTTTTAAAACCTTTGCACCGTTGACCGCCCATACTTCAGTTCTTCCGTGATCATGGAACTTGCAACAGTGCCGTAATATCAGATACTCAAAACAATCCATGGTAAACATCCCGATAACTCATACAGTTATGTTATTGACCATGATAGTTTAAGTATTGCCTATTGTTTAATCGTTATCGTTGCCAATGTCAATCAAACTTCATTGCTTCAGTATTGTAAAGCATCTATTAGCATTTCTAGTGTAGGATTTTCATCAAATAAATTATGCTCAAATGTATTGTAACATCATGTGATCAAAAATGATATTTTTATACTAAATATACTGCGATTATGTGTAACTGTCTTATTATTATTAAATATATATATATATATATATATATATATACATATATTATATAATATATATTGTTATAATTATAATTATGTACCATAAAATATAAATGCAGTATATCCTGGAAAATTACTAAATGTTTATTTTGTTATCGGACTTTTAATTTGATCTACACGTCGAGCCCTTTGATTTGATACCCATATTAAGGGAGTTGTGAAAAAATTAAAATTATTTAACAATATTGTAGTGGCAGACAGCATGACAAATTTCAAACCCAAGGTGGCCGGGTTTGAAATTTGTCATGCTGTCTAGTATTCTACTACTTCATACATACACACGCGCGCGCGCGCACACACACACGCACACGCACACACGCACATATACACACAAACGCACATATACACACAAACGCACATTATACACGCACGCGCTCGCACACAATCGCGCACACGCACACACAGACACGTCAAACTTATAACACTCTGTCGCTTTTACGTCGGGGTTAAAAATAAATAAAATAAGGTGTGAAAGCTGTGTCAGTATTGTTAGTACGGTATTATTTCCTTAAGTGCAACTGCTTTACAATTGGAGTGGAAAAACCTTAACATCTAGGCCATATATTTACAATTCAATTATTACAAACATATTGTTGGTTTAACTTTTTAAAAGAAACACCTTTATAACCATTACTTGTTTATTACAAGAGAAACTGCAGGGGCCATGGGCATGTGTGCCACTCTGGAACGGTGTAATATTAGGTAAGTACCTATGGTAAGTGTCCTGCTGAATGTTCACCAATACTTGAACTGAGCAGCTGGCCTGCGGGAGGGCAGACCTCTATTAAATCTTTTTGAAAACATACAACTACACTGTTCTTTTAGAAAAGTTGGTAACCAGAGTTAGTCTATCAAACTTCAGTGATTCGAGTTACTTATCTACTCGACAGTTTCGTTAATAAGTCACTTTCGGCAACCGGTCACTTTTGAAATTAGTCAATTTCACTAATATCCTTAATTCGTCACTTTCCTTAATTCGTCAGTTGGCTTATCTGGTCAGTGTATGAATCTCGTCAGTTTATCAATTTCAATTGATTTCCGTATTTGGTCAGTTGTAGTACAATCACATACTAAATGGATAATTTAAAACGGTCGGTATTTTTTTGGACTGTACCTCCGCAAAGTACTTACTAGATGCTCTCGACAGGTTGCAGCGATGTGCGGTCCGCATTATTGGGAATCCTGAGGTCACCAAAACCCTCGAGCCTTTGCAGTTGCGTAGAGATGTGGCATCTTTGGCGGTATTTTACCATCTCTACCATGGTGAATGTTCTTATGAGCTCTTCTAAAAAAAGCTCTAAAAAATAAAATAAATCCCCACCCTCTTCTTTCCTATATTGGACAACACGTGCAAGGTGCATACGGTGCAGAATATTCCATCAAGAACCAAGCGGTTCGGCGACTCCTTCTTCTGCCTCACCATTAAGTCTTGGAATTCCTTACCAGTTCACGTGTTTACCTCCTCCTACAGTCCCGGGTCCTTTAAGCGGGGCGTGAAAAAGCATCTGATGAGGCCGTCAAGCTGAGTGCCACCATTGTAACATGGTACGTGTCTGTAATGGTGACTCTCTTTTCAAAGACTTTGCCTTCAGCTTACCATTCAGGCGCGGCGAAGTCAAATTGACGTGTCCTATATATATTTTTAAAAAAAGACGTGTGGCACTCGGGGACTGCCGCGGTAAAGCTATTGCATAGCATTTTTTATCAACTTATGCAATTATAATTATTTATTTACGCATTACGCATGAGCAGTAACGCCGATACAACCAATGCCACCTAGAGGCGAGTTGCTGAACTAAAGAGACAAGCGTGATATTTAAAAAATTCATTAAAAGTTCTGCTATTCATCGATAGATGGCAAAACTAAAAAGTATCACCGCTGTGCCGGTCGGAGTGGGGGGTGTTAGGTTATTTTCGTTACGGAATTTCTAGATTCGGTCTCCACGCTCAAGGCCCGCGATAGAAGCTATGCAATAGCTTAAAAAAACGGTCTATTTATTTGGGGTAGGTTAGATAAATGTAGCATCCAGATTAATGTGTAGCATTTAGATAGATGATGTCATTCTTGACATTAAACATGTATCTACCCATTTGTGAATACGAAGCCAATTTAAGTTGGAGAATTACAGTTAACGTATAATTTGCTATAAATTTTGCCGAGACCGATCGATTCCCAATAGGGAATGGCGTCGACTGTAAAATTTTCTTTCGTGAACTCCGAAAAGAATAAACAAATTTTACCCAAAGATAGATATCGCTACAATTTATCACACACAAACAAAAATGGTACAATGTGGTGGCGGTGCAAGAATAGAAAATACTGTCGAGGTAGTATTACTCTTAATAATAACAGGACTGATATTATTAGACAGTCAGATCATTTTTGTGAAGCCGATCCAGCATCGAACATTGTTTCAGAAGCTATAGACAATATTGTAAAAAAAGAGTTAGAAAAGAATTTGGCTCTGTGGGGCTATATATGAAAATTGCGTAGAACATTTGACTGGTCCAAATTCGGAATATGTAGATGATGTTCCTAAATACAATAATATAAAAAATTCTTTGTACAAGGCCAGATACAGTCACTTAGATGTTGTTAAGAGTTTATATAAAAAACTTGAGGATGTCGTATTGCCGGAAGAATTACAGAAAGATTTTATTGTATTTGAAGATGGCACTTCTGAGAAAATTGTAATATTTTTATTATGACTCCTTATGCACGGGATATAATAAAATTACAAAATATGAAGAGTTTTTTTGTGATGGCATTTTTAAACAAATCCCAGTACCGTTCAGTCAGCTATATACAATCATGCTGACATCGGCAGCACTCCCATGGAAACAAACGTAGTGCCATTAGTTTTTTGTCTTTTGCCGAATAAAAAAGAAGATACTTACATACGTTAGAGCATTTAACTTGCTGAAAAATTATTTAAAAAATGCCAAAAAAAATCATATGGATTATGAGTTGGGGGCAATAAATGCAGTTAAAAAAACTTACCCTAATGCTCAAATAGTGGGATGTTTTTTTCATTTGCGTCAATGTCTGTTGCGTAAAGCGAAGGAGTTATGTTTGGACGATACCAAAGAAATACGTAAACATATTGCTGTTTGTGCTTCACTCAGGGCCGGACCGTGAGTTTAGGGGGCCCTGGGCTAATACTTGTTAGGGGCCCCCACCTAATTACTCAAAGTATAGAAAAAAAATTGATGTATATTATAACACATTATATGCCTTATTGTTTGTTAAATACAACCGTATAAAGCAATTTTTCTGCAATTTCCTTTCTTCGGCACATTCTAGGTTCTTAGTTAAATCAATGGTTAAGGACAAAACATATTACATAATAATATATGGTTAAGTCATGAGTTTGAGATCGTATTTTGTATTTATTCGCCAGCACTAGAGGGCGAACATTTGAGAAAAATTATAAAGAAAATATGTCTGGGTTTTTTAATTACTTTAACTATTTTTTAAATCCTTCGATATTCGAAACCCTTTATGCTAAACTACCAGGACCACATGTTGGCAACCTAAGAAAATTTGTTGTCTTTCATCCTAGCGTTAATCCCAGTCGCAACCGAAGCTTTCACCTCAGAGTCTGGGATCTATTTTACTAGTCTAACTGCGGATTAGTCATCATCTGCATCTAGACGTATTCTCCTGATTACATCCGTGGCTAAGATGACTTCGAAGCTCAGGGTCCGCCTTCCGGCTCTTCCTCCTCCACTTCGCACGATCTTGGGAGTCCATGGTTGTGAGACCATTTGCACGCATGTCACCCTCCACGAAGTCAAGCCAGGACTTCTTTGACCTACCTCTTTTACCTGGACCCGGCGGGGGCGCCATTGCCAGGCATGTGTTTCCCACGTAGCCTGGCGGTTGCCGCAGACATGGCCCCAGCAAAGGCGGCTCTCGTGCATTTTATCCGCGATGTCACGGACATGGAGGCTGCCACGGATGCGAGAGTTCCGTACGCGATCTTTACGCGTAACGCCGCACATCCACCGCAACATTTTCATCTCCGTGACACGCAGCTCTTGCTTGTGTCGCTCCAGCTGCGGCCACGCCTCAAAACCGTGCAAGATGACAGGCCTAAATATAGTCTTGTAGACCTGCCCCCTCAACCTGACTGGCATTTTGGAATCATAAGTGACGCCAGTTATTTCTAGCCACTTGGCCCACGCGGCAGCAATCCGTGCCTTGACGGCGTGGTCTATCTCACCGGTCACATGAAGTACAGATACTTAACCCAGGTACTTAACCTGGTCCGTGCGCTCGACCAAAAAATCATCACCTATGCGGACAGGTGTGGGATCTGTGGAGTTTAACGCTAAGTATTCTGTCTTCGCTACATTTAGCTTCAGACCGCCGCCATTCTTAAGCGCTTCTTTCCACCCTTTCACGCGTCGCACAAATCTGTCCCTGTCCGCGTCCATCAGCGCAATATCAACAGCATACATGAGCAACCACGGGGGCTGCTCATGTGAGTTTCTGATGCTGTCCGACAAAACATCTAATACCACGCAGAATAAGTAAGGACTAAGGACGGATCCTTGGTGTGCCCCGACCCGACGGTGATGGGGAAGGCTTTCGAGTCGCCAACAGCAGTCCGAACCACGGAACCGAAATCGTAGTACATGTCTCAGATGGCGTCAATGCAAGTCTCTGGAACTCCTTGGCCCGCAGTGTCCACCAGATCACCGCGCGAGGAACACAGTCGAAGGCCATCTGCATGTCTAAGAATAGGCAGTGCAGGGGCGTGTTCTTCGCCCTGTATTTCCCCGCCACAACCCTTAGGGCGAACAATGGGTCAACGGTCCCGTGCCCGGGACGGAACTCGTACTGCACTGCAATTCACTGAGCGAGCACAACGATGCGACAACGATGCGAGGCGCAACGTAGATTATCATTGGTCAGATTGTATCACGTCATTGGAAATCGACCAATGACAGTGTCTATCGCGCACATCGTTGCGACTCACATCGAATTGCACAGCTGATACTCCGAGAGTGTACTTTCCTGACGGATTCGCTCATAGAGCTTCATGATGTGAGACATTATCTTTATACCGCGGTAAGTGCACTTTCCGTCCACTTTATTTCATCTTTGCGAAAATAAAGCATGTATACTAAGGCAAAGGATTTTAAAGAAATCCAAAAAAGTATGATACTTACTCGCATCTCTCACGAAAAAATTACCTTTAATTTTTTTCAATAAGATTCGTATTTCACACATTTCTTTCATTGATAAAATCACCAGATTACTTTGAAAATCATTGAAGAACTCGTGGCTAAAAACACATTACGAGGGCAACACTAGCCAGGTTGGTCTTCATACAGGTGAGCATTCTTAAGACATTGATACATCTCTCGTTTCTCAAAGAGTAGTTAACCCTCGTTGGCTTAACGTGCTCTCCCCGGTTACCATACGAACTTCTATGACAGTTGCTACCGGTAGTTAGAGTCCTCTACACAAAACCGAGGCCATATTTTTTATGGACCTCGGCGTGCTTCATCGGAAGGTGACAGTCTCGCGGTGTGCCCCTCCATGGTCTTCACCTCTGTATAGGCAGCTCGAAAGAGATGGCCTTGGGTCGGCCGGGGTGCGAGAGACGTCTCGGGCAATCTCACCTTCGGCAACCAGTGACCCACAGACGGCGTGCATTTTAATCGGTTCAAGTCCAACATACCTCTTCGCAATCATCATCTGCACATAGACGTATTCTCCTGATTGCATCCGTGGCCAAGATGACCTCGGAGCTCAGGGTCCGCCTTCCGGCTCTTCCTCCTCCACTTCGCACGATCTTGGGCGGTTCGCAATAAGTATGATTAAGTCTAGGTTATCAAGGTTACGATTAATCCAATAAGAATAAGAGTTGTTATGATAAGAATGCATAAGATTGCAACCATTTTCATGTAGGGCAAGATATTGTATATAAACAACGATGTTTGGTTGCCAGGAAAAGTTGTAAATTCTCATAAAATCTTTAAGATCTAATTCATTGGGATTGAATGGGTTTGATTGATCGCAAGATTCGCTAACGATCTGTTAAATTTAATAAAATTATGTATTTTTTCATAATGTTTTTGACTTCGACTTTGTTCAGCTGGGGGCCCCTGAATGCGCGGGGCCCTTGGCTTAAGCCCATTTGGCCATATGGTAGATCCGGCCCTGGCTTCACTGGCTTTCTTGCCAAAAGAATACTTTCAAGAGGCTTGGTTATCAATTGTGGACCATTCTCCATCAGGAGAGAAAATTAAATTATTTAATGATTACATGGCAGAGACCTGGTTAATGGTGTATGTAAATTACAACAGATTACGTTTTCGTTTAAATTTTAAACGAAAGGATTTATATTTTGTCTCGGTTATAAAAAAAGAAGCACTATTTGCTGATTTTAGAATAAGACAAACAGGCATATATATACCAGCCAAAAATAGAAAACGGCGGTCGATTGCATTGGATAAACGCATCACAAATATAGTTTCTACTTTCATGATAGAAGATCTATTTGAAGAAGGAAGGAAAGAAGTTTGGGATTGCTTGACAAAATTAGGTCTTATTAATAGATACTATAAGAAACAATAAACGTGTTAACTAATCAATTTATATTTTTATCCACAAATTACAAATTTGTCCAAGATTAATTTCCCATTTTTCCTATTTCATATAAAAATCCAATATGCCGATATTAACGACTGTAGGTACATCTAGTCAAAATGCATAAACTGACGAGATTTATACATTGACCTGATAACCCAACTGACGAATTAGGGATAGTAACGAATTAAGGATTTTAATGAAATTGACCAATTGCAGAAACTGACCAGTTGGCGAAAATGACTAATTAACAAAACTGTCGAGTAGATAACTATAATTTATATTTATATTAGATATATTTATATTTTATTTATATTATTGATTTATGACCGAGTCTGCAGCGAGATTTTAACTATACTATAACTCAGTGATTCGCCCTTCGAGATTACACGTATTCACTTGTAGTAGCACGCGCACGAAAATTTTTCTAACGCAATTCTTCTAACACAAACATAATCTTTTAATAGGTTATGATATACCTGATAATTTAAAATTATCCCAAGCTCCGGTACCTACTCAATCCCGAGATCAAAGCAGCGGAGATATTATTTTGACTGAAAAAAACAAAAGATTTTTCTACTGTCATACATAACAGGTATTGCCAACACAATGACATGCATCTTAAATAATAACGCTAGCAACGAAGAGACTAAATGTTACACATTAAAATCTCTCAGTGATGCTGGCCGATTCTTATGTCATGCACATTATGGGGAGACGCAGGCGAGGACGATTTTTTTTTACTGTCATGCCTCAACAAGGAGAAAGAATAATGAGAAGGACCTCAATTTACTATTTGGTAATGAACTTCAAGACAACTTAAAATCCATAAAGGCTATTTCAAGAACAGGAGCAAAGTTGAAACTCAATAGACCGAAACTGCCATCCCTCTCCTTTCCTGTATAGGACAACACGTGCAGGACTTAGATGCCACCCGCATACGGTGCAGAATATTCCATCAAGAACCAAGCGGGTCGGCGACTCCTTCTTCAGCCGCGCTATTAAGTCTTGTAATTCCTTACCAGTTCACGTGTTTCCCTCCTCCTACAGGGTTATTAGGACAATGACTGTTTCGTTAAATGGCTACTCATTACGAACGACGACATCGCAAAATTTCCACTGCTCTAGTCTTTAAACCTTGGTCGTTAAATACCTTGGTCGCAAAATGACTACATTGCAAAAATACTCTTTTACTAGCAGGTAGTTAAAAAGTCTTGGTCGCATAATGACTGGACTGACCACTAGATAAAATACGATGACGTGTTTACTTCTTCATTGTCATTAAAACTTCAAATAACTAAATACCGATCATGTCTGACACAAATTTAATATTTCATAGAAATAATAAAAATGGACTTGCTCTATCTTGCAATGGCTATAGATATAATTGGGTAAAAGAAAACGTTTCCGGCAACTCGTTTTGGCGATGCTCAAGTCGAAATGAGTGCAGTGCGTCGATCACATTAAATTGTGATAAAACTAAAATAGTCCGAGTAAGCCTCAGAATACAGAACAAACGTTGTTGTTGTTGTTGTTCTGTATTCTGAGGAGTAAGCGCACATGTATGCAGCCGTGACCCCGGAAAGATTAAAAAAACCATTATTGTCAATGCCGCAAAGAAAATGGTATGTGAGAGTATGGCATCAGTGAAAAAACTTTTCGAAAAAACTGTACATCGATGAAGATGAAAGTGATCCCATGCCAATGTTATCTTTTAAATCGGTTCGTGATACGTTACACAGGACGCGAAAAAAGTATTTAAACGTTAATAATACACAATATTTAAGATCTGCTGATGTACAAATTCCAAAAATAATAAAAGAAAAATTTGGTTGCCGAATTCGAATTAGATCCTAAGCGGAAGATATTTTTGTTTGCAAATGATATATTTTTACATTGTGCGAAGTCTAAAAATAGCCAGGGGGTATTTTTTGGTGATGGCACATTCAAGCCGGTTCCAGCTCCTTTTTATCAGCTCTTTACAATACACATGGATGTGGGCAAGCGATGAGCACCATACAAATGTTCTCCTCTGTATAGTCCCGGGTCCTTTAAGCGGGGCGTGAAAAAGCATCTGATGAGGCCGTCAAGCTGAGTGCCACCATTGTAACATGGTACATGACTGTAATGGTGACTCTCTTTTCAGAGACTTTGCCTTCAGCTTACCATCAATTTGACGTGTCCAATAGAAAAAAAATAAAAATACAAATAATATGCAATAAAGAGCCTAAACGTCCAGGGCTTTAAACTGGTGGGGCCCGCCACCGCCGCAGTTGCAGCCACGTCGCATACCAGCGACATGGAACTCGACGGCTGGTGGGCGCAAGACAACACAGCCGCACCAACTTGTTACACCAGTGACACGGAGAGGAATTGTCATTCCTCGTCGTACCACTGAATGCAGGGATGGTTGCTCTACTAAAGAAATTACTCAATAAATAATAATTGTTGTCTTCAACACAATTTTCCTGTAACTGCAATTTTAGTGTTATGTACCTACTCGTACTGAATTATACGCCCTATGTCAGATACGCAAAATGTCAGATGCGCATATTGTCAGAAAACGCAGAATGCCAGATACGCAAAAAGTCAGATAAGCAAAAAGTCAGAAACGCAAAATGTCAAATACGTAAAAAGTCAGAAACGCAGAATGCCAGATACGCAGAATGTCAGATATGCAAAAAGTCAAAACCATATAAAGCCCAGAAAAGTATGAATTGATAATTTATGTCACTTTTTTAAAGCTTGCTTTTGAATGAATCAACGTATTTCTGAAGGTAATGGATAGGTTTTAGAGTGCTTAAGCATCAACTGCATAAGATAAAAGAGATGATAAATAAAAAATGGATAGTAGATGAAGCACACTCTGAATGATGCTAATATTGCAAAAAATTGGATCACAAAAAGGGAACATACCGTTATGTTCCAAATTTTACAAATTTTATAAAAGGCCGTGATTGAACCGTTTCAATCACGGCCTTTGTAAATTATAAGCCTGCTCTTATAAAACACATGAATACAATGAAATATCAACAAAAAGTTAGTGCTATTTGCAATGTTACACAAATTGACAAGGCCTTTCAACCAAGAAAAGAAGAAAAGCAAACAAAAACAGCTGAAATCAAATTATGCTCTTTTTCACACAACATAATGCAGTGCAATAAACTATAAGCCTGCTCTTATAAAACACATGAATACAATGCAACACCAACAAAAAGTTATTGCTATTGGCAATGTTACACAAATCAACAAGGCATTTCAACCAAGAAAAGAAGAACAAAAACAGCTGAAATCAAATTATGCTCTTTTTCACCCAACATAACCTACCTCTCTCTTTATCGGACGATTTCGTTCCTTTTTTGACCAATACATTTCCTGACTGGGAAATACTTAAAAATCAGTTAGCTTAGGAATAACCAAAGCAACTAATCTCGTGAAAAGTGTACTACTTAGCCTGATACTCACAGAAAATCTAGTATAAAAAGTAAAAAAAAAAAAACAAATTTCAGTATTATAAATGGATGAGACGACAGATATTATTAGTAGTGTTAAAAAGCAATGTGCATTAGCAGTGATATTTGTTTGACGACGACGAATTTTTAGATAATACCAAATTCCTTGACATTTTTTAAATAACTTCTGGTAAAGCCGAAGACCTTACAAACACATTGTTAAATTGGCTTAAAAATAAACAAATACCATAAAAAAACTTTGTTGGCTTTGCTTCAGACACTACTAACAGTATGGTTGGGCAATATAATTCAGTGTTCAACTACTTACAAGATATACTTAATAACTTTCTTTTTTTTTATCGTGCGGAAAAGACATTACTCTGGTTATCTGGAAGAGATCGCAGATCTGCGATAAGACCGCCCATTGTACAACTCTCTATCACATTAATCACTGTATGTATCCTATGTTTGGTGTGCAATAAAGCGTATTTATCTTATCTTATCTAATTTGTGATTATTTTCCAAAATTATCTTATGCATCACAAAGAATGTATCATAGTACAAAAAAAAAAACACATCTGTAAACTTAATATCAAGTATAATATAATAACTATGCATTCAATTTAAATTCATAAAAATTAAAACATCATTATCTCCATACTAATATGTTAAAGGCCTGCGCAAACGAGGGATTTTTATCCGCGGCCTTTTTAGTCCTCTAAAATAGATCGCTTACAATTGTATCGAGTAACGCAAACGAAGGATTAAAAGTACCGCGTACAAAAAGTCGCTCGAATTACCGCGGACATACAGGGAGCGGACCGGACAAAAGTACGGGGGAGTCCCCGAAAAAAATAGAGCACGTGTGACTGTGCGATGCAACGCACATGACGGAATTTAATCCGCGTTGTGCGCTCGATAGTGATGTATCGGTGCTACCTCGTAGTCAAACTTTTTGGTCAAACTTCATTGCCATTACACCTTTTTATCTCCCTGTATGCATGCAGTTTATGTATGTACAATCATAGATACATAGAGTAAAGTAATACATCGGAAAATAAATAGATCATTAAATAGATAAATAAGATAATGTCAAACGTCAAGTGCGGCGATTTCTTTCCTAGATCATTTAATTATTATTCACGACGATAAATGATGACCCAGGAAATAGAATGTAATATTTTAATAAAAGAAGTCGAAAAAAGAACTGCTTTATATGATACGTCAAAAAAAGAGTATCACGACCGAAATTTCAAGAAAAAGTTATGGAACCAGGTATGCCAAGGCCAAGAGGTTTATTCCACTCCTGTATGGGACTTATTATCGAATGAAGAAAAAACTAAATATGGTAAGTTTGGAATCAATATATTTAATCCTCTGAATATTTGCTTCCATAGCGTGCACATCTCTACATTTCCGGACAGCAAATGATCGCACACCGTGTGCGTTGAGTACGTGGTAATTCCGCAGAGGACTTTTTATTGACGGAGCGTACTTTTTGCTCCGCCGCGGAGAAAAATCCCTCGTTTGCGTTGGCCTTAAGCTTAGGTCACTTTTGCGCTGACGGCCTCATGGTGAAAGATAGGCATAATGTTTAATATCAAATACAAACGAGAGCTGCAAAAACTTGAGAGCCAAAAAGTTAGTCCTTTTGAATTTTTGTTGAGTGAATGAAACGTACAATGTAATTGATGAGACAAAAATGTGATGACAAATTATATCCTCTCTCTCTCTCTCTCTTAAAAATATGTAATGGCGGTATATAACGTGTAATGTGTGTCTCTAAAATAAAACTCGTTAATAATATTGCGCATTGCTTTTAATTAAAACGTCCTTCAGGTTATGGGCCCAGGCACATAATAATATTGAATAAAAGTGTACGCAAGAAGTAATTACTGGCAAAAAACATCAAGGTGAAAAAACAAGTGACGCCGCACGCCGCGTGCTTGGAGGTTAAAACCTTGCCGGGCAAGATATTACTTGTTTCTGGTTGAAACAAGGCGAGAAGAAGTAAAATCAAAATGGATTCATTATTACACGGACAGGGAGCAATAAAATTGGAAGGTTCCAAGACTTGGAATATATGGCAATTCCAGACTAAGGTTTTGCTGCGAGGCCAGGGCTTGTATGATAGGTATAGTAAGCGGCACTAAGATAAAACCTGATAATGATGCCGACCGTACGCGTTGGGAAACTAGTGATGCAAAAGCACAAACTTTGCTAGTTACAAGAATGTCTGAAGATGTCATGGTACATATCTTTTCATGTGAAACGTCGGCCGAGATGTGGCGAAAATTACTTAGTGTGTATGAACGAAAATCAGAGACGAGCATTCATATTGTTCAGCAAAGATTCTTTAAATTTAAATATGAAGAAGGTGTAGAGATGTCTACTTTTTTATCAAAGATACAGGAAATGAAAATATATCGGATAAGGTCGTAATAACGAAAGATTTGATGTCGTTACCAGATCAATACAAACACTTTATATCTGCTAGGGAATCGGCACCTGATGATAAGCAGACATACGACAATTTAATAGCCAGGTTGCTAATAGAAGAGGAAAGAATAAAGGAGAAAAGCGACGGTGAAAGTGCGCAATCTTCTGCATTTGTTGCTAAGAAAAACTTTAATAAAAAATTGGTGAAGTCCTTTAAATGTAATAAACTAGGACATTTTCAAAGTGAATGTATCTCCTGTTCAAATGTTATGTGACAATCAGTCTGCCATTATGGTAGCAAATACTAATACTGTAAAAAGACTTAAACATATAAATATAAAATATCATTATATAAAATAATTAATATTGCTTGGAAAAATAAATGTAAAATATGTGGCACCACTGAACAAGTGGCAGACATGTACACAAAGCCATTAAAAAAGGAGTTGTTGTTAAAATTTTGTGAGAAGTGTGGTATTATATAATAGTGAAATGCCTATATATCTTACCTGTATTATTAAAGATACCTATGTTTGATGTGATAGAGGTATATTAGTCTGAAAGCTGTATTGAATTTATATACATATAATATGTATGCTATATGTATATGTAGTGTTGTCTTACTTATTACATTGATGTAGGGTGTTGAGTGAAATGAAACGTACAAAGTAATAGATGAGACAAAAATGTGATGACAAATTATATCCTCTCTCTCTCTCTATCTTAAAAATATGTAATGGCGGTATATAACGTGTAATGAGTGTGTCTCTAAAATAAAACTCGTTAATAATATTGCATACTAGCTGTTGCCCGCGGCTCCGCCCGCGTGGAATTCTGATCCCGTTCATAAGTAGCCTATATGTTAATCCAGGGTATAACCTATATACATACCAAATTTCAACCAAATCGGTCCAGCCGTTTATGCGTGAAAGAGTAATCGTAGTATCCACACATCCATTCTCACAAACTTTCACATTTATAATATTAGTAGGATTGCTTTTAGTTAAAAGCAATATGCAAAAGTTAAAACGTCCTTCAATTTTTGACAAACCTTGGCCATGTCAAAAGGATATTAGGTCAATAAATGCAGACAAAGGAGACGATTTTTTATGTTTGAGCTTTGGGCCACCTACAAATTTTGGAGAACAATAATGAAACGAGTATTGATTTATTTGTAATTTTATCGGGATTACAATGGTACATTACTTCTTAGCTAGTCTAACCGGAGCATTGATATAATGATATAAACCAAATCAAAACTGATACTAAAATCAATGTGAAACTGTCATGGCGCCAATCTCAGAAAATTATAATTTTATTATTTAGTATGACATAATAATAGACGTCATTAAAATCATATCTTATGCAATGTATTGAATAAATAGAAGATGGATAGGGCAATAACCTTCTTTTTAACAAGTGGAAATCCACTCAAATCCGCCGGAGCCAGTGAGGGTGGTTATGTCGGACTCGAACCGACAAAACCCGCATGGCCGTGAATACATCAATCTGTGATTTCAAAGTACGGGCATGTGCCGTTTTTCACAGTCTATATGTTTTTTGGATGTAGAAAACCAGGATTATCTTTACTAGTTGGGCGGTCAGACAGCAGCCGCTGCCATAAAAGGCATATTTCCAAACCGAATAAAAGAGAAGAAGCAAGCGGCCGGTAAAAACCTCGGTTACAACTAGGCACAATTCCTAAGATGATGATTCATACTTACACCATGAAATCCAAGGTATCCAATGAAATAAAAACAAACAAAACCATATTATATTAATACTAGCCGACCCGCCCCGGCTTCGCCCGTGCCCCATTTCTAAGGCCCGTTACCCGTATCACCCCTTTCAGTCATCTATAGGCCCGCAAAGTATGAAAATCTGCCGGATTTGTTGACATTTATGATTACTGCTCCGCTCCCTTAAGTAGTAGCGTAATTTTTCTCTGCGTAAGAACCATCCTCGTACCTCAAGGAATATTCTAAAAAAAGAATTATCGAAATTGGTCCAGCCGTTTTCATGCTATGTCGTGACAACGGAAAACGGGTTTCATTTTTATATATAGATTTATTTATTACATAGATATATAAAACGTTTCTTATTGCTGGTAGGTATGTCGTCCAAAAAGCATACAAATCATAGTAATTATAGTAAATGAGCAAAAAGAAAACTCAATTAATGTAAATAACATACATTCTCAGTAGTAATTCTTCTGAAAAAGATAGTTGGCGGTACGACTGGTGTATTTATTAGAATTGTTTGACTACATCACTTATAGACACTGTAATACTCCACTCGTCCATATTATTCAATACTAGCCATTGATTTACATAGCAGCTGCCTGTGTAACGTCTGTACTATATAATATTTTTTTTTTTACAATGATCATTGAACAACAAGAAAATTCACTAATCAATCACTCAAAATAATCACAAAATAACTGTCAAACAATTTTTGGCACTTTTGGGATTGTATTGCCATTCGAAATAATGAAATCGTAATCGCTAACAATTTTTACCACATGGAATCGATTCCTCAATTGATACTTTAAAATAAAACTAAAACATCAGTTTTAAATTAAAATAATCTTCATTATCGGGTTGTGGAGGTCAGATGACTGGAAGAGGTGCACCCCGGACTCGAAGGTTAGGCCACGATAATGATGACGACAAACAAGTAGGTAAAGAGTGCAATGCCCAACCTAACGTTGTATTTTTGTATTCGTAAAGCTTTAACCTGAGAGTATTGTAGTTTAGTGTTTACTTCTAGACAGGCATAGTGTAAATAATATGGACTGTTGTGTTAAACATCATTGAAATAGAAATATTTAAACGGCTTCTATTACAGCCTATTATGTAGGACTAGTGAAATGTGGGTGTTAATTCACTCTGCCTAATCCTCCGGAGATAAATCAGTATATGATGATGACAGTATGTAATGAAATAACTGAAAACGAATCTTCATAGAATGCGTTGTAGATAGTTTTATTTCAATTACACATTGAAATAAAACTATCTACAACGCATTCTATGAAGATTCATTTATAGAAAAATACTTTTATTAGCAAAAACTTTCGATAATGTCATATGGAATGAGAATAAAATTGTAAGATTGAAGATTTGAAGAGAAAACCTATATGTGCCTGAAGTTTTATCAAATACAATCGCATTCTTAATCGATTTGAGTCTATGGTAAAGAAGATGTCTGGCAACATTTTAACATCTTGTCATGTGAAATATTAAGAATTTTCACAAATACAATAAATGAAAAAAAAAAACACTCTTTAATAAGTTATCTTGAATCGGTTAGGCTTTGGTACATTCTTCGTTCAATTATGATAATAAATGGATTCGTATTTTGTGCATATTGTACAATGACTGTTCATGCCCTATTCTCCGTTGTCTCTCTCTTCTCTCACTCTCGCTTTGATGTTTTACATAAGAAACAAAAACTTAAAAGTCGTTGTATTGATGGGCCCAAAAGAAATCATCTCCTTTGTGCCTAATATGTTAATAATATTTAAGGGGCTACTAAGCTCTACTTCGGTAGTAGCCGAGTCGAAACGTAACCGACCCTTTGAATGATAAGGAGCGAGTTCGATCCTGACCGGCAGTATGAATGTGGATTTCGCTTTGTGGAATATGTACTAATCAAATGATGAGAGAAGGATGGAAGAGATAAGCTGGACAGAATGAATGACCAACAAAAGAGTACTAAACAAGATACAGGAAAGAAGGTCTATATTGGAAATAATCGAGAACCGAAGAGGAAAGATTTTTATTTAATTTATTTATTTATTTAATTCATACATACAATGTCATTTCAGGCGAACCCAATGCGACAGAGTAGCAACATAATTATAATACTTTAATTCACAATATTCATCATGCTTCAAAAACTACCTAAATAATAATTCTCACACAATATTAACAATTAATTACAGAATAATAAAAGCAAATATAGTAATTTTCATTTCAAAATAATTCATGAACATGTCAAATCATAAGATGATTGGACATTTATGATAAGACACGAACATGGAAGGGAAGGTGGAAGGAAAGAGTAAAAGAGGTAGACCAAGAGGAACGTTTATGGCACAGATAAAGGAAAAGATACAAGTTGCGTCGTACCAGGAGGTCAAGGGGTTGGCGGAGGAGAGAGAAGAGTGGCGATTACTCCACCGACAAGAGCGCTGTGCCGGGATAAACATCTTCAGGCAATCGTAATTGACCATCATGTATATTTTTTGCGAGATTCGCTTCGCGTAAAAATCCGCCGTCGTTGAATCGTCCCTTGGATCCCACATCTATAATTATAAATTTTCGTCTTGCGTCGGCTACTGCGAGTAGCAGCATTGAAAAAGTTGTTTTTTAGTAATTATAATAGTCAGATCCAGAATTTGGAGGGGCCTTCACAGTAACATGGTTTCCATCGATCGCGCCGCAACAATGATCGAATTGACACCTTTAAAGTCCGTTGCAATATCCTTCCATATTTCTTGCGTTGGCTCTGATAAAACTTTGGGTTGAAGATACTTCCATAAAGTATCACATACCTCTTTTATATTATTAGACACAGAAGATTCTTCAATTCTGTAACTGAAGGCTATAGCCTAGATCAAGGGTGCCCAACCTTTTTAGCTGTCGGGCCAAACTAACGATTTGGACATTTTTGGCGGGCCAGTACATCTTTTTACTACATCCCCCCCCCCCCCCCCCCCTAGGTTTCGGAAGATGAAATTGGCTGATCTCTTGCCCATCTCCCTCGAGCTGGCTCTCTTCGGGTATGGGGACCATTGCATCCCCATCTAGCCCCTGGGAATGGGGAGGTGCAGGCGGCTCCACCCGTCACCACCCTCAGGCCCATGCTCATGAGGGACAGAGGCCTGTTCTGCACCTCCGACGACGCCCGCGTCCCATACGCTCGTCACGGGCTGTGCGGGCTGCGAATCTCCTCCGTTCCTACCCCGCCGTCTCCTTTTGGAGTATTACTTGCTCACAGAAGGATGGGCGGCAGCCCACGCACTCGCGCAGCGTACTATCGCCGTGAGCAAGGTGGCAAGCTCTCACTTCTGCGGTGATGGCGTCTCCCGCGTCATAACGATGGCATTTGGTGGTTGGCTCTTACCGGATCCGACGCAGAAAATCTCCGAAACATCCGTGCCCGGTGATAACCTGCAGCTGTGCAATTCACTAAGTAAACACAACGATGCGAGTCGCAACGATGTGCTCGATAGACACTGTCATTGGTCGATTTCCAATGACGTGATACAATCCGACCAATGACAATCTCTATCGAGCACAACGTTGCGCCTCGCATCGTTGTGCTCGCTTAGTGAATTGCAGTGCTGGATGGAGGAGTGGCTAGAGAGGCTAAATGGCGGCCTATCGCCCTAGCTTCCCCCATGATGGGTCTTATCGCCGCTACTACGGTGTGCCCTTCACGGCTCGGGTTCGTGTCCCCGTTCCCGCGCCTTTTTTCGGTAACGATATGGCACCGAGAGAACTTTTTTTATAACGTTAATTTGACTTCACCTCGCAGTCTCGGAAAAGAGGGTCACCATTATAGACACGTAGGTATCGTGTTACAATGGTGGCACTCAGCTTGTCGGCTTCATCAGATGCTTTTTCGCGCCCCGCTTAAAGGATCCGGGACTGTAGGAAGAGGGAAACTGGTAAGGAATTCCAGGAGTTAATGGTACGGCAGAGGAAGGAGTCACCAAATATTTTGCACCGTATGCGGGTGACATTTATGTCCTGCACGCGTTGTTCTGTGTAGGAAAGAATAGGGTGGGATTAATTGGAAAAGCTCATCAGAACATTCACCATAGCAGAGACCCAATAATGCGGACCGCACGACACTGGAACCTGTCGAGTGTATCAAGTAAGTACTTTGCGAAGCCATCCCAGAGATGCGAGCAGTATTCCACGCAGGAGACAGAAGACACCGCTGCTCCGGCGTGTTAAAACATCTCACTTTGTTCAGAACTCCGAGTTTACGCGAGGTTGTTTATAATTTTTGTTGTTCAGTAGGCAGCGAACATCCATACCGTAAATACTGAGATTGTCCCGCAGTGGCAGTGGCGTGGGAGAGGGAAGGAAAAAAGATACCTTTGCTGTAAATGCACATGCCTGCGTCTTGTTGGCATTGAACTCGACCAGGTTCTCAGAGCCCTATTGGGAAATATGATTAAGGATCCGGTCGAGCTCAGTGACAAGAGCTACTTTTTTCCCGCGATATCAGACTGCTCGGCCGCAGTATGCCCATGATAACTCCCGTGTAAGATGCTATCGTCTGCATAGCAATGAATGCTGCCGGCGGTGGTCAGAATATCGTTGATATGTAGAAGAAAGAGAATGGGTGATAAGACAGACCACTGCGGCACGCCAGCATTTACCTGCAAGAACTACGAAGTTCGTCCATCACAAAGAACGCGAATATGGCGCTCCTGCAGGAAGCTAACCACCCAGTCGCACAGTCTGAGAGACAGACCGAAGGCGGGCAGCTTGGAAAGAAGCGATTTGTGGCAGACTCTATAAAAGCTTTGGTGATGTCAAGATTAATTGCCGGTGATTCACCATGTTTGTCCATAGCCTCGCTCTCCGAGATCCGGCAAGAAATCTCGCCGCGTCATAGGATATCGTGTGGTAACCCCTGATGGCCTTGATGGCCATCGTCTGTTGCGGAGCACGCAGTAGGCGCACGTGCCTAGACTTCAGGGCATCCGCTCACACGGGATACCCGTATAGGGCAATGGAGCGTACGATTCCCGCAGCCATCTGCCTCCTGCTCTGCTCTGGTTTCCTCATGTTGGACAGCAGCCACGCCAGAGCGTTAGCTGTGCCTCTTAATTTGGGATCCAGACTTCGGAGACGCTCCCCAATATCTGGGCCGTCGAACACGAGCCCCAGATATGTCATCTGGGGCCTGATGCCGATGAGAGTGTCTCCTACTGTGAGGCTGGAGTCCTCTGGTGGTGCACGCAGAGGCCTATGAAAGAACATGGCCTCGGTTTTGTACAGAGCCACCTCAGACCCAGCCGCCGGATCCGTTAATCCGTTCCCCGCCAGTGAAAGCTCCTATTTTACTACATTTTTACGCGTATAAATGTAAACTCAATGATATGGAATATAACTACAAAAATTAGTATAATAACAAAGTGCACTCGTACGATATTAAGTGTATTATAATACCAAACAATCAATACAATCAAAATCATAAAAATAAAATAAAATAAATTTTATTTTAAACTTTTTAGTTACGATATGAAGAAATTTCATTTTGATGAATAGGTAAGTACTCGATAGATTAATTATTTAATCATAAAAGAACAATTTTTTACATGGATATTATAAAGATAGATTTGAGTGAAAAGAAAAAATAGTATAGCATTTGCGATTGCGACTGCGACTAATGCAATTGCTTTTGTATGTGGTTTATTTTATTTTTTTTCTCTCGCAGTGGCTTGCGCGTGCCACCCGAAATTCGCCCGCGGGCCACTTCCTGGCCCGCGTGCCTGGGGTTGGGCACCCTTGGCCTAGATGAATCTCCAGTTGACAACAATTGGGATTGACCAAAAAATAAATCCTATTTTTTTATTTCATCATCATCATTTCAGCCATAGGAAGCCCACTGCTGGACATAGGCCTCCCCTATAGATCTCCAATAAAACTGGTTGGAAGCGGCTCGCATCCAGCGCGTTCCCGCGGCCTTAATAAGGTTGTCTGTCCCCCTTGTGAGTGGACGTACTACGCTGCGCTTACCGATACGTGGCCTCCACTCGAGAACTTTTCGACCCCATCGGTCATCAGTCCTCCGTGCTATGTGCCCTGCCCAATGCCATTTCAACTCGCATTTCAGTTTTTTATTTAAGAATATGAAGACTTGGATATAGTTATTTGTCGTACTTTTTTTGAATTAATTATTTGAAAATTCAAATAGTTCAATCCCGCTGACGTCATATATTGCATAAAAGTTGATGTGTGCCTTTGCGTCCTTTTTTTTTTCATAATAAAAAATATAAAAGTGGATCTTCGCTTTGGATGTGTAGCTTTAAGAAAACAGGCTGTCGTGGATCGGTTACTTTACAAGTAAGTCATCTGTGAAGTCACTAGTGTCTTTCGAGTAATAAAACTATTGTCCATTTCATTAAGTACTCATTTTATATTCTTGATGACTTGATACTTGGAAATTTTTTTTATGTTATTTATATATTTAAAAAAAAAGATTAATAGCAACCGAAATTACTAGTATTCCCGTTGACCCCTCCAGCTAAACTAAATTGCTTGTGTTAGGAGTGGGTTCACGTCGGTAGTGTACTGGCCAGAATTCGAAACCACGACCTCTAGATCGCAAGTCCAATGTCTTAACTATTAGGCTACCGCCGCTGTGCTAAGGGTCATATTTCATTGTTTATCATTTGTGTACAGGATTCGCGAATTATGAAAATGAAAGACCACTCCTGTCTACCAGACCATAGCAGAAATGAAATGGACAAACATACGATATATAAAATGAAGCTGGCAGCATGTTCTAGTATCACGCCCATGAAAACATTTTATGAAGATTATATTAAGGTCCAACCCCACCAAACGCACGGCATCGGCCCGCATCGGAACGGATCTAACAATCTTTATTATATTACCAAGTCACGCACGACAGCTTGACAGCGGCCGCGTGTGGCGGCATGTGTCAACGGATGAACGCAGCCGGCGACATGCCGCGGCGGGGATTCCATTTCGAGAGCTGTCAGCGTGTGCTTGGTTGTCACGTTTTTTCAGATATTTTTTTGGAATTTTGTGTCTTGTTTGACGATTGTGATTCATTAAAATATATATTTTATGTTGTGTTGCCCAATCTAACTGGTTAAAGGTATTGTGTTGCTCTTTTATTTTATTTAATTGCAATAATGAAGAAAAATAAACCTCCTGACCCTCCTGACATTCAGACTCCTACTACTCCCATTTTTTCCACTCCTCCCTCCTCTCCTGCTGTATACAGGGCGTCCCACGGCGATGCCACATGGAGGGCAAGTACCTTAAATCCTTAAGTTGGCTCATTTTACTTAAAGGAGACATCATTTTATTTTTAAAAAGTAACAAAACTGCATTCATATATTTTTAAAAATTCGCTTGCCACACCCGGTAATCGAACTGACTAAAATCCGAAAAAGTAACATCCTGTATTTTTATGATATCAATCGATAGTGTCAATCAATAGGATCAAATCTCTCTAAGAAACATGGTAAATTAAATGAAAGGAAGTCCTTGAAACCTAAACTTATAAATTCAATTTGGCAAAATAAAACACTAACTCAAAGTTCATCCATCCATCTGATACCATATTAACAATGAAATTCCATATTTAAATCACTTTTCTTTTTTTATCGTGTGGAGACCGCTGCATCAATCGATAGTGTCAATCAAAAGGATCAAATCTCTCTAAAAAACATGGTAAATTAAATGAAAGGAAGTTCACAAAATCTTAACTTATAAATTTAATGCAAACAGACACAGCACTTTTACTCCAGGAACCATCAGATAAGGTATCTTATAAGGTCAACACTAGAGATATCTTTGATGAAATTTATTTAGTAAAATAAGTACATACTAAATGAATGAACTTTGTTACCTGTTTAGAATGTAACTTTATTGGGTAACTGCATGAGGTTATGTAGGTAGGGTAGGTAGTAATTTTTAGGTGCTTGATTAGAAACCTGCACGTGGTGTACCCTGGGCAACGAAGATGGCGAGTGAATTGCGCTATTGGGTCAACTTATAACCTGTCAATTGAGACGGCGCGGCGTGCGGTTTTAGTCGGTTTGAGTTCGACATACCTAAATAATACTGCTGACCAGCAGCGGTCTCCACACGATAAAAAAAGAAAAGTGATTTAAATATGGAATTTAATTGTTAATATGGTATCAGCAATGCAATTCTGTAAGCGCACAACGACGAGCACAACGTTGCGACAGCCTTGATATAGATTGTCATTGGTCGATCTCCAGTGACGTCACCTTTTCCGACTAATGACAGTCCCTATCAAGGTTGTCGCAACGTTGTGCTCGTCCTTGTGCGCTTACAGAATTACATTGCAGATGGATGGATGAACTATAAGTTTAGGTTTCAAGGACTTCCTTTCATTTAATTTACCATGTTTGTTAGAGAGATTTGATCCTTTTGATTGACACTATCGATTGATATCATAAAAATACAGGATGTTACTTTTTCGGATTTTAGTCGGTTCGATTACTGGGTGTGGCAAGCAAATTTTTAAAAATCTTTGAATGCAGTTTTGTTTCTTTTTAAAAATAAAATGATGTCTCCTTTAAGTAAAATGAGCCAACTTAAGGATTTAAGGTACTTGCCCTCCATGTGGCATCGCCGTGGGACGCCCTGTATATGCCCCCCCCTTCTTCTTTTCCTGATACTGATATGCCCAATCGACTGTCGCATCGACTGTCTCAATTCGTCGAAGATTGCAATGTAGCAGACAATTCAACTGGCGTGTCCCGTAAACGCCCAGTGCATGAACAATGCTCTCCTGATTCTATCCGCCCATCAAAACAGGCCAAAAGTTTAATTTTCCGAGACAGATACAAGGCAGGGGATAAGTCTCCGTTCATAATTCATGTGTCTCGGATAGAACCTCACCCCGCCACTGGAACAACCCTTCACCCCGTCACATTCGGCCTATTCCTATTGCAGAACAACATCTCTAATATAGCCCAGTATGCTAATGCATTCCTATCAAACCCTATTATTACAAAAAAGTTTTCAGCGTCTATCCCATCTTTTAACATCACTCGCATGGGTGTTGTTAGCGGGGTTCCCGTGGACTTGAATGAAGATGAGGCCAAAGCATACATCACTGTTCCCCAGGGTTGTGGCCAGGTACTCAAAGTCAGAAGGATTAACAGAAAGGTTATGAAAGATGGCATTAACGAATGGAAACCCACCGAGACCTGCGTTTTAACATTTGATGGTCAGACCCTGCCACAAAGAGTATTCTGCTGCTATACTTCCCTTCCTGTGGAACAGTATGTATACCCAACCATACAGTGTCGTAAATGCTGCAGGTTTGGACATGTAGAATCTATCTGCAGGTCCAAACCTCGCTGCCACAAATGTGGACACGATCACCCTGGTAATGGGTGCTTCATCTCCGAGACAGATGCTTTCTGTGTTTTGTGCTCTGGTAACCACTATGCTAATAGCAAGGGGTGCCCGGAGTATGACAAGCAGAGAGCTATTAAATCTACGATGGCAAAAAAAGCTATCTCTTACTCTGAAGCCAGCAAAGCCATCCCGCAAGTTTCCCGTAGCTATGCCAGTGTTGCCAAAGGTGAACCCACTGTCTCTTATCGCAAAACCATATCTAGCAAACCAAAAACACATTCTCCTCTCTCCCCTTCTTATGACATAGCTGCTCATGACAAAATTACCAGTGCCCCTCAATCCTCACAGCCAAACGGTTGTGCCCTCAGTAGTCCACTCCCCCAACTCTCTGTCAATTCCTCGTCTATTATTGAACTCCTTATACAAATCCTAACCTCTGTTATCTCTCCTAGTTTTTCTAACTCACCGTCCAACGCTGCCGATAAACTTACCGCCTTACTATTAAATTTAACAAATGGCTCCATGCCAAGTGTTCCTACAGTGGAATGTGAGGAGCGTGTTTCATAAAAAACACGACCTCACTTTCTTGCTTAATAAACACAAACCTATTGTATGTTTCATAGCCGAGACTTGGTTAACTCCTAGTCTAACCTTCCGGGTTCCACACTACAACATCTTGAGATGCGACCAACCTGACCGCCATGGAGGATGTGCTCTCCTAATCAATAATAGGGTTCCATTTCAGCCCTCATCATTGGTCGCGCCTGTTCAAGAGATCAACGTTGTAGCTGCCAAAGTTGAAGGTATTACGGTTATTGGTGTTTATATCGCTCATCCACACCCTCGGCATCTTCCGGTTCTTAAGACATTGTTTGAGAATGCTGAGAGCCCATTACTTGTGATGGGTGATTTCAATGGACATCACTTCAGATGGGGCTCAAGCCACTGTGATACTTTTGGTATAGGCTTAGCTGGGATCCTTGATGATCTCGATCTATGCATCCTGAATAATGGTTGTGCTACCCGAAGATCTCAGGTTGGGCAGCGTAAAAGCTGTGTCGATTTGACATTTTGCTCCCTAGAGCTTGCTGCATGTGCCTACTGGCAGTGCTCAGCCTTGTCCCATGGCAGTGACCACTACCCAATTGCTATATCTCTCACCAATAGGACATTTTTAGAGAAAAGCCCGGCTCCTCTCTTAAAGTTCAATTTATCCAACCCAGACTGGTCGAGGTTCTCTACATTACTAGAGGATAAAACTACTACTCTACCAGATATCAACACACCAAATTCAAACCAGTCTGGTCACTGCCATGTACAAGGCTGTGTAGACGAATTTACCAGCTCGATTATCCTATGTGCAGAACAATCTTTTCCCCTTAAGAATAGCGCTAGGGGTAAAATTTCATCTCCACCATGGTGGGACCAGGAATGTACAAGGGTTATCAAGGATAGGAACGAGGCTGAAAAAAGGTATAATTTGGATATGAGCCTTCAAAATTTAATTAACTACAAACATGTTAATGCAAAATCCAAGAGGTTGCTACGGCGTAAGAAGCGTGCAGGCTGGGCGAAATTTTGCTCCTCCCTGTCTCCTTCTACCCCATCGTCTGTTGTGTGGAAAAGCATAAACAGATTTCGATCTGGCTGTGCTCCCTCCCGGTTCTCGGCCATATCCCCGGAAACTGCTGAACTGTTCTTTGAAAAGATAGCACCTCCTTATGTCCCTTCTCAAGCAGAAAGCCTACTGTCTCCCTCCTTGATTTCATCAGAAGATCCACACGATGCACCTTTCACCATAGAAGAGTTAGATATGGTTTTAAACTATGTCCACGACTCAGCCCCAGGTAGAGATGGTATACCATACTCCTTTCTCGTCCATTCTGGAAAGGATACAAAAAAGTATCTATTAGATGTTATGAATTATTGTTATAAAAATAGCTGGATTCCAAATCAATGGAAAGTTCATGTTGTCATTCCCATCTTAAAGCCAGGCAAACAAATAGACAATCCAAGCAGCTATAGACCAATTGCCCTAATTTCTGTTCTGGTGAAGATTTTGGAGCACCTAATTAAAAATCGGCTAGAGTGGATAGTCGAGTCCAGAGATCTCCTACCGAGCTCCCAGTTTGGCTTTAGAAAAGGACTTAGCACAATGGATAGCATTGGTGTACTTACAGCTGACATACGGATCGCCCTATCCCAAAGTCAGTCTGTTGTGGCTTCATTCCTGGATATATCCGCTGCATACGACAGCGTCCTCCTCCCTATACTCTGGCATAAACTGCAACAACGGAGCATTCCGGCGAGGATAGTTCAATGTATCCGCCAAATATTTACACATCGCTCTCTGACCCTGAGGGTTCAGGGAGAGGAATTCGGTACTCGAAGGGTTTGGACAGGGCTCCCCCAAGGTTCAGTATTGAGTCCATTATTGTACAATCTGTACTCTGCTGACATTGGTACTTGCCTAAACAACGATTGCCAAATCCTCCAATACGCCGACGACATTGCTTTATATGTCGTTAACCAAGCCATTCCAGATGCTGCGACATCGTTAACGCTCTCTCTGAATTCTCTGCACCAGTGGCTGCAAGAGCATGGTCTTGCTTTGTCTGCCCCCAAGAGCTCAGTTGTAATCTTCTCACGAAAGAGAATAATTCCTCAAGTCCGGGTTAGTATCCAGGATACTGACATTCCAATTTCTAACAATGCAAAATTTCTGGGTGTTTACTTGGATTCTAAACTGACAGGTCTTTCCCACCTTAACTATCAGGTCAAAAAATGCGAAAGAATCATTCCAATCTGAAAAGCTCTTGCTGGTGTCTGGTGGGGTGCTCACCCATTCACCATGAAGCTTATTTACAATGCTCTGGTTCGAAGCATCTTGGACTATGGTTCCTTTCTGTTAATTCCTTGTAACAAAGGTGCTTTAGCAAGACTGGACAGGATCCAGTCCAACTGCCTTCGAATTATCTCCGGGTGTATGAAATGCTCCCCTATTAACGCCTTACAGAGCCCCCTCTAGCCTTAAGAAGACAGTATTTAGCTTCTCGATTTTTATATCGGCTAATTAATAAATCTTCTCACCCCCTCTTGCAAAAATTATCCACCTTAAATTATGTTTGCAATTCCTCTAATTATTGGAAATGTAAAGAAATTCCTCTAATTATTAAAACTTTTAGATCTTTTCAAAATTTAGAATGTCCAGTGAGTCAAACAAATAGACTTCCTCTTTTCAACTACAGTTACGAAATTCTTCACTTCAACCCAAACATTTGTCTTAATGCTGGAATAGATAAAGACTCCCCTTCTGCCAACTCAACCTTTAAAGAACTTCTAGCTAACAGATGGAGTGGTTTTCACCGTTTCTTCACAGATGCTTCTAAAATTGACAATGATAGTTATACGGGTGCCGCAGTTTATTATCAGAACTCCCAGATCATCCTCCAGTTCAGGTGGCCTAAGGAGTCATCTGTTTTTACAGGGGAATGTGTGGCTATTCTGGAAGCTTGTTTGTTTGTAGAAGCACATACTAATATTATCAATAGTGTAATCTTCACAGACTCTTTAAGCTGCCTTAAAGCTCTTGAGCAGAACCCCTATCGGAGCAAATTGCATAGCTCCCTAATCTTGGACATCAGAAAGTCTCTTCATGCATGTGCTAGCTACCAAAGGACAGTTCAGTTAGTTTGGATTCCCAGTCATAGTGGCATTGAGGGCAATGAGTGTGCCGATTCTCTTGCCAAAAGTGCCATCAGTTCACCATCTAGCGATCCCAAGCATCTTGCATACCAAAGCTATGACTTGCTGAGCCTGCCTCAGGTTAATTTAATGTCTTCATGGCAGGCCCTCTGGTCTGCGAGCTGCAAAGAGAAAGGTAAATTCTACCATGCTGTTCAACCAGACATATCACCAAAGCCATGGTACTACCGTTTCAAAACTGTTCCTAAACTGCGCCTTGGTTTTTGCTGCTCTCCAGTGTTCCTGAATAAAATTCGCATAAGTGATTCATCATTGTGCGAATGCGGCCTGGATGAGGGTTCACTGGATCACATCTTTTTTAACTGCCCGAGAAATAACAACTTGTCTCCTGACTTGTACACCTGTCTTCGGGAACTAGACGTCCCTACCCCCATCAACTTCTCTTCACTACTAACTGACTCGTCAAGAGATGTTCTTAGGTTGTTGATTTACTTCATTAGACGAAACGATATCAAACTCTGATGCAGACTACTGCCTCGTTACCTTATTTAGTATGGTACTTTTTTTGCTCATTTTTCTTTATTGTTTGCTTGCGTGTATTATTTCTATTCGTGAATAGTTATATATTATTATTTAATTTGTATTTTCTTAAGTGTTTCGACTTGCTCACAATCAGTCAAATTAGACCCTATGACAAAATTGCCAAATTCAAAATGTATACTGACTGCGGCCTTTTAAGTGACTATACTCCTTCGCACGTCTGTACATGGCCAAATTTGCCGACAACTTCGGCATAGCTTGCCACACCAAAAAATTGAATTGAATTGACATGCCGCGGCACACGATCGGCTCCGTCCGCGTGTGACGGCATGCCGCGACATGCCGCGACACACGATCGGCTCCGTCCGCATGTTACCGGCTCCGTTCGGAAACCGTAGCCTGCGCTTGGAGGCGAGAATGTAACCCATTCTCGATACTGCGCTTACTATAGATTGAAGTCCCGCAATAATAATGGATTTTGAAGAAAGATTGATATGTTTAGTATAGAACTATCCGTGTCTTTACGACATGAATTCACGGTACTCCGGGAATAAACTTACTAAGCAAAATGCGTGGGAAGTAATTAGTAAGTAAATTGGCATGTCAGGTGAGAAAATATGTTTATATCTATATTTTTTACAGTAGGTAAGTATTTTCAATTATTGGTATATTTTCTTGCTATCCTGACATACTGGTATCACCACAGCTGTAAAAGCTAACTTATTAATGAACATGATGTGTACGAAATACGTTTGAAATTTTTTACCTTCATACACAATCGATTCTAAATACACATACACATTAGACACACATATCCACATACGATAGACAATAAATACATTGACTAATTTGTAGAACAGTTGCCGAGCTGATTCTGAAACTGATAAAGAATGAAAAATAATGAAATAACCGCTATAAAATTATTAGCACGGCTCTATAACACTTTTGTTACTCGGCAACGAATTACCACAGAACAGATAATAGGAATTACTTCAAAGAGGTGAAGGACTTTGTACTAGCCTTTTGGATCAAAGAGTGGTGACCACTTTCCATACATCCATTTCCTGTCAGTTACTTTTTTTATTTCTTGTCGTCTAACGGATGCATATTATTTATTATTAGATGAAAATGATTATAATCAACTGTAAAATCAATGTGATCTAACAATCGTTGTTTTTTGTGTGTTATTGAGTTGGTCTGGTTTCAAGCGCCCAATTCAAAATCTATTTACTAAATTATCTTGCCAATCTAAGCGGCCTCCCTCAGAATTAAAGTAGTATTTAAATTTCTCGCGAATAATAAGTCCTTCTCCAAGATTTGTTTTACTCCATGGTCTTAAAAGTAAATGTGTTTTTGTTATTCCAATTGCAATCAAATCTGGATGGACTTAATAAAAATTACTTCTTTGTCATTCCAAAGTGTAGTCTTATTAGTGTGGATTAGACTATGATCCAATGTTTGTTAATACAACTAACTGAAATATTATCATTATGGTAAATTCAATTATGTACCTTTTCAATTTTTTATTCGCACGTTTACAACTATAGTGACCTAATACAAAAAAAAATGGGATTTGAGTTTGAGCCCGCTTCCAATTAATAATTTCTTTACTTTAAGAGTGGCGTAAATTGATTTATAAAATGTTTTTGATTTGAAAAATATCTTTTAATTTTCAAAAAATAAAGATGGAATCGCGTAGTAAAAAGATGGAATCGCGTAGTAAAATTTTTTTAATGATGCTTAATGCTAAGAGTAATTATCAGATTAAAGAAATTGATGCCAAGTCTGATAGTACTTTTTGTAAAGGAGATGAGTGCCATAAGACTGACAATTTCTAACGAAAATTCGTCAACGGGTAAGGATCTCATAGACTTATTATATTAGTTAATTACCTATATTTTTATGTACTAAAATTAATTTATTTTAAGATTTTACAGCTAAAAAAATGGTTAAGACATGAATTGATAAAAATATCCAAAGTCAGAACTTAAAAAGTGCTCCTTTTGCGAAGTGCACCGATTGAGAAGTGCACCAGTTGCGAAGTGCACCGATTTAGAAGTGCACCAGTTGCGAAGTGTACCATTTGAGAAGTGCACCAGTTGCTAAGTTCACCATTTGAGCATGGTGTACAAGTTGAGAAGTGCACCAAATGCGTCAAACCCTTCCAAACGTAGCAGTTTGTCAAACTCTTCTTATTCCAGCAGTAGCTCGTCTAGCTCCAACAGCAACTCATCTAGTTCATCCAGTTCATCTGTTAAGGATAACATTGATGTGGCTAACAACGAACCAGGACCTTCTTTGGATACGAGTGAAAATACTACTTTTTTTTTTTTATTTTTTTTTTTTTTTTATTGAAATAACAAAAACACTATAAAATTGAATAAAAGCACCCATTAAACCCTTATGGGTTTATTTTGGGTGTGACAGTCTGTACATTTTTAATAGAATTATCATTATACACATGACAACACACACAAATTCTTACAATTTCACCCGTAATAAGAAATATTAAAGGAAGAATAATATTAAGTGCAGAGTAGGCAGGCGCACAATTTTACCTGGTTTTACCGCTAAACCGGTTTGTTGTTTACGCGCCGCGCCCGATGACACATATACAGGGCGACTGCAATCAGCACAACATACTTAATTTTAGTTAAGTATTACAATTTTTTTTTTTTTTCTATATTGCTAAATTATTATTAATTTCCGTTTATTTATAATAATATTAATTACAATTTATTTTGTTAATATTGTTTTGTTTAGCGATTAGTTACGAGTAGTTGTACAGATAAGGTAAGTAAGTCTTATTTTTTTTTTTTTTTTTTCTAATACATTTTAAGATAATATTGCTAAGTTATTATTAAATTATAATTTGATTTTATCAATTATTTATTCATGTAACTTCAATTTTATATTTATTTGTATTAAGTATATTCATTCTGTTATATTTTTGTATGGGTTTCTGTTAGTTGCTATTTACTTCACTGAACAAGTAATTAATAAAAAGCAGACTAGAAAGCGACAAAAAAATCCACAGCAATGGAAACAAGTTGTTTTTAAACGTTTAAAAAATAGTGGCCAAGAATACACAACAAAAAGAGGAAAGATCGCACCAGCAAAATCTGTACGTCCTCCATGCAAAAGCTCGTGCCGACTATCGTGTTCTACGGAAGTTTCTTTTGAAACAAGAAGTGTTATTTTTAAAACCTACTGGGAATTAGGATCAAACCAAAGACAGAAAGACTTTCTTGCGTCATATATTAAAATACAAAATCCTATTAAGAACCCGAAGAATTAAGATCGCAGAAAATAGCACCACATTTAAATCACCCAGAAAACCTAACTCAACCTACCATTTTATAATAAATGGTAAAGAAATCAGGGTTTGTAAGATTTTTTTGTTGAACACTTTGTGTATCGGTGAAAAAACATTGCGGCTTGTAATCGATAAATTATCTGATCAAACATTGAATATAATGGGTCCTGTCGATAATCGTGGGAAACATAATAATCATAGTAAATTAAGTGATGAAGTCTTAGCGCGTTCGCTGGCATAGACGAATGCGGGTCGCGGACGTCCGCTTCGCGTGCTTGTTTCATCTTATTTCAAGAGCAGCGCTCCGTGAGGTGGATACCCGTCACACGCGACGCGGGCGGCGCACAGTAGAACGGGCAGTATGGAAAGACGTTCAAAAATCATAAAACCTAAACTATTGAAGATAGGTTTATAATTTTTACGTATGTTGATAAATATATAATATTCTACAAATTACGATCAGAAAACTTACATAAAACTGGCCAAGTGCAATTCAGACACAAGCAATCAAATGTTGCGTTCATGAAATATTTCAAAAATATAATGGAGGTGCGTGGTTTATGTTTGGTGACAAGAAAACAGGAGGGAGGTTATGAGCACACTTAATTTTTTTTATTAAGTAATATATTATTTAAATAGAAAAAGATATTTATTTAGCCTAATTTAAATTACTCTAAATCTGAATTCACTATCATTTGTTGTATATTTGAAGACGACTTTTTATAGCGAAGATATTTCTCATATGAATGTAAGCGATGATGATGAAGAGTATAACGTAGCATTGATTGAATTTAGCAGACGTCTACAAAACATTAATGATAGCGGAGAAGTTCTAAAAGATATAAAAGAACAGTTAAAAGAAAAAGTACGTGACTCTCTAAAAGACACAGCTGTGTGTTCAACAAGGGGCCTTATACAAAGTGGGGATCTTAAAACTACATTGAAGGTGGAGATGGCCCAATTTGATAGAGGTGGACCTAGACCTCTTCACCTGTCACAGGCTTACCAGTTTCTGTTAACAATACCACCAACAAGCGTTGAGGCTGAACGCGTGTTTTCAGCTCATATTTATCCATATTTGTTGGCAGACATCTTTTATTATGTTACTTATTGTGGAAATTCCGCATCTATATGCATACTGTAGATCTTCAAATGAACAGCCAGTTGCTAAGAACCTGAAAAAATAAAGGCGGTCTTCATACATATATTTTACTTTTGCCTACCGTGGTAGTTGAAATTAATCTATTGAAATCATATTGCATTAGGTATATCAAAGTTATAGGACTAACTAACACAACTTATTTTCGACTTTTTGGGGGTTGTTTTTTATGACGGGGGTTTTTTAAATTTTTAATTTATAATTTCCCTAACTAAACTTCGAGAGTCATAAGTTCGATAATTGGAAAGTCGACAGAACGTTTGATCGAATATTGCTTTTTCGAATGAACCCTTTATCGCCAAACGCAACTTCGACTGAACGCTTTATCGAATATTTATTAATCGATGGAATGCTGTTTCGAATGAGATTTAGACATGAAATTTCATGAAAAGGAAGATAATAAAACACAACTGAAGTGCGATCGAGGATAGACCATATCTCCAGTGGAAACTATGGTGGAATCTTTCCTCTTTATAACATAGCGACATAGTCATATTGTGGCTAAGCTCCTTAAATAAAGATTTAAAAAAATTGCAATTAACCTCTATAATGTCAAATCCTTTGTCCTGAATCATGAGGTATCAACGCACAGCCTAAACCGCTGATCGTAGAGACGTGAAACTTGGAGGGTGAGTTCTTTGCATGACAGAGGCATCCGATAAGAAGGGATTTTCCGAAATTGTCTGATAAGTGTTATTGGGCTTGTACAGAAAAAACATTATTGAAATGTAGTGCTACGATTAGAACGGTAATAGAAAATTCTAAACATATTTTGAAAACTGAAATTGGATTAGTAGACCACCTTCATCCACCGCGCCCTGAAGAAATCATCGCCAGAGAAATAAGGAGTGATTTGAAGAGAAAAGCGGAGCAATCTATGGAAAGCCCATCACAAATCATCCAGGCTTGTAAACAGGAAGTACCGCTTAATTCAGCTCCTTATATTTCTAATAATGACGCTTTGCGTATAATAGAGCGCGATTAAGGAAAACCCCATCAATACCAAAGGAATTAAGTGAAGTAAATTACTCTGACATATACAGTGTAATGAAAAACAACAATTTTTTGATTGGTCATTATATTCATGAAAATGAAAGCGTTCTTGTTTTCAGCACCGAAAATAATCTGCGCTTGCTCAATGATTCCGCATATTGGTTATTAGATGGAACATTTATGTGTTGCCCCAATCCTTATACTCAAATGTATACTATACATGGATTTGTGGGTAGTAAAGAAAGCGCTTTTAAATAAATACCTTTAGTTTATGGACTGTTAAGTAAAAAAACTATAAATTGTTATTATATTTTCTTGGAGATAATAACGCGACATGCGTTTAGGGAATATAGCAATGACATTTCATAACATAGACATGTCATATGCTTACAAATCATTGTAGAAAAATGTGCCGAGCTCACACACACACATTTTTAATTCATCTACACTTTTGGTGTATTAACATTAGAGTAATAGTTCGTGCAGTGTCTATAAACATACGATGGCATTTTCGTTATTTTTTTAAGTCACTGATGCTTCCGCTCAACGTCCGACCGGCGCCGCTCGGCACGCGGGCACGCGGTACTAGAGGCAAACGTTCCAATTGACTCATTTTCGGATCTTCACGATTTTCGCACAATAACATATCTACTTCTTTTTATATAATATCTTTGGAATATAGCCTGAACTTAAATCCACAATATGTTTTAACAGATTTTGAGATTGCTGCTACAAAAGCTCTTAAGAGAGTATTTCCACATTGCAGTCAAAAATATTGTTATTTTCATCTCCGGCAATCTATTTGGAAACATATCCAACAAAGCGGGTTTGCAAAGAAGTATGGTACAGACATTACTTTCGCACATAAAATGAGACATATACCTGCTTTGGCATACCTAAAGCCAGAAGAAATTCACCAAACATTCCTTTTGCTTCAAAAAGACGTGCTACCGGAGGAAGTAAATTCAATTGTGTCCTGGTTTTCGAAATATTATGTCGATGGCACTTCCAAGAATGTCACAACTACTGCCACAAATGAGGCTGAAACAAATTCTTCCAATTCTTTAAATGTATCGATTCAAAAAGTTCCACCATTGTTTCCACCTGAGTCATGGTCTATCCATGATCGCTTGGAATAGGCTTGTGTCCACTAAGAATAAATCGGGTTGATGTATGTTCCTAGCGACTATTCTTGTTATAAAGATAGCAAAAAGCATAATAGTTTGGTATATAAAATAAGGATTACTTTTATTTTTATAAAATAAATTTAGAGAAATTAGACATTCAGTCACGTGACATCAAACACCAATCAGAGAGCGTGACGTCACGCCTTGCGCCCTGTGTTGACAACGTAGGTGATTTTTCGCCATGTAGGCCTAGACGAAAATTGGAAAACAGTTCTTTAAATTAATAAATTTATAACTGGAGTGAAGTTAAAACAATACCTATAAACTTAAATTATAATACATAAAATAATCTATAATACTAAGTCAAAGTAAAAAAAAAAAACTAAGTTTTTAGTTATTTTTTACAGTTTTTAACTGTAAAATAACAAATTGTGAAGATAACTTGAAAAAAAAAACGTTTTATATTAATATACTGATATTTTGGCGTTTGGGCTACTTTAGGCTACTTTGGGAATGAAAAACGGCGATATTAGGCCAAGCGTGGTTGGCAACACAACACTGCTTGCGTTTGCGTTATTGTTTTTGTTTACGATACGTAGTACGTACCAGTATATATATTAATCTATGCACTACACATGAACTTGTTTGACAGTTTTGACATGGGGACACGGCGTGACGTAACAAAAGTCGCCATTACAGTTTGGAGTGTTTTTGACATAAATTCAAATCGACTTATTAATTCTCAAAATAAACTATGTAAATGATTGTTTTATATCAAAATAATATATTTTTGGGGTCATTTAGGTATAGAAGTATTGTATTAACCATTTTTTCAAATTTAGGACACAAGCCTATTGAACACGCCTAATTCTCAAAATGCTGTTGAATCTTGGCACCACCGCTGGAACGGGCTGTTAGGACGAAAAAAGTGGAATTTGTTCAAAATAATAACAGAAATAGAAAAAGAGCAAAAAAATAATGAATTAATCATTGAAAAAATTAAAGCTCGGGATGAAACAGTTTTACCAAACAAAAAGAAGAAGCAGGTACTCAAGGAAAAAAAATTGGATAAACTATTAAAGCAAAAATCAGAAATGGACAGACTCACATTCATGAGCTTGTTGGCTTACATTTGCCACTTCAAAAATTAATATTATAACGTTTATGTCCCTTTATTTTTTATTTTAATAAACATTTTTCACTTCAGTTGTGCTTTATTATCTTCCTTTTCATGAAATTTCATGTCTAAATCTCATTCGAAACAGCAATCCATCGATTAATAAATATTCGATAAAACGTTCAGTCGAAGTTGCGTTTGGCGATAAAGGGTTCATTCGAAAAAGCAATATTCGATCAAACGTTCTGTCGACTTTCCATTCATCGAACTTATGACTCTCGAAGTTTAGTTACGGACCCGGACCGATTTCGCTAATTCTTTTTTTAGAATATTCCTTGAAGTACGAGGATGGTTCTTACGGAGAGAAAAATAAAAAAAAAATAAAGTATTGGCTATCAGGCGGTACGGGGTCAGCTAGTAGGTTAATAATTATGTTGTTCCTGAAACAAAAAAAAAGGCTAGTATGTTATGAAGGACAAATTTATTTTTAGGTATGTGATTCTGATATGTACATTATCAGTGTGGACGCCAGCCATGGAGGAGCAACTCATGATGCCTTCATATGGGGTAACCATCCATTAAAATCTCTGATGGAAGAATTTCCCAACACATGGTTGTTAGGTTTGTATTCTTTTTTATTTGATTATGTATTGCCTTAGCAAATGTACAAATTGATGGCCAAACTATTGTTAAGTAATACATATTAAAATGTGATCTTTGCCTACCTATTTTTAACAGTGTCGGCGGTAATATCGGTCTTGCACCGACTAAAACCACATGCCATTTCGAGTCATCGCCGGTTTCGAGGTGTTTCGGTTCCCTCGGGTGTGGGAATAATCATGTTGGGCCAGGCCTGCGTGCAATAATTGTGTCACCTCCGCCGTCGCGGGCGGTCTCTGTCTACCCTAATAGGAAGAAATTGTGACTATAATTTAAATGTTTATGTGTATTATGCATGCATATTAAAATTCATGATAAATTATAATTCAATATTAATTATAATAAATAATAATTATTTATTGTAGGTGATTCCGGGTACCCATAAAGGAGGCACATGATGACTCCTATAGTTGATGCCGCTCCTAACACCCCGGCGGCGTTCTACACAGAACATCACATTAAAACTCGCAATGTGGTAGAAAGGACGATTGGGCTTCTTAAAGCACGCTTTAGATGCACAGGGTTCTACATTATGAACCCATTAGCGGCTTTTACACGCACTTTCAATCGCGCGTGAAACAGCAATCGTGCGCGAAAGAGCGCGCGTATAAAGGATGTGGTAGGGCAAGGGAAAGAGCTCGCGCCGCGCTTAACAGTCGTGCGCGCAATCGCGTCGCCTCAGGTTGCCTTTATACATAAAATTCTTTCGCGCACGATTAAGATGGCGGACATACGTACATGGAGTAAAGAATTAATCTTAGAGTTAATTACATTGTACAAGTCTTTTCCTTGCCTCTGGAAAATCAAGTCCGAAGAATATAAAAACAAAAATCTTAAAGACGAAGCCTATAAAAAAATTATTGACCTTTGTAAAGAAAATGGTTTTCTAGACGCCAATCGTGATTTTGTAGTTAAGAAAGTACAAAGTTTAAGGGGCTCGTTCCGAAAGGAACTTAAGAAACCAGTGAACATGATAACTTGCGCCACGCGATATCTTCTATCCATTTTTCACCGCAACACCCGCGTTCTTCGGTAAAACTGTGTGAATTGCACACACTCCAACACGCGCCAGTTTCAGGCGATCTATCCCGCGCGATTAGCCTTTACACAGCCGCTCATTCCGCTGAGGAAAACGAACGCGAGCAATCGCGCGCGAAAGAACGGGTAGCGTAAACAAAACTTACAAAGATAATCGCGCGCGAATGAGCGTGCAGGCTTTCCCGCGCGCAATCCTGTACGCTCCTAAGAACGCGCGATTGAATGTGCGTGTAAAGGCCGCTATTGTAGCAGCCTCTATTGTAAATGCTTGTGTGATTTTACATAACATTTGCAATAGAGCCAATGTTCCTGTGCATGAGTTGACATCTGAAGAAGTGTTACGAGAGTCACAATCACAACCTACTTACCATGGAGACCGCATTGTGGAACAGCATTCTTCAGGTCAAAACATGGAACTGCAGGCTGGCATAACTGCACAACGACAACTCATTGACCATTTGTGGCCTTTGTAGGCAAGCCGAATGAACTAAAAAAATGTATTTAGTTTAATAATAAAATAATACATAGGTATATGTTAGGAGAAGCCTATTTCCACATGTAGACTGCAATATACCTCTGCCTGCCCTTCGGGGATTCACAGTCATGAATATATTATGTTTTTGCTATTGATTTTTTTTTTTTTTTTTTTATACCACTTAAGTGGCAGACAAGCACACGGCCCACCTGATGGAAAGTGGTTACCGTGGCCTATGGACGTATGCAACACCAGGGGCGTCACACTCGCGCTGCCGACCCTGAAGAAACCTTCTAATGCCCTTCTTGAAGAACCCCATATTGTAGTCGCTTGGGAAAACCATCGCGGGGAGTTCATTCCACAGCTTGAGTGTGCGAGGGATGAAGTTCCTTTCATACCGCACAGTGCGCACCGTTTCCGGTCGCAATGTGTGAGGATGAACTCCCCGCCTATGACGAGAAGTTTTTATTGATTATTGTATATATTGATTATTATATTTGATTATTGTTAAGTTTAATTATAATATTGATATTTTTTATTGTCCGTATTGAAGGCTTAATTACCTATGGTGTATCATCTCTAAAGTCTCTGCTATACGAGAAAGGTACCCCTCTATATTGCGCAGCGAGTTGGATATTTCTTGCGTGGCCTCTGCGCGCATCCGACCCGACTCCACAAGGTGGCTCCGTGTGGCTCCCTGCGACATTGGTGGCCTTTGTCTACGACGTCTCGGAGGCTGTGTTGGCATTAAAATAATGCTTTCAACTGACTCATTAGGAATGAGTTCATAATTTCAACGAGTATGATGCTTGCTCATGGCGATATGCATGTGGGATATTTCCTGGAACGTATGGCATGGAAAGGTTCTTTATTTAAATAAAAGATATTTATTAAATAGCAATTACTTTTCTAATACAGTAGCATGTTTAAATTATTGACTTTAATTTTAATCGAAGCACGTTTAAATTATTAATTTTAATTTTAATCGAAATATAAGGTTCTAAAATTCCTCATAGTTCGAATAATCGAACCACGTTTACTTCGACTTTTCAATCGAAACATATGGACCATAAAATTACCTACTCGTAGTTCGATTAATCGAACTGTGCGATCGAACCTGGCGGCCGGAGTGATCGGAACACCATTCAACTCAAAGGATTGTACAAAAAACATTTAGAGTTACGTAGTTCTTTTAGTGGCAATTGTATTCTTTTGGAACATATTCCTATACTTATGTGCTCATCATCAGGAATTATAAATATTAATTCGTCGTCACGACTTCGTGCTATTTTGCATGAAAGAGCTGGGAAAAAGAGGAAAGATACCGAATTACGTAGCTATTATATATATTGTCGAAGGCGTTATAGATCAAGAAATAAACAAAGTGATATTATACGGCGTTACAAGTTACAGTGATTTAAAAGAAAAGCTGAAAATATACGAGCAGTTACGCGGGAACATGAAGTTAAACTCAATAACACAAGTACAGAACAAGCAAAATCACACGGAAAGAAAAGTCGGAAGAGTTAAATAAAAAAATAAAAAAAAATTCGGCCATATTGCATCGAAGTGTGTGAAGTTGCAGCGGGAGCGCGGAGAAACGTCACGAAGTGCGAGTGACGCGAACGCAGCTACGAGCAGCGGAGTTGCCAACACTTCAAAAAGAGTGCAGCCAAATGACGCAGTTGGTGCTAGTGGGAAACCGAATCGGAACTTTGTTGATCAGAGTCACATCTCTATCGATAACTCCACGGATGGCGGCAGCACTAGTACCATGATGGCGGAAAGCGATGAAGGTTGGAATGTAAACAAACGAGATAATACTGCATTAAACAACTGTACTGTTATTCGAAGCCTAATAATATTTGAGAGTGGCAACACTTGTTTCTACTATAGGGTCGTCTCTTTCTAGCCTATTGCTATCCTTTTCTGGCTTACCCCTCTTTCCACCAGGCAGGTCACGGCAGAGAGATTCTCCGCCGGACACCTCATTGGCGATTTTGTTTTCGTACTAAGCGGTCGTACTTAATAACAAGTATAATTTTTTCTAACGGATTCTCCGTTCGTATACTTTTGTTAAAAATTTTTTGGAACCTACTTGTAGAATACATTTAAAAATTTTAAGCTTTTGTGCTTAAAAATGGAGAGTGATTCTTCATCTTCTAGTAGTTCTGGAAGTCGATCATCTCCGACACCGGCGCGCCTGCGGTCCTCTGTGGCCGTTGCTTCCACAGAGGCGGTGATCGAGCCTCCGCCGCGTTCCTCTGGACCTACACAAACGATGTCTCAACCGAGCATCACCACAAGTAAGAAACGTAGGTCAGCATCCAAAGCTACAAAGGAGGCCAAACGTGCCCGACATGAGGGCCCGGAGCATTCCGAGTATCCCGACATGTTAAAAACGTTAGCTTCACAAGTTAATTTCATGCATAATTATTTATTTCAAGATTACCCTACACAAAGTTATCAATCGCAACATTGTAACGATAGCGACAGCGATGTTTCTTTAAATGTCAGTGGCGAGTTATATAATGGTGATGGATCTACCTCACAACAAAATTCTACAGAATTTTCTTTGCCCGTTAATGTCGTTTTAAAAGAGCCTGCAATGTTGAAATCAGATGAACATATTCTAAAACGTCTGAATGATATTCAGCATTTTGAATCTGCTTCATGGTCCGATGTTAGATACTCGGATGTTCAAAAAAGATATTGTTCTACCCCCGGCTTTACCGAACTCGAATGTAACGATGAATTAAAACAATATGATAGATTGCCTAACTTATCTCTTACTGAAAGAGGTTTTGCAAGTATTACGCAAGGTTTACTGAAGCAGCACGAAGCTGTAGAAACCGGTTTTATAAATTTTATTTCATGGCTTAGATCTTCCGATACGGTTGATAGGACTAGCATAGAGTCCAAAATTAACGAGATATTTGTGCAAGGTGACTTTCAAAAGATATCCAATGATCTATTACAAATGGCTTGTGGTCACCGCGCAGACCTGATTCAACAGCGCCGGGACGCTATTCTTAAGTCAGTTAAGGATAAATTTACGAAAGCCACACTTCGTAAAATACCACCGTCATGTGAGAACCTGTTTAAAGATGATAAGTTGAGTTCAATATTAGAGAAACATGGGAGTACAAGTAAAGTTTTTTGGTCAACGAAATCGGCGAGTTCCAAAGTTGTAGCTTCGCAAGCTGGTACTAGCCAAAATATTAATAAACTCAAGCAACCTGTGCAGGGTTTGCCATATACACAAAGTTACTCAGGTAACCGTAATTTACCAATGGTACCTGCGCAAGGTCCCCCTGGTTATCCATCATTTTCAACATTTCCTGCGCAAGGAATGTATCCGTATTATAATCAAGGTTTCATACCTAGAATGCCCGCGCAGGGTATGACCTTTCGTCCACGAGCACCCAGGGCTCAGGATACAGCGTATAGAACCCAGCAAGCAGCTAATTCACGCAAGGGACAACCTAAAAAGAAATTTTGACTCGACTTTCAAAGCAGGGCGCCTTCATCATTTCTATCAGATGTGGGAATATCACAAAGCGCCTCCCGTAATCTTGAAGATAATTTCAGAAGGGTACCGCATACCCTTCATGGAAAGGCCTCTGCTTCATGTCCCGGGAACGGGAAAAGACATAAAAACTTCATGTTCACCCGAAATGAAGTTGCATATTCAAGAAATGATGAACATGGGCGTTCTCGAGAGGGCTCAAACCAAACCCAGCTTTCTTTCCAATCTTTTTTTGATACCAAAAGACGACGGTTCATACCGTCCGATTTTCAATTTAAAAAACCTAAATCAATTTGTCGCCGTGAGCAAATTCAAGTTGATAAATCACGCCACAATCTCTTTGTTTCTCCAATCGGGCGACTGGGTCGCAAAGATCGACCTTCAGAATGCTTATTTTCATTTGCCCGTAGCAGTCAGTCACAGGCCTTTTCTCCGACTGATGTGGAACAACGAATTGCTACAAATGACTTGCCTACCCTTCGGCCTGGCGTCAGCTCCAAAAGTCTTCACCGTGCTAACCAACTGGGTTGCACAGAAGCTACGAGACCGAGGCATACGCACCTTGGTTTACCTGGACGACTTTTTACTGGCCAGCCAGGACAAACACACACTCTCGACTCAGGTGAGTACAGCTATACAGTTCCTAGAATCGTTAGGGTGGCAAATCAATTACCAAAAGTCTGTGTTAAATCCCCAAAAAGCTATTCCATATCTAGGGATAATATGGGATACGTGGCAAAATGTGAAAGAATTGCCGGTAAAGAAACAGCTTTCTGTAAAAGAAAAACTCCTTCAAATTTTGCGTCGAAAGCGATGCAACCTGAGGGAGTTGCAAGGTCTGATAGGATCCTTAAACTTTGCAAGCCTGGTAGTACCCTACGGCCGGCTTCATTTCCGCAAATTACTAAGTCATTCTCATACACTACTAAACAAGAACCCACTGGAAGTGGTCTCACTGCCAAAAAGGACCATATCAGATCTAAAGTGGTGGCTCCAAAATTATTCAAACAATTCGATGTTACATACCCCTGCCGTAACTCATTATCTGTCGACCGATGCTTCCGGTTCGGGATGGGGAGCTCAGATAAACAGCGAGAGCTTGAGCGGGAATTGGAAATACAGCGAACAAGACCTTCATTCGAATCTGAAGGAAATGTTGGCAATTTTGAAAGTCTTTTAAAACCATTGTCACCTGCTCAAAGGGACAACAGTTTCCATACAATCGGACAACAGAACGGTTCTGTCGTATCTCCGCAGGGAGGGAGGCACTCGATCCAAGCATCTTATGAGGTTAACATACAAAGTCTTTCACATTCTACAGAAGTACAGCATATCGCTATCTCTCCACCACCTGCCAGGCAAATACAATGTCGAGGCAGATCGATTGTCGAGAGGAGTCCGTCACCCGGAGTGGCACTTACTTCCACCCTTGACGGAGAAAGTATTTCTGAAATGGGGAAAGCCGGTAATAGATCTCTTTGCATCAGATCGAGCTCATGTAGTATCGAACTATGTGTCCCTGAACTCGAAAGACCATCAAGCACAGTTCATCGACGCCTTCACAAGGCGTTGGCACTTCAGCCTAGCGTGGATCTTTCCACCGCCCTATCTGATTCCCAAAGTGTTAGCCCACCTAAACAACGCATCTGGGATCTATCTGTTAATAGTCCCAAAGTGGCAGAAAGCCTTTTGGCGCCCCGATCTCAAGAGGAGAGCCATTGCTCCTCCATATACAATCCACAATCTCGAGGAGGTTCTGATAGATACCTCGACGAACCGGAACCCCACGAGGGTTCACGAACTGACACTGGAGATTTGGAAATGTGGGGGTGGGATCAAGCTCTCATAGGTTGGTCTGTAAATCAACGAAATCTTTTATTTGCTAGTTGGCGGGATTCTACGAAAAAATGTTATATGTCTGCATGGAAGCGTTGGTGCTCGTGGGCTATTAATAATAACATTTCGATTCGTTCTCCGTCAGGTACAGATCTTGCGAGATATTTGTCAGATTTGTATCTTATAGAAAACTTATCATACAATTCAGTTGTGTTGCATAAATCAGTTGTTTCAACTTTATGTGATCCTAATAAAACCCATAGTCTGAGTTCACACCCTGTTGTGATACGTATTTTAAAGTCTATAGCGCTCAAGAAACCTAAAATATTGAAACCCCCCATCTGGGACGTTGAAGTAGTCACTCGTTGGCTAGTGGACAATTTCGTTTCAAATTTCACGTTTTATGAATGTGCACAAAGAACAGCCTGTATTCTCCTTTTGTGTTCGGGTCGCAGGGTGCATGATCTTACCCTACTCTCTATAGATCCAGATCATTTCACCTTGTCAAATGATCATATTACCTTCTGGCCCCTTTTTGGGTCCAAAACAGACAGTTCCGAATACCGGCAATCAGGCTAGCGTCTACTTAATAATCCTGAAAACACTGCGCTTAATCCCGTTTTTTGGATTAAGGCCTTGATTAAGTTGTCTAAAGAGAGACGAGATGTATGTAAAAGCAATCATCTTTTTTTGACAGTTCGTGGTGCTCCAAAAGCGGCCAGTCGCACCGTCATTGCAAACTGGATAAAGTCTCTCTTGAAGAGAGCCGGAGTGCAAGCATCGGCAGGCTCCACGCGACCAGCAGTGGCTTCCAAAGATTGGCTGCTGAATCTCCCTTTAGAAGACATACTCGCGAGGGGTAATTGGAGGTCACGTGACACATTTACCCGATTCTACAGAAGAGAAATAAAACCTGCGGATGTGGTATCGTCTAATAGAACAATGTCTAATTTATTCTTACCTTTATGATTATTTTTTATGTTTTTATACTTAATAATTACTAATAATAATTAATATGATTGATTAATTATTTTTCGATTTGTCATTGATAATTATTTTCCTTTTTTTTTTTTAGGCCAAATATTGTAGATGGTACTTTTTAATTTGAACTAAATTTTATGATTGTGTATTATTTAAATCTAAGTACCTACCTATACTTACCTACTGATGTTAATAATCAGAGTAAATTATTATGGTAATATATGCTTAGGTAAGCTTACTAGTATTATTAATAAGTTCAAACCTAAGGTTGTTGTTTTCTTTACCCGAAATTTAGCCTATTGAACATATTACACTTATCTAGTGGAATTTGGTCAAACTAACATCATTATTGCATTAATCACATTGGCGTTTTGTTTTTCCACCAGGCGATAACAGACACATCTCAAATATTATTAGGCTTCGAATAACAGTACAGTTGTTTAATGACAGCGTTTTACCTAAAAATAAAACGCTTATTAAATAACTTACTTTATTCGAAGCCTAAAGTTTTTATATCCTGCCTGGTGTTACTAAATAATTTAGTACTTAATAATATTATGACCCACAATGAGGTGTCCGGCGGAGAATCTCTCTGCCGTGACCTGCCTGGTGGAAAGAGGGGTAAGCCAGAAAAGGATAGCAATAGGCTAGAAAGAGACGACCCTATAGTAGAAACAAGTGTTGCCACTCTCAAATATTATTAGGCTTCGAATAAAGTAAGTTATTTAATAAGCGTTTTATTTTTAGGTAAAACGCTGTCATTAAAGCCGATGAAACGTATTGAAGTGTTAAATAACTGTGTTTTAGCATTAATCGATTCGGGAAGGACGTTAACTTATTGTCTGCGGACTGCTACAACGACTTAAATGCGCCGGAGTTCGTCAAAAGCGCGATTTCACTTTCGGGTTTAGGATCGACCAAAGTGAGTTGCCTAGGACGTATTACGCTAAATATCGTGATTGACGAACAGTGGTACTACGACGTGGTGTTCTACATCATCCCTAGAGACGCTATGCCATACGCTATGATTATAGGCCAAGATTTGTTTAAGGTGATGGAAAATAACAAGGTTATGTTAAAGCCGACTAGTAATTGGGTGTATGAAATATGTGTGTGTCATTCTGTTGTTGTAAGGAGGTGAGTCCAGACGTTCAGCAACGGGTGAATGAGGTGATGGACGCCTATGAACCATGCAAGACGAAGGAAGCTCCTATAAAATTAAAGATTGTGCTTAAAAATTACATCCCAGTGGCTCAGCGACCGAGAAGACTTGCACCCAGGGAACAAGAAGTTGTGGACCAACAGTGAAACAATGGCTCGAGGAAGGAATAGTAAGGGTAAGCTACTCCGGATATGCTAATGCGAAGGTGATGGAGCGTGTGATTAACACACAGCTCCTGAGATACCTTGAGGGAAACGATCTACTGAGCGACCGACAGTACGGTTTTCGCCACCGTCGCTCTACCGGTGACCTCCTAGCCATCGAGAGTCGGGGTGAGGCTTTAGCGGTCAGCCTAGATATAGCGAAGGCCTTCGATCGGGTCTAGCACAGAGGTCTTCTTGCGAAGTTGCCACGCTATGGACTCCCCGAGGGATTGTGCGCATGGATTGCCAGCTTTTTGTCCAACAGAAGTATAAGACGTAAGACGGCTTGACCGTCGTCGATGGCAGCTGCTCGGACCGCATGGACATAAACGCTGGTGTTCCGCAAGGCTCCGTGTTGTCCCCGACCTTGTTTCTGCTGCATATCAATGACATGCTGTCTGATGGCTCCATCCATTGCTATGCAGATGACAGCACCGGCGACACGTATTACACGGGCCGTGCAAATATCCCTAGGTCGGAAGTGGAGGAGAGTCGCGAACAACTTGTGTCCGAAATTGAGACTACTCTCTCTGGAGTATCCGATTGGGGACGACTAAATTTTGTCCAATTCAACCCCACCAAGACACGAGTATGTGTATTCACCGCTAAGAAGGCTCCATTTGTTGTAGCGCCGCAATTCCTGGGCACACCGCTCACCATCTCCACAAGTATCGGGATTCTTGGTGTCGATATCTCCAGCAACGTCCAATACCGAAGTCACCTGGAAGACAAGGTCAAGTTGGCATCAAAGAAACTTGGGGTGCTCAACAGGGCGAAGCAGTACTTCACTGCGGGGCAACGACTCCTCCTTTATAAGGCACAGGTTCGGCCCAACATGGAGTACTGCTGTCACCTTTTTGCCGGAGCGCCTGCGTGCCAGCTTGACCCTTTCGACAAAGACGGGCGTTGAGGCTCGTCGGCAATCCCATACTCACAGGCGATGTGGAACCTCTCAGTCTCAGAAGAGACTTTGCTTCACTGTGTGTGTTTTACCGCCTATTACGATTTAAGAGGTAAGCACAATAATAGACCTCGAAAAATTAGCTCCAGCACAGAATCGAGTATTGAGAAGCATATTTTACTATTTCCTCAAGTAGAGTCCCATTATACAAGACAAAGCTCAACTCGAAAATATTTGTCACAAGATCTCAATATATCAAAACTATATCGTTTGTATACGGATTGGTTTCCACAGCAAATGTTTGTTGATGTCAAGATGGCGACAAAACGTTAAAATGAAATCGTATTCAATACGAAATTCAATTACTCCTTTTTTAAGCCTAAAAAGGATCAATGTTCTACTTGTTTTGTTTATGAGCAAGCTAGTCCAGCAGAGAAACTGAGCTTAGAGGATAACCATAAAACCCATTTGAAAAGAAAAGAGAGGATTCGGGAGATTAAAAACGAAGAAAAAATTAGCGCTGACGTAAACGACACCACCATTGCTATATTTGATTTGCAAAAAGTACTTAGTATACCTCAATCTTCTGTGGGTATTTTCCACTATAAACGAAAGTACCCCGTATACAACTTCACCATTTTTGATGCACTTCGTAAAAAAGGTTATTGTTATGTGTGGCATCAACAAATTGCAAGGCGAGGCTGCACCGAAATTGGTAGTTGTTTGCTACAATTCTTCAAGTCCGAACATGAACGAGGTATCAGTTAATTTTACCTCTATTCAGACGGCTGTTATGGCCAAAACAAAAATAGATACATTTTTGCCTTGTATGCTTATGCATCTAAATGTTTCAATATATCTATAACACATAGATTTTTTGAAACTGGGCATAGCCAAAACGAGGGCGATTCGATGCATGCCTGTATTGAGAGAAACATGAGAAACAAGTTTATTTACACACCTGACCAGATATATAATATTATCCTAAATTCTAAAGTCTCTGGGGATAAGTATACTGTGAAAGAATTGGATCAAAAAGACGTTTTTGATATTAAAAAATTAGTTAATCCTTTAAATTGGCGACGCGATAAAGGTGGCAATACAATACGCTGGTCGGATGTAATGGAAGTTTACGTATCATCATCTGAACAAGACAAGGTTTTCTTTAAATATGATTTTGATGATCCGTATTCTGAATTAGATTTAATGAATTTATTTCAAACGAAACGACGCGGGCGAAAACCTAAAACAGTTTCGTTGGTTGAGGCCGAGGCTGGTATTGTATTGGAACGTGCGTATCATCAACCTCTTCCCATAACCAAGGCGTTGCATACTGATTTACTATCATTATGTAACAGTGGAGCTATTCCACAGTATTACCACCCATTTTATGCATCTTTGGTCTCTGTAGAAAATAATGAACAAGAGAATAATAATGATAATGATGATAATGATTAAGTACTGCTTTTAATGTTTTATTTCTTTATGTTATTTTATATTACAATAATTATGATCTCATTAAGGACTTTTAACCCAATAAAACAATATTTTGAAAAATTTTATGAATTTTCTTTAATTTTCCCTTAGAGATACCGATAATAAATTTATTTACATAATCTGTTTACAACGATACATTAAAACATGATTACCAAAAAGATCTATAATAATCCAGTTACTATACTTTACCATTTTAAGGTTATTAAAATGTTTACCGTAATAAGTCGGTAAGTGAACATTACATTTATCTACTAATGAGAAAATACATCGTTGGAGAACTCAGTAAAGTAGTGTTACGTCTATGATTTTTAAGAAATTATTTTTATATTACAAGAATAATTCGGTAAGTAGACGTTACTGGAATATTATTGATAGTTCATGATGGTAATATATCAATACCCTAAAACCTGTTAGAAATTATTTTCGGTAATTTGAATTTTGGCGAATATCTAATTCTGTGTTTAATCAATAGTCACACGGCTAACTATGATCTGTTTGGGAAAAAATTAGCTTTCCCGTCGTATTAAAATGTTGTCATAATTATCTTTTATAGAAAAGTTAGAACCGAAAAACACTAAATCTTTTCTCCTGTAAAATTTGATTTTTGCGATTACCGGTTTATTCCTCGGGGGCGTCGATGTTATATATCTGAAAGAACATACAGAGGACATAATAGAAGCTATTGATGACCAGTCACGGCAGCCGTCAGGATCTACAAAAAAGGATTTGTCCAAAGGCAAACCCGTAAAGGTACAAAAGCGACCAAAATTATTATGGACTGATGATTCTATTGATTACGCGAGCCAGGACGTAAGATTTTTAGGTTGTGAAGATTTGCCAAATGAAATTTTACAACTGGAGACTCCAATGAATTTTTTTAAGCTTCTATTTCCCACAGAAGCTTTAAACCTCATTCATGAACAAAGTAACTTGTATGCTGAATTCAGCCGGCAAAGGCAAATTCTGTGACTAGAGATGATATCAGTAAATTTATAGGCATTGTAATTTATATGTCAGTGGTTCAACTGCCTTCTACACGTCATTACTGGCGAGAAGGAACCTATATGGAAAAAGTAGCTTCCACTTTGACTTGCAATAAGTTCGAAGAAGTTAAAAGATTCTTGCATTTCTTTGATAAAACTAAAGAATTAAAACAAAGTGATGAAAAATTTGATAGACTCCAAAAAATTCGACCATTACTGGAAATTTTGCGATCTCAATTATTAAAAATCCCCAAAGAAGAATATTTGGCCGTCGACGAGCAAATGATACCCACCAAGTCTAAAACATCCGGTATGCGTCAGTATAATGCAAAAAGCCTCATAAATGGGGGTATCTTAATTTCGTATTAAGCGGGGCAACTGGATTCAGTTATAATTTTGACCTATTTACAGGCAAACACAGAACAGATTTGCCAGAAAACTGCTCTGATCTTGGGGCTACAGGCAATGTCGTTACCAGATTGATTGACACAGTGCCAAAACATTTAAATCACAAACTTTTCATTGATAACTGGTACACAAGCCCTCTCTTATGTCATTTTTGCATAAGAATGGGATTCTGCCTCTAGGAACTATACAGTTGAATAGAGCAAAAGATATAAATTTGCCAACTACGAAAGAGCTTTTAAAACGTGGCAGAGGTTACTGTATGGAAAAATGCACTGAAGTTGAAGACGTAAAGCTCAGTGTCACTACGTGGGTGGACAACAAATTAGTCAATATGTGCTCTTCATACGTTGGGAAGAACCCGGAATCAACCGTCAAAAGGTATTCCAAGGAAAAAAAGGCCAGAATCGATGTTTCTCGTCCGAAAGCAGTTGAAATTTATAATAAATATATGGGTGGAGTGGATTTATTAGATTCTATGCTAGGTTTTTATAGAATCCAAATACGAAGCAAGAAGTGGTATCACCGCATTTTCTTCCACATGCTTGATTTAGTATGTGTGAACAGTTGGTTATTATTTCGACGACGAAATATACAAAAAGGTAGTGAGTTCTATATGCCACTTCTTGACTTTAAGTTATATATTGTTGACGTACTTATGAGAGAGTCAACTGGTGTTTTCACACCAACCACGCGTAGTAGAGGAAGACCAGTCCTTGAGCAAATCGAGAATGTTAAAAACCCAAAACGACGGCGCATAGAGCTTCCTCCTCGTGAAGTGTCTGAAGATGGGATTGCACACTGGCCTAGCTGGGCAAATGACCGGCAGCGTTGTAAAATGTGTGGGCAAAAGTTTCACGTACACTGCACTAAATGTGCTTGCTATTTTTGCTTTAATAAAGACCGCAATTTTAAGGATTTTCATGTCGTAACAAATTAATGTATCTGTAGACCACGCTCTAGGAGAGCGTAATTACTACTGTATTAACTTACGAACAATAAATTGATTATATTACTATTCTATGTTTTATTCTATATCCTTTAATACCACTATTGGTCGGTAAACGCAGAATTATTGGCAAAAACAAAGAACAGGACTAAAACTTACAATAATCTGAGTAAGTAGAGTAGAGTAAAACTGCATGTTGTTCCAAATATGGAACAGCTGACCAGATAACCCTAACTGCATGTTGTTCCATATTTGGTTTTCTCATATTTTCCTAAATTCAATGAATTTTTATTTTTATTTTTATTTTTCCCAGTGGTAGTGGTAGTGAATTTAAATAACACATTTAAAAAATATCGGTATTTTTTTGGGACAACCCTATAGTCAATGATATTTTTGTATGGAAGGTTTGTGGGACCTGCTACAACTTTGCCTATTAGCTGTGAAAAAAAAATACAATACCTTCATTGCAATAATTTTACTGCCAGGAAAAAGCATAGTGTCTCACGTACACTGAAAAAAATACTGGAAAGATCAACATGATATTTATTGCGATATACTTCTTGGCAAAGTTGCGTCTTTCACTTACAACTGTGCCTACGTCTTTGAGTACTTGTAGTTCGGAAGAACGGCAAGAATTAAAAGGATTTGGGTTCTATTTGGCAAGACATATTATGGTCTATTTTCCATCTAAAAGTCATTAAAAACCATAATAACTATAGGCTGAGAGTTACGAACAAAAAACGTCAAAATCCAGGCAATGTTGCAGCATTTTACGGTACGATCATTTCTACTAAAAGAACCATTAGATATTATTGCAAACTTGTCATTAAGTCATGACCTTTGAGTATCTATCTTGTCATGACAGTTACGAGGAAGCCCTCAGACTCCTTAATGAAAGATATAACCATAAATTTAAAATCATCAATGAACATGTAAATTCGCTTTTAGACATTAATGTCTTGTCTAATTCAATCTTAAAAACGAATTTGTCAGTACATAATATCAAGGTTATCGGTATAAACTCCATAAATTAAATAAAAATGGAACTTCGTTATGGAGATGTCACAAAAGATTGATATGTAGTGCATCTGCCACATCGGATGCAACAAGGCAAAAGGTTTTACGCAAAGCACGTCATGCGTGAATCAGATAACAGTAAAAATGAACCAGGCAAATTGATTACTGTATTAAAAAAAAGCAGTTTGTAGTAATTTAGGCCCGGTGCAGAGAATATTTGAAAATAAAACTGCCGATATGGTTCCTAAAGCAATTCCGAAAGAACAATGCCCACTTTTCACCTGTCTGATCAGAATAAGCAATTTGCCCGTATTGCCTAGATAATTAGCTCATAAAATAGCATATTTTTTTCTATTTTTAACAAAAAAACTTAGAAAGAAAGTGTTAGGCTAGAAAATCAGATATCAGTTTTTTAATGATAATCAGAATGATCAGCAATATATCAATCTGCGTAAGACGAAATTCACCATCTTAAAGCAGAAACCATAGACGGAAATTATTCTCTACTCTCTGTCACGTTGTGATTATATTCTCTTTAGAGATGTTACAATCGGGACTATTTACAATAATCGTATTAATGAACAAATGACTTGACAGATATTACGTTATTCTTCCTGTTACCCAGTAGGACAAATATTAGTCACAAAAGGCAATGTGTATAATGCAGGCATTCTATAGGTACAATACCTAGGAAATGTATAGAATGCCGGGGTCGTTCAGGCAATGTATGAAATGATATTCAAAGTTTAAACTATTTTACACTTTGCCTAGGAAATGTATAGAATACCTAGGCATTGTATAGAATGCCGGTCGAAGCATAGGTAATGTATGTAATCTATTTTTCTTCTCTATGATTTAGTTAGATAGATACTAATCTTTTGAGAGCTAATCCTAATTTCAACTTCCACCAGCGAAAGTGCTGATAAGACATGTATTGTGTTCTATTGGTAGGTATGCCTAAGTACCTACGTGTTTTTTGCGTAGAATGTTTCTCACATAGCAGTGAAAGCAAAGCTGCACATTGCGACTTGGATAGATTAGGTTAGAAGGTAAATGCGGGAGCGGAGCGGAGCTCCCGCATTAGCCTTTGTGGTTATTTTTTTTATTACCATACAGAATTTCTATAGGCCACGGCAACCACTCTCTTACCATCATCCCTGTGCTTGTCAGCCACCTAAACTGATGGAAAGAGAGTTGTTACCGTGGCCTATAGAGATCTGCATGATTAAAAAAAATTACCACGAACCTAACTTCTAACCTAATCTATCCAAGTCGGAGTGAACAGTTTTTCTTTCAGCAGTAATATCCATTTTTCAAATCCATAGAGGGCTTCTTAAGGGATCGCAAATAAATGACGCTTTGTTAATCTATTAGGTACTTTGTTTGCTAGCAGTACTTATTTATTAAGGTGAGACGAATTTTCGCACATGAAATATCATTTTAAAGAGACGAATTTACAACAACCCGTCCAATAAACACATTGCCTGATGCGCTTCTGGCATTTAATACAATACCTAGGCAATGTATGAAATTAATCGTATTATACACATTGCCTGAACGTTTTAGGCAATGTATAGAATGCTTAGGCATTCTATACAATGCCGGATTATACACATTGCCTATAACATAAATACGAAATAGTGACCAACTTTTCCTTCATACTTTAACAGGCTTAGGATTAACGCACGCACATAGATTATAATATCGCTCATTGTCGCTATTATTTTGACTATTACCTAATAAGATATCAAAATAATATGAAATAATCGTATTAGGTATACCTAGTAGGTATACCTAGTAGGTATACCTAGTAGGTATACCACTGTTATATTGTGTTACTGGTACCTGCTACGATTACAAATAATAATTGTATTTGTCCTCTCTCTACGCTATAAACAAACACCGACTATGACATGACATGACTGTGACAGCTTCATTTGGTTTCATGGTTTCGTTTTATTGCTGATGTGTAGTGTAATTCCTCTTTCTGTTGCGTTCAAATTCAATTTGATACTCTGATATCACCCCATTTGAGAGGAGAGCAATGTCCGCATCCGTGGGATCCTTGTCCATGACATAGCAGATAAAATACAGGAGAGCCTCATTGCTGGACAAGTTTTTCGGCAACCCCCAGGCTACGTGTGTGATAAAAATGTCTGGCAATACCGCCCCGCCGGGTAGCAGAGCAAACCTAAGAAGTCTTAGCTCAACTATCGTTGTAGAATGTGTTATGCGTGCCAATTATCTCATTACCAGTGATGCCCAAAACAGTGAAAAGTGAAGACAGACCCTAAGGGCCAGTCCACACGGTGCGTTGTTTGCGTTGCGTCGACGCAACGCAAATATTTTGACGCATAGCCGGCCACACGGGCGCTGCGTCACCGCAGCGCAGCGTTACTACGATCGATGCAGTCACAGTCACAACGCGTACACCCCCACCCGCTTCGCCTCCGGGGCTGCAGCTCCGTCGTGTGTGCGTTGCGTCGACGCAGCGCGCCGTGTGGACACTATGATTATTTGTATGTAAAACGACGCGACGCAGTGGCACAGTGCTGCGTCGACGCAACGCAACGCAACGCGCCGTGTGGACTAGCCCTAACCTTTTAGAAAAGTTTGAAGACAGACCCTGGGCTCTAAGATTCCTGCCTTCAATTCAAAACACAACATTATTTTGACAATGATTATAATAAGAGAACACATACATTATAAAAATAAAAAAATAGACGAATAAAAAAATACCAATTGTAATGAATAAAATGTTGTAAGGTTGTATTATTAATATTCATTTTTGACTTTTCATATTGTCATTTCTGTAATAGCAATAAAGTTAAAAAGTATTTTATTTAGTTATTGTTGAATGCAAAAATTCCCTCAGCCTCAGTGGCATGGCGGTAGTGAACTCGAATGCTACGCAGGAGGCGCGGGTTCGATTTCCGCTCAGTGCAAATATTTGCTTGCATGAATATGTCTACTTGCATTGACCTGGGTCATGGTATCTCCGTGCCTTGGAGAGCACGTTAAGCCGTCAGTACCAGTTATCATACGAACATCTAATGGCAGTCGTTAGGGGTAGTTAGAGCCCTATAATTCCAACAACTGGTCTACACAATACTTTAATGTCGCCAATGGGTTTTGGAGGTCAGATGGCAGTTGCTTCACCGAAAATATGTAAGTTCAGCCGCGTCGTGGTAGTACTGGAAGAGCTGGACCCCGGACTCTGAAGCAAGGCCGTGGATGTAACCAGAATGAATGCAAGGCTGATGATGATGATGACAAAAATTGCAAACAGTTTGTATGTTGAAAGCTCATTTAATCACTGAATATGAGCATATGACATGAAATAAATCTAAATTATTACCTATATCTTGTTAATCTTGACTGTGAAGAATTAACTTTTGATAATATGAGATCGTCATCATCCTAGCGTTAGACCCGGTCGCACCCGCGTATAAGTAAAATGTATGTCAGAACACGATCATTGGTTGTTAGGGGTCCATTACACGCTAGGTTTTGCCATGGTTTAACCATCAATCACGCCGTGAGTGACCAATAACATAACGTCTAATAACCGATTGACCAATAATATTCATCATTGACGGCATGATGCATGACGTTTGCATGAGCGTGTAATGGACCCCTTAAGTTTTTTGACACTGTCACACAGTTCATTAGTCAAAGCACAGATAAATAAATACTTCACCTACACGTTTTAATACCTTGATTACACAAGGATTACACATTTTTCAGTCTAAAGATTTAAACCATTATTGGTTTTATGGTTTTAAAGATGCAGTATCTATTCATCAATGATACCAGTACAGTAATACGATAGCATTTTAAAAATGTAGTGACAGGTCAACGGATGTATGGAAAGTGGGCATCATTCTTTGAGTCTGTTAGGGATTTTTTTCACAGAATAGCAAAAATATAAAAATATTACAACGCAAAAATATAAAGAAACGGATAAACGGACTTTGACTTTTGACTGCTCTGAAAATATAACTCTCCCGGAAGCGTTTTAAAAAGAAACTTTGCTATTTGAAGATGGTGAAGTAGAAAAAATATTGGTGTTCGGAACAAATTTGGCACAAAAAAAAATTACTAAAAGTACTGGCAATTACTATGCTAACGGCACTTTTAAATCAGCTCCAAAGCCTTTTTATCAATTGTATGTTGTGCATCTGGATTTGAATTCTTCAAAAACATCCACAAACATAGTACCAGTATTTTACATCTTATTACCTAATAAAACTGAAGCGAACTACATGCGACTTTTCAGAGTATTAAAAGAAAACTTGAGAGTAAGAATGAAATATTTTAAATACGTTTACGAAAAGCGCAGTTGAACGATGCCAATACTATTTTTCCAAACGCAAAGGTAACGGGACGCTATCATCATTTCAATGATGCAATATGGCGATATTCGATTAAATTGAATAGACCCAAAGAAGGACGAAATGTGTCAAGAATTAGTGCAAGGATTCCTTTATTTCCAGTTACACATATACCTGAAGCTTGGCGATTTATATTAGAAACTGGTCCCGAATGTGAAGTTGTGGATAAATTCCAACGATATTTTGACAAGGAATGGTAACACTTCAGATCTATTTAGAAAGGAAAATATAATAACAACCGATATAAGTTGAAAAGTTAGCATAATAAATGCTTCAAAATTTCAATACTTTAGATGCTTTGGAGATTTTGTTATTCAAAAAAATAATAATTGAAAGGAATGTTTGGGGTCAAAGAAAATAATAATTGAAAAATATTTTGAATTGCTCAATAATTTGCAGACTCAAGAGCATTTGGCAAATAAATTAAGACGAGCTCACATAGAATATACAAAAATATTAATACGGATAGTTTTAAAAACAACATTTTCTTATGCGCTGACCCAAACAAACATCAACACATGTATCAAATTTCCTGCCACTCCTGAACCTGATTCTTCATATTCTGCTATATACGACGCGGTCACCTCTAACCTTCATTCATTAGGGTGTTTTCTCGTGGACCCACGAATTTGTTCCACTAGTGGGACCACGAGGGAGAGTTATTTCTCGTAGACCCACTACTTATTAATCCACTAAATTGTCTCACTGGTGGAACCACGAGGGAGAGTTATTTCTCGTAGACACACTACTTATTAATCTACTAATTTGTCTCACTGGTGGAACCACGAGGGAGAATTATTTCTCGCAGACCCACTCACTCATGGCACTGATTTTCGTATATGTGTGAATTGAGTGAGCACAAATGCTGCAAATGCGTTATTAGATATACACGGTGTCCCACGGCGATGCCACATGGAGGGAAAGTACCTTAAATCCTTAAGTTAGCTCATTTTACTTAAAGGAGACATCATTTTATTTTTTAAAAGAAACAAAACTGCATTCAAAGATTTTTAAAAATTCGCTTGCCACACCCGGTAATCGAACCGACTAAAATCCGAAAAAGTAACATCCTGTATTTTTATGGCATCAATCGATAGTGTGTCAATCATAAGGATCAAATCTCTAATCTCCAAAATCGAAACATGGTAAATTAAATGAAAGGAAGTCCACAAAATCTTAACTTATAAACACAATGCGAACAGACACAGCATTTTTACTTAAGGAACCATCAGATAAGGTATCTTATAAGGTATCAACACTAGAGATATCTTTGATGAAATTTATTTAGTAAAATGAGTACTAAATGAATGAACTTTGTTACCTGTTTAGAATGTAACTTTATTGGGTAACTGCATGAGGTATGTAGGTAGGGTAGGTAGTTATTTTTGGGTGCTTGATTAGAAACCTGCACGCGGTGTACCCTGGGCAACGAAGATGGCGAGGGAATTGCCCTATTGGATCAACTTATAACCTGTTAATTGAGACGGCGTGCGGTTTTAGTCGGTTTGAGTTCGACATACCTAAAACCTACTGCTGACCAGCAGCGGTCTCCGCACGATAAAAAAGGAAAAGTAATTTAAGAATGGAATTTTATTGAATTCATATAATTTCTACAGAAAGGGGAAATTTTGATAAATATGATGTCCGTATGGATTGAGGAGCCACTTCAGATTTAAAAAGGAAACTTGCCCCCTTATTTAGTAGGGAAGTAAATAATTTTGTAGGCCGAATTCTGAAATTTGTAGTAAAATATGTCTAAAGTTATATCAATGTGAATGTGGCTCCTCAATCCAAACATCTGAATTGAGGAGCCACCTGAAACACGGAAAGTATTTCATGTACATATTTGAAAATTTTGTATCATTTAGTAGCAATTGTGTATAGTGTCTACTAAAAATCTGAGCCCAGTACTGTTTATATTCAAGAATATACTATACTTTTAATGTGGCTCCTCAATCTATACATAAGAGCGTGAATTGCCATGAAAGTTATTGGTCAATTTATATTCCACTGTAAAGACATTTAGTAGCAAGTGTGTTCGAATTTGTAGCATATGGGCAAAGTAGTAGAACCGAGTAAATTTAATAAATAATCGCATTTCATTTGGCTCCTCAATCCTGACGTCTGCATAATAACTAATTGACTGTACCTACCTGAGATCAAAACGGAATAAAATACCAGAGACACTAACATTCAGTATAAATGTCTACTAAATACATATGCACAGATCAACATTGTATATGTTCGGTATCTGAAAAATAAATTACTTCTGAATATTCCTTACAAATTCGCTATTAAGGGTGACCATGTTATATGAATTAAACTAGGATGATTAATTTTTGAAATTTAATTTTTGGACTATATACCTATTCGGTACAAAGATTCTTCCTTAGTCATTTCTGGTACTAGAAACTATAATGACTTCAAGTAGTTTATATATTATAATAGGCGTTATAGAATTTATCCCTGCGATTAGCGAAGCTGGCATGGGCCACTATAAAATGTACCCAGCGAATGATGAGATGTTTTGTTATGACGACTATGCTGCCCCCGTTGTTATACTTACAGTAAGTCGAGTTACTGGTGTTATGACTTGTTTTCATTTTTGAGACCTATAAGTCAAGCTCTACAAGTCAATCTTTCCCTTTTTCTCTATCTCAATTATTAACGAAGTTACAATAAGCTCAATCACAGTAAATACTATGAAGATTCAACTGTTTGTTAAAATAATTACAGTAAGTAGTCTTACTGTATTAAAATTACGTTATATTTCATATTTCCTTTAACATATTTACAGTAAGTGCGAAACTACTCATACTTACTGTATTTATGCTAAAAAACTTTCATAATTATGGTGAAGGTTTATTTTAGTTTAGAACTAATACGCTGTTTATTTTTATAAAGTAAGACTACTTATAGTTTTTTATGCAAAATTCAATTTATTTTAACAATATAACAGTACACCGACCCGACGTAGTTTGACAAATGCTGCCCATCCCAGATGGATCCTTCTGGTTATTTATTTCTCGAAGTTGTTTTTACCGAGCTGGATAACCTGCCCCAGGTAGACATATTTTTGAACCACTTCGAGTGTCGCCCCTTCGATGCCAACCAACGGTCTCGGTGCTACATATTCGTTGAACATAATCTTGGTTTTATCCAAGTTTATACCGAGACCGACTTGGCGAAAAGCTCCATTCAGGCTGTGTAGCATTTCGCCCAGTTGTTCCAGCGACTCCGCAACTATGACGATGTTGTCAGCGAACCGAAGATGCGAGATGTACTCACCGTTGATGTTAATACCCCGCCCAGTCTAATGCAGAGACTTGAAGACGTCCTCCAATGCGTTGGTGAATAGTTTGGGAGATATTACATCTTCCTGTCTCACTCCACGCTGGAGGCTAATGGGTTTAGTCTTCTGGTCGTGGAGCTGGGCGGACATTGTGGCAGTGTCATACAAGCATCTCAACACTTCGATGTATCGCCAATCGACATAACACCGCTGCAGGGCATTTACCACTGCCCAGAAATCGATAGTCGAAGGCTTTTTCATAGTCCACAAACGCCATACACAGCAGCTGATTGCCACTAGAGGTTTCCAGCATTGCGAAACGATTTTCAAGTTCCAGTTGGAACTTTTCGGACCCTAGAGCTACTTGGAGCGGCGTAGGTCGGAGAGTTGACCTTATCATTCGGAATCTTTCAGCCTTGATGTTGATATTTAGAGAGCCTCGGATAAGTCTGTGATCGCTTTCAGTTTTAAACTTGTTGATCACAGAAAAATCTCTAAATATGTCGATGGTCCCAATCAAGAAAGTCGTATCTGCAAAATGACCACTTTTCAGTAGAGCAGTTTGAAGTTTATTTTTACGCCCAAAAGGAAAATACAAATCGCAGGAACCTTAAACTTGGAATATATCATGAACATATGTATAGTTATATTATGTAATAGATAAAATTACATAAACACTTGTATTTTAGGAGAAAATGTACATACAACATTTTATCACGGATAAAAATACTGACTGACTGTCGATTGTGACACTTTCGACATTTTTAATTGGGTTTTCATTGATGAACTTGGTTGGAAGTGGAATATGCGACATTTTTAAATGTTAAGTCGTGAATTAAAAAATGTCGAATATGGGTTAGGAGGACCGGTGAATGTAAGAAAAAAATAAAAAATAAAACGAACAATATTAGGTAGTTACATAATAATGATATTTAGAGCTTAGCTTGGCTAAATTACTATAAAAACAAATAAAAAAGTATTATTGGACAGTCAATCAATCAACTACTGTAGTCCACTGCTGGACATAGGCCTCTCCCAATACGCGCCACCTTTGCCGATCCTCCACCTTCCGCATCCAGTCCATCCCAGCCACCTTTCGCAGGTCGTCAGTCTACCTAGGTGTCCACCTTCCGTCTACCTTCTTGTGGCAGTATCATACAGGCATCTTAACACCTCGATGTATCGCCAATCAACACGGCACCGCTGCAGGGCATCCGGCACTGCCCTGGTTTCGATAGAGTCGAAGGTTTTTTCGTAGTCCACAAACGCCATACACCGCGGTAGGTTGTACTCCTGCGTCTTTTCTACAATCTGCCGAACAGTATAGATGTGGTCCACGGTACTATAGCCTTTTCGAAACCGGGCTTACTCAGGTGGCTGGAACTCGTCGAGCTTACCCGACAGACGATTTGTGAGGACTCTCGAGAACAACTTGTAGAGATGACTCAGGAGTGAGATGGGCCTATAGTTCTTCAGCAAGGTCTTATCGCCTTTTTAGAAGAACAGTACCACCGCACTCCCGCTCCATGCCCTAGGTGTTAGCCCTTACTGAATGAGGGAATTAAAGAGGCTTGCTAGCTCTTTCAGAATTGGAGTGCCACCTGCTTTCAGCAGCTCAGTAGTAATTCCGTCATCACCAGGGCAAAGCAAATCCTCGGTGTAGTGGCGCTCTGTGGTCCTCATCGCTGTGTCCCGTTGGTTTACACGTCCGTGATATAGAATTGCTCGATCTCTTCGAGTATCTCGAACTTCGAAGTCATCATTTTGTCATCCCCAGTTTTAAGTTTCATCAGATGGGGCCTCCCCAACTGCTGAGCGAACACTTTCGACCCTCTATTACGCTCAATTGCCCCTGAATGGTGCGAGTGTTGGAGCGTCGAAGGTCGCGTATTAGCTTTTTGATTTGTTGGTTTAAGGCTCTCCCATCTGACGAAGACGACTGTGTGGATGGTTGTTCACGTCTCTTTCTCATAAGTTCGAGAGTCTCAGGAGAGAGTTTGGACTCTTACTGTTTGCGTTTTCCGGGAAACAACTTCCTACAATGTTTTGACCACTATGTCGGCCTTCTCGTCAATGCCCCTAGAGGTTGAACTTTTCGGACCCTAGAGCTACTTGGAGCGGCGGCGTAGGTTGGAGGGTTGACCTTATCATTCAGAATCTTTCTGCCTTGATGTTGATATTTAGAGAGCCTCGGTCGGTGATCGCTTTCAGTATTAAACTTGTTGATCAAAAGACATCTCTAAATATGTGCTTACTGTCCATTACGAAAAAATCAATCTCGTTCCTTATCGCAGAGTCCCGGCGTTGCCAAGTCTAAAGAAACTATTCATTAAGAAGAGCTCCTGTGACTCGAGGAACCTGACTAGCATTTGCCCCCTGCGATTTCTGCACCCCACTCCATAAGGTCCGATTTTTGTCTCGTCGCGTTCTTGTACTCCCAATTTGGCATTGAAGTCCCCCATAACAACGATGTAAGTGGCCTTGGCGGTGTGATTAATTGCTTTAGCAATATCCTCATATACCGCCTCGGCTGTTTCGTTGGGGTGAGACGAGGTCGGCGCATATACCTGTATCACCTTCAGCGAACGACTGTTCGTGATTTTCAGGATAAGGTACGCTACCTGGTTCGACACACTGCCAATTTCAATCAACAACGCTGCTGATGAGGTCTTTTTTGACTAGAGAGCCGACGCCTTCCTGGGAGAGCTGCTCACCTTCTCTGAAGTAGAACAGGTCACCTGACTCAAGGGTTGTCGTGTCCTCACCCTGTCTTCGAATCTCTGACAGTCCCAATATGTGCCAGTTTATGCGACCTAGTTCCACCTGGAGTTCGGTGAGGTGTTCCTCCAGCCGTAGTGTATTGCAGTTATACTCCAACTCGATCTGAAAATAAATAAAATTTATTTTGATACCTGAAAAGGTCAAACACAATGTTCATTCCTAAAACATTGAAACGAAATCTATCAATAGAGATACATCCGTCAAAAAAACACACCCAGTATCCATTTGAAAAAGTCGATAGTGTCACTTGGGACTGGCCATTTAATATAAGTTCCGTTTAAAAATGTCGTACGTGTTACAACTGACTAATAAACAGATTAAGCAAACATTTAATAATGTCGAATGTGACACTTCTGACAAACAGACCTACTTAATTTACATCTAAGAAAGTAGGAAGTGGTACTTTTGACAATCTTGAAATGCTCGTGTTCAGTTAAAAATGACGGATCTACCATTACCTCCATTTTTGAAGGGAACTGACTTTATTGATTTATAAAACAACGATGATTGCTCAAAATCATAATATAACCTACGACTGCTTTGTATAAGAATTGTACATTAATTGTATAATAATATTATTATACTACTTACCAGGTTCCGCTTATAATACACGTTTTTCATGATTCCCGGTTATTCCTTTTCGTTTTTTTTTGTTCAACATTCGTTTCTTGTTTTCTCACAATATCCAAAATGCGCTTAGAATGATGTGACATTGCTGAGTTTTAAATAAATTTAACAGAAAGCACCAAGAAACACAAAGCAACTCAAAACAACAAGGTGCGTACGCTCTGCCCGCCAATAAAGTGCGAAGTGGCAGAATCGACGTTCCCCTCGCCCCTCTACTACCCGTGCGGTACGAGCAAGAGGGCACGATATGCCATATCGCGCTATCTTGTACGGACGCGCGATTACTATCGACAATTTTAATACTGAAAAATGTGTCAAAATAAAGAATTTTAAAGAAATTTAATATGCACATTGTAGAACTCATTCTTGCGAATACATTTATGTAAAAAGTGAAAATCGACAAAATGAAACTATCGACTTTCTTAATTGGGACCATCGATGTGCTTACTGTTCGTTATGAAAAGGTCTATCTCATTCCTTATGACAGAGTCCCGGCGTTGCCAAGTCAACTTTCTGTAAGGTTCTATTCATTAAGAATAGCCCCTGTAACTCGAGCAAGTTGACTAGCATTATTTAGTCCCTGCCGCCTGCGATTTCTGCACCCCACTCTATAAGGTCTGAAATTCGTCACGCCGCGTTCTTGTACTCCCACTTTGGCATTGAAGTCCTTCATAACAACGTTGTATTGTAGGTGGCCTTGGCGGTGTGATTCATTGCCTTGGCAATGTCCTCATATACCGCCTCGGCGGTTTTGTCGGCGCATATAGCTATATTACCTTCAGCGAACGACTATTCGTAATTTTTAGGATAAGGCACGCTACCCGGTTCGACACACTGCCAACTTCAACAAAGCTGCTGATAAGGTCCTTTTTTACCAGAAAGCCGACGCGTCCCTGGGAGAGCACATCACCTTCTCTGTAGTAGAACAGGTCACTCAAGGGTTTTCGTGTTCTCCCCCTCTCTTTTTCTCTGACAGTCCCTATATGTGCCAGTTTATGCGACCCAGTTCCATCTCGAGTTCGGTGAGGTGCTCGTCCAGCCGAAGTGTACTGCAGTTATACGCTGCCAGTAGTAGTCGTTTTAAGTAGCTTCCCGTCTCCCGGAGATTCTTAGCACCCCGTCCCCGCCGTTACCCAAACCGCTACCATGGCTGGGAATAGTGGGATCAGCAGGAACGGGGGCTTTTATTTTGGCGTCTAACCATTAGGAGACTTTGCCTACTGTTGCCATGCTGGCCAGACGGGTTGGCAAAGGGTTTTTCTCGAGTTTCCTTAGGTCGTTCCGACCTCGGCAGAATATCGGCCAGAAACCGCAGCTCCTTCCCAAAATTTAGTGAGGAGTAGCCGCTTCCCTCCTTTAATTTAGTGAGGAGAACCTCAGGAGACCCCGCCGCGAGGAGTTTTTGATAGCTTTTAAAAAATTACTTTTTATTCATAAAACCTTGTTTAAAAATTACTTTTTATTCATAAAACCTTGTTTAATTGCCTATTACTACTTACACAATTTAGCGCCTGCCCAATGTACGTAGGTATAATTATGTATTTTTTGCTGGATAGACCCATAGACAATTCGGCATCCCATTTTACTATTTTTATTTACAAAAATTTCATGAAGTTAGTATTAACACAGAGATTATAGTAAACATAATTACAGTAACAGGACATTTCGTTTGTCATAATTCAAGTAAGTTACCGACTTACTGTAAATATGTTTAGAAAAGTTTTAGTTTGGATGATAGATATGGTAATTGTAATTACAATTTGATAAATTAAAAACAAACCATTCCTTTTAAAGAAATATTTTTTATTCTCAATGAAACTACGCAAAGGGGGTTGGGTAATGTTGGCGTCGTGTTAGAATTGAGCGGCCATCAATGAAATTGGTATAATATGAAAGTACAGTATAAAGTGATCAAAAGTTACTATGGGCAAACTTCTCTAAACTATATCGGGACTTAGCTATACAGGGTGGTATTTTTCAACTTTACTTAGATGGAAGTACTCTAAATACTGAAGATAGCGAATTCCACTGAAAAGAAACATTCCCTTATTTTTAAAAAGAATCAAAACTGCATTCATAGTTTTCTGAAAATGCCACACCCGGTAGTCGAACCGACTAAAATCTTCCTATAACCTTCCATTTCATAGATTTCCTTTTACTTAATTTACCAAGTTTGTTAGAGAGATTTGAACCTTATGATCGACCCTATAGATTGATGTAACAAAAATACAGGGTGTTATTTTTTCGAATTGTAGTCGGTTCGATTATAAGGCGTGGTAAACGAGTTTTCAGCATTCCTTAAATGCAGTTCTGTTTCTTTTTAAAAAACATACTAAACTGTATGCAAAGTTTTCTGAAAATGCCACACCCGGTAGTCGAACCGACTAAAATCTTCCTAAATCTTCTTAAATCTTCTATTTCATGGATTTCCTTTTATTTAATTTACCAAGTTTATTAAAGAGATTTGATCCTTATGATCGACTCTATCGATTGATGCAATAAAAATATAGGGTGTTATTTTTTCGAATTGTTCGATTATAGGGCGGGGCAAACGATTTTTCGGCATTCCTTAAATGCAGTTCTATTTCTTTTTTAAAAACATACTAAACTGTATGCAAAGTTTTCTGAAAATGCCACACCCGGTAGTCGAACCGACTAAAATCTTCCTAAATCTTCTTAAATCTTCTATTTCATGGATTTCCTTTTATTTAATTTACCAAGTTTATTAGAGAGATTTGATCCTTATGATCGACCCTATCGATTGATGCAATAAAAATATAGGGTGTTATTTTTTCGAATTGTTCGATTATAAAGCGGGGCAAACGATTTTTCGGCATTCCTTAAATGCAGTTCTATTTCTTTTTTAAAAACATACTAAACTGTATTCAAAGTTTTCTGAAAATGCCACACCTAGTAGTCGAACCGAATAAAATCTTTCTAAATCTTCTATTTCATAGATTTCCTTTCATTTAATTTACCAAGTTTGTTAGAGAGATTAGATTCTTATGATCAACCCTATCGATTGATGCAATAAAAATATAGGGTGTTATTTTTTAGAATTTTAGTCGGTTCGACAGGGCGTGGCAAGCGATCTTTCGAAATTCCTTAAATGCAGCTTTGTATTCTTTTTTAAATAAGAGAGTGTTTCCTTTGAATTAAATTAACTATCTCCGGTAGTAAGAGTAGGTACTCGTACCCGGTTCGACTACCGGGTGTGGCATTTTCAGAAAACTTTGCATACAGTTTAGTATGTTTTTAAAAAAGAAACAGCACTGCATTTAAGGAATGCTGAAAAATCGTTTGCCACGCCTTATAATCGAACCGACTACAATTCGAAAAAATAACACCCTGTATTTTTATTACATCAATCGATAGGGTCGATCATAGGGATCAAATCTCTCTAACAAACTTGGTAAATTAAATAAAAGGAAGTCCATGAAAAAGAAGGTTTTGTAAAATATTAGTCGGTTCGACTACCGGGTGTGGCATTTTCAAAAGTCATTGAATGCAGTTTTGTTTCTTTTAAAAAATAAGGTAAAGTTTCCTTTAAGTAAAATTCGCTATCTTTAGTATGAGGGTACTTTCCTTCAAGGTAAAGTCGAAATGTTCCACCCTGTATATCGCAGCTCCGATATTACTTACAATGAAAATAATGACATTTGTACGTGTGTTTAACACAGTACAATGAAGTGGTATCAAAATTAATTATGGCCGCTGAAAAAATTAGGAACGCCACTGTCCATACTAGATTACCCAATCCCCTTTATCATTTGTTATCAGTAATATCTGCGTTATCTGTTGTAATCATTAAAATATATCTGTTTCAAGATTTTTGAAACAAAAATGCAATTTCCCACAATTTAACTTTTTTGACTTACTGTAAGTATAACAACGGGGGCAGTATGATTCTCACTGTAAAATTCCTAAAAGCACCGACCAACCAATATTAATTCATTCTTTAACTTATGTTGAAATTGACTAGGTACTAAATATCCTAAACTTATGAAGAATCTTTGTACCGAATACCTATAGTCGAAAAATTACATTTCAAATATGAATCATCCTAGTTTAATTCATATAACATGGTCACCCATATAGCGAATTCGTAAGGAATATTCAGAAGTAATTTATTTTTCAGATACCGAATATATACAATGTTGATCTGTGCATGTGTATTTAGTAGACTTTTATACTAAATGTTAGTGTCTCTGGTATTTTATTCCGTTTTGATCTCAGGTAGGTACAGTCAATTATTTATTATGCAGACGTCAGGATTGAGGAGCCAAATGAAATGCGATTATTTATTAAATTTACTCAGTTCTACTACTTTGTCCATATGCTACAAATTCGAACACACTTGCTACTAAATGTCTTTACAGTGGAATATAAATTCACCAATAACTTTCATGGCAATTCACGCTCTTATGTATAGATTGAGGAGCCACATTAAAAGTATAGTATATATTCTTGAATATAAACAGTACTGGGCTCAGATTTTTAGTAGACACTATACACAATTGCTACTAAATGATACAAAATTTTCAAATATGTACATGAAATACTTTCCGTGTTTCAGGTGGCTCCTCAATTCAGATGTTTGGATTGAGGAGCCACATTCACATTGATATAACTTTAGACATATTTTACTACAAATTTCAGAATTCGGCCTACAAAATTATTTACTTCCCTACTAAATAAGGGGGCAAGTTTCCTTTTTAAATCTGAAGTGGCTCCTCAATCCATACGGACATTAAATATGAACAGCAAGCCTTGGAATTGTCATTAGTAAAAGAATATGAAAAGGACACAAAGAGGATACGGAAGAGAAAGCTCACAGCAGATGAATCTGCTGAAGATATAACTTCTTCATTATCGGGTCGGGAAACATTCCGAGTGACAGTATATCTAGGTATCATAGACCGAATTGTCGTTGAACTTGAAAAGAGACGAAAAGCGTACAATAATTTTTGCAATAAATTTTCATTTTTATGCAATTTGACAAATTTAAACACCGAAGAAGTTCAAAATAGAGCAAGTACGTTGGTAACCATGTATTTCAATGATTTAGAAAAATGTTTTGTTGATGAATGTATTCATCTACGTTCTTATTTAATAACGTTAGCTCGAGACGGAGAACTGTAGGCACATGCTGTAACTTGCATCTCGAATGGTCGAAGTGAGCTCGATAGCTGAATCCGCGGTGATTGGTCAATTTCGCGAAATTGACCAATCACCGCGTATTCAGCTATCGAGCTCACTTCGATCATTCGAGATGTTTGTTACAGCATGTGCCTGCTGCCCCGAACTACGAACGCGGTATTACAGGTTCTGAGAAATAAAGAGCTTGAAACAATTTATCCCAACATTGATATGTTGAATGTGCGTATCGACGGCAGTCAGTAATTGCAGTGGGGAGCGGAGTTTTTCCTGCCTAAAAAAAGTGAAAAATTATCTTCGCTCAATCATGACAGATAAGAGACTAAATTCGTTAGCAATACTAAACATTGAATCTACTTTATTGCTGTCTTTAAACTACGACGATGTGATTGACAATTTCGCGAAACAAAAATGTAGACGCAGAAATTTTTAATTTTTAAATTGTGTTTGTTATTCTCTTATTACTTAGGTACAGTACAATTAAAATCAGTTGAACATTCGGCTTTTTTCGGGTACAATCGCCTAAATTCGGAGACGGAAATGACACGACATACATTACCGCGATTTCTTTTATGTAGCATTCAATTTGAAGTATCCTAAACGCAATGTATACCATCTGCTAAGATGACATTACTAACCACAGACCTAAGAAAATTATAGAGAAGCGACATGAATTTGAAAATTCATTATTTATTGAAGCTTCAATAATTAATGAATTTGAAGATATAAGAAATCGCGATAATGTACGCGATATTTTTTATTTAATGTATACAAGTACTACTTTAATGTATACTTGTATACGTTACGGCTAAAGGTAGGTGTGAACATAAACTTAAGATTAGGTGGCTAAACTTAGATTTATCTTCGACGAGGTGTTAATGTTAGTTTCTTCTATCTTTAGCCGGCTAAACTTAAATCTAACCGCAGGCCCTTGGCTAAAAATGTAGAAGGAAATGGGAAAGGAATAATCACTCTCATTTCAGCTTTTCTATGCCGCCAATAGTACAAACATCAAAGTGTCCACTCCGCTCAATCAGACTTGGATAGATTAGGTTAGAAGGCCTAATGCGGGAGCGGAGCTCCCTCATTAGGCCTTCGTGGTTATTTTTTTTTATGACCATCAAGAAATTGAAGTCTCGCAAAGCCATAAGCAATTAAATATAGACCGGCAGCAGGCGTTGCCTGATCAACCATTTGAACTGAAATGGTAGAACGATACACTTTTAGCCGTTTCGTTTCGGTTAATGTGCACATTAACCGGCTAAACATGGAATATCCCGACGCATTTTTTATGATGTTTATTTTTTTTTATGTGTACTGCGTGATCCGCAATAAAACTATTTTTCTTTCTTTCTTTCTTTCTTTCAAACTAACATGTTATCGAACTTTAGCTGCTTCTCGAAGATAAACCTAAGTTCAACCGGCTAATCTTAAGTTTATGTTCACACCTACCTTTAGCCGTAACAGATACAAGTCAATATTTTACTGTTTGATGTACATAAGTAACAGTACGATATTACATCGGATTAATAATAATTGATAATAATCACCAAATTCAAAATTTAAGAAACCGACTTCTACCGATTTTTGTTGATAATTTATCAATTAAAAAAGTAAAAAGTAAATTTTCTTCCTTTTTAAATAAATTATATTCTTTATTAAAATAGTTACATACATTATTTACAATTTCACGAGACTGAGCAATAATTATTTTACCACGCTTTTAATTTGTTGAAGCCATGATACATAACTACTGTAAGTTAATTTTGATAAAATTTGATAGAATCGAATATGTTCACGATAGAATTAGCGTTCATAATCATAAAATGTATCATATACGTCAAATAAATCAATTATTTTTCTTATATTTCAATATTTTTGTGTTAGTTTTGAGCTACAAAGGAGGTTTTGTTGCTCATATCGTGCTTTTATTGTATTCATTATGACAACGGGTAATATAATTAAAGTCCATATCTGTAAATTGATAACTCTATGTAACAGACGAGGAATTCACGACAATTACCGAGGTTGACCGAATGTTCAACTGATTTTAATCATGCTGTACTTATATTTTTTTCAGTAAATAATTCAAAACTTATTTTGTTAATTAATTAAATATTAATAAATCATCTAAGCTTTTACATAATCTATATCTACATCTACGCTAATATTATGAAGAAGAAAGATTTTGATTGTGGCCAAGTATATTGACCCCACTCTGCCTGATGGTCAGCGTGAGAGGAGCCCATAGAGAACCCTTACTTACTGAACTACACACAACAAGGTTATTCACCCCGTTGTTTCACGCCAGTCTTCTGCAAGGATGTAGTTCTTCCCCGATCGAGCCGGCCAGTTATGAGCTGCAGTGCAGCTGTGCTCTACCACTATGCGACAGTTTGTTGTCATGAATTTCGATGTTCGTTCTGTCATCCCTCTTGATTTCTTTACAGTTATCACGTCATATTTCATTCGCGCATTAGCGTAAGTACAAGGGCCCTGCTGTGCAATTCACTAAGCAAGCACAACGATGCGAGTCGCAACGATGTGCGCGATAGGCACTGTCATTGGTCGATTTCCAATGACGTGATACAATCTGACCAATGACAATCTACGTTGCGCCTCGCATCGTTGTCGCATCGTTGTGCTCGCTTAGTGAATTGCAGTGCTGATCTACTAGTCTAGGATGTGACGATACAACGTCACCGTAATTACAAAAACAATCAGTTAAAATTAAGATGGCCATTTATGGCCGGTACAGGGGCGCCGACAAAGTTATTGCCTAGGGCGCTCTGGACCTTTAATCCGCCACTGGTTACATGGTATACTTTAGTAAATAACATAGATTTTTGTCCATGTATAAATAACACAACAAAACATAACCTATACATTACCATTTGTCTTTCAAATTGTTCCTAAACTCCTAATTTACCGTTTACGTCTATATCATATTATCTATAACTATATTTAATATTAACGTAATATTATATTATTGAAGTTCACTTTAGTATGATATGTTTAAATACTTTTTGTAAACATTTTTGCGCATGTATATAAAAGCTTCTTTTCAAAAAAAATTTTTTACTTTTTAATTATTAAGTTTACCTCCCATTCGTTTTCTCAGCAAGTCCTTTGATTTGAATTGATACCCATATTGTAGGAAAGCATAAAAATCTTAGTCCGTTATCTTTAGAAGTCCGCCATATTGGTAGGGATTGCAATTCGAATACTTCGAAATTCGAAAAATTCGAATTATTCGAATTTTTGGGCCAATTTATAAATTCGAATTTTAAAACCAAGTATTCGAATTATTCGAATTTCGGTTACTATCATTAAAAACTACTACGCAATAGTAGGCTAGACACTCTCACCATGCACAGACGCCAAAATAAAAGGTCCCCAGTGGTCCCGCTATTCCCAGCCATGGTAGCGGGAACCATCTACCATCTACTGCTGGCAGCTTATAACTGCAGTACACTACGACTAGACGAGCACCTCACCGAACTCGAGGCAGAACTAATTCGCATAAACTGGCACATATTGAGACTGTCAGAGATCTGAAGAAAGGGGAGGACACGACAACCCTTGAGTCAGGCGACCTGTTCTATTTTAGAGAAGGTGATCAGCTCCCCCAGGGATGAGTCGGCTTTCTGATAAAAAGGACCTCATCAGCAGCGTTGTTGAAGTTGTCTGTACCTTGTCCTGAAAATCACGAACAGGCGTTCGCTGAAGGTGATACAGGTATATGCGCCGACCTCATCTTACCCCAAAGAAACTGCCGAGGTGGTATATGAGGTTATTGCTAAGGCAATGAATCACACCGCCAAGGCCACTTACAAAGTTGTTATGGGGGTCTTCAATGCCAAAGTGGGAGTACAAGAACGCAGCGAGACGAAAATTTGACGTTATGGAGTGGGGAGCAGAAATCGCATAGGGCAAATGCTAGTCAGCTTTCTCGAGTTACAGGGGCTCTTCTTATGAATAGGTTCTTTAAGAAAAAACCCCACAAGAAATGGACTTGGCAACGCCGGGACTCTGCGATAAAGAACGAGATAGACTTTTTCATAACGGACAGTAAGCACACTAAGCACATATTTAGAGATGTCTCTGTGCTCAACAAGTTTAAAACTGGAGGCGATCACCGACTTATCCGAGGCTCTCTAAATATCAACATCAAGGCTGAAAGATTCCGAATGATAAGATAAACCCTCCGACCCACGCCGTTTCAAGTAGCTCTAGGGTCCGAAAAGTCCAACTAGAACTTCAAAATCTTTTCGCAATGCTGGAAACCTCTAGCAGCGTTGACGAGAAGGCCAGCATAGTGGTCAAAACATTGCAGGAAGTGTCTGGAAAGTTGTTTTCCGGAAAATGCAGACAGCAAGAGTCCAAGCTCTCTCTGAGACTCTCGAACTTATGAGGAAGAGGCATGAACAACCATCCACACAGTCATCTTCATCGGATGGGAGAGCCTTAAACCAACAAATCAAAAAGCTGATACGACGCGACCTCCGACACTCCAATACTCGCACTATCCCGGAGGCAATTGAGTGAAAGTGAAAGAACGAAACTTAAAACTGGGGATGGCAAAACGATTACCTCAAAGTTCGAGATACTTGAAGAGATCGAGAAATTTTATGGACAGCTATATGCATCACGGATAAGTAAACCGATGGGACAAAGCTATGAAGACCACAGTTCCCCAGTCACGCGCCATTACACCGAGGAGACGCCAGATATCGCGCGGTGCGAGGTAGAGGTGGCTCTCCGGCAACTGAAGAAAAATAAGTGCCCTGGTGATGACGGAATTACCACTAAGCTATTGTAAGCAGGTGGCGCTCCAATCTTGAAAGAGCTAGCGAGTCTCTTTATTTCCGTCATCCAGCAAGGGCTAACACCTAGGGCATGGAGCGGGAGTGCGATGGTACTGTTCTTCAAAAAAGGTGATAAGTCCTTGCTGAAGAACTACAGGCCCATCTCACTCCTGAGTCATGTCTACAAGTTGTTCTCGAGGGTCATCACAAATCGCCTCGCGGGTAATCTCGACGAGTTCCAGCGACCTGAGCAAACCGGGTTTCGAAAAGGCTATAGTACCGTGGACCAGATCCATACTGTTCGGCAGATTGTAGAAAAGAATCAGGAGTACAATGGCGTTTGTGGACTACGAAAAAGCCTTCGACTCTATCGAAACGTGGGCAGTGCTGGATGCCCTGCAGCGGTGTTGTGTCGATTGGCGATACATCGAGGTGCTGAGATGCTTATATGACACTACCACAATGTCCGTCCAGCTTCAAGACCAGAAAACGAAACCCTTACTTTTATTAAGTTCAGATTGAGACTGTGATTTTAAATGTTTAGAAGAAGATTTACTTTTATTAAATTGAGAGTGAGTATGAATGAGGGAATGCTCACTTAATAAGATACCAAGATACCAAGCAAATATAATTAAGTAAAGTTTATTAAACGCAAATTATATAAAAATGGGCTGCCTTTTTTTTTCTTATTGATCAGTGTAGGTATGCTCACTAAAAAATCCAAATGTAATAAAATTTGCTCCTTTGCAAAAAAAAACTTGAAAAAATTCGAATAATTCGAATAATTCGAATTTAGGTCAAGTGGAATTCGAATAATTCGAAATTGAAATTTTTTCGAATTTTGCAATCCCTACATATTGGATTTCGAGTGACGTCACTTAATTTTTGGAATTATTCTCAGCAAACCCCATGGATATTAATCCAAACTAAACGTGTATACAAAATTTCAGCTCATTCGGTTGAAGATATCTGCTCCAAAATTGAGTTGCAAGAGTCCACCCGAACATGCATAGTTACATACATTGCAAGTTAAACAAAAGCTTGTAAAAAACAGACTAGAAAATTGAAAAACACATAAAACACATTGCTTCCAAGTTTTTTTTTTCAGTATGCAGACCAAGAGAACTTCCCCGTATGTGGTAAACCTCACAACAAACCCGTCTTCACTGTACATGATAACTCATCTTCATCAATAATTACTGTAACTAATAATGATGTCAATGTGTTGTCACAAATTATTTGACGTCTTCAGGTGATGAAATCCTGGGTACCTTCTGTTTGATAAATGAAGACCAAAACAATGTTGCTATCAATGAAACTCAAGAAAGTAGTGATATCGATAAAAATTTCGACAATATTCGTCAGGTATTAGAAAAACAAGACAAAATGATAGCAACAATTATCGATAATCAAAAAAAAAATATGCTCAAAATGCTCATTTCTGTCCAAATTAGTAATGTGCAATTGCAACTCAACAAACTCAATGAAACATAAGTTGTTACTCTGGGTATATCAAAAACCCGTGCTGAAAATATACCATTCAGTGTCGCACCAATCAACAGTATTGAAGAATTAAATAAAAAGGAACAGTTACTCTCTGAAAAAATCCCTAGAGAGCAATTAAAAGAAACTTATTCGATAGTGTGTTCCGGTGGGAAAGGAATAAACTGTGCATATGCGCTAATAGATGTTATGTTCACGCGCGATTTTTTATGTAAGTGTTCCTGGAGTGGTAGCAGTCGGTTAAAAGGTTAAAAGTTTAAAATGCTACAAAAATATAGTGTCCTTCTCCGGATATTACCTTTGTGTCGTCCGATATTGCTTTGTGCTTCGATTGGCAGGTGTTTAACGAAAACCTTGGCAGTGACCACATGATTATTAAAATATCGACTAGTATTACAAATAATTTCAATACAATAAAAAGAAGAAACTATAAAAGAGCTGATTGGGTAGAATTTCGAAAGTCACTAGAAAATAATTTTAATTTTGATTATAATAATAACTTACAAGCGATGTACGATAGTTTTCTAAATAAAATTAACTTCGCGGCTGATAAATTCATTCCTTTTGTTAGATATTGTAATAAACCCACGACTAAATTTAAGCCCAAACCCTACTGGAACCCGAAATTATCAAATATAGTAGCTCAACGCAGATTGGCACTGACCAGGTTTCGTCGCAATCCCACCCCAGATAATTTAAATATTCTAAACCAAAAAAACTCGAGAAGCTCAAAAATTAATAAGTAAAGCCAAGTCAAGGAAATTATAAGTACTACGTACAAAAGGAACAAGCTCTATATGTGCATCTTGTAGTTAAAACAAAGAAAATAAAACCTCATGTTAAGGTCGTAAGAGTTTAGTTGCACGCAAAATAAAAATGAAGCCGAGTGAGAGGGTATCCAGTGACCGCTGTGTCCTGTTCTATCAGTGACTTAGAGTTGCCAGAGTTAAGTTATTTACAATCCTTTGGTTGTTGGTAGAAAAATATGCGATTGATGTAATTTATATAATAAAGTAAAAACATTTACTTCTAAAATGTTTTTAAACATAACAAAATGAACAATTAGATGAACTTTGTACGGAAGGCTAGCGATCCCCACTAATTTTACTTCCTACTATAATAATTATTATATTATAATTAATGTGAAATTTTGTGAAGATGTTTGTATGTTTGTTACTCAATCATGCTCTAGCGGTTCAAGGGATTTGGCTGAAGTTTAGTACAGTTAAGTATACAAAATGTCCGGAGTGTCAAAATGTCCAGTTTTACAAAATATCCGGAGTTTCAAAATGTCCAGTTTTACAAAATATCCGCTGTGTCAAAATGCCCAGTTTTACAAAATGTCCGCAGTGTCAAAATGCCCAGTTTTACAAAATGTCCGGAGTGTGAAAATGTCCCCGGACATTTTGTAAAACCGGTCATTTTGACACTCCCGACATTTTGTAAAACTGGACATTTTGACACTGGACATCTTAGGTCTCTATGTTATATTGTTATATCTATGGTGTACAATAAAGACGTTTTTACTGCAGACGACCCGGTTTTGGCCATTGACCCCTTTTTGGCCATTTGGTACTTTAAATCGTTGTAGCTAAGGCATAGAGAATTATATGATTCTACTGTGTACGGTTTTTAAAATATTTTATCATGGCAATAATGCTACCGTTGACAGCTGTCATGTGTCAAACTTCACTTTGACATAACACGCCATTCTCTGTAGCCGGTTGTGAATGTGTTACGAACTTAGCAAAAACAATAAGGCGAGTGGGTGTGTAATCAGTTGTCATTTTTGGAATCTTTGTTTATTTATGTAACATTAATGTTAATTTTGTAGGAAAAATGTATTATCTAAGTAGATCTGAAGCTATTTTGTTGCTATACGTTTATAAAGTGAGGATTTGAAGGGGTGGCCACAAATGGCACCAAAAGGAGATGGGGAGGCTTTCATACATTCTTGGGCCAAAAATGTAATAAGATGAGGGTGGTATCAATTAAGAGCATATAAATTATTAAACCATCCCTGAAAATTCTGCAGATTTTGGATATCTGAGAGCAGAGTTATAAGAGATTTAGTAAAAGTGAGGTTATGCAAGAAATTGACATTTTAGAACTGTGATTTCTGTGGTGTTTTAATAGAAAGTGGTCATTTTTTATCTTAAAATACTTTTAAATTGTACTGTATTATATTTCACTCAGGGATAATGTACGAAAACTTACAAAGAGATTTTAAAGATATGGAGTACAAGGATGTTATGTTAAAAAAAAAACACTTTAAATAATAATTATCTTTTATTCTTCTTCAATAATAATTAAAGTATTGTCTAAGAAATGCGCAGGTGGAAATATATTACCTTATTTACTTCATTTTCTATGCCACAATTCACACAGAGATCCATGTCAAAATCCAAAATACCGAGCAAAACTCAAACAAGTAAACAAGTTTATCATTGTACTTTAAGGTAACCAGGAGCAAGCTGAGAAGTCCGTAAAGAGAAATCACTGTTAAGGGAATATAATCAAGAAATCAACTGGAAATACTCAAAACGCAGAAGTCAATTGATCATTGGATTTAAACCAATAAACTGATACAGTATACTGATATAGCATACTTTTGTACATATTTTATAAACAATTGTATATCACATAAGCCGTGTAAATATACAATTTTTCGATAAAATAATTAATTTTGAAGATTGAATAAATAAACTGATTGACTGAAAATGGAGCTGTCAGCTGTCACAGCTTAAAAATACAGTTGATAAACACAAGAAATAATTAATCGATTAACGGAAATCGATTCAGAATTTATTTTTATTACACTATTATTTGGTATTTTAAATGGTTATTATTATTATAATGATTAAGTTTTGTTCACTCTGATTGATTTAATATCAAATTGTGATGCAAGTGTTTTAATACGCAATATTGTTTAAATAATTTTTAGTAATCGATATTTTATTTTGCTAGTGGAATAAACTTAGTTTTAAGATTACTCGTCTTCCAGACTTTCAATTGAGCTGGTTTTTTAATATTTTGAAATAGAAAAAAATACCGCTTTTTTTAAGTCATATCTCAACTCATTACAATTTTGGCCCAGAAGTCCCCGTCTCCTTTGAAAATTTGCCATTTCTGGCCACATTGCTGGCCAAAAGTGGTGCACGTGGGTACCCAATTTTGGCCATCTATTTTTGTCATGTTTTTTTTATGTTCTTATGTATATGTTCTGATATTTTCTGTTTATTTTCAGAGTTAGATCAAAATCATCAAAATGCCACCTAAGAAATTAGTGCCGAAAAGTAAAGCAGACCAAGTGAAAAGAAAATTATTCCAAAAAATAACGTTAGCGTTAAATGCAATTAGGAATGGACTGCCGGTTGCCACTGCTAGTAGAGACTTTCAAGTGCCTCGGACGACATTGCGACATAAAATTTCAGGAAAAGCACCTGAATCTTCTGGACATGTGGGCCCCAAGCAGTTCTCGGGCGTAAAATAGAAACTGAACTCGTCACATGGATCAAAGATTGTGCCCGTGCTGGGTTTCCTGTAAATAAGGAAGCTTTACTCGATTCTGTGAAAAAAATAGTCGAAAAGGGCAAAATAAACACACCTTTTATAAATAACAGACCGTCAAGATCCTGGTTTGATGCGTTCATGACAAGACATCCTGATCTGAGTCAAAAACAGGCCGAATATATCAATAAAGCTCGTGCTTCAATAACCGAGGAAAAAATTCGAAATTGGTTTAAAGAAATTTCTGCATTACTGGGTGAACAAAACTTAAAGATTTTGGAAGATCCTAAGCGTGTCGTGAACTGCGATGAAACGGCATTCTTTCTGGCACCAAAGGGAAGTCTTGTTTTAGCTGAAAAGGGACAACACGTAAATGACACGTCCAAAAATAGTAACAAGGATAACGTAACAACCTTGTTCACTGTAAATGCCGCTGGTGAGTATGCACCTCCTCTGACTATATATAAATATAAAAGAATGAGTGCTGCAATTACTGACAATGCTCCAGATGGTTGGGGAATTGGAAAAACCGATAAAGGATGAATGACTGGAGAATCCTTTTATGAATATGTGGCAAACGTCTACATTCCTTACCTACATGAAAAAGGAATACAATTGCCAATAATCTTATTCCTTGATGGTCATAAATCGCATTTGACTATGCAACTCTCAGAATTGTGTCGTAATATTTTTGAATAATTATATAATTCAAATGGGGAGAATTTGTGTCGTGGAGGCTTGCGGAAGCGAGTATTATCCTGATTGTGGTTTATCTTTTCACAGGTAATAGTTTTAAACATAATTTGTTTGTGATGAATTACGGTGACCATGCGTTGACTATTCAATCCTAGGTCAAAAACAAATAACTTAAATACCTATGCATTTTTTATTCCTTTCTCTATTAAAATAACTATGTTTCAATTTCAGATTTCCTAAAGATCCTGTTGGGGAAATATGGATAAATATTATACCCATGAGCTCTACCCGAAAACTGACCGATGCATCAGTTGTATGTAGCAAACATTTTAAAGCTCAAGATTTTGTTCCTGGTTTATCACGACCAGTATTAAAATCTGATGCATCCGTTTTTTTGCTGGCAAGTAATTTTATAGGATTTACTTCAATGTAGGAACCAAAAAACTATAAAATAATATTTAAAATACAATATAGGTAGTTACATCAACTTGTACTAATAGTAGTGTTCGTTATAATAAATAGCTGATAAAATCACCTATTATTAAAACATATTTATTGGTACTATTATTTTATTCAATCAGGTAAACGTTGAAATATTTGATCTATTATTTAATTTAACCATTTGCGTCGGATGGGATTAAGTAGGTACCTAGCAACGGCGTGCCCTGCTAAGATACCTAACTCAATATTCATCATGATCATAAGTAGGTATGTATACTTCTCTGACCTGATGATTTCTGTTACAGCCAGCAACAAAGAAGATTACGATATTATGTGATATTCAGATACCCTGTAGTAGCAAATCTCACGAGCTTGTGCCATCACTTGAACCTCCGTCCAAGAAACCTCGTATTCAGCAAGAATTTATAAACGAAACGACAGAGCCTCTGGCTGTGAAATCTTATCAAGTACAACCTAAGAGCAATTCGAAAGATGCCAGTGTTCAAACTGAAAAAAAAGATCTGCAAAGTGAACTGCTAAAGCAAAAAATTAGAATTTTGATGCAAAAATTACGTAGACGTGATTTTAAAATCCAAAATCTACTAGATATAATAAAAATAAAATGTAGTAATTTCGATGAAGTACAAACTGTGTTAAAAAATATTTTAATAGATATAAGTAAACATATTAATACGGACAAGAGTAATAAAGGCATGAGATATAGTGCTGAAATGAAACAGTTCGCTCTCTTTTTGTATTACTACTCTGCAAAAGCGTATGTATTTTTAAGGAATCATATTGCCTTGCCTCATCCAGCCACTCTCCGAAAAATGTTAGCCACCAATGAATGCAATGTTGGTTTCATGAGTGAAGTATTAGAATTTATTAAATGTGCCGTTGAAAATGATGATTCGCTTCGGAATGTAGCGCTAATATTTGATGCGATGGCAATCCGCTCACAAATTACGTATGACAGGAACAGTGACAAGCACTGGGGTTACGTAGACTTAGGAGGCATTGCGTCAGCTGACGCAGAAGTACTAGCTACAGAAGTCTTAGTTTTCCAAATAGTTTCTTTGTCAGGACGATTTAAATGCCCTATAGGGTATTTTTTTATTAATAAAACGCAATTGATTTTGACGGCCGTGCGCCTGTTAAGTGATATAAATGTTATAGTCAGATCAGTCACATGTGATGGGACAGCAACAAATGTCTCAACATATGAATGTTTGGGCTGTAACTTTGAATTGCCAGAAATGCGCACCTTTTTCAAACACCCTTCACGGGATATCAAGATTTATTGCCTTTTTGATCCTCCGCACATGTTAAAATTATCAAGGAAAATGTTTGCTGAAACAGAACTGACTTCTCATATGGGCCCAATACAATACAAATACATAGAAGAATTACATAAAATACAAGAAGAAGAGGGATTACGTCTGGCGAATAAACTGTGTGGCGCACACATCAATTTTTTAAATAAACAAATGAGCGTTAAGTTAGCCGCTCAGGTGCTCAGCAATTCAGTGGCGGATGCCATAGATTTTATGAAACAAAGTGGCAATTCCGTATTTGCTGGTAGTGAAGCCACAGTTGAGTATATTAGGATATTGGATAGAATATTCGACCTCATGAACTGTAAAAATCCATTTGGAAAAGGGTTTAAATCGCCACTACGACTTCAAAACAAAGATGTTTGGATGAATGTTTTAAAAGAAACAAAAGCGTATTTGCTAACATTAAAAGTAAATGGTAAAAATATTTTAGAGCATCGACGTAAGACGCCGGTACTGGGATTTATTGTGAATATTACGAGTTTCCAAAATTTGGCTATGGATTTATTACAGTCTGAGGAGTTCAAATATTTCTTAACCTATAAATGTTCCCAGGACCATCTAGAGATGTACTTTTCTTGCGTGAGAGCTCGTGGCGGAGCAAATGATAACCCGAGTGCAATGCAATTTAGATATATTTTGCGAAAGTTATTGGACAGAAATAGTATTATGCCCAGCATAAATGCCAATTGCACCACTGATGATTATGAATTAACTCCTGTAATCGAATTTAGGAATAAAACGAGGGCTATGGTGGAAGTATGTAATGAAGATCAGTCGACATCAATAGATGATTTGTTAGATCTCGTAGAAAACGCTTGTGTTTCAGATTTCAAACTAAACATTATTTACTATATTGCTGGATATATCGTGAATGGGATGATGGACAAAATATCTTGTTCAAATTGTCGTATGGTGTTATTGGATCACAAGACCATAGATCACAACTACTGTGTCGACATATCACAATTTTCTGCATTTACTGCTTTTATTGATCGAGGAAAACTTAAGCATGTTTCCAGATTTGTATTTGAAATTCTAAAGTATACTTTTTTTTTTTTTTTTTTTATCGTGCACAAAATCCCCACGGATACCTCCCCCACCGTAGCCGGAGGAGGAGGTTATGTCGGACTCGAACCGACTAAAACGCACGCCGTCTGTTGACCGTCAGTTGCCGGAGGTGAGATTGTCGTAGCCATATCTCTCGCACCCCGGCCGACCCAGGACCATATCTCTCGATCTGGCCCTCTTCCGGTGAGGGGACCACAGAGTCCCCAACCCGCCCCCGGGTATGGGGAGGCAAGCAATGCGTGCCGCCGCCGCGGCCTGCTTCTTAAGTATACTGAAAAACTATTTATTACATTAAAAAACGTACAAAAAAATAAATTTATCATATATGTTGTCCAAGAATTTCATAGCAAACTACATACATTGTTAGATCCACCACATCCCCCTGAATCTATATTTGAAGATCCACATGACATTCAATTGGTGAAGGCGTTAGCGAATTCATATCTCAATTTACGTTCAACTCATAATGCAAAATTAGAGACCATGAAACATTTAAGCTGGGTTTGCGGCAGAAACTACACAAAACCATTTTATTCAGTGATGTCTAATTACATAGAATTCCCGCGGCTCCACCCGCGTGGAATTCTGATCTCGTTCGTCGCTGACATATAGCCCATAGCTGTTACCCGCGACTCCGCTCATGTGGATGTCGGTTATCGCGATCATACATAGCCTTTTTCCTTCCTTAAGGTCCAATTTATCTCTGTACCAAATTTCATCATAATCGGTTCAGTGGTTCAGGCGTGAAAGCGTAATAGACAGGCAGAGTTACTTTGGAATTAATAATAATAAATATCCAAGTACCCTTGTACCTAATTTCATCAAGGTTATCTTCAAATTTTCTTTTTATTTAGTTATTTCACTTTCATATCCTATCCATTAATGCCTTGTAACTGTGGAATATAATTAACTCATTTACTAAGTTCAATTGAAAATGCACCTTTAACCAGGGCTTCCTAACGTTACCAGTTAACATAAAATTAACCGTTAATTAACGTTAATTTGGAATTGATACCCAGCTAACGTTTACCAATATTTATAACATTACCAGCTAACGTTTATTATTTTAACGTTAGGTAACTAACGTTAGTTGAATTGTGAATTTTAAGGTGATTACATACGCGAATGACTTTGACCATACAAATGCTCAAGGTCATTCGTTCGTTTTTCAGCCGTAAAAATCAGTAAAACTAATTTTAATAGATAATTTTATAGGGGACGATTACAAACTAAGAAGGTCACGTCATGCTAATACACTCATTTAACATATATCTGAAATTTTAGATTATTTGGATACATATTGCAGAAAATATTTGGTTTCATAAGAAAGAGTAGAGTGATGTTCAGAGCCTCTTTTCAACTATTTCCTCCTTTTTTATTGAATTTATGAAAAGGTGAAGTTACTCTGTATATTCTGTAGTATGCAGGAATGTAAATTCCAGATCTTTAGGTTTTATAGTTAAAAAGAAAAACGGTTTCGAAAATACCGATTTTTCGATGCTAATCTGATTCGGGGCCTTAACGGTAGGGGCGACGTTGCCATTCCGTGTACTATGTTATGTATGGAGCGCGCTCGCGCCTTTAGGTAAATTGGCTGTTGCCATTCCGTCCACCTGCCTGCAACGACCACAACTGTGTTTTAGAGGTTTGCACCGGTGCGGAATTCGGAGAACCGATGTAAAAAACTGGTTTTTAGCGAGCTCCTGTGTTTCACCGGAGCTTGGATCGGAGGATAAAGAAGAAAATATTTTGATTTAAAATCTTGTTTATTGTCAACTAGCTTTTGCCCGCGGCTCCGCCCGCGTGGATGTCGGTTATCGCGACCAAACATAGCCTATGTCCTTTCTCAAGGTCTAATCTACCTCTATACCAAATTTCATCAAAATCGGTTCAGCGGTTTAGTCGTAAAAGTGAGACAGACAGACAGACAGAGTTACTTTCGCATTTATAATATTAGTAGGGATTTATTTATTGTTAATTACATTAAAATATATTATAATGTAATTGTATATAAGGTAACTGTACCAATGCTCGACACTGTACCAATGCTAGACACTTTCGAACAAAACCCAGTATTTTGAGAAAATTATCCATTTGTTTTATAAGACTATTGACTTAAAAGATGCCTAATGGTATCAATAAGATATGTTCAAATATTCGCAACACCATCCGAAGTAAATTTAGAAAGACTGTTGACAGCAAATAATGTGACTCCGTGAACACGGTCGTGTTATTTCTTAAGATTTTTGCCAAGGGTACTGATTTTTATAGGTGTGATTTTTTTGTTTATAAGTTATGATTATTACTAATTTTAGTATAAACGTTATAAATATTGAAGTTATTGACATACTTGGACCATTGGGACAATGATGTCTAGCATTGGTGTTTTCGACCAAGTGCATAATAATTTAATTTAAAGTAAAAGTATGATAGATTTTAAAGATTTTATGGGCAAAAGTTAATGTCTAATTGTTGCTGTAACAGTTAAAAAAGAATGTAACGACCATGCTGTAATTAATTTGTAAAATTTTTTAGATTGAAATTTTATTTTTCCTTAAAGTGTCGAGCATTGGTACAGTTACCTTAGTATATAAAAGTACATAATGGATTATAATGTAAATATCATTTATAATAATTATTTTTCATGATTCAATTAATATTAAAAAATCAATACGATTATCGTTTCGAGGGTTTTGGGTCGGGGTATATAATTACGAATATACATAATATTATCCGTCTAGCGATCAAAGATGGCGGACTCGAAATTTTCCAATAATGTCAATATGGGTATCGTTTTCGAGGTTATCAAGGTTGCTTATTACGAATATATCATCCATTTAGTGATCAAAGATGGTGGACTCGAAATTTCCAATAAAGTCAATATAGGTATCGTTTTCGAGGTTATCAGGGCTGCAGCTAATTACGAATATATCATCCATTTAGCGATCAAAGATGGTGGACTCAAAATTTTCAATAAAGTCAATATGGTTATCGTTTTCGAGGTTATCAGGGCTGCTAATTACGAATATATCATCTATTTAGCGATCAAAGATCGCGGACTCGAAATTTTCAATAAAGTCAATATGGGTATCGTTTCCGAGGTAATCAGGGCTGCTAATTACGAAGATACCATCCATTTAACGATCAAAGATGGCGGACTCGAAATCTTCAATAAAGTCAATATGGGTATCGTTTTCGAGGTAATCAGGGCTGCTAATTACGAATACATCGTCCATTCAGCGATCAAAGATGAAGGACTCTAAATTTTCAATAAAGTCAATATGGGTATCGTTTTCGAGGTTTTCTGGTCACGGGAAAAGTGTAGCGGATGGCATAGGTGGCTGTGTAAAACGAACATTGGATAGAAAAGTTTGTCACGGAACGGACGTAGTCAATGCAAAAAGTGCCTACGAAATTCTCAGCCAGTGCCTCAAAAGCATCAAAGTTTTCCTGATTCCTGATGATGCCATTGACGATATCAGTAAAATCTTGCCTTTAAATGTACAAATATTAAAAGGCACTCTCAAAGTACATCAAATCATCACTAAAGATGAAAATTCCGTAAAATTTAGGGATATAAGTTGCTTCTGCGGTCTACGTCTGCGACTGTTTTTCACCGCAAATCCATCATGTTACTTCATGCAACGTAAATACTCGTCCACAGATTCAAAGAAAAAATAGTTCTTTCAATAATATTATATCCATTCCGTCCCACAGTGACTCTGTTCCATCAACTACTAAAGACATTGTAAAACCATCACGTCAAGACTTTCTCGAACTACCATCTAAGAAATCTTATCTTGAATCACTAACATACTTTCCTAAACATGACAAAAAACTTGTGACAAATATTAGGAGCACAAAGCTACTAGAAGTCATGAAAGATATTTCTGATAATATCTTTAATAACATTGCATTTCCAAAGAACTCTGTTCCGTCAACTTCCAAAGTTAATCCGAAAGCAGCATTTTTAGGTCAAGATTTTCAAATCGTAAATACAAATCTCGAACCACCATCTAAAAAATCAAAAAAACATTGTATTACAAATTTACTTTACAAAGAACCTGAACTAAATACAGAAAACCTTATACCACCGCAAAGTATAAGCAAGAATAGTTGTTCTGATATTTATAATTCCATTTCGTACACCAATGACTCTGTTTCGCCAAATTCCAAGGTCAATCTGAAACCAGCAACATCAGATCAAGGATTATGGGCGTCTAATATAGATCTACAGCCACCGTTTTCGCAACAAATAGAGTCCATTACTATTTTAGATTTCGATCCGGTGGATATTGATTTACCGACGATAATTTCCCATGCTGATACCAAGAACGTTAAAGCACATTCAGCTAAAGTAATCACACTTGAAAATACTAAATCATCTCTTACGGACCAAAAGCACTTTCAGCAAACCAAGAAAAATAAATTTCTGGAATGCCACAAATGCAAAACTAAATGTTCTGGTAAAAAAGTCAAATGTATGGTATGTCTTAGATGGTATTGCGAAAAATGCGTTGATGGAAGTCCGATGGAAATAGACTACATTTGTGATGAATGTTTGGAAGTTTCATGTACCGTACTTTACGTTACTGTTACTTCAATTTACGGAAAGTTATATTTATGTGGATCAAAGTTTCATATTAATTTGTAATTTCTATTTCGCAGATTAGGCTTCGTGTTATCTATACTATTATATAATTGTAAAGTGGTCGTGTCTGTACATTGGAGATATTTAAAAAAAAATACTTGGGTTATGTTATGTAAACGATACTGAACACGAAAATATTTTTTTTTAATTTCCTGTTTGTTTGTCCGCGATGGACGCAAAAACTACTGGACGGATTTTGATGCGGTTTTTTTTGTTAGAAAGGGCTTACTCAGACTTAAAATCTTACGTTTGTTTGATCGCAATCGGTTAAGTAGAACCGAAGATATGAGCAAAGGTCGCGTTAACCGAGATGCACGCGGGCGGAGCCGCGGGCGGAAGGCTAGTAATATAATACAATTATTAATGACCTACTCAACTCAGAAGAAATTGAAAATGTTGCCTCTGACATTATGAAAGAATTTACCATGAAACTTGACAAAGTTTCACTTGAATTGCAATTATCTGAGATAAAAACGATATATGAAAATTTATATTACTTACCTGATTTTATTAATACCTTCAAGAGGCTAATGTCTAGATTGCCGATTTGGTCAAATGTGATGTTGTCATTTGTTTATACAGAAAATGTGACATCATCCAGACAGACGTGGAAAGTTATTTCAAGAATATTAAAACACTTTTGAAAAGTTCCAACGACAAACTACGGGTGGACGAATTCCTAATAAGCACCATGAATCTGGGGATTAAAAGAACAAATTCAGTGATGATACTAGTGAACAGAAAACAAAGGCTACTTACTGAAAAAGCTAAAGTTGAATCAAACGACTTTTCGCAAGTATCTGTCATGTCTGATGAACCTATCCTTCTAGAGAACTGGCGAGGCCCGACTATAGGAAAACAGGAAAAACAAAAGCGAGAGATACGGTCCAAAAATAAGTCGGTCGATTTTTTGGTAAATGGAAGTAACAGTTCAACTGGTATTAAGGCCTTGTTGTAGAAAATACTTGCGCCTTCGATTGTCTGGTGCAATCTAATAGAAAAGTAATAGAAACAAAAACATCCTGTTTTATGACGCTTATTAAGTCTCTTGCTAATAAAGATCCCATAATACAGCATACGAGTCAATATTATAAACAAATATTATTTTGACAAAACAATCACAAATGTCTTGACGATCATAAATAAATGTTATGTCGAATATTAGAGGAAAGTAACCAAATATGGAATAGATTCTTATTATGGAATACCTGCATTTCTCTCAAGTGCTAACTCACACACGCAATAAACAGTGATCTTCTGTCTCATTCTACTCTCGTTCACACGTACAAGTCGTGGCAAGTCAGTCAAGAGAGTCCTGTCACAGAATAAATATACATACAGTAACTTGTCTTCATATAAACGGACGAAACGCGTCCTATACCTACGCGCCTCGATCTCGGCATGCGCTCGGCAAGCAACCGGCCAGGAATGTCCCGCAGCGACGATGTCGTTTTTAAACAGTTATTGCGCAATTTTTTTTACTAGTAATATAATAAATATATTATGAATGTTTGTGTATTCACACAAACATTCATAATATATTTATTATAGGTAGGTATATCAGAATACGGAATAAACGGTTTATTCCGTATTCTGAGGTGTGAATATAATAAATATTAATATAAATATTATAGGTAGGTATAAAATGATTTTACTTATGTACTAGTGGGTAGGTACCTACCTACGTAATTTGTGTCTTTGATGGAATTCTTTTTCTCTTCCCGAATAAAAGGCCTGGATTAATAAATAAATTGAGTAAAGTGTTTGACACAAGTAAACTACCTATACTCCATTCGGTTAGGTACTTAACCAAAGGTAAACAATATATTGTAGCCACTTTTTATAAAATCACATAATATATGTATTAAACATTAAACAAAAAAACTAGGCTAACTAACTTAACTGACTAACTAGTACCTACCTAGTTTGATTTCGAATTTCAGTCTCTTAGTCTAAACAGAATAGTCTTCTTCATCCTAGCGGTAATTCCCAGTCGCATTTTCACCGTCGAAGTCGCTTTACCAGTCTTAACTGCGGATTCGGCTGGACCTCGATATTTTCCGTGAAGACACTGTCATCTGACCTCCACAACCCAATGGTGACATTAGGCGATATCGAAGCATTGCAGCTAGACGGTCGTTGTTGGCCGTTTTAGGGCTATCAATGTTGTTTACGTTTTGTTAAGTAGGTAGGTACTTAACCGAATGGAGTATAGGTAGATGGGAAGATCATGATACAGTAGGTAGGTACCTACACTTGTCTTTAAAACCTCGGGATATGTGTGCGTCACCTATGACCTTATAAACCTACCTAATAGAAACGTTAATAAACTATTCCATTCACAAAGTATTTGATTTGTTTAATTAAAAAAATAATAGGTACATATTTTATAATCACAAACATAACATAAAATAAACTCACGCCTGTATCCCCGAAGGGGTAGGCTGAGGTGCTAGCACCCACATTTCGCCGTTTATGTTTAGGTCCCAATGTAATAGGTGGCGAGCCTATTGCCATTACCCGGGCACTTATAAACCTGCGATAAATACACACATAACTTCGAAAAGCATCGAAAAGTCATTGGTGTGTGCCATGGTAAAACCTGGGATCGAACCCGAGACCTCGTCTCAGCAGTCCATTACCCATACCACTAGGCTACCGCGGCTCTTTAATCACAAAACTAATATATATAAGTACTTGATAGAAAGTTAAAGTCGGCAGTTGTAATCAAAATGCTGTGGGTGGGCAGCCCTATCGCATGTGTACGTACCGCGCGGCTCTAGGCACTTATCTCTAAAATACGGCCGAGTTACAATACTGTATGGATAGTATTACTGTGGTCCTGTCATTGCTGAGAGAGTGTTTTGTTTTGTCGCTCCCGCATAACTTTCTAAGGTATACAGGGTGTATTTTTGAAACGGGGCAGTAAGGGCAAGTATCTTAACCGTTGTAGTTACAGCAAAACGTTCTTAGGAGACCTTCCCTAACTTTTTGAGAAATTTTGAACTGCATTTACAGATTTTGCAAAAATCTTACAGTTAGCGAAAAAAATGCAAAAAGTCCAAAAAATTTTTTTTAGTGCCAAACCATTCTATTTCATGTGGGGATCAAAAGACTCTAAGGGACCATTTTAGCTTTGAGTACTAGGAAAGACAGAAATCGCCAAAACGTTTCCCATACATTTCGGCGAGAGAATAAAATTTCTACAATGATCAAACTTTTTGTTTAGGACAGGTGGCCTTAGACAAAGTGACATTCTATTGATGGAATCGCTTTGAAGCGAACCGTTTTTAATGTTTAACAGTGGTTTACGTGACATTACGGTGGTTATAGTAATAATGATATGTGAAAAAATGTATTTCGAGTTAAAAAGACACAAATTTCATAAAAAAAATATAATTATATTAATGATTTATGTCAATTTCATACTACAATAATAATTAGCGATTCCACTGGCGTTTTCGCCAATAGAATGTCACATTGTCTAGGGCCCAGGAAGTCCGTAGGGTTGACTATAAAGTAAATAAAAAGAATTATTACCCATAAATTTCTAAATTTGATTCGAATTTCTTGTGTCATTTTTAGTATGAAGTATAATTTAGTATAATGAAGAATTTAGGCTAAAATGTCTTCCAATCGTAAAAAAATGACTTATTAGAAGTCTATTTTGTCAATAATCGTTCATAGCCCCGATCTCGGGGATACGAACCCCCACAAAAAAATCGAGTGGCATTAGATCGGGCCTACGATCGATTATTGACAAAATAAGCTTCTATTAAGTGATTTTTTTCACGATTGGGAGACATTTTAGCCAGCATTCTTTATTACTAACTCATTCGAATTTTCTCCGCTGAAACTAAAAATGACATAAGAAATTCGAATCAAATTCTAAAATGGGTAATAATTCTTTTTATTAACTTAGTAGTCAACCCTACGGACTTCCTGTCCTAAACAAAAAGTTTGATCATTGTAGAAATTTTATTCTCTCGCCGAAATGTATGGGAAACGTTTTTGGCGAATCTGTCTTTCCTAGTACTCAAAGCTAAAATGGTCCCTTAGAGTCTTTTGATCCCCACATGAAATAGAATCGATTGGCACTAAAAAAAAATTTTGAACTTTTTGCATTTTTTTCGCTAACTGTAAGATTTTTGCAAAATCTGTAAATGCAGTTCAAAATTTCTCAAAAAGTTAGGGAAGGTCTCCTAAGAACGTTTTGCTGTAACTACAACGGTTAAGGTACTTGCCCTTACTGCCCAGTTTCAAAAATACACCCTGTATAAAGAAGAAGTATTTTTCGTACAGAAAGTTCACATAGTATTGTTTTTATAGCTTTTAAAGACCGTTTAGATGTTCTTTTGTATGTTATAGCGGTATTAGATGGTATTACTTTCTTAAATATAAAAACGTAAATGTCAGTTTGAAATCGTTGGAAAATCCAAATATGGACAGATTACAGTATCCAATTATGGACTATGGTCAAGTGCCTCATGTGTGGGCTCTGGCAGGCCTCCGTCACTCGCCCGTAGCTGCAGAGATAAGCACCTACGACGCGCCAAACCCCTGAGTTGTTATAGCAGTGGGGGCCGGCGCGTGACGGCGAGCACACGTGTGACGTAATTTGCGTATTGTGATCGCATCATATTGGGATCGCAATACAAATATGTCGAAATTTACAATTATAGAACTCTAAGGGCCAGCGCCCATATGCGGAAGCGCAGCGCAGAGCATTTTTCACTGTCAAACTGATAACGACGTTGCAAGCGTTGAAATAAAATCGGAAATCATCTACACAACAATTAATTCGTGAGAGCATCGAAGCGACTACATGCGAAAGGTAGCGCGCAGGAGCGTGATTGCGTGAGCACGCGCGCTACTCCGCGCGCAGCCGCTTTCGGTCGCCGGGCTCGCCGAACGACGCTCGCGCGGCAGGGGCGGGAGGCGCGCCATTTTGTTGTCAACACTCGTACCTACCGTACGGTATTTTCGTGCAATGAATATTACGTTGTGATTATTAAAAATATGGACGACGAAAAATTAATATTATTGATTCAAACTCATGATTGTTTGTATAATATCGAGTCACGCAATTACAGTGATAAACATATGAAAATAAATGCGTGGGAAAAAATTGCTGCTGAAATAGGTAAAACGGGTACGTAAAAACATCATCAAAATTGCATTTTTTATTACTTTTAAACTGATATTACAATTTATATTAACATCTATCTATAATATCATCTTGCCAAATAACACACCCTTCTTCTGAAAAATAATCCTTAAATTTTTCACGTACAAACATTGGTAATAAACCACTACTATCTTGATCAGATTCGATATTTCCTAAAATTGTGCTGTGTGATGTATTATTTATAGCATCCACAAATCTTAAATTTTCGCCATCTAGTATATAATTGTGTAAACATGTACAAGCTAGTATTACGTTATCTAAATATTTGGGCTGTATTCTTAGGCTCCTATCGAAAATTTCAAATTTTTGTCTTAAAATTCCAAAAGCACTTTCTACCATACGTCGCGCCCTACTTAGCCTATAATTAAATATTTTTTTCTTCCGATCTCCATCAATTTGGTTGCCAGGATATGGGCGCATTATGTTTTCCGTCAAGGCAAAAGCTTCATCTGCCACAAATACGTGTGTTAAAACTTGGTTCGTTCCAGGCAAAACTTTATTTCGTGGTATATTTAGCCTGTTTCCTTGCATCTTTTGACCCAATTTAGAATGTGACATTATGCCACCATCACTGTTGCGCCCATATGCCCCAATATCAACAATTATAAATCTGTACTTTGCATCTGCAACGGCTAACAGCACTGTGCTGAAATACTTTTTATAATTATAATACTGACTTCCGCTTTTTAGAGGTGCCCTTATACGAATGTGCTTGCCGTCGATAGCGCCAATGCAATTTGGAAAGTTCCAAATATTTGTAAAATCTTCCTCAACGGCTTTCCATAACTCTTCTGTAGGTTTAGGCATCACGATAGGTCTGAGTACTTTCCAGATAGCCGCACACGTTTCATGAATGATCGTTCGTATAGTACTATATCCCATACGGTAATTGAAAGACAGAGCTTTGAAACTGGTACCGGTTGTTAAGAATCTGGAAAGTATTATAAATAAAATGAGTCATCAGTCTACAATTTTTTTTTTCAGTTGGGGATACTCAGAAAAATTGGAAAAAAATACGTGATAATTATAGGAAAGCAGTAAAAGCCCGAACTGATGCTAGTGGTTCTGCTGGTGGTAAGCGCCGCCCTATAAAATATGAGAAAGAATAACAATTCTTGCGACCTTTTGTACAAGAGAGACAACAAGTTAGTAATTTAGATTCATCTTCAGAAGAAACAACGCAATCAGATCAAAATGCACATATTTCATCACCTCGGCCACAATCGGAATTATCAAACCATTCAGCGTCAACTCATGAGCCAGTTTCGAAATCTTCGGAATTAATAGAACGTTTTCTTAGCTATAAAGAACAGGAAAATAAAGATCATATACTAAGTTTCTTTACGTCAATGGCTACAACTGTTAAAACTTTGCCCCCATATTTGCAAACTAAAATAAAGCGGGATGTCTTTAAAATCATAAATGATGCTGAAGAGCAATACCAAGCAGCAAAGTTGAATGATAATTCAGATGTGAGCAACAGTCACTACGATTTGCCTGCAACTTATATACCTAACATAACCCAGCACACATATATTCCATCCTCTGCAAAAAACTATAATACAATAGCCCCTTCTGCAACTTATGTACCATCAAGAATTACAACATTGACACCTACATACAATCCATCCAATGTAACACAACTAAATGATGTCACTCAAATCCAGACACAGAATAATTCTGAAAATTATTACTAGAGCCGCAATACTGGCTCTCCTTTCATTTGTAAATCAAAAATTAAAATAAATGATTAATTGATTAGGTATGTTTTATTTTCACTTACCTTAGACATACAGATAGCCTCTCTTCAGTTGAAATGGTAGAACGAAATTTAGATTTTCGTTTTTCGATATACGGGCGTAAAAGATTAACTAAAATAGTAAATTTTTCATAATCCATTTTGTAATAATCACGAAATTTTATGCCTCTCAAATTAATACACAATTTGTGAAATTCACCATCCAAACATCTTGACTGCCAAATTTCGTCAACCCAAAATCGTCTTTTTCTACTTATCTGTACATTTCTTCTCTTTTTTAATTCCTCTTCTTCCTCTTCTGCAAGTAATGTTATCAACAGCACGTCCCAATCCATCATTTTATTCACCAATCCAATTAAGTACACGTTTGGACTCTCGAAAAGTTGCAAAACGAATGACGACGGTGTTTAAGTACACGTTTGGACTCTCGAAAAGTTGCAAAACGAATGACGACGGTGTTTGTTGTTAGCGCAGACTCGCGAATCCGCGCGCAGGCTCACGCATACGCGCGTATGCGCGCGCGTCCGTTCGCGCATTTTATAAATTTGTCTAGTGTGTCACGCGTTTGGAAAATTTCGCGGACTTGCGCTGCGCTGCGCTTCCGCATATGGGCGCCGGCCCTAAATTCTCTTTTTTTAAATTAGAAGAGCGTAAAATGTAAGTTTTTACTATTTTTATGCACAGATTACTTTTTGATGAATTAGTACCAAAGCCATTACGTTCTAGTTGACACCATCGTATTATTTATGTAGGTAGCTAAGTAACTAAATCGTTGTGAACCTACGACATTGGTACTTACCTATTATAGGCCTACCTATAATAATGAATTCATAAGAACTAAAAATTGTTCTGTAGGTACCTACTTATTTTGAAACAAGTAGGTATGTATTTATGTCGTGCTGGTATTTTAATGACTACCTACTAGTACCGCACCTACTACATGATGAATGATGATAATCGAAAGATTTATATCGGTGAACGCCGTAGAAAATTTACTGAACATGATAAGTACTATTGCAAAAAGCTATTAACTTGCATAAAATGTACTTCTTTCATCGTTTCATTCAAAGTTTCGTTTCAACCAAGGTCAAGGCACAGCGAACGTGGCCGCCGGCGCCTCCTTCTGCGAGCAAGTAATGCTCGTGATTCGTGAAGGAGGCGGCGGAGCGGGAGCGAAGGAGAATAGCAGTCCTTGGCTCCTTGCGGCCCGCGAAGAGCGGAGGAGAATCGCAAACCGCGCGGCCCGCGACGAGCGGCGGCAACTCGGGCGTCGGAGGTCGCCGAATGACCTCCGTCCCCCATTAGCGCGGGCCTGGGGGTGACGGGTGGAGTCGCCTGTCACCCTAGCAGAAGCAGGCCGCGGCGGCGGCACGCATTGTGTGCCTCCCCGTACCCGGGGGCGAGTTGGGGACTCTGTGGTCCCCACACCGGAAGAGGGCCTAGTCGAACACAGCGAACGTGTGTTCGGCTGTACTCGTACCTCAGTCGCCCACACTCATCATTATTTTATTATTATAACACCCAGCCATTTTTGCGTCGGGGGTTACAAAATGAATAGTGATTGTAAACATTTTATCGGATTGTTTTATTTTATTTTCTGACAAGGTGACAACCCTAACACTCAAGTTGGCGGCGTTGGATATTCGGAACAATGGGCGATTCCAAGAAAATATCGTAGGTTAATATAACGGCGGCTTTCGTCAATAATAAAGGAGTGCAACTTCTGTACGTAGTACTATTACTTATTCTGTGGCTCTGGGCACATTATGATTGCGCTGGACCAGAATTTGATACCTGGATTTGTGATTTTTGCCAATAATTAGTGTTAATTTCTACATTATACCAAAGTTTTCAATGAGTCTCATATAAGTTAAGGTTAATTTTTGATAGTATTTACAGTATTCCATAATTGGGATACCTATTCCATATATAGGTACCTTCCTCGTTATTTAATTTTTTATAATTTAGCATACCTTTAACTAATCCATATAAGCTAAAATTGTTATAAACTTAAGTGCAAATATATAATTAATAATAATTACCACAAAAAGTTTTTTATTTATAACACTAATAATATTATTAGTTTTAGTTTTAAAATGCATTAGTTTAGTTTTGTTATATCTCAAGATAATTGTCTTAATTTAATTACAAAAAAATTATAAAATTGATTTTTTATCTTCAAACCAATTTCAACTTGTAATAATTGTATAATAAATTTATAACACTTGTGCAAATTATGCCTAAAAATCAAAATGGTATTCCATATTTGATCACTCTCCTCTACTTTTGTATTAGACGAAATTTTATTAAAAGATATTCCTATAGTTATATCGGAAAAACTGTATACTACATACTAATCTTCATTGTATTTTATACGTAAAATTGAAAATTATAACTTATTTTTATCAAAACGTTTATTTTTAATTTAGGCCTTACATTTTAAAGTTAGAAAATAACTTCAAAACTCCTTTATTTGTAATACATACTGATTGACTATATTTTTATTACGCGGTTTTGGTACTAATTTTTTGTTAGCGTCAGAACCTCTGGACCAAGTTCGATATTTTATGTTTGGAAAGTGTCAAATTACAGTACCTTTTTGATACTATTTGATACCTAAACTTAATTATTTAGTACCTCGATGGAGCGTGAGAAAACATGAAAAGATAGTGGCCAAACATTCTGACGTCAGGTTGTCTGGACCACATTTTTTTCACATAGTTAGGTCCAACATAACCTAAAACCTATATATTTTTTTGTATATAGTTGTGGCGGGCTACTCTACCATTCACTCGCCACACGTCACCTACTCACTCAATAGACAATAACATTCAATCGAGCATACAACACTGCCGGCCGTCGTTGGCAAGCCCGAACGACCAGCACCCCGCGCCCGCGCCGTTTAGCGCCCGCGGCCACCTCGCGCCTCGCGCTCTCGTCAGTCTAGCCGAGCGCGTCGCGACGTACGCACGTTACACCGTCGCGTCGCGCGAGAGCCATTGTTGAGCGAGCTCTTTCGGTACAGTGTTGATTTCGCTTTTTCCATTTTATTATAATAAAGTGTTTACCTATTACGTCGTATTTATCGATATCTCGACCATACCCTGCACCACACTGGTGACCCCGCCAATCAGCACGACGGAAAACGAAGATACCTACTCAGAAAAATGACACACAACATGTCGCTACAAGCCGCGACCGCGCCCAAGATGGCGATACATTTCGTGTCGGCGTACGTATTCCGCCGTTTTGGCCAGAAAAGCCAAACATTTGGTTCTGCCAGATAGAAGGGCAGTTCAAGTTAGCTACGATTACGGACGACGAAACAAAATATAACTACGTGCTCTCACACCTCGACCGCCAGTATGCTTTAGAGGTAGAGGACGTAATCATCGCGCCGCCCCCCACTGGCAAGTACGAAAAACTCAAACAAGAGCTAATAAAACGATTGTCAGTTTCGAAAGAAAAAAAGACCAAGCAACTGCTTGAGTCGGAGGAGTTAGGGGACCGTAAGCCCTCCCAATTCTTGAGGCACTTACAGCACCTGGCAGGTCCAGCCATCCCCGAAGATTTTTTGAACACCATTTGGGCGAGCAGGCTGCCGGCTAACCTGCAGACAATAGTAGCGTCGCAGCCGTATTTATCGATATCTCGACCATACCCTACACCACATATTTTATACCTTTTTAGTACCTGTAGTAATTTTTATTTTTTATTTTTATGGCGTCCCAGAAAAAAGTTACGGACGAATGATTTTTTTTAGGAAGTCAAATTTATTTTATGGCTCTATAATTTGCAGTATATTTACCTATCTATTATATTATGTACCTGTGATATATTGACTATGGCCAAATAATTAGTCTGTGGCATTTTTCATCTGTGCTTTCTCTTCTCTCTGGGACCTCGGTGAGACAACACACGATTTAATATTGTATTTCTATAAAGCGAAATAAATCTATTAAAGTATACAAGTTTATTATTATTTCAACGTACAAGAAGGCCTGGTACACAGTAAATGGCGACGAGAGCAAAATATTTTAAAGAAAAGGTATTTAATTCACAACTTTTGGATTTTGAGACATGGCGTCAAACAATTTCAAGCCTTATACGGAAGGCGAAGATATTAATTGTTTCCTAGAGAGAATCGAGCAGCATTTTGTTGCTAATGAAATACCTATAGAGAGGCAGCTACCAACGTTATTAATTTCTCTGAGTCAAGATGTATATAAAATACTTAAAAGTATGGTGCATCCAGCTCTTCCAAAAAATAAAACATACCAAGAAATTGAAGAGGTGCTTAGGATAAGATTTGAACCTAGACAATCAAACTTTAGCAAACGCATCACGTTCCACAATATGAAACAGGCTGAAGGCGAACTGATATCCAAGTGGTTTGCAAGGTTAAAGGAAGCAGCAGCGGACTGCAAGTTTGGAGATAATTTTGAATTCATCATTAAAGATAAATTTGTTACGTGTTTGAGACAAGGACCTATTCAAGACCGATTGTGTGAAGAACAGATTAGCAAGGACCTCAAAGAACTTCTAGATATCGCTTTAAACAAGGAGTCCAGTCTAGTAGCAGATGAAGGACAAGTACGACTAACGGTGAACAAGATTTCAAAATATAAGAAACAAGAAAATAAGGATAAAGGTTCTCAAGGTAAAGATTTGAAATGTATTCATTGCGGTAAGGGCAACCATTCATTTGCAAAGTGTAAATATAAAACTTATAAGTGTAAAATTTGTAACAAAGTAGGACATTTAGCGGTTATTTGCAAAAAGAAACCTAATAACACTAATAATGTAGAAGTATATAATAACTCGATGGATATTTTTACTGTAATTGAGCAGTGTCAACTTAATTATGTTTCACCATTCATTATAAATTGCATTATTAACTCTATACCTATAAGCATGGAGCTTGATACTGGTGCTGCTGTGTCATGCATACCAGAAAAAGTATATAAAGAGTAATTTAATAATATTACATTGCATAATACGAATTTACAACTAAAAACATATAATGGTCAGTTAGTTAAGCCTTTAGGTACTATTTCAGTGTCTATCCAGTACAATGGTAAAGTGAAAGCATGTTCATTATTAGTAGTTAAAATGGCTGTAGAAATTTATTTGGTAGAGACTTGATGTTAATTTTTGAGATAAATAAAAAAGATTTTTTGAATTTAAACATATTAGAACTACCAAATCTTGATGACATTTTAAAGGAATTTTCAGAAACATTCAAACCTAAGTTAGGTGTTATTAAAAATGAAAGGATTCATTTGGAATTGCAAGAAAATTGCAGGCCAATATTTGTGAAGCCAAGACCTATTCCCTATAGTTTTAAAGATAAAGTCGACAAGGAGTTAGATAAATTAGAAAAGGAGGGTGTTATTACTAAAATTGACAACTGTGAATGTGGTACACCCCTCGTTCCAGTAATTAAAGAGAACGGGCAATTAAGATTGTGTGCAAATTATAAAATTACTATTAATAAATATTTAAAAGATTATAATCACCCATTACCTAAAATAGAGGATATTTTTACAGCGTTACAAGGCGGTCAAAAGTTTAGTAGACTTGATTTAAGAAATGCTTTTAATCATCTAATAGTTGATGAGGAGACAGGCAAATTGTTAGCTTGGTCAACACAAAGGGGTATTTACCAATTGAATAGATTACCATAATTATGGTACTAAACCAGCAAGTTCTATTTTCCAGGCAAAGCTTGAAAAGATTTTATTAGGTGCCAAGGGGGTAGTCAATTTTATAGACGATGTAGTTGTTACAGGACTTAACGACTTGGAACATCTACAGAACTTAAAAGAAGTTTTAAAACGTTTTAAAGAAGCAGGTATTCAATTAAATAAAGAGAAATGTACATTTTTTCAGTCCGAGATAAAGTATTTAGGACATATTATTTCAAAGGAAGGTCTAAAGAAAGATCATTCTCGTTTAGATAGCATAACTAAAGCACCACAACCTAAAAATGTATCAGAAGTAAGATCTTGGTTGGGTATGGTTAATTACTATGCTAAATTTATTCCAAATCTATCAATTAAATTGAAACCTATTTATAATTTATTGCAGAAAGGCTCTAAATTCATTTGGACTTCAGAATGTAAGAAAGTTTTTGATTTACTTAAAAGTGAAATTGTTTCAGACAAAGTTTTACTTCATTATGACAGGAATAAACCTTTGAGACTGGCATGCGATGCATCCAATAATGGAATTGGAGCTGTTTTATGTCATATTATGCCTGATGGTTCAGAGAGACCAATTACTTTCATTTCTAGAGTATATACCAAAGCAGAAAGGGGATACTCAATGATTCACAAAGAGGCGTTAGCAATATATTGGGCAGACAGTAAACTACATCAGTACTTAGTAGGTACAAAGTTTGAGTTATTGTCAGATCACAGGCCTTTGCAAGCTTTATTTGGGGAAAATAAAAGTTTACCTCAGATGGCAGCGGGAAGACTCCAAAGATGGTCATTATTTTTGGCAGGATTTGACTAAACATTTAAGCATATTAAAGGTACAGACAATGAAAACGCAGATTGCATGTCTAGATTGCCGTTAGCTATGTCTACTAGGGTTGATAGTGAAGATATTAAAGAAAATGATTATATAAATTTTTCTATAAAATTTTTCAACAAGTTATTAATTTGAATATTGTTAGGTCTGAAACCAGACGAGATCCTTTGTTAAGTTCAGTGTTTAATATGATAAGATATGGTTTTCCTAAAATGTGTGAAGACAAGATCAAACCTTTTATACAAAGAAAAAGTGAATTGTATGTTCAAAATGGTGTAATAATGTGGGGTTACAGGGTGGTTGTTCCATTCAAATTACAAAATTCTTTATTGAGGGAGCTACATGCTACACATCAAGGTATTGTTAAAATGAAAATGAATGCTAGGTCTTATTTCTGGTGGTCTAATCTAGATTTAACAATTGAAAGATATGTGAAATCTTGTGATGTTTGTATGTCAATGCGTCCAGATCCACCTAAGTCTAATAATATTTCATGGCCTAAGACTAAAACACCATATAAAAGAGTTCATGCAGATTTTTTAGGACCAATAGATGGTAAAAATATTTTACTTATTATAGATACTTATTCCAAATGGCCAGAAGCATTTATTATGAAAAATATTGATTCTAAGTGTACAGTTGAAAAATTCAGAGAATGCTTTTCTAGATATGGTTTGCCAAAAATTGTTGTAACTGATAACTAAAAACTTTGTTTCAAGGGAATTTTCTGACTTTCTCTGTAAAAATGAGATTAAGCATGAGACTTCACCTCCATTTCACCCAGCAACAAATGGTTTTGCTGAAAATGCGGTTAAAAGTTTTAAATCTGGTTTATTAAAAGCAATTAAAGATAAAAATAATGTAAACAGTTCATTTGAAACATTGATGAATAGATATTTGTTTCATTATAGAAATTCAGTTCATTGTAACACAGGGGTTTGTCCATCTGAATTAATGCTGAAAAGGAAACCTAGATGTAGATTAGATTTATTGTCAGTAAAAGAAGAAAAAGTGGAAAATTATAAACAGGGAAATAGACAGGAAACATTTAAGGAAGGGGATATAGTATATTGTAGAGATTATAGGAATCCAAATAAGAAACAGTTTGTTAAATGTGTAATTGATGAGGTTTTGGGACAAAGAACTTATTTATGCAAGTTAATAAATGATAATTTAATTTGGAAAAGACATTTAGATCAAATAATAAGTTCTGTGCCTCAAAAGGAAATTGAAATTGTAAGACAGGAAGATTATGATTATCCGATAGTTATTCCATCTAGTGTAACCAACATTGAACAGAACTATGAGAGTATTACTGTTGATACTAGTAAGGAGGATAATACTGTTATGAGTGAATTAAATAAAACTAATGAAAACATTGTAAAAAACTCTATTAGTATAAGTTCATTTAAGTCTCCGAAAACTGTAATTTCTGAGTGTAAAAAGGCTAAAAAGGAAACTGAGTCCGATAATGGTAATGGCATGCATCAGAGACCACAAAGAGTCAGAAAGGCCCCGGAAAGGCTAAATTTATAGGGGGAGTATTTGTGATATATTGACTATGGCCAAATAATTAGTCTGTGGCATTTTTTATCTGTGCTTTCTCTTCTCTCTGGGACCTCGGTCAGACAACACACGATTTAATATTGTATATTTCTATAAAGCGAAATAAATCTATTAAAGTATACAAGTTTATTATTATTTCAACGTACAAGAAGGCCTGGTACACAGTAGTACCTATATGTATGACTGGTTGAACGGTTCAAAGTAAGTTGGCTCGTTGGCACGATTGAGGGGAGGCCTAATGCCCAGCAGTGAACTGTTATAAGCTGATGACAATGATGATATCGTGATGATTATAATATGGTTTTGGATAATATTTTTGCATTGTGAATTAGCACCGGTGCATCGATGCAATGCGCGTCGCAAACCTTCGTCATTAATTACAGTTGATTTAACAATGACACATTAAGTGGATCTGCAAATTCAATTTGGAGTCACTTTGGCTGTGATGGCATTAGAAACAGAAATTATAATTTGAAAAATATTGCTGTTTTTCAGCCCAATCCTGAAGTAAAAATTTGCATTAATGATTTACCACAAAATATATCTTTAAAAGGCACTATAAATTATATTATAAATGCGAAAGTAACTCTGTCTGTCTGTCTGTCTGTCTGTCTCACTTTTACGACTAAACCTCTGAACCGATTTTGATGAAATTTGGTATAGAGGTAGATTAGACCTTGGGAAAGGACATAGGCTATGTTTGGTCGCGATAACCGACATCCACGCGGGCGGAGCCGCGGGCAAAAGCTAGTGTTTAATACAATTCTAATTATTAAAATTATTATTTACAATAGAGTGTATTTATTTCTAATTCACAATTCACAATGAAATAATATATGCAAAACTATAGGTATAATATATCAGTTCACTGCTGGGCATAGGCCTCCCCTCAATCGCGCCAACGAGTCAACTTTGAGCCGTTCAACCATTCATACATATAGGTACACCACCGAAAAGATCAGGAGTGGAATACTTTTGAATAAATTAGACTTAAAATCTTTTTGGTATTTTAAATTTTGTGCTCTTTCAAACTCAATTCTATTTTTGAAATTAAAAAGAAAAAAAAAAAAGAGTGGTAGCTATTTCAAATTGACAAGTCAGTGTGAAAATGGAGCTTACGCGGGAACATTTCCGTTTGATAATTTTTCACAACTTTCGCCGAGGTTTATCCAAAGAACAATGTCTTGCCGAGCTTGTTTCTATTTTTGAACCTGAAGCACCTAGTAAAACGACTATCATAATATATCGCTGATTTTCTGCGTCGAGGACGTTCTTCTCTTACCACAGTACCTTCCACTGGTCGGCCAAAAATAGCGGTAACACAAGAAAACGTCGATGCTGTACGCCAATTAATACAAGAAGATAGGCATGTGACATACGAGCAGATACAGGCTTCTCTCAGCATTGGTATGACAGCCATTCAAACAATATTGCACGATGAAATGGGTGTCAGAAAGTTAGTTTCCCGCTGGGTGCCCCATCGTTTGAAAGAAGAACAAAAGTCGGCTCGTGTTAATTGGTGTCGCTCTGCTCTGCAACGGTTCGATAGAGGGAACTCAAATGCAGTTTACAATATCGTCTCCTCGGGTGATGAATCGTGGATATATTCATATGAGCCTGAAAGAAAACACCAATCGGCTGTTTGGGTCTACGAAGGCGAGGTCAAGCCAACAAAAGTTGTGCGCTCTCGTAGCGTGTCGAAAAAAATGGTGGCTTCGTTTGTGCCGAAAACCGGACATGTGGCTACGATTCCTTTACACTTTACAGGAACGAAGAACGGTTACTGCTAATTGGTACACAACAGTTTGTTTGCCGGAAGTCATAAAAGAACTTCGTAAAAGTAATCCGAATCGTCGCGTCCCACACCGCTCGGCAAACGATCGCATTTTTAAATCAGGAAAACGTGGAGTTGATGGACCATCCTCCATACAGCCTTGACCTGAGCCCCAATGATTACTTTACATTCCCAAGAACTAAAGATTTGTTACGTGGTCAACGGTTTCAAGGTCCAGAAGAGGCAGTCGAAGCTATAAATCGGCCGTTTTGACTATGTCCATTTCAGACTGGAATTACTATTACAATAATTGGTTTGAACGAATGCAATGAAAAAACTGTGTCCAAAATGTGGTGGCAACCATGAGAATTGTACTACAGATAATTTTATATGCTTAAATTGTAAGGGAAATCACATAGCTATTGATAGAAAATGCCCTATATTTTTGAAAGAAAAAGAAATTAGGAAGATTATGAGCGAGCAACAAGTCACCTACAGAAGAGCTTTACTGATATACACCAAACAGAAACAAAAGGGTTATAACCTCAATCGCTTGCCTAATGTTTCTCAAGTTACTCAGAAAAGTGTGGTACTAGAGTCAGAAACCTATAGCAGTATAGCTTCAAAGTCAAGTCAAAAACCAGGTGAGAAGACAGTACAAGAAAAAGAAGCTGAACATATCACAGAGCGAAGACCACAAGCTAATACATATATGGAAACAAAAAACAGAAAAATAACAAGAAATGCACTAGTGTGGAACCATCACCAATAGAAAAGGAAGTACCGGCTGATCAAAATGAAGTACAAGTTAATAACAGAGATGAACAATTTATTACTATAAAGGTTTGACTTTAAGAAATTTTTACTTAAGATAAATAGATTGTTTATGTCAACAGGAACATGTGAGGATAAAGGCATGCTATTGTTTAAACTTATATATGAGGAAGTTAAGAAAGTATTGCTTGGTTGTCTTTTAAATGGTGGCTCAACTTATTGCAATGGAATTCACAAAGTATCCGCCCTAAAATGATTTCCTTTACTAGCCCAACTAAATAAGGATTTGACACAGGAATAATTTAAATTTTTTAAATTAGACTGGCAAGTTTTCAACGAAAATCCCCGTCGGACTCGTGGTTACCCTGCTTTGTTACTCTAGGGTGACCACGAGTAATTTCAGTTACTCGTCGTTACCCTACTATGAAAAGGATCGTACTTGACTGAATCTAGATAGTGTAGTACCCAGTAGATAAAGTATTCAATTGGTCAATATGTAGTACAATCTCCTTGATAAATGTTTATTGAAACTCGTTGTAGGTGATAGGTTAATGGCATGTAAGTTTTCATTTGGATTTCTCAGATTTATGCTGTCTTATAGCAACAATTTGTACGGTACTGTAATTGTAATAACAATAATTGAATTAAAAATACTGAAAATGGGTACAAGAATTAAACGAAAATGTGGTGAAGTATTCTTAAGCGATGGATACCAATACCATAAACATAAAATGTATGCAAGCCAAACTTCTTTATGGTTTTGTAGCCAACGCCGAAAACTTAAATGTATGGGGTCGGTGACTCTCTCTGTTAAGGTATGTACCTTTTCCTTTTCATCTTAAACACTCCATTTATATATATATATATGTCGGAATAGGAGAGGGACTCTTGCTAGCTCGACCACTCGAGGCTCTGTCGGCGTCCGCCATTATACCGGTAGTGTCACAAATTGTCGCTGAATGAATCAGCACGCACGTCTGGCGCCGGTGGGTGCTCGAGGCTAACTGAGCTGCCTTAACATCGTTCAGTTACTTCATTCGATAGTTCGCTCACGCCAAGCGTCACACACTTCAGTGCGATCGCTGATTGGCAGCTCTCCGCCCGAGACCGCTGACTCAATGAATGATATTATCGACCTGTAAAAACGACTAAGAGGTTCGCCTCGAACGATAACAGATGGCGCTAACTACAAAATAGTACTCCGACACGGCCATACTGGCAAAAAGCGCGTTCTCGCGCGTCCTTATGAGCCATCGTTACCGAGAGTGTATCAAACACCACGATACGGAGACTTAGAACCTCCATACTGCAACCATACGTTAAACAAACACAAACACGGGTCGTGTCACGCACATAAGGCATAGAGCCTTCTAATTTCCAATCGTCATTAGCACAAAGCGCGGAGCTTTAAATGTCCAATCACTGTTTAGGCACAAACACAGATCTTTCAATATACAATCGTCTCGCACGCAAAATGCAGAGCTTACCTGTACTTAATTACCATTAGCGCACGGCTTAGAGCCCTTTAGCGCTTAACCGCCACTAGCACGAAGCGCTGAGCTTCCCAGTGCTCGAACCGCAGATGTCACACGGCACGGAGCGTTCCAGTGTTCAATTACCAATAACTCAAGGCGCGGGGCCTTCCAGCGTTCAATCACCAGCAACTCAAGGTACGGAACCTTCCGGCGTGCGATCACCAACAACTCAAGGTAAGGAACCTTCCAGCGTGCAATCATCAATAACTCAAGGTACGGAACCTTCCGGCGTGCAATCACCAACAACTCAAGGTACGGAACCTTCCGGCGTGCAATCACCAACAACTCAAGGTACGGAACCTTCCGGCGTGCAATCACCAACAACTCAAGGTACGGAACCTTCCGGCGTGCGATCACCAACAACTCAAGGTACGGAACCTTCCGGCGTGCGATCACCAACAACTCAAGGTACGGAACCTTCCGGCGTGCGATCACCAACAACTCAAGGTACGGAACCTTCCAGCGTGCAATCATCAATAACTCAAGGTACGGAACCTTCCGGCGTGCAATCACCAACAACTCAAGGTACGGAACCTTCCGGCGTGCAATCACCAACAACTCAAGGTACGGAACCTTCCGGCGTGCAATCACCAACAACTCAAGGTACGGAACCTTCCGGCGTGCGATCACCAACAACTCAAGGTACGGAACCTTCCAGCGTGCAATCATCAATAACTCAAGGTACGGAACCTTCCGGCGTGCAATCACCAATAACATAAGGCGTAGAGCCTTCTAGTGTTGGATCGGCATATAGGCAGAATGGGGTATTTCAGTTGTAAACGACTTTTGTCCAAATCAACTAGCTTTACTAATCATAAAGTAACAAATAAATCTCTTTCACAAAAGTATCTCCATGACCATGATCGGTTTCAGAAACAAGAGCTCTTAAATTAAACAACTTTGCTATTCATGGACAAACAAAAATGAGTAAGTATGTATTTCTATGGTCATGATTCGTTACAGAATTAAATCCTGTTTGACGGGTTTTCAAATTCAACAGTTTTACTATCCGCAGAGTAACAAATAATTGTCTTTTACAATGTATTTTTATGATCACAATTGGTTTCAGAATTACACTCCTTTTTGAAGAGTTTAAACAACTTTCCTATTTATAGATTAACAAATAAACGTTATTTTACAATTTATCTCTACTGATCGTGATTGGTTACAGAATTATGCTCCTATTTGAAGATTTTTCAAACTACTTAATTAACTTTCCTGTTCATAGGTTAACAAATAAACATTTTTTTACAATGTATCTCTATGATCATAATTGGTTACAGAATCACCCTCTTATTTGAAGAATTTTCAAATTAATCAACTTTCTTATTCATAGATTAACAAATAAGCATTCTTTTACAATGCATGTTCAGGCGGGAATCAACTAGTTCCCGTTTGGGAGAAAACTTGATATAATTTTATTTAAATAAAATATTTGGTCAGCTGATCAGACGTTTAATTAGTTCCGTTACAATAGTAAAAAGTGCTGTGTAACTTAATTAAAAGGTTGTCAACTTAATCTAGTCTTGAATGACGTTTCAAGTTAAGACGTCCTTGCGGATTGCTCTTCAAGACTGTCAGGCGTGAACATACTCCCGGCCGTTGAGTGCTCGCATTCAACAAGAAAATTGCAATTCAATAAGAAAGCCGACGATGGTTGCAGTTCGTAGCATCAGCAACCTGTTCATTAACTGGATCTGCAATCCTCGAGCTCAACACCAATTCGAGTCAGCGGCGTCCACTCAAATCGGCAAGTTGTAATCAGTTAGCGCGACGAGGGTGTAAGGCTCGTCATGATACGAAACTGGAGGTAAGACACGCATTCATTTTTCTGTCACAACTGCGTGATCGTCTGAAGGCGGGCTGAGCGAAGGTGACAATCCATCGACAAGAAGGTAACCTGGAGTGAAGGGCACAGATCTTCAGGACTCGACGAAAATGGCGTGAGTAGGCATGAGTAGATCTAGCTTAGATTTAAGCAAACCATGAAATAAAATATATATAATATAGATCTTATAACAATATCCCAGCACTCTGAATAGGCTCTAAACAATGTGAATGGATCAACCTAATTCTCGCCTCCCAAGGACAGCTGACAGCACAGGTAATCAGTTAATACAAAAGTATAGTCTGGTCTGACTGGCATCGACTATGAAACCGTCAGATAAGGAGTCGCTAGAACCCCCGTGGAAAGCCAGAAAACTCATATACTATCATGGCTCTGAATGAAGGTTAAAACCTAAATGTAAACTATAAACTCGTTCAATTGCTCACGAGATTCTAACGTAGATATGACTTACTTACGTAGGTATAAAATACATCAATAGGCTCATTATTCACATTTCACCTGGCGTCTATTAAATGTTTAAGTGTGTGCAGTAGACGCACACTTACTGAACGATAGCCGAGGTAGCCGATAGTACTATTGCTTATTCTGTGGCCGAGGTGTGAGTACCTACTAAATGAGAATCTCGCGATAACAAACCGGTTTGTTAACAACCGATTGATGTAGTAAACAACAGAACTAAGTACTTGAATGAAAAATAACTTAATAAGGTGGAGAGTGGACTGTATTGCTTGTGACATTGTGATGATTAATTATAATAATTATGTATGTAGTTTAATGAAATAATAATAAATCGTGCGGTAGCCCTACCATCCGGATATAATTAAATGGCCCAGAGGAAGTAGGTGCACTAAATTTGAAGAACTGAGGTTTTTAGTTACCTACTATCGCGTGATATTCCGTTTTAAGGAATGAGGGGTGACTGTCGAGTTACGTAATGAACTGACACACTATGACAATGTCCATATATAATTTACTTTTAAAGAGGCGCATTTGTCAAGTGGGGGTGATTCAAAGTGAATCGCCTAAACTGTCTGATAAACGCGAAGGCTTTGTAGGAACGAATTAGGTATATAGGTATATTATTTCACCTTAGGAGACTAAAGAGATGACTATGGCAGCGTTACTACCTACACAACAGAGGTTGGTTTTAAAAAGTCATCTGTCTCAGTGATTAATATACGACAAGATTGGTTAAAATTAATTAAATAAGTAAAGATAAGTAAACAATTAACAGTTCAAAATTAATTAAAGTTGCGGACCCCGGTAACTGGGCCGCTAATTACCCAACCAAGACTAGTTTGGCACAGTGTAGGCATTGCATCGCCTAACATTATTTTTTGTGATCCTAATAGCGACCAAAAAATGTCAGCTCCTATTATCATGTCTATCGCAGCGGGCGTATGATAGTATGGATCTGCCAACCGTATATTCGAAGGAACATCTACTGCTACCTGTGCATGAGGCACACTATCAGTGATCGATGGCAGAACTAAGCAAGACACGGCACTAGAATAGGAATCACTTAACGAGTTAAATTTTAAATGGCACGTTTTATTTACTTGAGATATGGAATTATTAATGCCCTTTATGGACTTATGAGTATTTATATAAGGTAACTTTAATTTTCTAAATAGTTTTTTGGTTATTATAGACGATGAACTGCCCGAGTCTAAGATCGCGCGTACAATGTGTGGTTTATTATGGATGTCATAACACTTGACCAACGCTGTGGACAACAATACATCACTCGGAGCGCTTGCATTCGACTGAGCGGTGATATTAGTAGTAGCCGCGACTGCCGAGAGTGAGACATGATCGGTATAATCAGGAGATGACTGAACCTTGTTGTCATTGTCGTTCAATGATTCGTTTACTTTTAATTGAGACTGATAATCGCCATCGTGAATCAGGGTGTGGTGTTTGCGTTTACATATTTGACACGCAGATTTCGTACAATGACGTGGATAGTGACCCGGACGTAAACAATTATAGCAAACTTTGTAATTACGTAGTATAGACCGTCGTTCACTGACGCTCAACGCTAGAAATTGCGGACAAGTGTTGAGGTTGTGATTACCATTACATTTTGGACAAGTGCTATGTGAACGTGAACTAGAACTAGTGGTTGAGTTGGAAACCATAACCTTAACTTTAGTGTTATGTTTTTGATGATTATGGTCAGAGTGGTGGGACGATTCCATTGATTCAAGCACATCAGCGTGATTTCTTAAAAACTCAATGAATTTAACGAATGAAATTGCCTTCCTTTTGTCTAATTGACCTTTATACTCTTCCCATTTACTAGAAGTTCTGTAATCTAGTTTTTTAGAAATTATATATATAAGCAACGTGTCCCAATTGTGAACAGGTTCATGTAATATTTTTAAAGCACGTAATGTTTTGCTTGTGTGGTCTATAAGCCTTTTTAAGTCTACGGATGAAGATTTTGTGATCGGTTCAGTGTTAAATAGGGCAGATACGTGGTTATTTATCAATAAATGTGTATTGTCGAACCTCTCACATAACAACTCCCATGCTGTGGTGTAGTTTTGAGTTGAAAATTCGATAGAATCGATCACTACAGCAGCTGAGTCCGTCAACGATGCTTTAAGGTAGTGGAACTTACTAATCTCATCGATATCGTCATTACCATGGATGAGACTAGTGAACTTGTCACGAAACTCAAGCCAGGTCTCATAGGATCCTGAGAATTTAGGCAAATTGATCGTGGGCAATTGAACGAGTTGACGCTTACAATTGGAGGTAGATTTTTTATCACTTTTTTCTATAATCTCAAACGAATGAAGGATTTGTTTGGACTGAGCTAAAAGCATATAATACTGAGATTCTACCTTGTTACGTTCATCATACTCAGCCTCAGCTGTATCAGATAAGCATTCCAACTGCAACTGAATACCATGAAATTCGTCATACAGTGTTTCTAGCCTGCCAACGCGAACTCCCAACTCCATTACCTGATAGGACGTTAACTCGTTAGTTTGTAATGTACATAAGTAGGTACCAAACGCAGTAATTCTGCTTTTGCAGCTACCACGCTTTTTTCTAAGCTCCTTGATCTCAGCCACCTTTGAAAGTGCAACTTCCCCACTGTCAGGCATCCTGGGAAGCGAGTGTTAAGTGACCTGTAATGTTACAATTATAATGTTTAAGTGATGTATATAAAATTGGTTTGTAACGAGTTTTCAACTACCTACCTACTTAAATTTGTATGTACTTAGTATTTTAAGTTTTAATATTACACATTAATTTTATGTAAATAGGACTTAATAAGATGCTTAACAAATGTCTTATTGTGTATTAATAACAATGAAATGAAAATGAACAATAAAATTGAATTGACTAAGACTATTGAACGAAAATTTAATTTGTACAATTTATGGTTTTGTGTTTTACTTTATAGGCTAATTAATTACAAATAATTATTGTACAATGCGAATATTAAATGGCTTTATAGAAATTAGATTAACATTGGATGTATGCAGGTAGGTAATTACTGTAACGTTCAAGTTACTCTGCGCACTTCCTGTGCTATATATATAATTTCAGCCTATTGCAAGTAACTGATTAATGCCGACAATAAATACACAGTGTACATATATATATTTTAAATGATTGTAAAGTAAAATTATACGTTACTGACCTTAAATACAGTTTTCTTTCCTAGTTAATACGAAATAATATTACCTGATCTTAAGAGTGCTGGGTTTTTATAATAAATATAATATAGATGATAGATACTCAAATGCTGTTTTATTTCGCAGTCCAAGTTGAGCTCACTTTTTCCAATCCATGTAGGTACCCTTTCACTCCAAAGTTTTCTTTCTTTGATCTTCCTATAATAATTATTTCTTTCTTCGCTGATTCTCTTTTAATTCGATGAATCCGGTTCGTATAGGACCATGTTCAGGCGGGAATCAACTAGTTCCCGTTTGGGAGAAAACTTGATATAATTTTATTTAAATAAAATATTTGGTCAGCTGATCAGACGTTTAATTAGTTCCGTTACAATAGTAAAAAGTGCTGTGTAACTTAATTAAAAGGTTGTCAACTTAATCTAGTCTTGAATGACGTTTCAAGTTAAGACGTCCTTGCGGATTGCTCTTCAAGACTGTCAGGCGTGAACAATGCATCTCTATGATTGATCACCATTATCATGATTGGTTACAGAATAACACTCCTGTTTGAAGACTTTTCAAATTAAACAACTTTACTATTTGTAAAGTAACAAATAAATGTCTTTTACATTGTACTTCTGCAATAATTTTTAATGTCAGAATCACACTTCCATTAAATGACTTACAAATCAGAAAGCTTTAGTATTTATAAAATAGCAAATGAATGAGTTTTAATGATAATATTGATTTCCTTAATTAGATGAAGTTAATAGGTTGCTGGGGTCAGTCTCAAGTTGATCAGACATGTCAGCCAGGCTTGCAGGGTACTTTCGCAGTCGTTCATGGCATACATACTGAACGCGTCCACCGGCTACGGGCTCTACTTTGTATCTGTTATTATCACACACCTCTATTACCTTACAAGGATTTGAGTACTTTTCTCCTAGCTTAGTTATCATCCTAGGGTTCTTTTCGACAAAGACAATGTCGCCGGTATTAAAGGGGTGTATTTTTGCCTTTCCTTTGTCAAAACGCAACTTATCTGCCCGAGCTTGCTCGTCTATCCTGACCTTTGCCTCATCTCTAAGTTTAAGTAGATCGAACCTATCATAGTTCTGTACAAGGGCATTGATTTTAGGGGGGCTCTTATTACATCCCATCAACAATTGAAGTGGGCTCTTACCTGTACTTTTCACTATGGTACAATTTAGTGCAAGTTGAACTTCGCCTATAGCTGCCTTCCAAGACCTACGCTCGTGGTTCTCTGTTATAGTAAAACAGTTTGTTAGGATTGACATAAACCGCTCTACCTGGCCATTAGCCCTACTAACTCCACTGGCAATCAAGTGGAATTCTATGGACCAATCTCTACACAAATCTTGAAATTCTTTACCTGTAAATGATGTGCCCTGATCTGCGATTATCCTATTTGGTGATCCGAATAAGGAGATAAAAGTGTGGAGTGCATTACAAGCAGATTTCGCTGTTAAGTCCTTTACTGGTGTCAGATGGCAATATTTAGTAAAGGCATCTACTATTACAATGACGTATTCCTTAGTATTCTTATAACCGGTCAGTTTACCACTTGTGTCAATGTGGAGGGTGTGTATTGGTTCAGGGACTTTGTCAATCGGGTGCAGAGATGACTGCCGTGCGCCTGATGGCATTTTATTTACTTTGCACGGCAAGCAACGTTCTACATAAGTTCTTAAACATGTTGTCATGTTCGGGAACCAGAAGTGTTCTCTTATTTTGTTAAGGGTTTTATCCCAGCCCAGATGTTTGAGTTCGTCGTGAAACTTTTAAATGATTTGCCATCTATAATTTCTAGGGACTATAGCGCGACATAGAGTTCTTTTACCCAACTGAAAGTTTTTGTGTAGGACATTGTCGTTTATTGTATACGATGACCTCAAACATGCATCTAGAGTATCATTTTCAATAGCCTCAATAATTTTATTAAGATCTGGGTCTAACTGTTGTTCTACTTGCAACCAGTCTGGCCTTACTTTTACAACGTTTACCGTCGCCGTGTTACCTACGGCAGGGTTTCTGCTAAGAAACTCTACGTGAGGAATTCTCTCACCTTTGCGATATTCAACCTGGAAGTCAAAACTCTGCATGTATGCCCACCATCTGTGTACCCGAGGGGATAGATCTCTTTTATTACGCGAGGCCTTTAGACTATTACAATCTGTCACAACCTTAAATTGTTTTCCTAGTAAATAATGTCTGAAATGTTTTAGGGCTTTGAAGATGGCTAAGGTTTCTAATTCGTAACTATGGTATCGGCTTTCTACTTCAGTTGTTCTTTGACTGTAATACTCAATGACCTTCAGTTGATTTTCTACTTTTAGAAAGAGTATTGCACCGTAACCGAGGGAGCTAGCATCTATGTGAACTTCAATATCATAAGAAGGGTCAAAAATAGTCAACAGTGGTTCTGACGTCAAATGTTTGATAACGATGTTACGCGCTTGTGTATGTTTGGTTTTCCACTCCCACTTACCATCTTTTCGAGTGAGTTCATATAATGGAGCCATGATCGAGGAAAAGTTAGGTACGAATTTGCGGAAATATCCTGCTAAGCCATTAAACTGACGCAGTTCTTTGACATTCTTTGGTAATGGTGAACTTGTAAGGGCTCTTATCTTTTTTTGGGTTTGGTCTGACTGTACCCTTGGATATTATGTATCCTAAGTATTCTACAGATGATTTGAGAAATTTACATTTATTCCAATTAAATGAGAAACCTGCTTTTGATAGTGTGTCTAAGATTTGTTCCAAATGACAGAATGCATCTTCTTTTGTTTTGGAGTACACAAGGACATCATCCATGTAGACGGTAGCAATGACATCTTTGTGTTTGCCAAGAGCTTTGTTAATAGCTCTTTGGTACACCGCAGGCGAGTTAGAGAGCCCGAAGGGCATTTTTTAAAAAATTCCCAGGCACCGTCTGGGGTAACAAATGCTGTCTAATGGTCATGCTCAGTCCGGGGCGAGTAAAAACATCACGGCCAATTACAACATCGTGGGGCAAGATCCCTGGTCCTACAATTACAAAAGTTACCTCTACATGTACTTCATTAATCATGATAGGCAAAGTAATACGGGAGAGCGAAAACACTGTATTTGAACCAATACCCGCTAGGCGAGTGGGTATAAAGTCTCTAATTCCTGTTAAGACATCAGCTATATTTTTTCGAATTAATGAACAATCAGACCCGCTGTTCACAAGAGTCTGTAGTTTGAAGTCATCAACGTTTATTTCAATTAACGGGGCTTCGGATCGCAGGCACAGGTTGACAGACATCGCAGCACTTGATTTGTTGAGTCTTTCATCTCTTTGTTTAGAAAAGCACAATTGTTCAGTATGACCTAGTTTATGACAGTAGGAACACTCTGCAGGGCTTGACTCGCTTGATCTGGTAGGGCTTTTAAACTCAGTTTTTAGCGGCTTTTTGTTCGCGATTTACAGTAGCGTTGGTAGTGTCCCGTCTGCCCGCAATTATGGCACGTATTACGCTCGTTCGAACTGGTTGGTTTGTGGCGCTTACGCTCGCTAGGATCACTGAGATGTGAGTCACTTGATCTTTTCAAAATTTTAATATTAGGGTACGTACTAAGAGGCCTATCAAGTGCTATGAAGTCCCTGGGCGTGTTTATAACAAATCTGAACGTACCTGAGTGTCCGAAATACCTGAGATAACCACTTCGATCTTCTCGGCTTCGCCCCAAGCAGGCTCTAGCCGGTCGATCATGGCAAGCTTGTTTGTCGAGTACTCTATAAAATTTCTGGCACGGTCGCTGGTATACTTCACCATATCTTGGAAGAGGTCATGGAATCTCTTGGTCACCGCAAACTGGCTTGATAGGCGCTCCTTCGCGTCATCCCACGTTTTGCACAATGGGTACGACTTGGAAGCCCACTTGCGGGCTCGGCCTCGAAGATGTGTAAATGCAACGTTACGGGTTTCGTAGTCCGACCACGAATTTTTGTTACGGTGATAGTCCACTTCATTACACCACTGAATAGCCGTAAATTCACAATCGTCGGGGTCAAAAGAAGGAATATAAACGTCAGTCGGTTTCATTTTTTTTTCGTTACTTTTCGGAGACGAGACGTCCGCACTATCACTGAATGTTTCGGCCATGCTGCGAAAAAATGAGGCCCACATATCACTAGGTATAGCTGTAAAACGGTCACTTGTGTTCGAGGACGCCGACGCATTTAGATCGTCGTTTTTCGAATTCGGGCCGCCATTGTTTTCTCTTCGGGGTGTGGCAGAATTGCGAGAAAGTTCACCTTGCGTAGGTATGCTAGTTTGGGTAAACGCGTTAGGAGGATTTAGTTCAGATCCCACCGCTGCTGTCGGAATAGGAGAGGGACTCTTGCTAGCTCGACCACTCGAGGCTCTGTCGGCGTCCGCCATTATACCGGTAGTGTCACAAATTGTCGCTGAATGAATCAGCACGCACGTCTGGCGCCGGTGGGTGCTCGAGGCTAACTGAGCTGCCTTAACATCGTTCAGTTACTTCATTCGATAGTTCGCTCACGCCAAGCGTCACACACTTCAGTGCGATCGCTGATTGGCAGCTCTCCGCCCGAGACCGCTGACTCAATGAATGATATTATCGACCTGTAAAAACGACTAAGAGGTTCGCCTCGAACGATAACAGATGGCGCTAACTACAAAATAGTACTCCGACATATATATATATATTAAAACACGATATTTAAAAAGAATCACTGCCTATCCGAGGTAGACGCACTAGGGTCAGGTGGCGAACAGTGAACCAGTGGTACACAATTAACCACCAGTCATTCGGTGCGAACGCGACGTTGCCAAACCGTGCAACGAACTGCATTCGAAGCGTTTTACGTCTCCTCCCGCCTTCCCCAGTCCACGGCGCGCTCCCGCCAAGAACGCACATTTACCGCGTTGTTTTGCTGTTGGGGTCATAAAAACTAAAAAAAAAGTAAGTCCACTATTTTTTTTCTAGAATCGTTGTATAATTATTTTCAATATGTTTCACCAATTATACATGAAAAGTGACTATTCTTAAATATGTAAAATGTTTTGTTTTCCTTTGATATTGTTTTATTCAAAAGTTACGTGACTTCAAATGTTAAATGGCGTCCCTAGTACACAGTGAACCAAAAACATAGGGTACATTGTGTACCAATATATTGTGGTACTGTGTAAATAAAACAAATGGTATTGTAATATACTAAAAATATAATTTACATGAAACAAATAAGAACACAAACGAATAATAAGATAATTCAATAGAACTAAACATACCAAACTCTTCCTCTCTCCAAATATGAACATATTTTTACCTACATGTTCTAATTTATTAATTTTACTATTTTAGAATGGGTCGAACTAAACGTGAAACTAGAAAAAAAGGCGGCCATGATGCAAAAGATATGATGAAGGCGATAGATCTAGTAAAGGCAGGTATGAGCATCCACAAAGCTGCAGATACATGTTGTTTAAAATATGCAACTTTGAGACGATATGTGGAAAAGCACAAAATGCAAGATAATGCAAGGTTTGTTCCTAATTACGAGGTGAACGCTATTTTCTCACATGAACAGGAAAATATATTAAAAACCTATATTACCGAATGTGCGCTTATGTTCTACGGTCTTTCAGCTAAGGAAACTAGGCAATTAGCTTACCAGGTAGCAATGGCTAACAAGTTAAAAGTTCCTGCCCCTTGGTTAGCTAACAAAATAGCAGGAGTTGATTGGTTGAGGTCGTTTAGGAAACGGCACAGAGAATTATCACTGAGAAAACCCGAGGCATGCAGCTTGGCACGTGCTACATCGTTTAACCGCGCGAATGTGCAAGCTTTCTTTAACAATTTGAAGGAAACCTACCGCCGCTTTCCGGTTTTTGGGGACGGCACTCGCGTTTTTAATCTGGATGAAACCTCCACAACTACGGTCCAACGGCCTCAAAAAGTATTAGGGCCTAAAAGATCAAATATTTGCAAGGTCACGAGTGGTGAGAGGGGTGTGTTGGTAACCACTTGCTGTATTGTATCCGCTGCCGGACATGCTTTGCCTCCCGTGTTGGTTTTTCCCAGAAAAAACTATAAACAACATATGCTGCATGGTGCTCCTACTGGCTCGCTTGGCTTAGCTACCCCCACAGGCTGGATGAACACAGAATTATTCATTGATGTTATGAAGCATTTTGTACGACACAGCAATGCGTCCTCAGAAAACCCGGCGCTGCTCATTCTTGACAACCACGAAAGCCACCTGTCCTTAGAGGCTCTAAACATTGCAAAGTCTGCCGGTGTAACGGTACTTACTGTGCCTCCCCACACAACTGCAAAACTGCAGCCTTTAGATGTTGGACTGAACGGACCCTTTAAAATCTTTTACAATGCTGCCATCGACTCATGGATGCATTGAAACCCGGGACAAGCATTCACTATTTACCAAATAGCTGAATGTGTTGGTCAAGCATATTTAAAGGCAATGACGCCAATCAATATTACCCACGCTTTCAAAAAATGCGGCATTTATCCTTATGATGAATTTATTTTCACGGAAGAAGATTTTTTACCAAGTGTTGTCACCGATAGGCCAGACCCATACATAGATAAATGTGAAATAGCTGAGGAAGAATTGGAAGCACCATTGTCACCATCCACTTTGGTATCCATATCTCAAGAAATGATTGGTTTTCCCGTTACAGAAGTTGCTGTAAATGAATTGCACAATATATCGCAACATGTCAAGTCTGATACTGATGACAAACTTTCAGAAATAGTACGACAACCGGAGTCCGAGGCCATCGTTCATGAAGATCCTTCCCATAATGCTATAAACACTTTCCGACCACAACAACAGGTTTCATTGACCAGCGACACTGATTCTCCAAAACCTTCAACATCAAAACAAGAAACAAGTTTCATAACACCAAAAATGCTAAGATTGCCTCTGGAAGCAGGTCCTCGAAAAAACAAAAGACGTAGGCCCTTGGGCAAAAGCATGATAGCCACCGACACCCCCGAAAAGGACATGATAGCAGAAAAAAAGAAAAAAGGGATTATGAAAGTTAAGAAAAATGATCTTTTCAATGAAATTAAAAAACCTAAGAAAAATCAAAGATTAGAGAAAGTCGAAAAAGTACGTAATCGTGACAACAGCAGTAGTGACAGAGAAACTTTTTATGCTAGTGGATCGTCTTCTGGAGGAGAATTATTTGTGACTGACAGTGAAGACGATGAAAATATGATACTGGATGATGAAATTATTGCAAAGCCTCTGCCTAGAAAGCCTAGAGTGGGTGAATATGTCATCATTTTGATAGAAACAAATAAGAAGAAAGAATATTATTACATTGGAAAGATTTTAGAAGAGTCAAAGGAACCAGAATATGATTACTTTGTATCCTATTTGAAACTGAAAAATAAAGTTTTTCATAAATTTGTAGAACCTTTAGAACCTGATATGGCAGGTGTCAAGCTAAATGACATAAAATTCATACTCCCTTATCCCAAGATTGAAGGGAGTAGTCGTCGGCAAGGACGATATCATATTTCCAGTGAATTTATCACTTTTATACTTTCCTTATTAATTTTATACTGATTTGTTTGTAGTATCTAGATATGTTATGGTATGATTTTGTTGATTTTTAGAAGTTTAACTTTCTATAAGATTTGATTAAAAGACTGTTTATAATTGTATAAGACTTAAAAAAGCCAAGCTTTATTACTAAGTACAAATACCTATAGTCAAAGTTCCTAATTAGATTCCTAACAAGTGTTTTTTGTTCTGAGTTTATGATTATTATTGCTGTAAATGCAAATAAATGAACAATAGTTTTATTTAAATTTGATTAGGTATAAGACTGATTAGAATTTTTTAAGAGTTAAATGAGCCAAGCTTTATTACTAAGCATCAAAGTTCCATATTAGAGTCCTAATGAGTATTTTTTGTACCGAGTTCATTATTATTAATAAATAAACAATGTTTAAAACTGATTTTTTTTTTTTTTCTAACAACATCTTGTATTAACTCATATAATTATTATCAATAAAGAAATGTTTTTAACAATGGCTCACTGTGTACATATTTGTAGTATGCAAGGTACTCTTTAGGTAGTTTTTTTTCGGGATATTGATTGAGGTGATGCGGCCAGAGAGCACTGCTTGGCGGCCGAACCACATAAATTGTTAATTAAAAAGATCTCTTGAGGTACTAAAAATATATATTATATTCCGATGAAAGTAGACTTTAGGTAGGTATTATTTCGAACGAAAAAATCATGTGTCGGTAAATGTCAGATTTACACATTTCCTATCATACCAATGTTTACTTTTTAGATAAATAAACCATTGTAATCGTTTCATTGAATTCGTTACTTTCGGTGTTTTATTTAATTCCAGAAATGTCTGCAATCCAAACTTTGGTTTAGGTAGCCGATCTTACTAGAGGGCGTTAACGCCACTCGTTTGCCGGTTTTTCCAGACCACGATTATTTTTTTGATACTATATTATTTTAGTGCAATCCGAAAAAATTATTGCATTCCGAAAGAAAAAAAGTTTTAGTAATATCTCAGGGGTATCATAAAAAATGTATGTTTACAAGATTTTTGAACACAAATAAAACCAAGCACAGTGGTCCCTCAACTTTGACGCCATAATAAAAAATACTAGCGAGGACAAGTTCTAACGGAAGTATTTGTTTCTTTGAGCGGCACTTTCAATTTTGAACCAAAGATAAAAGACCCTTTTTAGACCAAAAAGTTCGGCATTTTCAGGATTCAGATTTTTAGAAATGGCAACTCCAAGTATCATAACACTGAATAACACACAATCACGATGTAACATTGTAACATTTATCTGAGCAGCGCAAATAAACTTAACTCTGCTGTTTGAGGAAGGTTGACATGGACAAGGATAATAAAATACTTCAAACTACCACTATTATAATAAAATACCTTTAACAAGATCTTCAATAAATAATCATTTACTCTTAACTCCAATAAACAAAATGAGATTTAAATAATACAAAGTGCTGTATTTCCGTTTTGTAATCGCCCTGTAGCTAAGAAATGCTCAATTCGTATTCAATAAACATTTCGTATATTCGCCATAACAAATATTAGATTACAAATCTAAATATCAAATAACATTTTCTTTAAACATATTTTGCTTAAAATAACATCGTAGCTAAATGGCTAATAGATTGCTTCCTTTTTGATTTGACTAAAATATAACACCAGTAAAAATCTGGTGAAACCATATTTCAAATATAAATAGCACCGCTCGCTTATCATAATTCACGAAATACATAGATGAAGATAAGTTTTTTTTTAATATGACACGTCCATAATGACTTCACCTCGCCTGGCCCTCGATTCTGCTAAAGCAAAACCACTGTCATAACACACACTGCAAAAATGACATTAAATTTTAGACTATATTACTATAGACTTAAAATCCAAAATTAAATATTAATTTTAACATTTTAAGGCCAATTGCATCAGAAATGGTGGATCGTATCTTCTGGACTGCATCTCAGCTTTTCACCATCTAGCGGTGTACAATCAATTGACGGACAATTAATATAAAAAAAGAGTTTCATCACGTTTTGATTCACTCTGCAAATATTTATATTCATTTAATTTTAAACTTTAATGGCATTATTTTAAAATCTAAAATGATTAATATTTGGAGTGTCCGTGATATCAAAGTGGTTTTGCTTTAGCAGATTGAAGCCCTGATGGTGAGCTATCATTACAGACGCTTGAACATTTTGGAGAAGGATCTTTATATATAACTTATAAATAAATAAAAATAGAAGAAACAACAGCGTCGTGATGGTAAAAAAATATTGCAATAAGTGCAGTCTCCACTCCAATATTTGAAGTGCGATAAAATTACGCACTCGATATAATCTACTAAAAAAAATCCACTAAAAAAATAGTAAAATTATATAAAAATGACAAATTCGTTCCATATTCAAAGTAAAAGAATAATTATACGTACGTATAACTCACTTACTCTTACTCTATAATACTAAAACTGGTGTTATGTTATCAAATATCTAATAGATATTTTTTCTGATTGCTTTACCTGATAAACATAATTTTGCTGTGAAGGAACTACGAACTAATTGAAGATGAAAACGTTTAAAACAATTTAGTTATTGTTATTGTATACAAAGTGGCGCGAAAGTTATACAGTAATATCACAACTTCACTTGATAATATGTTCGAAAATTAACTTATTTTGAGAAACTACCCACATGTTATCTGACAAAAGTAAAAACTAGGTAAATTGAATGTTACCTTTGCGCCAGTTGGTATAACAAAAGAGCAAAAATTGAAAAATAATCTATCAACTCTACTATAGTCAAAATTTTCTTACCTAAACTTGCTATCCGATCAATAGCTTCCAATTCTCTAAACTTCACAATTTTCTAGACTTCATTAAATTTATTAATTTCTTTATCCAGATACAGTCAAAAGCCCAGGCGAATTCTACTTGACAATGACTTACAAACGCCGTTATAACGTGAGTAGATGGTGAATTTAAATTGATTCTATTAGTTTTGACGGTAGATTGCAATTTGTTTCAGTTATGGTCAAGCCTAATAAGGACCCAGATGTGATTTCTAACATATATTTTGAATCAGATTACTTTTTAATTTCCGCTGGTAATATCTATCGCACTTGTGAATCGATTATCGAGCGCTCGACGAATATTCTACGTGTCTAATAACATGTATAAGCACCTTAATGATTGGCTACTGAGATATGTCTTAGAGGGCTCTCGGGGTGCACTCCGCGGATCGAATTGTCAGGCTCCAAGCAATCTTTATAGATATCAGCAGACAGCTCTTCGAGTCCGATCTCGCTGTCGCTTTTCGCTGCTGAATTCGCTGCGTCCACCTCCTTGCGTACTTTGGTGTCAATCTCCTGTAATTTCAATATACTGTTACTAATCTTGGAACTCGGAATATAACAAAAGTATATGTAATCAAAAATATAACGCCCCAAGACAGATGTATAGAAATTAATCGGTTATGGTTTTATTTTTATTTTAAAGTCTCATAAATGGATAACTATCCGAAATAAATGATTTAATAAAAAAATAATGAATGACACGAATAAGAACGTTGAGAACTGACTAGCTTATGTTTCCTCAACAGTAATCCCTAGGCACCCTAAATCGTTATTCATACGTAGTCTCTGATAGGATAATTGACTACAATTGAATAAAGGTCGGCATCCCAGATACTGTCGATTCTGTAGAGGTCCTTAGACCGGCCTAGACAGATGCTATTTCACTACTACCAGACGAGCAAATGCTCAATCTATCCAGGGGATAGATTAAGTATTTGGTCAAATTCTAATGGTGTAAACAGTGACAGAACATTCGTTCGTTGTTCTTTTTTATATGCAAAAACAAGGTTTCGTTTACACTAAAATATTAAGAACGAATGCTCTTGTTCTAGCTCTAGCTCTATGTTCGTTTAGTCTAAATTCCCCTTAAGAAGAATATCTAAACAACACAGCCTTTTTGACAGCCTCCGTGGCGTAGCGGTAGTGAACGCGGCCGCTACGCAGGAGACGCGGGTTCGATCCCCGCTCAGTGCAAATATTTGTGTTCATGAAATATGGGTATTTGCATTGGTCTGGTCGTGCCTCGGAGAGCACGTTAAGCCGTCGGTCACGGTTGCCATAAAAACATCTATGGCAGTCGTTACGGGTAGTTGAAGCCCTAAAAAGTCCAAAAACATCGGTCTAGCTGCAAAAACTTTGAAATCGCCTAATGTTAACATTGGGTTGTGGAGGTCAGATGGCAATCGCTTCACGGAAAATATCGAGGTCTGGCCAAATCTGTAGTTAAGACTGGTAAAGCGGACCCCAGACTTCGAGCTGAAAGCTTCGGATGCGACTGGGAATAACGCTAGGAGGAAGAAGAATATCTAAACAACGTACTTTAAGTTGTTCAGCTGTAACAAGCTCGGCGGTCAGTATTTTGTCCTTGAATGAGGTGATGGGATCACGAGTTTGACGGACTTCTTGGATCTCCTCACGCGTGCGGTACGAAGTGCCGGGGTCAGACATGGAATGCCCACTGTATCGGTACGTCTCCATCTCCATTACCAAAGGACCTGTGAAATGATGAATGGATTAATAATGTTGCCCGATCGCCACAGCCACAACCCATGGGAACCTATTTCAGGCAAAAAAAAGTCGAGCAGTTATAAATAAATAAAGGAATATTCTAAGCTAAGACATTCTAGACACTACTTCATCGCAATCTAGACCCAAAGTAAACATTTTTTTTTATCATTTAGAGCGGGGGCACACGATGCGTTGCGGCGACGCACCGCAGAAATTTCGCCGTATTGGCGGGCACACGAGCGGTGCGGCGCCGCAGCGTTGTTATCAAGCAATGAGCCGTGCCGCTCCGGCGTCGCAACGCATTCACCCCTCCTCGGTGACTAAATATGGTAGTTGTCACATATTTTGAAATGAAGTTATCTCATAGTTTTATTTCAATGAGTGATATTCGCGTAAACTTCAGACAGTATCAAAGAGATATGTAGTTATTACAAGAATCAAATTCACAGGTATCCTTGTCTCATTTAAGTAAATAATACAAAGCCAGCACGCGAACCCGTCTGATAAGATTAGCCGCTGAGAGCGCGCTGGCTGAGGAAGGAGACGGGCCCAACAGTTTTATCTTTATTTCTCTAATGACTTAATGACCGTCTTAACAGATAAAATACTGTGTCATCTGTTGTAAACGTACGATTTTTATATGGGATTCTTAGATTTTATCAAATGAGTTTTTTTTTATAAATGATAATATACATACATAGGTAACCCTTTCGTCTCCGCCAGGCCCTGGAACGAGGGGATAACAAAAGTGCTGGCTGTCCATGGGTGCCCAAGGTCGTTTTAAGTGGAGAAGTAAAAACCGAAATACCGACCCTGGACTTCAAACTAACCTTTCCTCTCTTTCACACATTGTCTTTAACTCCTTACCTACTCTGTGAACCGGTACACTTTCAATGTGAATGCCTAAGTTTGGGGAGATCTCTGTACCTCAGAGCACGTTAAGCCATCATTCCTGGTTGATTCATCACACGAACATCTGTAGAATTCCTTATGGGTAGTTGAAACCCTAAAAAGTTCGACAGCCTGGTCAAACTCTAGAACTTCGATATCGCCAAGAGTTGTGGCGATCTGAATGCTGTGACTTCACGTAATATTAAGAAGTTCGGCCACTTTCTAGTTACACCAAAAGTCGAAGTCGGTTCGAAGGATGCTGATGAGAAGCAATTAAGACTAGAGACAGAGAATCGACAACAATGGCGCACATTAGGAGAGGCCTATGTCCAGCAGTGGACTGCAATATGCAACTATCATAAAACAAAGTTCTTACCTTAGAGTATCTATCTTACCTGTAGAGCGCGTCTTAGCAAGTATGAACTGCTATCACGGGTGTGAACAGTGCCTAGAATTTTTGACAACTGCAATCAGTAGCAAAACTATATCTGCCAAAGTGATTTCGCAAATAACAGTTTATTTCATTTTGTGGTAATAATGGTGAATTGTGCATTGCCAGGCTCTCAAAACGATTCCCGAAAGAAAAATAAAAAGAATGATAACATTTCATATCACCCGTAAGTAGTATTATATGACTAATTTATTTGTTTTCATAAAATTTTTACGGGTCTCCTAGGGGGATGCGAGAAACGCGGGGCGGGTTACAGCTGACGGCTGTCACCGGCCATTTTTACTTTTAAATGAATAGTGATGTAGCACATGCACTTTCGGTTACGATAATTTTCTTTTTGCAGTAGAATTTCATTGTAGGTTTATTTTCATTTATAGTATAGAGTATTTACTGCGTAAACAAATAAATCTGCTCATTTTACTTTTATATATTAAGCACTATTATTTTTGTTAGGTTTACAAAAATATTAAGATGCATAATAATAGATGCATGAGTGAAAGCTAAAAGCTATAAAGAGGCCTGATTGGGAGCCGAATATTCGAAGTTTCATCTGTTCTATCTATTTTAAGCTTGATTTCAAATAAGTAACTAAGAAAGGGCTTTGCAAACTGAATGACGATGCAGTACCAGACTTTACCTCCACGTAGGTAAATGCTTATGCAAAACTTTATGTTTCAATTAACCACTGGCCTCTTCCAAAGTGCGTCAAAACTTTATATGCTTATCCATACTAATATTATATACGACTCTGTCTGTTGATATGTTAGATTTGTGGGATTTTAATTTCTATAATTCATTAAATGATACTAATATATTTGTATCTTGGTTTTAATTTTATCCATTCATCCACGCATGCGTCACACTAAATTCACAACATAACCAACTATCGATAATTTTGGTAATATGTACATGAAACATCACTATAGGCGCTTTATACCACAGATAAAAAACTGCTTACACTCGGCACAATGGACCATAGTGTTAGACTTGCTCTATAGTAAGATAGATACTCAAAGGTTCTTACCCTTTCCACTGGTGCAATAGTCAATAGCGTATCGGGTGGCTTCCCTAGTGGCGACCACATCCATACCGTCCACCCAAATGCCGGGGACGTAGTCACCTCGCGTGTAGTACTCCGGGGAGGCGGAGGCGCGGTCGGCGGAGGTGCCCATACCTGTAAACAAGAGTTGTTTGAAGAGTTCACTGATGTGACGACAAGCAAAACCACTGTCATACTACAGACAGAGCAAAAAAATCCATTTAAATTTAGACTTTAATGCATTTAAAATCGAAAATTAAACGGGTTGTTGTAGAGGGTAATGAAACTCTTTTCATTTAATTTTGAACTTTATGCCTGTTCCAATAAAGTCCAAAATTTAATGTCATTTTTTGCAGTGACTGTGGTACGAGTGTGGTTTTGCTTTAGCAGAATCGAGGGCCTGCTATACAAACCACTAAGGCTCGTATTCTAGAAAGACGCCAAGCATAGATTTATACAAAGATCTATCGCCCAGTCTTGAGAGGGAAGTCGTATTTTATCTTATTCTTGAACTGCCCTAAAACACAATTCGCCTGAATTTATGAATCGAGTCACGCATGGCGCCTGGATAATGGTAGATGACAGATATAATGTCGTTGTGATCACTGAGTTTTGTTCAGGAATAAGACTTGATTCAGGCGATTTGCGATCACAATTATCTCCATGCATGTTTTAGAATACAGTCAGTCCTCAGTAGATTTAGTACTGAGAATCGTTCTGGAATACGGGCCTACATGCCTAATGTCTACATACAGACGTTTTAAGCCGACATGACATATGAGCGATGTGTGATAAAATGGTTGTAGGTATACTTTAATTATTCAAAATCCCAAACAAAATATTGGAAAAGTCACAAAAATAACCCGTCAAGTGAAAGTCTGACTGGTGCACGAAGGGTTCTGTAGATACCATTATCTTTATAACATTATTCTACTTTTAGTATTTATTTGTTGTAAAAAATCTGTGAAAATTTTCAACTGTCACGGCACATAAGATACTAACAGCCTGGTAATAGACAGACAGATAGACAGCGTCTTAGTAATAGGGTTCAGTTTTTAAACATTAGGTACTGAACCCTAAAAACAATTGCGCTTGACTTAGGGTCATTAGGGTCTATAATTTATAATGGAAATGATATATGGATACTAGCAATATCAATTATATACCTACTTCATGGATTTTGATGGCTTAAATACCTAATATTGCAGCGCTAAATATGTCTAGACATGAAACAAATCAATAAAAAATACTATTATACTGTGACCGATGCTCTTCATGTCTATAAAATGAATAACTCTGATATTGATAACACTACAACATCCGGCGCGTGGTTTCCGCTTCCGGCAGAGTAGAATTTGCGTGCGGTGTCGTACAAGGCAACTAAGGGATAGGGCTGTTTAACATCAGACAGATATATACTCCCAGACTCAATCTCAGATACATGGCTCGAGTCAACAATAGTGCCCGGAATACGGCTCACCCCCCATTACGTGGGACCTAATTCAATGATTGGTGAAATGTGGGTGTTAATTTACCTCTGCCTAACCCTCCGGGGATAAAAGCGTGATTGTATGTATGTGTACAATATCTATACTAACAGGAGTGTGAAATTATTGTAAATTAGTAACATTGTCTTGCATTTTTTTCTTGCAATATTTGTCTGTTCGCGATGGACGGTAAAACTAATGAACGGATTTTGATGCCTTCAGACTTAAAATCTGTCTTAAGTATGTTGAATGGCAATCGGTAGACTAGGTAAAACTGGAGATATGGCCTAAAGTCGCGACAACAGACATTCACGCGGGCGGAGCCGCATGCATCAGCTTGTCATTAATACATCCCTCGTTTTAATGAACATGACTATAACAATGCAAGTTATTTATAAAGAACATATTGTTAATTGTGTCGCACTATGTAAGGTCATTTGAAAGGCACGATTCAATCATGTCGCTGCCTTATCAACATAGGGCATGAATGACTTCTTCGTGAGTGAACTACATTTAATCTGTGAACAAGCTAATGTCTTCCGAATTGTAATTCAAACGATTTTATGTAATCAAAACTTAAGCCTGTATTTTATAACGATACAGTTTTGAATGTCGATTTATCTGAGAACAGCAGCCTGCATGATGGACATCGATAATATCCAGACACTTCTTCGACCAATGAAGTCAAAACTGCTAATCTGTACAATCTGTCCTCAGATAAACCAAGATTCGGGACTGAGTGTCCTTCTAGAATGCGGAAATAGTCTCAATCTTCCATTTAAACTAAATTCTACGATACCTAAGCTAAAGAATACCTCAACAAACTAATGGCAAATGAAAATGAATTTGTTTCCTAAGCCATTTTCTGAGTAGAGCGTCCATACTTCAAAGTTGTATACGATGAGAAGATACGTCTTGTTGCACATAACTCTTAATAGGGTAATGAAAAACTCACCATATCCGTTATTTTCGCAGACGAATACACAAGGCAAGTCCATCAACTTGGCCATGTTCATGGCTTCGAATATCTGACCCTGGTTGGCAGCACCGTCTCCGTATAGTGCGAAGTTCACACCACCATCACCGTTATACTTGTGAGCGAGGGCTACTCCCGCACCCAAAGGAACCTAGAAAGTAACGGTGATTGAAGAATTTCTGGTCGAAATTGATTATGCTCATATTGAAAACGATAGATGACTGATGATTTTATAATGCAACTACCACTTAGGTCTGTCATCATTTCAATTCACATATCATCGAAAAAAGTGAATATTACTCACTTGAGCACCAACAATGCCGTTGCCACCATAGAAATTGCGTCCATACAAATGCATAGAACCTCCCTTTCCACGGGAGCAGCCAGACTTGCGACCAGCCAATTCGGCTAGGACGCTGAGGACAGTGCCTCCCATTAGGTAAGTCCAGCCGTGGCAACGGTACGCGGTTATCACACTATCGGCGCTACGCATCGCCGCGTGCATTCCCACTGCTACTGCTTCCTGACCTGTAAAGAAGTGGAGGTATCTCACTCGTCGAAGATGCTGAGGTTCGAGCGAAATTGATAAAAGGTGGGAGCTTCCGAAGCAACCAAGATCCAAATAAAAAAAGCAAGTGTACCAAACAAAAAAAGACCCCAAATGCGAAAAGGGCAAATCGCGTAGTTTTCACAAATATGACATTTTGTGAAGTGGTTTTTAATTTTTTATCAAGAGATTAAGACAATGAGCTGATGTTGATTTTGTCACGACAGTTTTGTTGATTTATCTTGGCTTTTGCGTCATTGACTGCATCTGACCTCCCAACAACAAGTAAGAAGCCTGCGCTGAGATCTTTTGCTGGCTTACGATTGGGGTTGTTTGGTGGGCTCCAAAAACACGAAGAGATCAGTGCCCCGATTAGGGAATGCAAATCTCGCGAGATTGGGGGTCAAGCGAGATCTCGCGAGATTATGAATACCAATACCGCGAGATCTCGTCAATTTCGAGATCTCGCGAGATCGAGATTGCATTCCCTAGCCCCGAGTATGAAAAAAGTTCAAATTCGTATCGTAAAGGCATTGAGAAAACAGAGCATTGCGATTGGCAACCTGCCTACTGTGCACCAGTGTGTGTGCGAAGCCTACCAATCGTAACGCTCCGTTCTCTCGATACGCTTACGTTATTCGAATATTCTTCATACTCAGGGTACAGAAGAGATAATTATGTTAAATACTAACCTGAATACAAATGACAGAATCCACGAATGATCTTCTCCTTATACATGTTAGAGGCAGCAGTCTCCAGTCGTCGTAATATAGTCATCTGTTCGTAAAGTTTGAGAGCATCCTCAGCCGTTAAGGTGGCCTTTGTAGCAGGGCTGTTCTCCAGTCTGTGCAGTTTGAACTGTTGCTAGGAAAAATGTTCAATTAATCGGTGAAGAACTCTGTAAGCTTGTTCCAACACCAGGATATGACTACAACTTGCGATGTATTCTGCAATAGCGTAAAGCGACTTTGTAAAGCGTTCTCATGCAGCTATTGTATGTGTGCGATAGATCATTCGACTGAAACGCAAGAGGCGCGGGTTCGATTCTCGCTCAGAGCAAAAATGTGTATGCATATATGTATGTATTTACATTGGTCTGGGTGAATCTATGTATAATATGTTTGTATTTAGAAAACATAACAAGTATGTCTACTTGCAGTCGGAGGTCGCAGAATGACCTCCGGCCCCCAGGAGCGCGGGCCTGGGGGTGACGGGTGGAGCCGCCTGTCACTCTAGCCTAGCAGAAGCAGGGAGCGGCGTCGGCGCACATTGAATATCCGGGAGTGAGTTGGGGACTCCGTGGTCCCCACGCACTAAGCCAGATCGCGAGATATGGCCCCGGGCCGGCTGGGGTGCGACGGCCCACAGACGGCATGCGTTTTAGTGGATTCAAGTCCGACATGACCACCGTGGGGACTTTTCTCACGATAAAAACAATGTATGTCTATTGACATTCTAGAAGCCATAACACAAGCTAGTTAAGCTATGCATACTTTGTTCTAACTAGATAGTATTGTTTAGAATGTCATAGAATATCAATATAGAATATAATATCATTTACTAAAAACCAATCACTGAGCAATATGATTATTCATGAAATGTGATTGGTGTCACTAGTTAACATATGTATAAGGGCAATTTCTCAGTTCTCTTGACCTAATATAATATAACTCAACTCATAACAGCTGAAGCATGCATTAATATATATTATGAAATCTTAAAAAAAAATAAAAACAAGCATTTCAATATAGAATCAGATCAGCCTCTGCATCTCTTAGGCCTTGCTTGAATATGCAAGCAGGAATGTCTTAGACAGCATATACTTACGGGCTATGTTGACGTTCCCAGCAAGATGAAACAAAAAGATATTTTACTCAATAACACTATTCATAATATTTACACAGAAAATATAGAATACATAATATAATTTTCATTCACACAGACAATAACCTTGAGTTTTATACTTTGAAAACACCTTTCCTTGGAATAAGAAAGATAAACAAACTACACAATGTTCTTAAAGACTAATGATAAGTAGAGTGTTGTTGCTAAGTGAAAATCACACAGTCTGCAAAATAAATTACAATAATTAAAAACCCAACTGATGCAGTTGCAGCCTGAGATTTTGGGGGGGGTCACATTTTTTTAAGTGAGCAAATTCCACAACAACACAGACTTTACAATTTGACATAATGCAATGATGGGTCATTTGAGTGAAAAGCAATTTTTCACAACAGACAATATACCACCAAACCTCCATTATATGGTTTTTATTCACATTTCATGTATCCTATAACTATACTACTATAACGTATACTATAACACTCGGGGAAGGCCTTTCAATTGAGACCTCATTCATTGAAAACAGTCCAGCCACTAGGCCTATGGAGGGGAATAAAAAGTTTTATCAGACTATAATCAATCCCTGATTCAAATTGTCCAAACTTCTTCACAAACTTTCACATTTAAAATATTTACTTAAAAACTCTAGTGAAACATTAATTCCTATCACTATCATGTTTTAAGTCAATTCTGTGTATGTACACCTGTATATTGCTTACTAAATAAAGCAAATATTCTACAAAATAAAATAAAAAAAAATTAAAAAATAAAAAAAATTGTTTTTCTTTTGTATTTTCAAATGGTGTACAATAAAGAAGTATTGTGTAAATATCCATCATAGAATATTTTCAGTATTTATTTATTATTATTTATCATCATTTGACCTCTACCATACTTTCTACCATAGTAAAGTTGTATCTATGTGTTTCTGAACATGGTGTTGATGCCATAAAATTATAACAGAACAATTACATATTACAATATATATGTACCCTTATGCATTAAGGTAACTGTACCAATGCTCGACACTGTACCAATGCTAGACACTTTCGAACAAAACCCAGTATTTTGAGAAAATTATCCATTTATTTTATAAGACTATTGACTTAAAAGATGCCTAATGGTATCTATAAGATATGTTCAAATATTCGCAACACCATCCGAAGTAAATTTAAAAAGACTGTTGACAGCAAATAATGTGACTCCGTGAACACGGTCGTGTTATTTCTTAAGATTTTTGCCAAGGGTACTGATTTTTATAGGTGTGATTTTTTTGTTTATAAGTTATGATTATTACTAATTTTAGTATAAACGTTATAAATATTGAAGTTATTGACATACTTGGACCATTGGGACAATGATGTCTAGCATTGGTGTTTTCGACCAAGTGCATAATAATTTAATTTAAAGTAAAAGTATGATAGATTTTAAAGATTTTATGGGCAAAAGTTAATGTCTAATTGTTGCTGTAACAGTTAAAAAAGAATGTAACGACCATGCTGTAATTAATTTGTTAAATTTTTTAGATTGAAATTTTATTTTTCCTTAAAGTGTCGAGCATTGGTACAGTTACCTTATATTATAAAAAATGCTATTGAAACTTTTATAAAGTGATGATGCCTTTTATATTACCCTAAATAACATACTTCCCAGCCCATGTCCATCTTTGCCAAGATGTTTTTTTTAAAAAGCACATACAGGACAACTCATGTATACTATGTGTGCAGTCTCTAAGAATGTCAAAATACTAACAACAAAATACTAAAAAATCAACCCGAAGGTTAGGTTAGGTTACATAATTAAAAACAAACTTCATTATAATGGCATTACTAAATATTTATGTCAGTATACGCAGAACACCATTTTCATGGCCTCTGTAAACAATTTTGATTTATCTTTAGCGAATAAAAAATAAAGATAAGTACCTTAATTTCAAATGTCGCTTCATTGTTAGTACTATATTTTGCTCTAGATGCGGTTGCAGCCGGAGCAGCCAATTTCTAAAATGGAAATAAACTTAATAATGCATAATCAAATGACTTCTAACAAGAATATATCAATTTAAATAAATAATTATCCTAAACGAACTACACCCACCGTGACATTGTAGCCACCCAATAATTTGGCTGCAGTTGGGAAAATTTGACTCATCTTGACCAACAATTCTTCAATAAAGCCCAGCTTATTTTGTGTGACCCTCAACCAGGATCACAATAAAATAAGTTTAAAATGACAAAAACAGGACAAGAGCAACCTTTGCTAGCCGAACTCCTTAAAAAATTAAATTGATTGACGTTTGAGTTTTGACTTTGAAGTTTGACGTAATAAAACTAGTTGGTAATAGGGATGAGTAAGTCAAGAATCGATTTTCCAATAAAAATAAATTGACTTTTAGAATCGACTTTAGTACCCTCAAGTCGACTATAAGAACGGATATCGACTTGATGACTTTGACTTTTTTTATACTAAGGTAACTGTACCAATGCTCGACACTTTAAGGAAAAATAAAATTTCAATCTAAAAAATTTAACAAATTAATTACAGCATGGTCGTTACATTCTTTTTTAACTGTTACAGCAACAATTAGACATTAACTTTTGCCCATAAAATCTTTAAAATCTATCATACTTTTACTTTAAATTAAATTATTATGCACTTGGTCGAAAACACCAATGCTAGACATCATTGTCCCAATGGTTCAAGTATGTCAATAACTTCAATATTTATAACGTTTATACTAAAATTAGTAATAATCATAACTTATAAACAAAAAAATCACACCTATAAAAATCAGTACCCTTGGCAAAAATCTTAAGAAATAACACGATCGTGTTCACGGAGTCACATTATTTGCTGTCAACAGTCTTTCTAAATTTACTTCGGATGGTGTTGCGAATATTTGAACATATCTTATAGATACCATTAGGCATCTTTTAAGTCAATAGTCTTATAAAACAAATGGATAATTTTCTCAAAATACTGGGTTTTGTTCGAAAGTGTCTAGCATTGGTACAGTGTCGAGCATTGGTACAGTTACCTTAATTACATGAAACTGACGAATTCAGTACTAAATTGGTATAATACAATTTGAGCTCATTAAAACTAGTTCAGATTTTTTTAGTAAAAATTGTAAAGTTGTAAACTTAGATAAAAACAAGGTAACCGGTACTTGAAGTTGTTAAAAACTATGTCTACCTGGGGTGATTACACAATACGTAAGAACAAATTACGTCAAATATTTTCTTCCTCCATACCGCAAATGAAATTTCGAACGGAATCCGAATTCCACGCGGGCGGAGCCGCGGGCAACAGCTACTACTACAAAAGGAAGGTGAGGTGTTTTCTAGCCAGATGGACTGACGACCTGAAAAAGGTGACTGGGGCAGATTGGATGTGGAATGTGGTGAATAAGGCACATTAGGAGAGGCCTATGTACAGCACTAAACTGCAATAGGTTAATTGATTAATTGATTGATACAAGTTTTAACACATTTTGGTCTTAAGTAAGGCTTGCTTGAGTCGGAAATAAAGGGAATTTTGCAAAGCCAGGTGAAATGCAGGTGATGTGCAATAGCTATCCCCAGGCAGTTCCGAGGCTAGTGACAGTTGCGGAAAACTTAATTTTGAGGGCATTCCCATTAATATAAAGTGATGACATCGACGATGCTGAATTTTGAATATATTTTTATTAGGAGAATTGGCCGTCTGAATAATTAATATAATTATGCTAGGCAAGTAAAAAAGTCAAGTTCAGAATGAAGTCAACAATCGATACTGCGCTTACCTTTGCCATCCCTAACGAAGACAAGTACTTAATTCCACAGAAAATAAATAAATTTTATTTGACGTTATGGCATCCAATTCCGGATGCCATAACGTCAAATAAAATTTATACTCGCGACTGTAAGTCCCCGAAGGGGTAGACAGAGGTATATTAACACCCACATTTTGGCAGCATTAACATATTATGATTTTCGGTCCCAGGGGACAAGCATAGGCTCGCCGCCTACTACGTGCAGAACGGCAAGCAGGCAGGCAGGCGCAGGACTCAGGACGGCAATTAGGCAATAGTGCCGTCAAACGCATAGATTAATATATATACTGGAGAGTCAAACGGGCACATAGTCATGGGCTGTATTCTATAATAAGTTTACTGTCGGATTGAGAACAGTCCTATCCTACATTCCTACCTATCCCATACAGGGCCGGATCTAGGGGGGGGCAAGCCGGGGCACGTGCCCCGGGCGGCAGCATCAGGGGGCGGCAAGATCAAACTTTGCAGATGAAAGGCCGCCCCCTTGGGGGCGGCTTTGCCTTATGGTAAGCGGCAAGCTGCGCCCCTGGACCCCGTGGACTCGGTGTCTCCACCAGTGCTATTCAGAGGAGCTGATGGCTCCCTGTTGCCAGCGCAGCCAACGAAACACGTTCCACCGCAGACTACTGAGCCTGGTTGCCTATGGCGCCCAGTGTGGATGACGACGACGACGACTCGAGGTCACTTGGGTAGAACTAGAGCTGGCGGTGCAAGAGCCAAGAAGTAACAAAACCGCCCCGGGACCCAACGGCATTCCAGGACGAGAGTAGGTCCTTGCTCTAGTCGAAGATCTCCAGGTTCCCAACTGACAGAGCTTCTTAATGTATGTTTGTAGCGGAGCCAATTTCCGCAATCGTGGAAGACGAGGTAAATGGTGCCCGTCCGAAAGGGCGTCCGGTGGACTCACCGTTTGCCTACAGACCCATAGTGGTGCATGACGAGATGCGCAAACTCTTTGAAAAAGTTATAGGGAAGTGCCTCATCGGACACCTCTCCAGGTTGTGGCCGGAGATGGCGAATGGCCAATATCGCTTCAGCCAGAGGCACTCCACCGTAGATGCCATCATGCGCATGAGGGCTCTGGTGAAGGATACGGTTGCCCGGGGCGAGGTAATGTTAGCGGTTTCCTTGGACATCGCCAATGCTTTACACACCTTGCCCTAGACTTATCTCAGGGAGGCGCTCGTGTATCATGAAGTAAATCTCTAACTTCACCGCCTACTCGGGGCGTATCTGACGGAGAGAGCCATCATCGTCATCACCTAATAGTGACCGGCCTTGGCCGTCATCAAATGTCATGCGGTACTCCGCAGAGATCTGTCTTGGGGTCGCTCCTGTCAACTCCTGTACAACATCGCATACGACTGGGTGCTTAGCAATAAGTTCAGTTCGCAATAAAGTGTAAGGCTTCAGGGTGTATCTCCGAAGACTGGTCTCCAAATTGCTATAATATATTAGTGATAAAAGTTGACATGAGAGCAGGGACAGGAACCCGAGCTTCGAGGAATCCACTCCATCAGGACATCATGGTGGAGTAGAAGGAACGACTTCGGCAATCGAGCGCAGGGCAAGCCGTGTTATCGGCGGCGGTAAGACCCATCATAGAGGACTGGCTAGAGAGGGGATACGGACGGCGCCTTCCGTACCGGTTGATGCAGGTGATCTCCGGGAGAGGGAGTTTCGTGGACCACCTGTTTCGGATCAGAAAGGAGTCCACGTCTGTATATCGTCTCTCGTGACTGTGATGCGAGCGAGGACTTAAGGCTTACGCTGGTGGGGTGCCCGGTGTGGAAGGCGCTGACACGGGCTCTCAGCGCTTGGCTCCCACCGCGCTGGGGCAGAGCGTGAGCGCGTGGGATGCCACCAATAGCGCGATGTGCCACCCAGTCTCACTCAGATAAATATGGGTTATTCTTATGACTCAAAATAAAATCCTATTGGATAGACACCCCTCCCCCCCCCCCCCCCCCCGCCGATATCCAAGGGGATTTACGCACGGCAAAAAATTGGGCGGGGGCGGCATTTTCAGTTTTTGCCCCGCCTAAAAAAAATTGAAGATCCGGGGCTGATCCCATATTTGCCTTTTATGACACCCACAGGCAGGAAGAGGTGGAGTGGCCCCATTCTGCTCCACCTGAAACCAGCACGGCAAGTGTTTCATGAAATCATGACTATTTTATTATACAATGAGTGAATACTATGCTATGTCCATACAATATCCGGAATAAATTATATCAGATTTTTTTATCTTATTCCGGACCGGAATTTGTTTACGTTTACAAAGGTAGTTACAATGATAAATAAGTAATGCAAGTTTATGTGTTTGTGTATTTAATCAATTTTTAAATTTCTTACACAAAAAAATAATATTCTACTTAAATGACTGTGTTCGATTATTGTATAATTCTCGTAACCTTTTTTTTCTAGCGTCTTCGCACTGGAAATGCATGACCTCTGGAATAATCTCGACGTTTCTAGTTACTGTCAAAATAAAGCTATATTTACGAACGCAACTCATCTAATAAAAATGTGAAATTCATCATTCAATTGCATTTCTTTATTCAACAGTTCAACAGATAGGTTATACCTACAGAATTAGCGTGTATTACCTACGTTCCATTTTTATGAATGAACGTTTGCCGACGGTTACTATGCTAGGGATTACCTTCTATTATCGTAACATTTGTCGATATCTTTCTATACTACCTGTTAAAGTGTACTAACCATAACTTTAAAACTAAAACCCGACTACTGCAAAATCACGAATCTCTAGAATGTATTGTTTTATTAGAGTAAATGGTATACGACCACGGCTATTCTTGATATTTTCTTGCTTAATACTTCTTAGAGCGTGATTTGCAGTAGTCGGATTTTAGTTTGAAACTTGATTTTTATTTGTATTATTTTGGTGCAAGCAACACCTAATAATGTATACCTACATGTTTTTAATTTAATGTGCTAATTGAGCCCTTTAATTTCATACCAAAAAACTTGAGATATATATCTCAAGTTTTTTTTCATTATAGTCAGAGTTTCAGAGAGTCATTCACACGTCATATTGCCTATAACCAGCGGATGATCAAGACGTTTCTAACAATACCACAATTGCCCAGTTATAATACGGAAAAACAGAAGACATTACAATTTTGTGAATTCGTATTTCTTCAAAAGAGTACATTTTTGTAAAGAAGAATAGTTTCGTCGTCAAATCTTATATTGGAGTACATCACTATTATGCTTGTAGTAGTATGTTCTAGAAAAATTCAACAATGGCTGTCGCAAATCATTCATAATGTTGGCGCAAATCATTCATAAATGTTGGCACCGTCGGCACGCTGTCAAATTCTCATACTCATTTTCCCAAGTGAGCAATAACTTAAATGTGCTTTATTCCAATTTGATGTGATGACGAATATCAACGCTGTAATCATTTTGCAATAGCACAAATACTATGATATATAGGTGTTGAAATTTTGATGTCGTCATTTGATTGTCAGCATCTGCTGTGGTGTGTTCAATAGACATAAAAACAACAAATAATAAGACAATGGAATTCCCTCATATTGGAAAGAATTGTTCCTACAAGTATTGCAATAAACTTGGTAAGTACAGTTTATAGCAGTATTAATTCATTACAACAGTTATATGATATCTATACTCACATTATAACAAAAATTAGGTACCAACTTAAAATCAATTTTGAATCCTTGAGCTCTTAAAACAACTTGAAGTTATTATGACTTATTAGAGAGCACTAAGTATATTATTTTAATAGCTTTACAACGGGACAATGGTGGAATTGATGCTAAGAGCACAGAGTCTTGTACTTTGAGCATATTCTTATAAATTTGTATAGTTCATATACCTACTATTTCAGATTTATTTGACTGTAAAATAGGCCTGTAATTGATGCTAATGAATGAATCAGTGCTAATTTGATAACTATGTGTATCAGTGAAGACTGTGCTGTAAGCTTTTGTATGATGTCATGTTAACAGTTTTTTTTTTCATTTCAGATTTCCTGCCCATGAAATGTGGAGCTTGTAAAGAAGTATTTTGGTGAGTAACTGCACAGTATTTTTATTCAACTCCCTTATCCTCTCTATATAGTGTGTAGTTGACCAGTTTACTGCAGTCCATTTCCATTAGCTCAATATTAATGTATCTTTTTTAGGATTGATTAGGTACTTCAATAAAGGTAAACAGTCTTGTAGCGATTTTTCATAAAAACATGTATCAAATAAACTAGGCTAACTATCTGACTAACTAGTGGCTAGATTTCAGTTTTTTAGTCCTTCAAATGGGTTTCTAATCAGAAAAATATTAATAAACAGATAAACAGAGTTTTTACATAGAACATTAAAAAACCCATAAAGATTGTTTATGTTTAGTTAAGTACCTAACCAAATGGAAGAAGTAAACCCCAGATTCCAAGGTGAGGGCCAATTAGGTCTCTTTTCATTGAAATTGTTTTGTGAAAATTTTTGACTTTTAGTTTCATTTAGATAGCCAATGTAATTGAAATCAAATCTTTATAAATTTGCAGAATTGGCCTTCTATTTGATGCCAAACTTAACCATGATATACATAAAAACTGTTACTTTGAAATCTAAATTATTCGATGTTTTTGAAATACATGCTCAACAACTCAATATTAAGCTGTTCTGTCATATTATGTTCTTTGTTATTATCTGTCTAATCCTCTGTCTATAATGATTCCATATCTTTTTCAGTTCTGACCACTTTGCATATGCCAAGCATGAATGTCCTGAACCCAATACTCGTGACATACAAGTACCAGTCTGTCCGTTATGCAGTGCACCCGTCCCCGGTCGACGAGGAGAGCCTCCAGATATCGCTGTTGGTGCTCATATTGATAACCAATGCACCTCAGACCCCGCGAGGGAGAGACGGAAAAAGGTAAGTAATAGCAGTAACATGAACAATGTACGTACTTTTGTACGAAGGAAAATAGTAACACTGGGCTAGGCTCAGTCATATTATTGACATTATTCTATTTTCAGTCATAATATTTATGTTTTATAGCCTAACTACTATTACCTATTAAAATACGAGTATTTCTGATTTTCCCATTTACATAATCCTTTTATTTATAGCATTATTTATCTACAAAACATCCCATATAGAATGGGTTTTTTGTGTTCATTATGAACAAACAGTCATGAATGCTAAAAAAAATAATTATGCTTGAATTCATTAATGTAATCTAAGTTTTTTTTTAACATCTCTAATATAAAGGCCGTCAAGCTGAGTGCCACCATTGTAACATGGTACGTGTTGTAATGGTGGCCCTCTTTTCAGAGACTTTGCCTTCAGCTTACCATCAGGCGAGGCGAAGTCAAATTGACGTGTCCTATATAAAAAAAAAAAAAAAAAAAAGACAGCTACTACACAATTAATACACAAAGGTGGGGTAATCTATCGCTATCTGTTGATTACATTTTATATGCTACTGAATAATTCTTACGGACTAATATCAATTCAATGGCACAAATCTACTTCCGTAAACTTATGCACGGGATGAATAAAAAAACATAAACTAAGAGGATTTGCAAAAATTACAGGTGTTCACAAACCGATGCTCCTTTAAAGGTTGCAAGACAAAGGAGATGGTGCCCCTGGTCTGTGGGGAGTGCACGCTCAATTTCTGCCTGCGACATCGGCACACGGCCGACCATGTCTGCGAGGGAAAACTGGGTGCCAAGAGAAGACAAGCGGCGTATGTATATTTATTTTCTTTCTTTTTCTCAAAAATAGTTACAGTAATCACATAATCTCACCTCTGGCAACCTACGACCCACAGACGGCGTTGTATTTACGCACGATTAAAAACAAAATTGTATTTTTTTTTTAATTTGGAACTAGCAAGTAAATTATGAACTCTAGATGATTTATGAATATTAGGACAGGATATAGTGGTAATAAGCTTCTGTTAATCTTGCTTTATCCAAAGTGCCTCTAGCAGCTAACAGATGAATAAACTGAGGTATGAGGACTTATGAACCGTTGCAAATTGTGTCCCATTTGCTAAATTAGTCTTTAATATATTTTTTTACTTGACGTTTTGAAAGTTCAGTTTTAATGGTCTATACAAAATAAATTATTTTTGACTTCCACTTTGAAATTAATTCTGATCTAAGCTCAGGCTCCAAAGTGCAACTGAAATAGGTATGGGGATGATGATAATAATGAATGACATTTATGATAATGAATTAATTTCCTATTAACAGTATTTACCTATAATAATTTTATAATATTCAATTTCAGTAATGCAGCTATGGCGCGTCTAAAAGCAGCTGAGAGCAGAACGTCGCAGAATAAAACGCCTTTCGTAACTCCCGTCTCCTCTATCACAGATGTACAAGGGAATATGGTCAGTGTATTATGCTAGTAACCCCCCTTAACTCTCTGACGAAAATCTTGTCTTGTCTCCTAGCTTGAACCTTTCTTTTCGACACGAGCCCGTATTCTAGAACAACGATCAATTGTGAATCGACTCTCACAATAACATTTGAATTGGCATCTAGAATACAATCTGTCCTCAGATCTAGTTATAAATCGAGATGACAACACTGAGTATCGCTTTGGAATACGGGCCTTAGATAGTCGTAATACATACATGTATATAATCACGTCTTTATCCCCGGAGGGTTAAGCAGAAGTGAATTAACACCCACATTTTACCAATGATTGTATTAGTGCCCTTCTAAACGGGCCATGTTTTTCTGCAATATGTGGCTGCACTAATTGGCAACTAATTGCCCAGCAACATCAAAAAATATTTCATTGCAACTGATGGCCGAACAATCAATGGCTGGGCAATGTGTTGCAAATATATCTACAATAGTATGGCTCTTGATGCAGATTCATAAACGGGCTACACAAACCGGCAACAATGGCTGACGAAATCACACTTGTTGCAGCAGCTTATATTGTTTTATTAAAACAATATAAGCTGCTGCAACAAGTGTGATTGTGGATTCGACTTTACTTAAATAGGCGTGAAACTTTAGATAATTTAAGTCTAGAAATAAGGCTTGATAGTAATATTTAACAATTCACGTAGAAAAGGATAGAGTGTGTCATAACAAGGAGAGCGACTGAAACAACAATAGAACTGGCCGAGCAATATTGCAGTAAAATCGACCGCCTAGCGATCGTCCGGCAACCCATTGCGGCAATATCGGCCATTATGTGGCAACACAAAACATGTTTGGCTATATCCGGGACATTACTGCAATACTGGCCGGTATTAATAATAAATAATCTACAACATTCTACACAACGCTATCTAGACCCATGGTAAGCTTAATTAGCTTGTGTTATGGAATCTAGAATGCGGATATAAATACTTAGATACTTTTTTTTTTGTAAATACATACATATTATACATAGAAACACCCAGACCAATGCAAATATTAATATTCATGCATACAAATATTGGCACTGAGCGGGGATCGAACCCGCGCCTCCTGCGTAGCAGCCGCGTTCACTACCGCTACGCCACAGAGGCAGTCAGTATTGCTTGAATAGTTGAAATATTGCTGGGCTGTATATATCTGTCTGATGTTATATCTGATGATGAAAAGTCGTAATGAATCGTTATAATCGTTAAAGTACAATTTTTTTTCTTACTATTCAATTGTCTATAATCACTTTAATTAACATGTTTATATCTAGGCAGTAATTAGGTTATCTTCAAGTACCAAAACTATGTTTCATCATGAGGGAACCAGTTAAAAATAGTTTTATTGCAATGTGTAACATTTGCGTAAATTTCAAATAAAAAAATATACTCATCATCACCATCCCCATCCTTGCGGCAGTCCCGCAGGTCTAAGCGTCTAAGGCCACTTTATTTGAATCCTATTAGAATAATATTTTGTCAACTGGCGATTTTTACTTTTTACATGAAATTGGAATCTGCTTAGTAAATTAATGATTGCGATTCTGCTCTATTGTGAGGGATATGTAGCTTTTATTTGTCCACTTTGCACATTATTTGGCATCTGTGGTAACGGAACCATTGACACGCATGTCATCCTCTACGTCACCGAGCCATCACTTTTAATCAAAAATCTTTTTCACACTTCCACAGAGTGAAGACGAAGCCCTGGCGCGTGCCCTCGCGCTATCGATGGCTGACGAGGAGGAAAGTCCTGCGCGTGCGCAAGCGCGGCGAGACGCGCAACTAGCGCGCGCTCTCTCGCGGCCGCGGGTGGGCGGCGAGCAATCCTCACGCTGCTCTCTGGCCTAGTTCCACTACTCACCACTTACACACCACTACCCACCACTCACTCTACCACTACTCACCACTCACCCTACCTCTAAAGTTAGTTACGACTCTGATACTAGCACCTTTGTCTACTGACGGAATATTTGGGTGGACTACATATCGAACAGAGAGTGACGGAGTACTCGGTTGGACTGTCGAACTACTCGGATGGACGACATATCGACCAATGAGTGGCGGAGTACTCGGTTGGACTACATATCGACCAATGAGTGGCGGAGTACTCGGTTGGACTACCCATCGACCAATGAGTGGCGGAGTACTCGGATGGACTACATATCGACCAATGAGTGTCGGAGTACTCGGTTGGACTACACATCGACCAATGAGTGTCGGAGTACTCGGTTGGACTACACATTGACCAATGAGTGGCGAAGTACTCAGATGGACTACATATCGACCAATGAGTGTCGGAGTACTCGGGTGGACTACATATCGACCAGTGAGTCTGATAAATATAAAAAGCGACTGGAATCATTCCGAAATAATTCATCTAAGTGTGGTCGCTCAGACAATTATGATTTAGGTGACTATCCTGAATCGAATAAGAGCTTTAGCCAGTGAAGAATTTCATATTATTTTTTCTTCAAAACACATTATAAATTATCGAATTCATTTAGGTTTTTCTAGGTGTAACTAAATTACCACTACTAAAGGTTAATGGTGCAGGTTTGTAATAGCGAATAATAAAATGTATATTAATTCTAAACATTCAATAATAATCCTTACATCCGAATATAGTACAAATAATTTACCTTTGTATGTGTAGCTTAAATTGTAAAAATCGGTTGAGGTTATCTGCTTCCAAGTTCGAGTTCCAAGATTCTACCCGAACAAATTACATACATACATACTTAAATACGTTGCAAGTTAAATAAAAGATTGTAAAAACAAGGAAGGCTTTTATATCAAATGGCCAATTAACTCAGTTCTGTTGAATACATTTAAGGCTTGGTCAAACCAACGCGTTCAGCTCGCGTGCGCGGTGGCGATCAGTTGCTGGCCAATCGCAGGCCGCGGCGGTGGCCTGCGATTGGCCAGCAACTGATCGCTACCGTGCACGCGAGCTGAACGCGTTGGTTTGGCTTTACCATCACAGAAGGATAATTTACAAGAAATAAGGATTAATAACATCAAGACTGCACTAATGTGTGATGACTTGGTATTTTATTTATAACCATTGTTGATTTTTTAATGAACTTTTCTCGATCGACGAAGGCGCTGGGTCGCATTAGATGACGTCTGCGAAGCAGCGATCCTATCACAACGTGCATAAGCGATTCATTGCGATTGATGTTTTGGGCAGCGGTTCAGAAGGACAGAGATGGAGCTATATACCGTGTAGCTCCCTCTACCGTTGGCCGGCGTATTGTCGAATGGAATGACGAATGTATGGGATTTGACGTATATGACAGTCATAAACGTCAAATACGTAATTCATCATCCTATTTTACAATACGGGCCGGCCAACGAATTGCCATTTGTCTAAGGGGGCTGAACCGGTACTGAATCGCGTATGCGCGTCGTGGTAGGCTCGGTGTAAATGATTCACAGATAAAAATTGTAAACTTGACGAGACTATGTAGCGCATCTCAACTATAATATTGTTTCATACTGGGTCTCCATTTCAATAATAACTAAAAAGAGCCTAATTATTTGTGCACTACTCACTAAATTTTATTTTTTGTACTTGCATCAAATTTAATTATATCTCGCCACAGGCCACACCTTTCATGGTCAACTGAGCCCACATCCCATTGAGCCCGCGGGCTCAGTTGACCACGTTCGTTTTTTTTTGGGAGTGACTCAGCCCACTAACCAGCCAACTTACCCTGCGGGCTCATTTAACCACTTGCTACGGCTATGTGTCTACTTAGCCCGTGGGCTCAGTTAACCACTTGCTACGGCTATGGGTCTACCCAGCCCGTGGGCTCAGTTAACCACTTGCTACGACTATGGGTCTACTCAGCCCGTGGGCTCAGTTAACCACTTGGTACGGCTAAGGGTTTACCCAGCACACACCTAGTACGCGGACATAATTAGACATTACGCGGAAGGAATTAAGTACTATAAGATGCTTTCAATAATTAATAATTTGTCATAATTATGGTATATGCCCATCCAGTAACACCCAAACGAGTAACACTGTTATTACTGGTTGGGAAAAAATTACCAACGAGTCACAGGTGTTACTGGATTCTGTTCTGTGCAGGAAGTTGTATGTGAACAAAATAAGAAGCAATGATTTCACTAAAAGAAGAAATGAAAACATCGAAGTAAATGATAAAATTATTGAAATACTAACGGACTTTGAAAAAGGAAAAAAGAGTTTAGAATTGTTTATTGAGCTTTTAAGAATGTATTTACTTTCCCTGAGCTGATTGAATGGATCGCAGTATGCCATTGCATCAATAAATAACTAGATTGTAGTTATTTAGTTTTATGGGAAGAGAAAAAAAAATGGATAATGAAGTAAATCTCAATTATTTTTATTTAAATAACTTTTAAATAAATAACCATTCCCTGTTTGTTTAAATGTTTTAATTTATGCAAAAGTGAGCAAAAGTTCTAGATTCGGCAGTTTAAATGGATATTTTGTCCGTGTGCTGGGTTAACCCTTAGCCGTACCTACCAAGTGCTTAACCAAGCCCACGGTCTGAGTAGACCCATAGCCGTAGCAAGTGGTTAATTGAGCCCACGGGCTGAGTAGACCCATAGCCGTAGCAAGTGGTTAATTGAGCCCACGGTCTGAGTAGACCCATAGCCGTAGCAAGTGGTTAATTGAGCCCACGGGCTGAGTTAGACCCATAGCCGTAGCAAGTGGTTAACTGAGCCCGCAGGTTAAGTTGGCTGGTTAGTGGGCTGAGTCACTCCCAAAAAAAAACGAACGTGGTCAACTGAGCCCGCGGGCTCAATGGGATGTGGGCTCAGTTGACCATGAAGGGTCGCCACATTATAAAAGACAACTATTTTAAGAAAAAAAAGGAATAAAAAAATCTCTACTCATATATTATGTAAGAACAGTAATATATTCTTGTTTTCGTTAGGTTATTAGCAGTACGAATTTGCACTATCTATGTTACTTCTTATCAGTTCATTGGCTATATTTGACCGACGGCCTGACAATATCATAAGTTCAATGCAAGGTTGACGGTCAACTGAAGTACGAACAAAGCATAAAGTAAATAAAAATTGGCACAGACATTCTGAGATAGATATGTTGAAAATTGGGGTTTATCCACTTAGTTATATTATTAGTTATACGATATAACAAAATGGACTGAAAAAGTCCAAATAGTAATGTTAAAAAGCCTACATGAATAAAAATAATAAGCCTTATTCACGTTGGCTACGCACATATGCGTCATGAAAATTCCAACGCCATCTGTGACGCATGTATGCGTCATCGAATAAACTTTTGTGGCCAGTGGTAATAAATCATAAAAATGAAAGTGGCAATGACTCTGTTAAACAGGTAAAGTTCGAATATGCGTAACAGCTCTAGCACGTAAATTTCACTCCGGGTAACTAAACCTGCTTGTCATATGTTGAATAACGTTTTTAATGTCCACGAATAATGGGAAATCTTTAATAATAGTACCATATCAAGTAGGTTAAGTGCATGACAACTTAAAATGCTGTATTTCTTTCTAATTACTTACTATTGTACATTTATTCCTGATACGCAACAAAATGTAATTATAATGAACTACTACTATCACTGCTTGTACAGTATCAGCTAGAATTAAGTTGGATATTAAGTTTAAAATATTCAATATTTTTGAGATAATTATAAATGTTGATTACAATATGCGATTTTTATTTTGCATCCACACTAACCTTGATTTTTTTAATTGCTATTAATATTTATGTATTGTATGCATAAATATTCGTATGTATGCTAGCATAGGTCTGGGTGTTTGAATGTAAAATGTATATGTGCTTAGAACTTTTTATACCACTTAGGTGGCAGACAAGCACACAGCCCACCTGACGGAAAGTGGTTACCGTGGCCTATGGACGTGTGCAACACAGGGGAGTCACACTCGTGTTCTCTGCCGTCAGTGCAGAAGACAAAGCAGGCGACAAAGAAGTTTTTCCCAGGCTCGCTTCGCGCCGTCTCCTCGGACATTACAGTATAAGGGGTGAGCACGAACTACTATCGTAATCGTCCTCCATTACCCGTGGCACTACTGCTTGGCACTACCAGTAGTGTCATGGCAAATTTTACGTATCGTGAACGTAAAGGCCTCTACACACCAAGGCCCGCCGGCCCGCCGGCATTGCCCGGCGGGTCAGGCCGCCGGCCTTGTTTTGCGATAATCGTGCCAACTAAGCGAGCAAACATGAAGTACCGGCATGCCCCGCCGGGCAATGCCGGCGGGCCGGCGGGTTTGGTGTGTAACGATAGCACGGAGCATTGCAATTGGCAGGCTTCAGGCAGACGGCCAATTGCAATGCTCCGTGCTCTCTTTACGTTCACGATACGATTACGATAGTTGTTCATGCTCACCCCACTGTAACTTAATACCATTGGGAGGTTTAAATATAAACAAAAGAATTATTGTTTATAAAAATATATTCCCAATAAACGATATAACATTTATAAATCTCTAAGTGCACAACAGTATCGTGATATATCACAGGACAGACAAATTCAGTGCTCACAATACAATGTCAACAAATATAATAGGAATGTAAATATAATTATCTATATTTTGGTATCTCTACTTTGGCTTAAATATAACTATGTCATAAAATGAACCACAAATAGTTTTAATTTCCTTCCTATTTCGTTGTGGAACTTGTCTATGAAGGCGGCCATTTTGGTTTATTTTATTTTCAGTCTAAATTATTTTACTCTTTTGTTGTGAAACTGCTCTTCAAAGGTGGCTGCAAAGAACAAAAATATTGATTAATTGCAAATACATTGGATGCTTTTTTTCTAAAGACTACCTTCTAGTCTCATAAGTCTTAGTGATATTCCAGGACCAGAGACAGAGCTAAGATCGGACTGTAGTCTCAAGATGATTTTATTTGGTCCGTCCACTATCATCCCCTGCTAACTTTTGACTGCCTCTGTGGCGTAGCGGTAGTGAACGCGGCCGCTACACAGGAGGCGCGGGTTTGATCCCCGCTCAGTGCAAATATTTGTGTGCATGAATATGTATATTTGCATTGGTCTGGGTGTTTCTATGTATAAAATGTATGTATTTACAAAAAAAAGTATCTAAGTATGTTTATCCGCATTCTAGAACTCATAACACAAGCTAGTTAGGCTATGCTTACTTTGGGTCTAGATATGTGTAGAATGTCCTACAATATTTATTTATTTAACTCCCATGAGGGATTTATTTGGATTTTTTGTGCAATCTATAAAAAATATACCTGCGATGTGGTTTTTTTTGTTAGAAAGGTCTTCGTCAAACTTAAAATCTTACGTTTGTTTGCTTGCAATCGGTTGAGTAGAGCCGGGGATAAGAGATACACGCAGGTGGAAGGCTAGTTTCTTCATATAAGTACTACATTCAAACGCGCTGAAGTACTTTGAATATGAACGCTACATAAGCATTAGGACATACGCTCACGCATATTTCCCTCTGGGGTATACAGAAACAGCAGCCTACCACATCCTTACACATACTTCACGTCACGAGCACCCTCTACTGCCATTAACCCTTTCATGCAAGCTCACCAGTTATAAGTGCACATCATGCGCGGTCTTTGGGGAGTTCAAAGGGGGCAGAGACAACAGCCCGCCATTCGACTCTATCCTTACATACTTCACGAGCTTCCTCCACAGTTATGGCCGTTCCCAATAACATATCTACAGATAAAGGTAAAGGTAGAGATACCTAGTTCCTTTGTCCAATCCTATTGTTATTTTGCTACTATGAATTGCGTTACCATAGAGATTGATGACGTTTTTATCTTTTCTAATGTCAAAACTGGCGATAGATAGGTTATTGGGAACGGCTGTTATAAGTATACTTACTTTATAAGTTACTCAGCAGAGCTTTATTATGTAGTGTCCTGTATTTGTGGTTGTCGTTGAGGAAGCTGGTGATGAACTCGGGCGGGTGCCTGGTGAGGAACAGCTCCATGCTCATGTACCGCGCGGCCGTCAGACGCTTGCGCTCGGCGTTCGACCGACACAGGTTCTTATGCGCGTGCGCACAGAAATTAGCTGCGGTCTTCTCGATAAAGTTTACGGTGACGTTTCGTTTGGGATCGTCTTCGAGAGGTACCTGGAAAGTACAGTTTTAGATATTTCACGTGCTGTTTTTTTGGTATCAGATCTGTGAGTCTGGGATTTGTATGAGAAATAAATTTGAAAGGGGTAGGCAGAGGTGTATTAACGCCCACATTTCGCCAACTATAATTGTCGGTCCCACACTATAAAAGGCGAGCCCATTGTCGTCAAACGAGCACATTGTCATGGGTTGTATGTTTACTGACGGATGGAACCCTATACCTTCTAGGGACTAAGAACGACGAACCTTCTACGACTCTCACGGATAGAGATGGGGTGGCCCTATTCTACTCCACCAGGAACCAACACCGCTGAACGAATGAAGATAACAATATTTACACACATTTTTTTGCAAAAACCTACCATAGACAGTCCAACGCTTTTTAACTTTAGAACAAAAAAAAAACTTACTGAAAAACGTATCCACTGCCAGATTTGAAACCTGGATATTTCAGCAGTGGCCGAGTCCTCAACGTTCCCGCTGTAGAAGAAATGGCCGATGCCCGCCAGCCAGTAGTAGATGAACAGTATGGATATGGCCACGTTGTGCTTCACCCCCTGGAGCGTCACGCCGTCACGCGGTATGGACAGCAAGTCCTGAGGCGTGACCTTCACCTCAAATTGTCTGGATATCTGATTGGGAGTTGCACCACTTTTTTTCCAAAGCTATGTGAAGAAAAAATATGAGTTCGATTTTTGGCTTTTACAAATACGCATATTTGTTTTATTTAGGGATTTATGGGTCCTATCCCTGCCTCCCAGCGGGGGCGGTTATGTTGGACTAGAACCGACTAAAACCGCATACTGTCTTGAGTTTTCAGATATAAGGGGTGTACGATTGCCCAAGACATATCCTTCGCACCCCGGCTGACCCAGGGCATCTCCCGTTTAGAGATGAACCTGAGGGAAGTACCCATGAACCCACCCGAGATATTTGGGCCAATGCCGCTGGCCAATGCCAACCTACAAACCGGTACCCATGTTAATGGAAAGAACATTATAATATCATTATCTACCTGCAACACAGTTTAATATAGTCGCAGAGGTATTCGCATGTAAAAAGGGGAGGAGGGGGGTTGGGACGCAGCTCATATCGCCTACGGCGCAAAATGTAACTTAATAAAAATCTATAATATAAAAATGAATCCCTAAATGTGTTGCTAAGCTCAAATCTCGAGAACGGCTGAACCGATTTCGCTAAATCTTTTTTTAGAATATTCCTTGAAGTACGAGGTCGGTTTTTACGGAGAGAAAAGTAAAAAAAAAAAACAAAGAATCGACTGTTAGGTATGAAGTTCACAGGGTCAGCTAGTAATAAATAAAAACGCGCCGCAGACAGCCCTCGTCTGCGAAACGCATCACTGTACCGATTCGATAAGAGTGACTTCGTGATCATAATGACACTAAACTGTGTTGTTGCTAATTATATTATAATGTAACATGTTGTGATAAGACAGCAATACGAATACCAAGATATGTTTCCTGTTTCTCATATATAGATAGCCTAATAGATAAAGAGGTCACAGAGTGTATGAGTGTATGACAGCCTGTGGCGTGGCGGTAGTAAATGCGACCGCTACGTGGGAGGACGTAGCGGTCGCATTCCCAGGACGTCCCCAGTCAGTGCAAGTCCAACAGCTGGTCTAGCTGCAATGCTTCGATATAGCCCAATATCGCTATTGGGTTATGGAGGTCAGATGATTGCTATCTGAACTCCACAACCTAAGTGGGGATCGAACCCATGCCTCCTGTGTAGCGGCCGCGTTCACTACTTCTTACCGCCACGCCACGCCTCTTTCATTTCTGTTATGTAATTGGCACTAATGGAAGGGATAAGTACAGTAATCTTACAATATTAATACCTATCGATATCTAAGTACCTGGTATCCGTTTGAGATTATTGATTTACGATAAATAGATACATGTAGTTTGACCAATTCTAGAGATATGCGAATAGCGCTAAGTATATTCGAGTCCCTGTGTGTGTCTAATTATTCTACACTACACAATCTTTTGTTCCAAATTATTGTGTACCTACTTTCCAATATCTTTTATAGTACCTATTTAAATTGTTTAATTAACGTGAAGAGAAGTAAAATTAAGTGCGTTCTTAGTTTATTTCTTTTTACTCAGTTGTTTAAAACGAATTATTTGATAAGAACGAAGTGTGACGTCATACTTCTTTATTATATAGACATAGAACTTCAACATTATCTTAGCCTTTTCCTAACTTAGTTGGGGTCGACTTGCAGTCTAACTGCGACGCGGCTGAACATCGATATTTTCAGTGAAGCGATTGCCATCTGACCTCCACAACCCATTGACGATATCGAAGTTTTATAGTAGATCAATCGCCAGATATTTTAGAGCTCTAACTACTCGTAACGACTGCCATAGATGTTCGTATGGCAACTGGGACCAACAACGGTTTGAAATGTCCACCTTACCTTAGACCTTACTAAAAGAAACTGACTTGATGGATTACTCCATTGGTGACTAGATACAACTTTGACCTTATTCATTTGATACGAGGAGCACGTAGTATCAGACACGTCTAAATAGCCATAGCGGGCTTTTTAGGGTTCCGTAGCCAAATGGCAAAAAACGGAACCCTTATAGATTCGTCATGTCTGTCCGTCTGTCTGTCTGTCTGTCTGTCTGTCTGTCTGTCTGTCTGTCTGTAATTTCACACAAAAATAAAAAAAAAGCATTAAATTTTGGGGGTCCCCATACTTAGAACTGAAACTCAAAATTTTTTTTTCAGCAAACCCATACGTGTGGGGTATCTATAGATAGGTCTTTAAAAATGCTATTGAGGTTTCTAACATAATTTTTTTCTAAACTGAATAGTTTGCGCGAGAGACACTTCCAAAGTGGAAAAATGTGCCCCCCCCCCCCCCCCCTCTAACTTCTAAAATAAGAGAATGATAAATCTAAAAAAAATATATGATATAAATTGCCATGAAAACTACCACTAAAAATTGGTTCGAACGAGATCCAGTCAGTAGTTTTTTTTTAATACGTCATAAACCGCAATTTTCGCCTTTGCTACTACGGAACCCTTCATGGGCGAGTCCGACTCGCACTTGGCCGAATTTATTTGTAATATCATCAGTACGACAGACATGAGACACATAAAGTTAGTGCTCAGGTTGTGGTCGTATGATGTCAATATTTTTGTTCTATACAGCCAATCTAATTGTCTACATAGAAGTGATTAATATAAGTTTATAAATAAGAATAACATCTGAAATTCTACGCTAAGAATTCCAGAACCCAGAAGGTATATTTTTTGTTGCAAACGCCAATTTCATTTGTTAAGCAACCATGGCGTGACGATTTCACCGTATACTGTAAATAAAAACTCAATTTACTGGCAAGGAGTTTCCGACTGCTTCATTGAACAAAAAATCATCGTTTACGTACCTACTTACTGTTGCGTTAATGCATTATAGCGATAATAAGGGGAAAGGTCGCGCTGTCACTTCAACTCATTTCTTTGATGCTCATTTCTTGTGTCTTTAAATTATGTCAATCAATAGTATGTAATGTCAATAGTAATAATATAGACCTTCTAGCTTTTTTCAGTCATACTCGTAGAAGTAGCTTAATGTGTGGGAGTGAAAATTTAACATGGCAAAAGAAGCATGACAGTAGAGTGAACGCAGTGAAGATGCGGTCTTTTCGTAGTATATTATGTGAAGCTAAAAAGAGGAATACTTACCGAGATTCAAGATTCTGAGTATGTAAAGCCCAGGTGTAAGGACCTCGCTATATATACACTGGCCAAATTAATTAAGTATTGAAAAATCGGCAGGTAAAATGTGACATTACGAGCCAAGAGGGACGAAATCAGCGAACTTATTTATCGAGCTAGAACGTAACCGGCGGGATACAAGCTAATGTGAAATTCTAAGCCACCATTCGAGATGTTAACCTAAAATGTTGTCATGACGGTTTAGTGCTGATGACAGTGATCAAGGTTGACGCTATTTCCTCTTGATTATATTCCTTGTGGGAGAAGCTAAACGAAGGGGAACGAACCTCGTTAACGTGCGGCACCACCCTGGCGTCGTACACCATGAACCCGTCCACACCATACTCTATCTCCTTCATCTTGCTCTGCAGGATTTTTGTGATTATCATTTTCGACCTGAAATAAAATAAAATCTTTTTTTAAAGCAGTTCGTAAAATAATCGTTACTAACATTCAAATTAAAACCTACTGTGTTGGGATAAACCAACCTCATTTGCAAGCCAGTGCTATTACTCATATTCATGCATAAAAATAATTGCACGGAACGGGGACGAATCCGCGCCTCCTGCGTAGCGGTTGCGCTCACTACCGCCAAAATAATGCCAATTATTTGGTAATTAACACCACGGTCGCGTTAATCTCTAATATATAAAATTCTTCTGTCACGGGGTGCGTAATCGAACTCCTCCGAAACGGCTTGACCGATTTTGATGAAATTTTTTGTGCTTATCCGGTATCTATGAGAATCGGCCAACATCTATTTTTCATACCCCTAAGTGATAAGGGTGCAGCGGGAACGGGATTTGAATACCACGCGGGCCGAAAATATGGCGGTACGAAGTTCGCCGGGGCAGCTAGTCTTCTAATATATAAAATTCTTCTGTCACGGGGTGCGTAATCGAACTCCTCCGAAACGGCTCGACCGATTCTCATGAAATTTTGTGAGCATATTGAGTAGGTCTGAGAATCGGCCAACATCTATTTTTCATACCCCTAAGTGATAAGGGTGCAGCGGGAACGGGATTTGAATACCACGCGGGCCGAAAATATGGCGGTACGAAGTTCGCCGGGGCAGCTAGTACCACATAAAAACTACTGGAGTTAACTCGAGTAGTTTGCCGCCTGATTCGAATTAACCCTAAGGAAAGAAAGAGTGATCAATACAGCAATAAAACTTACTCTTTGTCATTAATGTCCGAGCCTGGCTTGAGCATAGCAGCGGCCATTCCTCCGGTGGCCGGGGCGCCCCTCGCGTGGCAAGTACTGACGACCAGTCTCAAATAACTGTTCAAGAAATGGCGATCCATATTCACGTATTTATTCCTATCGGGCAGCAGGAACTCTTTGCGATCACCTACAAATGCGGAGAATTTCAGAAATGCTGGGTCTAGAGAGAGATGTAGTGGCATGTATGCCATCTTCACATCTAGACCTCAAGCCCACATTTTTCGACTTTGCCTACGGAGCCCCAGCACTGGTCACGCTCAGGGGGGGAGGGGGGGGGGGATTTGGGGTCACGTGCGGGAATTCCTTCAAAGAATGCTATGTTAGGTGACTTTTAATTTGGCGTGCACGATTTTGTTATGTCCCCTGTGACCCCCATATGGCATTACGAAATTCGCCGGGTTAGCTAGTAAAAATAAATATTAAAAAACTCACCAAACTTAGAGATGATCGACGCGCAGTAATCCCATATTCCACAGTTGAGCCCTAACGAATGCTCTCTCAATGCGTATAATATTTCATCGAGTTCGAAACTGGAAATTATATTTTCAATGAGCACGCAAGCTTTTATGGTCGCCTGAGGCAAGCAGAGTTCCTTTTGTGCCCAAACGAATATGTCGTTCCAAAGGCGGGCCTCAGATGCTCCTTCCAGTTTAGATAAATAGAAGTAAGGGCCGCTGTTCGCTTCATAAAGAGTCTTGGCATTGTGATACATCAAAATCGCGAAATCCACTAGCGGGCCGATCGCTTCTTTGCCATTAATCTAGGAGATAACATAATAGTACATTATGGTACAAGTGAGCAACGTTGGTGATTACCGCCGAGGCGCCATTGAGACCCGAGCCGCCAGGCGAGGGTCTTAAGACAGCCGAGGACGGTAATCATCATGCTCACACGTGCCATACGACGTTTTACAACACACTTGCGAATAAAATAATACTACAAATACTAAATAAACAATACTACAAATTAATTCGTTTTCCTATGCGCGCGCATTTAACAATGGCGGTCGACCATATTTAAAAAAAAATGAGGTTTGAACTTAACTTTTTTTTTACTCTGTTTTTTTCTGTACTTAGAGAAAAAAAAAAGTTAAATTTGAGTGAAAATTTTGTTTATTTCACAAGTATTACAAGTTGAAATTATTTATTTAAATACGAAAATGCATCAAATGACCATACAATAGGCGTATTAATTTATTCGTACTATTAAACACGTTATTTTTTGTATCAAAACTTTTTTAAGAACATAGACAATTATAGACACTTCCTATAAAATTTAAAAAAGAATCTATAACTCACTTTTGTGAATAATAGTAATGAAAAAGTCACAGTTTTATAATAGGTGTCATTCCGTGCTTAATTGCGGTAAAATAATATCAATTTTATAAGCAGGTGTGTTGTAAAATTTATTTACTTGCTTTCTCTTCGCAGCAGGTAGGACACTAAGAACACGATGGTACCTATATCCGTCCCGATTGAGCAGTCTGACAGGGGAAGTACCTCCACCCCACAGAAAACCGCGGCTAAATAACCTCGTGTTGTGTTCCCGGCGTTGAGTAAGGTAGCTAGAGCTCACTGGAGAGATTTTGTGCTGTCAGTGGGAAAACCAAAGGCTTGTCCTACTTATCTTTTGCACTGACGGCACAGATTCTCTCTGTTCTTACAGGGTCGGCAGCACGAGTGTGACTCCCCTGGGCCCTGGTGTTGCACTCGCCCATAGTCCACGGTAACCACTTACCATCAGGTGGGCCGTGTGCTTGTCTGCGACCTAAGTAGTATAAAGAAAAAAAAAACTTTGCGATCGCCTAAAGTCCTAAACAAATGCAGTGTATATCAGAAATGATGGGTTTAACGGTGTATATTAACCATAACAAGAACTTCAGGATTCAAGACAACCTAACCCGCAAACTTGAGTAGGTACCTGCTGAGTGACAGTTCATGCTCTGGCATATGCTGTCCTGCCAAAATAGAGGATCAGATGGTTACTTGTACAGTTTACTTTATAAATAGAATACATTACGACTGCCTCTGTGGCGTAGCGGTAGTGAACGCGGCTGCTACGCAGGAGGCGCGGGTTCGATCCCCGCTCAGTGCCAATATTTGTATGCATGAATATAAATATTTGCATTGGTCTGGGTGTTTCTATGTATAATATGTATGTATTTACAAAAAAAAAAAAGTATCTAAGTATGTATATCCGCATTCTAGATTCCATAACACAAGCTAATTAAGCTTACCATGGGTCTAGATAGCGTTGTGTAGAATGTTGTAGAATATTTATTATTTATTATTTATTTATTATAAATGCTTAAGGACAGACTTTTGGACATATAACTTAAAAGTGGGACTGTTCCACTTAAAACAAGATTTATGGACACACTGCTAATACACGCCCTATATCATAATATAATTAGCAGATGCCCGCAGATAAACCGCGTGGATGTCGGTCACTGCGATCAAAGATAGGCTATGGGCTTCCTCAAGCTATACTCGTACTTGCTAGCTGTAGGTATAATTCCGAAGCATACGACAACTGCAGACATATTTATGTTGCAGACAGGCGCGGTCGCAGCTTGAAGTTTTGGGGGGGTCACTTCGGAAATTCCTTAAGAAATTTAACCCCCCCTCCCCTCGTACTGGGACTTTTAAACCTGCCGTGCATGGTTTTGGGGGGGGTCATGTCCCCTGTGACACCCCCCCCCCCTCGGACCGCGCCTGGTTGCAGATACGTGTAATTCATTGCAGCTTCTCAATGGTTCCCTTTATCCATATTGGAGTTTAACAAGTAATGGTTACACTGTATCTGCAGTTGTCATATGCGGTCGGCTTAGGAATCATACCTTATCTCTGAATCCAATCTCAACAAAATCAGTGCAGTGGTTTAGGTGAGAAAGTGTAACAAACAGACAAAGAGAAGGTTTGCATAAGTAAATAGTGTTTTACTAAACTAATAAATTATGACTTACCAAAATATTATGCTCAATCATATTCCAAGCTCTCGGTCTTAACATTAATACCGGGCAAGTAATGATTGTGATCGGAGCTCCCTGGAGACGGCCATTGACAGCCAAGTTTATGTTTTGAAATGCTTGTAGCTGGTTCCTCCATGTTGGACAGTGCCCATCGTCAAAATCTACTTGGATTCCTCTCACATCTTCATTTAGAGACGACACAAAATGTGCCGTGTTTGATGCTGATACATCCCCCAAGTCTAAATGGCGGTTACTGTGAACATAATAGATTATTTGTATAAAGGTTAAGTCAATGCTGACATTGCTCAATCAAGTGTAGCTAATCTAAATTGTATTATGAGTTTCAGAATGCAGATATTTAGATATATTTTTTTGTAAATACATTTTACACAAAGAAACGCTCTGGCCAATGCAAAGATACATATTCATGTACAAATATTTGCATTGAGTGGGATGTGTCAAGGAAAAAAGATTTTACCAAGAACTTACTGCTCTGATAGGTGTTTTAATTTTTTTTTAATATATTTTGGTACCTATACAAAAATTTTAAAGACTCAGGCAGAATTTGAACCTGTGACCATCACCTTACAGGATGAATGCTGTGACAAGTGAGCCGAGTCACACGTTTAGTGCACCAAACTCCAAAAATGTAAGGGACTGGTCACAGGTTTCCCTTCTTCCTCGTAGTCAAACTTTTTGGTCAAACTGGTTTGACTATGAGGAACTACGTTTCCTCATGGTCAAACTTGGTTAACAACCCTCCCTGTATAGCTGTTTAATTAAAATTGGGTAGGTACAGTCAAAGTCCCGCCTTTCGTGTCCATTATTTAGGAATATAAAAATATAGTAGTAGTATTGAAGTAATGTAAAAAAAAAAATAGCACTTAAGATAAATAAAGAGATTAGGTACTAAAAATAAGAGATGAATAATGTAGAACATATTACAACAGAGTGAAGTAATTTCTATTAAGTTAACACATAATTATGTTAACAAATTCATAATGAATATGACAAATAATTAGCTACCTACAAAAGTCTAATTAAAAAAAGACTAAGTAAAAAAAAAATCATGGTAAATACATACAGCAATCTTGGAGGCAAAGGAGCTATCTTCCACGTCTTATCATTTCTTTCAATAGATTTTTTGAAGTCCAAAGTCGAAACTACTTTGGTTGCCGCCGTACGTTGTAGCCGGTCTTTATAAAGTTGTTCAATCCGATCATCAAAGTTCTCATGCAGTTGGCTCAAAAATTCTATAGCCCCTTCACTGAATATGGTTTTTTGAATATCTTCAAATTTTGGCGGCGCCGATTGTAAAAAAACTACTTTTGACATCTTTCCACTTTCCAGACGAACATCAACAAACAAATTGCGATTTGGGATATTTATTGCAGTGCAGTTATAAATAAAACAACACCACTTTAATCACACACAGAGGGTGACGAGCGCGAGAATGATTCTCTGATAGTGAATTAAACATAATGCCTGCTTCACAACATTCAATACTGAAAAATAATCTTACATTTATTTTTATATCAGCCCATTTGATAAAGTATTATGTAATGATAATAAAAACAAAATACAAAAGTCAAAACAAAACACAAAACAAATAACAAATTGTCTATGATGTAATTAAATTGATAACATGCACATGCATCACATGCATGTGATGTGATGATGTGATAACTGTGATAAGAGAAGACCATAGACAAGATATTTTTAATGAAAAATGGTCTTACAGGGGCCCCCGTTCAACATATAGAAATTCTAGTTATACAAATATGAGGCAAACATGAATTGAACCTTGATTAAATCACTTTGTCTCTTTTTTTCCAATATACAGTTGTGTCTGCTAAAAAGAGACAAAACATTTAAGTTATTGCTCACTTGGGAAAATGAGTATGAGAATTTGACAGCGTGCCGACTGTGCCAACATTTATGAATGATTTGCGCCAACATTATGAATGATTTGCGACAGCCATTGATGAATTTTTCTAGACCATACTACTACAAGCATAATAGTGATGTACTCCAATAAATGATTTGACGACGAAACTATTCTTCTTTACAAAAATGTACTCTTTTGAAGAAATACGAATTGACAAAATTGTAATGTCTTCTGTTTTTCCGTACCTATTAGAACTGGGCAATTGTGGTATTGTTAGAAACGTCTTGATCATCCGCTGGTTATAGGCAGACGTGTGAATGACTCTCTGAAACTCTGACTATAATGAAAAAAAACTTGAGATATATAGACCGTGTTTGGTATGAAATTAAAGGGCTCAATTAGCACATTAAAAACATGTATACATTATTAGGTGTTGCTTGCACCAAAATAATACAAATAAAAATCAAGTTTCAAACTAAAATCCGACTACTGCAAATCACGCTCTAAGAAGTATTAAGCAAGAAAATATCAAGAATAGCCGTGGTCGTATACCATTTACTCTAATAAAACAATACATTCTAGAGATTCGTGATTTTGCAGTAGTCGGGTTTTAGTTTTAAAGTTATGGTTAGTACACTTTAACAGGTAGTATAGAAAGATATCGACAAATGTTACGATAATAGAAGGTAATCCCTAGCATAGTAACCGTCGGCAAACTAGCGATGCCCGATACGTATCGATATTTTGGTGTATCGATACAACACCATGCGATATTTCGATATTTTGTATCGATACACATCAATACGATATGTGGAGATATCGTATCGCTTCTCGGGTATATCGCATCAAAAATATCGTATGACTAACTCTTAAGTAATACATAGTTGTTCAATCAAATGTTTAAAAAGAGATAAGCTGACTGAGCACATTTTGAGACTTGAATCTTCGTTATGATTATAATAAATTATAACCACGATTGAAAATATTATAAACAAACTTCTTATAATAGTGCCGCCTATGGCAGGCTGTATTTTGTAATATGATGTGGGTAGACTGTAAATGATTTGTTGACATTAGTTTTGAATATTGGTAGATACCTTCAAAAAGCAATAAGTTCTGTTAGCACTGTGTGATTACGATTAGTTCATTCGAAGCGTCTCCAAATTTAATTCTACTGCTACTATAATGGCTCCACCTATCAAATCTAGTGTTTGGTCTTTTTTTATTAAGTGCCGTCAGAGCGATTGTTTTCTTCAGCTAATAATACGCTTACAGAAAATCGCAATAGGTTGAATCCGCAACGATTATCAAAATTATTATTCCTTAAAAGTTTAGATGAAAAAATTTTGCAATTATAATTTTATACTATACTAGCTGTTGCCCGCGGCTCCGCCCGCGTGGAATTCGGATTCCGTTCCAACTTTAATGTATGGAAATCTGCCCGATTTATTGACATTTATGCTCACTGCTCCGCTCCCTTTAGTAGTAGCGTGATGTTATATAGCCTATGTTACTCCCAGATAGTGTAGCTTTCTATAGGTGAAAGAATTATTGAAATCGGTACAGTAGTTCCGGAGCCTATTTGTTCGCGCGATACTTAGAGGTCTTCTTATAGGCATATATAAATAAAAGAAGGAATGAACGGGCACAAATTTACTATTAATTAATTACATTACTTCACTTCGCGCGATCCTTCAGTGGACTGTATACGGGTTCTAACTACTTTTCTCTGCTGCTTGCGGCCGCGCTCTCGCTCTCTCTCTCTCTCTCCTACACCGACGCCGCGTTCTCTCTCTCTCCTTGCTACATGTACCGGCAAACTCGCGTTCATGCTGGCCGAAGGTGCCGTGTGCAGCGCGATCGTTTTTTGCTGGCCTGCGGTCCATTCTTCTTCACCTACTGTTCAGCACATTGATTGTCGTGCACATTCTCCCGCCGTCGCTGACCCGGTTACGTCTGCGAACTCCGTTGGTAGTACGACGATCTTCCTCGTAGGCCGACGCAAGATGTTGCCTCCGCTAGTGATGACATCTACTACACGAACCTCGCCGTCAGCACCTGGGTAGACTCGACTGACCCGCCCGCGCGGCCATGTGTTGCGGGGTAGGTTAGAGTCGCAGATGATGACTACGTCACCGACCTTCGGGGCAACGCCGCTGCTACTGGACTCCCGCCGGTGTTGCAGTAGGGGCAGGTACTCCTTCACCCACCTTCTCCAGAAGATGTCAGCCAGGGCTTGAGCTCGCTTCCATTGTTGGCGACTCGACACGTCGTCAGCTGAGAAGTGTCCGGGTGGGGGCACGTGACAGTTGGGACCGATGAGAATGTGATTTGGGGTCAATGCCTCGGGGTCACGGGGGTCGACCGAGACATGGGTGAGGGGCCTCGAGTTTACGATGTTCTCGACTTCGGTTAGTAAGGTCAAGAGCGTCTCGTCGTTAGGGTGTTTTTCTATCATGGTAACTCGTAGGGCTTCTTTAACGGCCTTCACCATGCGCTCCCATGCCCCTCCCATGAAGGGGGCCGATGGTGGTATGTACCTCCACACGATGTGATGACTCGTAACCTCTTGTTGTAGTGCGTCGCGCGCAGCCTCTGCTAGCTCCTTTTCGGCCGCCTTGAAGCACGTAGCGTTGTCGCTCCAAACCTCTTTGGGGCAACCTCGCCGCGCGATAAATCGTCTTAGGGCCGACACTGCTGAGTCGGCGCTGAGTGAGTGTACGACCTCGAGGTGTATGGCTCGAGAGGTCATACATGTGAACAGCGCGCCGTACCTCTTCTCTCGATGGCGCGCCACGGTGACTTCGATGGGGCCGAAGTAGTCTAGACCTGTGAATGAGAAAGGGCGTGTATTATGGGCTAGGCGGGCGGCCGGTAGGTTACCGGTCGTGGGTGTCGCCGGCTTCGCTTTTCTTATACGGCAGAATATACATCTCTTTATCTCGCTTTTCACTGCCGGTCGAATCTTCGTGATCCATAGACGCTGTCTGAGTTCATTGACTGTTATCTCCGTCCCGCCGTGATGTAGTTTTTCGTGTACGTGCTTAATATAGAGGCGTGTGTAGGGATGCTTCCCGTCGAGTACCACTGGATCTGACGTGTCTTCTCCTATCGCCTTCGCAGCTGATATCCGACCTTTCACTCGCAGTGTACCACAGTCATCTATGTACACACTCACATATGTCAGACGGTTGTCTCGAACGTTCGTTTCACCTCTTGTCAAACGTTGTATCTCACTTGCGAAACTGTCTCGTTGACTGGCGTTGATACACAGCTGTTCGGCACGAATTAAAAATTCACTCGGTATGTTTAGGTAACACTGTCTACTTTGTTTGACTGCATTATCTTTGTTAAGTTTAGGTATTGGGATAGTCTTTTTGTTGCGCCAGTCGGGATCTTGTTTTTCTATTTTTCGGGTTCGTTTGCGGGCAGCCATGGCCTTGACCTTGTTTCGGCGACACAGGGCAATAAACTGTAGTACTCGAGCCGTCGTTCTTATCAAGCGCGTCCATTTTGAGTATTTTTCTATACGTAGTATGTCGCTTGTACTGTGCGTTTTCTGTGAAGCTGACGTGTGACATGTTTCTCGCTCCTCACCTGTGTCGTAGCGAATGGTTTTTTCTTCTATCGGCCACTCTGATTCGGGCTGCTGAAGGAATGTGGGGCCAGTGTACCATCGGTGGGTGACCCCGAAGCCTTCGGGGGTCGCACGTGTCGCGTCGTCTGCCACGTTGAGTCGAGTAGGTAGCCACCGCCATTCATTTTTCTTAGTGGATTCTTCTATCTCAGCGAGACGGTGAGCGACGAAGGGCTTGTACACGCGGGGTTCTGACCTTATCCAAGCTAGTGCAGTTCGTGAGTCACACCAATAGATTTTGTTTGTTACCTCATATTCGTGTTCTTCCAACACAGTCTGGGCCAGGCGGGCCCCCAGTAGGGCGGCTTGAAGCTCGAGTCTTGGTATGGATACGGGTTTTAATGGGGTTACTCGGCTCTTGGCGGCTGCTAGGGATACTGTTGTGGCGCCATCTGCGTGTTGTGTGCGCCAATACACGGCTGCGGCGTACGCCTCCTCGCTCGCGTCTACGAACGTGTGTAGTTGATGCGAGATGACTGATGACTTGTTTTGAACATAACAACGGGGTATCCTCAGCTGTTCTACTTCGTTGAGTTGAGTGAACCACTTGTTCCATCGCTCTCGGAGTTCTTCGGGCAGTGGGTCGTCCCACTCTGTCTTGTAGCGCCAGGTGTCTTGAAAGATACGTTTACCTGGGGTCGTTATCGGCGAGATGAGGCCTAATGGGTCGAATAAGGCCATGATCACACTGAGGGCTTCTCTCTTTGTAGGCGGTCGCGTTCTTATTTTCACTTCTTGAGATATTTTCAAGTTGCTCGCGTTAAAGCCAAGGTGATCCTCGTTGACGTGCCAAAGTAGACCTAGTGTTTTTTCTGTCTCTTGCCCGCCGAGTGTTACTGTCGTACTGTTATCAAGTGGTGTTGACAAACCTTTTATGATAGTTTTTTCGTTTGAAGTCCATCCGTCTAGCACGAAGCCCGCCTTTTTGTGTATCATGTCGACGGTCTGTGTAGTGTCTCGTGCCGCTGTGACGGTGGGAAAGCTTTGTAAGTAGTCATCCATGTAGTGATTCTTTTGTATGGCTTGTACGGCGTCCGGGTGTGTCTCGAGGTAGTCTCTCGCGTTTCTGTTCTTGATGTAGAGCGCTGTGCAAGGGGATGACGTAGCTCCGAATATTACTGACGTCATACGATATTCGTTTGGTTGGCCCGTGCGTTGTTGACCTCTCCACAAGAAGCGTAGTGCGTCCCGGTCTTCTTTTCTTATTTTTACTTGCATAAACATTTCTTTTATGTCGGCGCTGACGGCATACGGGTGTTGGCGGAATCTCATAATAACGCCCGGTAGAGACTGCAGTAGGTCAGGGCCGGAGTGCAACATATCGTTCAGACACATACCTTTTGATTTTGCAGCGGCGTCGTGAACTAGACGCGGCGGCTTGTGCGGCTTGGCGGGGTTGATGACCGGAAAATGAGGTAGGTACCAAGTTTTCCCTGTAGGTGGTGGTGTAGGAGCTGGTTCTGCGTAGCCTGACTTGAATAGGTTTTCCATCCGTTCTTCATACTTTTGTTTCAGATCTTCATCCCTATCGAGTCTTCGTTCGAGCGGAAGCAGACGTCTCTCGGCTTCTACGTAGTTATTTGGTATGTTTACATTTTCATTTTTCCACAGTAAGCCGGTCTCGAATCTCCCGTCTGGCAGCCGGCGGCTTGTGTTTTCTAGTATTAGCATAGCTTGATGCTCGGGATCTTGTCGCGGTTTCCTAGGTTCGATGCCTAGCGATTCGAGCTTGAAATAATTTTTAACTGTGTCCTCAATTGTGTTGTTTTCGTGTTGTTGTAGCTTACCGCAAAATGATACTGTTGCAGTCGTCGCGCCGGTGCAGCCGTGGAGCACCCACCCGAGGTAGGTGAGTGAAGCTACTGGCTGGTCGCGGTGCCCGGTGCGCAGCTGACGGGTCACTATGAGATGCCAATTGTCTTGTCCTAATAACACTTTCGGTGAAGCATTTTCGTATATCACTTTATCACGTATGTCTATTAAATGTTCACAATCACTTAAATGCTCTTCGTACACGGTGTCAGGTGTGAAACGGAGTCGTTCCATGGTGCGCGCGGTCACGTCATGCTCGTCCTCGGCGTATTTACCTTTGATGAGTAAACTGACTGTCTTGCTTGTGTGTTTCATGTCACTGTTCACGCCTTGAATCCATATTTCTTTGCTAGGTCCGTCTGCTCCGATAATGTCTGCTACTGTTTCGTCAATGAGCGTGATGGTACTTCCCTCGTCCAATAACGCGAACGTGTCAATGCTGCCACGGGGTCCTTTTAGTGTCACTGGTGCTATCTTCAGGTAAGCCTTTCGTTTGTTGCTAAGGGGGTTTGCTGCTATCGTCAGCTCGGCCGCCGAGGTTGTGATTGCGTCATTAGTTACCTCGCTCGTCGACGCGTACTCTCCCGGTGGCTTATCGTGATGCAGGAGGTTGTGATGTTTCATGGGGCAGCTGTTCTTACCGCACCTGGGTGCTTTGCAGGTGATGCGTCGGTGTTTGCCTTGTAGACAGCGATAACAGATATTATATTTCTTGGCGGCCTCCCATCTCGCATTTGTATCTAACGCGATGAACTGTTTGCACTCAAATAACTTGTGATCATGTTTACACTGTGGACACGTATCTTCTGCTGTCTTCTTGTTTACAGAAAGTGTTTGTTCTACTCTTCTTGTCTTTTGGGATCGGTACCCGTGTCCTCTATTTTCTTCTCGGGGCGTGGCTTCTGGTAACGCGTAGGAGCTGCACTTGTCTGCTTCTTCTGATAAAAATATCGATATTTTCTTAAGCTCGGGTATATCTTCATTTTTCTTAGCCGAGAAGTTGTACCAGTTGTTTCTTATTATAGGTGTAAGCTTCTCGATAACAATCCTACTCATTTCCGGGCTATGTAAGTAGTGCGGCTTTTTTAATGCTTCTACGGTTCCTACCATGTTGGCTATTTTTCCCGCGAAGACGCATAAATCTCTTGCGTTATCAGTTAGCTTATGAAGGGTCTTGAGTCTCTCCATCTCAGCGTGAATGAGGGCCTCCGGCCGGCCAAACCGTCTTTCTAGAGCCTTGATTATAGTTTCAGGGTCTGGTTGGCTCAATAGTAGGCACTCGACTGCCTCTTTGGCAATCCCACGTAGACTTCTTCTTATTCTTGCAATATTTTCATTTTTTGTAAAATATATACTCGATTCTTCGTATGTGGTTTTAAAGGCGAGCCACTCCGTGCTGCTCCCACTGAAGAATGGCAGCTCTTGCATGTACTTCGGTGGCTCCCTGGTGCTTCTCATCGCTTGAGACAACGCGGCGGCTAACGTAGACACGTCAATTACGGGATTTTTCACCCAGGCACTTTCTCTTGATTTTTCGTTCACTTTACAGTCACTTTTTTCCACTTCTTTTTCACTTGGCTTACCTTTTGTATGGTCGTCGCCTGTGGATCCTATGTTGTCTTGACTTACGAGTGTTTGCGGCGCCTCAGTGTCCCTTTGTAGCCACGTACCTATGCGAACCGATGCCAGGTCATCCCCGGACTCGTCTTCACTCGTACTATTTTCTTGCAACTGTAGTAGGCGAAGCCGTTGTACCTCAGCTTCTGCTCGTATTTGTTCTATTTTCAGCTCTGCCAGACGCTGCTTAACCTCTAATTCTTTTTTCTTTCTTGAGTTGGTGGAGCGGCGTGACTTCGGTGGCCGCACGGTGCGCTGCGAGCTATGCTCCCCATTATTTTCAGCGCTGCTACGGGTCGGCGTCTCCTCAGCCGGCCTGAAGCCATCCGTGGTCGTAGTTCGTTCCGTGGCCTCTTGGGAACCGCTGCGCGTAGTGGGGTCCTGGGCCTCTTCGGTGGCCCCCTGGTCAGCTCCCTGGGCAGCAGGTTCCTCTCCCTGTCGGCGTGTCACTACCATTTCCGAATTTTTCTTATTTCCTGGCTTCAAATTCCTAAATTCGGCTCCGGAAGGACCATTAAATGTTCGCGCGATACTTAGAGGTCTTCTTATAGGCATATATAAATAAAAGAAGGAATGAACGGGCACAAATTTACTATTAATTAATTACATTACTTCACTTCGCGCGATCCTTCAGTGGACTGTATACGGGTTCTAACTACTTTTCTCTGCTGCTTGCGGCCGCGCTCTCGCTCTCTCTCTCTCTCTCCTACACCGACGCCGCGTTCTCTCTCTCTCCTTGCTACATGTACCGGCAAACTCGCGTTCATGCTGGCCGAAGGTGCCGTGTGCAGCGCGATCGTTTTTTGCTGGCCTGCGGTCCATTCTTCTTCACCTACTGTTCAGCACATTGATTGTCGTGCACACTATTCATTACAAACATACAAAAATAGGTACAAATCTTTCCTCTTTATAATATTAGTGTAGATGTAGATGTACCTATAGATATACTATAAAATTACAATTGTGATTTTCTGTATAGGTAACTGTACAAAAAACAAACTAGTGTGACGAATATTAAAATTATATTTATACTGTAAATAAATTAGAGTTTGAATTTTTGATACGATATTAATACGATATTAACAATATCGATACAAAGCCATACGATAATATCGTGTATCGATACATTCAGTTACGATACATTACGATACGAAATATCGATACAAAGTCAAATATCGGGCATCGCTACGGCAAACGTTCATTCATAAAAATGGAACGTAGGTAATACACGTTAATTCTGTAGGTATAACCCATCTGTTCTATTATAAATTTATGGTAGTTACGAATATTTCAACTTGAGTTAAATCCATAAACTTATAAGAGAACAGACGGGTTATACCTACAGAATTAACGTGTATTACCTACGTTCCATTTTTATGAATGAACGTTTTCCGACGGTTACTATGCTAGGGATTACCTTCTATTATCGTAACATTTGTCGATATCTTTCTATACTACCTGTTAAAGTGTACTAACCATAACTTTAAAACTAAAACCCGAGTACTGCAAAATCATGAATCTCTAGAATGTATTATTTTATTAGAGTAAATGGTATACGACCACGGCTATTCTTGATATTTTCTTGCTTAATACTTCTTAGAGCGTGATTTGCAGTAGTCGGATTTTAGTTTGAAACTTGATTTTTATTTGTATTATTTTGGTGCAAGCAACACCTAATAATGTACAACATTGTATACATGTTTTTATTGTGCTAATTGAGCACTTTAATTTAATACCAAACACGGTCTATATATTATTATCTCAAGTTTTTTTTCAATATAGTCAGAGTTTCAGAGAGTCATTCACACGTCATATTGCCTATAACCAGCGGATGATCAAGACGTTTCTAACAATACCACAATTGCCCAGTTCTAATACGGAAAAACAGAAGACATTACAATTTTGTCAATTCGTATTTCTTCAAAAGAGTACATTTTTGTAAAGAAGAATAGTTTCGTTGTCAAATCTTTTATTGGAGTACATCACTATTATGCTTGTAGTAGTATGTTCTAGAAAAATTCAACAATGGCTGTCGCAAATCATTCATAATGTTGGCGCAAATCATTCATAAATGTTGGCACCGTCGGCACGCTGTCAAATTCTCATACTCATTTTCCCAAGTGAGCAATAACTTAAATTTTTTTTCTCTTTTTAGCAGACACAACTGTATATTGGAAAAAAAGAGACAAAGTGATATAATCAAGGTTCAATTCATGTTTGCCTCATATTTGTATAACTAGAATTTCTATATGTTGAACGGGGCCCCCCTGTGGTTAAATCGGGCAAGTGCAATATTCGATTATCTAGGATGAAGAATACTCTCTAGGATGAAGTATACTTGATCCTAGTCGATTATGTTGACTCTTAGAGTTCAATTCAATTCAATTTTTTGGTGTGGCAAGCTATGCCGAAGTTGTCGGCAAAAAGCACAGGGGGGCCCCGTTCAACATATAGAAATTCTAGTTATACAAATATGAGGCAAACATGAATTGAACCTTGATTATATCACTTTGTCTCTTTTTTTCCAATATACAGTTGTGTCTGCTAAAAAGAGACAAAAAATTTAAGTTATTGCTCACTTGGGAAAATGAGTATGAGAATTTGACAGCGTGCCAACGGTGCCAACATTTATGAATGATTTGCGCCAACATTATGAATGATTTGCGACAGCCATTGTTGAATTTTTCTAGAACATACTACTACAAGCATAATAGTGATGTACTTCAATAAAAGATTTGACGACGAAACTATTCTTCTTTACAAAAATGTACTCTTTTGAAGAAATACGAATTGACAAAATTGTAATGTCTTCTGTTTTTCCGTATTAGAACTGGGCAATTGTGGTATTGTTAGAAACGTCTTGATCATCCGCTGGTTATAGGCAATATGACGTGTGAATGACTCTCTGAAACTCTGACTATAATGAAAAAAAACTTGAGATATATAGACCGTGTTTGGTATGAAATTAAAGGGCTCAATTAGCACATTAAAAACATGTATACATTATTAGGTGTTGCTTGCACCAAAATAATACAAATAAAAATCAAGTTTGAAACTAAAATCCGACTACTGCAAATCACGCTCTAAGAAGTATTAAGCAAGAAAATATCAAGAATAGCCGTGGTCGTATACCATTTACTCTAATAAAACAATACATTCTAGAGATTCGTGATTTTGCAGTAGTCGGGTTTTAGTTTTAAAGTTATGGTTAGTACACTTTAACAGGTAGTATAGAAAGATATCGACAAATGTTACGATAATAGAAGGTAATCCCTAGCATAGTAACCGTCGGCAAACGTTCATTCATAAAAATGGAACGTAGGTAATACACGCTAATTCTGTAGGTATAACCTATCTGTTCTATTATAAATTTATGGCAAAAAGAGTCAGTTCAATTCAATTTTTTTTGTGTGGCAAGCTATGCCGAAGTTGTCAAGGCTTTTAGCCCGTACCAGACGCTCCAATTCGGTCGGGTCCAACCATCCGACAGCTTCCGCTAGCCGACAAGTGTTGCCGTTTCGGGAAAAATAAAAAAGTCAGTGTTGCCGTTTCGGGAAAAATAAACTTTACCAAAATGTCACTAGATTGTAAGGGATAAAATAATTAAAATATAATAATAATAAATAATTAAAATATAATAATAATAAATAATTAATTTTTTATTTTATTCCTTACAATCTAGTGACATTTTGGTAAAGTTTATTTTTCCCGAAACGGCAAAACTGACTTTTTTATTTTTCCCGAAACGGCAACACTTGTCGGCTAGCGGTAGCTGTCGGATGGTTGGACCCGACCGAATTGGAGCGTCTGGTACGGGCTAAAGAGTCACTCAAAGTGTTGACTTGACTTGACTCTTTGAGTATGGAAGTACTTGACTTGACTTGACATTTGAGTTGACATAATATCGTAAAACAAAATGGTGTCAAGTCAACTGTCAAACAAAATCTCTTAAAAAATAGGACTTAACTGAATGCAACACGTATTTTGTCTGAGCCTGAGGTGAGCTTTCCGTTTTCAGTTATAATTTTATTATCATCCGAGTTATTGAAAATATTGAAGCTTAGACTCAAGGAGAAGAAATACGTAGTACGTTCAAATAGTGAATTGTGAAGTTACGAACACGTTTTAAAGTTTTGAACATAAAGGATAAGATCACGTACCAATACCACAACACAATACCTATTAAAATTGTACTAAAATTTCATGTTATATTACCTACTACCTATGTATTTATAATGTTTCACTTTTTACTTCGTATAGTAGCAAGCAGTGAATGACTTAAAAAAGTAAGTTTTACAAAAATCAATGATGGAAACCGCCGCTCAAGACCAAGACTCAGCTAACCAAGAAATAAAGTTTAAACCAAGTAAAAAAAAGAACCTCCGTCGAAGAATCAAGGAAGATGATGATTCTGAAGACGAAGCCTACATATTAGCTAAATTGCAAGAGACCAAAGTGATACAGAAACTTCGAGAACGTCCAAACGGCGTCAGTGTTGTGACGCTTGCTACAGGACAAAAATCTACGTTAGAAGAAGAGGTCACATGCAAAGATCCTTTTAAAGTAAAAACTGGTGGTATGATTAACATGCAAGCATTGAAAAGTGGTGCGGTGAAACAAGTAGATGATGCCTATGATACAGGTATTGGTACACAGTTCTCGGCAGAGACCAATAAACGGGATGAAGATGAAGAGATGATGAAATATATTGAGGAACAGTTAGCTAAACGAAAAGGTTGGTATTCCATTCTAATATAAAATTGTGAAAGTAACTTTATGTCTGACTGTTATGCTTGGGTATAAAGATAGATTTGGGCTTGGGAAGAAAGAACATTATGACATTTTTGGTTATGATATTATAAATCCTTGTGGGTGGAACTGCCTTAAAATTGAACAAATATACAACCTGTTTCAGACAAAAATGTTTATGCAATATATTATGTAATTGTATATGTTACCAAACCTTGGCTTCACTCAAGTTTGACAATGTTCAAAAAAGGTTTTTTAAATATGTGTTAATCAAAATCAATAATTAAATAAATAAATATAATAGGACATTCTACACAACACTATCTAGACCCAAAGTAAGCATAGCTAACTAGCTTGTGTTCTAGAATGCGGATAAACATACTTAACCTCTCAAACCACATCAACAAACTCTCACCTAACACTCGCTGTGCCCGGGCGCTGGTTGGTATTTTAGGGGTTAAATACATTTTTATTTTCGTAAATACATACATATTATACATAGAAACAGCCAGACCAATGCAAATTATAGAAACAGTCGACAAAGGCGATACGGTTGCACTTTTACCATACAACTTTATATGTAGAGGTGCAACTGTATCTCCTTTGTCGACTGTACAATCAATGACTAAAGTTGATTAAAACTGAAATACTTACAAACCTTTTTTGCATTGGACTAAAGGTCCAACCCCACCAAACGGACGGCATCGGCCCGGATTTTACAATCTTTAAACAAAATTAAATCTTATTATCACAGTGTTTGAAGTTTATATTACCAAGTCACGCACAACAGCTTGACAGCGACGTGCGGCGGCACGACGCACGTCAAGCTGTCATGCGTGACTTGGTAATATAAACCTTAAATGCTGTGATATAAGATTTATTTTGTTTAAAGATTGTAAAATCCGTTCTGATGCCGTCCGTTTGGTGGGGTTGAACCTTAAATGTATCAATATATTGACATAAGTAGTTTTATAATTGCTAGAGAACAAAGTTAAGTATTTTGAGGTGATTGTTATTTCCTTGTTTGGGGTCCAACACAACAAATAACAATCACCTATGAGCTACTTTTGTCCTTGACTGTACATGTCACACTTGTTCCAAACAATATATTGATAGGTACTTTCCCCACTATTATTCCATTCTGTCTTGACTACTGAAGTAAATAAAGTCTACGGTCTTTGCAGGTGCATGCAGTGCACATCCTGTAAATAAATTTGTTAATAATTAACATCAACCTATTTTCCTAGAGCCTAGCGCGAGTTGTTTCCTACATAAAACCCACGACAATGACAAGTAAATGGTAATTTATATTACATTGAATTAGAGCCATCAGGTGTCAAACTTGTGAAACATATTTTGTGCATACAAATCACCATTTACTTGTCATCGGTAAATCTGAGATAAAACTAGCACTAGGCCCTTCAAGTTCCAAGTATCCAAGTTTATAGGTTTGCTAACATTGTCCTGCAGCCACATTAATAACTTAGTTATTTTTGGTTCTAGAATGCAAAGTGCTAGAACCAAAGTTGTAAAGAACTTATTTTGCAACAAGCCTATTTTTAGAATCAAAAACTAGTTTGCTCAGTAGAGAGTAAAATCATTTACACTCTTTTTTACAAGATGGTGGCTGCAGGACAATGGTTGCGAACCCATAAACTCTGATCTCATTTGCTAAGCCTAAACACTTAATCTAGGGTTTGCGTAAAAAGCAGAGCGAAGCTTGCAGAGCTAAGCCTGCAGAGCATAGTTTGCAGAGTTCCTAGAAAACCTATAAAGTGTTATATTAAGTATAATATCTGGGCAGTAAATTATCAAACACATTTATTTTTTGTTGCAGAGGGACACAATGATAATACAAAGGACTCTGATCATAATGATTCATTAAAATATTTATCACCAGAAGAAGCTGCTTTGCTATCCTTACCTGAGCATTTGAGAGTATCATCAGCACATAGGTCAGAGGAGATGTTATCCAATCAGATGCTTAGTGGTATACCTGAAGTTGATTTGGGTATTGATGCAAAAATTAAAAATATTGAAGCTACTGAAGACGCCAAAATGAAGCTGATGTGGGAGAGGCATAATAAAAAAGACTGTCCTTCACAGTTTGTACCAACTAATATGGCAGTTAATTTTGTACAGCATAATAGATTCAACATAGACGGTGACAATGCAAAGAAACGGAAAACAGAAAAAGTTGAAGCAGCTAAAACTGAAAGCAATGTTATAAGTGAAAGTGTAGAAAAAATTGTGAAAAAAGCAAAAGGCGAAAGAGCTACAGATGACTATCATTATGAGAAGTTCAAAAAGCAGTTTAGAAGATACTGAATTGTATTTGAAATTTTGACATTATGAGAAGTTCAAAAAGCAGTTTAGAAGATACTGAATTGTATTTGAAATTTTGATAGGCTGCTGTGGTAACCACACTAAGCGGTTCACAGGTACAGGGTGGATACTTGGACAATCCTCACAGATAGTATGCAGGCAAATGGCTATGTGACAGAAATTGGTTGGGGCGGCCATCATGCCCGCCTATCCAGGTAATCCTCCATGACAGGTATTACCACTATAATAGTTGTTGTTTGCTCATGATTTAGTACACCTGTACTAATCCTCGTATTCCAAAACGATACCCCATCCTGAATTTCGATTTATAGCTAGTACTGCCCCCCTAGACAAGTGGCTATTCGTTGCTCGGCGTATCATGGAATAGAATGACAAGTGTATAGGATTTGACATTTTTGACATTTGTTGACGCCTGTCATGTGGGAAATTTCAAAAATAACGTCTACCGTTTAAAATAAATTAGGAAAATTAAAAAATACGACTTTATTGCTAATTTTGATCTTATTTCATAGTAAATTTTGTAAATTATTATTAAATATAAAAAGATTTACTATAGTTTATATAGTTTTTTCGAAATTATGTGAATTTCTATCACAATGTCTCAAAAATCATGTCAGTTATGTGACAATTTTAAATGCTAATATCTATTGAAAATACAACCTTTAAGAAATCTCAATATTTTTATTTTCTATTTATTACCAAAAGAAATATTGCTTCAAATTAAAACTGTTCCATATTATGTAAGTTTTTTATTATAACCAATGAGAATTCCATTATGTGACACCTGATACAAAATCAATATATTTTTTTAAATTTTTTAATGTTTGTCGTTTTTAATATCCCTTGAATTAGAGTGTAAAAAATGAATATAAATTGTAATATTAAAAGAAATAAACGTTCTCTTAAAATAACGAATGATCTAATAATAAAAAAATAAAATAAAATAATTAATTTGGTTTTTTTTTTTTTTTTTTTTTTTACATTAAATATTTTTTTATTTAGTAGGTACACGTAAATCAAAACTTTGAGCGTTCTCTTTTGATTTGAAGTGTTATAGTTACCTTTGTGTTAAATAAAATCATTTATTAAGTCATAATTCAATGTCAAATTAACAATACATTAACAAAATAAATAAATAACTTAATAATTTAATTTGGTTACAGTCACAAAACAGACGTCACAAAAATTCTTAGGATGGGTTTAGACAAGCGGGCGTTATGAGCAAACTGTTTTGAAAGTATCGCCCATTACATACTTACCTTCACGCCTATCTTCCATTATTGGCTTGGCAGATACAATAAAACCCCATTTGCTACGATGGATAGTATTTATATTCCTCTAATGGGGATTTTTATTTAAAACCAATACAAAGTTATTGTTTGAATTATTTATTTAAAACTTTTACATATGTAGTTTAACTACATATTATAATAATTTGTCAGGTACCTTTAATCAACACTTACACCTAGCAGTCTCTGATTACATTTATAAGAATTGTAATAGTTTTTATAAGTTTGTATTTTGTTATTATACTACACATTATGTAATTATATATTTTTATGCTATCATTGTGTAGTTAAAATTAATATAAAATTATTTATAGTAGGTAGGTATATGAGACACTCAAAAAGGGGTCATTGTACTCACTATATTATGAACAAAAAATGTATGCTGTTTCCTACATTTTGACGAATTAATGTTTATATTCGCAATTTCAGTTAGTAAAAGTTGTTCATAATAGTGAACAATAACCCTTTTAGGTTTCGCGTATACTTAAAACAATCTTATAATCATGCCTATCACAGCATTAGAATAAATCAACTACTTTATGAAAGTCTAGTACTTAATCTATTTTAAGTTGGTAAGTGCCTACTGATTTACTGATTTTTAAACTGTTTATTTGTTACACTTATCCAAATAATAATAATAATATAAGCAATTCAAAATACCAGAGAAAAGTGTACATAAACCCTGATAAACAAAATGTGTTATTTGACTGTTAATATCTACTTAAACATTAATCATCACAATGTGTATTTGGATTAAACATAATCAATGGCACTTTTAATCAGTCTTCATAATAATTCTAATCACTTTTTAAGCTAAAAGACGTTCACTGATGGATATAACTCTAATAAGTACCTGCCTATAATCAAAATATATATTTTCTTTTCGAAGGCAATATCTTTCAACAAAAAGTACACTCTTCATTTTGGTAATGATCGTAAATACAAAATTTACAGTTATAACACCAAAAAAAGGAACTATTTAATAGTTCCTGAATGTCCGATTTTTTCATTGCTCTTACAAAGTGCGGTGGCCTAGTTTGCATTTCTACGTAGTAACCACAACTGCGACATTTTTCTGACACGATAAAGTGCGTCTCCTTCCAAGGCCACTTAATATTAAGAGTATAAAAAGAATTCAAATCGTCAATAGACAATATCTTGTCTATATCAATGAGAATAACCATCTTTGTAGTTTATTTCCATGCACTAGTCTGAATCTGAAACAAAAATTAGTTAATTTTAATAAGTACCCACAAGTTTACTTTGATCTTAATTCAGTATCCTTATGAAACTAAAATATAACTACCTTCTAAGCAAGAATTGCATATATAATCAAAATATCCTGGCCCTCCCACGCATTCATCGCAATATAAATTTTTGCAGACCATGCATTTTCCACCTTTACTTAATATTGAACAATTGCATTTTTTACGCTCTGGAAAACAGTTCAAAGAATTCCTATCTTTCAATGTAGGTTTCTTGTCTGTTTTTACAGGCACCGGCAATAGGGGTAGTACTTTGACGTTCTCCAAATCAATCATATCATCAGCGCTACTCTGACAGTCAAGTTTCACCTCCATCAATTCGGTGTCGTAATCCTCAATCATAAAATTATAATCCGTAAATTCAATAGACTCTGTGTGAATTTTCGACTCAGGACATGAAGATAATTCAGAGGGTTCTGGTTCTTCAATAATATCATATACTATTGGTTTGTTCTCTGTTAGAAACAGGTATTCAGTAGCAAATGAAGTAGATGGCAGATTTTGGCTCACATTTTTAACTAATGTATGGTATTGTGGGGAAAAACATTTGCATAGTCCTCTATGTGGCCCACAAAAACAACTTAAATCTCTGTAGGTTAATTTGTTATTGTCAGATTTGTTGGCAATTACTTGGTGTAATTGCATTGTACCTTTTAGTACTGGCAAGCTTGTTGGCAATAGTTCCAGAATCTTATCAATATGACTATCTGTAATTTGGAAAATTTTTACTGTATTCATACATTGCTTTAAAACTTCGTAGGCATCCGTTGCATCAGCTATGTCAATTCCGTAACTGACTTTTTTGTCCATGGCTCGTTTAACACATCCACCAATGCCGTCAGCAACACTCTTCCCATGTCCCGATTCGAAAAACGACCAAGTTGTATACGAAAATCCATAAACTTTCGTGAAATGAGCTAACAAATAGAAGTTATTTTTTTGACGATATTGGGAAGACGGTCCGTCAGAGTAAAAATGAACAACTGTTACATTTAGGGTTTCTTCTTTAATCATTTCGATAATGGGGTGTAAATGGGCCCAAATTGCTGCTGGTTGGTGACTGTTATTTTTAGCTACAGTGCAAAACGATTGAGTACGATCTTTCCAAAAAACCATTCCAGTGTGTAAAGTAATTTGAGTTTTGGATGCCCCAAAATGCATTGACTGAATTTCACTAGCTAATTTGGCCTCATAATTCTCAGAAAAATCACAGACAATGAGAGCTTCATTTTCTTGCAAGTCTGTTATGGCTTTTTGATATTGTTGTTGTTGATGAACCACATTGAAGTAATGTTTCTTGAACAGTAGTAAACTATCATTATAACTTTTCTTCAGATCATGCACCGTTCCCGTCATTTTTACTTTCGCTGTTTTCTTTGTCTTTACTTCTTTATTTACAAGAAGATTGTTATCTTTTTTTAAATAAATATGATCCACTCTATTCCACTGATGCCATTCAATCTCCTTTTGCTCGATTTCTTCATTGGATTTATTGAAAGGTATTTGACAATTGATACATTTCTGACATTTATTATGCATACAAGAGTAATTGGTTATATCACATGCTATTAGAGTTAAAGAATATTTGACTGTGCTAGACAACAACTCTAGTCTTCTTAAGACATTGTGCTGAAACTCGATATTGCTATGTTTGATACATAAACACGTATTTCTGGTATTGATAGTTGGCGATAAAACATAAAATGGTTTACACGTGTAAAATGTGGTAAATCCATATTTACCTCCTTCGCTTCTATATTTTTTGTAGGTGTTCATCAAAGTATCAAGTAAATACCTAACCTGATTTTTTTGTTTAAGTTTAGTCCTGGTTTCTTTCTTACCCGATGTCATGCGACTTACATCATCTCTTACATAAAAATTTGTAATTTCAGGATTTTTACACTTACGACTAGTTTTGCCTTCACGTTTCTGAAATTTACATTTGAAACCAAGCATTTTAGAAACTATAACTCTATTCTGGGAATTATGGACTAAGTTCTTTAAAATTGACCTTTCTTTCCGTGTTTTGCACTCACTGTAAGTTTTCTTTAGCGTACTCTCTAATATTTCTTGCCTTACTTTCATTTTTGCTACGTTTAATTCCAGATCACTAATTTTTGTCTCTGAACTTGTTTTTAATCTGTAGTAACGTTGTTTATAGGTATTTATTGTTTTTTTGTATTTTTCAGCGTTAATGGTCAATTTTTGACATTTTTTTACTAGAAATCTACATTTGATTTGCATTTTTTTTATTCGCGTTTCAAAGAGTCTCTGTTCCTTTGGTGGTACTTCATTTTCGTCTTTAGCGTCGTTTGGTTTGACAATTTTCTCTTTAGCCCTAATCCTACTTCTTTTCTACTCTCCATTTTTCTCTTTGCTTCTCAAGTTCATTCTCTGACATTTCCGTGACCTTTTTTTTCTTCATACATTTTATTCTATCTAAATTTCTTTTTTTTTGTGCTTCAAATTCTTCAGGTCTTTCATTTTTTAGTTTTTCTCTGTATCGTCGGGTCCTTTCTGCGCCAGCTAGTGGCATTTTTATTTGATGATTCTGAAATAAATTATAGTCTGCTATGTTTACATTCATAACCTTGTTTTAATAAAATATGAAGAAGCTTAGAGCAAGCCTACCGGAATTTATTAAGAGTTAACTCTAGTGTTAAATTAATATAATCGTCGTGTCCGTCTGTCATCTAGTCACAAGGCAAACTCGTACATTGCTCTTTTTTATTTATTTTTATTTATTTTATCCCCACGGATTACACCCCCCCCCCCCCCCCCCCCCCCCCAGGGGAGGTTATGTCGGACTCGAACCGACTAAACTGCACGGTCGCCTGTGTGGGTCGTTTGGAAGCCGGAGGTGAGGTTGACTTGCATATCCCTCGCACCCCGGCCAACCCAGGGCCATCTCTTTCAATCTGGCCCTCCTCGGATGTGGGGACCGCAGGGTCCTCGGAAATACATTGCTCTTTGAGATTATTTCACAATTGTACGGTGATCACTATCTAGTCGACTAGGGAAGCTGGCCTAACACTAAGCAGAGTAGTTAGAAGATAGTCTTTGGACCTTTGAACTTTGAATTGATTTAAAATGATGACATTTCGTATTCTTAATATTAATAGAGAACCACTGTACAATTGGTGAAAATGACACAAAGTAGAATGCTTCCGAAAACCACGTTCAGGGATCACATGACCCAATGTACAACTGTTTACAGTCCAAAAACAGTAGCGGTGAATCATCATTACTAATGACGCTTTCCATCAATCCAATATAAAACATTTTAATAAAAAAGCACAACACCAATAAAAAATATTGAATTTATTAAAATGATGCTTATCATTTTAAAACTGTAACGTTGCTAACATGGCGAAATATGCCCCTAATTATAACGCAAATTTAAAAACAAAACATCTTTATAACCACTCCAATAAAACCATCACGAAAGAAACCAACATATGAAAGTTTGGTGATTGTACACCTAGCTTTATCGTCACATTTTAGGTCAGACTATATGTGACGGTAAGCACTGTCACCTAATAGACGTCACATTTCTCTACTTTGCTGGAATAATTATTTTATTTCGTGAATTCTGTGAAATATTGTAATTATAGAATAACAACATGATATTCCATCCACAATGCTTTTTGAACACATTTTTAAACAAAACAATACTTAATTATACTACTTTACTTTTAAAAAATCGGTCACATACCTGACTAAAAAAATAATAACAAGTCGCCGGAACACACCAAACCACGCCACGTCACAGTCTCTTTTGACAATCGACAGCCAATTTAGCAAGAGGACCACAGGTAACAAAAAATGCGGTTTTATGCCACAGATTAAAAACACAAAGTTATTTTCGTTTTCTAACAAAATACCGTCACCAAATCTGACATGTCCGGCGGTGTCAGATTTTAAGAGCAGGATAAAACACGTTTTTCAAATTAGTAAAGTTTGCAATGCCTACCCGTCACCAGAAGTTATTTAATAAACATATCTTCTTCTTCCTCCTAGCGTTAATTCCCAGTCGCATCCGAAGCTTTCAGCTCGGAGTCTGGGGTCCGCTTTTGCCAGTCTTAACTACGGATTTGGCTAGACCTCGATATTTTCTGTGAAGCGATTGCCATCTGACCTCCACATCCCAATGGTAACATTAGGCGATATCGAAGCTTTGCAGCTAGACTGTTATTTTTGGATTTTTGAGGGCTCCAACTACCCGTAACGACTGCCATAGATGTTCTTATGGCAACCGGGACCGACGGCTTAACGTGCTCTCCGAGGCACGACCAGACCAATGCAAATACCCATATTTCATGAACACAAATATTTGCACTGAGCGGGGATCGAACCCGCGCCTCCTGCGTAGCGGCCGCGTTCACTACCGCTACGCCACGGAGGCTGTCGCTCTTCTGTCCTTTTGCAGCTAAAATTTTACCCGGTGTTTGAACCGTTGAAATACCGGTTTCATCGCAATTATAAATATTTTTTGCAATGAATCTGTATTTTTCCATCAGCTGCCCAAGAAGCTCAAAGAACAGACTTACCTCTGTTTTATTAAAGGCCGTGATTCTATTTATGCTAGTCGCTTCCGGTTTTCTAATAGAAATATTATTTCTAGCCATAAAAGCATGCAACCAATCGCGGCCAGCCATTTTTGAAGCTTGATTAAAATTGTGCTTCAAATTTAATTTTTCAGCATATTCGAAAGCGACTTTTCTGATTTGGTTAGCAGTGCAACCATAGAAAATATTTGCCACTTTCTTCACTAAGTTCGCTAGCTCAGCTTCTGCCTCAGGACTAAAGACAGTAAATCGTCCGAGATGTGGTCCTAAGGTAGAACCTTTTTTTATCCTCTTCTGAAGGCTTGAAAAAAGAATTCCCATTACTTTAGCAGCATTTCTTATAGAAGAACCGCCATCAATGAGCTGTATAGCTTTATCTAGACTATCAGAAGACCAGGAAGCCTTTTCAGTTGTCCTGACGCGTACTTTCGGCATCTAGAAAGAAATAATAAAAACATGATTCAACAATAACACACAGTTGTGGGCAATAGTAATCACTTGCGGGTAATGGGAGTCACCTTGACTCTCATTTCCCACAACTACACTAATGAGTAAAAAATAAAAATAAAAAAAATCTTTAATACACTGATATAATCTGAACCAGGCCTCCGTCACTCGCTCAAGGCCGCGCGCTATACACCTACAACTCGGTGAGTCGTCGACGACTCAAACTGGCAGAGGGCTGCCGAACGCCCGCCTGCACAGAGTATATTGAATAAATAGGAGCCCGCCTGAGCGCTCGCATCACACCGCTCCGCACGTTTCCCGCGCTTACTCTTCGAAATGCCGAAATCACGTAATTATTGTGCAGTGGATGCGTATAAAAGTCTATTTCTTTGAACATAAGTGGGTAATAAGTATGTAAATCGTAAATTAAGGAGTTTTTTGAGTCAGGTATTATAAAAGTGTTGTTTTATAGGTAATTCTAATACCTACTGTAGTTACCTAGTACGTACTTACTACGTAATAGAATAGGTAATGTCCGTTAATTTTAGCGTAGGAATAAGCGTCTATAAGGTATACCTACTGTGAATTATTTCGTAATTTTATACCAATGGTTAAACAAACTAATTTGGACAAAATAATCTAAATGCATTAAAATTGGATTATTTTTTATGAGAAAACTGTAAATACAGTAGGTACAGTAGCACCGTATTACATTACAAAATGTTAAAAAACGTTGATTTTCTGTCGCTTTTCTCCTGTGTTTTTCTTATGATTATTTATTAAAACTGTTTACGCGATTTAGAATATTTTCGACTAGGTAGGTATAAAATGTAATAAATTCCGAGAAGAGAAAAAAAACAAAGTACCCACACATAAAATATTGTAGTTTTTTAGTTTAAACCATTGTAAACCTTTGATAATGCCGTAAGGTGAAACCGGTATAGTTCAAATAAATAAATAATTGTGGAAAAGTACAAGTGATTTATTCAATATGTGTAGCAAGTTCCACCAAGTGCCATCAATCTCCAGTATAAACATTGTATAAAACTAAAAGATATTTGATTGACTAATAAAAAATGTGGTTAATTCGTAACATTCGTTTTATTACAATAATCATCTTATCATAGGTATAACCCTAGCGCATTCTTACGATGACTTCACTCGCACGGCGGGCAACACAGTCTCGACTCTATGACCGCGGGTTTAAGGTACATTTCTTCTCGTTCTGAGCAGCAGGTATTATTATTAAAATTTTGTAGGCTAATATAGCGTAGGTATTTTCACTTTTGTATGGGAGTGATGTATCTGTTACGTAGTAACTATTTATTAATCTGTGTCTGAACTGCACATCACACTTTGAAACGTCTAACTAAGTAGGTAAGTGTAAATGTCATAATCGTATAATGCAAGATATTTGGCACTTACCTTCTAATTTGTATTTACGTAAAATTACATCAGCGTAGCGCAAAAACAAAATACGGTCGTTTCTCAGTGTCGCATGGCGCGAGCCGTTCGTGGCTGCGCGGGGGCTGAGGACGCTGTTTACGCGTCGGTCTCATGTAGTGTTTCGTGGTGGTGTGGGTGACTCCCATTGCCCGCTGACTCCCATTACCCTACTCTACCCTACATTCACTATAAAAGTTAAAAGATGATATTGCGCTGATGGACGCGGACAGGAGCAGATTGGTGCGACGCGTGAAAGTGTGGAAGGTGGCGCTTGAGAACGGCGCACTATGGAAAATATGGGTCATTTGCTGATCAAAAATCTATAACCTTTTTAAATACTTGAGATTTAATTTTGTAATTTTGCATAAACATAGACCAGACCATGCTTCATAAATGAACATTAAATTCAATATGAACTAGTGCCGACTCACGGGTTTACCCGCGCTTCATTATGAAAATTGATAAAAATGGTCACAAATATTTTGCTACGGCATTTATTTAAGCATTGATTTCTTTTTAAAGGCTCCTCTCCATCTCCACAGGTAATAAAACTACACAAAATAATGTATTTTATTTATTAAACGTAATCTATATATATAAAAATGAAACCCGTTTCCCGTTGTCACGACATAGCATGAAAACGGCTGGACCAATTTCGATAATTCTTTTTTTAGAATATTCCTTGAGGTACGGGGATGGTTCTTACGGAGAGAAAAATTGAAAAAAATAAGAATTGACTGTTAGGCTGTACGAAGTTCGCGGGGTCAGCTAGTAAAAAATATAAATTATAAATTAGAGTAGCCAAATATTATTACTTTTATTTATTTGTGGGAGAAATTATTTTGTTAATTCAAATTATAATAAAATTGCGGACTACAATAGGCTAATTGATTGACTGAAATAAAAAACTAATAATAAAATAGTATATAATATCATATATTATTTTTTTGTGTTAAACAACATCGGGATCCGTGATGAGTTGATTCACTTTCAAAAGATGTAGTGTATCTTGATCCAGCTCCTTGACATGTTTTTCGTATGGTTTACGAATACTTGTTATGTATGGATCCGAAGTATATAGCAATGTATGCAATACGTCTTCATTAGTAGCTAATCTGGAACATTTTCTCGCATGATGTAGCCTAAATTTTTTGAAGTCCTTATTGCGAGATTCCTGCGCATCTTCGGAGAGTTGTCCAATGGGTAATACAGCAAAATGATTTATGATACTCTCTCCGTGTATCAATATCTTATGTACTGATGATGGCATGTAATACCAATTGTATTTGTTCACATATAGTCTTGCTGTTTCATAGGCATCGTTACCGAATCTTGAAGCATCAACTGTTATTCCGGATGACAAAGCTTGCAAAATTACATGAAATCTGTGTATTAGTTCTTCACCAACTCCTGTTATTTCAGCAGAGGAACTAGTGTTATTAAAAAATCTTCTTGCGGTATTGCCGTCATTCGAATTACCGCTCACTTGTCGCGGTTTATCGATAATTAAACCCAACTCCTCACGACACCGTCTTTGAACTGTAGTTTTCTTTTCTTGATTCAATCGCTTATTCTCGTCAGTCGTTGCCGACCACTTTTTAAAAGATAGATTATATGATACATGTAAAATCAGCTCCATGCATCTTATCCAGGCATGTAATGTGGATAATCCGTACTGGAAACAATTTTCGTTTTCTGGCCTCACAGTGACTTTATCTAAATCATTCATTAAACGAGGAGTCGCACCACATATAGTACACGTAGAGCTAGAGGGAGTTTCAGTTAAAACCTGTACTACATTTCCATCTACCATAGTTAGGAAAAGTTTATGCTTAACTTGTACTCCTTCACCATGTCTATTAAATAAGGATGGAGTCAAATTTTTGATTTGATTTTGAATATCTTCAACAACAGCCCTAGTTTTCTCTGGGGTTTCTTTTGTAAACTCAATTGAAATAGGTCTGCAAAACCTTACAGATGAAGGTACAGGGTTTTGCCAAACAGTGTTGCCGGTAGAGTCATCTGTTAATCTTATGGGAACAAAAGAAGTAATAAATAAATTTGCATCTGAAGTAAGTTCAGACTCCTCTGGAAGTTTTTGTTTATACTCACTTTGCCCAGAGGAACCATCACACCCCCACTTGCTGTATAAAGTTAAATTTTTCACCTGAGTAGTATTAACAGAATCAATCAATAGGATCCTAGCAGCAGTGTGGTCTAACAAATCTTGTAAAGATTTAATTTTTGCATATGTGTTGGTGATTTCTATCGATGATGCAGGTGGATAGCAGGTTTGTTTACAGTTCTGTATTTTGTAATAAGGTGGCAACAAAAAGGTGTTTCTTTCACTGGCTAAATTCCTCAGGTATATATAATATTGAGCCTTAGTTAGATCCAAGTCAATGTAAACACTTAATGCTTCTTGATCGGATAATACTTTAATGGATTCTGAAACCAGCATGTCAGATACTGATTTCTTTTTCTCTTTATCCGTAGTTCCAATAAATTCCACGAGGTTTGCTTCATATACCTCACCCATAGATCGCAATCCTTGTAAATATGCATCATAGACGTGTGCAAATCCGTATTCTTTGAGTAGTGTTGTATTTTTGCGCCTTTTACTAGTTTCTGAAGCGTCTTCATATGGAATACAAGGTCTTCCTCTCTTCTCTGAAGAAGTAGATGGCGGGCAGATAGTTGTTTCATCTTCCGGAATTGGAATAGATAAATTTACAGCGTATTCTGTATCAAGCCAACTGATATTATCCGCTAAAAATTTCACCTTATTACGTTTAGCACTCGCCCAACGTTTATTAAACTGTGGTAGTAAGTTTTTTTGAAAATCGTTAATTACAGTTGTTATGTTTTCTTCTGACATTTGATAATGGTAACGTAAAAATGTTGGCAAGTTAGAAACGCTTTTTTCGTTTTCAATAAAAAAGATTAATAGTTGACGTCTTGTACACGTAAAAGAACTCATTATAAATTATATCCCTTAGCTGCATAATTTTTAATATTTTAATTAAAAAAATGCAGGAGGTCCTAAAGTGGTACTACATTATGGGAAAAATAAAGAAAAAAATCAAACTTCAATAATGATGTTTAAATTAACTTTTTTTTTATTGATGTAATACTACATCACTATGCAAATTCGTTACAAATTTTATACTAGGGAGTAGTGTGAAAATCTTTGAAACAATTATTTGATCCATTCAGACATAAAGGAACATTGCATTTTGAGCATTCCCATTGGGTTGTGCCTTTACAATTGGGGACTTTGCATCGTAAACGTTTTGAAAATATTGGCCAGTGGTCAGTACCATCTGTACGTACGTCCTTACAAGGAAGTGGATGACCTGGTCCTCTTTGTATCTTGGATGCTACTTGCATGTCTAAAGAGCTATTGCTAGGCCGACCTCTTTTGGAGCCGTTGCTTGTTCCTACTTTGCTAAGAGCATCTGCTAATTCATTCCTGAACTCTCCTAGATTGGGCAGCTGCTTTTTGGGAATACCTTTGGCAATCATGTTTTTCTTCAGAAGAACCCACGAGTTGATAACAGTGAGGTCTAACAAATGGTAAAATAATCTCATATACCATTTCTTACTCTTGACTCGTATGCGATACCGTCCTAAATAACTGTCCATGAGATCTACCCCTCCCATGTGCATATTATATTCCTGAACAACTTTCGGGCAAGGAACTTCAATCTTTTGTTTGAGTTTTTTATCAAAACGTGTCACTTTCCCTGCAGGTTCCGCACCAACATACGTAGACAAAAGAGTCACTACCTTGTTGTCCTTCCAAACGGTAGCAGAAAAGTCCACACCATCATGATGAGCAACTTTTTCTACGTAGGTTCCTCGAGGGACAGAAGTTTTCATGAGCGCCTTCTCATCCGGAATTCGACAATTAGGTAAACGGCGGGCTTATTAGCTAACTTTTCGCGACCAGCGAGCGATGAGCAGTAAGAACGAGATCACTGCGCGATAGATCGCGATACGTCAAAAAAATTGATATTACGTACGGCTTTGCGATCAGATCGCTAAGGATGTACTTTTTGCTACGATACTAGCGCCAAACGCGAAAAGGTAGCGATAAGAGGAACTATGTTCCATAGAGAAGAACACTGGGGTGGAGAAAACAATGTTACATAGAGTACATACTCCTTCCTTTGCTAAAGATGAAGAACCCGTCTGTAATTTTTCCAAGAGTAAATTATATTTTTTATCAAAATTAATATCTTTAGCCTTTCTGTTTTTTCTTTTTTCGTTATGAAACAGCTGATTTTTAATTATCTTATCCCAGTGTTGCCCTTCTTGGCGCAATTTGTAAATAAACAAAAATAAGTTTGGTTTTTTAGGTATACGACTATTCATTCGACGCGACGGTGCCAACCTTCTAGCGCATTTGTCGTTCTATGTTTCTGACCCGCACAACTAAGTACTGACGGAGATATTGTGGGATACCATTGCTTTTGGTAATACTGTATAAAACGATGCATTTCAGGCGTATCTGTTGTTTTACTAACGATAAGGCGCCATGATTCAGGAATGAAATCAGCTGGTATTAATGGCATAACAGAGCAAAGTCTTGTTACGTTTCGACCGACACTAGTATTTGTCAAACGCATTTTTTTAGCTTTTTTCCAAATTGCAGCATTATAGTGCCTAAAGCAACCGCTAACTTTTGCATCTGGGAATACTTTTGATACGGCGTTTATTTGCGCAATTTCATAGTCCGATTTGAAATTAATTATTTTAATTCCCAATTTTTGTTTTAATAAAGTAAATAGGCGTTCATATGTTGATTGAGTTTTATTAGGTAACAGCACGTAGATGACTGGAATAATATTAGTGGATTCTATATTAGAATGTAAATCAAAATGCAAAACGTAAACCTGGTAAAATGGGTGTGGAGTAATTCTGAAAGTGCCATCAGCATAATATGACCCTGCAGTTTCAATCACTTTTCTACTTAATTTCGTCGCGAACACAATTATTTTTTCTTCCATACCGTCTTCAAATAAAAAGAAATTCTTTCCAAGATTCTCTGGTACTTGCACTGTTTCAAGACTATTGTGGTTCAGTTTAGTAGTGTTCAAAAACTGCTTACGTGCTCTGTATAACGTATCTTTAATATAAAGGAAAGAAGGCATATCATGTCTAGGATATTTTCGTTGCAGCTTTTTAATGTTATCTTCATAGATTAACGTTATGGGACGAAAATCACTGCAAACTGCTTTCTTGAGAGATACAATAATTTTCTGTTGTATTGTATCTGTATCACTTACCTCACATGTATGTTGCGATTTCCTGTTAACTGTTTTCCTCGTTTCATGTATTGTTATGGATGCATTGCATTTATTTCTATTTACACATCGCCATTTCGAACTTCCGTCTAGATTGTCACAATGTTTGTTATATCTATATGTTCCTTTTAATAAACAGCGTTTACCTCTACGAGTAGTAATAAATTCAAATTCTTGATTCATTTTAAACAATTAAATATTCAATTAAACGTACGCTAACGTAATATACGATCTATGTTATTTTAACAGTTTACAAGTAAACACACTTGTCATTTTATGCTATTTTTTTTTCAAATTACCCACACATCGTTTTATTAGATGTAGTACTGGTTACATATCAAAATCCCGAAGCTTACAATACCGAATTTCATAATACCGACGTACGAAAGACCGAAATTCAAAATCTCGAATGTTCGTTTGACCGAATGTTCAAAATACCGAAAGTATAAAATACCGAAAGTACTAAATTCCAAATTACAAAATACCAAAGTTCAAAATCCCGAATGTACGAAATACCGAAGTACGATATATCGAAGTTCAAAATCCCGAAGTTCAGAATCCCGAAAATTCAAAATCCCGAAGTTCAAAATCCCAAAAATGAGATTTTGATACGTTACCGATGATAGGCGTCCTGGTTTAATTTTTATAGTTATTTTTTACAACGGGGGTAGTTTTAAAATGACTTCTTCGTTTCTTAGTCTACTTTGGCTAATTTCGTACACCGCGTCGTACGTTACTATAATATAATGTCGGAGGTCATTCTCATGCCCTTTTAACCTATATGTTTCCATGTCGAAGCGCGCAATGTCCACCCCGCGTAATCCGACTTGGATAGATTAGGTGAGAAGGCTAAGGCGGGAGCGGAGCAGAGCGAAGCTCCCGCCTTAGCCTTCGTGGTTATTTATTTTATAACCACCCAAAAATTTAATATTCGGGATTTTGTACTTTCGGTATTTTATACTTTCGGTATTCTGAACATTGATAAAATTGAAGATAAATTGTATTTTATAATAAAATAATTGTAAAAATGTGTTAATTTTGGTTTGAAATAAAAGGCTTTTTTATTTTTATTTTATTTTATTATTCTGAACATTTGGTCAAACGAACATTCGAGATTTTTTAATTTCGGTCTTCCGTACGTCGCGACCGACACGTCGTTGGTATTATGAAATTCGGTATTGTAGCTTCGGGATTTTGATATGTAACCTCTATTTGATGATATTTTATTCCATCCTACCCACTTCGATCCCTAAACCTACCTCTTGCCTTACATACTACATGCATGGGACGAACTGCGAATGGGACCAACCGCGAATGGGACGAACTGCGAATGGGACGAACTGCGAATGAGATCAACCGCGAATGGGACCAACTGCGAATGGGACTAACCGCGAATGGGACCATTTGCGAACGGAGGACGAAGTGCGAATGGGACGAAGTGCGCATAACCCATCTTGGTCACGCCCATAAAGCAACCGCGGATAATAATGTGTAGGTAGCATATAATTACCTTCTTTCTTTATTTTCGATATAGTAGCCATCGATAAATTAGTTGCCATCGCTGCGCGTGCGGCGCTGTACTTTAACGGATGATAACGCTCCAAGTTCTTCTCTTCGTCAAAGTATTTTATAACATTGTAAACAATGTCACGTGCATCACTGTGAAGAATCTTTCCACGTTTTCGTGAAGCCATTGTTAAATCAATCACAAAATTCCAACGTTCATAACAAAAACTTAACGAAAATAAATAACAATCAAACGTAACTCAAACAAAATAACAATCAAACTCAACAAAAACAACAGTGAATATCAACGAAAACAACAAAATAACGGAACGAATTTAACGATAACTTGGAGTGCGTCAAGTAGCGTGGAAAGCGAATCCTGGCTGATTATTTTTTTGCAGCGCATACTTCACTGTGTGAGTATAGACAGCGATAGAAAGTGAGCGAGAACGCATGCGAGCGGACGCCATCAGGGGAATGAAGCTCTCATACAACAGTATTTTACATTACTACTAGCGTCACCTAGCGTGCAGCAAATCATTTACAAGCCCTTTAATGCTTATTATATGAAACAGATGGCACTGATGCGCAAAAATGTTATAATTAATAATAAGTAATAAAATTTATGTTTCTATTTTTTTTATTTAACTTAATTTTTACGGATAATACATAGGTACCTATCCCATGGATTATCGAATATCCTCATAAATTTTAGTTGTGGTATGAAGTACCCACAAATTAACCATAAATTTAGTAAACCTACCCACAAAGCTACAAACCTCCCTGATGATATTACTTCTTACGTAAATGTATTAATTCCTTAGAGTATATAGTATACAGAGACGAAACTACTACGATTTCATTCATAAAATCGACTGAAGTTTGACGCCAAATCGCCATCTTTTGTTCCAAGCAACAAGTACATAGTTACGTCATTCGAGACTTGTTTACCATTGTTTACTACGATTATCTAGCAAATAAACGTGTAATCCAGTGATTTTGGTGTGTTAATCGTGTTAATTGTGAAAAAATACGTGTGACAAAGATGCCTACCTGCTCAATTGTTGGATGTGGATCATATTATGCAAGGAATAAGCCAGAAATAACATTACATAAGTACGTATTCTTCTCATCGAGATATCATTGTTATTTGTTGACCTACGACATCAACAGTTCGTTTTGTCTGTCTGTAAAGCAAACGAGCTTGTAAAACTCACAATTTAAATCAATAATTACGTCGTATTTTTCTAAAATTCAATAAAACATCTTTGTATGGAAAACGCTAGTGTTGCGGTGATACGATTTTGATTATCGATATTTTTTTTGTAATTTATATATTCATAAATTAATATCCACTCCGTATTGTTATTCGACTGGCCCACGAGGCAAATTTTCTACACGCGTATATATATGTATGTACTTTTTTTTTGTATGTATTAATTTATTTATTAATAGATACATAATATTCACAAAATTTTCTTCACCAAACTGCTACAGCAGTTTGTAGGCATTCGCTCATACAGTTATTATAGTTGTATCTACACTAAATCTACCCACCTTTCCAGCAGCAGTCGGGTATTTTATTTTATTATCTGTATAACTCGGTGGTACAAAATGTATTAATATTTTTAGATTGCCGGCGGCTGATAAAATAAGAAATGCTTGGTTAGAAAGTATAGAGGTGGAAAATTTAAAGTCACACAAAACTATCTATGTTTGTTCTCTGCATCTTGAAGATTCGTGTTTCAATCGCACTTTGAATTATGTGAAGCTGCATGATAATGTTCTACCTTCACGACGATTAACCGTAAGTCATATAATAGTACATTATGGTATAAGGGAGTAAAGTTGGTCTCACGCGTGGCATACGACGTTTTACAGCACACTTGCGAATAAAATAATACTACACACACTAAATAAACAATACTACAAATTAATTAGTTTTCCTATGCGCGCGCATCTTACAATGGCGATCGGTCATATTTAAAAGAGTGGGGTTTGAATTTAACTTTTTTTACTGTTTTTTTTCTGTACTTAGAGACAAAAAAAGTTGAATTTGAGTGAAAATTTTGTTTATTATACAAGTCTTATTACAAGTTGAAATTATTTATTTAAATACGAAAATGCATCAAATGACCATACAATTTATTGAGATAATTTTAAAGCAATTACTTTGCTAGACTAAACAAATTATAATAAATTGGAAAAAGCGAAATCAATTCTCGGGCGGGACTCGAACCCGCGATCTTTCCCTTACAGGGGGAACGCTCTGACCACTGAGCCACCGAGCTTCGCCCGAGAGTGACCCAATTTTTCCAATACATCCATCTTACGGCGATGGTGGGAGTAATCTACCCATATTCGTACGAACTATCGGAATCAATGAATGATGTTGCAATCATTTTTAAACATTGATTTTTGATAACTCCGCCCATTCAATTGAGATAATTTTAAAGCAATTAGTTTGCTAGACTAAACAAATTATAATAAATTGGAAAAAGCGAAATCAATTCTCGGGCGGGACTCGAACCCGCGATCTTTCCCTTACAGGGGGATCGAATCGTGGTTCGGACTGCTGTTGGCGACTCGAAAGCCTTCCCCATCACCGTCGGGGTACACCAAGGATCCGTCCATAGTCCTTACCTGTTCAGCGTGGTATTAGATGTTTTGTCGGACAGCATTAGAAACTCACATGAGCAGCCTCCGTGGTTGCTCATGTATGCTGATGATATTGCGCTCATGGACGCGGACAGGAGCAGATTGGTGCGACGCGTGAAAGGATGGAAAGAAGCGCTTGAGAACGGCGGTCTGAAGCTAAATGTAGCGAAGACAGAATACTTAGCGTTAAACTCCACAGATCCCACACCCGTCCGCATAGGCGATGATTTGGTCGAGCGCACGGACCAGGTTAAGTACCTAGGATCTGTACTTCATGTGACCGGTGAGATCGACCACGACGTCAAGGCACGCATTGCTGCCGCGTGGGCCAAGTGGCGAGAAATGACTGGCGTGACCTGTGATCCTAAAATGCCAGTCAGGTTGAAGGGGCAGGTCTATAAGACGATCATTAGGCCTGTTCTCTTGTATGGTTGTGAGGCGTGGCCGCTGCTCGAGCGACACAAGCAAGAGCTGCGTGTCACGGAGATGAAAATGTTGCGGTGGATGTGCGGCGTTACGCGTAAAGATCGCGTACGGAACTCTCGCATCCGCGGCAGCCTCCATGTCCGTGACATCGCGGATAAAATGCAAGAGAGCCGCCTTCGCTGGTGCGGCCACGTCTTGCGGCAACCGCCAGGCTACGTGGGGAACAAATGCCTGGCAATGGTACCCCCGCCGGGTCCAGGTAAAAGGGGTAGGCCAAAGAAGTCCTGGCTTGACGTCGTGGAGGGTGATATGCGTGCAAATGGTCTCACTACCATGGACGCCCAAGATCGTGCGAAGTGGAGAAGGAGGAGCCGGAAGGCGGACCCTGAGCTCCGGGGTCATCTTGGCCACGGATGCAATCGGGAGAATGCGTCTATATGCAGATGATGATGATGAATCGTTAACACATAGCTCATGCGTCACCTAGAGTACTACTCTTTAATTAACGACCCGCAATATGGTTTCAGGCCGAAACAGTCAACTGGTGATCTTCTGGCGTACGTTACCCATCTTTAGGGTGAGGCTATGGACAAGTAAGGCGAGTTACTGGCAATTAGTCTTGACATTGCCAAAGGTTTCGATAGAGTCTGGCACATCGCTCCTTTATATATTTGACGCGAGACAAATGTACATACGTTCATATTTAGTCATAAGAAACCACATTTTGTAAACTGACGTCTTAAAATGCGGCAGTGGAGTTTGTTGCACCATTTCTTCTCCACTAGCGCCTAGGAAGCGGTGGTAAACTTAGTTTTAAGCAGAATTTGACGTCAAAACGCTGTAACAGTGTTGCAATATTTTGAAAAATAAAGAATTTGAATTTAAAAAATACCTACAACGTATGTGATGGAATTATGTGTTCTGAATGAAATATAATGCATGTGCTAAGTATCACGGATTCTATTTCGTGATGGTGTCGGCGACTTGAATATTGAAACGATAACAAAGTTTTTTATAGGTTCCTCGATTATGATACGCATATCATACCATAATGTACTATTTTTAAATTTATTTTGATACTCTGTGCATAAAGATCATAATTATCCTTCATTAAAGTTTTATTTTTAATTTTTTATTGTGTACATTTCAGTATGATATTAAATGATGAAGCTACATTATGAGTGTGTTGAAAATTTTGTTGTAAAAATAAGCTTTACATTTGCCATTTAATATATTACTGAATGTTACATTTATTATTTGACTGCCTCTGTGGCGTAGCGGTAGTGAACGCGGCCGCTACGCAGGAGGCGCGGGTTCGATCCCCGCTCAGTGCAAATATTTGTGTGCATGAAATATGAATATTTGCATTGGTCTGGGTGTTTCCATGTATAATATGTATGTATTTACAAAAAAAAATTGTATCTAAGTATGTTTATCCGCATTCTAGAACCCATAACACAAGCTAGTTAAGCTATGCTTACTTTGGGTCTAGATAGCGATGTGTAGAATGTCCTACAATATTTATTTATTTATTTATTTATTTATTATTATAACAGTAATAATTATTTTTAGACAGTATTAATAACCATGCACTGAAAAATATGTATTTAAACATACAATAATTATCATTTTAACGAAATAATAAAATTGTGATTTAAGTAAAAAGTTACAATATTATGTAACGAACTGCCCGTTCTTCTTTGTAATTTAAAGGACATATTGAATAAAAGCACTTGTACTCTTCCACAATTTTTTTTTTTTTGTTGCTTAACCGGTTTCGCCTTACGGCATTCTCATAGGTTTACAATGGTTCAAACTATTATATTTAGCAAATATATGCTAAATACTAGCTTTCGCCCGCGTGGATCCCTTATCTTCGGTTCTCCTCAACCGATTGCAGTAAAACAGACGTAAGATTTTAAATCCAAACAAGACCTTTCTAACAAAAAAAACTGCATCAAAATCCATTTTAGTAGTTTTTACGTCCATCGCGGACAAACATTTTCCATTTACAATTTTATATAATAGTATAGAGTATAGATAGATAGATAATAGTTTAAACCCTTGCTTACATTTTTAGTCTGTGCTTCTTTAATATCGATAAGTAGTTATCGACAGTTTACTGGGCTTCTCTATTATAGACGCCATTTAATGTTCCAATCCAAGTTTAGGTATACAGTTTTTTTTCGTAGGTATGCCACCTCTTATATACTCTAAGATTAATTCTCTTTGACATGACACATGACTAATGACAGTTGACAAATTTTTAATGGATTCGACGGATATTTCATTTTAAAAACTTTGTGCTGCTAATTATTTTGATTTTCGATATCTCGGCGACTGTGGATTGCATTGAACTTGTTGATACCTTCTATTTACGTTTGACCTCGGCTTTTCTCTATTGGACTTGTGATTTCTACTTTCGTTTGACCCGGCTTTTCTTTATTGGATTTGTGTCTTCTACGTTCTTGTGACCTGGCATTTACTTGGACTTTGTAATTTGTGCTTATAATGGCAAATGCATCTGTTAAGCGTTGTTATTGTGAAGTGTGTGTGTGTGTGTTCTTATTTTTTCATATTATATGAAACGATTATAGAAAAAATAAAAAATGTACACATCGATTATATTTTGGTAGTTTTATTTTTCAATCATAATATTTTATTATAACAAATAAACGATTATTCCCAGGTCTTCACTTTCCCAATTTTGCACATGGTAAATTTTTCACATTCCCAGATGTCTACTTTCTCAATTTTGTACATTTCCAGATCATCACATTACCGAATATTCACATGCCTATATCATCACAGTTCCAATTATTCTCATTCTCTATTCATCACATGCCCAATTCATCACAGTCCTAATTCTTCACAATCTCTGATTTTCACATGCCCAATTCTCCAAACTGTTAATATGTCACTCAAAGTACAGTCAAGAAAAATATAGCAATGGCCGAAAAATAATGAAACTGTCATTTTTAAATTACAAATTTATTATTATTATAAAATCATTTTAAAAAGCCACATTTGACATAAGCTTCATAGTGAGGTGACATGTTTGAAAACCCAATTCTGTTGGATAAATCGATAAGAATTTCAAACATCTCTGAATCGAATAAACTGAAATTTATTCCTAAAAATATTTATAGATTAGGTATGTAGGTACTATAATTTTAACTGAACATTGAAATTCAAATTAAAAATTGATACAAATCCGTCTTTCATTTTTTTTCTATCGTGGTATAAATTTAGGAAACAATAAGACACGTACATTTTATCCGGTAAATTTACACAATCCAAGGTTATAATAATTCATACCCACCTGAAATCACAATTCATCAAATCACTTTTACCTAGGACACCAGTGACAGGCCAGTATCCATAGCATTAGGAACAGGGGACAAGACTGTGTGCGAAATTCTAAAAGAAAAATATGGACCCCATGGCTAAACAAGAATATCCTACACGGAAAAGCTATCGGGTTCCTTAAATGAAGCAGGTTATTTTCTGGTTGTCAGTTATCTATGCCTAAGGTTTTGAAATCAATTGGCTTTAGATACAAACAATCTAACAAGCGGTAAATCCTACTGAAACGCTACGATATTATTTTGAAGAGAGTTTGAAGAGAATTACTGATTGAGTAAATATAGTGTTCATTGACGAAACGTGGTTGAATGCGAACTATACAGTTTTCCGGTCATGGACCAATGATACAGCGGCGTTCACCTCAAAAGTAGGTACCTTTGGAAAAAGGAGTCCACCTTAATATATATCACGCGGGCTCAGCTTCTCGAGGATTTATTCCAAACTGCCTCCTCACGTTCGCATCAAAAACTGTAACGAGTGGTTTCAAAAATTGCTACTCAGTTTAGAAAACCCATAATTTTTTTTTTCAAGGATAATGCCACGTTCTTTTCCCTGTAAGTTGACAAACTACCAACTCAAACAAACAAAAAACAAGACATAGTGGGGTGGCTGGAAAGGAATGGAGTGGAAGCAAGAAGTCCAATCTTACTGAAAGTGGACTTATTGCACTTGGTAAATGCAACTAAGTCGTCCAAGCCACGCTATGTAATTCATGAACTAGCTTTAGAATATGGGCACAAAGTCATAAGTTTGCCTCCCTACCACTGCCAATATAACGCTATTAAGCTAATTTGGGCACAAATAAAAGGAAATGCAGCGCGCAACAATACTGAGCCACCCTTCAGCACTGGAAAGGTGCTGAAACGGCTAGAAACTGCGTGTGCAGATGTTATTGTATAGGACTTCAGAAAATTCGTCGAGAAAACGAAAAACATTATATTGAACGACTTTCAATGTGATATAAGCATAGGCAATACTATTGAAAATGATTTAATCATATGTTTGAGGGCGAATAGCAGTGATGACAATGATTATGACACTGATAGTGTTCATCAGAATAAATACTTATTTTGTCAAATTATTGACATTGACACGTGACCAGCGGTGCTTTGGGGGTCCACCAAGATCTTCGGGCACTAAGCCAACCTCACCTGCAAGCCGGTGCACTTGCTGAACAACAAACGTGACTCTGGCGCTGGCTTTCCTTTCGGGGTTGGGGGGTCGGACGGCAGTCGCCCTCGGAAAGGCCAAAAACACCACATCAGAAAGTTAATGGCTATATTGGAACATGGGAAGGGTAGGACGCCGCCGCCCTATAGATAATTGTATGATCCTTAAATTTTTATTAAGTATAGATTATAATGGATAACTTCATCCCTGAATTAGATTAAAGTTAAATATTCCTTCGCAAGTAATCATAGCATTTAATTTAAATTAACCGTTCATCAATCTTTTAATGTATTTGCATAATTTGTATTAAATACAAATTTTATAAATTCTTAGTTTTGATCATAGATTTATAGAAGAAAGGTTTTTATGTATAAAAAAAACCGGTTCTGGGTATCATCCCTAGTGTCAATGAAGAAAAGTGACATGAGGAATAAATATACGATATTTTCTATAGTTTGTAACTTGGACCTAAAATGGGCTCTATACACGCAGTACACATTGCTTGGGTGTCTTTTGAGGATAGCACGGGATGGTACTGCGGTAGATGAACTCAAATTCACCAAGCATAGACTATTACAAAGCAACCCGCGGGCGCCAGAGCCTCGTGTCTTACGATTTAGGTCCAAGATACGTAGCGCGGGTTATACTTTTTGATGGATTCTATCGCGATTTATTTGTTAGTTGTCGGACTAAAAGTAACTGATAACAAATAAATCGCGATAGAATCCGTTAAAAAGTAGTTTTATTTTCATTTTCTTTTCCTATTTTCTTCTCCTATTTTCTCTCTCCATCCTCATAAGAGGATCCTCTTAAGAGGATGGAGAGAGATCTCTTTATTATTATTCTCTTTATCCCCGGAGAGGCAGAGGTGAATCAACACCCACATTTCAACCAGTCATTGTATTTGGTCCAACGTAATAGGGGGTGAGCCTATTACCGTATACTGGGCACTATTGTTGACTCGAGCCATCTGAGGCTGAGTTTGAGCTGTCTGGTGTTAAACAGCCCTATCTCTTAGTCGCCTTGTACTACACCGCATGGGAAGAGATGGGGTGACCCAAACTCTACTGTTTACGAACTGTCGGACACTTTTTATATAGGTACTTTGTAAGGAATGCCGTTGGGGTCTGGGCAGATTTGGAAGTTTTCTTTTTAATTTAACAGTTTATTTCATCTTCGTTGGGTGGAGTACTTTGAAGATTAATCTGAAGATCATACGTCTTTGGATGTTTGGATCTACGTATGGGCTCGCGCGTTTAGGCATTTCGTATGGCTTCAGTCAAATATAGCTTTCCCATTTCAATACTCGAAAAATATTTTCAAGGCCCTTGTTGTTCCTTGAAAATATTTTTCGTGTATTGAAATGGGTTTTTATTGAAGTCTACTTACTTCATGTTTGACTCTGTTGAAATTATCACGACTGAACCGTAAAATTGCCTAATTTGGTCCCTAATGCAATATATGCATTTTGAGCTATACAATATTTTGTTCCTCCGTTACAAGGTTACGTTGTCAAATTTTGATGAAACTTCAAAAGGGGCATATAAAAATGACTCTACAGTAGCTAGCATCATAAATATAATACATAATTGAATTTAACCGCATACCTCTACTCTCCGACTGCAGATTCACCTGCGCGTATATCGGTTCCCTTTTAAGCTAAATTTTACCAACATTTTTTTCTGAAACTGTACTTGTCATTTGTAAGGGTATTGGAGAATTGGGAAATAGACGAATTGAGTATTTGATAATTTAAGAATGTGAATTTTTTTATATGTGATGAATAGAGAATGAGAATAATTGGAACTGTGATGATATAGGCATGTGAATATTCGGTAATGTGATGATCTGGAAATGTACAAAATTGAGAAAGTAGACATCTGGGAATGTGAAAAATTTACCATGTGCAAAATTGGGAAAGTGAAGAACTGGGAATAAGCGCAAATAAATAATATATAATAATTATATATAGGTAAAACTGTATTAAGCCGCCATCTAGTGCGCCACTATAGTAACTATATACGCCACCTGGTGGGCAGCAGTAACAAACTATGACTATTTGTCTCTCACTTTATTGTAGAGTGACTTATCTATACCCTATTTATATATTTCATCTATGGACGCCATTTTCAGATCTATTCTCTATCTGCGCGGCTTATAAGGTGGTAAACATTGGCCATCGGCTGTTCCACTAAACATTATGGAAACCGAACTCTTGCTAGAATTTAACACGCGTTCAGGGTGTTTTGTGCCCCGTTTAAAAATGACTTTTGTCGATCCTGGGTCGTCACTTAGATTCGTTTCATCAAAATTGAGTATATTTTCACAAGGAACGTCTTTAATGCCCGGTTCCTATATATGTAAAACGACTCGTTTCACTAACGAACGGTAACAATATCTACCAAACGCAAGCATAAACTGTTCCTATAACATACGGCTCGTAGGGCAAAATACCGAACGTTTGTAACTAACGGATGGGAGGGTTAACAACTGCGGTCCGTAAACAGTTTGTATGAAAATGTCAAATATTCTGTTCCTATAACAAAAATGAAATGTCAGAGAGCTGTCAAAATTACCATTCGTTATTTGTTTCGCTACCGTTAGATTTTGGTCGGTTAAGGTTAGTTTTACTCCAATAAAATTAAATATATTAAAAAGATATTACAAAATGTCGAGTTCGGAAAGTGATCAGGAAATGTTAAATGTGTTGTCGGGCTGGAGTTCTGAAGAAGAAGATGAACCTCGTAGAAACTACAAGGAAAGAGTGGATTATTTTAGTATGTTAGATGCGTACGAGTTCCAGCTGCGATTTCGGCTAAACGAACCGGCTGTAGAACAATTACTCACGGAAATTCATCCCCATTTGAGAGTAACAGGAACCAAGTAAGTACCATGTTTCATCTACTGGCTGATTGCATGATGATTATTTGTGTTGATGCGATTAATTTTTACATACGTATTTCTACGGTTTTATGCGGTGGGGACCATGTTATTGTCAGTTGCCGATTTCACTGGTGTTGCCAAATCATCGGCCAGTCGCATCGTGCGTGACGTGATCTTTGCAATAGCTCAATTATATAGCAAATATATTAAAATTAGCAGTAACACAGAGCAGGCATTTTATCAAATAGCTGGTTTTCCACGTGTTTTAGGTGCAATTGATTTAACACATATTAGAATTCAATCTCCTAGTAAGTAACTTTGGTATGGTTCATTCTTACATTCTGAAATATATCTTCAAATTCTCCCTATGTAAATGCATTGGTAGGAAAATATAGAATTAACATCCCAACAAACATTTAAGTCACATAACAGTAACTTGTGATGCCAACAAGCAATTTAAAGCTTTAAAATATTTGTATTTCAGCTGACATGAGAGCATTATTTTGAGTAAAAGATTTTTTTAACAACAATATTGCTATAAGCATGATAAATTCTGTATTAAGTTGATAATCTTTATTCAAGCTGAATACCGATCGTAAGTAGTATTGTTAAATCAACCATATTCAAATTGAAGCAAATGAGACTGCTAACAACTGAATAGCTGCAAATTGTGCATTGCTCTGTATAGCTTTGGAATTAATTTCAATTATGAAGATTATTTCTGAATATTCTATTTCATACTCGCTTTAAGGTGCATACAACTTCAAATTATTCTTAGTTTACAGAAGCTGGATATTTTAAGATTTTTTACTTTTTAGGCAGCAAACGGTTGCATAAATTAGTAAATGAGTATGGTTTTAACCGAACTTACAGCGATAGAAGCGAACAGCTACTTTTATATTCAGATTAAAGCGTTAACATACATTAATTCAAGTTTTTTATACAGATAGTACCTGATTATGAAAGTAAATCGGTGTTTTTGTATAAAAAGAGCCAATTTAAATGGTGTGTCACGCTTGAGCAAAATTATGCCATCTCACAAACATTTAAATAAAAATGTCTCAAATTCATGGAAAAAAAGAAGAAGAACGGGAGGAATAAGAAGAAAGTGTTTAAAGGAGTACTACATGATAAAAAATAGTATCGGTTCGATAGAAGAAATAAAGCTAGCAAGTGATAACACTATACCGCGTTCAAACACGAGTGAAACTAATACAAATGAAGGTGGTTCCGCATATCAAGATAATGTATCTACTTCACAGATTCTAGATAAAGATTACGATCAAAATTTTGAAGAAAGTGACTCGAGTTCTAGTGGTTCAGAGGAAAATGTGTCTGAGTTTGAAAAAAAATATGATTTTCGGAATAACCTTAGAAAATGGGCAGTGGATAAAAATATTGCTCAAAGTGCCATAAAAGATTTAATGGGCGTCATCAATCAAAGATTTCCTGGAGTTTTACCGGTAGATCCTAGGACTTTATTGAAAACTCCAAATCAGGTTAACGTCAAAATAATAGAAGGTGGCGAATATTGGCACAATGGACTCATTACTCTATTAAATAAAATTTTAAGTAATTGGCTAGATGTCCCAAATATTATAAATTTAAATGTAAATTTTGATGGGTTGCCAATATATAAAAGTTCCAAAAAAGAATTTTGGCCTATTCTTTGCAATATTCATGAAAATAAAAATATAGAGCCGCTGGTTGTAGGGATATTTTATGGATCTGGTAAACCAAAAAGCTTAAATCAGTATTTGGAAGATTTTATCGCTGAAATAGAAACAATTCTGAAAAATGGCATACACATAGTTTCAGGCAGCGAAGAAAAAACAGTAATAGTGAAAATAAGGTGTTTTATTTGTGATTCTCCAGCTAGAGCCTTTATAAAAGGTAAATTAATATTGTAATACTTAATGAAGTCAATATTAAGATGTCTTTTTTTTTTCACTGAGAGATATTTCCGAGAACTTAAGCCCCATGGGGTTTCGGATAAGGGTTAACATAAGGGATATGGATGAAATACCTATAGCAATCACATAACTATTTCTGTAAGCATTTTTTTTTTCAGGTGTTGCCAATTTCAACTCCAAGCACGGATGCTTAAAATGTACCACAGTAGGAGACTACTCTCATCAGTCCCATACAGTAGTGTTCCCGAATTCAAGATGTCCTAAGAGATCGAATGAAGATTTTAGACAGAAAAAATATGGACAACACCATAAAACAGATACACCTCTTTTAAAATTACCTATTGATATGATTGAAGATTTTCCTATTTCTGATTCGCTGCATCTTGTGGATTTGGGTGTGATGAAACGGTTACTCGTGGGATGGCGCGACGGAAACTTTGGAAAACTTTTGACAAAATGGAAAGCTCAGGATACGCAGAGAGTCACAGATTTTTTACGGGTCCCGTACGTTGTTTCGAATGACGTTGCAGCGACAGGTCGTTGTGGCGAAAAACTTTCAGCGTGTAACGCTGGAGCGAAAAGTCATTGAAGCGAATTCCACCAGGGCGAATGACACCGCAGCGATAAACATTGTGGCGAAAAATGTTTGAAAGTACATTGCAACTTTAAAACTATTTTTTTATAAATTATTTTTTTATTAAATATCAACAAACTTGTAATTATGTACCTAGGCTAGGTACCTATACAGTGTAATATATATATTATACTCGTACTTCCCGTTTCGATAAGCAGGTAAATAATTTGACAATAATTACATACATAGCCTTTAACCAATGCAATTTTAATTATTTTCTTAACGAGATTAGACTCAATATAAATTACATTGTCAAGGAAGGGAGTCATAAAATACCTTTTTTTTACTTACCCATCTTTTAACTAAATAAATAAATAACCACGTGACCACAGGTGACAATATAAGTTTCTGGAACTCCCCTGGACCACAGTGCCCACCAGATCACCTCGCGAGGAACACAGTAGAAGGCCTTCTGCATGTCTAAGAATAGGCAATGCAGGGGCGTGTTCTGCGCCCTGTATTTTCCCGCCACAATCCTTAGGGCAAACACTGGATCCATGGTCCCATGCCCGGACGAAACCCATACTGACACTCTGAGAGTGTACTCTCCTGTCGGATCCGGGAGTCGATTATCCGCTCATAGAGCCACACTCCTGCACCGATCCTTTGCCTTTGAAGACTGGCGTGATGACGCTCAGCCTCCACTGGCTCGGGATCTCACCGGTGTGGAGTACACGGTTAAAAAGATTTGTTAGAATGCTCACACCACGGGCACCCATTGCCTTCCAAGCCTCAATGGGGACTTCGTCGGGTCCGACAGCTTTTCGGTTCTTCATGCGGTGAATGGCAGTCTGGACTTGAAAAAACTGTATCGGCGTATCTCAATCTAAATACTCCAATGGCAATGCAATGAAAATCGGGATCCGCAATGCTGTCATCATCATATTCATACCCGTTCTCAATTTCAAACATTTTTCGCCACAATGTTTGTCGCTGCGGTGTCATTCGCCCTGGTGGAATTCGCTTCAATGACTTTTCGCTCCAGCGTACCACGCTGAAAGTTTTTCGCCACAACGACCTATCGCTGCAACGTCATTCGAAACTACGTACGGGACCCATTTTTTACGTACTTGTAAATTGCCTTCCGAAATTCATAGATCCGTTCGAGGGTTAGATGAGCTTCTTCATTGGAAAGCGGTGGAATTCCGATCTTTTTTTTATTACCTGAGTGTTGTCATTTTACCTGATATAATGGCAAAAGAACCCTATGAACATTTTCTGTTACTTTTTTGCGCAATAACGATTTGTTCTTCCCAAAAATACAATTCACTATTGGAACTTTCTTATGAATTAATACTAAATTTTGTAGAAAACTTTAAAAAATTTTATGGTGACTATAATTGACAAGCAATATTCATAATTTATTACACGTTACGGATGAAGTCCGTAAATTTGGTCCTCTGAACACATTTAATTCATATCCGTTTGAGAATAAGCTTCACATGATAAAAATGATGTTGAGACATGGAAATAAACCATTAATGCAAGTCGCAAAAAGGCTAACAGAAAGCAGTGAAGAATTTTATTCAAAAAATATTAATAAGGCTGCTGGATTTGAAACTACTCGGAATTACCCAATAATAACAAAAAGTAGACATTACAATATAGTAAATTTCGAGGCATTTAAAATTTCACACAAATATCATGATAAATATTTTACAACTACGGAAGGAGAAATTATAGAAGTGAAAGAGATATCCGAAAAAAGTATTAAAGGCTACAAATTAGAAAATCTATCCGATGTCTTTCAGACTCCTCTAAAATCATCTTATCTAAATATATTTCAAACAAGTTTACCTGATGGGAACCGTATTATGGTCGATATAGATTTTGATAAAATCAGTCATAAATTGGTGGTCACCCCATATAAAAATAAACTATATTTTATTCCTCTGTTACATGTATACACTGGTCGCATAAGTTATACATACTCACACACATACGCGCAGAGAAAGAGAGAGACGCACAGATACACAAACATACACATAATTATATTGGTGAAAAATAAAACGAATTAAATTTATATAATTTTTTTATTGAATTTCTTATGAAATCAAACACTTTAATAATTATAAGAAATATTAATCTTGTACATAATTAGTGGGTATTTAGTACAGACATATGTTTTTGTATTTAATTATATATTTAACATCAACATTCATACTGTCAGTTGCAAGAACGATCTTTACAGTTAGTCCTCCATAAAACTTATTGCTGTCTTTTCATTTGTGTACTACACACAGAAAAGACAGTGACATATTTAATGAAGCATGATACATAAAATCAACAGTTACCCTGTTACATATTGAATTTATTTGTGATCTATCGCTATTATCAAGTAAAGATGGAGTCTATAAAGATTTAAACTTAAATTAATTTAATAAAGCTTTAGTAACTTCAATCAGTCTTCAAATCACAGACAATATAAAACTAAGTAGTATCAAATAAACAAATTAAAAAAATTCTAAAGGGGCTTAGTAATATAATTATGAAACATTAATCATAAACATAACTAAAAAATATCTTTGAAATAGGCATATTGGATTTTAATATTCTACATGCAAACACTTGAAATCAACAGTTTAAAGCCAAGACGGATAGGCTCTACGGGAAGTGGCGGCGGCGATCCGGGACTTGACGATAATAGAGTTTGTACGTAAGCTATTACTCAGGCCGCGCTCACCTTCTACGTAACATGATGTGACAGCATGGTACGTACTAACTCTAACATTTAAGTATCGTCCCGTCTCGGATCGCTGCCGCTTTCAGCCGAGGATGCGCCTGTATGGAATCAGAATGAAATTTCAATCAAGCAAATAAAAAAAACATCTAATAGCTATTAGCATAGCTACATAGCTCCAAAGATTAATTTTATACACAATAAATTATCGTTGCTTATCTGAGCAAATCAATACCTACTTAATCGTTTTTCACATTGGCGGTAAATAACAATAAACTAAAAAACATTACAAAAACTAACTAGTCTAACAAAGATATTCGTCTTCCTCCTCTTCATCAATATCCGGGATATTATTGCTTGTGCTGGGCCCACCTTCACCGTCTAGGTAGGATTCAGTATTATCGAGTGCCTTACTTTCATCGACTTCACTATTTGCATTCACTTTGTCATTTTTATTTACTTCATTATTTTTTAGTTTTTGGGTATTCTTGGTTTTTTTGCTGGATTTTCGAATATTTTTTGTGTCTTTCCTTTTTAGTGCATTTCTCAAAACTGACTTTAAAAATTCTTCATTATGTTCCATTGTATATTTGAAATCCCAAGAGTGAACCATTTCGAAAAAAAATTTTATGATATTTTTGTAGCTCTTAAATCCAATTTTAACATTTGGGCCACGACTACCTCCGGTCCACGAACACTCGCATAAGATTTTTTTTGAAAAGAGGGAATCTAATAATCTGTATGCACAATTATATCCAGTCCCTTCTGATACAGAGCATAATATTGAATATTTTTCTAGTAAATTTTCAAACATAGAAGGGAATTACGTAGGCTACAGCCGAAGAGATAAAAGAAACGAAATTTAAATTCACTTAATTTAATTAAAAAGAAAAATGATTACAATATAATTACTGCAAATTAAATCTAGTGCCTTTGTTCGATGCGAGAACAGAAGTGAAGTATATTTATTTTAATTAAAGATGTAAAATCAGTTCGCGTATTGATGCAATCGATTCTCAAATCTGCTGACGGTGCGGCACGAGGCGAATGCACGAGGCTGCTCGCTGCACGCGGCGCTGATGCTGCAACTCGTACTTGCTCTCCTTATAATCTGGGTCGTTATATGTATAGCGGGTTCATGCGGGTTTGCCTATGTAATTCCTCCACCCTCAGAAAAGCAATTATTTTCCAACTTTTAGTGAAAATATTGCTGGTATAGTCGGTTTTCCAGGTTCTTCATGTGTCTCATTTTGTTGGACGCTGGGATTCTTTTCTGTTGAATTTTGTTGTTTCTTTCTCCAGAACCGGCGAACTATGATGCTTGAGATAACTATGATTGTGCCAGTTATAATTATATAGAGTGGTATAGTTGTGTGATAAATTGTTCCAGAGGAATTTTCCAGTTGCAGCGGAGGCTGGGTTATAATTTTATCTTGACTAGTATGTAGTGATCTTAGGTTTATCGAGCTTATGTTTATATGCAACGGCTCTGTGGTCATTTCTTCGGGATAGGTGATTTTTATAATTTTCAGTGGTTCACCTTGTATAACGTCATTTTCATTTGTCAAAGTAAGCTCAGGTGAATGTAACGAGCAGTGGTTCGGTAGTGTTACTAGGAAGCTCCCGTTCAACTCGCTGTAAGTTTGGGTCCTGCAACTTAGATGAACTTTCGTTGGTTTGGGAAAATTGATCACGTAACTCCGGTCGTCCAACTGGTCCATGGCCTCGGTGGAGAGATGTACGGTCGAGAGTCTGCAAGTTGGGTCAATGGTTTGTCTTGAAATGATTTCTTGTATGCAATCGCGTTGATTTTTAAATTTTTTGTGGAAGTTTTCATCACAGAGAAACTGGCTTTCAAACTTCGGGCATTCAGCCTCCATGTACACAAATTCATTTCTATTAGTTGCTATGTAAGGGTGAGGGGGAATGAGGACTTGGTGAAATTTATTAGGTGCTAAGGATAGCTTATAGAAGTCATAAAAGTTGGAGGAAACTATAGGGAATTTAAAGACTATTATAATCTGTTTCTTTACGAAGTACGATCCTGATCTTATGATGTTATAGTAATCTCTTAACTCTAAATCTATTACTTGGTTCTGTCCATAAATAACTTTTAACCTATCTAACATAGTTCTAAGTACGTTAATGCTAAGCATAGAATGATGGGTCGTCATTGTTTTAGTGAAAGCTAATATATTTTCAATTTTAAAAAGCTCGCCTAATAGGTCATTGATATTTTCAGTAATTATTGTTAATAATTGGGCAAATTTACCATATTTAACAAGACTATTAGCTTTGTGTGCGTTTTCATTTAAGATTAACTGGAGTGTCATATTAATTTTGCTTTGATTGTCGGCAAGCTGATCAACTATTTTATCGTGTTCTGTTATCCATTCATTATTTAAACTAGCACGATTATTAATTTCTAAAGATATTTTATTCTGATTTTCTTTCAATGTTTTCAGAGCATCGTTGTACCTAAGGGCATCTTGGTAATCTAGATTTCCTGTAATGCTTTTAATTATGGATCCTAATCCGTCAACTAGACCTCTTTTTAGTCTACTAGGTTCTAGAGTAATTAAATGATTAGATATAGCAGCTATTTTACTATCTAAATATTCTAACTGTAGTTCGTATAAGGCATAAGTCTCGTTCGTAAGTTTTCTCCTGTAGTCTCGTAATTCGGTTCTAAGTGTTAGTATTCCCTGTTCTATCTTATCAAGTTCAATGTATTGTAGAAACGTATGGTAGTGGGTCGTCACTCTAGCCTGTCCTAGTCTAAATGGTAGTAGTCCAGGTCCGTCGTCTAGGTTGTCAAGTATTATCTCTTGAGGCTGCACCAGGAGGGGGCTCAGCGTCAGGACCAGTAGTAGTATCCTGCAACAATTTTTTGTTCTTAGTTGCTCGTTTTAACCGGGACTTTGCTACTGGGCTGCGTTTTTTGGAGGTGTATATGTGTATGGGAAGGTCGCCTAATACCTTATCTTGTGTGTAACGGGGGGCGAGTTTCTGTCGTTCGGCCAGGGGATTTTTGATAAATACCTGTTGTTGAGGTTCGTATTCTGTTTCAGGTTCTCTGGATTTGTTACGGGCTTCTATAAGGGCAGTTCGGTCAGTCAGCGAGGTCTCATTTATTATATCATAAACGGTTTTCATCTGTGCCCTATGAGTCACTACGTACTGTTGAAGTAACTTTTCATTTACGTCAATGTCGATGGGGTCTCTAGGGTCGAAGTGTCCTTTCAGTATGTCGTAAGGTCTACATTTTGTAAAGCTATGTATGGAACTATTATAGGCTATTATAGCATAGGGTATAAGGTTAACTACGGGTTCTTCTTTATTCTGTAATTTTAAAATACGGAGGTGTTCTAATAAGGTCGAATGAAATCGTTCTATGTTACCATTTCCGTTGGGTGAATGGGGTAACGTTCTGTGATGGATTATTTTATGGAGTTTCAAAAATTCAACAAATAGTTGGTTCGTGAATTCGGTGCCGTTATCTGTCACTATTGTCAAGGGAAGTCCATGATGTGTACAAAATTGTAAGAGGGCCTGTAGTATGCTTATTGCTGTGCCATCTCTTAAATGGTAGGCTTGCCCATATTTGGAGAAAACATCTATGAAGGTTATGTATTTTTCGGATTGTACAGTAAGTAAATCAGCATGAATAATTTCTAAGGGCTTAGTTGCTGGTGGAACTATTTTGAATTGTTGTTTTATTGGGTTTCTGTCGTATTTGCTTTGACCACATATACTACATTCATTTATGTATTTAGTTATGTGTTCTTTCATTTTTGGCCAATAGTATTTCCTAGATAGTGAAAGGTAACATTCATTTATTCCTCTGTGATTTGTTTTCCCATCGTGATAAAGTCTAATTATTTCCTGTTGTCTCAAATATTCCTTTACATTTTCTAATTCTACTTTTGACAACACAAGGTTCATTGAAGAGCTTCTGAAATTATCTTGAATTATGGCGATAATTCTGTACATGGCTAAAGGGGGAACAATTAATATTGCGGTTTTAACTTTGGGGTTAACATACTCTTTTATAGTGGCTATTACGTCCGACTCTAAATTATTTTCAGTAATTTGTACTGTCACCTTTGTATGTGTTTCAAATGGTTTTGATACTATGGGTCGTCGCTTAAGGTCGTTAACAATAGTCATCACTAATTGTCTGTGGAATTTGTTAAGGGGCTCATCTGTAATTGGTACTTCAAGTATGGGATTTTCCTGACTCGTATGGGCTGTGAGTGTAGCCGAATTATCTATGGTGGGAGGTTTTTCAGAAGGATTCACGGCTATTGAACTAGTTTCTTCGTTATGGATTTCAATTCTGGATAAAGCATCAACATTGGTGTTACTTTTACCTTTTTTATATATGACTGTATAATCGTATTCGCTAAGTTTTAATCGCCATCTAGTTAGACGAGAGTTAGGTTCTTTCAAACTCATCATCCATTGGAGTGGCTTATGGTCAGTTAAGATTTTAAATTTGCGACCAAACAAATAAGGTCGGAAGTATTTTGTAGCCCATACTATGGCAAGTAACTCCTTCTCGATGGTGCTGTAATTAATTTCACTTTCGTTAAGCGTGCGTGAAGCATAAGAGATGGGTTTGTCTGATCCTATCGGTCCTTGTGATAAGATGGCTCCTATCGCATAATTCGACGCATCAGTCGTAAGTACAAAGTCTTTGTTAAAGTCGGGGTATTGAAGTATGGGGTCGTTAGTCAGTAGTTTTTTGCATTTTTCAAAGCAGTCTGTTTAGTCTCTATCAAGTATAATTTTCCTGTTCTTTTTCAGGCACTGAGTCATTGGTTTAGTGATTCTCGCGAAGTCTGGGATAAATTTCCTGTAGTATCCTAATAAACCTAAAAATTGTTTTATTTCTTTAGCTGTCTTTGGCAGGGGGTATTTCTGTATAGTATCTACTTTATCAGGGTTAGGCTTAACGCCGTCTCTCGTTATTACATGTCCTAGGTATGCTGTTTCTAATTTCAGGAATTCTGATTTGTCCATTTGAATCTTGAAATTAGATTCACGGAGTCTATTGAATACCTTCTTCAGGTTAACCATGTGCTCCTGAAGGCTGGTACTGTACACGATGATGTCATCGAGATACACGAGACATATTTGGTTTTGGAGTCCTTTGAGTACGATATCCATCACACGCTGAAACGTAGACGGAGAATTTTTCAGTCCCATGGCCATACGAAGGAATTCGAAATGACCATGCTCCACATTGAATGCTGTCTTCTGTATGTCAGCAGGGTCCATCTCTACTTGATAAAAACCACTGGCTAGATCCAAAGTGGTGAAATATTGACATTTTCCTAGTTTATCTAATACGTCAGATATATTTGGGATAGGGTATTTGTCGTCTATGGTTTTCTCATTAAGTTTACGAAAGTCTATTACAATACGCCATTTCCGTTTGCCTGAAGCGTCAACCTTTTTAGGTACAACCCAAATTGGTGAACTCCATGCAGATTCCGAGGGTCTAATGATGCCTTGAGAAAGCATCTTCTCTATCTGATCTTTAACTTCCTGGCGATGGATAAATGGGTATCTGTAGCTCTTTGTGTAGACTGGTACTTCATCAGTAGTATTAATTCTATGTTTTATTTTATTGGTAAAGGTAAGAGGTTCATTTTCTAGGTAAAAAACATCTGCGTACTGAGAGCACAAGCTAACTAAGTTAGTTTTCTCTTCCTCATTTAAATGGTCAGTTCGTAAGCGTGATATCACTTCTTGAGTACGTGTTGAAATATCATTGGAACATTCTAAGTTAAAAACATCTGCGTGAATTGAATGGTCTAGAGAGAGTATGGTGTCATTATTGGTCGGGTTGAAAACTTCTAACAAGCCGCGGTTATTACTAACTGTTGTTACACATTCTACTATAATGCAGTTACAAATCACTTGTTCTGGGACCATTACATCGCCATCTGGAGCGTTTATGGGTAGTTTAACTAATCTGTAACTGTTTGCAGGGATAATGTCTTCATATAAATTTGTATTTCTAGAGTTATACATTTGTATGGGATTTACCATAGATCGTGTTGTCAGAGTCTTATCCTTAAGGTCTATCTTGGCTTCCCATTTGGTCAGTAAGTCGAGTCCTATAAGGCCGTCGAAATAGTCGTGAAACTTATAGACAAAGAGACGTATATCTTCAGGATCATTAAATTCGGTAAAGCAAGGTAACGTTATAGAATAATTATTTCTAGTAGTCGCGTGTACATTAGTAACTTCAAAAGGGTCTAAGGTTAAAGGTGTATCGGAAAAATAACTTTGAACTGCTTCCGGGCTTAAAAAAGATTGGTTGGCACCGGTGTCGATGAGTAGTTTTAAAGGTGGATTTAATGTTTGAATAAAGGGTAGCTGTCTCTGTGTCTGTAAATTGATTTCTATTTTGGCTTTTTTAGGTCCTGGTCTGTCTGAAAATTTGAACTGTTATTTGCAAGGTTGTCGTTAGGGTTACTTATAGAGTATTCAACGGGATGGTCGTGATAATTATCCTGTAATTGAGTTTCGTCATAATCGTTGTAGTAGGTGGTATAGTCAAAATTTTCATAAGCATAGTCGGGGTCATAGTTATAGTCATAGTAATAACTATCGTCATAACATTCATTGAGGTTCATCTCACGGGATTTAAAGTAATTTGAAGGTGGGGGATTCCCTTGAGTACGCCAGTCATGTCCACGGATTCCGCCTGAAGGTGGCAACGGTCTAGGGTTGAAATGCTGTACTCCACTCATCGGTCGGGGAATAACTGCCGGATAGGGTTGAGCCCTATGTGGTAAACGAAACACATTGCTTTGGGGATTATAGTTAGGGGGCCTGGCACTAAACATATGTTGTGTGCGTGTTGGCATACGTACCTGGTGTTGGTTTAGCATAGGATTTGACCTAAATCCTTGCGGGGGCGCAAACCTAAAGGTTGGCGGTAATTGTGGTTGTGGTTGCGGCCTCTGAATAGTAGGTGCAGGCCACAATCCTAGAGCGGGGGAAGTATAGCTATTTGAAAGTTTCGGGATGTGTGCAGGAGTCGAATTAGTGACCTTAGGGGTCGGATGTGGTTTAATTGAATCGTTGCGCTGTTGCATATACATAATATTCATCTCCTCCTGAACATATTCTAAAGCTTTCTCAATCGTATCGGGTCTCATGCATCTGATTCTTGAACCAAGGGGCTCCTGTAAACCCCTAACAAAAGCTTGCACTGTAAGTTTCTTATATAAGGTACGTTTAGCTTCGATCGTAGTACCTATAGTCTCGTGAAGGCTAACGTATGTCATAATCGTACTGAATAGGGTCTGGCAGTGATCATAAAATTCCTGTGGTGATTTTTGTCCCTGAGTAGACAAAGAGAGGTCATTATATAGGGCGGTTTCGTCCCTCTGATCGGCAAAATTATTGATAAGTGCATTACGAATGTCTAACCAATTATCAGGAATACCATTTGAATTTGTAATAGTAGCGGCGGGCCCTTAAATCTTATTAAGGATTCCGTTTATTAAACATAGATTAGGAAGCTCACTGCCGGCTCCTGTACCCATATAAGTAATAACTACTTGGTCACATAATTTAATAAAACGAGTGAGAACGTTTGGGTTCCCATCAAACTCCGGGACAGGGCGTAAGGCCTTATAAATAGTGTCTGGGTCGTGGACTGCCATTTCAATGCTACCAAATAAATAATCTAAATTTAAGTTATCGCTAAAATCTATATTTCTACTAATATCTAACAGTCTCTGTCGGCGAGACTGTCGCTGGACAGGCTCCCTGGGACGTGAATTATTTGGGTGAAAAATTTTGGGAACTTAAAAGGAAATTATACAGTAAGGAAATAGCAACACAAGAAAGATTCTGTGCAACTCACAATTTCATCTCGTTTCTCTGCGTATCGAAGGCTGGATACTCTCCCTTCTTTTGGCTGCAGCTCTCGTAGGTTCAGGATACTCGAAACGTGGCTGGATAGTCACCCGGGCGACACGCGAACACGGATTTCGATATGAGGAATCCTAAGGCTCGCGAACCGACCCGCGAATATCCTACCGACTGCGCCAATTACGTAGGCTACAGCCGAAGAGATAAAAGAAACGAAATTTAAATTCACTTAATTTAATTAAAAAGAAAAATGATTACAATATAATTACTGCTAATTAAATCTAGTGCCTTTGTTCGATGCGAGAACAGAAGTGAAGTATATTTATTTTAATTAAAGATGTAAAATCAGTTCGCGTATTGATGCAATCGATTCTCAAATCTGCTGACGCACTATGGTTTTATTTCGTTAAAAGTTGCCCAAAAATATTTCTTTGCTTTACTTAGTCGAAAAGGTGTATTTGAAAGAAAATATATATTAATTTAGTGATTTAGAATATTTATTGCAAAAAAAAATCAACAATTAATCCTAAAAAAATAAAGATTTTTGAACATAAGATTAAGAAGTTTCTGTGGTAACTCTTGTACCTAAAATTGTTAGGCTTATAACAATTTTAAGTACACCGAAACATTTTCGTCATTAGACTTCGTCATCATCATCGTCTTCGTGACTACAATCGTCATAATGTGTTTCCTCTGATCGGTTTCCCTCTATTACATCATAAGTTTTATTTGAGTTTTCAGAAGCTAATAGCTCCAAAGCTTTTGATAACAGGGGTTCTTTTTTAGGGTTCCGTAGCCAAATGGCAAAAAACGGAACCCTTATAGATTCGCCATGTCTGTCCGTCCGTATGTCACAGCCACTTTTCTCCAAAACTATAAGGCCTACGCTGTGAACCGCATTAAGAATTTCACACAAAAATAAAAAAAAAGCATTGAATTTTGGGGGTCCCCATACTTAGAACTGAAACTCAAATTTTTTTTTTTCATCAAACCCATACGTGTGGGGTATCTATAGATAGGTCTTTAAAAATGCTATTGAGGTTTCTAACATATTTTTTTTGTAAACTGAATAGTTTGCGCGAGAGACACTTCCAAAGTGGAAAAATGTGTGTCCCCCCCCCCCCCCCCCCCCTCTAACTTCTAAAATAAGAGAATGATAAATCTAAAAAAAATATATGATGTAAATTGTCATGCAAACTTGCACTAAAATTGGTTCGAACGAAATCCAGTCAGTAGTTTTTTTTTAATACGTCATAAACCGCAATTTTCGCCTTTGCTACTACGGAACCCTTCATGGGCGAGTCCGACTCGCACTTGGCCGATTTTATTTCTGTGATTCACTAAACGTGAACAAAAGAGAAACGGATCTGAGGAAAGCAATAGTCTGCACAGTACATCATAATTGCTATCTTCTCTTGTAAATTTGCGAGCGAAATTTAGTCTATATTGCCCAAAGTGTTTATTCCTTGCCTCCGCTGCTTCTTCAGACAGCTGGCCTATTGGAAGAATAGCGTGTTTTATCACTGAAGTGCCGTGTATTGAAATTACTCTTAAATGTCTTGAGAATATTTTTAATAGTGTCCTGTTTGTAACCAGCAGTGTTATTCAGTAACTTTTGTCCGTCGACGGGCCCATATAGGGGCGCAACGATGGGAAAAACGACCAATCACAATCAATAACGTCAATGTGCTCGTCGATGTTACCAATCATAATCGCTCTATAACACGTGACCTCGGTGACGTCACCCGCTTTAAGATGTTTTAAGGATGGATAGGGCTGGAAAGTAAATTTTCGAAACCGGTTTTAGTAAAAACCAATAAACATCGGTTTCTATTTATAAAAAATCGATTACGAACACTTGGCATTCTGGCATTTATTATTATTAAAATTAAAATTGATATTGGCATTGATAGCATTGTAAAATGCTATGAAGGCCAGTTTTTTTAATAAAAAAAACAGCTGTTGTCGATGTTAAAATCAAATTAAATGTCAAAAACGGTAAGGCACTTTGAAGTCGTGATCAAAAATGAATTAATTTTTTTTTAGTGTCCTTCTAAACGGGCCATGTTTTTCTGCAATATGTGGCTGCACTATTGGCAACTAATTGCCCGGCAACATCAAAAATATTTCATTGCAACTGATGGCCGAACAATCAATGGCTGAGCAATGTGTTGCCAACATATCTGCAATAGTATGGCTCTTAATGCAGATTCATAAACGGTTCATAAACGGTTGTTTTATTAAAAAATAAACAGAAAAAGAAGAGATTGTGGATTCGACCTTACTTAAATAGGCGTGAAACTATAGATAATTTAAGTAAGAAATAACCCTTGATAGTAAATTATTTAACAATTCGCGTAGAAAAGGATAGACTGTGTCATAACAAGGAGATCGACTGAAACAACAATAGAACTGGCCGAGCAATATTGCAGTAAAATCGACCGCCTAGCGATCGTCCGGCAACCCATTGCGGCAATATCGGCCATATGTGGCAACACAAAACATGTTTGGCTATATTTTCGTGACGTTACTGCAATACTGGCCGGTATTGCTTGCAATAGTTGAAATGTTGCCGGGCCACAGTGTTGCAGCCACTAATTGCAGTAAAACATTGCCCGTTTAGAAGCACCTTTAAACAAATATAATCGAAATATTATTTTTATATTAGGCGAAATTGACTTACTGTGATATTACAATTTAATAATAATAGGATACAGGAATACAACAACCGGAAAGGTAAGAACTAAAACTATGTTTTAATATTATTAAATCTGCTAGTCAATAAGCAAGATAAGTTGATAGTATTGCTTCGTAAATTCATTGTTGGTGCATAGATATTATTCATTTTCTTTAACTACGTCCATAAACATTTTTAAATTTTTTTAATTGTTATTGCTTTCAATATATATCACAAAAGCTTTTGAGAGACTATGCCTTCAGCTTACCATCAGCGAGGGAAGTCAAATTGACGTGTCTTATTTAAAAAAAATTATAAAGTAATCGGTATATACCGGTTCTATAAACCGTAATCGGTTCACATCACTAATGAGGAGACACACTACTTATTTATCCCGATAGGTGGCGTATTATCGCTGGTGCTGTTTTGCTGTCAAACTTCATACAAATTGTTAGTAAATAAAATAAAGTCTTCTGTGCAAATAATAATGACACTGTGTAGTGCAATTCAATGTAAAAATAAAGGTACTCTTCGTTTCCCTACTGATGAGAAAAGATGGAAGCTGTGGATTAAAGCCTTGCGTATCAAAAACTGAAAACCAAATTCGTCTGCTAGAATCTTAGAATATGTAGCGACCATTTCGAAGTTGATGATAATTATTATGTTGAGAGCAGGTTTACTGGTAAGTTATTAAGTGTACTCTGAACATAACTGATTGAACGTGTGTATGAACAGTGCCAAAACATACTTAACCCCATTATTTTTACTGTTTTTAGGCTTAAAACATAAAAGCATCATGGAGTACATAAACACTCAAACACCCTAAAGTGTTAGTAGGAGCTACACCTGAAGGATTATTCACGTAATGCTCGCCTGCTTATGGTGGATCCACGCCTGTTTTATGTGCTGCAACTTTAGAGAAGGAATTGTAAATAAAACAATTACATGATTATATTTTGTATTATTGTTTTTTTTATATTATAACCTTTGTACAAATACATATCTTTGTATATCTACTACTTAAATTAACTTATTCATTGAGGCTTTGCATTGTCCTCTGAAGTACATGTCAGACCCTACTTCAGCTGCCCGAGCAGTCACCAAATGTCTGTTTTCTTACATTATGTGAAGCAGTTTTAACAGTCTTGTTGAACCTGCAAACAAACAACAACATAATATTATGCATTAGTAATCACAAAGCTATTAAGACCCCAACTAATAAATAGAGCTTGTACCTATAGTACAAATTTTAGAATATTACATTGCCACATTCGGATATCATCATACTCGTATTCGCTCAATACGGACGTCTCGAGCGATCAATGGGGAGTATCACGCATGAATTTGCCAAGCTATGGAAATGAGAACTAATATTATACTTACATACAGTACTACTTATAAACATACTTAGATATTGAGAATAATTTATTTATAATGTACAAATAGGTACAATATAAATAAATTATTCTCACAACATAATATACTGGCAAAGTATGTGTTTAAACGCTCACCTTTCCACAAACGACTGAATATGATGCCTGGTAAACGGAGGTATCTTAGTGTTAGCATTAACATCTTTATATAACTCATCAGCAGGCGTTAACATGGTATCTTCACTCTCCAGATTACGGGTAGTCTATCCACTACTGTTACCGAAATTTTTGTCGTAATCTTCCAGTCTGGAAATAGGTAAAGTGAAGAGTATAATATGAGATGTAAACAAACAAATGGCGATATACAAAATTATTCATTTATAACGTACCTTGCCACCAGATCCGCGTTTTTCCAGCTAGGGATGCATTTCTTTTCTTCAGCTCTTCTTTAAATTTGCCACTGTCATGCAGGAATACATTTTTATTGTATAAATCTCAAATAAATTCACAAGCATTCAGAAGCAAATGTCAATGACAAGATTGACAAGCACCAGTGATGGTGACGTCGTTAAAATATTTAATGTTGCCAGGATATATTTAACACTAATAATCGAGTATTAACAAAATCGATTATAATATTATAGGAATAGTCTTTTCTCGTAAAACTGTTCCCGTTTGAATAGTAATATGTACTTTATTCATAAATCACAATATCACAGCCATATTTCAAAATATTAATTATTATTTCAATCTCTTAAGGTGCGGCTACTATAATATTTATCAATCACACAAAACCTGCAACACAACATTATAGGCTCACCCTCTATTACGTGGGACCTAATACAATGATTGGTGAAATGTGGGTGTTAATTCACCTCTGCCTAACCCTCCAGGGATAAAGGCGTGATTGTATGTATGTATGTAACTGTGTATGTACAACATTGTAGAGATTCGCATCTCTATGTATTGTGTTTTTCGAAAAACATTTATTTTATTTGGCACTTTAAAGAAATAATACTTTGTCTAGGTTTAACAACAAGCATCATAAAGAAAGTATTATTTCTCTAAAGTGCCAAATAAAATAAAAAAATGTTTTGAAAAACCATAGAGATGTCAATCTGTAGATATGTCGTGTTGTGTGTTATATTTGAAATTGTTGTGATAAATATGACCTTTGGTTACACATATTGATGACACACTTGTATTTTTCCACGATATTTATTATTCTCCTCACCGGTTTCGCCTTACGGCATTCTCAAAGGTTTACATTGACGGTTACACCAAGTTAACAACAAGTTCACCAAGTGCCATCAATCAATAAAGTATAAATAGTATGACCTTTAAATTCTAAATTAAACACAATAAAATCGATTTATTTAGTTTGATTATCATTTGCGATACCCCGATTATCATGATTATAAAAAAAAATTTAGAAATATATATGGCAACACACTCAACTGTCAGTCATGTCATAAGTCATTAGCTTTGTTTATGTTTTGCTTAGAGTATATAAGAGGTGGCATACCTACGAAAAAAAACTGTATACCTAAACTTGGATAAGAACATTAAATGGCGTCTATAATAGAGAAGCCCAGTAAACTGTCGATAACTACTTATCGATATAAAAGAAGCACAGACTAAAAATGTAAGCAAGGGTTTAAACTATTATCTATCTATCTATACTCTATACTATTATATAATTGTAAATGGAAAATGTTTGTCCGCGATGGACGTAAAAACTACAAAAATGGATTTTGATGCAGTTTTTTTTGTTAGAAAGGTCTTGTTTGGATTTAAAATCTTACGTCTGTTTTACTGCAATCGGTTGAGTAAAACCGAAGATAAGAGATCCACGCGGGCGAAAGGCTAGTATTTAGCATATATTTGCTAAATATAATAGTTTGAACCATTGTAAACCTATGAGAATGCCGTAAGGCGAAACTGGTTAGGCAACAAAAAATTAAATAATTGTGGAAGAGTACAAGTGCTTTTATTCAATATGTCCTTTATATTACAAAGAAGAACGGGCAGTTCGTTACATAATATTGTAAAACTTTTTACTTAAATCACAATTTTATTATTTCGTTAAAATGATAATTATTGTATGTTTAAATACATATTTTTCAGTGCATGGTTATTAATACTGTCTAAAAATAATTATTACTGTTATAATAATAAATAAATAAATTAATATTGTAGGACATTCTACACAACGCTATCTAGACCCAAAGTAAGCATAGCTTAACTAGCTTGTGTTATGGGTTCTAGAATGCGGATAAACATACTTAGATACATTTTTTTTTTGTAAATACATACATATTATACATGGAAACACTCAGACCAATGCAAATATTCATATTTCATGCACACAAATATTTGCACTGAGCGGGGATCGAACCCGCGCCTCCTGCGTAGCGGCCGCGTTCACTACCGCTACGCCACAGAGGCAGTCAAATAATAAATGTAACATTCAGTAATATATTAAATGGCAAATGTAAAGCTTATTTTTACAACAAATTTTTAACACACTCATAATGTAGCTTCATCATTTAATATCATACTGAAATGTATACAATAAAAAATTAAAAATAAAACTTTAATGAAGGATAATTATGATCTTTATGCAGAGTATCAAAATAAATTTAAAAATAGTACATTATGGTATGATATGCGTATCATAATCGAGGAACCTATAAAAAACTTTGATAACGTTGCAATATTCAAGTCGCCGACACCATCACGAAATAGAATTCATGATACTTAGCACATGCATTATATTTCATTCAGAACACATAATTCCATCACATACGTTGTAGGTATTTTTTAAATTCAAATTCTTTATTTTTCAAAATAGCGCAACACTGTTACAGCTTTTTGACGTCAAATTCTGCTTAAAACTAAGTTTACCACCGCTTCCTAGGCGCTAGTGGAGAAGAAATGGTGCAACAAACTCCACTGCGGCATTTTTAAGACGTCAGTTTACAAAATGTGGTTTCTTAAGACTAAATATTTTATTTTATTTTATTTTATTTTATTTTATTTTTTTATTTTATTTTATATATATATATGAACGTATGTACATTTGTCTCGCGTCAAATATATAAAGGAGCGATGTGCCAGACTCTATCGAAACCTTTGGCAATGTCAAGACTAATTGCCAGTAACTCGCCTTACTTGTCCATAGCCTCACCCTAAAGATGGTTAACGTACGCCAGAAGATCACCAGTTGACGGTTTCGGCCTGAAACCATATTGCGGGTCGTTAATTAAAGAGTAGTACTCTAGGTGACGCATGAGCTATGTGTTAACGATTATGTGCTTGAATACCTTGCACAGCACTGAGGTAGATAGATTGTTAATTTCATTAGGGTGCTTGTTGATGCTTGCTGCATGCTGCATGCCTGATGCTTGCTGCATGATAAATGCCTGATGCTTGCTGCATGCTGCATACCTGATGCATGCTAAATGCCTGATGCTTGCTGCATGCTGCATGCCTGATGCTTGCTGCATGCCTGATGCTTGCTGCATGCCTACTACATGCAGGGTTTATGCTTACTTGTTTGCATGCATGGATTATGTTAGCTTTTTTATATAGGATTTGTATGCCAATTTGTTTGAAGATTATGCATGTGAAATTTATGCCAAGTGACGATTCTGCGTGTAAATTTTCTGCGACATGACGGTTCTACTTTTTGATTATTATGCTTTAAAAGTTATGCCAAAAGATGATTCTGACTTACAAAATTATGCGTTATGAAAGTATGACGAATGACTGTATGCCAAACCTTTTTCTGCAAAATGAAGTTTATGCTATGCGTTGTTATGCGAAACAAAATTATGACATAAAAAATTCTGTGAAACGGGGAGGAACCGTTTTATAATACTAATAGAATTATTGACTACTGATATTTACCATACTATGAGCATCAGCTTGAGACAGTGCCATACAAGGACCTGGATTTCTCTCACTTAGTACTTTTTGGGTATTTATAATACCGGCACATCTCTGCAAAAAAGAACATTGTACATGTGACTTAAAGTATTGTGATCGATGGATGTTACTTTCTTATACACTAACATGATATTTGAGTACAATAAAGAGTTATCTATCTTGATATTTATCATATCTGCCGAGGTTTGCTATTCGGACTCGGAAATTAGCACAGGTCAATATCTGCGATTCTTAGGGACATCCAGTATTTAATGACGAGGCAATTATCGACCTTCCACTTATAACATCCTATATTTATAACATATGCATCACGTTGATACATTGTTAATTGTATCAGATTACAATAATATTGCTTGTCCTATGTAAACGACACCATCTTTGTAATTGTATAATATACTTTTACAACACACCTGCCCATAAAATTGATATTATTTCACCGCAATTAGGCACGTAATGACACCTATTATCAAACTGTGACTTTTTCATTGCTATTATTCGCAAGTGAGTTACAGATTCTTTTTTAAATTTTATGGGTTAAGTTTCTATGTTCTTCAAAAAGTTTCGATACAAAAAAGAACGTGTTTAATAGTACGAATAAATTAATATGCCTATTGTATGGTCATTTGATGCATTTTCGTATTTAAATAAATAAGACTTGTATAATAAACAAAATTTTCACTCAAATTCAACTTTTTTTGTCTCTAAGTACAGAAAAAAAAAAACAGTAAAAAAAGTTGAATTCAAACCTCACTCTTTTAAATATGACCGATCGCCATTGTTAGATGCGCGCGCATAGGAAAACTAATTAATTTGTAGTATTGTTTATTTAGTATGTGTAGTATTATTTTATTCGCAAGTGTGTTGTAAAACGTCGTATGCCACGCGTGAGACCAACTTTACTCCCCTATACCATAATGTACTATTATATGACTTACGGTTAATCGTCGTGAAGGTAGAACATTATCATGCAGCTTCACATAATTCAAAGTGCGATTGAAACACGAATCTTCAAAATGCAGAGAACAAACATAGATAGTTTTGTGTGACTTTAAATTTTCCACCCCTATACTTTCTAACCAAGCATTTCTTATTTTCACAGCCGCCGGCAATCTAAAAATATTAATACATTTTGTACCACCGAGTTATACAGGTAATAAATAAAATAACCGACTGCTGCTGGAAAGATGGGTAGATTTAGTGTAGATAATTAACTATAATAACTGTATGAGCGAATGCGTACAAACTGCTGTAGCAGTTTGGTGAAGAAAATTTTGTGAATATTATGTATCTATTAATAAATAAATTAATACATACAAAAAAAAGTACATACATATATACAGGGCGTCCCACGGCGATGCCACATGGAGGGCAAGTACCTTAAATCCTTAAGTTGGCGCATTTTACTTAAAGGAGACATCATTTTATTTTTTAAAAGAAACAAAAGTGCATTCAAAAATTTTTAAAAATTTGCTTGCCACACCCGGTAATCGAACCGACTAAAATCCGAAAAAGTAACATCCTGTATTTTTATGGCACCAATCGATAGTGTCAATCAAAAGGATCAAATCTCTCTAAGAAATATGGTAAATTAAATGAAAGGAAGTCCTTGAAACCTTAACTTATACATTCAATTTGGCAAAATAAAACACTTTAACTCAAAGTTCATCCATCCATCTGATACCATATTAACAATGAAATTCCATATTTAAATCACTTTTCTTTTTTTATCGTGTGGAGACTGATGCTGGTCAGCAGTAGTATTTATGTATGTCGAACTCAAACCGACTAAAACCGCACGCCGCGCCGTCTCAATTGCCAGGTTATAAGTTGATCCAATAGGGCAATTCACTCGCCATCTTCGTTGCCCAGGGTACACCGCGTGCAGGTTTCTAATCAAGCACCTGAAAATTACTACCTACCCTACCTACATAACCTCATGCAGTTACTAACAAAGTTACATTCTAAACAGGTAACAAAGTTCATTCATTCAGTATGTACTTATTTTACTAAATAAATTTCATCAAAGATATCTCTAGTGTTGACCTTATAAGATACCTTATCTGATGGTTCCTGGAGTAAAAGTGCTGTGTCTGTTTGCATTGAATTTATAAGTTAAGATTTTGTGAACTTCCTTTCATTTAATTTACCATGTTTTTTAGAGAGATTTGATCCTTTTGATTGACACTATCGATTGATGCAGCGGTCTCCACCCGATAAAAAAAGAAAAGTGATTTAAATATGGAGTTTCATTGTTAATATGGTATCAGATGGATGGATGGACTTTGAGTTGAAGTGTTTTATTTTGCCAAATTGAATTTGTAAGTTTAGGTTTCAAGGACTTCCTTTCATTTAATTTACCATGTTTCTTAGAGAGATTTGATTCTTTTGATTGACACTATCGATTGATGCCATAAAAATACAGGATGTTACTTTTTCGGAATTTAGTCAGTTCGATTACCGGGTATGGCAAGCGAATTTTAAAAAATCTATGAATGCAGTTTTGTTTATTTTAAAAAATAAAATGATGTCTCCTTTAAGTAAAATGAGCCAACTTAAGGATTTAAGGTACTTGCCCTCCATGTGGCATCGCCGTGGGACGCCCTGTATATTACATGTAACCTTGGCTGTTAATAGCCATGCCAATGCCAGTGAGACGAAGTTATTCTGTCGTTTTCGATGGGGGACGAGGTACATGCGTTTATCACATATAACAACATTATTACGAAGTTTTCAGTACATTTATGAATAGAATTTTTGTATACATGTCGCATCCAACCTCTAGCATAGCCTAAGCGTTCGACTAGCGGCCTGAATGATATTCAGCCATTTGATTATACAGCTAGGCAAATGACTTGGATCGATGACGTTTTCATTACTTGCCTAGACTAATCCGCTCCCACTAATGTGGGATCAGACTTGGGTAGATTAGGTTAGAAGACTAATGTCTTCTAACCTAATCTACCCAAGTCTGATTGCGCTGCTTCTTTCAATGACCCTATCACTGACTTTCTTATCCTTTATGTGGGCATAAATAGTAATTAATTTTAAATGTATAAAGTCAAGAATATGAAATTACTAAATTAGAAACTTAAGACTTATGTCAGATGTTTCATCGTTTTTAGTCTCCCCCATTACAGATATTTTTCATATCTTTTTGTTCTTCCAAAAGGCTATCAAGTTTCAACTGCCTCGAGGCAAGTCGATATTTATACACGGAGGCGCAGGTGCTTTAGGGCAGGCAATCATATCTCTTGCTTTGGCTCTAGATTGTGAAGTTTACACGACCGTCAGCAATATACGTAAAAAGCAGTTCCTGCTAAATATATTTCCGGCACTGAAAGGTATAGTTGAGGCATTATTTTCACTATTGTTAGCTTTATTCCTCTGTCTTCTCCATCTATAACCTAACTTAAATTTTGTATGTACTGAATTTTATCGCCCCTGACTGCGTTTTTCCACTTACATTGAATTTAGTCCATAATATATAATATCATCGTTCATAAGACAACATTATTTGTTTCAAGAATTTCTAGCATGATATTTAACTTAACAAAACTATTTAAATTTCAGTTGATCATATTGGGTGTTCCCGCGATCACACTTTTAGTGATATGGTTGAAATAGTCTCTAAAGGAAAGAAATGCGATGTTGTTATAAGCTGTGTTACGGGACGGCTCAAAGATGTAAGTGAGATGTTCCTTTAACATGTATACAGGGCGTCCCACGGCGATGCCACATGGAGGGCAAGTACCTTAAATCCTTAAGTTGGCGCATTTTACTTAAAGGAGACATCATTTTATTTTTTAAAAGAAACGAAACTGCATTTAAAGATTTTTAAAAATTCGCTTGCCACACCCGGTAATCGAACCGACTAAAATCCGAAAAAGTATATTTATGGCATCAATCGATAGTGTCAATCATAAGGATCAAATCTCTCTAAGAAACATGGTAAATTAAATGAAAGGAAGTCCTTGAAATCTAAAATTATAAATTCAATTTGGCAAAATAAAACACTTTAATCCAAAGTTCATCCATCCATCTGATACCATATTAACAATAAAATTCCATATTTAAACTACTTTTCTTTTTTTATCGTGCTGACACCGCTGCTGGTCAGCAGTAGTATTTAGGTATGTCGAACTCAAACCGACTAAAACCGCATGCCGTCTAAATTAACAGGTTATAAGTTGATCCATAGGGCAATTCTCTTGCCATTTTCGTTGCACAGGGTACACCGCGTGCATGTTTCTAATCAAGCACCCAAAAATAACTACCTACCCTACCTACACATACCTCATGCAGTTACCCAATAAAGTTAACTTCTAAACAGGTAACAAAGTTCATTCATTTAGTACTCATTTTATTAAATAAATTTCATCAAAGATATCTCTAGTGTTGATACCTTGTGAGAAATTCTTACAAGGTATCAACACTAGAGATATCTTTGATGTGTTGATACCTTGTAAGAAATTCTTACAAGGTATCAACACTAGAGATATCTTTGATTTGATTAGAAACCTGCACGCGGTGTACCCTGTGCGACGAAAATGGCAAGAGAATTGCCCTATGGATCAACTTATAACCTGTTAATTTAGATGGCGTGCGGTTTTAGTCGGTTTGAGTTCGACATACCTAAATACTACTGCTGACCAGCAGCGGTGTCAGCACGATAAAAAAAGAAAAGTAGTTTAAATATGGAATTTTATTGTTAATATGGTATCAGATGGATGGATGAACTTTGGATTAAAGTGTTTTATTTTGCCAAATTGAATTTATAATTTTAGATTTCAAGGACTTCCTTTCATTTAATTTACCATGTTTCTTAGAGAGATTTGATCCTTATGATTGACACTATCGATTGATGCCATAAAAATACAGGGTGTTACTTTTTCGGATTTTAGTCGGTTCGATTACCGGGTGTGGCAAACGAATTTTTAAAAATCTTTGAATGCAGTTTTGTTTCTTTTTTAAAAAAAAATGATGTCTCCTTTAAACAAAATGAGCTCACTTAAGGATTTAAGGTACTTTCCCTCCATGTGGCATCGCCGTGGGACGCCCTGTATACGTGTGTAGAAAATTTGCCTCGTGGGCCAGTGGAATAACAATACGGAGTGGATATTAATTTATGAATATATAAATTACAAAAAAAATATCGATAATCAAAATCGTATCACCGCAACACTAGCGTTTTCCATACAAAGATGTTTTATTGAATTTTAGAAAAATACGACGTAATTATTGATTTAAATTGTGAGTTTTACAAGCTTGTTTGCTTTACAGACAGACAAAACGAACTATTGATGTCGTAGGTCAACAAATAACAATGATATCTCGATGAGAAGAATACATACTTATGTAATGTTATTTCTGGCTTATTTCTTGCATAATATGATCCACATCCAACAATAAAGCAGGTAGGCATCTTTGTCACACATATTTTTTCACACTTAACACGTTTAACACACCAAAATCACTGGATTACACGTTTATTTGCTAGATAATCGTAGTAAACAATGGTAAACAAGCCTCGAATGACGTAACTATGTACTTGTTGCTTGGAACAAAAGATGGCGATTTGGCGTCAAACTTCAGTCGATTTTATGAATGAAATCGTAGTAGTTTCGTCTCTTATACTATATACTCTAAGATGTTTTGTAATAATAGTTTGTTGAATTTGTTGATTGTTCCGTTGTGTACATTTCATAAACAGTATATTAGTACTCTTATGTATAAGTATGTTAATATGTAATGCAACTATAAGTATAGTACCTAATCAAAATCGTTTTCTAGATCGAAATTATAGTGTCTTATTGTACACTATTGTACATTGACTTTGTGTGTCAAGTCAACTGTCGAAATTCAATATTGCAAACAAGATCGCTTAATCACACTGACACAATACTTGGAGACTATAAATAGATCAAATCAACAAGTTTATATTTTTACAGAGTGTAATAATTCTATAGAAATATATAGCAGGCTGTCATGTTGGTGTCAATACTGTTTGGTATCATTTTGTACCTTATACCTTAGTATTTCTTGTTTATGTTACAAAATGTGTGGTGAAATAATAATAAACCTTTTTTATACTACTTACGTCACAGACAAGCACACAGCCCACCTAATGGAAAGTGGTTACCATAGGCTATGGACAAGTGCAACACCAGGGGAGTCAAACTTATGCTGCTGGCCCCGCTAAAACAGAGATTCTGTGCCGTCATCGCAGAAGATAAGTAGGACAAGCGTCCCACTGACAGCACCAAACCTCTCCTGTGAGCTCTGGCTTCACTACTCCCCGCCGGGAACACAACATGAGGTTATTTAACTACATAAGCTGCAGTATCATATACATACATATTAGAATAAAATTGATGGTACCTACTACCTACTAGCAGAGAAGCTATAAAGCAGTTCTGCTACAGCTGTGTAAAGGGAATTAAAAAACAATTTAAATCTACAAACAGTCATTTATTGTCAATGTCAAAAATCTAATTCATACTGTAGTGCCCTTAGACTAATAGGCGTTTAAACCGCTCTCACTCTCAATACTGTTTCAAGCTTGATGGTGGCATTTGTTATTATTATAACAGCGCTGGAGGTCCAGGTGTGCATTTCCTGAAATCATATCATAATGTTAAGGTTTAATAAAATAAGTACTGTATTTTTCTTTGAAGACATCTTTTATTATAATTTATTTGCTCACTTGTTACATAAATTAATTTAATTAAGTTTCTCTGTAGTAAGTCTTTAGAAAATAAAATATCATCAATAGATTTATTTATATTAATGTTTTCTCTAATAAATAGATATATTGTGTGTAATGTTGTTTGTTTTTGTGTTATGTTTTAAATCCTATCCCTATCTATCCCACTTCCTAAGTTTGTGAGGATGGCCAGATGTTTGTTACTCAATCAACGGCTCAATGGATCTGGCTGAAATTAGGTACCTACAGGTAAAGATTATAGTGTGAAATATATATGTGGTTGTTCTCCATTTGACAGTAACCATAGATCCCATGACAAAGATCCTGCTTGGTGGCAATGGGCTTGCACCTTAATATTGTTCTCGCCTGACAAGACGAAGAGCAATCTGAGGGGATGTATGTATTACCTTGAAACATTATTCAAGACATAATGCATCAATTTGACAAACTTTAAAATTAAGTTACACCTTTCGAACTCTTACTATTATTGTAACCATAAAATTAAAACGTCTCATCGCTGACCTAAGTTTTATTTTAAATACTATCCCCCTACCGGGCACTAGTTGATTCCCACTATAAACAAATTATGTGAGACCAAAATGTAGGTGTCATACACCTCCCTATATAATAATAATTTATTTCTTTAAACCAATATATCCTGTATATTGGTTTACAGATACTCTCTTACATAACCAATGAAGTATATTCATTCACCATGGTAATGGTGAATGAACAATTGGTGCATTTATACCGGTAGGTAAGAGTATTTAGATGGACCTTTATCTCTATTATGTTGGAATACAAAACTATCATGTCTAGCACCTCCATATACTTTGTCCACAAATGTGGCATCAACAATACACTTATGTACTACCTAACTTTGTCTTATTTACTCAAGAAGCCCAGTTATTCTTAGTTTCCTTATGAATATTAAGTCAAAGCATGCTACATGATTCCAATAATAATAAAATTCTTCTTAATAACTTGCACTTAAATAGATAAGAGTTTAGGTTAGGGTAAATTACGTTACCTACCTTTAGCGTATTACTTGAAGCACTTAGGTACATGACATGAACTAATGTAGGCAAAAATGATTTATCAACTTTTTGCCTGCACACACAGAAATTATTTATAACAATATAGATATGTAGAGAAACGGTGTTCATTTTTCTCTTGCTGCCTACTCGAGATAATCTCCTTATCATCACTTCTCTTGGTTTTTTACTTTTAGCCTTTAAATTTTAAAAGCTTTATATAATAACTTAATATTTCAATTGACTTTGTTCCATTTGTCTGCGTAAATGTTAAATTATAAGTTTTCTAAGTATCAGCAGTATATTTTGTTTTGTTGACATTTTGTCCAGTAGTTCCTTCTATGTGCCACACATCTTTGCGTCTAGAGCGCTAGTGTACAAGTTACTGAATGCGAAATTTAAGCACATCCTCGGTTTTACGACTTATCGTCGTTGGGCCCGTCGTTGTGCGCTTACTGAATTGCACTGCAGTTTCGTTGGCTAAATGTGTATACAAATACTCGAATTTTTTATCAATATTTTTCATTGGTGACAGTTTAATAACATCAAATAATTGACTTCTAGTATAATTTTTACATCCTGGAAGATAGAAAAATAAATATACTCACTTAATAAAAAAATTATAAAAAAGTGATTTGTCACCCTTTGTCCTAAAATGGGTCATATTATACAGATTAGCAAAAATTAGCAAAATTTTATTTTAATACTATATAGTGGATAGCTAAACCTATAGGATGATATTAAACTTATAGCCGTACTTTGCCCTACTCATAAACATAAACCTTCGAGAAGGTTGGTAACACGATTATTTTTAGTCTTCAAAACGGGCAAGTAATATGTTGATATATCTGGGCCAAATGTAAGACTATTAATGCTAAAACATATTAATACAACACTTCTTACCTTCATTATTACTATCCATTATTCAAACAAATCGGTTTCAAACAAAAATAAGCGAAGAGCAAAACACAAACATTAAGTTAATTTTATACGTCAACAAGTAACAATATTAATCGCGTACAATATTGAACTTTACCGAGTGACTACTAATAAATAAAGTGATTATACGTACATTTGAAGGTAGTTTCATATAAAGAATTTATCTGGCTGTTGATTGGTGTAAATCATTAAGAGGTTTGATCATTTTTGAAAATTGGACTTATGGGCAACTTTTAACGAAATTAAACCTTAGTGTGACGGTGCGGCACGAGGCGAATGCACGAGGCTGCTCGCTGCACGCGGCGCTGATGCTGCAACTCGTACTTGCTCTCCTTATAATCTGGGTCGTTATATGTATAGCGGGTTCATGCGGGTTTGCCTATGTAATTAGGGTCCGACAGTTGTTTATTAAAAATTTCCAAGCCTTCGACTGTGTCTATAGGTTTCATGATGAATTTTTGATTTTGAGGTCCTTTAGCTTGTGCAAGTAGTGTGCATACGGATGGTCTATTATTTTCTTTCAGTTCCGCTAACTGCACTGAAATCTCCGCCAATTTTTTCATAATTTTGATTGATTTTTTGTAATTATAATTAGCAAGTCGTTTGTGATATTGCTTTGACCGTTGTCTTGTTCCTGTAAGGGGGCTGTGTAATGGTATCCTTCATTTTGAGATCCCTCAGCAATCACCTCATAAATGTGACCGTTAATGCTATGAGCTTCAAGGCTTAATGGAGTAGACGTACTTCCGGAATCAATCTGTAATTATACATGAAAAATGTAGAATAAACCTAATAAAATTTAAATGAAGGAATAAAAAACACCAAACACTTTTTTATGTATGGAAATCCCTACGGATCATTATATATGCTACTGAGGCAACTCACACGTATGTCGGACTTGCACCGACTAAAACTACACGGTCCGCCCCAGGCCCCAGCTGTTTGTTGTTGCGTGCCCCGGGTATGCCCTCGAAATCATAATCCCAGGATACCCGGCAAACTTTGGTCACCGCGTTGTCCACCGCCTCCGGACTAGTCCAGAGACAGGGTCCAACCCAAAGTAGTGGTTTTTTATAGAGGTATCCTTCCTAGCAGCCCCAAGAATCCCCCGGGCCCGACTGTTTCCAGTCGGGCTTACGAGTCGGCCAATCGATGGTCTCTATGAAACCATGTCAGCGCCACTGAGAAACTCAGCGGCGAAGGCGCCCGCCCTACCGTTTTTCAGTACCGCTTGGTCTAGGCGGACCAGGCGGAAAAACCTTCCGACTGACCCACAAGGCCTCTTTCTTGGTGGAATATCGGCCATCAGCGACAAAGCTACCCCCGATCGAAGGTCGCTTCGTTGTCGTTTTTACCAGCGTGCACCATGTAGAGGTTGTCCCACCATACACCCCAACACACCAAAGACACTGTCTTGTGGTGTACATAGTTGAGTTGAAGACCTAAGTACCTACATAGCTTTGCAAGGCGACCGGCCGCGGCGAGTTGATTTTTAAGAATGCCTCCCATTCTAAGGAAGTACAGGAAGTGCAGATAGGCTACATTTAATCGAAATCTGGACGGACAAAAGTTAGTTGATAAGTAAATATTTGCTTACCATGCTTTGCGCCATAGCATTAAAATCGTTTGTAGCCATCGAGGTACTAGTATTGTTGTTTGACTGTACGTCTTCATTATAATCTGTGTCCTCAGTATCCGTCCTCCTTAACATTTGCGTTAGTTCTTGTTCAGCCTCATCGTAAGTTAGAAAACCTCTTCTCTTTACTCTGCAATTAAAAATCGGCCAATCTGGTTGAGGTAGGTTATTAGAATTTCGCGAGAGTAATTCGCCATTTTTTTTAGGCCAGCGTAATTTTCCTTTAGTTTCCCATGAGGCGGGGACAGTACACAACTCAATCCGGCCGCCTTTGCGGAGAGTAGATACTATCTTAAACATCTTTCTGAAAAAATAATAAAACAGTTTCTTAGTAAGATGTTACTGAATGAATACATTTCTTATTATATGTACCTACGTATTTATAAAGTTTGTATAAAGACAGTGGCACTAACTTACACACGATATTAGAACGAAATAGCTTTATTTTTGTCTGCCAATGCTATTTAAACCATCCGTTATACCTACCAACTTAGGAACAAGTTGGTAAGCCAAAAAAGGATAATAATTTAGATTTACCTACTTGTGCTTTGATTTGTCATTATGACAACAGAATAGAATACTTAAGAAACCAAGAATAAATTACATTGATACTTAAATAGTTCAAACAAATTACTCAAAGCAGGGAGGTAGTACCTAATGATCAAAAATCTTTATCTAACACATAAAAGCGCGCGAAATGTTGGCGCTGCTCGCTGTGAATACACTAATCCCGAGAACGCGTGCGGTAGCCACGGCGGCTACAAACAAGCCCTATGAAATTCCCTTATACGCGGTTTACATTCAGCCATTCCCGTTGCCGCTTGCCTTGCCGTACATATTTCCCCGTACATTGCTGGGCGATGGATAACGTGGAAATTGTCGCAGCGTCGGCGCTCTGCCTTATAAGTTTAATTGATTATTTAAATGTTTAAAAAAAAATAGAATTCAAAAGAGACGTCGTCGTCAGAGAAGATGGTGGATGATAGCAATTCATCGTAATAGAACAATGTAAGTATTTTTAAAGATATTAAAAGCTTTTGAACCTCATAGCACATAGTGGCATAATATTAATAATGTAGGTACATTTAATAACAACAAGATTTGTTTCTCTTAATTTAGTCTATCAAAATGACATTCGTGAGATCAAGATTTTAAATAATTACATGTTTTGTTTTCAGGAACAGCATGGAGAAGTTATTCAAAGATATGACTTGCGAGGAAACCGGAGAGTTTTCAAACTTTTTTAGGATGTCGTTAACAGATTTCGAATTTTTGCTGTCCAAAATTGAACCTATGATAATAAAAAAAACTAAGCTCAGAATACCCATACCACCGAAAATGCGTTTGGCGAAAACTTTACGATATTTAGCAACGGGAGACAGTTATCGAAGTCTGCATTACCTATTCAAGATTTCCGCGTCAGCTATCTCGTTAATTGTGCCTGGCACCCATACTGGTATTGTCCGATGTCCAATCCGCACGGTAATATACTTTTTGATCATATGTTGGATGGGGATTTTGATGTCATTGCTCCGCGCGATTTTACCTTGGTTCACTACCGTAGCTCACTCGCCCAATCAACACCTGATGTTGTTTTGGTGAAAAATGTGCTTCACGTCTCCATACCGCAAGCAATGAAACGTCTATCCTCAAACCACTGGCCTGTATATTTCACAGTAGGTGGTGCATTTGACAGACACAGCAGAACAATATTTAACTATTCCACTGCCGATTGGCGAGGCTACCGGTTCACTCTTGATGAGAATATTAATCTTTCAGCTGGGACCATCAATACAGTCCATGAAATAGATTCCGCTATAGAAATATTGACTAATGCAATATTGACCGCCCGTGATCTCAATATTCCCAAAATAACTTCATTAAATTCTTATAAACTACCTAGACGAATAAGGAACTCAATTAAAATTAAAAACAATCTAAAAAGAATGGCTGTTAAGGAATCTGACCATAGCCTCCGGCGACAACTTTACGCTCAAGTAAATCGAAAACAATTAGAAATAAAAGATAGTATAAAGGCTTTTAACGACAATAGATGGGATAATAAACTCGCTAAAATTGATAACCCCTCATCGGACCTGTGACGTATTGTTAAATCTATAAACTATACACCTAATACTATTCCACCTCTAAAAACTCAGGATGCACAGTTTACAAAATGTGTTCTAGAACAGTGTGAAACGCTTGCGAACTCTTTCGCCGAAAACATGCATCTTACTTACAGCTGGAGCACTGATTCGGAAACTGAACTTTCGGTCTCCAAGTCAATGACCCTTTTGCAAACCAATGAATCTGAAAATATTCCTTTTCTTATTAGACCAAACGAAGTACGTAAGAAATTGATTCAGTTAAAAAATGGTAAAGCGCCTGGTGCCGACGAAATTCAAAATAAGCTTTTGAAAAACCTGTCCCAAAAAGCATTAGTCTATCTGACCAAAATTCTCAATGGTTGTCTTCAAATAAATTATTTTCCTTCGAAATGGAAACACGCTAAAGTCATTGCCATTAAAAAACCAGGCAAAGATGGAACTACTCCCTCCAGCTACCGACCCATAAGTCTTTTGCCTAGCCTTGGCAAGCTATTTGAAGCTTTGATATTGCATCGTTTGGCTAAAGTCACCGACCAAATGCTAATGCCAGAACAGTTTGGTTTTCGGAATGCACATTCTTCAACTCAACAACTAGCTAGATTAGCCGAACATATTTCACATAACTTAAACCTAGGTAAATCTACTGGTCTAGTACTGCTGGATGTCGAAAAAGCTTTTGATGCTGTATGGCACCAAGGCCTCCTTCATAAGCTTGTGATCAATAAAGTACCCTTACATCTTGTAATGTTGATCAAAAATTACTTATCAGATAGGTCTTTCTCAGTATTCATTGATGGTAGATCTTCCAAACCCAAATCTGTTGTAGCTGGAGTCCCACAAGGATCTATTTTAGGCCCATATCTCTTTAGCCTTTTCTTAAATGATATGCCTAGACAACCACATACACAACTAGCAATCTACGCCGATGATACCGCTGCATTTGCAACGGATAAAGATCCAGATTTAGTTATTGCTCGTTTACAGTTGGCTTTAGAACTTCTGGGTCAGTACTTTATGAAATGGAAATTAAAACTTAATTCCAGTAAAACTGAAGGAATATTTTTCTCTAGAAAGCGCTCATTACCAACAAAACTCGTAAAACAAGGTGATTTCAATGTTCCCTGGAACACATCAGTTAAATATTTGGGAATACATCTCGACACCAAATTAAACTGGAACAGAAATACTAGTGTCCTGTGTGATAAAGGAATCAAGGCTTTAAATTCTCTGAAACCCGTTCTTAACAGTAAGTCGAAACTCAGTCCCAGGACAAAACTATTGATTTACTCTACACTTGTACGACCCTGTCTCACCTATGGGGCTCCAGCGTGGTGTAGTATCTCCGATACTAATTACAACAAACTGCAAATTGTTCAAAATAAAGCCATGAAATTAGCTTATAATACTCCTTTCAAGACTAATCTAAAAAAACTACACACAAGGTTAAAATTTCCTTTTATTAAAATTTTTATTTTAAAGATATCACGCAAATTCTAGATATATAAAAACCCTATACATAGTAACATTCTTGTCTCAGGCATTGGAAAAAGTCGCGCGGCATCACTACCTTATTCTAAAACGTATAATCGATACCGCTTACCACATCACTATTTCCTCAATGAACCATATACCTAGCGAATGCTCACCTACCTGCGGACCGGTCCTCATTTTTCTGACGACCGATTTATTATTGCTTATGTTTTGCAACCTACCCTCAAATTCTAATTATAAGTATTATGTTATTGTAGCACATTTATATTGCAATACACAATTCATTATAAATAATTCAATATCCTAGTTATTTTGGTCAATAGTTAAGTCAGTACATTATCTGTTCTGTGGTTTAGTGTAAGTTAGAAAGTTTGTCAACTCGCTAAGTGGACTTACATAGTGTCATAATAAGGTAGGTAACTACATTGTGTATTAAAAAAAAATATTATAATAAAATGTTTAGTCTCATTTCGAAAGTTCATAAAGGCGTACTTAGCCTAGGAAACAGTGTAATTAACCTAAGTAACAATTAGAATAAGATCAATTGTTTACTTCCTTGTAATATTTTTATCTATAAATAAAGACATTTTCAAATCAATCAAAAAAATCAATTGTGCCTGAAGTATGCGAAGCTATTAACTTAGTTCTGAAGAATCAAATTAAGGTAAGTAAATTTAAAAAATCTAAGTACAAAATTACGTAGACATGTTTATTAGCACTTTTCAAACAGTTGTAAGCATACAGCAGTAATTTGACAGTAAAATAATTAATAAAGTTTATATGTACACTATATATCCAAATTTTGGGAATCCATATAAGCTTTTTGAAATGCACTGACAATTATATTTGAATTTGTTTCATTTACTTCCGGTATAGATATCTGTACTGAAGTGGTTGGATGTGGTATACAGCTATCAGCGGCATCTGAGGTGTAAGCTGTTGATGGCATCGAATTTGTGGGTACTACAATCCTTTGCGATAGTATATTAACATTACTTTGTGGTGTTTTATTTACTTCCGGTATAAACATCTGCGCTGAAGTGGTTGGATGTGGTATAAAGCTACCAGCGGCAACTGAGGTGTAAGCTGGTGATGGCATCGAATTTTCGTAGTGGTAAATTGGTGATTGTTCAGAATAAGTGGAGTAGGCACTTGAGGGCCTTTTGGCAACAGAGGTGTAGGATGGTGATGCTGTCGAATTTTGGTAGTGGTGAATCGGTGACTGTACAGAATAAGTTGAGCAGTCACTTGAAGGTCTTTTAACAGGGTTTTCTAAAAGGAAGCCATCTATTGTAGAGTCATTCGGGTCAAGAGGACGCACTTTATTTTGGACTGCGTCAAAGATCTATACAAAATATGATTTCTGACATGTTTATTTATAAAATTGGTAGAATATTTAATATACTTACATAATTTAAGCTAATTTTTCATCTAAGAGTATTAGTTTCTGTTGTACATACGAGTAAAGCGAAAAAATCCTAATGCGTCCTTTTGACCCGATATGTGGGTAAAATTACGCATGCATTAGGGTATAATTACGCACACGGGGTAAACGTACGCATTTAGATTTCTAGGAGGGTACTTCAATAAAAAATATTGCAATAAATCAACATTTATTAGTTTTAAATTCACTAGAAAATGACATTAATATTTATTAATCCACAATCACATAAACTTCAAGAAAATAACAACTTTTAAATTTCAAATCTATAACATTGCTTACTTTAAGTATCTTTGGATAAGTTTACGTAATCTTATTATGTAATTAGGTAATATAATAATCTAAAACTAGAAAGAGAGATCAAAACATAATGAATCTAAGGTAAGTTCTAGGGTTAGACGTAAATAAAATTACTCATTTGCAAAAGTCACAGCGAAATATTCCATATTCATATGCAGTACACTTCTCATGAAACCAGTCACCGCAAATTGCACATTGGATCCAATCTTCTGTTAGTGGTTCCTGATATTTTTCGCCACAAATTGGACAGTTTATTAATTTATCCTTTAAGTTTTCTTTTCATTCTGTTTCTTTTTTGATTTATCGCATTTTTTGTTTGTTCCGGATGGTCCAGGTTTTGGGTCAAACGACACCTTCTTACCGACTTTCTTGCTATTTTTCTGTCGCTTTTGTTCTTCTATTTTTTGTTTTTCTTCCAACTGTGCCTTGTAAGGACTAGAAGTTATAACTTCAGACTTCAAGCAAGCTCTTGTTCTTTTTTTTCCTTGAGTCATTTTTGGAAGTGGACTTAGCTGGGCTACCGTTATAATTTGAGTTTGTGACGAAAAAGTAAAGTTTGAAGGAGCAACTAGATTTTCATTAATTTGTGACGAATGAGATGCAAATAATGGTTTATCTGAAACTATTTCAGTCAAATCTTGATTTATAGATATGTTTTCCTTATTGATTCCAGCGATATCTTCAAAGTCACTATCCACATTAGTTGTATCAGAATCAGTCAGTTGGTTTCCAATTTCATCACATATGGTAAATATAGAAGGACTTACGGGTAGCGACTCATCTTTGTTCATTTCAGCTGTAGCACTTGTTAGAGTAACGCCATCTACGTCTTCGTCACAGATAGTAATGGTTGTTGGTCTTATGGGCGATGGTTCCCTCATGATATCTTGATCTCTTAAAGTAACTAAGTTGTCACTCGATGTCGTGGGCTCATTTCGATCCGTTACGGAAGAGGGAGCAAAGTCGGTTTCATTAAACAGATCGTCTGCGAACGGAAATATTCCTGTTGCTCTAAAACCAGACTCGGCATTACCTATTGTGGCAACGTATTTGAAGGCGTTATTAAAGAGACTAGCTACCTGAAATTGGGTTATACCTCTGCCAGGATGCTGATTCATCCATTTCTCACATTCAATGGCATACTTGGTTTTTAAGGGGCTATGAAGAGCCACATCCAACGGCTGCAGTTTATGGCTGCCATGTGGTGGAAGAGTTATCATTACAATGTTGTGTTCTCTGGCGTAGTTGGTTCCTCCCAAACTAATGTGTGAAGAATGATTGTCCATAATGAGCAATACAGGATCTTCTTTAGATGGATGAACGAAGTCCTTGAAATGGTGTAACCATTCGACAAAGAGGCTTGTGTTTATATAACCGCTATCCGACACCATACAGATACATTGTGTTGGACCACCATCTACTAATTCTGGCCGTACTCTTTTGCGTGGATATATGAACGCTGGTGGTACATAATGCCCTGTAGCGCTCATGCACATTATAGCAGTGATAGTAGTGCCTCGCTCAGCAGTCACTACTTTGCCGACCACTTTTTTGCCTTTAAGGGAAACTACCTTAGGCGTTTTTTTTGGAACTGTACTCATTCCAGTTTCGTCCATGTTATATATCCTATTTGGCCGGAAATTATACATATCGTAGACTTCTTTGAGCGTAGTGTAAAATCGCTGTACTTGAATTCTGTTAAAACCTATTGCTCTGGCCAAGCTGATCGGTGCTGACTGACGTAAACTTAGGTGAGCATTTCTTTTAAGAAAACCTTCTACCCAATCTCGACCGGCCATCTTGCAGGAGTCATCGAAACGGTTTTCTATTTGATTGGCTGTTGCGAACTCATACGCCAACCGTCTTAAATCGTTTATAGTAATGCCAAAGAACCTGTCATCCATATCCTGGCAATGGATAGCGAATTCAGCCTCTTGATCTTTCGAGAATGTAGGTTTAAAACGACCCAAAGACGTTGGCACGTGGGTTGTTTTCAGCCGTTTCCTTAAGGCACCCTCACTGATGCCAACTTCTTCTGCAGCACGTCTTTGACTTTTTCCTTCTTGCATGAGCTTCCTAGCTTTTTTTATTTGCGCCTCTGTGATGAGGGCCCGTTGTGGAGCTTTTCGTATATAAGTCCTCGGCATTTTTTTATTCTGAAAGCATTAAATTACCGTTATACAACTTTTAGATACTTTTCTAGATCGTGGGGCATAAGTTCGCAACGTGGGTAAAAGTACGCGTGCGTACTTTTAAACACGCACTCTTACCCCAATCGACAAATTTAATAAATGATTGGACACAAAACACGAGTTCATTAATTTTTCAGAATATTATATATGTACATAAAAACTACAGTAAATGTACTGTACAAACAAAGTATACTTACTTGCAAAACACTAATTTTAAAACTTCAACACACTTTTTCCTAGCCCAAATACTGAACGAATTTATAGCACCACACGTGTTCGGCGACCTGTCGCAACGAGTACTGATTTTGAGCGGGAGCGGCGTGTGGCTCCGAAGCGGCGAATACAGCGCCACCATTTTTTGTAAACATACCCCTTAGCCCTCGCCCCCGCTGACAGAGATCACGCCACTGCGTACCTTTACCCACCGCGTTCTCTTACCCCGAATGACTCTATGCATTATTCTTTCACGCACTGTCTCCGGATATCTCCGCAACTTTCTTGCTAAAAGTTAAGCATAAATATCGCAGTCATCTTCATAACTTGTTTCTTTCCCTGTATGATTCACTATGCTGTTCTTTAAAACTTGATTGAGGGTGTCAAAACTTTGACTTATTTTATTTTGTTTCTTTTATTTCAATGTCCTGAGAGCTGTTTAACTTACGTTTTTTCAATGAAATACCCATTATTGATGGAGTTTTTATTACATTAGTTTTCGGTATATCATCATTATGTGATGATGCTAGCGTTTCCTCATTGTACTGTACTTGAGTTGGTGATGTAACTGATTTTTCATCTGATTTTGGCTGAAAAAAATAAAATTAATAATATTATATTTTTTTTTGTTTTAGTTACCAGAAACACCAGGTGAATGGTTGGCCATTGCAGAGAGATTTAAAAAGAAGTTTCCACATTGCGTTGGTGCTATAGATGGAAAACACGTGGTAGTACAGCGGCCAGTACATAGTGGTTCAGAATATTATAATTATAAGGGTACTTATAGCATCGTATTAATGGCTTTAGTTGACAGTGATTATCGTTTTATTTTTGCCGACATTGGTGGCCAGGGGCGTATTAGTGATGGTGGAATTTTTAAACACAGCTTGCTCTGGGAAAAAATCGACAGAGATACGCTTAATTTGCCACCTGATAGCCCATTACCTGGAAGAGATATTGATGTTCCATACACATTTCTTGGAGATGCAGCTTTTGCATTACATAAACGTATACTAAAACCTTTTCCAGGTAATCATGATTTTGGCACAATGGAACGCACTTATAATAGCAAACACTCAGCTACTCGTGTAATAGTTGAAAATGTGTTCGGTGTTTTAGTATCCGTTTTCAGAATTTTTAGAAAACCTATAGAAATCGACCTTAAAAAGGTTCCAGTAGTAACTTTAACCTGTGTTTTGTTACATAATTTCTTAAGAAATAGTAAACACTCTCGGAATATATACACCCCTCCAGGATCTTTCGATTCTATAGGTGACGGACCACAAGTCGAAGGCTCTTGGAGACAAGCTAACATAGATTCGTCAGCCATTAGGTCTATACCACATGTGGCAAGACGCTCATCAAACAATATTTCCGATATTCGAGCTGAATTTGCTCATTATTTCCATAATTTAAATAATGTACAATAAATATATACGTTAATACAGGTTTAGTTTTATTTTATTTACTAAGTAAAAGCGCCCAGGATCCGCTTTCTTCAATTGCCAACCTTATCAGCTCACGATCAGGGGCTGATTTACCATATATGCCAATTAGACAGCAGTCTAATGTGCAAGGACTAATCTACGAGCACTATTCAGTTTAAAAATAAAATGCGTTTGAGTATGAAGAGAGTTGGATACCTGAGTAGTAAAGCAATATAATCTTCTTCTTCTTAGCGTATCGACGACAAACAATTCGCTGGATTTTAGTGGCCCAGAACTTGGCAAAGTCGACTATGTTGTCGCTGGCAGTCATTTACTGCTCCCGACTGCAGGTTATATAGTATATAGGACACGACAATAGGTGGGCTATCGTTTGGGGAGCACTGCACAAACAGTTTAAAACGACAATTAATAATAAGAACAACTGGAACTTACCTCATCTTCCGTGTTTAAGGTATCCTGGACGTCATAAATACTTCCCAAAAAGTTTTCCATTATATCATACGCGAACCAAATGGGTTGGAAAATCTCGTCTGCACCTGCTCCAGAGCGAATCGAAGACTTTTTCTTTTTTAATAAAGATCTAAATGTGGTCATTAGTGATTTTTTTCTTTAATTTTAGCTCATCTATATTAGCGTTCTCAAAGTTGACACTAATCCGCTTCCAAGCATCGTGAACTTTGTGTTTCAGTTTGTGCTCTTTATGCGATGGGTCCCATATAATTGGTTCATTTGAAAAAAGTTCCAAAAACTTTAGAATATTTTCGTTACTCCATTCCAATGGCATGATGAAGGCGGCTCGTAAATAAATGAATTGCAACACGTCAGTCACGTTCACGCGCTTGCTTCCGACTTAACGAGAGAGCAACATGTAAACACACGTTGCCGCTCGCATTGCCGCGCTTTGATGTCCGCTAGAAAAACCGCCAAATGAGGGATAGCCGGGCAATGCGAACGGCAACGTCAAAGGCGATGGAAATGTCTGTTTACATTCTCGCGTTTCCCAGTTTATTCCCCATGTCCCTGCTCGTTGCCGCGGCAATGGGCTGAATGTAAACGCGGTATTACAGTGTATTGCTGCGTGTGCGAGTGAACGATGAAATTTTGGGGGGAAAGAGCGTGTAGAGGGAGGAGAACGGTTATTCCCGCTCGTCACCCCAAGCTTTGTCCCCTCCGGTGACAAGTGGGAATTATATTGAAAAAAAATCCCATATGTCACCCCCCAGGTGACGAATGGGATTCCACTTAGAAATCATCCCAGTCGTCACCGCTAATAAAAGCTTGCTAAAACCATAGTTTTACATTGCGAATGGAAATTTGTTTTTGAACTAAATAATACAATAAAATTAGACAGCCAAAACTTTTTATTTGCTTTTATTTTCAAAATCAGGTTCTAAACGTTTTACATTCAACACAAAAGTATTAACAACAGTCTTTGCGTTTAGTGGTGCAAAAGTGGTGGCTTTAAATAATATTATCACAAATCAACACAATTTACATAATTGACTAGGCTACATTCATTGGTTCAGTTTGAAAGTAATCACCATAGCGTTACAAAATATAAAAAAAATAATATTAAAAAAATCTTAAAATGTATCTATACTAACTTTAAATAATTCTTATTATCACAGATCAACACTATTTACATAATTGACTAGGCTACATTCATTGGTTTGAAAGTAATCACAATAGCATTACAAAAATTTAAAAAACGTGTAAAAATATGAAAAAATTATAATAAATTGGAAAAAGCGAAATCAATTCTCGGGCGGGACTCGAACCCGCGATCTTTCCCTTACAGGGGGAACGCTCTGACCACTGAGCCACCGAGCTTCGCCCGAGAGTGATCCAATTTTTCCAATACTTCCATCTTACGGCGATGGTAGGAGTAATCTACCGATATTCGTACGAACTATCGGAATCAATGAATGATGTTGCAATCATTTTTAAACATTGATTTTTGATAACTCCGCCCAATCAATTGAGATAATTTTAAAGCAATTAGTTTGCTAAACTAAACAAATTATAATAAATTGGAAAAAGCGAAATCAATTCTCGGGCGGGACTCGAACCCGCGATCTTTCCCTTACAGGGGGAACGCTCTGACCACTGAGCCACCGAGCTTCGCCCGAGAGTGATCCAATTTTTCCAATACTTCCATCTTACGGCGATGGTAGGAGTAATCTACCGATATTCGTACGAACTATCGGAATCAATGAATGATGTTGCAATCATTTTTAAACATTGATTTTTGATTAGATTAGATTACTCCTACCATCGCCGTAAGATGGAAGTATTGGAAAAATTGGATCACTCTCGGGCGAAGCTCGGTGGCTCAGTGGTCAGAGCGTTCCCCCTGTAAGGGAAAGATCGCGGGTTCGAGTCCCGCCCGAGAATTGATTTCGCTTTTTCCAATTTATTATAATTTGTTTAGTTTAGCAAACTAATTGCTTTAAAATTATCTCAATTGATTGGGCGGAGTTATCAAAAATCAATGTTTAAAAATGATTGCAACATCATTCATTGATTCCGATAGTTCGTACGAATATCGGTAGATTACTCCTACCATCGCCGTAAGATGGAAGTATTGGAAAAATTGGATCACTCTCGGGCGAAGCTCGGTGGCTCAGTGGTCAGAGCGTTCCCCCTGTAAGGGAAAGATCGCGGGTTCGAGTCCCGCCCGAGAATTGATTTCGCTTTTTCCAATTTATTATAATTTGTTTAGTTTAGCAAACTAATTGCTTTAAAATTATCTCAATTGATTGGGCGGAGTTATCAAAAATCAATGTTTAAAAATGATTGCAACATCATTCATTGATTCCGATAGTTCGTACGAATATCGGTAGATTACTCCTACCATCGCCGTAAGATGGAAGTATTGGAAAAATTGGATCACTCTCGGGCGAAGCTCGGTGGCTCAGTGGTCAGAGCGTTCCCCCTGTAAGGGAAAGATCGCGGGTTCGAGTCCCGCCCGAGAATTGATTTCGCTTTTTCCAATTTATTATAATTTGTTTAGTTTAGCAAACTAATTGCTTTAAAATTATCTCAATTGATTGGGCGGAGTTATCAAAAATCAATGTTTAAAAATGATTGCAACATCATTCATTGATTCCGATAGTTCGTACGAATATCGGTAGATTACTCCTACCATCGCCGTAAGATGGAAGTATTGGAAAAATTGGATCACTCTCGGGCGAAGCTCGGTGGCTCAGTGGTCAGAGCGTTCCCCCTGTAAGGGAAAGATCGCGGGTTCGAGTCCCGCCCGAGAATTGATTTCGCTTTTTCCAATTTATTATAATTTGTTTAGTTTAGCAAACTAATTGCTTTAAAATTATCTCAATATGAAAAAATCTCAAAATATCTATACTTTCTAACTTTAAATTATTTCTAATTAGCATAAATTTGTTTTATTTACAAAATAACTTTGAAGGGACTTAATCAATGTCTTAAAACTTCTAAAAAATGTCCCACTGTCATATTGCCATGTAATAACTCTAACTGATTTTCTAAAATGAATTCATCAGTCAGGATATGAATTTTCTTTCTTTTTTTAAAAGATGTGGTATTGGTGTTGTTAATGCTATCACGTACACTGAAATATGCAGAATCCTTAAGTAACACATTCAATAAATGAATAATATTGGGTTTCTTTTTACTCACTTCTTGGTTTAATTTATGATTCCAAGCTTCCAAGAAGTTGGTTGTTCTGTGCTGGTCTCCATAAACACACCAAACCGGTATAAATTCTTCCTTCAGCCATTGTTTTTCCATATACGTTCTGAATTTTTTAATATCATCCTCTTGGGTACTATTACGAGTTATATATTTCCAGCCATTGATGATTTCGTGTGATGGCAGTAATGGTTGCTACCATGCAGTAAGTGCGACCTCTCTAATTTTTTTTGGATCTTGTGATTTTGTTATTTTAAGTTTACGGCCCGTATCCCAAATTGCTTTGTTATAGTGGTAATAACATCCTTTTGAATTAATTTGTGGAAATACGTCCTTAATTGCGGCCATTGCCGCTTTTTCGAAGTCAGTTTTGTATTTGTTCGGATTCCACCCGGGGATTTGTGATTTAATCATGGAGAATAGAATCTCATAAGATTTCTTGTTTCTTGTGTTCATTAGTGCGTAAATAAGAGGCATTAAATTTGTACTATTTGTTGTACTTCCCATATCTGCATGTATAACATATAGCTGCGAAAAGGGTTTAGGGCAACTTTTAAAAGTTCCGTCGCTGTAGAAATCATTCGCTTTACACATTAAAAGTTTTGCTTTTTCCGTGCAAAAAACTAATATTCGAATGTCATCATCAGCATAATCAGCTAATAAAAAATTTGAAAATTGTTGCGGGACTACGACCTTTTCTATTGTGTTAGGTTGTAAACACTGTATTCCAGCTTGTGCATTCCTAAATCTATACATGGAAGATTTCACGCTCTTGAAGCTTGGAATTTTGCACACTAAATCCAATCCGCTATTTTCGAAAGATGCAACCATATTATTAAAAGATTGAGGAATTGGTGGATAATTGCCTTGTACAGTTTCTTTCTTGCATTCATAAAGTCGCTCCTCAACTTCGTTTTTTAAAAAGTCAGGTGTACATGAATGCGGCCTTTCATTTACGATATTATTACTCTGCAAAAAATAAAATGTACCTAACTTTATTTTGTGAGAATCAATTACACAACTCAAAATTGCATTATTTGTTTAAAACCTGAATGTAAAAAGGTTAAACTAAACTAAAAAGTCGCGGACGCGGATGGCGGTGCACGATCAATAAATATAATAATATCTCTAACTATACCTACCTACCTACGCGCGATAAGTAACGTCATTATTTTTATTTACCTATTTACTACCTATATTAACTCCTGACAATATTAAACAGAATTTGAAGAGGTACCTATTTATGTATTCTTATCAATACTACCTAAATATCAATTACAATCTTCAAAGTGACCCTATCAGATTATCCCTAAAGAACCCTAATAAACTGTATAAAAGTATTATGTTGGGTAATTTTGGAACTCTTTTTCAAAATGTGATTGTTAATTGTATTTTTAACCATATTATATTTGAATAAGTAGTCACAAACTAACTATTATGCAGAAATATACAACAAAAACGCTGAGCGAGCAGCTTATAATCAAGATAAACTTCACGCCATGCCTAACCTCTTTTTTATGAAATTAATGCAACATACTCATCAAACACTTGTTTCCCGCCGAAGTAAAAATACTTAAGGTTATCAACAATTTGCAGTCTCTTTACTTTGCTGCAATAAAATTAAAAAAATGCATGTAAAATATTTCACCTATAAAATTACCGAAGATAAATTAACTAAATTGTAGTTTATCGTGTGGCGCTTGAAAACTTTACAAAAAATGTATATATATATTCACAGTAAAGTAGCATGCGTTTTAAAAAACACTTCTATCTGCATATGGAATATGTAAAACAAAAATACTTACTTACCTACCAATTTTCTATTCTGCCATTACCAACTGACCACACACATTTAAATAACCAAAACCAAACTTCACTTAATTGTTAATTTTGTTTGATATTTCTTTATAAAGTTACAATTTACACTGAAGTCTGAAGATAAACTGAATATTTGAACTCATATATTACTAACTGGATAATTAAGTAATAATTTCTGGTTAAAGGGTAGTTCAGCATTTATTCAGAAGATATTCATACTGTTGGACATTTATTCAGATACTATGTAGCCGTTAATCAGCGGTTATCCAAATTAAAGCAAGTTATTTTGTGCCCAAACCGCTTGAATATCGTCTGTATAAGCGCTTACACAGACCTTCAATCCAGGCAGCTTAAAGTCGATTAATTTTCTTTTATACAAAAATTATTCAGCCAATAAATGTTTGTTGGGATGTCAATACATACTACCTACTGATCCTAACTAACATTTACAGTATATTTCCTTGTAAAATGCTCACTACAATCTAAATTTCATTATATTATTTAACATTTTTTGTTCTAATAAAATATATTAATACCTAACTATGTTTAGATTCACAGATAGGAGAGGAATTCAGAAACCGCAAAGGATACTTCTCTATCAATGTTCAAGCAGTTTGTGATGCCAATTTATTATTGATGAATGTAGTGGCTCGTTGGCCAGGTTCTGCTCATGATGCAATAATTTTCAATAATTCAGAGCTACGAGGTTATTAAGAAACTTAATAGCAATTTATATATAATATGAAATAATATCTTCTACTTTATCTATAATATTGCATTAATATTATTATGTTGTTTTTAGCTCAGTGTGAAAGCGGTATGTTTGGCAATATGTGGTTACTTGGAGATAGTGCATACTAGAGATGAAACGGATATCCGGTAACTATCCGGTATCCGGCCTATCCGGCCTTGTTTTCACTATCCGACCGGATACCGGATAGTATACAGTATCCGGCCGGATACCGGATAGTAAAAATTAAAAAAATCTCATTTTACACAAGGCAAATCATACTCCAATAGGTTATGGACACCGCTTATTTTTATAATCGCACATCAAAAATGTTTGTTTTATTAATTATTAGTTTAATACTCAAAATTAACAAGTGGCAAATTGTGATGAATAAATACCAAATTTTCCGCGTTTGTTGGTAAGAGGCGACTCCGCTTGGCTTCGTATACCAGACCAGCTTCTGAAAATAGCCTTTCGCTGTAAACTACTGCCAGGTGCTGAAAGATAAATTCTAGCAAACCTTGACAACTGCGGGTACTGATTTAGATTAACTGACCACCAAATGTATGGGTCGTGATTGCGATCGATTCGAGATGTCTTTAAAAAAAAGTCAATCTCGTTAGCAATTGGATTTTGTTAAATATTGCCATATTGGCGATCGTGTTTTTGATGATGACATTTCTTGTTAATCTATCAGAATTCAAACATAAAATCAAGACGGCAAGTGATAAACAATGAAATAATCAACAAACGAACTGAGAAACAAACACAAACTGACACGCGCGATAACACTCGAACGCCCCCGAGTCGACCCGATCTCCGCTTACGTGCAACCCGAATGCGCCTGAATATTTCCGATCTCGTTCACCGCGCCAATATTCAAATCAAACTGATCGCGTCAACGCAATAAAGGGCCGAATATCCGGCAGCCGGATATCCGGCGCTCCGGCCTAGTAGCTTGCCGAATATCCGGTATCCGGTATCCGGCCAAACTACTATCCGTTTCATCTCTAGTGCATACCCTTTGAAGCCATACCTTTTGACACCTCTACTCAACCCAGAAGGTAGAGAAGTACTGTATAATGAAGCTCAAATCAGAACTAGAAACTGCATTGAAAGGTGGGTATTTAAAAGTTCTGCTAAAAACTTTTTAATAATCAGTGTGTAATTTATAAAAAAGATTCCACAGGTAAGAAGTGGAAAGCTCATGAGTTATTTTTTTGCCAGGTGTTTTGGGGTGAGGAAAAGGAGATTCCCAGTAATTTCTTTAACATTGCGGTTAAGCCTGCTAAATACACATGCAGTTATAATTGCAACTGCTGTACTACACAATATCTGCCGGATGCACAGCATAGGTGATGTTCCTCCTGAGGTGGAGATACCACCGGAGGACATTATAGAACTGCAGGAGAATGCTGAGCTACCCAACAACAACAACCATGAAGGTGCACTCAATACAGAACGAGCAGTTTTGATTGCTAACTATTTTAATAAGTATGTTATAATCTTGAAAACTTATAATCTTGAATATTTGTATTGGAAAGTATTCATTAATTTCTTTGTTTTCAGTTTGGAATGATGCTATGGTGGCACAAAAATCAAGGTGGATACATCAATAATTAAATAAATAAATAAATAGCACTTTTATTATTTTTTTAGTGTACCTATAATAGAATAGAGTGTAACTTGTTTTGTTAATAAACTCATTTTTCATTATGATATTCTTATTTAATTTGTTTCATATTAAATTGCCAAGAACATGCAAAATGGGGATACAACAGCAGACCCGGGACTTCCATACTTGTTAGTATATTTAACTTAAACCTGATAGTAAATACTGACTGTTGTCTTGTAAATATATGTTTACTATCAGGTTTAAGTTAAATATACTAACAAGTATGGAAGTCCCGGGTCTGCTGTTGCATCCCCATTTTACATGTTTAGACAACAGTCAGTGTTTAGTGTGTTTACTATCAGTTTTAAGTCAAATATACTGACTGTTGTCTTGGAAATATAATTATTAGGACAAAATTTACCAAATAAAACCAGTCAAGCACCTAGTTAGCAAACATTTTATTGATGACTTTACCTATAATCTATAATATAAAAATGAATCCCTAAATGTATTGCTAAGCGCAAATCTCGAGAACGGCTGAACCGATTTCGCTAATTCTTTTTTTAGAATATTCCCTGAAGTACGAGGATGGTTCTTACGGCGAGAAAAATTAAAAGCGGTACGAAGTTCGCGGGGTCAACTAGTAAACTATAGAACTGATGCTTCGCTGGTCTTCTTCCTTAGCTCTTGCTGAAGAAGTTCCATTTCTAGATGTACCTTTGCTGTTTTGGCCTCATAATAATTTTGGATTGCCAAATGCATTGCCCGCTTACCATCCTCATCGTTACTCCTCTTCTTCTTTCCTGTGTTAATAAAGAAAAAACAATTATTATAAATACCATTAAGTTTACATGGGCTAAGTAAATAAATGTGTACCTTTATTTTGTAATTCTATCGACATACGAGGGCTGGTCAATAAGTCCGTAACTTTTTAAATTTCCCGCTTCTTTATTGAAATAAAAACTCTGCTCCTGCATCTGCGTCTGCTTTGAACAAGCTACGTCATTTCGTTTGTGTTTCACAGTTGTTGATAGCAGACTAGCACGCTTTTGGAGAAGAAAATGGAAAAAAAGTGAATTTCAAGTACTTATTAAGCATTATTTTTTGCGAAAAAAAACCATCGCACAAACCAAGGCTAAGCTTGATAAGTATTATGGGGACTCTGCACCATCTATTTAAATGGTAAAAAGTGGTTTACTGAATTCAGATGTGGTCGCACAGGCACGGAAGATGCCCAACGTTCTTGACGCCCAGTTGAGGTCTCCACGTCCGAAATCATAAAAAAAATCACGATATGGTTTTAACCGATCAGAGATTTAAAGTGAGAGAGATTGTGGTAGCCATAGGCATCTCATATGGCTCAGTGGTTTCAATTTTGAATGAACACTTGGGTACGAGAAAGCTTTCCGCAAGGTGGGTGCCGCGTTTGCTCACAATCGACCACAAACGCAACCGTGGAACAATTTCGCAGGAATGTTAGAAGATGTTCAATTATGGGCTACGAATTTCTCCCTCACCCACCCTATTCTACAGGTTTAGCCCCGAGTGACTATTTCTTGTTCCCAAACTAAAAGAAATGGCTTGGCGGAAAGAGATTTGACTCTAACGATGAAATCATCTCGCAAACAAATGCCTATTTTGATGACCTCGACAAATCTTTTTATTCAGAAGGTATAAAAAAACTGGAGAAACTTTGGACTAAGTGTATAGAGTGCAAAGGAGACTATGTTGAAAAATAAAATAACTTTTTATCTAAAAACCTATATTTCATTGAAAAAGTCACGGACTTATTGACCCGCCCTCGTATTACTCATCCCGTACAGGGATCTAGGTTCTTCTGCTTTTCTCTTTTTAGCTGTAAAATTAAAATATAAATTACTGTCTTGACCTGACACACCACTATGGCAATACTTTGAACCACCATAATATTTACAGTAACTTGTACCCATAAATGCTTACACCCTTTGCCACAGCCATGCATGTTTATTAAATAAAGTTTGAAAGATTAATAATAAATAGGAACTACTAAAACCCTCACAAATATGTACACAATACAACAAAAAGAATATTATACCTTCACTTATAGGAGTTATAGACATTGGGAAATCACTGGTTTCTGGTGTAGTATACTCAAACACCACATCTACAGGTTCTATTGCAGGAGAAAAATTACCATCACTGATAGTACCACCACCATCCGATAGAGCTACCTCAGTGTAACCCACTCCATCACCACCAAATGGCACATCAAAGCCAGTGCAAGTAGAGCCCAACAAACCTGCTACCCTTTCCAGAATTTCATCCGGGGGTATGAAATCTGGTTTACCACCTCCAGTCTGTATTGAAAAATATAGTTTTCATAATGAGCACTCTTAGGTATACAATAATGAAACAAAGTAGCCTCTGGCCTAGGGACATGCAGTTTCATCATTAAATAAAACTAAAAAATTTAAGTTGTAAAGTATAAATTGATACCTTTAAATTATTGAGGCGAATTCGTTGGCATATTTTCCTAGCCGCTTTTTTTAAGTTATCCCATTTGGCTTTAAGTTGGTCCTTACCACGTGGAAACTGGCCATTTCTCGAGTTATAATGGTCTGTAATGCAGTTCCAAGCGTCTTCTTTTAATTTGTTAGACGAAGCATTTGTCTCCTTACTAATAATTATTGGCTTGCTTTCCAGCAAATCCAATAGTAGGGAGACTTCGTCTTTGGCCATCGCTTTCTTTGTCTTCTGTAACACAAAACATTAGTAAGAACATAAGTACTTACCACAAAACTGGACTTTCTTGCCCGATAGAACTGACTTGAACTTGATTATAAATTTAAATATGTACTTACCAAACTTATATTACTCTCCATTTCGTAGGTAGGTATTCAATCTTCAATAATATAAAAATGAATCGCTGAATGTACCTATTGGTAAGCGTAAATCTCGAGAACGGCTGAAAATATTCCTTGAAGTACGAGGAATTACACTACTACTTATGGGAGTGGAGCAGTAATCATAAATGTCAACAAATCCGGCAGATTTCCATACTTTTCGGGCCTGAAAGGAGTGATACGGGAATTCGAATGTACCGCGGGCTAGTTTAAAATAAAAATCTAATAAAACCAATAAAACTATCTGCAATTTACACTTGACGCGGGCAAAACAAAAAACAATACAAACAATCGAATACAGACTTTTTGGCGCGAGTTGCGCGTTTCGTTTTGTTCATAATTCAGTAACACAAATAACTAAAATTATATTTTAATAAAAAGATTTCCCCATCGCTCAAATTGTAAATATACAAGCAACTAGTTTCCTGAATGAAAGGCTTATATAAATATTTATTAAACTGAAAATAACAGAAATATTGATTCAGTTTTCTTTTAACTCAAAATATGTTTGTTGTAAAAACGAAACGCAAGGAGTGTCGAGGGAGGGCGTCCGTTAGCGAGAAACGAACATCCGTTCGGCGCAGGTAGACGATGCAAAAAGTTATAGGAACGCATAAAACGGCTCGTTACTCGTTTTTCAAAAACGGATGGTAGCTTTGACCAGTTACGATTCGTTGGTTATAGGAACCGGGCATAAGTGATGATTCTAGATTTTCGTAAAAAGCGGTCATTTCTTCAACAGTTTTTGATGCGCGACTGCGTTTGATATTTTGTGCGGCCCTCTGTGTAAATTTGTGACGCTTCAAAAAATTGCGAGCCCATCGCTCACCGGGCATTCGGCCATTAAAAAGATCTGTCATCCCACATTTCGCAAGGTAATTGTATACCACTATTCGTAGATCTAGAATTGTGAGTGGGCTCCCGAAATCGGCAGCAACTTCGACTACGTCCGCGATGTGTTTCTCTATATCTGCTGTTAGCTCTTGTGGTCGACCAATAGCTTTTACGTGTGTATTATTACATTTATTTAAAATTGTACGTCGCGGAATGCCGAATTGTTTTTCGGCCTCATATGAAGATAACGCTTTGCTTTTTACCGATTCTATAGCACCAATGTTCAGTGTCTCTTCAGAATAATTAACATAACGCCGAGCTCCTACTTTTCGTCTACTTTTCCTTTCCATCTTTTCTTTTCGTAGGTACCTGATAAACATGTGAAAATTTCAATATTACCGTTCTTATGTAAATATACCTTTTTATTGACTGCCCGTGCCTTGACGTGTTCTTTTTTTTAATTATTAATCCGCGCCAATTTTCACAGTTTGATTGTTTTTCTAAAAATACTGATTTATTTGTAAACGAATCAGTATTTATGATATATGGTTTTCTCTTGAGCGGTTCCTTTTCTTCAATGGCCTGCTTTCTTTTCCGCGTTTTCTTATTGATACCTTTGCATTGAAAAGTGTGTTCTGCAAGATTACTTACTGCAACTTTTAAACTTCCAGATAAAAAATCAAAATGTTTTACAAGAAAATCGTCTACGCGTAATTTTTTTTCGTTCCTCAGCAAAAGGGCCTTTACGTCCTTAAATTGATTCTCAACATTACTGCTGCTTGGCTTTAAGTTGTTATTTTTAAATAAAGGACACATTACATTAGGATATAATGGCAATCTCGACAGAATACGCGTAACGACATTTATTAGACCAGGCTGATGATATTGATTAATCTTGTTACCGAATAATTTTAATATCCAGATAAACACGTCCGAGTATAACAACTGCGAATTAGCGACCGACAATTGCCTCCCCGCGGCACGGCGGCGCTCCGGACATGTATCTTGGACTTAAAATGTGCTCTATACGCGCAGTACACGAATCTTGGGTGTCTTTTGAAGATAGCATGGGATGCTACTGCGGTGGACATAACAATAAAGAAACTTTCTTTTTTGGAAGATTCGTGAATAAATCGATAGACCTACAGAACTGTGGTATCTTTATTCACACCTGCAAAAGTACCTAGGTACCTACTAAGTTAAAATTTCGTATAACTTTTGAATCTTCGTACCTATACATTTTACAACTACAATATTTGGCGGTCCGAGATTCGACCTTTCGCGGTCCGCATCTGGACCGCGGTCCGCCTGTTGGCGACCCCTGATGTAGATGTTCAAAGTAAAAAGTTGTGACATAAAAACCAATTATTAAAAATTAAACTTGGTCCTGGCACATCCATACACATTTGACATTTTACACTCAGCCACTAGAAAAACGTCGGGCTAGCCCCGACTTGGGATCACTCACCATGATAAATTTATATTATGTATGTAATTATTGAACATAGGCAATCAGTCTGTAAAACATACAGATTCAGCAAACCTATTGGGGTCAGCAATAATTTGCCTATCATATAAATTCATTTTTAACAAAAAAGTTTAACCGACTTCAAGAAACGAAAAAGAGGCACTGAAAAGCGAAAAATAACTTAATTTACAGACTTACTGATTTATTAGAACTCGGTACCTAGCCCAAGAGAGGCCATATTTCAATTGATTGCATTATAGTACCTAGTTCAGACACAACAAACAAAGTTGGCTGGCACCGACTTCTAATAAATCAGTAAGTCTGTAAATTAAGTTATTTTTCGCTTTTCAGTGCCTCTTTTTCGTTTCTTGAAGTCGGTTAAACTTTTTTGTTAAAAATGAATTTATTTTTCTCTTTTTAGTGAGTTTGTACAGTCTCGCGACTGTACATTGCATGTATAGTGACCTGACTGTACATGCGCTGCTGACGCTGCAATACAGATCGAACCGGCCACGCTACAAAAAAAAAATAAATTAAATCATTATTCAAAAAGAATTTTTAAAATCAATGCATATACATCGGAAATATCTGTGGTGTCAAGGTAAAAGGGGATGAGTTCAAAATAACAACTTTTCAGTACAGGTCATTAAAGAAAAATACTCTTTTGTTTTTTAAGATAAACATAGTTTAATCAGAAATATATATTAAAAAATATCACAAATTTGTTTTTAACTTTATATAATAAAATGACCTTCTTTTTATAATTTTTTTTTTTTTAATTATTTAATTATTTATAATAATAACTGACATATCTTATTTTACCTTAACAAAAATAAAATATAAATATTTATGTTATTGAAAATTATCTCTTTATGTATTATTTATCCGGTTTCCGAAGAGGCTACAGTACCATAGACCACATCCATACGCTGCGGCAAGTTATACAGAAGACCGAAGAGTATAATTTGCCACTTTGCTTAGCGATGGTGGACTATGAGAAAGCCTTTGATTCGGTCGAGACATGGGCTGTGCTTGAGTCTCTCCAGCGGTGCCGTATTGACTATCGGTACATCGAAGTGCGATACCTCGGGGCTCAAAGGGCGTAAGCGCCAAAAGTCGATTTTACAGGAGAGCAAAAAAACAAAAACAAAATTTCGTTTTTCGGCATAACTTTTTCGATTTTTGACTTAAATAAACCATTCTAAGACCAAAAGTCTTAAATTTTTGTGATGCAGGTCACTGTAAAATTATATTTCGAATAAATTTAAAAGCAACGAAAATAGCTTTCCCATACGCCCTGAAAATTTGTATGTTTGGGGTGTTTACACCCCAAAAATCAATGGATGTATGATGTTTGGGGTGTTTACACCCCAAAAATCAATGGATGTATGATGTTTGGTGTGTTTACACCCCAAAAATCAATGGATGTATGATGAGTGATGGTTTATTAGACAAAATTAGACCGAGTGGGAAACCGAGTAGACATTTCAGGAAATGACGCATTTCAAGCACTTTCACCGTTTTTATCAACTCTGATAACGAATTAATCAATCAATTAGCCTATTGCAGTCCACTGCTGGACATAGACCTCTCCCAATATGCGCCACGTTTGCCGATCCTCCACCTTCCGCATCCAGTCCGTCCCAGACACCCTTCGTAGGTCGTCAGTCCACCTGGCTTGGGGGTGTGTCCCACCTTACGTTTTCCTTCTTGCTGTCTCCACTCTAGGACTCGTCTGCTCCAACGGCCATCAGTCCTTCGACAGATGTGGCCAGCCCACTGCCACTTCAGCCTGCTTATTCTGCGAGCTATGTCGGTAACTTTAGTTCTATGTCGGATGATCTCGTTGCAATTTTATCCTTCAAAGAAACTCCAAGCATAGCTCGCTCCATAGTCCGCTGCGCAACTTTTAGGTCGTGGACTAATCCCACCTCCAGAGGCCACGTTTCAGCACCGTAAGTCATAACAAGTAGGACGCACTGGTCGAAAACCTTTGTTTTGAGGCATTGCGGTAGGGGCGAGGAGAAAACCCGACGTAATTTGGCAAATGTTGCCCATCCCAGTTGGATCCTTCTGGCTATTTCTTTCTCGAAGTTCTTTTTACCAAGCTGGATAACCTGCCCCAGGTAGACATATTTTTGAACAACTTCGAGTGTCGCCCCTTCGATGGCAATCGGTCTCGGTGTAACATGTTCGTTGAACATAATCTTGGTTTTCTCCAAGTTTACACCGAGGCCGACTTGTCGAGAAGCTCCATTCAGGCTGTGCAGCATTTTGCCCAATTGTTCCAGCGACTCCGCAAATATGACGATATCGTCAGCGAACCGAACGTGCGAGATGTACTCACCGTTGATGTTGACGCCCCACCCATTCTAATCCAGAGTCTTGAAGACGTCATCCAATGCGTTGGTGAATAGTTTGGGAGATATAACATCTCCCTGTCTCACTCCACGCTGGAGGCTAATGGGTTTCGTCTTCTGGTCTTGGAGCTAGACGAACATTGTGGCAGTGTCATATTAGCATCTCAGCACTTCGATGTATTGCCAATCGACACGGCACCGCTGCAGGGCATACAACACTGCCCAGGTTTCGATAGAGTCGAAGGCTTTTTCGTAGTCCACAAACGCCATACACAGCGGCTGATTGTACTCTTGCGTCTTTTCTACAATCTGCTGAACAGTATGAATGTGGTCCACGGTGCTATAGCCTTTTCGAAACCCGGCTTGCTCGCGTGGCTGGAACTCGTCGAGCTTACCCGAGAGGCGATTTGTGACGACCCTTGAGAACAACTTGTAGACATGACTCAGGAGTGAGATGGGCCTATAGTTCTTCAGCAACGAATTAATACTAATAATTATTGATTTACCTGTACCTAATTATGTTACTAGGTATGTCGTTTACTACCCTCAAATTTATTGATCAATATGAGTGATTGCTCTTACGACCCAAACCTAAATATTTTATGATGTAAAATGGTAGGCGTAAAAACATTTGTATCATCTACGTTGTCGTTTACTACCCTCCCGTTTATAAACAGTAACACTGGTTGCTGTTACGGCACAAAAACTAAAAATATCTGTTTTATTTCCTACAAAAAATGGGGTCGTAAAAACCATTTTTTTGCGAATTGGAAGACTTTAAATACACAGATCGATAGAGGAGAAAAATATAAGTAGGACTGCATTAAAAACTCAATTTCGCCAAAATGGCGGTTACGCCCTTTGAGCCCCGAGGTATCGTGTTGAAGTGTTTGTATAATAACGCCACCATGTCGGTTCGAGTACAGGAACAGAGTTCGAGGGCGATCCCTTTGAAAAGAGGCGTAAGACAGGGAGACGTGATATCTCCGAAACTGTTTACGGCCACTTTGGAGAATGCCTTCGAGCTCCTGGACTGGAAAGGATTCGGCATCAATATTAATGGCGAATACATCACTCACCTCCGGTTTGCCGACGATATTGTAGTCATGGCAGAATCGATGGAAGATCTCAACACGATGCTCGAAGGCCTCAACCGAGTTTCTCAACAGGTGGGTCTTAAAATGAACATGGACAAGACAAAGGTGATGTGCAATGCCCATGTTGTACCTACCCCAATATCTGTTGAGAGCTCGGTTCTTGAAGTTGTTGACTCGTACGTCTACCTAGGACAAGTAGTCCAGTTAGGTAGGTCCGACTTCAAGAAAGAGGTCAATCGCCGAATCCAACTCGGCTGGGCAGCGTTCGGAAAATTGCGCAATGTCTTCTCGTCTGACATACCTCAGTGTCTCAAGTCGAAGGTTTTCGACCAGTGTGTGTTACCAGTGATGACTTATGGCACTGAAACGTGGTCCCTCACTATGGGCCTTATGAGTAAGCTCAAAGTAGCCCAACGAGCTATGGAGAGGGCTATGCTCGGAGTCTCTCTGCGAGATCGAATCAGAAATGAGGAGATCCGTAGAAGAACCAAGGTTACCGACATAGCCCAGCGGATTAGCAAGTTGAAATGGCAGTGGGCAGGGCACATAGCACGGAGGACTGATGACCGATGGGGTCGAAAAGTCCTCGAATGGAGGCCACGTATCGGCAAGCGCAGCGTAGGACGTCCACCCACAAGGTGGACAGACGACCTCATTAAGGCCGCGGGAACGAGCTGGATGCGAGCCGCTTCCAATCGGTCCTATTGGAGATCTATAGGGGAGGCCTATGTCCAGCAGTGGACTTCCTATGGCTGAAATGATGATGATGATGATGATGATGTCCAGCAGTGGACTTCCTATGGCTGAAATGATGATGATGATGATGATGTCCAGCAGTGGACTTCCTATGGCTGAAATGATGATGATGATGATGTATTATTTATTTATGTTAATAGCTTTTGCTTTATTTATGAAATTGAATAGATTTACATTCAGTTACTATAATAAATGAATTTATTAATTGAAACAGTTTTATTGGCATACAAATAATGACTATAATAGTCCCAATAAAACTTAAACACTAACTTAAATACAGTCCAACACTAGAGACTTAGACATCGTTGAATTCTTCAAGATCGGGATCGATATCGCATGTGTTTGTATTAGTCACCAAGTTATTATAAAAATCATGGCAATTGTTATCAATTAAATGTAGAATACTTAGTAGGTCTTTCTTTTTTTCTTGACTTATAGGCACTTGGCCTTCATAACATTTCTCAGGATTCAAACATTCACTTGCTTTGCCCCTTCTGCAAAAACTAATTTCTTTAAACTCAGTTGTGCTGTCTAATTTAGTTTTAAATTTAATTACACCTGGTGCGTTGTCACCACTAAATTGAAACCATTTCACATCATGCCATATAAATTTATCACCAGAGGAATCTACTTTTCGTAACTGCAATGGCCCTTTAAATAATTTAGCAAATTCCAAAAACATATCGCTTTTCATATCTACGACAGTAATGTTTGGACTCGTCACTCTTACCAAATTATGCCAGTCTCTGGGAACATGTATAGCCATATCAGTTCTTTTTTTCCTACGTTCGATTTGAGCGTGGATTGAATCGCACTCCATATGCGTATGTCCAGGAACTAGAAACTTATGATCTATTTTATCAATCCTGCTCATTTTTCTATAAATTGCCACACCTAACACTTGAAAAACACAATATCATTATTTTTTATGCAGATCAAAACACGTCAACTTCGCGCGCGAAATGAAACTGACACAACACGACGATTATGCATTTCGAGATGTCTCGACTTGTCTCATTTTGCTTAAACTTTCAAACACTATTTTTTTGGGCAAAAACGAGACGACTAGATTTAGCTCTCTTTACTTATTCAATGTTTTATTTTTTTAACAAAGCTCGTTTTGTATTTGAGTTTTACGCAAATAATAGTACATTATGTTGACTCGTTCCCTTTTTACCGTATTACGTATCGATGTTTAGTATGCAAATACACAAAGAACTCATTTTTCTAAATTTTTGACTCATCCCCTTTTACTTTAACACCACAGATATAGCTGAATATTCTGAACACTTCTGCGTACCCCTTCAAAGGACTCAGGCGTGATGTTATGATGTGTAATGGCAGAAACTTTGCAATAATATGCCATTGCAGCAATCGCGGCTGATTTCCTGGTACTTTTTGAAGAGTTCCTTGGTCTAATCTCGGAAACCCATCATCAGATCAGTACGAAATTTAAATGGGACCACTTCGGAATAATCTACTTACGAACACAAAAAGAATTTTCAAAATTCGTCAAGAATTGGCTTCACAATCGCGTAACAAACATACAAAAAAAAAAAAAAAAAAAAAATTGGGTACGAATTGAGAACCTCCTTTTTTGAAGTCGGTTAAAAAGGAAGCATAGATTAAAGAATTTGTAGTCCAACCGGCAGATTTTCCTATGACCTCAAATTTATACCTCTCGGCTCTCGGGGCAGTATGGTATGGCTTTCTTATTATGATAATTACTGGTAAGGTGGGGCACAGTGTTACAAAAAAAAAACTAGAATGTAATGGCAAAAATGTAAAGCTACTTTTTGCCATGGAGATGAACTTTAACAATCTCTCTTCAATTAACATAGCTCAAACATAAACATTTACTTAATTTAAATTTCACTTTAAATAAGTCAGTCGATTGTAACACTGAGCCCCGTATATGGGGTAGTCTGTTACCGGGTTATAGTCCAGTCATTTGGGCGAAAACCTAGAACATTACCTGGAAAGTTTTCCGGGAGTTTTGAAAGTTGGCAATTTTATAGATTTTGATATGCTCTTTCCAAATTTGAACTTTGCCACCTCGTATGTTTGCCGCTCGCGCCGCCATTTTGAAAAAATGGCGCCCAAAAGCAGTTTTTAGATAATAACTCCTTTCCGGCGCATTTTACAGGAAAAACATATTACACAAAATAAAAGTAGAGAAAATTTCCTACAATTTATGTCGAACCTTTTCTTTCCTAAAATCAATAGTTTCGGCGTACGAGCGCCGTAAACCATTATACATCCACACCAACGTGTAATATTCACTTTAAACTGCTCATACTGTGATTTGTAAATTATAAAAATTATACGAAGGTTATCTATAGTAATTATAGCTAACTATAGTCTGTCATGTCTCCGCAGGTATAAAGAAATGCGCCCCTTCTGTGTCAGGCCCCTTCTTTCCCTTCTAAGAAACATCTAGCCCCGGCTGAGCTCAACAGAAATATTTAGTCTGAGTCATCAGTATACGTTTATCATTTCACAGTGTCGTTTGCATTTACAGAGCCATGGCTTCTAATGAAGTAGATAGAAGGGATACCACGATAAAAAAACGCGCCGATTTCTCTACCTCATGGTGGTGTGGAAATGAGTATTTCTGCCGAAACGTGTATTGAATTACACTTTACGGCGCTCCTACACCGAAACTATTAATTTTAGGGAAAAAAAAATTATCACAAATTGTAGGAAATTTCCTCTACTTTTATTTTGTTGAATATGTTTTTCCTGTAAAATGCGTCGGAAAGGAGTAATTATCAAAAAACTGCTTTTGGGCGCCATTTTTTCAAAATGGCGGCGCGAGCGGCAAACATACGACGTGGCAAAGTTCAAATTTGGAAAGAGAATATCAAAATCTATAAAATTGCCAATTTTCAAAACTCCCGGAAAACTTTCCAGGTAAAAATACCAAATGACTGGACTATTAGGGGCACAATGATAATAGTTATTTGTTATACAAGAGTGCAAAGTTGCTTTTTAACCGCGTGCTCAGTTTTGATGACCGAGCAAGCGAAAGATTCTAAATTTGAATCACGAGCATAGCGAGTGATTCATAAATTAGAATCTTGAGCGTTAGCGAGGGAATCAAAAGAGCACAAGGTGTAAAATCTTTGCACTCGAGTGCAACACGTAACTTTTCATCCCACCTCAGCGAGGAAATAATGAAATGCTTCTTCTTCCTAGCGTTAATTCCCAGTCGCATCCGAAGTTTTCACCTCGGAGTTCGGGGTCCGCTTTACCAGTCTTAACTGCGGATTTGGCTGGACCTCGATATTTTTCGTAAAGCGACTGCCATGTGACCTCCACAACCCAATGGTGACATTAGGCGATATCGAAGCATTGCAGCTAGACCGTTGTTGTTGAACTTTTTATGCATACAAATATTTGCACTGAGCGGGGATCGGACTCCTGCGTTGCGGCCACGTTCACTACCACTACGCCACGGAGGCTGTATAATAATTATGTGTAATAATACTAATAATAAAATATCAACAAATAAAATTCAACAACAATGTTCAACCATAGGACGTGAAAAAAAAATTATGCGCGCAAAGCAAATTTAAAAAAAAAAGTAGGTACACCAAGGAGGTTCCGAGTTGAGTTTTTCATAAATTAAAAAAAAGTTGTATGATAAATCGGCACCATAGAGGTAGAAGTAAATAGGTTTAATGATGTTTTGAGTTCACAAACCTAGTACACACGATGTTCTAAATTCAAATTTACTTTACCACTCTAGAGGATAAAAGCGACTTTTACACTCAGATATCGAAGAAAAAAAGTACTCTTTCCGAGATGGTGGGATGAAAATGATATGATGATAAAACTAACAACTTTATAGGTTTTATAGGTATATTATACATGCATAATATTGTAGAGAAACACTGATAAATTTAGAGATATGCAGCGGGAACGAAATCAGAAAATATGGCGGTACGAAGTTCGCCGGGTCAGCTAGTAAATATTAAACTTCCTTAAAATGTTCTTTGGAAAAGTATAGGAATCTGTTTGGCGTTTGGTCTTTTTTTCTGCAACTTCTACAAGAGGAAGCACAATTTTAATATCATCTAACGATACCGTTGCCATGTCCGGTTCAATAGGAAAATAAAAGTGATTGTCAACTTTGCCACTTCTACGTAAGTAGCTAACGTCATATTAATTATCCTCAATATCTGTCAGTAATTTTCCAACATAATGCTTTACTAGTTGCTTTCCAACAAATTGGACGACCACAAAATTGTTCACGAAGTGATTTACTGGCAGTTCGTCCTCAGATGTTAAACTATCAGAGGAAGATATCGGGATGTTTTCTACATCACTCTCATCATCACTAAATAAAACTCTTTTATTTTTTCGTTTGTCTTCAGTCTCTTGTAAGGAATTTCTTTTTTTTGTGACATCATTGTGCGCAAATAAGTCCGAAAACAGTGAAAAACCACAGATTGTGCTCTAACTAATAACTGTGATATATAATTAATCGGGAAAAAACAACAACTGTGAAAAAATTTGTGTCGTAATTACTCGCCTAGACGTACCAGTACCGGTCTTTAACAATAATAAAAAATGAAGTGCTTCAAGTGCGACAACGAGCATAGTGATGAGAACATGGTGCAGTGTGATGGGTCTGAAGCAGATTGTTCACGCCTGACAGTCTTGAAGAGCAATCCGCAAGGACGTCTTTACTTGAAACGTCATTCAAGACTAGATTAATTTGACAACCTTTATAATTATTAATAACCAACACTTTCACTATTGTAACTGAAGGAATTATACGTCTCATCAGCTGAATTAAATTTTATTTTAATTTAAGTACCTCAAAGTTTTCTTCTAAACGGGAATTAGTCGACTCCCGCTGAAACACAGATCGTCCCATTCGCAACTCGTCCAAATAGCTGTTTGTCCCATTCGCAACTTGTCCCATTCTCAAATCGTCCCGTTCGCGACTCGTCCCATGCGCAACTCGTCCAATTCTCTGTTTATTTTCGCAACTCGTCCCATTCGCTACTTGTAGCGTTCTTGGCTCGGGTTACGTATCAATTCGCATAAGTTAATTTCGCATAAGGCCGACTCATATAAGGATGGTTCATTCACATAAGTTTCATTGAAATAAGTTTAATTGCTATAATGTCCATTCATATAATGGACGATTCTATAATGAACGATTCATATAATGGACGATTCGTATATTGGATGACTCACATAATTGCGCGGGGTGGACATCGCCCGTCCCGACTTGTATAGGTTAGATTAGAAGGCTAAGGCGGGAGTGGAGCGAAGCGGAGCTCCCGCCTTAGCCTTCGTGGTTATTTTTTTTATAACCACCCATATAAGGATTTTATTTTATAGCTTTAAATATTTAGTTAATATAATATTTTTTAATTCACATTTTGAGTTCAACTTAATTACGTAAATAAACCTTCTTCTCCTTCTTCTGTTCGTCCTTTTGTGTTTTCCTTACTATACTGAAATCCTGAATCCTTGTGCGTTGTTATAAAAAAAATAACCACGAAGGGCAATGCGGGAGCTCCGCTCCCGCCTTAGCCGTCTAACCTAACCTATTCGAGTCGGAGTGGGCAGTGTCCATTTTTTTATAACCCAAATATTGGTTCACTGACCCCAGGTTATGGCATTCGTTCAAATTAATAGGTAATCATGGTAATCTTTATCGATGTGTAAAAAAGAATAAGATGAGTTGCGAATAGGACGAGTTGCGAAACGGGACAAGTTGCGAACGGGACAAGTTGCGAACGGGACAAGTTGCGAACGGGACGAATTGAGAATGGGACAAGATGCGAATGGGACGAGTTGAGAATGTATGACGAGTTGCGAATGGGACGATCTGCTTCAGATCCTCATTTGAGGCTCGAAGTTGTATTTTGTCATCAATTTTTCTAAGTTGTTGAAAAAAAGCGTTACCTCAGTCTTGTTAAATCCTAGGATTCTATTAATACTGCACTGCAATTCACTAAGCGAGCGCAACGATGCGACAACGATGCGAGGCGCAACGTAGATTGTCATTGGTCAGATTGTATCACGTCATTGGAAATCGACCAATGACAGTATCTATCGCGCACATCGTTGCGACTCGCATCGTTGTCGCATCGTTGTGCTTGTTAGTGAATTGCACAGCTGATGGCTTCGGGCTTCCTAATACTCAAATCAGGATGACGCTGTAGAAATCCAGATAGCCAATCTTTTCCTGCTGTTTGATTGTCTTGGTTAAATCTTTTCTCAAGACCCAACTGTTTAGCTACGCCGTAACATACTTTACGAAACTGTTCTCTTGTCAAGCCATAAAATTTATTTGACATAGTCCGAAGATGATTTGCCAGTATTTTTTCTTGCTCAAAATTAAACACAGTACGTCTTCCCAGCTTAGGACTGTTTTTGTAGTTAACATCGTCAGCTTTTGCGAGATTATATTTCTTTTTTAAAGTGCTGTAAGGTATTCCAGTGTTTTGAGACACTTTGTAGACTGAAATACCTCCTCCTCTAAGAACAGCGACTGCTTTTTCTAGTGTATCAACCGTCCAAGAAGCTTTGGTGGTTGTCACTTGTCCGGTTTCTTTTACGTGGCATCTAAAACGAAAAAGAAATATTTAGGTAATTAAAAAATACACTCAACGATAATGGGGTAATGAGAGCTAAGTCGGCTAATGAGAGCCATACTAGGCTACCATTAGCCGCTAACTACCATTTTGAAAAAAAAAATCATAAATATGTTAGTTTACTTTTTATCGAAATTTAACCAATTGGACTCGTTAGTACATGAATCAAGAGATGTAAGAACTAGCCTTGGGCAAAGCAGTTCACATTGATGAGTTAGTTCACTGAATCTAACTCCGTAAAGTGAACTAGTTCTTTTTAACAGTTCATTTAGTTCTTTAACTCAGTACGAGTTGTGATTGTTGTGAATCACCTAGTCTTACAACTCGTAATCGCTCCGTATTACCGTCCGTATTATCGTCATTTGGCTCTGTAACTCTGTGAGGCTATGTGAGTTGAGTCACTCCACTGAACTGCTAACTTCACTTAAACGAAATTTAAAAGGAATGAATAGGTTTTTCAAATTATTGCATGCACATGTTTGTATGCATGAATATGGCCATTAGCATTATTTTTTATATCACTTACATGGCAGAAAAGCACACGATCCATCTGATGGAAAGTGGTTACCGTGATCTATGTACCTACGTATGCAACACCAGGGGCGTTACAGCCATGCTGCCGACCCTTAGTCTAGGTATTTCCGTGCCTCAGAGAAAAGTAGAAGCCGTAAAAAAAAACACTAGTCTAACTGCAGAACTTCGATAGCGCCAATTGGGTGTAGAGGTCAGATGATTGCCACGGAAAATTCGAAATTCATCTAGGTACATCGATGTTAGACTGGAAAGCCGACCTGGCCTTTCCCCAACTCAGTTAGGGTCGGCTTTAGAGGATGATGATGATGATGACATTCCAAAGAATTGCTATTTTTATACGCTCATTACAAATTAATAAAGACCAACAATCACAATATTTACGTTATTAAGTAACAAATGTAACTCATCTCCACTCCACTAAACTGCTAACTTATCAGAAATTAAAAAGGAATATTTATTCCAAAGAATTGCTAATCTAAAATAAATGCTCATAACAAACAAATAAAGACTAAAATATTATAAACTCCAGAGTGGAAGCGATAAGCCGGTGAATTGCAGAATTAAAATCTAAATCTAAAATATTCCAAACACAGCGCGCGGGAGTTATGAGTCAGTGAACTGCAGAACTAAAATCGACGGTGGAAAAGCAAATTAAAGTAAGCGCCATTTTTCAAACTTTACAGCAGACCCAAAAAACTTTGTAATTTGAGGTAAAATGATCATAAAAAAAAAAATATTACTTCTAAAAGAATATCAAAAATAGCAGTTGTTTTATTTTTTAAAAGTCCATAATTTCAATCTACTAATGAAACAAAGCCTAAAAGATTTATAAAAATAGGTGGCGCTTAATGTTTTTTGCCGATATAATAGTTAACGGCAAAACACATTAACGCAATCCGAGCTGCGATAAATGATCACGGGAAAATACTTTAACCGCCACTATTTTGGTTTATAAAATACAAGCAATAGAATTTAACAACATTAATTTATATTAATATTGTATGGGCAAAACAAATTAAGTGTCGCAATGTCTGTATGGTTAACTTAGGGTAAACCATTTAAGTGCTTGAGAAATTAGAATGTAAAACCAATGAAATAATTTAAGCTCCTAATATTTTTTTATTAAGGCAGTGAAAATAAACAAATTTCAGAATTCACTCTTTTTATTAAGAAAACTTATGTTTCGCTTACTAACTAACCAGGAACATTCATGGTATTTTTTTGTTTTAGAATATCAACAGAACATATTTTTTTAAACTTAACACTATTATCTCTTCTATAACTTAACTCTAGTTTTTTTTTTTTTTTTATGCCACTTAGGTGGCAGACAAGCACACGGCCCATCTGATGGAAAGTGGTTACCGTGGCATATGGACGTATGCAACACCAGGGGCGTCACACTCGTGCTGCCGACCCTGAAGAAACCTTCTAATGCCCTTCTTGAAGAACCCCATATTGTAGTCGCTTGGGAAAACCATCGCGGGGAGTTCATTTCACAGCTTGAGTGTGCGAGAGATGAAGTTCCTTTCATACCGCACAGTGTGCACCGTTTCCGGTCGCAATGTGTGAGGATGAACTCCCCGCCTATGACGAGAGGTGCGATATCATATCAGTCATCTACTCTATTTTAGGTAGGCACAGGCACTAAGGAGTTCCTCATTTTTAGAAACTAAAATGCACTACTACTGATAATTTATCAATACAATCATTGCATGTCCAATAATGCGTTATTATACAATGCACGGACCTATTAACTTCAACCCCCGACCAATAGTGTTTTCCAAGTACGTCATATTGCTTTTTCGGCTCCTGGGATATGTCAGACATTTTCATCTTAGCTCCAACACTCGCACCATTCAGGAGGCAATTGAGCGTAATAGAGGGTCGAAAGTGTTCGCTCAGCAGTTGGGGAGGCCCCATCTGACGAAACTTAAAACTGGGGATGGCAAAACGATTACCTCGAAGTTCGAGATACTCGAAGAGATCGAGAACTTCTATGGAGCTATATGCATCATGGACGAGTAAACCGACGGAACACAGCGATGAGGACCACAGAGCCCCACACGCGCCATTACACCGAGGATTTGCCAGATGTTGAACAGTGCGAGGTAGAGGCGGCTCTCAGGCAACTGAAGAACAACAGGTGTCCTGGTGATGACGGAATTACTACTGAGCTGCTGAAAGCAGGTAGCGCTCCAATTCTGAAAGAGCTAGCAAGCCTCTTTAATTCCGTCATCCAGCAAGGGCTAACACCTAGGGCATGGAGTGGGAGTGCGGTGGTACTGTTTTCAAAAAAGGCCCATCTCACTCCTGAGTCATGTCTACAAGTTGTTCTCGAGAGTTGTCACAAATCGCCTCGCGGGTAAGCTCGACGAGTTCCAGCTACCTGAGCAAACCGGGTTTTGAAAAGGCTATAGTACCGTGAACCACATCCATACTGTTCGGCAGATTATAGAAAAGACGCAGGAGTACAACCAGCCGCTGTGTATGGCGTTTGTGGACTACGAAAAAGCCTTCGACTCTATCGAAACCTGGGCTGTGCTGGATACCCTGCAGCGGTGCCGTGTTGATTGGCGATACATCGAGGCGCTGAGATGCCTGTATGATACTGCCACAATGTCCGTCCAGCTCCAAGACTAGAAGACGAAACCCATTAGCCTCCAACGTGGAGTGAGACAGAGAGATGTTATATCTCCCAAACTATTCACCAACGCATTGGAGGACGTCTTCAAGACGCTGGATTGGACTGGGCATCAACATCAACGGTGGGCTGGCCCCATCTGCCGAAGGACTGATGGCCGTTGGAGCAAACGAGTCCTAGAGTGGAGACCGCACGAAGGTAAACGGAAGGTGGGACACCCCCTAGCTAGGTGGACTGATGACCTGCGAAAGGTGGCTGGGACGGACTGGATGCGGAAGGCGGAGGATCGGCAAACGTGGCGTGTATTGGGAGAGGCCTATGTCCAGCAGTGGAGTACTGCAGCAGTAGCCTACTGCAGAGTAGGCTAATTGATTGATTAATTCATTTTCGAATGTTATTTTACGTCGGCATGATTTTTTCATAACTGACTGTGATTCAGTCATTTCGAATATTTTTCGTTTAAAGTAAGTTTTACAATCCATTTTAAAACTGTAACATACAATTTAAACAAAATGAATAAGCATCAAATTTATTATTAGCTACACAGTTATCATACTCGTATTAATCAATTAACTACCCAGTTAATTGATTAATACGAGTATTAATTACCCAGTTACCCAACAATTTAAAACTAGGTTTAACAAAATAATAAGAAAATATCTTACGCTCGGTCTATTCATGAAAGCGCGTGTCGTCAATGAATGAAGCGCCATTTGTTTGTCTCTTCTATTTATACATTCGAAATGGTTCAAATTATAAATTAAGCGACATTTTATTTGAAAAAAGTACTGTCGGTTAATTTTAAAATATTCGTGTTCTTTTTAACATAGGTAAATTAAGCGACACTTGTGTATTATTAGATGACTGCCAAAACCAATTAAATCTCATGACAATTGTATCGAGATATTAGCAAAACACATTATATCCATACTGTGAATATAATGTTTAACGGGAAAACAATTTATACGACAAATCGACAGACTAGGCAACCATAGAAAAACGCATTAAGTGGTCATGTAGGGGCATTATAGGGTACGCAAAAACAAATTAAGTACTTGTTATAAGTTGAACTAAGAAAGCTTAAATAACCTAAATGCCAAACATACATTTTGTATATTAAATCAAGGAAAATAACATCAAAATAGATAAAATTTTGAGTCGGTTCAATCATAGCAAAAAAAAAATGCCATACCAAATTGCAATACATTAAGCGACATCAAAGTGTTCAGATCGTTATGAAACTAAGACCAATCGACGCAGAATTTAATGTGGATTCCAGTTATGTATTTAAGTCATTTTCGACCAAAGTGTCGCTTGAAGTGTTCTGCCTTTCCACCGTCGAAATGATTCCGCCAGATGAGTTAGTTCATTTCGTTCACCGTCAATGAGTTGAATCACTCATGAGTTACACATCTCTAGTAAGAACCATTAATATATTAGAATAAGTATATAATTTCATGCTTACCTTGGAGCTAGCAGTAGGCAGTTTTTTATAAGCGGGACGCGAAAAACACAACAGTCACTCGTGACTCAACTGATGGCACTAACGCACAGTGCATTGAATGTATAGGAAAGTTGGTCAAAAATCATATCTCTATTTATATGTGGTAAAAAAAAATATTTATTGCTGAAACAATATCTATTATCCATGATCTAACAAAAAAAACTAAAAAAAATATTTGGTGTTAGTCTGAATCTGAAGATTCTTGATCAATAGGTAAGTCGATATCCAAGTTGTAGGAAGTGGATGCTGCATCTCTTAAGATGACATATTTCAGAACCTCTGAATCATTTATGGCCGGTTTTTTTGTGATAATTTTCCTTTTACTTGATATAAGAGGTTCAGAAGTTATGAGCAATATCCTCAAAAGGTCTTTATTGGAGTCTACCCTCGAGGTTTTTCGAGTGTGAGATAACCGGTGTTTTCTTACCTCCTTGTGTCTCGCCTCAAGTGCATCCTCAGATAAATGGCCGATTGGCAATGTGAACGCACCGATTATGTCACATCCGTGAACTAGCACCTTGTGAACACTGCTAGGCATATAATACCATTTATACAGACTTAAGTATGATTGCTTAGTCTCGTCTAAAAGAGTTCTAAATTTATCTATGTCGATGTTATACCCACTTGCTAACACTCTTAATATGATAGAGAATTTGATAATCAGCTCCTTATTGATTCCGGTGATCTCAGAGTGTTAACGCGCCATCTATCCCGCTAAGACGGAACCCGAGGGCCACGTCGTCGGCTGCCTACTCAACATACGCACGCATCGATCGATCGCCTGCCGCGCAAGAAGTTCCCGTAGACGACACAGGAGGGCGCGCTAATGAGGAATAAAACCCGATGCGTCTTCAGAATCTGGACCTTTTTCTCAATCCTCAGCTGCGACTGGCTGTTTACTCGGCTCTAATATTGTAATTAATATATTCCAGTTTGTTAAATATTTAATTCATAATTTCAATAAATCCAATTTGTAAAATCTAAAATCAGAGCATTCATTTTGTGTCTAGTTTGATTCAATCACAGAACCAGTAGATATTCCCAGTACAAACATTAAAATTTTGGTCCTTCATAGCCGATTATTAGTGATTATTTAAGCTTTTTAAGTAACCGTAAGTAGGGGGTAGCAGCCCAGTCGCAGCAATTCCATTTTTTCCTATCCTTATTTCCTACCCTACTCACCCGCATATTTTCTATTTGTACTAAAACCGTTTGTTGCTTATAGATATCTACGCGGCGGTGCGCATTATTCACCAAGTGGCTGCAGAACAACCGTGAGTACCTCTGATTCCTTAATAAGTGCCAAAATGAGTGAAACCATAAAAGATTTAATTAAAAAACGGGGTTCGGTCAAGGGTTCCCTGACCCTACTTGTGAAATACGTAGATTCCTTAGACGGGGTGTTATTGTCCGCAAGACAAATTTCAGAGTTAAAGTTAAGAAAACAGCAGGCGCTATGCAGTCTGTTAACTAATTTTAATAACTTTCAGGATAGGATTGATATAGCTCCGGAATCGGATCCGGCAGAGCAATTAAAGGAACGCGAATCCTTTGAAAACAGTTATTTTAGTGTCATGGCATCTATCGAGTGTCTATTACATAGCGAAAATTCCAATAATAATGCTAAATGCAAGGGTAGTAAATCGCTAGTTAAGTTACCCACTATATCGCTGCCCTCGTTTGATGGTTCGTATGACAATTGGTTAGAGTTTCGAGATACTTTTTTGTCCATGATTCATACTTCGGAAGAGCTCGATAATATTCAAAAGTATCATTACTTAAGATCGGCTCTCACGGGTAATGCCATGCAAGTCATCAAATCTCTAGAATTCTCGGCCGATAACTATATAATAGCTTGGGATCTGCTTGTGGCTAGATACAATAATAAAAACCTTCTAATTCACAATTATATCAAATCTATATTTTCTATACAACCTTTGTCTAGGGAGTCGCCTGCTTGCATAAGAAAACTTATAAATACCGTCCTTAAGAATTTACGTGCTTTAAAGAGCTTAGGCGAGCCGGTGGATACTTGGGATACCTTATTAATTTATATAATTGTTTCTAAGTTCGATGTTTCTATGGAAAAGGACTGGGAGCAATTTAAATTAATTTCTATAAAAAATAAGAAGGTAGATTTGAAACTAGATGAGCTTATTTCATTTTTAAGAAATAAAGCGGATATGTTGGAAATGATTAAAGCAAATCATTCCGCAAGCTTTAATAATAAGAATCTTTCCCAAGATAGTCACAAAAAACCAACGTCTAAAGTTCAAAGTCTTGTGTCCACGCAAACTAATAATAATAACGCTAAAAATTCTAAACGGATTCGTGTATGTTCTATGTGTGCAGGTAATCATCCTGTTTATTCGTGCACTCAGTTTATTAACTTACCTTGTAAAGAAAAGTTAGCTCTTATTAAACGTAAGAATCTATGTACGAATTGCTTACGAGAGGGACATTCTATTGATGGCTGTTTCTGTGGGCCATGTAGGGTATGTAATAAAAAACACAATAGCTTGATTCATGAGGCATTTAGGAATGGAGAAACCCAATTTTCTACGGGTTCCTCTAACGCGCAATCCACAACCTCAAGTAAGGAATCTTCTACTGTTCTACATTCTAATACTAACAATCACGTTAGTAAGGAATCAAATAAAATATCCAACACTTTAGTACCGGTATTGTTGTCTACTGCGCTGGTAGAAATAACCGGTGACGATAATAAAACCACGATTGCCCGCTTACTCTTGGATTGTGGGAGTCAGAACTGCATCATTTCCAGTTCTTTACGCAATAAATTAAACGCTAAGGTTATACAGTCCACTTTTCAAATCACAGGAATAGGACAATCAATCGCACAGTCAAATCATTCTTGTGAAATTACAATTCGTTCGTTAAATAGCGAATATAATACGCGCATTCATTGCTTGGTTATGGAAAACATAACTTCATGCATACCCTCTTCATATATAAATACGCACAATCTTAACATTCCGAAGGATATTAAGCTTGCCGATCCTACCTTCAATTCTCCGTCGGAGGTGGATATTCTAATCGGTGCGAACTATTTTTGGGATTTGTTAAATGAGGGTAGAATTCACCTAGCTAGTGGACCTTATCTACAGAATACAAAGCTAGGATGGATAATCTCAGGTCCTGTGAATACGAACTTGCGCATTAATCATCAAGTTCAATGTCATGTAGGTACCTCTCAAACTCTCGAACTGAACGCACAGTTCAAAAGATTTTGGGAAATAGAGGAGATTTCGCCTCCTAAATCGCATTATAAGAACGAAGATCGTGTATGTGAACAACTCTTCATAGATACTACTAGAAGGGAACATGCAGGCAGATTTTCCGTTCGTATTCCCTTCAAGGAATCACCAGAAACACTTGGTGATAGTTACGAAATCGCAAAATCTCGTTTTTTAAAACTTGAGGGTAAACTCGCACGTCAACCTACTTATAAAACTATGTACAACGAGTTTATGCAAGAATACTTAGGCCTTGGGCACATGACACGCGTTGACGGATTTAATTCGCCTTATTATTTTTTGCCTCACCATGGTGTGTTTCGTGAACAAAGCACTACTACAAAGTTAAGAGTCGTATTTAATGCTAGTCAAAAAACATCGACTGGTAAGTCACTTAACGACATTCAAATGACCGGTCCCCCTTTGCAAAATGACCTAATGGGAATACCTTTATGTTTCCGGCAGTATAAATATGTAGCTTGTGCGGATATAGAGAAAATGTTCAGACACATACTAATTCACGACGAAAAACGAAATTTAAAACTAATTTTGTGGCGTAAAAATCCGTCGGAACCCCTCGGTGTGTACCGTCACTACCGTCTGAACACTGTTACGTACGGGACGGCGGCGGCGTCCGCGCTTTATCTGGGTATTCTTTCTTGTTTACCATTGCGAAAATGGGTCTATAATACGCCAGATTTAGATTCAAATACATTTCGCAGTGGTGATTCAAAGCAAATGATATTCGATGAAAATAGTACTAGTAAAACATTAGGTATAGGTTGGTATTACTGTAGCGATGAATTTCATTTTACCTCCAACGTAAATAAAGACGTACGCAAAATTACTAAACGCTTAATTCGGGACGATTTAGTACCTGAAAATGTATCCAAATATATGAAACCATCAGGTGGGCCATGTGCTTGTCTGCCAACTAAGTGCTATAAAAAAAAGAAAAAAAAAAAAAAAAGACTTGTTGGCTAAACTTCATTAGTTCATTGTCTAGATTGAAAAATCTCCGGGTTCCCCGTCATGTAATTGGTAATGACTCCGTGCGTTTCGAGTTGCACATCTTTACAGACGCGAGTGAGGCAGTATGGGGAATGTGCCTACATACGCACTTTCAATAGTTATAGTGACGTCACAGTTAGACTTTGTGTTCGTAAGGACGAGTCCCCCCCATTAAACCAATCATTGTCCCGCGACTCGAGCTCTGTGCAGCACTGATCGGTGCGAAATTGTGTGAAAAGGTTATTAATTCATTGCGTTTAAAGTTCGACACTGTAGTATTTGGGCAGATTCAGCTATTGTGTTAAGTTGGTTGAAAATGTCACCGTATTTACTTAAAACGTTTGTGCAGAACCGTGTAGTAGAAATTAATGATCTAACAAACAATGCGTGCTGGTATCACGTGAACGGCAAATGCAACCCGGCTGATTTATTATCACGCGGAATGACACTAGATGCGCTTAGTAATAGTACACCGTGGTGGAACGGACCTGCATTTTATCGGAGAATGTAGTAGATTGGACACAAGATAATCTAGACAATCCTCAGACTGGTACATTGCCGGAATTGAGGCCGAATAAAACTGTAAGTGTGCTATGTAATTAGTAGTGACTATAGGTAATAGACATCTATAGATTCTCATCATACATTAGACTTAAACGCGCTTATGCTCATACATATGTTTCGATTTGTTTTTCAACTCGAGCCGTACATTTGGAGCTTGTTAAATCATTATCAGCTGAAAGTTATATCCTAGCCTTGAAACGATTTATATCGCGGAGAGGAAAACCTATTCAAATATTTTCTGATAATGGTAGAAACTTCGTAGGAGCGGCTAAGGAGTTTACAGGTGTTTTAGAGAGCGGATCTCAGGGAATTATTGATTACGCATCAAATAACCAAATCGAATTCAAGTTTATTCCCCCTCCTCATTTTGGCGGCTTATGGGAAGCAGGGGTAAAATCCTGCAAGCACCACCTCACGCGCGTTGTAGGGAATGCTAATTTAACATACGAGGAGTTCAGCACGGTTTTAGTACAAATAGAATCCGTCCTGAACTCCCGTCCAATGTATCCCATGTCCCCAGATCCTGAAGACTTCACACCGCTCACGCCGGGCCATTTCCTCATTGGCCGCCCACTGACAGCTCCTGCAGGCGAAGACTTCACCAGGAAACCCACGCTCTCGCTCTCACGATACCAGAGAGTCGACCAACTCAAACAACACTTCTGGAAGCGCTGGGCATCCGAGTACGTGTCAGAGCTACAACGACGCCTCAAGTGGAAGACGTCTAGCGGGATCCTGACTCCGAACATGCTGGTGGTGATAAAGGAAGAGCACCTGCCCCCTCTCAAGTGGCGTTTGGGCAGGATCACTCAACTACTCCCAGGCAAGGATGGTGTGCCCAGAGTCGCCATTATCCGCACGGCGACCGGCGACATCCAGAGGGCATTCTCTAAAATATGTCCCCTGCCAATACCACCAGCCACTGATGATGAAGAACAGCCTTACATTGAGATTTGAGACCATCTCAAAGGGGCCGAATATGTTAACGCGCCATCTATCCCGCTAAGACGGAACCCGAGGGCCGCGTCGTCGGCTGCCTACTCAACATACGCACGCATCGATCGATCGCCTGCCGCGCAAGAAGTTCCCGTAGACGACACAGGAGGGCGCGCTAATGAGGAATAAAACCCGATGCGTCTTCAGAATCTGGACCTTTTTCTCAATCCTCAGCTGCGACTGGCTGTTTACTCGGCTCTAATATTGTAATTAATATATTCCAGTTTGTTAAATATTTAATTCATAATTTCAATAAATCCAATTTGTAAAATCTAAAATCAGAGCATTCATTTTGTGTCTAGTTTGATTCAATCACAGAACCAGTAGATATTCCCAGTACAAACATTAACACAGAGGATATATCAGGATTTAGAAAAAAACGTCTAGCTGTGTTACCGTCGTTTGTGGAGCCATACCCTGGCTTCGGTTTATCAACTAATAGACCCATTTTAGATTTAAATTCCGACTGGATTTTCTTTTTTGTATTTTCGAATATTTGTTTGTGCTCATTTCCTCTAACTTGCCAAGTTTTTATAGGTAGTCGGTAGGCTATATGCAAAAGGCATTCAAAAAATCGAATCCAACAATGTAATGTAGACAAACCAAAGTTAAAGTGCTCCACATTAGGCGACCGATTTAACACGGATTGAGTATTCATCTGTGTTGGAGTTGCACCACAAATAATACACTTAGATGTGGCGTTAGTGCCTGATAGTATATTGGTTACACTGCCATCTATCATTGTGAAAAGCATCTTGTACCTAACATGACACTCATGCCCACTCTGTGTTGTAAGGACACTATTTTGAATTTGGCTGATTTTTTCGTTCATCTCTTTCTCTTCATTTCGTATTAGCGCTGCACTTTCTTTTTGGAAAATGAATTTTATCGGCCTGCAATAAAGGGTTGATGATGGCTTAGAATTGATCCATGCATCTTTTCCAGTGATTAAATCTCTCAGTCTCAAGGGCACAAATGCGACTAGGAACAAAAATTCATCAGTGTTTGTAGCAACAGAAAATGTATGTTTGTATTGGCTGTGACCAGAACTGCCATCAAAGCCCCATTTGCAAATCAGTTCGAATCGATTACTGTCATCTTCTAAATCGGCGAGATGAAGGATACTGCGGGCTGTTAGCTCAAGAAGTTCTTGTAGATTAGTTTCAGCTGAAGTTTCAGTGACTATCAGTGATGAAGGGAGGAGAAAACTTTTGACTTGATTCAAGCTATATAGACTCGGAAAGAAGTTCGGATGTACAGAATTCACCACTGATCTTAAAACTTTATACTTATGTTCCGATAAATCTAAATCTAAATACAAAGCCAGCCCTTGATGCGGATTTAATGTAGTATTCTGATCTGGTGCAGTCGCATTATCAGCCATCTCCGCAGCGAAACGTAGCTCATCAGATGTTCTACTAGAAGCGAGTTCAGCTAAACGCCTTTTTTTTGTTTTTAAAGATGCTTCTCCAAAAGGCTTGGGTGGCCGACCACGTGGACGACTAGGGCCAGGCTGTTCATGGTCTACTGGATTAGCTATTAGACAATGTGGCAACCATACCTTCTGCTGCAACCACGTCTGGTATCGTCGTAAAAGCAGATGGCGATTTCTACAAACTTCTTTCCATTTTTTGCTCATTTGCACACAAAAAAGTCTGCTTGCAGTCATAATTTCGTCTCGAATTTGTTCTGAATACTGTTGTGCTTGTACTAGGGAACATATTTTATTAAAAACAGCAAATTGTTTTTCATTTTTTTCGTTTTCTATCCATGCTTCAACAAGATCAGAGTTTTTTATTAAGCTGCCACTGTCTGGAAAAAAAGTATTAAAAAAAATGTAGCAAACAAACGCAGATAAATGAATGTAAATATGAAACTACATTTCATATAGAACGAATTAGAAGCAAAATCACAAACACGTTTTTTTGACGTTTTCGTTTAAAACCTTCATCAAAGTTTGATAATACATAAATGATAAATGAATTTTACACGGTATAATAAAGGACATGTAGGAACATATTTAAAATCAGTTTAAGCCTTATTTATATTACTATTTGAAAGCACATACCTTGACCTGTGATCTCCATAATCAGTTATCAAATAATGGGGAAATTTCCGTAAGATATGCGTTTCGTATAAATAACAATTATTGAATGACAATGAAGGGATTGTTTTGTTACAATTCATATTACTTAATGAGGGTAGTTAAAAACTAAGTAAATATGTAAAGCCACAGATTATTAACAGCTTGAAATTTTGTTACAAATAATAACCTTTTAAAAAATAAACAAAGTTGCGTGGAAATAGATAATCATGTTTTTTGTTTTTGTCTTCAGCTCAATGCACTGTGTAACGGCTCAAGCGCGTCAGGCGAAACTTGCCGACGGTTGACGGAAATGGCCGAGTATTTACGATCGTGCTATTGTGTATACTTGCCGTTCATTCTCCATCGCTCTCATTACCCGACCGCTCCCATTGCCCCGCGCTCCAGCTTTTTACAATAATATTTACACCTGTTCTGTTAACGCTTTTATTTACAATTTGGGACTTTACTGGTAAAAGAGGAAATTCTTTTTCATCATTTTTATAGGTTTTTACTACACTTGAATAATTTTTTTTTTTTTTTCCTATTATTTTCCTCATTTTTACTGGACAAGTCCTAGCTACGGCCAAATGACTTCCCCCACAATTAACACAGCATAGTTCATTTGGTTTGTCACAATCTTTATATGAGTGATCGCCTGAACAGCAGCTGCAGCGCTGTTTACCATTACATACCTTAGCTGAATGATTAAATTTAAAGCAGCGATAACACTGCTGCAGAGGTGGGATGTATTCAGATACTCTATAAGAAAATAAATCATATTGGACATTATTGGGTAAAATATTTGATAAAAATGTTACGCTAACAGTCTGTAGTGGAGTCCAAATGGACCCCACTCTCTTTGTAAATCTGCGTACTGCTATCTATATAACTATCTCATATATCGAAGAGAGCTTCAAATATATTTCCTTGTTGGATATGTTTGTCGGGACATGTCTAATTATTCCTATACGTTTGATCTGTGCTGCAGGTATGTATGCTTTGAATTTGTATTTTTGTAGGAAATGTTCATTTTTCATAAAGTTGTTAGCTGTATTATACTGTTTGAATAATACAGCAATCTTATTGGCGTTATTTCTCCTTATAGCCACCACTCCTTTTACTTCCGATGCAAATATGTGGTTTAGATATATGGGGCTTTTATTGCCAATGCGTTCTTTCTCGCAGTTTTCCACGAACACATTAAACTCTATATTAGTGGAATTTTCCGGATAAAGTCTCACGTACAAGGGTTTGTAGAAGGGTAAATAAGGAGAGTCATTTTCCTCACCGCCACTATTTTCAGTCCTCACCGCCACTATTTTCAGTCCTCACCGCGTCTTCCTTTCTTTTCTTTGCTTTCGGAAGGTTTGGGGGTGTTAATACTAACACCCCTGCCTTCATCCTCCTCCATTCTGTACGCACTGTACGGTATTCTTAAAAGTATAAGAGATTAGAGCAATAACTAATAAATACAATATTTGTGTGAAAATATTTAAAAATTCGCGCCCGCACTTTTCAACTTTCCGCCAGAGAAAAAACAGACGATTTCTGCCCTTTGTTTTTAGTGTTACCAAAGTTAAGAAACCACTCTCACACTTGTACCAATTAGGTGACTGTAGACGAGAGGTGCGGGGTTCTAATGAACTATGAAGTAAGCAGCAAAAACAACAGACACACTTTTATCAATATATTTGAATTACAAACAAACTAGAGCTATGATATAATACAAACTAGGGACATGAGTACAATGGTTACACAATTACCACGTGCTGTTAAGGCTGCCAATGCGTGGCAACTGCGTAACCTACTTGGTCAAGAGTTTGTGCAGGACTGCCGAGGAGCGGGTCACACGCCAACACCAGCACAACCCCAGCCGCACCGCGCGCGGGCCCTTCCTTAATTACGGTGCGCTGGCGTTGACCACATCTGTTAATACAATGGACCCATCCCTCGGCCACTAACAATAGGAACTTACCTAGGCCCGAGGAGCGGGTCTCCAGCCAACACTAAAACGACCCCGACGCACAGCGTTTACGACCTTTTCCTTAATTACGGTGCGTTTGCGTTGGCCACATCTGGTAGTACAATGGAGACCCATCCCTCGGTTACAACAATGGAATCTTACCTACTTAACTTACTATTACACAAAATATTCTTAAATACTACGTAGGTACATTTCTTAAAATATCACGATTAGTCGTGTTCCTTAACAGTGACAGACTGAAATATTTACGAAATTAATACAATAATTATCAGTATGAAAATTTTGCAAAAGAATGGCAGATTTTCGAGATTCGGTTATACCCCAAGGAATTGTGTTTTGAATTGGATCAGGAATTGACTGAGTTTAAGTTTCAGAAAATCCATTTCTCGAATCTCACCGTCGCGTCGTCGTACCCAGTCTTAACAAATAAATTAAAGTTTTGTCTGCGTACATCTACGTAGACTGTCTCTCAAATAGATACGATTTCTATTCTTTTCGATAAAATGTATACATTAGAATCGAATCGAGAAGGCCCCTTCACAGTCAGTTATTTCTGATAATAATATGTCAAGAAATTACTTCGATGTATCTGAACAAAACTCACTGATTTTGAAGACGGCTTTTTCGTGAGAGAATATTTTTATTGAGATTATTTCATGCAATATTAAGAGATGTGACACTGTACCTTAAAAATATAGATTTTTCATTTATCGATTTTTTGTAGCATGAAAAATCGATAATTTTTTTAAATTATTTTTTTTTGTCATTCATCGGCTATATTTTATGTTGATTCCTGGAGGTAATATATTGGATTCAGATTTATTCTTCTGTATCGCTTGCTGGAGTGTATCTCCTTATGTCATATTTAGTGTTGATAAATGTCCAATTGCCACCTTTTCTTTTGTAAAGAGCTGTTGTATACATGGATGTCATACATTGTTGAAGACTCTTAAATATCTCTATTGCATGGTCTTTACGGGTACCTAAGTTGTTAAGGGTGAACTCTTTTGGAGGTTTTCCTTTGGCTCTGGAAGGGGCAAATATTCCTTTCTCTAACTGTGTAATTATCGATCTGTTGGACGATGTCACCCAAGCTGAATTGTCAAATGAAACACCACATTTGGATGTCTCGTGAGAGACATTGGATATCTCCGACGGAGCCACGGATTCAGTGTATGGTTGAGGGTTTTACTTGAGGGTTTAATAATAATCGATTCGATCGAAATAAATAATCGATTTCTCTTAAGAAAATATTCGATTTTGTTATATTAATTGATTTTTTGCTAATTTGTCAATTAAGTTCAAAATAAACGGTATAAATATTATATCAATAGATTTATTAATTTAAAATAAACAACAGAAATAGTAAGCTTCACTATCACTATCACTTCATCACTATCACTTCACTACATATTATAAAACAAAGTCGCTGTCTGTCCGTTCCTATGTATGCGTCAAACAATGGCCGACGGTTATGTTACCAGACAGTAAATCTTGTAGGGTTGTATGAATCCTTCGGTTAATTTCAATTGCTTCTACTTTTCTTTTAGAAATTTGTATTTCACTTGGCCTGTTTAATTTAGTAACGTAAAAATTGGCGTCTTTTTGTATTTCACAAAGAAATTGAGCAATATTTGGTTTTTCTGGAATACTTTTCTTAATTTTTGCATCCCACAACTCTACCATGTTATTTACTCTATCACATTGATTGTACGTATTCCACGTTGTTTGAGAGCACATCATTGTCGAGCTATGTTTTAACAAAATAATCGTTAAATTTAGTGACTTCCATATTATTTGGACTTTCACCCATCACGTACTGCCACCCTTCGTCCAAAAGGTTAGGAGGTAAATGTGCCAATTGTGTACATAGTTTTACGTGGATCACTCCCAGTTTTGATTTTACTACTCCCAATTCCTTTGCTTTACGCCATAAGCTGCGGCAAAAGTGAAAATAGCACCCAGCTATTTTTACTTCTGGAAATAAATCTTTTAGTGCGACAATTGCAGCCACTTCGAAGTCCAATGAGATCTCTGCAGGTTTCCATTCTTTGACTTGACTTTTGATAATTTCAAATAAAGTTTGATAATGTTGCCTTTGTTTAATCGGGAAGTAAAGCGTAAAGCACGGAACCACATTGACATATTCTTGATTGCTGCCTTGATTGCTGCGTGGATAGTGTTGTAAACCTGATAGAAACACTTAAGACAAATTTTGAATGTACCGTCAATAAGATATCTTTTCGATCCTTTCAAATATTTAATCATGTTTTTATCTGCGAAAATAAGAATTCGTTTCTTATTTGCGGCGTAATCTGCAAATAATAAATTTTCATAACCTTTAGGTACTTCGACTTCACAACCGTGGTCAAAATTAAGCCTTCTAGCACCCTGTGAATCGTTTTTGTGTTTATAAAATTTTCTCTTAACGTTGTTAAATTGAGGTAATGGAGTCAACAAATTCATACCACTATTGACGAGATTTTGCACAGCATCCTCAAATATTTGTTTAACTGGTTTATTGATATCTTTTTTTATTATTTCAGTACATAAATTCATTTCTTTATCTATTTCCATCTGTGCTTGTTCTTTAGGTGAATGGTTATGTGATGTTTCGGACAGTATCGTGAGTGGATCAAGTGTTAGTTTAAGTGTTGCATTGCACTTACTAGCATCTTTATTAGTGCACCTCCATAAATCTGTTCCATCTTTGTTCTTTCTTTTCCATAATATATATATAGTTGTATCCAGCGCGAGAGAGCATCTGCCGCCCTCTCTTTGTTTTTCCAAAGTCAATAGTAATGCCTTGGCCATGTGAAGTTGAAGGGTGATCAGAAATTTTAGAGGACTAGATTGCAGCAACCTAAAAATAATAGTTTTGATATACACAAACGACCAATATAATAAAATATTTCAATTTATAGAAAGTTACATTTATGAAAAGTGGTAAAGTTCTACTAAACTTTAAAATTTTTCATAAATTCATAGTAATCCATTACGAGACAAAATTTTAATATATTCTAGTTATTATCAAAGTAAATAATGAATTTCAATAACTTTGTTAGCGAAAGTTCGTGGGATCGAATCTCGCCGATGGCCTTCAGTTTTTATGATTAACTTGAATTTTCTATCTAAATAAATTTTATTAAGTTATTCTTATTCGTAATAATATTTTCAATATGGGCAAGTACGTGACGTAATTCACCAAAAAGCCACAGTTCAGTATCGATAGGGTGGTGACTTTTTTACAGACATAGACGTAATAATTACATCATGCCTATATCCCCGAAGGGGTGTCCTATCATTTGACAAAAAACGAATGACAAATTTTCATTTGACAAACAACGTTTGACAAAATTACACTTGATAAATGTATAATTTGACAAACTATTTATTTAAAAAAAAAATTGATTAAATAAAGCATAATTTTACAAATTGATTATTTTAAAAACATGTTAGTTGACAAACAGACAGTTAGTGATATATTATTGAGAAAGCTGCTCATTTGGACTTGGATAGATTAGGTTAGAAGGCTAATGCGGGAGCGGAGCGGAGCGAAGCTCTCGCATTAGCCTTCGTGGTATTTTTTTTTATAACCATGCAGAACTTTATTTAGTCAAACGAAAATTTTTAAAATAAAATTTTAGTAAACGAAATGTTTTCTAAGTAATAAATTTTGCGAAACGTGTATTATGTCAAATGATTATTTTTAAAGTAATATGTTTGCGAAATGAAAGTTTATCAAATGATTAGTTTTTCAAACGTGATTTGTCAAATGATGTTTTGTCATACGTTTTTAGGTCAAACAAGGGTGATCCCCCCAAAGGGTATGTAGTGGTTCTTTTATTTGCGGCCAAATCAAGAGAGGAGGTATTTAAACACGCTCAAAATGGTTTCAATTTTGTGACTAAATGGCTTCAGAAAAATCTTCTATCACTAAACACTGACAAAACGAAATACATGTTATTTACAATGCGAAACACCAATAAGCCAATTACTAATATAAACATATATGCACATTACTGTACAACCGCTGACACTGCATGCGCTTGCCCTGCATTAACTAAAACTGATAATATTAAATATCTTGGTGTAACGATTGACACAAATTTGAATTTCCGTAAACATATTGAATTGTTATGTACTAGATTGCGAAAATTAATGTATATCTTCAAAAACTTACGCTCAATAGCGGGCCCTAAGATAATTAAACTGGTATACTTGGCCTTGTGCCAATCCATTCTCACTTATTGTATAACTTCCTGGGGTGGGGCAGGACGCACAATATTGCTCCCCCTTGAGCGAGCCCAAAGAGCCATCTTAAAAGTAGCCACGTTTCGAACTTACAGGTTTCCCACAGATCAACTTTACAAGATATGTAAAGTACTAACAGTGCGTCAATTATTTATTCTAAATATCACTCTATACCAGCATACCAAACTTACACCCACAATAAATCCAGATAGGAGACGAAAAGACATAGTTTGTGATAAATCACAAACTAAACATGAATTTGTAAATAGGTTTTATATATTTTTAGGTCCTTTTCTTTATAATAAACTAAACAAATTACTAACCATACATAGCTTAAACTATTGGAACTGTAAGGTATTAGTTGCAGAATACCTAGAGAAGCTAGATTATGCGGACACGGAGAAGCTGCTAGAAATATTAAAGTAGGTAGCGATAAGCTGTAAATATAGATTCTTTTGTTTATATTGTTTATTTGATTGCAATGCGTAATTTTTAATTGAACGGACATAACCTGAAACACAGGTTTTTCAAAAACCTAGATCAGGTTGGTCGCAAATTGTAAATGCAAGTAATATATTTTAAATTCCATTTGTTTACCGTATAATATGCAATGTTTTATTACACATTAACTCTTAATGTAGACATTATTAGCAGTAAAGTAGTTATTTGATCTTATTTGTAAAACTAGTAATAATACAATGTACAGCCCTTCTGATAAATAAATAAATTATTATTATTATTTTAGTGTCATTTTTTATTCTCAACTCAATGAGTTGGTCTTAACCACATTTACGGGCCGGAACCAAGTAAATGAGACGTGTGTGTGTTATTGCGTGTCCTGTGTGAGTGGGTGTGTGTTTTCAGTGTCTTCTATTTGCAAGAACTTTCTCACAATTCTGCATGTGTTCAGTATAGCGGCTTTTTGGATGGGTATGTAGATGTTATCTTTAAGGTCTATTAGTTTGATACTATGGTGAAGGTGTTTAGGGATGACTCCGGTGGTGGATACTACTATCGGCACTATATATACTTTATCTTGCTTCCAGATCCTTATGATTTCATCTTTCAGGTCAGAATATTTGTTTATTTTTTCAGTAATAGTCTTCTGTAAATTATGGGTATTCGGGACTGCGATGTCTATCAGGTAAGTAGTTTTATTAATTTTGTCTTGTAATGTAATATCTGGTCTGTTATAGTGGATGGTCCTATCGGTAAGTATGGCGCGATCGTAATATAATTTGTGTGAGGTATTTTCTAAAATTGTTTCAGGCTTGTAGTTGTAATATGGTGTGTTAGTGTTTTGTATGAGATTGTGTTTGTGTGCTAAGCTTTGGTGTATAATGTTGACTATTTGATTATGTCTGTGTGTATAATCTGTTTGTGTGAGTGTAGTGCATGCTCCGGTTATGTGTTGTATAGTTTCAGATTGTGTGTGACATTTGCGGCATTTATCATTTGTAGCTGTAGGATCTTTAATGATAAATTTTCGGTAGTTCTTAGTTGTTATTATTTGGTCTTGTATGGCTATTATAAAACCTTCTGTTTCTGGGAATAGGTTACCTATCTGAAGCCATTTATTTGAGGCTGTTGAATCTATGTGAGGTTGTTCTAGGTCATGAGGGTGTCGTCCATGAAGCGTTTTCTTTTTCCAGTTTTCTATTTTTAATACTTGCGGATCATCGATGTCACGATTCTGTGTGTTTAGGGTTTCATTTAGGTTTAGTGGAGTGAAATTGTAGTCATTTTCAGTTACTGTTTTATGAATTTCGCTATTATTATTATTATTATTATTATATTATAGTGGTGCATAACATACCCACATTTGGCCAGTTATTTTGTAGCTAGGTCACATGTAATAGGGAGCAAACCTATTACCGTTACTGGGTCACTATTCAAAAACCAAAACCACTCTAGAAATCAAAACAAAATCTGAACTGCTAGAACCGACATAATACTAATTTCAAGTCATATTTTTTCTTAATATAGTTACATATTCCTACGTCATAAAATATAGATCACGTCGCGAAGTCGGGTAAGTTTGATTTATACAATAATAATATATTTATTTTATAATCGCCTTACTTATTCAAAAGCTTATGCAACAAAAACAACTATTATTATTACCTAATTATTTTTGTCTCGTGCCTATAAACATGTAAAATATTAAAAATAATTTTGTCACAAATAGTTGTACGTACAGTCAGTATCAGATAGATATGTGCTTCCAAAGTAGTCAAAATTATGTAAAGAATATAAATTCAATTTTATGTTCGCAGACATAGCATTCAAATAGTTGTAAGCATCAAGAGTGTTCAAAACATCTTCGCTGTAAGTTGTCAATATTATGTTAGCTGTTACAGTGTTCATATTAATGTTGTCAAATAGGACTTTCAATGGTATCTATGCACCGTAGAGCCAAAAGTCATTAAGGCCGGCTACAACCCCCTTTTGAGTCATGTTCCTCAAAACTAAGGCCTGCCACACATAGTGCATTGTTAGTTCGCTCACCAGGTGTGTTAAATGAATATTTAAAATCTGATGGCTTAAAACTAGTGCAACAGCAGCTAGTCTAGTAAGAACTCACATAAACTACGTCAACGTTATTATATTAACGCAAAAAATCGCTGCGTTACCCATTTCTAGTAATATTTCGGGGCATATTTATTGCACTGACTGTATAAATATAATACTGTATAATAAAAAAAAAATAATTTTAATACTTGTCTCATTAAAAACGACTTTCGTTCCTCAACTCTTCAGTCTATTGTCCAATCTTGTAATCTGTCCATTCTGCCTACAGATACCACTCATCATGCTCCTCACCTTGCACCATCTCTGCTCGACCTGATTATAGTTTCCTCTCTTCAGCATGTAGCTAAGCATGGTAAGTATACTGCTGATCAGTTCTCCTACCATGACTTACTATTCTTATCTTATCAGCTTCGTCCTCCTAAACTTAAATCTAAATTTCTTCTGCAGCGTAACTTTAGAGGCATGAACCTCGACAACTTGCGCAGGGATGCCGATGGCCTGGACTGGGGTCCGCTTTACATTTCAGGATGTATTGACGAGCAAGTGAGAATATTTAACACCAATATAATCAAATTGTATGATGTACATGCTCCAGTTCGCAGGATAAGGGTGAAACATCTTCCATCGCCTTGGCTTACGGAGGAAATTAAATCACTCATAAATAAAAAAGCGACAGCCAAGTCGAAATATAAAAGGCGTCCTTCGGATTTAAACCGGGATAACTACATCACCATTAGAAATCACTGCAATCGGGTGTGTAGGAATGCGCAACGCCGTTATATACACAACTCTGTGGAAAATGAGGATCCAGCAAAAGTCTGGAAATTTCTAAGGACATTGGGAGTTGGGAAATCTCGTCAAGATTATTTAGATTCACTTAATGAACATTTCTCTTTTTCGTCGAAATTTGAGGAAACGACAAAACAAAATACACTACAGCATCTTTCATCTCTCTCAACTCCCAACTGCGTTCCCTACTTTTTTAGTCAATTCTCGGCTTGTGATGTCAGGAGGAGCATAATGTCAATCACGTCCAACGCGATGGGTACAGACTGTATCAGCCGTAAAATGATCCACCCTATCATCGATGAAATCCTACCTGTCATCTGTCATATCTTAAATTTCTCAACAACTAGTAACGTGTTTCCAAAGACGTGGAAAGAGGCACAAATAATCCCTATTCCTAAAAAGAAAAATCCTTCCTCCTTTTCTGATTATCGCCCGATTTCCATCTTGCCCTTTCTTTCTAAAGTTCTCGAACGTCTAAGTCACACTCAACTTTCCAGCTTCCTTTCTAAAAACGCACTGCTGAATCCTCTCCAGTCCGGATTCCGTCCTGGTCACAGCACTACGACTACATTGGTACATGTTACAGAAGATATCAGATCGGGTATGGAAAACGGTCAGCTGACAGTATTAACTCTATTAGACTTCAGCAATGCGTTTAACCCTTTCACGACCAAGGGAAACATTTTTCCCCATTTAAAAAAACGAAATTACAATATTTAAACAAAACCTTATTTTGTTTTTTTGAGCTAAATTTAAAAAAAGAATATATTCGGAACGCAACTAAGTAAAAAGGAACGTGTAGAAAAAAAAAGAACTGTCAAAACGATTGGCGCAAAATACAAAACTTTCGCGGGCTGCATTCATTTGTTATTTCATATAATTTTGTGGTATAATAATAATATTTCTGTGTGCTGTTACGTGTTTTATATTTGTTGGTAAGTATTATTTTGTATAATAATGAATTATATCCGAATAAATAAAAAGAGCAACCTGAAATTGAAAAATAATTGTAAGGGAAAAATACTTCCCAGTGGTCCATAAGTGTTATTTTTTTTTCATATTGAATACTAAATTTATTAGTATAATAATTGTCATATTTACCTAAAAACATTGTTTTTATTGGCAGAAATGGCTAGAAGAGGGTGCAGAGAATTTCATATTCGAGAAGAAGACATATTGCAGGTACTTGTGGCGGACAATAGCGATGACGAAGATGAGCTTCCATTAGACGAAGAAGATCAGCAGTTCATCGCACAAGATATCGAAAATGGAGCTGATATTGTCGAAATAGAAGATTTTACGCAAGAAACCCACGGCAATGTCACTTCAAGTACAGTTTCCGGTGAAGTGCCGGATATCCCTAATTTTCGCTGGAGAAAAAACTATTATTTACCTTATGAATTTCATGAAAGTAAGTATGAATTTGGTGAAATAAATTTGTTTTCTAATCGGCAAGATATTATGTTGACGCCCATGCTCATTTTTATGGAAGTAACACAATTAGAAAAATTAGTATCTGATATTATAGTAAAAGAAAGCATTAGATACGCGGAACAAAACGGGAAAATTTTTACTATTGATTCAGAGGAAATGAAGGCGTTTTTAGGCATGAATTTTGTCATGAGCTACCATGTTTTGCCAACTTTTAGAAATTACTGGTCGACTGATGAAGATATGGGTGTCCCTTTCATCGCTAATGTTATGCCAAGGACAAGGTTTGAGCTAATTCGTCAAAATTTACATTTTTGTAATAACGATGATCGGTCGCAAGCGAGTGATAGAGCGTATAAAATTAGATCAGTCATGAACCACTTCAACTTGTGTTTTCAACAGGCAATGAACAATTCTATAATACAATCTATAGATGAACATATGATCAAATTCAAAGGGCACAATATTATGAAACAATATATCAAAAATAAACCTATAAAATGGGGCTTCAAAATGTGGTGTAGGGCTGAGTCTTCCACAGGCTATCTGTTTGAGTTTGATTTATACACAGGCAAGAAAATGAACACGGAGGTTGGGTTAGGTGAATCTGTTGTATTGAATCTAACGGAAAAACTAAAAGGTCTTGGATGCGAAGTATATTTTGATAACTATTTTAACTCTCCAGCTTTACAATACAAACTGATGAAGCAAAATACTAAAGCATGTGGTACAGTTCGTACAAATAGAAAAAATGTGCCCAAGGCCTTGCCATTGGACAAAAATATGCAAAGAGGTGATATTCATGCTGAAAGCTCAAACGGAATATCATTTGTAAAATGGATGGATACCAAATCAGTTCATATGTTGTCCAATTTTATTTCACCGATTCCGACAGGTACCGTCAAGAGAAGGCAGGCAGGTACTGCTGAAAAAGTAAACGTTACATGCCCAGAAGTCATCATACGTTATAATAAACACATGGGGGGTGTGGACCTCATGGACCAGCGCAAGGTATGCTATGAGGTTGATCGTAAAGCAAAAATAAAATACTACTTGCGCCTATTTTTTGATATGTTAGATATAGCACTAAACAATGCATATGTAGTGTACATGAAATTACATGGAGCTCAACGAGTTGAAGGCCCACTCTTGAGCAGCCTCGAGTATCGGCAACACATAGCACGAGGTCTAATAAATAACTATACTTGCCGACGTCGAGCTAGACCCACTGTTGTTACTTCTGAGAAGCTCCGTATAGGTCAAAAACGCCTATTGCCTGCACACAACATGCAAAAAGCGGAAAAAATGAAAAGATGTTCAAATTGTGCTAAAAAGCGTATAGAAAACAGAACACATAATATATGTACTATGTGTAATGTCCACCTCTGTTTCACATCGAAAAGAAATTGTTTCGCAGAATACCATTCTTAATATTTAAATTATTATTTTTCTGTGTTTTACAATAAAAATATCTTCATTTTAATAGTAAAAATGAACGAATAAATGTATTTTTCAGATTAAACCTAACCTTTTATTTTTGTTACCTATAAGGACCACAGGGAAAAATATTTCCCATAAAATTCTAAAAAAACGGCCTAACCATTTACATTTTTTTGATGACTTTTATTCATTTTACATATAAATAAACCACAATATATAGTTACATTACTATAAATCCTCTTAGATACCTTATGGTCCTGTAAGGGTTAATACCGTAGATTTCGACGTGTTACTTGGCATATTGAGCACTCTTAACATATCTCCAACGGTGATTGACTGGTTTCGTAGTTACCTGTTTGGTCGCCGGCAACGTGTATGTATCAAAGAGGCTAACTCCTCTTGGTGTACAACAACTGCTGGTGTCCCACAGGGCGGCGTTTTATCTCCCTTACTCTTCGCAGTTTTTATTAACTCAATCACCAATGAACTATCTTCTTCCTACCACCTGTATGCGGATGATTTGCAAATATACTCTCGGGCCCCGCTGGACAAACTGGCGGAAGCGGTCAATGCAATAAATACTGACCTAACATCTATATGCAGCTGGAGTGCCTCGTACGGTTTAAAGGTTAATCCATGCAAGACACAAGTCGCTGTTGTCGGTAGTTCCAGGTTGATTGACAAAATTGACTGGTCAATCCTGCCGCAGGTAATTTGCAACGGTATAATTGTCCCATATAGTGAAAGAGTTAGAAACCTAGGAATTATTATCGACAGTCGTCTTTCTTGGGGGCCACAACTACTAGAACTAAGGCGTAAAGTATTTGCCACGGCGGGGTCCCTGCGTAGGCTTCAAAATTTCCTACCCGTTGTCACTAAGACTGCGCTTGCACAATCTCTTCTTTTTCCTATTCTCGACTATGCTGATGTCAGCTATCTAGATCTCACTGAAGACCAACTTAATAAGCTTGAGAGACTCCAAAATCTTTGTATACGATTCATATTTGGAATACGTAAATATGATCATGTTTCTGAATTTCGAAGAAAGCTCAAGTGGTTACCTATTCGCCTTCGCCGGAATGCTCATATTCTCTCCTTACTGTACAACATCTTATTTAACCCACTAACTCCTTTTTATCTAAAACAGCGCTTTGAATTCTTGCAAAACACGCACTCGAGAGTTTTGAGATCATCAGAGAATCTGAGATTGAAAATGCCGAGCCATTCCACTAACTTTGCCGACAAATCCTTTTCGGTTCAAGCCGTTCGGTTGTGGAATGCTCTGCCAGTGACTGCCAGGCAAGCTCAGTCCTTGTCTGTATTCAAAAGACTTGTCAAAGAGTACTATCTATCTCTCTGACAAAAGAAGAATAACAAAGATCCTACTGTTGCCTTTTGGTTAAATTGCTAAACATTAGCATTCTCATGTGTATATATTATATTGTGACATCTCCTGTGATATGTATGGTATGTATGTTTATGTATGTTTGCTTATATACCTAGACCTACTCAGGTAGGTAGCTATTATGTTATGTGTTTTCTTCTTCATCATTACTATTACTTTACTTTCTTTATATATATTATCAAAGTGCACCAAACTGCCCGAAAACTTTCTTTTTCCTATTTTTGTCTATCCATCCTATGGTTGCCTGTAAGAAATTGCCACCGAGCGATAAGGCCGCCAACTGTACTTACCACGAACCTGTAACATTATGTAACATTTTGAAATCCTTGGTGTACAATAAAGACGTTTTTATTATTAAAAAAAAAAAATCTAAATAAAATAAATCAAAACAACGATTTGTAAAAAAGAACTTATATTTTCTTAGAATCTAGTGTAACCACCGTTGGCATTGATTACATCAAGTAGGCGTTGTCTCATTGATCTAACTGTGTTAAAACAGAATGAACTTCCCCTCAATGATTCCCAAATTGCATTTACATGCATCCGTAAATTTTCGGTACTGCGAGCCTGTTCATGATCCCACATTTGGACCATTCTACCCCAGACGTTCTCAATAGGATTAAGGTCTGGGCTTTTGGGAGGTAGGGTTATTAAATTTAACTCTCCGTTTTCAGAAATATAATCCTGAACCACTCTTGAATTATGTATAGAGCTTCCGTCTTGTATAAAAGTTATCGCCTCTTCAAAGGGATAAAATATTTGTGCTGTGGGTAACAACACCTCTTCCAAAATATCTTTATAAGTCAATCCATTTAGACGCCCACAAACTTCGATTAACTCACCGGGTCCAACTTCCGAATTCCATCCCCAAAAACCAAGCGATATGCGTCCACTTCTGTTATTGGGAAAGATATTTTCTTCATTATATCTTGTATTATTGTATCTCCACAGAGAGAGGCGACCATGCGTAGAGTTACAAAACACTTTTTCATCAACAAAAACAACCTTACTAAAATCGTAATCTAAATAGCTTAGTGCGAATTGGAGTCTTAAAAATTTATGCCTGGGTGTTAAATGAGGTTTTTTTGCCGGCACACGATTATGGAGGCCCGATTCCTTAAGCCTTCGACGTATTGTACTTTGGGACATGCTATGAGTAGTCGCCAATTGGGAAGTGTTAACAAAACGGTCCACTCGCACATTTTGTATCAGTGCACGGTCTTGTTGGATGTTACTAATACGCGGACGACCTGTTGTAACATGGCGTGAAATCCCTTCTGTTTCACGCCAGCGCGATATCCAGAGAGATACAGTGTTTCTCTAAAAGATTATAAAAATCGTTAGTCGGACATTGTATGCAATATAAATTAAAAGGAGAATGTTAATAATCCTGGTAATAAAAAAATACTCACGCTTATGCCAAGTTCATCGGCTATGTCAGTAACAGAAACATTTTCCCGATGTAAATTAATTATACGATGCTTGGTTTGCTCATCTAAATGATATGGAGGCATGCTAATTTAATAAAATAATACAACTATTTCATTTAAATTTGCAATGTAATACACGTCATAGACAACATGACATATTATTCCGTGACATTAATATAATTTTATTAAAGTTTGTTATTTATGACATTTTCCTTAAAAGAGTTTCCTTTTCAAAGAAAATTCCATTCTATTTAGGGATGTTAGAACATATCTAAACTATGTTTCCTTTCTAATAATCAAAATTTCTAATAAACAAAAGACATATCAATTACGTCATGCACGAAATGAGCAGGATGGATAATCAAGGAAAAAGGGAAACAAAATATTTATTACTAACATTTTATTCCAATATACACTCTAGCTACGGATATTAAAGATGACTTTCCTAATTGCGAAGATATTTTTGACTACTAATGAATGCATAGATACCATTAAACGACCTATTTGACAACATTAATATGAACACTGTAACAGCTAACATAATATTGACAACTTACATCGAAGATGTTTTGAACACTCTGTATGCTTACAACTATTTGAATGCTATGTCTGCGAACATAAAATTGAATTTATATTCTTTACATAATTTTGACTACTTTGGAAGCACATATCTATCTGATGCTGACTGTACCGTGTGAAATTAACAACAAACTTTTTTCGTCACATTAGCACTAAACCTCACTCTTAAAGTAGATAAGACACTGTGACACCCTCTTCAGTAGATCACGTGTCAGTAAAGTGCAACAGAAGCATCGACCAATCAGGAGCAAGTATCCGTGCTCTTGGGTGGTCCTATTGTTTGTGTGACGCAACTTTATTAGAAAGGGTTTATTTTACCTGAGATTGTTGCTGTACTTGTTTGTATATACCGTGACCATTTTGCAATTATGTAATATTTTTCCAATAAACTTTAAGCTATATTATTTTAATAACCAAGTATAATTCATTTTCATAGGCGCAAGAGCACCTTAAATTTAGTCGGTCTAAGACATTTGTAATAATATTATAATGTAAGTAATAAATTATTTTGTGCCCGGTTATACCCACACAACATTCCAAACAGATCTTAAGTGATTCTTACCGCGGTGTGAAACGCCACCTTCAAAAAGAGCTCTTGGGCGGTTAGCTCCGCGGTGCGAAAGTTTTGTGGTGCGAATCGCCGAAGGCAATAACGCTGTCTGGTTTCTGCACAGTCGTGATGCCAGATTCGTCAACGTTCGAATCTATCGAATATATCCTTCCCTTGCAACTTGTATTTGTCAACTACTGCAGTATAATTTTGAAAAAAAAAAGTTGCACCTTTGCTCTATTAAAACTCGTAGCTCGAGCAACATCGGGTGGCGTTTCATAAACGATCCAAGCCAAACTCTCCAGCCATTTTGTTACCATTTCAAGAAGAATTGTTTTTTTGTACTGTACAGCCAACCTATAAGCCAGACTTTCACGGAGACTTTTCTGACTTCTGCTGCGAGATATATTTCGCGGCTCGCCATGCCTCTGTCAGTCTTTCTATTATAATCAGTAGGCAAGCTGAAATAAAATAAACAAATAAAATCAACATGCCCGTTATTGCTAATATAAAATTGAAAACGAGGGGACTTGAAACAGCCTGTTTCAAATCTCCTCAGGTAGAAAAAACCTTCAAATTTTTATTTAATCCACAATCAAGGCGCAAATACACAGAAATCATTTATATGAAATACTAGCCTTCCGCCCGCGGCTCCGCCCGCGTGCATCTCGGTTAACGCGACCTTTGCTCATATCTTCGGTTCTACTCGAACCGATTGCGATCAAACAAACGTAAGATTTTAAGTCTGAGTAAGCCCTTTCTAACAAAAAAAACCGCATCAAAATCCGTCCAGTAGTTTTTGCGTCCATCGCGGACAAACAGACAAACAGACAGGAAATTCAAAAAAAATATTTTCGTGTTCAGTATCGATAACATAACAGACACGACCACTTTACAATTATATAATAGTATAGATATATAATAAATCTTTAATTAACGACCTTTCGAAACAGGTATAATTTAAACCAAAATACAAAACTCTTATCAAAATATGGATATAGTAAAAATACATTACAAACTTTTGGTCATTTTTCTCACGTGGCACGCAAAACTACACAACCACGCGGCTCACGCCACTGATGTGTAGTTTGTGTACTGACACGTCGCGTCGGCGGGAGGAGGGAACTATTTGGAATGCCACATTGCCAGCTCGCTAACGGTGTTATATTCCAAGAAATCAGTACTATTTCAAATCACCTTTGTTTCAAAACCCCTCGGTCTCCCCTACATTTACAGTTATCGCAACTGTAAATACATAACGCGGAAATCACAATTATATCTGTTCTGTGACTAAAGCTTACATCGACGCTAAAGGTAACATGCGGTTTTAAAAGTGGGTGGTGACGAGCGAGTAAGTACGCGGACTTATGGCTCGGCGACCTTAAGGTTCAACCTCACCAAACGGACGGCATCAGAACGGATTTTACAATCTTTAAACAAAATAAATCTTATATCACACGCATGACAGCTTGACGTGCGTCATGCCGCCGCACGTCGCTGTCAAGCTGTTGTGCGTGACTTGGTAATATAAACTTCAAACACTGAGATAATAAGATTTAGTTTTGTTTAAAGATTGATGCCGTCCGTTTGGTGGGGTTGGACCTTTACTCGCACGTCTGTCACCATAAGGCACTTGTCCCACCGCCGACGAGAAAACGAGTAACTATCGACTATTTTCTCGCTCAAGAAACGTACAATAGATATACATTCCGTGTAAATAAAAGAGATGCATATACAAATAGTTGATCGCTGACTGTTCACACCGCCGCACAGTGGATCGATCCCATACAAATGCCTGGACGTCTGGCAGGATATGCAAACTAATCAATTCGAGTAGATGTGATATGATATTGAAAGATGAATACATACTTCATCTAATATGGGTAAATAAACCCCTTAAAACACGCTTATTATAAAATATAAGAGCTTCAAAACACACCCAATCCCTTTCTGGCGAAATTAACTCGTACTTTATTTTTATTTTTTTTACAAAATTCGTCGATTTTTTATACTTTTTCAAATATGAATCAACAGTTTATATATTAAGCTTCAGATTTTTGTCATATTTGTAAATTGTAACAGCCATTTAATATCGATTTTAAGAATAAATAAAATCCCTTATATTTTCGAACAAAAGTTGTGTTTTCGTTACCACTTCCAAATACTTCCAAAAAAATATTGATGAGGGCAAATAAACCAATAAATACTCGATACTTCTTGCTACTTTTTAGAGCCGCGTATGTCCGCGTTATTGAGAAAAATAAAATTTTACAAAACGCCTTTATTATTTTTATCCCAGTGAAAATAGACAAAATTAAATGGTAAGCTTGCATATATTCGCATAGAGCTGAAAACAGGTGAAGGTCTTAAATACACCATAATGAAAGAAATATCAAAAGCCCCCATCGATTGCACCTTTGGTTTTTTTTTTATTCAAGGTTAAAGGTCAAATATATCGGATTCTCGCATTTTTCTATTAAGCAACAACTGCTATCGCAAAAGTAGGTTAGACAAAGTTAAAGATCATGTAATTACCTACAAAATCGGTGTATGTTTTTTTTTGTACAGTTCACCATTTTGGAGATATCGCTATTTCAAAATTGGAGGAAGTCATTCTATTATTTATATAGAACTAGTTTTTGCCCGAAAGCAGCACCTCCATACAAAAAAAATATATACCAATTTTGTAGGTAATTTCATGATCTATAACCTTGTCTAATCTACTTTTATGATAACATTTGCTGTTTACAAGAAAATGCGAGAATTCAGTATATTTGACCTTTAATCTTGAATTAAAAAAAAAAATCATATCCCGTGATTTCAAGTCGCTTAAAAAGACGAACAAGTAATCGTATATACTTAACTGAAGTTAAATATCTGTTGGAGAATGTTCCAGCTTCCATAATATTCGGAGAAGAGGAAGAATAAGTATGCCTAGTAATAAATATCAATGTACATTTTCTTTTCCGAGAATAATAAATTTTAAATAATTTAACAAAAAAGGACTTTTATTGTACCCATTTTTATAATAAAAATACATGTTATAAGTATAATATTTCATTAACAGTGGGTCCCTTTAAGCTTAGGAAGTTATAAAACGCGTATACACTCTTTATTTTAAGATATATTCTTACTAACATGCGACCCTATGATGTCCAAGCATTTGTATGGGATCGATCTACTGTGCGCCGGCGAGCACTTGCTTCACTAGTTTGTCGCTGAGCGACAAGCGCTATGAAAGATAAGTGCCTTTGCACATTATAAGAAAATTTCTGGTGCTTCACAAGAAATTTCTTATAAGAAATGCAGTCGCCTTTGTTGTTATATGAGACCGTGCACATTGTAAGAAATGTTTTCTTGTGTCTGATAAGACACACGCATTTTGGCGGATCTAGACCAGAAATTTCTTACGTACGTGGGACACTCAATTACATCAAGTTTTATTTTGAGAAATTATAAAATTAACTTCGATATATAAAATATTTTTATTAAATCTTTTCTATGGACTCTCCACCAGGCCGTTTCCTCGTGGTCATACTAGCTTGTCATACCACCAGCCTCTACACAAAGTTTCATGCGTCTGAACCAATTTTCGCACAATCATCGTACGAAAATGTTCTCGATGCAGATCCATTTTTAAATGAGACACAATGGCTCTCAAAAATTGTGGAGAGATATTCAAAATTGGAACATTGCTATTTTTACTTTTAAATATAAGCAAAGTTTTCAAAATAATTACAAGTAGGTAACAAGTACCTTACACAAAAACTCGCAAGACGTTGTTGAACGGCCCACTCGGTACCTATTCATTCTGCGGCGGCGGCGGCGCGGCTGCCGCGGCGGCGGCGCCTTTGTTCCCCTCCCCCGACATACCGCACCTCACTCTACACGTGCCGCTAGCGCCTGTCGGCGCGGCGGTGCGGCTTTTGATTTTTACCCGACTACGGTGAAGCCAAAGGAGGGTTATGATTCTATGCCAAATGACTTTCAGTTTGCTAGTACAGTTTAATTTTTAAATGCAGTTTCGGTTGTGAGTTGTAACTGGTGACGTCTCGATGAACTAAATAGGTAGGTATTAAAATCCTTAGGTACCTACCTGAGAGTTACAGCTAGCATTCCACGTGGGGATATAGCTTCTATAAATTGCGTATTTTGACGATGTAATGAAATCTTCAAGTAAGTACCTATTTTAACAACTCGTCAAAAGTTGTTTGGGACATAATAGGTAGGTATGTACGTACGTAGGTCATTAAAAACTTTCTTTCGTTTCGCATTAATTCTGGTACCTACAAGCTTTGTATTATGTCCCATCGCTGATTCTCGAGTCTCGTCATATTATTATTATTATACTAGCTGTTGCCCGCGGCTCCACCCGCGTGGAATTCGGATTCCGTGCCAACTTTAGCCTACCTAAGTTACTTCTTATTACATAAGCTATCTGCCAGAGAAAGTCACGTCCAAATGGTTCAGCCGTTCCAGAGATTAGCCGGAACAAACGGACAGACAGACAAAAATTTAAAAAATATATATTTTGGTACCTATGTGTACCGTATACAATACATTCATATGCATGTAGTAGAAACCGGTTATTTTAATATTACAAACAGACACTCCAATTTTATTTGTATAGATTTAAAGTTCCCGTCTATGATATAGATAGGTATGCAATCAAAAAAAGACGCTGTCGTCTGTCTATTTTGTACCTACCTAGGTAAGTATATGATTGTGTTCTAGTCTGAGGATTGAGTATCCTCCGTCAAATTATGGTTAGGTACATACTAATGAATGAAGTAAAGAAATAAGAAATTACCTAAGTAGGTACTTCGTTCTGTACCTACATTACGAGGTTAAGTTATACCTATTGACTAGGAGCAATATTGGCTGAGAGAAAGTAAAAATCAATTTTCTTTCTTTCTTTCTAAGCAATATTGGCTGGGTCAGGTTTTGGATGGGTGACCGTTCTTTGCATTACGACGTTAAGCAACATTGGGTAAGTGCCCGCTTGACGGCAATAGGCTCGCTCCTATTACGTGGTACCGAAAATAATTTGATGGAATGTGCTGTTAATACACCTCTGCTTACCCCTTCGGGAATTTACAGCACTCCTGTAAAACCCCTAAGTATAATAATATGTATGCATGTATAATATATTTTTTGTTACAAACATGTTTTATCATTCTATACAGAATGATAAACAAAACATGTTTGCAACAAACAGAAATGTTTGTAACAAACATAAATGTTTGTGGCTACGTAAGAAATTTCTGGTGTACGTAAGAAATTTCTTGTCGATAATTTCTTACAGTGTGCAAGGTGTTCTCTTCATTAGACACGAAATATTTCTTGTCTGGCGTACGTATCTTATAATGTGCAAAAGGCCTAACACTCGCTCAGCGATACTCGCTAAGCGATTAGCGAGTATCGCTGATTTTGGTGTCGACTCATGGTAAAGCTAGGACTGTACGCTTGGCTGCCGCGAGCGAGTGATGCGAGTAATCGCTCGCCTCACTCGCACACAAGCTAATAGCTGAGCTACACAACTATCGGAACTACGCACTCGCTCCCGCCGCTCGCCAACTCGTTTCTCGTTCTAGCTCTACTCGTTACTCGTTCATCGTTGCCGGTGAGACAACTGCCTAAGTTCGCGTACTTAAACCGCCGAGTAAGTTCGTTGGCGATCTAGCAAGTTTGAAATTCACTTGTGATAAACGCTCTCTCTTCCTAATCCAGTTCTTGACCCACATTTTCCGATTTCGTCTTTTTTGTTTAGTTTTTAAAATATGACATGATAGAATTCCTAGATAGCACAAAGCCTCTTTTCTCGACGACACACTGTGAACCAAAATCCCAATCTAGCTGGACAATATTATTTAAGGGTTGTGTAGGTACTAACCGCTTTAAATTAACATATTATAAATCATAAAAGATTAGAAACCATATAATTATGGATGCGAGCCGCTTCCAACCGGTCCTATTGGAGATCTGTAGGGGAGGCCTATGTCCAGCAGTGGACTTCCTATGGCTGAAATGATGATGATGATGATGAATTATGACAAAACCAATTTACCCTGACCCTGTTAATCAAACATTTGGTACGTGTGGCTAAGGTCTAGTTAAATTGGACTTCATTTTTAGGTTATATTATTGTGTGTTTTGTAGTGTAGTTCGATATTTAACATCTTTACGTTGGTTCTATAAAAGTATTAAGGAATAATACTGTACTAATTTCCTTTAATTATGGAAATCAAATAAAACGATAACATTATTATGATGCTAGTCACTTTTTATTGACAAACTTACTATTTAAATCACTTAAGCCTGCAATACATGACGAGGTCGATCGCATCAGGTCAAACTGTGGCAGTTTGGCCTGATCGGATTAGAGCAAATACACGATACAATCACATCAGTTCATCCGGGTTCTCTGCAAGTAGTGATCGTAAATTATGGACGAATGTGAATTATTGTGTTATGCTGCCTTGGCATTAATACACACAAAAAAAAGGAAAAAAGAAAACTGTGGGTTAAAAAGTGACTTCGACCAAGGGACCATTATTCCCACATAAATCTTTTACAAGAGCTAAGGTTTTACCCAAAGGACTGGTTTAATTATCTTCGCATGGACGAGGAAGTATATTTACAGTTATTAAATTTGGTGGCGCCATTGATAAAAAAATTGAACACAAATATGCGGGAAGCTATATCTCCACATGAGCGATTGACATCAACTCTTAGATTCCTTGCAACTGGAAGAAAGTATGAAGATTTAAAATATTCTACCATCATATCATCACAGGCGTTAGGGAGAATAATTCCAAAAACATGTTATGCAATTTTGGAGGCATTAAAGGATTATTATAAGGTAAAAGTAAAGCATTTAATTTATTGTAATGTATTTATTACCAACAAATTAAATAAACAAAAAGATTAGGTAAACATCATTCTACGCTGGAAAAGTCAACTCCAGATAATTCAACCAAGGTTGGCAAAGGTTGCTCCGATTCTACACGCATGATCAACTCGCTGGCTGTACCGCGAATTACTGGCTGTTGAGATTGATTTACAAACGAGTATATATTATAATTATCTGTTTGCTGATTGGGAGCACAATTTGCGTAGGCTACATTAGGTAAAGGTGAATTATTAAAAAGTCGCGAGAATCTGTTTAAATTATTTAGTTGTCCCTCAAATAAAGTGTCATTTATAATTTTTTCAGCATATATTTTTTGAAGAGAATTCAAAGAACGCAATTTTGCGGCAACATTTTTGCCTATAATATCGTATTCATCTTCTTGGCGTAAACTAGCCAAACGGTCCTTGACCACACGCAGTATTGCTTGGGACTCCAAGTTGCTGTTATTTGGATGTTTTCTTTTAAAACTTGATCTAGAAGACAGGCTCGATTATGGTCGCGGCGTGCCGGGTGATTCAATGCTCTCTATATTAGACTCTTCTGTTGAAGAGCTCTGAAAAGGTTAATAATGGTATTTTGTTATTGTTACAGTTTCCACAAAATGAACAAGATTGGATCGAGATTGCTAAGGGCTTTGAATCACGGTGGAACTTTCCACATTGCATTGGTGCTGTTGACGGGAAGCATATTGCCATTAAACCCCCTCCTGGGGCTGGTTCGTACCTTCGTAACTACAAAGGATTCGATAGTCAAGTATTACTTGGGGTAGCTAATTCAAACTATGAATTTATTTATTTTTCTTTTGGAATCAATGGCCGAGTGTCAGATGGCGGAGTATTCCAATACACAGATTTTTATCATAAAATTAATAACAAATCTTTGAATTTGCCATTGCCCTCTGACGTAAGCGGCTATAGTTTGCCTTACGTCTTTATAGGAGATGAAGCATTTTCGTTGTCACCGGAATTCATGAAGTCATTTAGTCAAAATTTACTAAATGTAGAAAGACGGATTTACAATTATAGATTATCAAGAGCAAGACGAATTATAGAAAATGTTTTTGGAATAATGGTGAACCGATTTCAAATATTGGAAAGGAAAATACACGTTGATCTTGAAAACAATAAACCAATAGTGCTAGCTTGTTGTGCTCTCCATAATTTTTTAAGACGAAATACCCCGAGCACGTATTCTCCTCCGGAGTGCTGTGACCAGGAAAACATTGAAACTGGGGAACTAATTAATGGTCTACAAACTAGAGAAGAAAGTGGCTTACGTTTTAATAGACGCGGGAATCTTAATCAAACTGCAAGTGCAATAAGGAATGTACTCGTAGAATATTTCAATGGAGTTGGCCAAGTACCATGGCAGTACAACTTTGCGTGAAAATTTGTGTGTACCTACCTACATTTTATTTCAATAAAAATGTTTTTACTTAGTTCAATAAAAAATTTTTTTACTCACCTCCACACTGACATCAATGCTAGAAGTTGAGGGTAGTGGCTCCTCTTGATCTTTTAGGAATAAAAGTTCATTGAATGTACTACGTAAATTGTTTATCTTTTTTGTGATCGTATCCTTGTTAGCTGTAGGTTCAATTGTCAAAACTTTATTTAGAAGTATATTATAACAATCATTTCGCTTTCCTTTATTATAATATTCTTTGGATTTTATAAACCACAGTGGTTTCTGTAATTTAAATAATTCTATAAATTCCAATAGAAATTCTTTCGCCCACGACGCCATTTTGACAGATGCAAACTGAACTGATCTGTCAATACACGATCCGTTCAGTACTTCCGTTCAGATGGATGTGATTGAATTGTTTCAGTCGCTCCGGCCGACTGACGCGAGCTTATCTTCAGGCCACATAACACACACACGATGCGGATTTGCATCCGGTCAGTTAGACCTGTAGGCAAAACTGTTCGTATATGGTAGGCTTTAGAGCGAGGCCCCATTAGTGCGTTGCGTCGAGTCGTCGCAACGGAACAACGCATTGTATGCCACATCTGTGTTGCGTTGACCCTGCGCCAACGCAACGCAAGAGGGTCTGCACGCCGTCGCAGCTGCGTCTCAGTTCAGCCTTTGCAATGGATAGATACAAACGTGTTCTTTTGTTGCTTTTATTACGCCACCGCCGAAATAAACGTAGAAACCATAGAAGATTCTGGATATCTCCTTTGATAGCATTAAGAATTTTTTTTTTTTTTTTTTTTTTTTTATTAAAAATTATTTATTTGTCACCACAAACCAATAAATGCAAAAAATGACACAAAATGAATACTGTATTCAACATTGGGTTGTGGATCACTGGTGCCTGTGGTAGGTAATAAAAACCTGAATTACAGGTCACCAGGTACCCACGAACTGATACAATGCAAAAACTTAATACATACACTTATACATTGCTTGTTAATCACATAAGTTAATAGGAGAAACATAAAATTTGGGGGTTTACGGTAGGAAGGATGTGTGAGGGAGTATTTACGTGTGTGTGTGTGTGTGTGAATGTGTGTGTGTGTGTGTTTGTGTGTGTGTGTGTGTGTGTGTGTGTGTGTGTGTGTGTGTGAATGTGTGTGTGTGTTGCTGTGTCTGTGGGGCGTGTAAATAAGTAACTACACTATGAAGGCACTTCAAGCAGTTCTTCTGTTGTTAGATAATTTTGCTGAAGTAGCCATGCTTGAACCCTCTTTTTACAGTTATAGAGATTGAGGACATTTAGTGTCAGGATATGGTGTAACCTGTTATAAAGATATGGTCCAAGAAATGCAAAGAAACTACGAATAAACGACGTGCGTATGGGTATAGATCTAGCAACCAGGTGGTTACGTCGGGAGGATTCTCTATTGTACGGTGTTTGGGAGTGTTGTCTGACTATCACGGAGAGAACAAACAGTTGTCTTACCGTGAGTACTTGACAGAGATTATAGAGTTGCGTGGTTGGAAAGAGACGGGGTTTGAAGTGGGAAACTTTGAGTATAGCCCTTTGCGCACGTTCGGCTAACATAAGGTGAGTTTGCGCGGTACCTCCCCACGAATCAATACAATATGCCAATATGGACTGGCAGAGTGCTAGATACACCATCCTCATAACCTCCACGTCTGCCGAGTAACGTAATTGCTTGAAAATGTAAATAAGTTTACGAACTCTCTTGGATAGCTGGACGACGTGTTCCTTGAAGGTGAGATTACTGTCGATCACAACACCAAGGTATTTTATAGATGATACCTTCTCAATACATACGGGGTTAAGAGTTGGCGAGCCCTGGTGATTTAGGTCAGAGCATCCTTCCACAGTTACTCGTAAGGTGTCGTCCATAAGCGCAGGGCGGTTGCGCATACTAAAAGAAACTATTTTGGTTTTACTGATATTTAAGGTCAGTAGATTATTGTGAAGCCACACTCTGACTGTGTCAAAACCTTCTTGGGCAAGGCGAAAAGTATCAGCCCATGTGCTTGAAGAAAACACAAGCGCCGTATCGTCTGCATACGAAAACAGTTTCCCATTTTTGAGATTGATGTTACACAAGTCATTAATAAAAACCAAGAATAGACTTGGTCCCAGGATACTGCCCTGAGGTACGCCGCACTCCACCGGCATTTCAGTGCTCAGGTGTGGTCCCAACTTAACACACTGTCTTCTATCAGTTAAGTAGCTTCGGAACAGGGATAGCTGAGTTCCCCTTATGCCCAAAGCTTCCAGCTTCGATAGTAATATGGAGGTAGAAACCGTGTCAAAAGCCTTAGCGAGATCAAGAAAAAGTGCAGCACATTTTTGTTTTCTGTCAAGACTTGTGACTATGTGATCTGTAAGACTGTGTACAGCATCAGCAGTGGAGAGGTTAGCCCTAAACCCAAATTGGTTCTCTGACAACATATTTTGTTTTTCTAAGTAAGATACAAGCCTAGAATTCAGAATTTTTTCTAGCACTTTGGACATGGCAGGCAAAACCGAGATAGGCCTATAATTTTCAACACGGTTTCTATCTCCAGATTTATATATAGGGTGTAGCAACGCCTTCTTGAAAAAGTCGGGGAATACGCCGGTATTTATGCAGAGATTGCAGATGGAAGTAAGTGGAGGAATGAGTACTGATTTATGACGTTTAAGAAATATGGTGGATATACCGTCCCAACCCACTGCGGAATTATTTTTAAGGGACATTATTAAGCGTTCTACCTCTTCCTCATCAGTTTCGAGGAGTACGAATGAATTTACAAAGTCGGCTGTAGTACCGTGCATCCGGGAGTTTGAGTGCTGTCTTGCTTGCTGTTTTTCAACTAGTGATTTGCCAATGTTAATGAAATAGGAGTTAATATTATCGACGGCACACTGACTAGCGTTGTGTAGAATGTTATAGAATATTTATTTATTAAAAAAAAAAAGATTATTTAAAAAAAAAGACTACTAATATTTGTATCTAAGAGAGCAAGAGCAGGACGTTTGACGTTTTGGTAGTGTTAGTGATAGATTTTATCACATTCCAAACTTGCTTTGAGTTTTTACCGGCCTTTTCAAGTTCCATCTTTTCATAGGCTCTTTTACTTCTCTTAAGAAGTGCTGTGCAGTAATTGCGATACCTTTTATAAGAAGTTTGTAAGATTACATTGGATCGATCTTTCACAAGTTGTTTGTAGAGATTATCCCTATGGCGCATACACCTGATCAACCCGGGGGTGATCCAGGGTTTGATAGGTGTCCGTCGTCGAGATAGAGTGATAACGGTTGTGTTATTCTTTATTGCTAGACGCACAGCTTCAATAAGGAATTGGGTTGCCATGTTGGGATCTCTCGCAGAATATATAGGGTCAAAACTAATAGCAGACAAATCACTGGCCAACTTTTCTTCATTAATTTTAGACACGGACGAGCGACTTGCTTTGGGTTTCTGCATTGAAATTGCTATAATAATTGCAAAATGGTCTGTGACAGTGGAATCCAAGACCAGAACCTTGGTAGGGAATACAGTCCTTAGGTTAGCGTGATCAAGGCATGTTAACATATTATGTGTCTTAAAAGTATGACCTGGGCTAAGACCGTGATGTGCAAGAAGCTCTAGATAATCCAGAGTACTAGACTCTTGACAATCTTCGCAAATGTCGATGTTAATGTCCCCCGTAAGCACAACATTCTTAAAGGACTTCAACTCGCCAAGGACCGTGTCCAAAGAGTGAATGAAATTGGATGGGCTCTTGAATTGACTAGGCCGATAGATACCAATTAAAGCTAGATCTGATCCAACTGTCAGTATAAGAGAGCTCGCTTCAGATAGATCCGCCTCCCTCACGCGTATATTGGTCAAGGTAGACTTTGCGTAAATCACGACGCCGTCGTTTTGGTTGTGGTTTATTAATGTTCTATATGAACTGAAGCCGTCGAGAAATGGAAGAATCGGATTTTGAGAGAGTCGACACTCAGTCAGAACTATTATATCACATTCTATACTAATTCTATGCAATAGTGACAAGAGACCCGAGAAATTTGCGCCAATACTTCGAATATTTAGGGATAAAATTGTTAGATGGGGGCCCGTTGACTGTATAAGTGACGCACAATCTTCAGGACTACACAAACGCGACTCACAGATGGATACGGCGTCGAGGTCGGAAATAATATCATTTATGGCCGCGAATGTGAAGGAAAATGGTATAGCTGTGAATGACCAACATCGACATAGGTAATGATATAACATCACAATCAACAACCCCATGAGGAGCAGCGTGTGTCATACAATTAATACAATGTGTGGTCATGGCTGTGTATGCTGTAGGAATGTAACACAACATGTTGGGTACGATGAAGGTTTTTTGTGGGTGTTGCTTGAGTATGGTGTGTATTTGCGAGCATTGTGTGTTTATATGCGTAAGCGAGTTTATGGTGAGAGACTTAAAAGTTATGCGTGAGGGTATTATTGTGAGTGTGGTCCGCGGTACAATCTCGATATATGTACAGTAAGTAATTAGATTGCATGAAAAGGGTGAACTAATCACATAGAAATATTTGTTGAAAATTGAAAGAACTATAAATTCATGATCTATAAGAATTGTCAAACAGTAATATGTACCATCATTGAGTATTCTTTTTGACATTTGTGTAATCACAACCACAACACATTCGTACGAGCATAACATGATTGAGTTTATTTTGTAGTGTAGTAATTGATAAGAGTATTTGAGATGTATAGATCTGTGTTTGTTACTTGTGTTATTTGTAGGGAATATTAGGGGTTGTAATTTAATTATTGTTAGGTGGTAAGGACTTATTCTAGTAGTATATAAGAAATAACAATAGACTTTTATCACACTAGGATTCCGATTAGAGCTTAAAACAGTTAGAAGAAAAGAATAATGTCGAGTGAGAGTGGGCGTCGCAACAGTGGCAATATATGCCATGATAATATAAACAGTAGTATAGTGTACTCCTAGAATTGCTGGTAGATTTAATTTAATACTTAGTTTCATCATTTTTAGATATCTTTTTAAGACAAGATAGTGAGTTGATAGTGATTGGGTCCATTCCCTCACGCTCCCTGAGAAATATTTTATTACCTTGACACCAACAGAACTTGAAATTATTTTGCTTGCTGAAATTCCGGGCTTGATAGAATAGCTGACGCAAGCTACCAGGAAGGTGATCGGTGACGAATATTGGATTGAGCGGTCCGCTTAGCCCAATATGTCCTGTATTGAGTTTTTCCGTGGACGGCAGCCCTTTATTGAATGTTCGTATAGTTTTGAGTATTTGGGTTTTCAAGGGGACGCTTAGAAATTCAGCAATAATTGGCCTATTAGAACCCTGTTTCCCCGGAAGCCGATATACATCACGAAGCTCACTAGATTTAACCTGAGTCTCTACAGCGTTACAGGTCTTGATGACGATGGAGGTCAGGTCACTTGTAGTTTCGTTGATATTCTGAGGCACGTTTCTTATTTCAATGGCGGATGAGCGTGAACTACGTTGCAGGTCATTAATTTTTTTCTCCAGCTCGAGTATATAATTTCGCTGCTCCAGTTTCTCCTTCTCAAGATTCACAATAGTCTTCTTCAGGTCCTCATATGCCGCATTCATGAATTCTATAGATTTTTCTATTTCACTACTAGATTTTTGAATATTTCTGTTTTGCGACTTGACTTCGGCCATATCAGCTGTGATTTTACTTAGGATTCGATCTTGGTCCGCCTTCCAGGAGGTGAGCATGTCTCTAATCGACTGTTCGAAAGTTTTTAGCTCGATGGGTGAGAAATCCGGACGAAGACGCTTGTTCCTAGACGTTGCCGTTGTTGCGTTTCCGAGTTCTTGTCTAGTACGGGTGTATAGTTCCGGTGTAGAAAAGGCCTCCAGATTTTCCGATTCACCTGTAGGAGGTGGTGTGTGTAGCGGGTTGGGCATATTAGTGGTTGGAATGAAGTAATAATGATTCTTAAATGCACCTCAGAAATAAAATATTCGTCAATTATAAGTTATGAAATACAGACAATATTAAAAAATAATTTAATTTATTGATGGTGTTCTTCTCCTTCCTGAATTTTTTTCCCTTCAATCATAAATAATTTTCCACACTGGTATCATTGAGTAGAGATAGTTTGTCTATTGCCTGCTAGATGGCGCTAGTGAAGCGGCTAATGATACCCGACTGCACCCGTTAGGTGTGAATAAATGTAATTAATCTATGGTATCAATGCTTGAAATGGAATGGAATTTTAGTTCGGCTACTTCGCACTGCGGGACGCTAGTAGTCTGTTTTTAAAAATATTTAGTCTCAACGGCTTTTAATCCAACATAAAATATAGGTTTTCGTATACAAATATTTTTAGGTCGGATGAAGCAATATCTCTTTGTTGGAAACACTTCAACGTTTGAGAATTAGTGTGAAAAGGTAGTGTTTGAGGCTCAGAAATTGGAATAATGTACCTTTCAACGCCAAACTGGCCAACCTTCTTCCTTGTACTTTTCCACTGATTCGTAGCCGCTGCTAGTAATATCACGTAGCCGGGGTAATTTTTGCACCCAATTGCACAGTTTTTTTTTCACAGGGTATGCGTCTATTTCAATGTGATGGCCAGTTTTTTATGCAGGAATATAGGGAGTTCTTGGACAGCCTCCGTGGCGTAGCGGTAGTGAACGCGGCCGCTACGCAGGAGGCGTGGGTTCGATCCCCGCTCAGTGCAAATATTTGTGTTCATGAAATATGGGTATTTGCATTGGTCTGGTCGTGCCTCGGAGAGCACGTTAAGCCGTCGGTCCCGGTTGTCATAAGAACATCTATGGCAGTCGTTACGGGTAGTTGGAGCCCTCAAAAATCCAAAAACAACAGTCTAGCTGCAAAGCTTCGATATCGCCTAATGTTACCATTGGGATGTGGAGGTCAAATGGCAATCGCTTCACGGAAAATATCGAGGTCTAGCCAAATCCGTAGTTAAGACTGGCAACAAGCGGACCCCAGACTCCGAGCTGAAAGCTTCGGATGCGACTGGAAATTAACGCTAAGAGGAAGAGAATAGGGAGTTATTGTTAGATGAAAATATTTTTTTCAATTTTTTTAGAATGAGTGTGGCCAGCTTTAATAATTTGGTTAACACCTTAAAACCACATTTAAAGAAGCAGTATACCAAATTCAGGAACCCTTTAGAACCAATTGAAATGATTGGTATTACATTGAGGTAAGTAATTCAAATATCATAATAATGTTAATCAAATATTCATTTATTATTTTTAAAAACAGTTTAATTTAATTAGACAACAAAGCAAAGTTATAATCTTCTTCTTGACTATCATCAGTAAAATTATTAATCGTAGTATTGGCTGAGTAGGTAGCTTCAAATTCATCTGTTCGATACGAGACGATGGCGATGGTGACTGGGCATGTTGTCTAGTTTGATATCCGCGTGACTGCCATGTTGTTGATTGAGCCTGTTCCCCCAACCGCATTTCGGTAATGATATTTATAACTTTGCTTTGGAATGACAAAGTTTGTAATTCCGTAAAGCCGTTCGAAGAAGGCAAAATTCCTTTAAAAAATGATAAGTGGCGGTTTTAGAGCGGTCGGAAGCGGCTCACACTTACATCATTATAAATTAATTATGACATCATGACAATGTAGTTACTTAAATTTGGGAATAAAAAGTAGAATAAAAATTTGGAATGTGATTATTCTCTAATAAACTTAAGAGGTCTTTCTTTTTATTCTCTTTTATTTTAAGGCGGCATTTATAAGCCCTTTTCATCTTAACATTTTCAAAATTGATTTGCTTTCGGCTGATTTCAGTTTCTTTGAAATTATTTTTTTTTTTTTTTTTTTTTTTTATATAGGACACGTCAATTTGACTTCGCCTCGCCTGATGGTAAGCTGAAGGCAAAGTCTCTGAAAAGAGGGCCACCATTACAACACGTACCATGTTACAGTACTTTATAAGAATGTTTATAATAAACTTTGTTAGCTTCACCTTGGATCACTTTCAAAACTTTTATATCAGCAGTTTTCAAATTCTTTGCGTTAAAGCCAATGTCTTCTGATAAACTTTTCATAGACAAAAAATCTTTGAAGCTCATTTCATTCACGTTGTATGGTTTTCCCCTTTTTTTTGGCGTTTCTGATGATCTGGGCGTATTGACTGGGGACATAAATGGGGCCAGACTTGAGGTTTTTCTTAATAGCTTTCTCTATGGTGGAATGTACAGAATCCCCTTCGTTCTGTGTGTGGCCGGTGATGAGATACTTGTGAGTAATAGATTTTATTTTGGGATACTTTAACAAAGCGAAAATGTACTATCGCGATCATAAGTGCAGTACCAATCTGACGCAACTATTGCGCGTCAACAATAGTCGTACTTATGACCTTATTCTTTGAAGACAATTCACACACACATACACGTCAACACTACGTCGTACAGTACTCTTACTAAACTTTTGAAGTTATGACCTTAATCTTTGAAGATAATTCACACACACATACACACACATTAATATTGTTCACTCGTTGATTGATATTGTTAATTTCAATATCATACGTAAGCCGCCCCGTAGCTGAGTGGTTTAAGGTGCGGCTTGATGAATAGTTTGAAACCTGTCGGTGATGGTTCGAACCTACCGGAACTAATAGAACTTTTTGTGTTTTATATTTAAAAGTTATGATATATAAATGTTGATACGAATATAAAAATGTTTCTTAGGTAGAATTTTAAACTTAGCGGGAAAATAATTATTTGAGGGTGCATTTGAAATAAAATGGATTCATTGGCTATGAGTGAAGTTGTTGGTTGGTGAAGTCAGTTACAACTACCCTATTTATATAGGTATTATATCATCTATGGTTACGACTGTTTGTGTTAATTACTGTTCGAGCGATTACATTTCTTTTTTAATAAATCAATAATGTCAAATATAAGTATTGAAGCAAAAGCTAATATTGTGGCCATATTCGAATGGTCTGAATATATCTCAAATTTCTAATGAGACGGGCTTATCTGTAAGTTAATTAATTAATTAATATTGTTGTAGTGCAATTTTGTTCATTGGTTGCAATTGTGTAATATGGTTGTTGTTTTTTTAGAGAAATACTGGGAGTCGTTGCGTGAAACAATTTGAGGAAGAAGAGTTGCAGAGTTGGAGGAGAAGTGGAAGACCTGCTGAAGCGGCGTTATATGGTAGCAGAATATGAAACGAATAACGAAGAGTATTTACTAGTACCGAACACTGAATCTAAGTGTAAATTATGTGGGGGTGGATTAGAGCGCTAGGGCCGGGTGAATTAGACCCAATATCTACGCGTGCAAATAGTGCAAATTATGTGAAAGTGTTACAAGATATAATGTTGCCCACAGTGCGAAATGTCTATCCAGATATAAATGAGGGTTTAAGGGCATTAGAAGGTTTCTTCAGGGTCGGCAGCATGAGTGTGACGCCCCTGGTGTTGCATACGTCCAAAGGCCACGGTAATCACTTTCTATCAGGTGGGCCGTGTGCTTGTCTCCCACCTAAGTGGTATAAAAAATGATATAAGTTTTGTGCACGATAATTGTCCCATTCATCGAACCACCATATTTCGCGAATGGTTTAGTGAACGTAAAGTTATTCCTTGCTGTGGCGAAGGGTGAAAATGTTCAAAAGGGAAGCCGGTGGCAAATCCCAAAGAACAACCATGGCAATTTTGTATGAAATTCTCTCAAATTTTAGATAGGTACTGAATTTTAGGTGTAATACATGTAATAATGCATTAAACTTAAGCATCTTTCATGACTTCCCTTTGCAGAGCAAGCCGGCAGGAATCGTGTTATGAGTACTCCTCGCCACTGAATTTCCTTGGCCAGCACGATCCCTTGATTTGAACCCGATTGAGAATATATGGGGTTTAATGGTGCAAAGAGAGATAAAAGTTATTGTTATTATATATTATATTTTATATAAAATAGTTAGGCTCAATTTAAAGTGAAAGCTCTCGTGATATTGTTACTCCGTGCTAAGCTATTCTGTTTAAATATTTTTGTTATTTAATTTCAGTTGAGCCTATTGAGACTACTGAGCCTATCAAGGGACGTGCTGGCCTGTAATTAGTATAAGACTGTATGGTTGAGGTTAAGTTTCAATCCTCTTTTCCGAAAAAAAACTTTCGAGAAAATGAATAATTACGCTATAACCTCAATATGCAATATTATTAATTTTATTATAAAAGTATATTTTTTGGATGAAATTATTATAACCACAAATTAACATTGGATAATTCTTTTAATAAACTTTTTTTTTTAAACTATTGTTTTATTTATAATCTATTGTAAATTAAGTATAATATTTTTCTATTTGTAAATAATTATTTCTAATTCTGTTAACTTGTTCCTAAAATTTCATGAAAACAAAACAACAAAAAGTGGAAAAACTAAGATCCGAACCCACAACATCCGATTTCAACACTATCCATATCAGCCATGTTACCGACCAGGCTACGCACTGCCTTACGTAGAATAACGAATTTTTGCATTACTTTATATAGATGCATGCTTCGAACATAATAGTATGAAAAGGCAAGCATAACGTTTTCTTTGTTTCGCATCACACACATTTATATTTTCTCATATCGATACTGTGTGACGTATAAATGTATGCGTTAAACATTACATACACATAGATACGCGTTTAACCGGACAAGCGATTATAAACATTACGGTGCTAATGCACTTTTAATTACGATAGTACATAGATAAAATAAATTTATGCTTTTGCTGACCACAGCAGTTGTCTGAAAAAAATACGATATCAATCCCTGGTCCATCATAATTTGCCATTATCTTGTCTATAAAATCAAGTACGCAAGATCCAATTTCGTCTGCGCCTCTGTTAGCTTCTCCTTCATGCCATAAATAACATTCTGTATGATCGGATCCAAGTTCGCTTATGGTAAAATTTAGGTTATTCAATTTTGATTTGTAGTAGAAGACAGAAACATCTCCTTTTGGGGTTTGTAGCACAGCCTGTAAATCGTACACTGCGACAATATAATCAGTATTCACATTAGCCTTATCTTTCTCTTTTTCAAGCCTAGAGAGTTCTTTTTCCTCTAAGTGAGTTGTGTACTTAATATTTAATTTCTCTTTTCCAGAGCTATCTGCATTTTCATAACTAACACACAACTCACAACGATCTTTTTTAGGTATGAAGAAGCTTATATTGAATTCGAGATTAAAGATTTTGGCGTACATTTCTTAGTGTGCTGCTGGAACACCTTGTTTTAAACATCCTTTTTTGTAATTATAATAAATTGGAAAAAGCGAAATCAATTCTCGGGCGGGACTCGAACCCGCGATCTTTCCCTTACAGGGGGAACGCTCTGACCACTGAGCCACCGAGCTTCGCCCGAGAGCGATCCAATTTTTCCAATACATCCATCTTACGGCGATGGTGGGAGTAATCTACCGATATTCGTACGAACTATCGGAATCAATGAATGATGTTGCAATCATTTTTAAACATTGATTTTTGATAACGCCGCCCAATCAATTGAGATAATTTTAAAGCAATTAGTTTGCTAAACTAAACAAATTATAATTCCCCCTGTAAGGGAAAGATCGCGGGTTCGAGTCCCGCCCGAGAATTGATTTCGCTTTTTCCAATTTATTATAATTTGTTTAGTTTAGCAAACTAATTGCTTTAAAATTATCTCAATTTTTTTTTTGTAGTCTTCATGTAAAATCAGCAATACATTTACCACCATCAATGAACTCCCGGCTAGAATTTTTTCTAATATAGTGGCTTTCTATACGTGGTATAGACTGTATGTGGTCTCTAACAGATTTTTTAATGGATTCATCAATTTTTTTGTGATGGCCATGTTTGCCTCTTTTATCTATTTCAACAAAACCTAACTCTCTCTTATTAAAAACCGTTTGTACTACTCGGTCATTGTCATCTAATGTAGCCATAAAGAACTTTTTGCACACCCGTATTTGTTGATTATTCACGTTAAAATAATATGAATTATTGTATTTGCGAGGCGCCTGTTTTCCCGTAAAACGAACTGCAGGCACAATTTCTTTGGTACAATTATTTATAAAATTTCGTTGCAGGTTAATATCTCCTAACTCCCAATATTTACTAAAAAATTTCATTCTGTCTTGGTTTCCAATTTTTGTCGAACATTGCATTTTACATTTATTCATTTCACATGGTGGTTTCATGGCTCGCGCTGGAACAGTTTTCTTTTTTTTAGATCTCGAAACATAAGACTGACCCGTATTACGTAATTTCTTTGCTTTGACACTTAGCCACTCATCAACTCGTGCTAGACGTTTTCTACCTGTTTTCACATGACTGTCATTTTCCACTTCAATCAAATTTGTTGCGCCTTCTTCATCCGTGTTTTCCTGTGTAGATTGATGGATGGGTAGTAGGTCAGTGTTTTGGTCACCTTCTCTATCATTATTCTTCTCTTCAGACTGTTGGCTTAATGGTAGTGTAATATTTTGGTCGCCTAGCACTTGTGCCTCATTAATATCTGTTGATGGGGCTAAATCCGGTACCGTAGAAAATCTCAAAGAGCTTCTAGAAGAAGAACTACTAGAAGAACTACTGGAAGAACTAGATGATCTACTCGAAGAACTGCAATAGTTGGGGTCTTTTACCGAATCGTCATCATCTTCATAAAAAGATTCCATATCGTTTGGGGCAGGACCTATCAATTCATCTTCTTGCGGATTGTAACTACAATGAGCAGTCGGTTCAATGTCTTCTTTACTTTTTCCGGTACTTTCGTTATCTCATTGCCTGAATTTATGACTAGATCTTCTGTAAAAAAAATACAATAGGGGATAATATATTTATACAATATTATGTATTAGCAGAGTGTGATAAGGAACAGACGTAAATATAGACGAGTACACAATGTACAGAACTACTACAAAGTGAGAGTATTGCAGGCCGAACAGTAATTTTTAAAGCTCACCTGTGCGGTTTTTGTCATAATTTTCTTTATTGTGATCACTTTTACACATTTGCAGTAACCGTTTGCCACGACATTCTTTAAATTCGCTAGCCATTTCATACCTAAAAAAATAAAATTCTCAGTTACATATTAGTACCATTATATATATATAATGTATAAATAAATAAATAATTATAATATAATACATACTACCTATAGCATAGGTAATAAAAAGGTAGGGAGCTCAGGGTCCGCCAAATAGGTAGGTATAGGTCCTATACCTACCTATTTGGCGGACCCTGAGTCCCTTCTTTTTTATTCGACTAGAAAGCACAACTAGTACCACTACTTGATTTATTTTAATATCTATGCTAAATCTAACGATTTTTGATATCCAATAATAATGATTATGTTTTATAGGGAACCAAGATTAACAGACATGGACTAGTTACGCTTATACCTACGTTGCCATTATAATGTTCATCAATCATCAGTGAAAACACCGAAAATATGAAAATCGGTAGGCAGTAAGTTACTTAAGTCTGTTTTATATAGATTCAAAAAAGAAAATCTAGAAATGAATAGCCAAAAAGGTGTCACAACATATGATGCAATCTTTTTACAGGAGAATAATATACTAAAAAAACGACAAAGCTGACAAAAATAATGTCATAACCTATGATATGACACTTTATTCGACTAAGTTGAACACAAATTATGTCATAATCTATAATGTGGCCCTTTTTTAGATTGGTATGTGAATATTTGCTAGGTTAAGTTTATAAAAAACAGTCGTAAAATGTCATACAACTGTTTTTCACTCGTCAATCTACAGTAATAAAAAAAGACTTACCCAGAAATACAGTTATAACACAGCTTATGACTATTTTTACGAGCACTAGCACACGTTCACTTCACCTGTCACAAGCAGTGATGCGTCACTGTCGTCGAGCGGGGAGCGCGGGTTTACGCTCCGTTAAAAACCGACACTTGTGCCATCTTTTGACAACTATTCACACTAATGATATGGCTGTTTTATTGATCGATAAAGAAGAAAAAACCTCATCAAACTGTATTTTTATTTCAAAACGAGCTTTTATTGTGATATGACAGTTTTTCAGAGGATGTGCGAAATCCTGTACCCAAAAATCGATAAAATCGTTGCTCGATTTGGGTCAGCGTGTCTACATGGGGCGCTCCACGACCCACGGCAGAGCACTCTGTGTTGAGGTCAGACACCATCTTTTTTTTACTTCGATTTAAAGTTGTTGAAGTACTGAAAAGAGATTAGTTTATTATAATAAGTAAATCTATTATTATACGAGAGATACCTCAAGAAACAAAATAAACTACCGTATTACATACAGTTGCCCAGTCTTTATATGTTTTGGTGGCGCTTGACCTCGACGTTCAAAAGTTAAAAAGCTCCCGCCACGGGCGTTGTGACATTTCCCTTCCCCGGGAACTGTGGGTGTAGCCGTGGATGAGCGCCACATTTTTTTTTTTCGAAAAAATTGAGGTCTATGTCCCATTGATTAGGCACCACCCGATTGGTCCTTGACCTTTTGATTTCTAAAATACAGCAATAAATTTATAACATACTAATTTGAAACATGAAATAGTTTGGCACGGCACTAACCTGATAGAAAAGAGATAGACGGTGAGAATGAAGACACATTTTTATTTTTCTTTATTCGGGCAAACAAACAATTACACCATGTTCTTAATCTAAGGTCTTACATTAACATAGGTGCCATTATGTAACCTATTGCGTTATCTACATGTTACCTTTATGCAATATTTGCATGAATCATTTTCCCTTCGGGAGATTCCTTCTTAGGAGGGTCACCAAGAATAGTGAGAATTTAATCATCTAAATGATGTAATTCAACCATAGCTGGTTCAGTTTTATCACATTCTATACTTCGAAGTCTGGAACAACCAAAGACGTGATTTTCATTTATTTTTGTCACTAAGTGCCGAATATTGTACACTACCAATGACATTTCTGTGAAGAAAATAGTCCCAAGGTCGTACTGTTTGCATCACGATAATGAATTAAATCTTATTATAAAATAAATAAGTATAATAATCTATACGGGAGCCCCTTGTTTCGCAGACAGAAATTTCATAGAATTTCGTTTCACAGAAAATGTTTCACATAATATTTGGTACTTATATTTTTATTTCGAATATTATTGTTTCAAAGACAATTTACCACAATGAAACATATTTCACAGAAAAACAATTTAATGAATTTGTGGCGAACATACATACTCGCACATTCACCCGCCACGATAATCCGCTCCGCTTATGAAGTGAGAACGCAGCCTACTTAGCACGCGCAGCCTGCGTGCTCGCCTCACACCGCGCTACGGCCGGCGCGGCCGCTGGCAGTCAACGAGAAGCTTCCGCACGTCTAACACGTACCGCGCTCTTACGTTCCGTCGACGCTTACCGAACCTTGCTGTATACTTGTACCTATCGTATATTCAATAAATCATTAGTTAATCACTAGAATAACATCGTTCACTTGGCTTGCTTTGCTTTCTTCACCCGTTATACCATCCACACATATACAACCAACATACGCATCTACAAATTTTTATTTACATTTTTTTGTTTAATAAACTTATCAAACAGTAGAATTATTTTTTAAGGAATATTAAACCACCACCATAATCGAAAATAATTTGGTCTAACGTTTAATAAATTAGAACACGTCATTATAGTTTACACCCCGACTCAGAGTACCCCGACTTGGATAGGTTAGGTTAGAAGGCTAAGGCGGGAGCGAAGCGGAGCGGAGCTCCCGCCTTAGGCCTTCGTGGTTATTTTTTTTAAAACCACCCAGAAATAAGAGCCCCGCGTAGCGGGGCTCCGTCGAATTATCTTAGCGCAAATAAGTTTTATATCTTTTGAGCGGTATGTCAAACGATTTTATATTTAATGTATGTTATGATAATAAAGAATATTTGATTTGTTATTCTATGATATGATTATTCTAACATTAAACTTTATGTGAAACAAAAATCAATGATTTAAAAATCTTCAAAGTAAGTAGTCTGTGTATTGATTATTCTATGAAACGAAAATATGAGAAAAATTTTATGTGAAACGAAATTCTATAAAACAATTAGCTATAAAACAACGCACACCCAATCTATACTGCCTCTTTGGTATCAGATTTTATACACTACCTATTGCATTACATGTGAAGGTGATGGCCGTTTTGACACGACTGGTTTTGCTTGTTTTCTCTTTTTTAGACAACATTAGAATCAGCTACACAGCTCGCACCACGTCTGTGTGGACCTCTTAAACCCGTTATTAAAGTTGTTTTTCAAGCCGAGCATGTTGGATTTTTATTTTTTACGCTGTGCTGTTTTATGTTCCCAAACAAATTTTCAAGAGAATCCTGGTTTAATTGACGCAAATTTAAATATTTATATCCAGCTTTGTGCAAACGGTTCCAAATATTCTTTATGAAATTTAATGTTATTTGGTATCACATAATAATATGTTATTTGGATGCATCGTACATTTTTTGATTGTTTATTAGTAGAAGAGCTGATGAATTGGACTGTTTCTATAGTTTTTAAGTAACTATTTGATGTTGCAACAAGATTTGTTTTTACGAAAACATTGTCGCGAATACCTTTTCTTACTTCTTTAGGTGCAACTGGGCCACTTGTGCAGTCAAATAGTCTGCCTAGCTGTTCTATAACATAAATACAGTTTCACTTATAACTTCCGCATCATCATCTTTGCATGCCATCATTTTCAGTATAGCAGCCATTGTGTTACTTGATACATGCGCTGCGTACTTTCATTTTTATCATATAACTAGCTGACCCCGCGAACTTCGTACCGCCAAACAGTCTATTCTTTTTTTTTTTTTCAATTTTTCTCTCCGTAAGAACCATCCCCGTACTTTAAGGAATGTTCTAAAAAAAGAATTATCGAAATTGGTCCAGCCGTTTTCATGCCATGTCGTGACAACGGAAAACGGGTTTCATTTTTATTATAGATTAGGATTCACGACCAACGGAGTCAACTTTTTCGAATTTATAACGCTTGTATTCCTTTCCTCGGGTGCTTTGATATGACTCCAATCTGCCGTCTTATTTTATTTATTAAGCAGTATAAAAAATATTCCTAATGGATTTAAGTAAATACATGTGCCGGTCGTTTTGCATTTCACAAACTTTTTTACTTATAGGGATTTAATGATATATTTTTATAAATAGCCTGTTCTACTGGAATATTTTTCAACATTCTTTGTAATGTTTTTTCACTCAGCAGTGGTAATAAATTGGATATAAAACGGTAGGCCTTTGGAGATCTTTTACGTAGACGTAGTAGCCAATGTTTTTTTACTCACCTCAGTATTCTATAACTTTCCGACAAAAGCCGTTTCTCTCTTGCATCTTGCGTCATTGGTGGAGATTTATCTACAAAAAGAATATCATCGATTTAAAAAAATAAGAACAAACAACTTGTAGTTTATACTTTTTTTTTTCAAAAGTGTGAACGTGAGCCTTACCTTTTGTATGAACATTGAATTTCGATCTCTTGTAATTTTGAACTGTAAAATTATATCATCCGAAGCAGGTAAGTCTGACATTTATTAAGCCAATTAATAGTTCATGTTGTTATTTATCTATGACATTAATAAGAACTCATAAGTTTGTTAAAATTTTGTAGTTCGTGACCAACAAGAATACCGGCCACTCTTTCGTAGGTCAAAATGTACTGATGCCTTTGAAGTCGATGCTAACGGTATAAATGGAGTCGTTCGATGTTCTTCTGATAATTTTTTATATTGTATATGTACAGGTCTGCAATATCTGTATGGAGTCGGAATTAAACATATGACCGTATTTGAACTACTGGTAACAATTTGTAGTGGAGTAAAGGTTGTTGTAAAAATTCTATTTTCATCACCCTCTTCTGTGTTTAAGAATGATTGCTTATACAGTGATTGACCAGTCGATCCATTCAAACCCCAGATATCCCTAAATGTACAATGTACAGTCTACAGACTGGACTTGTTTTTTTGTACAGTAATTATTAAACACTTCGTCAGTTAGCCTTAGTGAGGCGTGCGGCCTCACTAAAATTAATAAACTGAATTGTTACAAGTAGCGCAATGATTGTGGCGACGCAAATGTACGATGCATGTAGCATACGCCTCACTAAGGCTAACTGAATACCTGCGCTACATGCTACATGCATCGTACATTTGCGTCGCCACAATCATTGCGCTACAATTCAGCTTGCTACAAATGTATTGCATATGCGCACATCGAAAGCACAGTTGTAGCGTGGCGATGATTTCTTGATGTGGCGATTAATGAGAAAAAGAAGACGTTATTGGGTTCATCCGTTTAATCAAGATTGTACACTTTACGGGAATATTAAATTTTCGCAAGAATTTCGGTCCGACGAAGAAAAGTTCCATTTATGTCAATAGTTTACTTTCACTTGCACTTTCTTCCTTTATAACCATTACTATTATTTTAGTTTACTACCAAAATATTTGTTTTATAGCATATGTATCTCATTTCCAGATGATAATGATTACGATGTAGAGGTTGAAGAACTTAATTCATAGCAACATATCAAAATTTTAGAAAGATTGAATAAGTAGTTTTCAAAATATGACAACATCTATAGATGAAAAACTTTAAAGTGTTCTCCTGTAAAGTTAGCAAAAGTCACATCCGTCTTTGTTTTACGACTGCGACGATTTGGTCTACTACCAAAATATTTGTTTTATAGCATATGTATCTCATTTCCAGATGATAATGATTACGATGTAGAGGTTGAAGAACTTGTACAAGATGTTCAGGTGATCGAGGATGAAAATCAAGATGTTTTGACAGAGGCTAGAGCTATTCGGGTAGAATTGAATCAATCATTCACTTTATTGTAAAAACGAAAGAAAAGAAAAGCTTGTAAAAATATATAACATTTTTATTACTACATTTGGTTTCGTTTCATTTAGTAGTTGTACTTATTTTTATAAATAGGTAATTAACAATAATCAACAATTTTACTCATTAATAAAGTTATTTTTTATATAGGTAAAGGTAATTATCAATAATCAAGAACTAATCGAATTTTACACATTACAATTTACAATACATTTTTTATATAGGTCATTAACAATAATCAACAATTTTAAAATATATCAGTTTTTTTTTATTTAAGTAATTAACAATAATCAACAATTTCACACAACTTAATAGGTAAACTACAATTATAAAACAAATCAATATACCTATACAACAAACATACAAAGTTTGGCCTGCAAGAAAGTAATAGGAGCTCACAAGAAATATAAGACCTCCAAAAATGGCATAAACCAACAACAAAGTTGTTCCAACATTTTTCTTGGTCATGTACTCGTACTCTGTCTCTATGTAATCGTTGGGGCTGGGTGCTGAAGATAATGCTGCTGCTAAGATCTCAGCAGCACGCAATGTGGCAGCACTGTTGTCTCTTATAGCAGCAGCAATTTCTGCAGCACTATGCCGAATAGTCTCATGCAGGCTCCTATTACCTTCTTGTATAACGAATCAAATCATTAGGATGACGATATGGGCGAGGCAAACGACGTCTGGGCACAGCCCGTCGACGGGTGGGTGTTGGCTGTTGAGTTGGTTGTTGTAGCTGCTGCTGAGGCGACGCTTCAAGCGGTTGCAGCAATACTGGCACAGGTGGCGAGGAGCTTGGCAAAGGTGGTGTTAGTCCCTAAAATAAGTCCTAGTAGTAATAAATATTTGGATAAATGATGATGAATTATTTACCGCTTCGAGCGCAGCAAAACCATGAATGGAGGCAGTCCCGACTATGGTTAGAATTCTTGTCTCTACATCTGTGAGCTCTTGTCCTACAGCCGGTCCGCCTCCTGTTGCCCTAGAGTCTCGAATCTTTCTTGCCTTAAAAAAAGTTACAATACAGAATGAATGTCGAATGCGTAAAACTAATACTTACATGCTGCCACTGCTGAATAGTCCTATATTTCCTAAAAATAAACTGATAATATCAATTGAAATTAAAAGTAAACTGATATTCCTTAGTAAATTAAATACCGGACAATTCTTACCTCTTGCCATTTCCAAATTGGCATGGAGGCGTTCCACTAGCAGCTCCTGCTGCCTCTTATTGGCCCTTTATTTTTCTTTCTTCCATTACAAACATTTAAATATTTTAAACTTTCAAAGATTTGAATTTGTCAAACAAGAACAAGGAAAGATATCAAAATATCAAATTGACTTTGACTTCCACAGATACCGAAATAGTAGTCTAGCTACATAGATTATAACAAAGAGATGTATAACGGGTTGCCGGGTACGTGGACCGAGAAAAGGTTTGGTTTCAGAACGTCCCATTCCCAAACTCGTCACTCTATTTCAGATGGTCCCATTCCTAGATAGTCCTATTCTCAGATCGTCCCATTCTTAGATTGTCCTATTCCCAGATCGTCCCATTCCCAGATGGTCCCATGGATGGTAACGCATGACGCCGGTTCGTTTTGCCTTTTCGTTTTTGTCTAATTATTGGGATTCCTTGCTGCAATGTGGACCTTTATTTTCTTTTTCTTTTTTTTGTAGGTTTTCTTTTAAGCTCTTTATGCTCTTTTTTTAGTGTAATTATTTTGTCTTTATCTTCCTCTTGTTGTCTTTTCTTTTCTAAAAACTCTTCCCTTGTTATTACTTCACAGACCTTGGAAATTTTCGTTTTTTTTCAGTTTTACGGTAGAATCGCTTCGTTTAATTTTTTGCAATAGTAATGTTTCGAAAGATATTTTATCGGAAGCTGACAAGATTCGATCTTCAATAATCTGAACCTTGCTTGTGCTCGGTGTGTTTGTGTCATTCAAGGTACTCAATCTTATTCCTTGACTTTGCAAAGGCAATTTCTGAGATAGTGTTAATAGAGTTAGTTGGGACTTTGATGTTTTATTACTTTCAATGTTAATTTTATTGGATTCATTCAGTGTGACCTGTGTAGACATTTTGGGTGCCTGGATGCTTCTGTTTATGGTTTGGAGTACTTTTTGCAAAGTCAACTCTTTTAAAGTGGAAACTTTTTTTCTGGATGTTATATATTGTTTAAATCTGTTTAGAGACTCGCGGTCAAATTTTTCTTCTGGTATAGCATTCCTGTTGAATGGATATATCCCTCCTTTTTTGAATCCATTCCGAATAATACGTGGATTTAGTTCACGCCACACTTCTCCGATAATGCGACTAAATTCATCTTTCGGCAGCTTTTTTCCTACATTTAATCGTTGCCATTGCACAAGCTTTTCGTCCCAAGTATTTTTCATTGACTTGAAAACGGATAAATCTAACGGTTGTAACAAATGGCTTGCATGCGATGGTAATTTAATAATCGTTACTCCACTTTGTGCTTCTTCTAAAATTTTCAATTGAATGTGTGTGGAATGACCGTCAAAAATTAACAACGCAGGTGGATCTTCGCTTAAGTGCGGAAGTACAGTATTGAACATATACTTTTCAAATACTTTCGAATCTATCCAGCCATTGGTAGTTGCAGCATAAGATGTATTTTCGTAACCTAGTTCCGACATCCATTGATCCCATGTATTTTTTCCTCGATTGATTATTAACGGTGGCAATTTATCACCAGCTGCGCTGGCAGCGAATAAGATTGTGACGTTATCTTTGCCAGATGAAGCGATAGTTCTTGTACTAGCAAATCCACGAGCGCCAACAACTTTTGTTTTGTCTGGGTCATTTCCGAAACTGGACTCATCAAGATTCCAAACTTTTTCTGGCCTTCCTTTTAAATCTAGTTCATTCAAAACCTCTTCAAGTATATCAAAGTATTCGCTTATTATAAAAGGGTCACATGCAACTTTCCTTGACATCTCCACTGCTTGTGGCTTTTTTAAAGACAAATTATGTCTCTTTTTGAAAGAAGCAAACCAATCATATCCAGGTCGGTTGTTTTTCAATGTGGTTAAGTAATTATTTTGACTCACGTGTATACTAAATCCAGCGTCTCCTTAGACGTAAGTCCAAAGCCGTACTTCTCCATAACTCTCAGACAATTAGCTAGTTTCAACTCATTCTCTGTGTTAATCGCGGTAGGTGGTCCACGAGTCTCTTTTACGACACCTTTTTTTCTACTCACTCGATCACATATTGTCGTACGAGGTATATTGTATTTGCTTGCCGCTTGGTAAGAGTTTATTTTGCCATTTCGTACTTCATCTATAGCTTTTTTTAATGTTTCAAGATCATATTTAGTGGTTGTTTTTCGTTTATAATGTCGAACCATGTTAGATAACCTAAAAATTTAAAGAAATACAGTTAATAAAAAATAAAATTCATAAAATACAAAAAAAAAACAATCCATTGATGACCCCGTTTGATAGATTATAATATTTATTTATTTATTTTTAGAAAAAGTTATAGTAATGTACTCCAATTACCCTAACATAAAATGTTTAGAACCTCTGACAATGGGGCTATTGCGATACAATAGACGCCATCACCCCGATAAGTAATACGCAATAGCCCCAAAAGAAAATCATTACCTACAAATTTTAAATTGCTTATTGTCTCCGGATCTTAAGCTATATCAATAAAATAATCAAACAATTTATGTAAAGCAATAAAACAATAACAGTACTTACAGTTAGGAAACATAAATAGTTTTAGAGAAACTGAGATTTTAAAAGATCACAATCACATGTTGTCACCATAAAAATGTCCAAACGAAATGACAGATTAAAAATGGCTGATTATTAAAAAAGTTGGGCTAGGTCACGACATCTATTAGTGATTTTTTGAAGATGTAGTGCCAAAGCTAGAAAACAGATGGCATGAGTAGTTTTAAAATACGCGATTCGTAGAATAAATGGATTCGACGCCTTCACCCCGCAGACGACATAGCCCCGGTTGACCTCATATCTTTATCAATTTTTTTGTAATGATTATTTGTGACATTGAACTCATAATTTTTTTGTTTTATGATTTTGTGTGCTTGGTCCCTTGTGGTCATGGAAATTTTATTTCTCAGCTTGGTTTTCATAAAATGAATGCTCGGAAACAAGTGTTCTACCGTAGCAGTACAGCGGCAAACATAGAAGTTTTCAGTTTTCAGAGTCATTGTTTTACCACCATTGTTTTACAACCACTGTTTTACCACACCACAATCTCGTCATGCTAAGTCGCACTACTTACACCACAACACACCATATCACGCCACGACATACATGTCACTTCATCCCACAATACCTACATTACAATTTAATTCCACAAAACACCATACGACGCCACGCCATGTCACGCTACACTACACCACAATACACGATACCACGGTATGCCATATATACCTACGGTACGCCACGGTATACTTACCAGTTGATTGGCAATCTTGTTAAAATCTTCATTGTCTGGCCGTATTACATTAACGTACCCTTCATTTTCAGTATCAGGCAACTCAAGCATGGCATTTAACTCCGCATCAGCAGCCTCATAATTATCCAATTTTCTCTTAATTATACATGGCATTTTTAGCCAATTTTCTTTTGGGATTAGTTGTTCAATTTTACATTTTTTAGAAGTCTTTTTAGTGGGCCAACTTAAAATTCCGTTATCCACCCATCCTTCCGGACAAATTGATAGTTTTTTGGAACCGTTTTCAATCGTTTCAACTATCAAAAACGGCATTCTAAAAAAAATCTTACATATAATATACTATAAAAACATATCTCTCTAGGGTGTCGTAAAAAGCGACTTAGGGAAAGTCAAGGAATAGGCAGCAGCGTTCTTTGTCACTGCACTCGCCAACGCGCCTGTCAAGCGTGGCGAGTATGGCATTTTCTCCCGATTGGGGAGGTCTGAATGTTACGACTTACGGGACGGCTATTTAAGAAGAAGTAAGTACCTAATAGAACGGCGAATCTATGAACCTGCCGCACACCAGTTCTCTTTCTCGCTCCCGCAAATGATTGTTTCGAGCAACAGAATAGGATAGCAACGAAGGTGCGAAGTGCGGGCAGATGTGGTCCAACCCTTATACTGTTTAATAATAATAATTCATTCATTTAAATTTAAGAGCCTCGCTCTTGTCTGTGGAGTAACTAACTTTCAGAATAGGGCGATGGATAGGAATAATAATAATAATGATAATCATTTATTTCAGACAATCAAATTAGTCCATTAAGCATGATACCTCCTTTCCGTTACATTCTGTATATCAAGTACCTACTTCATCTAATCAAAGATTATAATATTATACTGTCTACCGCTATCACCTTTTATACTAATATTTTGATTATATGCCTAGTCCTACACATTGTTAAAAGTTACCTATTGCAAGTTAGTTCAAATACCCATTAGTGTAGGTATGTACTATACTTTATTGTAAAGAAGAACTGCTAATGAAAAATTACCATTTGGAAACTATAGTAGGCAATCAGGCATCGAATTAAGTCGAGGATTGTTTTTCAGCCAACATTTACAATTGAAGTACCTAAATTTTACTTTATTTACCTTCATAGATGGGTTTGTGGCCGTCTTGAGGATCCCCAATTAAACGTAAATAACAGCGAGACCTGTAAAGTGAAAATAATCACTACTAGGTACTAATGAGTGATTTTTGGACCTAGGAGCTCCAATGAGGTAACAAATGAGTGGAAATATGAACTGCAAGGTCTATTTTAAATCGCCATGTTTAAAAATAGAGACCTTGAAAGTATCTTTTTGAATGGTATATTATTACGATAACATACAATAAAGTGAGTTTTAATAACTATTTCTGGTGTAGTTTGATGTTATACTTATTGTGAAACCATGTTAGATCTTATTTATTTGTTCTGTGCATATTTTTTCATTATTCTTAGAAAATTTTCTCTACTTTTATTTTGTGTAAATATTATTTTCTGTAAAATGTGTCGGAAAGGAGTTATTATCAAAAAACTGCTTTTGGGCGCCATTTTTTCAAAATGGCGGCGCGAGAAGCAAACATACGAGGTGGCAAAGTTCAAATTTGGAAAGAGCATATCAAAATCTATAAAATTGCCAATTTTCAAAACTCCCGGAAAACTTTCTATGTTTTCGACCAAATGACTGGACTAATGGTTTCACAACAAAAAAAACTATTTGCAAGGGCTACCATGATGTTATCCTACGTTATACGTCACGTACATATAATTTTTGAATACTTACCAAATAATCCAATAAAGGAGATGATTTATTTTCGGCCCATCAATACAACGACTTTTAAGTTTTTGTTTCTTATGTAAAACATCAAAGCGAGAGTTAGAGAAGAGAGAGACAACAGAGAATAGGGCATGAACAGTCATTGTTAAATATGCACAAAATACGAATCCATTTATTATCATAATTGGACGAAGAATGTTCCAAAGTCTAACCGATTCACGATAACTTATTAAAGAGTGTTTTTATCATTTATTGTATTTGTGAAAATTCTTAATATTTCACATGACAAGATGTTAAAATGTTGCCAGACATCTTCTTTACCATAGACTCAAATCGATTAAGAATGCGATTGTATTCGATAAAACTTCAGGCACATAGGTATAGGTTTTCTCTTCAAATCTTCAATCTTACAATTCTCATTCCATAATATGACATTATCAAAAGTTTTTGCTAACAAAAGTATTTTGCTATAAACGAATCTTCATACTTCATAGAATGCGTTGTAGATAGTTTTATTTCAATGTGTAATTGAAATAAAACTATCTACAACGCATTCTATGAAGATTCGTTTTCAGTTACTTCATTATATACCTACTGTCATCATCATATTACTCATTTATCCCCGGAGGATTAGGCAGAGTGAATTAACACCCACATTTTACCAATCATTGTATTAGGTCCCACTTAATAGGCTGTAATAGAATCCGTTTAAATATTTTTATTTCAATGATGTTATAATACAACAGTCCATTGAGAATTATTTACACTATGCCTGTCTAAAAGTAAACACTCTAAACTATAATACTCTCAGGTTATAGCTTTACGAATACAAAAATACAACGTTAGGTTGGGCATTGCACTCTTTACCTACTTGGTTGTCGTCATCATTATCTTGGCCTTACCTTGGAGTCCCGGGTGCACCTCTTCCAGTCATCTGACCTCCACAACCCGCTAATGGAGATTATTTTAATTTAAAACTGATGTTTTATTTTAATTTTAAAGTAAATATCAATCGAGGAATCGATTCCATGTGGTAAAAATTGTTAGCGATTACGATTTCATTATTTCGAATGGCAATACAATCCCAAAAGTGCCAAAAATTGTTTGACAGTTATTTTGTGATTATTTTGAGTGATTCATTAGTGAATTTTCTTGTTGTTCAATGCTCATTGTAAAAAAATAGTATTATATAATACAGATGTTACACAGGCAGCTGCTATATAAATCAATGGCTAGTATTGAATAATATGGACGAGTGGAGTATTACAGTGTCTATAAGTGATGTAGTCAAACAATTCTAATAAATATACCAGCCGTGCCGCCAACCATCTTATTTCACATGCATTACTGCAAATCAGTATCTAAACAAACAATTACTAACATAAACCAAGGTATTAGGAGAATGTATGTTATTTACATTAATTGAGTTTTCTTTCTGCTCATTTACTATAATCACTATGATTTGTATGCTTTTTGGACGACATACCTACCAACAATTTCCTAGAAACATTTATATACCTATACCTATGTAATAAATAAATATTAATATAATATGGTTTTGTTTGTTTTTATTTCATTGGATACCTACTTTCATTTCATGGTGTAAGTATGAATCATCATCTTAGGAATTGTAGTTGTACCTAACCGAGGCTTTTACCGGCCGCTTGCTCCTTCTCTTTTATTCGGTTTGGAAATATGCCTTTTATGGCAGCGGCTGCCGTCTGACCGCCCAACTAGTAAGGATAATCCTGCTTTCTACATCCGAAAGACATATAGACTGTGAAAAACGGCTCATGCGGGTTTTGTCGGTTCGAGTCCGACATAATCACCTTCACTGGCTCCGGCGGATTTGAGTGGATTTCCACTTGTTAAAAAGAAGGTTATTGCCCTATCCATCTTCTATTTATTCAATACATAGGACCTATTGTAGGACATGATTTTAATGACGTCTATTATGTCATACTAAATAATCAATAAAATTATAATTTTCTGAGATTGACGCCATGACAGTTTCACCTAGTTTCACATTGATTTTAGTATCAGTTTTGATTTGGTTTATATCAATGTTCCGGTTAGACTAGCTAAGAAGCAATGTACCATTGTAATCCCGATAACATTACAAATAAATCAATACTCGTTTCATTATTGTTCTCCAAAATTTGTAGGTGGCCGAAAGCTCTAACATAAAAAATCGTCTCCTTTGCTGTCACAACATAATTTAGAACAAAGCACAACCGTCAATTTGTTTATCTCCACCGAAAATAAGAACTGGATAAGATCTCATTTGCAACTCAACGAATGAACTGTATCGCTTTATCGTTCAACCATTCATTCACGGTGCGCGATTTGCACTGTTAGTTCCAAGTGCCACTCAGGATAACAATTCGAACTCTCATGCATCGCTTTTGCATCTATAAATAAGTTGCAATTTTTTTCCCTTTGGTAACATATAGGTTGCTTATAGAATCTAACCTCCTTTATAGAACTTAATCATGGTGGATTTACTATCCCTACTAATATTATAAATGCGAAAGTAACTCACTCTGTCTGTCTGTCTGTCTCACTTTTACGACTAATCCGCTGAACCGATTTTGATGAAATTTGGTATAGAGGTAGATTAGACCTTGGGAAAGGACATAGGCTATGTTTGGTCGCAATAACCGACATCCACGCGGGCGTAGCTAACTCTCGTCGGGGGACCGGACCGCCGTCTGACTGTTTGGGGAAATAGAGCCTACCAAGGTACTTAGCGGTCCCCCGACGAGACAAATGACAAAGGGTCAATACTTAGGGTAGGTCCCCAACTAACAATTTAGCGATAAAATAAGCTCTATAACAGCCGGGTATTTGTTCAATGGGGTTGGCCGGTGAAAGCTAAAAGCAGATGGCGCCAGCATAGCTTGTCCCAAAACATTGCATTTTTGTATGGATAATTTCAGAAAATAATTCCAAACAGTTACAATGACGCGCTGTATTGTTTCTAAATGCTCTGAAGTCGACACGCACCAAATGTCGAAGGATATAAAAATACGAAAGCTTTGGTTAAAAGCCATCCGTCATTAAAAATCAATAATTACCAAAAGTACGAGGTTATGTTGTGGTAAACAATTTGTTGAAAGTGATTATGAAATAACAAGCAAATACACTGGTAAGCTACTTATGAATAAATCTTTGACTACCTATTATCGGGTTAGTAGCTTTATGCCTATATCTCGATAAGACTAGGTATCAATATTGACTAGATCGCTTTATGACTAAATCTCAATATGACTAGTTCGCGTATAGACTAGATCTCATTCAAACTAGATAGCCATTGGTCCAGGTAGCGTAAAGACCATATTGTCGTTTGTTTTCAAGAGTACAAGTATCACCAAAATTTGTCCAGAAGAGAATGTATGTATGTAGGTATGTACCTACCTACGGGCATAACTTTCGATCGGCTCCACCAAATTAGAAACAGAAACAAACCTTTTTTAAATTAAACAGGAATAACAGTAGTGTGGGTTTGTGCTGCATACGCACATTTAGGCGTCTATGCCATGCCTCTAGGCTATTATTAGTTTTGTGCTGTGCTTTTCTTGTGCACAGGAAATAAGCGCTGTATTTTTTTTCTGCTGACTTTATAGAGTTCTCCACAATAGCTGACCATCCATCTAGTATATGAGATGAAGGCAACAAAGTCAAATTAGCAGTCATCCTTGTTATATTCCGTCCTTCTATTGATTTTTTTAGACCCACAGAATTAGCTTTCTTCCACACAGCCTTATTGAAATGATAATAGCATCCAGTTATTTTTGAATTTGGATATATCATCATAAATGCATTGATAAGACCTAACTCGTAGTCACATTTAAAAAAAAATATTTGCACTCAGTTTTTTCAGCTTTGTTGGGTAACAGGGCATAAAGTACGGGAAATATGTTTGTTCTTTCTATCGTACTGTCTACATCTATGTGAATTGAGAATACATAATTGGTAATAAGGTTTGGGCACGCGTTTAAACGTTCCATCGCCAAAAAATACCCTGCCTTGATCGCCATCAGTTTTCATCACCCTTTTCGAATACATTGATGAGAAGACAAGCATTTTATTCTCTTCACATAATTCGTACTCAGCTATCAAAAAGTTTTTTTTACTTCACTTGATTTAAGAAACTCGGTTTTCTGCATTTGACGAAACTTTTTGCGATGTCGGTAAAGGATATCCTTCACGGAACTATAAGGTCTTACAATACACGTAGAAGTAGAAGGCATTTGTTCCAGCGTATCTTCGTAAATATTTTTCACTGATGACATATCTTTGGTAACTTTTTGTTTGGCGGTATCCAGTAAAAGGTCTTCTTCTATTTTATTGAAGTCTTGCTCACATTTATGTAGGCTCTCCCTTACTATACTCGTCTTTTCTCTGTTTAAGGTAAGAGAAGCACTACACTCTTGTCTTTTATAGCAACGCCAGAAAGACGTACCGCTTATATTATTTGCCACAAAATTAAATCTGTAGCCATTTTAAAGTAGAGCTTCTTTCCTTTTTTTATTCTTAATAAATTTAAATTCATTTCTCTGCATTTTATGTGTAATAAACAAATACCAAAATGAAATACAGACTATGTAAGTTGCGAATAAACCTTTTGACAGTTCATTGAAAGACAATTGACGATTAAGTAAATTTATTTTTCTAGGGGTTCAGGAACTACTTGGTAAGTGGTCAGCGCGCTTAACAAAGAGTTCCTTATCAATGAAGTATGGTGAAGTGTGAGATTGAAGAGCCCTGGGGCCTTACCATAAACTTTTGCTTCAACTGCCATGCGCAGGGCAGCTCAACTTGGCACGCAACCTGGCAGATTTTCCATTGGTACCATGAACCTCTTCGGTTGAGCTGCAATGTACCGAATACTGACACGCGTAAATTGTCTCTGATCAATTTGGCACACCATCAACGTTCTAAAATACTTCTCGGAATCGTTACCAAAGGAGTTTTATATACCAAATAAATATTATTTATATAATATATATAGCCGATGATGAAGTTCTTTGAACAAATTTCGATTTCTTCAATAACAACGTACATTATAATATCATTTGAGAGGTTGAGGACTCTTTTAGTCATTTTATATACTCAACTGTAAAAGTTATTAAGATGTTACTATTCTTGAACGAAATTTATTATGACAATTTATGAAGGAATCGCCAGAAAAAAAAACTTGACAGTGAGTACTTTAGTTTTTTATGGAATAAAATAAGAATAAGGTCATACTCTCAAAGAGGTAGGTATACGGTTGGTGATTACGAGAGCATTTTCATATAAATGTATCCCCACATTGAAAAAATAAGAATTTTCCCGACTATAATGTTTTATGTTACATTTGTTTTTTTAGGGAAGGAAAGGGGGTTGGGTAATGTTGGCGTCGTGATGGAATTGAGCGGCCATCAATGAGATTGGTATAATATGAAAGTACAGTATAAAGTGATCAAAAGTTACTATGGACAAACTTCTCTAAACTATATCGGGACTTAGCTATACAGGGTGGTATTTTTCAACTTTACTTAGATGGAAGTACTCTAAATACTGGAGATAGCGAATTCCACTGAAAGGAAACATTCCCTTATTTTTTTAAAGAAACAAAACTGCATTCAAAGTTTTCTGAAAATGCCACACCCGGTAGTCGAACCGACTAAAATCTTCCTAAACCTTCTATTTCATGGATTTCCTTTTATTTAATTTACCAAGTTTGTTACAGAGATTTTATCCTTATGATCGACCTTATCGATTGATGCAATAAAAATACAGGTTGTTATTTTTTCGAATTGTAGTCGGTTCGATTATAAGGCGTGGCAAACGATTTTTCAGCATTCCTTAAATGCAGTTCTGTTTCTTTTTTATAAACATACTAAACTGTATTCAAAGTTTTCTGAAAATGCCACACCCGGTAGTCGAACCGGCTGAAATCTTTCTAAATCTTCTATTTCATGAATTTCCTTTTATTTAATTTACCAAGTTTGTTAGAGAGATTTGATCCTAATGATCGACCCTATCGATTGATGCAATAAAAATATAGGGTGTTATTTTTTCGGATTGTTCGATTATAGGGCGGGGCAAACGATTTTTCGGCATTCCTTAAATGCAGTTCTGTTTCTTTTTTTAAATAAGGAAACATTTCCTTTGAATGAAATTCGCTATCTTCAGTATTTAGAGTACTATTCCTAGCGAGAAGGAAAACGGAAAGTAGCCCCCCCCTCCCCCCACCCCTAACCAGATGGACTGAAATGGCGCACATTGGTAGAGGCCTATGTCTAGCAGTAGTCTGCAATAGGCTAATTGATTACAATTACTTCTTGGATGTTAATATGTAGGAAAAGTAACTACTCTTACTACCGGAAATAGCTAATTTCATTCAACGGGAACACTCTCTTATTTAAAAAAATACAAAGCTGCATTTAAGGAATTTCGAAAAATCGCTTGCCACGCCCTGTTATCGAACCGACTAAAATTATAAAAAATAACACCCTGTATTTTTATTGCCTCAATCGATAGGATCGATCATAAGGATCAAATCTCTCTAAAAACATGGTAAATTAAATAAAAGGAAATCCATGAAAGAGAAGGTTTTGTAAGATATTAGTCGGTTCGACTACCGGGTGTGGCATTTTCAAAAGTCTTTGAATGCAGTTTTGTTTCTTTTTAAAAATAAAGTAATGTTTCCTTTAAGTAAAATTCGCTATCTTTAGTATGAGGGTACTTTCCTTCAAGGTAAAGTCGAAATGTTGCACCCTGTATATCGCAGCTCCGATATTACTTACAATGAAAATAATGACATTTGTACGTTTGTTTAACACAGTACAATGAAGCGATATCAAAATTATTGATGGCCGCTGAAAAAATTAAGGACGCCACTGTCCATACTAGATTACCCAATCCCCTTTATCATATTTTGTGTAAAACATAAAATTAAGGGTTTAAATGTGGTCATTGAAGACACAATTTAATATATAATGGAAAGCGTTCCAAAATTTCATCAGTTGTGTGACTATATTCAAAGGCTGAAAAAATAATAAAAGAATATAATTTATATAGTAATTGTTTTATTAAATCACTTGCAAATGAATTACTAATTAAATAAAAACGATTACATCGAATAATTGTATGTAGATTTATTTAAAAATCAGGAAATAATTCGGTTGTGTGACTGTTGCTACCACATTCATCGTATTTTTCTACATTAAAGTACAAAAAATAAATTTTAACAAAATTAAAAGGATTTTTAATCATTCCTTTTTGTGTTTAAGATTAAATTAGTATTATTATCGAACCATAAGATTAGATTTTTTGTATAAAAACATTCATTTCTTTAATATTATTACAAGGGACAGTCACACATCTGAACGGTTAGGATGTGTTTACATGGTGTAAAATTATGGTAGTTATTCTTCTTATATTAATTTTCATTCTCAAATTGTTTTATTATTTATATGTTTATCGGGGTTTTTAACCCTCATAATAATCAAACTATCATCTCAGAAAAATTACAAATTAATAATAAAGTTTAATGTTAAATTATTATTTTAGAAACAGCCGAACTGGTCTTAGACCATTTTAATTATCAAAAAAAAACTTAAAAAAATATTAAAATATACTTTTGCCATACAAATAAAAACAATATCTGTTATTATAGGACCCTGATTATATCACATGAAATTGCTATAAAATCTAATAGGAACGATTCAACTACCTACTATATAGTTTAGTTTTGGCACTTATCAGACTACTACAGTTCAGATTAAATAAGTTATGCTGTCGATACTGTTGTACAATGAACTAAATTTAAGTTAGGTGTAACATAAATTTAATGGACTTATATTTATTCTGAAGTGGAAGATTTTTTTTAAACTATTAACATTAATATGTAAATGGTGTCGATTCATATGTATGTACCAAAATCGAGAAATTAATATAAATTATTTTGTTTATTTATTATAAGCATTAACTTATAATATGTAACATAAACAAAATAATTTAATAAGAAAAATCTGTTTCGGTCGTGACCGTATTTTTTTTAAACTTAACCTAACAGCAAACATTTAGCTTATAGCTAGTTTGAACAATAGACACATTCATCAGTAACAAAATGGTCATAAACACTCAACGAACAAATATTACACCAGAAGAAGGTACTTTTCAATAAAGTCTTAAAATGTTGACGACGCATATTAATAATTATAAAATGTTTAGGTCCACTATTTCTTTTTTTACATCCAAAACAGTATTGGGATAGAAGAAAATGCGTCTCAGTCCAAGGCCACTTGAGATCATTCACATGGAAATTAATAAAGTCTTCGTAAGCAAGCACCTTGTCAATGTCAGCGTAAATTACCATGTTGACAAAATAGGGCAAGACTCCTGGAACCAATGGATGGTAACACGAAGCCTAATCTGCGAAATAGAAATTACAAATTAATATGAAACTTTGATCCACATAAATATAACTTTCCGTAAATTGAAGTAAAGTACGGTACCTGAAACTTCCAAACATTCATCACAAATGTAGACGCATTTTTCGCAATACCATCTAAGACATACCATACATTTGACTTTTTTACCAGAACATTTAGTTTTGCATTTGTGGCATTCCAGAAATTTATTTTTCTTGGTTTGCTGAAAGTGCTTTTGGTCCGTAAGAGATGATTTAGTATTTTCAAGTGTGATTACTTCAGCTGTATGTGCTTTAACGTTCTTGGTATCAGCATGGGAAATTATCGTCGGTAAATCAATATCCACCGGATCGAAATCTAAAATAGTAATGGACTCTATTTGTTGCGAAAACGGTGGCTTAGACGCCCATAATCCTTGATCTGATGTTGCTGGTTTCAGATTGACCTTGGAATTTGGCGAAACAGAGTCATTGGTGTACGAAATGGAATTATAAATATCAGAACAACTATTCTTGCTTATACTTTGAGGTGGTATAAGGTTTTCTGTATTTAGTTCAGGTTCTTTGTGAAGTAAATTTGTAATACAATGTTTTTTTGATCTTTTAGATGGTGGTTCGAGATTTGTATTTACGATTTGAAAATCTTGACCTAAAAATGCTGCTTTCGGATTAACTTTGGAAGTTGACGGAACAGAGTACTTTGGAAATGCAATGTTATTAAAGATATTATCAGAAATATCTTTCATGACTTCTAATCGCTTTGTGCTCCTAATATTTGTCACAAGTTTTTTGTCATGTTTAGGAAAGTTTGTTAGTGATTCAAGATAAGATTTCTTAGATGGTAGTTCGAGAAAGTCTTGACGTGATGGTTTTACAATGTCTTTAGTAGTTGATGGAACAGAGTCACTGTGGGACGGAATGGATATAATATTATTGGAAGAACTATTTTTTCTTTGAATCTGTGGACGAGTATTTACGTTGCATGAAGTAACATGATAGATTTGCGGTGAAAAACAGTCGCAGAGTCGTGGACGTAGACCGCAGAAGCAACTTATATCCCTAAATTTTACGGAATTTTCATCTTTAGTGATGATTTGATGTACTTTGAGAGTGCCTTTTAATATTTGTACATTTAAAGGCAAGATTTTACTGATATCGTCAATGGCATCATCAGGAATCAGGAAAACTTTGATGCTTTTGAGGCACTGGCTGAGAATTTCGTAGGCACTTTTTGCATTGACTACGTCCGTTCCGTGACAAACTTTTCTATCCAATGTTCGTTTTACACAGCCACCTATGCCATCCGCTACACTTTTCCCGTGACCAAATTCAAAGAAAGACCAGGTCGCATAATCAAATCCATGATAACTACTTCCTCTTAGCGTTAATTCCCAGTCGCATCCGAAGCTTTCAGCTCGGAGTCTGGGGTCCGCTTTTACCAGTCTTAACCACGGATTTGACTAGACCTCGATATTTTCCGTGAAGCGATTGTCATCTGACCTCCACAACCCAATGTTAACATTAGGCGATATCGAAGTTTAGCAGTTAGACCGTTGTTTTTGGATTTTTGAGGGCTCCAACTACCCGTAACGACTGCCATAGATGTTCTCATGGCAACCGGGACCGACGGCTTAACGTGCTCTCCGAGGCACGACCAGACCAATGCAATACTTATATTTCATTCACACAAATATTTGCACTGAGCGGGGATCGAACCCGCGCCTCCTGCGTAGCGGCCGCGTTCACTACCGCTACGCCACGGAGGCTGTCATAATCAAATCCATGATATTTCGTAAAATATGCGAGTAAATAAAAGTTGTTTTTTTGCCTGTACTGAGAGGACGGGCCGTCTGAGAAAAAGTGAATGACAGTTATGTTCCCGGATTCTTTTTTAATTAGGTCTAATAGTGGGGTCAAATGAGCCCAAATAGCCGGTGGTTGATGGTTATTGACTTCTGAAATGGTACAGAAGGACTGTGATCTATTGGCCTAATAAATCATACCAGTGTGAAGAGTTATTTGGTTCTTAGATGCACCGAAGTGCATTGCTTGTATCTCGCTTCCTAATTTAGCCTCATAATTTTCTGAGAAGTCGCATACTATAATGACTTCATTATCCTTTAATTGTGAAACTGCTATTTGATATTGTTTCTGTTGGTGCTGCATGTTAAAATGATGTATTTTGAAATCATGAAGATCTTTCTCAAAGTCGTTCTTTTTAGTTTCCAAAGTTCCAGTTTTTAAAACTTTTGCTGTTTTTTTTGTTTTTATTTCTATTGTTTTATTTCCTTCTCTTTTAGGATAGGTATGATTTTGCTGTTCCCATCGTAACCATGATACATTTATATTATCCTCATCTCGATTTGGTGTGCAATAGAGTGGTTTTCGATCCTTACAATCTTTGCACTTATGATACATGCAGGCGTAATTTCTCGTATCACATGAGATTTCTTTTAACATTTCTCTCACTCCTGTTTTGAATAATCCGAGTTTTTTCAGGGATATGTGTTGGAATTCTATATTGCTGTGTTTAATGCAGAGACATGTGTCTCGTGAGTTCAAATGAGGTGATATTACATAAAAAGGCTTATGCTTATAGAAAGTTGTAAAGCCATAGCGCCCACTTTCGCTTTTGTACTTTTTATAAAGATTTACTAAAGAATCAGTCAAATATCTAATTTGTAATTTAGTCTTATTTTTTGTTTTGGTTTGTCTCTTGCCTGCCGTATTTCGACTGACGTCATCTCTTAGGTAAAATATTTGGTTATTTCTGGAAATTTATCTTTTTTATTTTATTCTTAGCTTTCCTGCATTTTCTTTATGCCCATCATTTTTCGCACATATGTTTTATTTGTAGTATTCTGTATAATCTTTCTGAATATATTTTTTTCTTTGTGGGTTTTAGTTTGCTGGTATGTTGTTTTTAATGTGTATTCAAGCACTTCTTCTCTTGCCTTTTGTTTTTGTATATCATTTCGTAATTCAGTTATCTTTTTATTAGTAGTTTGTTTAAGACGGTGGTATCTTTTTTTGTAAGCTTCTTTTTGAGTTAGTAGTTTCTGAACTTGAATTGACAAATTCCTACATTTTTTTGATAAATATTTATATTTTATCCTAAGTTTTTTTACAATTTTATCATCAGAAGTTACAGGACGTTCAATGCATACATCTTTGGTTTCTGTTTCATTTTTCTTCTCTTTTTTCTGTTTAATGCTTCTTCGCTTTTCTTCTCGCCATTTTTGTCGCTGATTTTCAGCTTCACCTGGCGACATTTCTGATATTTTCTTTTTTTTACTATTCATTCTCTGTAAATTCCTTTTACATTGTGCTTTATACTCTTCCGGTCGATTTTGTTTTAATTTTTCTCTATATCGCCTTGTTTTCTCAGCCCCCGTAAGAGGCATCTTGCTACCTATAATAAAACATTGTTGAAAGACTCCATAACTAATACGATATTTTATGGTCAGGTCTGGGTATACTATTAAAATTTTTGCGTATTTAATACAACATTTATATTTAGTATGGTAGAATGGTAGTACATAACCAATCAAATGGATCAAAATAAGCTTGTATGGATTATCATTTTACGAAAGAACAAAAACAATAAAAGAAAGTAAACCAGCTTCCTAAAAAAAATACGAGGAAAAGGTTAAAAAATACAAACCTTTTCAACTAAGATGTTGACGGACGATCGGCGTAGGCTTATTATAGGCTGTGCGTAACCTTAAAAAATAACAAAAAGTTTGTTATTATATTGCTAATGAACTGTTGACAACCCCATGAACTCATGAAGTTTCATAAAATAGGTACACAAAATGGTTTATAAATGTTAATTTTTAACAAATAAGAAAGAAGCGTTTGTCGCTTTCACGCCACTCCAACCTATATGTAAATGTAAAAACATTACGCATTACGTTACATTTTCTTACCTTCCTGGCATTCCAAAAGAACTTATCACACAGAACACTATACAAAAAATAATTATTATACAAAAATGTCCATGTGAACTGAGCTTAATGAGTTCAGGCATGTAGTGACTTTTTGTTCCGTTTATACGTGACCGCTGTAATGGTCACACAACTGAGGTCACATGTGGGTATCTTATGGTATGAAAATCAAGTTATAAAAATAATTACGATACTTATTCATCTAAATGAATGGGTAACGTATAGTCAGAAACAAGCTAAAATAAGGTCACATACCTGAGATGAAAAATTTGTTCACTGATATTGCCGGTACAAACACGAACTTTCGCAAACACTTTTTTAACACAACTGACAATTCCCGCTTTCTTGTGAAATGTCAACCTAATGGTGTTGCCAATACAGCAAAAAAAATCTACTGTTTCCATATAATTTTATAGAAATATCGGGTCACAAAACTGAATGTTCCGGGAAGTTTAATATTTTAGACTCAAAATAATTTACATTTTAGTTCAAAATTTACTATGGTGTGATATAGTTTCTGTTTACGTCCTTATGCATTAATTAATTCTACCATGATAAAAATAAAAAAACATACCGTTCTCTATGAAAATATAGAATAATGTAAATTTTTGTGCGTGAGATTAGGGAAGGGACAGCTAAAAATTACTCTTTTCTCAATAATAAAAAGTGATAATAGTATAATTACTGTATAATTTCTGTGCGTCACTAAACTTTGTCTTGGCAGTTTCCGATGACTGTCTACGAGAAGGACCGATTTTAACTAGATATTCTCTAATATCTTTTAAGCCAACATATATCCCTTGTAAATCAGATGCAGACATATCCTACTTGTTATATTAAAGAGAATAGTAAAATAAACAGTCTAATAAAAATCACAAAATCATTATTTAGTTAAGTTCACTTACTAGATAAGTCTACGGTAGAACGCACGACGTAGAATTTGCGACACGAAATTATGTAGAGCTCCGTTTCGGCTGGTAGGCTGCGACAACGTTGTAGGAGGCGGTTCATCAGGGTTCGCAGACGATCTCATCGGGAAATTGGTAGCTTAGTGGAGTCTTTCTATAGGTTGTTCGGCTGGCGAGCAAGATTGTCCATGGAGATAGCGTTCAATTCTCGGCGTAGAGTTTTGACGGCACTGTTGCGGCATTTCTTCATGACGTAGTATATCACTGCAGCGAGGGTGAGCGCGACCAAGGTGATGATCAGGCTTCTATAGAGGCTGTCAGATTCTCCTTGTGACAACTTGGCGTTTGCTGAAGCTGCTCCGTTCGCGTTCTGCGCAATCACTACTTCTTCCTTGGAGTACGATTTTCCCATAGTGTGTCTTGACGGTTCTTCTTTCTTGATAATGAATCTTCTTTCCTTGATAATGAATCTTCTTTCTTGATAATGCATCTTCTTTTCTTGATAATGAATCTTCTTTTTTCTTAATGAATCTTCTATCTTGCTAATGAACCTTCTGTCTTCTTAATAAAATTAAACTTCTGTCTTGAAAATTTTTTGGCAGGAACAGAGGGTTTGCGGTAATTGTGGTTCTAATCCAAGGTCCATTGGTGTAGGCAGGGTCGCCATGAGATATGATGCGATCTGGGATCAATATTTGGACAGGATTAAAAGAACATGTTTGTCGTATTGTCTCTGTTTATTGAATGAATACAAGAAATCTTACCTAAAGTTCACATCGAAGATCCAATAAGTTACTTTCCCAGGCTAATGCGCTGACATCATCGTAATATTATAAGTAACCAGAATACATTGTTATAGAGTAAGATTGTCAAAGAGTAGTTTTAGGTATAAAACTATATAAACTTTAATGCCTACGCTTCATTAGCATGGCAAAATAAATACGCATAAACCATGTATATATGTATAGTATTGTATAGTCAGCGCAACATCGTTGTTGGAGATTCAAACTTGCCGCGCGGCGGCGGCCGGTCAGGCCTCGAACCAATCGCCGCGCGGCGAGAGCATCTACCCGCAAGAACTCATATTTTTCAAGAATTACTATTCATTTTTTGGCATCTCAACATGATTTTCATTGAAACACATTGTACATATTCATACTTGCGTAATAAAATACAAGAATTCGACCTGGGCCTTTTTATTGCGCGCGAGCGCAGTCTATCATGCTTTAACATTTGACATGTAAAGTGTAAAAATACAAAACAATGGATGGAAATAATAATACTTACCACAAAGATATTATATATAAAAAGAAGTAGATTCGTTATTGCGCGAAAATCGTGAAGATTCGAAAACGAGTCAATTGGAACGTTTGCCTCTAGTACCGCGTGCCGAGCGGCGTCGGCCGGACGTTGAGCGGAAGCATCAGTGACTTATAAAAATAACGAAAATGCCATCGTATGTTTATAGACACTGCACGAACTATTACTCTAAAGTTAATACATCAAAAGGGATTTCATATCACATGGAAATAATACATATTTCGACTGATAAAGACCAAATTTCTGACTTTCATAATATTCAAGTTAAAATTGTTAAAAAGAGACAGTATGATATAATTTGGTGCGTGAGCGACAAGGACGTGTGTGATCCGAACATAGATTAAAGTACAGATGAGAATATCGTAGGCATTAAACTCACTACATACTACCTCCCAATTTTAATTTGTTGTTTTTTATAATTGCCTACTAATACTATGTGGTTCAAGTAAGTTAATAAGTGCGAACTTCACTTCACTGGCAAGTATCTACTTAGGTAAGTACCTACTTGTTAAAATTTGTAGGTACTATTGGCAGCAACAAAATAATGAAATAGAATAAACATACCTAGCTTTTTTATACTTAACTAGCTGCCCCGGCGAACTTCGTACCGCCATATTTTCGGCCCGCATGGTATTCAAATCCCGTTCCCGCTGCACCCTTATCACTTAGGGGGATGAAAAATAGATGTTGGCCGATTCTCATAGATACCGAATAAGCACAAAAAATTTCATCAAAATCGGTCGAGCCGTTTCGGAGGAGTTCGATTACGCACCCCGTGACAGAAGAATTTTATATATTAGAAGATACAATAACAATGACAAACAAACATCTTTGTCTAAACAAAATTACGCAATTATCTCAAACTTCACTTTACTGGCAAGTACCTACTTAGGTACTTGTTAAAATTGTACTACTGACAGCAACAAAATAATGAAATTTAAAAATTATACCTAGCTTTTTCATAATACATTAACAAAGTTAAACAAACATCTTTGTCTAAACAAAATTAGGCAATAACCTCAATTCAGAGAGCTCTGTACCTTCTTTTTCAATAATTTTGTTAGCCTATGTCACCGACTAGCAACCGCACTGTGATTGGTACATTGTTATCATTAAAGTCCAAGTGACAAACAATAGCTGTCTTCTTCTTTTATATTGTATTTTTCATGTCCTCTCTTTTCAATCCATTGGTTATGTAGGGAAGTGTAGATTAATTAAAAATGTGTGTGTGTGTGTGAGTTCGGCACATTTTTCTACGTTGATTTGTAAGCATATGACATGTCTATGTTATGAAATGTCTTTGACTTACCATATTCATTTTTATCTGCGCTTGTCATTTCTTCGAAATTTTCTTTAAGGATAATAAATATTTCTCTCCATGCTTCAAAAGTACGCCGTTTATCTTTATAAATATCTAACGTTTTATCCCACAACACGGGTCTATCCTCTATTAAAGTTATAAGTGAATTAAACATTTTATAAAAGCATAAACAAACTAGTCGTAAACAACACAGCTCCACTCGCTCGAACGTTTATGTACACTATACACACCTCCCCCCCGGCCCCGTACAACCGCTACGGATCGCGTCGTGTCTGGCGCAGACAAGATTTTTGTCTTGTGCAGCGCCGACGCAGTATACACTAGTCGTGCGTAGAAATGACACGAATTCTTGCATAGATGCGCCGCGTGCGCACCGAGTGCATGCCGCGAGTGCGCCGCTTGATGAGCGTCGCGTTTTGCTGCCCTGCGGCGTATGTGAAGATTGTACGCGGCGCGTACGCCGCGCGTCGCTCACACGCCCGACGAACGCGCACGCCTAATGTGGGGGAGGCCTAGAGCTTGTCCAGATGAAGCGATTTACGCGCGTACCGACACGCGCGCTTCAGTTTTTATTGCGTCCAGTTGCCGCGTTTTATGCGCGAGTAAATATGGGACAAATTCAGTCAGTTACAATTAGAGCGCCTTCACACTAGCGTTTGTCCAGCGTAGGCGTTCGATGAACGTATGCGCAGCGCAGACGCGACGCGCGCGTCGCGTTGTCGCGGCGTGTCTGCTGGAATACATAAGAGCTTGTCCAGAAAGGGCGAATTCGTCGCGATTCTCTCGCGCGTTTTACGCGCGACCGTTGCGCCCACAAGGTGCGTACCAACGCGCGAGCATTTGGGGAGGAATTCAGTCAGTACAACATGGAGTTGAACGAAGCGGTCTCGTTGTGGTTAGCTTACCGTCGCTGGAAGAGACAGAAACGGAGGGAAAATAGAATGTATTTAGTACATCCAATTCTTAATGATAGAATGACACATAGTATGTTTGAAACTTTGTACCCGAAATTAAGACAACATGAGAAGAAATTTTTTAACTACTTTCGTATGTCCGTGAAATCATTTGATGATTTACTTTTATTAATTGAAGAAGATTTATCGCCACGTGCAAATTATGTTCCGCGCGAGGATGTTATTTCAGCGGAACAAAAACTCGTGATAACTTTAAGGTAAGTATTGTTTTATTCATAATCTCTTATAATACTAATACAGTCTTCTAGGATACAAAATCAGGTTTACAACAATTTTAAACAATGTCATGGTTTTGGAAGAGGTCAAGACATTCACTATCCTGAGAATCTCTTGATGACGTTGATGGAGAATTTACGTATAAGGCTGCCTGTGAAGATCTTTGCACTGAAATAGAATTTTGGCCTTGCCATGCTGTTATGGATGGCGTTTCTGGGTCATATTCTTGAAAAGTAAATTCATTTGGTCTTGAAGGTTGTGTATGGTATCGAGGTCGAACCGGAATTGAAGTTGAAGATGAAGCCGAACTGTTAGAAAAGTACGAATACGAATTGTTTGAATACACAGATGATTGCGAAGATTGTTGAGCCGCTTGCAAAATTTTCATTAATTCAATTTTTACTGCTATACGATTGGCCTCAGGTACCTTAAGTAATTCTTTGTGTAAAGATAAACAGAACAGTTTGTCATCATCACCTTCCGTTACGCTGGAAACCAGTGGTTGTTGTTGATTCCTAGTGCTTATATTGTTTTTAATTATGTTCAGGAATTCAGCATCAGCGGCAGTCAATTTCTTTCTTTTAATATTTTGATTCGGCGGCCTCATTATGTCTTCCCTTGCATCTGCTGTAGACTCTTCGTTACCGGTCTCTGAGTTTTTAGAGGTGTCTTGAATATTGCTTTCTGTTTTTTTATTACGTACTGACCTTTCGAGAAACATAAGACGTTGAAAATATATATATTGAATCTTCGAAGCTCCAGAGCCTGATGGTGCATTCTTTGTTTTTTTCATTTCACGAACAAATGTGTCGCGAAGGTTTTTCCACTTTTTTTGAAGAGTATTACCTGAAATTAACAATTTAACCATAATTTTTCAATTTTGTTTCAGGTATTTAGCAACTGGCTGTTATTTTGCTGACTTGCATTATGCCTATACGATGTATGCAAGAATACTCACTTCTTGGTTTAATTTATGATTCCAAGCTTCCAAGAAGTTGGTTGTTCTGTGCTGGTCTCCATAAACACACCAAACCGGTATAAATTCTTCCTTCAGCCATTGTTTTTCCATATACGTTCTGAATTTTTTAATATCATCCTCTTGGGTACTATTACGAGTTATATATTTCCAGCCATTGATGATTTCGTGTGATGGCAGTAATGGTAGCACTGCAGTAAGTGCGACCTCTCTAATTTTTTTTGGATCTTGTGATTTTGTTATTTTAAGTTTACGGCCCGTATCCCAAATTGCTTTGTTATAGTGGTAATAACATCCTTTTGAATTAATTTGTGGAAATACGTCCTTAATTGCGGCCATTGCCGCTTTTTCGAAGTCAGTTTTGTATTTGTTCGGATTCCACCTGGGGATTTGTGATTTAATCATGGAGAATAGAATCTCATAAGATTTCTTGTTTCTTGTGTTCATTAGTGCGTAAATAAGAGGCATTAAATTTGTACTATTTGTTGTACTTCCCATATCTGCATGTATAACATATAGCTGCGAAAAGGGTTTAGGGCAACTTTTAAAAGTTCCGTCGCTGTAGAAATCATTCGCTTTACACATTAAAAGTTTTGCTTTTTCCGTGCAAAAAACTAATATTCGAATGTCATCATCAGCATAATCAGCTAATAAAAAATTTGAAAATTGTTGCGGGACTACGACCTTTTCTATTGTGTTAGGTTGTAAACACTGTATTCCAGCTTGTGCATTCCTAAATCTATACATGGAAGATTTCACGCTCTTGAAGCTTGGAATTTTGCACACTAAATCCAATCCGCTATTTTCGAAAGATGCAACCATATTATTAAAAGATTGAGGAATTGGTGGATAATTGCCTTGTACAGTTTCTTTCTTGCATTCATAAAGTCGCTCCTCAACTTCGTTTTTTAAAAAGTCAGGTGTACATGAATGCGGCCTTTCATTTACGATATTATTACTCTGCAAAAAATAAAATGTACCTAACTTTATTTTGTGAGAATTAATTACACAACTCAAAATTGCATTATTTGTTTAAAACCTGAATGTAAAAAGGTTAAACTAAACTAAAAAGTCACGCTATCATTACAGTTAAGTAGCATCGTTATCTTTATTGTTATTTATTAGGTGTGTTGTATATTAAATTATAACAACATTACACTCAAAGTAACAAGCATTAATGAGCACATTTTGTAAAATTTAAAAAAATCTATATTTTCAGGTAAATACAATTTAAATAAATAACTTTTAATCTATACTAAATAAAACTACTGTTCCGCCAAAAAGTTATACCTAAACATAAAAAATATAACTATTTGAAATCATTTATTTTTAAATTTATATTTTTTAGGCAAATAAAGCAAAAAAAGTTAGAACTTACACGAATCTTTATAACTCCTTTACATTTCATTCTTCTTTGGGTGCACTCCCATACACTTAATCCACTGGTGTATTTTTTTTTAACATAATATTGGTGACCTCCATGTAGCAAAACAAGTCCATGTTTTCTTTTTATATAAACTAATGACGAATTTCCAGAACTACATGACGCACTTGACCCTGACATTGTTGCGAATGCATTGAGTAATATGATCTATTACTAAACGCAAAGACTGTTGTTGTAACGCGCATCTCTGTGTCTGTGTGACGTCATCCATAAACAGTGCAAGTGCGACAGAGAACAGGATATGCGCTGTCCCTTCTGCACGTTTTTTGCACGTGTTAATTATGCGTCTGTGATTTAGTAAAATAATCACTATACTCGTAGTTAGTTACTGAATACTTTTGTGTTGAATGTAAAACGTTTAGAACCTGATTTTGAAAATAAAAGCAAATAAAAAGTTTTGGCTGTCTAATTTTATTGTATTATTTAGTTCAAAAACAAATTTCCATTCGCAATGTAAAACTATGGTTTTAGCAAGCTTTTATTAGCGGTGACGACTGGGATGATTTCTAAGTGGAATCCCATTCGTCACCTGGGGGTGACATATGGGATTTTTTTTCAATATAATTCCCACTTGTCACCGGAGGGGACAAAGCTTACACCGCTCCGGTGCCGCGCCGCCGCCGCAACGCATCGTGTGCTTCCGCTCTTACTAGCAATTGTCTGACACAAAAGATGAGCGCACATAAATGAAAAATATGTCGAAAGTTTCAACTTCACTAGTAGATTCCATAGGTGAATTCATTTTCCATCGAGAAAACCGGAAAATAAAGATATTGTGTTTTGACTGTTACGTTTTGTTGTAGTTATTAGTCTCGCCATACCTATCTATATGTTCAAACGCTATGGTAACTACAGTAATAAATAACCTACTGGAGTGTTTATCGGTGGTCATACTGACATGTTAGAACTATTATTTTATTGTATAGTACACATACCTACACGTTTTTACAAAGTCTAATAAAAAATCTAGTACCTATTTAAAGTAATAGCAAGTTGCTACAAATCTACTGTTGTTAGAAACTTTTTAGTAGGTACCTACATAGAGGATTTGTTGTCAATATGATCGTGACTCGTGAGTCATGTCATGAAAGAAAAATAAAACCTATATTTTTAATTTCTTTTATTCTCCAAATAAAACACATAAAAACACATAAAATGCACATAGGCCTCGATTGTCTTCCACGATCTCCAATTATCGAAGAACGACAAATCCAATTCACAAATAAACAGTCCAGTAGCTAGTACTATTATCTGTTCTGTGCCAGTAGGAAATAGCACAATATCACGCAAAAGAAATATCAAGAGTCCTTTGGGCACGCAATAGTCACACGAGGAAATAATCGGAGTCCTTAAAACAGTCCATGTTCAGAATTATTAAAGAAAATCAGAAAAAGCACACAAAACAACACTCGTTGAAAAGCGTGGAGTATTCTGTGATCTGAATCTGACTGATCTGTCAAAGTGATAAGGTAGGAACGCACGGTTTCATTGGCTGTGATTGGCTGGCTCACGCGCCTCACGGCTGTAAATAATCGTTAAAAATCTTTTAAAATGTAGATTTAACACCGGTTTTCATTGGAACATTTAGATACTCGTAAAATCGTAAAATAAACAATAAATTACTTTGGCGAAACTAATATTTATGGGCGTTTTTAATTTATAAGACAATTTCTTGCCATTGTTCTTTTATACAGGGCGTCCCACGGCGATGCCACATGGAGGGAAAGTACCTTAAATCCTTAAGATAGCTCATTCTGTTTAAAGGAGACATCATTTTATTTTTAAAAAGAAATAAAACTGCATTCAAAGATTTTTTAAAATTCGCTTGCCACACCCGGAACTGACTAAAATCCGAAAAAGTAACATTCTGTATTTTTATGGCATCAATCGTTAGTGTCAATCATAAGGATCAAATCTCTCTAAGAGACATGATAAATTAAACGAAAGGAAGTCCTTGAAATCTAAAATTATGAATTCAATTTGGCAAAATAAAACACTTTAACTCAAAGTTCATCCTCCATCTGATACCATATTAACAATAAAATTCCATATTTAAATTACTTTTCTTTTTTATCGTGCTGAGACCGCTGCTGGTCAGCAGTAGTATTTAGGTATGTCGAACTCAAACCGACTAAAACCGCATGCCGTCTAAATTAACAGGTTAAAAGTTGATCCATAGGGCAATTCTCTTGCCATTTTCGTTGCCCAGGGTACACCGCGTGCAGGTTTCTTTTCTAATCAAGCACCCAAAAATAACTATCTACCCTACCTCCCTACCTACACAACACATACCTCATGCAGTTACCCAATAAAGTTACATTCTAAATCCGAAAATCGGACTAAAATCCGAAAAAGTAACATTCTGTATTTTTATGGCATCAATCGATAGTGTCAATCATATGGATCAAATCTCTCTAAGAAACATGGTAAATTAAATGAAAGGATGTCCTTGAAACCTAAAATTATAAATACGATTTGGTAAAATAAAACAACAACTAGAGATACCTTTGATACAACACTAGAGATATCTTTGATGAAATTTATTTAGTAAAATGAGTACTAAATGAATGAACTTTGTTACCTGTTTAGAATGTAACTTTATTGGGTAACTGCATGAGGTATGTGTTGTGTAGGTAGGGAGGTAGGGTAGATAGTTATTTTTGGGTGCTTGATTAGAAAAGAAACCTGCACGCGGTGTACCCTGGGCAACGAAAATGGCAAGAGAATTGCCCTATGGATCAACTTTTAACCTGTTAATTTAGAGGGCATGCGGTTTTAGTCGGTTTGAGTTCGACATACCTAAATACTACTGCTGACCAGCAGCGGTCTCAGCACGATAAAAAAGAAAAGTAATTTAAATATGGAATTTTATTCATCATTTTATTTTTAAAAAGGAATAAAACTGCATTCAAAGATTTTCAAAAATTCGCTTGCCACACCCGGTAATCGAACTGACTAAAATCCGAAAAAGTAACATTCTGTATTTTTATGGCATCAATCGTTAGTGTCAATCATAAGGATCAAATCTCTCTAAGAGACATAATAAATTAAACGAAAGGAAGTCCTTGAAATCTAAAATTATGAATTCAATTTGGCAAAATAAAACACTTTAACTCAAAGTTCATCCATCCATCTGATACCATATTAACAATAAAATTCCATATTTAAATTACTTTTCTTTTTTATCGTGCTGAGACCGCTGCTGGTCAGCAGTAGTATTTAGGTATGTCGAACTCAAACCGACTAAAACCGCATGCCGTCTAAATTAACAGGTTAAAAGTTGATCCATAGGGCAATTCTCTTGCCATTTTCGTTGCCCAGGGTACACCGCGTGCAGGTTTCTTTTCTAATCAAGCACCCAAAAATAACTATCTACCCTACCTCCCTACCTACACAACACATACCTCATGCAGTTACCCAATAAAGTTACATTCTAAACAGGTAACAAAGTTCATTCATTTAGTACTCATTTTACTAAATAAATTTCATCAAAGATATCTCTAGTGTTGTATCAAAGGTATCTCTAGTTGTTGTTTTATTTTACCAAATCGTATTTATAATTTTAGGTTTCAAGGACATCCTTTCATTTAATTTACCATGTTTCTTAGAGAGATTTGATCCATATGATTGACACTATCGATTGATGCCATAAAAATACAGAATGTTACTTTTTCGGATTTTAGTCCGATTTTCGGATTTAGAATGTAACTTTATTGGGTAACTGCATGAGGTATGTGTTGTGTAGGTAGGGAGGTAGGGTAGATAGTTATTTTTGGGTGCTTGATTAGAAAAGAAACCTGCACGCGGTGTACCCTGGGCAACGAAAATGGCAAGAGAATTGCCCTATGGATCAACTTTTAACCTGTTAATTTAGACGGCATGCGGTTTTAGTCGGTTTGAGTTCGACATACCTAAATACTACTGCTGACCAGCAGCGGTCTCAGCACGATAAAAAAGAAAAGTAATTTAAATATGGAATTTTATTGTTAATATGGTATCAGATGGATGGATGAACTTTGAGTTAAAGTGTTTTATTTTGCCAAATTGAATTCATAATTTTAGATTTCAAGGACTTCCTTTCGTTTAATTTATCATGTCTCTTAGAGAGATTTGATCCTTATGATTGACACTAACGATTGATGCCATAAAAATACAGAATGTTACTTTTTCGGATTTTAGTCAGTTCGATTACCGGGTGTGGCAAGCGAATTTTTGAAAATCTTTGAATGCAGTTTTATTCCTTTTTAAAAATAAAATGATGTCTCCTTTAAGTGAAATGAGCTATCTTAAGGATTTAAGGTACTTTCCCTCCATGTGGCATCGCCGTGGGACGCCCTGTATAGTGTTCGGTTTGTAGAACTGAACACTAAAAGAACAATGGCAAAAAATTTAACAAATACTCTAATTATATTAATTGTCACTAGTACTACTGGTAGTACTTTAACGAGTTGGCAAAGCAGAACAAACACCTAGACATATTTGATTCCAATCATAACAGATTTGTTAAAATTCTGAAAGACATCCTCCATAACAGTTCGGCCTTGTAAGTGATAATAACACGTCATTATTATACTCTTTCCAATTTGTTTGATGAAGAGGCTTTACTGTATTTAAATATTGTTTTAACTGTGTACACATGTAGTTATGTTACAATCCAGAACGGAACTGTATTTTAATCTTATTATTTTTATATGATTGTAATGTGTTTTGTGTACCTGAATAAATAAAATAAAAATAAAATAAAAAAGTACTAGAGAAACAATAATATATCATTTGTACTACCAGTTGAACTACTCAGTAGTACTCCTGATCCGAAGGGGGTCACTAGTACTACTGGTAGTACTAGAGAGTCACTAGTAGGTACAACTGGTAGTACTAGTAATACTGTATATCATTCATTTGTCCTACCAATTGTACTAATCAGTAGAACTACTGATCCACAGCGGGAAAAACTTATTCTAGTGTTCTTCATCAGTCTTAATAACCCTAAGATCTGCTCATTTCACCTTTTCTACATCGTCATTCTTACTGTAGTTCCCAATAGCCAAAGATTTTAAGTTGAAAAAGCTCTCATGTGTAAGTTCCTTAACAGTTTGAGGTAATCTCGTCTTTTTGCTGTTCTTATTAGGATGATGTACTGATCAGGTAAATAGACTGGCGAAGATTTTAATGCCCTGGAGATGTTCCTCTGAATCATTGCATCTCTATAGATTCAATGATTCAGAGGAACATCTCAACACTCAAAACGAGGGGGACGCTATGTCCCCCTCGTTTTGAGTGTGGCCTTTTATCAGAAATGTGTTAGTAATGCTTTTGAGTTTTGGTAACTCAATTAAAGCATGTTGGTACATGGTCAACAAAAATTTATTTTTTTGCTGACCCCAGCAGTTGTCACTATAAAAAACAACATCAAAATCTCCGTTCGCTCTGTCGTGCAAGCTTTTCAAATACATAAGTACACATGAACCTATTTCGTTGGCACCGCGTCCTCCTTCGCCTTCGTGCCATACAAAACACGTAGTATCTTTTGGTACCAAGCTCAGTTGTTGTAAAGTTGTACATAATGAAAGTTTGAAATTTCTCCTTCGGTTTGTAGGTCGTACACAGCGACTATAAAGTTACGAGTATCGCCAACATTATTCTTGTCCATTTCTTTTTCAGATCTTGATAAATCTTTTTCTTTGAGGTGCCTATCGTACTTTTCTTGAAACAAAGCTTTGTCTTCTGAGTTGCCATAAACAGTAACTCTGTATGTCTAATAAGCTTTCACGCCTAAACCACTAAACCGATTTTGATGAAATCTAGTACAGAGATAGATTAGACCCTAGGAAAGGACATAGCTACCAATATAGGAGGTTACCTTCTGCACTGACGGCACAGAATCTCTCTGTTCTTACAGGGTCGGCAGCACGAGTGTGACTCCTCGGGTGTTGCAGTCGCCCACAGGCCACGGTAACCTCTTACCATCAGGAGGGCCGTGTGCTTGTCTGCGACTTAAGTAGTATGTAAAAGAATAGAATACGACGGTGTATCTGTCCCAATCAAGCAGTCCGACTGAGGAAGTACCTCCGCCCTACAGAAAACCGTGGCTTAAAATTGTGTTGTTTCCGACGGTGAGTAGGGTAGCCAGAGCTCACTGGAGAGGTTGCGCTGTCAGTGGGATAACCAAAGTCCCACTTATCTCTTGCACTGACGGCACAGAATCTCTCTGTTCTTACTGGATCGCCAGCACGAGTGTGACTCCCCTGGTGTTGCACTCGCTCATAGGCTACGATAACTGCTTACCACCAGGAGGACCCTGTACTACTGACATCTATATACAAAGGTCTCAATTTTAGGTTTTTTGTGAATAAATAAAAAACGGTGCGTTGTAGCGAAAAATGTTCTAAGGTGAAATAAAAGCTTATAAAATTCTCTATAACTTTGATCGTATATACTTTTCCATACTCCTACCCGTTTTTGAACTACACGCTCTGGAAAAGTGAAAATTAAAGTTATTCAGCGTGATGACCATTATCTGATGTGAAAAATTATCTTAAAATTTATTTTAACATAAGCTGGGAGTACCTCCACGTGGTGAAGGCGGTTACAGTAAGAAATTGCGTTTTTTATAACAGCAGATTACTGAGTTGAGGTGAGAAAAACAATCATAAAGATTGTTTTTCGTGTACCTAATACTCACTGTAGATAACGCGTCCTTTCCCTCGTCCCGTCGGGAGTTTTAGCCAGTAGGCTAAAACTCCCATTAACATCGTATACATGCCTTCGGGCTTATGTCTGTGCTTATGTTATTATTAGTTTTCGTAATTTTATTTTGCTTGGCACGGTAGCCTACCCGGTAACGCAGGGCAGCAGCCACAAAATATTTTTAACATATAGTTACACTGTTATTAGTAACACTATGTAATATGAGTACTAATAAGTGTCCTGTATATAATGAAGATGTGGTTATAGGAAGTAACAATGTCTCTGAGGTGAAAGAAAAGGGAATACTGGGTCTTATTAATGCTAGTAGTATGCATATTTATGTTCTTTGAGAAATGATACATGGGGAGAAGAACTTCGTTTCTTTGTCGTTTGTCCTGCACTAAAGATCTTGTTGCTGAAGGAGCAAAATATCACAAAGACTGCTATTATTCATTTGTGAAGTCTGTCAGTTACCCAAAACTCCAGAAAGCTAAGATCCCTAGAGATACCCATGTCGTAGAGGCTATGGAAGAATTTTTTGCTTATATGGAGGGAAGCATTGATACTCAGTTTTCTCACTCTAATACTCGGTGTTGTAACAGGTGCCAAACCCCATGCAGTGGTGAACTATCAAGGCCGAGTTGGAAAATAAATATGGGGATCGAATAATAATCACACCAGGGGTCAACCGTTTCAAAACGCCGCGCCGGTGGTGTGTTTTAGAGACATTGGGTACTATATTATCAATCAGGCATGGTACGAAAGCATCATCATGCGGATATAGATGTATTCTCCTGATTGCATCCGTGGCCAAGATGACCTCGAAACTCAGGGTCCGCCTTCCGGCTCTTCCTCCTCCACTTCGCACGATCTTAGGCGTCCATGGTAGTGAGACCATTTGCACGCATGTCACCCTTCACGACGTTAAGCCAGGACTTCTTTGGCCTACCCATTTTGGTACGAAAATAGGCAAAAAAACGAAGTAGAGGAAAAGCTGAGAATTCTTGCTAAAGATGCAGAAATTTTACGGCAAGATATTCAGAGTCAAGTGTACAGCACAAACAAATACCCACCGTGCGATAATTTTTTTAATTAAAATTAATTCCTTAATTTTCACTTTTCCAGAGCGTGTAGCTCAAAAACGGGAAGGAGTATGGAAAAGTATATACGATCAAAGTTATAGAGAATTTTATAAGCTTTTATTTCATCTTAGAACATTTTTCGCTACAACGCACCGTTTTTGATTTATTAACAAATAACCCAAAATTGAGACCTTTGCCCCCCTCTCCCCTCTCCGGCTCGACACCTAGACGTCAGGACTTTTAGTATGTTTTCTCTCTAAGTAGTCTGAATAAGTTTCTGAAGAAATCGCTTAGGTTCCCGCTCACGCACTCTACAACTACTTTATTGACCGTACTATTATTGAATCTTCGTTTCAACTTTATAATACACTTCAAGAAGTGTATATTATTTATTTCTTCATTCTCTAGTTGTATTAACATTTCTTTATACTTTCTATCGAATAAAAGAAAGAAAGACAGAAGAAAGAAAGAAAAGTATTTTTGTTTTGGTTACTGCAGCACACAAAATAAATTATAAAATAAACACGTTTTATCAGTTAAAAACAAAAAATTATAAGTAAGTTAAATTAGACAAAATTAAATGTTTTTTTTTTCATAGTGGCAACACTGCCCAGCATCAGTTTACTTATCTGTGTTGTACATAGCATTATGGTGTGACTCTTATCAGTCTGTGGTCTGTGGTCTATGATTGAGACCAAAAAAAAAAAGCAAAATAGTAAATAAACAAAACAACAAAATAACAAAGTGCAGTGCCTTACGCCCTAAAGAAAAATGGTTACATAACATAAGCCTAGTTTATATTACCGTCCGTAAATACAATAATGCGCTGCAGTTGCCAAAACTGGTCGCTTCTCGGCTTACTGCTGTGATGTAGTGTTCGGTGAGGAACAAATCTACATCAAGCACCGATTTTCATTCAACGGCCATTTTGTGGTGTGACGCAGCACGCACTGCGCCATCCGGCGGATGTCTGGGACAACGCCGACAACGGCGGTTTCGGAACTTATTTTAAATTCAGATAAGGTACCCAATTACAGTATTACCATGTATTACAAAACACAAGGCATAAATAGAACGGGTAAGTACATCCGTATTTTAATAAAAATGACACTTTGTAAATAATTCACTTCATCCATTTTTTTTTTTTGGACTGAGGAGGCTATAATAGAAATAATAGATATAGCTTACTTCTAATTCGTATACAGGTTGAAATAATATCGTCCAAATGTAGACCCTCGCCACCCTCGCGTTCGCAGCACTCATTTAATCAAACACTAAAATTGTTTATGACGGCTCGGCAGGTGGACTCAGTGATAGCTGCCATTCCGTTGACAGATATTTTATTTCAAATGCACCTGGGAAGTCGGTTTACCGGCTGGCTTAACCCCACGAGATAAATCAAAATAATGTAATACAGTATTGTACACCTTAAAAAGGTCAACAGTCCGCGATGGTATATGCCTATCACTTAAGAATAACCACAATAAGCATTTTTTATTCTTCATATTTTACGGGAAAAAATGGCTTATTTACGAAGTGATTTTAAGCAATACGGCATTAATCCTTATCCAGTTAAGTACCTACCTGGACGTATACTTTTGTAGAAGAGAATTTTGTCGGATTTAAAAAAAAAAAAAATTTACATACTTCATATTGTATCGTTACTAGACACTTCCGAGCATTCGATTGGTCTATCGATAGTATCGATATTGTCGATACTATCGATTGTATCACACTACTACAGACTTCAACCATTAGGTAATCTGTGCTTCAACCAATGACATTTCATAACATAGACATGTCATATGCTTACAAATCAACGTAGAAAAATGTGCCGAACTCACACACACACATTTTTAATTCATCTACACTTTTGGTGTTTAACTTTTGAGTAATAGTTCGTGCAGTGTCTATAAACATACGATGGCATTTTCGTTATTTTTTTAAGTCACTGATGCTTCCGCGCAACGTCCGACCGGCGCCGCTCGGCACGCGATACTAGAGGCAAACGTTCCAATTGACTCGTTTTCGGATCTTCAAGATTTTCGCGCAATAACATATCTACTTCTTTTTATATAATATCTTTGGCTTCAACCAATACTATGTAGGAAAGGTCACTATCGATAAAACAAAACTATCGATACTATCGATAAAAATATTCCACAACATTCTACACAACGCTTTCTAGACCCATGGTAAGCTTAATTAGCTTGTGTTATGGAATCTAGAATGCGGATATACATACTTAGATACTTTTTTTTTTTTGTAAATACATACATATTATACATAGAAACACCCAGACCAAAGATATTATATATAAAAAGAAGTAGATATGTCATTGCGCGAAAATCTTGAAGATCCGAAAACGAGTCAATTGGAACGTTTGCCTCTAGTATCGCGTGCCGAGCGGCGCCGGTCGGACGTTGCGCGGACTTAAAAAAATAACGAAAATGCCATCGTATGTTTATAGACACTGCACGAACTATTACTCTAAAGTTAAAACACCAAAAGTGTAGATGAATTAAAAATGTGTGTGTCTGAGTTCGGCACATTTTTCTACGTTGATTTGTAAGCATATGACATGTCTATGTTATGAAATGTCATTGACCCAGACCAATGCAAATATTTATATTCATGCATACAAATATTGGCACTGAGCGGGGATCGAACCCGCGCCTCCTGCGTAGCAGCCGTGTAGTTGTCATTATGACCCACGTGCATCCGAATCTGAATTGGTACATTGGTACATTTATGATAGCATATTATCGGCCTCAACTACCCTCGTATATAATTATTTTAAACTTTCAATTCCTATAAGAATGCCCAAGAAATCGGTTTTACAAACGCATTATAATAGAGGTTCATAATTTCTCATTATAATTTCATTAGGTATAATTTGCGTTTTTCTTCCATCAACATTTGCATGCAAACCTACCACGAATTTAGTTTAATATACTTTAGCACACCGAATACGGTGAAACATATTGCACTCATCAAAATATCTCAACCTATCACCATTATTGTTAAACCATGTTTCTTGCAAAAAAATATTTCTTTTTATTACGACTACTCAAATCAAAGGTTACTTACAATCAAATTGCTTCATATTTCGCGAGTTAAATATGTCAAAAACATCCATATCCATACTCCATACTAATATTATAAATGCGAAAGTAACTCTGTCTGTCTGTCTGTCTGTTACGCTTTCACGTCTAAACCGCTGAACCGATTTTGATGAAATTTGGTATAAGGGTAGTTTAGCTTGAGAAAGGACATAGGCTACGTTTGGTCGCGATAACCGATAACATCCACGCGGGCGAAGCCGCTTGCAAAAGCTAGTCGTTCATATAATTTATGAAAGTTTCAGTCGCTTTAGAATTTTTAAAGGGACATAATTTAGCATCTTCACGACAAAATATTGAAGCAAAAGTGTGGCTACCCACACTTTTACTTAACACTTGACTAGCAAGCTTCACTTTCATTTATTATTTCTAAACATAATATGTCTACGTGTCAGCTTATTTGCTATATGAAATCCTTCTTTTTCTTGGAGTTTATTTAATTCTCAAAAGTAAGTTCCAATTAATTTCTTCTTTTCTGATTTTTTATTCTCGGTTATTTCGTATAAGTATAAACATATAAACCGGATCTAAGAACACAACTACAGCTACATAACATTTGCCTACGAGATGTTTCACGGTCTAATTTACTACTTAAAAGTTTCATAGCTGGTAGAATTGTAGAATGTCCGTCAAATGTTAAAGATTAATAGTTATTTGTTATACAAGAGTGCAAAGTTGCTTTTTAACCGCGTGCTCAGTATTGATGACCGAGCAAGCGAAAGATTCTAAATTTGAATCACGAGCGTAGCGAGTGATTCACAAATAAGAATCTTGAGCGTTAGCGAGGGAATCAAAAGAGCACAAGGTGAAAAATCTTAGCACTCAAGTGCAACACGTAACTTTTCATCCCACCTCAGCGAGGAAATAATGAAATGCTTCTCCTTCCTAGCGTTAATTCCCAGTCGCATCCGAAGCTTTCATCTCGGAGTCCGGGGTCCGCTTTACCAGTCTTAACTGCAGATTTGGCTGGACCTCGATATTTTCCGTGAAGCGACTGCCAACTGACCTCCACAACCCAATGGTGACATTAGGCGATATCATATTGTTTAACTTTTTAGGGCTCCAACTACCCGTAACGACTGCCATAGATGTTCGTATGCCATCCGTGACCGACGGCTTAACGTGCTCTCCAAGGCACGACCAGACCAATGCAAATACCCATTTTCATGCATAAAAAATATTTGCACTGAGCGGGGATCGAACCCGTGCCTCCTGCGTAGCGGCCGCGTTCATTACCACTACGCCACGGAGGCTGTATAATATGTGTATTAATATTAATAATAAAATACAAAAAAATAAAAATTCAACAACAATGTTCAACAATATGACGTGAAAAAAATTGATGCGCGCAAAGCAAATTTAAAAAAAAAAGTACACCAAAGAGGTTCCGAGTCTGAGTTTTTCATAAATTAAAAAAAAGCTGTATGATAAATTCGGCACCATAGAGGTAGAAGTAAATAGGTTTAATGATGTTTTGAGTTCACAAACCTAGTACACACGATGTTCTAAATTCAAATTTACTTATCCTCTAGAGGATAAAATCGACTTTTACGCTCAGTTATCGAAGAGCAAAAATACTCTTTCCGAGATGGTGGGATGAAATAAAACTTCACAATAATATAGCTTATACATCAGAATAACACATAGACAAGCGATGAACGGGATCAGAATCCCACGTGGCAACAGCTAGTGAGACATAATCGGATTAAATTTTCAGAGCAGGAAGATTTACCAGGCCCATCCATCCAATAAGACCTAAGAATCTCATTGTTTCATCCTTATTTGGACTGGACGACTCTGGACTGCAAGCACCCATGCATGCAGTCCAGAGCCAGCTGATATATCATTATTACTTAGGAGTTTCCGTGTTGCGTATGCATTTGTTTCATCGACTATTTGTTATTATGTCATCCGTAAGAAATAATTCAAAATTATCAATAGGCTCGGCATCAGCTAATATCCGCTGGTATATGTCTTTCATGCCATTAGCATATTATATTTGCAAGCTTTTGAGTCACCACGTCATGTTGTGAAGTAGCTCCAGATGTGCTGGGAATATTGTGTCGTTCTTCATTATCTACTGAAGGGCTTCTGACTCTGAGTCGATCCAGCATCACATGATCTAGTCCCTTGTGAGTATTAAGGGTCAGTAACTGTTGATCTTGATCTCTAACCTTCCAGTTAAGATAAGCATTTTTAAGTCAATTTTTGAATACTTATCTCCCCTGCTAAGCCATTGAACAATTCTTCTGAAGTGGGTAAAGGGTGTTCATCAACTAACAAGTTTTTATTTAAAGTGAGTTTATAGTCACCACATAACCTTATTTTACCATTGGCTTTGACTACTGGTACTACTGGAGTTGCATACTCACTATTGTCTACTTTCACTTAAACACCATCCCTAACTAAATTTTCAATTTCCTGCTACACCCTGTCTTGAGTGCAAAAGGTACCGGTCTAGCCCGGAAAAGAAATGGTTTGGCATTCTCTTTCAAATATAAAGACACAGGGTCTCCCTTGATTTCACCTAAATTTTTATCATCAAATAGGGTACTGTACTTCTCAAAAAGTGATTGCAAAAAGTGAACATGTGGAACATTACCTGAAGACACATGGTTTACTTGTGTCAAACATTCCCTGAATCCCTCAAAAGCACTAAAAGTATGTATCCATTCCCTGCCCAGAAGGGGGTGTTGGTGACCGGATATGATAAATAAGGCCCGTAACAGACGCTCCAACCCGACCATCCGACCGTCCAATCGGCAGCCAGTATTGATGTATTAATTATTATTATTACATTAATACTGGTTGTTGATTGGATGGTCGGATGGTCGGGTTGGAGCGTCTGTTACGGGCCTAAGTTTACAGTTTTTGTTTCCTCTCCAATGACAGCATTGACTCTGGCAACACCTAAAACATTTAAAAAGTGCTTAGAGTAAGTGCATAACTTAATTTTTGTAGGTAATAGTCTATCATTGCAAGTTTTTGTGTAATCCAGGTAATTCATAGCAGATACCGCCGAACCACTATCAAATTCCATTCTCACATCAGAACTATTAATTTTAGCTTTAATCCAGATTTTTTTTGAGTTTTCTGTACAGCAAGTATTAACATAAACTACTCTTCATCACTATTACAATTTTGACTTTGTCCACAGCATTTACTTTCTTCAATTTCAAGCACATCTTTTTTATATGCTCAGTCTTTTGGCAGTAATTATATTTCACAAGTGTGGGCACTTATTAGCATAGTGGCTACCGCTGCAGCGGAAACAAGTAACTTGACTTAACTTATCACCATCTCGATGAACGGATTTGATGAATTGCGCAGATGTTTCTTTCTAAGGGCAATGGCTTATATTTCCGGAGCCTGCGTGTGAGCACCTTCAAACCATGCACTCTCCATGCCCGCTGCAATGTCCATTGCTTTTTCCAATGATCTCTTACTTCTAACAGCCTGTCCTTGATCTTCTGGGACCTTATACCGCAAACTAGTTGATTCCTGAGTGCCGTATTTAAAAAGGACCCGAAGTTACAAGTAGTGGCCATCTTCCTCAATATAGCCAAATAGTCCTTACCCCTTTCAGACCGGCACTCAAACTACCACGAATTTCAAAGTTTGAAAAGTGCAAAGAAAATTTTTATTTTATTTTTTTATTTATTTATTTATTTCCTTATTAACTACTAAACTACTAAAATGTGCTTAGTTTTCCATTTTCCGACCGCCATCTTGGAAAATTCGTACACGCACAATTGTATTACTGTGGGCACTTCATTCTAAAGCCACAATTGTGTATACGCACAATTGTATCATGCCGGGCCACAGCCACATGTGACATGATACAATTGTGTGTCATGCAATTATAGTTATTAATTATTCCAATAGTTTATTAGATAGTGAATTAAAACAAACTAAATTCATAGCAGAATTCTTCTTTATTAATATAATATAATAATAATAATAATATTTATTTCCATAATCATAGTACATTAGTGTTACATAGTTTCTTAGCCTAGCTAATGCTATTAGTTTTCTAATTAGTGCATAAATACTTGTATTGTGTATATGGTATAAAATATACACAATATTTACATGCGTTTCTTAATTGTCAGTTATCTTACAAAGCTACTTAAGTGCGTTACTATTTGTGCTTGAACTAGGTAATCCTGTGTTTCAAGCTTGCAGTGCTATTTATTACATCACATCAAATATACATAATTCATATATTCTTAAATATATATTCTTAAACATGCAAAATCAACATAATTATTAAACAATTCAAACAAAATATTCAACATTTGTACTTTTATTCAGTCTCAAAGTTACTTTTTTAATCAGTCTAAAATATTTAAATTATCACCGGTGTTAGGATTGATGAAAAGCGTAAAAACAGTTTCGGGCTTTGGTCAGGCAGAGATAAACATCACATTTTGTACAACTACATCTCGATCTGCTCGTACAATTTACGAGCTCGACAGGCTCGAGGCTGGTTTAATGTATCGATTTGCTTATCTTATGGGGGAAGTGGCTTAGGACGGTATTTTGACGAAGAAGCCATATCTGCAAACTCCGATTCACTTCTGTTTCCTGCTGGCCTCGGCGAGCCTGCTTTGTTGGAGTTTCGTCTTAGCATCGTCACTAATGCTAAGACGAAACTCCAACAAATCCATAGTATCCTTTGACTTTATTTTATTACTCTTACAATCATCTCTGTACTCCATCCAAGAATTGACGATTGATAAATCGAAAAAGTGCAATATCACTTTCAATGTCCATTTTTTAGTCTTGAACCAGGTCCTGTATGTTTTCATTAATTGATCGCATACATCTACCCCTCCCATGTAATTATTATAATTCTTGACAACAGCAGGACAAGAAACTTGTATGTATTCCTTATTCTTCTTATCCCATCTAGGTACCAATGTAAGTGGTTCAGAACCAAAAGCGGTTGAGGCCATCAGCACTCCCTTGTTATCTTTCCACTTTAACACACAAAGATCCCCATCACTATTCACAACCTCCTCATGTTCATAGACGAGTCCTTTTTTAACTCATATTTGGTGCTTGCTTTAGTATTAAAACGATTGGCTATTAATGTGCCAGTTCCTTCTTTATTTTTTTTATGGAGTTCTTGTATTAGAGGTAAAGAAGTAAAGTACCTATCAACGTAGAGAAAACTGTTGTCTGGCAAGGTTGTTGCTAATCGCAAAACAACTGAAGGTCCCATTCCAAATTTTTCAACATCAGGCAGATTCGTTGTTTGTCCTTGATATATCTCAAAGTCCAGTACCTTGCCCCCTACCATAGCTACAAGTGGATGTCCGCTCGCGCTTCGACCTACCAAATATGCAACCGCTGCATATCCGGACGCGCTGGCGTCACCAAACACGTGTAGTTCAATCTCTTTTAGATCTAGACCGTACCACCGCGGCACCCGTAAACTCGACAACTGGCGTATATCTGTCAACCATTTACGCCGCATGCAACCAGCTGATCATCCCAACCGATTCCTGATTTCCAAATATTTTGAAGTTTAAATTTTACCTTTATAGTAAAAGGACACAACAGGCCTAAGGGATCAAAGACACTCATCACGATTCGTAAAAATTCGCGTTTGGTTGGGATCGCTCTCCCTTCCACTATTTCCGTAGGTATCTTTTTAAATGATAAATCGAAAGCCAGTTCATCCGACTCTGGCAGCCACAGCATACCTAAAGTACGTTCCCCACTACTGGGTAACTTGTCTAAATTAACAGCGCCTGTCGCGGCCGCGGGTAGCTCGCCGCGTAACGTTTGTGAGTTCGTCACCCACCCTCGTATTTCGAAACCACCGGCGGCATGAATCATGGACACATTTTGTATCAATTCCCGTGCCGCATCGATTGAATGTGTACTATCTAAGTAATCATCCATATAGTGTTTTTTGTTAATAGCCTCGACGGCATCCGGATGTGAGCCTATAAATTCACTCGCGTTCTTACGTAGAATGTAAGTGGCCGTAGTAGGTGACGACTTAGCTCCGAAAATCATTGCGTCCATTACGTAGGTATCAGGTTCCCGAGTCCGATCCTGCCCTCTCCATAAGAATAATTGAACACCCTGATCTTCTTTTCTAATTTTAATCCTCATGAAACAATCAGCAATATCACCTGTAAACGCGATTGGACCGAGACGAAACTTTAATAAAACACCTAGCAAGGAATTCAATAAATCAGGGCCGGTTAATAAGACATCATTTAAACACACATTATTGCTTTTAGCAGCACAATCCCAAACAAGTCGGACTTTACCCGGTTTGTTGACATTAACGACCGCGAAATGTGGTAGCCACCACACCGGACTAGTATACACCGGACTAGTATTCACCGGCTCTCGTAAAATAATTGCATACTTTTCATTCACTAAACGCTCGATCTGTTTTGTATATGCTGCCGCGAATGACGGATCGCCATCCATCTTTTTCTCGACATTACGTAACTGCCTAAATGCGTAATTGTAGTTATTGGGTAAATATATGTGATCGCGTGCCCACAACAATCCCACTTCTCAACAAACATTCGCTGAATTTGCTATGTCCACGCGCTTTCGACTCGTGGCCGCTAAAATGTCGCACGCTCGCTCATGTGATAAGTTTTTACGTGACTTCTCTATTATACCTATAGATTCTAACTCGAATTGTTGTTTTATGAAGTCATGCAACTCGTCGGTTACTGAAAGAAAGTTCACAGACTCACACTCCGCCACAGCTTTACCGACTGGTCCGTGAACTACCCAGCCCAACTTGGTATATGACGCTACCGGTTGCCCCGACTTGCCATGCCGTATTTGCTGGTTAACAATTAGTTCCCAATTATCTTGTCCAATCAATAGCATCGGTTTCGCGCTCGACATTGCTGTACAGTTCAAATCTCGAAGATGTTGATAGCGTTGCAAAGTATCGTCTGACATGGTCTGCGACGGCAGGTTAATGTTATGAATAGTACGTAAATTTATCGCGTGGGGAATACCGTTAGGACCCGTAATCTGTGCTGCCACCCTACGTGAATTATTATCTACGATTACATGACCACTTGCACTGATAATTTTAAGCGGCATTTTAGTACCACTGCTACTACATACTAAGCTACTGTCTGCTAACGAAATAGTTGCGCCATCGTCCAATAAACAATAACACGAGCTTTGCACATTGTTAACAGTTAAAATCACTGGTAATATTAATAAAGAGTCACTCTGTACGTTGCGTTGTGTAGATGAGCTCGCGAGCGCGGGAACCGACCTTGCGCTCGCTCCGTTGCTGTTCCCCGGCGCCGCCGCCGCCGCTGAGCCGTCGACGACGCTACTCGGCGCGGCCCGCTCTGTCGCTGGCCTGGCTGGGCGAGGGCGCGCGCCCGCGCTCCTCGCGTCGTTGTCATTGAAATGCAATAACTGATGGTGTGGGGCTCGGCACTTGCCACACCGTTTCGCACTACATGTATAACGAGAGTATTTACCTTTGAGGCACTTAAAACACAAATTGTTATGTTAGACTTAACAAAGCTCCACTTATCATCGTTGCTTTTATCAACGAAAACACGGCATTCCGTTATTAAATGACTTTGATCACAAAGTAAACATGTTACGATATTTCGTTTCTCCTCCTCGTCGTCAACGCCCGTACCTGTGCCCGTACTCTCGTCGCAGTCGGTAACATGTACGCGGTGCGCAATAGGTCGGCGTGATGATGTTCCGGGTTCGATGATCGGCGTGTGGTATGCCGCCGCGCGGCAAAGATGGGTAAGAAACTCGAGGACGACGTTCAAATTCGGTGATATTCGGAGATCTTCTCCGAAATGCCTCGTATTCTCCATTCTCATTACGAACTCCCCGTACTGTGCGCGTTGTATCGGCGTCAGTTTTCCTAGCACTTGGGTAATAATCTGGGGGTTATTTACATAACCCTCGGCTTTAATGCTTTTTAGTATGTGTACGCAGTTTCTTACTGTCGCTATCATACTACGTAACTGCTGCGTACTTCCCTCCGTAACATTAGGAAGTTCTCTTATTTTTTGTAGTACGTTATCCAATAAGAGACTTGGGTGACCGAACTCTTCGTCTAAAGCTTCGATAACTTCGGCGGGATTGACGCCGGTACGAAGCAAGCCGTCCACGGCGCGCTTAGCGCTGCCACTCAGTGCCTTTTGTAGTCGTACAATATTTCTATACTCTGAGTAGTGACGCGCACTGTGTTCGAATGCTCTCCTGAATGACAGCCATTCGACGGGATTACCGTCGAACCCCGGCAAATCGTATTTTTGACTTGACATCGCCATTATCGCACTGGCTAGCTGCTTGATGTCAGACGAAACAACAGCACCGCTCGGATCATCAACTATTGCGTGGTCACGCGCGCCGGCGCGGATCGGATGATGTGGCGACGAACTTCGAATTGGAGGGGTGAGGGGGCGGGGGGTCCGCTACACACGCGGCCGCACGCGGCTCTAGAAACTTCTGTCCGTAGGTACATGTCACCTCGCCCGCCGACGGATATACTGCTTCATGTCCTGTTTCGAGCCAATGCGTCACCTTTCCGCCCTCCTGCTCGTTCCACCCTTCCTCTTCCGCGTCCTCAAGCTCCGCGATGTCTAGCGCCAGCTTTTTCTTTATAAGCTGCTCTTTTACTGAAGCGTTTCCTAATTCCTAATTGTTCTGGTAGCATTGATGGAAAACATATACGAATAAACGCGCCAAAACATTCTGGCAGTATGTACCGTAATTACAAGTCCTTTTTTTTCAATTGTATTGCAAACTGTTGTGAATGCAAACTACAGATTTATTGCTATAGACGTGGGAGCCTATGGCAAAGAAAGTGAAGGTGGAATATTTTCACATTCAAACCTCTCAAGACTATTGGAAAATGGTGCTCTCAACACAAACCAGGAAAAAGTATTACCAGGAACTGATATAGCTTTGCCACATTTCTTAGTTGGTGACGAAGCTTACCCTTTGAAGACATACCTCATGCGCCCCTATCCTCAAGGAAATTTGGGTCCCGAAGAGGAAATATTTAATAAACGCTTATTAAATGCAAGACAGGTTGTTGAGTGTGCCTTTGGCATTCTGATTAGTAAGTGGAGATTGTTGTTGAAAGCAATTGAAGTAAATCCCAACCGTGCAGATGTTATAATAAAGTGCATATGTTTACTTCATTCATAACCATATTATTGATAAGGAGGGTATCCACGATTTGCCTACGGAATTATCACAATTAAAAAATGAAAACAGAAACCGATTCATGACTGCAGTTGAAAACAGAAGCGCAACGAGAGCTCACAACATCAGGGATACACACGTGAGCGCTTTCATAGTACTATTGAAGTCGAAGCATTCCGACAACGCCTCTACGGCTTTGCTGGACAGCTTATTCCTAATAATGCACGCTACACTAGGGCTATTGCTGCCTTCTATTAATTCGAGCGCGTTATCAACGCTCTTGATGTAAAAGTTTAAGGTCTTTTTATTACCGTCATAACTAGGTATCAAAAAGGCTAAGTTGCGATAATCAATTGTCGCCCTGCCTACTTCATTCTTTAGTTCTTCGTTTACCATTTTCTTCACAACGCACGAAATAAGTACACATAAAAATAATAAAATACACAGAAAATGTCGTAAGTACGAACAAAATAAAAACAAAATAGAAATCAAGTACAGAATTCACAATGTTAGTGAAATCTTACAGGAATCTCGAGAGCAAACAGAGTTATATGCTTACCCCACGAGCAATACGAGCATGCCGATTCTAAGGCTGAGTTCTGCTGACCACCGCTGCTGATTGCACTGCACCGCGCGAACTCGTTAATGTTCTTTTGAAATCACGTCACAGACGTCACGTTCCAGGATTTTATAGATTTGATGTATAGATTTGACGCGATCCTACCGACTGCGCCAGTTAGGTCGGGACGAGCGGTGAGGATGTTTTTAAAAAGCAAAGCCTGGGACGTCAATCCCATAAGAGTGGTTGACAAGAACTGATTTAATTTCTAAAGCTTAGGACTAAGATACATGGGGTCTTATTACTAATGGCTTATTACTAATGGTTGTTTCTTCTTGGTTATGACGACGTAACTCTCAACCTAATATAAAATTTTAGCTTGGACTAAACGAAACTGAAAATGCAAGGTGGGCCAATAGATGTGTTCAACAAGTGTATAATGGTTCTTCAAGCCAGATCCATACGACCGTTCCTCTCAATTTTAATATAGCTGTAAACGCGATTTGCCTTGTACTTTTTGACTATATCATTCTCTCCTACTCAAAGAACATTTCGGTCTTTTTTATCTTAAGAATTTTTGTATTTTGAAGAGCATTAGTTATAACGTTATAATTAAGAAGCTGTCTTTTCACTTTTTGTTTTTCTGGTGTAGATATACTTATTGGGCATATTTTCTTCTATAAAGCTATCGGTTTTTGTAAGTGGCGTCATTTCAATGTCATCTTGAACTGTATTCGTAGGAACAATATTTATTAGCAATTCTGCATTTTTTGCTTCCTACTCTTCAATATGTGCCAAATATTTCTTGTCATTTTGCTGATTTCGGTCTCATAATTATTTTTTACAATGGCCAAATGTCTTTGAAACTTTTGTCTTTCTGCTAATCGTGCTATTTTCAGTTTGATCGTTACTACTATTTACAGCAACATTTTATTTTAGTCTATTTATTTTGTCTTTTTTTTTATATTTCTCCACTGTTTCCTTCCTCGAATTCGCTCTCAGTATCGTTTTTGCTTTTCTGCCGCCACCGTCAAAACCATATAAAATTAAAATGTTTTCTGTAACAGTCGTGTAAACAACGCCTATTGTATTAATGTCCGTTTTGGCAAGTAATTGTCCACCGGGATTTGAATGCAGGATCTTTGGTTCGTAAGCCAATGCGGACATGAATACACGACAATACTTATTTCTTACAAAAAATGTAAGTTGTGAAACTTTTAATCGACTTCAAAAAAAGAGGTTCTGTATTCGAACCGCATATGCGTATGTAGAAACTGAAAAGATTGAAATATTTTTTTTTTTTTCCAAAATGGGAACAGATTTCATAAACTATAAAGTGAAAAATAACTTTGAAATTTCGGAAGTCGGTGGCAAGGCAATACAAAATATCAACACAACCAAAGCACCATGTTCGTAAACTCTTCGAAGAGAGGCATTTCTGCTTCCATGGCCGTAAAAGTCACTCTCTGGTGAGTCAGATTTTTAATTTTACGTATTCACGTAACAGATAGGAAGTGTTGATTTTATCATATAAGATATCCAGTATTACTGAGGCAAGCCTGGTGTCAGTAACAACGTGATATAGCTGCAACGATTTTAAAATCAATGAACATATTCGGTAATTCTCTGTTAAAATATGGTTGCCTTAAAAGTTTAAACCTATTTTTGAACTTTCCGTTCACAGCCTCCACTACCCACCGGCGAATCGTAACTAAACGTGACTTATTTGCCTGTTCAGTGGTGAGTTGGGTAGCATATCTGTCTTTTGTTGGAGGTATGGGAGCTTCATAGCCAAGCGACTGAATATCGTAAATGCTATCTCTGAATCCACTGTCTAATTTATAGACATCTCTTGTGTGTTAGCCAATGCAATAAACTCTCGTCTTGGTTCATTATTTTATGCAAAATCGTTGCATCCGTTGTTACAGCACAGCAGGATATGAACCTAAAACATTATATAACCGTCGCTGGTTACTAACACAAAAGGCTATTTTCCGTTTTTAAAAAAATATGGTGGGGTGGACAAATGCTCATAAATAATGAGAAAAATAATAAAAAAAATCCTAAACATAATTTTGGTTTTTTGCGCTAATTAATCATTGTATCATTTTTGATACAATATGCATTTAGTATAATAATTTATAATTTATAATTACCCTTATATTTTGATTTCTTGATTAGAATTTTTATTTTATGAGGAAAAATTGATATGAATAATAATAAATTTATTGTTTAAATTTATGCGTGAAATTTGTTAAAACAGTCTGAATTCTTCCTAAAACATAAATACACTCGACACTTTTCGCACATAATGCTGCTGAGGAGTTAACATCCTGGCATCATACATCGCATGCGATTTTCTTTCCGTATTTGCTTGTGGTCAACCATCATGTATTATGTCTCTTGATGGCATTACTTGCAGAATGTGTCTTCGCTTGGGAGCTGGTTCCTCTACAGTGCTACTACTGCTCGGTCGACCTCTTGCAGGTTGTGTGTTGATTTTATATTTGCAGAGAGTATCTGCAAGTTCAGATCTGTAATCTGCTAAGTTCATTATATTTTTTGAGGCTATCGCCTTCTTAGAACACACCTGCTTATATAAAACCCACGAATTTATTACCGCCAAATCAAGGAGATGATGGAATAGCCTTATGTACCATTTTCTACTTTTCATACGGATTCTGTACCTGCCCAAGTACGAATCCATTAGATCCACTCCGCCCATGTGGGCGTTATATTCTTTGACAATTTTTGGGCATTGTATAAATTTCTTTCTCTTTTCAACCTTATCATAACGCTCAATCGTAGATACAGGCTCAGCTCCCACATAAGTAGACAGCAAAGTGACTTGCCTGTTGTCTTTCCAACTTACTAACGACATTTCAACTCCATCGTAGTTTGTCACATATTCCTCTTTCCACAGACTTTGCCATCACTTGTTGCTTTGTAGGTAACTTGCAAGATTTACCTAATCGGTTTCTTTGCACGGTTCCTAAACACCAAATTCCTTCTTTTGCCATGTAATACATGAGAGGTAAAGAAGTGTAGAAGTTGTCAAAGTAGACAATATGATTCATTCTTCTTGGAACTGCACGAGATAATTTTATGACGACATTACCAACGGTTCCTACATCTGTTTCATTTTCTAGCATAGGTTCATTGTCTTTTCCCGAATATATAATGAATTTATAGGCATATCCCATTAAAAAACAAAGTATGAACAATTTGAAACCCCACTTATGTGGTTTCAAAGGTAAATACTGTTTCATGAAATGACGTATTTTTGTAGCACACATCTGTTCATCGATTGAAAGGCGCTGATCTAAGGGTACGCTAGAAAACCTTTCGTTTAGATGTTGTATAATTGGGCGCAGCTTATGAAGTTTATCATGATTCGGGTCGTTTATAGGTTTGTGCATCTCATTGTCATTAAAATGAATGATGCTCCTTATCTTTTCAAACCTGTTTACAGGCATTGCTTCAATTATGGGCTGAAAGCCAAATTTGTTGTGCCAATAGGAACGAACGCTTGGGTAATGGTAAACGGACATGAAGATCAATATCCCCATATATTTACGTATCTCAACATCAGTCACACAATCAGGACGATCAAGACGCTTTTGAATGGAGTATCTGTTAGTTTCTTTAGTGATATTGCTGATGAAATCCGGGGTAAAATAGTAGCTAAAAAATTGAAACGGTGTTTCGAGTGACATTATTTCTGGTGGAAGATCGTTACAACCTTTAAATCGTAAATTATCTTCTTGATATATAAGTGACTGCTTTTTCCATCTTAGTCTTTGCATATCAAAAGGTTGACTTGGTAAACGAGAGCTACCACTACCAGAATCATTGTCTATACCTGTCACAGGATCTTCGATCAAAGGAGGATCTTGCTCGTCAGCTGCAGGTTCAGAGTTGAAATCATCTGGCACATCATCTTCTAGTACAGCTCGTAGCTCTGCAGTGGTCAAAATTTCCTCGAAATCGTCTTCATCTAGATCATTCATCCAAATATGTGGTGAGAAAAATAAATGTTATTCTATTCTATTCTATTCTATTGCAATCATCTGATATGTAACCATTTTCTAATTGACTTAAATAATCTTCAATTTCCCTATCAGCAACTCTTCTACGTTCCATTCTATAACAAACGTAAAAAAATGCTCATTCCCGCAACCAAGCAAAATTAAATCCAAAACCAGGTACTAAATGCATGATGTCTCACTTTTGATACCAGCAAAAAAGCCGTTTATTTTGTAGCCAAAGTCAATTTCTAATGAAAAATATTATGGCTATCAAGTAAACAAAGAACTTACCTGTAGTAATATTTTTTTTTAAATGTAATTTCGCCACAAGATTCAAAGAATAATAACAGATGTAAACTTTCAAATTTACTTGCTGTCGAAACTTGTGCCTGTCAGTGAACTATGACATAAAAATACATCATAAAGTAGCGAACCAATCATAATGCTTTGACATTTTCGTTCAGAAACTATTGTTCTTTAAAAATATAAGTCACAAATTTATTCGTAATAGAAATAGAAAGGTGCTGGACCGCGTAAAACTGTCAGTTACATTTTTGATACAACATGCATTTAAGGGTTAATAAGTTTCTAAACTTGTATAAACTATAACTTTTTCGCTGAAAATGTACCATCTGCTAATAAAATCAAAATAGTGTTTTCCTCATTCCCAAAAATAGCATTTAGTATCATAAGATAAGATAAGATTTCTTTCGAGAAGATCTGTTCTAGAAACATGACCTATTTATAAGATGGTTTTGAACACAAACTCTTTGAAAGAGTTATCGCGAAGCGCCTCGTCGAGCACCTCTCTAGAGAAGGGCCGGATCTGGCGGATGCCCAATATGGCTTCCGCCGAGGGCGTTCCACCGTGGATGCAATCATGCGTGTGAGGACTCTGGCGGAGGATGCAGTCTCTCGGGGCGAGGTGATGTTGGCGGTGGCTCTGGACATCTCCAACGCGTTTAACACCTTGCCCTGGAGTTGCATTATGGAGGCGCTCGTGTACCACGATGTGCCTCTCTACCTCCGCCGCATAGTCGGGGCTTACCTGTCGGAGAGAGCCGTCATCTACCCAGGTGCGGTCGGTGTCGGCCGGAGAGAGATGTCGTGCGGTGTTCCGCAGGGATCGGTCCTGGGGCCGCTCCTGTGGAACATCGGATACGACTGGGTGCTTCGCAGTGAGCTTGTGGACGGTGCCGCCGTGACGTGTTATGCAGACGACACGCTAGTAACGGCGAGCGGGGCTACACACCGCGAAGCGACCCGGAAGGCCACGACTGCGGTTGCCCAAGTCGTGGAACGGATCCGGAGGCTGGGTCTCGAGGTGGATCCGCAGAAAACCAAGGCCATGTTCTTTCATGGACCTCGGCGCGGACCACCAGCGGGATCCAGCATAACAGTGGGAGACACTCTCATCGACATCAAGCCCCAGATGAAATATCTGGGGCTCGTGCTCGACGGTCGGTGGGACTTCGGGGAGCATTTCCGAAGTCTGGTCCCCAAATTGGTGCTCACAGCTAACGCTCTGACGCGGCTGCTGCCCAATTTGAGGGGCCCAGAGGACTCCTGCAGGAGACTCTATGCGGGTGTCGTGCGGTCCATGGCTCTATACGGGTGCCCCGTATGGGCAGATAACCTGAAGGCCAGGCACGCGGACAAGCTGCACGAACCGCAGCGGACAGTGGCCATCAGGGTCATCAGGGGGTACCGCACGATATCCTTCGAAGCAGCGAGTCTCCTTGCCGGATCGCTACCATGGATCCTGGAAGCGAGAACCCTTTCGGCGCTATATCGGTTCCGAAAGGAGGCGCGGGAGCGGGGACATGATCCTGAGCCTGAAGAAATTCGGGCCGTGAAATCCCGGCTCCACAGGGACATGGTAGCGGAGTGGGAGCTGCGACTTGGGCGACCACGCGCAGGGCACGCCGTATTAGCGGCGGTAAGACCCATCATGGGGGAGTGGCTAGAGAGGCCACACGGCGGCCTCTCGTTCTGGCTGACGCAGATAATCACCAGTCATGGGTGTTTCGGGCGGTATCTGCATCGGATCGCGAAGAAAGAGCCAACGTCCGAGTGCCATCACTGCGACGCGAGCGAGGACTCGGCGCTGCACACGCTCATCGAGTGTCCGGCGTGGGAGACGCCGAGACGGGAGCTGGTGGCGACCTTGGGAGTGAGAGTTCTCACGCTCGCTACTTTGCTCGCAGCGATGGTTCGCTGCGCGGATGCGTGGGCCGCCGGCGCCTCCTTCTGCGAGCAAATAATGCTCGTGAAATGGGAGGCGGAGCGGGAGCGAAGGAGAATCGCAGACCTTGCGGCCCGCGAAGAGCGTAGGAGAATCGCTAACCGCGCGGCCCGTAACGAGCGACGGCAACTCGGGCGTCGGAGGTCGCAGAACGACCTCCGTCCCCCATGAGCGCGGGCCTGGGGGTGACGGGTGGAGCCGCCTGTCACCCTAGCAGAAGCAGGCCACGGCGGCGGTGCGCATTGCGTGCCTCCCCATACCCGGGGGCGAGTTGGGGACTCTACGGTCCCCACATCGGGAGAGGGCCAGATCGAGAGATATGGCCCTGGGTCGGCCGGGGTGCGAGGGATATGGCTACAACAATCTCACCTCCGGCAACTGACGGCCCACAGTCGGCGTGCGTTTTAGTCGGTTCGAGTCCGACATAACCTCCTCCTCCGGCTCCGGCGGGGGAAGTATCCGCGGGGATTTTTCGCACGATAAAAAAAAAAAAAAAAAAAAAAGATGGTTTTGAACAAAATCTTGGGTTAAGCATTCACGCGCCATTTTTAATTTCCTTTCGAGTTATCTGCGTGATGTTTTAAAACACGTCGCCAGTCTCTCGTTAGGTTCACCAGTTCTTATAAGATGGTTTTGAACAAAATTTTGGGTTAAGCATTCACGCGCCATTTTTAATTTCCTTTCGAGTTATCTGCGTGATGTTTTAAAGAACGTCGCCAGTCTCTCGTTAGGTTCACCCTTAGAATATATACTCTAAGGGTTCACCAGTTCTTGAAGGGCGTGGGTTCGTGAAGTAAACCAAAAGAGACATGAACTTGGCGAATATCATAGACTCTGCCGGGAACTAGAATCCCACAAGATAAGTTTCATACCTACTTTAAAATGTCGCCAGAATTGTTTTGAAGAATTACACAATTTGATAAAGGAAAATATTTGCAAACTTGACACTACTTGGAGGAGGGCTATTAGTTCAAGAGAAATGCTGGCTTCGTTTAGTCGCATAATGCCTAAATCGCGAAATGGCACCCGAGTCTGAAAAGGACTAATTCGCGAATGGACTAATTCTTAAAAAGACTAATTCGCGAAATGGCTAATTCTGAAAAGGACTAATTCGTCGAACGGCTAATTCTTAAAAAGACTTAGTCGCCAAATGGCCAACTCTTAACGACATATGACAGCACAAGTCAGACATTTTTTAGACGTTAAACGAAGCTAGAGGACGATGAAATTGCAAACAATAAATGAGAAAATATTTTTATTAAAAATAAAAATCACAGATTATTATTATGAATATTTTTCAAATCAAATCTTTTCAAATTATGTCAGCCAGCAAAAGTAATTACAAAGAAAAAAGGGTTTAGTCTCAAAACGTTCAAGTTGCAAAATAACATATATGGTAGCAAAAAGTTCAAATCTCATAAGACACAAGTCTCTAAACCTCCAAGTTGCAAAATACCTACATCTCAAAACGTTCAAGTTGCAAAATAGTCTAGTCTCCAAACATCCATGTCTCATAATACCTATACATTTTTATCCACACGACACTGCCCACCCCGACTCGGATAGGTTAGGTTAGAAGGCTAAGGCGGGAGCGGAGCGGAGCGGAGCTCCCGCATTAGCCTTCGTGGTTATTTTTTTTTTAACCACACATACAAGGATTTTGAACTTCAGGATTTTATTATAGTAAATAAAACACAAAAGGACGTGCGTTCACTTACAATTCCACTTCAATAAAAAAATGTATATTATTATGAGACATGGATGTTTGGAGACTTGACTATTTTGCAACTTGAACGTTTTGAGATGTAGGTATTTTGCAACTTGGAGGTTTAGAGACTAAACCCTTCTTTCTTTGTAATTACTTTTGCTGGCTGACATAATTTGAAAAGATTTGATTTGAAAAATATTCATAATAATCTGTGATTTTTATTTTTAATAAAAATATTTTCTCATTTATTGTTTGCAATTTCATCGTCCTCTAGCTTCGTTTAACGTCTAAAAAATGTCTGACTTGTGCTGTCATATTATGTCGTTTAGAGTTGGCCATTTGGCGACTAAGTCTTTTTAAGAATTAGCCGTTCGACGAATTAGTCCTTCTCAGAATTAGCCATTTCGCGAATTAGTCTTTTTAAGAATTAGTCCATTCGCGAATTAGTCCTTTTCAGACTCGGGTGCCATTTCGCGAATTAGGCATTATGCGACTAAACGATCTGTTTAAGGTAAGTTTATTTTTATTTATTTTCTTACTTATTACAAAAGTTTTATAATCCGGATACACTAAAAATACGAAATAATTATGTATTTTGAATAATTTTGTCCATCTTGTCTAAAAGTGCCAAATGTTTTAAAACCGGTACCGATTTTTTTAATTTTGCTAGGTTTTGCCAAAAGGGATTTGATTAATTGATTGTTATGGAGCTGTGGTAACGTTGTTGTGCTTGGAAGTACATTTTGAGACTAACGCCTTCGCTGCGATTAGCGGGCGCACGGCGCGGACGTCCGCTTCGCGTGCTTGTGTCATGTTATTTCAAGAGCAGCGCTGCGTGAGGCGGATACCCGTCACACGCGACGGGCAGACGAACGCACTGCGCGCGCATCGGCGACCCGCACCCGCTTAACGCAGTGAAGGCGCTTATGTACCCTCCCAAAATGCACTTTCAAACCACGCTCAGCTTTGAAAAAACGAGCTTGAGCACAATTTGGGCAGCGTACTAAAGCATTTTTCGACGTAGAAGGCCGACTACCAATACTCAAAATTGCAGCCCTGTTATTAGAGTCTTGAGACATACAACTATTGAAAAACACTTATCTTACTTACTTAACACCACACACAACAAATATATTCATTTTATATTAAAAAAAACTATTATTATATTAAACACTGAAAAAAAAAACACAGAAATGTCAAAGCTGTTTGTCAGCGGTTGCGTAGCACCTGGGCGGCTGCGTCGCTATCCATAGATTTTCGTCTTCGCTGCGCTAAGCGGGTCTGTCGCGGGCGCCCGACCCCAGTATAATTTTGGATGCCGTCGGTGTACAGTCGATAATTATGGATCATTTATTGGTATATTGCTTAGCCAAAGGACGACGACGTGAATAAAGACGTCAGCCAATCAGCCCATATGTCAATTTACTGTATTTTATAATGTTGAAATTCACCCAGTTATTAATTACATTACAATAATATTTACAATAATTAGGTATACTAGTAGGTTATTATAAAAATATGGAGAAAAAGAAAAATATATATCTACAATTACTTACAAAATATACATAATATACAAAACTATGCTATATACAAAAAAGTGACCGTAACGTTAGGCATCGAAAAATTCCTCCCCATCGATCTCTACTGGGACCGTGCCCAGAAGGCTGGCGGCATTACCTCGTTGAATGGCGATGCCAATCCTCTGAGCGAGGTATAGGCCAGCCCTATGGTCACGGGAAGCGTCGATTAGTCGCTTTGATATTTCATAATTATATTTTTATTTTATAATTATATTGTAATTGTAATATTTTTATTTTTATTTCTCTTAGATACTCGTATTTTTATTAGAATTTTTACGTCTTGACAGTTCAAAATCAATCCATGAAAGAGAAGGTTTTTTAAGATATTAGTCGGTTCGACTACCGGGTGTGGCATTTTCAAAGTCTTTGAATGCAGTTTTGTTTCTTTTTTAAAATAACGTAATGTTTCCTTTTAGTAAAATTCTCTATCTTTAGTTTGAGGGTACTTTCCTTCAAGGTAAAGTCGAAATGTTGCACCCTGTATATCGCAGCTCCGATATTACTTACAATGAAAATAATGACATTTGTACGTGTGTTTAACACAGTACAATGAAGTGGTATCAAAATTATTGATGGCCGCCGAAAATATTTAAAGATTATTTTAAGGTAAGTTATTAAAATGTAATATACCCAATGATGCATTATATTCATAGATACGTCATACACGAAGATGGCGGCTTTCAAAAATGGCGCATACACTAAATATAAAAACAGTTTAGTTACTTATTAAAAATACGTCAATGTTATTTATTTATATGAATTATATTAGTATATACATTAATAATATTTTATTATTACGAATTTATTGATGAAATCGTTTTTCATTTATCGCGATTCTGATTGGTGCATAAAATGATGACAAAAAGTCATCATTTTTTTGTCGCCATTTTTAGGGTGCGAACAACGTATCTATAGTTTATAATACATCTTTGAATATACCTGATAGCATACTCATCGGTTAAAATAAATGAAATTAAAATATTTCACTTGTCATTAATATTTATAACATATCATTAAAGTTAGATACATTATGTCCCGGCTGTTTGTTCTGGAATAGATAATTGCACCACAGTATCTTCAGATGAATGTTGTGAGTCTTAGATGAATGGAGGTATAATCATATTCTTGCTGTTTTTCTGGCAATTTAGCGGAGGAAGATGGACTTGATACTAACTAAGGTAATGAACTGCTGTGGCCGGTATGTTGGAGTTTTACGAATCGTGTCTGAGATGGTAGACTGGGCGTTGGAGTTGTACGAATGTTTTGTTTCTGAGGTGGTGGACTAGGAGTGGGACTAGCGCGTCTGAGTTGAGCCTGGTATGTTGGAGGACTGGGCGTTCATCATCATCATGTCGAATGACTTCTGCTCGAGTCCTCATAATGTCCTCATATGACTGAGCGTTGGATTTCCATGAAGGAACTCATATGGCTGGAATTCTTTTTGTGGGAGTGTCAAATTTATTCATTTCCGCTTGAAATAAAGTGTCATTTATAATTTTTTCATTGCCTCGGTGCCAAAGACGGCAAACACATAGAAATTATTCCCCCAGTTGGAAGTGGCTCGTATTTTTATAATAAGAGCGTTGTCATATTGTCCGATATCCGATATCGGTGAAAGGGGAATTACTCCGAAAATCCTTTTTATCCATTTATACTATGGCTTTTTTATCCATTTATATGAGTAGCTGCCAATACCATCTTTTCAAGCGAACAACCTACATTTTGATCCAAGCGATCCACGCCACTCATGAATCGGTTATTTTGACGATGCAAATTAATTATTTCTAAACATTTTATTTGGCAAACAGACAGTTAGTAATAGATTCATTGAGAAAGCTGCTCATTCCGACTTGGATAGATTAGGTTAGACCTTCGTGGTTATTTTTTTTTATAACCATGCAGAACTATATTTAATCCAAAAACAAATTTAAAACAAAATTTGTCACTCTAGAAAAATGATAATATGAGTTAAAATATTTTCTTGGAAATACCCTTTATTAATGCAAAAATTATGATAATTGAATGTTATGAAGAAAAAACTTTTTCGACAGAAGCTGAGCCACTCAATGTTGATGCAATTGTCGTCCCATAAGAACCAAAGGAGCGTATCGCCATTTTGCTAATTTTACAGGAGAGCTAAAAAACTGTGCAAATACCACTATTCTCAACTTTGAAGTACTATATTATACATTAAATAACAGGTAATCAAGAAAACATAAATATATGGACTAGTTATTAGAGAGTTAACATAGCAAAAAACTAATAAATAATGTTTTGAAATATATTAAATATTGATGGTTTTTCAAAAAGTGCCAGGCTTACGTTTTTTTGGCTCTTATTATTTGCACACATTTTTTAAAATAATAGGAGCCAAAAAACGTAAGCCTGGCCTAACTATATAGCTAAGCCTAGTTTAACTAACTTTGAAGCATTTTTGGGAAGAGAAAAACAATAGGTACGTTTATAAATCTTTATTATCAAGAATGGCACAATATTAATAATGTTACTTGTAGCGTGTAAAAAAAATGAGTAATAATAATAATATGAGTTAAAATAATTTCTTGGAAATACCCTTTATTAATGCAAAAATTATGATAATTGAATGTTATGAAGAAAAAAGTTATGAATAAAAAAAATATGATCACTAACGGTTATGAACTCCGTTGTTAGAAATAGAAATGTATGAATAAAAAATATATGAAAAAGAAAATTATGAAGAGTGATTATTATGAGCACAAATAAGTAGTAAGACAAAGAATAGGATTTAAAATTTTATGTAAGCCAATATGGACCCAGAAAAACTGTATAATAAGTGTTTCATAAATAGACATAAGCCATGGATACAAAATCAATTATGAAATTGTAAGGAAATAGCAAAGTGATGTAAAATCACAAGTCAATTGAAACTTAATTTCAATTGGTTTGGCGAAAATACTAAACCAAATTTGGTCAGGCAAACGGATTTAGAATCCCAAAAGTGTGCAGTTACACAAGCCAAACAAAAAAGAAACAAAATTGAAAAAAAAAATTTCAAGTTTGTGAAAAAATTTCTATCTTTGAAACTTAATATTTGTACTATGACAAAAGTTAAAGACAGACTAACAAAAGGATAATGCCAATGAACATCTATATACAGGGCGTCCCACGGCGATGCCACATGGAGGGAAAGTACCTTAAATCCTTAAGTTAGCTCATTTTACTTAAAGGAGACATCATTTTATTTTTAAAAAGAAACTAAACTGCATTCAAAGATTTTTAAAAATTCGCTTGCCACACCCGGTAATCGAACCGACTAAAATCCGAAAAAGTAACATCCTGTATTTTTATGGCATCAATCGATAGTGTCAATCATAAGGATCAAATCTCTCTAAGAAACATAGTAAATTAAATGAAAGGAAGTCCTTGAAACCTAAAATTATAAATTCAATTTGGCAAAATAAAACACTTTAACTCAAAGTTCATCCATCCATCTGATACCATATTAACAATAAAATTCCATATTTAAATTACTTTTCTTTTTTTATCGTGCGGAGACCGCTGCTGGTCAGCAGTAGTTTTTAGGTATGTCGAACTCAAACCGACTAAAACCGCACGCCGTCTCAATTAACAGGTTATAAGTTGATCCAATAGGGCAATTCTCTCGCCATCTTCGTTGCCCAGGGTACACTGCGTGCAGGTTTCTAATCAAGCACCCAAAAATAACTACCTACCCTACCTACATACCTCATGTAGTTACCCAATAAAGTTACATTCTAAACAGGTAATTAAGTTCATTCATTATTACTAATTTTACTAAATAAATTTCATCAAAGATATCTCTAGTGTTGATACTGATGGCTCCTTAAATAAAAATGCTGTGTCTGTTCGCATTGAATTTATAAGTTACTAGCTGACCCGGCGAACTTCGTATCGCCATATTTTCCGCCCGCGTGGTATTATTTCTTAATTTATCAGTGTTTCTCTACAATATTATGCATGTATTATAAAGCCCGACCAGTAAAATAAAATACCGCGAGGTAAACTATTCGAACTAATTTCTTCATATGGTAACAATCTATACAATGTCATTATGGTCATCTGTCAGTGTGGTGTCAATTGTGCGTGTTGTTGAGTTTGAGAGCGCTACAAAACTACAAAACTATAGTAATATGCCGAAAACTATTAAAAGCCAATTAAGAAAAGTAATTTATAATATAACAAAGTATTTGTCGGATAAAAAGTAGGAAGGATTGGACTCTGTTCCTCTAAATAACATCACGGACCTTGTTGTCAACATGACGGGTAGGTACATCATAGAGTACGTGCAATTGAAATTGGCCTAATCTACTGATTTTACTGTGACTAATTATTATTCACATTTTTAGGTATATCCCGATCTTCTGTAATAAAAACACGAAGAGAAGGTCAAACGTCAAATGTATTTTCTACGCCTAAGAAAAATAAGCCTAACGCAAAAAAGAAAATCATGCTTGATTATTTTGATCTCTGTGCTGTTAGGCATAAAATACAAGAATTTTATGCAGTCCGAAAAACAATATCGCGTGGTCCCTGTTCTATACATAGTGTAATGTAACTGTATGTCTAACTTGTATTTACCATTCCAAGCAGTAAACTATTAAACGGATACTACTGTGTTGTGATTTGTGCCCAGTCCTTGTAACCAGTATAACACGCCGCGTCTATTTTTCTATTTTAACCAGAAAACTTAACAGAGAAAAACTTAACTTTTTAACAGAGAAAAAAAAATACATTTTAGTGAAAGTTTTGTATATTAAACACGTACTACAAGTTGAAATTATTTTTTAAAATACGAAGCTGCATGAAATGAGCAAGTAATAGGTATATTAATTCGTTTGTAATATTGGACACGATCTTTTTTGTATCGAAACTTTTTTAAGAACAAAGCAACTTAATCAATGAAATTAAAAAAAAGAAGTCTATAACTCACTTTTGTGAATAATAGCAATGAAAAACATGACAGCCTCCGTGGCGTAGCGGTAGTGAACGCAGCCGCTACGCAGGAGGCGCGGGTTCGATCCCCGCTCAGTGCAAATATTTGTGTGCATTAAATAGGTATGGGGTATTTGCATTGGTCTGGTCGTGCCTCGGAGAGCACGTTAAGCCGTCGGTCCCGGTTGCCATAAGGACATCTATGGCAGTCGTTACGGGTAGTTGGTGCCCTAAAAAGTCCAAAAACAACGGTCTAGCTGCAAAGCTTCGATATCGCCTAATGTTAACATTGGGTCGTGGAGGTCAGGTGGCAATCGCTTCACGGAAAATATCGAGGTCTAGCCAAATCTGTAGCTATGACTGGTAAAAGCGGACCCCAGACTCCAAGCTGAAAGCTTCGGATGCGACTGGGAATAACGCTAGGAGGAAGAAGAAGCAATTAAAAAGTCACAGTTTATATTAGGTGTCATTCTGTGCTTAATTGCGGGGAAATAAAAGCCTGTTCATAAGCAAGTGTGTTGAAAAATATTGGCATTTTACATGTGTATCACTATACTTGGTGTTGTCATAATCATAGATGTTTTTGGCGCCCCCAGTACGGGTTTTTTATTTTATTGGTCGGACTTTACATATAAACCTTCCTCTTGAATCACTCTATGAAAAAAACCGCTTCAAAATCCGTTGCGTAGTTTTGAAGATTTAAGCATACATAGGGACGGACAGACAGCGATAGCGACTTTGTTTTATAATATGTAGTGAAGATTTTGTGAACTTCCTTTCATTTAATTTATCATGTTTCTTAGAGAGATTTGATCCTTATGATTGACACTATCGATTGATGCTATAAAAATACAGGATGTTACTTTTCGGATTTTAATCGGTTCGATTACCGGGTGAGGCAAGCGAATTTTTAAAAATCTTTGAATGCAGTTTTGTTTGTTTTTAAAAATAAAATGATGTCTCCTTTACGTAAAATGAGCTAACTTAAGGATTTAAGGTACTTTCCCTCCATGTGGCATCGCCGTGGGACGCCCTGTATATGTAGGTACCATTACAATTTAGAGTTGAACAAAATTTTAATATGTCAAACTAATAGCAAGTAGGTACAAACACATACACAAATATCTACTAACACTAAGATGCACCAAAAGGTGTAAAAATAATGTCCTTGACATGATACTCTCCTATATGTGTTATTGTCCTTCAATTGGTAAACAACATCAAATGGTTTGCCAATAAAATTAATTTGACCAACCTTAATAATTGTTTAGCCGAGAAAGACTACACAATGAAGGATATCTGCAAGTTCATTTGAGGCATAAGATATTGTGTGCCTAAATGTACACTGCAGATCATCAAGTGAATGTGGTGCACTGGTTGCTATAGACCGAGCACCATTCATGAAGATTACAATGTATAAGAAAAAAAGGTAGGTAGCACTACATACTTTAGGAAGTAGTTGTTAGGTGGCGTCTACTCAAGTTCTTCATCATCCGTAGAACCAACTTTAAAATTACGATAAAAATCGTGGTATTGTGTGGGAATGATTCCCTGTCTGCATAAGTCTTGCAAATCTGCATACTTTTCAGCTGATATTGGTAATGACCCACTATATGCATTTTTTAGTACGATTTTATCTACAGCCATCCTCTTGCCTCGTCTCAATATTTTATTTTTTTTAAATCAGAGTCATCGTAGTCATATTTGAAATATGTATGTTTAGTGTCTTCCTTTCTATATTGCAACCACTTTATTTTAAGCCAATTTACAGGGTTTCCTTCAGTGTCTATCTTAGCATTCTTAACTAAGATATTTTTTAGGTCTTTTATATCAATAAAATCTTCATTTGCCATTTCGAAAACTTCATACGGAGATTTTCGGGAAGCTGTCCTTATAATCGTATAAAAACCGGAAGGGTGAAAGATTGGAATATTTTTTTTAGCCTGTTCGATAGTGGCATGTATATTATCTGCCTCCATCTGGCTATGTCCAGGCTCAAAATATTTTTGATTGATCTCTGAAATTTCAAAAGCTTCAACACAATATAGTAACAGAGCAGAAATGTACATGTTTCTACATTGACTGGCGCAAGTATCTGACATAAAAGTGACTGGCTTACCATCGGCTATATTTTTGAGGTATTTAATTAGGCAAGATCCAATCTCAATGGCTCCTTTTCGACCAATACCTTCATGCCAACAGTAACAATAGACTTTGCGGTTTTCTTTGCCAAAGTCTAACATGGTAAAATTATAAATGGGAATTCTGCGTTTATAATAAATCAATTTTAAGGAGGAAGATGGACAATTGCATATTGCCTCCAAGTCATATTCAACGAAGTGTATTTCGCCAGACTCAGCCAATATTTTCGCTTCATCACGATGTTTTCGGGCAGTGACTTTTCTTTTTAAATGCTCCTCGTATTCTGCTTTTTCTTCCTCTTTATCTTCTTCACTTAGCTAAAGCAATATTACAAAGGCTTTCAATCCATTGGCCATAGGTCAGAATGTGATAAATACAAATTCATTACTTTACAAGACAAGCAAATTAAATTATTGAGAAATCTTAAAGTTACTTATAAAATATGAGACACTCCGTATATTAACAAATTCTTTTTTTTTAAATTTAGGTAATGTATTACTAATTTGTAAAATGACTTAAAATTAATTGTGACATTAATAGTGTTCATGTAGTTAATTTTTTCTTAGAAACAGTTGCTCTTATTACACTGTGATCAAAAGAAGTTGGTAATTATCATGATATGATCTTAAATTAAAATGAAATATAAGAAAAATTCTTTATTTAAATTGAAAAGACAACGGAATTACAATACAGAATATTTGGCATTTATAACATTGTGCTCCAAGCAGCATTAAGAAATAAGATAATAGACTTATTATTAGATCAATTTCTATTCGGACTCGGAATTATAATCACTAATGTGTGATGTATCTACTACGTCATTGTCAGACTTTATCACATTTTTATAGAAATCATGGTACACTGGATCAATGTACTGTAATAAAGACATAACATCCTTATGTTTTTCTTTACTTATTAATAATGGCTGATTGTACGCCTTAGGAACATCCATCATTGGCTGATTATTTCGACTGGCTCTGGTTTTCCTCTTCATGTCACATATTCTAAACTCGTCTTCCAGTCGCAATGAATACTTAAAAGAAAAGCAACAAGGATGTTCTTTCTCGATACAAAATATACTACGCCACAGAAAAGGATCGTTATTCTGATCATTAGTCTTTTTTATAAGCGACTGCTTTAAAATGCTTGAAAATGAGAAAATGTCGTCTTGTGACAATTCTATCACAGTGAACTTACTGCTGACCATTCTCACAAGCATGTACCAGTCATTTGGAATTGAAATTGTTCCACTATATTTCTTCTTGGCACGCTCAATTGATGCATGGTCAGCATCACACTATAAATGTGTGTGACCAGGAACTAGAAACTTGTGATGTCTTTAAACCAACTTTCTGTGTAAGTATGTAGTTATATACAACAGGTAATACGTTGTTACGGGTTTGGCCGGGACATGTATCTGAATAAATAATAACGTGTTCTGTTTCTTCGGGCAAACTCATTATGAACATTTTTAAGCAAGATGCTATCTCATCAGCACCACGTTGCGCGATACCTTCATGCCACATGAATGAAGCAAGTAGTTTTCCCAGTGTTACAGTTTCTGACTGTAAAACTAAACGTCCATTGCTTCCTTTTGTAAAATGCTACACTAGTATATAAGTTTGGTGTAGCGAGACACTGCTGTAAATCACACACAGCAACAACGATAGTATTCCCTGATGACTTGGCACGTTGTTTATCAAAACTTTTACATTCATAATGAAAATTTGCTTTATCCTGATGAGTGACATGTTCGTCATGTAGTCTCGATTTCTCAGTGTCATTTATTGTAATTTTCATCTGTGCTACAAATGTATCACAAGTATGGCAAGTATCAATATGTGGCTCCTTAAATTTTAAATTGAATGTCTTAAAAATATATGTAGAAAGGCTGACTATTTTTGTAGTTATGTTGTCCATGGTATGTTGGTCTCGGTATAAATTATACATTTTTTGTAAATTCAATCCAGTCTCTCGGTATTTTTTCGTAGTTTGTCGTCTTGAATAATGACTTTCATATGCAGGGAATTTTGAAATATGATAACGCACATATTCAATTAGTCCATCTGAATGCTTAATTTTTGGTTCATGTCTGCCTCTTTCATCCCGTCCAATAATACCTGTAGCTGCCTTTTTCTTCTTATCAATTATGCCATTCACAAAACCACGACTCTCACCATACACGTTAAGAAAACAGTTTTGACAAACTTTGTCTAAATTACCTTCATTCTCAATAGAGTACTCTACAGATACTTCTCTTTTCTTTGTATTTTCAACCTGTTTAACTCTAATTGGTGGTGTCAATAGTATGTGATTACTCAAATGTAAACGTTGCATATCATTAGTTTACATAGCGCGATAATCTGTAAATACTCTTTGTATTTGTGCATTTGTAAATTTAGTTTTACATTTTAATCTGCAGTCTTTTAGTACACCTACAGATTTAGCCAATATTTTTTTCCCAGCTTGATTTATGTATTCTTCCCTCTTTTTTATTTTTTCTGTTCTTTCCTTACGAAGTTTTCTTTGCATCATACCCACACCACGCTTCCTTTTTCTACTAACGTCATCCTGTGTTTGAGGAACCAATGCTGGGACAGCAATGCTTGGAACACTTCTAGGAGTAGAGTTCTTGCTAGATGACGATGATGACACGCGTTCATCATGTGTACCAGTAGGGATCCAAGTACGATCCTGCACATCGTCATCAGAACTATAATCTTCGCCGAGAGTAGGACGATCAGAACTATAATCTCGATTACCTGACGGGCCGGGCAGAGATTGCAAACCTGACGGACCGGGCAGAGACGGCAAGATATCCTGCGGAGCTACGGGAGTACCTGAAGGACCGGGCAGAGATGGTAAAATATTCTGCTGAGTTAATGGAGTACTTTCTCTGACGCTTTGTTTCACAGCAGAATCCTAAAATGAAAAAAAAAAACAACTTTAGGCTTAGGTACCAAGTAGGTATTTTATCTTTTGAACGATTACCTACTAAAGTTAATGGTCAATAAGTATGTTTTGTTTAGAGTTCGGTTAATAAAAAATATAGGTACTGGGCACAAGCAATCATAATAGATTATTACAATATTGGTCACCAAAATGCCTACTTACTCACGCAATGAACACTTCGACACACTTTGGATAAAATAACAATAAAAATAATGATAAACATACCTCTGAATCTTCTTGCCTCATAGCTAACTCCAACAACTTCTTACAGCGAGCACTCATCATTTAAACAGTAATTTATAACCTATGGGGTGAGCACGAACAACTATTGTATTCGTATCGTGAACGTAACGAGAGCACGCAGCATTGCGATTGGCCGCCTCCCTGAAGCCTGCCAATCGCAATGCTCCGTGCTATCGTTACGTTCACGATACGATTACGATAGTTGTTTATGCTCACCCCACTATTTCAATGTTTCCTTGCCGGTGAAATAACGAAAGTAACAATAAACTACGAAGTGTGCGGTATGTATAGATATTATGTTTACTTTCTTTACAATGCATCGTTCATTTTTTGAATACCATGTCCAGCCTCCTAAACATTCTTTTTTCAACACATTTAAGGTGACATTGTCAGAGTTTACTTTTTGAATAGCTCCAGGAAACAAACTTCCTTCATCTTTAAAAATACAAAACACGCCTTCTCTGTACTCATCTGGCAGTACCTTTTCGTCATTGTTTGTTGCTACCTCAGGGCTTATTAGAATACCGTCTGTACTTACAACGTATTCTTGTACAACGGTCAAATGATCACAGTTACTGTCATCTACAGTTTGCAAAATTTCTTCGTACTGATTTTCCTCTATGATGTCATCAATTGTCTCAATATTTTCTAAATTTCTTTGGTTCTCTATATTTTGTAGTCTTTTCTTGGAATTCACTGTAGGTATCTGAATTCCATGTATCTCTGCTTCAACTGTCATTTCAATATTTTCCATTGGTTCATCATCACTATCATTTGGCGCAGGCAGTTTCAATCTTTTTTTATTTTTAGATCCAGCTGGCCGTCCTCTTTTCTTTGGTACAACATTTGTTTCTTTTCCCTGGCTTTGAGAACCCTTTGCTTTTTCTGCATAGAAATGCTCAACCTCCTCTGCCGAAACACTTTTGCCTGCTGTTACTGGCAGTTGAAACTTTCTTGCCCTGGCTACGCCGTTCAAATCTGATGACCTCACCTCTTCGACAAAACTTTTGAATGCTTCACCAACAGTTTCTCGTACTTCAACTTCTGAAGTGTACTTTGGCAATTTATTTAACACCGTTTCTGGGGAAAATGGAAACAACCCACTACTTCGAAATCCTGCCTTAATGTTATCTGCACGTATTTAAAACTTATTGACAGTTGTCAATTTTATGACACATTTGACATTTTGAACATGAAAACGTTCCGTTTCATAAAATTATTCAAGTAAATTGTACTAAAAGTGTTTGAAAAAAAAAATATAAATCTTTAAACAGGTTTTATTCAAAGTTATATGGAAATTCAAAGTTACCCAACTTGACTGTACGCGAAACAATATTGACAGGACCCGTTACCATAGTATAAATAGAGCCGTTACGACGTGTTTCCCGCCTACCGAGTAATTTTTGATCATAAGCTGATAAGTGCGCTTTTGTAATATTCTGATCAATAAAAAACGCGCTGTGCTGTCCCTTCAGTCAGATCTAAATAAAATCACTTAACGCAATATGACCAAGACAAAAGTTGAATTATAAAAGTTATCATAATCTGATCAGTATTCAATACAACAGTTATATTTTGCATGTAGTTATCCTGATCTGACCAAATGAAAGAGGATTTTTTGCCGAATAAACCTGTATTATTAGTTCATATTGAGCAAAAATGCAGTTATCATTGTATGATCTATCACCACTTGTATTGCTTTGAGTGCACTTCGGCCAAATTCGTGAGAAAATTTTATTAGCTGCAGCTTTGTTTAAAGTTCTCTCTAGAGAATTGCACAGGTAGTTCAACACTTCTTCATCCTAATGATGTTCGAAGGACGGATTAACAGATTTATCTAGATTCTAGAGGTTTGAGTTCATGTGTAGTGTTAAAAGGTAAGCAATACGAGTACAGTAAGGAGGGCGGGGTTGGTACTAACAAATTTTGTAATAAGGTTTATATCTTCGTAGAAAATGAACTTTTTGGTTTTTTTTATTGTAAACATGCTTTGGTTATTCAGCTATAATATTAGTAACAAAAACTATAAGATAAGTAAGTATTTTCCGAAAAAAAAGTCATTTGTTAATACACACCCCGCAAGTGGAGCAAATATTACAGGGCTGGGGCAAGTATTAACGTAAGGGGCAATTATTACCCTTAATCAAATGGAATTTTTTTTTTCAATAAAATTGAAAACTAGTCACGATTTTTAGGTAAGAGGGTTCTATAGATTTCGAAAAAATACTCCTTTTTTTGATAAAGAGGGGGGAAATGGGGGTTTTACGGTGGGAAATTATTTCCCATTATCCGGTATGTGAAAGCAAAATATTATAAAGTGGGAAATTATTCCCCATCGTTCGGAACGGATCTCAATTATTGACACATTTTTACTACAGATTCAATACATGTTAGTTACTCCTATTTTGCCTGTATATTTTTTTTTTATAGAACAATACAAATAATAACATGAATGAATAAAGTTATAAAATGAAACAAAAAAGTTACGAATTTTTTTTTATTAAAAGTTATTACTTAAGGAAAATAACATTACAGAGTTGGGCTGTGTGAAAGCTTTTAAAACAGTTTTTGGCGCAAAGAGCTACCCCACAGGTGGAACATTCCATTTTAGTCCTCTGTTCTTTCTCCTTTGTGCTGCAAAACCGACATCTTTTATAAGTGGCACTCTCTTCAGGCAAATGTATGCCCACATTTAGTCGACGAATTTCGTCGGGCACGCCAAACCTTCCTCTTTTTTTACTTTTCTTAAAAACTACGGCTGTTTGTGTTTGAGCTTTTCGAGTCGTGTGATTATTTATAAGGGCAGGGAGGTCCCTGAGTTGACTTACTCCCTAACAACTTTGTGTTAGGTAAGACTACAAGTACGTATACCTATTTCGATACTTATTTGACAAACAAATAAATTATTGTATAAATAGACGTAATTTTCAAAGCAGGAACAAATATTGGGAAATTATTTAAAATTGGAAAAAGCGAAATCAATATTCGGGCAGGACTCGAACCCGCGATCTTTGCTATAATGGTGCCCGAGTATTGATTTCGCTTTTTCCAATTTAAAATAATTTGTTTAGTTTAGCATACTAAATGCTTTAAAATTATCTCTATTGGGAAATTATTTCCCACTTAATTAAACCTAATAAAATCACAGAAATATTAGTGCTACGAGTATAAAAACCGTGTAAAGCATTCCGAAAACAAGTCTAGTTTACAACAATATATCGTTTATGTACTTACCAGATTTTTTTTCTTTCAAAACTTTTAAAACTCTCGCGAGAACCAGTTTTTATCGACAAAAAATACAAATTGTGTCTTTGACATTGACATACGAAGACAGTACGCGCTTTTGTACGAAATGTTGCCAAGTAAAATATTTAAAAAATGTTTAAGATTATTTTGTTCCATAGATTGAAACTGATCAGAGTTGCCAATAAAGAAATAATAAAGAAATTTTACGGTAGTGTCAAGTGGGAAATAATTTCCCAATATTTGATTAAGGGTTACAGAGATTTAAATTTTATCAAATACATCAAAAAAGTTAAGTCATTTTTATCACAGGAACTGAAACTTATATGAGATTCTTTCAAATCTATTCTTAATAACAAACATTGGTACAGCTTACATATTTTTACGTGTGAATAAATAGTAATCTATATACAGGGTGGAAGATTTTAACCTTACCTGGAGGGAAAGTACTTTAAATACTGGAGATAGCAAATTTCGCTCAAAGGAAACATTCCTTTATTTTTAAAAAGAAACAAAACTGCATTCATGGATTTTTGAAAATTCGATTGCCACACCCGGTAATCGAACTGACTAAAATCCGAAAAAAATACATCCTGTATTTTTATGACATCATTCAATAGTGTAAATCATAAGGATCAAATCTGTCTAAATAACATGGTTAATTAAATTAAAGGAAATTCCTGAAAACTTAATTTTTAAATAAAACTTAACATATTAAAGAACTTTAAGTCAAGGGTCCATCAGATATCATAATTAATAATAAAATTCCATATTCAAACTACTTGTCCCTGTTTTTCATGCGGAAACCCCAGCAGGCCAGCAATGATATTTATGTCGGACTCGAACCGACTAAAACCGCACGCCATCTCAGGTTAATTCAAAAAAGGCAAGCCAATAAGACAATTTTCCGTTTCCGTTGCCCAGGATGTTGTGGGGTGTACCATGCGGAGGTTCTCGACCAAGTACCCCAAATTACCTACTTGTACCTCATGTAGTTTTTTTTTTTTTTTTAAAGGATAATAACCGAAATTATTCAAATTACCGTTAACCCCTTCAGCTAAGCTAAATTGCTTGTGTTAGGAGTGGGTTCCCGTAGGTATTGTAATGGCCAGGATTCGAACCTGGGACCTCTAGATCGTAAGGCCGACTCCTTAACCACTGAGCTACCGACGCCAATTTACCCAGACGAAGTTACCCAATAACATTACATTCTAAACCGGAATTAAAGTTCAGTCATTTAGTACTAATTTTAATAAATAAATGGCGTCAAAGCAAAGATAACTTTATTGTTGATTATGGTGTCTGATGGCTCCTTGAATAGAAGCGCAGTCTGCTGAAATTTAATTTATAAGTTAAGATTTTATGGACTTCCTCTTATTTAATTAACCATGTTTGTTAGAGAGATTTGATCCTTATGATTGACACTATCGATTGATGCTATAAAAATACAGGATGTTATTTTTTCGGATTTTAGTCCGTTCGATTACCGGGCGAGGCAAGCTAATTTTCAAAAATCTAAGAATGCAGTTCTGTTTCTTTTTAAAAATAAAGGAATGTTTCCTTTGGGTGAAATTCGCTATCTCCAGTATTTAAAGTACTTTCCCTCCAGGTAAGGTTAAAATCTTCCACCCTGTATATAAAAATGAAACCCGTTTTCCGTTGTCACGACATGGCATGAAAACGGCTGGACCGATTTCGATAATTCTTTTTTTAGAACATTCCTTAAAGTACGGGGATGGTTCTTACGAAGAGAAAAATTGAAAAAATATAAAAAGAAATAAAAAAAGAACTGTTAGGCGGTACGAAGTTCGCGGGGTCAGCTAGTTACTTATAAATCTGCACTAATGAACAACCATTATCAAGTAGTAAAGCCTTTTTAACCTACACTTTATACATTCATCTGGGTAATTTCACGATGCCAAATTTTTTGCTAATTTCGGTGGCAGTTTTCAATCATAGGTTTTCCGATGAAAAAATTTAATGGAGTTCTTTTAGAATATCTAGTAGTATATAGTTTTCTAAAATAACATTGAAAATTTTTTTCATCGAAAAACCTATGATTGAAAACTGCCACCGAAATTAGCAAAAAATTTGGCATCGTGAAATTACCCATCTGTATATAACTTAATAATTTGGTAGTAATAAATCAAATAAACTTTTTAGTATCAACAGTCTTAAAATCTCAATGAGTTAGTATATTATATTTATCAACAATTGTCACAGTGCTTATACTTTAAGTATCAGTATACTTACCTCCTACAGTCCCGGGTCCCTTAAGCGGGGCGTGAAAAAGCATCTGATGAGGCCGTCAAGCTGATTGCCACCATTGTAGCATGGTACGTGTCTATAATGGTGACCCTCTTTCCAAGACTTTGCCCTCAGCTTACCATCAGGCAAGGCGAAGTCAAATTGACGTGTCCTATATAAAAAAAAAATACCGTATTCCGCAGCAACATCTCTATATTTCCTGTTGTTCACTAAAACATCTGTAGCAGCCAGCTCATCACTTCTTGAGACGTACATTGATATTGCTAAGATTGATACTAATTTTCGAAAAGCTATATCGCCAGAAGAAAGAATCAAAAAAATTGATCGAATTACATTAGCTGCCTGCGCTTTACACAATTGGCTTCGGAAAACATCAGATATGTACATCACGCAAAGATGCGTAGACTTCGAAGATATACAACAAGGTGTTGTGGTACCAGGAGCATGGAGGGCACAAATGCGGCAAGCTTTGGAAGGCTTACCACCTACACGCTACAATAACCACGCTTCTCAGCGGGCAGAAGCAATAAGAAACACCTATGCGCAGCGCTTTGAAACTACAGAGGCGGTACCGTGGCAAGGTCATATGATATAAATTCACCATCGTCATTTAATCCTTCTGCCCTGATATAAATTAATCAATAAAACATGCTGTACTTGTTCTATGATATTAAACAATTATGTTTTACAAACAGTTAAGTGCATTTTTATTTATTAAAAACTGAAACTCACCATTTCCGTAGAAGTAGTTTCCCTGTACTCGCTGGTGTCCCCAAGAAAGGAATTCATTTCATGAAACCATGCCGCGGATGGTTTGTATACAGTAGCGGCACCAGAACCTGATCGCTTTGAATTCTCGACTTTTTTTAATTCTGTGTGGTACACAGACCTTAAATTTTTAATTTTGGTTTTAATGATTGTCACAGTCAGGGACGGATCCTCCATGTTCGTTAATAAGTCTTGGTACACATTATTTCTATCAACATTATTTTTATACTGCGGTATGCGGGGATTCCACAAGCACTCGTGATTTCGGTATAAATTTACAAATTTGAGCGTTTTTTCGTCGCCCCAGCGAGACATTTTGCGTGAAAAAAATGGGCACACGCAGGCGCGTGTGCCCATTTTTATCAACTGATTCTACTTTACACTCCAATGGCCGACGAAATATCCGAAATCGCATTGACAAAATACCAAAGGCATTTTTTCTACCACATTTCGCGCTCTGCTGAGACGATAATTAAAGTTCCTTTTTAGGGTTCCGTAGCCAAATGGCAAAAAACGGAACCCTTATAGATTCGTCATGTCTGTCCGTCCGTCTGTCTGTCTGTCTGTCTGTCCGTCCGTATGTCACAGCCACTTTTCTCCGCAACTATAAGACCTATGCTGTTGAAACTTTGGTAAGAAGTAGTATTCTGTGAACCGCATTAAGAATTTCACACAAAAATAAAAAAAAGCATTAAATTTTGGGGGTCCCCATACTTAGAACTGAAACTCAAATTTTTTTTTTTCATCAAACCCATACGTGTGATCTATAGATAGGTCTTTAAAAATGCTATTGAGATTTCTAACATAATTTTTTTCTAAACTGAATAGTTTGCGCGAGAGACACTTCCAAAGTGGAAAAATGTGTCCCCCCCCCCTCTAACTTCTAAAATAAGAGAACGATAAATCTAAAAAAAATATATGATGTAAATTGCCATGAAAACTACCACTAAAAATTGGTTCGAACGAGATCCAGTCAGTAGTTTTCGGCAAACCGCAATTTTCGGCTTTGCTACTACGGAACCCTTCATGGGCGAGTCCGACTCGCACTTGGCCGATTTTATTTATTTGTGTCACGGTAGTCTTTATCCACTGGATTATACAACACAAGATAAGTAAGTAAGTATATCTTTATTGTGCACACCATGGAGAAAAACAAGTATCATTATGTAGTACATTCTAGGTATAAACAATAGGCGGCCTTATCACCTAGTGGCAATCTCTTACAGGCAACCTTTGGATGGAAAAAAGAGTTCGAGTCTTTGTTCGAGTAGTGTGGTGTACAAAGTCTGTTTTTGGTACCATATAGGTACCTACACTTTACATAGGAGTCGGAAAGAACATAATTACTATACGAGTACATAAAATATATACCTACACACCTAAATATACATCATACATACGAATAACAAAATATATGTACCCATACATATATAATACACATACCTACACAATACAATATGATACATACATATACTTACTATATATAACTCATCTTGTCGTAGGAGTGACTAAGATATCTAGATGTAGCCGATGTCCCGCAGGTAGTGATCGTTCACGGATTTTTTGAATGCTGTTAAGGATTGTGCGCGTCTAATAGTTACCGGTAAAGCATTCCACAGACGAACAGCTTGGACTGAGAAGGATTTGTCTGTAAATTTTGTGGAATGTCCCGGCATTTTTAATCTCGAGTTCACTGCCGATCTCAGAAACTTTGAATGTGTGGCGTCCTAAAACTCAAAACGTTTTTTAAGGTAGGAGGGAGTAGCAGGATTTAAGAGTATGCTATACAATAGCGAGAGTATGTGAGTGTTCCGGCGAAGACGGATGGGTAACCACTTGAGTTTTTTTCGATAATCAGAAACGTGATCATATTTGCGTAGACCGAATATGAATCTTATGCAGAAGTTTTGGAGTCTCTCAAGTTTATTCAGTTGGTCTTCAGTGAGATCTAAATAGCTGGCATCTGCATAATCAAGGAATCGCCTTTTATTACACCTTCTCAATAATTTAAGTACTAGTACCGCTTAGTAAATAAATATTGAATTTTAACGCTGCAACACTTGGGTTGAGTTGTTTATTGCATGAGGTACGTGTATTATAGTAAGTCGATCATCGCCTTTTTCAGCGTCTTCACCGTCAGAATCTGATGCATCATCTTCTAATTTTGGTACAGGCGTTGAAGTTTTCTGTGTCCTATGCAATACATCGAGCACTGCAAGTTGTATTCAATGGGCAAAACATAACTGATGGTGTCCATCAAATTTTTTGCCCATTTTATCATTACACTGGCTCCGTCTGTTGTAAAAGCAACTATGTCCGTCAGATTAAAATCAAATGTACACAAAAATCCTTTCGAGCCCACCTTCCAATAACTATATGCGTTACATCGCTTGATAGGTATTTTTGAAATGAATAAAAGTTTCAATGGCACCAAGTTCCTAAACTTAGTCCGTTTTAAGTTATTCTTTATTATGACACCGCTAACGAAGAAATTAAGTTTAACTTTACTACACCCGTTTCAACCCATCTTGGTGGCCTTTGGGAAGGAGGGATACGGTCGTGTAAGTATCACTATCTATCGTTAATTCATCTCTGTCTAACCCTCCGGGGATAAAGGCGTGATTGTATGTATGTATGTATACCTATAGTATCTGCCTATACTGAATACTAAGTGCTGTAAAGATGAAGGAAAACATCGTGAATTCGTGAGGAAACCTGCAAGTCTGTCCTATATCCAATAGACAGTCCTTGGTATGGTATGACAGTAGTCCATAAGACAATCCTTACATGTAGTGGAAGGAAATATATGTATACAACATAGTAATTATAATGAAAATGAAAAACAAAGCTTATTTCAAATTCATTTACTCATCATCGAACATAGAATCATCACTATCACTGTCATTCACATTACTTAAAATCTGTCAAATACAACATCGATCATGTGGTCGAGACCACACATTTTATCTTCTTCTTTAATGATATGAGCCACGCAGTTACTCCATTTTTCAGCGGTTATATGTTGAAGTCCGAAAAATTTTTTCACTTCGGCCATTTTAAAAATTTTGTCGTTTCTTGCAACAAATCCTTTAGCCTGCGCCCATACCAGCTCAATGGGATTGAGCTCACAGTGGTATGGGGGCAAACGTAAAATAATTATTCCATGCTCCGCTGCCATCTCGTCGACAGCATACTTGTCGCTGTTCTTCTTTACGCTGCCGTAAAATGCCTACAAGTATAGCTTTCACCATTTTTTCCTCGAATGGAATATTTTTGCTCATTAGCCACTCTAGTATTTTTGCTTTAGTCCAAGACATTGTAGGCAGCGATTCCAGTTTCCTGGAGTGGTAGGGGGCATTGTCGATCACCACTACAGAATTTGGTTTGAGTTTTGGCAAGACCCCCTAAACCAATTTTCAAATTTCTCAGCATTCATTTCTTGGTGGTAATCTTCTTTGCCTATTTTTACTTCAAAAATTAATAGGCTGTCTTCTACAAACCCTTCTTCCCCGCCTATATGGCCGATAATTAAACGTTTGCCCTTTCCTGATGGCTGTTTCAAGCCAGTGGTCAGGCCGTCTGGGAACGCCTGGCGGGACGATTGCACTGTCCGGTCCATCCACGTTTTCTTAGGTGTATGACCTGCAAAATAGTCAAAAATTCAATTGATTATTAAATATACAGGTATCCCTCTCTTGTACAGGCAAACTCCTCCCTTGCGGTGTCGTACAAGGCGACTAAGGGATAGGGCTGTTTAACATCAGACAGATATATACTGCCCAGGCTCAGTCTCAGATATATGGGTCGACTCAACTCTGAATACGGCAATAGGCTCACTCCCTATTATGTGGGACCTAATACAATGATTGGTGAAATGTGGCTGTTAATTCACCTCTGCCTAACCCTCCGGGGATAAAGGCGTGATTGTATGTATGTATACAAGGGCATAGGAAGGTTTCTTCAGGGTCGGCAGCGCGAGTGTGACGCCCCTGGTGTTGCTTTCGTCCATAGGCCACGGTGACCACTTCCCATCAGGTGGGCCGTGTGCTTGTCTGCCACCTAAGTGGTATAAAAAAAAACAATACCCTGTAAAGGTAACAGAAAATGGCCAAAAAAATTTTAGTTATTTTAAAATGTCACCGTCTACATTTGACGAACTGTTTTCGAAACTTGAAACATATTTAAAACATAGTTCATATTATATCTGTCCTCAGATGAATCGGTTTGAATTGACCGTCATTCTAGAATACGGGCCTTAGTTTATTGCAACGACTGTACAAGCACGGCGGCGCGTGCGACACGGATAACGTAGCGGCGCTCAATGATTTTGTAGAAAACTGTGTTGCCTATTGATGTACACTCATTCTACGACCAATGCAGTGATCAACGATTAAATAATACGTGTACCTGCAGAAGAGCAGTACTTACAGAATAATTGCTGTATTTTTTTTACTTAAGAGATTAGGGGATAACTTATCGACGTGGAGTCGGATTTTATGTTAACAATATTATTGTTAAATAAAAAAATCGACGTGCCTGGATTGCCAAATAAAAACTTGATTATTGAAGACTGAAATTACTTATAATAAGAGTTTTAATTATTTTGTTAGCCGAAGTGCATTTTTAAGTGTTTTTACAAATTTTTTTATGAAAGTTATTAGAGTAATATTTGAAAGATTTTATGATTAACTAGCTTTTGCCCGCGGCTCCGCCCGCGGGGATGTCGGTTATCGCGACCAAACATAGCCTATGTCCTTTCTCAAGGTCTAATCTACCCCAATACCAAATTTCATCAAAATCGGTTCAGTGGTTTAGGCGTGAAAGCGAGACAGACAGACAGACAGACAGACAGACAGAGTTACTTTCACATTTATAATATTAGTAGGGATTGTAGAAGTAAGTAGTAATCATTATTTACCAAAGTTTTCTTGATAATTACTGACTAGGGTAAGATTTTATGCTGTAAATTGTGTCACAGATTCAGAGAACATTCTTTCCCATCTGTACCATTGATTAGTACCATTAATGGTACTACTGGGAATCTTTGTCCCACTAGTACCATTGTACAGGATACTAGTTTTGCAGCCAGGTTTACATACAGCTATACCATTGATTACTACCATTAATGGTACTAAAGAAAGAAAAAAGTTTTATTTGAGTTATCTGCACAATGTGAAATAATACAGCAATACAATAATAAATAATAATAATTCATGAACATTCAATCATCGCGCAGACCCAAATAGGGCCCCATCTCAGCATGAATGCTGCGTACATCATTAGTATACGCAGCGCTGGTTTTTAGATGGAGCCGCTCACAGAAGATGCTCGCTCACTGCAGTGATCCATAGAGTAATTAAGATAATTAATCGAATAAAATTAATACTATGCAGTGATCTATGATCAGTCATAGTCTGTGGCATAAAGTACATCTATAATCTATGGTCCACATAGTTAGTCTGTGGCTTACTCGTTCTCCCTGCCTGTCCGCTCAACCAATCTAGGTACTCTTTGAGTTACATAATGAGTGTTACATAAAATAACATACTATTGCTCCATTATATAATATACAAATGTCAAGGTATTGATTAATTGCAACAAGTAAGTGTGTGATTAGGTTAATAATAATTATTCGAGGTTCGAGGTTAATAATAATTACATATTCAGTGAGACAACATAACCAACAAAAGATCATGGGTAAGTAAGATTTAGCTATCTTTCGATTCTCGATTTGCAGTACAACAAGGCATTGCATCAGCTAGTTTGCAACCTCACATTATCAATAGATACATTAACAATCTAATTTGTCACTCGATGCGCCGGCGCCATATTGCGCAACAGGTATGTTATGTACTTATGCAAGTCAAGTGACGCAACACCCAAGCAACATATCGTCATAACCTCCCAACCTCATACCTCGCGGTCGTTGACGCAAAATAAAATAAAAGAGAAAACAAATCAAATAATAAAAACAAAATAGTAGTAGATAGAAAAATCAAATAGTGTTTCAGCCAGACACTGTCATCATCAAGGCATATAATAATTATAATATTCCGCTAATAATGCTGAATGTAGTTCGATGCATGATGCATTCCGCGACCCCCATGTGACCTCGCCCGCGTGTGGTATGTTTGTCTTTGTTTAATAAAAAAAAAAAAAAAAAAAATAGAAGACAGAACTACTAGGAATCTTTATCCCACTAGTACCATTGTGCGCGATACTAATGTTGTGTTGTGTGTGGGTTAATCCCCCGGAAAAATAAATTATAGCCATGTGGGTACGGTCCGAAATAGGTCTATTACGTATCATGCTTATACAGGGTGGAAGATTTTAACCTTACCTGGAGGGCAAGTACTTTAAATACTGGAGATAGCTAATTTCACTCAAAGGAAACATTCCTTTATTTTTAAAAGAAACAAAACTGCATTCATAGTTTTTTGAAAATTCCCTTGCCATGCCCGGTAATCGAACCGACTAAAATCCAAAAAAATAACATCCTGTATTTTTATAGCATCAATCGATAGTGTCAATCATGAGGATCGAAACTCTTTAATAAACATGGTAAATTAAATGAAAGGAAGTCAATAAAATCTTAACTTATAAATTCCATTCCAATCCAACAGATACAGTACTTTTGCTCAACGAGCCATCACATACCTTATCAACAGTAACGCCATTTATTTAGTAAAATGAGTACTAAATGACTAAACTTTGATTCCGATTTAGAATGTAACGTTATTGTGTCACTGCATGAGGTAGTCAAGTCTCCCGATTTTTTTTTTATAAAGAATATTAGTAACCGAAATTACTAATATCCCTGTAAACCCCCCCAAGTAAGCTAAATTGCTTGTACTAGGAGTGGGTTCACGTCTGTAGTGTAATGGTCAGGATTCGAACCCAGGACCTCTCGATCGTAAGGCTGACTCCTTAACCACTAAGCTACCGACGGCGACGCTACTATTATGTCGATTTAGGTCCAAAATACGTGTCTCGAAGTATACTTGGTTGGGCTTGGAAAGCACTTCGTGGTACACCGCATCGCACCCTGGGCAACGGAGATGGCGAGAGAATTGCCTTATTGGTTCGTCTTATAATACGTTAATTGAGACTTTTGAATTAACCTGAGACGGCATGCGGTTTTGGTCGGTTTGAGTCGAGAGAGAGTAAATACCCTGCTGGCCAGTGAGGGCCAGCCATGAAAAACAAGGACAAGTAATTTAAATATGGAATTTTGTTCTTAATATGATAGGTGATGGATCCTTGAGTTAAGTTCTCTATTTTGTCAAATCGAATTTGAAAATTGAATTTTCAGGGATTTCCTTTCATTTAGTGCACTTTCCCAGTGCACCTGATTATTAAAATTTTCCCGCTACGTCCAAGCGATTATCCCTGGTATGTGTCGGGTACCACATGTGGATCCCTGAACTCCCTGGGCTAATTGGGCGAGTTATTAGCATCAGGAGTCCGGGGTCCCACATGTAGGACCCGTTTTAATTTATTCTGCGGAGGTTATTTTTAGTCTGTGGAGTTATTTTTATCTGTAATACATTTAGTTATGGCAATCAGCTGTTTTTAATAAAAAGCGAAAGATGTCTCGCGGAAGAAGTGATGAAGATATTTTACGTTATTTAGAAAATAGTGATGAAGAATTGGATAATTTGAGTGATTCGTCATTAGATCCATTCCATGCAAGTGATGAAGATGATCCTGACTATGAAGTGCCTCAAGAAAATAGACATGATTCAGAAGGTTCTGATAGTGAAACATTGGAAAATATAAACCGTTTCATTCGTGATTCTCAGCCCCAACAAATGCTCGTTGATGAGGAATTATTTTTTCCGCAAAATGATTCTGACACTGATGACCAGAGAGATTTTGATGACATTCCTATGAATATTATACAGTTACCAAATTCCATCGAAAATCCGGGCCCGTCAGTGTCTGCAGTTTCAGTAAGTGAACTTTCTTCTCAAAATAGTTCTATCCTTCGAAGTGATCCACATGAGCATTTGAAAACTCAAGATATGGACAACGGATGGAGTTATAACATTCATGATCTACAACGTTTACCATTTACTGCTCAAGAACGATTAGGCATCGATATTGAAAGTCATTCCACTGTGGAGTCTATTTTTTGTTATATTATAGATGATGACTTTTTAGATATGATGGTGGTACAAACTAATCTATATGCAGCGCAAATAGGTTCGAGCGTTGGTAGACTTGCTAGATGGAAAAACGTGGATCGGAATATGATGAAAAAATTTCTAGGGATTATTCTTTACACCGGTATTGTTGTGAAGCCGACACTGGAGTGTTATTGGAAAAAGGATCCAATTTATTACCACCCACTCATGCACAAATTAGGCATGTCCTATAATACATTTGCTTTGATGCTTAGATGCTGGCATTTTGCTGATAACACAGCCCCACGAGATCCAAATAATAGATTATACAAGGTACAGCCCCTTGTTGATAAAATCGTAAACAACTCTCAACAACTGCTTACTCCTGGCGATTGTGTTATAATTGATGAGTCAATGGTACCCTTCAAAGGTCGTTTTCTTTTTCGACAATATAATCCATCCAAAACTAATAAATATGGAATAAAAATTTACAAGTTATGTACTGTAGATGGCTATACTTGGAAGTATGAGATATATTGCGGCGCCGACGAAACAATAGAGAATTTGGATAAGCCTGGAAGTATCGTCGTGAAATTATGTCAAAATTTACTTGGTGCTGGTCGTTTGATTGTCGCAGACAATTTTTATACTAGTTTTCCTCTCGCGACATATCTTTTGAATAAACAAACTGATCTTTGTGGCACTCTAAGAAAAAATAGAAAACATCTACCGGATTATGTGAAAGCAAAAAAACTACAGCGGGGTGAAATTATTGCCAGCCAAAAAGGAAATTGTTACTGTCACCAAGTGGAAGGATAAAAGAGATGTCCTCATGATCTCTACCTGTCATTCTAATGAAATGTGTATGACTGGACAAAGAAATCCTAAACCAAAACCCAAAGTAGTTTTAGAATATAATTCTAAAAAAAAGGGCATTGATTTCTGGGACCAACTATGCAGTTATCAATCACCAATAAGAAAGTTATTGATATGGTATAAAAAAATTGCAATTGACATGATTTTCGGCGTAGCAATTACAAATAGCGTCGTGGTTTATAACAAACTACATCCAACAGCTTTACGTAAAGAAAAAATGACTATACTCCAAGCTAAATTACGTATAATACGACTATTGTTGAATTTAGAAGAAGATACTACTTCCATCCGTCCATCATCGTCCATATCCGTTCAACCGTCACGAAGAACTACAAATCATTTTCTTGAAGAAATACCACGTAAGGACGACAAAAAAATTATAAGGAGACGATGCTCACTGTGTTACGACGAACAACGAAAATCGGGACTGACTGTTGCTCAAGCAAAGTCAAAAGCGAAAAAAGTTGATAGTGTGTGTAAACAATGTAACAAACCATTTTGTTTGCCATATTTTGCTAAATTTCATTTAGGTTAGGTTATACCTAAATGAAATTTAGCAAAACAGAGCATACAAAATGGTTTGTTACATTTTTTTTGTTTGTTTTTTTACATAACCTTAGGTAGTTCACTTTACTCTTTTGTTTTTTTTTCATAACTCAGTCAAAAATAAAGATATTTGGAGGTACAAAAGATTTTTAGTTCACTAGTTTCAAGCCCTATAAGTTCACCTCTTGATAATGATTATTTCCGTAGAGTCTAAGAATATTTTCTTATATGAACTACTATGGTAGTCGGGAACCACATGTGAGACCCGGACGTGTAGAGCTTTACGTCCGGGTCCCACATGTGGTACCTGGACTGGGAAAGTGTTACTTGTTATATCTTCCACCCTGTATAATAAACAAGGCCTAATGCAGCTGGTTAACATAAAACTGGTTTTACTCAATGCGAAATAATTGTGAAGACCAGTTATAACAAAACATAAAAAAATAAAATGGCTAATAGTCGTGGGTTTCCTTTTAAAACATTTGTTATACTGTGCATTACACCCCTCATACGTATTTGTAGCGCGGTGGTGGCTCTCCAAAAGAGCACCAAAGAGCTTTCTTAGGGAACCAAAATGACATAATTATAATTGTACGAATGGCTTATGACATTTCATCTGGACTTTTCTGGATACATCTTTCTGGTTAATTTTTAACACCTACAGCAGATGATGGTACTACATGAAAAATATCTACACTAAATACCTCGGGACATGTATCTTGGACCTAAATCGCGAGACAAATGAGGCCCTAGCGCGGGCAGATTGTTTTGTAATAACCTATACTTGGTGAGTTTGAGCTCATCTAACGGAGTAGCACCTCGTGCTATCCTCAAAAGACGCTCAAGAAACGTGTACTGTGCGCATAAAGCACGTATTGGGCGTACTTTAGGTCCAAGACATAATATATGTCCCGAGCAATACTACTAGTATTGAAGATTCCCAGTAGTACCGTTAATGGTACTAGTGGGATAAAAATATTCCCAGTAGTACCATTAATGGTACTAGTGGGACAAAGATTCCCAGTAGTACCATTAATGGTACTAATCAATGGTACAGTTGGGACAGAGGGGTTCACACACTGTTATGTGTCGTACCAAATGACTTGGCAAAAATTTTCGCGCATGCACTTTTATACATAAAAATTCTGCACTTACCTCCCCAGGAAATTCTAGTCAAGCAGTGGTACCAGAAATACCAAGGACAGAAAAATATAGTGCTCGGTAATCGTGTTTCACTTTGTAGATTCAGACGTTTGTAATAACAACTTGTCTTAGACAAAAATATGTAACTTAAAAATAAAAATAATTTAATAAAATAAACGACTTTCATTCGTTTCCTATCTGAGAAAACCTGGTATTTGCATACTTGCTGTAGAGTTTTTCGTACGAGTACCTCGTAAGTAGCATTTTGTTCATTTTGGACAAACTTATACTATCCAATAGTTCTGGATATAAAAGCAGATCACAATTGATATAAAATGATTAAAAAAAACATAGGGTCAAACACCCAATTATTGGCACCTTAAGCGAAATTTTTAAAATAATTATCATCTACGGAAATTATACGTCCATTTAAGAGAAGAGAATAGTAAAAAGTAATAGTAGGAATATTGTTTCACGTTATTGTGATCGTAAACAAATATTTCATTACTTGTAATTATTAAAAAATTACAGTTTTATCCAATTTTATATGTTTACCCATATATTGGCACAGGTAAACAAAACTATTGGCATACATCAGACCATTGCCATTTGAAAAGGAATAAGTATCTATAGAAAAGTCAAAGAATCAATCAAAGAATCAATTTCGTTTATTCAATTTAGGCACTTATGAACGTCAAAATATTACAATTTGTGTCAAGAAGTATGTAAACAAATAATAAAATATTAAATAAATTAAAGTAAACCATTTGAAAATAATTCTTTCGCTGGTTCGGTAGTTGGTTCTACTGAGAAGATACCAGCAAGAAACTCAGAGAACTCAATTATCCTTTTTTTTTTTTATTAAGCTAAGTGAGCCATTAGATCAACACAATCAAAAGCTTTTGATAAATCACAAAAAATACCAATGGCATCCTGCTTCTTCTCCCATGCATGAAATATATAAATGACGAGTGCAACTCCTGCATCCGTCGTGTTTCTGCCGTTAGTCTTTACTTATTGCAGATAAAGTTGACGATTGTGACTTCTTGTTTTTTTACATAAAACGTAGCTGTGCCAATAATTGGAGGAGTGCCAAGATTAGGTATGTTTCCCTAGATACCGTACAAAAAATTTACAGCACGCAGTTGTTTTTCGTTCGAGTACCTCGTAAGTAGCATTTTGTTTGGACAATCTTATACTATCCAATAGTTCTGGATATAAAAGCAGATCACATTTTGATATAAAATGATTAAAAAACCGTACAAAAAATTTACAGCACGCAGTTTTTTCTTCGTCCTGAAAAGTTGCTACTTTTAAACTACGAGGTTTTCACTCTAAGGCGTCGATATGAACACGATGTACCTATATCGCAGTCATCTGGTTGAATCCGCTATTTAATTGTATCACTAGCGCGTTCATTGAATGACGACAATTAATTGAATGACTAGGCCGAACGTTGATTCAACAAGCGCCGTCACTCAACGTCCAACTAGTTAGCAGATTGTAACATAGCTCTTTGCACATAGCGGAACAGTCAGTCATGTGATTGTAACGGTTTTTATATCAGGAGAAACTGGATGCAATCGGGACTTTAGGGCACCTCGATACGGTTATTTTTTTATAAACCACTCAGAAGTAAATATTGTGTCTAATAATCATTATGGCGTTTAAATATTATGTCTAATATGTAATTATTATTTAAAAATGGCTATGTGCGAACTTATGGTCACCCTAACCAAACATTACAAAGCCTGACAACTTGACGAGTTGTTTTTAGACATTGAATTAAATGTCGTCATTCAATGAACGCGCTAGTCATACAATTAAATAGCGGATTCAACTAGATGACTGCGACACCTACAAATCTAGCTACTGGATCATAGCTCCGTGTAAATCGCGTTGAGCAATAATCATTATTTTCATAATCGTAGCTCCGCATATACGAGTACTATATAATGGACAATAAACTAGATTCTACTAGTCCACATGATGGAAATGCTATTTATCTATCATACAAGGATTATTGCTTTATTTCATACATGATACATCCTTTCAGGCAAAATTCACGAAAATGACTTACCTGAAGCAGAACGTTCTAACACCAATGAGTGTCAAGACACTATGCCTAGATGAATGTCAGGAATTAAATCAAGACATTTTGACGATACTTGGCGAGGATTCATCCAAAGAGAATGCATTCGGCGATAGTCTACATAAGGATATCGCTTCCAGGTGGCGACACATTCTATTGAATAGGAGATCCAGATCTGAATTATTAAAGGAGTATCTAACCCCAGAAAATTGCCCGCATGCTAGGGCCCAAAGCTCAACTTAGAAATAAAAGCGGCTTTATCAGAATTAAACTATAAAAAAGATATTTAAGTATGGACAATCTAAACAGAATCAACTAGCTAGCTAAAGCTCAACTTAGATAAAGATCTTCTTCATCCTAGCGTTAATGCCCAGTCGCATCCGAAGCTTTCAGCTCGGAGTCTGGGGTCCGCTCTTAACCAGCTCTTACCAGTCTTAACTACGGATTTGGCTAGACCTCGATATTTTCCGTGAAGCGATTGCCATCTGACCTCCACAACCCAATGGTAATTAGGCAATAAGCTTTGCAGCTAGACCGTTGTTTTTTTGGAATTTTTAGTGCTCCAACTACCCTAATGACTGCCATAGATGTTCTTATGGCAACCGAGACCGACGGCTTAACGTGCTCTCCGAGGCACGACCAGACCAATGCAAATACCCATATTTCATGCAAATAAATATTTGCACTGAGCGGGGATCGAACCCACGCCTCCTGCCGCGTTCACTACCGCTACGCCACGGAGGCTGTAAACTATAAAAAAATATATTTATGGACAATCTAAACAGAATCAACTAGCTAGCTGTTTGTCAGCTTTGGGCAAAGCCCTAAATATGATATTACATAATAATCAACAAGATAGCACACAAGAATTCTTAATACATCAAAATGTTTATCCAGTCATCGGCAAACAACTTACTGAATTAATATAGTGTAGTTTCCTTCTACCATTGCATTAGGTACCTAAGTATATCCTGTAATGATGGTTGTAAGTATCATAAATAAATAAATAAATAAAAATAAAATTGGTGAAATTGCTAACTATCAAGTGTCGTACAAATTGGGGAGCATTTCCGAAGTCTGGTCCCCAAATTGGTGCTCACAGCTAACGCTCTGACGCGGCTGCTGCCCAATTTGAGGGGCCCGGAGGACTCCTGCAGGAGACTATGCGGGTGTCGTGCGGTCCATGGCTCTATACGGTTACCCCGTATGGGCGGACACCCTGAAGGCCAGGCACGTAGACCGGCTGCATAAACCGCAGCGGATAGTGGCCATCAGGGCCATCAGGGGGTACCGCACGATATCCTTTGAAGCAGCGAGTCTCCTTGCCGGATCGCTACCGTGGATCCTGGAAGCAAGAACCCTTTCGGCGCTATATCGTTTCCGAAAGGAGGCGCGGGAGCGGGGACACGATCCTGAGCCTGAAGAAATTCGGGCCGTGAAATCCCGACTCCACACGGACATGGTGGCGAAGTGGGAGCTACGACTTGGGCGACCACGCGCAGGGCGCGCCATAGTAGCGGCGGTAAGACGCATCATGGGGGAATGGCTAGAGAGGCCACACGGCGGCCTCTCTTTCTGGATGACGCAGATTATCACCGACCATGGATGCTTCGGGCGGTATCTGCATCGGACCGCGAAGAAAGAGCCAACGTCCGAGTGCCATCACTGTGACGCGAGCGAGGACTCGGCGCTGCACACGCTCACCGAGTGTCCGGCGTGGGAGGCGCCGAGACGGGAGCTGGTGGCGACCTTGGGAGTGAGAGTTCTCACGTTCGCCACTTTGCTTGCAGCGATGGTTCGCTGCGCGGATGCGTGGGCCGCCGGCGCCTCCTTCTGCGAGCAAATAATGCTCGTGAAGTGGGCGGCGGAGCGGGAGCAAAGTGGGAGCAAAGGAGAATCGCAGAACTTGCGGCCCGCGACGAGCGGAGGAGAATCGCTAACCGCGCGGCCCGCAACGAGCGGCGGCAACTCGGGCGTCGGAGGTCGCAGAATGACCTCCGTCCCCCATGAGCGCGGGCCTGGGGGTGACGGGTGGAGCCGCCCTTCACCCTAGCAGAAGCAGGCCGCGGCGGCGGCGCGCATTGCGTGCCTCCCCATACCCGGGGGCGAGTTGGGGACTCCGTAGTACCCACACTGGACGAGGGCCAGATCGAGAGATTTGGCCCTGGGTCGGCCGGGGTGCAAGGAATATGGCTACGACAACCTCACCTCCGGCAACCGACGGCCCACAAACGGCGTGCGTTTTAGTCGGTTCGAGTCCGACATAACCTCCTCCAGCTCCGGCGGGGGAGGTATCCGTGGGGATTTTTCGCACGTTAAAACAAAAAAAAAATGTCGTACAAATTAAAGGAATCAGCTACACCTGTATTCTTGACACTGAAACCAGTGCCTTTTGCTCTCGAAGACCAAGGAGAAGAGGAGAAACATTTCTATCATGTACATAAAGATCCAAATAGTACTTTTCGTATGTCTGAAGAGGATGTCAGGCAGTTCAATGTCTTGTCTTGTGCCTTTATTTATTACCTAGAATTACACATTACTGGAGCTTTATTCTCAGAACACTTTTACCTACCTTACACCATAGAGGAAACCATGAAATTGAATAAATTTGAAAAAAGAAATAACAAACATTGCACTTCAATAACAACTCAAAAATACTTCCAAGAGAGCATCCTGATCAACACTGGGTTTATAAAATAGGCCCAGTCGTTGACTCTATGAATAAAGCTTATAGCAGTAACAATGGAAGAAAGAACACCTTTGTGTGAATGAGCAAATGTGTACCACTGAAGTACTAAATACACATACATATATACAAGGTGATCAATCCAATCCAGATAAAGTATGGAAGGTGAGACCATTAATTGATAAAATTCTACAGCTGTCGTAAGCAAGTAAAGGATCAGCATTTAAGTAGAGATGAAATGATTGTTCCCTTTTCTGGAAATTGCGGTATTAAGTAATATTGCCCTAATAAGCCTAACCCGGTAGGGTTAAAAATATTTGTACTCGCAAATCCCTCCGGAATAGTTTGCGATTTTATTGTAAATCAGAGCAGTACAACTTTTCCTGAAGAAAATGCAGCAGGCTTTGACCTGGGTAAATCTGCAATACTATACCTGACAATGTCTATAGTGCCTGGGCACGTTATTTATTTCCACCGATACCAATTTTACAACTATCAGGTTTGTCGGAGCTTTAAATACAAAAGGTCTCAAATGTGCAGGAACAATTTATGAAAAATCGTTTACTAGCTATACTCCGAGATGCATTACCAATACCTTCAGACTTACGTATGAAGAGAAGTGGAAGAGGCACTCACTCGGTTTTAGTTAAAGATGACCATTCTATGGCTGTGCTGTGACAAAATGGTATGATAATAAACCAATTTTGTTATTGTCGTCTCTGTATGGGAATGATCCCGAGGATAAGGTGCGTCGATGGTGTAAATCAACCAAATCTTACATCAATGTTAGAAGACCTGTTGTTGTAAAAATGTACAACAGTAATATGGGTGGAGTGGATTTAGTTAACCGTATGCTAGCTGTGTGTCCTGCACGACATACGACGAGAAAATGGACAATTCGGTTCTTTTCCCATATGCTGGATTTGGCGGTAAGCAATTCATGGATCCAATTTCGCATTCAAGAGTTGAATAAAAACATATCATTGAACAGAATTGACTCACTGAGCCCATGAAAAATGAAATTAGCTCAAGATCTAATTAAACAAACTTATTTCATAATTCTTCTGAAACAAGTGATAACGACAAAAGAACAGCAGAATCACAAGAAAATACATGTCGTAAATGAGGCCATCCAGGAATTACACCAGTTTCCTCAAAGATTCGCAGGTTGCACAAGGCACAACCAACATATGCCAGTATTTCTAGGTGTACCAAGTAGATGTCGTCAGGAAGGCTGTAATAAAAGGACTACTGAAAAATGTACCACCTGTAATATCGCGTTATGTTTAACCGCGAAACGTAACTGCTATTCTAATTTTCATTCTTAGAGTTATAAAAAGTTAATACACTTGTTATTAGTTAGAAGTTTTAAAATTACATTATTAGGTTAATATTAAAAATTGTTACCTATCTATGTTTGCGAAGTTCCTCAGTGATCTCGTAATTAGTACCCAAAAAATATGTTGATTTCTAGTTATTATTTTCTTGTATTCTTTGATAATTTTTGTTTACAAATTTCATGATGTCTGAAGACTGAAAACAGTGCCTAATTAGATCTTGAGAGATGAAAAAACTGATTCTATTATAAATTTTGTGTTTTCTTTTTCATACTGTTTTAACCCAATGTTCAAAAATTTGTACTAAAGATGTTCGCTACAGACACTAAGTGAAGTGCTTGTGATTTGTGAATCGTAAAGACGTAATTAAAATTAGTGATTAGTGCGCGTAAACCCAATCGTAAAAGAGTGATTTGTGATAAACAAACAGTAAATGATCTTTAGAAACTTAATTAATTATAGCCACCGTACGAATGAGACGGTCGCAACACCTTTTGTTAGTAGCTTATAAGAATTTCTATTATGTAAATATTGTTTAAACCAGTTTGTTCTATCATTGTATGTAATTCTGTTAAATCAGCCATAAAAGAGCTGTTGTATAATTGTATATAAATAAAAGTATGTTTCCCATATAGAGTCGATGAGTGGCTACCATATATTATAGTAATTCATTTAACATTGTACAGTATATAGTTTTTATGTAATCAACCGATAATGTCAATGTCACAAAGTAGAGGCCAGCCACTCATAATTGCACTTATAAACCGTTGTAATTGTTAAATAGTAGTCAGTTTACATTAAAAACCCTTACCATGGGATGGGTGACCGCCCTATCCATCTTATTGCACAAGACTATTGAAACCTTAGTACATAGATTAGTAAATAAACATAAAAAACTGTAAAATAGATAGAGAAAATTGTTGTAAAATTACCGTAGAATTTGTTTTTGTTTTATCGGCCCTCGTTACGGTAAAGTCTGGGAGAAGCTAAGCTGACACGACATTCCGTACAATTGCGACTTCTTAGCCGAGTCGCCAGCAATAGTCTTCGAGACTTCTCTCAGACTTTGCACTGAATAGATGGGCCATTATTAAAGCCAGATGATTCAACCGAATTAACTGTGTCTTATTTACTGGTGTTCCTATTCAACCCCATTCGGAATCGTACCGTACGCGGTCGGTTTATCCTTTCGCTTAGAGAGACGCACAGGGATGAGTAACCCTACTTTCCCTTACCTCGTTCGAAAGTTCAGATACAGTCCACACCGCCACTTCATGGCAGGGAAAGAGTGTGCATACTGACATCCACCCCCTCTAAATGTACTTAAGACGAGCATCAGCTGATCGCTGACGTTTAGATCTTCGGATAGAACGTCACGTGAGGCCTGTTCGCCACAAAAGATATCTATGAAAAGGGGATTGGGTAATCTAGTATGGACAGTGGCGTTCTTAATTTTTTCAGCGGCCATAATTAATTTTGATACCACTTCATTGTACTGTGTTAAACACACGTACAAATGTCATTATTTTCATTGTAAGTAATATCGGAGCTGCGATATACAGGGTGGAACATTTCGACTTTACCTTGAAGGAAAGTACCCTCATACTAAAGATAGCGAATTTTACTTAAAGGAAACTTTACCTTATTTTTTAAAAGAAACAAAACTGCATTCAAAGACTTTTGAAAATGCCACACCCGGTAGTCAAACCGACTAATATTTTACAAAACCTTCTTTTTCATGGACTTCCTTTTATTTAATTTACCAAGTTTGTTAGAGAGATTTGATCCCTATGATCGACCCTATCGATTGATGTAATAAAAATACAGGGTGTTATTTTTTCGAATTGTAGTCGGTTCGATTATAAGGCGTGGCAAACGATTTTTCAGCATTCCTTAAATGCAGTGCTGTTTCTTTTTTAAAAACACCCTAAACTGTATTCAAAGTTTTCTGAAAATGCCACACACGGTAGTCGAACCGGGTACGAGTACCTACTCTTACTACCGGAGATAGTTAATTTCATTCAAAGGAAACACTCTCTTATTTAAAAAAGAATACAAAGCTGCATTTAAGGAATTTCGAAAGATCGCTTGCCACGCCCTGTAATCGAACCGACTAAAATTCTAAAAAATAACACCCTATATTTTAATTGCATCAATCGATAGGGTTGATCATAAGGATCTAATCTCTCTAACAAACTTGGTAAATTAAATGAAAGGAAATCCATGAAATAGAAGATTTAGAAAGATTTTATTCGGTTCGACTACTAGGTGTGGCATTTTCAGAAAACTTTGAATACAGTTTAGTGACTTTAGTGTGTTTTTGAAAAAGAAACAGCCCTGCATTGAAGGAATGCTGAAAAATCATTTGCCACGCCTCATAATCGAACCGACTACAATTTGAAAAAATAACACCCTGTATTTTTATTGCATCAATCGATAGGGTCAATTATAAGGATCAAATCTCTTTAACAAACTTGGTAAATTAAATAAAAGGAAATCCATGAAATAGAAGATTTAGAAAGATTTTAGTCGATTCGACTATCGGGTGTGGCATTTTCGGAAAACTTTGAATACAGTTTAGTATGTTTAAAAAAAAAAATAGAACTGCATTTAAGGAATGCTGAAAAATCGTTTACCCCGCCCTATAATCGAACAATTCGAAAAAATAACACCCTATATTTTTATTGCATCAATCGATAGGGTCGATCATAAGGATCAAATCTCTCTAACAAACTTGGTAAATTAAATAAAAGGAAATCCATGAAATAGAAGATTTAGGAAGATTTTAGTCGGTTCGACTACCGGGTGTGGCATTTTCAGAAAACTTTGCATACAGTTTAGTATGTTTTTAAAAAAGAAACAGAACTGCATTTAAGGAATGCTGAAAACGCGTTTACCATGCCTTATAATCGAACCGACTACAATTCGAAAAAATAACACCCTGTATTTTTATTACATCAATCTATAGGGTCGATCATAAGGTTCAAATCTCTCTAACAAACTTGGTAAATTAAGTAAAAGGAAATCTATGAAATAGAAGGTTATAGGAAGATTTTAGTCGGTTCGACTACCGAGTGTGGCATTTTCAGAAAACTATGAATGCAGTCTTGATTCTTTTTAAAAATAAGGGAATGTTTCTTTTCAGTGGAATTCGCTATCTTCAGTATTTAGAGTACTTCCATCTAAGTAAAGTTGAAAAATACCACCCTGTATAGCTAAGTCCCGATATAGTTTAGAGAAGTTTGTCCATAGTAACTTTTGATCACTTTATACTGTACTTTCATATTATACCAATTTCATTGATGGCCGCTCAATTCCGACACGACGCCAACATTACCTAACCCCCTTTGAAATATAAAGCCCAGTGTTCAAAATTTTGTACAAAAGATAGTTAAATTTAACTTTCACTAATTATAATTAGTCATAAATATATAATTCTATAACAGTAATGTTAAGTTTTCATATAGTGTAAAACAGAAATCACGATAAAAAAGCTCCTCGGGCCTGAGGGGCTATCACTAATTTGTACAGTCAGAGTTCATAAGTGCATTAGCACAACAAGGCTCAAAATGGCGTAGCGTGCGGCCGCGCGCCGGCCCGGTTTTGTGTTTACATATGTGTGTGTGTGTCATTAGATACTAATACAGTAATTTACCAACTTAGTAAATTAACTGATAGCTAAGTGGGTTAAGCAAGATACTATTGATTCACAATGATAAGAGGTTCCAGGTTCGATTCCAGCTTATAATATTTTTTTTATATTTATGACAAAAATATAATTTCAAATATTGATAAAGTAATTTTGCATGAAGTTGGCATTCTTTTTAAAGTCCGACCAATAAAATAAAAAACCCGTACTGGGGGCGCCACAAACATCTATGATTAGGACAACACCAAGAATAGTGATACACATGTCATGTAAAATGGCTAGTGTACAAATATTTTAGTTTAATTGGAAACTGTTGCAGAAATAAAGTGTCATTCACAAGAGCATGGCATTTATATAATACTAGTTGGTGCCCGCGGCTCCACCCGCGTGGATGTCGGTTAAAGGTAAAAATGACGAAATTTCATACAAACTGTCATCCTCACTTTCCATCTCTTAACCCCCTTTTTCGCGATTCTATATCAAATTTCATCAAGATCGGTTCAGTGGTTTCGGCGTGAAAGCGTAAAATACAGACAGACAGACAGACGAGAGTCACATTCGCATCTATCTATACTATTATATAATTGTAAAGTGGTCGTGTCTGTACATTGGATATATTAAAAAAAAATACTTGGGTTATGTTATGTTAACGACACTGAACACGAAAATATTTTTTTTTTAATTTCCTGTCTGTTTGTCTGTTTGTCTGTTTGTCCGCGATGGACGCAAAAACTACTGGACGGATTTTGATACGGTTTTTTTTGTTAGAAAGGGCTTACTCAGACTTAAAATCTTGCGTTTGTTTGATCGCAATCGGTTGAGTAAAACCGAAGATATGAGCAAAGGTCGCGTTAACCGAGATGCACGCGGGCGGAAGGCTAGTTTATAATATTAGTATGGATATTATGTTTTAAAATTTTCTGGTTAAAATAGAAAAATAGACGCGGCGTGTTATACTGGTTACAAGGACTGGGCACAAATCACAACACAGTAGTATCCGTATAATAGTTTACTGCTTGGAATGGTAAATACAAGTTAGACATACAGTTACATTACACTAGGTATAGAACAGGGACCACGCGACATTGTTTTTCGGACTGCATAAAATTCTTGTATTTTATGCCTAACAGCACAGAGATCAAAATCATCGAGCATGATTTTCTTTTTTGCGTTAGGCTTATTTTTCTTAGGCGTAGAAAATACATTTGACGTTTGACCTTCTCTTCGTATTTTTATTACAGAAGATCGGGATATACCTAAAAATGTGAATGATAATTAGTCACAGTAAAATCAGTAGATTAGGCCAATTTCAATTGCACGTACTCTATGATGTACCTACCTGTCATGTTGACAACAGGGTCCGTGATGTTATTTAGAGGAACAGAGTCCAATCCCGACTTTTTATCCGACAAATACTTTGTTATATTATAAATTACTTTTCTTAACTGGCTTTTAATAGTTTTCGGCATATTACTATAGTTTTGTAGTTTTGTAGCGCACTCAAACTCAACAACACGCACAATTGACACCACACTGACAGATGACCGTAATGACATCGTATAGATTGTTACCATATGAAGAAATTAGTCCGCAATATGACGAGGTATTTTATTTTACTGGTCAGTCTTTACATTTTATGTTGATATTTGCTAAAATTTAACAAATAATACAATGATATTAATTTATAAATTGAAACACAAAAAGTGTTATTGCAAGATCGTAGGATTTGAACCATCAACCTTTGCATTTATACAAACCTCATGCTTTAACCACTCGGCCACAGGTTGCTTACGTAGTGACAACGAAATTATCGATAATATTCCTACGGAAGAACAGTTTGTGTGTGGGTAAATTGTCTTAAAAGAAAAATGTCACAAGTAGCGCTAGAATGTTGACGCTATAGTTACGTAGGATTGCTACTGCACTTTTGAGTTCGACTGTACATACAATTGTGATTTGGGTCTATAAAAATATATATCCCTAATCATTTAAAAGTACGTACTTATTTGCTGGTAAAGTATAAATCAAAGCATTTACCATTAAATAATTAATATTTTACCTGCCTTGTGATAACAAAGTAAATGGTACCTAATACTTAGTAATAGTTGTAACATTGATGTTATGAATATTAATTCTATTTCAATAATTTTTAGGAGAAAAAAAAAAGGTAACTGTTATCTCAGAAGTTACAAGTGAAGATAAAAAAATAATTCTGATTCCCCTGAAGCCTCGTCATCGACATCTACAAAGTCTAATAATAATATACAGCCTGAATTATTTATTTATTTTAATTGGGCATATCAACAGTGTAAACACCAACATTGCTGAGTGACAAGATAGTATTATGCATGTGCTACACAAATTACAGATATGCACAGCATTGGCTTGATTCTAATAATATATTGAAGTGTATGTTTGATAACATTGCTTCACAAAAAAGTAAGTAGCCACAAAAATACCTATATAATTTAGATAGGTAGTTAATTTTAATTAGGTACATTTACGAAATTTGCTTTGTTTCAGAAGGTGGCATAAAATATAATAATATAAATATATGCATTCTATATTTTATATGCAAGGATATGCGACCGTTCAATGTTGTAGAAAGAGAAGGTTTTTTGAAATTAATGAAGGAATTGGCCCATATTACAAAGTACCTTCGTCAACACATTTTAAAAAGTTACTTTGTGACATCGTGAAGATGGAATATACTTCAAGAATATATAATGCAACTGAGCTATGTGTGACTCTTTATATATGGACAGAAACTATGAATGAAAAGAGTTTTTAAGAGTTACAGTACATTTTTTAGAGAAAACACTTCTTACCAGTTCGAATATTGCTACTAGGGAACTTCAATCAAGCCATACATCAGAGTACAGTAAGCTTCAGAGAAAAGGGACCCCCCTTGATAATGACATGAAAGCATTGAAGTTTTTTGAAGCATTGTGTATATGGAATGTTGGTCTAGTGGTTATGACCGATGCTTTGTGGATACGATAAGCGGGGGTTCAAATCCTCGGACACAAAGTATTTTTTTATTCATATAATTATTTTTTTATTCTCAAAAGCACTTTTTGTTAATTTTTATTTAAGGAATCAAATTTTATAGTAGGTCATACCTAATAAATAGGTTTGTAAGAAAAGATAGGCTTGTTGCATAAACAATATTAAACACCAATGCAAATTACCACGAATTATAAAGTTACCTTCAATCACAGTTTAGTAAATAAGGCAAAGAAGTATTCTAATTGCAACCTTAGCGCGCTGTCACAGATATTAAAATACTATAGCCTCAGCTCATACAGCAGTTTTTGAAGTAAACCATGACGGTAGTGCAACAATATTGAACTAACTAAACGAGAAATCTATACTAATTTCAACCTTATCTTTTAGTTAAATGGGTTATAAACAGTGTTATATAATCAGAAAAACTAAGAAGAATGCAGATTGATAGTGGAGTATCAGTGGGATGCACAAAAAAAAAATTCTTGACGTTAAGACGCGCTGGAATTCACTGTATTATATGGTTGATAGATTTTTAGATATGCCCAAAATTGCTGCACAACTATTACTTTTTGTTGTAGCAGTTGTCCGTTCAGTTCAATGGACAGGAAATTGAAATATTAAAACAGATGACACCCTTGTTACAACCTTTTGAATTTGTAACAAGAGAATCATCAGGCCAGAATTACGTCACGTTATCCAAAATCATACTTATCTCACATCGCAGCTAACGAACTTTTCATCAGAAATAGAATGTGCTACACAGTTGCAAATAAAACTGTTAGCTGAATGTAAGAAAAGATTTGGTCTCATTGAATTTAATACACTTGCAGCGTTGGCAACAATGTTAGATCCAAGGTTCAAAAACCTCCATTTCCTAGACGCAAGTGCGTGTGGGAAGGGAATACAAAAATTTAAATACATCGTTACAGAAAATACGACAATATCAACCAGTGGGTCTGAAGAAGAAACAGCGAAGGAAGATTTTGATTTTTGGTCACATCACAAACAACTCGCAGTTGGCAAGAAGCGAAAATGTTTCTCGAAAGCCGATGAAGTATTAATTTATTTGGCTAATCCAGTCTGCGCTTTAAAATCTAACCCATTGGAGGAATGAGAAGATTTAAAGCCCGTGTCCCCAGCGTTATATAAACAAGCACGCATTTATTTAAAGATAGTAGGTACCTCTGTACCTTGCGAAAGGCTCTTTTCTAAAGCTGGTGCAACAATAACTACCTCAAGAAATCGCCTAACAGGCAAACATTTAGATAAATTGATATTTTTAGGGAGTGCTACAAAAGCAGACTTCTTTTCGTAAATTTTATGTCATTAAGAATTTTAACACTTCTTTTGGTTTTAACTTAAGTTTTTCCAAAAACTATTCGATGCGTTGTGCCAAGTATTGGAGCCATTTGAGGAGGTCACTTCTTCCATCAGTGGGGATCAATATCTCACTGGAAGTATGGTGATAGTTATGACCAATTGTTTAAACTGTTTAAAGGATATCTGTGAAGATTTTTTGAATAAAGAAGAATACAGAGGGTTCAATCAAACCGTGCTTGACGTGGTCCTGAGCCTTAAATATGGACTAAAAGATAGATTTGCGGCCGTAGAGCACAGTAAGACGTTTGGAATGTGCACGTTATTAGACCCGGCGGCGGTTCAAACTTGGCTGCTTTAAGAATGAAGGAGCGGTATCGGAACTAAAGAAACATGTGCATGGCTTAGTAATATGCCTTATAAACGGCCATACATCGGCAGAAGCGACTACCACCGACCACCGGTGATGTACAGGAGAAACCACAAGGAAAATTTAGTGCATGGGACAAAGTGGACGACTTGCTAAAGAAGAGCAGACCACAAGGTAGCGCTCAGGCGATATAAGGGAGCTACAAATGTATATAGATGACGAAATACTCCCTCGAAAAGATCCTGATGGTAACTGGAATAGCCCAACACAATGGTGGCGAGACCATAAAATTATTTACCCCAATTTATCCCAAATTTACCGCACCAAATGCAACAATGTTGCAACTTCGGTTCCGTGCGAACGACTTTTTTCTAAGACGGGGCTCATTGTTAATGAAAAAAGGTGTCGCCTCAAGTCAAGTAAAGTTGAGCAGCTTGCATTTTTGAACGCGAATTTAAATCGAAACAGGTTTGAGAAATAGTATGCCTTAGTTTATTAACCTATAGGGATTAAACTATAGGGTAGTTGACTCAAAAAGACGCTTTTTAAATTGCTCGTAAATTAAATAAAAATAAAAATAGTATATATTAATTTTTTGACATACAAATGAGTATAAGATACATCTAATAATAAATACCTGCTAGTCGTGTTATTTCCGTGAACTGTACTTTTTTTTTTTGCAACAATCGCAATGGAAGCCTCCATTCTAGACATGCAGAATTATTTCGAGGACAGGATGATGAAGTTTGAGTCTGATCTGCAGAAGAAGTCGTCATCGAACACAGCCAGTTTAGCTGAAGAGTTTGCTGCGTTCAAGAAGTTTGTGCTTCAGACTCTCAAGTCCTTCTCACAACAAATCAACAGTGTCGCGCGTGAGGTGGATAACCTGGAGATGCGTAGTCGTCGGAAGATCCTACTTCTGCATGGCGTGAAGGAACAGGAGGATGAAGATATCGGTCGAGTTATCACTGAGGTCATAAAGCAACAGCTCAAGATTGGCACCTTTTCAACTGCGGACATCACACGCTGCCATAGAATGGGCCGACAAGCATCCAATGTGAAGCCCAGACCTGTACTTATGAAACTTCAGAGTCATGCGATGAAGGAAAGTGTGTGGTCTGCCAAATCTAAGCTGAAGGGTACGGGCGTTACTGTATCAGAGTTCCTCACCAAGTCACGGCATAAGGCGTTCATGGCCGCCCGTGATAAGTTCGGGGTACATAAGTGCTGGACCAGGGAAGGCATAGTTTATGTCTTGGGCTCTGACGGGAATCGGCACCGAATTGTGTCGCTCAGTGACTTGGAGAAGATACAGTGCTCTGACGATGAAGCGGTGGCAGCTACAACCTCCAAAATCACTTCCACTAGAACGAAACGTACTGCAGTGAAGAAATGAATTTCTGATGTTTAAACCAACAACATACGCTTCTGCTGGGTAACATATGTATATATTTATAGTTCACTTTACATTTCTACTGAATATTATGCAATGCTTTTGTAGCAATAATCTAAAAATTTCTCTTTACCTTCTTTATTTTACATTACATAAGTTACATTTCATTTAGGTCATTGTCTTGTTTATGTTTGTTTTGTTTGACATCTTTGACATTTTGACATTCAAACAGTAATCAAAACTGCGTTCTATGTTCGCAAATTAAATGACTCTGATATATTAAGCATTACTTGCATCATGAATATGAGTCTTTTAGTCCATATGTGTTAATTTGCTTTTGTTTTGTGAACGGATTATTATGTTTGTTGCCTAGCTCATATTAATCAATGCATGGTAACTGACATGGTAAGTACTATAAAGTGTTTTTTTCTTTTTGCAGTTATTTTTCTGTTGTATTGTTGTAAAAATTTGTTTATCCTTATTTGTAACACAGGACTGGCGGGTGAACAGTGAGTGGATTTACTAAATAACTTTCCTATTCCAACTATAAACTTATAGATACCGTTTAGCTATATATACACATATTGTCAGGTACAACTACACACACAAATTTGATGAATGACTTAGACAGTGATGATAGTTTTTTCTCCGCTAGTAGTCTCAACGACAGCTTTGTGAGTATACCATCTGTGTCACTCGAGGATACTCTTCGGTCACAGTTTTCGGATGTCCCCAGGCATTTTAATGTAGTCCATATACATGCTCAGAGTATTCCTGCTCATTTCCCGGATATGCTGGCTAACCTTGTTCACAAAAATATTCATGCTATTCTTGTTTCCGAATCTTGGCTAAAACCTTGCCTACCATCTCTTCATCTTCTTACACACTTCCGGGTTTCCAGCTCATTAGGAATGATCGAGTGCCTGCTGGCGGTGGTGGTGTGGCTATATATCTACGTTCTCAAATTCGTTATACAGTAATCAGTATGTCGCCACAGCCGACACCGTCCGATGCGGGCGAGCATCTTTTCCTGGAGCTGGAACTGAACTACTCTAAAGTTCTACTTGGTGTTTACTATTCTTCATCGTCAAAAATAAACTATTTTACTTCTTTCGAACATCTGTTAGATACCCACTTACCATCCTACGAGCATGCGATAATAATGGGAGATTTTAATACTTGCTTGGTAAAACCAGGGCCATATATTGCGCGTGCTACGTCTCTTCGCCAAACTATTCAATCTTCTAACTTATCTATCCTCTCTCTGAACACTACACACCATTTCCCCAACTGTGCCCCTGGTCTTCTTGATCTCATTCTAGTTTCTTCACCTACTCATGTCGCAAAGCATGGTCAATGTTCTGCTGATATGTTTTCTTACCACGATCTTATCTACCTTTCTTACATGATACGGCCTCCCAAAGAAAAACCCAAAATTATTGTGCAGCGCAGTTTTGGCGGCATTGTACTTGAAAAGCTTCGTGAGGACGCCAACAATATTGACTGGAACCCTCTGCTATCTTCCAATTGTATAGATGCCAAAGTTAATATTCTGACCGACAAAATAATAGGGCTTTACGATGTGCATGCACCAATCCGTGCCATCAGAATTAAGCATATGCCAGCGCCTTGGCTTACACCTGATATTAAAGAACTAATGTCGAAAAAAGCTGCAGCTAAGGCAAGGTACAAAATCAAACCTACCCAGAGTAATTTGGAAAAGTATGTGTCCCTTAGAAATAGATGCAACAGGGTGTGTAGGAATGCACAACGCCAACATATCCATACCTCGGTTGAAAGCGGGGATCCAGCAAAAGTCTGGAAATTTTTTAATACATTGGGAGTTGGAAAGTCATGTCAAGACTCAATTCCGAAAAATTTAAACTTAGATGCACTAAATGTACATTTCTCGACTTCGTCCAATTTTAATGGAACCACTAAAACCAATACACTGCAATATCTTTCATCGATTCCAACTCCTGATCATCCACCTTTCTTCTTCGACCAATTGTCCGCTTGTGATGTTAAGAAGAGCATTTTGTCAATTTCATCCAATGCTGTCGGTAGCGATGCCGTTAGCCGAAATATGATTGTGCCAATTCTAGACCAAATTCTTCCTATCCTATGTCACGTCTTTAACTACTCCATTTCTTCTACTATATTCCCATCCTCATGGAAAAGTGCCCAAATAATTCCTTTGCCTAAGAAATCTAAGCCATGTTCCTTCTCGGACTATCGTCCTATATCTATCCTTCCTTTTCTTTCTAAAGCTCTAGAGCGTCTCATTCACTCGCAACTCAGCTCCTTTCTTAATAAGAATGCGCTACTAAACCCCCTGCAATCTGGCTTCCGTCCTGGGCATAGTACTTCGACAGCATTGGTTAATATCACGGAAGACATAAGACTGGGCATGGATAGTGGAAATCTCACGCTACTATCCCTACTTGATTTTAGCAACGCTTTCAATACTGTAGATTTCGACATCCTGCTTGGAATACTCGGCTCTATTAACATATCTCCAACGGCTATTAGGTGGTTTCGTAGTTACCTGTTTGGACGCCGGCAACGTATTCGCGTCGAAGAAACAAGCTCTTCCTGGTGCAATACGACCGCTGGTGTACCGCAGGGTGGCGTTCTTTCTCCGTTACTTTTCGCAATCTTTATAAATACAATCTCCGAAAAATTACTTTCATCCTACCACCTTTATGCTGATGACCTGCAAATTTACACCCAAGCTCCTCCAAAAAACTTGTCCGATGCATGTACGGTGCTCAATATGGACTTGGATAAGATATGTGAATGGAGCAAGAAACATGGACTCACCCTAAACTCATCCAAGACTCAAGTAATTGTTATTGGTAGTCAAAGGCTAATTTCAAAAATTGACTGGACCCAGCTTCCACAGATTAATATGGGTGGAGCAGTCGTGCCGATTAGCGACAGTGTCAGGAATTTAGGCATATATATGGATAAATCATTTTCATGGAATATCCAATTACAGGAAACCAGTCGAAAACTCTTCGCCTCAGCGGGTGCCTTGCGAAGGCTCCGTAACTTCCTTCCAATTGCCACTAAGACTGCGCTCGCACAATCGCTTCTTCTTCCTGTTCTTGATTACGCCGATGTCAGCTATCCCGATCTCACAGAGGAGCAACTAGATAAACTTGAGCGACTTCAAAACTTCTGCATACGATTCATATTTGGTCTTCGCAAGTATGATCACATTTCAGATTTTCGTAAACAACTCAAGTGGCTCCCAATTCGGCTTCGCAGGAATGCCCATATTCTAACATTGTTAACATATAACATCTGTTCAGTCCCACCACTCCCTCTTATCTCAAAGAACGATTCCAGTTCCTTCATGACATACATGCGAGATGCCTGAGGTCATCCGAGAATATGAGGCTGAGAATGCCAGTGCATTCCACTGCATTTGTCGACAAGTCTTTTACTGTCAAGGCTGTGCGATTATGGAATGCACTGCCATTGAACATCAGACGGGCAAAAACGCTCAGCATCTTTAAAAAAATGGTAAAAGACCACTACTTGTCATTATGAGAACTAGCAATTATATACGCAATCTTTATTTTCCTTTTGTATAAGTTTGTTCCTAATGATTATTTCATTTACTTGTATCCATCCCGTATCTATTTATGTGTTATATGTTATTTTTCTATTTATGTGTGTCCTATATTCATTTGATTTACGTTAGTTGTGCTTTGTTTCCTCTCTTTCTTTTCTATCAATACATCTTATATCTAATTTATATGATAACTACACCATTATCTTTTGTGTTGTCTCATCACTTTCCATCCCAAGGTTGCCTGGAAGAAATCGCTTCCAGCGATAAGGCCGCCCATTGTACATTAAACTGTATACATGATACCTACTTGTCTATATTGTAAATTTATTGGTGTACAATAAAGTATTATCTATCTATCTATCTATCTATCAAAATAAATAAAAAAAAAACATAAAACTATAAAAAAACAAAAAATGTAAAAAAACTTTAAAAAACAACAAAAAAACAAAAAATGTATTATAACGAATCATTGTAAATAAGACGATTTTTAAATGCGCCAGAAAAGTTCTGTGCGCTAACTTGAAAAGCTTTTTTTTTTTAAATTAAACTATATACCTACCTACTTTTATCGAAATATGTATATTTAATGTACACTAGTATTACCTATGGACAAAATATTACCTACTGTGAAGTGTGAACTTTTCTGCTAGTCCTAAGCCTAGATAAAAGCATGAAGGAAAATCGCTGTCGGAAGTTCTTAAACTATTGTAGCAAATAGATAAAAATATTTGTTACAATACAACAGTTTTAGAATACAAATTAAAAATATGAAAAACTAACATCGCGAAAACGGGTAACGGTGCGTTCGGTTTACCGTTTGTAAGCTAATAAAACCAAATTAATGTTAGAGCTAGCGCTACTAAAATCGTTTTTAGAAATCAGATTTTGAAATCGGTTGTCATAACTGAAATCGGATATTTATCGGTTTGCGTTAACAAACGAAAACGCCCATGCCTACTGATTTTTCTTTATTTATAGCAATATACTTGTCTTTTGGGACAATCATTGCATAGGAATTTGGCAAACTAGTATTGTGGGGTACAGGTATTGGTATTATTTGATATAGATCAAAATCAGATCGATATACTAGGGGCATATTTATTATAAATATAATCTTATTATTAATATAATAGGGAACTAAATCGGATATTCTTAGAAGTAAGATTACATTATTTATTTCCAGGGTTACAGGAAATTCACTATGCTTAGGTAAGTTTCTAGAGTTTTGTTCTAACTCGTAAAACAATTGTTTCGGTGTTATAATAGCGGGATGCAGAGTGTTACTACCAGCAGAGATGATGGAGTTAACAATATCTTCGACTTTGAAGGATAAGGTAAGTAAACTCGCATGTAATACATTGATAATTTCGTTAATCCTATTCCTTAACATTAATTCATTAGTAGCTACTGTTACATTTTTGAAACTTACAACTAACTTATCCATGACGTCATTCAAATAAGCGTCATTTTTAGAAACAGTATAAAGAGTATCATTGAAGTTAATGATTGCAGATTTTGAAAGTAAAATATTTAGTTTCATTAAGGATTTTAATTGCTCTTCATTCGAATATAGGTTTTCAATGGCGTCATTAATTTTTTCAGAGTCATCCTTATCCATTGTACCAAATACTGTTTTCATTATTGTACCTATTCCAGAAATCCACGCTGATCTTTTAGATTTTGGTGACATTAGATGTGATATAGAACCATAATCGCGATCAACGTCGTCGTATAATGAGGCAAGAGGTTGGAGCATATTTTGGCATTGAAAATCGTCTATGGCTTCGTTTTAGTGACATAGGAATCTAGTTGTTCCTAAAATACTATTTATATTATCTAAATGGGGCTTAATAAAATTTAAATCTACTGGAATAACCAAATAAGCGCGATCACTTATTATTTTCATATTACTAGTAGGGTTAAAATATATCCCTGGGCTTTTGTCTAGTTGTTGAACAAACTCTTGGCTGGAGAAAGATGCAGTAGGAAATAGTAGAAGAGCGGTTCTGAAAATTCGAAATGCGGTGTTACTTATTATACGGAATTAGGTGTTACTAGTTTTATTTGATCGAAGTGATGTGTAACGTGTCGTCTATTAATTAATAGGGTTACCGTATTATTGTCGTGAACTTTGATAACCTTATAAGGCCCTTTCCATATAGGCGAGAGTGCTTTTCTAAGTCTTAAATGATTTCGAAGGTAAACAAGATCTCCGACTTTATATTTTTTCGGCCTCGTATGGGCATCGTAATATCTTTTCGATCTCTCTTTAGAATTATTGATGTTTTCAATAGCTTTTTGTCTGTGACGTAACGACGGTGCCAGTCATCTTGGTCGTCACTTACGAATGATTTCAGGTACTCTTTTAGTGTGGAGTGACTGCGTTCCAAAGCGCCTTGTGTTTGGTGGTGGTAAGGGCTAGACCACAATTGTTTGATTTTTATAATAATAATAATTGTACTGGGATCGATCTATCATCACTGACAGGACTATTGTAGCTAATAAGCCTGATATAGTGGTGATAAATCGATTAGAGCGCCGCGCAATAATTGTCGATATCACCATTCCGCATGACGAGAATCTCGTGAAAGCCGAAAAAGATAAACAAATAAAATATTTGGATTTGGCTCGCGAGGTTGTCGACATGTGGAGTGTGGATTCGGCGATTGTTGTTCCGATAGTCGTGTCGGCTCACGGGTTGATTGCCAAGAGCCTCGACCAACATCTCAAGAGGCTCGCGTTAGATAGTTGGGTCAAGGGCCTGATGCAGAAGGCGGTACTCCTCGACACGGCACGTATTGTGAGGAGGTTCCTCTCCCTGGAGCCCTAACCACCGGCAGCTTGGTCCCTGTACCCGATGCCGGTGGGGCACTATTTTTTATATTTTTAAATATATTTTTTTTATGGATGTATTTAAAAATGTAATTTATATGTGATTTTAATTAATAAAAAGATAATAATAATAATAATAAATCTTTATTGCAGGCAACATAAGTAAAGTTACAGATGTTATAAACTTATACTACGGCCCATAGACATATACCTTAAAACTAGAAATACATACAAGTAGTTGTTAGTAAATAACAGTTAACCTATGTTAGTAAGCACTTCCTATGCACTAAGTCTATGTGCGTTCCTGTGGCACTGGTCCACGGAAGCGACGGAAAACCACGTCCTGTGGCCAAAAGTCTTCCTTCATAACGCGGTCCAGGTAACAATTGGGTACTCGCACCACGAACGATAAAAAGTTGACGTTGCGGCGCGACTCCAACAGCTGGACTCTCGGCGTGTAGTTGACCTTATGGCGCACATACTCCACGATGCTCTTTGCCGTCGTCGTGTAGTGCAGACGGGAGATATACACCGGAGTGTTCGGCTTAGCGGCATGCAGCGAAAGTTTGGGTATCGCAGGTGCAGTGCCGCATCGGTTCTGATTGACTTTACGTTTCTTTTTTTGAACCGTTACAAAGCCATCTGAAGCCCTCTTACCGTCCGGTTCTACCAGTGGCTTCGGGGTCACGGTCGGCGCGCTTTGGGCGACGCTGGCGAAACTTCGGCGAGGTGGTGGTTGAAGTTTCACCTGGGCTGATGTCACAGGCTTCGGTGCTGGACGTGGACTTCGCGCTGCTACACTAGTAGGCGTCGCGGAGGCGGGGGCAGAGCAGGGAGGCGCTTGTGTAGCACGTTCCTCAGGCTCAGCTGTTAGCGACAGCGAAACTGCTGACGCGTAATTTGAGCCCCGGCCAGTGCCCCGACACGTGTTGACGTTCGCAGTTGACGGTGACCTACATATCGCCGCATTATTGCGTAAAGTCACAATTTCTTGACGCAATTCCACGACTATATCTTCGGTTTTCGCCAGCTTGTTTTGGACGTCAACCAGACTGGACTTTAAGGACACAATGTCCTTCAAAAGGCACGTAACGTCGACGTGATCAAATGTGACGGGAGGCAACTTATGAAGGTCCTTCGCCACAAACGTTGGCACGTCGTCAGGGTCGGTCTCCTTCAGTAGCGTGATGACATCCTGTACGCTTCTGCTGGTTCCGTCACGCCGGCGGGACACCATCTGGTCGCTCTTGTTGGGTACTTCAAATAATAGCCGCTTGGATGCCGCTATCTCGTCCTGGCTGAAGTTGGAGCTACAAATCTGGATAGCGGACACCTCGTCCATCACATCCAGTTTCTGCTGCAAGAACGCCAGCATCTCGTTCACCACAAGTTGGGCACTCATGGCTAAAAAGTAAAGTCGTGCAACGGCTGGCGCCGCGCTACACACTAATATTTTATCGATTTAGCGATACGTCCGCATAGGTACGCGGTATGAACGAGAGTCCTTTTAAATAAGTCGGCAGTGAAGTTTGTACCTTGATCGGTAAGTATGGTTTTCGGTATACCGAATAGGGAAATGCAGTGTATTAGACAGTCACTAGTTTCTTCTGCAGTAGTGGATCGAAGTGGATAAGCTAAGGAGAATTTAGTTAGGTCATCTTGAAGGGTTAGTATGTATTTTAATTTTGCAGGAGTTGTTTCAGGTAATGGACCGACTATATCCAAAGCGACACGTTGAAATGGATTTGTGGAAGTTGTGGTGATCCTCATAGGTTCACGATTTATTCTTCGGAGAGCTTTGTTTTCTTGATAAAGTTTACATAACTTGACATATTTTTCAATGTCACCACGCATACCCTTCCAATGATATCTTTCTTGGATTCTTTTGAGCATTCTTATAGTTCCTAAATGACCTGCTATGGGTATGTCATGGTTCTCTTTGAGTATTTTCTTAATCTCACTCAACGATGGAAATATAATTACGTTACGATGAATTGTTATAAATGAATCGACATTGTGAAATAAGTATAGTATTATGTTGTATAACTTAGTGTATGAGTGAGATTCGAAAGGGTTTCTAAAATCTGTGATACTAATGTTTGTTGGTGATGTTACAATTAAGTTATTACGTACATCCTTAAGACTACTAAAAAGATCTTCGTATGTAGCGCTATCAAAGTGGTTGACTTTAGTAAATAAAAAGTAAACGATAGTGCTTTTATATTCAAAATTTAAAAATGAATGAAGTGTTTTTTCTTTGTTGATGATTTCTTCTTTATTTGGTAAATCGTTTAGAATATCCTCGACGTGTAGATTACTCTCATCGAGGTCAATAGATGTAGGAATAATCATTATTTTGTCAGAGGTAGTTAGGATGCTCGAGTTAGATTCTAGTACCTTGGCGTTTGATTCAAAGTTTTTACTGTTCATCGTTCTTAGGAATTGGGAGTAATTATCATCATTGACATCAAGAACTTCGAGTGGATTATCTAGAGGGGTTTGAGGACTTAGAATGATTTCAGGTGAATTCAGGAAAGGGGACAGTGGTGAAAGGTCAGTGATTTCGGGGTTTATAATTATTTCAGGGTATATGTGTGGCGTAGAGTTAGGACTTGGAACGGGTTGCAGTTCGGTTACGGGATTCTGTTCTGTTCCAGATTCTTCTAATGTAGGAGGTTGCAGACAATCGGGCTGAGGTAACGAAGGTAAGTCGGGATTTAGATAGGATGGACCTGGGAGTGGCGGTTCTTCTAAAGGATTTTGGGTAGGATTTGGTAAGTCTGGAGGACTGAAGTCATGGTTATGATCATCATTGAATGGACTGATGTTTTGATCGAGGTTAAGAATACCATCGTTTTGTATAGGGTTTACAGGGTACCGAGATAGTGCATCAGCAGCTGCGTTAAGTTTTCCTTTCTGATAACCGATTTCGTAATCATATTCTTCTAATTTTAGTCGCCATCTTTGTAATTTACTACTCGGATCTTTATGGTTGAAGAGCCATTTTAATGGTCTATGGTCGGTAATAATTTGGAATTTTCGACCATAAAGATATGGTCGAAAGGTGGTCGAAAGGCCAAATACGATAGCGAGGAGTTCTTTTTCTGTAGTGCTGTAGTTACACTCGCATTTGTGGAGTGTTCGCGACGCATAAGCTATTGGTCTATCTTTACCGATCGGGCCTTGGCTTAAAACAGCACCGATGGCATAGTTTGAGGCGTCACATGTTAGTATAAAAGGAAGGGAGAAATCTGGATATATAAGGACAGGAGCAGAGGTAAGTCTATACTTTAGTTCGTCAAATGCAACCTGTTCCTGGTTTTCCCATATAAAGGGTACATTCTTCATTATAGTTAAAATTATTTAAGAGATACGATTTGACGTTTATAGTCTAGGGTTGGAGTGTCTCAAATCAATTGTCAGAATAATCGATTCAGGTAACAAAAGATTAATCGCAACGTTGCCCGAATGTAACTTTTGTAACATTGTAATTTGTAAATAAATAAAACTATTCGTCATAACTACCCCACCGCGCTATATAATTATCCGACAGGATTTTCATACCATAAAAAAATCTTACTTTTTCCTCGATATGTAACTTTTTAAGCTATCTTGTTTACATTTACATTAGACTATCTGGCCCTGGCAACACTGATTAATCATTTAATATAATTATTTAGTATTGATATTAGGATTAGTAGCTCTATGTGTTAAGCTTAATGAAAACATGGGTATCATTATTATACCTCTTTATTTCTTGAAAAATCTAGTAAGATACTATATTTTTAAATTCATATACCTACTTACAATAAAAAACATATATTTAAAAATATAAAATACAATGCCCCACCGGTACCTATAGGTTACAGGGACCACGCCTCACAATACGTGCCGTGTCGAAGAATACCGCCTTCTGCATCAAGGTTCTCAATACGGATGTTTAAATATATATTTTTTTATGTTTGTTCGATCATAGCGTTGACGGATTTGCAAAATTCTTTTTTTGTTCGGTAGTACAGTATTCCGAAATGGTCCCATCTAAATTTCGTAAAGATCTGATGATGGGTTTCCGAGATTAGACCAAGGAACTCTTAAAAAAATACCAGGAAATCAGCCGCGATTGAACATCACGCCTGAATCCTTTGAGGGGGTTCGCAGAATTTTTCAGAATATTCAGCTATAATAATACATATAAGCTATTGAAGTTTGTAACAATAAAACTTAAATAATTCAAATTGTTCAAATCTATTAAGACAGAAAAGCGAATCCCCCTTTTTTATTGGCAACTGGCTATTTAAAATGAAGATTTTAAATGGTACGTGCGAAAAATGTTAGAAACGGAAAATACAGAATATTATGGTTACATTTTTTTTGTCCGATAGTGCACATGCGCGAACATTTCCCTCCACGCCGGTTTAGGTTCAAGACATGTGTCCAGCCAGTACTATACTATATCATAAACGCAACGAATAGAGGAGAACGTAATGGAGGTTCCATACGATCAAAATGTAAAAAAAAAAATAGTTAATATAGTTAGGTAGGTACTTGTAGTTATTCGGTCCCACGTAATAGGGAGTGAGCCTATTGCCATATTCCTGGCACTATTGTTGACTCGAGCTATGCATCTGAGGCTGACTCATGGCTGTATATATCTGTCTGGTGTTAAACAGCCCTATCCCTTAGTCGCCTGGTACGACACCGCATAGGAAGAGATGGGGTGACCCAAGTTCTACTCTGCCGGGAACCACGCGGCTCCTACCGGGAACCACGCGGCTCAGTAAAAATTGAAACATAAAAATTTGCCTTGCCTTGGCCTCAGATGCAATTAGGAAAATACATCTCCATGCGCATGATAATGATGATAGGCAAAATAATCTAAGAGGTGCATTTTCACAATCAATCCAATATAATCTAGTATTGTTGTCTCTAGTATGCGATACGGCAAAAGTAAAATCTAAACAATATTTTGATTTGTATTACTTAGAAGAAACATGAGAGGGTAAAAAGAATAACAAAATATTACAAAAGTTACATTCTGGCAACGCCGACCATAAACGTAACGAGTTGACATAAACTCCATACGATTAAAATGTAACAACCATAACACAGCCGCAACACTCAAATGAAAAAATAAGAACGATATGACGTAGCTGTCACACGAGATTTCAAAAAATGAAGAATCACGGCTTATTTTAAATTATTTGTAGCAATTCTTAAAATATTTGTAGTAATTTAAAGTGAAATATGTCACACCATATTTTTTAACCGACTTCAAAAAAGGAGGTTCTCAATTCGTACGCAATTTTTTTTTTTTTTTTTGTATGTTTGTTACGCGATTGTGAAGCCAATCCTGGACGGATTTTGAAAATTCTTTTTTTGTTTGATAGAGGATACTTTCAGAGTGGTCCCATATCCAAGATGTCCGGATCTAATGCTATGATCCTGGAGAAATCAAGGGAAATCCTCCGAAACCAGACTGATGCGCCTTCAAGCGCCTACTCTTTTATATTAGCAATCAGATGAATGTTGTTTTATTTTCAAAGAACATGCAGGCGTTGCTCTTAAAATACAGTATAGCGAAAATAATATAAAAAATACAACTTTAATAATGATACTTTACAGTACCTACGTACGTAATAATCAATATTTATGAAATACAGTGACTTAATAGTCATAAGTACGCGTTCTACATGGCTATGCTAGGGAATATCTATAATATAATATATTATAGTAGTACGAGTATAGTAGAGCCATAGATGAATACCTATGTGTACCAGCATTTTCCAAAATTTTGATACTATGGGGGTAAAATAGGTGACGAACCGTTGTATGTAAAATCCGTATTTTGTAAAACGGATTTTATGATCTTTGTTTTGTTGGAGAGAGAAAGGTGGTTCAGGGAGCCAGAATCGTATGACAGAATTCAGGAAGTCAGGATTGGATTATGGGATCTAGGGAAATCCTCAAAATGATGGCAAAACACTGTTTCTGCTGCTTTAACATATTTAATTTCAATAATTGCCTTTTAAAATTATCAGCACGTGATTTTTAAGCTGCTGATGATAGGAACCTAAGCAGAGGGTGGAAGATGGGTCGATTATAACTCACTAAAAAGAGGAAAATAAATTCATTTTAATAAAAAAGTTTAACCGACTTCAAGAAACGGCAAAGAGGCACTGAAAAGTGAAAAATAACGTAATTTACAGACTTACTGATTTATTAGAAGTCGGTGCCAGCCAACTTTGTTTGTTGTGTCTGAACTACTCGTACTATGATGCAATCAATTGAAATATTGCCTCTCGGGCTTGGCACCGACTTCTAATAAATCAGTAAGTCTGTAAATTACGTTATTTTTCACTTTTCAGTGCCTCTTTGCCGTTTCTTGAAGTCGGTTAAACTTTTTTGTTAAAATGAATTTATTTTTTATACTTACTATTATAAGTAATTACGTATTTAGAAATGGTTTAACTTAATTTATAACAGTTTCATGTATCCTTTCAATAGTGCCTAGTTACCTTCATGAATCCAGAGATCTGTCAAATCGTATCTCTTAAATAATTTCAAGTGTAGTAGTTGTGTAAGAGGTTTGGCTATCATTGAAAAATCGGGTATGAATCGGCGATAATAGGATACAAGTCCAAGAAATGACTTTCTGTCTTTAGGAGATTTAGGAGTAGGGAATTTTGTGACTGATTTTAGTTTTTCGGGGTTAGGTTTTACTCCATCTTGGGTTATTAAATGTCCAAGATATGCGACTTCCCGTCGGAGAAATTCGCATTTATCGGGCTGAAGTTTGAGATTACATTGTCGTAGTCTTTGGAATACTAATGAGAGGTTTTCTATATGGGAACGTAGGCTGTGGCTATTACGATGTCGTCAAGGCGAAGCAGCTTATGCCTTGCAGACCGGATAGAGCAGTATTCATGAGCCTCTGAAATGTGGCAGGGGCGTTTTTGAGCCCGAAAGGAATTCTAGTAAATTGGAAATGCCCTAGGGGTACGCTAAATGCTGTCTTAGAAGCATCTTCTTCGTTAATTAGAATTTGGTGAAATCCCGAGGTAAGATCCAGTGTGGAAAAATATTTGCTTTGGCCAAGTTGATCTAATATTTCAGAGATTTGCGGGATAGGGTAACAGTCGCCAATAGTTACATCGTTCAACTTACGGTAGTCGATAACTATCCGCCATTAACGCTGTCCAGATGCATCGAGTTTTTTGGAGACAATCCAGATTGGCGATGACCATGGGGAATTAGAGTGTTTTATGATACCTTGGTCCAGCATATGATCTATTTGTTTGTTAACTTCTTCTTTATGGACTTCGGGAAAACGATAGGATTTCACATTTATGGAATTCGGAGCAGTTGTTGTGATAGCATGTTTAAGAACGTCTGTATAGGAGAGTTTATCTCCAGAAATAAAGAATATGTCAGAGTATGCAGAACAGATGTCGTGAAGTGCATTTGCTTCTTCGGGATTAAGATGTGAGGCTCGGAGGAGATTTACTACTTCTTGAGCTCGTAGATAAGAGTCAGCATTTTGGTCGTGACAAATTGAAGTAGTGTGGAACATTTCGCGGAGTTCCATAGAAGTTTCAATTGGAATGAGTTTGATATTCAAATTAGATCTCAGTGTTATTGGGGATTCAGAGGTATTGACAACGGATATGTTAATTCTTTTGTTTTCCTTAACCGTAACTACGCAATTAGCAATCAACAGACCTTCATGGATCTTTTGGTCTAGAACGAGACCCTGTCTCACTTCAGGGTTAGATACTGAGCATTCAATGATAGTTTCCATACGTGGTAGGATTTTGTATACAAGATCACAAAAATTTAGTTTCAGTTGTTTTCCTTTAATTTTCAAAACGTTTTGGTTGTAATCTATTGAACAGTCCAAATCCTTTAAAAGATCGGAGCCAATGATTCCGTCATAGGACAGATTTATATTATCCACTACATGAAAAGTGTATGTTATTTCAGGTTCTGATAGAATGTTCATTAGAAAACGGGATATTTTTAAATGCACATCTGTATAATTTTTCAGAAAACTACGTAACTCCACTAATTTACTGAATGCATACCAGAAACATGAATGCTGTGCAAAAAAACTGACTAACTAAATCAAATGATAGATTTATTGAAATAGGTGTGCAAATCCGACTTGGATAGATTAGGTTAGAAGGCTAGGCTTTTGCCCTCGTGGTTATTTTTTTTATTTAACCAAAGGAATTGTTCTGCAAATTTCATTAAACAGTATATTTAATTTGATTTAGTTAATGCGCATAATTAGTGTGCAAGTCAGTATTTTTGGTTAAAGCTTTGAAATATTTTGTTAGAAAGAAGGGACTATACAAATATCGATTTAAATACATGCCTTTGAAAACTACCCAGAGTGCGTGTTAGATCGTCTCCGGTGTCAATACCTTTCAACAAAATTATACGGTTTTCATCCAGTGACGGCATTTTCCGGATTGAGGATTGTTTAAGAAGACTAACCATTGATCCTGAATCAACTAGGAACGTTAGAGGAGAGTCGGCTAGTGCTGTTTTCAAAATTACATGAGGTAAAAACCGTTTTGGGCTGTTTGACATGACTTCGTATATTTTGCTGAATTTTTACACTACGAAGCCACCAAAATAGCCGCCGCCGGAATAAGCTATATTCACAGCCAAGCAGAACCCCCAGTGCAGAAAAACAACGAAGACCGCAGGACTCAAGCTCATTCCGTGCTGCACAACAGTGAGACTAGTGCGCAGTGCATCATCTGTCGAACGAGCACCCATCCGCTTTCAGAATGTAGTAAATTCAAACGAGCATTAAGAAGAGACGGGTGGCGCATTGTAAAGTAAACAGACTATGCCACAATTGTCTGCTACCCGGTCACGGCAAGGAAAGCTGTTCTGCATCACCGTGCGACGTGGACGAGTGCGGCCTGGCCCACCATCGCCTGTTACATTGGCCCGCGAGGAACGCAGCCTCACCCAGCGACGTCGCGACTGCTGCGAGCGAGGACAACGTCAACGTCTTAACACCTACTAGTGAAACTGAAGTCAACGCGGCTAACGAAAATAACGAAACCGTTACGAACACTACTATAACGTCGCCGAACGCGAAGGAAAGAACATGTCTTTGATATCACCTATAAATGCAACAGGCTTTTCTCGAAATCTTAGCATTATACCTAACAAAGACTGTAACAAATCTGGGCCCTGCAATAGGTAGTTATTCAACGAATGACCTTCGAAGGTGGCAGCGGCAAATACCAAATCCGCTTTCTATGCACAGAAATTTCATCATCAGTCAACTTACGGGCATAACTGTTTTCTAACAAATGATTAATTCTGTCTTTCGACAGCCTCCGTGGCGTAGCGGTAGTGAACGCGGCCGCTACGCAGGAGGCGTGGGTTCGATCCCCGCTCAGTGCAAATATTTGTGTTCATGAAATATGGGTATTTGCATTGGTCTGGTCGTGCCTCGGAGAGCACGTTAAGCCGTCGGTCCCGGTTGCCATAAGAACATCTATGGCAGTCGTTACGGGTAGTTGGAGCCCTCAAAAATCCAAAAACAGCAGTCTAGCTGCAAAGCTTCGATATCGCCTAATGTTACCATTGGGATGTGGAGGTCAGATGGCAATCGCTTCACAGAAAATATCGAGGTCTAGCCAAATCCGTAGTTAAGACTGGCAAAAGCGGACCCCAGACTCCGAGCTGAAAGCTTCGGATGCGACTGGGAATTAACGCTAAGAGGATTAATTCTGTCTTTATATCTTGAGGCATAACTCTCATCCATATGCATTTTTCGTTCGACACCTAAGAATCTTTTGTAAGCATTAGGATGACTATTAGGCATTACAAGTACATTTTTCCATGGCAAACCAATCTCTTAGCGTCCATCAATCAGCTTAGCTGATTTTTCAATACAGTCGCTCGCGTAAAGGTCATCTTTGTTTACGCGCGGTGAACAGCTGACTCCGATTGCCTCAAATGCGAATGATCGTCGCACTAACTCGTGCAGTTGTAGGCCGTCTGCGTTATCAATTATGTCTATGTGTGCATTACCTTTGCAATTCCTCGGTGGCTGCATTGTGTGGGGGGCTACTCACGGGCGTGGCTGAGGAGAGGCGGGCGGCGGCGCGGGCGGTAACAGCGGCTGAAGTCGGCGGGCCAGCCAACGTCGTTGTTGCAGCTAAGCTATGGCGAGGAAATGTACTGGCGGCTGTGTCGGGAACGATGCCGTGCAGACACCACCCTAGCGGTGTGAGGGTTGCACACGGTTCGTTCTTGCTACGATAGACACTTTTTAATGACATTAACAATTGGTAATTATCTTGGCCGATTAGTAATTTGGGTTTTACATCACTGCGACAGAGATATTGCTTAATGCTACGCAAATGTTCGTACGCGTTAATGTTCACTTTAGAGAAACACTGCGTCGGTAAGTCCAGTTCTTTGATCTTTCGTGCGATATTTTAAAGTTCACAGTTTCACTACGGCACACCAGTAGCTTAACCATGAGTTGACACCAAAATTTGACAACTTCGTTACCCTATCGAACTGCGTTCGCGAATGTGATTGGTCTGTGTAGAACGCATGCGCGAATTCCCTGACTTCTGATTGCTCCGTTTAAAATGACAACGTGATTTCGCATGCGCACTCCTTCGCAACCGTGTCGCCGCCTGTCAAAATCCAGGGCCGTATTGGGTACTTAGCTGTCAAGTCAAATTAGTTACTTTTTACTAAACGTCAAAACAGTAAGTTATAAATAGAGGAGAGTGACCAAATATGGAATACCATTTTGATTTTTAGGCATAATTTGCACAAGTGTTGTAAATAAAAAACTTTTTGTGGTAATTATTATCTAATAATTATATATTTGCACTTCAGTTTATAACAATTTTAGCTTACATGGATTAGTTTAAGGTATGATAAATTATAAAAAATTAAATAACGAGGAAGGTACCTATATATGGAATAGGTACCCCAAATATGGAATACTGTTAATACTATCAAAAATTAACTGAGACTCATTGAAAACTTTGGTATAATGTAGAAATTAACACTAATTTTATTATTTGCAAAAATCACAAATCCAGGTATCAAATTCTGGTCCAGCGCAATCATAATGTGCCCAGAGCCCACACATGAGGCACTTGACCATAGTCCATAATTGGATACTGTGATCTGTCCATATTTGGATTTTCCAACGGTTTCAAACTGACATTTACATTTTTATATTTAAGAAAGTAATACCATCTAATACCGCTAAAACATACAAAAGAACATCTAAACGGTCTATAAAAGCTATAAAAACAATATTATGTGAACTTTCTGTACTAAAAATACTTCTTTTTTACATACCTTAGAAAGTTATGTGGGAGCGACAAAATAAAACACTCTCTCAGCGATGACAGGACTCTCTCGACTTAGAGCGGAAACACACGATGCGTTGCGGCGACGCACCGCAGAAATTTCGCCGCAGTAGCGGGCACACGAGCGGTGCGACGCCGCTGCGTTGTTATGACGCAGCGGCGCCGCGTGCGCCCCAGCTGCGTTGTAATGTCTGTTAATAATAGTGCAAGCGCTAGAGGTAGTTGAGTATGCAAAATCCGAGTGACGGCAACTATGACCGGATTCTTATACCTGATCCTCTAAATAATGACAAAGAAATCTTGCCGCCGGGTGTGATGGTCCCTTCCTGCTCCCTTCACATCCCCTCTGCGCCCTTAAAGTAAGCATAGCGCGCGTATGCGTTTAGTGTGTTTCTACATCTATTGACGTAAAGAAGTTGCTTTATTAAGTCGTGTTTTTGTATCCATTTTTATTTTATACTACTTAGGTGGCAAACAAGCACACGGCCCATCTGATGGGAAGTGGTCACCGTGGCCTATGGACGTATGCAACACCAGGGGCATCACACTCGTGCTGCCGACTGCCAACCCTGAATCCATATTTCTATACTAATATTATAAATGCGAAAGTAACTGTCTGTCTGTCAGTCACGCTTTTACGCCTTAACCACTGAACCGATTTTGATGAAATTTAGTATAGGGATAGATTAGACCTTGAGAAAGGACATAGGCTATGTTTGGTCGCGATAACCGACATCCACGCGGGCGGAGCCGCGGGCAAAAGCTAATATAATATATATCGATGATTAAATATAATAACATTTTGCTGACAACATTAGTATCATTAATGCTACAAAATATAGGTAGGTACCTACCTAGGCATATATAAAAGTACACTTTTACGAAAAGCTCAACAGTGACTTACGTCCACGACAAAATGACTATACAAGCCGTCTTTACCAGAGTTATTAATTCCCCTCATGTAAATGAACTGTAAATTGTCGCACAAGGTCTTGTAATTGCAATAAATCTGAATTGGTTTGTATTTCATTATGTAAATGCATCAATAACAAATGTCAAAATTAAAAATAAGTATTTTTTACCTACTTTAAGAAAATTTATGCTTGAATTCGCTGGTTGTTCGAATAACTTTTTTTTTTTTAATATTACTTTTATTTTCTTTTTTTTTTTATTAAGTACCTATTTAAGAATCCATCCTCACTTTTACCATTAGAACAAACTATAAATTATAACGGAAATATTCATCAAAATGATTTTATATCATGTACCTACTCAATACATTTCCTTTACGAATAAGACAAGAGGGGGTAAAAAAAATGGACCAGAAAATAGACCGGCAAGATCCACATTATCATTCTTGGACCTTTTCTTCACCTAAATCCTTTGGCGAAATTCGGTACCCACATTTTGCATACTCACACCTCTAGCGCCCGGTCTATAAATCATAAACAACTAGCGCGCGGCGGTGCGGCGCGCGCCGGAGCGGTGCCGCTCCGGCGTCGCAACGCATTCACCCCTCCCCGCCTCGTCTTGGTGGTTGCAAGTCCGGTGCGGCGACGCAGCGCATCGTGTGACATGCTACAGATATTTCTATGTAAAACGACGCAGCGACACCGCTCCGGCGTCGCGCCGCCGCGGCAACGCATCGTGTGTTTCCGCTCTGACTTGCCACGACTCGACTTGTACGCGTGAACGAGAGTAGAATGAGACAGAAGATCACTGTTTATTGCGTGTGTGAGTCTGCACTTGAGAGAAATTTAGGTATTCCATATTAAGAATCTATTCCATATTTGGTTACTTTCCTCTAAGGTTTGTATGCAATAAGCCATTGTGACATTATCACATTTATTGTCAAGTAATTTACTATTATAGGTTGGGTAGAGATCTGCCCTTACTGGTCCGTGCCATGCCAGAGTCACGTCACTAACGTGGATACAGAAAATAATGTACTTACTTTGTTTTCAATATCATATTTTTATTCATTTTGTATACATATCATCTATATTTATTTGGTCAATAAGGTTTAAAATAGCTTGCACCTATGTCTTACAATGATCTACGCCTACTAATATAAGAAAAACTAGATGCAAGCAATTTTCAACCTTTTTGACATCACATAGAATCGAGTATTTTTTCTCATATTCGTGAACAGCGTCATCCATTAGTGCGAAAAAACATGTCGTTAAAAAAATGTCATTGACGTCGAAAGTAGCTTGCACTGTTTTTCGTAGTCTGTGTGTGAAGATCATCACCAAAAATATGTACTTCATTTGGTTTTACTAGGTTTTTATTCGTTTTATATACATAATGATCAACAATATATGTATACAAATATTATAAATATTATAAAGAGAAAAGAGAAAAGAGTTAAACGCGCCGCGAATCGTATACTTTCGGACTGACCTTTTAGGTTGATACAGTTCGCGAGTTGCCGACGAACTACGGACACGACGCACACACTTGCGAACTCGAAAGCGACAAAGCCTACAAATCTGTGTTTTAGTTGTGTAAACTTGTGTACTTACCTGGACCCAGTGCCCTACGTCATCTACAGGGACATAGAACATATTATGTCTAATCCTCATTTTCCTCGTTCAAACGGGTTGGCTGAGATATCTGTAAAAACAATTAAAAACATATTTAAGAAATGTGATCATGCAGAAACAGATCCATACATTGGCTTACTACAATATAGGACTACTCCAAGAGGAAATAAGATGTATTCTCCTTCAGAATTGTTAATGTCAAGGAAATTAAGAACAAAACTACCTATCTTTATCTTTATCTTTATCTTTGAAAAACTAAGTTGAAACCAAAAGTAGTATCTTTTGAAGAACATTCTGAAAACAGAAAAAATAAGTCCAACAAAGTCCAAGTCTATTACAACAAAAATGCTAAAGCATATCCACAATTAAAAGTCAATGATTCAGTCTTTTTTAAGAAAAATCCTAAAGAAATTATATGGACTAAAGGTACAATCTTATCAGACACAAAGCATCCTAGGTCATATATTATTATGGTAAAGGATCAGTACGGTACTATCTATCGTAGAAATTCACAACATATACGTCTATTTCAGTCATGTATTGTATGTCTCAAAACAAGTCAAATAACAATAATAAGTCATTATCTAGAGAAGTTGTTAATAAACACAACAAGTCTTACACACAGTCATATTAATAGTTAAAATGTAATTCCTTACAGTCATAAAATGTCAAATAAATGTAAAACAATGAAAAAGTCTCATTGTTTGGAGGATGATAATATAATTACATACTCATATTGTTATGGAAACAAAAGTCATAACGAACAGGTACAAAATTCTAACGATTCATTTGTAAGCTTCTCTGGTCAGTCAGATAATAGTATTCAATTAAATCAGTCAGATTTAAGTATGTCAGACAACATACAGTCACCAGAATTTATAAAAACAAATAATGAAGAGGAGTTTTTGTCAGAAAATTATATTACTTTGCAAGAACGTAGCACTAGCTCAAGTAATAATCAAACTGAATGTAATGTTAATGTTAACTTACCAGATATTCATGAAATGAGTTTTAGTAGCAATACTTCTGAAATGAAATATAGTAGTCGTGGCAGATTGATAAAGAAAACAAGAAAGTTAAATTTGTGAGAAAAATTTAATAGTCTTAAATCTTAATATATAAACAAAAGCTGTGTACAGATTGCATATGACGTAAGGTGTAATAATTATTGTAATATGATGTGCATAGAATATAAACACTGACTCTTATATTTGTATAAACTTAACAAATTAATAACTTGTCGAATATTGCATTGTCGTAAACATAACCTATGAATGTCTTTTTTTTTTTTTTTTTTTTTTGTTCTATGGCGATCCCAACAATTCCGCCAACAACTCAGTTTTTATACTGATCAAAATAACGTGTGAAAGTACAAGTGTAAAATTATCCATACAACCAAGCCTATGAATGTCATCAGTCTTTGAAATAAATTAAAATGTCAGTGCTGTCAGTTGTCATGTCAAAAAGGGGAATGTTGTATTATCTGTAATAGATTATCTATGGTTGATAGACAACCATAGTATGTCTGTGGTGCGGAAAACAAATAATAAATAATAATAATAATAAATATTGTAGGACATTCTACACAAATGGACTTCCTGTGCACGCCTCCTAGAATTAAGAGTTACTTGAAGACAGACATTACGATATTGTCATTGGGCATGTCTGTACATTTAAAGCCCGACCAGGAAAATAAAATACCTCGCCATATTGCGGTAAACTATTGGAACTAATTTCTTCATATGGTAACAATCTATACGATGTCATTATGGTCATCTGTCAGTGTGGTGTCAATTGTGCGTGTTGTTGAGTTTGAGTGCGCTACAAAACTACAAAACTATAGTAATATGCCGAAGTAATTTATAATATAACAAAGTATTTGTCGGATAAAAAGTCGGAAGGATTGGACTCTGTTCCTCTAAATAACATCACGGACCTTGTTGTCAACATGACGGGTAGGTACATCATAGAGTACGTGCAATTGAAATTGGCCTAATCTACTGATTTTACTGTGACTAATTATTATTCACATTTTTAGGTATATCCCGATCTTCTGTAATAAAAATACGAAGAGAAGGTCAAACGTCAAATGTATTTTCTACGCTTAAGAAAAATAAGCCCAACGCAAAAAAGAAAATCATGCTGGATTATTTTGATCTCTGTGCTGTTAGGCATAAAATACAAGAATTTTATGCAGTCCGAAAAACAATGTCGCGTGGTCCCTGTTCTATACATAGTGTAATGTAACTGTATGTCTAACTTGTATTTACCATTCCAAGCAGTAAACTATTATACGGATACTACTGTGTTGTGATTTGTGCCCAGTCCTTGTAACCAGTATAACACGCCGCGTCTATTTTTCTATTTTAACCAGAAAACTTTAAAACATAATATCCATACTAATATTATAAACTAGCCTTCCACCCGTGTGCATCTCGGTTAACGCGACCTTTGCTCATATCTTCGGTTCTACTCAACCAATTGCGATCAAACAAACGTAAGATTTTAAGTCTGAGTAAGCCCTTTCTAACAAAAAAAACCGCATCAAAATCCGTCCAGTAGTTTTTGCGTCCATCGCGGACAAACAGACAAACAGACAGGAAATTCAAAAATATATAACCCAAGTTTTTTAAGCTATTGCATAGCTTCTATCGCGGGCCTTGAGCGTGGAGACCGAATCCAGAAATTCCGTAACGAAAAATGGGGGTGTTACCATTTTTCGTTACGGAATTCTCAACTCCGAGCTCGCACGAATCGAGCCGAGCTGCTCCGAAGTAGCTCCGCTTAACGTAAGTAATTATAATTGCATAAGTTGTTAGTTTTCAAATTCAAATTCAGACTCAGACTGAGACTCAGAACTCAGAAATCAAATTCAAATTCAAATTCAAATTATTATTTATTATAATTGCATAAGTTCATAAAAAATGCTATGCAATAGCTTTACCGCGGCAGTCCCCGAGTGCCACACGTCTTTTTTTTTTTTTTTTTTATATCTCCAATGTACAGACACGACCACTTTACAATTATATAATAGTATAGATGCGAATGTGACTCTCGTCTGTCTGGCTGTCTGTATGTCTGTATTTTACGCTTTCACGCCTAAACCACTGAACCGATCTTGGTGAAATTTGATATAGAATCGCGAAAAAATTCCTTAGATGGAAAATGAGGATGACAGTTTGTATGAAATTTCGTCATTTTTATCTATAACCGACATCCACGCGGGTGGAGCCGCGGGCACCAGCTAGTATTATATAAATGCCATGCTCTTGTGAATGACACTTTATTTCTGCAACAGTTTCCAATTAAACTATAGTACATTTTTTTCTCTGTAAATACTCACAGAGAAAAAGAAATACATTTTAGTGAAAGTTTTGTATATTAAACACGTACTACAAGTTGAAATTATCTTTTAAAATACGAAGTTGCATGAAATGAGCAAGCAATAGGCATATTAATTCGTTTGTAATATTGGACACGATCTTTTTGTATCAAATTTTTTTTAAGAACAAAGCAACTTAATCAATGAAATTTAAAAAAGAAGTCTATAACTCACTTTTGTGAATAATAGCAATGAAAAAGTCACAGTTTTATAATAGGTGTCATTTTGTGCTTAATTGCGGGGAAATAAAAGCCTGTGTTCATAAGCAAGTGTGTTGAAAAAATATTTGTACACTTGGCATTTTACATGTGTATCACTATACTTGGTGTTGTCATAATCATAGATGTTTGTGGCGCCCCCAGTACGGGTTTTTTATTTTATTGGTCGGACTTTACGAATATACTACAAAGTTAGCACAAGCAGTTGTTGTCGTTTAATTGAATTATCAATACAAGTCCCCGAGGTACCAGCGCCCATACAAGCTATCCAAGATAGCAGTCAGCCAACCAATTCAACAAACACAAGAGTGGCCATTTTACGATTAGTGAAATGGGACAATAACTGGCATTAAGATGAACATTAAATGAAAAATCCAAAGCGGCCATTTTAGACCTGCTGTTCTTTCAGCTAATTCGATTATCATAATGTGTCATCTTCTGAGGATGAGCTGGATTGCTTGTAGTGTCGTTTGACTTTCTTTTTCGATTTTTGTGCAATATTTCTATTGTTTTCAGGATTATTACATCGCTTTCTATTGTGATTGCTTTTAACAATTTTTTTATTTAAAGTAGAAAAATCATGGAATTTAGGCGAATGACACGCACAAGCTTCACGTATATCTTTGCAAAAACAGCTCAGATCTCTATACATGATTTTGTATTGTCCACAGGTTATTAGTTGGTGAATTTTCATAGTCCCAGGTATAGGCATCAGATTCTCAACAATCTAAGGATCAAGGGGTTTAATATTTTCAGCTGGCACGTAAAAAATCTTAATCTTAGTTTCTGTAGATAACAATGCTTCATAATATGCTGCCTTGGCGTCGGGTATATCTAGTTCCTGAGCTGTTTTCATATCGAGGATTCATTTAATTGTACCTCCAATGCCGTCAGCAGCACCTTTACCGTGCGCTGCTTCAAAAAATGACCATGAACTAGTACCGAACCCATAATCATAAATTTTTCGACTGAGGAGAATTTTTTCTTTCTTTTGTTTATACTGGGTCGTGGGGCCGTCAGAGAAAAAAGAATGGTGTTTATATTTGGGTGATTATTTTTGACATAATTATGGATCGGATCTAGATGTGCCCATATGGACTCTAGGTTGTGTGTGTTATCAGGAGTCTTCTTGTAAATTTTCTACACATTGTTTGTATTGGTTGTACTGGTAATAGAAATTAAAAACGTGTTTCTTAAATGGCTTGATTTCTTTGTTAAAAGTCTCTAATAAATCTTTGAGTGTCCCCTCCTTTAAAGTTTTCATATTTTTTTTACCATTTCACTTCAGTATTTGGATCTAAATCGCCATTATCTATTTCTTTTTCAAAACAATCAGAACAGTCATTGTACATGCAACATTTTGATTTTGAATCACAAACTAATTCCTGTACTACGTCATTCAAATTATTGGTCTTAACCCTTAATTGCATAGAATAATACTAATACAAGAAAAAAAAATAAAAAAAATATTTAGGTAATTATAATAATTAATTTATTTATAAAACTACAGGTATCATTTTTGATTTTATTTTATATGAAATGAAGCAAAATAATTGTTATTTCTATTGTCGCACAGAGAAACATGATATATTGCACATAAAACTGATGTTAATTTGCGAAAGTTATTAAATTTACATTTATTACGCTTATCGGCACATTGTTTTTGATGCCCTACATCATCATAAAGGCTATCTATTGATGAAATAGTTTTTTCATTTGCACTGGTAGTTCTAGCTTTTTTGTTACTTCCAATCGAGTCAAACTTGGGCGATCCTTACAGTTTTGACAAAATTAGACTTGTCAAGTTGTTCACTGACGAGTTATCAAGTTAATCACCGAATTATCAACTTGTTCTCAGCTACTATAAAAGTGTTCACAGTAGTTATCAACTTAAGCACCATCAAAATAGTACATTATGGTACAAGCGTGTAAAGTTGGTGATTACCTCTGAGGCGACATTGAGACCCGAGCCGTGAGGCGAGGGTCTTAAGAGAGCCGAGGACGGTGTAGTGCAAATATTTTTTATGCATGAAAATGGGTATTTGCATTGGTCTGGTCGTGCCTTGGAGAACACGATAAGCCGTCGGTCACGGATGCCATACGAACATCTATGGCAGTCGTTACGGGTAGTTGGAGCCCTAAAAAGTTCAACAACAACGGTCTAGCTGCAATGCTTCGATATCGCCTAATGTCACCATTGGGTTGTGGAGGTTAGATGGTAGTCGCTTCACGGAAAATATCGAGGTCCAGCCAAATCCGCAGTTAAGACTGGTAAAGCGGATCCCGGACTCCGAGGTGAAAGCTTCGGATGCGACTGGGAATTAACGCTAGGAAGGAGAAGCATTTCATTATTTCCTCGCTGAGGTGGGATGAAAAGTTACGTGTTGCACTCGAGTGCAAAGATTTTTCACCTTGTGCTCTTTTGATTCCCTCGCTAACGCTCAAGATTCTAATTTGTGAATCACTCGCTACGCTCGTGATTCAAATTTAGAATCTTTCGCTTACTCGGTCATCAAAACTGAGCACGCGCTTAAAAAGCAACTTTGCACTCTTGTATAACAAATAACTATTGTTTTCATATGCGCGCGCAACTAACATTTTTTTTTATTTTGTTCCTTTCGGAACAGGCTAAGGTGCTATCACCATTCTGCCTTGTCATCTACTTACTTATTTGAATTATGATTTTTTTTTCTCTGTAAATACGGGTTATGCGCACTTCGTCCCATTCGCACTTCGTCCTCCGTTCGCAAATGGTCCCATTCGCGGTTAGTCCCATTCGCAGTTGGTCCCATTCGCGGTTAGTCCCATTCGCAGTCGGTCCCATTCGCAGTTTGTCCCATTCGCAGTTGGTCCCATGCATGTACTTTGTAAGGGAAGAGGTAGGTTTAAGGACCGAAGTGGATGGGATGAATAAAATATCATCAAAAAAATAAAAAAGTTCAAAATCCCGAATGTACGAAATACCGAAGTTCAAAATCCCGAAGTTCAGAATCCCGAAGTTCAGAATCCCGAAGTTCAAAAGCCCGAAAATGAGATTTTGATACGTTACCGATGATAGGCGTCCTGGTTTAATTTTTATAGTTATTTTTTACAAAGGGGATAGTTTTAAAATGACTTCTTCGTTTCTTAGTCTACTTTTGCTAATTTCGTACATCGCGTCGTAGTTACTATAATATAAATATATGTCGGAGGTCATTCTCATGCCCTTTTAACCTATATGTTTCCATGTCGAAGCGCGCAATGTCTACCCCGCGCAATCCGACTTGGATAGATTAGGTTAGAAGGCTAAGGCGGGAGCGGAGCGGAGCGAAGCTCCCGCCTTAGCATTCGTGGATATTTTTTTTATAACCACCCAAAAATTTAATATTCGGGATTTTGTACTTTCGGTATTTTATACTTTCGGTATTCTGAACATTCGGTCAAATGAACATTCGGGATTTTTTAATTTCGGTCTTCCGTACGTCGCGACCAACGCGTCGGTATATGAAATTCGGTATTGTAGCTTCGGGATTTTGATATGTAACCTCTATTTAATGATATTTTATTCCATCCTACCCACTTCGATCCTTAAACACGTATTACAAGTAGAAATTATCTTTTAAAATACGAAGTTGCATGAAATGAGCAAGCAATAGGTATATTCATTCGTTTGTAATATTGTACACGATCTTTTTGTATCGAAACTTTTTTAAGAACAAAGCAACTTAATCAATGAAATTTAAAAAAAAAAAGTCTATAACTCACGACGTGAATAATAATAATGAAAAAGTCACAGTTTTATAATAGGTGTCATTCCGTGCTTAATTGCGGTGAAATAAAAGTCTGTTTATAAGCAAGTGTGTTGAAAAAGTATTTATAATACATGATACGTAACTGACAAAAAAGGGAGGTACTTCTTACTATTTGTACATCATTATATAAATTAAAAAAAAGGTAACTATACTCCGACTTTTAATTAGCTGCAGTAAAATGACGTTTCGTGGGATACCACTTTTTGAAGAAAAATAAATAGGGACGTAGCCTAGTGAGTAAGTGAATCATTCAATAAATGAATGATTAGTTTGGTTTTGTTATAAAGATTTAATATTAAGTGTAACGTGTTTTTTTATTATATTATTATTATTAAAGAAAAGGATTGATCTTTTTCAGTGGAATTATAAGGACGTTCATTCAAAATGAAATCAAAAATGTCATAATAATCTTATTTTTTCAATCATTTTCTGAATCACTCTTCCTCTTTTATAATATGGGACACACAGTCACTCCACTTAGCCGGTGTCACTTTGTTGATTCCTTCTTGGAATAAAGTTTTGACTTCCTGCATTTTATACGTCTTATTATTGTTCGCGACGTGCCCCTTTACCTGAGCCCAAACCAACTCGATGGGGTTCAATTCACAGTGATAAGGGGGCAGTCTTAAAAGTCTGATACCTTTTTGTGCAGCCATCGCGTCCACGGCATATTTTTCAATGTGATTTTGTTCTTTCACAATATCTATGAGAGTGGCCTTCACCATATTTGGCTCAAATGTAATATTTTTACTGGTCAGCCACGCTTGAATTCGTGCTTTCGTCCAGGACATCTTCGGGATTGTTTCGATCTTCCTAGAGTGATAGAGCGCGTTGTCCATTACGACCACTGAATTCGGCTTGAGTTTGGGTAGAATGCCGGCGAACCACTGCTCGAAACACTCTGCGTTCATTTCATCATGGTAATCTTCTGTACCTTTCTTTGCTTCAAACATAAGAAGTCCGTCGTCCAGGAAGCCTTCTTCTCCGCCTATGTGACTGATTATGAGTCGTTTGCCCTTTCCTGTGGGATTTTTTAATCTTGTAGTCAGGCCGTCCAAAAATGCCTGTCGAGAAGATTTTATACTTTCGTCACTCCAGATTTTTTTTGTAGTATGACCTGAAAAGAACAATAAAGAATCATAAGTTTCGACAGCTAAACAAAAGGGGAACAAACATAAGAAACTACGAGAAACACTTACCAGCGTTGATCCAGGTCTCGTCTTGATAATATATATATCTTCCCTCCCTACGATATTGTTTCATTAAACGCAGGTAGCGCTGGCGCCATGATATGATATCTCGTCTATCAATAAGTACACTCTTGCGTGATCGTGTGGCAAATTTGAAATTTAGTTGCTTCATAATTTTTCGCAGTGTCACTTTCGAGAAGCTGGGCAGTCCTGGATCATCATTAACCTTCAAGCGGTCGCGCGTAGTCGAATCGACCGTGCTTAGTACATTTTCGTTCATATTACTATTATTACCCATTACATTTATTTGTCACTTCTAGTAGCCTGTCGCTATGTAATTGGGAGTAAAACAAAAAATAAACCGTCGCTCGGAGCGCTTCCGCCATTCCACAGATCGCAATTGTTTTAGTCCTGGTGCAGTCGTCGAAAAGACTACACGCGCCTGTCGTCGAAAAGGTTACGCGCGACGCTCAATGCGACATACCCTCGTTTACGCTCATAGTAGTTCTTCGGTCATCATTCAGTATTATTGAATTAAGCTTGGATTTTTTTAATATAAAACGAGTCGTGGACGGTTCTCACAAAGTTTAACACTCGAGGCATTACTAAAAGAAGACGAAGAAGAGAGTGAATCGGAGTTTAGCAACCAAGGCTCTGAAATTACCGACCACATCGTTGCAAAGGAACCTCTGTGCTCTGTCTGCTGAGGAATCAAACTGCTCGGACTCAGAAGAGGATGACTGGCCACATTCCGTTTTCCTTCTCGCGGTCTCCACTCTAGGACTCGTCTGCTCCAACGGCCATCAGTCCTTCGGCAGACGTGGCCAGCCCACTGCCACTTCAGCTTGCTTTTTCTGTGAGCTATGTCGGTAACTTTGGTTCTATGTCGGATGACCTCGTTTCGAATTCTATCCTTCAAAGAGACTCCAAGCATAGCTCGCTCCAAAGCCCGCTGCGCGACTTTTAGTTCACGGACTAACCCCACCTTCAGTGGCCGTGTTTCGGCACCGTAGGTCATAACAGGCAGGACGCACTGGTCGAAAACCTTTTTTTTTGAGAAATGGTGTGGGTGTGACGACATTTACGCAAGCCTGGAGTTCATTTCAGAGAATATTATTGAAAAGTTGTTAGACATACCAACGAATTTATTCAAAAAAAAAATTTTTCTGATGAAAACTAAACCAAAATTAATTCATTTTTATTCTTATTTTGCATTTTTTACAATTAGACTAGGTAGATATACTAGTCTGAGATATGTAAAAGGGTTTTGTGTTCCTAATTTTTGTTTTGATCCAAAGAATATTTGAGTTCTTTGTTAATTAGTATAATAATTGTTTCTTTTTCATAATTTTAATTACTTTTTTGACAAATTAGACTATAAAGACAATGATAATATATCTAAGTACAAATAAATAAATAATTATTGAATAATTAGTACTTTATTTCTTTTATTCGTCCCATACGTCTTTTCGGTTACGCGCGCCCGCTCCCGTTACAAATGACCGCGCGCCCGCTTGAAGGTTAACAACTTGCAGTACCTAAAAATTATTGAAGTAAATTACCTAATTTGATAAGATTCCACATGGGGTGGGAGAAAACATATACCTAACGCATAATAAAAAGATGAGTGATGACAGGTAAACTAACTTTTGCGATGGTGGGTACTTCATTTCTATGAAAAAACTGATGTACAATTCGCCTAATGGCGGTGAAAGTAAAATCATCAAGTTTATTTTTGAATGTAAATTTTGGACCAGGTATTTCGGGAGGTTTTGGTGATTGTCGTTCTCCTTATGCTCCTTTAAAACAGAATAAACTGTGCGGATGGATATTCCCAGAACTTCAGCCACCTTGTCAACACATTCACTTATTTTCGGAACTTCAATGATTGATTCTGAAGATTTCACTTCAAACACATATTTGTATACGTTTCTGATCCAAAGTTTTTCGCTTGCACTTAGAGCCACACGAGGCCTTTTTCTCTTATGAGATAAAAATATATCTCCGTCTTGCGATGTGCTCAATTGAGCATCCATGTCTTGATGTAGCAAACAAAAACTGACACGATAACAAAAATAAGTAATGAAGAACAAACACAACGTAACAAAAAATTAACAATAACGATAACTAAAACAACTCGCAGTGGACAAAGCAAAATTATTCGTGCACTCAAAACAGAAAAAAACCAGTAGCTTCACCATGAGTTTACACGAAATCGAATCGTCGCCTGTCAAAATCCGAAGTGGGTATTTAAAGATTATTTACTTTTTACTACCCGTTAAAACAGTAAGTTACAAATAAGGTTTGTATGCAATAAACTATTGTGACGTTATACTTTTTGTTTTCAAGTAATTTACCTAAATAGGTTGGATGGATGATTAAAAATGTTTAATAAACAATTAAGGTCTGGTTATACTGGTCCGTACTGTGCCAGAGCCACCAGATACCAAATTTCAGTAAGTATCTTCAGCAAAATTGGTTCGGTAGTTCATGCGTGAAAGCGTAATAGACAGACATACAGAGTTACTTTCGCATTTATAATATTAGTATGATATATCTATACTTACTAATATTATAATCAGGAAAGAAGATGCAGCGAGAACGGGATCATGGTGCGTGGCAGGACCTCCATGCGATGCACCCTGAGCAAAAGAAAAGGAGACGGCAGCGCCTCTAACCCAGGGGAGATGCTGCAGCCTACAGCAAATACCAGCCGCGACGGGTGCGGACTTGATACTCCGAAATTCTTTTGGCATAACACATTTGGCATAATTATATTTATATAACAATGTATCTAATTTAAAAACTTACCTTTATTACTGGTCTTGATTCATCGGAATTTATGTGACTGAGTGCCACAATGCAGCCCTGCAATTTACCTAAATGTTACGCAGACGTTGCCATGTTAAGTCTATAGTCATGGCAGAGCTATAAGTACTACTAACTTGAGAGAGCGTTATCATGTAAATGTGTTAAAGGATCAACGTTTATACAGCATTTTATTCATATGAATAATAAATAGAATTAGGTATGATCATATGAGTTAGTTATGGAACGATTAGTTCATCTGTGAACTGAATCACATCCCTATTGAGATTAGGCTGTCAACATTATTTTACGAAATGACATTTTGAAATGTCATTTTACTGCATCTAATAAAAAGTCGAAGTAAAGATGAAAATTAAAATCAAATGATATGATTCTATCAGTTTCATATCGTAAAAGGAGTAATCACTGTAGAATAATCAAGTGCTTTATTAAACAGAAATAAAAGGAATACAATTACTGCCTCTGTGGCGTAGCGGTAGTGAACGCGGCTGCTACGCAGGAGGCGCGGGTTCGATCCCCGCTCAGTGCAAATATTTGTGTGCATGAATATGAATATTTGCATTGGTCTGGGTGTTTCTATTTATAATATGTATGTATTTACAAAAAAAAATGTATCTAAGTATGTATATCCGCATTCTAGAACCCATAACACAAGCTAGTTAAACTATACTTACTTTGGGTCTAGATAGCGTTGTGTAGAATGTCCTGCAATATTTATTTATATTTATTTATTTATTTATTTATAATTAAATTCAATAACTTAGATATCTTCATCTTCATCTGGGTTGTCCTCGTCCAAATCTGGATCAGTGTTAGATGTCGAGGGGTCATTGCCTGTTTTAAGTTGCAAATAAAAGTCTTTAAAAGGCTCGTCGATTAAATCAAGGACATCCAACAAGTCCTTTTTTTTTTCAATACTTATTGGTAAAGTCACCTGGGATATTTGACTCAGTCTGAATGTATGAATGGTTGGCTTTCCTCTTTTTTTTAAATTAATTGTTTTAAAATCACTTTCCCGATCCAGGTTGTTTTTATAATGTAATGTACCTATGCGGTTTTTATCATACTGAAGCCATTTAATTGGTTGCCAGAGAAATTTCTCCCTTGAGTCGTCTAGCTTTTTGATTGCAAAAGGTCCCTTCTTAGATTTTAATTCGCCAAAATTCAAAAAAATCTTTCAATGTCATCAAAACTACCTTGAATGGTTTCTGAATTTTGCAAGTTCTTACTAACTGCGCCCAATCATTTAAGTGATTGATTCTCATGTTGGTTTTTTTTTTCGCTCTTTCTATAATGGAGTGGTCAGAGTCACACTTCATATGTGTATGCCCACTTAATAGGAATTTGTGGTTAATCTTCTGCAGCGTTGGGTGATTGTTGAGCAGAAACAAAAACATCATTTGTTTTGACCACCACAAGTATCAGAATAAAACGTAACTTCTTCGATTCCTGATGGCAAATTGTTGCAAAAGTGCCATAAGTACGAAGCTATTTGGTTGGCTCCCCGAGCTCCTACCGTTTCATCCCACATGTAGCACGTCGCTTCATTAGTTGCCAAATCGTGTACAGTTAAATTGAAAGACCATAGCTGCCTTTTGTAGAACGACACTGACGTATTAAGATATGGTGTAGGTAGGCACTGTTGAAGGTCAAAGGTGAAAGCCATAGAAGACGAATTTATTTTGACGATGTCTTTGTCCACCCTTTTTTTCTAAATAAGCCTTTTCAGCTTGAGTTTGGTGCAAATTTAATTCAGACGTCAAGTTTATTTTATCTTGTTCATTTGCAATTTTTATTTTTGAGTTAAGTGTATCACACGTATTGCAAGTGTCTTTAGATGACTTTTTAAAAGATAAATTTAGGGAATGGAAGCAGCTGGAATATAATTTTAAAGAGACAGGATTTGGAGAAGTGTTCTTATACTCTCTATACATTTTTGCTATCGAAAGTTCAACGCCTAAATATTTCTTACCAGTCGACTTTCTACAATAATGGCTCTCATAACTGGGAAAGCTCAGTATGTGGTCTTTAACAAGCTTTAAATCTTCAATTGATTTTTTATTTTTAGGCGGTTTACGACCCCGCACATCCCCATCAACGATACCATTAGGAGATAATTTCTTTTTCTCTATTACTACATTAAGAAATCCTTTGGTCTCTCCTAATATGTTGCATAAACAATCATTGCAAACTGGTTTCTCTTCATTAAAAATTTCTAGCGTGTATTTACAATAGCAATCTCGGTTTGATGTTCGAATGCTTGTTATTTGCGATTTTTTTGGTAAAATCGTCACTGACTTGGAAATAAATGCTGCTATTCTGTCTCTGCTTCCTAGTTTCCAATAATTTTCAAAACATTGAGTTTGTTCAGTCAACGTGAATTTTTCAGCACATTTTAATCTACATAATTTCAAGTGTTTTGACTTTCTTTCTTTCACTTCTTTGCCTTTTTCTGTTATATAACTCTTTCCTGTATTCCTTCTTAATTTACTTAAATTTCTCTCTATTCTCGACCTTCCTTTTTTAATCCTATCTTCACCGGAACCTGTCGATTCTCCAGTTAATGCAACTATTGTATTTTCTTGAACGATTGCTGGTAATTCAATTGTATTAACTGTATTTTGATAGTACATTACCATAACTGTAGTTGAAGACTCTTCAAAATTATTTTAGATGTCACAGTTTGTTCTTTTGTTTTTTGTTATTTATGAACTTATCGATTCCCCTGTTATGTGTATCACTTACGGGTGTTGTATCAAAATTTGTTTCAATATTGTTTTCTTTCAAGATTGACATCGGTATAATTTCTTCGTCTTCAATGGATTTACCGTCAAATGATTCACAATCTGTTTCCGATTCCTCTATTCTTACACTTTTTAATTCATAATCGGGATCACGAACACTGTCATCACTGTCTTCAAACATACCATTATCTTCAGGTTTACTATTTTCGATAATATCTGAAATATTATCGATTTGTAGTTTTGGGTCAGTTATTAAGACATCATAAAGTTCTTGAGTTGCTGGGGACATGACTGGAAGCGGAGACATTGGACTATCGTTCATAATATTCCTCAATAACGAAGTAGGCGTGGCGTGATCGGTGTGGCGGGGTTACCTGATGCAATAAAAAAATAAGTATATAAACCTCAATTTTCTTAGATATCAAGCAATCTCGTGCTAATTTATAAACCGGTTAACAAGAACATTTATTAATAAGTTGTCAAGGCATTTATTAACATAGAACGCAGGCAGTAACTATTGTAAAAATGCTACATGAAGAGATAAATACAAACAAATAACGGTAAACAAAAATCAACTTTGTTCCACTCACCACATATTTTCTTCTGTTCAGGTAATGGAGTAACGGGACTGTCATCTGAAACATTAATATATCATTGGCATATCTATACTAATACTAGCTGATGCCAGCCAATTTTGTACCCATTCCCGCAGCCTATGGGAACCTTTTCCTGGAATAAATGGCCTATGTGTTATTACAGGTTCTAATCTATCCCTGTATTAAATTTTACACAGGTTTCATGTTTCTAACCTGAAAACTGATGAACTGTGTACCAAACAACCGTCCGCCTACTTTACCCACTTAGTGGTAAAATTTTGAAAAACGCTGAATCACATGTTTGTTTATTTCACAAAAGATACAGGTTTATGAAATTTAGTGCATCTAGTTCTGAAAATTACGGACTTCCTATTGGCAGGAAATTTTATCTAAGTACTCGTAGTTTTGTAACTAGTTTTCTAACAGTTACAAGTGGACAGATTCGCAACTGGACAGATTCTCAGCTGGACAGATTCTCAGGTGGACGGATTAGCAACTGGACAGGACATGTACAGTTCCGTGACATAAACCATGATACACGTGAAACCACTTTATGCCCACTATAAGAATGAGTTAGTGAGACTATTTTTCTAGCTTATTCTTTATACAGCTGTTTTGTATACATAGGCTTCTATGTATGTAATGTACTTAATAAATAAATAAATAAATGTAATATATACCTACCAATGTAATATACCTACCAATTTGCATAATGCGAACCATTTGTTAACAATAGAAACTATAATAAAATTGATAGCAATGACATTGAATATCATCCATAAAATAATATTCAATGTCAGTAGCTTGTGTCATCAATTCATCAGCAATAACAATTTATCGGGAAAATGGATATTGCTGGTCCAAGTCGGCAAAAATCCAAGCTAGTCTTTGTAGACGGACAGCGCAAAAGAGGGAAGGACCCGCTCCATGGGACTGTGTTATTACATGCCGGACATCGGTACAATTTTGCGAAGCGGAATAAATCTAATTGTACAAATTGGAGATGCAGCAACAAACGTGAGTGCAGTACCTCTATTACACTAAATACCAACAATGATGTAATAAAAGAAGGTAGGCACTCGTGTGCTCCAAACTTTAAGCGAAATAGAAATGAGAAACTTTTACATAAATGTAAAAAGGAAGTATGCAGTAACATGGAGCCGATTCAACAAATTTTTGAAAAACATTTTTTTTGAAAAAAAAAAATGATTCTGATTCATCAAACTCATCAGATTACTCATTACCATCATTTAAGAACAAAAAAGACACATTATACAGATATCGCAAAAGAACCTTGTGTGTAAATAGGTGCAAAACTGATAAATTAGAAGAAATTAAATTACCCGAATGTCTAGTTAAAGATTTCTTTCTATACGACGATGGTCGTAAAGACAAAATAATTGTGTTTGGCAGCCCAGCAGCAAGAAATTTAATTAAAAATACAGACGAATATTACGGAGACGGTACATTCAAAATTGTTCCAATACCATTTTACCAGCTTTTTACACTACATGTTGACATAACAAAGGGTAACGACTGTATCAATTTTGTACCAGTGTTATATATTCTTTTACCAAACAAGTCTCAGGATACTTATACAAGAATGTTCCGAATTTTGAGAGTAGTTGTCTGTTAACATAAAAAAATTCAAATGCGATTATGAATTGGCTATTGCACAAGCTGTAAAATTTATTTATCCGGAAGTAAATGTCAAAGGATGTTACTACCATTACCAACATGCCGTGTGGAAAAAATCAAAAGAATTAAAATTTTCTTCTACCACAAATGGTCGGATTTTGACATTTGTGAACGCTGTAGAAGGCTGGCATCGACGAATAAATGCCAAGATACCAAAAAAACCATCCCTTTTTTTGTTTGTACAGTTATTGAAAAAGGAATCGAAAATTGTTGATACTAAAATAAGTAGAAGTTCTTATCGCTGTGAAGAAACAAAACGTCGTACAAAGCAAATTCTGATTGATAAGCAAATCCAAAATATAATATCCGATTGCGTTATTAACAAAATTTCAGTTAAGACATGTTTAGATCGTTTACGTTTGTTATCTCGTAATTAGTTTTCTCTTCGTATTCAGAAATTACAAATATTTGTTTAATAGAATAGAATAGAATAGAAATAAACTTTATTGTACACCATACAAAAGAAAAGTATACATAAAATAAATGGCAAACATAATTAGGTAATGTACAAATGACAGCCTTATCGCTAAAACAATATTATTATCTTACAGGCAACTTAAATTATTTTAAAGTGCCTACTTAAATTATTTTATTTAATGACTGTACTCTGTCCAGTTGCTAATCCGTCCACCTGAGAATCTGTCCAGCTGAGAATCTGTCCAGTTGCGAATCTGTCCACTTGCTACGGAGGGGGGTTGATGTAGGTGCGCGCGCCGCGCAACTCGAGTCTCGGCTCACGCCACTGACGCCAGCGCCGCCAGTGGCGTTCCCCCCGTATGCGCGAACGGACGTAGCAATCTCATTACGAGTCTGGCGCTTCCCGCTCGCTCATTAAATTACTACATACAGTAGTAGATAATATTCGTTGTCGTTCATTGTTAGCATCACTGTTGTGTTTTTCTATAGTAATTTTTTTATTTATCACCTGCAATCGTTTCATTTGTAATAGTGGACGCACAACTAGCGGCCGCCATTTTGTGTAATACAAGTGCGCGGACGAATCCAAGCCAACTAGGAAAACATCAATTCAGTGACTCAGTGATTCTCGTGTTCGTGTCGCAAACGTTACAAGTGTTAATATGCCACGAACGCGTGCCCAGGGGGGCACCGCTCAAGACGACGCTACGTTGGAGCCGCACGCCCAGGTGGGTGTCGCTCCTGACGTGGCTGCCGAGGACCCGCGCGCCCAACCAGGCGTCGCGGACGGAGAGGGCGAGGAGACGAGCTGCCGTGGCGGCGCCGCTCCCGACTCCGCGTACGGCGGGGCCCGCACCGGCGTGCCCGCCGCCGTCGACACCGAACGCCTCTTGACCGTTGTGATGGAGACGTTCGCCAGAGCGCAGGCGGAGATGAACCGCACGTTAGTGGAAACTTTGCGATCAATGCACCAAGGCAACCAGTCATGGAATCCTATTACTTCGACGCCGGCAACGTCACCCGCGGCGAGCGCGGCCGCACCTTTTGGCGGAAACTTCACGAAATGCACCGCGAGGTTTGACGGGCAGTCGCGCGATCTCGAGGTTTTAGAAGCCTTCATAGATGCTGTGGAAGTATATAAGGAGTGCGCTGGCGTGGCCGATGACCACGCGCTACGCGGCATTCCCATGTTGCTGACCGGCGATGGTGGAGCGGCGCGCGCGGCGGCGTCGGCTCGTGGCCGGACGCGCTGGGCGCCTGCGTGCTACCTACGGCGCTCAGGATCCCGCCCACAAAATCCTGCGCGAGGTAGATACCTCACTATGTTCGCACATAGATATGTGCGAACATAGTGAGAACGAACGTGCCGAAGTTTTCGTGTCCAAAGTGCGATCTCTGTTAGTGAAATTACCATATGTATGTCAGTTGACATTGTTTACGGTTTACGTAAGCGCGTACCGCGCGACGATGTTACCGATATCGATGGTCTGTTAGAGAGAACGAGAGTCGCCGAAGATTCATTCTTAGAGTTTAGGAACCCAGCTGTTCCCGCGCGAAATTCGGAGTCGAACTCGAACGTACCTACTGCGACGCTCGACCGCGGCGTTACTACCGGTCCGAGCGCTACCACTGGTACTAGTTTCACCTCTAACTCGAACGAGAACTCGAAACGTAATCGCGTTAAATGTACGGCATGTAACTTGTTTGGTCATACGGCCAATAAATGTCGTAAGACTATTAATAATAAGTCGGATGGTGATAGTGAAGATACTCACCCGATCCGTTGTTATGGATGCGGTCAGCCAGGGGTGGTCAGGTCGAAATGCGAACAGTGCTCGCCCAAGCCCGCGTCCTCCAAGCCGCCCGATTTTAATGGCGACTATTTTGCGACGACGACGTCGCATCCTTTAGTTACGATACGGTAGCGATGGTAGATACTGGGGCCACACATAGCGTTGCGAGCCCATCTTTATATTCGTTGCTAGTGAACGACAGTATACAGTTTCACGAGACGGAGCGCTGTATCGGACTCGCCGACGGCTCGCGTCATTTCAAAACCATCAAGGTCGCCACCGTACCCGTACCTGTAACTATAGGTAGTCGGAAAGTCGACACTTATTTTATAGTGTTTCCTGGTGACGATAACAAGACACTTTTAGGTTGTGACTTTGTATCTAATGCAGGTATAGTATTAGACGTCGCCCAGGAGTCATGGCATTTTTCAGATAATCCTGGAGACCGGTTCACATTTGTGCAGGCGTATGTGTTTATGCAAACAACTGTAGTAGGCACTGGCCACTAGGAACGACATTTTTACTACAGCTGTCAATCGTTCGTTCACTTTGTATTCTCTTTGGTTCACGTATTCAACATACCACAATTATACTCTTCATTATTTTAATTATTAAAACTGTTTATTACGATCAAGTATGAGTTATTCATCAAGATTCTTAACAGTATGTGTCAAGCGACGCGGCCGCGATGCGAGCAGATGTACGCAATGTATCGCTGCGCCCAGAGGTAGGTACTAGCCTAACACCGGAGCACAGGGCCGCACTCAACGAGTTTTTGCAAAACAGAGTCGCTCAGTTTTTTTTATTTTTTTTAATATTTTTTATTTATTTAATAGGTCTACCAACAGTTGTTTACATTAATACATACACGACATACATAAAAATAACAAAAAAACTTCAGACATTGTAACAACTACTTAAAGGTAAACACATCATGCAACAACTTAGTGGAGGATACTTAAGTATTAAATATATTCAATAAAACCTTCCATAAACAATTTAGATATTATTAAAACTAAAAAATAAAAATTAGAATTATTAAGAACTACATCACAAAGAAAGAGAAAATAAAAGAGATAAAGAAAACAACTTTGTATTGGATTGAGAGGACTTTCAGGTAATATTTAGAAAATTAAAAACGTAAAAGTGTACTGTGCACCAAGGCTAGTATAATTCAAGTGACGATGACGTTAACATCAATCAGTGCCTAAAACAATTAAATTAGTGGCGATGTATCTGTTGCTCTAAAATTTATAGTAGGCACTCGCTATTGGGATGACGACGCCTCAACATGCCCCCAGGCGTTGGAAGCTTGTCTTTCAACCGGAGATTCCAGCAAACGGCAAATCTTGGATGCAGCTCGCCTGACCACTCCAGTTGCAGTCCGTATATCAGCAACCCTGCTTATGTTGTCACTGCCAGGGTGAAGTGCAACTATTCGACCCATCTTCCACTTGAGGGGCGGCAAATTGTCGTCCTTGATGATTACGAGGGAGCCAACTTGTAAAGAGTCCTTGCAGGTATGCCATTTTACTCGCTGCTGAAGCTCGGAGACGTACTCTTTATTCCACCTCGCCCAAAAGTGTTGTCGCAATTGCTCAATGCGCTGGAGTCGTGTCAAATTGTGATTGGAGTGATCACGAAGATCCTTAACTGGCAGAGACGTAAGAGGCCTTCCAATTAAAAAATGTCCAGGAGTGAGAGGTAAAAGGTCTTCAGTATTTGACGAAAGCGGAGTAAGTGGCCGTGAATTTAAAATACCCTCAATCTGTACTAAGGTTGAGTTCAATTCCTCATATGACATATGACAATTTCCCAACACACGGATTAAATGGTGCTTGACCGACTTCACACCCGCCTCCCAAAGACCAGCAAAATTAGGCGAGTAAGCAGGTATAAAATGGAAGTTGACCCCGTCTTGGGTCACACAATCAGCTAAGGAGTCACAATTTTGCTTTAAGAAATTTGAAATTTCGTTGTAAGCCCCTACAAATGATGTTCCATTATCGGAATAAATGTTCAAAGGTTTCCCTCTACGGGACATGAATCGCCGCAAAGCCTGTATATAATTACTGCTCGTCATATCGCCGACCAACTCCAAATGTATGGCTTTAGTGGTAAAGCATACAAAAATAACAATATAGACCTTAACTAATCTAGATCCACGACCTTGACGGCTGACCGAGTTAATAGGACCTGCATAGTCCACGCCCACATTCTGGAAAGGGAAATCTGCTGGTGAAAGTCTACTGGCTGGTAGATTACCCATTTGTGGACTAATAGTCCTTCCCGCCTGACGCCTGCATGTTACACATTGACGATAACAGGTTCTAGCCAGATTGCGACCACCCAGCGGCCAGTAAGTCTCCCTTATTGTAGCCAATAATAATTGAGGACCTGCGTGTAGCAATCTCAAATGTTCATGTTTAAATAAAAGTTTTGAAAAATAATGAGTGGACTGTATTAATATCGGATGTTTCCTTTCAAAAGAGTATTCGGAATTGTGTAATCTACCTCCTACACGTAAGATTTTATTTTTATCTAAAAATATATTTAATTTTAATAACTGATTCTTAGCTGGTAGTTTTTTATTGTTAATTAGTAAATTATATTCCGAAAAAGACTCACGTTGTGACTGAATGATAATGAAATTTAAAGAATATTCTAGTTCTTCTACAGATAGGTGAGAAGAGTATGAAGATTTCTTCTTACATAGGTTGATAAAACGAAATACATAACACATTGCACGTTGCAATCTTACTAAATTAGAAAAACGTTCGACGGCAATCACGCCTGAACTTATCACGCCACTATTGTAGTAACTAAACAAACAACTATTAGTTTTCATTTCGGGCACATCATTTAAAACTTTCGAAGTTTCACTGCTGGGCCAAGTACTACTATCTCTTTGTAAGAACGACGGGCCCTGCCACCATAACTCAAGAGACTGCATAGCGGTCGCATCCACTCCTCGCGATATTAGATCAGCTGGATTCTCATGAGTGGGTACATGTCTCCATGTGCAAGAAGCGGTTTGGTCTAAGATGTCTGCAACCCGATTCCGAACGAATGTGTTCAATTTAATCGGCAGCATCTTTAGCCAACATAAAACAATCATAGAATCCGTCCAGAAAACTACACTCGAGGCTTGAGTTCGAAGTGAACTAGCAACCCGTTTATATATGTGAGTACCAATGACGGCAGCACAAAGTTCAAGCCTCGGTATGGTTATGGGTTTGATGGGAGCGACACGACTTTTTGCTATCATAAGACGAACCGTAATATTACCCGCTTGATCGATACTACGTATATATAAACAAGCACCATAAGCGCGTTCCGATGCGTCAGTAAAGATGTGGAATTCAAGTACTTTGTACGAGTCACAAACAACGCGACGAGGAACAGTTAATTCACGAAGTGCTGGTAACGCTTTAATGATGTTGACCCATGTGGTGACAACTTCATCGGGTAATTGTTCATCCCATGATAATTTTTCGAGCCACAGCTTCTGAAGCAACATTTTCATACGAATAACGCAAGGTGATAATAATCCTAAAGGGTCAAAGATGCGAGCGATACTTGCTAACATGTCTCGTTTTGTGTTTTCGCTTTTATCAGGTGTATTACTCGGAAAACATAATAGATCAGTTTGAGTTTGCCACCCTAGTCCTAAAGTCTTGTTCAGTACATCGCCTTCGATATTTAAATCGAAGAGAGACTGATCAGACCGCTCCGCAATCAAGGTAGGCTCATTGGACTTCCACTTCCTGAGAGGCATGCAAGCAGAAGCAAGAGCGTCAGTGACCTTGATACGTAAACTATAGGCTTCCTCAAACTGATCGGCACCTGTCAACAAATCGTCCACAAAAAAATCATGTAGGATAACTTCAGTGACTTTTTTGTCACTACTTTCTAGTCCGATTTGTTTAAGACATCGCGTAGCTAAATAGGGTGCACTCGCAGTACCATATGTTACTGTGTTCAATTGAAAGACCTTAAGGGAACTAGATGAATCATCACGCCATAAAATATTCAATAAATGTCTGTCCGATGGATGCACAGCTATCTGCCTGTACATCTTCTCGACGTCAGCGGAGATTATATATTTGTACATCCTGAATCTGAGAAGAATAGAAATTAAATCGTCCTGAACGGTAGGCCCAACCATCTGTATGTTATTTAAAGAGATACCAGATGAAGTAGGAGAACTAGCATTAAAAACTACGCGTAATTTGGTAGTGGTGCTACTTTCTCTAAGGACCCCATGATGAGGTATAAAATATGACGGCCTATCTTCATTAATATTGCACTCCGACATATGCCCTAAAGAAATGTACTCGGACATAAATGCTTTGTACATTTTGTCGAGTGAGTCGTTATTCTTATTTCTACGCTCCAGTGATAAAAAACAACGTTTAGCACGAGGAAATGAGTCACCGAGCAAATTTGAAGATTCCTTCAGTGGTATCTTCACGCAGAAACGACCATCAAGCATACGTGAAGTATTTTTTATAAAATGTTCTTCACACTGAGTTTCTTCAGTGGAATAAGTAGAAGACTCACGGCAAGTTTCTTCTAATTGCCAAAACCGCGTTAGTTGGGTTTGGATGTCATCTACTTGAGAAGAACATTGTGTATGTAAATTATTAAAATTGCATTTAATATTTGAGAAAGGTTTGTCCATAAAGCCGCTGTTAGTTGGGCCGCAAACTAGCCAACCAAGCCTAGTTTGATATAACATGGGTTTCCTATCCCCTAAAACTATTTTTTCGGAACCTAATAAATTCCAAAACACATCGGCTCCAATTATAATATCGATCGCCTTCGGTGTATGAAAATACGGATCAGCTAAATTAACATCAGTAGGTATAGTCAATTCTACTCGTCTGGAGGGCACCTTATCTGTTATTGTTGGTAAAACAAAACATGTCAAACTATTGCAGTACGATTTGCAAAGGGATTTAATATTAACGCGACACATTTTATTTACGTATGACAAAGAATTGTTTATACCCTGTACAGACATTTTAGTAGGTAAAAATGGTAAACATAATTTTTTAAATAGACTTTCGGTCATCAAACAAGAAGAACTACCCGAGTCCAGGAGTGCGCGTGCAATATGCTCCTTATTGCTTACATCATAACATCTAATCAATGCAGTCGATAGTAAGATATCGCTCGAGCCTAGTGACTGCGCGGGCGCATCGATGTTGGCTGACAGCGTAACATGATTATTGAGCGCTGTGGGGGGGCTGGCAGAGACGCACGGGGGCAAGGACTCGCCGCTAACCTTATTACCTGTGCTTGTGAGTGATACCGGAACGTCACCGCTTGTAGTCGCATTATCTGTTGCATTACTTGACGTCGTCTTTTGTTTGTTATGTACTAACGTATGGTGTTTACGACCACAAACCTTACACCCTGGCTTTCGGCAGCTATTGGACAAGTGTCCACGACGGAAGCAGTTATAGCACACCTTGAAGTTTGGCAGCACGGACAACCTATCATCAACATTTAAAGACAAAAACTGCGGACACGTGTTGAGATAATGATCGCCCTTACACCGTGGACAGCTGTGTGCCGACACTGTGGGATTGTTATTGGTGCTAAGAGAAACCATCGCCTTCACCTTAGTGTTTTGTTTAGTGCTCGAAGTGCTAGCATGACCAGAGTGACGTGATAATTCCAGAGTTTCAAGTAAATCTGCGCGATTCCTCATAAATTGTATAAAGTCATTAAATAAAATTGATTTATTTTTGTCTAAACGTCCTTTATACTCTTCCCACTCCCGAAATGTTTTTGGGTCTAATTTTTGACTAATTAAGTGAATTAATAATGTATCCCAGCTCGTAACAGGCTCACCTAAAGAACTTAAAGCTCGAATATTTTTATTTAATTTATCAATTATGCGTTTCAATGAGGCTGAGGATTCTTTTGTGATAGTTTCGAGATTGAACAAGGCTGATACATGATTATGTATCAGTAAACGTTTGTTGTCGAACCTCTCGCGTAGAAGATCCCAAGCTAATACATAATTTTGAGCTGAAAACTCGATTGATTGGATTACTACCGCGGCAGATCCTTCCAATGATGTTCGTAAGTAGTGGAACTTATTTACCTGGTCAATATCGTCATTGTCGTGAATCAGACTAGAAAAGGTATCTCGAAACTCGAGCCAATTGTCGTAAGAACCCGAAAACTTAGGTAGGTTGATAGTGGGTAATTTAACGAACTGACGTTTGGACTGACTGCAATTATGAACAGGATAATTTTGTTCAGATTGTGTGTGTGATTGATCGGCGCGTGTAATTTCTTTAGCTTTGGCTAATAAAGAATAATAGTGAGATTCAATAGCCGTTCGCTCGGCTATTTCAACGTCGATGTCCTCACACACACATTCTATCTGTAATTGAACATCATTAAATTCCTCGTAGACAATTTCTAATCTATCTGTGCGCAATTGTAACTCCGTTACCTGATAGGGTGATATTTTAGCATCGGTTAACGGAAATAAATAATTTCCAAATGAAGTCAACCTCCCTTTAAAGCTGCTACGTTTCCGTTTAAGTTGGTTAATATCAGCCATTTTGGGATACGAGTGTACTGTCGATCTGGAAATTTACAATTATAAGATTAACACTTATTTAATTATTATGTATATACCTACTGGATTAAGTTTAACTATGTACTTATATAACGTACCTACGTGACTTGAAATTTTGAATTGTTTAACTTTAAATTAATTGATATCTACTGATTATTTTAACAATGTTACTATTTATTTGTAATGATATACAAAGACAAACGCTTAAAATTTATTGGAAAAGACTATTAGATTTGTTAAACAATAAATGTATATAATGTAGGTAAGTAGCTAACAATGTAACTTTAAAGTTACTGTACTGTATTTAATTAAGCACGAATTAACTATTATCCTACTGCAAATCTAACATTAAATAAAACTTTTCGTATTAACACTTTTAAGCTTTGTGAGTAATAAATAATCAGTGAGAAAAAAAATGAATACAATTTTTAAGTACTAACCTTAGGTCAGCCACGTAAAGTGGTCAATTACACTAATTAATATTACCTGAGCGAGTGTTGGGTAAACTTTGAATAAATATTTTTATATAAATTAAATATCTTGGTTTTATTTTTAAACTCTAAAGTTCCAGCCACTTATGTCCTTCAGTTCACCTTTTCACTCCGCGACGTGGTACTTTTTATTTTATCCTTTAATCCTTTTTTATTAATAATTTTTCTTCTTTCCTTGCGCTGATAATTATTTATAGTAAATTCGGACCGTAGGACCATGTATTGGATTGAGAGGACTTTCAGGTAATATTTAGAAAATTAAAAACGTAAAAGTGTACTGTGCACCAAGGCTAGTATAATTCAAGTGACGATGACGTTAACATCAATCAGTGCCTAAAACAATTAAATTAGTCGCGATGTATCTGTTGCTCTAAAATTTATAGTAGGCACTCGCTATTGGGATGACGACGCCTCAACAAACTTTATTTTTTTTTAAGTGCCTAGGCGATCTAAAGTTTTTCTTTTTTGGATAGCCAGTGAGTCAACATGCAGATCAATTATGTCACTGATACTGTTGACAATCTTACATACTCTTACATAAGGGGAATTAGCCCCTAAAACTGTCCTTCTCAAAGGTGGACAGAGAGGAGTGATTGAACCACGAGGAAGTCTAGAAGGAGCCTTAAATCTAAATAAAACCAATAGACGTGGGCAGACAAGTTCGCTTCGGAGGGGCCACCTACGGACTTTGCTGTTCACAAAATGAAGGTACCTGATACACAAGAACCTTTGGCTTCTCCCCCTTACAGGTTTTCCCTGTCTAAGAGAGAGGCTTTTGAAAAGGAGTTGCAGAAGCTCCTCAGCGCGGGCGTGATCGAGGGATCGGTAAAGATTTTAGGTCACGTTATCTTACCAGGCATACACGTCGATCGACAGAAGACCGCCGCTATCGCGGAGATGCTTACTCCTCGGAACGTGAAGCATTTAAAGTGCTTCCTGCAGACCTCCAGCTGGTTCACGCGTTTCATCCCTGACTACGCGAAGATCGCCAAGCCGTTGACAGGGCTGCTTAAAAAGGAAAGTGTATGGCAATGGGGTTCGGTTCGGAGCAACAAACTGCTTTCGAACAGATAAAACGGTTGCTGGTGTCAGCACCGATCCTGCATCAGGCCGATGCGACGTTGCCAATCGTCCTCAGGACTGACAGCAGTAGTAAAGCACTCGGGGCGGTTCTCCTCCAGGGGGAGGGGACAGATGAGCGCCCCATAGAGTACGTCAGTCGACTGTTGACAGCGGCTGAGAGGAATTATAGCACGACGGAGGGGAGGCCCTAGCCGTCGTTTGGGGAGTCTCCAAGTTCAGAGGATACATAGATGGGGCTGAAGTGGTGATCCGTCCGACCACCAACCCCTTAGATGAATATGAGATCCCCGAGGGGCCGCCTAGCAAGGTGGGCCCTGAGCCTTCGGGAGTATAACCTGAAGATAGAGTATACACCAGGTAAGTCCAATGTCATAGCCGATACCCTATCGCGCCCGGCGTGTGCAGAGGCTGCGGACGGCGACATGCCTTCACGCGGTCTAAAGGAGCAACAAGACGATGCCAGTCTGGTAGTTCCAAAACAGGAGCGCGCCAAAGTGTTAGCCGAGTACCATGATTCACCCACCGCTGGTCATATGGACGCGGAACATACACTACAACGCTTAGTAGGTAAGTACTATTGGCCCGGGATGCGTTTCTATGTGACGCAGTATGTCGAGGACTGTGTGCCATGTCAGCTTTACAAAGCGGATACCAGGCAACCGGCTGGGTTAATACAGACACCCGCCCCTACGCGTCGATTTGAGGTTCTGTCAGCGAACCTGTTCGGCTCTTTATCCGTGGTGAGTCCCACCACATATACCCTCGAGCGCTCGAGTGATAGCGCGGAATTGGGCAAGTACCACGCATCCGTGTTGACCCCATTCGTAGGTCGCGTCCAATCTCCCATTCAGGAGAAACGTAAGAGGGGAAGGCCTCGTGGCGCTAACCCGATCGCGAGGACGTTCGTTCGGGTTAGAGGGGGAGACTGTAACGCATGATAGGGTTAAGACGCGCGATACGTGCGCGGCCGCAGGGTTGATGCAGGTGCGCGCGCAGCGCGACTCGAGTCTCGGCTCACGCCACTGACGCCAGCGCCGCCAGTGGCGTTCCGGTTCCCCCCGTATGCGCGAACGGACGTAGCAATCTCAATACGAGTCTCTGACGCTTCCCGCTCGCTCATTAAATTACTACATACAGTATAAATATTCGTTGTCGTTCATTGTTAACATCACTGTTGTGTTTTCTTATAGTAAATGTTTTATTTATCACCAGCAATCGTTTCATTTGTAATAATTGTAATTAAAAATTTTCAATGAAAGTTAATTAGATTAGTAGCAAGTCGTCATAAATGCAAAGTCGTCATGCTGCTCAACTGGTCATTTTCACAACTCGTCACTTTCGCATCTCGTCATTTTCGCAACTGGTCATTTTCGCAATTCGTCATACGAACCTATTCTCTCTCATTTAAAAAAAAGCTTGTGATTGTTTATAACCTCTTCGTAGGTAGGGGTCCATATTGGCTTACATAAAATTTTAAATCCTATTCTTTGTCTTACTACCGATTTGTGCTCACAATAATCACTCTTCATAATTTTCTTTTTCATATATTTTTTATTCATACATTTCTATTTCTAACAACGGAGTTCATAACCGTTAGTGATCATTATCAATAGAGATACATTAAAAAAAACCTTATTTCGGAGTTTCCTAGAATTTTTATTTGATTTTTCTACCCTAATTTAAACCCCATTGATCGTAGTATTATTATGTTAAAAAAAATATAATTTTCGAAACAAAAATATCCTGCCAAGTAAAGGGTTAATATTGGTCATGCATGCATAACCTTTATTAAGTACACGCACACATACACGCACACGCACAAGCACACACATAATGATTATAATCACGGCAATGACACTTCATACATTACTTTATGGCGTTAAGAGTTTGGAGGGCCATGACGAAATACCTGCAGAGGCCGCCACTAGTGAGCTAAGCAGCCATGGCTGCCATATTGTTTTTAAAAGACGCTGACAACTGACAGTCTGTCACTTAACGTTTGTTTTGTAATCGTTACAATTTCAAACATCTCCAACTATTTTCATACGAAGAATAGTATTAAATACACAGGGAAGGTTGATCGAGTGAAGTGTACGCTCAATAGATTCCATCTGTTTGTTGCTTTTACAATACTTTTACTTTGAATATGCCGTTCATTGAATGTTGTGTACCGTCGTGTCGGAAGACCAAGTACGATGAAATTTTGTTTCAATTCCCTCGAAATGAAACACTACAACAAATGTGGCTTAATCAGCTCGCACCGTATTACCCAGGACTTGTGCATTTGACATCACAGCAACTAATAAAAATAATAATTTGTTCAAGACACTTTGAACAAAAATATCTCATTGGCAAGAAAAGACGCTATAATGCTTGCCCCACTCTAATCACAGAAGATGAAATCACATCAGGAATACCAAAAAATCCTGTGGACATGCCAGGTTAGTGGTTTGATAACTATTAACACTGTAGTACCTCCTGTACTAATACTTTTTAGAATGTGTATATTGCTGGCGGTCACAATATGTAAAAGCACTGATTGTTGTAATGTTATATTTCAGATGAAACTGATCACACTTATGTGAAAATGTCAGCAATGTCAGATCACACCAATGATGTATTATTTTTATAGATACGTCATACACGAAGATGGCGGCTTTCAAAAATGGCGCAAACACAACATATTAGCTACTTCTAAAAATACGTCAATGTTATTAATTTATATGAATAATGTTATTATTTATATTAATAATATTGAATTATTACGTATTTATTATTAAAAACGTTTTTTTTGGGTGGCGCACTGTCGCGATTCTGATTGGTGCATAAAATGATGACCAAAAGTCATCATTTTTTGTCGCCATTTTAGAGTGTGGACAACATATCTATAGTTTATAAAATATCATTGGATCACACATATTCCAAGAGGCTGTCATTGGATGATACTTACCCGCAACCTGCAAAAATTCCCAAATTAACACATGTAGCTGAACAAGACCATACCTTGCCTTCTACATCAAACTGTACATTGCCCTCTACATCAAAAGAAAGTCCTACAATAACAGGTATGCAGGCAATTATTTTTCAATTTTTATTGTTATTGAAAATGAAGTAACAAACAAGCATTCTTTTTTAAACAACTTAGGTGGCAGACAAGGATACAATACCAGAGGCGACACACTTGTGTTGCCAACCCTGTAGGAATCTTCTAATGCTGTTCTTGAAGTACCCCATAGCATAAAGTCTATCTTATGCAACATGATTTTCTAGTAACCATTTTGCATAGGGTAGACCATAATGCCAACGATTCTTGGTATTTATTTATCTACAGCTTAGCAAAATATGATGCATATAACATTCTAAAGCTGAAATGTTTGTTTGTTTGAATGCTTAGTGCATTCTCTAGATCTACTGGCTGAATGAAAAATAAATTGCTTAACATTCTTATTTACAAATTTTTTGTTATCTCACTGTACCGTCCTGCCTTGCACCTCCACCTGCTTAATGCATGGTAGTCTAAAATAGATTGCCTAGTGTGATAAGGCCGCCAATTGAGTCATTAAAGTATGTTTAAATATTATATTGCTAAAGCTAAACTTTACCTTTTTTCAGCTGTGAAGTCTAGAAGAGTCCGTCTGACAAGCAGCATAAATTGTTTGAGCCCAAAGTGCCGGTCTTTATACAAGAAGTGCAAACAAATTATGAAATCAAGAAAACTATTTGGTGGTGACAACAAAAAAAATATTGAAGATGCAAATGCCTTAAATAATACAAAAAAATTCCAAAAAGTCATTGAAAAGTTTAGTTCTTTACAAAGGCAGTTTTTTATAATGCAGATGAATATGGTTGGATTAAAAAAAAAAGGCCTTTATGCCTTGCGCTGTATAAACAGAGTCCAAAAGGATATGTTCTACTGGAAAAAATATTTTGCTTACCCAATAAAATAACTCTAAATAGGGTTCTTCAAGGAATTCCTATGAGCACTATGAGCAGTGGTATTAATAAGGACAATGCTTTAAAAAATAGAATATCGGAATGGAGTCCTACAAAGAAACTATGTAGCATATTGTTTGATGAGGTTCAGTTATCTACTAGACTCAATTTCGTACCATCTGCAGATACTATATTTGGTTTTGTGCCAGGCAGAAATTCTCCTACATTTGCTGATCACGCCTTGGTGGTTATGATAAGAGGAATTTGTGGATCATGGCGTCAACCAATTGCTTTTTATTTTTGCGAGGGGACAATGCCGACACTTGCCCTAGTTAACATTATAAAAGATGTAGTACGAGCTGTTTTGAGCACTGGCCTAGAACCATTGGCATTGATATGTGACCAGGGCATGTCAAATCAGAGCTCTTTAAAATAATTGCAAGCTGCCACGAGACGAGATCAATTAAGAAATGGATTAAGATGTGGTATGTTTCCTTTTTAAAATTATATGAAAAATGCAAATCACATTTATGTTCTACATATAAGGCACTTAGAAAAAAATAGGTACTATAAAAAATAGACTTTGAAAGCCAAAACCCAGACTTAAAAAATTAATATTGTGTGTTGTGATGTAACTATACCCTTTTGAAGTGGTGATTCTATAATGTTTGGGCACATTACTCATAAACAACTGTATTAGTATTAACTATATTATTATTACATTAATATTTTAGAAAAGTGTTTACAATTTCCATTGATGGAAATACTCTAAGCATCATATATGATCCACCACATTTATTAAAGGGCATTCGAAACAATCTATTAAACAAGGACATGATTTTCAAGGATAAGCTTGTCAAGTGGCAAGATATAGTTGACATTTCCAATTATGATTGTCAAATAGGCCATATTAGAATGTTACCCAAACTAACACACGTGTCGCTGTCGAATAGAGATGGATGATAAATTAAGTTACGATTCTGATATTGATGTTATTGAATAGGTATATTACTTTGATGATGTTACCGTATGATGTTACTGTTATATATTTCTAACAAATTACATTTCATATTATTGTTATGGTCGACTCTATTTGCTGAGGCTGCTTTTTAATTTGTTACTTAATTTTTAAGTTTGCAACTTAGTCTGTCAATAATCTCATTGCGCGCATACTTCTAAATAAAACAAGAATCAATAATACATACATACATACGTACATACGGTACATACATACGTTACATACATACATACATACACACACACGTGCATACATACATACATACATACATAAATACATTACATACGAGTACGACGTACATACGTACATACATGCATACATACATACGAACATACATACGTACGTACGTATACACATACATATATTATGTCGATATATTTTTTTATTTTTTTGACAGCCTCTGTGGCGTAGCGGTAGTGAACGCGGCTGCTACGCAGGAGGTGCGGGTTCGATCCCCGCTCAGTGCAAATATTTGTATGCATGAATATGTATATTTGCATTGGTCTGGGTGTTTTCTATCTATGTATAATATGTATGTATTTACAAAAAAAAAAAATTCTAAGTATGTTTATCCGCATTCTAGAACCCATAACACAAGCTAGTTAAGCTATGCTTACTTTGGGTCTAGATAGCGTTGTGTAGAATGTCCTATGACAATATTTACAATATATCGAATTATCAATATCGATATTAATATCGATACAATATATCGATACTGCGGCGGTGAGCGGCTCCATTTAGGACGTCGGAAAACATCCTTATCCTAAATCGTTTCCTAATTAGGATGCTACCATCCTAAATGCGATTACACTTTCCTAAATTCAGGACGTCCTAAATATCGGATTCTAAATTTAGGAAGGTGTAATAGCCACTATACCAGAAAAGATAAAAAAAATGAAAGTTAGTCATTGTGCTAAGGTGTTGAGTGAACGGGTTGCTGCCACCCTTAGATACACAGGAACAATTTGTGATTATATTACAATTTTTGATAGCAACCCATTTATGTCCCTACTGCTGGGCACAGGTCTCCTCTCCTCTTACGAGAGAGCTGAGAAGATTTAGACCTTAATCGACACACGCTGGCCTAATGCGGGTTGGTAGATCAGACATGTCCTTAGAATTTCTTCTATAAGGTGTGGGTTTCCTCACAATGTTTTTCTTCACCGTCAGCTGATGATAAATTCCACAAACTGATATTAATTTATAATTAATTAATTTAATTTGTTACCATTTCAAGTTGTTTGCAATTCTAAATTGAATTATTTATTCAAAAGGCTTGTATTCCAGTTTTTGTAGTATTTTAATAGTGCCCGAAAAACAATAGTTATTATTACGTGGGATTGAATTCAATGATTGGTGGAATGTAGGTGTTAATCACCTCTGCCTAACCCTCCGGGGATAAAGGCGTGATTATGTGTGTGTGTGTGTTAATTTATTGCATTTATATGGTCTTGCAACTCTAAATTATGAACATGTAGTAATATAGGTAACTAGCTTTTGCCCGCGGCTCCGCCCGCGTGGATGTCGGTTATCGCGACCAAACATAGCCTATGTCCTTTCTCAAGGTCTAATCTACCCCTATACTAAATTTCATCAAAATCGGTTCAGTGGTTTAGGCGTGAAAGCGTAACAGACAGACAGACAGACAGAGTTACTTTCGCATTTATAATATTAGTATGGATTAACTACAGTAAATCGTTACGATACCAAAATAGACTATAATAATTCTTATTCAATATTCTAATTGTAGGACAACATGCAGATGGAAGCTTGGTCAGCAAGACTATCGGAAATACGGCAGGCAGATGCTGTTGAATTCTTCGATAGATTATTTGATAGCTGTAATGGATCAAGAGGAGGGCGAGCACCTGGCAAGTTAAGAGGCCCCGTGGCATTGTCATCAGCACATGCAACATTTTGGGCTGATGCCATTAGGATTCTGAAAAGCACAAAATATGTTTTAAATAATAATGGGACACAAAAATTAAAAAGTGTACAGTACGATTAAAATCAGTTGAACATTCGGTCAACCTCGGTAATTGTCGTGAATCCCTCGTCTCTTACATAGAGTTATCAATTTACAGATATGACCTGTAATTATATTACCCGTTGTCATAATGAATACAATATAAGCACGATATGAGCAACAAAACCTCCTTTGTAGCTCAAAACTTACACAAAAATATTGAAATATAAGAAAAATAATTGATTTATTTGACGTATATGATACATTATGATTATGAACGCTAATTTCATTCGTGAACAGATTTGACTCTATCAAATTTTATCAAAATTAACTTACAGTAGTTACGTATCATGGCTTCAAAGCGTGGTAAAATAATTGTTGCTCAGTCTCGTGAAATTGTAAATCATATGTAACTATGATAATAAAGAATATAATTTATTTAAAAAAGAAGAAAATTTACTTTCTACTTTTTTAATTGAAAAATTATCAACATAAATCGGTAGAAGTCGGTTTCTTAAATTTTTAATTTGGTGATTATTATCAATTATTATTAATCCGATGTAATATCGTACTGTTACTTATGTACATCAAACAGTAAAATATTGACTTGTATCTGTTACGGCTAAAGGTAGGTGTGAACATAAACTTAAGATTAGCCGGCTGAACTTAGGTTTATCTTCGAGAAGCAGCTAAAGTTCGATAACATGTTAGTTTGCGTCGGGATATTCCATGTTTAGCCGGTTAATGTGCACATTAACCGAAACGAAACGGCTAAAAATGTATTCGTTCTACCTTTCAGTTCAAATGCTTGATTAGGCAACGCCTGCTGCCGGTCTATATTTACTTGCATATGGCTTTGCGAGACTTCAATTTCTTGATGGTCATTAAAAAAAATAACGACGAAGGCCTAATGTGGTAGCTCCGCTCCCGCATTAGCCTTCTAACTTAATCTATCCAAGTCTGATTGAGCGGAGTGGACACTTTGATGTTTGCACTATTGGCGGCATAGAAAAGCTGAAATGAGAGTGATTATTTCTTTCCCATTTCCTTTTACATTTTTAGCCAAGGGCCTGCGGTTAGACTTAAGTTTAGCCGGCTAAAGATAGAAGAAACTAACATTAACACCTCGTCGAAGATAAATCTAAGTTTAGCCGGCTAATCTTAAGTTTATGTTCACACCTACCTTTAGCCGTAACATATCTATGTATTTTTTTATTTAATGTATACAAGTATAGCTATACTTGTTTAAATAAAATAAAAAATATCGCGTACATTACCGCGATTTCTTATATCTTCAAATTCATTTATTGAAGCTTCAATAAATAATGAATTTTCAAATTCATGTCGCTTCTCTATAATTTTCTTAGGTCTGTGGTTAGTAATGTCATCTTGGCAGATGATATACATTGCGTTTTGGATACTTCAAATTGAATGCTACATAAAAGAAATCGCGGTAATGTATGTCGTGTCATTTCCGTCTCCGAATTTAGGCGATTATACCCGAAAAAAGCCGAATGTTCAACTGATTTTAATTGTACTGTACCTACTTTATGTAATTGGGTCACTACATTAGAAAGCCATTTAAGAATTAGAGAAACTCTTTTGTCCAGAGGGGTTTCATTCTATTATACTAGAAATTTTAATCAGGACCCGTTGGAAAACTTTTTTGGCAAAATTAGGTCTCATAATTATAGATATTATAATCCAGACCCTTACACATTCCAGAATTCTTTTAAATCTTTAGTTATGACCAGTATGTTAAGCATTCATTCAACATATTCTAATTGCGAGGATGATGTGGGGGCCACAATCATAAGCTTAAAGGAATTGATAAATCAAAATATTACTAACGCTGATATAATAAATAGCCAAAATATTGTAACAGGGAATGCTGCAATATCAATACCACCCACAACTTTGTAGCTGAGCATAATGTAATGAAAGAAAAAATTAAATGTAATGCCAGAGGTTTTACAGCAGGTTATATTATTAATAAGTTGTGTAGAGAGTTAAAATGCTTAGCATGTAAGAAAACAATGACGACCAAGGAATTAACAAACGTCCACGATTTAACGTCTTTTAGGGAAAGAAAAATGTTAAAACATAAAAACCTGAAGTATCCCAGTACACGGTATATTGTAGCATTTTCTTATTTAATAAATATAATAAATAAATATTTGGAACAGAATTTCAACAAAACTTGCCTATCTCAGAACATTAAAGCTGAATTTTTGAAAAGTAGAGATTTGGAATGGTTGGGCTGTTCGACCCACAAAAAATTAATAAAAGACAGATTTATTAAATTTACAACACGGCTGCAAATTTTTAATTGGGTGTCGTGGAATTAATCTCGTTTTGAGTGGAACAGTCCAGAGTGAATCAAGAGTGGATAATTCCAATCAAATTCAGAAATTAGCATTCCAAAAGTACAAAAAAGGTAGAAAATATTAGCCCTGTCCCTCGGGGTGACAGCTGGGAAGAGGGGACAAATGGGAAATCTGTTTCTCAGTTGTCACCGGGGGGGGGAGGGGGGGGGGGGACAATTGCTACAATTCCTTCCCAGGAAAAATATAGAAAAAAAACAAATACACTTTAAAAATAAAGTACCTTAAACATATTTTACTTCAAAGTAGTATTATAGGGCTTGCTTGATTCCAGAGAAGATTTCAGTATCCAGTGATTTTCCTCCAGTTAGTTTTTTAAACTGACGATACATTTGCTACTATAAACTTCGTTAGTTCCGCCCGTGTTGTGTGTTCCTCACTGTTGTTAAATACTACAAATAATGTCTGGGAATAGTGCATGTTCCAGTTCGGGTGAATCGACTTTTGTGATACAAAGAGGAGTTGGAAACATTCTGCTTCGAGCAGGTCATCAATTTTATAAGAAAAAACAGTATAATACTGGTCTTTCAATATGGGAGTGTAGTCAGAGAAGGAAAATGTGTAAAGGGCGTATCAGGATAAAAGTGAGTATTTAAGTATAGATTTCATTGACTACTTAGGGCAGCTCACACCGAGAAGCGACGCGACGATGCTTGAATAGGCCAGTGGTTTTGCGCTTCGCAGCGCGACGCCGCGAGGTGCATCGTGACGTCGACAACAGCACGACGCCTTGCTGCGCAGCGAGTCACCGCGGGGCGCAGCAAAACGTATCTACTCACCGCGCGGGCGACCCCGGCGGCGGCGCCCCGCTTATTTTTGTAATCTTCTTCCTCTTCGGCAAGAAGTTCAATTATAACAAGGGGCCTTACTCCGAATATCGAAAACATTCGAATTCGTTGACGTTTCGGCCATTTAGCTAAAATTTTTTTGAGGCATATGCCGGACATGGAATTTGTCTCTAATTTATAGATAGACGAGGGTACTTTTTGAGGAGCTATGCGAGGAAATCATTCCTCTACTTCCTCAAAAAAAGAATATTTTGGCAAAGGGGTATTAAACCAACAACCAGTATCCATTACGGTTTTTAGATGTTTTTAATAGCACTATAAAATACCGGAGGATCTGTGCCTCATCATCCAGACCCGATATATTCCTTTTTTCACGATCGCATAGGCGTGCAGTGCTTGTAGAACTCACAGTACCGTGGGAAACTAATATACCTAAAGACCACGCTATAAAGACAAACAAATACTTTGACTTGACTAACGAGTTAACCAAAAACGGCTACGTGGTTAAACTCTACGCCGTAGAAGTAGGAGCAAGGGGAATTCCAGCTAAATCCCTGTGTACAACTTACTTAAAGACCTCGGATTGCCAAGAGCTTCAGTAAGCTCTTTACTAAATCGAATATCAAAAGCGGCATTGATAGGATCTTACCAAATTTGGATAGGTAGGGGGGGAACACTACTGACGGTGGAGGTGAGCCCTGATGCATCACAAGGTGGCCACCCTAAACCTACATCTGGGTCGCAAGTCCCAGTCGCCGTCACGGTGTTCCTCTCTGTATCACGCTATGGACCCGGCGACCGCACTGTGAATCCATGGAGTGCTGAGAATCGGATCTCTTGGTCCACACTACTTATCTAGACTCGATCGTTGGTCTATGATTCCGAAAACGGCGGCAACCGTCAGTCGTCACCGAAAGGTTTTCAGAGTAACTTTAATGGTCCGTGTTCGGCGACCGTTCGTTTCGATTCGAAACGTTCATGTTCGATTTTTGGAGTAAGGCCCAAGATCCCAGTGTATCATTATGTTTTCACTCGAACACTTGACCGAACTGCACCAATTCTAGACTAGACTTCGTGTCTAGACGGAAATAGTAGACAAGTCGCGGCAGTCATTTTATCTAGGGGACCACGCGGACGATGTCGTGGCCAACAGCTAGTTATGCTATCGAAAGAATTTTTACTTTTCAGGACGGAAATATTGTAGAAGAAACTACTCACACATGCACACCCAACTTTGCTAAAAATGAAATCGACGAACACCTTTACCGATGCAAGCAAGATTTGACTACACAAAATTACCCAGCAGTTCCTCAAACTTATAATGCTATGGTAGCTTCGTACGAAAATAAAGGACTACAACTTATTGCTCAAATGCCAAGTTTTAAATCTGTCAAATCGTCGTTGTATAGATATAGAAATAAGGTAGCAGGAGTTGATAAAATCCAATGCGACAAAATAGAAGAGGTGCAAATTCCCCCTAGATATGAAGATTTCTTAATGGCAGATTATTACTACGATAATAAACGAATCATTATCTTTTGTTCACAAAGAGCAAGAGAGTTATTACTTACAGTTAAGGATTATTACAGCGATGGAACTTTTAAAATTTGTCCAAGACCGTTTCATCAACTGTACACCATACATGGTGATATTGGAAGTACTGTGAACAGTACAAATGTCGTGCCACTTGTGTACGCTCTAATGAGTGATAGACAACAATCGTCCTACGTGGCTTTATTTTCTTTAATTAAATCCCAAGTATCTGGATGGAATCCCACAAAATACAAAACTGATTATGAAAAAGCAGCTATGAGCGCCATCGCTAAAGTTTTTCCATCTGTAATAGTGAGCGGTTGTTACTATCACTATAATAAGGCCATTTGGCGTAAAGGGCGCGAGCTCGAAATTACGAAATCGAGCAATCCAGCAAAAATCCGGGAAGTGGCATTAAGCGCTGTACTCCCTTTACTACCACCATCCGAAGTTATAAACGGTTGGTCATATATCACACGGAAGCAAACAGAAGACGAGAACATGATAAAGTTTCGAGCCTATATGACACAGCAATGGTTAAAAGAAGATTTTATACAAACTTGGAATGTATTCGGAAGTCAGCATCGCACCACTAACTCTTTGGAGGGCTGGCACAACAAATTAAATCGGGAAGTAGGGAAAAAGAAGGCCAATATGGTACATTTTATTAACACCATACAAAAGGATGCATCATTGGTCACAGTCCGACACACGATGTTAAAAAACAAATTACAATATAAAGAAAGGCAAAAGAAATATATACTCAAGGACGAATTCATCCAAGATATACAGATGGAATTTCTGCATGGGAATATGTCTGTTGGACATTTTCTGGAAATACTTAGACATTAAGTGTATGTCTAGGTATAGTAAATAGTACATAATAATTAGTAGGTGTATAAATCTCGCCCAGATTCCGAAAGGCTGATCAACGTTAAATTCACTAATCGACTGTTAAATCTCTTGTCAAGTAGCAATTTTAGAAGCATGGTCAAATCGTTTGATCATCGTGTCAGTTAACATAGTTAGTTGTCTAATGTCATTTCACGAAATTTGAAATTCTCCGCATGTTTTGTCAACAATGACAGTCTGTAATATTTTTCATCCGTTTTGGAACCGGCCTATTACTACAACTGATTTAGCTCAATTAAGAGGCAAACATAGAAAAAATTCCTAGTAGCAATTTTCTTTCGGAATTCGTTGAGGGAGGTCACTAGTAGTCTTAATTTCGATTTGCGTGGTATTCGGTTCGTTGCGTTCTCCGCCATCTTAAAGTTAAGGGTACATTTTTGTTTACCGAATAAGTCGTTTAGTTTTAATTTTACATGAAAAATTGTTACTACAAAGTTGTTTAGAATTAAATTTTCTACAATTTTGGTGTTTATCATTTTTTCGTAGGATCGGTATTTTTCGATTTATTCACCAAAAGATGGAGAATCTTTGTTTGATTTTTTTGACTTAGGATAAACTCCTAGTAGCTATTTTCTTTGGGAATTCGTTAAATAAGGTCACTGGCAGTCTACATTTCGATTTGCGTGGTATTCGATTCATTGCATTCTCCGCCATCTTGAATTTAAGGGAGAATGCAATCAACCAAATACCACGCCAATCGAAATGTAGACTGCCAGTGACCTTATTTAATGAATTCCCAAAGAAACTAGCACCTAGGAGGTTTTTCTTTGTCAAAAAATTCGAATAAAGTTTCACCAACTTTTTTGGGGTATACATGGAAGAATATCGATTTTAGGGGAAAATTATTCATACTAAAATGTAGGAAATTTAATTCTTAACAACTTTGTAGTAATTATTTTTCGAGTAAAATTAAAAAAAAGATAACTTATTCAGTAACTAACATTTCACCCTTAAATTCAAGATGGCGGAGAATGCAATGAATCGAATACCACGCAAATCGAAATGTAGACTACCAGTGACCTTATTTAACGAATTCCCAAAGAAAATAGCTACTAGGAGTTTTTCCTACGACAAAAAAATCAAACAAAGATTCTCCATCTTTCGGTGAATAAATCGAAAAATACCGATCCTACGAAAAAATGATACATTCCAAAATAGTAGAAAATTTAATTCTAAACAACTTTGTAGTAACAATTTTCCGTGTAAAATTAAAAGTAAACGACTTATTCGGTAAACAATATTGTACCCTTAAATTCAAGATGGCGGCGAACGCAACCAACCGAATACCACGCAAATCGAAATTAAGACTACTAGTGACCTCCGTCAACGAATCCTAAAAGAAAATTCCTACTAGGAATTTTTCCTATGTCAAATCCTTTATTAGTTGTACTATATTGGAAGATTTGACTGATAAGAATGAAGTAGGTAATGAACAAAAATGAGCAGTGTGACCACAATTACCAACAAACCGCATGTCAAATCAAAGTACATTATGCCCCTGATTAACGATTCAAAAACTCAAATTGATTTGATATCCATGTTAAATTAACAGCAGTGTTAGTTCATCGATGATTTGACCGGCCTTTCAGAAACTGGCTGTCAGTGTTTCAAAAAACGCCATTGTAAATATTAGGGTAAAGTTGCATGCTTGTTTATAAACTTGCTCATTGATTTTGTGCCTTGCGCCACAGGTAGCATGACACAAAATCGAAAGACTCGAATCGATCTCATTCCTCCATTTCCTCTCTCAGCATTCTTGAAATAAGCAAGTCCAAATGAGATCGACGGACGTTCCATTTTGTGTCATGCATGAATCATGATATCTGCGTATGCAATAAGCATGCAACTAATAAGCACGTGTAACCCTTACCCTTAGTTATTATATCTGTGATCATACGATTAGTACCTATTAATTAAAGTTAATAATCTGTGATCGTACCTGTTAAAGGAAACATAATGTTAATTTTTTTAATTTGATCCTATGTAGCGAAATAAAAAAGCTGAAATCTATGGTAATAATAATAATAATTTTTTCTGGGAAGTAATTGTAGCAATTGTCGATATCGATAATAAGTAAAAATTATGAACATGGGCTGCCCTTTACGTAGCTCACTAGCGCCCCTAGCGGATTAATGGCATGGCCACCCAAACTCCTACGATTTAGTTTTTGTTCAGAGAGTGTCTTATCTGTACGTAGTACATAACTATTAATCTGTGACTGTCACTTCGTAGTCTGTCTCGGTAATTCTGATATAGTTAAAATCGGCACAGTTTGCCAAGAAAAAATAGAATAGAATACAATACAAGAAGAAAGCGAACAAATAATAATCAGTAAAACTCAAAAAGGTAGGGACACATTGATACTTGGCGTATACAGATATACTTTAAGCGTACATAATCCAAGTGGGTCCACTCTATGGAGATGCATAAACCGTTTGTCGTGTGGTTCTTCTGTCACCTTAGACTCCAGTCGAACAAAAATTGACGAAAAAGTGTTCATACATGCGAGCCATCCCCATTAAAAAATAAAAATCACTTGGCCTATCAAGAATGCAAAAAGATGGTCTGCGAGAGTTATGGATCGGTACAACAAGTTTTTGAAGATGTTTTTAGTCAAGATATGGACATAGCTGAAGACTCAGATGATTGTACGATGCCATCATTTGAAAATAAAAAAAGGTCATTATATAGAGCACGAAAGCAGTTCTTGGAGGTTAAATCGACTTCTTTTAATACACTACAAGACGTCGAGATCCCAACAATTTTGAAACAACAATTTTTAATTTGGGAGGATGGGAATGATGACAAAATTTTATTGTTTGGCACTAATTTTGCGGTAAAAACATTAAAAAATAAAAGTGAAGACAAAATGTTCTTTGGTGATGGAACATTCAAAGCAGCTCCCCCACCATTCAAACAGCTTTTCACTATTCACATGGATGTGAATAGCACAGAAGAGCAAATCAATGTAATACCAATGTTGTATGCTTTGCTTCCTGATAAAACTTCAAACACATATTTACGTCTCTTTAGCTACTTGAAAAATGAGTTAGGAATGTGTATAAGAAAATATAAACCTGATTACGAAAAAGCTGCAATAAATGCCTTTTAAGAAGTTTTCCCGGATAGTGAAGTAACTGGTTGTTTCTTCCATTACAACAAGGCTATATGGAGAAATGCCGAGGGACTTCACTTAAAAGACACTCGAGATGGTCGCAAATTAGCGGAATTGGCGTCATATTTGCCGTTATTACCAGCTAATCGAATATTACGAGGATGGACTGAAATTATGTCTAGTGTGCCTATAACATCCACGGCAATAGATAAATTTAAAGAATATTTTACTAAGCAATGGACATCAAATTCACTTCTGGGCGCACATCTACTGGGACATCGCACTAATAATGTGTTAGAAGGGTGGCATTTCCGGCTAAATAAGAGGATGAGGGCCAAGCCAAATTTATTTCTATTTATTTATTTACTAAGAAAAGAAGCGAATTACCAGGAATCAAAAGCAAAGGATTTGCTTTTCCAAAACGTAAAAAGAAGGAAATGTGACATTTTATTCGATAGAAAGTATAAAGAAATGTTAATACAACTAGAGAATGAAGAAATAAATAATATACACTTCTTGAAGTGTATTATAAAGTTGAAACGAAGTTTCAATAATTACAATAATTAGCTTCACGCTTCATTTTATTTTTTTCTTCGTTCTCTCATCGTTAATACATATTTTGAAGTTATATTTGTTTTAAGTACATACTTTGAGTTGACTTTATTAAACTAATTTTGTGAGAACATGGTGTAATAATTTTGTGACTGAGGGGACGATTCTTTTTCGTTTTAAGATGACACATGTACCTACCAAATTTTCACCAAAATCGTTAAAGCTTTTCTTAAGAAAAAAGGAAAATCAGAAGTTTGAGTAATGAATATTTGAAATTTTTTAAGTGAAACTAAGTTCTACCAATTTATTTTTTTATTTTCCAGTGGAATTTTTTACAAAGTCAATTCCTCACGTTAGTGTTGCGGGTGAAAGCTAATATAAATACTCTTTTAAAGTACATACACAAGTACATTTAACTACATTTAACTTTTGGACACTTATTCTATTATACTTTTGCACGTTATATCAATCGACCAATTTGGTATATACACATTTTGTTGTGTGTACAATTTGTCACTAAAACTTTGTGACCATGTTTATATGTACATTTTAACACTGGGGTATTTTGACGTTCATACTTTTTGTCAAATAGACTGCCGTTCCGTATTGACATTTTGACCCCTGCACATTCTAGCCGTTGAACAATTGTTAATGTTGACTCCCCAGTCCCTAAATGGAATCTGTTTACAACTATGACTCTATTTTTTTAGTAACCAATTTTTTTTTCTTTTATTTACATTACAATATTATTTACAATTAAACTAACTTATTTTAAAAATATGAGAAAAAAACATACAATTACTTATAAAATATACCATTATGTTAAGGCAATGCCTGCGATTTCAGGATTATTATTTTTTTGATAATATTTTCCTAAAAAGTTATGTATATTTTAACTGAGTCCTTAAGGAATATTTAAATAGGAAAAAAAATCTATAAAATCTGGTGCTGGGACAGATGGAACTGGTTTGCTTTAGGCACCTAAAATAATAGGCTGTAAAAACCTCTTCAAGCTATTTACGAATGCAAAAATACTATTCATACACAGGTAAGAAATAAGAATTACTTTATGTGGGCTTATATTATTTATTAATAACAAATTATAAAAGCTGAATATAATTACTAATTAACGGTTGACGAGAACTTGAGCAAATTTATCCCGTATGTTTGATGGTATAGAAGCACTTCTTCTTGCTATAGCTGTCAATGAGCGCACCGTCAACTGGTTGTTCTTTTTCTCCAAACGCCGGGAATCACCTCATTATTATCAATTCTATCCTTTAAATCCGGTGTAGTGTAAGAATTAATGGATGTTTTACTACTTCTTCGAAAGTTATGTAGTAAAATGCATGCCATCACAATGTTAGAGGCACGATCCGGTTGTAGTGGTATTGGTTTTCTTAGCACTCGAAAAATAGCAGACATGACCCCAAATACATTTTTCACAACAATTCTAGCCCGTGATAATGTCTTATTGAAATTTCTCTTTAAACTTCCTTCTGGATGTTCGCCTGGGAATGGTTTCATTATATTTGTATGTAATGGGAATGCATTATCGGCTACAAATACATACGGCAATGCATCGCTGCAACCAGGAAGTGACGAAGGGGCTGGTAAACTAAGACTATCTCTGCTTAATTTCTGGAATAATTTGCTTCCCGTCCATAGCTCATCCATAGAAACACATTACGGAAATCAGCTTCTTTTTCTAACCAATCTTGTTTATTTGTAGGCATCTGCACACTATGGCTATAGCACTATGGCTGGTTCAAGGAATCAGTCTCAGGCATCATCATATTAGTATTAACAATGATTCTTTACTGAGCATCGCAAGTCCGTGACATTCAAGCTTATATGATTTTTATTTTTCAGTTTTAAATGTAACAAATTTTAGAAAAATGATTTCGTAGAACAGTCATATCCAAAAAAGTTGTACATTTTTCATAAGAGTGGTGTCCTAAAGTGTCATAAGCAGATAACGCGATGTTTTTTGCAGAAAAAATAGCGAATGACATTTAAACAGTGTAAGTTAGTCTTAAACTAATCAATATGAATAAAAACAGAGGTATTTTACATATAACTGAACATGATATGAAAATAAATAAAAATATAATAATATGAAAATAACGCAACTGATATAAAAATATGATGTCCTCCCATTGTGGCGCATAACGTCCAAACCGTCCATAGGCCACGGTAACCACTTTCCATCAGGTGGGCCGTGTGCTTGTCTGCCACCTAAGTGGTATAAAAAAAAAAAAAGCGCAAAATGGTAAGCAGTAGTAAAATGGTAAAAGAGCAGAATGGTAAAAGAGCAAAACAGTAAAAGCGCAGAATGGTAAAAGAGCAAAATGGTAAAAGCGCAGAATGGTAAAAAATCAGTTGTATCGCTTATTAGCTCCCATGTTGATAAATAACTTGATTTTGGTGAATTGTGACTCCCTAACAGGAACAATTTAAAAAAAAACATGTCGTGGCGGCCACGCTCACTCTATGTACTTGCGCGCTCTCGCCGCCGGTCGCCGACGGTCCTCGGTCGTCAGTCGGGCTGTCGCTAGCCGCGCGTGCACACGCGCGTAATAAAGTACTAAGGTTTGGTTATATTATTACGTTTCAATCTTTTTGTTTGTTGAGTCTTTTTGTTTGTTATTAATATAATTAATACTCAATCTATGATGCTATTATGAAAGCATATCACGGATGCGAATCTAACAAATCAAATAAAAATCTTACTTCTGCTTGCCTGTTCATGAAGAACGGCAAGTAGGTACTTACTTAATAAGTGTAATTACATTCGTTAAGTTACTGTAGGTACCTACCTATGACAATATTTAATATACATAGGTAGGTACATATCTTGTACAAAGTAATATAGGTACCTACCTACCCACTTCGCTACCTTACTATACGGAAAGACTTAAAAAATTTTGGATTCAGTACTTATAGTACGAGAGCCCACGACCAAAACCATGTCTCATAGCAATACGGCAAAAACCCTATAAAATCATTAGATTGTATGATTCTGAACCCGACTAGGTGTGTAGTAACGGTCGAAAGTGTAGCAACTGCGTGGGAGGCCGCTGCGTAGCAATACGTCTGATAGTGAAAATGTACATAGATTTTATAATTGTATTACGAAAAAGTTTGTTTTCAGACATTTTGTGCGTAGCACATAGCCTGAGCGCATTTTTGAAAATGTCAACAAATTTAGCCGACCTGTATCATAGCAATACGGATAAAAATTTTTTTTAACTTTTCGTATTGCTGCCATGATTACCAAAAACCTGTTTTCAGACACTTTAAGTGTAGCAGTGTTTTTTTTTCAACTTCATCCCAGTTTCCTTTTGTGCGATTTATTTCAGTCCTTCAACTTCAATGTTACGGTTTCGGGTAAATTCTTTGTTAATTATCATGTAATGAATTCAGGGTCGCAACGTATTCATTGGTTTGTAACAGAGAATTCAAGATGCCTCAATACGATTTTTAAATGATCGAAAAGTTGTCTGATAGAGAAGATGCTACACTTAATTTGTCTGATATAAATTTTTTGCACATGTGGACAACTTATTTTATCATGTCCAATAATTTTCAGACATATTGCTATGATACCGATCGGTAAAATTTGTTAACATTTTCAAAACGGTCTCAAAATTTAATGCGTTCACATTTCCGTCTGAAAATTGTTCTGTTCGCATCAAATAACCAAAATTTACTAATAAAAAAGATTTTCAGACGTATTGCTATGAGACCTTTTTTTTGTCTCATTTTTAATTTTTTTAAGTGATTTTACGGGTTTGCGCTACACCACTAACGTCTGAAAAAATATGTTTCCGGTATCGCAGAACTATCATTCAACTACAGTCTGCAAATCAGACATATTGCTATGATGCAGTTCGGTAAAATTCTTTGACAATTTTGAAAATTCGGTCAGATCAAACGCTACGCGGAAAATGTCTGATATTGATTTTTTCGAGTTCAGGATAATCGTATCTATCGATTTGATGCGATTTTGACTGTATTGCTATGAGACAAAAATTTTGGTCGTGGGCTCTCGTACTATTAGTCTATTCAGTAACAGATTGGTTGTTACAAGATGTAGTTATCTGACCTAGTACCTACTTATAGCTAACGGCTCGGGTTCAGTCTCAACACTTGAATGCAATCATAAATAAAAAATTGTAAGTACTCGTAGGATGGTATCGCGAGGCGATCAGCGACCGGCGATGGCCGCCGCCGCCCGCACCGCTCTGTCGCGGGCTGGCGTTTGACTCTCGTGTACTTGTGTAGGTCGGTAGTGCATTGTTTGCGTTCAGACCAAATATATAATAATCGCCACTGTGCACTGAGAATAGTAGTTTATCTAAGGCCTTGTCTAAGCTTACCTACTCTTGAGTTGCTGACCGGTAGGATCGTGATTGAGATGAAATACATATTGACCGAATGTCCAATAATATTCGGCTATTATTCGATATTCGATGAATAGGTGAGAAAAATGTCAAACTATTGTAAACTAGTGTAAAGCCTTTATTAAGCGAGGCAACCCTAGCGTCATTATACGTAACTACGAGGACGACGCCGAGCGACTGCAAAGTAATAATAACCGTATGGCTGTCTGTTAAGATACATATTCGTATGGAGGTGGTTGATCACGTGGACTTGTAGGCACTTATCTGAGTTGGATCGTTAATTTTCCAGGCAGTGAGTTATCTGTTCCAACTATTAGGTAATCTGTGGTCGTGGTCTTCATACATTAAAAAGTTACTAGCTAGCTTCGTGCATAGTTATGGTTCCTGAATTATTAAGACTTAATACATCGGTCCCCAAATAATGATTATCATTGAATAGTCACAATTAAACAACAGGAAAAAATCCTACTAATAGTGTTCCTTAATTTTAAAGAGTCACAATTTGTTAATTAGTTTGCTAAACTAAATAAATTATAATAAATTGGAAAAAGCGAAATCAATGCTCGGGCGGGACTCGAACTCGCGATCTTTCCCTTACAGGGGGAATGTTCTGACCACTGAGCCACTGAGCTTCGCCTGAGATTGATCCAAATTTTCCAAAACATCCATCTTACGGCGATGGTGGGATTAATCTACCGATATTCGTACTGGTTGGGATAAGTAGTCCCTCAATATAGTATCCTAAGTACATGTATTTCATATTCTTAACTTCATAATAAAATGTGCACAAGGAAATAGTAGTTGCTACCAATGATGTATTATAAACTAAATAATATAATTCATATAAATTAATAACATTGACGTATTTTTAGAAGTAGCTATTATGTAGTGTTTGCGCCATTTTTGAAAGCCGCCATCTTCGTGTATGACGTATCTATAAAAATAATACATCATTGGTTGCTACACAATAGGTTAACTCGATCCTATATACCTACTTATTATAATGAAAATAAAATAAATTTTTAACCTTTCTAGACTGCGGTTGAATAAATTAATTGAAGTAACTACCTACATATTTATTTTTAATTGAATGTCAATAATTTCTAATTCATTTAACTTACTTATTTGATGATAGCTATCAAACTAACATTAAAGTTTTTGTATGCCAGGACGTTGGCTGACGAACCATGTGATTCTAACACTCATGATTTTTCACTGAGGCGGGTTTTTCTGCAACCCCTGTTAATAACCATTGTACCTACCGTATCTATCTGCAAACAAATATTTGTACCGTAAAATGGGGGAAATAGGAATGGCGGGGTTAATAGGAATAAAAATCTGCATTTCTAAACTGTATACTTTTATTAACATTCTGATAAAGAGAGATAAACGCTTTCTTTATTTTTGAACGGTTTACTATTTTTCGATACTGGCTACACCGAGTTTTAACGTCAGCCAATAAGCATTCACTAAAAAAAATACGTTGAAAGTGAGGTCGTCGTCAACACGTTAAAATTGTTGTTTTAAACTTTTAGTTTTTATAAATTAAACTTTGGAAAAGTGTTGAAATCGATATATTATCTTGATTAATAGTTCATTGTGGTTTATATAAACGTATAGGTAAGTGAATAATTTTTTTTTTTTTTTTTAATTGCTTATTTTATTTGGATATCTTACTTTCAGTTGAGCACTCGTTTTTGAGGTTATTTTTGGGATAACAGGAACGCGAAGGGGGGAAATTGGCACATGTACAGGTATAATTGGAACAACTCAGGGGTTGTTTGGTTCGAATGAGAGGAAAATTGGAATAAGTAAATAGGGTTGGCAAAACACAATTCTAAATAAAGTAGGTATGTAGTTAATTCTATAAAAAATAGGTCATTAATTTTAATTTGTCCGTTGTAAGAATAGGTAGGTGTAATATATGTTCCTTAGGGATAGACTAGAGGGTGTCACAATTAAACTCGGTGCAGTACAAATCAAGACTAAACTTTATTACAAGCTAATTACACAGGTAGGCACTTATATTAGGAAGAGGGTAGACGTGTTACGTACCTACCGTCGTCGTAAGATCTACCTACAAATTTGGCATACATTACACCCTACCACTTATCTTAAGTTACAACAATTAACTTAAACAATTAAACATAAAGGTTAAACTTAACAACAAATGAGAACTTATACAATTTTAAAAACTAATAAAATAAAATAAGGACCTTTAATCAGGGTATCTAATAACAGGTCTTCTGATGCGCATACTTCTAGATCTAGACCCAGCTGCTTCTACTGGCGGCGGAGCGAGAGAATGGGCTACATTCTCGGAATGAGTATCGGGTTCGGGTAATGGGCACGCTGTTATCGACTGTGGTGACTTTCTCCAAAGCTGATTTACATGCCTTTTAATAGGGGGACCGTTTCCCCTAGCCACTGAATAGCATCTAGATCCTAACTGATCTTGTATTTTACCACTCAACCACCTATCTTCCCCTCCAAAACCTCGCGTCCACACGGTATCGCCTACCTCAAAGTTTCGCATCCTACCACCCGCACTTTGTACCTGTTTACTCTGCGTATCTTCTACCTTTTTCTTAACACTGTCAGTGTTACCTGCAGTGTGAAGCAAATCTAAACGAGACCGTAACGTCCTATGTTGTAACAACATCGCCGGCGATTGCCCTGTTGTACAATGTACCGTGTTTCGGTACATAAACAGATATGACTTCAAAGCTGTGTCTACATCGCATTTGTCCCTCAAGGCTTTTTTTATAGCTTTCTTGCATAGTTTAACGGCACTTTCCGCTGCCCCGTTCGACGCTGGGTGATATACTGGCGTTAAAATATGTTTAATACCGTTAATAAGCATAAAATTAGCTAATTCTGATGAAGTAAACGGTGGGCCATTATCTGAGACAATTTCTTTTGGCAAGCCAAAGCGCGCAAACACATCCCGTAAAACCTTTAATACTTCTTTACCCTTAGTACTAGACATCTCAAAGGCCTCAATCCACTTTGTAGTAGAATCAATGATAACAAAAAACGTTTTACCATTAAATGGGCCTAAAAAATCTATATGTAAACGACTCCACGGTTCAGAACTATACGGCCAGGGCTGCGGTGGCGCTTTTGGTGGCGCCGGGGCTTCTAACCTACATGTCGCACACTCTTTACATTCAGTTTCAATGTCCGCGTCAATCCCAGGCCACCATACATAGCTCCGTGCAAGGGATTTCATTTTAACAATACCTTGGTGACCCACATGTAATTCTTTTAGTATTCGTTTCCTAAACATAGATGGCATCACCATCCTGTAACCCCACATCACACAACCCGATTCCGTATAAAGTTCATGTTTCCTAACAAAATAGGGCTTAAGCTCTGGTTGTGGGCATGCCGCGGGCCAACCTGATCTCAAGTACATTACTACTTTCATTAATATCTCATCTTTATTTATAAATTGTTTTATGTCGTTACATGTAACCGGCAAGAAATCTTGTACAAACTTAACGTACGTTATCTCAGGTCCGACTTTTGTCCGTCTGCCAACAGGTAACCGTGACAATGCATCGGCTCCGTTTTTATCTGTCGGTACGTACTGGATATCGTATTGATAACCTGACAGAATAACCGCCCACCTCTGTAACCTACTTGCCGCCATTGACGGAATTCCTACTTTATCCCCAAAAATGGACACTAAAGGTTTATGATCAGTCTTGAGGGTAAATAATCGGCCGTACAAATATTGGTGAAATTTTTTTACCCCATACACTATGGCGAGCGCCTCCCGTTGTATTTGCGAGTAGTTAGTTTCAGCTGCATTAAGGACTCTCGAGGCATAAGCTATAGGCCGCTCTGTTCCATCTGGGAACACATGCGAAATGACCGCTCCTATCCCCGTGGCACTGGCATCAGTCGTCAACGTTAGTGGCATCTGGGGGTCGTAATGCGCGAGTACTTCACTAGATGATAATAGTTGCTTAATATTATCGAATACTTCCGTACAACGTTTTGTCCAAATGAATTTATTGTCCTTTCTTAACAATTCGTACAACGGTGCTAGCGTCATACTGATATTTTTAACAAACTTAGCATAGTACATTACCATTCCCAAAAACGACCTAAGTTCCGACACATTCGATGGTCTCGGTACCTGCTGTATCGCTTCCACCTTCTCCGTACAAGTTTTTACTCCGTCCTTACTAATGATAAAACCTAAGTACGACACTTCATCCGCAAAGAAAGTACATTTCTCTCGCTTAACTTTCAAACCGTTACGTTGTAACCTGTCAAAAACCTGGTACAAAGTTTCGATATGTTCCTTATCGTCCCGGCCAGTGAGTATGACGTCATCAAGGAATACTCCGACTCTAGGCATACCTGAGAATATTTGTTCGATTTTTCTTTGAAAGATCCCGGGACTGGACGACAGGCCTTGAATTAGTCTATTGTACCTATACAATCCGCGAAAAGTATTTATGACAGTATACGATTTTGATTGATCATCAAGACAAAATTGAGCATACGCCTGTGAAAGATCAATTTTACTGTATTTTTGACCCGAATGTAACTTAGTCAGCAAGTCGTCTATTCTCGGCAACGGAAAACGGTCAACCTCTAGGCATTTGTTAAGAGTTAATTTATAGTCACCACATAATCTCAAACCTCCGTCCTTTTTAATCACTGGCACGATCGGCGTCGCCCAGTCGGAGGACTCGACGGGCGAAATAACGCCGTCGCGCTCCAGCTGGTCTAGCGCACGATCTACCCGCTCGCGAAGCGCGTATGCGAGCGGCCGCGCTCGCATGAACACAGGTTGCGTGCCGGGCCGCACCCGTAGGCTCACTTCACCGCCAGTATAACAGCCGAGTCCGTCCGATAGCACCTCAGAGTATCTGGAATTGAATTCATTTACGTCAAATTTTATCGTACTAACAATGTTATTACAATCATTATTCGGTTTTACGATAATATCCTGAAGCCTAATATGCAATTCCTGTAGCCATTCTCTGCCTAACAACGGATTTTTACCATTATCAATCACATACAAGTCTAACTGCTTACATGCACCCGCATATCGGACCAATGGTTTAATTCTACCACGAGGATACACTTTTTCACCTGTATAATAATTCATGATTAAATTCGACTGTAACAAGGGTATGTTTGAAAACATATTTTCGTAAAATTCATAATTAATACACGATATTCTACTGCCCGTATCTACCTCCATACTTATGTTTTTGTCGGCCACTGACACACAAATTAAATAAGGTTTGTACTTTCCTATGCTATCACTGCTATTACTGTTCAGTAATGAGTTTAAATTTACCTGATCTAAATCACCATCCAAGTCTTCCTCCGTGCTGGAAGATCGCTGCCGTACCTGCTGGGTCTCAGACCAGTTAATGCCCGTATTGATTCTAGGACACATCTTCTTTAAATGGCCTTCCTTGTTGCAAACTCGACACGTATACCTCTTGAACCGGCACGAAGCTACTTCATGTGCCCCGCCCTCTGGTAGGGTGATCGCGTTCCCTGCGCTGTAGACCACCCTTTTCGAATGTGGCCACATGGTTCGTCGCCACCATTGGAGGTTGCCGGCCGCTTACTGTGACGTCACTGCCGCGCTCCAGATTCCGTTCCAACATCGCAGAGTCCACCTCCGCCGCTTCCATAGCCACCGCCCATTGGAGTGCTTTGACGAACGTAGGTGTATCACACGTGAACAGCCGCTGCCTAATGACGTCATTCTCCAAGCCGCACACAAATTGATCCCGCAGATTGCAATCTAACTCTTTTTCAAAGTCGCAAAATTTCGTCATCTTCTTTAATTCCGCCACATATGACGCAATATTTTCCCCTTTTAACTGCTTCCTTTGTCTGAACTTGTATCTTTCCGCTAGAACATTCGGCTTCGGTTGAAGGTGACCTTGCATAATTTGCACTAATTCTTCGAACGGTAGTGTCGACGGTTTTCTCGGGGTACAGATGGTCACCAATAACTCGTAGCAAGCACTCCCCATGACCGTTATCAAGGTCGGCACACGCATCTCCACTTTCACATTGTTTACCACAAAATATTGTTCTAGGCGTTCTATGTACAAAGTCCAATTGTCTGACTCGATATCAAATGCCTCCAACTTTCCGACCGACATCTTGTCAATAAAAAAATTTATTTTATTTTTTTGAAGCGTCGCTGAGCCACTTGATCGGTAGGTACGCGTAATTTTTACTCGTCGCCAATGTAATATATGTTCCTTAGGGATAGACTAGAGGGTGTCACAATTAAACTCGGTGCAGTACAAATCAAGACTAAACTTTATTACAAGCTAATTACACAGGTAGGCACTTATATTAGGAAGAGGGTAGACGTGTTACGTACCTACCGTCGTCGTAAGATCTACCTACAAATTTGGCATACATTACAGTAGGTACATTAAATAACAAGATAAATATTATATTACGCAGATTTTAACAAACCTTATTTACATCGATCTAAGCAAAAAGTTATCAGATAAAAAAAAAAAAACAATGCAGGTTGCATTGGTTTTTTTTTGATCAAAGTACTTTTTTAATTTTTCTTTTTTGTTTTGGTACCTACTATTATTTTACCTAGGACATGAATTTGGAATTGTAATACATAATCTATTTGATTTGATTTATAATATTACCTATAAAATTACCAACCTCATTCTTTCATTTGTTTTCAGAATGCCTCGCAATTACGTAGCCAAACCAGGCTCTAAACGGTATAAAAAATACGACCATGTTGTAATACAACAAGCCCTGGACGAGATAGCGTCGACCAATAACAGTTTAAGTATTATAGCGAGTAAGTATAATATAGCCAAATCGGTACTGTGCCGCCATAAAAATCGAAAAATGAAACCTCACGGTAGGCCAACAGCATTAACCAAAGAAGAAGAGCAATATATTGTTGAAAATTTAAATATCTGTGGCGATTGGGGTTACCCATTAGATACAACAGATCTCAGATTTAACATAAAAATGTATCTAGACTCAATGAACATTAACCACAATGTATTCAAAAATAACATCCCTGGTGTGGACTATGTTAACGGATTTATGAAGAGACATGCAAATGAAATATCTCAAAGAATATGTCAAAACATTAAGAGATCTAGAGCAGCAATATCTTTGAACACTATTAAAGAATATTTCAACGAACTAAGTAAATCCCTAGAAAATGTTCCGACCCAAAATATTATTAATTACGATGAAACGAATTTGATGGATGACCCTGGACGCAAAAAAGTTATTGTAAAACGAGGATGCAAGTACCAAGAACGTGTAGTAAATCATTCCAAGGGGTCAATATCTTTAATGATATCAGCCACAGCAGATGGTACTTTTCTGCCGCCTTATGTTGTTTACAAGGCTGTTCATTTATATGATTCGTGGACGACTGGAGGGCCGCATAATGCACGGTACAACCGGTCATCATCTGGCTGTGTTGATGGTCCTATTTTTGAGGACTGGGTTAAAACCTTAGCTATACTTTTTTTGGAAATGAAAGAGGGTAAGAAAGTTATGATAGGGGACAATTTATCCTCTCACTTATCTCTTGATATTATAAAATTATGCAAAGAAAAGGATATACACTTTGTTTTCTTGCCCGCGAATTCTACGCACCTTACGCAGCCCTTAGACGTGGCAGTGTTTAGACCCATGAAGATAATTTGGCGTCAGTTACTAGAAAAATGGAAAAAAACCGACGATGGCAGAACACAAACATGTGTTCCAAAAGGATGTTTTCCACAGCTTTTAAGACTATTACTGGATAAACTTGATGTGAATGGCGAAAAAAATATAAAAGCTGGCTTTAGGAAATGTGGGATTGTGCCATTAAACGCTAACCAAGTTCTATGTAGGCTTCCTCTGGAAAAAGAGGATGAAGAAGCAAAGAAAATAGCTGTCAATGATAGTTTTATGAGCCTGTTAAAAGATATGCGCTATGGGACGATGAATATTAAAGAACCCAATCGGAAAAGAAAGTTGGAGATAGTGGCAGGGAAAAGTGTAAGTGCTAAGGAAGCCGAAGTAAATAAAGATCAACCTGTGAAACAAAAAAGAAAAATACAGTAAAGCAAATAAATGTATCAACTCCAAAACCTACGTCTTTGAAAGGAAAGGATCGGTAAAAAGACAAAACCTAAAATAGACAAAATACAGATAAACAGTGAAAACCAAAATACTGATTCAAGCCTATGCAGTCAAAGCACGTTGCAAACCGAAAATAATTTGGCAGCGCCTGGTGAGTTAAACGATTTTGAGTTTTCTATTGATACCATGCCAATTGTGTTTGCTGAAAATTTTAACAGTCAAGAATTTTTATTAAGAACAGATGACGAGGGCCAACATAAGAGTGAACAAGACCATGAGAAAGAAATTGAAGGTCTTCAAATAAAAAATACACGAAAGTCTAAAATTAAAATCATATCAGACATAAAACTTAAATTGCCATTGCCTTTGAAAAAGATAAAAAAAGACCCGTCCAAAGAGAGAAAGAAGTCTGAATGTTTACAAAGATAAGGAAAAAAATTTGAAAATTTTGGAAGAAGATTAATTTAATTTTACCCAATAAGAAATTATTCATTTTATTGATATTTAAGAAGAATAGTCAAGTTTAAGTTTTTATTTTTTTGGGATTGATTAAGAAAAATATTTCAGTTTCAGTTTTTATTTTTTTTATGATTGTTTATGAAGAATATTTAATTTTGTGTTTGCTTAAGAAGAATATTTAAGTTTCAGTTTTACTTTTTTTTATCTAACGATTTTTTTAATTCATAAATTACGGTACAAGTTACTCCAAAGATACTATAAATAACCAAGAGACTGATTACTACCACATAGTTTGTCAAACAAATTGTTATGTTTGTTAAAATTATAATAGAAAAAAATATATAATAAAGTAATAAAGAAATATGATCTCATGAAGGATTTTTTACTAAACTCTCATTATTGGGTCGATTATAGTTTATTATCAATGATATTAGGTACATTTTTGAAATAAGTATGTACTTACTACCTAGGAAGTAGGTAGGTAGTTATGTGATAACACAAACCAATAATCATAAACTATACTTTGTCTCATATATTCATCTAGCTGCAACATTGTACAATGCCTAATCTAAATTACATGAGGATTAGTTGTGCTTCATTAACTTTCTCAAGTTAATATTTTACTACCTTTTGTTAATAATTTATGACTTTTTGGATTTTACGACTCTCCCCTCTAGCGATTTCTACATTGTAACATAGCTGTAACTGTATATAAAAGGACCCTGCGTGGTTCTGGAGACATTACTTATCTGAGCTTCGTGTAATACAGTATACTTTTAAATAATTATAACTTCAAATAAGTACAAGTGATTTTATTTTAAATACTCTCCAACAAGGCCTTCTTAACACGTGATCTTAGTACCATAAACTTCGTGAAGAAGAACGAAGCCCAGTTGGGTCTAGACGCCCAACGTAATTGGCGCAGTCGATAAGGATCTGTCGTGACTAAGGTAAAGCCTTAGGTCTATTTCACGGTTTACGCGACATACCAAAAGAACCACACTCAAGAAACCAACAGAAGCCTTTTTCAAGTTCGAGAGCACACCACACACAAGCCAGAGGTAATCGGTAGGGAGCCGCCTATAGTGGCTATTACATCTTCCTAAATTCAGAATCCGATATTTAGGACGTCCTGAATTTAGGAAAGTGTAATCGCATTTAGGATGGTAGCATCCTAATTAGGAAACGATTTAGGATAAAGGACGGCTTCCGACGTCCTAAATGGCTAAATCGGATGAGTGTAATCGCATTTCCTAAATTCAGGACGCTCAGTGGCCGCTCACCGCCGCAGTATCGATACTATTGTATCGATAAATATCGATATTGATAATTTTATAATAAAGCTATCGATATATTGACATAATGTATGTATGTATGTACGTGGGTATGTACGTATGTATGTATGTACGTATTTAAGCATGTATGTACGTATATAAATATGTATTATGTATGTATGTATGTATACGTACGTACGTACGTATGTATGTATGATGTACGTATATATCTATATGTAGCGTATGTATGTATGTATGTACGTATGTATGTATCGTATGTACGTATGTATGTACGTATGTACGTCGTATTTATGTACGTATGTACGTATGTATGTACCGTATGTACGAATGTATGTATGTATGTATACGTACGTACGTACGTATGTATGTATGTATGTATGTATGTATGTATGATGTACGTATATAATTATGTAGGTATTATCGATTCTTTTTTATTCAGAAGTATGCGCGCAATGAGATTATTGACAGACTAAGTTGCTAACTTAAAAATTAAGTAACGAATTAAAAAAGCAGCCTCAGCAAATAGAGTCGACCATAGCAATATTATGAAATGTAATTTGTTAGAAATATATAACAGTAACATCATACGGTAACATCATCAAAGTAATATTCAATAACATCGATATCAAAATCGTAACCTAATTTATCATCCATCTCTATTCGACAGCGACACCTGCGACACGTCCGTCGCTTGCCGCTCGTCCAACAAAACTGATTTAGGATCCTAATTTAGTGAAAGTGTAATCGCGAGCTCCGGCGACTGAATTTCTCGTCCTAAATCGTTTCCTAAATACCGTTTCCTAAATTTAGGAAGGTGTAATAGCGCTTTATAGCTCCTTTCCTTAATTTTCATTTATTCTCTTCGTCTTCATATGCACCAAGGAAGGAACTGTCGACAGTACAGAATTCAAATAAGGGCATTGGTTTGGATTATCCGGAAAATAATAACGGAACTATTCCAACTATACAGCCGGCATTGTCAAGACTTATACATCTGCGAAACCCTGCACTGCGACGAAGAATTCTTAGCCTAATCTCCTATTTCTTTATGAGCTCAAAATCTAATTGTATTGTGTATTTTCTTGCATTTTATTTTATATTTTATTGTGTGTGATTGAATATTTAATAGCATCTGCTTACATATATATATAAAGAGAATTCTGCTTACATATATAAAAAGAATTCTATTTTTATCAAGAACAAAACGGTAATAGCTGTATTGTTCTAATATATTTTTGAAGAAATTTTATATATATACTCGTATAAAAAAAAAACGAACAAGAAGAGCGGTCCCAGCCGTATTGTTCAATAATTAAAAAACTATAATTATATTGAATATATGTGGGCATAGCGGCAATATTCATATAAATTATAAAAATTATATGGTAAACAAGAAGAGCGGTGTCAGCCGTATTGTTCCATAATTAATTAATTAAAAAATTAAAATTTATTATATCGAACATTGTGGGCATAGCGACGTGTGCTAGATATAAAGTTGTTCACACAGAGAAAAACCGTTAATTTAGTGTCGGTACTTGTAAAACTTTTTGAATAAAACGATATATCAATCTAATGTAAAGTAATGTAAATGTTAATAAATTACATGATCACGAGTTATGTACTTACTCAGCAGGTATATTTAAGGTATAGGTATGGTCTTGTGGCTAAGAGTCACACGACCGTTCACGGCGGGAAACAAGACGCCAATGAAGTTAAAATGGCGATCGTGTACTTACCCCACCACTGCCAGGCGGAAGTGACGTATCAGAAAGAGACAGAAACATTGGAAAAAGACAGGTATAGTTAGGCGGAAACGGAAGTGCCTATCTCAATTAAATAAGCTTCGAATAACGGTACAGTCAAATTAATATTACTTTTTTAAGAAACTGGACAATTGTGATAGTATTTCGCTTCAATTTTGTCACAAGTCTTCGGTATTTTTTATCAAATTTAATGTCACTAAGCTTTCTCTTATTTTTTCTACATAATTTAAATAGAGAATCATTTAAGCATACATCCCACAATTTAGCCTCTCTTCGCAATTTAGAAATAAACAAATACAAATTAGGTTTTTTGGGTATTCTACAATTAAGGCGGTGGTGCCATCCTTCAAGGGCGTTGGTTGTCCTATGCCGCTCTTCAGCACTTTTGGCACAATTTGGCACAGAGATAGATTAGAGCTTTAAAACGGACAAAGGCTACGTTTTACAATAAAAAAGGGTTAAGGGATGCGTGCGAGGGATTCGGGATGAAAATTAAGTTAATGATGAAATTTTGTACTAAGATGGATAAGAGCTTGGGGGGAGGATAGGACATAAAATTTAGTTTTAAAGATAACTCGATGATAAATTGGTAAAGAGGTGAATGCTTGGATACTTAACCTTATCCATACTAATATTATAAATTGCGAGAGTTACTCTGTCTGTCTGTTACGTTTTCACGCCTAAACCACTGAACCGAGTTGAATGAAATTTGGTACAGAGATAGATTAGACCTTGAAAAAGGACATAGGCTATGTTTAATCACGATAACCGACATCCACGCGGGCGGAGCCGCGGGCAACAGCTAGTGATTAATAAAGTAGTTTATAAGGTATTCGCATAATATAACGGTTTTACATAAAAATAAAACCGATATTATGTGCGACAAGCAAAACGTATAGTATTTTAGAAGAAACGTATGTATACTTAGCTTAGAAATGCGGTCTATGGTTGCGTTTCACCTGATGTTTGATAGATGGTAGCACTTGTCAACCCAGCAAGTAGTAGGAGTAGGGTAGGGACGTTGTCGCTACGATTGTCATAGTAGTCTTCATAGATGAAATATATAAATAGGGAATAGATAAGTCACTCTACCATAAAGTGAAAGACAACTGGCCATAGTTTGTGCTTCTGCCCAACAGGTAGCGTATATAGTTACTGTAGTGGCGCACTAGATGGCGGCTTAATACAGTTTTACCTATATAAATAATATATTATATTATTTATTATTTATTTGTTATAAAAAAATATGATAGAAAAATAAAACTTCCAAAATATAATCGGTGTGTACATTTTTATTGTTTTCTTTAATCGTTTCATATACCTAATACGAAAAAATAACAACACACACACACACACTTCACATTTAAAATCACACCGCTTATTATAGATGCATTTGCCATTATACGCACAAATTACAAAATCCAAGTAAATGTCAGGTCACAAGAACGTAAAAGACACAAATCCAATAAAGAAAAGCCGGGTCAAACAAATGTAGAAATCACATGTCCAATAGAGAAAAGCCGGGGTCAAACGTAAATAGAAGGTATCAACAAGTTCAATGCAAGCCACAGTCACCGAGATATCGAAAATCAAAATAATAAGCAGCACACAGTTTTAAAATGAAAAATTCGTTGAATCCGTTCAGTCATGTCAAAGAGTCATGCCAACTGGGTAGGTTTACTAAATTTATGGTAAATTTGTGGGTTACTTCATACCATAACTAAAAATGAGGTTCTCATACCATATCTAAAAATGAGGATATTCGATAATCCATGGGATACGTACCTATGTATTATCCGTAAAAATTAAGTTAAATAATAGAAATTGAAACATAAATTTTATTGCTTTTAATTTTATTAATTATAACTTGATTATAACACCTTTGCTCATCAGTGCCATCTATTTCATAAAATAAGCATTAAAGGGCTCGTAAATGATAGTTCTGCCCGCTAGGTGACGCTACTGGTAATGCAAAAATACTGTTGTTTGACAGCTGCATTCCCCTGGTAGTCTTCACCAGGAAGATCTTCCTGCGATACTATACGTTTTCCTTCTCGCACATAATTCGGTTTTATTTTTATGTAAAACCGTTATATTAATTTAATGTGCTTCTCGGAAAACGTATAGTATTTTAGAAGACGTGTTTGTTATCTGAGCTGGTGACATAGAAAAACAACGCTATGATGATTATTAGGATTTGTAAGTTGATCCGTAATGGAAAGAAAATTTACTTTTAAAGTTATAAATTATAATACATAAAAAGTGTGTGCCACATGAAATTGGTCCTTCGAGGATAATGAAGAATGCATCAACTCAAGAAGTTCCTGGATATATCTGGAAAGACAGCGTTGCACCAACTCCGCGTGGTTTCAACGTGTGATGAAAAACAATTGGTGTCGACGAGTTTTATTCTGTTATCAGGCCCCAGGAGCTCAAAACTTCAATAAAAGAAGATTACGGTGCATAATCATCATAGTCGAGGTAACATCCATCCATTATCAAATTCTGCATTGAGGATTTTACGCCGCCATTTTTCTTCTAAGAAAAAAAAAAATTGTAAGATTTGTAAGTACCTACGAGCTGTGTCTTCGTCTCCGACGTGTATCCGAACGCAAGTTCGAATTTACCGCCGTCGTCCGTAGCTTGCGGCTAACGTCGTTGCATCAATCGCTGAATATTTTCTAGGCGTGGAGCGACGCCTGGCGCCTGCGACGGGAAGTTATAGCCTGTGCTGTGTGCGGTGAATAGTCTCGAGTGTCTTGACATACCGATGGTTAAGAATCAATAGTGTCTATCTCATTTTTTTTACACTTTCCTGTTTTTAATGTACTTAGGCGTAAAGTTCAATTTGGCGTGAGCTGGTCCAGTGGCTATCTCAATATTTACAGTATTTTTGAAGTTACTAGCCGTGGAAATATCACCTATCTTAGGAGCGCGTAATTTTTTCTGCCATTATCATCTATCTCAGCTAAGAACGTCTGCACCCCAACGCTGCGGACTTGTGACAGAGCGGCCGCATGAGAAGCATAGGAATATCATACGATAGAAAGAGAGAAATAGATTGGCATATTAGATTCGTGTGTCGTTGCTAGAGTGCATTTGATTGAACTGTCATTATGTTCTGATGCCGGTTACGACAGGTGAGTAAATTGAATTGTTTATTGTTTTAATTAGAAAAAAATGATACATAGCCAAAATAATTAGGATATTTTTGTCACCTTGTGTTTTTTTAATGTTTAGTTACGTTTTTAACCTAATAGAACTCAGATTATTACATTATTTATGTGTAACGCTTGGTTCAAAAGCATAAAGTGAATGAGATAGATGTTATTTCCAGATATGGTTTTGAAAATTTAAGTACATAAATTGCACTAAATATAATACAGAAGATGGCAAATCGGATAAATCAAGGATTAAGATCAAAAAAAATCTTGGGCATTGAAAGATGAAGAAAAAACTAATATTGAATGCGGAGATGGTAAGTTTCGTTAAAATTAATTCAGTTATTTCAAATTTCGAGTCGGTAACTTGTACTTGTCACTCAACCCGTCTTCTTAATTACAGATACGTCTAAGAACTTCAATAAGAAAGATGAAGAAAAAACTAATATTGAATGCGGAGATGGTAAGTTTCGTTAAAATTAATTCAGTTATTTCAAGTTTCGAGTAGGTAATCTGTAAATATCACTCAACCCGTCTTCTTAATTACAGATACGTCTAAGAACGTCATAGCTGGACTGTCGTTGATACGGAAAAATATACGTGAACCACCAATAAAGAGCTTCAAACTTCATCAATTCGAGCGCGATCTTTTGGAAAAACTAAACATTTCTAAATTTAGTTTCAGTGCTACAAAATCTTTATCATTGAATGACTTGACTGAAGATGCTCAAACAGTTTCCACAAAGAAGTCTTTCTCTAGTCCAGCAATAAGTGAACTATTAGATGTTTCTTGTCCAAGTCCTTCAATTGTAACCGGTTATAACATAATAGATATAGACAATGATTGTTCTTTAGCTCAAAACACAAATGATTTGCTAACAGACTGTGAAACTAGTGAAGACGAATACGGCAATGTCAATGAGGGTCGAAAGCGTCGTCATGTTGCGAAGAAAAATGAATGGAAGAAACTTAAAGCTCAGAGAAAAAGAATGCGTGGAGAAGAGTATTTAAGTTTTTCCAAGCCCCAAAACCAAAAGATGCGACAAGATACGGCTAGACTAGCGAAGCATTTGGGTGAGTCTTGCAACTCTGATTTCTGTAAGAAAAGTAAATTTAGAGGTTGTGACAGATTTGATGAAGAGACGCGTAAATCGATTCATACCTACTTCTGGAAAAATATTAAATGGGATGAAAAAAAAATGTATGTCAGGCGACTTGTAAACCGTACTAAGACTACACAAAAAACTAAAGGTGATGAACATTCCCGAAGAGAAGGGACGCTAAATTATTTTTTACCTAAAACTAACACTGAGATCTTCTCAGTGTATGTAAGAAAATGTTTTTAAATACTTTGTCATTGAAACCTATTACTGTGCAGAAATGGGTAAAAACTAATTATGTTTAGCTTAGATCAGGCTGACAGCTCTGTAAATGTAAGTGAAAGGAGGCAAAATACCAAGACTTTAGCTTTAAATGATTATTTGAACAAGATTCCAAAAATGCCTTCGCATTATGCAATAGTAAGAGAGCTTGGATCATTAACTCCAGTACTATCAGCGTACTGAATGAGATGTACATCATTAGAAGCGCCTTTAATTGGAGAACACGAAATGGCTATGCTGCAAAGTCAAAAACCTGGTGGTGATACCAAAAATCAATTTTGAAAATGCTAAAAAAATCAGTACCTAATATTGAAAGATTACCAATTTTCGTTTGTTCCTGGCAATAGAGGAGATTTAGGACTATATGATAGTGCGGTGCTGCAAGCCTCCATAACTGGCCTTGTCAGAGGCAGCACCTTGCAAAGTGCCGCCTGAAAACAGGTATCTGGTACGATCGAATTACCAAATAAAACCGGGCTCATCTGAAA